>CM065807.1:168170714-170889714 GCA_033398695.1 Orobanche coerulescens
TCACTTAATCAACATAAATGGCATAACCAGCCCACAAAAATAAAAAATTAAGTGTGGTATCTTGTTCATAGCTCAGAGAGATGATTCAGCCAAAAATCACCCAAAAATAAGAACACAAACCTGATTAGAGGAGAGTCAAAACGCTAGGAACCCAAAGCCCCAGCAATTCCAGATAATCTCTCTCCCTCTCTTCAGTCCACTCATAGGGCATCCAGTGAGCAGCCTCAATCGCGACCCAACGGAGTTCTGCGGAGGATTCATCGAACAATACAAATTCGAGGTCGAAATCCAGCACCATCGGTTCGAATTCCGACGTCGCAGAGGCCTCCTCAACGGGAAGGGGAGCGAGCTCCCCAGATTCGCCGCCAGAGAGAGGTGTCTTCGGCACCATCATCACCGAGTCGGACTCGAAATCGCACGACTCAAATAAAATAAGAGAGAAGTGAGTTGCAATCGGGAGCGATAAATCCTCTTTAAAGAAAGGACTATTGAACAAATCGAGATCTGTAGAGAGAGGCATTGCGAGGCGGAGATGGGAGAAAAGAGTGAGAGCTAGAGTTTTGAGAGTGGGACGAAGACGGCGAATCAGCTGTGAATGAGAATAGAGATGTGCATGGGTTCTAAATGGGTTGATTGGGTTGGTTAGTTAGTGGGATGATTAGTGAGTTTAGGATTTGGCCAATTAGTTTGGTTAATTAGGTTGGAGTGGATCCAACAATTGCAAGAGATAGTAAATAAGGAGAAATTTAAAGAGTATGGTTGTAAAAAAAAGGTAAGGCACTTTTTGGCGGATAAATGAAATTCGGTAAGTAGGACACTTTTTGGCGGACGGAGGAAATATTATTTAAGTGCCCGAATCTTGATAAATACTACATTATGCAAAATATATGATAGATTCCAAAATTATTAGTTAGATTTTATAAGCATCGGCAAGATATAAACTATATAGACTTCCAATATTTAATTTATGAAACACAATTTTTTTGTCATTTATTTGTTTAAATATTGAATACTGGGCAGGGCTTTTTTTTTTTTTTATACAAAGGTAGACCACAGCTCTAAAGAGACATGGAAATCAGCCACTCGATTGGCTTCACGATAGATGAGCCTGAAACATATTCCCAAGTGCCGATTAGCAAATGCCCGAATTTGACGGACCAATACGATTGCGGTTATATCAAAACAATCAAGACAACAACAACAATCTGTAAGCATTAGTCCCAAAATGATTTGGAATCGGCTAACATGAATCAAACTTTGAAACCGTCAATAGTCGTTACATAAATAACATAAAAGGAAAAAAAAGGGAAAAAATAGAGAAAAAAACAAATAAAAAAAGAGAATGAATGTTAAAAAAAAAGAAAAAAAATGAAAAATCTTAAAAAATAAATTAAAAGATAACATGAAATAAAAGAAAATAGTAAAAAAAAAAAATCAGATTCCATCCACCATCCATATTCCTTCCCGCCACATTTGCCTCCCCATCGCCATACTTTCTCCAATTCCAAGAAACCGCATATCATTTTCAATCATCTTTATCCAAGTTTTCTTGGGTCTTCCTCTACCTTTCACAATATTACTTGTTCCCCAACTTTCTAAATTCTCCTCACTCGCATCAATGTCTTCTTCTCACATGACCAAACCATCGTAATCGATTCTCCATCATCTTGTCTTCTATAGACGCAACTCTTACCTTCTCTCTAATCACCTCATTTCTGAGCCGATCCTTTTTTGTATGACCACACATCCATCGTAGCATACGCATTTCCGCCACATTCATCTTTTGAACGTGACACTATTTTACAGCCCAACACTCGGTGTCATATAACAGTGCAGGCCTAATTGCCGTGCGGTAAAATTTACCTTTTAATCTATGAGGCATGTCAGGATCACATAAAACTCATGTGGCACTCTTCCATTTCAACCACCCTGCCTTTATTCTGTGAGCCACATCGTCATTTAGCTCTCCATCCTTTTGGATAATAGATCCAAAATACCGAAAGAAAGTGGATCCATGAACAACTTTTCCATCAAATGTGATCATCCTCGCCTCTCCATCACTGTTTTCGCTAAACCTACACTTCGTATATTCAGTCTTACTTCTGCTCAGCCTAAAGCCTCGAGCTTCCAAAGTATCTCTCCAAAGTTCCAATTTCTGTTGCACTCCAACATTCGTTTCATCAATCAACACAATATCATCTGCGAACATCATGCACCACGGAACGTCATTTTGAATTTCTCTGGTCAATTCGTCCATGATTATGGCAAAGAGAAAAGGACTAAGAGCAAATCCTTGATGCACCCCAATCGTAATAGGGAATTCTTCTGTCCTCCCAACATTAGTACGTACACTTGTACTAGCTCCCTCATACATGTCCTTTATAATGTCAATATATTTCCGCGATACACCCTTCTTTGCTAACGCCCACCAAAGTACTTCCCTTGGTAGTTTATCATATACCTTCTCTAAATCAATAAAAACCATATGTAGATCTTTCTTTTTATCTCGATAATGTTCCATCAACTGCCAGATAAGATAAATTGCTTCCATGGTCGATCTTCCAGGCATAAATCCAAACTGATTTTCTGTTATCTTCACACATTTCCTGATCCTTTGTTCAATCACTCGTTCTCATAACTTCATGGTATGACTCATTAGTTTAATTCCGCGATAATTAGAACAATCTTGAACATCACCTTTGTTCTTATATAAAGGGACGAGAATACTTTTCCTCCATGCTGATGGCATCTTATTGCTTCTCCAAATCTTATTGAAAAGCATACTTACCCATTCGACCCCTCTCTCCCCTAAACACCTCCAAACTTCAATAGGTATACCATCTGGTCCTTCTGCTTTCTTTGACCCCATCTTCTTCAATGCCATTGTCACTTCACCCTTTTGAATTCTCCTCTTAAACTCTCGGTTAGCCATACTTGAGGGGATGTTTAAATTCCCAATATCTTGTTCTTGGTGGCCATTGAATAGGGAATCAAAGTATAACCACCATCTCTCTTTTATCTCTTTATCTTGAACCAAAACTTTTTGGTCAATATCTCTTTATCTTGAACCAAAACAACCAAGATGATTTTATATTTTTTTATATAAGAATAAACAACCGAGCTTATTTTATATTTTTTACATCAGAATACGTAAGTACGATTATTTTTTCCACTTGACTTCAAAGGCAAAGTTAAATTAAATCAAGATAGGAACCCAAGTCCAGACACCAGCAGAGACCAAGGAAGAAGTATAATTAAGATTGAGATATATATTTATACTATAAATTAGTAGTATTTGCATAGCATTCCCTTAAATCATTTTCTTTGCTATTTTTGTACAAAAAACAACCAAATCCAGAACTATACAACACACTGCAACATACGGAGTCGGAGTATGATCAATTCATCATAGAAGCAATTTTAGGCAAACACTTGATCATCATATATAATAAAGCGGCATTAATTAGCTATTACTCACCGGACAAAACAAAAGTTAAAATACCTTGAATAAGTCTGATGCAAAAAGACAGCCGCTATTGACACTTAAAAGGTGAAAATATAAATAATTGAGGAAGCCCTACTCAGAACAGAGAACATTATCTAACACCGAAAAAATCTTACTTGTAGCAGAAAAGAACAGAATCTATTAACACTGACAAAAACCTATTTCTACCGGGAAAAGACTCCTATTGGAGCATAGAAGAATCGAGCAATAAATTCGAGCGGCTGAAAATTGGATGAAACATGCAAAAGAGAACAAATGACAGAAATAATTAATCAAACACAAAGATGGGGACAAATTAGCTAAGAAAAAAAAAATATACGCAACATTAGGTACACAAACTAATTACAGAAAAGAGGAAGAAAAAATAAAAAAATGTAAGAATTACCTTATTATTAAAGAAGTGGATTTCGAGCATCCGAATTGTAATCAGAGGGGCGACCTTTGAAGTCAACGGATCCCGCAACTTTTCCAGCGGGGTCTTCGCCTCCGCCTCCACTCCCGAGATGCCGTCGTCTTCAGATTTAAATATTCGAAGTATAAAGAAAATCAAAATTTGATGCTAAACTAAAGATTGATTGAAGATTGAAAAAGCACAACCACCAACTTCAAGTAAAAATTGCTATTCATCTAGAAATCATAATTTTTTGTGCATATGTTGAATTTATTCTCTCAAATGTAGAGATTTACAACAAAAATTAACATGAATCCAATGATTGGATCTAACAAAATCTTGAAAAGAGATTGCCTCTTGGAACCATCGAGTAGATTTACAGCCACAGAAGAAAAAAGAAGAGGTCATGCAATATTTGGGAGAAATATATATATATAACATCTGAATTAATTGAAACTCGTATGTGGAAGAGGATCCGCGTTGTTTTGGGAATAAGATGATTGGAAAATCTGAATTGTCTTGGGAAAAAGAGAGATGAATCTTCATAGGACCACCTATCTAGGAAGATTCTTGATTTGTGCATCGTGTATTTCATTTAATTTAAATATAAAAATACAAATTAATTACTGATTTAACTTGCCTCATCAGAAAGATTGTCAAGTATGTTTTTACTTTTTTCAAGTATTTGGGTTGGTGGTTCTCAGAAATTGTTCTCAACACCTCTAAAATACAACCCAAGAGAGGCGAATCCCGAGCACCAACCTGATTCCGGCCTTCCGCAATTTTGGGATGTGGATTAGGAAAAAAACTGTCAATAAAAGAAAATAACAATACTACAAATACAAAAAAAAACATAATTGAGTGAAAACTTAAAAGACGAATCAACTTACCATAACAACCCATTGATCTCTTCTTCTCATTCCCTTGGCCCAAAATCGAGGAAGGTCCGCAACGCCACTCCCCAAGCATAATTGCCGACCTTATCCAAATCTTCTAAAAACTGAACAAAGGTGGTGCGGACTCGATGTCCATACGGGTGGGGTTGACGAGACAAGCTATCACCGTCAAAAGGACATCGAGTTTCCTTTTCCTATTATCATTCTTTGGATCGACCGCTATCTATGCTGTGATATCTGGTACGCCCTTACTCTTTGTAATAGATTCTTCATTTGCTGGAAAAACCCGACTCAAAGCCTCCAAGTCAGAAGACCTTTTTTTGCAGATCACCGCTGTGCCCCTAATGGGCAAGCCTGTTAAATACAATAAAATATCTTCCAACGTGATGCTTAATTGAAGATTAGCAAAGTTGAAAACCTGTTATTCGGTATTGTAGTATTACAACAATAGTTCAATAAGTGCAGGTATATTGTTAGCATGTACCTTAAGCAATTTTGAACAGGCAACTAGCATAACTGCTTTCGTCCTCCAGCTCTGCCTTAAATGCCACATCAAGGTCACGGTAAAGGTCTGCAACTGGTATTACATACTATAGGCACCAAGGAGTTTACGGCAATTCGGATAAATTTATTAAATATGTAATTACATACGGCAGACACCAAAACGTCTACTGTAATCAGAATAATTAGACACCAAGGAGTCTAATCGAATCTGAATAAATTTATTAAATATGTAATTCCATAGATAGACACCACGGGCTAAAGTAGATTTAGATACGTTGGAAACCAAGGGGTCTACTCAATTGGGATAAATTTATTAAATATGTAAGTAGATACTTTATTTTTACAAAAACAGATTATAGATGATAAAATATTTAAATTCCAACTATTTTTGGAAAAAATACATAATAAATTCCAAAAAACAAAACAATTTGAGTTTTTAAATTAGACACTAAGGGTGCGTTTGGTACGCAGACTACATGGGACGGGACAAAAAAAATAGTCCCATGTTTGGTACGCCATGGGACAAAAATGACATGGGACAACATGGGACGAAATGTTAGTTTCATGGGACAAAATATGTAATTTTTTGTTCCACCAAAAAAGGTGGAACAAGATGGGACTAAAATAGAGATTACCCTTTTACCCTCTAATACACATCTGATCAAATATCAAACCCTAATAAAATCGTGGCCTCCATCTCAAACTCATCCTCTCCATCGGCTCCATCTCTTGACCCATCCCCTCCATCGCTGCATCTCTCCAGTGCAATCGCTCCATCTCTCGACTGCAATCGCTCCATCTCTCGACTGCAATTGCTCCATCTGATGAAAACAATGTTGTCTTGAAATGTTTAAATTTTTTTTGTTGGTAAACTTAGGGCTGTCGAACGGTTCGATTCCGGTTAACCGGACCGAAATTTTCGGTTAACCGGAACCATAATTGCCCAAAATTGAGAACCGAAAACCAGACCATATAAAATTTCGGTTAACCGGAACCGGACCGATTATTTTCGGTTCCGGTTCGGTTAAACCGACAGAACCGTTTTTTTTTTTAAAAAAAAATGACCTGTTTGCACGGGTTAAATTATAAATTATAAATTATAAAATATAAAATTAATATTTAATACATATATAATATATTATTATAAATTTTTAACAAAATATAAAATATTTATTTAACAATATTAGGGTTTTAAATTTTTAATTTACAAAAATTAAAATAATAAAATATATAAGTATAAAATATAAAAATAATATTTAATAAATATATTATAAAATCGGTTTTAGGTTCGGAACCGTAAAAACCGAAAAATTATGTAATAAGAAACCGAAAACCGGACCTTTAACCGATTATACGGTTCGGTTCCGGCCATTTAGACACCCCCAGGTAAACTTGAATGTTTAAACCTTGGATGATGGTATTTTTGTGTGGAAATGTCTAAACCTTGGATGATGGTAAACTTGAATGTTTAAACCTTGAACATTTGAAAGGTTTTAAATTACGTATTATATACAATTTTTGTGTGAAAATATTTTTAAATCATGTATATATATTTAAAAAAATAGCATAAATATTATAGATAAAGTTACTCAAATAAATTTTGGTTGATTTGTGTCATTTATAATCATTATATGATATAAAATAACATTAGACAGCGCTTAAGGGCAATCTGGTCATTTTAACAGTGTCCTCTCCTGTCCAGCTTACCAAACGCAAAACAGACAATTAGTCCTGTCATGTTCTAGTCGTACCAAACGTAGGACAGTATGTCTGTCCTGTCCTGTTCTGTCCCATCCAGTCTGCGTACCAAACGCTACCTAAGGGGTCTATATTAATCCGAATAAATTTATTAACTAGGTAACTGAATTCAATAGACAACAAGGGGTCTACCCTTACAACAACAACAACAACATTACCCCAATGCATCAACGGCTCTCGCAAAAAACGGGATATAGGGGGATCAGATGTATGCAGCCTTACCCTATCTTAACAAATAGAGGTTGTTTCCGGATGATCCAAACTGAAAATTGCATCGAGAATTGCATGGAATGACTAGTACTTCATGAGAAAAAGAAGTGCAGTCAGTTTAGTGAGTCATTTTGTTTTATTCCATTATAATCCAGAACCAAAGAATACAGAGTCTTTGGCTCCATTGGTACGCCCTTAATCGGAGTCATACAGGTGCTACTTTAAGTGCTCTTTAGCTAATTATTACTCTCCAAATTTCATTTTTTGTAGTTTTCATCAGTGTTGGGATGAGAATGAGCGCCGATGAAGGCTGGAGAACCGTGCCGCGACGGCAACCGAGAAAAAGGAGAACGGGGAGGAGAAGGGTCTAACTTTCTTCGTGAGAAACTTCCCGGACGATTGCACGGCAGAAGAGTTGTGGTGGCGGTTTAGAGAGGTGGGGAGAGTAGAGGATATATTCATTCCTGGGAAAAGAGACAAGAAAGGAAATCGATTCGCGTTCGCCCGATTTTCGAATGAAGGGGAGAGCGATCTTATTTTAGAGAAACTGAACAGGACTTGGATCGGATCTTATATCATTAGAGCTTATGTACCGATGTACATGAAGGAGCACAGGGGTGAGAAGGAGCATGCCAGGGGGAAGGAAAATCTTCAAAAAGAAGTCGGGCAGAAACCTGAAATCGAAAGGACGACAAAATAGTGGAAGGAACCTCCTACTCAGATGCACTCAAAGGAGCGGAAGGTAAAGAAGGAGGTAAAAGAGCGATGGCGGAACCGGGGAAAAAGATGGAGGAACCTGTCCAGTTCCAGAGCATGGCAACGGAGAGCAACTGGCTCATAGAAGCCTTTACCGGTCGTCTGAAAAATGAGTTCATGTGGTTGGAGCATGGAAAGGAGATACAAAGCGAGTGTGCCGGTAGCTTTACTATCACCAATATGGGTAGTAATCTGATCCTCATCCAGAGCGCGACGGCTAGGAAGGTGGAGGAGCTACTCAAAGAGCATGACGACTGGTCGAAATTCTGTTTGGACTGGCACAGACCATGGGTTTACACCGACGTCAACCAACAAAGATTAACGTGGACGAGGTGGATCGGAGTTCCATTGCAGGCCTGGTCAACTAGGTTTTTCGGAATTGGAAGTGCCAAGATGGGATGCATGCATGACCTCACGAGGTAACTAAATCTAAGAAAAGACTTGACGAAGCCTACGTCCGAATTTCAACAGGACAGGGCACGGTGGACAGAATCCTCAAGTGCTGGATTGACGGTGCGTGGTTCCAAATCCGGGTCGAGGAAATTCGCTGCATGGAGCAAGAACTGCACCTCAAACAAATGGAGGAGACGGAATCAGACTCTGATTGGAGTGATATTCAGATCGAGCTCGAATCGGAGGATGAGTCAGTGAAGGCTGTGGTGCAGGCGGTATCAGAGACGCCTTCCGGCGAGGGAGCATCGGTTAACGACGCCAGAGACGGTTCGAATCCCCATTGGAAGGAGGGGGGGACAGCCATCTCGAAAAGCCAAATGGTTGCGGCGAGTAATGATGAGGGTATTAGTTCCAAAAAAAGGGGGGAATTGCCGAGGTAGATTTGGATGTGGAACCAGGGATTTTTGGGGATAAGTGGAAAGGTGGCGGCTGCTGGGCTTTGGGCTTTCCACTTGGGGTGGGGAGTGGGCCTGGGCTAGTTGGGGGGTTTCGGCGAGAATTGGGCCTGAAGTAGATGGTGGGCCCAGGTCAGATGGGGCAACTGGGGGGGTAAGTAGGGATGCGGTGAGAGCTGGGCCTGAGGGTGGGGGTGGGCCAGATGAGGCTGAAACACAATTACGCCAAGAATCCTCCTCTGACCAAGAGCCCAATCAACTTGTGGGCGAGGGCCGAGGGGGCAAGGGCTTCAAACTTAGCCCACCAAAACCTCAAATTTTTTCGAGAGTGGGGCGGGTGAGTCGGGTGCTGAGTCAGGTGGTGAGAGAGATAGGACTCGGGGGCTCAAGGAGGCATCGGAGACAGAAGGAGCCACTGAATCCAGAGAGGGGGGAAATCAGAGAGGGGTGGGGCGTAAGTGGAAGGATAAGGCGCCGCGGAAGAAATTTAGTGCGAAGGAGTGGGACCATTTTATTGAAAACATGGCTTCCGATGATGAGGAGGGGAGGGCGAAAGATTCTGACCGTGGCGGTGGGGGAAAGCTGAGAGTTGAGGGAGGGCTTGCAAAAAAAAGAAGAAAATTCAAAATAAAGATTGGTGGAAGTTTGGAAAGAAACTTGGATTATCAAGCAAAAAGTTGGAAGGAAACGGAATTGGGGAAGTAGGACTGGAGGAAAACACAAACCAGTGTCCATAAAGATAGGATCCATTAACATTAGAGGGCTTGGGAGTAGAATTAAGAGGGATGAAGTGGGATCTCTCATCAGACAAAACGGGCTCGATTTTTGCTGTTTCCAGGAGTCCAAACTTGAGAATTTCTCGGAGATGACTGGACCTAGCATCTGGAAAAAAGATAAATTGCAGTGGTTCGTCGAGGATGCAGTGGGAGATCGGGGGGCATCGTTTCATGTTGGAATGAAGAGAGATTTATCAGCACCAGCCAATGGTTTTTTTTTTGGGGGGGGGGGGGGGGGGGGGGGGGGGGTGGTGGTTAACGGGATTTGGAGGCCGAATGGTGCAACGTGTTGTATCATCAACGTTTATGCACCAAGCGGGAGGAGAGAAAAACGCTTGCTTTGGGATAGAATTTCCTTGGTCTTGGCTCAATACGTAGATACAAATGTATGTGTGATTGGTGACTTCAATGCGGTCGTTGAAGCAGGGGGAGAGTGGGCACGGGATGGTCTGAGGCGTCGGGGGAAAGGAGAGAGTTCTGTGACTTCATAAACGATGGGAACTTGCTGACTTAAAACTCCAGGGGAGAAAATATATGTGGTATAGGAGCAATGGCGCGAGCAAGAGTAGAAATGATCGGGCCCTTGTCAACGAGAGATAGCTGGAAATGTGGCCAAACTCCACCCTTAGGTCTCCCGAGGACGGTTTCCGATCATTGCGCTATTGTGTTAGCAACAAAAGAGATGTGGACTGGGGTGCTAAGCCATTCCGATTTATTGACGCATGGTTGACGCACCCTAATTTTAAAAGAAGGTGGAGGAGCCTTGGAGGGAGGATGGAATCGAAGGGTGGGGATGCTACGTCTTTAAAGAGAAACTCAAAAGATTGAAAAAGGCACTCAAGGAGTGGAATAAGGGAGTTCGGGCATATTGCCAGGAAAATCGATGAACTCAAAGAGGAGCTGCTCTGCTTGGACAGGATTGATGACGCCCTTGATCTGTCAGAAACAGAGATTGTGAGAAGGAAAGAGGTGTCTGCAAATCTATTCTTGTAACTCAACAATAGAAAAGGACTCCTTTGTCAGAAGGCGCGGTGGAAATGGAATAAAGAAGGAGATCTTAACTCCAAAATTTTTCATAAAGCGACTGCGCAGCAGCGAAGTAGGAACGGAATTACAGGGCTTTGCATTGGTGAAATGTGGGTGGAGGAACCGTCTCGGGTGAAGGAGGCAGTACACGAGTTCTTCCGACAGCACTTTCAAAAGAGATCCTCGGCCAAGATTGACCTACCTGTCGAATTTGCTTCAAAAGGTCTGAGCGAGGAGGAGGGTCAGAGCCTGATTCAGCCGTTCACCGAAGAAGAAGTCAAATCCGCTGTGTGGGATTGCGAGAGCTCGAAGATTCCGGGCCCGAACGGCATCAATTTCAGCTTCTACAAAGCGTGTTGGGAAACTATTAAAATCGACTTGCTGCGAGTGCTGGCAGAATTTCACCGCTTCGGGAAGCTGACAAAGGGAAGCAATTCGTCCTTTATTGTATTGATTCCTAAAAGGGATGGAGCATCGGAGATGGGACACTTCAGACCGATCTCACTTATTGGCAGCCTGTACAAGATCATTGCTAAGATCCTGGCACGAAGATAGAGGAAGGTTATGGAATCAATTATCGGAGAGCCCCAATATGATTTCATTAGGGGGAGGAACTTCATGGACGGGGTGGTGATATTGAATGAGATCATCGAGGAGGCCAAAAGGAAAAAAGAAGGGAGGCTCCTGTTTAAAGTCGATTTGCAAAGGCATATGACTCCATCGACTGAGTTCCTCGAGGAGATGATTAGGTGCTTTCAACTTTCCGGTTAAATGGAGAAAATGGATGATGGAATGTGTGTAGACGGCCTCGGCAAACATCCTGGTCAATAGGAGCCCGTCGGGAGAGTTTTCTCTCGGGCGTGGAATTAGGCAAGGAGATCCTCTCTCCTTTCCTTTTTCTCATAGTTGCGGAAGGCCTCAACATCCTTATCAACCAAGCAGTGAACCAGGAGCTCCTCTATCCGGTTTGGGTTGGGAAGGATAGGATCGCCATCTCTCATATTCAATATGCGGACGACACGCTATTTGCTGTCAAAGGGAGTTTGGAGAATGCTGTGGCCATCAAGTGTATTCTGAAATTTTTTGAAGCCATGTCGGGATTGTCGGTCAATTTCAACAAGTGCTGCATCCTTGGTATTAATCTAGAGCCAGAGCTGATTGACGGTGCCGCGGAAATGCTTGAATGCCAAGTGGGGGCCTTACCGATGATGTATATCGGGATGAGGGTGGGGGGCAATCTGAAAGGGGCTGTGGCTTGGTGGAGAAGATCAAATGCAAGATAAAGTCCTGGAATGCCAGGAAAATTTCGATGGGTGGAAGGGTCACTCTCATAAATTCGGTAATCTCGGCTATTCCTGTTTATAGAATGTCCTTTACACCTATGCCGGCGTCGATTGCAGACAAGATCAGATCACTTATGTGCGGATTTTTGTAGGGAGGAGGGGTGGATGCAAAAAATATTGCGTGGGTGAAGTGGGAGCAGCTATGCTTGAGGAGAAAAGAGGGTGGACTTGAGCTAAAAAAATTGAGGTACTTCAATACTGCTCTTCTTTGTAAGTGGGTTTGGCGGGTTCTGAGGGAGAGAGATCAGTTATGGTCAAGAGTTATTAGATCTAGACATGGGGATCTTGTGTGTAACCAAGAAGGAATTAGAGGGGTATAGATGGGAGAGGGAGAAGGACGAGGTGGTGGCGCAAGGAGGTGTCCTTGATCGAGGGGGAGAGTGGGCAGGTTCAACACCTCTCAGGACAAAATTCCCAAGGCTCTTCAGCTTGTGTGCCAATAAAAAAATGTGTGGAGGAGATGGGTAGGTGGGAGGACGGTCAGTGGCATTGGGACATCAAGTGGAGAAGAAATCTTTTCGACTGGGAGAAGGAGGGTGAGGAAGAACTGAGTGACCTTCTCAATGGTGTTAGTCTGGTTGAAGGGGAAGAAGACAGATGGAGATGGAGAGGCCACACCTCGGGCGAATTCTCGGTTAAACTTGCTACAAAAGCTTGTCGCAGAGAGGGGGCGGCACGATTTTGAGCGACTCGATGCGGAACCTCGCCCGGATTTGGAAGGTGGGCGCGCCACATAAAGCGAAGGTGATGACATGGAGATTGATTTGGGATAGACTCCCAACTTGCAATAATCTGCTTAAAAGGACTCAAATCAGTCAAGCCGATGTGAATTGCAAGTGCTGCTCAGGAGTTTTGGAGTCGGCGGATCATTTCTTTTTGAGGTGCTTGGATGTGGCGAGATTATGGGAGAAAATTGTCCAATGGGTTGGTGTCGTGTGGGTGGAACCAAGGAATATCTCGGAACACCTGTCCAGCTTCTCGGAGTTACTTGGTGGAGGAATTCGGCGCCGGAGATTGAGCGGATTATGGATGTGTGTCGTGTGGATACTTTGGAAGTGGAGGAATAAGGTGATATTCGACAATGGCAGATGGGAGTTCGAGAGAATCCTGGAGGAGATAAGATGCAGATTTTGGTGCTGGAATGCAACTACAGAAGAGGGCATGAATAATGGTTCATATATTCAGTGGCACGAAAACGCCTTTGTGAGATCTGGGCATAGTTTCTGCCTGTTTTCTCTGTTTTTGGGGTACTTCTCGTACCAGATGTAATTGTGCTCCATCTTTTAATAAAATATTGTTTTTCTGATCAAACAAAAAAAATTGCAACCATTACCAGCAGGTCCAGCATATTCCTTTTTCGAAAAGCTGCTAATATAACTAGAATACATGTCAGCAAATTATAAAATATAGGAGTTATGATAATCAAAAGCTACATGGAGTGTAATTTTCTTAATTCTTTCATCTTCTCCACTTATTGCAAGAACAGCTTTGACTTGTTGAAAATCAGTGCCAAAAGCTACTTAAAGAAAAAACTCCCTTACCTAGGTACACAAGGCAAACTCACACAGAGGGAAACAAATGCAGGCAACAGCCAAAAGTACGTTTAGAGAGAAAAGCATGAAGTTGAAATGAGCAAAGACGAGGCCTTTTCAACAATATTTTCAGGCAAATCAATAAAGAAGTGTATATCATAGCTACTAATAAAGCTAATCTTTCAACAGATTTAGCATTTTGCATCAAACACTATCAAATCATCATGCTAAGTTCCCCTGTGCACACCACTACTCTAACAAAAATTAATAATGCAGAAAAGATTTAGATCCCGGACATCAGTGAACCTCAAGCTGTATGCGACACGATGAAGACACTAACCTTGACAGTATTCTCTGTGATTAGTGCAACTAGTTCACAACTCCAAGCATTAACTCGCATCATCTTCGCGTGAGCAATCCACAATCTCCAAATTAACATGAAATGTCGGATTATCCACCTGTGCACCAGGCATTGGTACGCGGAGCTCAAAGGCACAGGCTAATAGTCCCTTTATCACAAAAATACATAAAGTGAAAATAAGATATGAAGGTTTATCAACGTGGAGTTATGAACTTCTAGAAACAAACTAACAGAAGGGCCCTAAAACAAAGTTTAATGCATCACACTTGCTGACAAACCTATCAAAATGAGCAGAAATGGAGGGGGGGAAAAAAAGATAGAAAATCAATGTAGCACACACATCCAAAACATAAACAAATGAAAACAAGTCAACGGCTATCAGAAAAAGATTAAACTTTTTAAGATTTACAAATCGGGTGAGTTCTGATTGTAGAAAGCTCAACCCTCCAAATGAATATCATCAATTTAAAAAGATTCTCAGGAAAATCACTTTCTGAACTGACGTCTCAATTTTCTGGGAAAAAATAAATACATAAATAAATAAATAGCAAAGAAAAGAAGAAAAAATTGAATCTGAAAAGCAAGAAAACAAAATAAAGAATATACTCAGCCGGGAGAAAGAGAGGATCACTGCACGCAAAAATGATGAGAGTTAGCTGCTTCGATTTTGTGAACTCCGTCAGCACCCACCTCATATTATTTTGTTCGGTCAGCTCTCTGTGTGTGTGCGTGTGTGTGTATATATATATAATTCTATATACGATCTGCCGCTCCTCACACTCCCTCCAATTTAAACAAATATCATTAATTTGCGGAGCTTAAAACGTAGACAAAACAAAAGATCCCCAAACGTTGAGAAAGACTAATATTGGCGAACTGGACTGGAGAATCGGTATTTGGTTAATTTGGAGAAGGCAGTAAGCCCTATAGCAGTTAGGTTGATCCGGCCCAATTATCCGACTATCCGAGAACTTTTTACCGAGTAATTTTTTTAATTACCCGAATTTAGCAGGCCGGGTACCCGACTCGTTAATTATGTGAGTTACTGGGCCGGGTAATGGGCCGACCAAATAAAATTAGCGGGTACCCGCCGACCCGCTAACTTTTTTTTAATTTTCTTACTACATATTTTATCTTAACCATTTTAAAAATTATGTATAGAATTAGTATGTATTTACTTACATTTTAATAATATTAACATTACAATACCTATATAAACTTTGGTCGATATTAATCTTAGGCTCTAATTTTTTTTCCTTTTCATAAATTAAATATTTTTATAATTTAAATCTCATTAACTATTTTAAATTATGACATCAAAATTACAAAAATGAGTATGTATTAATATAATATAGTAGTCTAATTTCAAAGTGAATAGATTAAATGTTTCATATAATATCTTAATATGTTAGAACCAGTGTTTTAAATAGCGCAACGTTGATGTGCAGCGTTTTTGTCTTGATAGCTCGTAGCGCAAATAGCGTAGCGTATAACGTAGGTTTAGCGTTCCTACTATTTTATATAAAAAAATAAAATATATCTATATAATATATAATTCTTTATCATAAGTTAATATAAATCAAGTTAAAATTATAATTAGTGACACTTAAAATAAGAATATATGAAAATAAATTTATAAATATCATATTTACAATCCACCGTTTTTTTAATGAACTCATCAACAAGTTTTCCTATCAGTTATTTATCATTGGTTTTTTGTCATTATCTTTGACACTACATATATCTAAAAATTATTAAAAAAAAAAAGTATATTTTGTAATAAATTTAATAGAACTTTATAGTTTATATAGATATAAAAGTAATAAAATAACAATTAAAAAATATTTGTAATTAAAATAAAAATATATAATTAAAATAAAAAAATATGATAAAAATCAAATTTTCTCAAATAGCCCACGCTATTTACGCTATAGCTCAAATAGCCGACGCTATTTGCGCTATTTGGATAAAAGCGTGTCACGTCATCAAAAATCCTACGTTATTTGTCCAAAACGCTATTTTGGATGCGTTACGTAGCGCTACAGTCAATTTTTGCGCTATAGCGCGCTTCTACGCTACGAAACGCTATTTAGAATAGTGGTTAGAACCAATGATAATAAAATGAATGTTATAATTATTGTAAATAATTTTCTTACTTTTAATTTAATTTTTTTGTGTAGAAATCAATCGAGCAAATAAATTAAATTAAAGTTAAATTTTCTTAATATTTGATTTAATCATAACGCATGGCTTCAATTCTTACTAATTTAAAGTTAAACATTTTTGTTGAACTAAAAATTGAAAAAAAAATATAGTAAAAAAATCATATATATAATTATAATAATAATAATAGATATGATTAAAAAAACTCGGGTACCTGGGTGTTAGGGTATAAGGGTTGTTACGGAGATCCGGATTTTCCAATGGATCGTGTAAACACTTTCCGAACTGATATTTCTACCCTATGCCCGGGTTACAAGAAATTCAGCCTAGGATAATCCAATGGAGCACTTACGAATTTAGGCACAAAAACGTAAGCCAAATTGCTAGAGAATTCTGTGTTTGATAGAAAACAGAGAGCTAAGAAAAAGACGTATCTAAGACTCAATAGGAGAGTCTTATTTATACATGTCGATTAGGGTTTCACTGGGTCGATTTTTAGGTTTTACAAGAGCGGCGCCGTCATTAGTGATCCGAAATTAGGGTTGACGGATGGTTTACCAAAATTGACGAAATTAGTCAATTTTACCATATTCTCCCTCTAAAATTCGGAAATATCACTAAGTCCCCAGTCTAAATTTATGAAGACCTTATAATCGTACCGGCTTATAATTCGATCTTATATATGTGTGCACTCCGCACATACCCGATCATATATTAGAATACGAATTATAAACCCCTTAGCTCACATATTAGTTCCAATTACACAAAATGAATGGTGACACTAAAATCACCAACACTGGGTACCCGGGTGACCCGACCCGAAAATCCGAGTACCCGAAAAAGTTGGTATCCGAATTTTATGGGCCGAGCCATGGGCCGCCTAAATAGATATCCGGAATTTCGGATACCCGAAAAAATAGATACCCAAAAAGCCAGGTACCCGTTTATGAACACCCCTAATACGAGTACAAAGGGGGGTCATTTGTGCAGGGCACGTCGACGGAACTGGAGAAATTGTGGAAATACAAAGTGCTTCTCTATGGAGTTATTCTCCCTCCAATTTAATTATATATTTTTGGTTTTTCTTTATTTTTTATTAATCTTATTTGTTTTATCATTATATTTATTAGAGATAACTCGTGTCCAAATAGCATGGCCGGACGATGTCAAAATTTGATTAAAATAATTAAATTATCAAATTATTGTGTTAAAAAAATATATTGGATCTCGAAAATCTATTGATGGTCGGCGGGCCAACCGTTATAAAAAATGGACAAAAAATTGAGGACAGGTGGAAAACATGCCGGCTGAAAAGAAAATGACCGATGGCCGGAAAGCAGGCCCGCAGGCTTGCATTAAGAGAAAAACAAATTAGTCGGTTGCTGCAAGTCTACCTGCAGCAGCCCCGTGGAAAAGCATGTTGGCCGACCTGTCATTAAAACAAACACTGGCTGCCCGCCGGAAGTCTGTCAGCCGCCGTGGTGGCCCGTCGGAAATCAGGTCGGCTAACCTGGCATTAGACGGCTGTCGAATGCCCCGTCAGACTGGTGGACCTGGCGTTATATATATATATATATATATATATATATATATATATAATTAAAAAAGAAAATGGCCTGAAGGTCTGTCGTCGGTGGCCCGCTCGTAAAATTGGTCGGTCGGAGTCCATCTACGATCCCCGTCATGAAATAATTCTTCTTTCTTTAGAAGATCAGTTGTCCATTTTCATTTAATATTCTAATGGAACTCTTTAGTTTTTATTGTTGTTGAACATTTAATATTATTATTGTTAATATTATTAAATTTGGCTTAAAGGGGAGAAGATGAGTATATTGGTCTTTTCAGGTGTGGATTAAAAAAAGAAACTGGCCAGCATCTGAAGGTCTGTCGTCGGTTGCCCGCTGGTAAAATTGGTCGGTCGGAATCCATCTGCGATCCCCGTCATGAAATAATTTTTCTTTCTTTAGAAGATTAGTTGTCCATTTTCATTTAATATTCTAATGGAACTCTTTAATTTTTATTGTTGTTGAACATTTGATATTATTGTTGTTATTATTATTAAATTTGACTTAAAGGGGAGAAGATGAGTATATTGGTCTTTTCAAGTGTGGATTAAAAAAAGAAACTGGCCAGCATCTGAAGGTCTGTCGTCGGTGGCCCCTGGTAAAATTGGTCGGTCGGAGTCCATCTGCGATCCCCCTCATGAAATAATTTTTCTTTCTTTAGAAGATCAGTTGTCCATTTTCATTTAATATTCTAATGGAACTCTTTAATTTTTATTGTTGTTGAATATTTGATATTATTATTGTTATTATTATTAAACTTGACTTAAAGGAGAAGATGAGTATATTGGTCTTTTCAGGTGTGGCCTACAAAAATACCGTTGTTATTTATATTATATGCTAGATATAATAAATGTCATAATGGCATGATAGAGGTACCATTATTGAATTAAAATAATTAAATTATCAAATTACTTTGCTAGAAATAAAATATATTGGTTCCCGATCGTCGAGTCTGTCGGTAAAAAGAATGAAAAAAAATTGATGGACAACCGGAAAGCATGTAGCAGGCCAAAAAAATGGTCGGCCGGCGGACCTGCCATTATGAGAAGAAAAAAAAGGCTGGCGGTCGTCGGAGATCTATCGGTGACGGCCCCGAGGGAGAGCAGGCGGGTAAGCCTGCAATTAAAAATAAATAATAAAAAAGTGACCGGCCATCGGAGGTCTACTGGCGGCCGGCGGTCCTGGCGTAAAAAAAAATTGGCCGGTCGCCGACGGTGACCCGCCGAAAAGCAGGTCGGCCGGCCTGGCAGGGCCGGTCCCGTGCTTCGCAAGGCCCTAGGTGAAACTAAAAAAATTGGGCCTTAAAAAGTAAGAAATAAATAAATATAAAAACATAATAGAAAATACAATAAGGATTAGTTGAAATAGAGAAAAAATTTCTTACCTTATCTAAATACAACACGTTGAGCAGTTTTCGACTCAAAAATATTTATCAAATCTGTGTAATCTAACTAATCAACTAATTTTCTTTCAGTTGAAAACATAGTCAATCCATTCAACCTATCTTGCAACATAGTTGATCGTAAATAGGTCTTAATCAACTTCAACTTCGAGAATGATCTTTTCAGCTGATGCAACCGTAACCGGTATGGTTAACAAGATCTTGTACGAAATATAAGCATTTGGGAAGCAATTCACACTCTTTAAATAACGCTGGACATCTATTGCTCTCGATTTTTCCTTTTAAAAATACGACTGCAAGCATAATAATTTTGTGCATAAATCATCTCCAATAATATCTATGTTCCCATTGCGCTTCAAATATTGCTCAAGATTGATTCCACTTTAGAATTCAAATTGATTCAAATATTGCTCAAGATTGATTATTATTAATAGTAAAAAAAATGGGACCCAAAAATTTTTGGGCACTAGGCCTGGGCCTCTTGGGCCTATGCTCAAGTCCGGCCCTGCTGCGGCCTGGCAAAAAAAAATATGCCGTCAGAGGTGTGTCGGTAGCCCCGCTGTTAAAAAAGATAGTAAACTGGTCGGCCGTCGTAGGTCTGCCGGCGACCGGCGGCAACCTCGTCGTAAAAAATGGGTGGCGACCTGGAGTGAAAAACAAAAAAAAGGCTGGTCGGCGGGAGGTCCATCGGACATCCCCGTCAAGAAAGAATTTTTTTTTTGAAGATTAGTTGTTCATTTAATTTTAATATTCTAAAGGTATTTTTTTAAAATTTATTGTTGTTGAATATTTTAGATTATTATTATTCAACTCAACGAGAAGGAGAGAGGAGAGGTACTTTGATCTTTTCAGGTGCAAACTACGATCAGATAACACCATTGTCCTTTCTATTATAAATATATTTTATTTTATTCTATATTCTATTTTGATTACTATATATTACTACGAAATTTTAAGGGGATGATAATTTTGGTCTCTAGATATAGCATAACTGTGGGAGTATTGTTGAAGGTGTTTCTTTCTTTATTTCTCAATATCGTGTCTTTCATTTAAATTTTTTTAAATGTTTGTTTTTACTGGACTTTATGATGTATGTTCAATATTTTAAGGGTAATCTTGTAATTTAGGGGAGGGAGAGGTAAAATAGTCTTTTCAAGTGCGGACTACGACCAATAAAATATCGAGTAAACATTTATGTGTAATGAAAATGTCTAGTAAGAATATTAGATCGTCCGATTATAAACGTATGCAATCTACTTTATTATTAAAAGAGAGTTGTACATGACATGTGTCTTTATGTGGATTTTTTGAATTAGTCATTTTTTTTTTCTTTTTAAAAATACACTAACTCCTACACATTTGAATGAGACTTAATGGGAATCATTTTTTTTTTTTTTTTATTTTTCTCTCAATATTTAAAAGTTAATAGTTTTATCGTCTGAACTCTATTTATTATTATTAATATTTTAAATTAATCTTCTTTCTATGATATTTGATTTAACATTCACTAGGCATATATATAATTAAAATATTCCTTTTTGAATATAAGTTGTTTTTGAATAACTATTACATTATATCTTGATTTTAAATTATTTGTATATAAAATACAAAAATCAGATAATTTTCAAATAATTTCCTTGAAGTAAATCTATCTTTACAAGATCAATATTTTTACTTCATTTTCACCTTTTATAATTATTTTAGATTATTGAGTATTTTATTTTAAAAATATTTGGGAAAATAATTATAGACATGTTATACTTACAATTCTCAAGAGAAAGATATATTATTAGTTAAAATAATTTTTTGTTTGATTCTTCTTTTGTGAAAAGAAAATTATATAAAAATATAATATGTTGATTATATTTTTATTTAAATACGTCACAATAATATACTTATTACCCTATACCTAATAAATTAATATCATTGTGGATCTCCGATATATTATTAAGTATAAAATGTGTGACTTTAATCTAAATATTTATCAAAAATATATGACGTTATTTCATGAGTATACTGATAAGTAATTATATTAGTATATTAATATAAATAAATATACAATGATCATATAGATTATCGTCACGTTTATATATTTTATATCGAACTTTTACACATCTATACTTAATATTAAAAGAGTCGCAAAAAAATCTAAGAAAATATGTGTCATCTTCACGTTAATCATCTTTTTAAAAATCTTAAAAAAATGGACGTTTAATTTGGGAGGGGGTTAGAGGGTTATTCCATTATATGCTATCTACCAATTAAAAAATTTCTCTCATTTTATTCCTTTTATTTTTAAGCTAATAGTTTCAACAATTATAATTTTTATGCATCAATTTTATTTTTGAAAAAATATATCAAATTATTTATTACTTCGTGCTTTTAATTTGACATCCATATAGTATATATAAAGTAATATAAATATAATTATAATGTGTTTAGATGATTAAAATATTTCAATATAAAAATATAAGAATTTTGAAGAAAAATATATGTTTAATTTATTTTCATAGCTTTTTAACAATTATTTGATTTTTAAGAATTATTTTGTTCTGATCATAAAATAGTAAAATATTACATTAATGTCAAATCATATAAAAATATATTAGTAAGAATATCAATTGTATACTTTTAATAAAAGTTGATAATACAACAACAACAACAATATCGGCGCCACTGTTTTTCGACTTATTTTTCGCTTTTTAGTTCATTTCACTTCGAGGCCCATCTGGGCCTGGGCCAGTCAGTCCATTCGATTCGGGCCTATACGCCTTAGATCACATGATAAGAGTTTATAAACGAAATTAAATCAAATAATAGATATTATACGCACGTGTATACTGACTCATATATATTTTATAATAATTTTATTACATTATTGAAATTCGATCATATATTATTAATATAATAAAACATTTAACATTTTACGCCGTGCATCGCACGGGAGGACATCTAGTGTTTATAAAATTGTAGTTTGAATATGATTATACACGTATGCAATGTTTATAAATACAAACCTAAAAGAATTACATGTTTCCTCTCAGATTGACATGTGTCTGAAAATGAAACAGCACACTATCTAGCGCGATGTTTTAACGAAACTTTTGTGGTACCGAGTTAAAGGTCCCGCAAGACGAGGGTCTGGGGAATGTTTATGGGATTTTTAAAGAGCTCAAGATTGTTGTAATGTTGTTGAAAGTAGAAGCACATTGGTTTTCATTTTGTATTATGCAATTTTGGGTATGTCCAGGACCACTGGATTAACAACCTTAAAGAAAGAAGAAAAAAATCATAAAATTTGATGTATGCTTATGACAATTTTTCTTTTTGTTTTGTGAACCTTCAATGTATTATGAATGTTATTGTTTATTTTTCATACTCATACACTAATTTCTTCCACATGTAGGTTTTTTAAGAAAAATCTCTTTGTGCTGAAGCTCATTCGGTCTCCCCCTGATTCAGCCTCTATTCGCCGGAATTAACCCCAAAGTGTGATTCTTTCTCCAAATTTTTTCACTATCCACTGACCATGAGTAGGGCTGCAAGTCTGGTCGACTCGACTCGGGTTCAACTTGGGTTCGATCCATTTTCAGCACACTCGACTCGACTCGACTCGACTCCATCGACCAGGTCGAGTTCGGCTACAAAAATAAACTCGTTTTAGTAGTCGAGTCTACTCGACTCGACTCGTATTACCGGATGAAGATTCAAATGTCTAGCCTGAATTCGATTCGACTCGACTTGTATACCCGACGAGTTTTTTTATTTTCTTCCCACAAAAATATTTTTTTGTCTAAATAACTGGAACTTTGGGGTTAATTTTAATTTTTTAGTGTTGTATACCCGACTCGACTCGATTGACCCGGGTGCACCCGTCCGAACCGCATCCGACAGGTTCAGTCGATACTCGACTCAACTCGACTCGGGACGTCCGACCATAGGCGGATGTAGATCTAACACGGTGGTGCACGTGCACCACCAGATTTTTTCAGAATAAGACCCTCTTTCCCGATAATATCTAATATTATCTTTCCCGTTATTTTATTTTGGCAATAGTTGAATTATCGAGGAGTTTAATTGTTTTTTACTCTCGAAGTTTAATAGGTAAAGTCATATATACCTATTAAATATATTTTTTGATTTGACGTAATCTGTTTTGATCAAGGCGATATTAATTAAAGTGTTTAAAATTGTTTATTCAACCTTGAAGTATTTCGCAAACACTTGCTTCTTTTGAAGAATATTTATGTAATATGATGAAAAAATTAAGATGCACCCTTAATACAAAACTAGCTGAAAGGTTTCAGTTAAGCAAATATTAGAAATTACTTTTGAAAGAAATGTTGATTTTGCCCGTAACAACTGCAAGTGTTGAACGAGTCTTCTCAGCTATGAAGTATGTGAAGAGTGAGTTATGTAGTAAGATGGGTGATCAATGGTTAAATAATCGTCTTGTAACATTTATAGAAAAATATGTACTTAAAACTATTAGTAATGATGTTATTTTAGCACATTTTCAGGAAATGGACAGTAAATATAGGCGATTTTCTTTGTAAATGTACGGATCCTTTGTTTTGTTTTTTTTTTTTCCCACATACGCGCACGAGGGGATCGTCCCCTGTCCCGAGTACCCCCCAAGAGGCTCGACCTCACCCCGATCTAGAGGTAAGTTTTCCAGCATGACATGTTCGCCTCATTGTCCCGCACTTTGTTATTACTGATTTTCTTTATGTATTACTCCCTCCATTCTTAAATAGATGTCACTTTGACTTTGTGCACATAAATTAAGAAAATACTTTTATGCCAAAATTTGCCCCTAATAAATGATATTTTGTAATTAATGAAGAGTGAAAGATGAATTTTGAGGTAAATTAATTAGGGATAACAATGGAATAAAGAGAAGAATAAAGTTAAAGTGACATCTATTTTGAAAAGTTACAAAAGTCTAAAATGACATCTATTTAAAAGTGGAGGGAGTATTTGTTATATTTAATGTAATTTTAATATATATTTTATCGTTCGACATTATTTTTTTGTGGGATGGTCGGTGCACCAGTGGTTTTTCGGTCCTGGATCCGCCTATGCGACCGACCCGTTTGCAGCTCTGACCATGAGTAATGTGGCCGATAGATTGTATAACGTTCGAAGGAGGTAGTATAGACAGCATATTATATCCTACACCTTTCTTCTCAATACTGGTTCTCGAAATAACTCAGCAATAGCAGAAAACCTGTGAAACTCGAAACCACAAACAACAACAAGCTTGTATGTATAGTTGAGATCTTAACCCAAAAGTGTGCTAGATCCTGTTCGTTAGAACACAAAAAATCAAAGTGCCGACAATTTTTTTTTAAATTCTGGGATAAAAATTTAACTAAGGGTTGTTTACTTGTGACTTAATCAGCTTAATGGGTAAAATGTCTTATTCGCTCAGACGTTTGGAGGTGTTTACTTGTGGTTTAATGACTTATCGAGAAGACAAAAATGACTTATTCATTAAGCATTTAAAAGAGTGTCATTCCCACAAGACAAAAACGACTTCCCTACCCCTAATCAAAACCACACATTTATATATACAATATAAATAATTTAGACAAAAACGACTCTCCTGCTCCCATTATATATACTCATTTATATATACAATATAAAATTTTAGGTCTTAATATAAATGAATGTAATATATATTATTCATATATAAATAATATACATTATTAATTTATATATAATATTTGTTACTATATATTATTGTGTTCGAAATTGGATTTTTAAGTACTTTATGAATTTATGTTTTGATTTTTGAATTATATCATTTATATTGCTTAAAAAATAAACAACAATTTATAAAACAGTTTATAATTCATATTTACAAAAGAGAATACCGTGGGCATGTATTTTCATTCTAAGTAACTTATATTGAAACTCGTTTTCCCAAAAATCTAAAATGACTTCAATGTTGCATTTTCACAGCACAACAGAAGATGTTATACAAAAGGCCACATTCGAGGCTAGAAATAGCCAAGCAGGCTTAACAGAACTTCTTGTCGAGAATCATCAGTTTTTTCTTAACATGGTGTTTGCTACCCAAAATATTATTTGGAGATAAATATTGCTGGAATGGATGGGCAGCAAACAAAGTGCGAGAGCACGTCCGTGGGAATGGAAATAACGCAAGATTTGCCGGGTTTGTTAGGTCCGGGCTTGAATGCTCTCGCGAGATGTTATTAATACTAATACGTTGGAGTACAAATATTAATGAAAGAGCACAATTACAAAGAGTGTAAAAGACCCTAGTTATCTAGCTGTTGAGTGAAGCTCTGTGAGTTCTTGAACTGCAGAGAGTTCTTGTTCTCGTTTCCGCCGACCGTCTTATGAGTTAAGAGGTTTCGAGAGTGAGAGATAGAAAGATGTCCGAAGTGTATAGCGTAGCTAAGAGAGAAAAGCCAACTGTGAAGCAGTCAGGAAAACCCAGCCCTTCTCCAAGTGAAGGATGCCTTCTATTTATAGGAGTTGGGACTTAATCCTGACGGGCGATCGCCTTTCCTGTATTATTATAAGGGGGCGATCGTCTTTTAGCACATGGGCTGATTGCCTTAATGTCCGCGGCTGCTGGCAGCCAGCTGTGCGGACCAATGAGAGGACCGCACGCGTCTCTTGTCGCTGTCCCGTGAGGTCTCACTTTGTACCTTTCGGCGGGCGTTGTCGGTAGGTGAGCAGATGGTGACAGGTTGTGGTCAACGATCCATGTTCTGCGGCGCCTTTTTCGGATCTGCATGTGGGTCTCTATCCCGAGCTTCGGCCTTCGCCGACTAGATGGATGTTGGCCTCGCGTGGCATGAGGCGATCGTCCTTGACCGGGCACCAGAGTCGATCGCCAGGTGCCAAGAGATGATCGCCTTAGATGTCGATCGCTCGACACTTGGTTTTGATCTGGGATCTCCGTTCCGTAGGCAAGTCTGCCTTGGTCTATACGACTCTGGCTCGGTCGCCCGGCATTTGTGCCGATCGCCTGTCGAGGTGTATAAATCTCAACACAACAATTACCCCCCAGCTTGCTCCGATGTTGAAGACATGGGGTGAGGTGGTTCCACTGGCGATCGTTTAGGATAAAGATGGGTGATCCGTTTGAGCGGACTTTGGTCTCGGATTTGGGCGGCCTGATCGTTTGGCGAGCTATCTTCGGTCTTTGTTCTTGTGATCTTTAATTTTGCAGATCCCTCGTGGAAGGCCGATTGTTTCGACCTTGAGGAACCGTGCACAGTCGCGGAGTTCGATGGACCGACCTCCATGACCGTGTCTTGTGCGCGAGGGACATTCCACCTGTAGGTTTGTCTAGCGACTCACTTTATTGTGAGGGTCCTCCGTTAGGCTGCGCCCGCCTCGTATTTAAACGAAGGGCGTACGGTCTTGGTATGGAGGAGTCCTTGCGCGGGGCGTCGTCGGATTAATCGACTCCACGTCCGCGGCTTGTTAGCACTTTTCTACCTCGGATCGTCATGTTAGATGGCAATCCTCGACGGTATACATTGTGACGGGGGTAGGGACGCGTCGCATTTTCCGGGTCCACCATGTTAGGTGGTGAACCTTTGAGGTCTGGCGGGCGTGTCCACATATTTGCTTGGAGGGTCCTTCGACTACGCCCGCCTCGTATTTAAACGAAGGGCGAGCGATCGCAGCCCAAAGGAACCTTGCATGGACGAAGCAGTCGGTTCCATCGAATTCCAGGACCATGGCTGCACTCTTCTACCTCGGATCGTCAAGTTAGATGGCGATCCTCGATGGTATACGTTGTGTTGAGGGAGGCGATCTCGTGCCTTGGTCCATCATGTTAGATGATGAACCGTAGATGGCGAGCGAGTCCTCCATTTTTGGAGATGTTGCTTGATTCTGGCGATCGGATTGGAAGACTAGTGATCGTCGTTCTGACGCCGATCACGGCATTTGATTCTTTCCGCCCGGGGCTCCGGCTAAGTAACTAGACTGTCCAGCTTGCCCTCCTCGAACAATCTCCAGAGTTGTCTGAGGAGGTCGCGGCATTGATTGGTGTTGTGACCGGGACTCTTGTGGTAAGCACAAAATTTGTTGCGGTCCAGATGACCATGGTCCCTTACCGCCTTTGGCTTGCTTAGCCACTCGCGCCCCTGGATGGCGTAGAAAATATGAGGCGGAGATAGATTGAGGTTGTGGTAGAGATGGGCTCCCACATCCTCGAAGGTCCTGAAATCTCCGGGCGGCTTAGCGACCGCCTTGCTGGAATTGGCGATCGTCGTCTCTGCCCCTTCGTCTTGGCGAAGGGCGAGCATCCTCCGCCTGGCCAAAAAGTCTACGGCCTTGGCGCAGAAGATTGCATAGGTCGGGGGACGTCCTGCGTAAGGTGCCTAAACATGGGCGAAAGACCACTGAATCCCCCTAGGACTGAGTAGAGGGCGATCTCGTTGCTTACGGGCTCGCCGTTGAGGATTATCTCATCTACTCGGTCGATGTAGTCTGCGTCGGACTCTTCTTCCCCTTGCCTGATCTTCATCATTCGGTGGGGACCTTCTGGTCGAGCGACTTTGGCGGCGAAGTACGTTGTGAAGTCGCTCGCCAGTTGTTCAAAGGAACTGATGGATCGCGGTGGTAATGAGACGTACCACCTATGGGCTAGGTCGCCCAGTGTTAGCGGGAACATACGGCACCTGGTCGCGTTTGATGCCCCACACCCGGTCATGTAGATCCAGAACTTGCTTAGGTGAGTCTTGGGATCCGATCTCCCCTCGTACAAAGGTGTTTGAGGAGGAGTGATCCTTGGCTGCACGGGGGCGAGTTCGATCTGAACCGCGAGGGGCTCGCTCGGCCCAGCGATCTTTCTCCTGGCGCCTGCCCCAGTTTCTAGGAGCGTCTTCATGCCATCGAGCTGGCGTTGCATTGCGGCCATCGCCGTGGCTTGGTCGCTCATGGTTTGGCTCTCGGAGCGGGAGCCGAGGTGATTGTGTATCGATCTCCTGGCCCCGCGGTGGGCGATGAGGTCGCTGCCGCCGATCTTGGTTCTTCGGCGAGGAGGAGCCAGATGGCTGTCCTGCCTTCTGGGAGTTGGATAAGCTGAACTCCTGGTGACGGATTCGGGCTCCGTCGTCTCATGGTTGGGGCTAGAATGCCCCGGTCGCCAAGATGGGTCGCTTCCTAGGCGGCTGAAAATGGAACCGTCCCGCCTCGCGAGTGCTTCTGCTCGTGAATCGGGCTTCCTGACGATCGCTCGTCAAGTAACCCCTTGAGCTTCCGCTTGCCCGTGCGGCGGATGGCCGATGGGGTAATTGCAGGCGCATCGAATGCTCTTTGTCGCTCCCTTATGATGGCCATAGCCTCCTCGACCTGTTCCGCGGTTTGGAACTGGTCGAGCGAAATACTAGGGCCGTCCCTCAGGCGCGGGATCGAGAGTCTCGCGTCGCCGCGGCTACCTTCTGCCATAGGCTGGAGCTCGGATTGAGCCGGAATAAAACGTCCGGCGGGTCGGAGAGTGGATCTCTTCGATGTGGAGTCAGACGTCATTATTCTGAAGGCTTTTCTTTGAACAACATTGAGTGTTTCTTCAAGTATATGCCTCGGAGAACAGTGAGTGTTCTTCGAGATGGTCGAAATAAAAAATGAAGGTTAAGATACCCTTCCTCTAGCGCCAATTGTTGCTACCCAAAATATTATCCGGAGATAGATATTGCTGGAATGGATGGGCAGCAAACAAAGTGCGAGAGCACGTCCGTGGGAATGGAAATAACGCAAGATTTGTCGGGTTTGTTAGGCCGGGGCTTGAATGCTCTCGCGAGATGTTATTAATACAATACATTGGAGTATAAATATTAATGAAAGAGTACAATTACAAAGAGTGTAAAAGACCCTAGTTATCTAGCTGTTGAGTGAACCTCTGCGAGTTCTTGAACTGCAGAGAGTTCTTGTTCTCGTTTCTGCCGACCATCTTATGAGTTAAGAGGTTTCGAGAGTGAGAGATAGAAAGATGTCCGAAGTGTATAGCGTAGCCAAGAGAGAGAAGCCAACTGTGAAGCAGTCAGGAAAACCCAGCCCTTCTCCAAGTGCAGGATGCCTTCTATTTATAGGAGTTGGGACTTAATCCTGATGGGCGATCGCCTTTCCTGTATTATTATAAGGGGGCGATCGTCTTTTAGCACATGGGCTGATTGCCTTAAAGTCCGCGGCTGCTGGCAGCCAGCTATGCGGACCAATGGGAGGACCGCACGCGTCTCTTTTCGCTGTCCCGGAGGTCCCACTTTGTACCTTTCGGCGGGCGCTGTCGGTAGGTGAGCAGATGGTGACAGGCTGTGGTCAACGGTCCATGTTCTGCGGCGCCTTTTTCGGATCTGCATGTGGGTCTCTATCCCAAGCTTCGGCCTTCGCCGACTGGACAGATGTTGGCCTCGCGTGGCATGAGGCGGTCGTCCTTGGCCGGGCACCAGAGTCGATCGCCAGGTGCCAAGAGACGATCGCCTTAGATGTCGATCGCTCGGCACTTGGTTTTGGTCTGGGATCTCCGTTCTGTAGGCAAGTCTGCCTTGGTCTATTCGACTCTGGCTTGGTCGCCCGACATTTGTGCTAATCGCCTGTCGAGGTGTATAAATCTCAACACAACACATGGCATGGTTGGTCTCAATTCTTATATTGACATTATGTATCTCTGCTTTTCAGGATCTCGAGCTCTCAGCTTCATCACAAATATTTGGAATAGTTGAAGCTTGAGCTTCGTAAGATGAATTTAGGAAAACTGAACATGAACCTGTTTTGTCGAAAACTGAACAGCTTCAACTTGTATGTTACCTTTAACATGAAAGAGTTTGTATTACCAGTAACATTATTTGCATGTAACCTGAGAAAATTGTTATCTTGCAACGCTCTTTCATGTTGCATGTAGCATACTAATGTTACCAGTAACAATCACTCTTTCATGTTACCGATAACATGATTTTTCATGTTACAGATAAGATAAGAATGTTATTGGTAACACCAAAATTTGAGAATGAAAGTGACATATATGTATAAGGTTTGTTACCTGTAACGCTAAGTTTTAACATACTTATGTCTTATGTTACCGGTAACACTCTTTCATGTTGCAAGTAACACAGTTTTTTCATAACATACTAATGCATTACCGGTAACACTCATGTTACCACTCACTCCTGTTACCGGTAATACTCATGGTAAAACTCTTTTCCTCCATGTCCATGTGAAAGTGCCATTCGGATGAGCTCTCATATAGAGGGAAAACGTGGAATACTGTTCTGATGTCACATTTCCTTTCCCTATCGACATATGAAAGGATTGGACCATGAACAACTTCTTGGCCTTTGCAAAAGGTACTCCAAAGACAAAGCGAACTCCCCAACAACCAGTCTGCAGAAGCTTATTTAATAGCAATAACATCTAAACTTCATATTTTCGCTATATTTTCATCATTTGTGCCGTTAGTGTGGATAGATATTACAGATGATCCTACTGTAGTAGCGATGACAAGTGTAAAGAGACGGATCCTAAAGTAAGTAAAGCTATAAAGGGGCGAAGGGACTACCGGCAACTGTAGTTCGGTCGTTGCCTTTTCTTCGGGTATTCCCTGTCTTTTTGAGACATAACGGGAGGATTTCATCAGGAAATGAACTAGTTGCGAGAGATCTGTCTAACGTCTTGAAATTCAAAAGGATAAATTTGACAAAAAATTCTTATCTTTGGTCCCTGAAAAACATCTCCTAAAGGAAGTGGAAGTGGCATATGTTATGTCAGCGTAAGCGGTCTTTTTCTTACAGAATCTCCTACCTGGATCTTTGATGGAATAGAAGGAGCAGCCAATGCCATGTCAAGAACAAGAGTGCAAGTGAACCAGAGCTTGAGAATGACTGGTAGGTGTTGACGTCTGATTTGGTCAACGTCACGTGTGCTGATCTGGACGAATGGATCGAAGCCACGTAGAAAATAATAAATAAGATGAAAAAGTTTGGATCACTAAATTTTATTAATGACCTTGATTTGAAGTAGAGCCGAGCTGATTATTTTGAGCTGGTATATCTACTTTTCTCACTTATTACAAACTCTCTCTTTTTTCTCTCTTTTTATCATAAATTCCAAAAGTCCAAAGATCCCTTTCTAGTGTACATCCCTTCTATATATAGGCAATCTAGGCCAATTAGGAGATGAAAACTGGCGAATGTTCGGGAATATGCCCAAAACACTTGTCTGACCGCGAATATGCCTTAGACACATGGCGTCTTCTAAGGGTTACCTCGGGAAGGGACATGACTGCATACGTTAATTGGCATGCGGGCCTGTCCCGCATGCTTCTGGCGATGCTTATCCGCTGGGGTCGGTCCTCGGGTCTCCCGCCGTTCAGGTCGGCCTTGTTGTAATCTTGAATCGGAGCGTTTTTATCTTCGATCTGCTCGGCCCTCCTGATCGGGTACCGGGTCGGCTTTGACGTCTCTGCCCGGTCCTATTTTTTAACGAGCCCGGGAGAAAATCGGGTTCGTACCCGGTCCGGCTTGTTGTTCTGCTCGGCCGGTTCAGCTGCCTGGAGTGCTTACTTGGATGCCAAGGTGGATGGGCTATCAACAAGGGCCCCCGAGTCTAGGGCCGTGCCGGGTCGGGCCGGGTCGTTTACACCGAGGCCGATCCGCCAGGAGGATAAGATCTCTCGAAGGGACGCCTCTTCGAGAGTCGTGTCGATTCGATTTCAGGGTCATTAAGTGTCATGATGAGGGAGACGCGTGGCGAAATCTGATTTGACGATGCGTTCACGCGCTTTCAAATTTCGCGACGGTTCAATATGAATCGTCGCGCTACGCGCCTGGCATTTAATGCCGCTTTTCTTTTATAAATATAGGATCTCTCATTCTCCATTATTCCCTTCGCCATTTTTGCTTCCGTTGCAGAGAGAATAGAGAGAAATTTTCCGGCGTCCTTTTTCTGATTTTATAGAGACTTTCTCGGTAAGCTCTTTTCCCTTTTTCTATTTTACAATGTCGGAGGTGAGGGATGAGACAGCGGTGGAGTTGACTGTGTCTCCGGACCATACGGGGGTGGCGGATCTGTCCATGGGCGACGCTCCCGTCGATTGGAGCAACGAGTAGGAAGGCGGCGAGGCCGAGAGATCGCCGGATTCTGGTGACGCGGAGGTGGCGGCGCCGTTGACGGCGGTCGTTGGGACTCAGGCGGAAGAAAGGGTTGAGTCGATGGAGGTTTGGACTTGCCCTCGGCCGTCCCCTTTCGTGGAGGCAGAGTGGGACTCGGCCTTGATTCGGAGCACCATTACGGAAGAGCAATTAGCGGCTTGGCGGCTGCGATTTAAGATCCCGGCTAGGGTGCGGTTGTTCATTCGAAATCCCGAGGAGAGGCCTCACACTCCGCCCGTCGGGTGCACGGCGGTATACTACCGCTCTCTGCTGGCAGGGCTGAGGTTCCCGCTCCCGTTAGCCTTCTCCCGGTGGTTAAGGCAGTGGGGCCTTCCTATCCCCCAGATTCATCCGAATTCCTGGGCTCGGGTGGTGGGTCTTTTCATCCTTTTCAACCAGCACGGCTGGCCGGAGCCCAGCTTTGAGGAGTTCAACAGTCTCTTCCTATGGAGGTCAGTCGGCAGATCCGACTCCGGCTGGTTTTACCTGACAACCCGGCATGCTATGCATAAAGAATTGGTGGATGTGCCGGAGACCATCCATAGCTGGAAGGAGCATTGGTTTTATATAGGGGGACTGTGGAGGAGCTCGGCGGATGAGTGGGAGCCTGGTGTGATAGATGCCGAGCTTAGGGTCCCCGAGCACTTCACTGCCAAAATGAGTAAGTGTCGTATTTCGTATTCCTGTTCCTTTTTTGTCTTACGCTCATCATTTATTGCATGTGCAGAACGCATCCCGGCGCAAGAGACCTCTTCCGAGTTCGACGACCGGGTTGAACAGCTTTTAGACCTTCCTACTGAGCAAACGCATCTTTTGGTTACCGAGGAAAACCTCTTGGCGGCCGGACTTCGATCAACCGATCCGAGTATAATGTCTTCATCAGTTTTTTTTTTTTTTAACATGTCTCCTTTCTCTAGTCCCGAGGGCCAAAACTCCACCTGGAAGGAGGGAGACGCCTGCGCAACGGGTGGCGAGGTTGGCTGGTGAGGCCGCCGAGCGGAGGGAACGTGCGGGCAAGCGGAAGAGGGTAGAGGCCGAGCCTGAGGACAGCGCGACCAAGGCGGAGGGCTCGTTTGTTCCTCAAGTTGTCGTATCTGCCCCGACCCCTGTCCGGAAGGGTCGTGTGAACAGTGAGGAGCCCGTAATTGACTTGGAGGGCCATTATCTCCCGGTTAATAAGGACCGGGTGGAACCGTGCGACCAGATGAAGGGGAGACGACCGCGCTGGTTTCTCGATTACGTCCGGGCAGCTACCCCAACCACTGAGATGCTCAACCGGGTTCCTCCTGCGGTGGCCGTGTCCAGTCATATTCCAATCAGGGGTTGGACGCCCAAGCTGGAGATGATGACCAATGACATGGATCCGGCTGAGCAGATCCAGTTCGGAAACGCTCTGGTCGGCCGTGCCATGTGCACTTACGTGAAGGCCACCAACGAGCTTTTGGCCTTGGTTGAGAAGCATAAGAAGGCGGAGACCGATCTCAAGGCCTTGCAGGAGGAACACCATCTCTGTCCTTCGTTAATCAAGTCCCTGGAGGAGGAGATAACCTCCACGAATGGTGATATGGAGATCCTAGACAGTCGGGCCCTCCAGGCCGATATATGTAAGGTGAAGGCCGAAGAGATGATAGCATCGGCCGAGCAGGCGCATAAGCGGTGGTTAGACACCAGGGCTGAGCACGAGGCTTACTTGAAGGAAACCAAGGCCCAGGTTGAAAACCTGACCGAGCGTATTAACAGTGTGAGGCTTCGGGCTACGCCAAGGGTCTTACCGAAGGGGCGGTCGCTTTTAAGGAGACGCCCGAGTATGAGGAGCTGATCAACCTCAATTATGTCTCCACTTGCTATGAGATATTATATCTCATGAAGGGAGGGAAGACCGTTTAGGAGATCGAGGCCTACATAGCATCCCAAGCGACCGATCTGCATGTTGATATCCATGGAGCTGATGAGCCAAAGGTCGCTGAGGTTGAAGATCCCGGGTTGGCTCCGCAAGGCGAAGGTGAGGGACAGTCCTTCCAGGCGGCCGGCCAGGAGGGCGGGGCCGAATAGATTTTTTATTTTATTTTATGTACGGCCTGCGTGCCAATCTGTCTTTGTCTTCTGTTTTCATCATATATACTATGCAAAAATGCCTTAAGTGAATAAAATCTTCCTTGTAGCATCTGTTGTTGTTTTTTGGATGTTCAGGCCCAGTTGGTTGGGCCGTTGCCTTTCTATCATGTTCATCACTTGCTGATTGTGCCGAGTCGAGCTCGGTCTTATAGTGCCGGATGAGCCGGTCTTATGAGGTGCCGAGTCAAGCTCGGTCTTATAGTGCCGGATGAGCCGGTCTTATGAGGTGCCGAGTCGAGCTCGTCTTCGAGTGCCGGATGAGCCGGTCTTATGAGGTGCCGAGTCGAGATCGGTCTTCGAGTGCCGGATGAGCCGGTCTTATGAGGTGCCGAGTCGAGCTCGGTCTTATAGTGCCGGATGAGCCGGTCTTATGAGGTACCGAGTCGAGCTCGGTCTTATAGTGCCGGATGAGCCGGTCTTATGAGGTGCCGAGTCGAGCTCGGTCTTATAGTGCCGGATGAGCCGGTCTTATGAGGTGCCGAGGCGAGCTTGGTCTTATAGTGCCGCCAGATGAGCCGGTCTTATGAGGTGCCGAGTCGAGCTCAGTCTTATAGTGCCGGATGAGCTGGTCTTATGAGGTGCCGAGTCGAGCTCGGTCTTATAGTGCCGGATGAGCTGGTCTTATGAGGTGCTGAGTCGAGATCGGTCTTATAGTGCCGGATGAGCCGATCTTATGAGGTGCATCAATATTAGAAATTGGAATAACGTCAAATTTTATTGATAATACCTCTTTAAATACATAGCATTCCATGGGTAAGTTAATCTCTGGCCGTTCAGATATTCCAGCCGGTAGGCTCCATTCTGAAGGACTTCGCTAACTTTATATGGTCCTTCCCATTTGGGCTTGAGGGGTCCGGGATCCGGGCCCAATACCCGTTTAAGGACGAGGTCTCCGACCTGGAAGCTCCTAGGGTGAACCTTGGAGTTGTAATATTTTTCGCTCCTTCTTTTGTAGACGGCATTCCGCATTTCCGCTTGGGCCCGTTTTTCGGCAAGGAGGTCTAGGTTAACTTGGAGGGCCAAGTCGTTATCTTGCTCTTCAAAATGGGCTATTCGGTAAGTAGGCGCTCCGATTTCAACCGGGATGACGACTTCAGAGCCGAAAGCCAAGGAGAAAGGCGTTTCTATGGTGGCGGACCGATGCGTTGTTCTGTAAGCCCATAAGGTTCCGGGGAGTTCCTCGGGCCAGGAACCTTTGAGTTCTTCGAGACGTGTCTTGAGATGCTGCTTTAGGATTTTGTTGACCGCCTCGACCTGCCAGTTGGATTGTGGATAGTATGGTGTGGAGAAGTTATTTCGTATTTGGAGGCCGTCGCAGAAGGCCCGAAACTTCTTATTGTCAAATTGCTTTGCATTATCAGAGACAATAGATTGAGGGATCCCGAACCGGCAGATGAGTGACCTCCATATAAAATCAACTATTTTCTGCTCGGTTATCTGCGCCATAGGCTCAGTCTCTGCCCATTTTGTAAAATAATCGACAGCGACGATGGCGTATTGTACTCCTCCCCGTCCTTTAGGTAAGGGGCCGATCAAGTCGATCCCCCATTTGGCGAATGGCCACGGGCAATATACGGAAGTGAAAGTTTCCGGTGGGGATCGGATCTGCGGAGCGAAGATTTGGCACCGGACGCACTTCCGTACGAGCATGATGGCATCTTTTTTAAGATTTGGCCAATAATATCCTTGTCGGATCAATTTATAGGCCAACGCCTGGCTGCCGGAATGATTACCGCATATACCCTCATGCACCTCTCTGAGGGCATATTCTGCTTCTCATTTGGACAGGCATTTCAGTAATGGAACCGAATATCCTCTTTTGTATAAGGTCCCATCCACGATGGTGAACCGGGCGGACTGAGTTCGTAATGATCTCGCTTGGGCTCGGTCCTCGGGTAAAATGCCGCTTTGAAGATATTGGATTATAGGCTGCATCCACCCTTGCGGTTCTGATTGTTCAGCTGCCCGGACTTCGGCCATTTCCAGGGCTGAAGAGGCATGATACCCTATGCTGACCTCGTGGATGTTCTCAGTTCTGGGGATGTGTTGTATAGTTCCCCAAAAATCTTGCAGCCGGGACCGTGCCAGGCTGAGGTACTTAACCAGTTTGGGTTCCTTGGCTTCGTATTCGCCGTTGATTTGGTTTACCACTAACTGAGAATCACTCAAGAAAGTGAGGCGGGCCAGGCCGAGGGAGGTCGCCATTTTTAGACCGGCTAAGAGAGCTTCATATTTTGCCTCATTGTTGGTGGTCGGAAAACCTAAGCGAATAGCCGAGCAGAACATACGTTGGTCGGGACTGACGAGGACTATTGCTGCACCTGACCGGTCGGCGGTTGAGGATCTATCTACATAGAGTGACCACTCTTCTGATCGGTCATCCTCTTGTGCGATCGCTGTTGTGAACTCTGCAATGAAGTCCGCTAGGGCTTGTCCCTTTATGGCAGTGCGCGATTCATAAGTTATGTCAAACCGTACGAGTTCGACGGCCCATTTGACCATCTGGCCGGAAACGTCAGGTCGGTGCATGACTTGCTTTAAGGGGTAGTTTGTTAAGATGACTACCTGATGTTCCAAAAAGTAGGGTCTTAACTTCCGGGACGCCATTACGAGCGCATAGGCCATTTTTTCCATTGGGGCATACCTAAGCTCGGCATCATGAAGGGCCTGACTGACATAATAGACCGGATGTTGAACTGCATTCTCCGTTCGAATCAGAGCGGCGCTGATCGCAGAGTCGAATACCACGAGGTATAAGCTGAGAATTTCCCCTTGGGTCGGTCGCTGCAAGATCGGGGCTTCTGCCAGGACTTCCTTGATAGCTTCGAAGGCTCTTTGGCAAGGTTCTGTCCACTGAAAATCTTTGTTCTTTTTTATTGCCTCAAAGAAAGGTTTACATTTATCAGTTGAGCGAGAGATGAAGCGACTTAGCGCGGATAGTCGGCCAGTTAGGCTCTGCACCTTTTTGACCGAATTTAGAGGAACAAGTTCGGCTACTGCCTTAATTTTATCAGGGTTGGATTCAATCCCTCTTTGGCTCACCATGTAGCCGAGGAATTTTCCAGAACCTACCCCAAATGAACATTTCTTTGGATTTAACTTCATCTTGTACTCCCGCAAAATAGCAAACATTTTATTGAGGTCATTTACATGATCGGCCGAGCGTAAAGACTTTACTAACATATCATCTACATACACCTCCATGGTACGGCCTATCAAGCTATTAAACATTTTATTTACCAGGCGTTGATATGTTGCGCCGGCATTCTTGAGCCCGAAAGGCATCATTTGGTAACAGTATGGGCCGCAGGCCGAGTAGAAGGAGGTGTTTTCTTCGTCAGTGGGATGCATTGGGATCTGATTGTATCCGAAATATGCATCCATAAAGCTCATTAGCTCATGCCCGACCGTTGCATCCACCATGTAGTCGATATGCGGAAGGGGGTAACTATCTTTCGGACAGGCTTTATTCAAATTAGAAAAGTCAATGCAGAGCCTCCATAGACCGGTCGGATTTTTTACTAGGACCGGGTTGGCCACCCAGGTCTGGTATTGGGCTTCCCGGATGAACCCATTGTCGATCAGTTTTTCTACTTCCTCTTCCAAATTTCCCTTCGCTGCTCAGCCCCATTTTCCTCCTTTTTCGAATAATCGGCTTTGAATCGGGTCGATATTCAATGGCGGGCACGCAAGTTCTGGGTCAATCCCCGGCATGTCCGAATGGGTCCACGCGAAGACATCCAAATTCTGTCTCAGGTGGAAGATTAGCTCGGAGCGGATCGGTTCTTGGAGGTTGTGGCCGATCCTTAGCCGTCGGACGGGATCAGATGGGTCCATGTCGACCTGGTCCAATTCTTCTGTTGGCTCAGCATGGCGAATTTTTCCTTTCGGATTATAGTATCACGGGTCGACAGGATATTCTTCTAGGATCGGCTCCTTACCGGGCCTGCGGCCCCGGTCCGCTTCCTGGTCAGTTTCCATTTCGAGGGTTTGCGCGGCCCCGGGACCTTCGGTCTCCTGTTCGAGTAGGGTGTCTTCCGCCAGCTGTTCGGAGTTGGTGGCCCCCATTTCTTCCGATAAATTCTCCGGGATGCCCTCTGCGGCGTTGATTTCACGAGCCCGGATGCTGAGATTGCATTCTCGGGCGGCCCTTTGATCTCCCCTATGTACCCCCACGCCGTCCGGGGTGGGAAACTTCATGCACAGGTGATACGTGGACTGAGTGGCCCTCAGCCTTGACATCACAGGCCGGCCTATGATGGCATTATAGTCACTGTGCATATCGATGATCTTGAAGGTAGTGATCATCGTCCTTCTGATCGGCCCCTGACCGAGTTCCAAGGTGAGGTCGATTTCCCCCAGTGGTGAGGTGCGGCAGTTGGCAAATCCCCTAATGTCCTCGTTGCAGGGCCGGACATAAGATTGGTCTACCTTCATCCTACGAAGGGTATGAAGGTAGATGATGCTGGCGTAGGCCCCGGAGTCTACCAACACCCTGTGGACCGGGATCCCCATTATGGGCAGGGTGATGACAAGGGCGTCTGAATGGGGATGGTCCAAGCCGTCTGCATCAGACTCTTCAAAAGTAACTTCCAGCTGGGGGATTTTGGGGGCTTCTTCGGCCACTGATAGGAACCCCTCTGCTCGGCATTCGGTCCGTTGATAGGAGGTGGTGGCTTCTCGAATGGATGCCTTTTTCTGATGCTTTGACCGATGATCATCGACCTCGGCTGTTCCCATAATGGTCAGAATTTCCCGGGGGGATTTAGGGGCTGGAGGCACCCGATCATTCTTGGGTCTTGTCGGGTCGGCGCGATCCTGGCGATCCCGGGGCGGGTTCCGGGTAAATCGCCTTAAGCCTGTATCGTCGCATACCACGATCAAGACGGCGATGAGGTCTCGGCACTGTTCGGTGTTGTGACCCGCTGATTCATGATATTTACAAAAACGGGTCTTGTTCATGTCCTTCTAATCTTTATAGATCGGCCGAGGAACTGGGAGCAAATTTTTGTCCTTTATTTGATCGAATATGGCCGCGGCCTCGACGGAATATATTTCAGCGAAATTAGCCATGAGCTCGGGCCTACGCTCCCGATAGCTTTGAGTCGTTGGGGTTGTCGAGGAAGAGGCGGGAGTCTTATTTTCCCGGCGGGATTCTTGACGGGCCTCTTTGTAGTCATGCCTATCTTCTTTCTTCTTGTAGGACCCTTTCTGATCGGAGGGCATGACTAACACTGGTGCCGACATAGCTTCCTCGGCAGCTATATGGGAGCTGGCGCGCTCCAAGAATTCCTGGTAGGTGTGTGGGACATTCTGGCACACCGTCCAGCGAAAAAAAGAATTTTTGAGGAGGCCGGCCTAGGCAATAATGGCCAGCGCATCGTCCGACATGGGTTCCGTTTCTAATATCCATTTATTGAAACGAGATATATAATCTTTAAGGGACTCGTTCGGCCCCTGTACGACGGAAGCGATGGATGAGCGTGGGGCGACTCGCACAAGGGACCCCATGAAATGGGATCGGAACGTTGCCGAGAGCTGGGCCCATGTTTGAATAGAATGGTGGGGCAGCATCCGATACCATCTCTGGGCCCTCTCCCCCAGAGTCAGGGAGAACATTCGGCATCGGAACGCGTCCTGAGACCCATGCAGGTCCATCCAGGAATTATAATGTCCAAGATGGGCGTTGGGGTCTGTCTTCCCGTTGTACGTCGGAATTTGAGGAATCTTGAACTTCTCCGGGAGGGGTTCCGCCAGAACACTGGGGGCCAGGGGACTCTCCTGGCTGTTAAGCCATTCCGAACTTTGGGATGGCTGGAGTTGCTTATTTTCGAGCTCCGTAAGGCATTTTTTAAGAAACTCGATCTCACTCGAGTTATCGACGGGAGTTGGAGGTAATACTTGTGTCGGATTTAGGGACTGGTGGGGAGCTTTTTCTTCCTTACGGCTCTGACTCTGGATAGTGGGAGCCGGCGCTGCTTTTTCGATTTTCTTCCCCGCCCCAAGACGATCAAAAATGGATATGGGGTGCGAAAGCCTACTTTTTCGAGAGGGATGCGAGCTTTCGCCGTGGATTTCCGCCCTTTCTCCGGCGACCCCAGAGGCTGTCCTCCTTTTGTTTCGTCCCGAGGCGACTGGGCGGGTCGTCTGAGATTCCGCCTCCACATGGTCTTCGGGTTTTTGAAGGGTCCCGCCCCCTGTAACCCTCGCCATAAGGGCCGCCATGCCCTGGATGAAGGCTGGGTGTTTAAAGCACTCTACCACCTTACGTAGGTTTTCTTCCTCCGTCGCGGGCTGAGGGTTTTGTGAACTGTCGTGAGACATCTCCGGTGAGCAGTATATATTTTTTTTATCGGAGGTGCCGCCCTCCTTCTAGCGCCAATCTGTTGACGTCTGATTTGGTCAACGTCACGTGTGCTGATCTGGACGAATGGATCGAAGCCACGTAGAAAATAATAATTAGGATGAAAAAGTTTGGATCACTAAATTTTATTAATGACCTTGATTTGAAGTAGAGCCGAGCTGATTATTTTGAGCCGGTATATCTACTTTTCTCACTTATTACAAACTCTCTCTTTTTTCTCTCTTTTTATCATAAATGCCAAAAGTCCAAAGATCCCTTTCTACTGTACATCCCTTCTATATATAGGCAATCTAGGCCAATTAGGAGATGACAGCTGGCGAATGTTGGGGAATATGCCCAAAACACTTGTCTGACCGTGAATATGCCTTAGACACGTGGCGTCTTCTAAGGGTTACCTCGGGAAGGGACATGACTGCATGCGTTAATTGGCATGCGGGCCTGTCCCGCATGCTTCTGGCGATGCTTATCCGCTGGGGTCGGTCCTCGGGTCTCCCGCCGTTCAGGTCGGCCTTGTTGTAATCTTGAATCGGAGCATTTTTATTATCGATCTGCTCGGCCCTCCTGATCGGGTACCGGGTCGGCTTTGACATCTCTGCCCGGTCCTGTTTTTAACGAGCCCGGTAGAAAATTGGGTTCGTACCCGGTCCAGCTTGTTGTTCTGCTCGGCCGGTTCAGCTGCTTGGAGTGCTTACGTGGATGCCAAGGTGGATGGGCTATCACAGTAGGAATCAATTTTGGTCAAAAAAAGATTATCTTAGGAGAAATCCTAAACAATAGGATTAGTATTTTAGATTATTATTTAGTTTTCTTTCGGGAGTAGTATATTAATATTTATGCTTTTATTTCCTTAGCCTAGTTAGTTTCATGGTCTAATTAAGATTCTTGTTTCCTAGTGTGATTAGGACTTTTGGGGGTGTTTATTTGTGACTTAATCAGCTTTATGGGTAAACTGTCTTATTTGCTCAGACGTTTGTAGGTGTTTACTTGTGGCTTAATGGCTTATTCGCGCAGACAAAAATGACTTATTCATTAAGCATGAAAATAGGTGTTGTCCCTAAGACAAAAAAATGACTCCCCTACCCCTATTTATATATACAATTTTAAATAATTTAGGATAAAAAAATAACTCCCTTATCCCATTATATATACTGATTTATATATATATATATAATATAAAAATTTTAGGTTTTAATATAAATAAATGTAATATATATTATTCATATATAAATAATATATATTATTAATTTGTATATAATATTTGTTACTATATATTATTGTATAAATAAACTTTTGTATCTACAAATATCATATATATTATGAATTTATAAACAAATATTATATATTACTTATAAATTAACATTTATTCATATGTATAATATTTATTATATATGTTCTTATCTATTTAAATATATTTCTATATATAAATATATATTGTGTATTATACGTATTATTTATTTATGTATTAAATATTTTATATATTACTTACATATAAAATTGAATCATTTATGTATAATATTTTGTTTCAATTTAAATAATATATAGAAGATGAGTCAAATTTGATTTTTCAATAATGTTTAAATTTGTCTACTCTGTGTTTGAATTTGACTACTTTGTGTTTGAAATTGGATTTTTAAGCACTTTATGAATTTATGTTTTGATTTTTGGATTATATCATTTATATTGCTTAAAAAATAAACAACAATTTATAAAACAGCTTATAATTCATATTCAGGGGTAAATCGGTGATTTCTGTTATTCAGACAGTTTATTCAGATGAAAAAGTAAACAAAATCAATTCACCCAGACAGACACATTTACTCAGACAGACAAATTTACCCAGACAGACACAATTTACTCAGACAGACAAATTTGATAAACAACCCCTTAACTTATAAATAAAGGCTTCAGAGCTGTGTGTTTATTCACTATTATTATTATTATTATTATTATTATTATTATTATTATTATTGATCTATTGATTATTTGATATTGAATTTTCTCAATATTCTTATTCTTGTTACTTCTTTCTCTCTTGAATGCATCCTGTCCGCGCTTAAATTTATTAATGATCAAAATAAGTTAAGACAAGCATGCTAAGTGGGTTGAATATTTACAAGATTATTCCTTTGTGCCGGAACACAAGTCTGATTAGGGATGTTAACTTTATCCGTACCCGATTCTATCCGTCGGATAAACCCGAAATCGGGTCGGGTATCGGTCGAACTTAAAATTTTATGGTCGGCTATGGGTAGGGTATGAGTATAGTATATTACCCGAATACCCAACCCGATTACCCGATCCGCGTACCCATTTGAATTATATAAATATATTATTATTATTATAATATATTATACATAAATATTATATTATATTATAAATTATATATATTATTATATAACATATTATATTTGAAATATTTATTATACTTAATTGAATTTATTAATTAAATTATATGTATATATGATATATATTAAAAATATATATATTCTTAAATATAGGGTATACGGGTACCCGAATACCCATTGAGTACCGTACCCGATGGGCAATACCCGAACTCGATCCGAAATCAAATAAAGTAGGGTATGAAGGAGGCATACCCGTACCCTACCCATTGACATCCCTAAGTCTGGTATTGAGAGTGTGGTAGCTGATGCACTAAGTAGAGTATGTCTCTTGTTGCATAAGTAGATACTATTGTTGTAGGAACTGATAAGATGAAAGAGGCATATCCCACATGTTCTGATTTTTCTACTATTTACACTAGAGGTTCTCAGGGGGGAGGGAGTGGTCACCTAATACCCTAGGTGCCACATCACCTCTATCCAATAAAAACCCTCCAACTCAAAACTACCCAATTCTACCCTAACACTACCCTAAGTGGAGGGAGTGGTCACCTATACTACCCGATTTTTTTTTGTTCATACATAAAATCACATACAATATTAAAATAAAAACATACCATTTCATTAAAAATAAAAACAGTACATAATACTTAAAAAAAACATTACATAAAAACATACCCGATTTTTTTTTCATACATGAAATCACATACAATATTAAAATAAAAACATACCATTTCATTAAAAATAAAAATATTACATAATACTTAAAAAAAACATTACATAAAAACATACCATTTCATTAAAAATAAAAATATTACATAATACTTAAAAAAAAGAAACATAACATAATACTTAAAAATAACTAGATTAAAATAAAAAACCCACTAATCATCGAGATGCGGCAAGTATTGACGTGCTACGTACTCCGTGAGATCATATCGAAGTCGGTCATGGAGAACTTCGTTTAGTAACTCCGCTATCACATTGTCGTCGAACATCGGGCCGACCGGCTCATCCATCATATGAACCGGTGAGATTGCCCTCCCTTCGCGTTTTATAACCATATTGTGCAAAATAACACACGCATGAACCTGATTGGCAATCTTCGCTTTGGTCATAGCTCGGAGAGGCCGATCGAGAATTTTCCATTTTCCTTTGAGAGCACCAAAAGCTCGCTCGACATCCTTTCTCGCCCCCTCTTGTAACTTCTTAAATCTCTTTTCCTTTGGGTCGGTTGGATACGGGTATGCTTTAACAAATGTGGACCACTTAGGATAGATTCCATCTGTCAAATAGTAGCCGCGTTTGTAAAAGCGTCCATTCACATTGAATGAACTGTTCATCGCCGTTCCATTTCGATCTGTAAGATTCAAGTCAGACTGATTCAATACGTTGATATCGTTGTTTGACCCTGGTGGACCAAAAAAAGCATGCCAAATCCACATATCTTGTGACGCGGTGACTTCAAGCATAATAGTGGGAACACCATAGTCACCTCTCGTATATTGCCCTCTCGTACAACTCAATGATGGCCTCACGAAAATAATTAAGAGTTTCATGTGACGTTCTTGCAGCCATGCATAAATATTCATCATACTCATCGGGGGGATTGCCGGTTGCGAGTTGCCTAACGGCCGAAGTGATTTTTTGTTTCGCCGTGAAACTTTTTTTCGAACGCGCGTCGTAGCCTTCTTGAAAATATGGGTATCTCGCTTCAATGTCGCCCACTATTTGCAAAAACATGCTTTTCTCCATTCGAATTTTTTTTTAAAGTACTCTTCGTTGTACTTTGGTGTTTCAACGAACCAATCATTCTCCAACGTTTGAAGACCTATTTCCCGTTGACGATTTACGCTAGTTCGGCTAGAGCTTGCCGTGTCTTCAAGGTACTGAGCCGCTTGAAGCATAAGTTGCAACGAGCTACCCGTGGATATCTCGTCGGACGAAGACGGAATAATGCATTCGAATTCGGAAGAATCGGAAGACATTTTAGTAATTATTTTTTGTTTTTGAGAGATTAGTGTGTGTTTTATTTGAAAATAATGAATGTATGTTATTTGGTTTTAAAGGGATTTTTTTTTAATCAAAAGAGCCGTTCAACAACGGCCATATTTTTCAAAAATCACACCCCCACCGATCGGCTTCAGAAGCCGAGTTCGTAACCCGCCCGCCTTACCCGAGGTGCCGGCGGCGGTGTTACCGTTCGGGTAAGGGTACCCGATTCCCTTACCCTCCCCCACTCCCTCCCCCCTTAGTGGTAATCGTTGTTGAGATTTTGTTGACTATATTATGATTGATGGTTACTTATTTCGTGGGTCCAAGTTGTGTATTCCCGATACCTTCCGTCGAGATTTCTTAATTTGGGCACTACATGATGGAGGACTTGTAGGTCATATTAGGTAGAGATAAGACCACTATCATTGTGGATAATCATTTCTTTTTGCCTTCTTTGAGGAGGGATGTTGCTCGAGTTGTTTCCAGTGTCGTACCTGTCAGTTTAATAAAGCAAAAAAGCGAAACACTCGTATTTATACTCCTTTTCACATCCCTCATTCTCCCTGGAAAGACCTTATCATGGAACTTATTTTAGGCATTCATCGTACTGCTATAGGTCATTCTAATACCCCAAACCAGGCGGTTATTATAGTGCCGTGAATTCCTATCTTGGAACTACCAGTCGAATCACAACATAACAATAATATAATTGCAGTATCGAATCACATTATGTAATCAAATATTTGACAAGTAGTTTATACAAATATTCTAGCTATCAGGCACCAAACAACCCAAGATCAACAAAATATAGGTATATTTCATATGAAGATGGATATATCAAACAATATAAATATACAAGAGTACAAATGCACTAGAAATGAAAATTACATCTGGAATCAGGAAGACTCGAACCACTTACTAGTATATTTGAGACTACTCCCTGTCACCTTGAGCTTCTTATGCATTAGCCTTCACAAATGCACTAGAACATATTTCGCCAAAAATCACAGAGTCAGTTACACAATATAATAAATCTCAATATGCCAAACATATGTAATCTGTTACGCAATTTAGTGAACGCCAGTGCATGTTGTCGTAAGCAAGTAATAAAGTGATGAGAAAGATATCGTTCTCTCGAGGACTGATATACTAATTACCAATTTGTTTGTATTCTAGTTTTATTTAAACGATTGAAATTGGTGGTGGACGAATTATTAAAAACTAAATAATGCAATAAACTAAAAATAGCTAATAAAATCAATAATCCGGAGAAAAAAGATCGAATAAGAGAAGAATCTAGGATTGAGAATCTGCCTCGATTAATCCGAATTAATCTTGATTAATATAATTTATGTAATTTCCCAATTTATTGCCAGCAAAGATTCCTAAGATAATCTAAAGCCTCTCCCGAGGACAATAGAATTTTCTAAGGTGAATAAATCACTATTCCTAGGTGAGTTAATTCAACAAACGAGCTACGTAATTCTTGTGAGTATATTCCTATCCCACAAAACAAAACGGTTCTCACCAATTTTTCCTACTAACTCTCCTCTCCCGATTCAAGTTGCGTAATTGAAACAATTCAATCATAGGCCAAATAATTGAAAGCATTAAGAACAATTGGGAAAACTCAATAGAAAGGGAAATATATAAATAATGTAAAATCAAGAGTTAATCCATCAAAATCTCGGTTTCATCACAATCCTAGAAAAACAGGTCTAGCCTGACATGCTAGAAAACAATATACAAATATTCAAATTAAACATAAGGAAAAAAAATCAAACACAATTGAAGACTGGCTTCTTCCGTTCTCTGGCGTTGCTTTCTGCTGCTAGGTATTTTCTCCTCCTCTTCGATGATCCTATTTTCTGACCTTCAATGCCTTTTTATAACTTTTCTTCTACCTCCAAAACGCGTCCTATAATTAGGTCGAAAACGGCCTCCAGAATAGTCAAAAGCGCGGGCTGCAGTCATAAATCCCGCGCCGGGGGCCGCGGCCTGGCTTTAGTGTGCCGCGGCCCCTTCCCTTGTGCTGCCAGGCCTGAGCGCTATTTTTCTTTATGGGCCGCAGCTCAGGATAAGCGTGCCGCGGCCCCCGGTACAGTTTGTACCGGTGTGCTTCTGGGTGAGTCTGTGCCGCGGCTCTGGCTCGATGTGACGCGACCCTTGACCAAAAAATGTCGTTTTGGCCCGTTTTTCTCCGTTTAAGCTTTCGAACTCTAATTTCCTACAAAACATATAAACATAAAGCATTAAAAGATCATTTATGCAGATTTAAACACAATGGGGAGATAAAATAATGATAATTAAGCGCACAAAAATACATCTAACAAATACCCCCAAACTTAAGCCTTTGCTTGTCCTCAAGCAAAAATCAATTTCAAATAAGACGACAAGTATCGTGGACAATCGTGCAAATCCATAGTACTTAACTGATCAATACTACCCTGAAAATCTCAAAGAATAATACGGATATCGTACCATTGAGTCACATTACGGACAATGATTCACAAGGTAAATATTTTTAATGCAAATCAATAGCTCATGAAGAAAATCAAGGCTCAAAGATTAACAAACGTGAATTGACCCAACCGCCAATATGAATGTTTAGATTAAACAAGCCGACACGCCCAGTCCCAAAGTCTCACGGCAAAAACACAAGGATCTCATAATATTCCTCGGACAGCGCTCCCTTAAATAAAATCATTATAATGATTCGAGTTAACCACTAGGTTTCGACTCCCAGGATGTTTCATGAATTAACCCTAGGGTGGATTTCCATTCTCATGTATTGGGGAACCTTTTGACGTAAAAGACACTCATGGGGCTCATGAATATTTCTAGTTATTAAGTCTCCCTATACAACGGAGAAAAAACTTGAACAGCTATTCTCGCACGTCCGATTCAAGGTTGCTGTTTTACACGAGAGTAAACAACGGGTCACGTGAATACCCCCGGTTACTAGGCTTCCCATCATCGGAGATGCGATTTTCTGAACCATTCGTCTATTCAGAGTTGTCGTTTTACGTGAGAAAACAACGGGTCAAGTGAATACCCTCGGTTACTAGACTTCCCATTATAGAACAAGCAAAATTTCTTAAATTTTGGGAATTACAACTGTCCGACTCAAAGCCTAAACTTAGGTACTTAATTTAATGCCAACAAAACTAATGTTACTGGACGACTATCTAAGTGAAAAGCGCAACCAAACGTATAGACGATGGCTCGTGTAATGCGGACACTACAATCACGTATGTCTCATTTTTTATATGCCAAGACTACCACAATGATGCAAAAAAATTCAGACCGAAATGAATACTCGAGGGAAACAAAAATCGCATAATGCGAACTCGACCAATACTCATCCGTTTCTTCAAACAGAAATCAGTATCATATAATCAGTCTTACATAAGGCTGCACGAAATATTCACGAATGCAAATAAAGTCCAGAATATAGAAGACAAGCAAGGCTAGAATCAATAACAACAAAAAATAAATAACAACTCAAAAGTACCCCCCAAACTTGGGATGTACATTGACCTCAATGGACAACAAATAATAATAATATATAGTAAGAGAAAGGTCAAGTACTCCCCTAAGGTAAGCTCAGGTACTGGCATCGACCTCGTCCAGCAAAGAGGGTGGTGTAGGTGGCCTGACCGAAGGAATGAAAGGTCCGTCCAGGCGAAGGATGTGGTCCGTCCAAACAGCTAAATAGTCCCGGTGATAGGCGTCTCTCGCAGCAAGGAAACTATCTCTCTCCGCTCGCATCTCCTCTCGAACGGCTGCAAGGAAACTATCTCTCTCCGCTCGCATCTCCTCCCTCAAGCTATCAAACATCGCCTGAAGGCCGTGATCTCTCGCTGGCGGTGGGGTGGACTCGGTCTGATCCTCAGTCTCAGCCGCTGGCTCATGTGTCAGAAGAAGCGGCTCGGGGGAGTGCTTATACAGCTCATCCAAAAGAAATCCTCGTCCCCACGGATGTACCCGCGCGCCACCACACTGGTCGAAATGAGAGATAATGCGATGATCGATCGGACCCTGGGGTGCTAGCGTCGGCTCGTCATCCAACCAAGTCACGCCCGCGTGGAGGCATAAGGAACAAATGAGAGGGGTGTTTCAACCCCGTCTTGGCCCCTCTCTGGATGTACTGTAAAATATACCGGACCAGCCATGGGGCCACATCGAATCGCAGTCCGGCCGTAATGGCATAAAGAAGTCGGGCACGAGGAAACAGGACCGAGCGGATCTGCGAAGTCGGGTCGACTCGGGAGCAGAGAAATTAAATCCAAGCTTGCCCGAGCCGACTAAGGCGGGAACTCTTGAAGAAGAAGGTCGTCGATCCCGGGACGCGCGTCTCCCAAACCGAATCCGGCTGAGCAAGTGCCTCTAGCAAAGCTTCCCTCAAGAGGCTACTCACTGTCTGCGTGTATACCGATTCGTCAACCTCGGGAAGATCTTATAAGCTTCGTATCGCAGCCACCGAGAAATCCACTTTCTGGACACGGACGACGACCTCAGTACGTGTATCCGGTCGTCCCATCACCTGCCCTGCCTGGATATGCTGTAATAACACGCTGGCGTAGAATTCTTGGATGATAGAAATTACCGCCGGCTCAGGCTGTGCAGTGAATCGAGTCCATCTCATTTCATTAATCATCGTCAATAGCTCGCGGTCTTGGGGAGCGGGAGTGAATCCCCGCTCAGGAATTATAGGACGAGGACGGATTCTCTCGTTGAAAATTCGATGGATTTTGGGGTCGGAAAATTGGTGGGATTGCCCTTTCGCTCGGTTTTGTGAGGTTTCTCCTCTCGTGGGGGATGATAGAGTCCTCGTCCTTGTGCTCAACTTTCTCTTCCGAGCCATAGCAGAGTCCTGAAAAATAAACACAGGATAGTTTAGACGACTTTAAATATCACTACACCAATCTCAACTTATGACGTGTGGGAAACGAATATAGCAACAAAAACTTGCACTTCCGTACGAGGGATATGATGCAAAAATTTAAACTCAAACTTGACGTAAGGGTTGGGGGCACATATTATTCCGATAATTGTACTCGTTGCAAACAATTTGGAGATGTTTAGATCAAGAAATTTCATTGGGGTATTTCATCGAACACTTTGCCTGCGTAAATTTAAATGAAGAACAAAATTAATCATTACTCAATTTAATCCCCAACAATAAACAAAATCGCAAGAATCATGACAAAACAACGAAACATAATCCACAATCAATCAATAATCACCATATTCCGATAAAAAAATCATGGTAGAACTTTAGGAAATAAAAACAAATTCATGAATGAATGAAGAATATTACCCCACTTCTCAATCCATGTTGCGAATCAAGCTAAAGATTAAGGAGTACCTTGTGTTGGATTGAAGAAAATGAGAAGAAGAAGAGATTCGAATGGAGTCCTACAGCGCCGCGCGGAAGAGGGAAAAATTTGTGATACCTTATTTGTTTCGACCGATTAAATTCTGAGCAGCCCAGCCCTTTTTAAATTTTCGGCAGGGGCCACGACACGTAGAAAGTGAGCCGCGGCCCACAGTACATTGTGTTTTGGGCGAACAAGGCATATCACAGCGTGCCGCGGCTCATTGCAAGGGTGCCACGGCTTGAAGGATTAGTGTGCCGCGGCTCAGCACCTTTGTGCCGCGACACAGAGTACAGGTTGCTGGGCTCATTTGTGGGACTTCGGCGTGCCGCGGCCTGGCTTCATCGTGCCGCAGCTCATGGGGCAAGTGTGCCGCGGCTCAGAATGAGCATGCCGCGGCACAGAGTACAGGTTCTTGGCCGAATTTTTGAGACTTGTGTGTGCCGCGGCCCGCTCTTCATTTGCCGTGGCCATGGGCCTAAAATTCCCCCTAGAGAGTTCCTGCACAGATTTTTCAAATGAAAACACCTAGAACATGAAAGATAAGCATAGCAAAGCCAAGAACGCAAAAAAAAACTAAAATCTATACTAATACTCGGGTTGCCTCCCGAGAAGCGCTAAGTTTATTGTCTTCAGCCGGACTTTACTAGAATTCACTCTGTGGCAGATAGGACGACTGTCGACTTCTACATGTCCATTGGATTTCCCGTGTAAACCTTCAACTCTTCCCATTTACTTTAAATTTTCGGTCATCTTTTTGTACTTCCACTGCTCCGTGTGGAAATACTTGAACTACAGTGAACGGTCCCGACCATCGAGAACGTAATTTCCCAGGAAACAACCTCAACCAAGAATTAAATAATAGCACCTCTTGACCCGGAATGAACTCTCGATGTGTAATGTGCTTATCGTGCCAATTCTTGGTCCGCTCCTTATAAAGTTTCACATTCTCGTATGCATCATGACGTATCTCCTCCAGCTCATTCAACTGCAAACAATGCTTTTCACCAGCTGATTTAAGATAAAAATTTAGTTTCTTTATCGTCCAATATGCACAATGTTCCAGCTCTACCGGCAAATGACAACTTTTCCCAAAAACCAATCGATATGGTGACATGCCGATAGGTGTCTTGTACGCCGTACGGTATGCCCAAAGTGCATCATCAAGTTTAAAGGACCAATCTTTTCGAGACGAGCTGACTGTTTTTTCTAAGATCCACTTTAGTTCTCGATTGGATATTTTGACTTGACCACTTGTCTGGGGATGATAGGCTGTAGCAACAAGATGAGTGACTCCATATTTCTTTAAAACCGCATCAAGGAACTTGTTGTCAAAGTGTGAGCCACCATCACTGATAATAGCACGTAGAGTTCCAAAACGCGTGAAAATATTTTTTTTTTATGAATTTGATCACAGCATTATTCCCATTTGTTGGTAGTGCCACCGCTTCGACCCACTTCGAGACGTAGTCCACTGCTACTAGAATATAAAGGTTCTTATTTGATGGCGGAAATGGACCCATAAAGTCGATCCCCCATTCATCGAACAATTCAACCTCAAGTATGGTGTTCAATTGTAACACCCCCAATCCACTAAGGGATATTACACGCCGTAGAACCTTTCCTCAAGGTTCTACCAGGCTGGTAACAAAACCGATCAACTCAACAATGCCTTTAAGGCTAAAATGACTCAGTAGACCGATTTGGCCTTTCAACAAATACATACAACTCAATTACAATACATGCCCACGCAGGGGTCGAATACAACACACTCCCATACATCGGGGAAAGAATACTGCAGCGGAAATAAAATACAACTAAACCAATATAACATCAAACGGGTCCTCATGTGATTAGTATCGTTCATCTTTCATCATCCTTCGTGCCGACCCTGTGTTATGCTCCCAAACCTGAATGCAAAAACAGACATCCCCCCGAATACTCGGGGGTTAGCAAAACTCCACTGTTTTGCTAGTGCAAGTATAAAATACGAAAACGAGCCATACATATCATACTCCACGAAACATGTAAATCATAAACATACTTCCCGAGGTGAATCACTTAATCAAACGATTAAATTGAAAGATAGGGTAAACCCGATATACATCTTGTGAAAAACATTTTACGACCTCGGGAGTTTTGAATACATTGGGATTTAAGAATTCTCAGGCCTTTCAAAAACATTTAGGGATACAGCCCAAAAGTCATTTTCCCAAAACATAAATTCGATAACAACAAATGGGGTCCACGACCCGATCATACCATAACAACCTGTTTCCACAGATTATTCGCGTCCCATGCTAGCAAGCCACGGACCTCAGATGCTCCCGTAGAACAAACCCGAGTGAATAACCCACAGGGAAACTATATCAAATCACATGTCACCGTAACCGCAGTCACGTGACTACAAGCACATATACGTACATAATCAAACCACAACCATAAGTTATCCCGGCATCGTGCTAACAAGACATGAACCTCGGAGTCCCCGCAAGACATACCCGATGATAACCCCACAAGTTATCTCGGCATCGGGCTAACAAGCCACGAACCTCGGAGTCCCCGCAAGACATACCCGATTTGGATAACCCTACGGTCACGCCCGACCCATACTAGCAAGTATGGATACCGGAGATTCAACAATCATACCCGGAGGCACATCACATGCATCAAGCACACAACAATAATCACTTATGAATCCAAACAACATTAAGTGTCACAACCTCCTTTCAAGGAGTAACAACTAATATCACACACATTACGTTCTTACCGAACAAGTACACAATAACAATACGTAATCCCCGGCAAAGGATTACGGTCTATTAACTCACTCGAAGAGATCATATTATCTTTCAACATACAAAACCAACACACATATTCCGAGAACACATATTCACGAAGTATACGAATTATCGTTGAAAGACAACATTTATCGAGAACATACCAATCCCTTTTTACGTTCATGAAACATTGGATTTCGCATAAAATCATCTATCAAGAATTATATCAACGAAACATGAAATGTATGGGCAAGATACTTGCCTCGAAATCGGCACGCAAGTATCCCGACGAACACGGCTCAACCGGAAAGCTTCGAAACGCCCGATGCTTTCGAAAAGGAAGACGACAACGAATGGAAGGGTTCAACTTGGTTTCTTCACAAGAAACTCGACCCTAACAACATATAATCAATAAATCATCGATCATACGAGGAAGAATAATCGTAGAACGCCCGAAAACCCCTCTATGACATTTTACCGGACACCTTCAAGGCGTCGGTCAAGAACTCGACCAAAACAACGAATCGATACGATCCAACCATGGAATAACAAGGGAAATGATAGAATACATCTAATTAATCATCAATACATCACAAATCTAAGTTATTACGGTTAAATCGGACAAAACGAACAAAAACCCCCAATTCACCCAAAAGTAGGAATTTACCTTGGATTAATGATGAAGAACAATTGTTGGTGTTATTAATCCACACCAAGAACTTGAAGAATATGAAGTTCTCTGGGATTGATGATGCAAAAACGCCCAAAAATCGCCCACAAGATCGCCCAAGAGAAGGAGGAATGAAGGAAGAGATGAAATGAGCATTCATCTCACAAAATCCGCGTAAATAGGCTAATCTGCCCTGTGTGCCGCGGCACAGGACAAGTGTGCCGCGGCCCACGGCCAAAAAAAACTGCCCAGCACTAGCTTAGTGCCGCGGCCCAGCCGAAGTGTGCCGTGGCACACGGTACAGTCCACTCCAACACCAAAAAGGCACATCGTGCAGTCTTATTTCGACCATAACTCCTTCGTCCGGACTCCGATTAACTCACCGTTTGAACAATTGGGAAGCTAACTTGATGCTCTATAATACTGCAAAGATTCAGAATCTTTGGAGTTTCCAAGAATTAATGGTGATTTAACCAAGTCGAACTCATACGTGGAAAAGTCGCTAAAGAACACGGAATTCAACAAAACGACACCGAAACGAACTCGGATGTCAAAAAGTGTGGAATTAATCATTCTCAGAATGATGAAACGGTCATGAGCGAGTCATCAAAACGGACTCTGGCCGAAAAAAGAAATTACCGGAAATCAAAATCACGGGTATTACATTCTACCCCCCTTAAAAGAAGTTTCGTCTCGAAACTTAAAATAAGTAGGGAGAAGCAATATCCACTGTCAGGAAAACTTGACGAGATACCCAAAAACCGAAAACTCGCGCCCGACGGCGAAACGCTGCAAGAAACGCAAGAGAACATACGGCGTGAAAACACGCTCCACGACGACCAACACAACGCCACCGATAGAGACATAATAAAACCAACAAGTGACAAGCGTCATCAAATAGATAATACAACCAAGTCGATTATCCGAACAATCACAAAACACAACGAACGAAAATCAATATGATTGACCACCCCAGCGGTACATCAATCAAAATGCGAGCCAATCGCTGAAGAAATACGGAATTCCACCGCCCAAGGGTTGGAAGATCGAAAACGAGACTAATTTCCCGCACTTAAGGGAATCAGGAAGGAGCCTGAACGCTCAACAATCACGAAACGAGATCAACAAAAACCGAACAATCAAACGATCGAACCACAACGATCGAGACAAAAAAAAATCGAACAATCATGTCCGAAACACGAAGGATAATAAAATTCAAGCAACAACTCCCAGGATGATCTGGTAAGAACAACAAGACGTGCATTCCCATAAGATCCACAGGAAAGGGGATAGCGATTGAAAAGTCACAACGACAAACGAGTCATCCTGAAACAATACCACACTCGTTCGTTCAATAAAAACAAGGGACAAGGCAAGCTCAGAAAATGTCAACGAACATAAATGAGGCGACAGAGTCGAAAATACAGAAGTTCAAAATCCAATCCACTTTGAATAGAAGTTAATTTCCGAAATTCGAAACAACAAGGTAAGGAAATAACATAACATACAACTGATAGACCACGCTCCTCAGGGACTCCTCGGAGCCGAACCTGATGTTAGTGCTCAAGTCCGTGCCTCGGAAGGTTTGGCAACTAACTCGCAAAACTGAACCTGGTGTCCCTCAAGCCCGCACTTGTAACACGTTACTAGCGGAGAAGGACAATGTGCACGGACATGCCCCGCCACATTGCAGTTAAAACACCTCCTGGCTTTACCAGGAGTCAAAACAGACGACTTGTAACTCTTAGTCCCACGTAACGAGCGACAGAGCTTCAATGCACAAAGACCACGACATTGCGAACTAGAACCACCAGCTCCTGCACTGTCCACAAGGTCATCGGACTTCCTCTGCTTCTTCGACTCGGGCACACGCTCCGATGATAACGAAGCTAGTTCACGGGCCAAGACTCGATCTTGGTAGTCCCTCAACGAAGTGCAAGTGAGTCCTGACATATACTCGCGAATCTCTGGCTTCATTCGTCTGTCAAAATGAAAGATCCTCTCTTCCTCGGTTCTCACCCGATCTCGCACATAACTGAGTTGTTTGCTATAGTCGATTATAGCCTGTGACACTGAAATATCTTGCAGTTCTGCCAAATAAAATTCGTGAATCCTCTACTCTCTAATCGGTTTCGGGTAGAACTCAGCTTCCATCAATGCCTGGAACTCCGCCCACGTGACATCACGATCACGAGGCTTAACATCTTCCCACCAATTAGCGGCATCTTTATCAAGAAGGTACTGTGCAATAGGTACCTTCCGCTCTTCAGGACAATCGACAGCCTCGAATATCTTTCCCAACTGGAAAAGCAAACCATCCCAGCCCAACGCATCTGCAACACCGGCGAATCGAGGGGGGTTCATACTAATCACCTCCCGGCCACCGACGGCGCCGGTGTTCGTGGTCACCTCAGAATGCGCTGAATCGCTGAGCCAATCGAGTCATTCAGTAGCTACTGTTGCAAAATAGTAGCAACACCAATGCCAATACCATCACCGGCAGCGTGATCCCGATCACGCATCCGGTCGCCACGACCACGACCTCTGCCCCTCGGCATACTGAATAAGCAACCACTCAGCACAACAGAAAATCATAACATGCAACACTTACAACGATTACCATCGTAAAGCAACACACATACAAACACCCCAGCAATGACGGTATCGTTCGGCGACCTCAGCGGTCCGAAAGATATCCAGCATACAGTTACTAAACATCACGAAACAACCACCTTTTGAAAGAAAAATTTTGGAAACACTAGTTGATCTTGAGTATCACTTTACAAAAAGTTGGACAGACATCATTGTCGAGACTTTGAAAATCATCTTGCGTTTGAACAAAAATGAGGACACTTTCCTTTTGGTGAAAAACTTTCAGAAATATTCGGCCCTCGGGTCTAAGTAAAAGTGTTTATAAAACATTGAAAATATCTCAAAACATTTTGGGTCCTCGAGGTAGAAGAATCTTGAAACATATTGTGGCACCTTGGATGTACCACGAGGAAATAATTCATTTTGAAAGTACGTCTCGAAATTTATTTTCTAAGATACTCAAGTTTTTCAAGGATAATTCAATGGACTAGAATGCCCAAAAATTTTAGGTAAATACACGGAACATTATAGCGCTGTGGGTCTCGCGCTGGGACCCACCAGGCTAAAAACCATTTACAAAAACACCAAAAAGGCCGATGACGGTAATATTTCAAAAACTCACAAAGGCCATTTACAACATGCTAAATACCGTCATAAGAATTTCGCCCAAACGATCAAGGCCATAATGCCAAAAACTCGGTTAAGGGAATCGGTTTTCGAAATAAAACTCAGTCGGTAAAATACTGAAAGCCATTACAAAAGAACTCACGCAGCGGATAAAAGAAATACAGTCCAACATGCACAATCCAGCAACACTACTCCTCACATGAACGAAATATGAGAGTCAAATAGTCACGTATCAAGAAATCAAAATCAATAAGGGGATTCCGTCACTTAACAAATAATCATAAAAATAGCTCATGTCACACGAGGCACAACACAAAGAAGGGAGACTTACATCCACAGGTCGCACGAAGATGATGATCGCCCCACAATACTAATCACGACCAACAAACTCAGACGACGCATCGCGACATGACTTAGTCAGACAAAATCCGACGAGACAAAAACTCAACGGACACCACTGACCCGACAGCCTAGGTTTCCACAACCTAAGCTCCGATACCATTTATGTAACACCCCCAATCCACTCAGGGATATTACACGCCGTAGAACCTTTCCTCAAGGTTCTACCAGGTGTTGCGATATTTCTTGAACGCAAGTGCACGTTATCGTATACAAGTAATAAAGTGATGAGTGAGTATCGTTCCCACGAGGACTGAATCACTAACTACCGATTTTTGTGTATCCCAGTTTTATTTGAACAATCGAACTTTGGGTAGCAATTAATTAATATAGAAAATTAATAAAAGACTAAACAGTAAAAACGATAGCTTGAAGAAAGAGGATCAAATGATGAATAAGTCTAGGATTCTGAATCCACCTCGGTTTATACGAATTTACTCTCGATTATCTGAAGTTAATGATTTTCCCAATTTATTGAAGGCGAAGATTGCTAATATACTCTACCGCCTCTCCCGAGGTCAATAGATTTTTCTAAAGGCGAATAACGCACTCTATCCCTAGGTGAATTAATTCGTCAATAGGCAAAAAGCATAAAATCTCCAAAAGGCCACGTAGTTCCTATGAGTATATTCGTATCTCACAGAATAAAACGGTCCTCACCAATAGTTCCTCACCAACTCTCCTCTCCCGATTCGAATTGAATGATTAAAACAATACAACTATTGGCCAGATAATTGAAAGCATTAAACACGATTGGAAAAACTCAACAAAAAGGGAATTAAATAGATAATCTCAAGCAAATCCGTCAAAACATAGGTTTCATCAAAATCCTAGATTAGGAGTTTTAGCCTGACATGCTAAATAATGAAAATACAGAATTAATAATTAAAAGCATGAAAATCAAACGTAGATGAAGAGCTCGGATTCCTCCGTTCTTCTGGCTTCTGCCCTCTGTCCTTGATCTATTCTGCTTCTCTCATCTGCGATAATCTTCTGTGATCCTCCTTTTCCCCAAGCCTCCAAGATAATTAATTAGGGTCTTAAACCCTTATTTATAGCTCTCAACAGCCTCCAAATCGCGTCCCATGTGAGTAGGTCGAGAACTGGCTTCAAAACGGCCCAAATCCGCGCGGAGCACACCAAAACCGCCTTGTGTGCCGCATCTCACTTAATCTGTGCCGCGGCACATAGCGTGTAATTTAAAACCTGGGCGCTGGGTGTTTCTTCTGGGCCGCGGCTCATCAGGTTCGTGCTGCGGCTCAGTACTGATCTACTCTTGTGCCCGCTGGTCCTCTGTGTGTGCCGCGGCCCACTTGCCTTGTGCCGCGGCCCACGGCCAAAATTCGCCGTTTACGCCTGTTTCGCCTCGTTTTAGCTTCCAGACTCCAATCTCCTGACAAACATACAAGATTAAGGCATTAAAAGCTCATTTATGCAAATTTACTCGCCAAACTAATACAAAATAATGATAAATAAGCGTATAAAAATACGCCTGACAAATACCCCCAAACTTGAGCCTTTGCTTGTCCTTAAGCAAAAAGAATTAATTTCAACAAAAGAATATCGTGAATAATCGTGCAACTCATAGTGCTCAACCTAATCAATACTATCCTGAAATTCTCTCTGAATAATACGAGTATCGTAATAGCGAGCTACACTCAGAACACTGATTCTGCAAAGTAACCACGTTCAGTACTAATCACTCGTTCATGAAGAAAATCCAGCTCAAAGATTAACAAACGTGAATCTAATCGACCGTCAATACGAAAGGTTAAAATAAACAAGCTAGTTCGCCCCGTTCCACAGTCTAATGGCAAAATTTTCACGAGTTTCATCAAAAATAACCCTCGGACGGTATTCCCTTATATATATGCTCCAAAAATTGATTCGAGCTGGCCACTAGGTTCGGATCTCGGGATGTTTCATCGGGATAATCCTAGGGTGGAACTTCCATTCTCATGTATTGGGAAACCGTTTGACGTAAAAGACACTCATGGGGCACATGGATGCTTCTAGTTACTAAGTTCCCCTCCACAGCGGAGAAACAACTCGAATAGCTATTCCCGCATGTCCTAATCAAGGTCGCTGTTTTACGCGAGAGTAAACAACGGGTCACGCGAAAAGTCCCGGTTACTAGGCTCCCTATCATTGGCATATGCGAAATTTCTAAATCACTAGTCTAATCAGGGTCGTCGTTTTACACGAGAGTAAACAACGGGTCACGTGAATACCCCCAGTTACTAGACTTCCCATCATAGAACAAATATTATCTCGACTTTTGGGAAAAAAAACTGTCCAACTCTAAACTCAAGCTAAGCGCCAACATGACTTATGTAACTTGACGACTAGCTAACCGAAAAATGTAACCAAACATATCGACGATGATTTTAAAACACGTGTGTATCCTCTCTTATCCACCAAGACCTCTACAATAACGAAAAAGAATTTCGGACCTAAATGAAGACTTAGCAGAAACAGAAATCACTGACTACAACCCGACTAAAACTCGACCGTTTCTTCAGAGAGAAAAACAGTGTCGTAATATCAGTATTATACAAATAGAAGCACGAAAAATTCACGAATAGAGTAAAATCAAGACTAGCAAGGCTATCGACAAAAATAACGAAAAGTAATGAAAAGTGCAACGAAATAAGTACAGCAATGAATGTAGCAACAGAAATTAAATTCCCCCCAAACTTAGGACGTACATTGACCTCAATGGACAAAATATAATATGTAATAAAAGTGATAGGTCAAGTACTCCCCTCCAGTCCTCTCACGAGATGGTGCCGGCCTCATCCGGTGAGGTTGCACACTTCTCGACTTCATCATACGGAGCGTGAATAAATGAGCTTGCATCATCAAAGAGGAAGTTAAGTACGAGCTCTCAAGTTTAACATGATGTAAGGGTTGGGGACAATGTAGTTCGATAAAATGATTCGTTGCATATAATTTGAAAATGCTTGGCTTACCAATTTTTCATTGCTGCAATTTATCAAACACTTGGTATGCACAAGTTAAAATGAAGAACAAGAATTTTAATGGTTAACTCCAAAACCCAAAAATAATAACACAGATAATAGCCATGAATAACGACAACTAACATCACCAATTCATTCATAATAACCAATTCCATCACAATCAAATACCAAATTCCCCATATTCCAACTCCATTTTAGAGAAAACATTGAAGAACAACTAGCAAAATATAACTTCAATTCACTTTTCAAATCAAGTATCACTTATGATTAAGAAATCGATATTTACCTGAAGAATTTGAGAAGAAGACTAAGAGAAGAGTATCGACCGACCTCATTGTGCGAAAGAAGGAAGGAAGGAAGGGACCTTGTGCTGGCCGATCAAATGCATGAAGTATACCTGGGCATTCTCATATTGCGACGGGGGCCGCGGCACAACATAAGTGAGCCGCAGCCCATAGTACAGTCGGCCTGGGACTTTTTGTAATACCGCCGGGTGCCGCGGCTCAGTCTACGCGTGCCGCGGCTCATTGTGTTAGTGTGCCGCGGCTCATTTGGCCCGTGCTGCGGCACATAGTACAGTCTCCTGGGCGTTTCCTGAACATTTGGTGTGCCGCGGCTCAGGGAATGTGTGCCACGGCTCAGTCATCAGTTTCTCCCCTGGGACTTTTCCTGCACAGAATTTTAACAGGAAGACGTCAAGAACGATAGGTAAAAGCAAATCAAAGCACAAAAAGATGAAAAAAATAAAAATTCAAGAATGCAAGAAAAATTCAGAAACTCAAAAATCTACAACTACGAACTCGGGTTGCCTCCCGAGAAGCGCTAAGTTTATAGTCTTCAGCCGTACCTATTTAAAAAATCAGTTCGCTTTTCGCAAACTCCATTTGATCTCCGCCCCGTTCATCGAACCGTTAATATGGTTTTTAAAATTTTGACCATCGGTCATTAACGATTCGATTTTCGGTTCGGACACCCAATGTTGGTTTCGGAAAGGTTTTGACGAGAACAACTTTCCGAAACACCCGTTTTTCTCACGACTAGACGTCCGTTTGATTTCCGGCTTATTTCCCTCTTTCAAAAATGACTCTATGACAGCAGTAGATTTTTCCGAGTGTGGCTGGTCAGATGGCGATGATTGCATGTTCACATGCTCGAGAAATGCTACTCGTTCTACATCTTTCTTAAAAGTTGGACCATCTGAAACGGAATCTGAATTTTTCGACCGACGATTTTTTCGGTGTCTATCTTTCGCAACGGCCTCCACACTTTCACTTTGTGAGCTCTTATCAACACCTCCCAGACATGAAAAGGATTTGAACACTTGGAACGTAACATGCTCATCTTGAACCCGCAGAGTTAATTCCTCTTTTTCCACGTCTATAAGAGTTCTGCCGGTCGCTAAAAATAGTCGTCCCAAGATAATCGGGATATCTTGATCTTCCTCCATGTCGAGAACAATGAAATCTGCTGGAAATATAAATTTATCCACTTTTACTAACACGTCTTCAATCACTCCCCTCGGATACTTAATAGATCGATCCGCTAATTGCAAGGAGACCGTCGTCGGCTTTGCTTCTCCAATTCCCAGCTTCTTGAAAATAGACAGAGGCATGAGGTTAATACTAGCACCGAGATCGCACAACGCCTTATTAAAAGAGAGATTCCCCATGGTGCACGGAATGTTGAAACTTCCCGGATCTTTCAATTTTGGTGGAAGCTTCTTCTGAAGAATCGCGCTGCACTCCTCCGTCAAGGCGACTGTCTCAAACTCCTCGAGTTTTCTTTTCTTTGACAAGATCTCCTTCATGAATTTAACGTAGCTCGGCATTTGCTCCAACGCGTCGGCAAATGGGATGTTAATATGAAGCTTCTTGAACACGTCGAGGAACTTAGAGAATTGCTTGTCCGCCTTTTTCTGCTGTAATCTCTGCGGAAACGGGACGGGTGGCACATATGCTTTCGGGTTATCCGGAAACGTTATCGAGGGTCTCCAATCTTGTGATTCCTCCATCGCTAAATTTTTCTTCTCCTCAATTTCACTTCTCTTTTCACTCCTCTCGGGCTGGTCACATACCTCCTTCCCGCTTCTCAAACTGATTGCATTTAGACTTTCTCTAGGATTTGTTTCGGTTGTACTTGGCAATGCTCCCTCCGGGCGGGCTGTCAACACATTAGCAATCTGGCCCAGCTGGACTTCCAAGTTGCGAATGGAGGCGGAATGATTTTGCAATGTTGCTTCAGTACGGGTCATGAATTGACTCGTATTCGCTGCCAATTTCGCAATTGCTTCCTCGAGAGAAACTTTTGGAGCGGGAGGAGGCTGCTGTTGGTTTTGAGTGAATGGAGGATGGTTCGAGTTCTGTCCGTTTCTCCATGAGAAGTTTGGATGATTACGCCATCCCGGATTATACGTGTTGGAGTACAGATTATTTTGCTGGTTTCCGTTTCCTACGAACTGAGCTTGTTCAATTTGGGGCTGCTCGAACGGGTTTCCGACTTGACACTCCGCGCTAGGGTGAGATCCGTTACACCAATTGCAAGACTCAATGGTAACGGGGGAAGGAGCATGCGAAAATGCTTGAAGCTGCTGCGTTAATGCTGCGACTTGGGCTGACAATGTAGATATCGGGTCATTGCTCGAAATTTCCATAACTCGCTTCGGCGTTATTCGTTCGGATGGCCATTGATAAGCATTAGCGGCCATAGCTTCCAACAACGAGTGTGCTTCAGCCATCGTATTTCCCATCAAAGCTCCAACGGCGGCTGCATCCACGAGAGTGGCGTGTAGAGGCACTCAAACCATTGTAGAACGTCTGAATCTGAAGCCAGTCCGGAAGGCCGTGATGTGGGCATCTTCGTAACAAATCTTTGTATCGCTCCCATGCCTCGTGAAGCGACTCCATATCATACTGACCAAAGGTAGTGATCTCGTTTCTCAGTCTCGCCCTCTTAGAAGGTGGGAAGAATTTGGCAAGGAAGGCTTGCGCTAACTCTGCCCATGTCGTGATCGAGCCCGGCGGTAAAGAATTCAGCCAAAATTTCGCTTTATCCCTTAAAGAGAAAGGGAAAAGCCTTAATTGGATAGCATCATCGGTGACACCATTGTTCTTGAACGTGTCACAAATCTCGAGAAAAGAAGCAATATGTGCGTTGGGGTCATCGTTCGGCAAACCACAGAACTGGCTCGATTGTACCATCTGAATAATTGCAGGCTTGATTTCGAAGTTGTTCGCCTGAATGGTGGGACGCCGAATCCCCGAAAAGTTTGCGTTAATTTGCGGCATAGCATAATCTCGAAGTGCCATTTCCGGTTGAGTTTGCTGCACAATATTATTTCCTCCTTGAATTTCGATATTTTCAGCCATAGTGACTGTTGTCGGTAGCTCTCGTTTCTCCTTCTTCTTTCTCCTAAGAGTGCGCTCGAGTTCGGTATTCAAAGGTAGTAGGCCTTTGTTACCGAGTTTTCTCATGCACTACCCGAAAAAATCCGGAAAGGAAAAACAAATAAATAAATAAAATTAAATACACAAAAATAAGTAAATAAAAACGTTCAAACTAAGACTAGAAATACTGAAATCGATATTAGCAAAAATTTCAATCCCCGGCAACGGTGCCAAAACTTGTTGCGATATTTCTTGAACGCAAGTGCACGTTATTGTATACAAGTAATAAAGTGATGAGTGAGTATCGTTCCCACGAGGACTGAATCACTAACTACCGATTTTTGTGTATCCCAGTTTTATTTGAACAATCGAACTTTGGGTAGCAATTAATTACTAAAGAAAATTAATAAAAGACTAAACAGTAAAAACGATAGCTTGAAGAAAGAGGATCAAATGATGAATAAGTCTAGGATTCTGAATCGACCTCGGTTTATCCGAATTTACTCTCGATTATCTGAAGTTAATGATTTTCCCAATTTATTGAAGGCGAAGATTGCTAATATACTCTACTGCCTCTCCCGAGGTCAATAGATATTTCTAAAGGCAAATAACGCACTCTATCCCTAGGTGAATTAATTCGTCAATAGGCAAAAAGCATAAAATCTCCAAAAGGCCACGTAGTTCCTATGAGTATATTCATATCTCACAAAATAAAACGGTCCTCACCAATAGTTCCTCACCAACTCTCCTCTCCCGATTCGAATTGAATGATTAAAACAATACAACTATTGGCCAGATAATTGAAAGCATTAAACACGATTGGGAAAACTCAACAAAAAGGGAATTAAATAGATAATCTCAAGCAAATCCATCAAAACATAGGTTTCATCAAAATCCTAGATTAGGAGTTTTAGCCTGACATACTAAATAATGAAAATACAGAATTAATAATTAAAAGCATGAAAATCAAACGCAGATGAAGAGCTCGGATTCCTCCGTTCTTCTGGCTTCTTCCCTCTGCCCTTGATCTCTTCTGCTTCTCTCGTCTGCGATAATCTTCTGTGCTCCTCCTTTTCCCCAAGCCTCCAAGATAATTAATTAGGGTCTTAAACCCTTAATTATAGCTCTCAACAGCCTCCAAATCGCGTCCCATGTGAGTAGGTCGAGAACTGGCTTCAAAACGGCCCAAATCCGCGCGGAGCACACCAAAACTGCCTTGTATGCCGCGGCTCACTTAATCTGTGCCGCGGCACATAGCGTGTAATTTAAAACCTGGCCGCTGGGTGTTTCTTCTAGGCCGCGGCTCACTGTGTCTGTGCCGTGGCTCAGAGTACAGTCTACTCTTGTGCCCGCTGGTCCTCTGCGTGTGCCGCGGCCCACTTGCCTTGTGCCGCGGCCCACGGCCAAAATTCGCCGTTTTCGCCCGTTTTGCCTCATTTTAGCTTCCGGATTCCAATATCCTGACAAACATACAAGATTAAGGCATTAAAAGCTCATTTATGCAAATTTACTGGCCATACTAATACAAAATAATGATAAATACCAGGCTGGTAACAAAACCGATCAACTCAACAATGCCTTTAAGGCTAAAATGACTCAGTAGACCAATTTGGTCTTTCAATAAATACATACAACTCAATTACAATACATGCCCACGCAAGGGTCGAATACAAGACACTCCCATACATCAGGGAAAGAATACTGCAGCGGAAATAAAATACAACTAAACCAATATAACATCAAACGGGTCCTCATGTGATTAGTATCATTCATCTTTCATCATCCTTCGTGCCGACCCTGTGTTATGCTCCCAAACCTGAATGCAAAAACAGACATCCACCCCCCGAATACTCGGGGGTTAGCAAAACTCCACTGTTTTGGTAGTGCAAGTATAAAATACGAAAACGAGCCATACATATCATACACCACGAAACAAGTAAATCATAAACATACTTCCCGAGGTGAATCACTTAATCAAACGATTAAATCGAAAGATAGGGTAAACCCAATATACATCTTGTGAAAAACATTTTACGACCTCGGGAGTTTTGAATACATTGGGATTTAAGAATTCTCAGGCCTTTCAAAAACATTTAGGGACACAGCCCAAAAGTCATTTTCCCAAAACATAAATTCGATAACAACAAGTGGGGTCCACAACCCGATCATACCATAACAACCTGTTTCCACAGATTATTCGCGTCCCGTGCTAGCAAGCCGCGGACCTCAGATGCTCCCATAGAACAAACCCGAGTGAATAACCCATAGGGAAACTATATCAAATCACATGTCACCGTAACCGCAGTCACGTGACTACAAGCACATATACGTACATAATCAAACCACAACCATAAGTTATCCCGACATCGTGCTAACAAGCCACGAACCTCGGAGTCCCCGCAAGACATACCCGATGATAACCCCACAAGTTATCTCGGCATCGGGCTAACAAGCCACGAACCTCGGAGTCCCCGCAAGACATACCCAATTTGGATAACCCCACGGTCACGCCCGACCCATACTAGCAAGTATGGATCCCGGAGATTCAACAATCATACCCGGAGGCACATCACATGCATCAAGCACACAATAATAATCACTTATGAAGCCAAACAACATTAAGCGTCACAACCTCCTTTCAAGGAGTAACAACTAATATCACACACATTACGTTCTTACCGAACAAGTACACAATAACAATACATAATCCCCGGCAAAGGATTACGGTCTATTAACTCACTTGAAGAGATCATATTATCTTTCAACATACAAAACCAACACACATATTCCGAGAACACATATTCACGAAGTATACGAATTATCGTTGAAAGACAACATTTATCGAGAACATACCAATCCCTTTTTACGTTCATGAAACATTGGATTTCGCATAAAATCATTTATCAAGAATTATATCAACGAAACATGAAATGTATGGGCAAGATACTTGCCTCGAAATCGGCACGCAAGTATCCCGACGAACACGGCTCAACCGGAAAGCTTCAAAACGCCCGATGCTTTCGAAAAGGAAGACGACAACGAACGGAAGGGTTCAACTTGGTTTCTTCGCAAGAAACTCGACCCTAACAACATATAATCAATAAATCATCGAAAACCCCTCTATGACATTTTACCGGACACCTTCAAGGCGTCGGTCAAGAACTCGACCAAAACAACGAATCGATACGATCCAACCATGGAATAACAAGGGAAATGATAGAATACATCTAATTAATCATCAATACATCACAAATCTAAGTTATTACGGTTAAATCGGACAAAACGAACAAAAACCCCCAATTCACCCAAAAGTAGGAATTTACCTTGGATTAATGATGAAGAACAATTGTTGGTGTTATTAATCCACACCAAGAACTTGAAGAATATGAAGTTCTCTGGGATTGATGATGCAAAAACGCCCAAAAATCGCCCACAAGATCGCCCAAGAGGAGGAGGAATGAAGGAAGAGATGAAATGAGCATTCATCTCACAAAATCCGCGTAAATAGGCTAATCTGCCCTGTGTGCCGCGGCACAGGACAAGTGAGCCGTGGCCCACGGCCAAAAAAAACTGCCCAGCACTGGCTTAGTGCCGCGGCCCATCCGAAGTGTGCCGCGGCACACGGTACAGTCCACTCCAACCCAAAAAGGCACATCGTGCAGTCTTAGCTAGTTCGACCATAACTCCTTCGTCCGGACTCTGATTAACTCACCGTTTGAACCACTGGGAAGCTAACTTGATGCTCTATAATATTGCAAAGATTCAGAATCTTTGGAGTTTCCAAAAATTAATGGTGATTTAACCAAGTCGAACTCATACGTGGAAAAGTCGCTAAAGAACACGGAATTCAACAAAACAACACCGAAACGAACTCGAATGTCAAAAATTGTAGAATTAATCATTCTCATAATGATGAAACGGTCATGAATGAGTCATCAAAACAGACTCCGGCCGAAAAAAGAAATTACCGGAAATCGAAATCACGGGTATTACATTCTACCCTCCTTAAAAGAAGTTTCGTCCCGAAACTTAAAATAAGTAGGGAGAAGCAATATCCACTGTCAGGAAAACTCGACGAGATACCCAAAAACCAAAAACTCGCGCCCGACGGCGAAACACTGCAAGAAACGCAAGGGAACTTACGGCGTGAAAACACGCTGCACGACGACCAACACAACGCCACCGATAGAGACATAATAAAACCAACAAGTGACAAGCGTCATCAAACAGATAATACAACCAAGTTGATTATACGAACAATCACAAAACACAACGAACGAAAATCAATATGATTGACCACCCCAGCAGTACATCAATCAAAATGCGAGCCAATCGCTGAAGAAATATGGAATTCCACCGCCCAAGGGTTGGAAGATCGAAAACGAGACTAATTTCCCGAACTTAAGGGAATCAGGAAGGAGCCTGAACGCTCAACAATCACGAAACGAGATCAACAAAAACCGAACAATCAAACGATCGAACCACAACGATCGAGACAAAAAAAAAATCGAACAATCATGTCCGAAACACGAAGGATAATAAAACTCAAGCAACAACTGCCAGGATGATCTGGTGAGAACAACAAGACGTGCATTCCCATAAGATCCACAGGAAAGGGGATAGCGATTGAAAAGTCACAACGACAAACGAGTCATCCCGAAACAATACCACACTCGTTCGATCAATAAAAACAAGGGACAAGGTAAGCTCAGAAAATGTCAACGAACATAAACGAGGCGATAGAGTCAAAAATACAGAAGTTCAAAATCCAATCCACTTTGAATAGAAGTTAATTTCCGAAATTCGAAACAACAAGGTAAGGAAATAACATAACATACAACTAATAGACCACGCTCCTCAGGGACTCCTCGGAGCCGATCCTGATGTTAGTGCTCAAGTCCGTGCCTCGGAAGGTTTGGCAACTAACTCGCAAAACTGAACCCGGTGTCCCTCAATCCCGCACTTGTAACACGTTACTAGCGGAGAAGGACAATGTGCACAGACATGCCCCGCCACATTGCAGTTAATACACCTCCTGGCTTTACCAGGAGTCAAAGCAGATGACTTGTAACTCTTAGTCCCACGTAACGAGCGACAGAGCTTCACTGCAGAAAGACCACGACATTGCGAACTAGAACCACCAGCTTCTGCACTATCCACAAGGTCATCGGACTTCCTCTGCTTCTTCGACTCGGGCACACGCTCTAATGATAACGAAGCTAGTTCACGGGCCAAGACTCGATCTTGGTAGTCCCTCAACAAAGTTCAAGTGAGTCCAGACATATACTCGCGAATCTCTGGCTTCATTCGTCTGTCAAAATGAAAGATCCTCTCTTCCTCGGTTCTCACCCGATCTCGCACATAACTGAGTTGTTTGCTATAGTCGATTATAGCCTGTGACACTAAAATATCTTGCGGTTCTGCCAAATAAAATTCGTGAATCCTCTGCTCTCTAATCGGTTTTGGGCAGAACTCAGCTTCCATCAATGCCTGTAACTCCGCCCACATGACATCACGATCACGAGGCTTAACAGCTTCCCACCAATTAGCGGCATCTTTATCAAGAAGGTACTGCGCAATAGGTACCTTCCGCTCTTCAGGACAATCGACAGCCTCGAATATCTTTCCCAACTGGAAAAGCCAACCATCCCAGCCCAACGCATCTGCAACATCGGCGAATCGAGGGGGGTTCATACTAATCACCTCCTGAAGCCACTGATTTGCGCCAGTGTTCTGGGTCACCTCTGTAACGCGCTGAACTGCCTGAGTCAACTGAGTCATCTGTGTAGCTACCTGTTGCAAAATAGTAGCAACACCAATACCAATACCATCACCGGCAACGTGATCCCGATCACGCATCCGGTCGCCACGACCACGACCTCTGCCCCTCAGCATACTGAATAAGCAACCACTCAGCACAACAGGAAATCATAATATGCAACACTTGCAACGATTACCATCGTAAAGCAACAACCATACAAACACCCCAGCATTGACGGTATCGTTCGGCGACCTCAGCGGTCCGAAAGATATCCAGCATACAGTTACTAAACATCACGAAACAACCACCTTTTGAAAGAAAAATTTTGGAAACACTAGTTGATCTTGAGTATCACTTTAACAAAAGTTGGACATACATCATTGTCGAGACTTTGAAAATCATCTTGCGTTTGAACAAAAATTTGGACACTTTCCTTTTGGTGAAAAACTTTCAGAAATATTGGACCCTCGGGTCTAAGTAAAAGTATTTATAAAACATTGAAAATATCTCAAAACATTTTGGGTCCTCGAGGTAGAAGAATTTTGAAACATATTGTGGCACCTTGGATGTACCACGAGGAAATAATTCATTTTGAAAGTACGTCTCGAAATTTATTTTCTAAGATACTCAAGTTTTTCAAGGATAATTCAATGGGCTAGAATGCCCAAAAATTTCAGGTAAATACACGGAACATTATAGCGCTGTGGGTCTCGTGCTGGGACCCACCAGGCTAAAAACCATTTAGAAAAACACCAAAAAGGCCGATGACGGTAATATTTCAAAAACTCACAAAGGCCATTTACAACATGCTAAATACCGTCATAAGAATTTCGCCAAAACGATCAAGGCCATAATGCCAAAAACTCGGTTAAGGGAATCGGTTTTCGAAATAAAACTCAGTCGGTAAAATACCGAAAGCCATTACAAAAGAACTCACGCAGCGGATAAAAGAAATACAGTCCAACATGCACAATCCAGCAACACTACTCCTCACATGAACGAAATATGAGAGTCAAATAGTCACGTATCAAGAAATCAAAATCCATAAGGGGATTCCGTCACCTAACAAATAATCATAAAAATAGCTCGTGTCACACGAGGCACAACACAAAGAAGGGAGACTTGCATCCACAGGTCGCACGAAGATGATGATTGCCCCACAATACTAATCACGACCAACAAACTCAGACGACGCATCGCGACACGACTTAGTCAGACAAAATCCGACGAGACAAAAACTCAACGGACACCACTGACCCGACAGTCTAGGTTTCCACAACCTAAGCTCCGATACCATTTATGTAACACCCCCAATCCGCTCAGGGATATTACACGCCATAGAACCTTTCCTCAAGGTTCTACCAGGCTGGTAACAAAACCGATCAACTCAACAATGCCTTTAAGGCTAAAATGACTCAATAGACCGATTTGGTCTTTCAATAAATACATACAACTCAATTACAATACATGCCCACGTAGGGGTCGAATACAACACACTCCCATATATCGGGGAAAGAATACTGCAGCGGAAATAAAATACAACTAAACCAATATAACATCAAACGGGTCCTCGTGTGATTAGTATCGTTCATCTTTCATCATCCTTCGTGCCGACCCTGTGTTATGCTCCCAAACCTGAATGCAAAAACAGACATCCACCCCCCGAATACTCGGGGGTTAGCAAAACTCCACTGTTTTGCTAGTGCAAGTATAAAATACGAAAACGAGCTATACATATCATACTCCACGAAACATGAAAATGATAAACATACTTCCCGAGGTGAATCACTTAATCAAACGATTAAATCGAAAGATAGGGTAAACCCGATATACATCTTGTGAAAAACATTTTACGACCTCGGGAGTTTTGAATACATTGGGATTTAAGAATTCTCAGGCCTTTCAAAAACATTTAGGGACACAGCCCAAAAATCATTTTCCCAAAACATAAATTCGATAACAAGTGGGGTCCACGACCCGATCATACCATAACAACCTGTTTCCACAGATTATTCGCATCCCGTGCTAGCAAGCCACGGACCTCAGATACTCCCGTATAGACCTGGCAAACGGGCGGGCCTTTTTTGGGCCGAGCCAAAAAGGCCCGTTTTTTACTGGGCCAGAATTATTAGGCCCGTGGCCCGCCTCGGCGGCTCGGCCTGCCCGCGGCCTCGACTTTTTTTTTTTTTTGAAATATTAATTCAAATAAATATACAAATATTTTTCGATCCTTAATTATTATATTATTAACTATACTATCACAATCAGATAAATAAATATACAATTATTTTTATTTGATAATTACATTATTTACTACACTACCATAATCAAAAGACAAATATACAAATATTTTTATTTGATCATCATATCATTTATCACTACTAATTTCTTATAAAATCATAAAATAATATTATTATTGATATGAGATACTACAAAGTAATCACAAAGTCCCAAAAGAAATAAAATTACATCAATAATTAACATATAGATGTATTATAATCTAACAAACAAGGAAAAAAAATTAAATATTATAATTACACATAACATAAATTACCAAAAAAAAAAAAAACTGGGCCGGGCCTCTACTGGGCGGGCCAAAGGGCCGGTTTTTTTGGGCTAATAATATGTGCCAATGCCCGCCCAAAACGGGTGGGCCTGGCCGCTGGCACAGGCCTATTTTGCCGGGCCTACTCCCGTAGAACAAACCCGAGTGAATAACCCACAGGGAAACTATATCAAATCACATGTCACCGTAACCGCAGTCACGTGACTACAAGTACATATACGTACATAATCAAACCACAACCATAAGTTATCCCGGCATCGTGCTAACAAGCCACGAACCTCGGAGTCCCCGCAAGACATACCCGATGATAACCCCACAAGTTATCTCGGCATCGGGCTAACAAGCCACGAACCTCGGAGTCCCCACAAGACATACCCGATTTGGATAACCCTACAGTCACGCCCGACCCATACTAGCAAGTATGGATCCCGGAGATTCAACAATCATACCCGGAGGCACATCACATGCATCAAGCACACAACAATAATCACTTATGAAGCCAAACAACATTAAGCGTTACAACCTCCTTTCAAGGAGTAACAACTAATATCACACACATTACGTTCTTACCGAACAAGTACACAATAACAATACGTAATCCCCGACAAAGGATTACGGTCTATTAACTCACTCGAAGAGATCATATTATCTTTCAACATACAAAACCAACACACATATTCCGAGAACACATATTCACGAAGTATACGAATTATCGTTGAAAGACAACACTTATCGAGAACATACCAATCCCTTTTTACGTTCATGAAACATTGGATTTCGCATAAAATCATTTATCAAGAATTATATCAACGAAACATGAAATGTATGGGCAAGATACTTGCCTCGAAATCGGCACGCAAGTATCCCGACGAACACGGCTCAACCGGAAAGCTTCGAAACGCCCGATGCTTTTGAAAAGGAAGACGACAACGAACGGAAGGGTTAAACTTGGTTTCTTCGCAAGAAACTCGACCCTAACAACATATAATCAATAAATCATCGACCATACGAGGAAGAATAATCGTAGAACGCCCGAAAACCCCTCTATGACATTTTACCGGACACCTTCAAGGCGTCAGTCAAGAACTCGACCAAAACAACGAATCGATATGATCCAATCATGGAATAACAAGGGAAATGATAGAATACATCTAATTAATCATCAATACATCACAAATCTAAGTTATTACGGTTAAATCGGACAAAACGAACAAAAACCCCCAATTCACCCAAAAGTAGGAATTTACCTTGGATTAATGATGAAGAACAATTGTTGGTGTTATTAATCCACACCAAGAACTTGAAGAATATGAAGTTCTCTGGGATTGATGATGCAAAAACGCCCAAAAATCGCCCACAAGATCGCCCAAGAGGAGGAGGAATGAAGGAAGAGATGAAATGAGCATTCATCTCACAAAATCCGCGTAAATAGGCTAATCTGCCCTGTGTGCCGCGGCACAGGACAAGTGTGCCGCGGCCCACGGCCAAAAAAAACTGCCCAACACTGGCTTAGTGCCGCGGCCCAGCCGAAGTGTGCCGCGGCATACGGTACAGTCCACTCCAACACCAAAAAGGCACATCGTGCAGTCTTAGCTATTTCGACCATAACTCCTTCGTCTGGACTCTGATTAACTCACCGTTTGAACAATTGGGAAGCTAACTTGATGCTATATAATATTGCAAAGATTCAAAATCTTTGGAGTTTCCAAGAATTAATGGTGATTTAACCAAGTCAAACTCATACGTGGAAAAGTCGCTAAAGAACACGGAATTCAACAAAACGACACCGAAACGAACTCGGATGTCAAAAAGTATAGAATTAATCATTCTCAGAATGATGAAACGGTCATGAGAGAGTCATAAAAACGGACTCTGGCCGAAAAAAGAAATTACCGGAAATTAAAATCACGGGTATTACATCAATGACATTTCATGTCGTTTTGAGATGTTTCCCGTCCGTTGACACCAATCACACATGGACACAAAAGAATGAGCATCCTTGAATAATGATGTCCAATAGAAACCTGATTGCAAGACCTTTGCGGCTGTTCTATTTCCGTTAAAATGCCCTCCGTAGGGTGATGCATGGCAATGACTCAGCACACTGCGAGTTTCTTCCTCCGGAACACATCTGCGAATGACTCGATCAGGATATATTTTAAACAAAAAGGGGTTGTCCCACAAGTAATACTTAGCGTCTGAATTCATCTTCTTCTTTTGTTGACGCGAGAGATCATTCGGAATTATTTTACTTTCAAGGTAGTTCACTAGATCAGCATACCATGGTGTTTGTTGCGAACCCACCTTGTAGAGCTGTTCATCGGGGAAATTTTCTGCAATTTGTGGATGACTCTCCGCCTTTTCGAGGGGATTTTCTAAGCGTGAAAGGTGATCGGCAATGACATTCTCGGTCCCCTTCTTGTCTCGAATTTCCTAATTGAACTCTTGTAGGAGAAGCACCCACCTAATCAACCTTGGTTTAGCGTCTTTCTTCTCTAAAAGGTATTTAATCGCCGAATGGTCAGTTCACACGACTACTTTCGTTCCCAATAAATAAGCCCGGAATTTATTAAAAGCAAAAATCACAGCTAATAATTCTTTTTCTGTCGTGGCATAATTTCTTTGGGCGTCGTCAAGAGTTCGGCTTGCATAATACACGACGTGGAACACTTTCCCTCGTCTCTGTCCCAAAACAGCCCCAATGGCAAAATCGCTAGCATCACACATCAACTCGAATGGAAGGCTCCAGTCTGGAGCGATTATGACCGCGGCGATGCTTAGAGCCTTCTTCAATAGGTCGAAGCTCTCTTTACACAACTCGTCAAAATCAAATGGGACATCCTTCATGAGCAAATTGAACAACGACTTCGTGATCTTCGAAAAATCCTTAATAAAACGGCAGTAAAAACCGGCGTGTCCCAAAAAACTCCTCACCCCCTTTACCGAAGTAGGCGGAGGCATCTTCTCGATTGTTTCAATTTTAGCACGGTCGACTTCAATCCCATGGGCAGATATGCGATGGCCTAGTATAATGCCCTCTTGGACCATAAAATGGCACTTCTCCCAATTCAACACCAGATTTGTTTCTTCGTATCGTTTCAGGACTTTCTGCAAATTCTGCAAGCATAAATCAAACGAGTCACCGAAAACAGAAAAAACATCCATAAAAATTTCAATGCAATGTTCAACCATGTCAGATAAAATAGCCATCATACACCTTTGAAATGAGGTTTTCGTCTTTAAAACCTATCCATTCCCGTTTGAGGGCTGGGTATGTATGTATGATGTTCGCGTTGCCATTTTGATACTTTCTCCCGAGTATGATCGAATTGGCGGTGTGAGCGTTGAGTCGCTTTCCACACATTGGTTGTGCTAGCCCCCTGTGAGAGGCGGGATGTTGGTATTGAATATTGTCGTCGCGTAGTGATTTCTGCATTGTCGCGCATGTGCGAGCTGTTAGAGATTGGTTTGGTATGACCGTGTGCGTCGGTGATGGTTCCGCTACGTGTCGGTTGTTTAATGTCTTGTTACCTTGCTCCCGTTTTTGTTAATTTCGTGGACGAGGTCGGAGGTAATGCCCGTACTATTTTGACTTCGGTATTTTCTCTTTCTCCAGTCTATCGATTCGCTCATGTTTGTTGATACTTTATGAACTTGTTTGGTATTTCAGTTTCATCATTCGAACGAGCTGTGATCTTGTTTTGAGTCGATCTGGTTATCGCTATGACTTTTTCGAGTTCGGTTTGATTCTTGTGAACCTTGTTCGGGAGTAACATCATTTGGTTCTACTAGTTTTTTTATTCGAAGTGGATCGGATTTGGAACTTTTGTGTTTTCGACTCTGTCGACTCATTATGTTCGTTGACATTTCTGAGCTTGTCTTACCCCTTGCTTTTGTTGATCGAACGAGTGTGGTGTTGTTTCGGAATAACTCGTTTGTCGTTGTGACCTTTCAATCGCTATTCCCTTTCCTGTGGATCTTATGGGAATGCATGTCTTGTAGTTCTCGCCATATCATCCTGGGAGTTGTTGTTTGAATTTTATTATCCTTCGTGTTTCGGACATGATTGTTCGATCTTTGTTGTCTCGATCGTTTGCTTGTTCGGTTTTTGTTCTCATTCGTGATTGTTGAGCATTCAGGCTCCTTCCTAATTCCCTTAAGCTCTGGAAATTAGTCTCGTTCTCGATCTTCCAACCCTTGGGCGGTGGGATTCCGTATTTGTTCAGCGGTTGGCTCGCGTTGTGATTGATGTACCGTTGGGTTGGTCAATCATATTGATTTTCGTTCGTTGTGTTTTGTGATTGTCGGATAATTGACTTGGCTATATTATCCATTTGATGACGCTTGTCATTTGTTGGTTTTATTATATCCCTAACGGCGGCGTTGTGTTGGTCGCCGTGGAGCGTGTTTTCACGCCGTATATTCCTTTGCGTTGTTTGTAACATTTCGCCGTTGGGCGTTAGTTACGCATTCTTGTGTATCTCGTTGAGTTTTTCCTGGCGGAATATTTCTTCTCCCTACTTGTTTTAAGTTTCGGGACGAAACTTCTTTTAAGGAGGGTAGAATGTAATATCCGCAATTTTCGATTTTCGGTAAATTTCTTTTTTCGGTCGGAGTCCGTTTTGACGAATCGCTCATGACCATTTCGTCATTCCGAGAATGATTAATTCTACATTTTTTGACATCCGAGTTCGTTTCGGTGTCGTTTTGTTGAGTTCCGTGCTTTTTAGCGACTTTTCCGCGCTTGAGTTCGATTCTTGCGAATCTCGTTCGAAACTGTTGTTTCGAGTTTCCTGTAAGTCCGTTTAACTTTGTTAGACGTGTTGTGAACTTCGGTTTGGTTATTCGATCACGTATCGTGATTTCCGGGCGTTTTGGGCCATTTTGTAATTTCTTGAAAGTTACGGGTATCCGTATCTGTAATTGTTGTCTCGAGCCGTTTCTTGGTCGCGTATGATTAATTATGGTATTATGTTTTCATTTCGGGTCGTTGATGTCGCCCGCGAACTTTTCGTCGTGTTCGTTCCGTGCGTTTTCGGAAATCGGGTCGAGCCACAGCGGTTGCGGGACTAGCCGGACGGTTGCGGAGCCGGACGATTGCGGGCACCGCCGGACGGGTGCGGCAGAACCGGCGTAGCGCTTACGCGCCACGGCCGTCGCGCGCGCTAACCGGCACGTGTAGCGCACGCTACCGGATGGCCTAACGACGCTTATCGGTGCAGGCGGTGGGGTTACGAGGTTCGACTCGGCCAGATCGGCAGTAGTGCACGCCATCGCCGGTCGTAGCGCGCGCTAATCGGCAGGTGGCGCACGCCGTAGGCCGACTAGCGACGCACGGGCGAGCTGCTTAGTCCGCAGGCTACCGATCGACAGCCGCGCGCAGGCTTCCGGGCGTAGCGCACGCTAGCGGGAGTCGGGTCGACAGGTTTGGTCGGCAGGTTTGGTCGGTGATGCCGGGTCGTGCGGGCCCTGGCCGAGGGTACTCGGCCGATACCGGCCGATAGCGCACGCAAGTCCGGGAAGGCTAGCGCACGCTAGTTCCGGCCCAGTATAAATGTGACAGAGCAGTCACATTTCATCTCGTTTTTCATTTCCTTCCTTCTCCGTCCGCGGATGGCGATTCATGGGTGACGAAGCCATGTTGTTTAACAACAAATCCATGAAGTTCTTGAGTTCATAACATCAATCAATCGTCCGTTATCATCCTTTGATCCAGCGAATCAAGGTAATCTTCCTTAGAACCCTAATTTCGTGAATTTGGGGATTTTTGCATTTTTTGTCCGATTCGTTCCGTGTTGTTGATTAATTCATGATGGGTATGATTAATCTTGATAGTATTCTTGTGTTTAACATCATTTAATCCATTGTTCTTCGTCGAATCGAAGTATATTTCTCGATTTCCTTCAAATTGACTTTTTTGGGGATTTGTTCTCGATCTCGTTTTTCATCCATTTTTGATGGATCGATTGTGGTTAAATGATGTTATTAAACACATTCTATGGATTGTATATCCATATTTCAACTTGGAATTCCGTTTTCGGGTTTTGACGGAACGAATCGTTTTCTTGGCCGTTTTGGGGGAAATCCTTGAACTTTCGTCATTTGTTCTTTGAATTCAGCGGCTTTGGGTCGTACTTTGGAATTCATTTTTGTTGTTATTGTTTTCGTTCGTAGTTTGTTGTTGTGGATTGTCGTTCGGTGGAGTCGGCGAGTTCGTAGTCGGTTCGTGCCAACCTACTTCGGCCGATTCTCCGCGTTGTGGTTATTCGAGGCAAGTACCTTGCCCATACTTTTCTTATTTTGTGGATATGATGATCGGTGATCGTCTTGGTGTGTTTGTTTGATTGTTTGAAATGAAGTTTCAAAAGATTTCGGTTTGGCCTCGTTAAAGGCTCTCTTTCAAAACGCGTGTGTGTTTTATGAACGGTGTGTTTTGGGAATTGTTTATGATTTGATCATTTTGAACGTGAAGGCTCTGATGATATCCCTGTTGTTTAAAGTTATGGAATTGTGTATTCTGTGTTTAATCTTGTCACTGTGTTTTGAAGAGTTTGATAACGGCGTCGAGTAAGTGGCCATCTCTAGTAAGTATTCTTGATGAACTTACATTCTTAGCATGTTAGTATTGCATGAGTAACGTGTGTGTGTGTATGTTCACTACGGGTTAGATCCGATGGGGTCTCGGTAGGGCTCCACGAAGCTGTGGAACCGCGAGTTTGCTTTTAACCACTGTGGGTTAGATCCGACGGGGTCTCGGCAGGGATCCACGAAGCTGTGGGTCCGCGGTTAATTGTGGTGCATTTTACAAATGTGATTCGATATTGGCATTTCCGGAAATGAGTGCTTTCGAACGGTTTTCATGATTGCGTGCATTGACTAAGTGTGTAAGAGGTAAGTTGTTCGTTTGGCCTACTTAGCTAGGATGGCACTAGAGTATTTTGTTATTTGTTTTAAATCCTTTATTTGTGGATTTTGATGTTGGGAGACGAACCTTGTGGTCGTTCTTGTGTACTGTGAGTTGATGAGATTTGGGGCTAAAATCCCAATGGTTTTGTAAAAGTCATTTTACGGATTTGGGGCTAAAATCCCAACGGTTTGGTAAATGTCATTTTTCGGAAAGTAAAGATTTGGGGCGGTGACCCTTTTTGTCTTGTGGATTTTGAAAAGTAGGATTTGATAATCCTAAATTGTTTTCTATTAAAACTCTCGATGGCATTCTAAACCATTTTATAAATTACTTCCATTGATTTATGATATTTCGATTTTGAAATGTTTTCTCAAACTCTTGCCTCGGGAAGTACTTTTCGTTTCGTTTGGATCTTTGAGGATCCTTGGTTTTTGTTATTCGTGGAATGTGAATGGTATGGCTCGTATTTGCACTTTGTCCTTGCACTAGCAAAACAGTGGAGTTTTGCTAACCCCCGAGTATTCGGGGGGTGGATGTCTGTTTTTGCATTCTGGTTTTGGAGCATAACACAGGGTCGGCACGAAGGATGATGAAAGATGATCGATACTAATCACATGAGGAACCGTACTCTGTTTATTGGTTCAGTTGTACTCTATTTTTTTCCGCTGCTATATTTTCCCGTTGTACGGGTGTAGTTGTATTTTGACCCCTGCGTGGGCATGAGTTGTATTTGAGATGTATGTATTTGTTGAAAGACCAAATCGGTCTACTGAGTCATTTTAGCCTTAAAGGCATGGTTGAGTTGTTATATGTCGTTACCTGCCTGGTAGATCCTTGAGGAAGGGTTCTACGGCGTGTAATATCCCTGAGCGGATTGGGGGTGTTACAATTCCAAGATTTCATCATCGATTGTAAATAAGTTATACATTTAGACTCTATTCTTTTGAGCCGAATTTTAATGATGAACTGAACTGAACTGAACTGAATTGTGCTGAACTGAACTGAAGTTACTGAATAATAATGAGAGCAATTAGTAATAATAATTAATTATTTTAGATAACAAATATATATTAACAACAATAATAATAATCATAATAAATAATAATAATAATAATAACAAATACTAACAATAATAATAATAAAAATTATATATAATATAAATATAAATATAATATAACATCACCTACATAGAAAGAAAATACAAAAACAACAAAAAAATATTTATATACAATAATAATAATATAATATTCATAATTGATAATATTATAAATGAGATGTAATACTATTAATAATTTTGATATCAATAATAATAATAACAGTATAAAATTATTAATAATACTAAAAATTATATATAATACTATTCATAATACTGATAAAAAGAATTAGATAATAATATATACAACAATAATAATTATTATTTATATTACAACAATGACAACAAAGACAATAATAATAATATATACTATTATTGATAATATTAATTAATATCAATAATAATTCTAGTAATTAATTATATTAAAAAATAATATATACAATAATTACTATATGCTATATTACAACAATAAAACAATAATAGTAATAATACTAAAATAAACAATTATAATAATTGTTATATATAATATTGTTGATAATAATGATTAATAATATTGATTTTAAAGCTAAGCTGAACTTAATTGAACTGTACAGAATATTGCTGAATTGAACTAAACAACTGAAATAAAATGTGCTGAATTAAGTACAAAAGAACAGAGACTCAGTCTACCTCGCAATATAGTTGATCATAAATAATATTTCAATAAATTTAACTTTATAAAGTTTGTTCGGCCTAAGTCAAAAGAAGAACACTAATAGATTCGGATATATATGTATTGTCCCACATAAACGTGAGATCCTATTGCCATGTCTGACGTTCGATATAAGTATTAAGTATTTTTTTCATTATACGAAGAGGGATGAAGGTAGTATATATATTAAGATATTATATACTCTAACGAAGTTATATTTGGCAGTATTAAGGGTCCTTCACATATCTATATAATATTTATAATTAATTATATAAATATAATATAAAAAAACAATTACAAAACTAATATATTTAATATTATAGTTAATAATTTGGTAAACTGAATAATATCGTTGATTACTAGTTATTCAACATCTTATACTCATCTTCCAATAAAATATATTGTATTTAAATATTTGCAAGTCTCGTTATTAGATATATTATATTTGTGTATCAGTTCAAGTCGCTTGTAATTATTTTAATATTTTTAATAAATATACTATTAAATAGTGTAATTTGCATTCCAAAGAAGTCAAAAGAAGTCCAGCTGTGGGACGGAGGGAGCATATACTCTTTGGGTCAGGCCTCCAGACGAGGCCCAATAGATCATGTTTTGAATACCTTCACACCCTCACCAGACTCGCACATTCAGGCTAGGGTTTTCTGTTTCTTTGTGCGCTAATTAATTCAGATCTGCTCATAAACTACATCCCTTTTAGTGATAGCTTTCACACCGTTATTTGCTAACGTGTAGCTCTTTTCACTAACACAATTTCTATCTCATTTTTTTAAAAGGTGATAGCTTTCACACCGTTATTTGCTAACGTGTAGCTCTTTTCACCAATTTTTCTGAGACGGCAGCTACGCTCCAACAATGGTTAGTCCTTTATTTTTCGCAAAATTTAAGACCCCCAAAATTAGGCAGCTGTTGCTGCTCAACACTTCTCCTTTTCGTCATTTTTCTTAGGTGATAGCTTTCACACCGTTATTTGGTAACGTGTAGCTCTTTTCACCAATGACTCCTTTTTTAGGGAATAGAATTTTTGCAGAAAATCATTTCTTAGTTTAAGCATGAAAAATCAAAAACTCCACAAATTAACTAAATTTCAGTTCTATTTTTCATCAACCGACTGATTCTTCTTTTCTCAAGGTAACGAATGACTCGATTTTATATGATAACTACAAGGCTTGGAAAGAGAGATTAAGGCTCAAAAAATTTTGGAATATACAATTTTTTTGTTTACCGGTTAAAACGATTTTAGAAACTTGTATATAGCTAATTTATTGGTGTTATGGCCAGATCTAGAAATCTCACAAATCAAAATACTATATATATATATATATATAAGTTAAGGCAAATAACCAAAGAAATCAAAACACACCAAAATTCCAACACACCAAAATAATTAAACAAACCACCCCCAAACTTGAAAATAAAACTGTCCTCAGTTTAAAAATAAAAAATAAAATAAAATAAATATCAATGCAGAAAAGCAGAATACTCCCTGTTAAGAAAGTTGATATCTGAGCTAAGGCCTTTTAGAATCTGCAAGAGAATAAATATACTGTAATACCCGAGATTTCTGTTATGTAATTGGAACTTGTGATATTGTAATGATTGTACTTGATCTGAGTATTATTTTCCGTATTTCATAATCCGATGTTGTCGAGCGTTTAATTTCGTGGTTGTGATTTAAAGATTGTAAATCTGCGCATATAGCGCACGCTATCGGATATGTTTAGCGTGCGCTAACAAGGATTCATAGCGCACGCTACTGAGGGTCATTAGCGCACGCTATGCGTGGTCAATTTGATTGGGACGTGCGGTAGGTGAAATCTGGCCGGGACCCCGCCGGATCGTGTCGGGATGTATCCGGGCGGCTTTCGGGAAAAGCCGGGTCAACGCCTTAGCGCACGCTACGGTATATGCGTAGCGCACGCTAAAGTGCCGAGTACGCTTAGTCAGGAGCGTTAGCGCACGCTACGAACAGGTCTAGCGCGCGCTAATAGCCATTTATTATAAATAGGACAAAGATCCTATTCGTGATTTCGATTCTCTCTTCTCCCATTACCCGAATTCTTACACTTAGAACATAACTTCCTTCATCCTAAACACTTCATATCAACATCCCGATTCGTGATTGAAGATCATACATCGTTGGAGATTGGTGTCTGCCTTCGGTGTTGGATTGCTTCGACTTCCTCCGTGTTCTTCACTACTTTGAGGTAGGTGATTCTTCACCGATGTTAGTAATGTTTTTAAGGACGTCTGATCATGTTTTGATAGCCAGTTATTTCGTTTATGATCGGTCATCACATGTTAGAAGGATACTTTTGACGTATCGGCACTATTTATCGTATGAACCTTTGAACCATCTTAGTAGTATGGACTCCTAAGCGTTTTCAAATCGATTTATGATCAGTAATCGGAGATTACCTAGTTCGTACGTTTTACGTAAGGAATCATATGTTTTGGGACTTGGAATAGTCGGAACTTAGAATATTTCTTGAAGATCGAAGATAAGATATGATGTTGAGTCGATTATCTGTATATTTGTACCTCATGATCATGGAACTTCCACAAACCTTTTTTAGCATGACATGCTTGAGGATGACTTGTTGTATCAACATAGAATTCATGAATTTACCACCTTTCAACCCAGATTTTTCGGTAGCAGTATTCTGCCATGCAGGGTTAGCGCACGCTAACATATTTGAGTTAACGTGCGCTATCGGGGTTCAGTTAACGCACAGAACGTACGTAGCGTACGTTATGTATCAGCCGATTCGAACTGTTAGTTCGTAGCTAGCGCACACTAGTCTTACACGATAGCGTACGCTAAAAGGCCGACTTAGCGCACGTTACGTAGAGTACGTAGCGCACGCTAAGCAGTCCAGGCAGATTGTTATTTTGAGCTTTTCGGCCGTAGACCGAATTGTTAGGCCATCGTTCGACTTGAGATGATTTGTATATCGTTCCTTTTGTTAAGGTTCGAGCCTGTTACGTTGATCGAAGGAGGCGGCCTTCGAGTGTGTCGAGATTATTGAAGTGTTTCGTCCTTGCCATTTTCGAGGCAAGTATCATATGTCGAGTTCGATTTATCATGCTTGTGGTTTTATTCATATTGTTGAATATGAGATGTATTTCTGAAAATTCTCGTGATATTCGTTGTTGTTTGTTCGTATTGATGAACATATTGAAATGCATATGTGTATGCATAATTGATTGATTATGGTATAAATGATCCGAGGGGGTCATTAGGATCTATGCGTAGGGCGCTGGATCGAATGACAACCATGCGTTGGTCCGACGGGATCATCATGGGGATCTATGCTGAGGGCGCTGGATCGTTGGACGGGTTTTCCACCATGCGTTGGTCCGACGGGATCATCATGGGGATCTATGCTGAGGGCGCTGGATCGCTGGATTACCTTGTATTGTGTTGATGGAATCGTGAGGATTCGCATCGTTGGATTCCGGTGGCGGAAGTCCGTTTTGCATGCTTTATGATGCATTGATGATTTATTGTTTGACGATACTTGTACTAGCATTGTTTTGCTAACCCCTTCGGGGGTGGACATTGTTTTGATGTTCAGGTAGCCGAGGAGCGGGGAGGCAACCACGACCGACGGAGACGATGGAATGGCTCAGTGATGTGATTGATGTTATTGTTGTTGTGATTTGTCTTCTTAGTTCGTTTAGTACTCGAGTACGTCTGTTTTAATAAAGTCAATTCGATATGGTTGTATAAGTTAACTCATTTGATCGGTTGAATCAAATTTGTATTTGAACTTCAGTTGTTCGATTGTATTGTTTTTACACTTCTTCTAAAAATAGCCTTGTAAATCTTTATCTAAAGGGTTTACGGCGCTGTAATTATTTCGAATATCTCGGGGTGTTACAGAATATGGTATCGGAGCTAAGATTTATGGATATCTTGGCAGTCGGGTTGGTTGGGTCTGTTTACGTTATTTGATTATTGGTCGTTCGTAACATCACTGCTGAGCCAACATCGTCGTGTGGACTGTGGTTGTAAGTTTCCTAATCTCGAATACTACTGTTTTATTTAATTCATGTCTTGTAAACATTGATGGATGTACTTTGAGAAAGTTTGTCCTGGATATTGAGTATTTATGTTTACAGTATGTTGAGAGGAGGTCGTGGACGCGGACGCGGTCGTGGACGCGGACGTGGAAATGCGAGGCAAGAAGAGTCGGTATCTACTCCAGAGATAGCCGCTAGTCAAACGGATTCACATTCCGGGGGACAGCAGGGATCGGCAAATAATAATGCGGATCCTAACGTGCCGGGAGTGCTTCAGCAGGTGGTTGCCCAGATAAACCAGTTTGCTCAAGTTGTGGATCGCATGTAGACGGCGATGGGACAGCAGAATAACGTGGATAATCGGGGAGATAAATGGCTTACCGAGGTGGTCAAATTGCATCCTCCGAAATTTGACGGTTCTGCTGAGACGCTTTCGTGGGATCATTGGCTGAAGGAATTAGAGAAGATTTTTGCAGGGATTAACTGTCCCAACGATAGGAAGGTTCCGGTCGCCCAGTATCTTTTGACCGGGGAGGCTTTCGACTGGTGGGAGGCCATTCGACCAGAGGAGCACAATGTTGACTGGACGAAATTCAAAGTGATGATGGAGGCACAGTATTGTCCTCGTCCATTTAGAGAAGCCCGAGTTCGGGAGTTTTTCTCACCACAAAATTCGGAAGTATCTGTGACGGACGTGATTAAGACTTTTAGTCACCAGCTGACTTATGTGCGCCACTTGGTCAGGACCGAGGCGGAGAAGATTTTTCATTTTGACATGCGAATGAAGCCGGAAATTCAGCAGTATATGTCCGGATTTGAATGTACCACCTTGCGACAGTATCAGGACAAGGCGTTGGCCTATGATATGAAGGAGGCAGCAGTAGAGAAAGCGACGGAAGCAAAGAAACAGAAGGTGTCTGGCAACTTCACGGAGGATAAGAGTAGCGGACCTCGCAAGGGTCGGTCCTCTTTTCATTCATCCAGAGACCTACGCATCCTTCTCGAGGTGGAAAGAAGTTCCGGCAGACCGATCTGCTTGACGCAGGGAAGAAGTGCTACAACTGTGGCAAGGCGGGGCATGTTCGACGTGATTGTTTCGCGCCTGCTGTGACCTGTTTCGAGTATGGACAGGAAGGACATCGCGCAACATTTTGTGGGAATGCGACCCGATCTTTTGGTACTCGCACTCCAGCTCCAGTCCCGAAGGAGACGAGTGTGAACCAGACGCAGCAAAGTGGATTTCAGCAACAGAACGCTGGGAAGAGAGAGGCATCCAGTGCTGGGTCTGTTCCTCCGCGCCTGTACGAAATGAGGAAATCTGAGGATCAGAACACAGCTGTTGCATCAGGTACGATTCAGATCCTTTTGCAACCAGTTAGTGTCTTGTTCGATTCGGGAGCCACGCATTCTTTTATATCTTTGAACTGTATTAATCGTTTGAAAATCTCGTGCTTATATAACTGTGAACCTTATGTTGTGGGATTACCGAGTGGAGAGAAAATTGTGGGAACACTAGAAGCTAGGGATTTCCCAGTATCTATAGAAGGAAGAGATTGGCCATCGAATCTTATTGTAGTTGACATCTACGGTGACGATTTGATTCTCGGAGATGATTGGCTCAATCGCTATGGAGCTGTTCTGAATTACCGAGAGAGAGTCATTTCCATCATTGCTGATGACGGATCTGAACACTTATTTCCAGGATGGAGACCGGAAAGCTCGGGAAAATTGATCAAGGCAATGAAAGCTGTGAAATTACTGAAGCAGGGATGTCACGGACTTTGGTGCTATGCCATGAGGAAAGAGGAAGGAGTAGAGCTCTCGTCTATTTCAGTTGTGAATGAGTTCTCAGATGTATTTCTTGACGAACTACCTGGGTTACCTCCGCAGAGGGGAGTGGAATTCACTATCCAACTAGAGCCTGGAGCAGCCCCTATTTCCAGAGCACCATACCGCATGGCGCCAACCGAGATGTATGAACTCAAGAAGCAACTGGAGGAATTGTTACAGAAGGGCTATATCCAACCTAGTGTTTCTCCTTGGGGAGCGCCCGTTCTTTTTGTCCGAAAGAAAGACGGATTCCTCCGACTGTGTATTGATTACAGGGAACTCAATAAGATGACGATCAAGAACAAGTATCCTATACCTCGGATCGATGACTTGTTTGACCAACTGCAAGGGGCAAGGGTATTCTCGAAGATTGACTTGCGATCAGGATACCACCAGTTGAGAATTAAGGAATCGGATATACCGAAATCTGCTTTGGATCCCTGACGGCATTATGAATTTGTAGTAATGCCATTTGGACTTACCAATGCTCCTGCGGTATTCATGCAATTGATGAATCGGGTATTCTTGGAATACTTGGATAAATTTGTGGTCGTCTTCATTGACGACATCCTGATATATTCGAGGGACGCAGAGGAACATGCTGAACATTTACGTGTGGTTTTAAGCACCTTGAGGAAGGAACAATTTGTATGCAAAATTTTCAAAATGCGAGTTCGGCTTAAGGAAGTAACTTTCCTTGGGCATGTGATATCACCGACGAGTTCGGTGGACCTAAGAAAGTCGAAGCAATCTTGGATTGGGAAGCTCCTAAAAACGTGAAAGAGGTCCGAAGCTTCTTAGGACTTGCTGGATATTATCGCCGCTTTGTAGAAGGATTTTCCAAAATTGCTCGTCCGCTCACCCAGCTGTTACAGAAAACTCAAAAATTCATGTGGAATGAGAAGTGCCAGGCTGGTTTTGACGAACTTAAGAGGAGACTGACGACAGCACCTATATTAGCGCTGCCAGAGGGAACTGATGGATTCATGGTATACAGCGACGCTTCGAATCAGGGTTTGGGTTGTGTGTTGATGCAGAAGGATAAAGTGATTGCTTATGCCTCTCGGCAATTGAAACCGTACGAGATTAATTACCCGACTCATGATCTGGAGCTAGCAGCTGTGGTCTTTGCCTTGAAAATTTGGCGACATTATTTGTACGACACTCATTGTCAGATCTTTATAGATCATAAGAGCCTCAAGTACATCTTCAGTCAGAAAGAATTAAACATGAGGCAGAGAAGGTGGCTGGAATTGATCAAGGATTACGACTTGGAGATTCTCTATCATCCGGGGAAAGCAAACGTAGTAGCTGATGCTTTGAGCCGTAAACCTGTTTCTCTTCGAGTGTTGGAAGCACTCACGTCCCAAACCAGTATTCAACGAGAACTGATCCGCGAGGGGATTGAAGTATGGGCACCAGGAATCCAAGGGCAACTTTATGTGATGGAACTGACTTCATCACTAGTCGAGGAGATCAAGTCTAAACAATTGAACGATTCTCTGATCCTTCGATTATGTGACGAAGTAAAAGAAGGAAAAGCCCCAGGATTCGTGATACAAGACGATGGAGTTCTCGAGATTTCGAGTCGACTTTGCGTTCCCGATGATGATGATTTGAGACGGACAATTTTGAAAGAAGCTCATAGCGCGCCTATTCTATTCACCGTGCGGAGTAAGATGTATAAAGATTTAAAGCAAAACTTATGGTGGGGAATATGAAGAAGGACGTAGCACGTTTCAAGTGTTTGACTTGTCAAAGGTTAAGATTGAACATCGACACCGCCGAATGTTAAAGCCGCTTAGATCCTGAATAGAAGTGGGAGGATATCTCGATGGATTTCATCACTAGTATGCCGAGGACTAGAACGGGAATGAACATGATTTGGGTTGTAGTTGATCGACTAACCAAGTCGGCTCATTTCCTGGGAATTAAAGATACATGGGGACCCGAGAGATTGGCACGAATATTTATTGCGGAGATAGTCGATTGCACGGACGCCAAGACAATTATATCGGATCTAGAAGGTCGTTTCGAGTCACACTTCCGAAAGCGACACGTGGCCTCGGGACTGAGCTCAACCTTAGCACAGCTTATCATCCCCAAACGGACGGTCAGTCCGAAAGGACTATTCAAACTGTAGAAGACATGCTTAGAGCTTGTGCTTTGGATTGGTCAACTAATTGGGAAGATCATTTGCCATTAGTTGAATTCACCTACAATAATAGTTGGCATTCTTCAATTAAGATGGCACCATTTGAAGCTTTGTACGGGAGAAGATGCCGATCACCCCTATGTTGGGATGATTCTTCGGATTTGATCGGGACGGAACCAGAATTGATTATTCAGACTCAAGAGAAGATAGCTTTGATTCGAGAGAGACTGCTGATCGCCCAGTCGACGAAGTCTTATGCAGATGTACGTCGTCGCCCTCTAGAGTTCGACTGGGACCATGTACTTGTTGAAGGTGTCTCCTACACGAGGGATTTTCCGTTTTGGGAGGAGAGGCAAGCTTAGTCCGAGATATATCGGACCATTTGAGATCCTCGAGAGAGTTGGAGATTTAGCATACAGCCGGCCTTACCGCCATCGCCGAGTCACGTTCACAATGTGTTTCACGTATCTCAATCTGGAAGTATGTACCGACCCGATCCACGTCATTGATTTCGACGAGATCGAGATAGCTAATGATGGCACCTTCGAAGAGAGACCAATCAAGATACTTGAGAGCCGGATCAAACAATTGAGGAATAAACCAATACACTTGGTTAAAGTACAATGGTCACGACATGGAGTCGAAGAGGCCACTTGGGAAACGGAGGACAGTATGAAGACTAGATATCCGGAGTTGTTTTCATCTTAAGTTTCGGGACGAAACTTCTTTTTAGGGAGGAAGGATGTTATACCCGAGATTTCTGTTATGTAATTGGAACTTGTGATATTGTAATGATTGTACTTGATCTGAGTATTATTTTCCGTATTTCATAATCCGATGTTGTCGAGCGTTTAATTTCGTGGTTGTGATTTAAAGATTGTAAATCTGCGCATATAGCGCACGCTATCGGATATGTTTAGCGTGCGCTAACAAGGATTCATAGCGCACGCTACTGAGGGTCATTAGCGCACGCTATGCGTGGTCAATTTGATTGGGACGTGCGGTAGGTGAAATCTGGTCGGGGGACCCCTGTTGGATCGTGTCGGGATGTATCTGGACGGCTTTCGGGGAAAAGCCGGGTCAACGCCTTAGCGCACGCTACAGGTATATGCGTAGCGCACGCTAAAGTGCTGAGTACAGTTTAGTCAGGGAGCCGTTAGCGCACGCTACGAACAGGGTCTAGCGCGCGCTAATAGCCATTTATTATAAATAGGACAGCATCCTATTCGTGATTTCAGTTCTCTCTTCTCCCATTACCCGAATTCTTACACTTAGAACATAACTTCCTTCATCCTAAACACTTCATATCAACATCCTGATTCGTGATTGAAGATCATACATCGTTGGAGATTGGTGTTCAAGCCTTCGGTGTTGGATTGCTTCGACTTCCTCCGTGTTCTTCACTACTTTGAGGTAGGTGATTCTTCACCGATGTTAGTAATGTTTTTAAGGACGTCTGATCATGTTTTGATATCCAGTTATTTTGTTTATGATCGGTCATCACATGTTAGAAGGATACTTTTGACGTATCGGCACTATTTATCGTATGAACCTTTGAACCATCTTAGTAGTATGGACTCCTAAGCGTTTTCAAATCGATTTATGATCAGTAATCGGAGATTACCTAGTTCGTACGTTTTACATAAGGAATCATATGTTTTGGGACTTGGAATAGTCGGAACTTAGAATATTTCTTGAAGATCGAAGATAAGATATGATGTTGAGTCGATTATCCGTATATTTGTACCTCATGATCATGGAACTTCCACAAACCTTTTTTAGCATGACATGCTTGAGGATGACTTGTTGTATCAACATAGAATTCATGAATTTACCACCTTTCAACCCAGATTTTTCGGTAGCAGTATTCTGCCATGCAGGGTTAGCGCACGCTAACATATTTGAGTTAACGTGCGCTATCGGGGTTCAGTTAACGCACAGAACGTACGTAGCGTACGTTATGTATCAGCCGATTCGAACTGTTAGTTCGTAGCTAGCGCACGCTAGTCTTACACGATAGCGTACGCTAAAAGGCCGGCTTAACGCACGTTACGTAGAGTACATAGCGCACGCTAAGCAGTCCAGGCAGATTGTTATTTTGAGCTTTTCGGCCGTAGACCGAATTGTTAGGCCATCGTTCGACTTGAGATGATTTGTATATCGTTCCTTTTGTTAAGGTTCGAGCCTGTTACGTTGATCGAAGGAGGCGGCCTTCGAGTGTGTCGAGATCATTGAAGTGTTTCGTCCTTGCCATTTTCGAGGCAAGTATCATATGTCGAGTTCGATTTATCATGTTTGTGGTTTTATTCATATTGTTGAATATGAGATGTATTTCTGAAAATTCTCGTGATATTCGTTGTTGTTTGTTCGTATTGATGAACATATTGAAATGCATATGTGTATGCATAATTGATTGATTATGGTATAAATGATCCGAGGGGGGTCATGAGGATCTATGCTGAGGGCGCTGGATCGAATGTCCACCATGCGTTGGTCCGACGGGATCATCATGGGGATCTATCCGAGGGCGCCGGATCGTTGGACGGGTTTTCCACCATGCGTTGGTCCGACGGGATCATCATGGGGATCTATCCGAGGGCGCTGGATCGCTGGATTACCTTGTATTGTGTTGATGGAATCGTGAGGATTCACATCGTTGGATTCCGTGGCGGAAGTCCGTTTGCATGCTTTATGATGCATTGATGATTTATTGTTTGACGATACTTGTACTAGCATTGTTTTGCTAATTTTCTGGGGTGGACATTGTTTTGATGTTCGTGTAGCCGAGGAGCGGGAGGCAACCACGATGCAGACGGAGACGATGGAATGGCTCAGTGATGTGATTGATGTTATTGTTGTTGTGATTTGTCTTCTTGGTTCGTTTAGTACTCGAGTACGTCTGTTTTAATAAAGTCAATTCGATATGGTTGTATAAGTTAACTCATTTGATCGGTTGAATCAAATCTGTATTTGAACTTCAGTTGTTCGATTGTATTGTTTTTACACTTCTTCTAAAAATAGCCTTGTAAATCCTTATCTAAAGGGTTTACGGCGCTGTAATTATTCCGAATATCTCGGGGTGTTACATATACGAGGCACACAATAAAAGAAAATAAAATATACTCGTAAGTATAACACAATTTTTAAGATGCGCATCAAGAAAGTCCGAAGAGTCGCCTTACGCTGCCATCAAAGTTTTTATAAAAGCAAAACACGCAATAAAAATTACAGCAATACATAAATTGCGAATAGATGCACGTCAAGAGATCAAGAAGAAACTCCTTAAACTGCCACCATTTAGCACGATTATTACACACGACAGAAAGTAAAAATACAAGAGGTCCGATATGGGTTATCAAAGGGAGAGGAATGAATCCACTTTTCGTTTTCTCACGGTAAAATCTTTCATCCAGACAATTTTAGCTAGAGCTGGATCTGGTTGATGAACAAATTCATTGAGTTTTTTGATTAGTTCTTCTGGTGTTTTTGCAACGACTATGATTCGTTTAGCACGCTCAGAAATAAAACATTTTTCAGCAGAGTAGTCGATGAAAGATAGTAAACCATCAAAGAAACCATTGACATTAAGCAGACCTATTGGTTTTTGATGAACAGTTAGCTGGGCTCCGGTAACCACATGAAAAAGTTCCTCAAGGGTGCCAAAACCACCGGGAAGGGTGATAAAGGCGCCAGAATTATTTATCATGTGAGTTATGCGATCTTGCATATTTACAGATCTAAACTCATCTCCAATAGTTGACCCAGTGATTTTACTTTCAGCAGAGGTTTTGGAATTATTCCCAACAGTCTTACTCCTTCCATATAGGCAGAAGCAACAGCTCGTCCCATTAATCCTAAACTTCCTCCTCCGTAAACTACATGAATGCATTTTTCTCCTACGGTACGACCCAAGTTGTGGGCTGCTTCAGTAAAGCATGCCTCTTTTCCATAACTAGCTCCACCAAAAATGCAGACTGTACTAAATTTTTTTGATGAAGATGATAACTCCATTTTTGAAAAGAAATTATTTAGAGAGAAACAGAGAAAAATGCAAGTTTGAGGGATGAATGAAAGAAACAAGCACAATGCTTATTTATAGAAGAAAAAGAAGGTAAAAATTGTTTAACAAGTTTGTGATTGCGTTGACTGCGCTTCAACTACTCAATAGAATAATGAAAGCATTTATCGCGTATCACATTTTTTTATTTAGAAAATCTCACCACACGACAAAAATAAAAGATATTTACGCGTATGTACAGTAGTTGTGATTGTGGCTCACATTTTCCTCTGATTTTACGTTCAGAAACGGCCTAAATGACTTCTATGAGTCGGGGAGAAGCTTCCCATCCAATTTTCTTACAAATTGGCAAACAGGGTCTTTTAACGTCAGATTCCCAAGACGTTGTTCATATTCTGGTTTGAATTTATTCCACAAACATCGAATTCCGTAATGTACGAGTCCACTAGGATGCGTGTCAAGAGAAATTTCGATATCATCTAAATTCTCTTTATTCAGACCATCCTTAATGAACTGAATTTTATCTTCTCTGTTTGTAGATGGAATTCCTAAAGATCGACATTTTAAATTACAGTTCCATCTAGCACATTTATAACAAACGGCTATCATCTTTGCTCGTCGTTTCTTCGCATATGAACTTTTTCCAAGCCCTGGTAAAAATCTAGTCGGTGTTTCTGTGAATTCACCCTCTATTCTTACTTTGGCTTCAATAATGAATCTTATGTCAAAATGTATGCTTTTATTCATAAGCAACCTCATCCTTTCAAGCCTTGCCTTGTAAATTTTTAAAATTGCATTTTTGCTTAGAAAGGGAAATCTTTTTTCAATTTTATACAATGTTTCTTCCATTATAAAAAAAATAAAAATGAAAATAAATAGAGGAAATATCTACAAATATCAGTTGTTGTGGGAAACTGAAAAATCCGACTTTAATAGTCACGGAGTACCGTTATCCGCCACTTGACCAGACAAACACAATTGAGTACTAAGTTACAATGTCGAGAAAATTGTATCTATAACAATAGTTTATAATGTAAGATTTCAAAATAAAACTTATACTTCCCCGGAAACGGTGCCAAAAACTTGACACGTTCTTAGTGTAACTATCGCAAGTGCACGATATCGTATCAAGTAGTAAGTGGACTTTTTGAGTCCGGTTTATCGATCCCACAAGGAAGTTTGGTTATAATTTGAATTATACACTATTAGTCTATTTTTATAGATACTAAGATGAGTAAAACACACAATTAAAGAGTTTGGTTTAATAATTGCAAAGATAATGCAACAATAGTTCTAATATTATTGGGAAATAAAAAGATAGCAATAATAATAGATTGATTAACAATAAAATGAAATAGTTGAGATTACAAAATTAGTTTGTCATTAGTTATAGAAGATGTATAGGAGATCATAAGATGAATTTACTTATTATGTTGTGTAGATTCGATTTTCCTTAAAAAGACGGTTTCTCTTTCGAACTATAAAACGCCCCTTACATATTTCTATGTTGATTGGCTTCAATACATAGCATTAGGATTTATGAAAATAACTCAAAGAATCATCTAAGGTCTAGAGGTATATTTCTATCCCCTAGAACAACTTAGAGTGAAGATCATTTGATCTAATCAAACATATTTTCTTTCGAAACATATGAAGACCATAAATATCGTTATTTATTGGCCAAATAAATAAAGATTGTTAAAACAATGAAAATCACACACAATAATAAGTAATTCACAATAGATCTTTATACAAACTTAAATAACATGACTAACCTTGTTTATAATCCCAACTAAAGGTAACTTAGCACATGAAGGGTTTATTATACATAATACAAGCTTTGATGGTCATTATTAGTTGAATCAAGAGAAAGAATTGATCCTCCCTCCCTTAGTAGATAAAGGAGAAAGAAGCAATAAACTCTCTGAACAACATTTGCTATACCACACTTACACAAATCACTTAAGAACACAAGTGTGTTCTTCACACAAAAAGAAAAGTTTACAAAAAGTGAAAAATTATATGATGAATGATGAATGATGAAGGATCTAAGGGGTCTATTTATACAGCTAAAGTCATCTAATAGCTCCAAAACTCCAGCATTATTACAATAGATCGGATCAATGCCAACCATCCCCTCAATAATACACAAAAAGTATAAAAAATTAGACAAATCATAACAATCTGTCAAGAGTTACGGCCGTAACATTAAGGAGTTACGGCCGTAACTTGGATGACTTACGGCCGTAACATTCTATAGTTATGGCCGTAACTTGGCTTCGTCAATTTGTTCACTGGTTGCTTTGAGAGTTACATTTTCAGCCTAGAATTTCTCAGACTTTGCGTTTTTGCCCCAAATCTTCTTCGGATGATAACTTTTGATATATAACTCTGATTTTGAATCCGAAAATACCGCCGAATTCATCTCGGAAAGCCCTACAACATGAATATATCAAAATTCATCAAAGAGAATATTTAATAAACATGTTATTTCTTGAGTAAATCAGTTATTTAATCCGATTAAGACTAGATTTACATCATCATCCGATAAAAATAAAATTATTAAAAACTAATTAATTAAAAGCAAAAAATGAGTAGACTAGCTCAATTATGGGTGAATTTTATCGATACAAACTATGGATAAGTGTATAAAACTGACACTTATCACATACCCTGTAGGCACCAAGCTAACAGGAGAAAAACCTAGCTGCTGTATTTACAGCAACTTACTTTAACAGACTTCTGCTACGCACTCTTATTCGAAAAACGTACAGCTTGTTGTACCAACACCTTTCCAATATGTATTTTGTATACTTAGTGGCCAACAATATTCCTATCTATAGCAGGAACGTAATAGCAATTGTTCAAAATTAATCAAATCCCATTGGGTAAAACTAGATCTTAAGTTCCAATGGCTAGTGCAACAACTCTTGCTCCACTGCCGACTCATCCATCTCCCATTTCTTCAGTTCTCTACTGCTTCTAAACTCCTGCACATTTGTACAAGTGTGAGATCCACACCCAATATCCAACATCCAAAAGTTAGAAGTAGATAAGTTAACTTATATAACAAATATATTTGTGTTAGTCTCACTACCCTTAGTACGCTTTAGCTCTTCCAAATAAACCTTATAATTTCTTTTCCAGTGTCCTGATTTATTGCAATGATGGCAATTTCCATCTTTGGGAGCCTTAGCTTTGAAAATCGACTTAGTTGGGTCTCTAGCTTTGGCAATTTTTGCCTTACCTTTGCCCTTGCCTTTGTTATTAAAGGACTTCCCTTTGCTAACCATCATCACGTGGCTTGATTTCTTCTTAGTATTCTGCTCAGCCGTTTTAAGCATCCCATGCAGCTCGGCAATGGACCTCTCCATTTCATTCATATTATAGTTCATAATGAACTGACCGAAACTATCAGGCAATAAGTTTATGATCACATCCGTGGAGTGCTCCTTAGAAAGTGGAAAACCAAGTCTATCAAGATGATCACTGTATTCTTTCATCTTGAGTACATGAGCGCTGACATATGTCCCCTCAACCATCTTGCAAGTAGGGGTGGGCAAAAAAAATCAAAATCCCGATCCCGTCCCGGTCCCGTCCCAAAATTACCCGGGATGGGATGGGATCCAAAATTAAAAACAATAGGCCCGTCCCGTCTCGTCCCATTAGAGTAACTACGGGACGGGACACGGGACAAAAAATCTGAGGCCCGTAAGGCCCGTCCCGTCCCGCTAAGTTTTTAACCCTTTTTCAAATCATATATTTTTATTATTTGTAACCATTTTCTAATTAATTTTTAATAATAAACTATTTTTATTTTTTACTATCTATGTATTATAATTATACACAAACTTAATCAACCGATATAAAGTTAGTAACTGATATTTTTTCAAAAAAATGGATATGTTGTATTCAATGTTAATAATTGATATTTTAAAAATTTAATTTAGGCTATTAAATTAGTTTGCTGGATATTTTTCCCGAATTTAAATGTATAAAATTGTAGATTTTCTTACTTTTTTTCTAATGTATATTTTGAACTTTTTTATGCGGGACTAAACCCGTCCCGTCCTGTTCCGTCCCGTCCCAACCGGGATAAGACCGGCGCGGGATGAAATTTTAAAATCACCAATCCCGTCCCGTCCCGTCCCGCTTGTTATAACACGGGACGGGACGTGGGATGACCCCAGGCCCGTCCCATCCCGTCCCATGCCCACCCCTACTTGCAAGCATACAAGGATTAAAAGGTCTCATACTTCTCTTGCCTAGCGCACTTTGAGAAAGTTTTCTTGAGGTGAGCATTAAGCTCATAGGCTTCCATTTCTTCCAGATTCTTCTAAAGTTCCGGACAAATGGTAGCCAACATAAGACGACTGATATTAGTAAAATCATCACAATATTTCTTCCATTTGCCTTTCGTTGCTTTGTTAGTATTGTCAGCAAGCTCATCGGGAATTTCATCCCTCAAGAACATACAACTTTCTTTCTTGCTTGAGAACTATTCTCAAGCTACGGATCCAATCTAGATAGTTGCAGCCGTTTTCTTTGAGCTTGTCCTTCTCAAAGACGGGTCGCAGTGAAATGGTGGATGTATTGTTTGATGCCTTTCTATTATCTACAAAAATTAAATATGCAAAGTATTTGTCATATTTTCTATTTCTCGAAAAATTCTCTCACTAAAACAAAATACCCTCAATTTTACAACATTTATAATTTTAGTGGGCTAAGACCCCATTTTGCACAATTCTAAACTCAGATTTGGCAAGATGTCTAGAATTGAGCTATTTTAGATAGAAAACTCTTTATGGATTACATCATATGTAACATTTAGATTATATTTATGTGATTTGGCATCTTATGCCCAAGCATGTTATAATCTCATCTTATGCCTTAAGGTTCAAAAATATTTTGAATTCTTAGTTCATTAAAATACATAGGTATCACCATTACCTATCCTATCTTACTAAGATAATCCAAGCACCCAATTTGGCATGACCTGCTCAAGATGGTCGAGGTCTTGATAGGTGTTTTAAATGAACCGCATTAAAAAATCTTAACGAGGGGTTTTATTCTATGTTGCATGTCTATGTTGACTAACATATATCTAAACATACATCGCATTACATATATGCATAAATTTAAACATACATAGCATCACATGACTTAAAAAATATAGAACCATGTATAGCATAACCATAATTCTAACGTGATTTTCGTGAGACAAAATGCAAATCACAAAGATCAATCTAAATGGTATAATTGGTCTTCATTGATCTTCCAACTGCTTAGAACGTCATACGCGAGCAATTGGCTCCTCGAGTCCATCCTTCATCTCCTTCTTGTCTTCATTACATTAATAAAAAATAAACTACACTAGTAGAAATAAATTACAAGAGGGCAACCGACACGAAGGCCATAAATTATAATAATAAATTAAAAGATGACTCGCAGGCCGTAAAAACTAAAATGACACGCAGGCCGTTAAAACTAACCCAATAGTAAATTGAAATATCCAATTACATTGGCTAATTTATGGTCATGACATACACCATACACAAACATACTATTAAAATTAATTATCACATAACTAATAAACACAATATAAATCTGCCTCACAGTCAGGCATAAGATTAATATCCGCTCAAAATTCAACAATCTAAAATACTAGCCCGGATAGCCGAGCACACATTGGCCTCACACGGCCGCATGGGTTCGAATCCCGCTGGCTGCAAGAAATACATTTTTGAAACAATTATTTTGATTTTACAAAACAGGAATTAAATAAAATTTCAGTGAACAAGATTCAGAATAGAAGTTCCATACGAGATGGCCGGGATGTGACTTCGGGTATGAACCGCGTTGGATCGAATCCCTTCAACTGTGGATTTTATTTTGCAATTTTATCGCTGCCGCGGGTCCTGGTCCGACCCGGACCCGACCCTGTAATATCCGCACTTTCCATTTTTAATAATTTCTATTTTAATGTATTTTCATTTCGGACGACTCGCTTGTAATTATTTTGGTATTCTGAAACTATTTTTTTTCTGCATGCATGGCCATCCGGACGAGTTTCAGAGTTATTTTACAAGATTTTACATATTGAGTAACTTTTCCACATTTAGGCTCGATTTTTGTAAATCTCGTTCTAAACTGACGTTTCGTTATTTTTGCGATTTCCTTTGACTTCGAGAAAAAACGTAAACTTCGGCAAAGCCCACTCGCTCATTAGTCATAAGACTAAAGCACTCCTCTATCCATCTATCAAGAAGGCCCTGGAGAGTAAGCCCGGGAACACCTTCTGGGATGTACGTCCATCCTACCACACCTCCAACATTTGGAACGACTTCATGAGATTGTTAGATGGCCTCGAATCGTGATTCTCAGGGGTGTGGGTTGTTTTGTAATTTCATAATTTTGGGTACCATTATTGGAATTATTGTCTGTTCCATCGAATGGTTGGAATCATGTGTTCTGATGGGAGAGTGAGCTTGCATGTTGTTGTTTCTTATTAATGCTTCATTATGCGTTGGTAACTATTGAGTTTTATGCTTTTCGAGACGTGTACATTCTGACCGGGAGTCACAACTGTGTTATGTATCAGAGCAGTTAGCACACGCTAACCATGTAATATCCAGATTTATTACTGTATATTTTACCTGTATTCGAACCCTTGTAATCATTGCTTGGAACCACCGTTTTGGGGTTTCCGTACTTCCATTTCGTGTTATTGTTTCCCGAATATTGATTCCTATTGCTTTTATTCTCTTCCCGGTGATATACGCATGATTATGGATATGTTTGATTATTCATTGGATTATTGAAGGATTATTCAAGAACACTTTGAATGTTGAGTTGGATTTGGGGGTTTTCGATTAATTGTTGTTGAAATCACGATTTTGGATATTCATAATGGATTATTGATCGTATTGAAGATGTTTTGTTGGTTTGAAACACTTCTTGGGGTTTTGATGTTGGTATTATTGAGGTTTGGTTATAAACAATCGAAGTTTGGCCACAAAGTGTTCGATATAATGCCCCAATGAACTTGGTTTAATCGTATCGACGTTTTGAGTTCGTTATATTCGTGTTTGAATCGTATATTGAACGGATTGTTGGTAATTGTATTATTCAAGGTTGTTCGAGCGACCGATATCTCAATTAGGACGTTATTCGTGGAAGTTTTATTCTTGTCAACGAACCGAGGCAAGTACTCTAATTAGAATTGTTTATATTATGACAGTTATGATGTGATTGTATTGTGTAAATGTGTTGTGATTATATGTCCACCGTGCGTTGATCCGACGGGAATCATCATGGGAATCTATAGCTGTGTGCGCTGGATCGCTGGACAGGTAGTTCCACCATGTGTTGGTCCGACGGGATCATCATGAGAATCTATAGTTGTGTGCGCTGGATCGTTGGAATTCCATCAGTATGTTGGAAACTGTTATGATATGACATGTGTTGTTGATATTTTCTCGTTGGAGAAACTTGTTACGATATAATTGTTGATTATATCAATGTTGTATGATTATTGTACTTGTACTAGCATCGTTGTGCTAACCCCTGCGGGGGTGAACATTTGTTTATGTTCAGGATACAGGAGAGCGGGGAAACAACCACTGGAGCTGCATGACGACGAGGGTGCAGAGTGATGTTCCGGCCGGGTTTTATTGTATGTTGTTTGTTGGTTATTACAATAAGTACTCGAGTGCGTCGTCAGTTTAAGACGTTTGGATTTTGGTGATGTATTAATAACCCTTCATTGGACAATTGTATTTTCGGTATTGAACAAGACTGTTGTATTTTATTTCAGTAATTTCATAAGTTGGTATTTGTTATTGTCATTTCGCTTCTTCGGCCTTGTAAATTCTTCCGTAAAGGATTTACGGCGCTGTAATATTCCTGAATATATCGGGGGTGTTACAAACCATATATATAACGCACGCTAAGGTGGTATCTTTAGCGCACGCTAAGCTCATATAATCAGGCTAGACAGTAAGTTCTGGCTTCTGGGTGGGTTGATTAACGTATGTTATAGTTATATTGCGTACGTTGTTGAGTAGATTAGCGTATGTTACACACACTAGTTTTATACCCCGTGTGATGCACGGGGTTGCCCACAGATATTGTTTTATGTAGGTTATTTCCAGTCTAGCTTTATATTGTTAAAAGAAATTCTCTTTAGATATCGATATTGTACTTTTTAAAATTAATTTAAAAATACATGAACGGAAATAGCAATTAAGTGGAAAAAAACATGAGGAAAATATTAGACAATATATATTATATATATGTAGTATTGATTTACCTTCGAAAATATTTTAGTCTATGTAGCAACTCTTTTAGTAGTGGATATACTGCTAAAGTGTTTTTTACCAATTACAATAAAGGAAGAAAAATATTATATCAAGAAGAGAACAGTAAACATGGATGTAGACTTTTGATGAATGGGTATGCAATGGTGTGGAGTTTTGATATTTTGCATATTTTATTATTTTGTCATGTGCTGCAGCATTGGACATTATATATATCACTATTCATGACAGGTATTCAGCGCATATTATATTGAACATGTTGTAGCCTTTTGTTTGCGTATTCGCGAAATCATTATTTTCGTGCACGAAGAATAGCCTGATTATTTGCCCTTTTTTTATTATTTTCTACACTTTACTCAATGTGAAGTTTATTCGAGAATTCATTTATTTTTAATATTCTACATTCATTTTTTTGAGCATGTTAGCTAAAGAATGGTCTGTTTAGAATTCCTTCAATAAATGTTGACACCAAACAATTAAAAAGGAAATAAAAAAAAAGGAAAAGGAAACATAGAAAATGGAAAATAAAGCTATACAAAGCAAAGAGGCAGGTAAAAGTCTTTTTAGGCAGAAAATGTGTATCTTTTCTACATATGAAATGGTAGTAAAATGTGTATGTTTTAGTTTCGGAAGTTCACAAAGCATAGAATTAGATCACCGGTAACAAAAAGAAGCACCTCAGGAATCTATTCGAAGTTCGTCTGACCACCACTGCTAGGTCGTATGTAAATTGCACCACCATTAATCTACCAGATGAAAAAAGACACTAACTCTAAATCCGTAAGAGCGGAACCTTTCTAGAATGAACTCTAACTCAATTATAAGTAAATAAACATAAATTACCTAATAAAGCATCTATTTATCAATATATATTAAAGAAGAGTAAGAAGGAAGTGAACCACGAAAGGGGGGGTTCATAACAGAGGCAAGCCAGTTGTTGGAAGTGCATTTCTAAGCTCTTTATATATGGTAAACAGTTTTTTACTTGTACAAACTTGTTTTAGAAGTCTGAATATACAAATAGACATCAGAGTTGATTCAGTCGAGTTTTTTCATCTGCAACGTGTCGGCCCTAAACTCGACTCTGTTGTGATCAGGTCTTGACAGCCATTGGGAACCTCTGTATCTGCTCCATTGACGTGGGCATGGTTATATGAGAACTGAACCTCTTGCTTTACACCAAGAGGAGTAGCAGTGATGTAAGAGAGTCCAGTCATAGTGGACATAATGGTCTCCATCTAAACAAACACTAACGAAACTAAATAATTGATAAACGATGCCAAGAAGATAGCACTGGTAAGCTGCAAGGCATTGACTGTACAAGAAACACAAAAGCAAGATAAATTTTCCAAGGATTGTTTCCTGTGGGAAGATATCAGAAGACTCTTTTACTTGTATAGATCTGGTCAAATATTTTGGGATCGTTGCTTTATCATTGCTGTCATCAGCCACCACCTCAGCCAAGAAATCCTCCGAATGAACCTGTAAATCCAAGAGTTCTCATCAACAAACCGTTAAACAAACAGGCCGCAAACTAAAATGTATATGTGAAGTGTGTGTATTCCATTGGTGGAATAGTAGTGAGAACCAATAACTCGCTCGCATGAGAGCCTTGAAGAGGAATTTTGTAATAGAAACCTCGAGTTACATTTGAGGGGAATAGGATGAGAAGAGAAATTACAACAAGATAATAAGAAGGCACGACATACGAGTCATATTATGAATATTACAACCATAATCAAATCATCAATCTAATTGATCTGGTGCGGCTATACCAACCACGATGCATAAACCATTTAAGCATTCCAAAGCACATGTAATACATAAAATGTACTAAATATCGACTATCGTTAAGTTATATACTATATAAAAAGGATTGACGTATTAATGACCAATGTAATAGTATTTCTAATTTTATTTGAATGATCGCTTTTGGAGTTTATTATGAACTAACAAAATGATCAAATTAAGAAAATAGAATGCCAAACAAAATAAAACAGCAGTGATAAAATTTAATATAGAGAAGGTTCCAGAGTTATGATTTCTACCTCAATTAATTCCATCAATTTATAATATATATTTATATAATAATTACCTAATCGATTGAAAATAAGAATCCCAAATATATTTCTATCTTATCTTCCAACCTCAATAAAAAATACTACACATAATCAATTTACTATATTCCTATGTAAATTATCTTAATTTGCAATTATGACAGTTATGAATTCTTCGGTAAGGGTTACACATTATAAAAGAGTATATTCCTATCTCGAATGCAATTTTGGTTCTATTCATTCAGTTTGCTAATTGAGTATCATTTTCCAAATCAATAAGATTGGTAATAATAAAATTATTGGCTAAATAATTGAAAGCAGTAAGATTAATGAATAAAACTCAACCGCATAAGGTAAACTAAATTAAAATCAAGTGTTCATACTCTTGGTATTATTCATAACTCCAAAATGATCAAAACTAGCCAGACATGCTAAATTAACAGAACAACAATTAAGAACATGAAATTAATAGAACTCAATACTGGTGAAGAAATCGTGTTTTGTTGCTCCATCTTTAATCTCGACTCATGCGTATCTGCTCCTCTCTTGCATCACTTCCCCAGCCCCAGTCTCCTTCCTTGTCGTTCCCAGCTCTCTATTCCAGGATAATTTTTATACCAGAGTTTCTCCCCCTTCTATAGGGAGTTCTCTATAGAAGTCTTCCTCCATTTTCACATAAGTCTTTCTCCATTATGCAGAAGTCCATAGACGCCTAAAAAAAAAATGCTTCGGACCTTTTTGCTGGTCTTTCCTGCTAGATGATTCAGTTTTCACATTTAGTCATTTTTCTTCAGTCCTCCGTCAATCTCCATCGAAAATCCGTGAAGAAACGTCAACTTTGCATCGTGTGCCGCGGCACATTGGAGAAGGCTCGATTGTATGCCACGGCACACATAATCTTGTTTTGTGCTTGTGACGCGGCTTGCGCCGTGACTTGTCTTTTTCGTTCTGTGCCGCGGTATGTGGTACAGGACATGCTATTTTTATCTCTCGGGCCGCGGTCTGTGCCGCGGCACACTTGTGTAGCACTACACATCTTCCTTATTTTCATCATAACTTGCTCATTCGAACTCCGATTGACTCGTCGTTTGAACAATTGGAAAGCTATTTAATAATCTGCATTTCTATGCAATTTCATAGTTTTTTTTGGAGTTCAATAGATGATGGAGACCGCCCAAAGTTGATTTTTGTGCACCTTGTGAGGCGAAACACACTATTTTCAGCACTTCTCACCCGTTTTCCGGCCCGGCCCGAGACCCAACCCGAGACCGAGCCCGACCCATTCTTGAAATATCAATGTATTTATTTCAATTTGTTGCCATGAGGGTTTGAACCCTTGACCTTGTGGTTGGGGAGTGAAGTCCCAACCAGTAGGCTAAGATGAGTTGTTTGAGAAACTTGCATTTATATTAAATATAAATATAATTTCTCGAGTGGGTTTTAAACGGTTCTAAAATAACCGATCTAGAAAGCACTTTCCAGATCGGTTCTAAAATAATCGATTTAGAAAGTCCACTTTCTAGATCAGTTCTACAATAACCGATTTAGAAACTCTACTTTCTAGATCGGTTCTAAAATAACCGATCTAGAAAATGCACTTTCCAGATCTGTTCTAAAATAACCGATTTAGAAAGTCCACTTTCTACATCGGTTCTACAATAACCGATTTAGAAAGTCCACTTTCTAGATTGGTTTTAAAATAACCAATTTAGAAAGTCCACTTTCTAGATCGGTTCTAAAACAACCGATCTAGAAAATAATCATGTCACTTTCTAGATCGGTTCTAAAATAACCGATTTAGAAAGTCTACTTTCTAGATTGGTTCTAAAATAACCGATTTAGAAAGTCCACTTTCTAGATCGGATCTAAAACAACCGATATAGAAAATGATCATGTTATTTTAAAACAACCGATTCATTACATGATCTGTTATTTTAGAACCGATCTAGAAAAGTGAACTTTCTAAATCGGTTATTTTAGAACCGATTTAGAAAATAGCCGCATCACTTTCTAATCGGTTATTATAGAACCAATCTAAAATGTCCGGTGTGAAATTGTATTTTTCTACTAGTGTATAGATCTATCAAACAGACCATAGTTGCTACTTCCTCCAACCATGCAGAGATAATTGCGTTGTACGAATTCGTAAGAAAGTGCATTTGGCTTCGGTCAGCCATAGACCACACTCGAGGAACTTGTAGACATAAATCCACTACAACAACACTTGTGTCTTTGAGGACAATGTCACATATTGAGCAGATGGCCTTTGATTTCATCAAGGGCAATACCATCAAGCATATCTTGCCCAAGTTGTTCTACGATCAGCAACAATAGAAATTGCTGAATATCGAAGTGAAACAAGTGAGCCCTGATGAGAACATCGCTGGTTTGTCCACTAAGTCTCTGCGTAGATATACATTTGAGAAGCATGTGAAAGGCATTGCATGCGTCGGTTATCCGAGCTCCGCGAATGATTAACCATAAGAGGGACCAGTTGTGTATAATTCAAGGGGAGTATACTCCGTATGATTTCGACATTTGTAGTGAGTATATTGTGCTCTTTTTCTTCACCAAGTTGCTATTTTTTCCACGGGATTTTATTTGACTTGAACTTTTTTATCAAGTCAACATCTTATGCACCATTGTTGTATTAGAGTTCGACAAATGGGGAGTGTTTCGGGAATTGGTATTCTTTCCTTCACCTAGATAGTAGAAATTTTAGAACCTTCTAAAGGTAATAGGATTCTAATTATTTCTTCTGTTGTAAGAAATACTATGTATAAGAAGAGACTCATTGCATCTTCTATTGGATTATTTTCAACTTTCTCAAACAAAGATGATTCATAAAATTTGTGAAGAACCAAAATCACACCTTTCAAAGTGGTAGTAGTTATTTTTTCCTTTTTTTTGGATATTCAGGTTCCAGACTTATACTAGACTATGCCCGGAGGTAGTAACATCGATCCCTCAATACTACTACCAATTAAATCATGGGATGTGCCTGAATGACCAAAATTTGAGAACAAAGCAATTGATATCACATGTAAAGTCCTATCTCAGAAGAGAACAAACTGTTTCCACTAAGATTCGAATCCACGCTCCCGCAAGATAAGTCCACCTCATTTGTCATTCAGTTATGCCTCGCGGGAGTAGTTATTCATTCCCAAGTCTTACCGAACATATCTTTTTAATTTCATTCCCACACCTCACTTTTAAACCGTTAACCAAGCATGACCTTAGTTTTCAGGGGGTGAAATGACAATAAAGCAATTCTTGCAGGTCAAAACAATCGAAAAGCAAAAATTGAAACATTAAATACGAGATTAGTAAGTCGACGATAGAAGTGTCAAAATCAATCCGATTCCAAGATTTCGCTTAATATTCCACTCAATCGCCCAGCAGAGCACATCGGAAAAAATTGTTGCAAATTCAAATGGAGAAAATGATGCTGATGAGATCGTTGTGCCGCTCAATTTTCCGCAGATCTCAATTTATTTCCTCCGTTGCCGTCAACCGTCACATCCGCCACCTCCATTTCTCTTCTCCGTCACTACCCGCCTCTTCTCCTGGTCGAAGTAATTGCATTTATTATACACAATTCTTTTTTTTTTTCTAATATTTGTTAGTGGTACCTGTAGTTACCGGTTCTCTCTGGATATGAGCTATGGATAGTGCTCTGTTCTTGTTCATTTTTTTAATTTTACTTAATTGTATTGTGTTTACTGAAACTTCCCCTTTTCTATGTCAATGGATTTCCGAGTTTGAGATAGGATCGCTTAAATGTCAATAACGGATATAGGTTGATGAGAATTTAACCCGATTTCCACTGGAATATGGAGATGGAATAGAGTTAACACTTAACAGAATTGCGGGGCTAGGTTAAACATATAACCTGTTTTTGATGGATTATTAAGTGTGAATTTAATGAAACTACAAATTTTCTAGTCAATTGATTCCGTAGATTGTTATGAGTGCATACTTCCTTAATGGCTGCTTGTATTCAATTTTCTCCCTAGACTAACATAGGGGAAAAAGGCTTTATAAACCCGTATTTTTAGGTTTTCTACGGTTTTATCATTTATCAAGTGGATAGGAAAGGGGGAAGACATAAATTATTTTCTACAGCAACAGTGATGGAAAAGAAAGAATTTCTTTTACCCCAAATACCTGGGGTCGGCTATATTGATCATGTTTTTCCATGCAACAACAAAGAAATACTTTTCTAAGAATGTAATTTTGATCCATGTATTTTATATCCTTAATTCCCGAGTATTGGACATATTTTCTGCTTTTGGGTTTATGTTTTATGGGAGGTAACCATTGTTCATGGGGTAGATATATGTCACAGAAACGAAAATATCTATCTTTTCGGATCGACAGTTGGACCCCTATTGTACATATAATTTTTAATGTGTCATAGTGCTATTCGTTGTACCATCTTGCTAACTATAAGAAAGAGTGACAAATTTATGGGAACAATCGATGTGGTATTATTATACCCGCCTATAATTTGACAAGGTCTAGTAGAAATTTTGTTTTCAATTAAATTAAAGGAGCACAAGGGGTTCACCAACCCTCTTACTCTTGTTTCCACTCTTTACACCAACCCTCAAGAAGCCAATCAGAAAAAGCAATTGTGTATCAACTTGACTTTCTTGCAGATTTATGACATGGATCATGTACTCGTTATATTTCTTTCTTGTAGATTGCCCGCTTCCTTTTGCAATTCGTCTTGGGAATACTCGGTTTTTCAGCGAAGATGTCTCACATATGCCTGTTATAAAGGATCCGGAGATTGAACGAGCTTTCAAGGACTTAATGGCCACAAACTGGGACAAGCTATCACCATCAATCGTCCATTGCGTAAAAAATGCATTGTCCAAGAATACAGAGGACAAGGCTGCCCAGGATGTTTTGAGAAATGTGTTCCGAGCAGCAGAGGCAGCTGAGCAGTTTTCCGGGATTATCATATCACTGAAAATGGAATTGGATGACGTCATTGGTATTAGTGGAGAGGTAACATGAATTCTGATGGAATAGACTGTTTCAGTTTTGCATTATTTTGTTGGGCTAATAACAAAAAGTCAAAAACTACCCCTCAAGGTTCAACGTCTGTTTGATAACGTAGAAAGGTGCTGAAACTGAATCTTTCCAGACATTAAGATGTTTTACAAGTTTTGGTTGTTTGACAAATGAAAGTTTATGTACTGAAAGTTTTAAGCGGTACAGAATTTATGTAATTTTTCAGCAATGAAATTCTAATTGAATTCTTATTCTGATTAAAATAAGTAGATTTACCTTATTCATCACTCAGTTTTATATGTTTATCAAACAGCATTGATAGGTTCAGCAATAAAATCAGACATTTATAAATTAATTACCAATGCTTAAAGCTCAGCACATTAATTATTTCAGTTTTCAGAATTCAGATCTTAGATTTCAACCTCATTCAATCTTACCGAACGGCCCTTAGTCTAATCATAAAAAGTCTACTTATTTTTCAAAATTACAAATAACCCCTTGAGATTTTATCTACACTACACGTAGCAGTCTCTTGACCCAATTGGAGGTGCAATTTTGTAAGATAAAGGCAAATCTTATTTTTGGCAGAATGTGAAACCACTGACAGAAGAATATTCAAAGGCATTGCAGACGATTTTCGACAGATATGCTGCGTATTTGGCTTCATTTGGGCCAGAAGAGAGTTACTTGAAGAAGAAAGTGGAAATGGAGTTGGGAACAAAGATGATATACTTGAAAATGCGGTGTGGTGGCCTTGATGCTGAGTGGGGAAAGGTATAAATTCCTTTTATGCAAAAATATTAGAGTGTCGAAATTGGACTCCCACCGCCAAATAGATGGCACGTGTATTCTATCCATATTTCTATCACATATAGCTTGGTGGCTGAGCTTCAACATCATAGACAAATGACCTACAATTACCTCTTCTGATAACTGTCATACTTGTCGGCATGGTTAATGAGCAAAACTACCCTCAAGTCTTTAGCCTAATTCAAGAAAATCCCAGTTATCTATCAAATTTACAAGTATCCCATGGGCATTTATTTATCTTTTACAATGTAAATACAAACCCTAACTGGATGTTTGCAAGACTTTAAAATTGGTAATCAGGCTAAAGGGTAAGCTTTTGTAACTATCCCATAATATAATTTGCATTAGCCTGTCATGTATATAAACATGGCTCCGTCCTGTGGTTCTTTGGAAACTCATTGAAAAAACGTTTTTTTTTTTTCTGGAAATGCTGTAGCCATAGTGGGGCGCGCCGAAAAAAGACAGGTCGCCTTTTAAGCCCAAAGGCGGGCGCCTGGCTGAGTCACAGTGCGCCTTTTTGCTGCGCGTCAGTGCCCCTCAGGCATGCATCTGCATTAAGCTTTTTTTTTTCTTTGTTTTTCCAGAATACTTTAGGAGTTATTTTTGTTGTTCTAACACTTTAATTTTGTTAGAAGTTTTTTGTGGACAGTTATATTTTCTTGTGATTATATTTTTATAAATTATATTTAATATAATTTATTTGTTAGTTTTTATGCGCCTTGCGCCTCAGGCGATGGGAGCCCGCATTTTGGTGGTCTTTTGCCTTTAACAACTATGGTTGTAGCTGCTTATTACAACAATAGTTGAAACCCTAATGATGGAAAAGTTTTTTTTTAATGATCATTATCCTTTTCTCGTTATGTACATCATCGCAGGTTACCGTCCTTGCGACTTCTGGACTCTCTGGATCTTATGTCGAGAAAAGAGCATAAATTTGAAGACCGGCCGAGGAATTTCTCTTTTTTTTATGACGTTAGCTGAATATTGTTGAGGGCATATGGTTCTTGCCTTGAATGCTGAGAATTAATTCCAGCGAGCTAGTATAATAAAAATCATGGCAAATATCATTATTTTTCTGATGCTATTATGTTTCTTCCGATTGAGTTCCCATTGAGTTCAAGGTGTGTGATAGGCTCTTTGTTTGTCTAGTTTACATCTTGGGGATGTTGCCATCAAACAACAATTTTGTTGGATGTAGTGTCTGTCAGGGTCTGCTATCTCAGTTATATATAACATTTTGGCAGAGATTTCCCTTTTTCTTTTAAATTCTAAAGATAAAAGTCCAAAATATCGAATGGTCATGATATGAGATCGTTTAAACGGGGAGTCTTTTCAGGTTGTAATTTATAGGTAGAAATTTAGAATATAATTTAATATTTAGTTAGGTTTCAGCCACTCAGAACATGTGATGAACCGAACGATGAGGCTAGGATTTATATACTCATGCTTGTTTCGAACCTGATTAACGTGTGATTTCACTATCTGTTATCGCTCCAAACTTGTATAATAATACCCCAAACGATGAGAATAAAGTTCAGCCATTTGGACCCATTTAAAATTTTATACACTTACTTGTCCGGAAACTCGATTAAAAGATAATTTCTTTACCTGTTCTCGTGTCAGATCCATATAGTAATATTCGCTAACTATCCAAATCCATAGGTACTTATAAAATATCTATAAATAGGGGGGAAGTATTTCTCTAAAATAAATGTTCATACAAACATCAGCTGGAACCCATAAGTACAAGGTAACAAACATGTCCAACCATACATCAAATACGAAATACCATCACATCCAAAAGAAAAATACTCAAAAAGTAAATTCACAGAAAAATTTAATAGAAAATAGAGATTGTTTTATTTTTATGTCTACAGTTGAGTTCTCACGGTTTTATATATAATCAAATAAATTTATATATCTACAAAATATATTATTTAAAATATTTTATTGTTATCTAGATCAAATTAATTGATTAATAAGACAAAGTTATGAGATTTTAGGAAAATAATGCACAAAAAATTCCCACAAATTTGTAGACATAACCAAATTAATTTGTATATTTATATACTAAATCGAATTAATTCATTAGTAAGTCAAAAATGAGCTTTTGCGGAATACAAATAAAAAGTGTAGAAATTTCAACGTAGGCATCTGAATTCTCAACTCCATTATATATATATATATATATATATATATATACTTTAGCCGACGACTAGTCGGAGAACGGCCGACGGCCGGCGGAAGTCGTCGGCTAAAGTCAGCAAGTTTAGCCGACGGCTAACTTGTTGTCGGCTAAAGTAGTTTAGCCGACGACTTTACTATTGGTCGTCGGCTAAAGTTAAGTTAGTCGTCGGCTAAAGTTTTGTATTTTAGCCAATGACTAATATACTTTAGCCGACGACATACCGTCGGCTAAACATAACTTTAGCCAACGACCTGCCGTCGGCTAAAATCTTACATGTTTTTTTGTGCAGAATATATCACCATCTAACACTTGAAGAGACCATTTACAACACATTCGAAAATTACAGAACAAGAAAACGAAAAATAGTAATTTTCTCTGGTTTGATCATTCAAGAAATCATATTGAAGGTATGTTTATTGAATTTTAATATCAGTTATAATTATATTACGCATATAATATATCTACTTGAATGATTATGAAAATATTTTAGAATTATTAGTTCGTTTTCTCGAATATTTCTTGGTGTGTGTGTGTGTGTGTGTGTATATATATATATATATATATATATATATGGATTTTACATCTTGAATTCGAGCTATATATATGATGATTTTAGTCGTAATTTTTGTATGTTCTTGATAAATACGATGTGTAATATTGTTGTTATTTTTGTTATAGGATGGATAAAAGCTGGATTGGTCTGCAAAAATGGGATCCAAGGGTCATAGATGGAATGCGAGGGTTTATTCGATTTGTGAAGGAGCATGATAGTGATAGTATGATTCATTACTGTCCTTGCAATAAATGTAAATGCCGCAACGATATGTACCGTTTTACACTTGATGTCGTATGGGAGCACTTGAAAAAAAAATAGATTTTGGGATAAATATACATGTTGGATTTACCACGGTGAAAGATCGAATTCAATTATTCCCCATGATCACGGACAGTACAGTGGTAGCACATCCAATGACCCCACAAGAAGGTTGATTGACGACGTGTTTGGTTATTACGACAGGGACGTATCGACTGAAGGTCAAGAATACCATATAGCTGATCAAGCAGTCATCCAAACGCCTGCATTGATACCCGTTAACACAATTTCTCTTAATAGATACAACAAGTTAATCCAGCTCCAACAGACTCTTCTTTATCCTGGGTGTCACATGACGGTTCTTGATAGTGTCATAGAGACTATGAGAGTCAAGGTGGAGAACAAAACCTCGATTAAAGGTGTGGATGATTATTTGGAACTTACAGGGAAAATGCTCCCAGAAGGTCATCATCTTCCTAGTAATCACAGTAAAATGAGATGTATCCTAAAAGGTCTTGGGCTATCGTACATCAAGATCCACGTATGCATATATGATTGTGCTTTATTTTGGGGAAAGCCTAATGAAGACCTAAAGAGATGTCCGGTATGTGACACAGAGAGGTATAAGTTCACTCCTTCTGGTAAAGAGAAAGCTATGAAGTTATTCGACCATACTTGTCCAAACAGGTGGTCGAGCCTTGTGTATCGTTATCCAGGTTCTTTCAAAAGTTATGCACTAGAGAAGTAAGGAAGTCAGATCTCCGGCTCATGGAAAAGGAGATCATTTATATCTTATGCAAATTTGAGAGGATCTTCCCACCGAATTTTTTTGATCTCATGCCTCACCTCATGATCCATCTCCCTCGCCAACCTTTACTAACAGGCCCGGTCCACTACACCTGGATGTTTCCAATAGAAAGGCAACTTGGTGAGTACAAGGACTCTGCGACTAATAAGTCTGCACCAGAAGGATGTATAGCCGAAGCATATCTTGCATGGGAGTGTGTAACATATACCAAGTTCTATTTTGGCGCGGTGGATCCCACACCCGAGCCTATGTCAACAATTCCAGTGCAATTTAATCTCTCCATCATCACCAGCGAGGTTGAAGCTCAAGGAAGATTACCTGACAATCATTTACAACCTTACGAGCTTCGAATTGCACATTGGTGGATATTACTTAACTGTCTAGAAGTTCAATATTGGAAAGACATTCACCTTTCATGTGATGCTGTGAATGGAGACATTAGATTCCACAATGAAACATTTGCTGATTATTTTAGACAATGGGTAAGGGTTTAATTACTGTTTACTTAATTTGCTTACATAATTTACTTAATTACGACATTCACCTTAATTAATATCCAGATGACGTACATACAAAGTGATGGCCACCCGATGTGGTCACGTGAGTTGATGCTTCTTTCGATGAAGTCTGTTACATCTAGAGTTTATTCAATGGCGAAGGTAAACGGTCTGACATTTGTATGTATCGACATAGATCAAAAAAGGAGGTGTCAAAATTCTGGGGTTATGATTGACGGTGGATATTAAGTAGTGGAACTAATTTATGGAGAAGGCTTGGCAGTTTACTTGTTAAAGTGTAGGTGGTTTGATACAAATCCTCAAATCGAAAGGGAGGATAATTATGGACTATTATCTGTTGATACTTCTACAAGTTGGTATGAAGGTGATCCTTTTGTTTTTGCATCATCTGCTAAACCAGTTTACTATCTCGATGACTTGGTAAAAAAAGGAGCATGGAAGATCGTAAATCATGTGGCTACGAGAAATATATATAGTGCGGCTACACTTGGACAAGCAGTCGATAAGGATGATAATGAGGCATACCAAGAGCCGGATAGTACTAATATTCCACCATCCTCCACAATACTACTGAATAATGTTGTAGAAGGTCTAGTGGTTCGGCTACATGGTGAAGAACGTGGGTTCATAGATGTAGGTACAAATGAATTACGTGCAGACTCTGATGAAGATGATGAGGACGAGTTCAGACATATGCTACCAGTTATCTACTCCGACACAGAGACAGACTCAAGTAGTGATTCTGACTACGAACCTTAGAAGGACATATCATTTGTAAAAGTTCCTTAAATATTCATTGTTGTGTGCCGCTCGAACGAATCGAAAAAGTGATATTATTACCTAATTTTTTTATTTTGTTATATATTCATTGTTCCATTTATAATAATAAACAAGTATAAATATATAAACTATTAATATTATATAAAAAACAATTATAAATTTATAACATATTATTATATAAAAACTGTATAAATTAATATACAGATATATAATTATGTCTAAATATTTATAAGATATATTTATAATTAAATTCAAATATATATATAAAATATTATTATATAAAAATATGTCTAAATATATAAAATATTATGACATAAAAACTATATAAATATATAGTAATATTATATATATATACATATATTTATAATTAAATTCAAATATGTAAAATATTATATTATATAAAAGACATATATTAATATAAAACTGAGTTAAAATGTTTGAATGATAAACATGACCCAGTGGCAAAATGCCATATCAATTACATAAATGGCCCGGGTTCGAACCCCGGTAGCCACTGGGTCATTGTTTTTTTTTTTTTGGGATTAAGAAGAGCCGACGACCAACGCCGTCGGCTAAAGTGTTTGGACTTTAGCCGACGACAGCCGTCGGCTAAAATATTGATATTTCTAATTTTTATTAAATATATTTATAATTAAATTTAAATATGTAGATTTTTTTTTCGGGATTTAGTTTAGCCGACGACGGTCGTCGGCTAAAGTGACACGGCCCGTGTCAGTTGACACTGCCCATGTCGTTGTGTTCTACATTACAAAAAGTTTCTGGAAAGCTAACCCGACCGTATCGATCGACACGATCGAGTCGGGTTGGCCGCTTTTTCTATTTTGGCGACGATCACTGGCAAAAAGTATTGATATTTTTAATTTTTATTAAATATATTTATAATTAAATTTAAATATATAGATATATTAATTCTGTATTAAATATATCTATATTATTATATAAAAAATGTATAAATATATAAATATCATTTTATAAAAACTGTATAAATATATTATTTATAATTAAATTCAAAGAATATATTATTTATTATTTTTTTGGGATTTAGTTTAGCCGACGGCGGTCGTCGGCTAAAGTATTGGTATTTTTAATTTTTATATAGATATAATTATAATTAAATTTAAATATATAGATATTTTTTTTTCGGGATTTAGTTTAGCCGACGGCGGTCGTCGGCTAAAGTGACACGGCCCGTGTCGTTGTGTTCTACATTCCAAAAAGTTTCTGGAAAGCTAACCCGACCGTGTCGATCGACACGGTCGAGTCGGGCTGGCTGCTTTTTCTATTTTGGCCGACGGCGGTCGTCGGCTAAAGTACTCAACAGTTTAGCCGACGACGGCCTTTGTCGTCGGCTAAAGTGATCTTATATATAAAAAAAAACGCGACTCTCCGTCCATTTTTTCCTTTCTTCCCCAGCACATCCGCCGCCCCCAATTTTGTTTTCATTTCTTCCCCAGCTGGAACCCTTCCGACAGCCTCCCTCGTCCGACCGCCTCCCTCGTCCGACCGTCCCTCATCCGACCGTCCCGTCCGTCCGCCTCCCTCGTCCGACATCCGCCGCCATCTCGTCCTTCGCCGCCTTCCGTCGTCCGCCGTAGGTATTTTGATTTCAGTTTTTTTTTTTTTTCATTTTTTCAGTTTTGATTTTCTGTTTTTTTTCTCGGATGTTTTTATTTACTGGTTTTGGTTATCGGGGCTGGTATTGCTTATGTTGTTAACGTCTGGGATAAATGATTCAAGTAGTTATTATAATCGGTTGTCATTTTTTTCTTCGGTTATCCATGTATTCAATTATATTAAACTAGTGATGCGTTCTTTATTCCCTGAGGTTATGCTTGAAATGATACTCATTTTGGAATGATTAATTATCACTGTTTTTGGTTCAGTGGAAGTTGCATTTGTTCGATGGAGCATTAGTTATCGATTAGTTATCGCTGTTTTTTAATGCTTCTTGATGATGACAACCGATTGATTTTTTCAAGAGGCAAGGTCTTGTTATAATTTCATTACCTGTGAATTTTCAAAAATAATTGCTCATTAGTACGTATTAATTCAAAATGATCTTTAGGGTTTATGATGTAAAAATAATTGATTTGTGTTTTCGAATTTGCACAGGGTAAATGGATAAAATTAAGAGACTAGCGTGTAGTAAGAAAAAATCGAAGACTCCGGAGTCGGGAGATAGTTCCACAGCTTCCAACCATACGGATCCTGTCGGTAAATATTTGGATCAGAGTAACGCTCGCATACGTGGACTAGTAGAGAATAGTGGACTGAAGTTTAAGGATGGGAACTTGTATCCGGCGGATGACACACATACTATTGCGAGGCGCTTATCTTATCAGACTCCCAGATCGCGGACGACCCCAACTACTGTCGAGACGACTCAGCCTCGTATGCCTCCTATACACCGCATTCCCACCCCTCCTACTACATCTGGGAGCGGTCGATCTACACCGAGCACGTCATCCAAGGTGCCTTCCGGTCCGCCGTCGATTTTATTTATGCCCCTTTTGGTACCATTGATTCCAGGGGTCGATGAGGAAGGAGTCCACCGACCATATAACTTGGTTAACCCAACAGAGGCGTATGTGTTCTAGGCGTGGCCTGAGAAAATAATTTGGCGGACATATCGGATATCTAAGACGAAGTTGTACGCGTCGCTTGCGCAGCTTGAGAATGAGGAGGGTTGTACCGAAGACGAACCAAAAAAGAATAAGAAGATTCGTGGCCCATCGAAGGGTCTAGCACTTGACACATATATTTCAAAAAATAGCCGTCACAAGATAACAGTTGATGAAAAGTATCAACGACCCATTTTGGCTTCGGATGCTTGTACGGCATATTGTCGTAATGTTGGGTTTGTCATACGCGATAGAGTTTCGGTATTGTGGGCTGAGTGGAAGGATGTGCCACAAAGTGTGAAGGATGCATTGAGCAATGCTATGTCGGTAAGTTTATCTCAATTCCGAAAGCTACTTTGTGTATTTAAATTCAGAAAAAAATTTAGTAATATATATTATATGCTAATTGTAGGTTTGGTTTGAGGTTCCTTCTTTTCTACTACATACTTGGTGTGATGAGGTGCAAACAACCAAGTAAGTAATTTTCACAATACGTAGTTGAGTAATTACTCGAGAATTTTTTACATTGTTTTTGTTATTGTTAAAAATATGTATTTTTCAAATGTTTTAATAATTTATTTATTAATACAAAACAATTTGTAATTTAAAATTCACAACTTGTATAACTGGAAGGTAATTTGATTGATAAATTTAAACATGGTAAACATTCTAATTTACTTGTAATTATGAGTATTATAACACCGTCTCTCTCTCTCTCTCTCTCTCTCTCTCTCTCTCTCTCTCTCTCTCTCTCTCTCTCTCTCTCTCTCTCTCTCTCTCTCTTTTTTTTCTAGTTTACTCACCGCAAATCGCCAATTACTATTCTGCAGCAGCTTGATTTGAGTCGGAAAACTAAAAAATCTAGCCATTCTTGACTTGGGCTGTAATCACCTGCAAGGAAACGTGCCTGGTTCCATCGGTGGGCTCTGAGTTTCTTGAAAAGATTGATCTGGGCTTCAACAGACTCGAATGAGACGTGCCGCGTCAGCTCGGTATTAAAGTATATCCCCCATTTTTGAGAAAGGGGTAACCTATATTAATCGTATCATACTCGGGGCCTGGAATTTTTTGGATTTCTTCTCCGCCGAGAACTTTGGCAAACTCTGCGTTTTGTGGTTGTTCTTCTCCCGATCTGAACTGGGCTTTGGCAAGGGTTGAGTTTTACCACCTGATCTGCTTTCTAGTTCACTTTTGGAATTCCCAGATCTGCAGTGATTCCTTTATCTGCCATTTTCTGCTTTTCTGCTTTTCGTGTTTTGATTTTGGTTCTCGGTTTATGTTGAATTGGTCTCTGTTGGTCGGCGATTTGGGTTGTTTTTCTGATTTTTCTGTAAGATAACAGTGTGATTTTTAACTAATCCCTGAGCTTTGCCTTAACTTACGCTTGCGCCGCCCCGGGCTGGTGGTCATCTCTGGCCGGCGTATCGCCGGAAGAATAACTTTACACCGTGGCATTCATCCGTCCCTGTCAATATAACAGTAGTATTGCATTTTAGCTGTCTGTTTTGCAGGTTTTCCGTGCTGCTACCAGGTGTCGTCGGCCTATCGATCGCCTTTTCCCTGTTCAGGAGTCGATCGGTTTCCAGCTTCCGCGACTTCTCCTCCCTCGTCTCCAAGGCGTGTCGAAGTCCGGTATCATTGTACTTTTCTGTTAAATTTCATTTTTGTCTGCCATATATCTACCATTTACTGCGATTTTTATGCGGTTTGCTTGCTTTTATATTGTCTTTGTCATTCTCATCTTATTTTCATTTTTGGCTTCACTACCCATTTTATTTCTCGTAGTGCGTTTGGGTTTTGTATTGGTCGATGTCGAACTGTTTGCGGGTTTGTAGTTGGAATTTGGGTACCTTGTCGGGTAAGATTTTGGAGTTTGTGGATGTTTTGGGTAAGAGAAGGGTTGATGTGGCTTGTATTCAGGAGACTAGGTGGAAGGGGGCGCAGTCCAGGGAGGTGAACGGTTATAAATTGTGGTATTCAGGCCTTGCTAACTCGAGCAATGGTGTGGGCATTCTTTTGTCTAGGGAGCTTAAGGACAACGTCGTGGATCTGAAGAGGTGTAACGATAGGATTATGTTTGTTAGAGTGGTGGTTGGGGAGAAGGTGGTTAACGTGGTTTGTGCGTATGCCCCTCATGTTGGTTTGGGTGTGCTTGTTAAGAAAACTTTTTGGGTCTGTTTATATGAGTTGGTCGGGTTTATTCCGGACGATCAATTTATTGTTTTGGGGGGCGATTTCAATGGGCACATTGGTGAGGGGGTGGATGGTTACCATAGTGCGCATGGGAGTTTCGGCTTCGGAGTTAGGAATGCAGGAGGTTCCGCACTGTTGGAATTTGCCACTGCGCATGAGTTGGTAATTGCTAACTCTGTTTTTCAGAAGAGAGCTGAGCACCTCATCACCTTCAGTAGTGGGGGGGCACAACACGCAAATTGACTACCTTCTTTTGCGCAGTCGGGATGCTAGGGCGTGCGTGGACTGCAAGGTGTTTCGGAGCGAGGCATGTGCTTCTCAACACCGGCTGCTGGCTATGGATTTATCCATGAGAGGTCATGTTGTTAGCAGGGTTAGAGAAGCTAGACCTAGGATTCTATGGAAGGATCTGAAGGGTGAGAAGGCGACAGTATTCAAGGAGTCTCTGACCCGCGAAGGAGGTTTTTTGCGTGCGGGCGATGCTAAACTTATGTGGACCAGCATGGCCAATGCTATTAGGAGAGTGGGCGAGAAGGTGGTAGGGGCTTCTTCGGGCAGGTCTAGTGGACCTAGGGAGGCTTGGTGGTGGAATGAGTAGGTCCAAAACAAGGTTAAGGCAAAACAAGCGCTATTTAAGGAGCTTTTGTCGGTTAGTGATGGGGAGGAGAGAATATTGAAGATTGTAGCGTACAAGGTGGCGAAAAGAGAGGCTAAGAAGGCAGTGGCTAAGGCTAAATGTGAGGCTTACGAGGAGATGTACAAGTGCCTAGACACCAAAGAAAGAGCGAATGCTATTTTTAAACTAGCAAAAGCTAGGGAAAGAGGGCGGCGCGACTTGGGTCCCGTTAAGTTTATTAAGGATGATTTGGGTCAAGTGTTAGTGAACGATTTGGCTATTAAGGAGCGGTGGAATATGTATTTTTTCGAACTTTTTAATAAGGCTAGAGGTAGTGACTCGGTGGTGCAAGGAGTTAGTCTATCTTCTGCTCGTTCGTTTAGTTCCTATGAGAGCATCAGCAAGGGGGAAGTAAAGGGTGCCCTAATGAAAATGGGTAGAGCTAAGGCTGTAGGCCCGGATCAGATCCCTATTGAGGTGTGGCTTTGTCTGGGGGAAGGCGGAGTTCAGTGGCTAGCAGAGCTGTTCAACATCCTCCTCAAAGGCTCTAAGATGCCGACAGAGTGGAGGCATAATATTGTCGTGCCTTTTTTCAAGAATAAAGGCGATGCTCAGAGTTGTAGTAACTATAGGGGTATTAAACTCCTCAGTCATACTATGAAACTTTGGGAAAGAGTGGTGGAATGCAGGGTTAGAAGAGAAGTGGAGATCTCAGAGAACCAATTTGGCTTCATGACGGGGAGGTCCACGACTGAGGCCATTCATCTCGTCAGACGCCTTATGGAGAAGTTTAGAGAGCGGCGTAAGGACCTCCATATGGTGTTCATAGATCTAGAGAAGGCTTATGATAGCATTCCGCGCGATGTTATTTGGAGGAGCCTAGTAGAGAGGAGGGTGTCGTTGCTATTCGTTAGGGCGATCCAAGACATGTACTCCCAAGCTAGGACGTGCGTTAGGACCCCAGTTGGTGACACCCAGTATTTTTCGGTTGAGATAGGGCTACACCAGGGGTCCGCGCTAAGTCCTCTTCTCTTCGCTCTAATCCTTGACGTCATTTCGCGAGGGATTCAAGATGGCATCCCGTGGTGCATGATTTTTGCTGACGACATTGTGTTAGTGGCGGAGTCGAGGAGGGAGGTGAACTCGAAGTTGGAGCTTTGGAGGGCTAAGTTAGAATCCCAGGGCTTGCGTGTGAGCCGGTCTAAGACCGAGTATCTCTGGTGTAACTTTAGTGGTGAGGCCAACGAGGAAGATGTTGAGGTAATGATTTCGGATCAGATCGTACCCCGGACGGATAAGTTCAAGTATTTGGGTTCGATCATTCAGAAGGAAGGTGAGTGTGAAGATGATGTCACGCATCGCATCAAGGCGGGGTGGCTAAGGTGGAGAGCAGCGACAGGGGTCCTGTGCGACAAGAAAGTCCCTCTAAAGTTGAAGGGTAAATTCTATAGAGCGGCAATCCGACCTGTAATGTTGTATGGCTCCGAATGTTGGGCGATGAAGAAGTCGCTTGAGAGCAAGTTGGAAGTGGCTGAAATGAGAATGTTATGTTGGTCGTGTGGTCGCACAATATTAGATAGAATTGCGAACGGGGTTTTCAAGAACGCGCTGGAAGTGGCGCCCATTTCAGCGAAAGTTAGGGAAGAGAGATTGAGATGGTTTGGCCACGTTCGCAGGAGGCAGGCATCTGCTCCGGTGAGGAGGGTCGAGAGTTTAATGGTTGTCGAGGAGAGGAGGAGAGGCAGACCGAGGAGGACGTGGGAGGAGCAACTGAGATTAGATTTGAATGTCTTAAACCTTTCCGAGACCATGACTGTTTATAGGTGCGCTTGGAGGCGCCAGATCAGAGTTGTGGATTCTTTTGTAGGGAGCGGTGCTGTAGTTGAGAGCCTCAGGGTTGGGTTGTCTCAGTTAGCTTTGACCTAGAGCATTGCATTTTTACTTTTATTGTATATTTTATCATATTGTCTTTGCGTGTGGTGTATTTTTGACAGGGAGCTGTGCGCAGAGCCAACCTCTCTTTTGTTAGAGCAGCGTTCATCGGGAGTGAAGTAGCCAAATTTCGCTTAGGTAAGTCCCATGTGGATCAAGCCATGGGCTCAGGTATGGTCTTGAGCTTTTTCGAATCATATGTTTTCTTTTGTATTTATCACACAAGATTCTGCTGTGCACTAAGCTGGGGGTCTTCACGGAAACAGCCTCCCTACCGTAATAAATAAGGGCATGGTCTGCGTACATCTTACCCTCCCCAGACCCTGCTCTGAGCGGGATATACTGGGTATGTTTGGTTTGGTTTGGTTTGGTTTTATGAGTATTATAACATACACTTTTAGAATATACATAAGACATTATAATATTAATTATACATAAAAATAATAAAACTAACACATTAACATTATATAATCATACACAAACAACAAATATAAAATGACATGTAACATAATCACTAAACTTAAATCTTAATATTCAACTGCATAATAACAACTGTATACACAAAACAGATTATTTATGAATAACATAATAAACAAATAACATTATGAATTAGAATAAAATAATAACACAAATCACAGTAAATAAATACATAAAATTTACAAAATACTTTACAAATATATTTGACTAATGTTTGATTATTATTTATAAATGTTTGTTATAGGTACAAATCTTGGAAAAATGAGCTACACATGTTTTGGTCAGCTTGGGGTAATTCCCGCGAGGCTACTCCCGAGGAGTTCAAGTATCGGGAGTACGAGTGGAGGTGGCTATGCGCACATTTTATCGACCCAGACTATATTGTATGTAATCGAGCTCTAAATATTGTCGTAATGTTATTGTTGTTTAAAGATATGTAACATATATGAAACTTACTTGTGGTAATTTTTCTCCTTATTAAATGAAAATTACATGTTTCTATGTGTAGGCGAGCAGTTCAACCAACACTGTTAACCGTAAGGGTTTGACGGAACACCACAACTTAGGTTCGCGGTCGTTAGCGAGAGTTTCGCATGAGGCCACTTCTGATGAAAATGTGGCGAATGCCTTTGTCTACGTAACTCAGAAGGCATATCCTAACTATCCGGATAGACTTGTAAGTTGTAAATATATCCTAACCATTTTAATATTGCTATCAGTCTTTACCTCTGAACTTTATTAATATTCGGTTACTTTTTTTGTTCCCACTTAATATGGAGAGAGTGATTGAAGAGTCTGAGAGGATGTTGATAGAGATGGCGAGGGAGGAGCATCTGGAGTTGGACGAGACTGGTCTCGAGTTAGCACGCCGAGAGATCGATCAGGCCGATCCCTACATTAGGGCAATGGTGTGGGCTAACATTTACCCTCCTAAAGGGAGTCATCACCGGATGCCGATGATGGGAGCTGAAGGCACCGGATTATTGAAGAATACTACAAGGTTTCAGCGCAATCAAAGGGGCGACACTCAAAAGGCCTATTTGGAGGATCAATTGAGGATCGAGAGGGAGCTCCGAGCTGAGGAGCAAAGGAAGTCTCAAGACGAGTTCCAGAAATTCTAAGAGGAACAAAGGGAGGTTCAACAAGAGATGTTAGCTCAGCAGCAGGCCATGATGCAGTATATGATGTCATTGAGTCAGACCGTGTGTCAATCGGGAATTTTGGTACCACCTGTTGGGATTCGGTGCCTAAAACGAAGGTCCAGCGGAAGTGATAAAATGAAAATTAATTCGATCCGAATCCCTACGAGGATCGATCGAGATACGTATATACGAATATCAAAAACGAATTCACAAGAGATATAGAAACTCACCCTTGTAGTCCATTGATTAGATGGATAACCTTCTCTTGAGCTATTCCCCAAGCTTTGCTTGATCTCTACGAATCTATTCCGCTCCAAGCCCTTGAAGATCCAACGCCGAAAGCACCGCGTCTCTACTTGTCACGCACCGGAGAAACGACCGGAACGACAATCACCTTGCTATCCTCCGAGGATACGGCTAGAGCTAAGTGATGAAGCTTCCAATATGAAATTATAACACTCTAAGTGTATAACTCACAATCTCTCTTTTATTTCTCAATTTTTCTCCAAGAAAAATCAAGAACTTGATGAATAAAGAAGAAGATGATGAAGAAGACTTCTCTCTCTCTTTCCTCTCTCTTATTCACGTTGGAAATGGAATCAAATGAATGAGGTTGGTTTGATGAGAAGTCTTCCTCTCTTTATTCTATTTCCACTCACATGCAAAACAAATCATCCCATATGATATTTTGCCCCACAAGTCATGTTCCTTAATATTAAAAGGAAACAACAAGACAATGGGAAGGTGGGTGGAAGGGGTTGGGGCGGCCCATGTAGAAATCGGACGAGTTCGGTTCGTTTCGGACTCCCGAAAGTCCAAACAGATAAACTCCAATTACGTTTCGATGTATTTATATCGATTAATTAATCCAATTAATTAAACATATCAAATACAAAATATTATAATTAATTTCTCCAAAAAATAATTATATTCATGAATTAAATTAATCACCGAGTAATTTATTTAATTCATTTAGGCCGTAAATCAATTTATCCAATAAATCGATTTAGACATCTAATGTCCCAAATTAGATATCCAATATCTAATATTCATAATGAGATAATAAGCTCGATTCATTCCGTCGTCAATCCTATTGCGCGACTCGGTAGGTCCGTCTCAGTCAGCAATGGGAGGAACCAAAGAGTAGTAGCACCACCTAGCCAGCCTGGCGGCCTACACTGTACCCCAACTGAGAATGAATGATTGGGATCATTCAAGAACCATTCTGTCGTGAATACCAGTAAACGTATAAACCCTTCTTTCAAATGTCCCGATCAAGTTATAGGGTCATGGTCAGTCAAACCCCATCTGTACTTGACTCTATGCATGCGTTAATGCAAATCGAGATCATCGAGCTCTCGTGTATCTAATACAGCTAGCTCCAATGCTTGGCCAAAGACTTATGATCTCATCTGCCAATAACCGCATAGGACATATAACCCGTTCACTAACAGGAGAAAGAATTCTATCTTGGTATTCAGTAGAACCTGCTACTTGCCCATCAAGATGCACGTCGAGGTTGACCCCCGCCTTCCGGTTTATAGGGTCGAACTACTCTAATGAAAATCTTGACGTCACAAGCACATCCCTACTAAATCCTCAAGTCTAAGGTTTACGAATACCTATCACAACCTTTCGATTCCGTCATTGACTGTCCCGGAGTGAAATCCGTGTGACGAATCGAGGGTGAGTCGGTTCGAGTATACTAATCCAATTAGCATACCTATAACGTGTACTCCCACTAACCATTAGTGTTCGACAGACACTCTCCTTGTCAAAGAACACGTCATACAAGTCTTCACATAAACTTAACGCCCAGTGAAGTTTCATCGACTTGCGAACGATTAAGTATTTGAGCTATAAACCTTTCCAGTGCCGACCCCCTTATCAAATAAGGAGTGGAACGTTTTGCTCTCAAATACAGGGACCAGTTTCTATATGTATATTTACGAGTTGGGAATGTCAGTAACTACCAGTAAATAAAGAAACATTCATTGCCTTATATTGATGATTTACATAATAACAAGTACAATGCCCTCACTCAACATCCTCTGAGTGGCATTCGAGGGCATACTCCTAACAATCTCCCACTTGCACTCAATGCCACACACTATGGTATCTAATACCCATGTTCTCCAGATGATGCTCTAAGCTAGTCTGAGAAAGTGGCTTGGTCAGTAGATCGGCGACGTTGTCGGCCGATTCTACTCTGTGCAGCACAATGTATCCCTTGCGAACAAATTCTCTTACGAGATGATACTTCCTCTCAATATGTTTGGTGCTGTTGTGAAACCTCGGCTCCTTGGCCTGCGCTACAGCTCTGTCGTTGTCGCAGTACAGCGGAACAGGCAGTTCAGTACATGGTATCACTTGAAGTTCTCCCAGAAACTTCTTAATCCAGAACCCTTCCTTGGAAGCCTCCGAGGCTGCTTGATACTCAGCCTGACAGGTGGAATCAGCAGTCGCGCTTTGCTTGGCGCTACGCCAAGATACTGCTCCTCTATTAAGAGTAAATATGTAGCCAGAAGTAGACATCGAGTCATCCTTCAGTCCTTGGAAGTCCGAATCAGTGTATCCCACCACATCCAATTCTCCACAGCCATACATCAGAACCATATCTCTAGTCCTTCTCAAGTACTTGAGAACGTTCTTTACGGCAGTCCAATGTTCCCTACAGGTTTGCACGAAACCTACTCACCACGCTTACAGCATGCACGATGTCAGGTCTTGTACACAACATAGCATACATAAGGCTACCCACGGCCGAAGCATATGGTATATTACTCATTTCCTTTCGTTGTTCCTCACTTTGAGGACACATCTTCAAGGTGAGTTTTATTCGATGTCACATCGGTAGGAACCCTCTTTTAGAATCATCCATCTTACATCGCTTTAAGATCTTATCTATATAGAGGGCTTGGGAAAGACCTATTGTTCTCTTCGCTCTATCCCGGTAGAGTCGAATACCAATATTATAGGTAGCTTCTCCCAAGTCTTTCATGGAGAAATTACTCGAAAGCCAAGCTTTCACAGAACTGAGCATTCCCACATCATTTCCTATTAGTAGAATGTCATCTACATATAGTACTAAGAATGCGATCTTGCTCCCACTAACCCTCTTGTATACACAAGGTTCCTCTTCATTTTGCACGAAGTCAAACTCTTTGACCGCCTCGTCAAAATGAAGGTTCCAACTACGCGACGCTTGCTTCAGTCCATAAATGGAACGCTGAAGCTTGCACACTTTCTGAATATCGACTTCGTACACAAAGCCTTTAGGGTGCTCCATATAGATTTCCTCCTCGAGGAATCCATTAAGGAAAGCCGTCTTTACGTCCATTTGCCATATCTCATAATCGTGGTAGGCAGCTATAGCAAGCATCATGCGAATAGACTTGATCATGGCTACGGGCGAGAAGGTATCGTGGTAATCGATCCCTTCCTTCTGGGTATAACCCTTTGCCACAATCCTGGCCTTATAGTCGTCAACCTTGCCATCACCATCAGTTTTTCTCTTGTAGATCCACTTGTTCCCAATAGGCACTATGCCCTTGGGGCGGTCTACTAGAGTCCAGACCTGATTTGCATGCATCGAGTCTATCTCAGTTTCCATAGCTTCATGCCGTTTCTCGGAGTCTACATCCACCATCGCTTGGTCATAGGTCGTTGGGTCGGTCTCTTGGCTATCACTTAGAATCTCATGGAGACCAATCTCCTCCAAGTGCACAAGCCCATACCTCTCAGGTAAATGAGACACCCTACTAGACCTACGAGGTGGTTTTACTTGTGTTTCAGAAAGTTCGGTTCCAGTTTCTTGCACAGGTGTCTCCCGAGGAGTTTCATTGTATTCTTCTAAAGAAATACTTCTACCTGCTCTGCCTTCCTGAATGAACTCATCTTCCAGGAAGTGTGCTTGTAAAGCAACAACGATCTTTCGATCTTCGGGCATGTAGAATAGATATCCCATCGTCCTATATGGGAATCCAATGAAACGTCCCTTCGCAGACCTAGCTTCCAACTTTTCCACCTTAGTCTTCTTGACATAGGCGGGACATCCCCAAATCCTAATATGATTAAGACTTGGTTTCCTTCCCTCCCACATCTCATGTGGAGTTTTAGGAATGGATTTGGAAGGACATCTATTCAAGATATACGCGACAGTCAGGAGTGCATACCCCCACAGGTAAATTAGCAAGTCAGTATAGCCCAGCATGGAACGGACCATGTTCAACAGGGTCCGGTTCCTTCTTTCTGACACACCATTTAACTGAGGAGTACCTGGAGGTGTTAGTTTTGAAACTATTCCATGTTCCTTAAGGAACTCGTCAAACTCCATACTCATATACTTGCCACCTCGGTCCGACCGAAGTGCTTTGATATGATTACCAGTTTGTTTCTCGACTAGGGCCTTGAATTCCTAGAATTTCTCAAAGGCCTCGGATTTATGTTTCATTAAGTATACATAACCATACCTAGTATGATCATCTGTAAACGTAATGAAATATTGATATTCGTCACGTGCTGCTTCCAAAGCACCACAAACGTCAGTATGGATTAATCCCAGTTTATCAGCGGCTCTTTCAAAAGTCCCTGTGAAGGGGGACTTAGTCATTTTGCCTTTAAGGCAAGATTCACAAGTAGGAAAGGGATCCGATCCCAATGGACCCATAAGTCCATCTTTTTCCATCTTGTAATCCTTGGTCTGACCAACATGACCAAGTCTTAGATGCCATTTCAAAACTTGATTGGTTTCATCCCTACCACGTTTTCTAGTCATAGTATTCACAACTACTTTGTTGCAGAGATTTAGATGATACAATCCATTCAACAATGTAGCAAGACCACTAGTTTATTTCTAAAATAAATTTTGCAGAACCATCACCAATGAAAATGTAAAGCCCTTTCGGTCCATGATGGAATGGATACAATGTTTTTGTGCCCCTTGGGCAAAACAAGTACATATTCTAAAGTCAAAACAAAGCGGATTCTAAACCCAATGAAATGATCCTATGTGGTCGCCTCGACACTATGCCCGCTTCCGACCGTGATCATAACTTCTCCACTCCAAGCTTCCTACTTTGTTCCGCATCCCGATTCACGGTACAAATATGAGAACTAGCACCGAGAATCAAGTATCCAGAAGTAGAAAATACGGTGCGAGAACAATTTGTTTCCAAAACTAAAAGTTCTGTACCTGAAGTGCCATGAAGAAACGGACAGTCTCTAGCCTAGTGGCCCAGCTCACCGCACTTGAGACAAGCATCTTTCTTCTTCTTGTTCTTCAGAACCATCGGGACCTTGCCCTTACCCTTAAGGTCCTTAACTTGTGGTCCAGTTTGCTTCTTGGTCTTTTTCTTCTTGTTCTTAGACCTACGAGGTCCAGAAGAAATCACAAGAGCAGACTCCTTCATCCGCGGAGTCTTCATCTGAGACTGAGCGGTCACAAGTTTGTTCATTAGCCCAGCTAAATTACATGCAATCTCATTGCAGTTGAAGTTCATAACAAACTGTGAGAAGGAATCAGGGAGAGACTGTAGGATAAGGTCGGTTTGGATAGAAGTATCCATTTTAAAATCAAGAGCCTCCAATCTCTCGATCATGGATATCATTTTTAGGGCGTGATCCCCAACCTTCTCACCTTCCTTCATCCTTGCACCGAACAGTTGCTTGGATATCTCATATCTTGCAGTTCTGCTGTGCTCACCATAAAGCTCGGTTAAGTGAGATAGAATCTGCCTAGCAGAAGTCATTTTCTCATGAGCTCTCTGAAGCTCATTAGTCATGGAAGCCATCATATAAGCACGGACTTTCACGTCATCCTTAACCCACTTTTCGTGGTTTTCAATCTCTTCCTGATTGGCTCGGATCTGCACAGGAGGCGCCGGAATGTCCGTCTCCAAGACGTATCCCAATGCCTCTATACTGAGGACAATCATCAGATTGCGGAGCCAATCTACAAAGTTAGGTCCCATTAAGGTGTTCTTTTCGAGTATAATTGCGAGTGGATTCATAGTCATATTGAGATTTGTCTGCATTAAGTATAACAGATTAATTAGTGACTCATTCAATTATGTTCTGAGTATAGAATTAAGGTCTTTTCTATTCTTGTTACCCAGCTCCCACTATTTTTATCGGAATAACACACTCCCATGTGAAATCCGGAAGTATCGTCGCTCTACTTCATAGTGGTGATCGAGTTCTTTATAAATCTTAATAGAGGGCAACCGAACAGGTTTCTAGTCTATTAATTTTCATAAAGTGGTGTCCAACACCAACCCATCTAATGGATGATTCGATCTTCTTTTTCTCCTTGTTCACTCTCCTCAACCTATACGGTTTCTATGGTTCGTGAACAAGTTAAGTTTATATCATCGACGCAAATCAGTTTCACGATTGAATCTTATCCGGCAACCTATCATGTTTCTAGGGATAAAATTTGCTCCAACCGAAGGCATCCAATGCGCTCCCGGTAATTTATCCGTCCTCCCCGAACGACTACCCCGATAACTCGGAAGCATAGTACATCCGGTTTGGATTTCAATTTCCCGAAAACTCGATGGAGGGAAGGAAAACCTTGAAACCTTATAAGCTTAATAATTTGTCGTGGGAGAATTTTCGCGATTAACGTTACACTTTGCACATTAATCATATTAGCGCGTTTGTGGCATTCATACAATATGAAACAACCATTCACAACCTAGTTGCTACCAACATGTGGTTCATGGACCATTCCTAGAAAACAAAAACTTCGTAATCTAATTACAAGTCTTCGTCTTGAATCTTCGTCTTCTCGAAATGGATCTTCCTCCGGTCTTCATCATTACATATAAATTTTACATTGAAAATTGCATCCTAGATACAAATTTTTTCTAGTAAAATAAATAGGCTCAAAACGGCCTTTACAACCCAATCGAATAAAACGAACGATTTAAAAAACTAAGTCCACGAACCACATCCCCATTCAAAAGCATTCATCCAATAAATACTAAATAAATGGAAAGCGAAGAGATATATTGATCCAATCAACAATACGAACCGATCAAATCGATTCACATAATCGGTAATATGATAACGTTCCAAATAATTCGGCCGACCACAAATATTCCAATTAATCAAATTTCCCTTATAAAATGAAATACCATAAATCATTTTAATCATATTAAATCCAATTTAACATGCGGGAGATTAATTTTTAAGAATACACGAAAAAATCGAGCCGAGGCGAAAATGGCCTGCCATGACCGAGTCACCCTCGGCAGCATGCCGACAGACAGGCCTGGCATGGCCGAGTCACGCCGGCATTGCACGGCCAGCAGTGGCTTGGCCAGCGGCCCCACTGGAGAGCCTGGGCCGCGGCCCCAGTCTGATGTCTTCCTAGGCCGCATTGCAATGCCACAGGCGCGGCCCCGAGCCACAGGCACGGCCTGCTCCCGGACCCCTCTCGGACCGTCCAACGGCATTTCGGGGCTAGTTTTTCGACCGGATATCCAATATCTATATTCTCCAACATTCATATCTTCAATATAAATCATATTTCCAAGAAATTAAGATTTATATTTAGACATAAACTTACGAAAAATATAACTACAACGAACGTAAAAACATATACCACGATTATGACTAAATTGATTCCAAATCATTCACCATCTAATCAAGCATTCCAAATGCTAATATAGTATATACGATCGCAAAACCTCTCTCCGATACCACTGTTAGGATTCGGTGCCTAAAACGAAGGCCCAACGGAAGCGATAAAACGAAAATTAATTCGATCCGAATCCCTACGAGGATCGATCGAGCTACGTATATACGAATATCAAAAACGAATTCACAAGAGATATAGAAACTCACCCTTGTAGTCCATTGATTAGATGGATAACCTTCTCTTGAGCTATTCCCCAAGCTTTGCTTGATCTCTACGAATCTATTCCGCTCCAAGCCCTTGGACGATCCAACGACGAAAGCACCGCGTCTCTACTTGCCACGCGCCGGAGAAACGACCGAAACGACAATCAGCTTGCTATCCTCCGAGGATACGGCTAGAGCTAAGTGATGAAGCTTCCAATATGAAATTATAACACTCTAAGTGTATAACTCACAATCTCTCTTTTATTTCTCAATTTTTCTCCAAGAAAAATCAAGAACTTGATGAATAAAGAAGAAGATGACGAAGAAGACTTCTCTCTCTCTTTCCTCTCTCTTATTCACGTTGGAAATGGAATCAAATGAATGAGGTTGGTTTGATGAGAAGTCTTCCTCTCTTTATTCTATTTCCACTCACATGCAAAACAAATCATCCCATATGATATTTTGCCCCACAAGTCATGTTCCTTAATATTAAAAGGAAACAACAAGACAATGGGAAGGTGGGTGGAAGGGGTTGGGGCGGCCCATGTAGAAATCGGACGAGTTCGGTTCGTTTCGGACTCCCGAAAGTCCAAATAGATAAACTCCAATTCCGTTTCGATGTATTTATATCGATTAATTAATCCAATTAATTAAACATATCAAATACAAAATAATATAATTAATTTATCCTAGAAATAATTATATTCATGAATTAAATTAATCACCGAGTAATTTATTTAATTCATTTAGGCCGTAAATCAATTTATCCAATAAATCGATTTAGACATCTAATGTCCCAAATTAGATATCCAATATCTAATATTCATAATGAGAGAATAAGCTAGATTCATTCCGTAATCAATCCTATTGCGACTCGGTAGGTCCGTCTCGATCAAGAATGGGAGGAACCAAAGAGTAGTATCACCACCTAGCCACTGGCGGCCTCTGCACTTGTACCCCGAGAACGAATGATTGGGATCATTCAAGAACCATTCTCGTCGTGAATACCAAGAACGTATAAACCCTTCTTTCAAATGTCCCGATCAAGTTATAGGGTCACGGTCGATCAAACCCCATCATGCTTGACTCTATGCATGCGTTAATGCAAACCGAGATCATCGAGCTCTCGTGTATCTAATACAGCTAGCTCCAATGCTTTGGCCAAAGACTTATGATCTCATCTGCCAATAACCGCATAAGACATATAACCCGTTCACTATCAGGAGAAAGAATTCTATCTTGGTATTCAGTAGGACCTGCTACTTGCCCATCAAGATGCACGTCGAGGTTGACCCCCGCCTTTCGGTTTATAGGGTCGAACTACTCTAATGAAAATATTGACGTCACAAGCACATCCCTACTAAATTCTCAAGTCGAAGGTTCACGAATACCTATCACAACCTTTTGATTCCGTCATTGACTGTCCCGGAGTGAAATCCGTGTGACGAATCGAGGGTGAGTCGGTTCGAGTATACTAATCCAATTAGCATACCTATAACGTGTGCTCCCACTAACCATTAGTATTCGACAGGCACTCTCCTTATCAAAGAACACGTCATACAAGTCTTCACATAAACTTAATGCCCAGTCAAGTTTCATCGACTTGCGAACGATTAAGTATTTGAGCTATAAACCTTTCCAGTGCCGACCCCCTTATCAAATAAGGAGTGGAACATTTTGCTCTCAAATATAGGGACCAGTTTCTATATGTATATTTACGAGTTGGGAATGCCAGTAACTACTAGTAAATAAAGAAACATTCATTGCCTTATATTGATGATTTACATAATAACAAGTACAATGCCCTCACTCAACATTCTCTGAGTGGCATTCGAGGGCATACTCCTAACACCACCACCACCTCAATTCTTCAATTCACAAACACCCCCTCTTCTTCACAGCCTCGGGACGACGACATGCAAGACGGTAGTAATCCTTCTTCTATCTTTAAGAATTTGACGGATCTTTGAGAATTTTAGTTGTCATTGTAGTAGTTCTTTTGTTAAATATTTTTTATTTAGACTCGTGTTCGTTAGCGTTGGTGTTTATAGTGATTTTGTTGATGTTGCGAGCTACATGACATGTTGATATGGTTTGTATATAAATTATGCTTTTCGTAATTGATTTATGTTGATTGTGATGTTTGGTGGTGTATTGTACATTTGGAATAACAGGTTATCTGAACAGGTTTGGTGATTTCGAAATCTGAATTTTTTTCACTGGACTTTAGCCGACGGCATTTGCACAGACCGTCGGATAAAGTATTTATTTAAAAAAATCGAATAAAACATTTTAGCCAACGACTATGTAACCGTTGGCTAAAGTATCTATTTAAAAAAAAATAAAAAACACTTTAGCCGACGACTATGTAGCCGTCGGCTAAAACCTATACATTTTAGCCGACGACAACTTTTGCCGTTGGTTAAAATGTAGATCTTTAGCCGACAGCTACATAGTCGTCTGCTAAAACTGTAGAACTTTAGCCGACGGCTACATATTCGTCGGCTAAAACTGGAACTATTTTAGACGACGACTTTGTAACCGTAGGCTAAACTCGAACTTTAGCCGACGACCTTCCTTATTTGCCGTCGGATAAACTTTAGCCGACCGACCTCGGCCGACCGACTTTTAGCCGACAACTGGCCACTTTAGCCGACGATTTTCGACTTTAGCCGACGGCTTTTTGTCGTCGGCTAAAGTATAAACATTGGTAGTGTGATCAAATGAGAGAGAGAGAGAGAGAGAGAGAGAGAGAGAGAGAGAGAGAGAGAATGAGAATGGCTTCTTGAGTAAGAAATAGAAATAGATCTGAACTATTGATATTTGTGTGATCTAAAGCTCAAATTAGCGTATGCATAAAAAATATGCATTTCATGCATATGTCGCATTAAAATTATGCATTATGTGTATAAGAATGTCGAGGCATTAAAACAATGCATTCCATACATAACTTTTCGTGATAATAAATCTTGGTCATCCATTTAATAATGATCTTTGGACCAAATTTATTCTAATTTCTTAACTTTAGACCCATTCTCCCCGAACCACCCCCTAATATATATGAATGAATTTGGCCTATAGATCTTGATTAGATGGATGACCAAATTTTATTCTTACGAAAATTTATGCATTAAATGCATTATTTTAATACAGATTCTTACACATATAATGCATACTTTTAATGCATTAGCATTTTGATGCATAAAATGCATATTTTTTATGCATATGCTAATCTGGATCGTAGATCACTCGAAGATCAGTGATTCTGATTTATTCCTACTTATTCAAAAAAACTCTCTCTCTCTACACACACCGACTGAGAGAGAAGACAAACATAAGATCCTATTTAATAAAGTTTTATTAGAGTTATAGCTTCTTTAAATGATTTTTGTAATTAAGAATAATATTTAATCAAGAAAACACATGAATCTGGCAGATAACTCAAGCTAACACATTAAATATAACAAATTAAATCGACTAATAAGGTAAAGAGTGATGCTACATGTACACATATGAGATTCTTAACGGTATTATAAACTAACACATGTTGAACTATGTGTTATGTTTAACTAAATTAAACATTAAAATCAAGTAAAAAGCAACTTAAATCGCGCGAAAAAACCAAATAACGATATTTAAAGGCAACGAGACGATTTCACTATTATAAAGGCCGAATTTATGGATGATTATGATCTCATGGAGTGGCGCAGTGAAAATACAAAATGACATGGGGGACACCCTGTCCTCAAAACTGTCACTATTATGGGGAGCTCGGTTGACGCACCTACCTTCTAGTTCGGACAGCCGACCAGGAAGGTACTTAATCCCCCAAGCATCATCCCGACCCTAAATTTTAGTATGCCTCCGGAGGGGGATGATTCCTCCATCTCGATCCCAGCTTCGCATAGAATGAGCTGGGTGTTTGGTTGCCAACCTAGACGGATTTGTCCCGAGCTCAAAAATAGATTTGGGGAAGAAGATACAATAGGTGGGAGATTGACGTGGGAGATGTCTCCGTTAGATTCACTGATCAGCATGTGGACATGGTAGTTATCTATAATTTACTTGTTCGTTCTATTGGATTTTCTTTGGAGCCCGTCATAGATTGAGAGTCGTTGCCTCCTCCAAGTTCCATGTTCTTGTTATGCCGCTTCTAGGCAATAGTGGGGGTTGCAGGCATAGGGAAATAGTTTGCACGACCGACTGATCGGTTGTACTGAAAGAGGTCATTTCCAGCACAAAAAAGGGATTTTGTAGAACTTGTACTGCAGCAGTGGTGAGAGGTGGCGTTTGAGTAGGCTAGGAGAGAAAGTCTTCCAGTGGAGGGATCATCTTCTTAGCCCAACCACTGTTGTTACTAGAATCAAGCATCTTTAAAAGTAAAAATATAGAATTTCATGTTTAACTATTTTCACGCAACGCCCAAGTACTCGTTTCTATTGTGGTTAGCGATTCATAATCGTCTATCCACGGGAGATCGAATGCTGGCTTGGAGGGGGAACACGAATTCACCCTGTAGCCTGTGTTCAGAGCCATTGGAAACGAGAAATCATCTCTTTTTCTAATGTGATTATTCAAAAACGGTATGACAGGGGTTGGTTGGTGGCATTATGGGAGTGGACTTTACTAATGATTGGGAGGAGATTCTGGCGTTCGCAGGAAAGCAAGGTACTCAAATATCGACCTTTGCTGTTAAATACTCGTTTCAACTTGCTGTTCATTCCATATGGAGGGAAAGGAACAATAGGAGACACAGTCAACAACATGTTTCGGCCCAGCAACTTGGGAGGATGTTGGATAAAATGATAAGAAACAGGTTGAGCACAATACAAGAAGTGGGTGATGGGACGTTTTGCGAGGCGTTATCTTTCTGGTTCTCTACCAGAGGATTATGAGTTTGTATAGATTTCTTTAAATTCATTCTTTACATTCTAAAACAGTCCTGAAAAACGTTGATGTAAAAAAGTTTTTTTTTGAATATATTCTAACATATTTTCAAAAAAAAAACTATTTTTGTTATTTATTTTGAATTGACAGCAAGGGACACTTCCTATAGCGCCGATCTATTGACCCCTACATTGGTCAAGAAATCTACCTAAATAAGTATGAAAAGAGTGGATAATGTTCGCACATGTAAGCACGAAATAATACACTTAAAGTGTGCAAAAGAGAGTTGAAATTGAGTGTTATTCGCATGGTCGATCTAAATTTTAGATCAGAATTAGATTTGTTTAATTTTTACAGTGTGTGAAAATAAATTCTTCTGACCAATATTATGACCCAAACTGAGAATATTTGTAATTGTAAGGTTCGGAAACACGCCACTCTGTGTTTCATCTATTTACAAGCAGGTTTGATGTAGTGGATGAGATTGCAATTCGTTATTTGAAAAAGGATCGTTTCTGAAATATATGGAAAATATTTGTTGGTGAATTTTGGGATAAACTCGGCATTTTATTATCGGATCGACCCATTGAATAAGAGTTGCTGCTACATGGTGAGGTCCATCACTTTTTGGCCCAAAAACGACGTTTAGGCCTTCGATTTTGCGTTTCTCTATTTTTAGGGACTTAATTGTAATTTTCTAAAAGTTTGTGTGGTTATTAGTTTCCGTGATGTTAACCCCAGCTTCTCTAGGGTATATATATGCGTGTAAGGCCTTTATTTCAGATGTTCAATGAATTGAAGTTTTCTCTAAATTTTCTTGAAATTCTTAGATCGGTTGAATCTAGGATTTTTAAAAGGCTAGGTTTCAGGGACGGCTGATCCATTGGAACATAGTTGTTTTCTTGTAATTTACGCTGCATCAAGGTTGGTGACATTAATTGGACATTTGACTTGTTATTATCGTGACATATTGTGTTGTTCGTATAGGTAAGACTTTTGTTGTCTTGTTGTCTCCACACGTAGTTTTACTGTCTGTTATTGGGTCTCTCTTTAATCAAATTTTTTGTCCTTTAGGTCGGCATATGGGGCAAGCTTCTATCACAGATTGGTCAATTTTAGAAATTTGGACGAAGAAGCTCGATAGGACTCCAGCTCGGTAATTATTCAAGTCGCCTTTTGTTCAGCTTCCTTCATGTGTCAATCCCTGAATGGCTTAGAACTTAGGTTTGGCCATGCATCTTGGTCACCGAAAATGCTCCCCCCCCAAACTCGAAATTGACTGAAGAGTCATCTACAACCTACATGTCTGAATCAAGATGACGAGGAGGAGGATGGTCCATATCTACAACCTACATGTCTGCTCGTTGTTGTTTTGGATCGTAGTCGGTGCGTTTGCGTGATCGAGACGTCGTCGAGTCTCTAGCCGGGCAGTCGGAGGGCTGGCTGGGTCGAGTTACGGCCATAAGGCCTGGCCAATTACATCCGTAAGATACCCGCACGCTCTGGCCTGGGAGGACTCGGTTACGGCCGTAAGGGTCATCTTGTTACAGCCGTAAGGCTTCGTTATGGCCGCAAGGCATTGGCCGATTACGGCCGTAATGCGTCGGCGGTTCGGCGATGGCGGTTATGAATTCTGGCCGTATGGCCATGCCGAGTACGGCCATAAGTGGTGCTCGTTACGTACGTAAGGCGTCGGACGTTGCGTAAATTATAGGCGTTGACCGGGTTACGACCGTAACACTGTTGGCCATATATAGGCCTCGCGACGGGCCAAACCTCATTTTCTTGCGTTTTGTTCTTCTGGTGGCGGCTCTCGGACGGGTGCGATGGGGAGTGGTGTTCTTAGCCAATTCCGCTCATTTCCAAGGCATTTTGGAAGGCCTTTGTTGATTAGATGAACATCGAATCCTTGTTCTTCGCTGGATGGAGGTAATTCTTCCATAGAACCCTAGTTGTGTAATTTTTCAGGGTTTTCTTCGTGATTCGTTGATTTTGTCCGATATTGATGAATTGTTCATGGTAATCTCATTGTTTTGGTCATGATCTTTGGATTTTGTAACTCATTTATCAATTTTTATCACCCGGGACTTGATTCCCGATTTTCTCGAAGAAACCCTCGGGTTCTTGTTGCTTTTCGGGTTGATTCGAATTACGTTTAGCGTTATTGATTCGTGGTGATATTATTTTCGTAGTTTTTGTGGAGTTGTCGAGTACTTGGTCGTTCTTTGAAGTTCGAGGGCTACCCGACCGTGTCCGTTTGTTGTTCCGTTGCTCGTGGTATCGAGGCAAGTATCTTGCTCATAAGTTTCATGTTTCGTAGGCGTAATTGTTGGTGAATGATTTTATGGGAAATCCGAATGTTTAATGAACGTTAAAAAGGATCGGTATGTTCTCGATAAATATTGTCTTTCAAAAGATAACTCGTATGCTTCGTGGATTAATGTGTTTTCGGAATATCTGCGAATGTGTTGTATGTTGGAAGATGTTATAATCACGTTTAGTGAATATAGTAGACCGTAATCACTTGCCAAGGATTGTGTATGGATATGTGTAATTGTTCGGTGATTATGTGACGTTGTGTGTTATTAGTTATTACTCCTTTGTAAGGAGGTTATGGTACTTAGTGTTGTTTGGTATTGGTATTGGCTTGTTGTTGTGCTTGATTGTTGTAAGTGATGTGCCTCCGAGTAAGATTGTAGAATCTCCGGGATCCATCCCCGTAGGGTTATCCAATCGGGTATGTCTTGCGGGGACTCCGAGGTTCATGGCTTGCTAGCCCGATGCCAGGATAACTTGTGGGGTTATCCAATCCGAATATGTCTTGCAGGGACTCCGAGGTTCATGACTTGTTAGCGCGATGCCGGGATAACTTATGGTTGTAGATTGATCGTGTGATGGACGTGTCATGGGTTGTCCAATCGGGTAAGTCTTGTGGAGGCTCCGAGGCTCGTATCTTGCTAGTGCAATGCCGGGATAACTATGAACGTATGTATGGTTATGGTTACGTGACTGTTGTCACGATGACATGTGATTTAGTATGGTTTCCCATTGGGTTATTCACTCGGTTATGTTCTGCGGGAGCATCTGAGGTTCGTGGCTTGTTAGCACGTGATGCGAATAATCCTTGGGAATATGTTGTTATGGATGATTTAGGTCGCAGACCCCGTATTTTGTGATTTGGTTCGTGGACCCCGTGTTTTGTGATTTGGGTCGTGGACCCCGTGTTTTGTGATTTGGGTCATGGACCCCGTGTTTCGTGATTTGGGTCATGGACCCCGTGTTTCGTGATTTGGGTCGTGGACCCCGTGTTTTGTTGTCGGAATTGTATTTTAGGAAATTGATTTTTGGGCCGTGCCCCTAAGTATTTTCGAAAGACTTGAGAATTCTTTAATCCCAAATGTTTTCAAAACTTCCGAGATCGTAAAATGTTTCGTAAGATGTATATTGGGTTTATTCCCACCTTTCATGATTTAAACGGTTTTGATTAAATGATTTATCTCGAAAATATGTTCACGATTATTATGTTCTTGGAGTATGTTGTGTATGGCTCGTTTTCGTATTTTACACTTATACTAGCAAAACAGTGGAGTTTTGCTAACCCCCGAGTATTCGGGGGGGTGGATGTTTGTATTGTGTCCAGGTACTTGCAGGTTGTGGGGGAGCGAATCACAGGATCGGTACGAAGGATGATGGAAGATGACGACACTAATCACATGAAGACCAGTCGTTGAGTATTTTGGTAGAGTTTCGTTATTTGTCTCTCCGTTGTGTAATTCTCCTGTTTTATGGGAATGTTGATGTATGTTAACCCTGCGTGGGTATGAGTTGTGAGAAAGAGTTATGTATGTTTGATGTGCATGTTGTGGTAAAAGACCAAATCGGTCTAGTGGTTCGTTATTGGCCATGTTGGCATGTATTGATATGTTGTGTTTTTTGTATTTAGCCTGGTAGATCCTCGCGGAGAGGGTCTGCGGTGCTGTAATATTTTCGAGTGATTCGGGGGTGTTACAGAATATGGTATCAGAGCTTTAGGTTGCGGAAACCTAGGTTGTCGGGTCGAGTTGTTCGTTGTTGGGTCTTGTCTTGTCTTGTCTTGTCTGACTGCGTCGTGTCGCGACGCGTCGTCTGAGTTGTCAGTCGTGATTGGTATCAAGGTGCAACCATCATCTTCGTGCGATCTATGGATGTAAGTCTCCCCACTTTGTTGTGCCTCGTGTTATGCGAGCTTGTATGATTTTGTGTTATATGTGGAGTTTAAATGTGAATCGTGAATACATACTCCGTGCTTGTCTGATTCTCGTATTATGCTGGCATGAAGAGTGGTACATGTGCATATGTGTGTGTGTGTGTGTATATATATATATCCTTGTATAAATCGTTTTTACAGGAGTAATGTTTTGGTGTGATTACTCAATGAAAGTTTGTCAATACGATATTTTAAGCTTTAAATGTTTTGGGAAGTCACGTAGATTTTATTTTAAAACGTCCTTCAAGAAATAAAAAAGGTTCGATTTTCGTATAATGACCTCGAGGCCGAAATTTTTGAGAACTCAAACTACATATATTTTATTTTTATCTTGCATTGCAAATTTTCAAAATTTGATTTTTAAAAACTCAACGAGGTCTATCAAAAATTTACTCAAGGCGTGACTTTCGCTTTCAATTTTTTCTGTTTCATGAATTTCGGTTAAAAGGTATGTAGCGAAGATATTGTTATTTTGGCTATAATGCTCAGAGATGCAATTAAAGTGGTGGTGCGAAGCTGAGACGTTCGGTGTGCACTCATCGAGATAGTTCTCTTGACCGAGAGGTGGAAATTCGGTTTAAAATGTTAATTAACTTCTGATGGTTATCTGTGTAATGTGATAATGATGTGAAATGTTGGCCTTGGGATTTGTACGCTGTTGTTTATTTGTAACCTCCGGTCTAGTACCGCTGATAGGTGATTATGAATGTGTTACCAAACTTGCACAGTTAGTGCACGCCATCTTTTGTTGTGGAGCGCGCTTTCTAGTTGAGCAAAAGTTTGGGACTGTATTTGGCCGTCGGGCCTAACTTTTGCAGTCGATCATCTCTGAGTGGATTCCATGTGTGCTGTAATAGTTGTTGTGTGTGATTATGTGATTTCTGTTGCGTTAGGTTATTGCTTGTTAATATGTCGAGGGGCAGAGGTCGTGGCCGCAACCGTGGTACGAATGGCCATGGGGATCAGACACGGGATCGAGAGGATATTGCCGGGAACAATATTGGTTTGGGTGTTGCTACTATATTGCAACAAGTAGCAGCACAGATGACTCAGTTGACCCAGGCGGTTCAACGCAACACTGACGCGACTTAGAACGTTAGTGTAAATCAATGGCTTCGTGAGGTAGTTTGTATGGATCCCCCTCGATTCGCCGGTGCTGCAGATGCATTGGGCTGGGATGGTTGGCTCTTCCAATTGGGGAAGATATTCGAGGCTGTCGATTGTCCCGAAGAGCGGAAGGTACCTATTGCTGAGTACCTTCTTGACAAAGATGCCGCTAATTGGTGGGAAGGTGTTAAACCTTGTGATCGTGATGTCATGTGGCGGAGTTCCAAACATTTATGGAAGCTGAGTTCTGTCCTAAATTGATTAAAGAGTAGAGGATTCACGAATTTTATGTGGCAGAATTGCAAGATATATCGGCGTCGCAGGCTATCATCGACTATAACAAACAACCCAGTTATGTGCGAGATCGGGTGAGGACCGAAGAAGAGAGGATCGTTCATTTTGATAGATGGATGAAGCTGGAGATTTCCTGTATATGTCGGGACTCACTTGAACTTCGTTGAGAGATTATCAGGATCGAGCCTTGGCCTATGATCTAGCTTCGTTATCGTCGAATCGTGTGCCCAAGTGGAAGAAACAGAAGAAGTCCGATGACTTTATGGACGGTACAGGAGTTGGTGTTTCTAGATTGCAATGTCGTAGTCTTTTTGCTGTGAAGCTCCATCGGTTGATGCATGGGACTGAGAGTTCCAAGTTGTCTGCTTTGACTCCTGGTAAAGCCAGGAGGTGTTTTAACTGCAATGTGTCGGGACATGTTCGTGCACATTGTCCTTCTCTGACACTAACGTGTTACAAGTGCGGACTCGAGGGACACCGGGTTCAGTTTTGCGAATTAGTCACTGAGCCTTTCGAGGCACGGACTTGATCACTGATGTCAGGATCAACTCTGAAGAGTACCTGAGGGGTGTCGTCTACCAGTTGTATGTTATGTTATTTCCTTGCTTTGTTGTTTCGAATTTCGGAGACAAGCTTGTTTTGTTAGAAGTGGACCGGATGGTTGAACTTCTCTATTTTCAACTCTGTTGACTCGTTTGTGTTGGTTGATATTTGCTAAACTTGTCTTGTCTTTTGATTTTTGTTGATCGAACGAGTTGTGATATCTTTTCAGAATAATCCGCTTGTCGTTGTGACTTTTTCCGAATGCGATTCCATTCCTGTGAATCTTATGTGAATGCATATCTTAACGTCCTTACCAGATCACCTATTATCTCGAGTTGAGGTGTGAACTTCGGAGTTGTCGTTTAATTCCTGATGTTGCTGTAATTCGAATGTGATCGTTCGACTGTTGTTGTCTCGATCGTTTATTGTTCGGTTTTTCTTGATCTCGTATCGGGATTGTTAAGCGTTCAGAACCCTTCGTAATTTCCTGAAGTTCGGGAAATTAACTTCGTTTGCGATTTTCCCACCCTTGTTGTGGAGTTCCGTATTTGTTCTCGCGTTTTGATTGATGAACTGTTCGGGTTGGTCAACCGCATTGATTTTTGTTCGTTACGTTTTGTTATCATTCTGGCGTAGCAATTTGGATGGTAGCAGCCACGTGCTGCATGTGAGTCATTGCAGTTGTCGGCAACCGATATCGTGTATTATCTGAGATTGTTCGGTGTTGATCATTCTATGTCTTAAGTTTCGGGGACGAAACTTCTTTTAAGGAATGTAATACCCGAGATCTTCGTTCGGGTTTCGTCGAATTTTTCTTTGGCCGAGTGGATTGTTGTCGTCCGCGTATTTGGAATTGTGTGCTTGTACCGTGGTACGTTGAGTTTTATAGCCTGCTTGTTGTTGTTTTGGATCGTAGTCGGTGCGTTTGCGTGATCGAGACGTCGTCGAGTCTCTAGCCGGGCAGTCGGAGGGCTAGCTGGGTGGAGTTACGGTCGTAAGGCCTGACCGATTACGTCCATAAGACACCAGCACTCTCTGGCCTGGGAGGACCCAGTTACGGTCGTAAGGGTCATCCTGTTACGGCCGTAAGGCTTCGTTACGGCCATAAGGCATTGGTAGTTATGGTAATGTCGTCGGCATATTTGAGCGAGAGCCACAGGAGTTCGCCACGGCCATAAGGCCATGCCGAGTACGGCTGTAAGTGGTGCTCGTTACGTACGTAAGGCATCGGACATTGCGTACATTACAGGCATTGACCGAGTTACGGCCGTAACACTATCGGTTACGGCCGTAACACTGTCAGTTACGACCGTAACACTGTCGGCCATATATAGGCCTGGCGACAGGCCATACCTCATTTTCTTGCATTGTCTTCTTCTGGTGGCGGCTCTCGGACATGTGCGATGGGGAGTGGCGTTCTTGGCCGATTCTACTCATTTCCAAGGCGTTTTGGAAGGCCTTTGTTGATTAGATCAACATCGAATCCTTGTTCTTCGCCGAATCGAGGTAATTCTTCCGTAGAACCCTAGTTGTGTAATTTTGGGTGTTTTCTTCGTTATCCGTTGATTTTGTCCGATATTGATGAATTGTTCATGGTAATCTCGTTGATTTGATCATGATCTTCGGATTTTGTAACTAGTTTATCGATTTTTATCACCCGGGAATTGATTCCTGATTTCCTTGAAGAAACCCTCGGGTTCTTGTTGTTTTTCGGGTTGATTCGGATTCCGTTTAGCGTTATTGATTTGTGGTGATATTATTTTCGTAGTTTTTGTGGAGTTGTCGAGTTCTTGGTCGTTCTTGGAAGTTCGAGGGATACCCGACCGTGTTCGTTCGTTGTTCCGTTGCTCGTGGTATCGAGGCAAGTATCTTGTCCATATGTTTCATGTTTCGTAGGCATAATTGTTGGTGGATGATTTTATGCGAAATCCTAATGTTTAATGAACGTTAAAAAGGATCGGTATGTTCTCGATAAATGTTGTCTTTCAAAAGATAACTCGTATGCTTCGTGGATTAATGTGTTTTCGGAATATGTGTGAATATGTCGTATGTTGGAAGATGTTATAATCACATTTAGTGAATATAGTAGACCGTAATCATTTGCCGAGGATTGTGTCTGGATATGTATAATTGTTCGGCGATTATGTGACGTTGTGTGTTATTAGTTATTACTCCTTTGTAAGGAGGTTGTGGTGCTTAGTGTTGTTTGGTATTGGTATTGGTATTGGCTTGTTGTTGTGCTTGATTGTTGTAAGTGATGTGCCTCAGGGTAAGATTGTTGAATCTCCAGGATCCCTCCTTGATAGTACGGTTCGTGCGTGACCGTAGGGTTGTCCAATCGGGTATGTCTTGAGAGGACTCTGAGGTTCGTGGCTTGCTAGCCCGATGCTGGGATAACTTGTGGGGTTATCCAATCCGGATATGTCTTTGCGGGGACTCCGAGGTTCGTGGCTTGTTAGCGCGATGCCGGGATAACTTATGGTTGTGGATTGATCGTGTGATGGACGTGTCATGGGTTGTCCAATCGGGTAAGTCTCGTGGAGGCTCCGAGGCTCGTAGCTTGCTAGTACGGTGTCGGGATAACTATGAACGTATGTATGGTTATGGTTATGTGACTGTTGTCACGGTGACATGTGATTTGGTATGGTTTCCCATTGGGTTATTCACTCGGGTATGTTCTGCGGGAGCATATGAGGTTCATGGCTTGTTAGCACGTGACGCGAATAATCCTTGGGAATATGTTGTTATGGATGATTTGGGTCGTGGACCCCATGTTTTGTGATTTGGGTCGTGGACCCCGTGTTTTGTGATTTTGGTCGTGGACCCCATGTTTTGTGATTTGGGTCGTGGACCCCGTGTTTCATGATTTGGGTTGTGGACCCCGTATTTCGTGATTTGGGTCGTGGACCCCGTGTTTCCTGATTTGGATCGTGGATAGAGATGTTAAACGGGCTAGCCCTAGCGGTTCCGGGCTACTCCTAGCGGGCTTCGGGCTAAACGGTCCGGGCCAAAAAAGCCCGGATTTAAACTGGCTAGGAAATATCGGCCCTAACCCTAACCCTAACGGGTTTCGGGCTAAACGGGCTAAACGGGCTAAATATTTAAAAAATATATTTTTATTTTTTATAAGTCATAAACAAAAAAAAAACAGTAACAATATACTTTATATATATAGTAACAACTATACTATAATAAATATAACAAAAAATATACTTTTATGTATATACATATATACACACACACACACACTATATTAACAAATACTATAATAATATATATTATATATAATATTAATATATATTACATATACTATAATATTAATATATGTTATATAAATATAGTATTACTGTAAGTTGAAATTAACAATATATATATATATATATATCGGGCTTCGGGCTAGCCCTAACGGGCTTCGGGCTAAACGGTCCGGGCCAAAAAAGCCCGGATTTAAACGGGCTAGGAAATATCGGCCCTAACCCGGTTTTTTGGCGGGTTAAACGGGCCAGCCCTACGGGCCCGAGCCCGTTTAACATCTCTAATCGTGGACCACGTGTTTTGTTATCGGAATTGCATTTTGGGAAATTGATCTTTGGGCCGTGCCCCTAAGTGTTTTAGAAAGACTTGAGAATTCTTAAATCCCAAATATTTTCAAAACTCCCGAGATCGTAAAATGTTTCGTAAGATGTATATTAGGTTTATTCTGAGCTTTCATGTTTGAACGGTTTTGATCAAATGATTTATCTCGGGAAACATGATCACAATTATTATGTTCTTGGAGTATGTTGTGTATGGCTCGTATTCGTATTTTATACTTGCACTAGCAAAACAGTGGAGTTTTGCTAACCCCTGAGTATTCGGGGGGTGGATGTCTGTATTGCGTCTAGGTACTTGCAGATTGCGGGGGAGCGAATCACAGGATCGGTATGAAGGATGATGGAAGACGACGATACTAATGACATGAAGACTAGTCGTTGATTATTTTGGTATAGTTTCGTTTTTTGTCTCTCCGTTGTGTTATTCTCCCGTTTTATGGGAATGTTGATGTATGTTAACCCCTGCGTGGGTATGAGTTGTGATAAAGAGTTATGTATGTTCGATGTGCATGTTGTGGTAAAAGACCAAATCAGTCTAGTGGTTCGTTATTGGCCATGTTGACATGTATTGATATGTTGTGTTTTCTGTATTTAACATGGTAGATCCTCGTGGAGAGGGTCTAAGGCGCTGTAATAATCCCGAGTGATTCGGGGGTGTTACAAAGATTAGTTGAATTATGAGGCTACAAATTGGGACCCCTTAATTTCTCACTTTCTTTCTGAGCGAAAAAATATTTCTTGAGCGATAGCTCGTTTAGATTGCCCAATGTAATTTTTGAGTTGGGTGCTAGGTATGTTTCTGAGCTTATCGATATGTCCAGGTCCAGGGGCGGAGACAGGGGATCCGGGAGGGTCCACGGACCCTGCTGGCCGGCCAAAATTGCAAGGAAAGGGGGTCCGGGAGGGTCCCATCAGAGGGTTCCTAGGAATTACAGGAGTGGGGACTGGCGGAACAGGCGAACAGGGAAGAAGACGATGGATCCCTCATTTTCTTTTTCTTATTCCCCTTATGTGAAACGACGTCGTTTCAGTAAGTAAACTTATTGAACCTAAACGACGTCGTTTCGTACTCTAAAAAAAAATTTAATACAAACGGACGAGTTATTTAAAACAGAGGGGCAGGGCAGCATAACCAAAACTAAAAGCCTCAGAACAGAGGGGCGAGGCTGCGAGCGACTGGGAGAGAAACAAACCAACTCCATCAGAGGATAAATTACACCACTCAATTTTGCATCCCGCTTCCCGGTCAATTGTTGGAGTATTCATCTAGCTCAAGATTCAAGAAGACAAGGTTCTATTTAAATTTTAGGGTTTTAATTATGATTTTTTATTAATTTAGATTTATAATTTAGGAATTATTTATTGAAATTGGGATTTGAGAACATCTTCAAAAGCACAATTTATGCATACTAATCGATATTTGTTGAGTCACTTGAGCCTTGAGTATAACTTGAATATATATTTTTTTGTTATTTTCGATTGTGGGATATTTGTTGAATCGAATGTACTTTGGGAGTATGAATTTATTTATTGTTTGTTGATTCATGATTGATTGATTGATATAGAAATATAGAAAAATAGTTTTCACGAGGCCATCAACAATGAGTACTCCCCAACAACAACTTGTTGTGTCTTCAAGTACACCGAGTGAGGATTTTATTGTCAAATCAAGTGTAAAAAGAGATAGAACGGAATCAGAGACAAACCCTATTTGCGAGGGGGGGTGATATTATTAGTGACCCAGGACTTTGCAAATACATAAATGAGTATGAGCCGCGAATTAGAGATGAATTAGAAGAAAATATGTGCAAATGGGTCCTTGTCAACCACTTTCTCATATTTATCCAAAAATAAAATTACAAGATCGAATGAGGGCATTTCAATTTGAATGGTTCAAAAAATGGGAATGGTTGGAATATAGCATTTCAAAAGATGCCGCATTTTGCTTATGGTATTATCTTTTTGGAGATAAAAAAGTCGGAGATGAGGTATTTTCTAAAAAAGGATTTCGAAATTGGAAGAAAGCTTCCGAGAAATTTGGTGATCATATCGGAAGTGAAGGAAGCACACACAACAATGCTCGGACATCATATGTTGCATTCAAAGATCAGAGACAAAGTGTGACTAGAAAAATATATGATGGAGCACAAGTACTAAATGCCGCTTATCGCACTCGTTTGGCAGCAAGTGTAGATGTCGTTCGACTCCTTCTAAAATGTGGGTTGGCTTTTCGAGGGCATGATGAGTCGTCCAACTATTAAATAGAGGTAATTTTCTTGAAATACTTCATTGGTATAGTTTACGTTGTGATGAAGTTGGCAAAGTAGTTAACGAGAATGTACCTATAAACCATCAACTTAATTCTCCTTGTATGCAAAAACAAATTGTTAGGGCTTGTGCTTCAAAAACAATGAAAGCTATTATTGCTGATATTGGTGATAAGTTCTTTGCTTTACTGATTGATAAGGCTCGGGATAGTTCAATAAAAGAGCAAATGGCCATTATTTTACATTATATAAACAACAAGGGTGAAGTTTTAGAGTGGTTTACTGGAGTTGTTCATGTTAGAGAAACAACCGCTCTTTCTTTGAAAAGGGCAACTGATAATTTTTTTCTTTCACATAAGTTATCAATGTCCCAAATAAGAGGTCAATGATATGATGGGGCATCAAACATGCGGGGTGGACTAAATGGTTTGAAAACTCTTATTTTTAATGAAAATTCATGTGCAAGGTATGTCCATTGTTTTGCTCACAAACTTCAATTGGTAGTAGTGCCTCTTGCTCAAGTAAACCAATTTGTGTGCAACTTTTTTGAATATGTGACTTTGATAACAAACATAGTTGGCATTTTGTGCAAAAGAATGGATTAATTAAAAGAAGCGCAACATAAAAATATTGTTGAGAGTTTAGAAAAGGGTGATATTTCGACAGGAAGAGGTTTGAATCAAGAAACTAGTTTAGCTCGACTAGGTGCCACACATTGGGGTTCGCACTATAAGACAATGGTCCGTCTTCTAGCTATGTGGTATTCAGTGTTTGAAGTCCTTCAGAATATATACGAAGATGGACATGAATCCAAAAGTAAAGGCATCGTTGTTGGCTTGATTGATAAGATAGTAACTTATGAGTTCGTATTCATAGCTCACTTGATGAAAGTAGTATTGGGGTTGACAAGTAGTTTGTCACAATTTTTGCAACAAAAAGACCAAAACATTGTACATGCTATGAGTTTGGTTGTTACTACCAAGAGACAATTGCAATATGTCAGAGAGAACGGATAGGATGATCTATTAGGAGATGTCAATAGTTTTTGTTCTAAAAATGATATTAGCATCCAGAATATGGAAGTTAATGTCCCGGGTCGTTTTCGTCGTAAACACAAATTCTTTCACCATTTACCAGTTGAGATATTTTGTCAGGTAATCAACTATCTATCCATTTGTACATGCAATTAGTCAAAATTTATTATAATTAGTTTATTTATACTTGTTTCTCAAACATGTTCCTATTATTTTATATGTAATAGGTTGTTGACCGTATTAGTCAAGAGATGGAGAATCGTTTCACTGGGACTAACACATAATTGCTTATGTGCATAGCATACCTTGATCCTAAGAATTCGTTCTCCAATTATAGTCTTCAGGGTTAGTTCGACTTATAGAACATGCACAAGATTTTTCAGTGGATGATCGAATGGAGCTCAAAGAACAACTAAAGATATGGATTTCTGAAAGGAGAGGAAATGCAATATTTTCTAAATTAGAAAATGTTAGAGAACTTGCGACAAATATGGTGAAAGTGGAATTTCACACAACTTTTCACTTGGTGTATCTTCTTATCAAGTTGGCTTTAGTTTTGCCTGTTTCAACTGCTAGTGTAGAACGAGCCTTCTCTACAATGAATATTGTCAAGACAGATTTGCGCCACAAGATGGGGGATGAATTTTTGACCGACCGTGTGGTGTGTTATGTCGAAAAATATATTTTTTTGGGTATTGACAATGAAGTGATTATTCAACATTTCCAAGCCATGTGATCTCGCAGGCTGGACTTACCGCCTTTACCGCGTGTTTGAGGGGTGACTCGACCGTTAGCGCTGCAGTATTGAATATTGATTGTATTTGGTGTTATTATTTTAGATTTGAACTTAATGTTTTTTTTATAAAAATTTTAAATATATACTAGACATTCTGGACCCCCGGTATATTTTCTCTGACTCCGCCACTGTCCAGATCAACACTATTGCAGGTAAAAAAATTCTTATTCTTCTTTTTTCCTTTTCCAATTAGCAAAGATATCATAGCGATCTGATATTGAGAACCAAAACTTGGACATGAGTCTCGAGAGGGTTAATTTTGGGTTTTTGGATGGGGACGTCTCCAGTGGTGAAAGCAGCAGGTTGACGTCGGGGATCTCGTGCTGGGGAATAATTATGAGGGAGATATCAATGGAATAGATGCAAGACAGTAGGTTCGATTAAAGTCTCTTTCTTTATAACATGGGGAAAGGGCGAAAGATAAGGGCTCTTGGTTTAAATGACCTAGTCAAACATATTTTTTTGTTTAAAAAGACCTCCATCTATGTTTTTTATTTATATAGCTCTTTTTTTAATAATAAGTTAAATAATTTAGTCAGTTACTAAAATATCCTTAATATGTTTTCTGGGCACGATTTATAGATCTTTATTCAACTGATATAACGAGTTCAACATTGTTGTATTATATTTATAATAATGCCCACATATTGTATGAATTCTAACAACAATGTCTAAGCCGTTATAACGACTTTCAAGTCGTTTCTGTATCAGAAATCGTTACAGTCTATAAATAACAAATTCCAAATCATGTTAATTGAAAATATAACCAGAGCGATTTACAAGTCGTTTCTGTAAACATAGAACGACTTAAAGTTCGCTTTTCTCCCTTGTAAAGATATTACAGAACGATATCTATATTGTTTCTTTATAAACTATAAAAACTCCAGATTGTTCCATTCAAAATTTATGCAATTACAAATTGTTTGTTCGCTAAAACAACAATTTGTGAAGAGATAAATTCACCACTAGAAGGGGGGTTGAATAATGGTAATGCAGAATATCGAACTTTCTCGCGAATAAATGAAAATAATGCGGAAAGTAAAAGACTCAAAGATTTATAGAGCTTCGGCAACTTGCCTACGTCCTCTCTCCGGCTTCTTTTTCTATTGGCTCAAGAACAACCACACACTTTACTCGTCTTCGATCGGTCCGAGTACAAGAACCGTTACAACCGCTTGTCTTCTATTGGTCCAAGCTCAACCACTCTCAAAATAAACTTTGTTTATCTAGTGTTCTATCGGAACTAGATAATCCTCACTTTACGAATATTGGAGTGTAATCCTAACAATGCCGGATCAAAGATCCTAATAACACCGGATTAGTGACTCTAAATTCGTTTCTCTAAATCTCTCTTATGAGTGATGCAACACTCACAACCAAATGAAAGAACACAAAGTATAATAAATATTACAAGGTGTTTCACTCTTTGTATCTTTCTTCTCACAACTTAGAATGTTGTAATAGATAGAGATTTGAGCTCAAGATTGCTTTGATTGCTTGTAAGCTTGAATGCTTGAAGTTGTGTGTGTGATACTCAAGTCCTATGAGTATTTATAGGTGTCAGTCATTCTTCAAATTCTGATATTTGTATTATTAGCGTGCGCTAATAATACCTCCATAGCGTGCGCAATCGATCTCTGACTTGGCCTATCTGAACGGTCACAAAACTGTTCCAATGGTAAAATTATATGGCTAGCGTGCGCTAGTCATACCTTCTTAGCGTGCGCTAACGGTTGGTCAACAAGTCTTCAATCTTGACTTTAGATTATGTCGGTTTGTCTCCCCAACTACTCTTTCCCAACGGATATATTTATACTTAGCGTGCGCTATCAATTGTACATAGCGTGCGCTAGTATTTGTTTAATATTAACTTTTCCAGATTTCTCGGATCTCCTTTTGACTCCTGCATTCCAACGGGTAATTTGTCCAGCGGTAGAAATTTGAATGATTTAGCATGCGCTAATAATTGCTGAATAGCGTGCGCTATATGCTTTCCTCAGTAACATATGTTACCTTGTGTAGCGTACGTAAGTGCTTTCTCATTTTGAGTCTAGTGGCTACTGGACTATCAAACATGTTATCCGGTAGTGTGCGCAAGTCCTTTTCCTTTTTCTGTCCAGACCTTACTGTCTCTCTGCCTTAAGTGCGATAGCGTGCGTTACATAAGGATGATAGCGTGCACTAAGACTAACAGCTTAGCGTGCGCTGATAATTTGACCATTGTGTGCGCTATCCATCAGGTGACTCCACTAGGCTGCAGATAACTTGCCTGACTGCAGGTGATTTGAACCCTCGATAGCGTGCGCTACCTTTGAGACTGTAGCGTGCGCTATGAACATAATTTTCCTTTAATGTAACATCTTGATGAAATACATTTTGTTAAATGTTTTGAAAACGATCATCATCAAAATACATTGAGTCAACAATCTCCCCCTTTTTGATGATGTCAAAACATTTAATTTATACATGCAAAAACGTTTTTAAAGAATTTCGAATCAAGGTAACTTGTTCGATATGTTAGTACGGTCCGGATTTTGGAGTATTTCTCCCCCTTTTGACATAAACAAAAAGGACTCCCCCTGTGTTGTTGCGTATATAAAAAAATGATACCAATCAAATACCATGAACCAAAATGAAAGCACATAATCAACAAATGCCAAACTTCATGAAACCAAACGAAGAGAAATGCAAATTTCATTAAAAGGTAGTTCAAGCATTACACAGACATTCAAAGCATGAGACATCAAAACCATTTGAAAGAGAAGTTGCTACAACAAACATCAGACTCCTAGAATCCTCACGTATTTCCATTTGAGAGGTCTCAATCCTCCGCATCCGAGCAATAAGGTCACTCTCTTCTTCTTCGGTGATGGAGTCTCTCATCGGTCGCTTGCCTTTGGAAGTGGGCTTTCTCATGAATTCCCCGGTTTGCATCTCCCGAAGGGTGTGTGGTTCTCTTCGAGTGATTCTCTCCTCCGGTGTAGGCATACGTGTCCCTTTCTCCACTTGGTCGTCTTCATGAAGATATGGGAAGAGAATCTAGCCTCGGTTGATCGTCCGGACATAATGCATGGCTTTTGGCGAGTAGACCGAGATCTCATGGCCGAGAGAGACAGGGACAGCTTTGTCCTTCGACAAATCTACGTGATGAAATCTGAATATCGCCGTGAGGATGGAACCATACAGCATTCTAGCCTCGTGGGATCGAGACGCATAATTCTTCGACCGAAAAAGGTCGCCCTTCACTTTCATCCAACTTGTGACGATAGCGGCAAAATCAACCTTATCATCATTAAGCACTCGGTATACAACGTGTTTGTCGACTCCGACTAACTTATGTTGAGTGTTCACCTTGGGCATTATACACTTTGTGAGAGCAACTAAAAGGAGTCGGATGTTAATCCCAAAATCATTGTTCTCGAAGAATTCGTCGGTTATGTCTATTACAACTTTTGAACTCAGGAATTCTTTCACATCAATCTTTCTTACTCCAGTTTCCTCGGCAATTGATTTTCCAGTACACGAAAACCCATCGGATGGTAGACCAAAAAGTTGAGTTAAAATTTCCGAGGAAACTTTCACTACCGTTCCTCCAACCAAACTCCCTAAGACTAGGGATGATGAGCCTTCACTTTCAGCAACCTGAAGGTTTGCGTAAAATTCACGGACTAGATCGAGAAATATGGGATCCTTACATTCAACGAATCGGGCAATTCCGATGGAGGTGAAAAAATCAGTGATTACAACATTTACCTGTTCTAGGCTCGGAAAATTGAAGAATTAGCAGTCCATAATATGCTCCTGAGGGAGAATTTCAGTAAACACCTTCGACGCGGTGTATGACACGAAGCGGGTCGCATCGTATTCTGGGTCGCGAGGGCGTTTTGCATTTTTGTAGGTTTTCTCCGTAGCCTTGCGGCCCTTGCTCGATATAAATTTGAAAGTAATTAGAAGATTTGAAGAAGAAATCGGAATTGGATGGATCGGATTTTTTGGCTAGGGTTCTTGCAGAAAAGGGGATTTGTGTGTTTGCGTACCTTATGAGAGAATGAGAGTGTTTATGAGCTGAACAGAGTTTATATAGTGAACTGAGTCGATTTAATTAGCGTGCGTTAGGAATGTAATATTAGCGTACGTTAGGAGTAAATTGGTAGTCACTGGACTGTCCAATAGCAAATTCGGAATATGAAGAGTTTTAATTAGCCCACGCAAAAGATAGAAGGTTAGCGTACGCTATCGAAGATGAAAGTTAGCGCGCGTTAAAAAAATGAAGCTAGCGCGCGCTAGCAAATGGAATGTTTCAAGGATATTGATTTCTCGAGTAGAAGACTATTTTCAAAAATTGTCTAGATGTCCCATACCAAGTTGCAAACGAATATTATTAAATGATTCCTCGGGAAGAGGTTTTGTAAAAATATCAGCAAGTTGGTCCTTCGTCCCGACAAAAATTAGGCAGATATCTTTCTTTTGCACATGATCGCGTAGAAAGTGATGTCTAATGTCTATATGCTTAGTTCTACTATCCAGTACGGGATTTTTACTTAGATTAATAGCACTAGTATTATCACATAATATGGGGGTATTTTCAAAATAAATGCCGTAGTCGCGGAGTTAATTTTTGATCCATAATACCTGAGCACAGGCGCTCCCCTACGGCAACGTGTTCGGCCTCAGCTATAGACAACGCTACACTGGTTTGCTTTTTACTTCCCCAAGATATTAAGCATGATCCAATAAAATGACATGTACCACTAGTACTCTTTTTATCAATTTTACATCCGCCTGAAATCGGCGTCACTATATGCAATCAAGTTAATGTCCAAGCAAGAGGGATACCATAGACCTAGTCCGATAGTCCCTTTCAAGTAACGAAAAATACGTTTGCAAGCAATTAAATGTGATTCCTTGGGATTAGCTTGGAATCGAGCACATAAGCATGTAGCAAATATTATGTCTGGCCTAGAAGCAGTCAAATATAACAAAGATCCGATCATACCTCGATATAATTTTTGATCTACGGATTTGCCATTTTCATCTTTTTCAAGCTTTAATGATGAAGACATTGGCGTTGAAATCACCTTGCTACTTTCCATTTTGAATTTCTTTAGGAGATCGTTTGAGTACTTTGTTTGATGGATAAAGATTCCATCTTCGCATTTGCTTGATTTGAAGTCCGAGGAAGAATGTTAATTCTCCCATCATACTCATCTCGAACTCTCATTTCATAAGATTAGAGAAGTCTTGGCACAATGATTCGTCAGTAGCTCCAAATACAATGTCATCAACATAGATTTGGCAAACAAGTATATCATCATTTAATATTTTCACAAACAAGGTATTATCGACTTTACCACTTTTATAATCATTTGCAATTAAAAATTGACTTAAACGATCATACCATGCTCGAGGTGCTTTCTTCAACCCGTAGAGTTCCTTGTTGAGCTTATAGACGTGATCCGGAAATTGATGATCTTCAAAACCGGGAGGTTGCTTGACATAGACTTCTTATTGAATGTAGCCATTCAAGAATGCACTTTTCACATCCATTTGAAATAGTTTGATCTTTTTGTGAGCGGCAAATGCACATAACAAGCGGATGGCTTCGAGTCGAGCCACGGGAGCAAAACTTTCTTCGTAATCAAGACCTTTCTCTTGATTATACCCTTGAGCGACCAAACGAGATTTATTTCGAATTGGGTAACCGTCTTCGTCACTCTTGATTTTGTGCACCCATTTAGTTCCGATAATTGTTTTATCTTTAGGAGCGGGAACTAAATTCCATACATTATTGTGCATGAATTGTACAAGATCCTCTTGCATTTCCATCACCCAACTTTCATCATCAAGGGCCTCGGATATATTCTTGGGAACTATTTCGGATATGAAAGCACAATGAGCCATATATTCGGTGGTTCTCCTTCGGGTTTGAACACCATCTTCAATGTTTCCAATCACAAGATCCTTTGGATGGTCTTTAATGTGCCTCCAATCTTTCGGTAGACTCTCGATTGTCTTCTTTTGGATTTCCAAAATTTTCTCCATTTCGTTTGATGGATGAGAGTCCGGAAAAATACCTGCATCATCAAAGTATTCTACCTTTCTCGGGGGTGAGATCATATCGTTGAATTTAACATGAATGGATTCCTCAACTTTATTTGTTCTAATGTTATAAACACGATATGCTTTGCTATTTGTAGCATAACCAAGAAATATACCGAAATCGGATTTAGCATCAAATTTTCCCAAGTTATCCTTACCATTATTTAGGATAAACACATTGCAACCAAAAGGATGGAAATACGATATATTTGGCTTTTTGCCCTTCCATAATTCATACGGAGTTTTAAGGTTAGTTCTAAAAATATGGACACGGTTAATCACATAACATGCCGTAAAAATTGCTTCGGCCCAAAAGTATTGTGGAAGAGAGTATTCATTAAGCATAGTCCTTGACATTTCCTCCGAAGATCGATTTTTCCTTTCAACAACACCATTTTGTTGAGGTGTTCTAGGAGCCGAAAAATTGTGATTAATACCATATTTGTCACATAAAAGCTCAAACGGAGTGCAATCAAATTCACCTCCGTGAACGGTGCAGATTGAAATTATAAAAAGATTTTTCTCATTTTGCACCAAACGACACCATTTGGAAAACTCGGAAAATGTGTCATCTTTATGAGCGATAAACCTAACCCAAGTAAAACGGGAATAATCATCAACAATGACCAAAGTATAGAGCTTACCATTTAGACTAACATATCTAGATGGTCCAATTAAATCCATATGCATAAGTTCAAGAATACGGCTAGTGGAAACCTCGAATTTTGGTTTGAAAGATTCTCGAGTATGTTTTCCTTTTATGCATGATTCACACAAATACTTTCGATCAAATTTGAGTTTGGGTAAACCACGGACAAGATCATGTCTTGATAAAATGGAAATGATAGGTAAAGATGTATGCCCCAATTTTCGATGCCATAAATATGCATTATCATCCAAAGTAATAAGACATTTTTCATTAAATGAACTTTTATCATTAAGATCAACAATATAAATGTTTCCACATCTCAAACCGATGAATGCAATTTTATTATTTCTAAATGTCGTGCAATGCATTTGTTCAAATAGAATTTTAAAACCTTCATCGCAAAGTTGTGAAACACTAAGTAGATTATGATGCAAACCTTCAACAAACAGTACTTTGTTGATAGAGGGAGAAGGTTCCTTACCGACTTTGCCGATTCCCTTAATTTTTCCTTTTTGGTTGTCACCGAATGTCACATGTCCTTGTCCTTGATATTCGAGGTCTTCAAACAAATCCTCGGAGATGCACATGTGCCTTGAACATCCGCTATCAATGTACCACTTGCTTTTCTTTGGTGTCGGTACCTCGATATTGCTTTCGGAGTCGAGTGCCATAAATGAAAGATTGGCATCGAGAGATCTTTCAATCTCCTCCTCGTCGTCACTCCAAGACGTGATTAGAACCTCCTTCTTTTTGAATCTTTCGATTTGAGGCTTTGAAGAGTTCCCATGACAATCCTTGGCATAGTGACCGGCTTGACCGCATTTCCGACAATTGTTGTCGAACTTCTTTATAGGAACATAGCTATTCTTCTTTTGTTCTGCCTTACCATCCCGACCAAGGAAATTTCGCCTTCTTTGGATTAGATTTTTATATCTTCTAAAGCTCTTGGCGTGGAGAGCAAGTTCCTCGTCGTCTTCATCCTCGGGAACATCTTCTTCAACATCACTATCAATATTGAATGCGACTACCTTTTCACGAGGCTTTGGTTTGGTACCTTTGGACTTGAGAACGATCTCATAATTGATGAGTGACCCGATGAGGGCACTAAACTCGAGCTTGTTGAGATCTTTAGACTCCATGATCGCGGTAACCGTGGCATCCCATTCGCATGGCAACGAGCGAAGAATTTTCTTAGCTTTGTCACCACTAGATATGGGCTTTCCAAATGATGCAAGTCCATTAGTTATAGCCAAGAACTGATCCAACATATTGGTGATCGTTTCCTCGTCCTTCATGGAGAAGAGTTCGTAGTCATGAAGAAGCATGTTGATTTTAGTCTCCTTAACTTGGGTGGTTCCTTCATGAGTTACTTCGAGGATTTCCCAAATTTCCTTTGCGCTTTCGTAGGAAGATATCCTATTGAGTTCTTCGGGATTAAGGGCGCAATAGAGAAGTTTAGTAGCACATGAATTGATGTACGTGTTCCTCCAGTCCTCGTTGTTGAACTCGTCGAACTTTTTCAACGATCCATCTTCTTTCTTGGTGAGTTTCGGACCAAGTGCAATGGCTTTCCAAATTTCAATATCATAGGCTTGAACGAATATAGCCATTTTCTTTTTTTATGTCATGAAATTGGAGCCGTCGAAAAAGGGAGGACGGTTTAGAGCATTTCCTTCGATTTGGCCAAGAAGTGCCATTTGCGGATCGTTTTCCCTTAGGTGGTTAAACCTTTAAAAAGAGACCCGCTCTGATACCAACTAAAGAGATAAATTTGTAATACCCGGTTGTAATTCATTCATTTTCATTCAGTAATTATCAGTCTGTAATTGTCACTCAGTGTATTTTCACTCAATTATAATCATTCATCAATCATGTTCATTCACCGTGTTCACCGTTCGGAAAAACTTCGAGTTGTGTATCGTTATTGTTCATTGTTTCAACTTTCCTCATATGAGTTCGACTTTGTTAGATCACCCTTAATTTTTGGTAGCTCCAAAAATTCTATATCTTTGCAATATTATAGAGCATCGAGTTAGCTTTCCAATGGTTTAAACGGTGAGTCAATCGGAGTCCGGACGAGAGAGTTATGGTCGTTTTAGCTCACCCGCTCATTTTTCAGCTTTTGGCCGATCACTGCCGACCGAACTCGGTCGTGTCGTCCGACACGGCCCGTGCCGTACTCGTCCGGAAATGCCGAAGTCTCGCCCACGGGACTCGACCATGTCGTGCAGCACGGCCGAGTCGAACTCTTCCGATAAGCGAACCGATCGCCCGAGACGCCCGACCGTGTTCGGGGACACGGTCGAGTCATCGAGTCGGCGTCGGACGGGTCACTATCGGAAGGCCCTCGCGCCGCGACCGTGTCAAGCGGGACACGGTCGAGTCCTGTCGGCGATTCTGCGCCCACGACCGTGCCAATCGGCACGGGCCGTGTCGGCGAGCGATCAACCCCTTTAAATTCGTTTTTGCATTTCACCCATTCCTTCCATTTTTTCCACCTTCATACGAGAGAGAGAGGCTTGAGGGAGAAGATTCTCTTCACCTATCACTTGAGTGTGGTTTTTAATCATTTTCATTCGGTTGTGAAGCTTGGATACTCGATTAAACTCGTGTTCTTCGGATCGAAGTGGTTGGATCTTCAAGAGGTAATTCCTTCAACACCTTGGACTTCGATTTTGTGTTGAGATATGATGTTTTGGACGTTATAATCATGTTATATGAAGGGATATGTATATGATTATGAGTTTGTATAAGGATTCATTGGATTATTGAGGGATTATTCAAGAACACTTTGAATATCGAGTTGAAATTGGGGGTTTTCGATTAATTGTCGTTATAATCACGTTTTCGGATATTCATTTTGGATTATTGATCATTCGGAAGATGTTTGTTGGTTTGAAACACTTCTTGGGGGATTTGATATTGGTATATTGAGGTTTGATTGTAAACAATCGGAGTTTGGCCGCAACGTGTTTGATTTAATGCCTCAATGAACTTGGTTTATTCGTATCGACGTTTCGAGTTCGTTAAATTCATGTTTGATTCGTGTATTGAACGGATTGTTGGTAATTGTATTTATTCAAGGTTGTTCGAGCGACCGATATCTCAATTAGGACGTTGTTCGTGGACGGACATTCTTCATCGTTGTTGAGTAAGTTAATTCTTACTCGGTTAAAAGGATATTCATTCCTTTTTGCTGTTGATTACTCATAATCATAATTCATTCATCATAATATTAATCATTTTGAGACCTGTAATTGTCGAATAATCATTTCATTCAGGAGGAACGACGGTTCCAAATCATTTCATTGGGTTATCAATCACGTCACTATTTACTTTCATATCGGTGAGTCATCTTGGCCTTGTCTAATTATTATTCATTGATATTCATTATGGTCATTCTCGTTCATATGACCTTCTGGGTTCATATTGCGTGGCCGGGTGTGGCTGTGTGGAATTTTTAGTCGGGCACACGATGGTTATGTATTGGGTTCACCGATACATTGGACCGTGCACACGGGAAAGCGTTACACCGTGAGACTAATTAGGTACAAGAACGGGTGTGTCCGGTCATTCGTCTTGTACACTCGCACAGAACACTACGGGCGTACTATGGTACTCCTCTTCAGCGTAATTCATAATTAAGAATTTTTCATAACTTCAGATATATCATGATTGTGTATTTTCAACCCTTGAGGATTGTTGTTCTTTGTAACTGACCCCGTTTGGGGATTTTGTTTTTCAGGTCTTGGCAAGGTAAAAGTACGGGGAGAACACGCTGACGTCGAGGAGTCCCAGTGATACTAGTAGGGGGTCCTGATCTTTCAGTTATTCATGTTATTGTCCTTTATTTTCCGCTGCAGACTTTCATTTGAATACTCATTTCATTCAGTGTTGTGTATTTTATCGTCACATAAGATACACATGTATTCTATATTCTCCTGGGTGTGTTGTATGAAACTCCTAATCGGAGTAATTGATGTTGTAATGTGGTTCGGTACTACATTTACCCTGTGTAATTCATCATTTTTCATTCGCCTGGTGGGTCCCAGTCGGGGGTCCACGGCACTGTAATATCCGCCTAGTTTGGGGTGTTACAGAGTTGGTATCGGAGCGTGGTTTTGAATACTACCTTCCGAGTCATGTCTCATTTGAAATCATCGTCATCGGACTAGTATCATTGGACTTTCGCGTCACGTGTGACTGTGCGGAATCTTGAGCCAATCGCCGAAAGAAGCGTAAGACTTCTAACGCCATGGTATACTTTCTGGCAATTATCATTCATTCATAATTCATCAGTTAACAATCCTCAAACATTATTTTCATTTTGACCAGGACGGTCATTTTAACTCATTAATCACTCAATTCATTTCATTACTCGATTGTTGATCTGGATGATCATATCATTAATCTTGTTAACTTGTTCAAGATAATCATTTCAATAGTTTCATCAGATAATCATGTCACCTCAGTTAATCATTCATATAATCATTGTGTTAGAACGTGTATGCTCATTTTCATCATTTAATGACGTAATCATAATGTGATATTCATGCGAGAGATATAATCATCATGTAACTTTCCACTTCAGTATGGAAAGAGCTGGCAGAGGACGAGGAGGACGAGGCCGTGGTGCGGGCCGAATCCCGAGAGCTCGTGTGAATACATGTGCGAATGCGAGAAACAATGCTAATTCATCTAGCAGCAACGCTGCTACTCATTCACCTGGATGTGATCATTCTCTATCAGGGAGTCGTACTCGGGACACCGCTCAGTCAGAAGGTGTTCGGGTTGACCCACTCGCTTTTATGCAGGGCATGATGGCCCAAATGACCCAGATGACACAGCTGATGCAGACGATGCATAATTCAGCTAATCAAAATCAACAGGCTCCTCCGCCGCCACCTCAGAGGCAAGAGAGGAATGTGAGCAGTATCATCGGCGACATCTCTCGCCAAAGGCCACCTACTTTTGGAGGCTCATCTGAGCCGGCGGATATTGTTCATTGGCTCGAACACTTCGAGAAGCTATTTGCGATGGTAGAGTGTCCCGAAGGACACAAAGTTTCAGTTGCGGCTTACTATCTGGGTAAGAGCGCTCATTCTTGGTGGTTATCGTTGAAGCCCACCGAAGGATCGTGTACTTGGGATTAGTTCAAGACTCTCATGATGGAGAGGTATTATCCGGTCCCACTCAGAGAGGCCAAGCTGTCAGAGTTACTCACTCCCGACCCCTCATCAGACGCGGATGTTCTCGCCATTGCCGAGAAATTTCAGGAACTTCTTCCGTTCGCCTCATCCATCATTCATTCCGAGGCGGATAAGATCAAGTATTTCAGCAAGAGGCTGAAACCTCGTATGCGGCTACAACTGCTTAATCATAATTGCACCACGTTGGCCGAATTCATTGAGAAAGCTCTTACTTACGAGCTTACTGCTAAGGAGATTGCTAAGCAACAACCTTCATCTGCTGGCAAGAAGTCTAAGAACCGTAATCAGTCTGACGGGAGTCAGGCCACTTTCAAGAAACCCCGTGCGGGATCTGCTTTTTCTGAGCGACCTCCTGTGTCGTCTAAACCCGCGGAATCTCAGTCTCGAGCGGCCAGTTCGGCCATCACCTGTTTGAACTGTGGGGAGCTTGGTCACCTCAGTACCAAGTGTCCTCGACAGACTATCACGTGTCATAATTGTGGGATTGCTGGGCATAAGGCCCGTTTTTGCCGTAGGGACTCCAAACCTACTCAGACGTCATCCCAGGCCCCTAAGCAGTCAGCCGTTTAGAATCAGGCCACTCAATCAGCGTCGTTTAAAACGACAGGGGCGACTAAAAGTGGAGCTTTTAGCCAGCAGACGGGAGCGTCCGGTGCCGGGACTAGCAAGCCCCGTATTTATGAGATGAAGAAGACCGATGATCCCGAGGCCCTAATGATCTCAGGTACACTCGATATTCTATCTCAACCTGTGTGTACCCTTTTTGATACTGGTGCATCGCATTCATTCATTTCCGAATCATGTTTGAGTAGACTACGTCTGGGTAGTGCTACTAGTTGTGAGCCTTATGTCATTGGTCTACCTGATGGTAGACGAATCATCGGTAATCGTGAGATTCAGAATTGTTCGATTCAGCTTCATGGCCGTGTATGGCCAGCGGACCTAATCGTGGTAGATTTGCCTAGAGACGACGTCATCTTGGGTATTGATTGGATGGATCGTCATGATGCCATCATTAGTGTCCGTAAGCGTATGATCAATATCATTTCAGACGATGGGGTTGAATGTGTGTTTCAAGGAGGTAATCCCGGCTGTTCGGGTAAGGTCATTAATTTGATGAAAGCAGTACGATTACTCAGTCAGGGATGTGTTGGTTATTGGTGCTATATGACCAAAACCGAGAAATCATCAGTATTGTTGTCGGATATTCCGGTAGTATGGGAATATGCCGACGTTTTTCCAGACGAGTTACCTGGTTTGCCTCCACAGAGGGATGTGGAATTCACGATTGAGTTGGAGCCTGGTACGTCCCCGATATCGAAGGCACCGTACCGGATGGCCCCGACCGAAATGCAGGAGTTAAAGAACCAACTTGAGGAGTTGTTCGAGAAAGGTTATATCCGACCAAGTGCGTCCCCGTGGGGAGCACCAGTGCTGTTTGTCAAGAAGAAGGATGGTTCGTTCCGGTTGTGTATTGATTACCGGGAATTGAACCGGGTGACGATCAAGAATAAGTATCCTTTACCCCGCATTGATGATCTCTTAGATCAACTACAGGGAGCTTCAGTATTTTCCAAGATCGACTTAAGATCTGGATATCACCAGTTGCGGATTCGAGAGTCGGATATCACGAGGACGGCGTTTCGAACACGCTATGGTCATTATGAGTTCGTAGTTATTCCGTTCGGGCTAACTAATGCACCTGCGGTATTCATGGAGTTAATGAATCGGGGTTTCATCGACTTTTTGGATCAGTTTGTTGTTGTCTTCATCGATGACATTTTGATTTATTCTCGTGACCGATAGGAACACGAGTTTCATCTTCATCAAGTGCTCGATGTGTTGAGACGAGAACGACTTTATGGGAAGTTTTCCAAATGTGAGTTCTGGATGTCCGAAGTGACTTTTCTCGGACATGTAATTTCATCAGACGGAGTTCGTGTCGATCCTCAGAAGATGGAGGCTATTCGAGATTGGCTACCTCCGAAGAACGTTAAGGAAATCCGAAGTTTCCTCGGTTTAGCGGGTTATTATCGGCGATTTGTGGAGGGATTTTCTAAAATCACTCAACCCTTGACGAACCTTTTACGGAAGGATAAGATATATACGTGGTCCGACGCTTGTCAACGGAGTTTCGAGGAACTCAAGAGCCGGTTAATGTCAGCACCTGTACTTTCCTTGCCACAGGGGACGGAGGGATTTGTGGTTTATAGTGATGCGTCCGGACAGGGTCTCGGGTGTGTGCTTATGCAGAATGGAAAGGTTATTGCCTATGCTTCACGGCAATTGAGACCTTACGAGGTTAATTATCCGACCCATGATCTGGAGCTAGCAGCCGTGGTGTTCGCTTTGAAAATTTGGCGTCATTATCTTTACGGTGTTACCTGTCAGATATTCACCGATCATAAGAGTTTAAAGTATATATTTACTCAGAAGGAGTTAAATATGCGACAGAGACGGTGGTTGGAATTAATCAAAGATTATGATATCGAGATCCTTTACCACCCGGGCAAGGCAAACGTTGTCGCGACGCCTTGAGTCGTAAGTCCGTGCGGGAGCAGATGCTTACTCGTTTACGATTCGAAGGATCTTGGCGGGAATTCCTTAGACCCGAGATCGAGGTCAGCTTGCGAATTCGGGGACAACTTTGTATGTTAGAGATTTCATCGTCACTTGAGGAGAAAATCGGAGAGAATCGGAGTTCGGACCCTTCATTGTTGCGCATCCGTGAGGATGTGGCTCGAGGAAAGCCTGCGGATTCGTGGTCACGAGGATGGACTTTTGAGGTTTAAGAACCGGTTGTGCGTCTGCGAATGACGAGTTGAAAAACTCTATTTTGAGAGAAGCTCATACTACCCCTTATTCTGTTCATCAGGGTCCCGACAAGATGTACAAGGACTTGAAACAAAATTACTTGGTGGAGTAATATGAGCGAGAAGTCGCGAGAATTTGTTTCGAGATGCTTAACTCACAACAAGTTAAGATTGAACATCGGCCGGCGGGTATCTTGAAACCTCTTCTATTCCCGAATGGAAATGGGAAGACATTTCTATGGATTTCATCACGAGTTTGCCGGCGAGTCGTCGTGGAATGAATACGATCAGGTGATTGTGGACCGCTTAACTAAATCAGCTCATTTTCTTGAGATTAAGGATACTTGGGGTCCCGAGAGACTTGCCCGATTAATCATCAAAGAGATAGTGAGGCGCACGGTACTCCTAAAAGTATCGTTTCCGATCGTGATGGGCCGGTTTGTGTCACATTTTTGGAAATCGATTCATCGTGCTATGGGAACTCGGCTCAATCTCGATCAGCCTTTCATCCTCAGTCCGACGGACAATCAGAGAGGACTATTCAGACATTAGAAGACATGTTGAGGGCATGCGTCCTCGATTGTAAGGACGATTGGGAAGCCCAACTACCATTGATCGAGTTCACGTATAATAATAGTTGGCATGCTTCCATTAAGATGGCACCTTACGAGGCCTTGTACGGTCGTCGTTGTCGCTCTCCTTTGTGTTGGGATGACTTGTCAGAATCAATCGGCACCGAGCCCGATATGCTTATAGCCGCCCGGGAGAAGGTAGCTTTGATCAAGAGTCATATGTTGACAGCTCAGAGTCGACAGAAATCGTATGCGGATAATCGTCGTCGACCACTAGAGTTCAATACGGGTGACCATGTTTTGGTCAAGGTATCCCCGAGTCGAGGTATTTTCCGTTTCGGAAAACGGGGGAAGTTGAGTCCGAGATTCATTGGACCGTTTGAAATTTTGGATCGAGTAGGCGAGTTAGCTTATCGATTGACTTTACCTCTGGCTTTGAGCCGAATTCATAATGTGTTTCATGTCTCTCAGTTGCGAAAGTATGTTGCCGACCCGAGTCACATACTTCAGTTCGACGAAATCGAGATCGCCGACGACCATTCTTATGAGGAGCGTCCTATACGAGTCTTAGAGCGGCGAATCAAACAGTTGAGAAATAAGTCGATTCCTTTGGTCAAGATTCAGTGGTCCAGACACGGAGTCGAAGAGGCTACTTGGGAAACCGAGGATAGTATGCGGGAGAGTTATCCCGAGTTGTTTGACCCTTAGTTTCGGGGACGAAACTCTTTTAAGGGGGGTGTATGTAATACCCGGTTGTAATTCATTCATTTTCATTCAGTAATTATCAGTCTGTAATTGTCACTCAGTGTATTTTCACTCAATTATAATCATTCATAAATCATGTTCATTCACCGTGTTCACCGTTCGGAAAAACTTCGAGTTGTGTATCGTTATTGTTCATTGTTTCAACTTTCCTCATATGAGTTCGACTTTGTTAGATCACCCTTAATTTTTGGTAACTCCAAAAATTCTAAATCTTTGCAATATTATAGAGCATTGAGTTATCTTTCCAATGGTTCAAACGGTGAGTCAATCGGAGTCCGGACGAGAGAGTTATGGTCGTTTTAGCTCACCCGCTCATTTTCGACTTTTGGCGATCATCTGACCGAACTCGGTCGTGTCGTCCGACACGGCCCGTGCCGTAATCGTCCGGAAATGCCGAAGTCTCTGCCCACAGGACTCGACCGTGTCGTCTGGCACGACCGAGTCGAACTCTTCCGGATAAGCCAGAACCGACTGCCCAGACGCCCGACCGTGTTCCAGGACACGGTCGAGTCATGTCGAGTCGATGTCGGACGGGTCACTATCGGAAGGCCCTCCGCGCCGCGACCGTGTCAAGCAAAACACGGTCGAGTCCCTGTCGGCCAGTTGCGCGCCACGACCGTGCCGATCGGCACGGGCCGTGTCCGGCAGGGCAGTCAACCCCTTTAAATTCGTTTTTTTTGCATTTCAGCCCATTCCTTCCATTTTTTTCCACCTTCATACGAGAGAGAGAGGCTTGAGGGAGAAGATTCTCTTCACCTATGACTTGAGTGTGGTTTTTAATCATTTTCATTCGGTTGTGAAGCTTGGATACTCGATTAAACTCGTGTTCTTCGGATCGAAGTGGTTGGATCTTCAAGAGGTAATTCCTTCAACACCTTGGACTTCGATTTTGTGTTGAGATATGATGTTTTGGACGTTATAATCATGTTATATGAAGGGATATGTATATGATTATGAGTTTGTATAAGGATTCATTGGATTATTGAGGGATTATTCAAGAACACTTTGAATATCGAGTTGAAATTGGGGGTTTTCGATTAATTGTCGTTATAATCACGTTTTCGGATATTCATTTTGGATTATTGATCATTCGGAAGATGTTTGTTGGTTTGAAACACTTCTTGGGGGATTTGATATTGGTATATTGAGGTTTGATTGTAAACAATCGGAGTTTGGCCGCAACGTGTTTGATTTAATGCCTCAATGAACTTGGTTTATTCGTATCGACGTTTTGAGTTCGTTATATTCGTGTTTGATTCGTGTATTGAACGGATTGTTGGTAATTGTATTTATTCAAGGTTGTTCGAGCGACCGATATCTCAATTAGGACGTTGTTCGTGGACGGACATTCTTCATCGTTGTTGAGTAAGTTAATTCTTACTCGGTTAAAAGGATATTCATTCCTTTTTGTTGTTGATTACTCATAATCATAATTCATTCATCATAATATTAATCATTTTGAGACCTGTAATTGTCGAATAATCATTTCATTCACGAGGAACGACGGTTCCAAATCATTTCATTGGGTTATCAATCACGTCACTATTTACTTTCATATCGGTGAGTCATCTTGGCATTGTCTAATTATTATTCATTGATATTCATTATGGTCATTCTCGTTCATATGACCTTCTGGGTTCATATTGCGTGGCCGGGTGTGGCTGTGTGGAATTTTTAGTCGGGCACACGATGGTTATGTATTGGGTTCACCGATACACATGTATTCTATATTATCCTGGGTGTGTTGTATGAAACTCCTAATCGGAGTAATTGATGTTGTAATGTGGTTCGGTACTACATTTACCCTGTGTAATTCATCCTTTTTCATTCGCCTGGTGGGTCCCAGTCGGGGGTCCACGGCACTGTAATATCCGCCTAGTTTGGGGTGTTACAAAATTCACCACTAGAAGGGGTGTCGAATAGTGGTAATGCGGAATATCGAACTTTCTCGCGAATAAATGAAAATAGTGCGGAAAGTAAAAGACTCAAAGATTTATAGAGGTTCGGCAACTTGCCTACGTCCTCTCTCCGACTTCTTTTTCTATTGGCTCAAGAACAACCACACACTTGACTCGTCTTCGATCGGTCCGAGTACAACAACTGTTACAACCGCTTGTCTTCTATTGGTCCAAGCTCAGCCACTCTCAAAATAATCTTTGTTTATCTAGTGTTCTATCGGAACTAGATAATCCTCACTTTACGAATATTGGAGTGTAATCCTAATAATGCCGGATCAAAGATCCTAATAACACCGAATTAGTGACTTTAAATTCGTTTCTCTAAAGCTGTCGTATGAGTGATGCAACACTCACAACCAAATGAAAGAATTCTATGTATAATAAATATTACAAGGTGTTTCACTCTTTGTATCTTTCTTCTCACAACTTAGAATGTAGTAATAGATAGATATTTGAGCTCAAGATTGCTTTGATTGCTTGTAAGCTTGAATTCTTGAAGTTGTGTGTGTGATACTCAAGTCCTATGAGTATTTATAGGTGACAGTCCTTCTTCAATTCTGATATTTGTATTATTAGCGTGCGCTAATAATACCTCCATAGCGTGCGCAATCGATCTCTGACCTATCTGAACGGTCACAAAACTGTTCCTACGGTAAAATTATATGGCTAGCGTGCACTAGTCATACCTTCTTAGCGTGCGCTAACGGTTGGTCAACAGGTCTTCAATCTTGACTTTAGATTATGTTAGTCTGTCTCCCCAACGACTCTTTCCCAACGCATATATTTATACTTAGCGTGCGCTATCGATTGTACATAGCGTGCGCTAGTATTTGTTTAATATTAACTTTTCTAGATTTCTCGGATCTCTTTTTGACTCCTGCGTTCCAATGGGTAATTTGTCCAATGGTAGAAATTTGAATGATTTAGCGTGCGCTAATAATTACTGAATAGCGTGCGCTATATGCTTTCCTCAGTAACGTACGTTACCTTGTGTAGCGTACGTAAGTGCTTTCTCATTTTGAGTCCAGTGGCTACTGGACTACCAAATATGTTATCCGGTAGCGTGCGCAAGTCCTTTTCTTTTTTCTGTCCAGACCTTACTGTCTCTCTGCCTTAAGTGTGATAGCATGCGTTACATAAAGATGATAGCGTGCGCTAAGACTAACAGCTTAGCGTGCGCTGATATTTTGAGCTTTGCGTGCGCTATCCATCAGGTGACTCCACTAGGCTGCAGATAACTTGCCTGACTGCAGGTGATTTGAACCCTCGATAGCGTGCGCTACCTTTGAGACTGTAACGTGCGCTATGAACATAATTTTCATTTAATGTAGCATCTTGATGAAATACATTTTGTTAAATGTTTTGAAAACGATCATCATCAAAATACTTTGAGTCAAAAATTTGGCTATCATTTTGTAAATAAACAACATTGATGATAAGGTGATATATATTGTTTTAGAAGAAATTTTACGAACCCAATATTGTTTCAGTATAAAATATAATTATAACGAGTTACATATCGTGTCTTCATATAGAACACGATATGAATTTCGTTATGGATTAACTTGATAATTCGTGTCTTCATATAGAACACGATATGAATTTTGTTATGGCTTAACTTGATAATTCGATCATTGGTTGCCATCTGAAACGTGTCCTAAGTGTATACATAGATAAAAAGTATCATACAAGATGGTTCTAGTACATTTAAAAATGGACGAAATTAAGACATAAATGACTGATGACTTATCTACCATTATAGAAGTTGTATTGTAGAAGATAGAGTATATAATTTTTAAAAATAAAAGGAAATGATCAATCATATCTAGCTTTATATTCTATACGAAATATTTTAGTAAATAAAACTAATTTTGGAGTCTAATAAAAATTCAAAGTACAATTTAATAAAGAGTTAAATGAATATTTTTGTAACATAACAATAAATCGTAGTTTAAGGCCTAAGGAAAAATCTCTAAGTTAAATATCAAACATAATTGTTTGGTGCATAATTTGCCTCACATTCACAAATATGTAAAATTCATCAAACACATTTTATAATATAAAGTCATAGAAATTATTCTAGAAATTACAAAATAGAGTTCTTCGAAAAAAAAGAGTACCTAACCGATAATTTTTAAAGCTTAATATTTTTATTTATACTCGCCACCGGTATAGCGCTTCCTCTAATAACCATAAAAATATTGACCAAAGATCATAACATGTTGTATATCATTTTAATGGAGATTTTACAAGCCTAATATCGTTTCAGTATAGTTTTTAGTTATAAAGAGATACATATCGTGTCTTTGCACGGAACGCGAGTTTTTTTTCGTTATGGATTAAAATTGGTGATTTGGTTGTTCCATGCCATACATCATGACTCCTACATGTGTATACAAGAAAAATTATTATATAAGGTGATTCAAATACATTTTAAAATGGTGATCAAATATATAGACATGATTGATCAACTATTCAATGTAGAAGTTATGTAAATTGAAAGCTGGGAACTTGATTGATTGATCAGCATTTTCAAATTCTTTTGAATCACCTTGTATGATATTTTTTAGTCGTGTACACATGTAGGAGTCATGACGGATGGCACAGAACAATGAAATCATCAATTTTAATCCATAATGATAAACAACTTGTGCTGCATATGAAGACACGATATGTATCTTGTTGTAACTAAAATTTTATTGAAACGGTATTGGGTCCGTAAGATCTCCATTAAAACGATAAAGAACACGTTATGACCTTTGATCAATATTTGTAAGAACGATATACAAGTTGTTACCTGAGCAAAGAAACGATTTACAACACGTGTTAGTACATATTTAAATAAAATGATATCGAGTTCATATTTTTTCTAAAAACACGATTTGGATATAGTCACGAATTCACTTAACCTGAGAGAAAATTAAACACAGTCGTTATTTGATCAAAGAATCTATTTGAGCATCGTTATAGTTTTGGTTTCAACCCAACGATATTAGGTTCGTTATCTACTCACTATAACGATTTTTAGATTGCAAACGACTTAAAAATCGTTATAACGACTTACATATTGATATAATACTTTTTCACAACGTCATACAATTTTCGAATTTAAATAATATAGTGGCATTATTATAAATATAATGTAACAAGATAGATGTCATTATATGACTACAATAAAGATATCAATACCGGCCATTTCCAGTCCAGTGAGGTATCTCGTTATGCAAGAAGGAAAAATGACTTAGACATCGTTTCGGACAGATTAAATGGCCCAGTATAGGAACGATCTGTATATCATTTTGGATACATGGGAACAAATTAGAACTCATTACAGACAGCGGGAATGACTTAAATATCATTATGAATACACGGGAACGACTTAGAACTAGTTACGGATAGTTTAAATATATTCAGGTACGAGAAAATATTTTTTAACATTTGTATCAGTAACAACTATAATTTCGTTATGTGCACACCATAACGATTTTAAAAGTTCATATCCTAAGACAATTCAAAATTATTTTTAATATTTTTACCTGTAACGAATTTAACATCGTTATGTGTATATAGTAACGATTTCAATCTCGTTATTATATTAAGGATAAAAATATCATTTAAAATATTAATATATTTTTTTTTGTTTTATATTCTTATTTTGATCAAGATATATTTAAATAAATGTTTTATATGTGAAGGCTATTCAACTCATTTTTCTAGGATAAGACCTCTCCGTGAGAGTGAAAATGAGAGAAGGACGAAAAAAGCTGGTTAGGAGGGCCAAGAGACATGCGACAGAGAGGACAAAAAGCCAACTGATACGGTGTGAGGTGTTGGAGGCATATCAAATATGGTCGAAGTACCATGTTAGGAAGTCGACCAGGATGCCATTTCGACTTTGGAATTCGACTTGAGATAGTGTACAAAAGAGTTACCTGGTTCCAACCGATGTCAAATTGTTCTGGCCATCCTCTATAGAGCGGATGGTAAGGGCTCCAAAATATGGCATGGGAATCTGGCACCACATGCTAGCCGTTGTCTGTTTTTTCCTTCCTCGGTGTCTGACTAACTATTTACAGGTATGAGAGCTCCCGATGGGGAAAATCCATCTCAATTCTCGGATGCGCCAGATCGGTCTACTGGCGCTTTTTAGCAAGGCTAAGTATCTGTAGACGACCTTTGCCAAGCTGAACAACATTTATATGTGGCGAATCTTGAAGAAAAGTTTGGGGTTATTTTATTTAAACCCTCGCGGTGGGACGAATGAGCTCGCTAAAATCGTGGTGAGGCATAATCAAGTATAATGAGAAACAAAGAGTGTCACAACAGAAGCATAATGAAGTAAGGATTAAGAATAATAATTAGATGAAAATTAAGGACTATTTTAGTCATAAACATACTATTTTCTTATGGTTTGTATTACACTACCAAAAAACACTTTAGCCGGCGACTGGCCGGAAAATGGCCGTCTGCCGGCCGACGTCATCTGCTAAAGCCCTTCGTTTTGGCCGACGACTTCATTTGTCGGCTATAGTATTTTAGTTGATGATTCTGCTTTAACTCGTCTGCTAAAGTAGTAAATGTCATCGACTAAAGTTTTACGTGTCTAGCCGATGACCAGGTATGTTTTAGCTGACGGCTGACGACGGTAAGTCGTCGTCTAAAGTCCTTTGTCCTTTTTAGGCAGAATATCACCATCTCACACTTGAGAATACAACATTTACAACAATCTCAAAAAATACACAACAAGAACACCCTATTTACACCAAACTTAGAAAATACACAATAATAAAGGGAGAAACAATAATTTAATCTGGATTGGTCGTTCAAGAATTATATTTTTTTCGACATAAGAAATTATATTTATTAAGGTATGTTTATTAAACTTTAAGTTCAATTGTTCATATTATAAATATATATATATATATATATATATTAAAATATGCACTGATATGATTATAAGGTTATTATGTTTATTGAGATGATGATTATGGTTATTATTGTGGGGTTGGTTGTAATACCCGAGATTTTCGTTCTGGTTATTTTGAATTTTTTCTTTCTAGGCCTTTTGGTTGTCGAGAGCTAGTATTATTTTATCGTTCACTGATTTTGTGTTTATGTGGTCATATGGGTTTATCTGTTTCATGTTTCCATTTTGGATCGACGTTGTCCGTAAGCATTTCGTCGTCTTCGTTCTGTGCATTTTCAGAAATTCGAGTCGTCGAGTCATGGCAACTTGCCACTGGCCGGCCAGGTGTGCACGAGCAGGACGTACGAGCAAGGCACATGAGCCGGCGCTCCTGCCTGGAGCAGGCGTGCATGAGCAGGTGCTTGTGTTCGGTGCTCGTGCGTCCCGGCAGAGTCCTGGCAGTGTGCGCGCACGACCGGCCGCTAGTGTTTATCTGCTCGTTCATCGCCCGCCAATATAAAAATGATCGGGCAGACGAGTTCTTCACCCATTTTTCTCGCCCAACTCATCCCCTCCGTAGCCAGCACTCGGAAAACACGAAGTCATGGAGTAAAACTATCGATCCATAAGGTTTTTGAGTTCCTAACAACGATTTACTCATCCTTTAATCTCCTCTGATCAACCGAATCAAGGTTAGATTTCCTAAAAATCTAGTTTTCGGGAAATTGAGGATTTTGATTGATGTCATCCGTTTAATCCGAATTAGCTTAGATTAGTGACGGATTATCAAAGATTAAGTTATATTCTAACTTTTCTATTGTTATTCCGTGGTTTTATTGCTAGCGATTCGTCGTTTTATTGAGTTCCTAACTGACGCTTTCAAGGTGTTCGGTAAATTGTCGTAGAGGGAATTTGGGTTTTCTATGATTATACTTCCTCGTACAATCGTTGATTTATTGATGATATGATGCTAGGGCCGAGTTCCTTGCGAAGAGATCGTATTGAACCCTTCCGTTCGTCATCGTCTTCATTTTCTAACATCAAGGGTTTCGAGCTTTCCGATCGACCATATTCTTCGGAATAATCATGGACGATTACCGAGGCAAGTATCTTGCCCATACATTTCGTATTTGGTGGATATAATAGTTGGTAAATGACTATGTGTGCTATTTGAGTACTCATAATGAATTTTCAAAAGGATTGATATAATCATATTAACAGCTTTCTTTCAAAACGCTTGAGTGCTTTGTGAATAAATGAGTTTTGCAGATACGTTGTATTGTGGTTGCGAGTTGAAATATATTGTCTTCGGGGGTTGTGTAATATCCGGGGGTAATTTTTTTTCGTGTTACTGTTGATTTGTACGTATTCATTTGGAATTGTACAAGTGTTGTTGTTTTGGACCGATACAATGTATATTGTATTGGAATATTTCGGGATCGGAATATTTATACTTGTCGTCGGGTTGGTTTCGTCATTTGAATGTTGGTTGGAGAGTTTGGATTTTTGGCTAAGTACACTAGCCTTAACGTACGCTACATGTGTAGCCTTACGTACGTTATGGGCTGAGTATTACGTACGTTAGACCTGTAAGGTTACGTACGTAATGCTTGGTAGGTGGTAGGAACCTTCCTCGTGGTCACTTTCGGCCGGTGGGTCCCGAGCATCTTCCGATCGGATCTCACTATTGCAGTCAACGGACCCTTACGTACGTTAAGAGGTAAGCTCTACGTACGTAATGCAGGTCTTAATAACATACGTAATAAGCTTTTGTTTACGTACGTTAAGGCCTTCGTATTTTAGCCCAGTTAGTTCTGGATTTTTCATTACGTATGCTAATGTCTTAGCATAGCGTACGTAATGCCTCTTACGTACGTTAACCATAGTGTATAACATACGTAATGAATTGGTCAGTCTATTTATCTTGGTTTCGTCTTTCATTTCCTCACGAACCAAAACACATTTTCTCTCCCTAGAATCGTCCGTTTGGACTTGTTATTGATGTTTAGCCTCTTCCAACTCGATCTTGATCATCCTAGCTTGGATTAAAGCTTGAAGTTGGAAGCTTGTTGGTGCTCCTTTGGTGTTTGGAGGCTTCTTCTTGTTCTTCTTTGGTAAGTTCCCTCAATCTATTGTTCTTCAAGTGATTTTCGAGTTTTTGTTGTTGTTTTCTTCGGGTATTGTGTGATTAATGGAGTATATCATGATTCTTCATGGTTTTGATAAACCTTTGATGAAGAACATGATGGTATTGCTTGAGTTGGATTATGTTCTTGATGTTTTAGATTGTTTGGAGGTTTTAATCATGTCTAGGAAAGATTATGTTATGATTGTTATATGATTAACATAGTCTTGAGATGATTATTGTTGTTGGTGGTGTTCTTGTAAGATTTTAACCATTTTAGTAAGGATTTATGATGATTTAGGAGGTGATTATCATAATTTGAAAATGGTTGAGTGAATCTTGTGGTTTAATCCGAATTCATGAGGTTATGATGAAGGATTTTTATTTCAAACATCATGGTTATTGAGTTGATGATGTTCTTGGGGTGATAATGATAATATTGATAATATTATCATTGTAGGAGGATCAATTTGATGATATTGGTGATATTATCACTTTGAGATGTTTGTTTTGATGATTTTTCTTAAATGAATCTTGTTGAATGGATTTCACAAGTGTTAAGAATGTAATGATCATGTTAATTGATCATCGAGGTGTTGGAGAATGTTAGAATTCATAGTTGAGAACTATGATATTCGTTCGTGCAGTGTGATCGATCCGTGTTTGAATCGGGCTTTGTCCTTGTCATTGTTTTCTATTGATTTTGTGTTTTTGAATGAATCGTTTTCATTCAAGGTTGTTCGAGTGTTTGTGATCGTCGGGAGGCGCCGTTCGTCGTTTCGTGCCAGGACGTTGATCGTGGAAGGACTTTCTCGCCTTCGGTTTGAGGCAAGTTTTATACTTGTACTGGTCAATGAGATTAATGTTATCATATATGTGTATGAATGTGTTGTATCATTTCGAGACATAGTCTCTTCGTGATTTATTGATATTTGGGGATTGTTTGATACAATACCCTTCGGTGATTTTACCAGTTGTGATTGTTATTCGTTAACGGCCGGTTTAAGGCATTGAGATTCTTGTTGTCGATAGCCGGTTCGCGGTATCGATGTATCGATTATTATTGTTGACCCTAATGTCGTTCTGAGGCATCGTTGAATCGTTATTATCGAATTGGAACTATTACTATGATGTTGCATTGGCCGATTGAAGGCGTTTGATATATTCGTTATCATATCTGTTTCGGTGGTCGGTTTAGAATGCCGGGATATCTATTCTACCGTATCATTGGTTATCGATTCACCGTTCTAAGGTAATCGATGTATTTAATTGGGATTATCGAAGATAATTCCCATCCGTTGTATCATTGGTTATCGATTAACCATTCTAAGTTAATCGATGTATTTAATTGGGATTATCGAAGATAATTCCCATCCGTTGTATCATTGGTTATCGATTAACCGTTCTAAGTTAATCGATGTATTTAATTAAGATTATCGAAGATAATTCCCATCCGTTGTATATTTGGTTATCGATTAACCATTCTAAGGTAATCGATGTATTTATTTGGGATTATCGAAGATAATTCTCATCCGTTGTATCATTGGTTATCGGTTGACCGTTCTAAGGCAATCGACATATTTAATTGGGATTATCGAAGATAATTCCCATCCGTTGTGTCATCGTTATCGATTGACCGTTCTAAAGGTAATCGATGTATTGAATTGGGACTGTCAAGGATAGTTTCCATCCGTTGAGTTGTTGTGATCGATTGGCCATTCCAAGGCAGTCGAGGTATTTGAATTGGGACCGCCGTGGACGGGGCCCATCCGTGAGTTATTGTTGTCGTGTTGGCCGACTCAAGGCAGCATGCTGTTACTCTTGTGAGTTTGGAAATCTTGGGTTTGTTACTGTTGTGATTAATTATGTTTTGGAGGCTAGTCTCGGCTAGTGCTCGATGGGTAAGCTTGGGGCTTGAACCTTCGCGGTTGGTTTCCCAACACCTACGATTCGATGAGTCACGATCATGTTAATGATCTCATTATGGGTAAGCTTGGGGCTTGAACCTTCGCGGTTGGTTTCCCAACACCTACGATTCGATGAGTCACGGTCATGTTAATGATCTCATTATGGGTAAGCTTGGGGCTTGAACCTTCGCGGTTGGTTTCCCAACACCTACGATTCGATGGAGTCACGGTCATGTTAATGATCTCATTATGGGTAAGCTTGGGGCATGAACCTTCGCGGAATGTTTCCCAACACCTACAGATCGATGGAGTCACTGGCCACTGGGTGATCTCATTATGGGTAAGTCTGGGGCTTGAACCTTCGCGGTTGGTTTCCCAGCACCTGCAATTCAGCAGGTCACGGTCATTGGATGATCTCATTGTGATACGGCTTCGTGCCGTGGCTTCGGTCCTCATTGATACAGCTTCGGGCTGTTTTGGCTTCGGGCCACTGTGGTGATTGACAGCTTCGGCTGAGGGGCATTCAGGCCATTGTGATGTATGGGTATCTCTGCTGGAGCCTTCAGGCATTGTGGTTCGTATCTATTTCAGTGTTGGCTTGTTTTACCTTCGTGTGATATATTGTTGTGTTCTGTATTGATGATTCGCCGTTGGGCACTTGTGTTCTAACCTATTGAGCAGGTATTGATCATATGCCGTGGGCATAGTGTTTCACGAATGCTCGATTCTTACTTTGGTTTGTGAGCATCTCGTTTACCATTGTTGTACTGTTCCTTTTGCCTTTGGATGCATATCATGTTGTACATGTATTTGATATCCATTATCTGGATGACTGACCCCGTGGGGGCGGAACATGTTTTCATGTTTTAGGTACTTGCGAGGACAGAGTTGAGACACAGGGGCATGACGATGGCGACGAGGCATTCGAGCGATACTAGTCCGAGATGTTTTGGTGTTCATGTCTGTCAGATAGTTTGGAGTACTCCAGTTTTGTCAGTTATTGTCATTTTGTATTATCCGAGCAAGGCTCGTGGATGTCGTTGTATCTTATTTGGGCCATGTAGGCCCATCATTCATTGAAATTCCATATCGGAATATTATGTTGGATGTCGTGTCGGGATTGTGATTCCCCTTTTTGGTCGATTAGTTGTATTTTTGGTCGTGTTAGCTTTGGTGGATCTCTGGTGTGGGGTCCACGGCCGTAATAACTTGATAGGATTTGGGGGTGTTACAGAAGATGGTATCAGAGAATTGGGTTGTGAGATACCCTGATATGTGAGTTATGTGGCTCTACCGACGCGGTAGTAGTGGGGTTGTCAGGTTATGACAATCTGGACAATCAGGTTTTGTGGGTCGTGATAGTTGAGCGACTGTATGAGTCTTTCCTTCATCGAGTCGTCGTCGGTGAAGACTAGTATCGCAAGACCTCGAAGCTTCGTATGACCTGTGTAAAGACTCGATTCTCTTGTATGTTCATACATTCATTATGCCATAGATTATACACGTTTTGTCGAAATCTTTATGTAACATTGTGTTACGACCCATTCATGATTAATTGCTTTGGAGCGTGTCGGCCCAGTATTGGCTATAATTAGCATGTTTGAAGTGATTGTTTATTTGTTGAGTATGTATACTCATGTTTGGCTATTGACTTAGCATTGTGGATTGGCCGTTGAAGCATATTTGAGCTTTGTTCATGATAGAACGTTATTCTTTCAGTATGGAAAGAAGAAACCGAGAATGTGGCAGAGGGGGTAAAGTCTGCAGAGCAGGCCGAAACCCAGAACCTCGTGATTATGCCTGTGCGGATGCCGAGAGGGATCAGAATTCAGCCGGAGATGTGACTTATGCGACCGGTTCCCCTTCGGAACGTCATACTCGAGGAGTCAACCAGACTGAGAGTGATCACATTGACCCTTACTTGCTTATGAGGGGCATGATGGCCCAGATGATTCAAATGACGCAGATAATAGAGACCATGCAGACCTCAGTGGTCCGTGGTCCACCGCAGCAGGGATCCCAGGTGCCGTTTTATGGACAGTCCAGGAGAGTGAGTCAGATTATCGGCGACATCTCTCGTCAGAGGCCGCCTATTTTTGAGGGTTCGTCGGAACCAGCTGATATTGTTCATTGGCTTGAACATTTTGATAAACTCTTCGACATGGTTCAGTGTCCGGAAGAGAGTAAGGTGGCAGTAGCGGCTTACTATTTGAGTAAAGGCGCTTATTCTTGGTGGCTTTCCGTGAAACCCACCGATCGTAATTGTGCTTGGAGCGAGTTTAAGACTCTCATGTTAGAGAGGTATTATCCGGCTCCACTTCGTGAAGCCAAGCTTTCAGAGGTTTTGAACCCCGAATCCGTCAAGGACGAGGGTGTTATTGTTATTGCGGAGAAGTTTCAGGGACTCCTTCAGTTTGCTTCATCTGTTATCCGTACTGAGGCGGATAAGATCAATTATTTTAGCAAGAGGATGAACCCGCAATTGACGATGCAATTGTTCAACCATAATTGCAATTCACTTGGTGAATTCATCGAGAAGGCCCTTGGAGCAGAGCTTTTGATCAAGGAACTTGCTCGGAAGAACCCTTCAGTTTCTTCCGGTGAGAGGACTAGGATGTCGGTTCGTTCAGAGGGATATCGGGCTCCGATGCCCAAGAGGTCATCTTCTAGTCGTCTTCGTGCTGGGAAAGCATCTTCTTCTCAGGCGACGGGTTCGACCATTGTTTGCTTTAACTGTGATATAATAGGACATCGCAGTACTCGGTGCTCGATGCGGTCTATTGCTTGTTTTCTGTGTGGGAGGCAGGGACACCTTCAGAAATACTGCAGGGGTTCTACTGCCAGTAGATCTCAAGGAAGCTCACGGGCCTCAAGAGATTTTGTTGCTTCAGTCCGTACTCCATCCAAGGGGTCATATCGGGCTTCGGGAGCTAGAAGTATGGACACTCGAGGAGGAGCGGCGAGCTCAGATTTGGGTTTTCCTCGAGTCGATGAGATCGATGAGTTCGATGACCTGGAGGGTGTTGATTTCGGATACATTTGAGATGTGGCCTTGAATTGTATTTTCCTTGTTTTTTCGGACTGATGTTTTGACTCAGTCTGTATTGTAGTATTGTGGTTGCGAACCATTTGTTGTTGATCTATCTTGTAATAATTATATCTGAGAATCTTGAGATTTGAGGTCGTGTGACGTATTTTTCCTTCCTTTTGGTATTGTACCCGAGATCTTGTAATAATCTGGGTAATTGTTCATTTCAATTCGAGACGCCGAGTCGTGAGGACTTGGGCGTGCGGTTGATATGGTCCCGAGGACTATTTGTGCGTTGTTATTTTCTTTTGTGACGTAAGTCAGTGATTGCATGGGCGTCCGATGCTGATGAGAACGGGGGAGTGTACCGATGATTGTAGACATGTACAATGGGCGGCACCGCGGTGTGTGTGCCGGTGTTACTAGTCATGCGGTTGGTACGACTTCTGTTGGTCTCTAGCGGGAGAGTTATGTTTGGTGATCTCACGGTTGGTTGAGTGTTTTTATCCCTTGTTTTTGCCGTGTTCGGGCGGAGGAGACGGGGACCCGTGGGGTTGGCCCGATTACTCGGGCGAAGTGGTTCGCATGAGGAGTATTCTGGAGATGTTGTTTTCTTATCACGATGGATAGTCTTTATCCCTTGTTGCGTACCACGAGTTTGAGGACGAAACTCTTTTTAAGGGGAGTATGTAATATCCGGGGTAATTTTTTTCGTATTCTTGTTGAATTGTACGTATTCATTTGGAATTGTACAAGTGTTGTTGTTTTGGACCGATACAATGTATATTGTATTGGAATATTTCGGGATCGGAATATTTATACTTGTCGTCGGGTTGGTTTCGTCATTTGAATGCTGGTTGGAGAGTTTGGATTTTTGGCCAAGTACACTAGCCTTAACGTACGCTACATGTGTAGACTTACGTACGTTATGGGCTGAGTATTACGTACGTTAGACCTGTAAGGTTACGTACGTAATGCTTGGTAGGTGGTAGGAACCTTCCTCGTGGTCACTTTCGGCCGGTGGGTCCCGAGCATCTTCCGATCGGATCTCACTATTGCAGTCAACGGACCCTTACGTACGTTAACAGGTAATCTCTACGTACGTAATGCAGGTCTTAATAACGTATTTGTTTACGTACGTTAAGGACTTCGTATTTTAGCCCAGTTAGTTCTGGATTTTTCATTACGTACGTTAATGTCTTAGCATAGCGTACGTAATGCCTCTTACGTACGTTAACCATAGTGTATAACGTACGTAATGAATTGGTCAGTCTATTTATCTTGGTTTCGTCTTTCATTTCCTCACGAACCAAAACACATTTTCTCTCCCTAGAATCGTCCGTTTGGACTTGTTATTGATGTTTATCCTCTTCCAACTCGATCTTGATCATCCTAGCTTGCATTGAAGCTTGAAGTTGGAAGCTTGTTGGTGCTCCTTTGGTGTTTGGAGGCTTCTTCTTGTTCTTCTTTGGTAAGTTCCCTCAATCTCTTGTTCTTCAAGTGATTTTCGAGTTTTTGTTGTTGTTTTCTTCGGGTATTGTGTGATTAATGGAGTATATCAAGATTCTTCATGGTTTTGATAAACCTTTGATGAAGAACATGATGGTATTGCTTGAGTTGGATTATGTTCTTGATGTTTTAGATTGTTTGGAGGTTTCAATCATGTCTAGGAAAGATTACGTTATGATTGTTATATGATTAACATAGTCTTGAGATGATTATTGTTGTTGGTGGTGTTCTTGTAAGATTTTAACCATTTTAGTAAGGATTTATGATGATTTAGGAGGTGATTATCATAATTTGAAAATGGTTGAGTGAATCTTGTGGTTTAATCCGAATTCATGAGGTTATGATGAAGGATTTTTATTTCAAACATCATAGTTATTGAGTTGATGATGTTCTTGGGGTGATAATGATAATATTGATAATATTATCATTGTAGGAGGATCAATTTGATGATATTGGTGATATTATCACTTTGAGATGTTTGTTTTGATGATTTTTCTTAAATGAATCTTGTTGAATGGATTTCACAAGTGTTAAGAACGTAATGATCATGTTAATTGATCATCGAGGTGTTGGAGAATGTTAGAATTCATAGTTGAGAACTATGATATTCGTTCGTGCGGTGTGATCGATCCGTGTTTGAATCGGGCTTTGTCCTTGTCATTGTTTTCTATTGATTTTGTGTTTTTGAATGAATCGTTTTCATTCAAGGTTGTTCGAGTGTTTGTGATCGTCGGGAGGCGCCGTTCGTCGTTTCGTGCCAGGACGTTGATCGTGGAAGGACTTTCTCGCCTTCGGTTTGAGGCAAGTTTTATACTTGTACTGGTCAATGAGATTAATGTTATCATATATGTGTATGAATGTGTTGTATCATTTCGAGACATAGTCTCTTCGTGATTTATTGATATTTGGGGATTGTTTGATACAATACCCTTCGGTGATTTTACCAGTTGTGATTGTTATTCGTTAACGGCCGGTTTAAGGCATTGAGATTCTTGTTGTCGATAGCCGGTTCGCGGTATCGATGTATCGATTATTATTGTTGACCCTAATGTCGTTCTGAGGCATCGTTGAATCGTTATTATCGAATTGGAACTATTACTATGATGTTGCATTGGCCGATTGAAGGCGTTTGATATATTCGTTATCATATCTGTTTCGGTGGTTGGTTTAGAACGCCGGGATATCTATTCTACCGTATCATTGGTTATCGATTCACCTTTCTAAGGTAATCGATGTATTTAATTTGGATTATCGAAGATAATTCCCATCCGTTGTATCATTGGTTATCGATTAACCGTTCTAAGTTAATCGATGTATTTAATTGGGATTATCGAAGATAATTCCCATCCGTTGTATCATTGGTTATCGATTAACCGTTCTAAGTTAATCGATGTATTTAATTGGGATTATCGAAGATAATTCACATCCGTTGTATCTTTGGTTATCGATTAACCGTTCTAAGGTAATCGATGTATTTATTTGGGATTATCAAAGATAATTCCCATCCGTTGTATCATTGGTTATCGGTTGACCGTTCTAAGGCAATCGACATATTTAATTGGGATTATCGAAGATAATTCCCATCCGTTGTGTCATCGTTATCGATTGACCGTTCTAAAGGTAATCGATGTATTGAATTGGGACTGTCAAGGATAGTTTCCATCCGTTGAGTTGTTGTGATCGATTGGCCATTCCAAGGCAGTCGAGGTATTTGAATTGGGACCGCCGTGGACGGGGCCCATCCGTGAGTTATTGTTGCCGTGTTGGCCGACTCAAGGTAGCATGCTGTTACTCTTGTGAGTTTGGAAATCTTGGGATTGTTACTGTTGTGATTAATTATGTTTTGGAGGCTAGTCTCGGCTAGTGCTCGATGGGTAAGCTTGGGGCTTGAACCTTCGCGGTTGGTTTCCCAACACCTACAGTTCAGTAGGTCACGGTCATGTTAATGATCTCATTATGGGTAAGCTTGGGGCTTGAACCTTCGCGGTTGGTTTCCCAACACCTACTGATTGAGAGTCACGGTCATGTTAATGATCTCATTATGGGTAAGCTTGGGGCTTGAACCTTCGCGGTTGGTTTCCCAACACCTACGATTGATGAGTCACGGTCATGTTAATGATCTCATTATGGGTAAGCTTGGGGCTTGAACCTTCGGTTGGTTTCCCAACACCTACGATTCGATGAGTCACGGTCATGTTAATGATCTCATTATGGGTAAGCTTGGGGCTTGAACTTTCGCGGTTGGTTTCCCAACACCTACTGATCGATGGAGTCACGGTCACTGGGTGATCTCATTATGGGTAAGTCTGGGGCTTGAACCTTTGCGGTTGGTTTCCCAGCACCTGCAATTCAGCAGGTCACGGTCATTGGATGATCTCATTGTGATACGGCTTCGTGCCGTGGCTTCGGTCCTCATTGATACAGCTTCGGGCTGTTTTGGCTTCGGGCCACTGTGGTGATTGACAGCTTCGGCTGAGGGGCATTCAGGCCATTGTGATGTATGGGTATCTCTGCTGGAGCCTTCGGGCATTGTAGTTCGTATCTATTTCAGTGTTGGCTTGTTTTACCTTCGTGTGATATATTGTTGTGTTCTGCATTGATGATTCGCCGTTGGGCACTTGTGTTCTAACCTGTTGAGCAGGTATTGATCATATTCCGTGGGCATAGTGTTTCACGAATGCTCGATTCTTACTTTGGTTTGTGAGCATCTCGTTTACCATTGTTGTACTGTTCCTTCTACCTTTGGATGCATATCATGTTGTACATGTATTTGATATCCATTATCTGGATGACTGACCCCGTGGGGGCGGAACATGTTTTCATGGTTTAGGTACTTGCGAGGAGAGAGTTGAGACACAGGGGCATGACGATGGCGACGAGGCATTCGAGCGATATTAGTCCGAGATGTTTTGGTGTTCATGTCTGTCAGATAGTTTGGAGTACTCCGATTTTGTCAGTTATTGTCATTTTGTATTATCCGAGCAAGGCTCGTGGATGTCGTTGTATCTTACTTGGGCCATGTAGGCCCACTGTTGTCATTGAAATTCCATATCGGAATATTATGTTGGATGTCAGTGTAGGGATTGTGATTCCCCTTTTTGGTCAGTTAGTTGTATTTTTGGCCGTGTTAGCCTGGTGGATCTCCTGGTGTGGGGTCCACGGCACTGTAATAACCCAATAGGATTTGGGGGTGTTACAGGTTGTGTGTTGGAATGTGTATTTGTTTTTGAACGCGTAATGTTGCGTGTATTGTTTTGTTGACCTTATTGATAAGGAGGTTGTGCTTTTTTGGTGTTGTTTGGAAGGTATGTCTTCTCGTTGTATGTGATTTGTTTGTTAAGTGATACTATACTGGGAAAGGATTGTTGAAACCTCCAGAATCTGTCCTCGCTAGTATGGATCGAGTTTTACCATTGGTTTATTCACTCGGGTATGCACGTAGAAGCTTCGAGGTTCATGCTTGCTAGCATGGGACGCGAATAACCATTGGGCGTATGATTGATATAGATGTTAGGGTTGTGGACCCTGTAACACCCCCAAACCACTCGGGAATATTACAGTGCCGCAGACCCTCTCCGTGAGGATCTACCAGGCTAACTGCATAAACAATACATCACATTACATGCCAACATGGCTAAAAAACGAACCTTTAGAGCGATTTGGTCTTTCATCACAATATACAAACCAGACACACATAATTATGACACCACCAGACCCAAACTAGGTTTAAATACACGAGTTGTTGCTCTTACAATCAGAAAATACAACAGTGGAAAAGACACATCATGCCTTGACCAAAATACTCAGCACTAGTCTTCATGTGATTAGTATCGTCATCTTCCATCATCCTTCGTACCAATCTTGTATTTTGCTCCCCCAGAGCCTGCATGCAGGGGCAGAGCCAGGGGGTCCGGGAGGGTCCACAGACCCTGCTGGCCGGACGGAATTGCAAGGAAGGGGGTCCGAGGAGGGTCCGATTGGGGGGTTCCTGGGAATTGCAGGAGTGGGGACTGGGGAAGGAGGGTTTTTGGGGTGGAACAGGCGAACAGGGAAGAAGACGATGGATCCCTCATTTTTCTTTTTCTTTTTTTATTCCCCTTAGATGTCGTTTCAGTAAGTAAACTTACTGAACCTAAATGATGTCGTTTTGTACTCTAAAAAAAATTAAAACAGACGGGTGGGTTATTTAAAACAGGGGGGCAGGGCAGCAGAACCAAAATTAAAAGCCGCAGAACAGAGGGGCGAGGCTGCGAGCGTCTGGGAGAGAAACAAACCTACTCCATCAGAGGATAAATTACTCCACTCAATTTTGTATCCCGCTTCCCGGTCAATTATTGGAGTATTCATCTAGCTCAAGACTCAAGAAGACAAGGTTCTATTTAAATTTTTGGGTTTTAATTATGATTTTTTATTAATTTTGATTTATAATTTAAGATTTATTTATTGAAATTGGGATTTGAGAAAATCTTCAAAAGTACGATTTATGCATACTAATTGATATTTGTTGAGTCACTTGAGTCTTGAGTATAACTTGAAAATATGATTTGTTTTGTTATTTTCGATTATGGGATATTTGTTGAATCGAATGTACTTGGGGAGTATGAATTTATTTATTGTTTGTTGATTCATGATTGATTGATTGATATAGGAATATGGAAAAATATTTTTCACGAATAAGAGCCCATAAACAATGAGTACTCCCCAACAACAACTTGTTGTGTCTTCAAGTACACCGAGTGAGGATTTTATTGTTAAATCAAGTGGAAAAAGTGCTAGAACGGAATCGGAGACTAACCCTATTTGAGAAGGGGGTGATATTCTTCGTGAATGCATAAACGGGTATGAGCCACGGATCATAGATGAAGCTAGAAGAAAATATGTGCAAATGGGTCCTTGTCAACCACTTTCTCATATTTATCCAAAAATAAAATTACAAGATCGAATGAGGGCATTTCAATTTGAATGGTTCAAAAAATGGGAATGGTTGGAATATAGCATTTCAAAAGATGCCGCATTTTGCTTATGGTATTATCTTTTTGGAGATAAAAAAGTCGGAGATGAGGTATTTTCTAAAAAAGGATTTCGAAATTGGAAGAAAGCTTCCGAGAAATTTGGTGATCATATCGGAAGTGAAGTAAGCGCACATAACAATGCTCGGACATCATATGTTGCATTCAAAGATCAGAGACAAAGTGTGACTTGAAAAATATATGATGGAGCACATGTACTAAATGCCGCTTATAGTTTGCCTTGTGATGAAGTTGGCAAAGTAGTTAACGAGAATGCACCTATAAACCATCAACTTAATTCTCCTTGTATTCAAAAACAAATTGTTAGATCTTGTGCTTTAGAAACAACGAAAGCTATTGTTGCTAATATTGGTGATAAGTTCTTCGCTTTACTGATTGATGAGGCTCGGGATAGTTCAATAAAAGAGCAAATGACCATTGTTTTACATTATATAAACAACAAGAGTGAAGTTTTAGAGCGGTTTACTGGAGTTGTTCATGTTAGAGAAACAACCGCTCTTTTTTTGAAAAGGGCAATTGATAATTTGTTTTCTTTCACATAAGTTATCAATGTCCCAAATAAGAGGTCAAGGATATGATGGGCATCAAACATGCGGGGTGGGCCAAATGGTTTGAAAACTCTTATTTTGAATGAAAATTCATGTGCAAGGTATGTCCATTGTCTTGCTCACCAACTTCAATTGGTAGTAGTGGCGCTTGCTCAAGTAAACCAATTTGTGAGCAACTTTTTTGAATATGTGACTTTGATAACAAACAAAGTTGGTGTTTCTTGCGAATGGATGAACTAAAAGAAGCGCAACATAAAAATATTGTTGAGAGTTTAGAAAAGGGTGATATTTCGACAAGAAGAGGTTTGAATCAAGAAACTAGTTTAGCTTGACCAGGTGCCACACGCTGGGGTTCGCACTATAAAATAATTGTCCGCCTTCTATCTATGTGGTCTTTAGTGCTTGAAGTCCTTCAGAATATATACGAAGATGGACATGAATCCAAAAGTAAAGGCATCGTTGTTGGCTTGATTGATAAGATGGAAACATATGAGTTTGTATTCATTGCTCACTTGATGAAGATAGTATTGGGGTTGACAAGTAGTTTGTCACAATTTTTGCAACGAAAAGACCAAAACATTGTACATGCTATGAGTTTGGTTGTTACTACCAAGAGAGACAATTACAATATCTCAGAGAGAACGGATGGGATGATCTATTAGGAGATGTCAATAGTTTTTGTTCTAAAAATGATATTATCATCCCGAATATAGAAATAATGTCCCGGGTCGCCCTCGTCGTAAACACACATTCTTTCACCATTTCTGAGTTGATGTATTTTGTCAGGTAATAAACTATCTATACATTTATACTTATAATTAGTCAAAATTACTTATTATAATTAGTTTATTTATACTTGTTTCTCAAACATGTTCCCATTATTTTATATGTAATAGGTTGTTGACTGTATTAGTCAAGAGATGGAGAATGCTTCACTGAGACTAACACATAATTGCTTATGTGCATAGCATGCCTTAATCCTAAGAATCCGTTCTTCAATGATAGTTCTTTAGGGTTAGTTCGACTTGCAAAACTATATCCGCAAGATTTTTCAGTGGATGATCGAATGGAGCTCAAAGAACAACTAAAGATGTGGATTTCTGAAAGGAGAGGAAATGCAATATTTTCTAAATTAGAAAATGTTAGAGAACTTGCGACTAATATGGTGAAAGTGGGATTTCACACAACTTTTCACTTGGTGTATCTTCTTATCAATTTGGCTTTAGTTTTGCCTGTTGCAACTGCTAGTGTAGAACGAGCCTTCTATGCAATGGATATTGTCAAGACATATTTGCACTACAAGATGGGAGATGAATTTTTGACCGACTGTCTGGTGTGTTATGTCGAAAAAGATATTTTTTTGGGTATTGACAATGAAGTGATTATTCAATATTTCCAAGCCATGGGATCTCGCAGACTGGACTTACCGCCTTTACCATGTCTTTGAGGGGTGACTCGACCGTTAGCGGTGCAGTTATTGAATATTAATTGTATTTGGTGTTATTATTTTAGATTTGAACTTAATGTTTTTTATAAAATTTTTAAATATATACTTGACAGTCTGGACCCCCCATATATTTTCTCTGCCTCCGCCACTGTCCAGGTCAACACTATTGTAGGTAAAAAAATTCTTATTCTTCTTTTTTCCTTTTCCAATTAGCAAATATATCATAGGGATCTAATATTGAGAACCAATACTTGGAGATGAGTCTCGAGAGGGCTAATTTTGGGTTTTTGGATGGGGACGCCTACAGTAGTGAAAGCAGCAGGTTGACACCGTGGATCTCGAGATGGAGAATAATTATGAGGGAGATATCAGTGGAATAGACGCAAGACAGTAGGTTCGACTGAAGTCTCTTTGTTTATAACATGGGGAAAGGGCGAAGGATAAGGGCTCTTGGTTTAAATGACCTAGTCAAACACATTTTTTTGTTTAAAAAGACCTCCATATATATTTTTTGTTTATATAGTTCTTTTTTTAACCCTATTTGCAAGGGGGTGATACTATTAGTGACCTGGGACTTCGCAAATGCATAAACGAGTATGAGCCGCGAATTAGAGATGTATTAGAAGAAAATATGTGCAAATGGGTCCCTGTCAACCACTTTCTCATGTTTACCAAAAATAAAAATACAAGATCGAATGGGGGCATTTCAAGTTGAATGGTTCAAAAAATGGGAATGGTTAAAATATAGCATTTCAAAAGATGCCGCATTTTGCTTATGGTGTTATCTTTTTAGAGATAAAAAAGACGGAGATGAGGTATTTTACAAAAAAGGATTTCGAAATTGGAAGAAAGCTTTCGAGAAATTTGGTGATCATATCGGAAATGAAGGAAGCACATACAACAATGCTCGGACATCATATGTTGCATTCAAAGATCAAAGACAAAGTGTGACTAGAAAAATATATGATGGAGCACAAGTACTAAATGCCGCTTACCGCACTCGTTTGACAACAAGTGTAGATGTCGTTCGACTCCTTCTAAAATGCGGGGTGGCTTTTCGCGGGCATGATAAGTCGTCCACCTCATTAAATAGAGGTAATTTTCTTGAAATACTTCATTAGTATAGTTTGCGTTGTGATATAGTTGGCTAAGTAGTTAACGATAATGCTCCTACAAACCATCAACTTAATTCTCTTTGTATTCAAAAACAAATTGTTAGAGCTTGTGCTTCAGAAATAACGAAAGCTATTGTTGCTGATATTGGTTATAAGTTCTTTGCTTTACTGATTGATGAGGCTCGGGATAGTTCAATAAAAGAGCAAATGGCCGTTGTTTTACGTTATGTAAACAACAAGGGTGAAGTTTTAGAGCGGATTACTGTAGTTGTTCATATTAGAGAAACAACCGTTCTTTCTTTGAAAAGGGTAATTAATAATTTTTTTTCTTTCACATAAGTTATTAATGTCCCAAATATGAGGTCAAGGATATGATGGGGCATCAAACATGCGGGGTGGGATAAATTTTTTGAAACCTCTATGTCCATTATTTTGCTCACCAACTTCAATTGACAGTAATGGCTCCTGCTCAAGTAACCAATTTATGTTCAACTTTTTTGAATATGTGACTTTGATAACAAACACAGTTGGTGTTTCTTGCAAAAGAATGGATGAACTAAAAGAAGCGCAACATAAAAATATTGTTGAGAGTTTAGAAAAGGGTGATATTTCGACAGGAAGAGGTTTAAATCAAGAAACTAGTTTAGCTCGACTAGGTGCCACACGTTGGGGTTCGCACTATAAAACAATGGTCCGTCTTCTAGCTATGTGGTCTTCAGTGTTTGAAGTCCTTTAGAATATATACGAAGATGGACATGAATCCAAAAGTAAAGGCATCATTGTTGGCTTGATTGATAAGATGTAAACTTATGAGTTTGTATTCATAGCTCACTTGATTAAAGTAGTATTGGGGTTGACAAGTAGTTTATCACAATTTTTGCAACAAAAAGACCAAAACATTGTACATGCTATGAGTTTGGTTGTTACTACCAAGAGACAATTGCAATATGTCAGAGAGAACAAATAGGATGATCTATTAGGAGATGTCAATAGTTTTTGTACTAAAAATGATATTAGTATCCCGAATATGGAAGATAATGTCCCGGGTTGTCTTCGTCGTAAACACAAATTCTTTCACCATTTCCCAGTTGAGATATTTTGTCAGGTAATCAACTATCTATCCATTTGTACTTGCAATTAGTCAAAATTTATTATAATTAGTTTATTTATACTTGTTTTTCAAACATGTTCCTATTATTTTATATGTAATAGGTTGTTGACCGTATTAGTCAAGAGATGGAGAATCGTTTCACTGAGACTAACATAGAATTGCTTATGTGTATAGCATGCATTGATCCTAAGAATTCGTTCTCCAATTATAGTTCGTCAGGGTTAGTTCGACTTGCAGAACTATATCCGCAAGATTTTTCAGTGGATGATCGAATGGAGCTCAAAGAACAACTAAAGATGTGGATTTCTGAAATGAGAGGAAATGCAATATTTTCTAAATTAGAAAATGTTAGAGAAGTTACGACTAATATGGTGAAAGTGGGATTTCACACAACTTTTCACCTGGTGTATCTTCTCATCAAGTTGGCTTTAGTTTTGCCTGTTGAAACTGCTAGTGTAGAACGAGCCTTCTCTGCAATGAATATTGTCAATGCATATTTGCGCAACAAAATGGGAGATGAATTTTTGACCGACTGTATGGTGTGCTATGTCGAAAAAGATATTTTTTTGTGTATTGACAATGAAGTGATTATTCAACATTCCAAGCCATGGGATCTCGCAGACTGGACTTACCGCCTTTACCGCGTGTTTGAGAGGTGACTCTACTATTAGCGGTGCAGTTATTGAATATTAATTGTATTTGGTGTTATTATTTTAGATTTGAACTTAATGTTTTTTTATAAAAATTTTAAATATATACTAGACAGCCTGGACCCCCCCCCCCCCGGTATATTTTCTCTGTCTCCGCCACTGCCTGCATGTACCTCGACTCAATACAGACATCCACCCTCCGATTACTCGGGGGTTAGCAAAACACAACTGTTTTCCTAGTGCAAGTACAAAGTGCAAATACGAGCCATACATCACATATTCCGAAAACATAACAATCGAGAACATCGAACTAGTTAATCATAACAAAGACTTTTCGAGATAATTCACTTGATTAAAACCGTTCAAACCATGAAAGGTAGGAATGAAACCTCGATATACATTTTGAGAAAATATTTTAAGATCTCAGGAGTTTTTAAAAACGTTTGTGATTTAAGAATTCTCACTTATCGAAAACCACTTAGGGACACAGCCCAAAGATCATCTTCCAAAATACAAATCCAATAACAAAACATGGGGTCCACGACCCAATCATACCATTTCGATCACAAAACACAGGGTCCACAACCCAATCATACATATCAACATATTCCCAAGGATTATTCGCGTCACGTGCTAACAATCTATGAACCTCAGATGCTCCCACGGAATATACTAACCCAATGGGAAACCACATAATATCACATGTCACTGTGACAACAGTCACATAACCACAACCATGACATACATTCATAGTTATCCCGGCATCGGTATAGTAATCCATGAACCTTGAAGCCCCCTCGAGACCTACCCTATTTGGACAACACATGACGCGTACCAGACCACAACCATAAGTTATCCCGGCATCGGGCTAGCAAGCCACGAACCTCGGAGCCCCCTCGAGACCTACCCGGTTTAGATAACTCTATGGTCACGCCCGATCCATACTAGTAAGGATGGATCACAGAGATTCAACAAATCTTACCCGGCGACTCATCACTTTACAACAATAACACAACAACAAGAAAGTATCATTTCCAAACAACACTGAACATCACAACCTCCTTATAAAGGAGTAACAACTAATATCACACAACATCACATATTCACCAAACGAGTACACGTATCAATACATAATCCTCGACAAGTGATTAAGGTCTACTATATTCAAGTAGTATGATTATAACATCTTCCAACATACAACACTAATACACATATTCAGAGAACATATTTATTCACAAATCATACGAGTTATCTTCGAAGGAAAACCTTTATCGAGAATATACCGAATCTTTTTTAAAGTTCATTAAAATTGCACATATATTCCATTACCAACTATTACGTCTATGAAAGACGAAGTGTATGGGCAAGATACTTGCCTCAAAACCCCAAGCAACGGAACAACGAACGGACGGGGTCGAGCAGCCCTGAACTTCTAAGAACAACCAAGCATCTGACAGCCCCACGAACACTACGAGAATAACACCATCATAAATCAACAACACTAACCAGAGTCCGATTCGACACCAAGGACAATAAGGGTTCAAGGTGTAATACTCGAGATTTTTATTTCGGTTGCCTTAAACTATTTGTCATTTGGTGCCGGTTATTTTGTTTCGTTATAACTCGGTGGAATACGTTTCTCTATTATGTACGTATGATTTACCATGTTGTAGTGTTCGTCGAGTGAGACATGTTGTCGCATACGCCACTTTGTTTTAATGTGTGCTTGTGGTGTGGTACATTGTGTTTCGTAACTTACTCGTTATTGTTTGAATTTTAGACGGTGTGTTAATGTGACCGAGACGTTGTCGAACGTCTGACTGGACTGTCGGAATGATGGCATGAGAGCTACGGCCGTGAGAATGCCGAGTTACGGCCTTAAGGCCTGGCCGAGTTACGACCGTAAGGCTTGGTCGAGTTACGACCATAAGGCATGGTCGAGTACGACCGTAAGGCATGGCCGAGTTACGGCCATAATGCATTGCTGGGTTACGGGCGTAATGCATCCGCAAAATTTGGGCAGTAGCCCGAGAGGTCCAGTTATGGCCATAAGGGATAGGCATATTACGGATGTAAGGGAGGGTGACTGAGTTACGGCCGTAAGGTACTGCATGTTACGGTCGTAACATGCTCGGCTATATAAGGCCTGGGCGATGGGTGTTGTTCCATTTTTCCCCTTTCTCCTTCTCCCTTCGCGATTTTTGGCAGGATTTGAGAGTAGTGATTGGGAGCATCTTTATGCATCAATTTGGGAAGTTTGATCGTGTCTAACATCATCCTCCACTTGAGTTCATCCGGATTAGAGGTAACTTCTTGAATCTCCTAGGGTTGACCTTCTGGATTTTCCTCTTGATTTCGATTGTTGTTCACCTTTTGGTGATTTAATTAGTGTTATATGGTATTGTTAAACACATTCTATGGTTTTTATATCCGTATCTTGAGTTCGGTTGAACCTAATTAGGATTTTTAGTGTTCTAAGGAAATCTCGAACATTTAATGTCCGATTAAATGTCTCAGAGGGTTTCCTTTGGTTCTTGGATGTGTTTTCCATTGTTTTCAATCGTTATACTCATAGTAATCATGTTTCCGTTGTGCTTCACGGAATATTGTAGGTGTTCGGGGTTTTCCGGGTCGTTCCGTGTTTATAGTAATATTTGGGTGTCGTCTATCGAGGCAAGTATCTTGCATATACGTTTTGTGTCTTGCGAATAGAGTTTACGTGTTGGGTTTACGATGATTTGGTTTCTCTCCATGGATATGATTCATGGGAATTGATTAATTTGAACGTTGATTGTATTGATGATATATTTGCTTGTTTAATGTTGTGAATTTGTGTTGATGATGTTAATCGTGTTGTTATGTTGTGCATGGTTGTTCTTGAAAGAGGTACCGTAATGATTATGATGATTGGATCAGATTGATTATATACTTGGGTACGTATTGTGATGTATTTTTGATTGGTTGGACATAATTGTAATAAGATGTATTGTTTCGTGGTAGTGTCTTAAGATGATCCTTATGTATTGTGAAATGAGTGTGTGGAACCAAGTATGGTCCGTTATGACCTCTGGAGTTTGGTACATGATGTGTACGAATAGTGAATATGTGGAACCAAGTACGGTCCATCGTGACCTCTGGTGTTCGGTACATGATATGTACGAACAATGAATATGTGGAATCAAATACAGTCCGTTGTGACCTCTGGAGTTCGGTACATGATGTGTACGAACAACGAATATGTGGAACCGGGTTCGGTCCGTCGTGGCTTCCGGGGCTCGTTACTTGACGAGTACAAACAGTGATTGAATGGATAATATTTTGACGTTTGATCACGGACCCGTAACGATATCCTAGCTAATGTGTTTTGAAACAAAAACCGGGATGAGGCCCCAATGATTTCGGAAAAAGTTTTGTAACTTGGGATGCGAGGCCCAGAAAGGTTTCTACTTGTAAAACCCCCGAGATGATGAGCTTACTTCCAATACTTCCTTGCTTGAATTCGAAATTCTAAAACCTCTTGGGAATATTTTGATAGTCGATTGTTGTATCTGATTCGTGGTTGCTGTTTGGTTGTTACATTTCGTATCGTATTATACTTGCACTTGCAAAATAGTGAAATATTGCTAACCCCCGAGTAATCGGGGGGTGGGTGTCTGTTTTGTGTCGAGGTTCATGCAGGTTCGGGGGAGCAGTCACAGGATCGGCAAAGGAAGTGATGAGCTATGATACTAATCAAGAGTTGGGAGTTAAGTTGAGATATGTTGTATCGACAGAGTTGTAATATGTCTTCTGCTATTTCGTAACTTTAACCCTGCGTGGGTATTTATTGTAAAGAATTGTTTTTTTCTGTTTGTGTCAGTTGTGAGACCTCATCGGTCAGTGTAGTTGTTTAAATTTGACCTTAACGGTGCATATTATTGTATTGTTTGCCCCCGGCCGGGCAAACACTTGGTCGTTTTGTGATGTTTTGCCTGGTAAATCCTCATGGGAAGGATCTACGGTGTGTAATATTCCCATATGGTATTGGGGGTGTTACATTTATGGTATCAGAGCTTAGGCTGCAAAAACCTAGACTGTCGGGTCAAGTCGGGTCATGATTTGTCGAGTATTGTGTTGTCGTGTCATTCGAGTTCTCGGGTGACAAGTCGAGTTGTTCGTAGTCACAACATGGCGGATGTGTTGTCAGATGAGATTAGTATCATGGGAAACCATCATCTCCGTGCGGCCTATGGACGTAAGTCTCCTCTTTTATGCGAGGTATCTGTGTTTCATGATTTCATTATGTGAGGTAATTGTTGTGCGTAATTTTGGTTGCATGATAATGTGAAGTGGAATCCATGTTTGATACTTGTGGTACACTGCGTATGTATTGAGCTGGATGTATTGATGTCTTGGACACCGAGGGGTGCAATATAATGTGAAAACTGTGAACCTTGATATGTTTTAGAAAATGTATCGACGGTATAGTTCGTGAGGAACTCAGATGGATGGTTTTGATGTATGTTTAAACTTGATTCTCACGAGTTGTATTTGATTGAATTGGTGATCTTGTTTGCCGTTTGGGCATGTGGTCTCAAATTCGGTTATTTTTGAATAGTTGTTGAAGGGAGATAGTAAATCAAGCTCCGCTGCGTGTAGGTTTGAAAACAGTTTTCTGAAAGATCTTATTGGCTCGAGTATGTTTGTGGATAAATCTATTATTGTAAATATTCTAATGGTGCGTTTAAACAACAGTTTGGTATGGATTTTGAAAACAGTTGAACTTTGACGAGTTGGTCAAGTATTTTCAAATGACACCTTCAGACGGTATTTGAAAGATGTGTTTTGAAGTACTTCGGATATTGTAAAATGTTACCGTCATTTTTGGATATGTTGAAAGGATTTCGAGAAGTTTTTAAGTTGTAAAATGACTTTGATTTTCAGTATTTAAAACATTATGTGTTTGTGTGTTGGGACTAAGTCGTTGCAACGAGCTTGTTATGTTGTTATGCTCGTCGGAGAATTTTGCAGTGTTTTGAAATGTCGGGATACATTGTTAGAAGATGATCATTAACCTTCGGAGCTGTTTTGAGGCCACTGAGTTCATTATGTTGTCTTGCAGCTAGTGGTTACGGCCGTAAGGTGTTTTCTATTCCGGCTGTAAGCGGTTAGATGTTATGGCCGTAAGAAGTTATTTGTTACGGCCGTAAGCTTCTGACTGTCACGACAGTAACCTTGTTGTTACAGCTATATCTGTGCTCTTTATCGATCGTTTGATTTCTATTGATATGGTCGTATGGTCTGCTAATGACGATCGTGAACTTTAACTATTATATCAGTAATGATACACTCGGTTGTTTATCATGTATGAGTATTATTGACGTTGTTGATCATTACCATTCTTGCTAACTAATTTCGGTTGTACACTTAAGTGTTGTGACTGCATATTCTGATTTAATTGTATTATTCTAAGACGTTATCCTGATGTGATAGTTGATTTGTGGGATGATTAGTACAAGTACAAGAGGTTTTCCATCCGGGAATGGTTTGGCGAAACCTCCGGGGGTCGATGCTAAGGGGCATGGCCGCGGATTATCATGTGCGTTGTTATTTGTGATGGTGTGGGGTGGTAACATGTGGTTACCTTGTATGTCGTTAATGGTAATAATGATATATATTGATAAGGTCATTTTGATGATATCATTTATCGAATAGATTTGATAATTCAAAATGTTGTTTTGCAAATGATTTCAAAATGAAACAATTATGATAATGGGTTCATGGTTTTGATTAAACGGCCGAGGTATTAAAAGTATTTTCAAAAAATTCATTTCAGAAAAAATGTTCAAATTCAAGAGTTTTAAAATATTATCATTTGAACGAATACCTCGAAAATTTTTATTTTTAAAGAATGTTACAAATGTCAGACCGCAATGATATGTATGTGGTTTTGACTGTGTTTGTTTTGGTGAAGGTCGTACATTTTGTTGATATGGCTAAGTGAATTTATTATGAATTTAAGTTCTATTGTTGTAGTGATAGTTCGTGTATCTGTGTGATGACTCGGAGTGATTATTCTATTGTGTTACTATTTGGTTGTCCTATGTTGATTATGTGATGTTTTTATTTTGTCGTTCTGAACGGTTGTCCGTTCAGTATGCTGGGGGGTCGTGGCCGAGGATGTGATCGTGGTAGTGGATGTAATTAGGAGTATGTCAGGGTGACTCACTCGCTGTCGAATACCAATCAGCTCAGTACAGATGGTCGGTATGACCAGTCGTGTAATCAGGGGCAATCAGCCAGAGGTAATGTTGACATTGGCGCCGTCACCATCCTTCATCAGGTGGTTGACCAGTTGGCGCAGATGAATCATGTAACACCCCCAATCCACTCAGGGATATTACACGCCGTAGACCCTCTCCTCGAGGATCTACCAGGCTGATAACTAAATCAAACATCTAAACATCGCCTTTAAGGCTAAAATGGCTCAGTAGACCGACTTGGTCTTTCAATAGTAACATACAACTCAATTCCAAACACATACCCACGCAGGGGTCAAAATACAATAAACTCCCGTACAACGGGAAAAGATCTTGCGGCGGAAAAGAAAATACAACTAGACCAATACGACATCAACGGATCCTCGTGTGATTAGTATCGTTCATCTTTCATCATCCTTCGTGCCGACCCTGTGCTATGCTCCAAAACCTGAATGCAAAAATAGACATCCACCCCCCAAATGCTCGGGGGTTAGCAAAACTCCATTGTTTTGCTAGTGCAAGAACAAAGTGCAAATACGAGCCATACAATTCACATTCCACGAATAACAATAACCAGGAATCCTCAAAGATCCAAACGTAAAGAAAAGTACTTCCCGAGGCAAGAGTTTGGGTAAACATTTCCAAAACCGAAAGATCGCAAATAAAGGGAAACAATTTATAAAACAGTTTAAAATGCCATCGAGAGTTTTAATAGAAAACAATTTAGGATTATAAAATCCTTCTCTTTCCAAAATCAATAGGGTCACACCCAAATGTTTTGTTTTCGCAAATAGGAAACCACCAACAATTTACAGGTCGAGCCCAACAACACGTCTCCTCAACAGACATCAAAACAACGAAACATAATCACGCACGCGCATCGCCTAGGACCGGGACGCTACCACAGACATCCCACCCGAGGCCTCGAAGGACCCTCCCGAGCTGGCTAGCGAAACAAATCACACACATCTCACGGTTGGATCAATCGCTTGTTGCATCCTAGCCACATGATCGCATGCCATGTGCCACCGTAGATTATCTCAGGCTCTCACGGTTGGATCAATCATTTGTTGCATCCTGACCACATGATCACGTGCCATGTGTCACCGTAGACCTTTAACCATATCCACACATTCACACAAATAACACAATGCAACAAAGATATCCAAACAATTCACTCAGAGGCATCAAACACTTAGCAAAACACCACGTCAAACCACAACGCACTGAAATGAAATAATATACGTCCACACGCGAATACGAAGTGCATCATCAACACCAAATATATCCATAGGATCCACATAGTCATTTACAAGACACACCATTCACAAAACACGCGCATTTTGAAAGCAAGCCTTTAACAAGGCTAAACCGAATCTTTTGAAAGTTCAATTCAAACGACCAAACAACCACATTTAGACGATCACTAATCATCATATCCATAAAACGAGAATAGTATGGGCAAGGTACTTGCCTCGAATAACCACAACGCGGAGAATCGGCCGAAGTAGGTTGGCACGAACCGACTACGAACTCGCCGACTCCACCGAACGACAATCCACAACAATGAACTACGAACGAAAACAATAACAACGAAAATGAATTCCAAAGTACGACCCAAAGCTGCTAAATTCAAAGAACAAATGACGAAGGTTCAAGGATTTCCCCCAAAACGGCCAAGAACACGATTCGTTCCATCAAATCACGAAAACAGAATTCCAAGTTGAAATATGGATATACAATCCATAGAATATGTTTAACAACATCATTTAACCATAATCGATCCATCGAAAACGGATGAAAAACGAGATCGAGGACAAATCCCCCAAAAAGTCAATTCGAAGGAAATCAAGAAATATACTTCGATTCGACGAAGAACAATGGATTAAATGATGTTAAACACAAGAATACTACCAACATTAATCATACCCATCGTGTATTAATCAACAACACGGAACGAATCGGACAAAAACGCAAAACCCCCAAATTTTCCCAAAATAGGGTTCTAGGAAATCTCACCTTGATTCGCTGGATCAAAGGAGGTTATGGAGGGATTAATCGATGATATGAACTCCCAATCTTCATGGATTAGTTGCTTGACAACATGTCTCCTGGATCGCCAAGTCTCCAGCCGCGGAGAGGAAAAGATGGAAATGAAAAACGGGTGAAAATATGGCTACTCTGTCATATTTATACAGGCACGGCCTAGCGTGCGCTACACCTTCCGGACTAGCGCGCGCTAACGGGCAGCCTCGGCCGATAACCCTCGGCCGTGGCCCACAAGGCCCTGCATCAAGACTCAATCACGGCCGGATCCTACCGCCCGATCAAGCGAGAAGGCTGCCGCGCGGACGCTAGCGTGCGCTTAGCCGATCTGCCCGTAACCTCTCGATCGAATCGCCGGCCAGTAACGACGCTAGCCGGCCGACAGCCGTGCGCTACGCCGCCGACTAGCGCGCGCTTACGCCGCGTAGCGTGCGCTACTGCCGATCCTTCCCGATTCCGTAACCCCGTAAACCCCACTGTCCCGGCCCGATAGCGTGCGTTGGTCGACCAAGCTAGCGTGCGCTATACTGCCGAGCTAGCGCGCAGACTTCCGGCCAGAAGGCACGCTACGCCGGTTCGCCGCACTCGTCCGGCCGGTACTCCGCAATCATCCGCCGAACCCACAACCGTCGGCCATCCCCCGCAACCGTCACGGCTCGGCGACTCGATTTCCGAAACGTGCGGAACGAACACGGCGAAAAGTTCGCGGACAACATCAACGACCGGAATGAAAACATAATACCATAATTAGTCATACGCGACCAAGAAACGGGTCGAGACAACAATTACAGATACGGATACCCGTAACTTTCAAGAAATTACAAAATGGCCCAAAACGCCCGGAAATCACGATACGTGATCGAATAACCAAACCGAAGTTCACAACACGTCTAACAAAGTTAAACGGACTTACAGAAACTTGAAACAATAGTTTGAACGAGATTCGCAATAATCGAACTCTAGTTCGGATAAGTCTCTAAATAGCACGGAACTAAACAAAACGTCACCGAAACGAACTCGGATGTCAAAAGCGTAGAATTAATCATTCTCGGAATGACGAAACGGTCTGAGCGAAGTCGTCAAACGGACTTCCGCCGAAAAGAAAATTACCGAAAATCGAAAATTGCGGATATTACATTCTACCCTTCCTTAAAAGAAGTTTCGTCCGAAACTTAAAATAAGTAGGAGGAGCAACATCCCGCCGTAAAATACTCAACGAGATACACAAGAACCGAAACTCGCGCCAACGACGGAACGCCACAAGCAATGCAAAGAGACATACGGCGTGAAAACACGCCCACGATGACCAACACAACGCCACGTAGAAACATAATAAAATCAACAAGTGACAAGCGTCATCAAATGCATAATACAATCGAGTCGATTATCCGGACAATCACAAAACACAACGAACGAAAATCAATAGGATTGACCAACCCAACGGTACATCAATCAAAACGCGAGCCAACCGCTGAACAAATACGGAATTCCACCGCCCAAGGGTTGGAAGATTGAAAACGAGACTAACTTCCCGAACTTAAGGGAATTAGGAAGGAGCCTGAACGCTCAACAATCACGAAACGAGAACAAAACCGAACAAACAAACGATCGAGACAACAAAAATCGAACAATCATGTCTGAAACACGAAGGATAATAAAATTCAAACAACAACTCCCAGGACGATCTGGTGAGAACTACAAGGCATGCATTCCCATAAGATCCACTAGAAAAGGAATAGCGATTGAAAAGTCACAACGACAAACGAGTTATTCCGAAATAATACCACACTCGTTCGATCAACAAAAGCAAGGGGCAGGACAAGCCCAGAAAAATGTCAACGAACATAAACGAGTCGACAGAGTCGAAAACACAAGAGTTCCAAATCCGATCCACTTCGAATAAAAGAACTAATAGAACCAGATGATGTCACTCCCGAACAAGGTTCACAAGAATCGAACCGAACTCGAAAAGAATCACAGCGATAACCAGATCGACCCACAACAAGATCACAGTTCGTTCGGACGATGAAACCGAAATACAGAACAAGTTCAGAAAGTAAGAACGAACACGAGCGAGTCGATAGAACTGAGAAAGAGAAAATGCAGAAGCCAAAAATAATAAGGGTATTATATTCGACCTCTTCTAAAAGAAGTGTCGTCCCCGAAACTCACAACAACGAAATCAAGATGACGACACAATAGGAAACCGACAGAAACATCCTTCCAAGGCCTCTCAAAGACGATTCTAATAACTGTGCTGAAGCGCGAACTCCGAAAGTCTCGGTAGCCAATTCGCAAAACTGAATTCGGTGTCCCTCGAGTCCACACTCGAAATGTGTTACCGACGAGAAGGACAATTTACACGTGCATGTCCCAGCACATCACGGTTGAAACGTCTCGGCTAACGTCGCAAAACAACATAGCAGAGATGCCAACTCAGCACAACAAAGAATCATAACACATATTATATACAACGATTTCCATCGTAAAGTAATACACACACAAACAATACAGCAACGACGGTATCGTTCGGCAACCTTAACGGCCCGAACAATAACCAGCACATAATTACAAACATCATGAAACAATCACACATGTACACAAACTTTCAAACCCAAGCTTTAACACCACACAAAGTGCGATAACACGCAAGTCACCACGAAATGACAACATTAAAGATCGTCATCACACCTCCCACAAAGGGACAACAAAAACATATGCGTGGCGAACGACTCAACGTTCACACCACCAATTCAATCACAATTCGGAGGGCTAACACCCTAACAACAATACCAACATCATACACACCTTATCCGACCACAAGCAGGAAATGATGGGTTTTAAAACGAAAACCACCTTTTGAAGACAGTTTGGAAACACGAGTTGATCTTGAGTATCATTTTACAAAAAGTTGAACAAACATCATTTTCGAGACTTTGAAAATCATCTTGCGTTTGAACAAAAATGAGGACACCTTTCTTTTAGTGAAAAACTTTCAAAAATATTCGACCCTTGGGTCTAAGCAACTGCATTTGAGAATATCTCAAAATGTTTTTGGTCCTCAATCGAATTTTTGAAATGTATTGCAGCATTAGAAAGCACCTTAAAAACACCGCAAGAAAATAATTCGTTTTAAAAGTACGTCTCAAATTTGAATTTTCTAAGATACTCAAGGTTTTCAAGGATAATTCAATGGGCTAAAATGCCCAAAAATTTTGGGTAATTATACGGAACATTATCACCGTGGGTCCGTGCGGAACCCACCAGATAAAAACCATTTACAAAAACGCCAAAAAGGCCGATGACGGTAATATTTCAAAAACTCACAAAAGCCATTTACAAAATACTAAGTACCGTCACAAGAATTTTGCCAAAACGATCAAGGCCATAACGCCAAAAACTCGGTTAAAGGAATCGGTTTTCGAATTCAAACTCAGTTGGCAAAAGGCCGAAAGCCATTTGAAAGAACTCACGCAGCGGAAAAAATTACAGTCCAAGATACACAATCCAGCAACACTACTCCTCATATGAACGAAATATGAGAGTCAAATAACCACATATCAAGAAATCAAAATCCATAAGAGGATTCCGTCATTAATCAAATAATCATAAAAATAGCTCGTGTCACATGAGGCACAATACAAAGAAGGGAGACTTACATCCACAGGTCGCACGAAGATGATGATTGCCCATGATACTAATCACGACCAACAAACTCAGACGACGCGTCGCGACACTACTCAGTCAGATAAAATCCGACGAAACAAGACTCAAACAACACGACTTGACCCGACAGCCTAGGTTTCCTCAACCTAAGCTCTGATACCATTTATGTAGGATAAGGTCGGTTTGGATAGAAGTATCCATTTTAAAATCAAGAGCCTCCAATCTCTCGATCATGGATATCATTTTTAGGGCGTGATCCCCAACCTTCTCACCTTCCTTCATCCTTGCACCGAACAGTTGCTTGGATATCTCATATCTTGCAGTTCTGCTGTGCTCACCATAAAGCTCGGTTAAGTGAGATAGAATCTGCATAGCAGAAGTCATTTTCTCATGAGCTCTCTGAAGCTCATTAGTCATGGAAGCCATCATATAAGCACGGACTTTCACGTCATCCTTAACCCACTTTTCGTGGTTTTCAATCTCTTCCTGATTGGCTCGGATCTGCACAGGAGGCGCCAGAATGTCCGTCTCCAAGACGTATCCCAATGCCTCTATACTGAGGACAATCATCAGATTGCGGAGCCAATCCACAAAGTTAGGTCCCATTAAGGTGTTCTTTTCGAGTAGAATTGCGAGTGGATTCATAGTCATATTGAGATTTGTCTGCATTAAGTATAACAGATTAATTAGTGACTCATTCAATTATGTTCTGAGTATAGAATTAAGGTCTTTTCTATTCTTGTTACCCAGCTCCCACTATTTTTATCGGAATAACACACTCCCATGTGAAATCCGGAAGTATCGTCGCTCTACTTCATAGTGGTGATCGAGTTCTTTATAAATCTTAATAGAGGGCAACCGAACAGGTTTCTAGTCTATTAATTTTCATAAAGTGGTGTCCAACACCAACCCATCTAATGGATGATTCGATCTTCTTTTTCTCCTTGTTCACTCTCCTCAACCTATACGGTTTCTATGGTTCGTGAACAAGTTAAGTTTATATCATCGACGCAAATCAGTTTCACGATTGAATCTTATCCGGCAACCTATCATGTTTCTAGGGATAAAATTTGCTCCAACCGAAGGCATTCAATGCGCTCCCGGTAATTTATCCGTCCTCCCCGAACGACTACCCCGATAACTCGGAAGCATAGCACATCCGGTTTGGATTTCAATTTCCCGAAAACTCGATGGAGGGAAGGAAAACCTTGAAACCTTATAAGCTTAATAATTTGTCGTGGGAGAATTTTCGCGATTAACGTTACACTTTGCACATTAATCATATTAGCGCGTTTGTGGCATTCATACAATATGAAACAACCATTCACAACCTAGTTGCTACCAACATGTGGTTCATGGACCATTCCTAGAAAACAAAAACTTCGTAATCTAATTACAAGTCTTCGTGTTGAATCTTCGTCTTCTCGAAATGGATCTTCCTCCGGTCTTCATCATTACATATAAATTTTACATTGAAAATTGCATCCTAGATACAAATTTTTTCTAGTAAAATAAATAGGCTCAAAACGGCCTTTACAACCCAATCGAATAAAACGAACGATTTAAAAAACTAAGTCCACGAACCACATCCCCATTCAAAAGCATTCATCCAATAAATACTAAATAAATGAAAAGCGAAGAGATATATTGATCCAATCAAAAATACGAACCGATCAAATCGATTCACATAATCGGTAATATGATAACGTTCCAAATAATTCGGTCGACCATAAATATTCCAATTAATCAAATTTCCCTTATAAAATGAAATACCATAAATCATTTTAATCATATTAAATCCAATTTAACATGCGGGAGATTAATTTTTAAGAATACACGAAAAAATCGAGCCGAGGCGAAAATGGCCTACCATGGCCGAGTCACGCTCGGCGGTGCCGCAGCGGCCAGTGGCTCGCCAGGCCTGGCCGCGGCCTGAGCTGGGCCGCGGCCCCAAGATAAGTTCCGCCTGTGCCGGCCGCAACACTGGGCCGCGCCCCCAAGATAAGATGTCGCCCAGCCGGCCGCACAGCCTGGCGCGACCCCGAGCCCCAGGCCACGGCCCTCGCTCCCGACCCTCTCGGACCGTCCAACGGCATTTCGGGGCTAGTTTTTCGACCGGATATCCAATATCTATATTCTCCAACATTCATATCTTCAATATAAATCATATTTCCAAGAAATTAAGATTTATATTTAGACATAAACTTACGAAAAATATAACTACAACGAATGTAAAAACATATACCACGATTATGACTAAATTGATTCCAAATCATTCACCATCTAATCAAGCATTCCAAATGCTAATATCGTATATACGATCGCAAAACCTCTCTCCGATACCACTGTTAGGATTCGGTGTCTAAAACGAAGGCCCAGCGGAAGCGATAAAACGAAAATTAATTCGATCCGAATCCCTACGAGGATCGATCGAGCTACGTATATACGAATATCAAAAACGAATTCACAAGAGATATAGAAACTCACCCTTGTAGTCCATTGATTAGATGGATAACCTTCTCTTGAGCTATTCCACAAGCTTTGCTTGATCTCTACGAATCTATTCCGCTCCAAGCCCTTGGACGATCCAACGACGAAAGCACCGCGTCTCTACTTGCCACGCACCGGAGAAACGACCGAAACGACAATCAGCTTGCTATCCTCCGAGGATACGGCTAGAGCTAAGTGATGAAGCTTCCAATATGAAATTATAACACTCTAAGTGTATAACTCACAATCTCTCTTTTATTTCTCAATTTTTCTCCAAGAAAAATCAAGAACTTGATGAATAAAGAAGAAGATGACGAAGAAGACTTCTCTCTCTCTTTCCTCTCTCTTATTCACGTTGGAAATGGAATCAAATGAATGAGGTTGGTTTGATGAGAAGTCTTCCTCTCTTTATTCTATTTCCACTCACATGCAAAACAAATCATCCCATATGATATTTTGCCCCACAAGTCATGTTCCTTAATATTAAAAGGAAACAACAAGACAATGGGAAGGTGGGTGGAAGGGGTTGGGGCGGCCCATGTAGAAATCGGACGAGTTCGGTTCATTTCGGACTCCCGAAAGTCCAAATAGATAAACTCCAATTCCGTTTCGATGTATTTATATCGATTAATTAATCCAATTAATTAAACATATCAAATACAAAATAATATAATTAATTTATCCAAGAAATAATTATATTCATGAATTAAATTAATCACCGAGTAATTTATTTAATTCATTTAGGCCGTAAATCAATTTATCCAATAAATCGATTTAGACATCTAATGTCCCAAATTAGATATCCAATATCTAATATTCATAATGAGAGAATAAGCTAGATTCATTCCGTAATCAATCCTATTGCGCGACTCGGTAGGTCCGTCTCAGTCAGCAATGGGAGGAACCAAAGAGTAGTATCACCACCTAGCCAGCCTGGCGGCCTACACTGTACCCCAACTGAGAACGAATGATTGGGATCATTCAAGAACCATTCTGTCGTGAATACCAGTAAACGTATAAACCCTTCTTTCAAATGTCCCGATCAAGTTATAGGGTCACGGTCAGTCAAACCCCATCTGTACTTGACTCTATGCATGCGTTAATGCAAACCGAGATCATCGAGCTCTCGTGTATCTAATACAGCTAGCTCCAATGCTTTGGCCAAAGACTTATGATCTCATCTGCCAATAACCGCATAAGACATATAACCCGTTCACTAACAGGAGAAAGAATTCTATCTTGGTATTCAGTAGGACCTGCTACTTGCCCATCAAGATGCACGTCGAGGTTGACCCCCGCCTTTCGGTTTATAGGGTCGAACTACTCTAATGAAAATATTGACGTCACAAGCACATCCCTACTAAATCCTCAAGTCGAAGGTTCACGAATACCTATTACAACCTTTTGATTCCGTCATTGACTGTCCCGGAGTGAAATCCGTGTGACGAATCGAGGGTGAGTCGGTTCGAGTATACTAATCCAATTAGCATACCTATAACGTGTGCTCCCACTAACCATTAGTGTTCGACAGACACTCTCCTTGTCAAAGAACTCGTCATACAAGTCTTCACATAAACTTAATGCCCAGTCAAGTTTCATCGACTTGCGAACGATTAAGTATTTGAGCTATAAACCTTTCCAGTGCCGACCCCCTTATCAAATAAGGAGTGGAACATTTTGCTCTCAAATATAGGGACCAGTTTCTATATGTATATTTACGAGTTGGGAATGCCAGTAACTACTAGTAAATAAAGAAACATTCATTGCCTTATATTGATGATTTACATAATAACAAGTACAATGCCCTCACTCAATATTCTCTGAGTGGCATTCGAGGGCATACTCCTAACACCACCACCACCTCAATTCTTCAATTCACAAACACCCCCCTCTTCTTCACAGCCTCGGGACGACGACATGCAAGACGTTAGTAATCCTTCTTCTATCTTTAAGAATTTGACGGATCTTTGAGAATTTTAGTTGTCATTGTAGTAGTTCTTTTGCTAAATATTTTTTATTTAGACTCGTGTTCGTTAGCGTTGGTGTTTATAGTGATTTTGTTGATGTTGCGAGCTACATGACATGTTGATATGGTTTGTATATAAATTATACTTTTCGTAATTGATTTATGTTGATTGTGATGTTTGGTGGTGTATTGTACATTTGGAATAACATGTTATCTGAACAGGTTTGGTGATTTCGAAATCTGAATTTTTTTCACTGGACTTTAGCCGACGGCATTTGCACAGACCGTCGGATAAAGTATTTATTTAAAAAAATCGAATAAAACATTTTAGCCGACGACTATGTAACCGTTGGCTAAAGTATCTATTTAAAAAAAAATAAAAAACACTTTAGCCGACGACTATGTAGCCGTCGGCTAAAACCTATACATTTTAGCCGACGACAACTTTTGCCGTTGGTTAAAATGTAGAACTTTAGCCGATTTGCATAGTCGGCTAAAATCGTAGAACTTTAGCCGACTACATATATTCGGCTAAAACGGAACTATTTTAGACGACGACTTTGTAACCGTAGGCTAAACTCGAACTTTAGCCGACGACCTTCCTTATTTGCCGTCGGCTAAACTTTAGCCGACCGACCTCGGCCGACCGACTTTTAGCCGACAACTGGCCACTTTAGCCGACGATTTTCGACTTTAGCCGACGACTTTTTGTCGTCGGCTAAAGTATAAACATTGGTAGTGTGATCAAATGAGAGAGAGAGAGAGAGAGAGAGAATGAGAATGGCTTCTTGAGTAAGAAATAGAAATAGATCTGAACTATTGATATTTGTGTGATCTAAAGCTCAAATTAGCGTATGCATAAAAAATATGCATTTCATGCATATGTCGCATTAAAATTATGCATTATGTGTATAAGAATGTCGAGGCATTAAAACAATGCATTCCATACATAACTTTTCGTGATAATAAAACTTGGTCATCCATTTAATAATGATCTTTGGACCAAATTTATTCTAATTTCTTAACTTAAGACCTATTCTCCCCGAACCACCCCCTAATATATATGAATGAATTTGGCCTATAGATCTTGATTAGATGGATGACCAAATTTTATTCTTACGAAAAGTTATGCATTAAATGCATTATTTTAATACAGATTCTTACACATATAATGCATACTTTTAATGCATTAGCATTTTGATGAATAAAATGCATATTTTTTATGCATATGCTAATCTGGATCGTAGATCACACGAAGATCAGTGATTCTGATTTATTCCTACTTATTCAAAAAAACTCTCTCTCTCTACACACACCGACTGAGAGAGAAGACAAACATAAGATCCTATTTAATAAAGTTTTATTAGAGTTATAGCTTCTTTAAATGATTTTTGTAATTTAGAATAATATTTAATCAAGAAAACACATGAATCTGGCAGATAACTCAAGCTAACACATTAAATATAACAAATTAAATCGACTAATAAGGTAAAGAGTGATGCTACATGTACACATATGAGATTCTTAACGGTATTATAAACTAACACATGTTGAACTATGTGTTATGTTTAACTAAATTAAACATTAAAATCAAGTAAAAAGAAACTTAAATCGCGCGAAAAAACCAAATAACGATATTTAAAGGCAACGAGACGATTTCACTATTATAAAGGCCGAATTTATGGATGATTATGCTCTCATGGAGTGGTGCAGTGAAAATACAAAATGACATGGGGGACACCCTGTCCTCAAAACTGTCACTATTATGGGGAGCTCGGTTGACGCACCTACCTTCTAGTTCGGACAGCCGACCAGGAAGGTACTTAATCCCCCAAGCATCATCCCGACCCTAAATTTTAGTATGCCTCCGGAGGGGGATGATTCCTCCATCTCGATCCCAGCTTCGCATAGAATGAGCTGGGTGTTTGGTTGCCAACCTAGACAGATTTGTCCCGAGCTCAAAAATAGATTTGGGGAAGAAGATACAATAGGTGGGAGATTGACGTGGGAGATGTCTCCGTTAGATTCACTGATCAGCATGTGGACATGGTAGTTATCTATAATTTACTTGTTCGTTATATTGGATTTTCTTTGGAGCCCGTCATAGATTGAGAGTCGTTGCCTCCTCCAAGTTCCATGTTCTTGTTATGCCGCTTCTAGGCAATAGTGGGGTTGCGAGGCATAGGAAATAGTTTGCACGACCGATGACGGCCAGATCTTGAAAGAGGTCATTTCAAGACAAAAAGGGATTTTGTAGAACTTGTGCTGCGGCGGTGAGAGGTGGCGTTTGAGTAGGCTAGGAGAGAAAGTCTTCCAGTGGAGGGATCATCTTCTTAGCCCAACCACTGTTGTTACTAGAATCAAGCATCTTTAAAAGTAAAAATATAGAATTTCATGTTTAACTATTTTCACGCAACGCCCAAGTACTCGTTTCTATTGTGGTTAGCGATTCATAATCGTCTATCCACCGGAGATCGAATGCTGGCTTGGAGGGGGAACACGAATTCACCCTGTAGCCTATGCTCAGAGCCATTGGAAACGAGAAATCATCTCTTTTTCTAATGTGATTATTCAAAAACGGTATGACAGGGGTTGGTTGGTGGCATTATGGGAGTGGACTTTAGATTGGGAGGAGATTCTGGCGTTCGCAGGAAAGCAAGGTACTCAAATATCGACCTTTGCTGTTAAATACTCGTTCCAACTTGCTGTTCATTCCATTTGGAGGGAAAGGAACAATAGGAGACACGATCAACAACATGTTTCGGCCCAGCAACTTGGGAGGATGTTGGATAAAATGATAAGAAACAGGTTGAGCACAATATAAGAAGTGGGTAAGGGCACGTTTTGCGAGGCGTTATCTTTCTGGTTCTCTACCAGAGGATTATGAGTTTGTATAGATTTCTTTAAATTCATTCTTTACATTCTAAAACAGTCTTGAAAAACGTTGATGTAAAAAAGTTTTTTTTTGAATATATTCTAACATATTTTAAAAAAAAAACAATTTTTGTTATTTATTTTGAATTGACAGCAAGGGACACTTCCTCTAGCGCCGATCTATTGACCCCTACATTGGTCAAGAAATCTACCTAAATAAGTATGAAAAGAGTGGATAATGTTCGCACATGTAAGCACGAAATAATACACTTAAAGTGTGCAAAAGAGAGTTGAAATTGAGTGTTATTCGCATGGTCGATCTAAATTTTAGATCAGAATTAGATTTGTTTAATTTTACAGTGTGTGAAAATAAATTCTTCTGACCAATATTATGACCCGAACTGAGAATATTTGTAATTGTAAGGTTCGAAAACACGCCACTCTGTGTTTCATCTATTTACAAGCAGGTTTGATGTAGTGGATGAGATTACAATTCGTTATTTGAAAAAGGATCGTTTTTGAAATATATGGAAAATATTTGTTGGTGAATTTTGGGATAAACTCGGCATTTTCTTATCGGATCGACCCATTGAATAAGAGTTGCTGCTACATGGTGAGGTCCATCGCTTTTTGGCCCAAAAACGACGTTTAGGCCTTCGATTTTGCGTTTCTCTATTTTTAGGGACTTAATTGTAATTTTCTAAAAGTTTGTGTGGTTATTAGTTTCCGTGATGTTAACCCCAGCTTCCCTAGGGTATATATATGCGTGTAAGGCCTTTATTTCAGATGTTCAATGAATTGAAGTTTTCTCTAAATTTTCTTGAAATTCTTAGATCGGTTGAATCTAGGATTTTTAAAAGGCTAGGTTTCAGGGACAGCTGATCCATTGGAACATAGTTGTTTTCTTGTAATTTACGCTGCATCAAGGTTGGTGACATTAATTGGACATTTGACTTGTTATTATCGTGACATATTGTGTTGTTCGTATAGGTAAGACTTTTGTTGTCTTGTTGTCTCCACACGTAGTTTTCTGTCTCTGTTATTGGGTCTCTCTTTAATCAAATTTTTTGTCCTTTAGGTCAGCATATGGGGCAAGCTTCTATCACAGATTGGTCGATTTTAGAAATTTGGACGAAGAAGCTCGATAGGACTCCAGCTCGGTAATTATTCAAGTCGCCTTTTGTTCAGCTTCCTTCATGTGTCAATCCCTGAATGGCTTAGAACTTAGGTTTGGCCATGCATCTTGGTCACCGAAAATGCTCCCCCCCCAAACTCGAAATTGACTGAAGAGTCATCTACAACCTACATGTCTGAATCAAGATGACGAGGAGGAGGATGGTCCATATCTACAACCTACATGTCTGCTCGTTGTTGTTTTGGATCGTAGTCGGTGCGTTTGCGTGATCGAGACGTCGTCGAGTCTGTAGCCGGGCAGTCGGAGGGCTGGATGGGTCGATTTACGGCCATAAGGCCTGTCCGATTACAGCCGTAAGATACCCGCACGCTCTGGCCTGGGAGGACTCGGTTACGGCCGTAAGGGTCATCTTGTTACAGCCGTAAGGCTTCGTTATGGCCGCAAGGCATTGGCCGGTTACGTCCGTAATGCGTCGGCAGATTTCGGGCAGTGGCCGGTTATGGTTACGACCGTATGGCCATGCCGAGTACGGCCATAAGTGGTGCTCGTTACGTACGTAAGGCGTCGGACGTTGCGTAAATTATAGGCGTTGACCGAGTTACGGCCGTAAGGCACTGCCGGTTACGACCGTAACACTGTTGGCCATATATAGGCCTCGCGACGGGCCAAACCTCATTTTCTTGCGTTTTGTTCTTCTGGTGGCGGCTCTCGGACGGGTGCGATGGGGAGTGGTGTTCTTAGCCAATTTTGCTCATTTCCAAGGCGTTTTGGAAGGCCTTTGTTGATTAGATCAACATCGAATCCTTGTTCTTCGCTGGATGGAGGTAATTCTTCCATAGAACCCTAGTTGTGTAATTTTTCGGGGTTTTCTTCGTGATTCGTTAATTTTGTCCGATATTGATGAATTGTTCATGGTAATCTCATTGTTTTGGTCATGATCTTCGGATTTTGTAACTCATTTATCAATTTTTATCACCCGGGACTTGATTCCCGATTTTCTCGAAGAAACCCTCGGGTTCTTGTTGCTTTTCGGGTTGATTCGGATTACGTTTAGCGTTATTGATTCGTGGTGATATTATTTTCGTAGTTTTTGTGGAGTTGTCGAGTACTTGGTCGTTCTTGGAAGTTCGAGGGCTACCCGACCATGTCCGTTTGTTGTTCCGTTGCTCGTGGTATCAAGGCAAGTATCTTGCTCATAAGTTTCATGTTTCGTAGGCGTAATTGTTGGTGAATGATTTTATGGGAAATCCGAATGTTTAATGAACATTAAAAAGGATCGGTATGTTCTCGATAAATATTGTCTTTCAAAAGATAACTCGTATGCTTCGTGGATTAATGTGTTTTCGGAATATCTGCGAATGTGTTGTATGTTAGAAGATGTTATAATCACGTTTAGTGAATATAGTAGACCGTAATCACTTGCCAAGGATTGTGTATGGATATGTGTAATTGTTCGGTGATTATGTGACGTTGTGTGTTATTAGTTATTACTCCTTTGTAAGGAGGTTATGGTACTTAGTGTTGTTTGGTATTGGTATTGGCTTGTTGTTGTGCTTGATTGTTGTAAGTGATGTGCCTCCGAGTAAGATTGTAGAATCTCCGGGATCCATCCCCGTAGGGTTATCCAATCGGGTATGTCTTGCGGGGACTCCGAGGTTCATGGCTTGCTAGCCCGATGCCAGGATAACTTGTGGGGTTATCCAATCCGAATATGTCTTGCAGGGACTCCGAGGTTTATGACTTGTTAGCGCGATGCCGGGATAACTTATGGTTGTGGATTGATCGTGTGATGGACGTGTCATGGGTTGTCCAATCGGGTAAGTCTTCTGGAGGCTCCGAGGCTCGTATCTTGCTAGTGCAATGCCGGGATAACTATGAACGTATGTATGGTTATGGTTACGTGACTGTTGTCACGATGACATGTGATTTAGTATGGTTTCCCATTGGGTTATTCACTCGGTTATGTTCTGCGGGAGCATCTGAGGTTCGTGGCTTGTTAGCACGTGATGCGAATAATCCTTGGGAATATGTTGTTATGGATGATTTAGGTCGCAGACCCCGTATTTTGTGATTTGGGTCGTGGACCCCGTGTTTTGTGATTTGGGTCGTGGACCCCGTGTTTTGTGATTTGGGTCATGGACCCCGTGTTTCGTGATTTGGGTCATGGACCCCGTGTTTCGTGATTCGGGTCGTGGACCCCGTGTTTTGTTGTCGGAATTGTATTTTAGGAAATTAATTTTTGGGCCGTGCCCCTAAGTATTTTCGAAAGACTTGAGAATTCTTTAATCCCAAATGTTTTCAAAACTTCCGAGATCGTAAAATGTTTCGTAAGATGTATATTGGGTTTATTCCCACCTTTCATGATTTAAACGGTTTTGATTAAATGATTTATCTCGAAAATATGTTCACGATTATTATGTTCTTGGAGTATGTTGTGTATGGCTCGTTTTCGTATTTTATACTTGTACTAGCAAAACAGTGGAGTTTTGCTAACCCCCGAGTATTCGGGGGGTGGATGTTTGTATTGTGTCCAGGTACTTGCAGGTTGTGGGGGAGCGAATCACAGGATCGGTACGAAGGATGATGGAAGATGACGACACTAATCACATGAAGACCAGTCGTTGAGTATTTTGGTAGAGTTTCGTTATTTGTCTCTCCGTTGTGTAATTCTCCCGTTTTATGGGAATGTTGATGTATGTTAACCCTGCGTGGGTATGAGTTGTGAGAAAGAGTTATGTATGTTTGATGTGCATGTTGTGGTAAAAGACCAAATCGGTCTAGTGGTTCGTTATTGGCCATGTTGGCATGTATTGATATGTTGTGTTTTTTGTATTTAGCCTGGTAGATCCTCACGGAGAGGGTCTGCGGTGCTGTAATATTTTCGAGTGATTCGGGGGTGTTACAGAATATGGTATCAGAGCTTTAGGTTGCGGAAACCTAGGTTGTCGGGTCGAGTTGTTCGTTGTTGGGTCTTGTCTTGTCTTGTCTTGTCTTGTCTTGTCAGATTTTGTCTGACTGCGTCGTGTCGCGACGCGTCGTCTGAGTTGTCAGTCGTGATTGGTATCAAGGTGCAGCCATCATCTTCGTGCGATCTATGGATGTAAGTCTCCCCACTTTGTTTTGCCTCGTGTTATGCGAGCTTGTATGATTTTGTGTTATATGTGGAGTTTAAATGTGAATCGTGAATACATACTCCGTGCTTGTCTGATTCTCGTATTATGCTGGCATGAAGAGTGGTGCATGTGCATATGTGTGTGTGTGTATATATATATATATATATATATATATCCTTGTATAAATCGTTTTTACAGGAGTAATGTTTTGGTGTGATTACTCAATGAAAGTTTGTCAATACGATATTTTAAGCTTTAAATGTTTTGGGAAGTCACGTAGATTTTATTTTAAAACGTCCTTCAAGAAATAAAAAAGGTTCGATTTTCGTATAATGACCTCGAGGCCGAAAATTTTGAGAACTCAAACAACATATATTTTATTTTTATCTTGCATTGCAAATTTTCAAAATTTGATTTTTAAAAACTCAACGAGGTCTATCAAAAATTTACTCAAGGCGTGACTTTCGCTTTCAATTTTTTCTGTTTCATGAATTTCGGTTAAAAGGTATGTAGCGAGGATATTGTTATTTTGGCTATAATGCTCAGAGATGCAATTAAAGTGGTGGTGCGAAGCTGAGACGTTCGGTGTGCACTCATCGAGATAGTTCTCTTGACCGAGAGGTGGAAATTCGGTTTAAAATGTTAATTAACTTCTGATGGTTATCTGTGTAATGTGATAATGATGTGAAATGTTGGCCTTGGGATTTGTACGCTGTTGTTTATTTGTAACCTCCGGTCTAGTACCGCTGATAGGTGATTATGAATGTGTTACCAAACTTGCACAGTTAGCGCACGCCATCTTTTGTTGTGGAGCGCGCTTTCTAGTTGAGCAAAAGTTTGGGACTGTATTTTGCCGTCGGGCCTAACTTTTGCAGTCGATCATCTCTGAGTGGATTCCATGTGTGCTGTAATAGTTGTTGTGTGTGATTATGTGATTTCTGTTGCGTTAGGTTATTGCTTGTTAATATGTCGAGGGGCATAGGTCGTGGCCGCAACCGTGGTACGGATGGCCATGGGGATCAGACACGGGATCGAGAGGATATTGCCGGGAACGATATTGGTTTGGGTGTTGCTACTATATTGCAACAAGTAGCAGCACACATGACTCAGTTGACCCAGGCGGTTCAACGCAACACTGACGCGACTTAGAACGTTAGTGTAAATCAATGGCTTCGTAAGGTAGTTTGTATGGATCCCCCTCGATTCGCCAGTGCTGCAGATTCATTGGGCTGGGATGGTTGGCTCTTCCAATTGGGGAAGATATTCGAGGCTGTCGATTGTCCCGAAGAGCGGAAGGTACCTATTGCTGAGTACCTTCTTGACAAAGATGCCGCTAATTGGTGGGAAGCTGTTAAACCTTGTGATCGTGATGTCATGTGGCGGAGTTCCAAACATTTATGGAAGCTGAGTTCTGTCCTAAACTGATTAAAGAGTAGAGGATTCACGAATTTTATGTGGCAGAATTGCAAGATATATCGGCGTCGCAGGTTATCATCGACTATAACAAACAACCCAGTTATGTGCGAGATCGGGTGAGGACCGAGGAAGAGAGGATCGTTCATTTTGATAGATGGATGAAGCTGGAGATTTCCTGTATATGTCGGGACTCACTTGAACTTCATTGAGAGATTATCAGGATCGAGCCTTGGCCTATGATCTAGCTTCGTTATCGTCGAATCGTGTGCCCGAGTGGAAGAAACAGAAGAAGTCCGATGACTTTATGGACGGTACAGGAGTTGGTGTTTCTAGATTGCAATGTCGTAGTCTTTTTGCTGTGAAGCTCCATCGCTTGATGCATGGGACTGAGAGTTCCAAGTTGTCTGCTTTGACTCCTGGTAAAGCCAGGAGGTGTTTTAACTGCAATGTGTTGGGACATGTTCGTGCACATTGTCCTTCTCTGACAGTAACGTGTTACAAGTGCGGACTCGAGGGACACCGGGTTCAGTTTTGCGAATTAGTCACTGAGCCTTTCGAGGCACGGACTTGAGCACTGATGTCAGGATCAACTCTGAAGAGTACCTGAGGGGTGTCGTCTACCAGTTGTATGTTATGTTATTTCCTTGCTTTGTTGTTTCGAATTTCGGAGACAAGCTTGTTTTGTTAGAAGTGGACCGGATGGTTGAACTTCTCTATTTTCAACTCTGTTGACTCGTTTGTGTTGGTTGATATTTGCTAAACTTGTCTTGTCTTTTGATTTTTGTTGATCGAACGAGTTGTGATATCTTTTCAGAATAATCCGCTTGTCATTGTGACTTTTTCCGAATGCGATTCCATTCCTGTGAATCTTATGTGAATGCATATCTTAACGTCCTTACCAGATCACCTATTATCTCGAGTTGAGGTGTGAACTTCGGAGTTGTCGTTTAATTCCTGATGTTGCTGTAATTCGAACGTGATCGTTCGACTGTTGTTGTCTCGATCGTTTATTGTTCCGTTTTTCTTGATCTCGTATCAGGATTGTTAAGCGTTCAGAACCCTTCGTAATTTCCTGAAGTTCGGGAAATTAACTTCGTTTGCGATTTTCCCACCCTTGTTGTGGAGTTCCGTATTTGTTCTCGCGTTTTGATTGATGAACTGTTCGGGTTGGTCAACCGCATTGATTTTTGTTCGTTACGTTTTGTTATCATTCTGGCGTAGCGATTTGGATGGTAGCAGCCACGTGCTGCATGTGAGTCATTGCAGTTGTCGGCAACAGATATCGTGTATTATCTGAGATTGTTCGGTGTTGATCATTCTATGTCTTAAGTTTCGGGGACGAAACTTCTTTTAAGGAATGTAATACCCGAGATCTTCGTTCGGGTTTCGTCGAATTTTTATTTGGCCGAGTGGATTGTTGTCGTCTGCGTATTTGGAATCGTGTGCTTGTACCGTGGTACGTTGAGTTTTATAGCCTTCTTGTTGTTGTTTTGGATCGTAGTCGGTGCGTTTGCGTGATCGAGACGTCGTCGAGTCTCTAGCCGGGCAGTCGGAGGGCTGGCTGGGTCGAGTTACGGTCGTAAGGCCTGACCGATTACGTCCATAAGACACCAGCACGCTCTGGCCTGGGAGGACCCAGTTACGGTCGTAAGGGTCATCCTGTTACGGCCGTAAGGCTTCGTTACGGCCATAAGGCATTGGCTGGTTATGGCTGTAATGCGTCAGCATATTTCGGGCAGTAGCCCTGGGAGTTCAGTTACGGCCATAAGGCCATGCCGAGTACGGCTGTAAGTGGTGCTCGTTACGTACGTAAGGCATCGGACATTGCGTACATTACAGGCATTGACTGAGTTACGGCCGTAACACTATCGGTTACGGCCGTAACACTGTCGGCCATATATAGGCCTGGCGACAGGCCATACCTCATTTTCTTGCATTGTCTTCTTCTGGTGGCGGCTCTCGGACATGTGCGATGGGGAGTGGCGTTCTTGGCCGATTCTACTCATTTCCAAGGCGTTTTGGAAGGCCTTTGTTGATTAGATCAACATCGAATCCTTGTTCTTCGCCAAATCGAGGTAATTCTTCCGTAGAACCCTAGTTGTGTAATTTTGGGTGTTTTCTTCGTGATTCGTTGATTTTGTCCGATATTGATGAATTGTTCATGGTAATCTCGTTGATTTGATCATGATCTTCGGATTTTGTAACTAGTTTATCGATTTTTATCACCCGGGAATTGATTCCTGATTTCCTTGAAGAAACCCTCGGGTTCTTGTTGTTTTTCGGGTTGATTCGGATTTCGTTTAGCGTTATTGATTTGTGGTGATATTATTTTCGTAGTTTTTATGGAGTTGTCGAGTTCTTGGTCGTTCTTGGAAGTTCGAGGGATACCCGACCGTGTTCGTTCGTTGTTCCGTTGCTCGTGGTATCGAGGCAAGTATCTTGTCCATATGTTTCATGTTTCGTAGGCATAATTGTTGGTGGATGATTTTATGCGAAATCCTAATGTTTAATGAACGTTAAAAAGGATCGGTATGTTCTCGATAAATGTTGTCTTTCAAAAGATAACTCGTATGCTTCGGGGATTAATGTGTTTTCGGAATATGTGCGAATATGTCGTATGTTGGAAGATGTTATAATCACATTTAGTGAATATAGTAGACCGTAATCATTTGCCGAGGATTGTGTCTGGATATGTGTAATTGTTCGGCGATTATGTGACGTTGTGTGTTATTAGTTATTACTCCTTTGTAAGGAGGTTGTGGTGCTTAGTGTTGTTTGGTATTGGTATTGGTATTGGCTTGTTGTTGTGCTTGATTGTTGTAAGTGATGTGCCTCACGGTAAGATTGTTGAATCTCCAGGATCCCTCCTTGATAGTACGGTTCGTGCGTGACCGTAGGGTTGTCCAATCGGGTATGTTTTGAGAGGACTCTGAGGTTCGTGGCTTGCTAGCCCGATGCTGGGATAACTTGTGGGGTTATCCAATCCGGATATGTCTTTGCGGGGACTCCGAGGTTCGTGGCTTGTTAGCGTGATGCTGGGATAACTTATGGTTGTGGATTGATCGTGTGATGGACGTGTCATGGGTTGTCCAATCGGGTAAGTCTCGTGGAGGCTCCGAGGCTCGTAGCTTGCTAGTACGGTGCCGGGATAACTATGAACGTATGTATGGTTATGGTTATGTGACTGTTGTCACGGTGACATGTGATTTGGTATGGTTTCCCATTGGGTTATTCACTCGGGTATGTTCTGCGGGAGCATATGAGGTTCATGGCTTGTTAGCACGTGACGCGAATAATCCTTGGGAATATGTTGTTATGGATGATTTGGGTCGTGGACCCCATGTTTTGTGATTTGGGTCGTGGACCCTGTGTTTTGTGATTTGGGTCGTGGACCCCATGTTTTGTGATTTGGGTCGTGGACCCCGTGCTTCATGATTTGGGTTGTGGACCCCGTATTTCGTGATTTGGGTCGTGGACCCCGTGTTTCCTGATTTGGATCGTGGACCACGTGTTTTGTTATCGGAATTGCATTTTGGGAAATTGATCTTTGGGCCGTGCCCCTAAGTGTTTTAGAAAGACTTGAGAATTCTTAAATCCCAAATATTTTCAAAACTCCCGAGATCGTAAAATGTTTCGTAAGATGTATATTAGGTTTATTCCGAGCTATCATGTTTGAACGGTTTTGATCAAATGATTTATCTCGGGAAACATGATCACGATTATTATGTTCTTGGAGTATGTAACACCCCCAAATCCTATTGGGTTATTGCAGTGCCGTGGACCCCACGCCAGGAGATCCACCAGGCGAACATGACTAAAATACATTAAATTAAATAACAAGGGAAAATCATAGTCCCTACCATGATATCCGACACAATATTCCGATAAGGAATTTCAACGACAACGATGGGCCTACATGGCCAAAAATAAAATACAACCACACCCACGAGCCTTGCTCGGGTAATACATAATGACAATGACTGACAAACTGGAGAACACTCCAACTGACTGACAAACATGAACAACTATGACTAGTATCGCTCGAATGCCTCGTCGCCATCATCATGCCCCTGTGTCTCAACTCTCTCCTCGCAAGCACCTAAAACATGAAAACATGTTCCGCCCCCACGGGGTCAGTCATCCAGATAATGAACATCAAATACATGTATAACATGATATGCATCCAAGGCATTATGATACGGTACAATGTTAATAGTAATACGAGATGCTCACAAACCAATATAAGATCCGAGCATTCGTGAAACACTATTCCCACGGCTTACTATTAATACCTGCTCGACAGGTTAGAACATAAGTGCCCAACGGCGAATCATAATCACAGAGTACCACTATGGATTAAACAACATGATCCAAACCAATCAATTAAATATGAACCACAATGCCCGAAGGCTCAATGAAATTACCAAGACAATCACAAAGGCTTGAAAACCATTCAGAAGGCGTCAAATATCACAATCACATGAAGCCAAAAGCGACCCATTTGTATCGATTAGGGCGAAGCCACGCGACGGCCGTATCACAATTAGGGCGAAGCCACGCGAAGCCGTATCACAATTAGGGCGAAGCCACGCACGGCCGTATCACAATTAGGGCGAAGCCACGCGGCATGAAGCCGTATCACAATTAGGGCGAAGCCACGGCGCGGCCGTATCACAATTAGGGCGAAGCTATGGCGCGGCCGTATCACAATTAGGGCCGAAGCCACGGCACGGCCGTATCACAATTAGGGCCGAAGCCACGGCACGGCCGTATCACAATTAGGGCCGAAGCCACGGCACGAAGCCGTATCACAATTAGGCCATCCAATGGCCGAGACTAGCCTCCAAACATAATTAATCACAAACGGCAACGATCCCAAGATTACCGAATTCACGAGAATGATAGTGTGCTGCCTTGAGTCGGCCAACACGACAACAATGACTCACGGATGGGTACCGTCCTCGGCGGTCCCAATTCAATACCTCGATTACCTTAGAATGGTAAATCGATAACAACGACACAACGGATGGGAACTATCCCCGATAGCCCCAATTCAATACCTCGATGGCCTTAGAATGGCCAACCGATAACAATGATGCAGCGGATGATTCAATACCTCGATTGCCTTAAAACGGCCGATCGATAACAATGACACGATGAATGACTGAATACCTCGATTGCCTTAGAACGGTCAATCGATAACAATGATACGAAGGATGCCTCGGCACCTTTAATCGGTTACCGACAACGAAGAAGAGAAATGAATACGTCAACGCCTTTAATCGGCCAAAACAACTTCAAGGACAAAACTCCAACATTAATAGCAATGATTACAACGACGTCTTAAATCGACATTAATATCAACAACAACGATTGATACATCGATACCGCGAACCGGTGATCGATAATAACATTAATAACGAGTATCACAATGCCTTGAACCGGCCATTAACGACCAATAAAAACATTTGGCATAATTGCCGAAAGGTATCGTATCGAACGATCTCTTAATATCAATGAATTCATGAAGAGACTAAGTCTCGGAATGATACAACACATTCATACACATATATGATAACATTAATCTCATTGACTAGTACAAGTATAAAACTTGCCTCAACCGAAGGCGATGAAATCCTTCCACGAACAACGAACGGCGTCCTCCGATAAACACAAGTACTCGAACCACCTTGAATGAAATACAATTCATTCAATAACACAATATCAATCGAAAACAACATAACGACCGAACGAAACTCTTTGAGGCATTTAATCGAACACTGAATGTTCAAAGTTTCTCAAGAGCCTAAAAATCATCAATCGGGTTGAACGAATCGAAAATATGGATATACAATCCATAAAACATGATTAATAATGTTTACTAACATCAACCGATTCATCAAAATCGGACTAGAATCGAAAATCAAGAACAAATCTCGAAAAATCCAATCCTAGGAGATTTCAAGAAATTACCTCGATCCGACGAAGAACAATGATTTGATGATGATATATTCGATAAGGATCCTCAAAAACGCTTAGAAATCGAGTGGAATCGACCAAAAACTCCATTTCACGATTTTTCCTGTCGCCAGCCGCACCCGGGTGCAGAAAAGTGATGAAATGAAGGTCTGGCCCGTCCCTGGCCTATATATGGCCGACAGGTTACGGCCGTAACCGGCAGGGCCTTACGGCCGTAACCGGCATTCGTCAAAACCACGCCCAGCGCCTGCCGATCCCTTACGGCCGTAACCAACAGGGTCTTACGGCCGTAACTCGGCACTTACGGCCGTACCCGGCAGGTCCTTACGGCCAGAATCGCATTCGTCAGAAGCCGCCGGCACCGTCTGGCCAGTAACTCGGCCCTTACGGCCAGAATCGCATTCGCCGTGCCATGCATGCCGATCACTTACGGCCGTAACCGGCACCTTACGGCCGTAACTCGGCCAGCAGCCGCTCAATTCGGCGGCCGTGGCTCGGCCATGGTCGACGGCCCGGACGACACCGAAACCCGAACCTGAATATGAATCGAAGATACGGTTACGAAGTACACGCAAAGACGAATCCAAGCACTAAGAAAACACACGATTCCGACCACCCGATGGCTCGAAATTCGACAACGGAAAGTAATTACCCCAAACTTTGGGAAATTACGAAAATGGCCCAAAACGTCCGAAATGCACGATACACGATCGAAACACCAAGCCAAAGCTCACAACATGAATAATAACATTAAATGAACTTACGAGAAACTCGAAACGACAGTTTCGGACGAGATTCGCAAGAATCGAACTCAAGTGCGGAAAAGCCGCTTAAGAACACGGATCTCAACAAAACGATACCGAAACGAACTCGGATGATAAAAAGTGCAGAATTAATCATTCTCAGAATGACAATACGGTCATGAGCGAGTCGTCAAAACAGACTTCCGCCAAAAAAAAAAATACCGAAAAATCGAAATTACGGGTATTACAGAGTATGTTGTGTATGGCTCGTATTCGTATTTTATACTTGCACTAGCAAAACAGTGGAGTTTTGCTAACCCCTGAGGATTCGGGGGGTGGATGTATGTATTGCGTCCAGGTACTTGCAGATTGCGGGGGAGCGAATCACATGATCGGTATGAAGGATGATGGAAGACGACGATACTAATGACATGAAGACTAGTCGTTGATTATTTTGGTATAGTTTCGTTTTTTGTCTCTCCGTTGTGTTATTCTCCCGTTTTATGGGAATGTTGATGTATGTTAACCCCTGCGTGGGTATGAGTTGTGATAAAGAGTTATGTATGTTCGATGTGCATGTTGTGGTAAAAGACCAAATCAGTCTAGTGGTTTGTTATTGGCCATGTTGACATGTATTGATATGTTGTGTTTTCCGTATTTAACATGGTAGATCCTCGTGGAGAGGGTCTAAGGCGCTGTAATAATCCCGAGTGATTCGGGGGTGTTACAAAGATTAGTTGAATTATGAGGCTACAAATTGGGACCCCTTAATTTCTCACTTTCTTTCTGAGCGAAAAAATATTTCTTGAGCGAGAGCAAGTTTAGATTGCCCAATGTAATTTTTGAGTTGGGTGCTAGGTCTGTTTCTGAGCTTATCGATATGTCCAGGTCCAGGGGCGGAGACAGGGGGTCCGGGAGGGTCCACGGACCCTGCTGGCCGGCCAAAATTGCAAGGAAAGGGGGTCCGGGGAGGGTCCCATCAGAGGGTTCCTAGGAATTACAGGAGTGGGGACTGGGGAAGTAGGGTTTTTGGGGCGGAACAGGCGAACAGGGAAGAAGACGATGGATCCCTCATTTTTCTTTTTCTTTTTCTTATTCCCCTTATGTGAAACGACGTCGTTTCAGTAAGTAAACTTACTGAACCTAAACGACGTCGTTTCGTACTCTAAAAAAAAATTTAATACAAACGGACGAGTTATTTAAAACAGAGGGGCAGGGCAGCATAACCAAAACTAAAAGCCTCAGAACAGAGGGGCGAGGCTGCGAGCGACTGGGAGAGAAACAAACCAACTCCATCAGAGGATAAATTACACCACTAAATTTTGCATCCCGCTTCCCGGTCAATTGTTGGAGTATTCATCTAGCTCAAGATTCAAGAAGACAAGGTTCTATTTAAATTTTAGGGTTTTAATTATGATTTTATATTAATTTAGATTTATAATTTAGGAATTATTTATTGAAATTGGGATTTGAGAACATCTTCAAAAGCACAATTTATGCATACTAATCGATATTTGTTGAGTCACTTGAGCCTTGAGTATAACTTGAATATATATTTTTTTGTTATTTTCGATTGTGGGATATTTGTTGAATCGAATGTACTTTGGGAGTATGAATTTATTTATTGTTTGTTGATTCATGATTGATTGATTGATATAGAAATATAGAAAAATAGTTTTCACGAGGCCATCAACAATGAGTACTCCCCAACAACAACTTGTTGTGTCTTCAAGTACACCGAGTGAGGATTTTATTGTCAAATCAAGTGTAAAAAGAGATAGAACGGAATCAGAGACTAACCCTATTTGCGAGGGGGGTGATATTATTAGTGACCCAGGACTTCGCAAATACATAAATGAGTATGAGCCGCGAATTAGAGATGAATTAGAAGAAAATATGTGCAAATGGGTCCTTGTCAACCACTTTCTCATGTTTATCCAAAAATAAAATTACAAGATCGAATGAGGGCATTTCACGTTGAATGGTTCAAAAAATGGGAATGGTTGGAATATAGCATTTCAAAAGATGCCGCATTTTGCTTATGGTATTATCTTTTTGGAGATAAAAAAGTCGGAGATGAGGTATTTTCTAAAAAAGGATTTCGAAATTGGAAGAAAGCTTCCGAGAAATTTGGTGATCATATCGGAAGTGAAGGAAGCGCACACAACAATGCTCGGACATCATATGTTGCATTCAAAGATCAGAGACAAAGTGTGACTAGAAAAATATATGATGGAGCACAAGTACTAAATGCCGCTTATCGCACTCGTTTGGCAGCAAGTGTAGATGTCGTTCGACTCCTTCTAAAATGTGGGTTGGCTTTTCGAGGGCATGATGAGTCGTCCAACTCGTTAAATAGAGGTAATTTTCTTGAAACACTTCATTGGTATAGTTTACGTTGTGATAAAGTTGGCAAAGTAGTTAACGAGAATGTACCTATAAACCATCAACTTAATTCTCCTTGTATGCAAAAACAAATTGTTAGGGCTTGTGCTTCAAAAACAATGAAAGCTATTGTTGCTGATATTGGTGATAAGTTCTTTGCTTTACTGATTGATAAGGCTCGGGATAGTTCAATAAAATAGCAAATGGCCATTGTTTTACATTATGTAAACAACAAGGGTGAAGTTTTAGAGTGGTTTACTGGAGTTGTTCATGTTAGAGAAACAACCGCTCTTTCTTTGAAAAGGGCAACTGATAATTTTTTTCTTTCACACAAGTTATCAATGTCCCAAATAATAGGTCAATGATATGATGGGGCATCAAACATGCGGGGTGGACTAAATGGTTTGAAAACTCTTATTTTGAATGAAAATTCATGTGCAAGGTATGTCCATTGTTTTGCTCACAAACTTCAATTGGTAGTAGTGCCTCTTGCTCAAGTGATGCGACCCCCACACGACGTGCCGTGGTAACCGCTATCGCTAGTATGATTTTAGTTCCCAAGATCGTTCCAATATTAAGCAAATGATTGTTTTACTTCAAGCCCTCTACGTGACGCGCCGTAGCAAACCGGAAGGTGCGATTCAAACACGCCACGAGGTTTCTAACGCCTCGATAAGTGAATTGAAATCACGATTTATATTTTGGAGACACACTCAACAAAATAAGAATAAAGTTTGTTAACACAAACACTCACAATTTTGATAAATTTCAAGGTGTCCTTACAAATGAAAATGAGGGCTATTTATAGCCAAAATTCCTACAACTACTACAATATAAAATTATAAAATAAAGACTAAAAAAAACTATAAATTCAATATTCAAAGCTCCTAAAATCTGATCCATGACAAATCAACCCATAAGTTAAGGAGTCAACACATTTTTAGGGGACAAAAATCAAGGACCAAGACTTGAGTTTTGAAACTAAGAAAACAAAGTTAAAGAAAAATATGCTGTTGTCGTTTTGGTGGAATAACAGATCCTAGACTTCGGATTTTGATCTTGATGTCTTCTAGATAATTGTAGTACTGCCTCTTAGCTTTCCAAATCCACCTGAATCGTCTCAATCGGATATTGGACGTGAAAGTTATGATAAAAATACGAACATATATCGTATCTGAAATTCCAACGCCTGCTTTCAATTGTATCGCATCTTCAGTTAGGCTTATGGCTTGGAATGATGACATCAACACTTTTAATCTAACATGTGATGGCTTCAATAACACAAATTAATATGTTATTATATTTATGATCACCGGTCTGATTAAAATGATTTTGCACGAGCATTGTTAATGAATTCTTTATCGCATTTGCTCGTGATCTTGTTATTGGTCCCACAGGAATGTATAGTTCTTCTTCTGACTGACTGACTGCTTCTTGATTCACATCATTCCCTCATACTCAAAAGGATTCGTCCTCGAATCTTGTTTATACTTGATGATGTAAGGAAACGATTCGATCTCCTCTAACCATTTGGCATGTCTTTTACTCAACTTATTTTGTCCCTTGAGATGCTTCAATGATTCATGATCCGTGTGAATCACAAACTCCTTAGGCCATAAGTAGTGTTGCCACGTACGTAAAGCTCTAACCAAAGCATACAATTCTTTATCATATGTAGGATAGTTCAACATCGCTCCTCCAAGTTTTTCGCTAAAGTAAGCAATCGGCCTCTTTCCCTGCATTAATACTGCTCCAATTCCTACTCCTGAAGCATCACACTCAACTTCAAAAGTGTTAGAAAAATCTGGTAATGCTAACACAGGTGCGCTGCATAATTTATCCTTTAATGTGTTAAAGGAATTTTCTTGATCATCACCCCAATGAAATTTAGCATGTTTCTTTACAAGTTCATTGAGCAGGCGACAATCGTGCTAAAATCTTTAACAAAGCGTCGATAAAAACACCTTTCGTGAAAACTTCTTACCTCAGTTGCATTAGTCGGTCTAGGCCATTCACGTATGGCCCTTATCTTTTCTTCATCAACTTTTATGCCGTCAATACTAACGACATACCCAAGGAATATAACCTCAATCATGCAAAAAGTACATTTCTTAAGACTAGCATATAATTGTTCCTTTTTCAAGGTAATTAAAACCAATCTTAAATGTTCAACGTGTTCGTCTGTACTCTTGCTATAAATGAGAATATCATCAAAGTATACGACAACAAATTTTCCAATATAAGCACGCAAAACATGATTCATTAGCCGCATAAAAGTGCTCGGTGCATTTGTAAGACCAAAAGGCATTACCAACCATTCATATAATCCGTATTTAGTTTTAAAGGCTGTTTTCCATTCATCCCCTTCTTTCATACGAATTTGGTGATAACCTTTCATTAAATCAATTTTACTAAACATACGCGAACCATGTAATTCGTCCAACATATCATCTAACCTTGGAATTGGATGTCGATACTTTACCGTGATATTGTTCACCGCTCGGCAGTCGGTGCACATTCTCCAAGTCCCGTCTTTCTTTGGTACGACAATTATCGGAACGGCACAAGGACTCAAACTTTCTCGGATATACCCAATACTTAATAACTCCTCGACTTGCCGCTGAATCTCCTTAGTTTCTTCAGGATTATTTCGGTATGCTGGTCGGTTTGGAATGACGGCTCCTGGCACAAAGTCGATTTGGTGCTCGATCCCTCTTTTTGGTGGCAAACCGGGTGGTAGCTCTTCCGGAAAAACATCATTGAAGTCCTACAATAGAATTTTTATAATACTCGGAACATTCCGGTTTTTATCATCATCAAGAGTGCAAATTCGTTTGGTAAGAAGTAAGTATACGGGTTGCCCCTCCTCAACTTCTTTAACGACTTCCTTTGCACTTATAAATAAACATTTTTTTGATTTTTCATTTTTTTCTTTTTCTTTCTTTTCTTTTTCTTTTTCTCTTTGTTTTTCTTTTTCCTTTTCTTTTTCTTTTTCCTTTTCTTTCTCTTTTTCTTTTCCTTTTTCTTTTTGGTTTTCTTTTTCTTTTTCCTTTTCTTTTTCTTTTTCTTCAACTTCTTTTTGGAGTCGAATTTGATCTTCATGGACTTGTATTTTCGTCATGGGAACTAATGTGATTTTCCTCCCATCTTTCTCAAATGAGTAACGATTCTTCTTCCCGCTAAGTTGGGCATCTCGATCGTATGCCATGGTCTCCCCAACAAAATATGGCAAGCGTGCATTGGTACAACGTCACATAGGATATCATCATGGTATTTTCCAATTGTGATGGTTATGAGTACCTGTTTATTCACCCGAACCTCTCCGCAATCGTTTAGCCAATGAAGTCTATAAGGCTTAGGATGTCGCCTTGTTGGTAATTCTAACCCCTCGACTAGCATCGCACTAGCCACATTGGTGCAACTTCCGTTATCAATGATCACACTACAATTTTTATTTTTCACAAAACATCTAGTGTGAAAAAGATTTTCTCGTTGTTCGTTATCGTTGCTCTCTTCCTCCTTTGCCTTCACATTCAACACCCTCCTAATGACAAGTGAGGGTGCGAATTCTAGCTCCCCTTCATCACTTTCTTCTTTCACTTCTTCCTCATCTTCATCATCCGTTTCATATTCTCCGTCCTCCCTAAGTATCATTGCTCGTTTATTAGTGCATTGGGATGCAATGTGTCCTCGTCCGTGGCATCGAAAACACTTGATGTCCCTGTTTCTCGTGTTTGTATTTTCTACGGATGTAGATTTGACTTCGGGTTTTGTTCGACTAGTACTCCCCACCTCAAACTTCCCCTTCATGGTGCTTTTATCAAAACTGCCCTTGGATACGTCTCGATTTCCCGTTTGAGTCTTCCAAGGAGTTGTGTACCCGTGGAGTAAGTATTGTTGCCTCCCTTTCGCAAATTCCTCTCAATTTTGATCATTGCATATACCATGTCCTCGAACTCAACATAGTATTGTTTATCAACTTCTTTAGAGATTTCCGCCCTCATGCCATGTAGAAATCTTGCCATTGTGGCCTCCTCGACTCCCTCACATCGGCCCGGATCATTAACATCTCCATTTCCTTTCGAAAATCTTCTATGCTCCTTGAACCTTGTTTTAAGGATTGAAGGCGAGAAAATAGTTACTTATGATAATAATTAGGAACAAATCTTCTACGCATTACAATCTTTAATTCCTCCCAACTATTAATTGGCCTCTCTCCATTCCTCCTTCTATCCGTCACAAGTTGGTCCCACCAAATCTTTGGCATACTCGGAAAATTCGGTTATTGCTAACCTCATTTTCTTAGTACTAGCATAGTTGTGGCGATCAAATATAGTTTCCAACTTCCTCTCCCGGTCAAGGTATGTGTCGGGATCACTCCGCCCTTCGAAGGTGGGATTTTCATTTTATATTTCCCATACTTCGGTCTTCCTCGTTTCGTCCTTCCCTTTCATACCGTCTACCTTGTTCTCTCCAACCTCCTCGACCACTTCCTCCTCGATTTTGGTAAGTTCCATCCTCAGAGAATGTTTCATCCTCGTACTCTCTATATGAGATGGGACTCGGATTCCTTCTTCTACGGTGATGCTCATCCTCTTTATTTTTTTGTAAATTTTTGATCGCTTCTTCTTGTCGATCTTGTCTTCTAATTAATTGGGTGAGCATTTCTTGTATGTTCTGAAGGGCTTCGTTTCCTTCATTTTTCTCAATATCGGATTTCGACATTTTTTTTTTGCTCTTTTTTTTTGGCTTTTCTTTTTTTTTTTTTTTGGCCTTTTTTTTGGTTTTTTTTTGGCTTTTTTTTTTTGCCTTTCTTTTTTTTTTTTTATTTTTTTTTTTGCCCTTTTTTTTCTCTCTTTTTTTTTGACACACACACAAATTAGTCCTCACAAGATCCTCACGTATATCGCTCGATCACTCAACGCTCGTGTATCACTCTTTTTTTTTTCTTTTTTTTTTTGCACTGTTCTTGCCTTTAATCACTCGGCTTTATATAAATATCCCACAACTCACAAGGTGATTATATAGGCTAGTATTGTGACAAGTATTTAATTTTACAGGGGCGGTAATCCGCACTCCAGCTTTATATTTATTTTATATTTCACTGTGGTGGTAGAACCGACCTTCGTGATAGATATGTAAATGTATATATATAATATATATATATATATATATATATATATATTCACTGTGGTGGTAGAACCGACCTTCGTGATAGATATGTATATGTATATATATTCACTGTGGTGGTAGAACCGACCTTCGTGATAGATATGTATATGTATATATATTCACTGTGGTGGTAGAACCGACCTTTGTGATAAATAGGTATATTTATATATATAGGTATTTTTTTTTATACTTTTTTTTTTGTATACTTTTTTTTTTTTTGTATAATTTTTTTTTGTATACCTTTTTTTTTTGTATATATATATTTTTTTGTATACTTTTTTTTTTGTATACTTTTTTTTTTTGTATAATTTTTTTTTTTATAATTTTTTTTTTTTAAACTTTTTTTTTTTTTTACTTTTTTTTTTATATTAAGAAGACGGAAGGTTTAGAAGATAGAAAGAAAGAATAGGATGGTAAGATAAGAAGATTATGAAAATGAAGGAAAATAGATACCACTTAGTAATGGAAAAAACCGAGCTCTGAAGCCAACTGATGCGACCCCCACACGACGTGCCGTGGTAACCGCTATCGCTAGTATGATTTTAGTTCCCAAGATCGTTCCAATATTAAGCAAATGATTGTTTTACTTCAAGCCCTCTACGTGACGCGCCGTAGCAAACCGGAAGGTGCGATTCAAACACGCCACGAGGTTTCTAACGCCTCGATAAGTGAATTGAAATCACGATTTATATTTTGGAGACACACTCAACAAAATAAGAAGAAAGTTTGTTAACACAAACACTCACAATTTTGATAAATTTCAAGGTGTCCTTACAAATGAAAATGAGGGCTATTTATAGCCAAAATTCCTACAACTACTACAATATAAAATTATAAAATAAAGACTAAAAAAACTATAAATTCAATATTCAAAGCTCCTAAAATCTGATCCATGACAAATCAACCCATAAGTTAAGGAGTCAACACATTTTTAGGGGACAAAAATCAAGGACCAAGACTTGAGTTTTGAAACTAAGAAAACAAAGTTAAAGAAAAATATGCTGTTGTCGTTTTGGTGGAATAACAGATCCTAGACTTCGGATTTTGATCTTGATGTCTTCTAGATAATTGTAGTACTGCCTCTTAGCTTTCCAAATCCACCTGAATCGTCTCAATCGGATATCGGACGTGAAAGTTATGATAAAAATACGAACATATATCGTATCTGAAATTCCAACGCCTGCTTTCAATTGTATCGCATCTTCAGTTAGGCTTATGGCTTGGAATGATGACATCAACACTTTTAATCTAACATGTGACGGCTTCAATAATACAAATTAATATGTTATTATATTTATGATCACCGGTCTGATTAAAATGATTTTGCACGAGCATTGTTAATGAATTCTTTATCGCATTTGCTCGTGATCTTGTTATTGGTCCCACAGGAATGTATAGTTCTTCTTCTGACTGACTGACTGCTTCTTGATTCACATCATCAAGTAAACCAATTTGTGTGCAACTTTTTTGAATATGTGACTTTGATAACAAACATAGTTGGCATTTCTTGCAAAAGAATGGATTAACTAAAAGAAGCGCAACATAAAAATATTGTTGAGAGTTTAGAAAAGGGTGATATTTCGACAGGAAGAGGTTTGAATCAAGAAACTAGTTTAGCTCGACTAGGTGCCACACGTTGGGGTTCGCACTATAAAACAATGGTCCGTCTTCTAGCTATGTGGTATTCAGTGTTTGAAGTCCTTCAGAATATATACGAAGATGGACATGAATCCAAAAGTAAAGGCATCGTTGTTGGCTTGATTGATAAGATAGTAACTTATGAGTTCGTATTCATAGCTCACTTGATGAAAGTAGTATTGGGGTTGACAAGTAGTTTGTCACAATTTTTGCAACAAAAAGACCAAAACATTGTACATGCTATGAGTTTGGTTGTTACTACCAAGAGACAATTGCAATATGTCAGAGAGAACGGATAGGATGATCTATTAGGAGATGTCAATAGTTTTTGTTCTAAAAATGATATTAGCATCCAGAATATGGAAGATAATGTCCCGGGTCGTCTTCGTCGTAAACACAAATTCTTTCACCATTTACCAGTTGAGATATTTTGTCACGTAATCAACTATCTATCCATTTGTACATGCAATTAGTCAAAATTTATTATAATTAGTTTATTTATACTTGTTTCTCAAACATGTTCCTATTATTTTATATGTAATAGGTTGTTGACCGTATTAGTCAAGAGATGGAGAATCCTTTCACTGGGACTAACACATAATTGCTTATGTGCATAGCATACCTTAATCCTAAGATTTCGTTCTCCAATTATAGTTCTTCAGGGTTAGTTCGACTTGCAGAACATCCACAAGATTTTTCAGTGGATGATCGAATGGAGCTCAAAGAACAACTAAAGATGTGGATTTCTGAAAGGAGAGGAAATGCAATATTTTCTAAATTAGGAAATGTTAGAGAACTTGCGACAAATATGGTGAAAGTGGAATTTCACACAACTTTTCACTTGGTGTATCTTCTTATCAAGTTGGCTTTAGTTTTGCCTGTTTCAACTACTAGTGTAGAACGAGCCTTCTCTACAATGAATATTGTCAAGACAGATTTACGCCACAAGATGGGGGATGAATTTTTGACCGACTGTGTGGTGTGTTATGTCGAAAAATATATTTTTTTTGGGTATTGACAATGAAGTGATTATTCAACATTTCCAAGCCATGTGATCTCGCAGGCTGGACTTACCACCTTTACCGCGTGTTTGAGGGGTGACTCGACCGTTAGCGCTGCAGTATTGAATATTGATTGTATTTGGTGTTATTATTTTAGATTTGAACTTAATGTTTTTTTATAAAAATTTTAAATATATACTAGACATTCTGGACCCCCGGTATATTTTCTCTGACTCCGCCACTGTCCAGATCAACACTATTGCAGGTAAAAAAATTTCTTATTCTTCTTTTTTCCTTTTCCAATTAGCAAAGATATCATAGCGATCTGATATTGAGAACCAAAACTTGGACATGAGTCTCGAGAGGGTTAATTTTGGGTTTTTGGATGGGGACGTCTCCAGTGGTGAAAGCAGCAGGTTGACGTCGGGGATCTCGTGCTGGGGAATAATTATGAGGGAGATATCAATGGAATAGATGCAAGACAGTAGGTTCGATTAAAGTCTCTTTCTTTATAACATGGGGAAAGGGCGAAGGATAAGGGCTCTTGGTTTAAATGACCTAGTCAAACATATTTTTTTGTTTAAAAAGACCTCCATCTATGTTTTTTATTTATATAGCTCTTTTTTTAATAATAAGTTAAATAATTTAGTCAATTACTAAAATATCCTTAATATGTTTTCTGGGCACGATTTATAGATCGTTATTCAACTGATATAACGAGTTCAACATTGTTGTATTATATTTATAATAATGCCCACATATTGTATGAATTCTAACAACAATGTCTAAGCCGTTATAACGACTTTCAAGTCGTTTCTGTATCAGAAATCGTTACAGTCTATAAATAACAAATTCCAAATCATGTTAATTGAAAATATAACCAGAGCGATTTACAAGTCGTTTCTGTAAACATAGAACGACTTAAAGTTCGCTTTGCTCCCTTGTAAAGATATTACAGAAAGATATCTATATTGTTTCTTTATAAACTACAAAAACTCAAGATTGTTCCATTCAAAATTTATGCAATTACAAATTGTTTGTTCGCTAAAACAACAATTTGTGAAGAGATAAATTCACCACTAGAAGGGGATGCAGAATATCGAACTTTCTCGTGAATAAATGAAAATAATGCGGAAAGTAAAAGACTCAAAGATTTATAGAGGTTCGGCAACTTGCCTACGTCCTCTCTCCGGCTTCTTTTTCTATTGGCTCAAGAACAACCACACACTTTACTCGTCTTCGATCGGTCCGAGTACAAGAACCGTTACAACCGCTTGTCTTCTATTGGTCCAAGCTCAACCACTCTCAAAATAAACTTTGTTTATCTAGTGTTCTATCGGAACTAGATAATCCTCACTTTACGAATATTGGAGTGTAATTCTAACAATGCCGGATCAAAGATCCTAATAACACCGGATTAGTGACTCTCAATTCGTTTCTCTAAAGCTCTCGTATGAGTGATGCAACACTCACAACCAAATGAAAGAACACAAAGTATAATAAATATTACAAGGTGTTTCACTCTTTGTATCTTTCTTCTCACAACTTAGAATGTAGTAATAGATAGAGATTTGAGCTCAAGATTACTTTGATTGCTTGTAAGCTTAAATGCTTGAAGTTGTGTGTGTGATACTCAAGTCCTATGAGTATTTATAGGTGTCAGTCATTCTTCAAATTCTGATATTTGTATTATTAGCGTGTGCTAATAATACCTCCATAGCGTGCGCAATCGATCTCTGACTTGGCCTATCTGAACGGTCACAAAACTGTTCCAATGGTAAAATTATATGGCTAGCGTACGCTAGTCATACCTTCTTAGCGTGCGCTAACGGTTGGTCAACAAGTCTTCAATCTTGACTTTAGATTATGTCGGTTTGTCTCCCCAACTACTCTTTCCCAACGGAAATATTTATACTTAGCGTGCGCTATCAATTGTACATAGCGTGCGCTAGTATTTGTTTAATATTAACTTTTCCAGATTTCTCGGATCTCCTTTTGACTCCTGCATTCCAACGGGTAATTTGTCCAGCGGTAGAAATTTGAATGATTTAGCATGCGCTAATAATTGCTGAATAGCGTGCGCTATATGCTTTCCTCAGTAACATATGTTACCTTGTGTAGCGTACGTAAGTGCTTTCTCATTTTGAGTCTAGTGGCTACTGGACTATCAAACATGTTATCCGGTAGTGTGCGCAAGTCCTTTTCCTTTTTCTGTCCAGACCTTACTGTCTCTCTGCCTTAAGTGCGATAGCGTGCATTACATAAAGATGATAGCGTGCACTAAGACTAACAGCTTAGCGTGCGCTGATAATTTGACCTTTGTGTGCGCTATCCATCAGGTGACTCCACTAGGCTGCAGATAACTTGCCTGACTGCAGGTGATTTGAACCCTCGATAGCGTGCGCTACCTTTGAGACTGTAGCGTGCGCTATGAACATAATTTTCCTTTAATGTAACATCTTGATGAAATACATTTTGTTAAATGTTTTGAAAACGATCATCATCAAAATACTTTGAGTCAACAATCTCCCCCTTTTTGATGATGTCAAAACATTTAATTTATACATGCAAAAACGTTTTTAAAGAATTTCGAATCAAGGTAACTTGTTCGATATGCTAGTACGTTCCGGATTTTGGAGTATTTCTCCCCCTTTTGACATAAACAAAAAGGACTCCCCCTGTGTTGTTGCGTATATAAAAAAATGATACCAATCAAATACCATGAACCAAAACGAAAGCACATAATCAACAAATGCCAAACTTCATGAAACCAAACGAAGAGAAATGCAAATTTCATTAAAAGGTAGTTCAAGCATTACACAGACATTCAAAGCATGAGACATCAAAACCATTTGAAAGAGAAGTTGCTACAACAAACATCAGACTCCTAGAATCCTCACGTATTTCCATTTGAGAGGTCTCGATGCTCCGCATCCGAGCAATAAGGTCACTCTCTTCTTATTCGGTGATGGAGTCTCTCATCGGTCGCTTGCCTTTGGAAGTGGGGTTTCTCATGAATTCCCCGGTTTGCATCTCCCGAAGGGTGTGTGGTTCTCTTCGAGTGATTCTCTCCTCTGGTGTAGGCATACGTGTCCCTTTCTCCACTTGGTCGTCTTCATGAAGATATGGGAAGAGAATCTAGCCTCGGTTGATCGTCCGGACATAATGCATGGCTTTTGGTGAGTAGACCGAGATCTCATGGCCGAGAGAGACAGGGACAGCTTTGTCCTTCGACAAATCTACGTGATGAAATCTGAATATCGCCGTGAGGATGGAACCATACAACATTCCAGCCTTGTGGGATCGAGACGCATAATTCTTCGACCGAAAAAGGTCGCCCTTCACTTTCATCCAACTTGTGACGATAGCGGCAAAATCAACCTTATCATCATTAAGCACTCGGTATACAACGTGTTTGTCGACTCCGACTAACTTATGTTGAGTGTTCACCTTGGGCATTATACACTTTGTGAGAGCAACTAAAAGGAGTCGGATGTTAATCCCAAAATCATTGTTCTCGAAGAATTCGTCGGTTATGTCTATTACAGCTTTTGAACTCAGGAATTCTTTCACATCAATCTTTCTTACTCCAGTTTCCTCGGCAATTGATTTTCCAGTACACGAAAACCCATCGGATGGTAGACCAAAAAGTTGAGTTAAAATTTCCGAGGAAACTTTCACTACCGTTCCTCCAACCAAACTCCCTAAGACTAGGGATGATGAGCCTTCACTTTCAGCAACCTGAAGGTTTGCGTAAAATTCACGGACTAGATCGAGAAATATGGGATCCTTACATTCAACGAATCGGGCAATTCCGATGGAGGTGAAAAAATCAGTGATTACAACATTTACCTATTCTAGGCTCGGAAAATTGAAGAATTAGCAGTCCGTAATATGCTCCTGAGGGAGAATTTCAGTAAACACCTTCGACGCGGTGTATGACACAAAGCGGGTCGCATCGTATTCTGGGTCGCGAGGGCGTTTTGCATTTTTGTAGGTTTTCTCCGTAGCCTTGCGGCCCTTGCTCGACATAAATTTGAAAGTAATTAGAAGATTTGAAGAAGAAATCGGAATTGGATGGATCGGATTTTTTGGCTAGGGTTCTTGCAGAAAAGGGGATTTGTGTGTTTGCGTACGTTATGAGAGAATGAGAGTGTTTCTGAGCTGAACAGAGTTTATATAGTGAACTGAGTCGATTTAATTAGCTTGCGTTAGGAATGTAATATTAGCGTACATTAGGAGTAAATTTGTAGTCACTGGACTGTCCAATAGCAAATTCAGAATATGAAGAGTTTTAATTAGCGCACGCAAAAGATAGAAGGTTAGCGTACGCTATCGAAGATGAAAGTTAGCGCGCGTTAAAAAAATGAAGCTAGCGCGCGCTAGCAAATGGAATGTTTCAAGGATATTGATTTCTCGAGTAGAAGACTATTTTCAAAAATTGTCTAGATGTCCCATACCAAGTTGCAAACGAATATTATTAAATTATTCCTCGGGAAGAGGTTTTGTAAAAATATCAGCAAGTTGGTCCTTCGTCCCGACAAAAATTAAGCAGATATCTTTCTTTTGCACATGATCGCATAGAAAGTGATGTCTAATGTCTATATGCTTAGTTCTACTATCCAGTACGGGATTTTTACTTAGATTAATAGCACTAGTATTATCACATAATATGGGGGTATTTTCAAAATAAATGCCGTAGTCGCGGAGTTAATTTTTGATCCATAGTACCTGAGCACGGGCGCTCCCCTGTGGCAACGTGTTCGGCCTCAGCTATAGACAACGCTACACTGGTTTGCTTTTTACTTCCCCAAGATATTAAGCATGATCCAATAAAATGACATGTACCACTAGTACTCTTTTTATCAATTTTACATCCGCCTGAAATCGGCGTCACTATATGCAATCAAGTTAATGTCCAAGCAAGAGGGATACCATAGACCTAGTCCGATAGTCCCTTTCAAGTAACGAAAAATACGTTTGCAAGCAATTAAATGTGATTCCTTGGGATTAGCTTGGAATCGAGCACATAATCATGTAGCAAATATTATGTCTGGCCTAGAAGCAGTCAAATATAACAAAGATCCGATCATACCTCGATATAATTTTTGATCTACGGATTTGCCATTTTCATCTTTTTCAAGCTTTAATGATGAAGACATTGGCGTTGAAATCACCTTGCTACTTTCCATTTTGAATTTCTTTAGGAGATCGTTTGAGTACTTTGTTTGATGGATAAAGATTCCATCTTCGCATTTGCTTGATTTGAAGTCCGAGGAAGAATGTTAATTCTCCCATCATACTCATCTCGAACTCTCATTTCATAAGATTAGAGAAGTCTTGGCACAATGATTCGTCAGTAGCTCCAAATACAATGTCATCAACATAGATTTGGCAAACAAGTATATCATCATTTAATATTTTCACAAACAAGGTATTATCGACTTTACCACTTTTATAATCATTTGCAATTAAAAATTGACTTAAACGATCATACCATGCTCGAGGTGCTTTCTTCAACCCGTAGAGTTCCTTGTTGAGCTTATAGACGTGATCCAGAAATTGATGATCTTCAAAACCGGGAGGTTGCTTGACATAGACTTCTTCTTGAATGTAGCCATTCAAGAATGTTAGTAAGGCATACCCCCACAGGTAAATAGGTAAATCAGTGTAATTTAACATGGAGCGAACCATGTCCAATAAAGTCCGATTTCTCCTTTCTGAAACACCATTTAACTGTGGGGTTCCTGGAGGCGTGAATTGTGAAACTATTCCATGTTCCTTAAGGAACTCATCAAACTCAGTGCTCATATATTCGCCACCTCGGTCCGACCGAAGTGCTTTGATATGACATCCAGTTTGTTTTTCAACTAGGGCCTTAAATTCTTTGAATTTAGCAAAGGCTTCAGATTTATGTTTCATTAAGTACACAATCCCATACCTAGTATGATCATCTGTGAACGTTATGAAATATTGATATCCATCTCGGGCTACTTCTAAAGCACCATAAACATCGGTATGCACCAATCCAAGTTTATCGACCCTTTCAAAAGTCCCTGTGAAGGGGAACTTAGTCATTTTGCCTCTAAGGCAAGATTCACAAGTTGGATAGGGTTCTACACCCAATGGACTTAAAAGTCCATCTTTTTCCATTTTCAGAACCTTGGTCGACCAACATGACCAAGTCTAAGGTGCCATTTAAGAGCTTGATTAGTATCTTGCCTACCACGTTTCCTAGTTATAGTGTTCTTCTGCTTTATTTTGCATGTTCGGATGATATAAACCATTCAACAATGTATTGTTCCAACCAATTTATTTCGAAAATAAATTTTACAATCGCCATTGCCAATGAAGAAACAAAATCCTTTCCGGTCCAAGACTGGAATGGATACTGTTTTTATGCCCCTTGGGCAAAACAAGTACTTCATCTAATGTCAAAATAAAACCGATTCTAAACCCGAAGGATTGATCCAATATCGGTTGCCTCGACACTTTGTCCGCTTCCAACGGTGATCATTATTTCCCGACTTCAAGTTTTCTACTTGCTCCAGATCCAGATACATAGTACAAATGTGAGAAGTGGCACCGAATCCGAATCCATGAAGCGAGAATATACGATGCGGAACAATTAGTTTCAAAAACAAAAAGTTCCGTACTGATGCGCCATTAATCTTGGGAATAGTCCTTCGCCAGTGGCTCAGCTCTCCGAATTCAAGGCATTTGTCCGTAGGTTTTGGACCGCCTACCTTTTGAACCTTTCGGGCCTTGCCCTTTCCGTTTTGCACCCCTTTCTTGGGTTTGTACTGCTCGTAGGTCTTTTTCTTCTTGTTCTTGGACCTCTTAGGCCCAGAAGAAATCACAAGAGCAGCCTCTCTCGGTTTAGTCTTCATGTTAGACTGCGCCGTCACTAGTTTATTCATTAGCCCAGCTAATGTGCATGTAATTTCATTACAGTTGAAATTCATTACAAACTGCGTGAAAGAGTCAGGTAGAGATTGAAGGATGAGATCAATTTGAAGGGATAAATCCATATTAAAGTTGAGCACCTCGAGCCTCTCAATCATAGAGATCATCTTGAGGACGTGGTCTCCCACTTTCTCCCCTTCTTTCATCCTAACACTGATCAACTGCTTTGATATTTCATATCTAGCAGTCCTACTGTGCTCTCCATAAAGTTCGGTCAAGTGTGCGAGAATCTGCCTAGCAGAAGTCATTTTCTCGTGCGCTCTCTGCAGCTCATTAGTCATTGAGCCCATCATAAAGCCACGGACTAGCACGTCATCCTTGACCCATTTTTCATGGACGTCAATGTTGTAACACCCCCAAGTTATTCAGGGATATTACAGCGCCGTAAGCCCCACCTTGGGACCCACAAGGCTAAACATACGCGGAATCATAAGATTTGACCGACAAGGTCTACACACAATGAAAAAAAAAAATACAAAGGTATTCGAAACATAACCAATGTATTCACAAACATCATAACTCGAATCAATACTCCGGCAAACACAGGCCGGAACATCAAGGAAAAGGGAAAACAATACTCGAGTATTCAATAGCCAATCCAGTACAACCACACTGAACGGAAAACTCCAAACATAACTGGAAGAAAGACACGGATCACACTTGCCCACCATCTTTATGCCGACCCGATACCGCCCGTCCGCTCTCCTTGAAACTGAAATACATAAAAAGTATTTCCCCCATAAAGGGGTTAGCCGTCGAATAGCTAGTGCAAGTATATCAAGTATGAAACACAATACTCCTCGACAATAAAGTAAATATAACCGTCAATTCATCAATTCAAGACTAGTATTCCGGAATAACTAAATATCATAGCATCACATCAATACATATATGAATACCGTGGAACCGCACCAGAGGCTACGGAACCCTCAGAGGACCCGTCGGTCCATCCCGGAGTGGTTAATTCATATTATCCATGGAATCGCACCAGAGGCTACGAAACCCTCAGAGGACCCATCGGCCCGTCCCGGAGTGGATATACATAATCATGCCATTAATATTTCTTACTTTCAAAGTCGAGAACGCACATTCATAAATATATACTTGCCTTTGAGACATCGAGAAATCGAACGGAGGAAAGGTATGAGTTCGGTAGGTCCGAGAACGCGCTTCCGACACCTAAACGATTCGCAAGGAATATGACAATTAATTATCCATACTCAAATTACACGAAGAGATTCGCAAAACTCGTCTACGATTCAAGAAAATACACGGGTGAACAACTAAAGGTTGGGAAATCCCCCAAACTCCCACAAGTCCGAAAACGGCACAATCCAACCCGTAAAATCGGAAGAAAACACTCATACGGTATAGATATATAAAAACCTCAAAGTTCTCAAGCTTCAATCGGATAAAACGGACGAATCTACGAAAACCCCCAAAATCCAACACAAAATTCAAAGTGTTCTTGAATAAACTTTCGATAATCCGATGAATACTCAAACATGTCCATAATCACGCATATATCACACCATATACCATGATTTTATCATCCAAAACGTCAATACCCACACAAAATCGAGAAGTCAAGATGTCGAAGAAATTACCTCTTGAATATCCAAGCTCTATGATCCAAGGAATACGTGTTAGATCGACTATCCGGGCTTCCCAACCGAGTGAAAGTGGTAAATCTCCAACACACAAATGATAGATGGTGAAAAGTTCTTCCCCTCAAACCCTCTCTCTCGCCGGTGGAAGAAGAAGATGGAATAATGAGGTGCATCTCGCTCAAAAAGCATAAATAATGCAGTTGACCGCATTGTGTGCCGCGGCTCGGCCACGTGCCTAAAAATTGTTCCCAGGTTTCGGCAGTGTGCCGCGGCTCAGCTCAGGTGTGCCGCGGCACCGGGTACAGGCAGTTTTTGGCTGAGGATGCACCACCAGTGTGCCGCGGCTCAGTATAGGTGTGCCGCGGCACAAGGAGCGTGTGCTGCGGCACCCGGTATAGTCCGCTCGGCCAAGTTTAGGAAATGTGTGTGCCGCGGCGCACACTCCTTGTGCCGCGGCTCACACCCCCTTCGGGTCCTAAAATGATGACAAATGACCCGGAAAGAGAATAAAAGCAATATGATTCAATGTCTGGGCAACAATAACACGAAATGGAGGTACGGGAACCCCAAAACGGTGGTTCCAAGCAATGATTACAAAGGTTCGCCCAACAATTCACGATTCGAAGAACAAGAAGAGGTTGAACTGACATGACTTCCGACCGGGTATTACATTCTCCCCCTCTAAAAAGAAGTTTCGTCCCGAAACTTAAGAAATAAATAGTTCGGGGTATTCTACCCGCATCTTCTCTTCCGTCTCCCATGTCGCCTCTTCGACTCCATGCCTCGACCATTGAACTTTAACCAGTGGAATGGTCTTATGCCGAAGTTGTTTCTCACGGTGCTCAAGAATCTTCACGGGTTTCTCCGGAAAGGTAATATCCTCGGCTACGTCAATCTCACTGTAGTCGATAATGTGGCTCGGATCCGGTACGTACTTCCTCAACTGGGACACATGAAAAACACTATGGACGTGGCTCAAAGCTGGAGGCAACGCCAAGCGATAAGCTAAATCTCCAACTCTGTCCAAAATCTCGAAAGGTCCGATATACCTTGGGCTGAGTTTCCCCTTTTTCCCGAAGCGGAAAACTCCTCTGGTTGGTGATACTTTGAGCAAGACATGATCTCCCACTTCAAACTCCAAGGGTCGACGACGAGTATCAGCGTAAGATTTCTGACGACTTTGGGCAGTCAGTAATCGATCTCGGATAATAGAAATCTTTTCCTTGGTCTCCAATAACATATCCGGTTTCGTCCCAACTAGCTCAGAAGCCTCGTCCCAACATAATGGCGACCTACATCACCTACCGTAGAGTGCCTCGAAGGGTGCCATTTTGATTGACGCATGCCAACTATTATTGTAAGCAAACTCGATCAACGGTAGGTGGAGCTCCCAATCATTACTCCAATCCAAGGCACAAGCCCGTAACATATCTTCCAGAGTCTGAATCGTCCTCTCCGTCTGACCGTCCGACTGAGGATGAAAGGAAGTGCTCAATCTCAACTCAGTACCCAGAGCTTGATGAACGGCCTGCCAAAAATGCGATACGAAACGGCCGTCTCGATCAGAAACAATGGTCTTGGGGACACCGTGCAACCTCACGATCTCAGCGATAAAGGTTCGAGCCAGTCTATCCGGTCCCCAAGTATCCTTAATACCCAAAAAGTGTGCAGATTTGGTCAGCCTATCGATAATTACCCAAATCATATTCATTCCGGCCCGAGTTCTCGGCATGCCAGTGACAAAATCCATTGAGATATCTTCCCACTTCCACTCGGGAATGGGAAGTGGTCTCAACAACCCCGCCGGTCGTTGATGTTCGATCTTGACTTGTTGGCACGTCAAGCACCGTAGTACAAACTCCGTAACATCCTTCTTTATGTTATTCCACCAAAAATTTCGCTTCAAATCTTTGTACATCTTACTCGTCCCGGGGTGGATTGAGTAAGGCGTAGCATGGGCTTCTCGGAGGATTCTCTGTCTCAACTCTAAATCGTTCGGAATACAAAGTCTGCCCTGAAATCTCAGAATACTATCCTCATGTACTATAAAGCCAGGAGCTTTTCCTTTAATTACATCTTCCTTCAGTTGAGAAATCATCGGGTCACTCCACTGCTTCCCTTTGATATCATCAACTAAGGACGATGTAATTTCGAGAGTACACAGCTGTCCCTGTACTCGTTGAAGCCAAACTTCTATCCCTTGCTCAATTAAGTCCTGACGAATTTTCGCTTGAGGTGTAAGAACCTCGAGTATTTGAAGAGACGCCGATTTGCGGCTCAAAGCATCCGCAACGACATTGGCTTTCCCGGGGTGGTAAAGAATTTCCAAATCATAATCCTTTAACAACTCTAACCAACGTCTCTGTCTCATATTCAGCTCCTTCTGACTGAAAATATATTTCAGGCTCTTGTGATCGGTATAAATCCGGCACGGTGAACCGTACAAATAATGCCGCCAAATCTTGAGTGCGAAGACAATTGCGGCCAACTCTAAATCGTGAGTAGGATAATTCATCTCATAAGGCTTTAATTGTCGAGACGCAAAAGCTATCGTCTTATCATGCTGCATAAGCACACAGCCCAGGCCTTGACCCGAAGCGTCACTATAAACTGCAAAGCCCTCGTTACCATGCGGTAAAGTTAGAATCGGCGCCGAAGTCAATCGTCTCTTTAGTTCATCGAAGCTCTGCTGTCTCTCATCCGTCCAAACAAACTTTTCGGTCTTCTGGAGTAATTTCTTAAGCGGTCGAGCGAGTTTCGAGAACCCCTCGACAAACCGACGGTAATACCCAGCAAGGCCCAAAAAGCTACGAACCTCCTTAACATTTTTAGGCGGTGCCCAATCTAGCACTGCCTCAATCTTCTCAAGGGTCTACACGAACCCCTTCTACCAAATCACATGGCCGAGAAACATAACTTCTTCCAACCAAAACTCACATTTCGAGAATTTTGCAAAGAGGTGCTCGGTTCTCAAAATGTCTAAAACCAAACGCAAGTGTCGGGCATGTTCCTCCTTATCTCGAGAATAGATCAAGATGTCGTCAATAAAGACGACTACACACCTGTCGAGGTACTCGATGAATATTTTATTCATTAACTGCATGAATACTGCCGGCGCATTTGTCAACCCAAAAGGCATAACTACAAATTCATAATGCCCATATCTCGTCCGGAACGCCGTCTTCGGAACATCGAACTCCCTCACCCTGAGTTGATAATACCCGGATCTTAAATCAATTTTCGAGAAAATTGCAGCCCCTTGCAATTGATCAAATAAATCGTCTATACGTGGCAAGGGATACTTGTTCTTGATGGTTACTTTGTTCAGCTCACGGTAGTCAATGCACAAACGTAGTGAACCATCCTTATTCCTCACAAAAAGAACAGGCGCGCCCCAAGGCGAGGCGCTCGGTCTGATGTATCCTTTTTCCAGAAGTTCTCCCAATTGATTCTTCAATTCTTGCATCTCGGAAGGTGCCATCCGGTAAGGTGCTTTAGAAATCGGAGCCGCATCTGGCTCCAAGTCTACGGTAAATTCTATCTCTCGATCTGGCGGTAATCCCGGGAGGTCATCCGGAAAAACATCGGGGTATTCACTAACAACCGGAATCGAAGAGAAATCGATTTCATTTCCTTCCGTTTTCAAGGCATAACACCAATAACCCGCACAACCTTTATTCAAAAGTTTTACGGCCTTCATGGCACTGATAAGTAACTTAGATAGTCCCGACTTACGCCCCAAAAATGAGTACTCAGATCCGTCTTTAGTCATCATGGTGATAACCTTAGTACGGTAGTTCATAATCGCTTGATGACTATCAAGCCAATCTTCGCCAAGGATCACGTCTTCGCCTTCCATATCAACTACAATTAAATTCGATAACCAATCCATACTGGATATAGTCACCGGAAAATCTCTAATCTCCCGGTTCCCCACAATTCTATCCCCGCTCGGCAGTCTCACGATGAAGGGATCGCAAATAGTCAGACAAGTTATATTCAAACAGCGTACACACTCCAAAGAAATAAAAGAATGTGTAGCACCCGAATCAAAAAGTACACGGACTGGATGAGATAGGATATGAATGGTACCTGAAGCCACCGCCGCGTTGGGTTCGTCTGCTCGACGCATCTCATAAACTCGTGGTTGTACCGAACCGACGCTAGAGTTTCCCCTCCAGCATTCTGACCCCGTCCCCGGCCCCTGCCAAAATTCTGTTGAGGTTGACCAGCTGGGGTAGAAGCCCGAGTGTCCAAAGTCTGATTCGGCTCGGAACAATAAGCCGCTCTATGTCCCATCTGTCCGCACGTGTGACACTTCAACGGAGGAAAGTGGCATTCCAAATTAATGTGGCCTGAACGGCCACAATTATAGCAAGTCACCGCGCGATTTGTGGTACCCGAAGTGGGATGGTAACCCCTCTTCCCTTTATTAGAACGTGACGACTGTCCGGCAAAACGGTTAGTCGTCTGCGACTTCTGAAAATTGCCACCCTTAGAGCCAGAAAAATTTCCCCCGACTTTATGCTTCTTTGGTTCTTCAACGGTATCATTGTCGGGGCTCAACATATCATGGGCTAAAGCTCTGTCCTGATACTCTTTCAGTGTGGTACAAGCAAATCCGGCCATGTACCGCCGTAAGTCCAAATTCATCCGCATATCGAAATAATGGATCTTATCACGCTCGTTACGCACTTGATCCTTCACATGGATCAATTGTTGATTATACTCCACGATCGCCTGCGAAACGGGAATACCTTGTGGTTTAGCCTCGAAGAAGGCTCGGATTCGGCTCTCTCGTACCGGCCAGGGACAAAACTCGGCCTCCAAGAGCTCCTTAAATTCATCCCACGAGGCAATACGATCATGTGGCTTGATGACCTTCCACCAAGTAGCGGCCTCCTTAGTGAGGAAATACTGAGCAATTGGTACTTTCCTCACCTCGGGGCAATCAACCGCTTCGAAAATCTTCTCCAATTCCGCTAGCCAGTCTTCCCAGCCTAACGGGTCTGTGGCACCGCCAAACTGTGGAGGGTGCATACGGATTACATTCTGAAGCAAGGCATCCGTGTTTGGGTTCGGGATATTCAGCTGAACCGTTTGGGCCAAAATAGTCATTTGAGTAGCCAATTGTTGAAGTGCATTCGCCACTCCAACGTCCGCGTTGTTCCCGACCGTCGATCGTCGTGCGACTCTCGGTGTCGGGATGCACCGAGTTCGACAAATCGGGTTGGTCGACCCCGCAATCAATCGATGGAAACGGCCGCGCCATGACCTCTTCCTCGTCCACGGCCACGACCACGGCCACGGCCCCTACCAGCTGACATACTGAAGAACACACAAGTCACGTAAGCACAATTCAATCACGCGTCATCAAAGTGTCCGATTCTCAAGAATACCGATAAAAGGAAGCAAAACGAATAAGGAAACACTAGAAGAGTGAGAGGTCTTATAAGTACCGGTCGCACTATGATGATGGCAGAGTAGTGATACTGCGGACAATTAACGACTCGATCGACCCAAAAGACCGACAGCCTAGGTATCCATAGACCTAAGCTCTGATACCATATTCTGTAACACCCCCAAGTTATTCAGGGATATTACAGCGCCGTAAGCCCCACCTTGGGACCCACAAGGCTAAACATACGCGGAATCATAAGATTTGACCGACAAGGTCTACACACAATGAAATAAAAAAAAAATACAAAGGTATTCGAAACATAACCAATGTATTCACAAACATCACAACTCGAATCAATACTCCGGCAAACACAGGCCGGAACATCAAGGAAAAGGGAAAACAATACTCGAGTATTCAATAGCCAATCCAGTACAACCACACTGAACGGAAAACTCCAAACATAATGGAAGAAAGACACGGATCACACTTGCCCACCATCTTTATGCCGACCCGATACCTGCCCGTCCGCTCTCCTGGAACCTGAAATACATAAAAAGTATTTCCCCCATAAAGGGGTTAGCCGTCGAATAGCTAGTGCAAGTATATCAAGTATGAAACACAATACTCCTCGACAATAAAGTAAATATAACCGTCAATTCATCAATTCAAGACTAGTATTCCGGAATAACTAAATCTCATAGCATCACATCAATACATATATGAATACCGTGGAACCGCACCAGAGGCTACGGAACCCTCAGAGGACCCGTCGGTCCGTCCCGGAGTGGTTAATTCATATTATCCATGGAATCGCACCAGAGGCTACGAAACCCTCAGAGGACCCGTCGGCCCATCCCGGAGTGGATATACATAATCATGCCATTAATATTTCTTACTTTCAAAGTCGAGAACGCACATTCATAAATATATACTTGCCTTTTAGACATCGAGAAATCGAACGGAGGAAAGGTATGAGTTCGGTAGGTCCGAGAACGCGCTTCCGGCACCTAAACGATTCGCAAGGAATATGACAATTAATTATCCATACTCAAATTACACGAAGAGACTCCCAAAACTCGTCTACGATTCAAGAAAATACACGGGTGAACAACTAAAGGTTGGGAAATCGCCCAAACTCCCACAAGTCCGAAAACGGCACAATCCAACCCGTAAAATCGGAAGAAAACACTCATACGGTATAGATATATCAAAACCTCAAAGTTCTCAAGCTTCTATCGGATAAAACGGACGAATCTACGAAAACCCCCAAAATCCAACACAAAATTCAAAGTGTTCTTGAATAAACTTTCGATAATCCGATGAATACTCAAACATGTCCATAATCACGCATATATCACACCATATACCATGATTTTATCATCCAAAACGTCAATACCCACACAAAATCGAGAAGTCAAGATGTCGAAGAAATTACCTCTTGAATATCCAAGCTCTATGATCTAAGGAATACGCGTTAGATCGACTATCCGGGCTTCCCAACCAAGTGAAAGTGGTAAATCTCCAACACACAAATGATAGATGGTGAAAAGTTCTTCCCCTCAAACCCTCTCTCTCGCCGGTGGAAGAAGAAGATGGAATAATGAGCTGCATCTCGCTCAAAAAGCATAAATAATGCAGTTGACCGCATTGTGTGCCGCGGCTCACCAGTGTGTGCGCGGCACGAGCCTAAAATTGTTCCTGTGTTGGCGGTGCCGCGGCTCAGCTCAGGTGTGCCGCGGCACCAGGTACAGGCGGTTTTTGGCTGAGGATGCAACACCAGTGTGCCGCGGCTCAGCATAGGTGTGCCACGGCATTGACTCGGCAGTGTGCCGCGGTACAAGGAGCGTGTGCCGCGGCACCCGGTACAGTCCGCTCGGCCAAGTTTAGGAAATGTGTGTGCCGCGGCGCACACTCCTTGTGCCGCGGCTCACACCCCCTTCGGGTCCTAAAATGATGACAAATGACCCGGGAAGAGAATAAAAGCAATATGATTCAATGTCTGGGCAACAATAACACGAAATAGAGGTACGGGAACCCCAAAACGGTGGTTCCAAGCAATGATTACAAAGGTTCGCCCAACAATTCACGATTCGAAGAACAAGAAGAGGTTGAAATGACATGACTTCCGACCGGGTATTACAAATGTCTTCCTGATTACCCCTAGTCCGGATTGGAGTCGGTGGAATGTTCGCCTCCTAGACGTATCCCAGAGACTCCATACTGAGTACAATCATCAGATTCCGCAACCAGTCAACAAAGTTAGTGCCAGTTAGGAGATTCTTTTCAAGTAGTATTGCAAGTGGGTTTTTAGCCATTTTAGAGAGATTGAATTTCGTTTTATGCAAAGATTTAGACAAGATTAAATTAGTGACTTGTTTAATTATGACCGAGTATAGAACTTAAGGGCTTGTATAATTCTTGTCTCGGCTCCCACTAATTTTATCAGAATTAGATACTCCCATGTTATAATCCGGAAATCATGGTTAGATCGACTTCTTAGTGGTGATCAAGTTCTTTACAAATTTTAACAGACGCAACCTATCAGGTTTCTTGCCAATTAATTTCTGTAAAGTGGTGTCTAACACCAACCCGTCTAACAGATGATTTGATCTTCTTTTACCCCTAGTCTTCATGCCCTCAACCTATCAGGTTTCTTGGCAATCCAGACTATCTAAGTTGTTGACCATCAACGTCTATCAGTTTGACTATTGAATCACACCCGGCAACCTATCAGGTTTCTAGGGGCGAAATTTATCACCAACCGAAGGCATCTAATGCACTCAAGAATTTTTCAACCTCTACCAAATGTACTACCCCAATAACTCGGAAGCATAGCACACCAGCTCGGGTATCAATTTTCTACGAGTTTGATGGAGGGTAGGAAACCTCGTAACCTTTTTCAAACTTAGTCCTGCTTGTAGTCGGGAGAATTTCGCGATTAATGTTACACTTTGCACATTAATTCAATTATACGCGCGTTTGTTGGTTTGTCAATCATTCAAAATGAAAATGTAAAACAAGAACCTAGTTACTACCAACATATAGCTCATGGACCTAATTCCTAAATCTTGGGCTGCGAATGACCCAAAAAAAAAACAGTCTTCGATTCTTCGTCTTATCGCTCGGTTGTCTTCGGTCTTCGTCATACCCAAAATAATAATTACATCATTGAAAAATTGCATCCTATACAAGTTTTTCTAGTAAATATAAATAGGCTCAAAATGGCCTTTACAACCCAATCGAATCGAACAAATCAAAAAACTAAGTCCACGAGCTATATCACCATCACATAAGGATTCCATACAACATGTAATGGCAACGAAATTAAACAATTAATCTTAATATAAATTAATCTAATTAATCCATAAATTAATCTATTCAATTTCTACTATATTAATCCAATTAATATAAGGTGGCATTAAAATTAAATAATCAATTAATATATTAATCCAATCAATATAAAATTAATCTATTCAATTTTAATGGTATTAATCCAATTAATACTAATAATCGTCATTTAAATTCATTCGAAGTAATCCGGCCAAAATAATATTTTCGTTTAATTTATTTCCCTTAACCAAAAAAAAATATTCCAAATATTAATTTAGTCAAATTAAAATCCAATTTAAATTTTGGGAAATAATTACAACAAAATATAAACTTAAAACGGAGTCCCGGATAATCCGGTTTTAGGCCCAGCCCGCGGCCCGATTCAAAATCGGGCCAAAAACCCGAGGGCTGCCTGGCCGAGCCACTGCTCGGCAGACTGGCCGATCATTCTCGGCCGCTGTGGCCGAGACATGGCCGATCATGGCCGAGCATGCTCGGCAGCCTGGGCAGGCAGCCCAGGCAGTTCTGCCAGCACCCTGCCGGCAGCCCCGTTTCTTTATTTTTCGGCCCGTTTCAAAAAACGTGATGTTACAACGAATAATTTAAAATCTACAATTATTCCAAACATGATTCTAAATCATAATCATCATCCAAAAGCATTCAAAATGCACAAAATAATCGTATATACGGAAACATTGACCTCGCTCCGATACCACTGTTGGGATTCCGAAAATAAAACGAAATACGCAGCGGAATAAATACGAATCCCAAACAGGATCGATCAAGTAACGTATATACGAAAAAAAAAATACAAAGATAAAGATTCATACCCTTGAAGCCTTTGAAATAAATCTTCGTAAAGTGTAGACGATGATCACGATCCCATCCCGAACACGAAATCCCTTCGTTCCAAGCACCGAAAATTCGAAGCCTCTACTTCACACGCGTCGGAAGTTGCCCGGAAAAATCTACAACACTCCGTTCTATGAAGAACACGGCTAGGAAGTGTTGTAGGAATTTTTTCTCTCTTAATTTTTCTTACTTCTTTTCACCTCAAATATGAACAAAATGAAGAAGGAAAATTTTTCTCTCTCTCCTCACTTAAACTCACGTCCAGGGCTGTTTTGCTGGTTAGTATGTGTGTATGTTGTAGTTGTTATATTATGTTGTTTTTATATTATCTCAAACATATAATACAAATCATATAATTGAGATAAAATGTCAACACATAATAACAAAAATACAACTAACACATACACATGCATGGAAATGATTCCATGTGATGTGGGGAGAGGGAGGGCGGCCCATGGTGAAAATTTCCTAAAAAACGAGCCGAGTCACTCGGCTCGTGTACCGGACGTTCGTCAAACGACTCCGTTAAATACACTCCGTTTAATCACCAATGTATTTATATTAATTAATTAATCTAATTAATTAATAATATCAAATACAAATATATTTCTCTAAGAAATATAATTTATGAATTAAATTAATCACCCGGTAACTTAATTTTAATTCATAAGACCGCTATTTTGATTTATCTAATAAATCATAATTAGATATCCAATGTCTAATATTTATAGAGAGATAATAAATTCACATTTATCCATCAACGCTCCTGATGCGCGACTCCGTAGGTCCGTCTCAGCCGGCATTGGGAGGAACCAATGAGTGCGGGCAGCACTTAGCCAGCCTAGCGGGCCGCATCAGTAACCCCGATCGAGAACGAATGAAGGGATCATTCCAGAACCATTATGTCGTGAATACTATATACGTATAGACGCTTTATCAGATGTCCCGGTCAAGTCTTCGGGTCACGGTAAAGTCAAACCCTACTATTGACTAGACTCTATATATGTGTTAATGCAAATCAAGACCGACTGATTAATAGTGTATCTAATACGACTATATCAGAATGCTTTGGCCAAAGACTCATGATCTTATTTGCCATTAACCGTATAGGACATACGCCTGCTCACTAACAGGAGATAAAATCCTTTCTTGGCATACAGTAAAGACTGCTACCTGCCCGTATAGTCCGCACTTCGAGGTCGACTCAGCAATTAAGCAAATGAGTCTAACTACTCTAATGACAAACTAAACGTCACAGGCACATCTTCTACTGAATCCTCAAGTCAAAGGTCCACATACAATATCACAACCTTTTGATTCGTCATCGACTCTTCGAGAGTGAATACCGTGTGGTGAATCGAGTATGAGTCGTGTTCGAGTATCTGTCCCACCAATATACTTTATAACTATGCTATCAAGATGTGCACACGTCCTAGCATCAGTTATACAAGTCTTATTAAAACTTAATGCCCATTTAAGTTTATTGACTTGCGAACGATTTTCGTAAATAAACTTTAAACACTTCCAGTGCATTTTCTCTTATCCCATAACGAGAATGGAATGTTCAGTTTATTTACATGGACTTCACTTCAATGTTTACCAAGTCAAGAATGCAATTGAAATACAATAAACAGTGAATGAATCGAATTGCCTTTTTATTATTTATTCCATAATTACAAGTACAATGCCCCTACTCTCTCATCCCCTGAGTGGCATTCGAGGGCATATTCCTAACAGATCCATCTCCCATCAGGGTACCAACCCCTTTTCGGGATCCATCTCCATAACAGTCTCCCACACCTGTTGCAGATCCTATTCCTACAGTAGACCCATGTACTATATGGAGCCCTTCCCCCGCTGATATCATTAAGTAAACCCTCATTCAAGTGAAAATTGAGCAAGCATTTGAACGGTTTGTCCAATGGAAGCCGTACAGGGTTGCACCTCATGACATTCTGTACAACTGGGAGGAGTGGAAAGAGGAAGAAGCCTTTGCTATAGAAGTCTCGGACACTCAAGACATCCACATCCTGATTCAATGGGATAACAAATTTTGCCGAGAGCTGATCTCAAACTATTATCTAGCAAAAGAACAGGCCCGATTGAAGGCGAAGTCCAAATCCGAAGACACAGTTCCCGACAACCCAGCATTTGATCCCGAATCAGATGACGATGATGATGCCTTTCAGGCAGATATGAGAATGAGTCGCGAGGAGGCTCGAGAACAGGAAATTTCCAGAATACAGGACCAAGAGGGTCAGGGGACATCTAACAGGCATCAGTCTCCTACCCATCAACAAGAAGATGCTGGCGAACAGGAGGAATCAGTCCCTCCTGTCACTGATCAACCGACAGTTTTTGAATAAACACCCACGCCCGTCGCCGCTGAAGAAGAAGCCCGCGCCATCCCGCACGAGGAATTAGTCCCTCTGTCGGAGCAAGCGGAAGCTGAGAGGCAGCAGGAGGAATCAGTCCCTCCTGTATCCATGTCTACAGAAACACAACCAGAACAGGTGGAATCAATCCCCCTGTCGCCGATACTGAACAGGCTGAAGAACAAACCGCCATGCCCGCACCTGATGCCCCTGCATCACCTCCATTCGTGGAATCCGATGATGGTTTCATACCGAGGATATACCACAATGGCCGCGTAACCATGTGGTCGTGCGCCAGCTCAATAGAGATAAAGAAGAAAAACTAACACGCCCCAACTCTCCACATACAGTAGCAAGGATCGAGCAATTGCACGCAATCGGCCCCCAAACAGTGTTTATGCAGGATGCTGTAGACGCCCTGTATAATGTTGGCAAAGAGCTCGATTGGATGCGCGAGACTGCCATAGATGAGATAACTAGCCTGAAGCGAGAGATTATGATGGTTGAAGAAGATTTTTACATTCTGCCGAGTGCACTGAAGCAAGCTCTCTCACAACTTCAAAAACGCCAGGAGCAAATTCTCAAAGAAGAACAGGCAAAGCTCCGCATTTGCGAAGAAAAAACTGTCGCCGCCCTACATGTGACTAACTCCAGACTCACAGGACATGACCAAAAGATCGATGACATGTCTGTGGTGCTCAGTTCCCTGGTGGCCAAAATCTCAAGTATAGAGAATGAAAAGGTCTCCTATCTTGATGAAGCCAAAAAGAGGGAAGAGTCCCGAGAGGCTGCAAGGCACTGGAGGATGGAGAGAGAGAGAATTTGATGCTGCCTAGAAGACAGCGTCACTGCTGCAATCAACCGTTTGGCCACGCCCACACAAAGTTACAGGGTAACTAGTTCTCACCCAGAGTTCCACAACCCCAACTTTCCCTGGAAGAATAATGTGCAGAATCCATCAGAGATTCGTCTGGCCGCCAACCGTCAGCCTACAACTGATGAAGTGAAGCAATGGAGGAAGAATGAACTGATGAGGTACTTCGTCAAGCTCATCAGGGAGTCCGCCATCTTCAGCAAATGCAAGACATTGGCGGAGGCTGCAAACGAATTTGCAAAGATGCTGGAAAGAGGAGTACTCCCATTACAAATTTCAATGAAATCAAGGCACCGTAAAGGTGATTGGATTACTCACCCTGATGACTGGATACTTGCCTTCGACCAATCGACTGAAGGAGGAGCGATCTATCTAGATCGAGGCAAGGATTCATTAGAGCACTGCTGGATAGGAACCGAAAATGATCCTGATAAGAGGCCTTGGAGACACGCTCATTACAGGAGCTAGCATGGAGGATCCTTTTTGCATTGAACTTAGCAGCATAAAATCTCTGTATCTTTATTTCTTCTATCATTATAATTTTTGACTGATATCAATAAAACTCTAGCTTTGTATTGAAAGATTACAGCTCGTAATCTACGTTTACTATTTGATTACGAATTTAAATTCAATTTATATTACTGCAAACAACACGTATGAAACTTGTTAAGCATAAAGCTGTAAGAACTAGCCTGCGAACAGTTCATAGGTTAAGTTGTATGCAACATAGATCACACTATAAGATTGTGCCTGCGCGCCAATCATAAGTTTTAGTTGTAATACACATTCCTATAGATGTTTTTCCTAATGATTAGAACTTGCCTGTGAGCAAATTGTATTGTTTTAAAGTGCTGAAGACCAGATCATTCGACAGAAGATCAAGAAGTCAGCCTCTCCGGATCAAGATGTTATCGATAAAGAGGGAAATTGTTTCGGCATAAAGAGGTTTTGGCATCATCAATAAAGATGTTTTGGCATTATCAAAAAGGGAGAAATTGTTGGGATAAACAATCTTGTACCTTGTTTTGATAAGTGACAACATACACCAAAATTCCGCACTACCATCATACAACAAGTTATCTAGTCAACATACAGCAAGCTATCTCAAGAATATTTGCCATCATACAGCGAAGGACTCAATATACCGCTAAGTGTGGAAGTTGTCTTGAATCTTCATACAACGCATGCCATACATCATGGGAGAGAGCCTAGAGCGTTGAAGTCTACAACTAACTGCAATAAGATGTACTTTGCTGGATACAGCATACAGGCTGAGTGTTAGGATAATAAACACTTATCCAACAGAACTGAAGACCGTTGAGAAGGAATCTACTTTATACACTAAAGTCAGAATGCCGTTTGAAAGAAGTATTTAAACACTGACTGGATAAAGTATTTAAATACCAACCGACAAGGATCTTCAGAAAAGGAGCAATATCTGGATCTAGTTCTTGAAAGTCAATCAACCAAAGAATGGGTCTAAGCTCACCAACCCAGCCAATGGCAATATTTATAACGTATCTATTCCAAGGTTATAAATAGTCCATGCAAGAGGACCTTGCAAAGACATCAAAAACAACGACGACATTTGAGGCAACTGACTGATCATATACTGACGAATCTCAACTAAGATCGAACGACTGAATATTCATATATCATCAAATCAAAGCCTACAAGAGCAAGTATATTTCTTCAAGTATCTTTCTATATCTGAATAGAAGAAATATACTCAGTTACCAAGAACACCACATCATCAGCTCAAAATCATCGTGTTCAAGCTGCTGTTCTAAACCTGTTACTTTACTATTTTACCTTTGAGTAAAACTTAGCCCTGTGTGGACTATGAAAGTTATTCTAGCCTGTGTGGGACGAATAGGACAAAGCTTCAATCTGTGTGAGAAGAAGCAAGTCAAAAGACGCCATCAAGCAATCTGTGTGAACGGTTGAAATCGACAGTCTTTGTATCAATCTGTGTGAACGATACAAGGATATGTTTGATTATAGTCACGTAGTTGTGTACGTAGTGATTATAATAAACATTTTACTCCTGTGTGGAGGACCAGTGGACGTAGAGGGGTTTACCTCTAACCACTTTAAATACTGTGTTATTTACCTTCCGCCTCTATTGTTTTCATTACTGTGATTATTCATAAGTATACATTGCATACCATATACGCACCAAGATACCAGGAGAAAACCTAGTTGCTGTATTTACAACAACTCACTTAAACAAACTTCTGCTACGCACTTATTTGAAAAACGTAAAGCTTGATGTACCAACACTTTTTCAAGCTGTATTTTGTATACTTAGTGGCCAACAACAATCATACTGGAATAATAACCCTAGATTTTACATGCATAATAATCAAGGTTACAGCGACTACGTACCTGCCCCACGTAGACATCGCAAGACAGGACCAGAAGTAACCTATAGCAAACCAATTATTGTTAGGTGAAAATAGGGCTGTAAACGAACAGAGCTGTTCGCGAACAAGCTCGAGGTCGGCTCGTTAAGGGCTCGGTTTGGCTCAGTTCGTTAAGAATTCGAGCTCGAACACAAACAATTGTGCGTTAAGAAAACGAGCTCGAGCCGAGCTTGGGCATGTGCGGCTCGAGCTCGGTTTGGCTCGGTTCGACTCGTTAAGCTCGATTAATAAATATATTCTAAATTTGTTTTAAAAATATTTATATATTGTATTATATATTAATAATTTTTTAAATAATTTTCATATATTAAAATATTAATTTTTATGTATATTTAAAAAATATATAATTCTTAATGATTATTTTTTTGTTTTAAATAATTCAAATATATTATTTAAATAATTTAAAAATATATAATTATTCGCGAACCGCTCGAGCTCGACTCGGCTCGAGTTGTTCGCGAACAGCTCGAGTTCGACTCGTTTATTAATGAGCTGGAGCTCGAACATGTTTTGTGCGATAACAAAGCTCGGCTTGGCTCGGCTTGTTAGGAAAAAAATTGAGCTCGGCTCGTTTAGATCAAAGCTCGGATCAGCTCGGTTCATTTACAGCCCTAGGTAAATATGGATACCTAAAAGCACCAACATACATGGACCCGAGAATCAAAGGGGACCTAAATCTACTTGCATTCTCTACTTACAGGATATCAAAGAGAAGGACATCTGGTATTTTTACAGCGGATGTTCTCGGCACATGGCAGGTGATATCAGCAAGCTATGAGATTATGTAGAAGGTCACGGTCCAAAGGTGCGCTTCAGTGATAAGTCCAAAGGAAGAATAAGAGGGAAGGGAACCCTGCTTCTAGGAAAGTTCAAAGTCACCAACGTATCCTATTGTTGGGATAAACATTCCTATTTTGATAATTGCCAACATACAGCAAGAAGTCTTAAAGGAGTCAGAATGTTATTAAGTATGGAAGCTGTTAGGACTCTGATCGCTGGGATTCGCGTAGTATGGTTTTCAAATCCGATCAATTTTAAAATTTGTAAAACCTCGAAGTAATTCCAAGGTGTCGAACCCAAGGGAATTGATGTGTCGAAAATAAAGGAAGTAACTCTACTCAAAATTTGACTGCTATTTAGGAATTCGAAAATTTTGTTTGTTACTAATTATCTAACTTTAAAAATCGAAAAATAAAAATTAAATAAAAGACGAATTATCTAAAATCAAGCAAATAAAGCAAATTAGTAAGATAAAATCACAAGTCTAAAGGTAATTGATCCTAGGGTAGTATCATCTAATTGAGTTCACACAATCCATTCACTTGATTCCTTTTCCCCAAATTTTAATTCAATCCTAGAAATAATCACTCAGTCGATCTAGAATTCCGATCAAGGCAACCTAGAAAGATATTTAATTTAAACCCTTTTCCCCGCCAGGGCTCAAAGAATTTAAATCACTTAAAAGCGCCAACTTATTTATCTATGATTTATATTTCTCCGCTAGGTCTTAAGATAAAATCATATTGTGCATCAAGTATTTCCACTAATTAATTACTCCTTCCGGACAAAATCAATTAGCTAACATGCATCGATTAAGGGCCCTTTAATCTAGCATGAGATTTAACACATCTTGAACACAGGCCTAGGATGAAAGGTCAAAAGGTAATCAAAGGAACATCATGTGAACATCAATTAAATTTACAAACCCTAGAATCAATCAATGAATTTAGCCAGACATAATTGAAATTAAACAAGAAATAGATGAAGAATGCATATTATTAATAAGAAAAGAGAGATTACAACCCTTACGGATGAACTCCGAGTCTTCAATCTCTGAAAAACAATAATAATTCTCCTCCAAAAAGTTCTTGCATCAAAGGAATAAATCTTGCTAAAAAGATGTAAAAATCTGCTAAAGATAATAATAGATGAAAAGGGCTGATGGAAGATTGCTCCAAGATGATAAAGAATAATAAAACTAGGTCTAAAAGGAGGTTTATATAGCCTAAGGGGGTTAAAATCCCGATTAGCCCTAATCTAGGAAACAAAAACTATCCAAAAGAGTCAAAATCCGTCAAAATACGAGAGTCCGCTGGGCAGCCTATCGGACTGGCCTATCGGCCGATAGGCTGGCCGATAGTTGGTTCGTCGATCTCTTCACTCGATAGGGCAGGAACTCCTTTCGGACGGGCCTATCGGCCGATAGGCTGGCCGATAGATTCGTCTGTCTTTCGCAAAAATCCGTTTCTTCGTCCGTTTGACTCGACTCTCGGTCCTTTGTCTCGTTTTGGGTCCTTTTGGCTCTAAAAACCTGCAAACACACTAAAACCAACCCAAACGCGTAATACGGCTCGACTAATCATAAATAAGCCAAATACGAGCACATTAATCACGACACGAGATAAAAACCTAGTATAAAATCCTAGAAAAATGTGGTAAAATTACCACTTATCAAACCCCCCCAAACTTAAGCCTTGTTCGTCCCGAACAATAAAAAGAAAAGAAAAAGAAAGTCGTGAATCATCGTGCAACTCATAGTGTTCAACCTAATCAATACTATCCTGTAATTCTCTCTAAATAATCCGAGTGTCGTAAAAGCGAGCTGCACTCAGAATAATGATTCCGCAAAGTAATCAAGTTCAGTCCTAATCATTCGTTCATGAAGAAAATCCAGCTCAAAGATTAACAAAACGTGAGTCAAATCGACCGTCAATATGAAAGGCTAAAATAAACAAGCTAGTTCGTCCCGTTACACAGTCTAGTGGCACAATTTTCACGAGTTTCATAAGAAATAAACCTCGGCGAGATTCCCTTATATATATGTTCAAGAATTTGATTCGAGTTGACCACTAGGTTAGGATCTCGGGATGTTTCATCGGGGTAATCCTAGGGTGGAACTTCCATTCTCATGTATTAAGAAACCGTTTGACGTAAAAGACACTCATGGGGCACATGGATGCTTCTAGTTACTAAGTTCCCGTCTACATGGAGAAACAACTCGAATATATAATTTCCGCATGTCCGAATCAAGGTCGCCGTTGCGCGAGAGTAAACAATGGTCACGCGAATACCCCCGGTTACTAGGTTCCCTATCCTTGGCACATGTGAAATATCTAAATCACTAGTCTAATCAGGGTCGTCGTTTTACGCGAGGGTAAACAACGGGTCACGCGAATACCCCCGGTTACTAGACTTCCCTTCATAGAACAACATTATCTCAACTTTTGGGAAAAACTGACCGACTCTAAACTCAATCTAAGTGCCAACACGACTGACGAAACAGTACGACTCACTATCCGGAAGATGTAACCAAACGTATTGACGGTGATTTTAAAACAAGTATGTATCGTCTCTTATCTGCCAAGACCTCTACAATCACGAAAAATTTTGGACCTAAATGAATACTATGCAAAACAGAAATAACTGACTACAACTCGACTAAACTCGACCGTTTCTTCAGAGAGAAAAACAGTGTCGTAACATCGGTATCACACAAATAGAAGCACAAAAAATTCACGAAAAAAGAAAAACTAAGACAAGCAAGGCTATCTAAAACAAACAACGAAAAGCAAATAAAAGCAAACACGAAATCTAAAAAAAAAAACTACTACGACCTAAAAAAAAATAGAAACTAGCAAACACACCAAACGAAAATGAACATAAAAATCTAAAAACTAAGCAACAAAAGCCAAAACCACGCAACACCAATATGATAAGCACAAATAAAAACAACGGGCACCAACACAAGCAAATAATGATACAAGGCAAACAAGGTACTCACACGTAAAGAAATTAACAAAGCCGCACTTCTCCCCCCCCAAACTTATTTCGCATCCTAAAGGAGGAATAAGTTTGAAAAGAGAAAGGAGTGGCTTTGTTAACGGAGTACCTGATCACTGTGGCGGAAATGGCGGGTTTGTCGGCGAGCTCGGAGTGGATACTGGGCCGGGTATGTCCTATCGGGCTGGCCTTTCGGCCGATAGGCTGGGCCGATAGGAACTTCTGTCTCTTACGTACCTCATATCGGGTGGAATATCGGTCGATGTGGTCTGCCTATCGACCACTGCTTGTAACATAAATTTTTTTTAATTTTCCTCAGCCTATCGGCCGATCCTATCGGCCGATAGGCTCAACCGATAGGATCGTCTGTCTCAAAAAATTTCCAGCTTTTTCTCGTTCGCAAACTTGGTCCCGTTTTTGCTTGGATATGGCGATTAAAGACCTGCAAGTATCCAAAACTCGGCGTGCATGGATTAGAACTAAACAAAACTAACAAAGCTACTACGAAACTAGAAACAATGAAAATCACGCAAACGAAAAATCCAACACAAACGAATAAAACGAACTAATATACATACGTTGGGTTACCTCCCAACAAGTGCTACATTTAACGTCTTTAGCTAGACGATACCTCATTCATTCCGGGTCTTCAGCGACAACTCCCCCTTGAACGGGTTTGTTGATATCAAGATAGCATACGTTCCTCTCATTAGACTGACTCTCGTTCGCCTCCAACATTCGAACATACTCTGGCAAATCCTCGGAAATTTCATCAACATCAGAATGTGAGTAAATGGAGTGTGAAATGCAGTGCTCCAACAAGTCGGACGGGGGTGGCATAATAGACTCAATTTCATAACATTCCTCGGGCGCATCCTCGGGCTTCTTAATCGCGTCATAGATGGAAATTTTCAGATTTTGATCATTAACCCGGAAAGTAAGATCACCCTCTTGGACGTCGATAAGTGCTCTCCCCGTCGCTAGAAACGGTCTCCCAAAGATCAATGGTTGATTCTCGTCCTCGGGCATATCAAGAACTACGAAATCGGCCGGGAAGACTAAGTGTTGGACTCTAACGAGCACATCCTCCACAATTCCCCTTGGATAAGCGATCGACCGGTCCGCCATGAGTAGAGAAATGGTAGTCGGCTTCATCTCCCCAATCTTCAACTTCTTAAAGATGGATAGAGGCATAAGATTGATGCTTGCCCGAGATCACACAACCCATTCTGAGCGTTTGGTCGCCAATCATGCATGTCAAAGTAAAGCGTCCGGATCATACGCTTGGCGGAAGCTTGTTTTGAATGATAGCGCTACACTCCTCTGTCAAATTTATTGTTTCAAACTTCCCCAATTTCCTCTTGCTTGCCACAGCGTCTTTCAAGAATTTAACGTACCCCGGCATGTCTCTCAAAGCGTCTAGAAGTGGAATGTTGATATTCACCTTTTGAAACATGTCGATAAATTGTTGAAGCTTTTCATCATATCTCGACTTGGCCAATCGCTGTGGAAATGGAGCTTTTACCTCAAAATCCTTCACATTCGAACTTCCAGGAGCCTTTCGACCGATAGGGGGGTCGATAGGCTTAACTGCCGCATTCTGTCTGGGTATCGGTTGGGCCTATCGGTCGATAGGCTACCCGATAGGTTCTGCTGTATTTCATCTGCCTTCTCGTTCTCTGCTCCCGTTTCTAGTACATCCTCGTTTCCAGATTTCTCAACTTCAGCCCCATGATTACTGTACCTTGTCCCACTCCGAAGCTCGATTGCGTTGCATTGTTGCGTCTTCGGGTTGGTCTCGGTGCTGCTCGGAAAATGCCCCGGCTTATGAAATCCGGCTTGGGCGTTCGCCATTTGACTCATTTGGGTCTCCACCATCGACATCTGCTTTGTCAAGGCTATCACTGAGTTTCCAATAGATGTCACACTATGCTCGAGAGCCCCGAACCTCTTGTCTACTTTATAAATAAAATCTTTTTGACTCGCCTCCAATCGTTCCAACATCTCTTCCATAGGTGTCTTAGCAATCGACTCTTGAATAACCCCGTTTTTCACGTTAAATCCCGGTGGTGGCTGGAGAGCATTGTTCGGGTTGGCATAGGAGAAATTAGGGTGGTTTCGATTGTTCGGATAATAATTCCCCCTATTTCCCCCTTGCCAGAAGTTTCCTCCTTGCACGTAATTCAAATCCTCCTTAACTGCAATAGGCTCGTTTAGCTCTTCAAAAACTGAATTGACTCCCAAAGTATTCTTTTTTAGCATCTCAAGCTCTTTTTGTTGTTTTTCAAATTTCGCCTTCAAATCACCGTAGGCGTCCTCGTCACCGGACGGAACCTTTCTTCTTGTCATCTTCCTATCGGTCACCTCCTCGTAATCATTGTTGACCGCTAGCTCGATGAGATTCTTGGCCTCTTCATAATCGTTAGCAAGAAATCCCCCTTTCGATGAATAGTCCAACTCTCTTCTAGCCTTCCTCGTCAAACCCCGATAAAACCGAATATAGATTTCTTCCTTGTCAATTCCATGCTGTGGGCATTTGCGAAGTAGCTTCTTAAATGGGATCCATGCCTCGTATAAGTATTCATCCTCATATTGCTCGAATTGCAAGATATCGTTGATTTGTTTTTGCACCTTCGAGGAGGATAGAAGCATCTAAGAACAACCGGGTCATCTCTCTCCAAGTACCAATTTCCTTCCGATCTAGGCTCTTGTACCAATCTAGCGCATCATCTTCTAAGGAGAACCGGAATAGGCGGAGCTTAATGACATCCGGAGGCACTCCGTTTTGCTTGATGGTGGCACATATATCCAAAAACGACTCAAGATGAGCGTTTGGATCTTCATTAACTCCTCCTCCGTATGTTTGAGACTTCACCGTAGCGATGAGGGACGGTTTAAGCTCGAAGTTGTTGGCATCAATCTTTTCCCAACCTCCTTCTTGATAATCGTCCAGCTTAGGTCGAAAGCGGGCATTCAAAGGGATTTTCTCGGGACGAGCGAGTTCTCGTGGTGGGTCACCAATGCCGGCCATGGTATCAACGAAAGGTATAGAAATAGTCTCGGTTCTCGCTTCTTGCTTCTTCCTCCTCAAAGACTTCTCGATTTCTGGATTCAAAGGAAATAAGTCCTTTCCTTGGGATCTTGTGATCATGCACCGCCTACAAGGAAGAGAAAACAAGATGTGAGGAAACGAGATCGAAAATTAATAATAATAGTAAACAACCTAAAGTAACAATCTCTTCTTTTGAATTATCCCTTAAGTTTTCTATCAATTCCGACAACGGCGCCAAAAATTGATCGGGATTCGCGTAGTATGGTTTTCAAATCCGATCAATTTTAAAATTTGTAAAACCTCGAAGTAATTCCAAGGTGTCGAACCCAAGGAATTGATGTGTCGAAAATAAAGGAAGTAACTCTACTCAAAATTTGACTGCAATTTAGGAAATAGAAAATTTAGTTTTATAATAATTATCAAAATTTAAAAATCTAAAAATAAAAATTAAATAAAAGACGAATTATCTAAAATCAAGCAAATAAAGCAAATTAGTAAGATAAAATCACAAGTCTAAAGGTAATTGATCCTAGGGTAGTATCATCTAATTGAGTTCACACAATCCATTCACTTGATTCCTTTTCCCCAAATTTTAATTCAATCCTAGAAATAATCACTCAGTCGATCTAGAATTCCGATCAAGGCAACCTAGAAAGATAGTTAATTTAAACCCTTTTCCCCGCCAGGGCTCAAAGAATTTAAATCACTTAAAAGCACCAACTTATTTATCTATGATTTATCTTTCTCCGCTAGGTCTTAAGATAAAATCATATTGTGCATCAAGTATTTCCACTAATTAATTACTCCTTCCGGACAAAATCAATTAGCTAACATGCATCGATTAAGGGCCCTTTAATCTAGCATGAGATTTAACACATCTTGAACACAGGCCTAGGATGAAAGGTCAAAAGGTAATCAAAGGAACATCATGTGAACATCAATTAAATTTACTAACCCTAGAATCAATCAATGAATTTAGCCAGACATAATTGAAATTAAACAAAAAATAGATGAAGAATGCATATTATTAATAAGAAAAGAGAGATTACAACTCTTACGGATGAACTCCGAGTCTTCAATCTCTGAAAAACAATAATAATTCTCCTCCAAAAAGTTTTTGCATCAAAGGAATAAATCTTGCTAAAAAGATGTAAAAATCTGCTAAAGATAATAATAGATGAAAAGGGCTGATGGAAGATTGATCCAAGATGATAAAGAATAATAAAACTAGGTCTAAAAGGAGGTTTATATAGCCTAAGGGGGTTAAAATCCCGATTAGCCCTAATCTAGGAAACAAAAACTATCCAAAAGAGTCAAAATCCGTCAAAATACGAGAGTCCATTGGCGACTATCGGACTGGCCTATCGGCCGATAGGCTGGCCGATAGTTGGTTCGTCGATCTCTTCACTCGATAGGGCAGGAACTCCTTTCGGATGGGCCTATCGGCCGATAGGCTGGCCGATAGGTTCATCTGTCTTTCGCAAAAATCCGTTTCTTCGTCCGTTTGACTCGACTCTCGGTCCTTTGTCTCGTTTTGGGTCTTTTTGGCTCTAAAAACCTGCAAACACACTAAAACCAACCCAAACGCGTAATACGGCTCGACTAATCATAAATAAGCCAAATACGAGCACATTAATCACGACACGAGATAAAAACCTAGTATAAAATCCTAGAAAAATGTGGTAAAATTACCACTTATCAGACTCTCCATACAGCCCATCCATACAGTAAAAAGACCTTCTACAGTCCATCCTACAGAACCGACTTTATACATTAAAGAAACTCAATTCGTTGGATATAGCATACAGTCAGAAAGTGTTTTACTTAGGAAAAGTAAAGCACATCAAACAGGACTGAACATAAGAAACTTTAAACCATTATGAGATAAACATTGTTTATTCATAAAGTATTTACGGTTAAAGCAGTATTTATTGCTGATAGGACAATATTAAATGCAGCCGGAGAGAGATAAGTTTGAACGCTTTGAAGAACATTTAATGCAAAGACAGAAAGGATGTCTGAAGCATTGAATGTGATTTGCTTTAATTCAAATATTCAGCAGCCGCCAATCAAGAGAAATATATCAACATCTCACCAACCTAGAATGGCTACATTTATAATGGATACATTTCCAAGGTTATAAATACTCCCAAGCTACAGGATTTACATACACAAGTCATTCATTATCGCGCAATCTCTGACAGACCACTCTGCAATTCTGGCTAGAGTAAGGGAAGTATATTTCATGAGCATACAGCAGTATCCAAATGAAGAAATATTCTAAGTCCTCAAAGCAAACAGCATAGCATACAACAAACGTTCATCAAAGATAAAGCTGCTGCTTGAGATTTGTTCTACCTTACCGTTGAGATTATCATTAGCCCTGTGGACTAAAGATCCTTGCGTATTTCGCCCTGTGTGGGAAGAATAGCATTGAAGACGAAGCTTTGATCCATGTGAGAAGAAGCGACTCGAAAGAGCTCAATCCAATCTGTGTGAACGACCCTAAGCTACCGTACCTATATCAATCTGTGTGAACGATACAGAGACAGGTTTACTTAAAGTCACGTAGTTGTGTACGTAGTGATTTTAATGAACTCTTTACTCCTGTGTGGAGGAACAGTGGACGTAGAGGGGTTTACATCGAACCACTCTAAATTGTGTGTTATTTATTTTCTGTCATTACTGTTTTCATTCTATTGTGATTTATATAGTATATGTTGTAAAATCCTTTACGCATCAAGCAAACAAGAGAACACTTAGTTGCTGTATTTACAGCAACTCACCCAACAGACTTTCACTATGCAATTAACTTCGAAAATCGTACAACTTATTTTGCTCTTACTTACTAAGCTGTTTATTGTATACTTAGTGGCCAACAAGTGGTATCGGAGAGGTTGATTCTAAAAAGAATCAGTCGATTTTTAACTGAGTTAGATCCACAAATCACTAGCCTTTTGAAAACCATATCATATTTCATCATCTTTTCTATCTTTCAAATGGATACCTCTATGATAAACAAGGTTTGTATGTCCTCTATTAATGAGTTTGATGACTAGAGAATTAAGATGGAGGCTCATCTTGCAGCCATGCATGAGGAGATGATATTTGTCATCCAGGAAGATCCAATAAAGATCATGAAGGTCAATCTTGCTCCATGGATAGAAGGACAACCTCACACTGAAATTCTCGAGAAGGAGAATGAGCAATTGACAGCGGACGATCGCAAGCATGCGGACCTCAACAATTTTGCTAAGAATGTGCTGTTTGTCACTCTCGACAAAGGCAAATTCTCATAGGTAAAGAGCTGTAAGACAACTAAGGAAATCTGGGAGAAACTCAAGCTGGTTTGCGAGGGTACTGAGCTCTCGAAAGAAAATAAAATTTCCAAACTTACTCAGTAATTAGAATCCTTCAAAATGAAATCTTCCGAAACGATTTAGGAGGTTGACCTCAGATTCACTGTCATTGTCGGGTAACTTCAAGCATTGGGTAAGGTGTATACCCAAAAGGAGAAAAATTTAAAAATCTTTAGATCACTCCCTGCCTAATGGGACATTAAGACTACAACTATGCGTGTATCCTGTAATCTTAATGATATTTATACCTTTGACCTATTCTATGACCTCAAAGCCTTTGAGTATGATATTGACAGGAGAGAAAAAGACGAAGAGTCACCTGCCAAGACTACAGCACTGACCGTTGTATCTGACAGGAGACACAACTCTGCACCCAACACATCCAAATCCACACACAAGACTGCAGACAGCGATGATGACATCCTGTCACAAGATGAAATGGCCTTGCTCATGCACAAGGTCAAAAGGTTCATCAAATAGTCTGGAAAGACTCCATACAAGCCTAAGTCTTTTCACAAGGTAAGTTCAGAAACTCCCTCATCCGGTGATTCTAACTTATGCTATAATTGTAGGAAACCCGGACATTATGCAAATAAGTGTCCACATCCGAAAGTGCAAAAGTTTCCAGAAGCTGAGCAACAATAAAAGGACGAAAAAAGACATGTCTGGAAAAACAAGCTCAAGGCCCTGATTGGCGAATCAGAAGCCCAGCCCGCGTCAAAAAAGACCGAGGAGTACCTTCCGGCAATCACTGATAGTGACTCCTCCGATGATGAGATCGAAGATAAAACATATATGTGCTTTATGGCTAAAAAAATACAGGACGATGAGGACAGCGATGATGAAGTAAGTTCAACTTCAACTACACCTATAAATGCATCGCATACTTTCTAAAACATGATGAATGAATTAAAAAACATTCAAAAGGTACATGAGACCTTAAAACGAGAAAACATACAGCTCAAAATTTCAAACTTAGAGCTGAAAGATGAAAATGACATGCTGAAAAATAACTATGAAAATATGTCTATTGATTGCAAAAAAAGCAAGGTCACACATGAAAAACTCATGGAAAGTAATCGTCAACTTGCTCACGATCTTAATGAGGCTAAGTCTCATAAAGAGAGCAAGACAAATGATTTTGCTTTACTCGAAGCCAAAGTAAAAACTATCGAGAAGCGAGAAGGAGAATTAGAGACAATTCTGAAATCATTCGAGAAATCATCTAAATATACGGACGAAATTCCAAGCACTGTGCAACATACCCATGATAATGGCTTAGGATATAACTCATTCTCCAACAAGGGGAAAACTAGTACGGTATTCGTCCCCATACCTGAAGAAATTCCAAGTCCTGGAAAGGTTACAGTTGTCCCTCGTACAGCAAAGGCTGCAACTCCATCACCTAGTTCATATCACAAATAGCGGAAACCTCAGCCTTCCATACCTGTAAGGCGTAATCAACAGCGTGCACCCCGAGCATATCAAAAGCATCAACAACCATTCAGAAAGAAGGCTATATCTAAATATCAAAGGTAAGAACCGCAGTACTATCAACAGTACAGTGCGCCTAGATATTGGATACAGGAGCCCTGTTATCCATCTGGAAAGCAGGTCTCCGCGCAGCATCAAAAACAGCTTTGGGAATCCAGCTGGAGACCCAAAAGAAAAGCTATAAGACCTAAGAAAATGGCTCCACCTCCTACACGGAAATCATACTGGAAATATAACCCAAAATTTTACATGCATGATTATCAAGGTTACAATGACTACATGCCTGCCCCATGTAGACACCGCAAAACTGGACCAAAAGTAACCTACAACAAACCTATTGTTGTCAGGCAAATTTGGGTACCAAAAGGCACTAACATACATGGACCCAACAATCAAAGTTGACGTAAATCTACATAAATTCTGTGCTTACAGGATATCAAAGAGAAGGACATCTTATACTTTGACAGCGGATTTTCTCGGCACATGACAGGAGATATAGACAAACTGTCAGATTATGTAGAAGGTCGTGGTCCAAAAGTGCACTTCGGTTGTTAGGAGTATTCCCTCGAATGCCGCTTAGAGGATGTTTGAGAGAGGACATTGTACTTGTTATTATGTATATCATTATAAGAAGACAATTGTATGTTTCTTTATTTACAGATAGTCACTGACATTCCTGACTAGTAAATATATAGATAGAAACTAGTCCTTGTATTTGAAAGCAAAATGTTCAACTCCATATTGGATAAGGGGATCGGCACTGGAAAGGTTTATGGCTCAAATACTTAATCGTTCACAAGTCGATGAAACTTGATTGAGTGTTAAGTTTATGTGAAGACTTGTATGATGTGTTCTTTGACTTGGAGAGTGCCTGTCGAATGCTAGCGGTTAGTGGGAGCACACGTTATAGGTATGCTAATTAGATTAGTATACTCGAACCGACTCACCCTCGATTCATCACACGGATTTCACTCTGGGACAGTCAATGACGGAATCGATAGGTTGTGATAGGTATTCGTTAACCTTCGACTTGAGGATTTAGTAGGGATGTGCTTGTGACGTTAAGATTTTCATTAGAGTAGCTCAACCCAGAAAACCGAAAGGTGGGGGTCAACCTCGACGTGCATCATGACGGGCAAGTAGCAGGTTCTACTAAATACCAAGATAAGATTCTTTCTCCTGTTAGTGAATGGGTATATGGCCTATGCGGTTATCGGCAGATGAGATCATAAGTCTTTGGCCAAAGCATTGGAGCTAGTTGTATAAGATACACGAGAGCTCAGTGATCTCCATTTGCATTAACTCATGCATAGCGTCAAGTACAGATAGGATTTGACTGACCGTGACCCTATAACTTTGTATAGATATTTGAAAGAAGGGTTTGTACATATACTGGTATTCACGAAAGAAAGGTTTTGGAATGGTGCCCATCATTCGTTCTCAGTTAGTGTGCAGTGTATGCTGCCAGGCTGGCTAGGTGGTGCTACTACTCTTTGGTTCCTCCCATTACTAATTGAGACGGACCTACCGAGTCGCGCAATAAGATTGACGATGGAATGAATTGAGCTTATTCTCTTTTAATGAATATTAGATATTGGATTTCTAATTTATTGGACATTGGATGTCTAATTAATTTTGGGATATTAGATGTCTAAATTAATTTATTGGATAAATTAATTTACGGCCTAATGAATTAAATAAATTACTAGGTGGTTTATTTAGATATAATTGTTTCTTGGAGAAATTAATTATATTATTTTGTCTTTGATATTATTAATTAATTGATATAAATACATCGGAACACAACAGAGTTTATCTGTTTGGATACGCGAGAGTCCGAAACGAATCGAACTCCTTCTAGCTTCTAGATGGCCGCACCTCCTCTCTTTCCTCCCACTTTACCTTTGTCTTCTTTCCTTTTATTGATGGGAGACTAGACTTAAATAGGCATGTGTTGCATTATTGGTAAAGGGTGGACCGTACCATGTGGAGTGGGAGTGGAAGACAAAATATAATGAGATAATGATTCTCTCATTGGTGTGGAAGATTACTCACGTCCAAATCTCCTTGAGAGAGAGAGACAGAAAAATCATTATCTCCTTCATTATCTTCTTCATTTTCCTCCTCTTCACCTTCTTGGAGAAAAATTGAGAGAGAAGAATTTTTCTTTAACACTTAGAGTGCTTAGAAAAATCAAGAGAATATATATATATATATATATACTTAGAGTGATATAGATTATAGTTATAGCTCATATCACTTTGTTCTAGCCGTGTCCTTAGAGGACAACGAAGTGGAAGTCGTTCCGATCGTCTTTCCGGCGCGTGAAAAGTAGTGACGCGGTGTTTTCGGCATTAGATCATCCAAGAGCTTGTTGCTGATTGGATTCGTAAGGACATCATCTTTTCAAACATTTAATCAATGGACTACAAGGGTATGATTTCGTATATTCCTCTTTGTTTGTTTTATATTCGTATATACGTAGCTTGAATCGATCCTATTGAGGGATTCTTATTGCACTTCGTGTTTTCTCTTCCGCTGCGCCTTAATTTTTGGTGTGCGAGTCCCAACAGTGGTATCAGAGCGTGGTCTTGTGATTGTATATATGATATATTACATTTGAAATGATTAATTTAATGGTTTATGATTTGGAATCATAAATGTTTAATCGTTGTATATGTTTGTTTGTTCGTTGTAGTTGTGTTTTTCGTAAAATGTAAATCTTGTAAATCTTGTATTTCTTAGAAATATGATTCATATTGAAGATATGAAAGTCTAAAAATACTGATATTGGATATCCGGTTGAATATCGTGCCCCGGATTGCCGTTGGACGGAATCGAGGACAAAACTGAAATTGGCTAGGCCAATATCATTCGGCCTCACGGTCTGCTGCATGGGATCGTGATCTGGCCTGTTAGATCACAGTCCACTGTGTCCGGATCGCGATCCGGGCACTGCTCTAGCGTGTTTGGGCTCGTTTTTTTGCCCGTTTCTGAAAAAATAATCTCTGCATTTTATATTGGATATAATTTGATAAAAATGGAATATGGCATTTCATTTTCAAGTGGGAAACTTGATTTGTTGGAATGGTTTTGATTGAACGAATTACTTTGAACCATTTCATATTACCGATTGTGTGGATTGATTGGATCAATCTATTTATAGTTAATTTTATATATTGGTTGGATCTATATATTTATATTAATTCCATTTATTTAGTATTTATTGAATGAATGCTTGTGAATGGGGATGTCATTCACAGACCTAGTTTTTGAATCGTTCGTTTTATTCGATTGGGTTGTAAAGGCCGTTTTGAGTCTATTTATTTTACTAGAAAATTTGCATAAGATGCAATTTTTCAATGTAAAACTTATATGCAATGACTAAGACCGGAGGAAGATCCGTTCAAGAAGACGAAGATTCAAGACCGAAGACTTGTAATTAGATTACGATGTTTTTGTTCTAGGAACGGTCCATGAACTGCATGTTGGTAGCAACTAGGTTGTGAATATTTTAGTCATATGGTATGAATGCAACAAAGCGCTTAAATGAATTAATGTGCAAAGTATAACATTAATTGCGAAAATTCTCCCACGACAAAATATTAAGTTTAATAGGTTTCAAGGTTTTCCTTCCTTCCATCGAGCTTTCGAAAAATTAAAATCCAAACCGGATGTGCTATGCTTCCGAGTTATCAGGGTAGTCGTTCGGGGAGGGTCGATAAATTACCGAGAATGCATTGGATGTCTTCGGTTGGAGCAAATTTTATCCTTAAAAACCTGTTCGGTTGCCGGATAAGATTCAATTTTGAAACTGATTAGCGTCGATGGTATAAACTTAACTTGTTCACGAACTATAGAAACCGTATAGGTTGAGGGAGTGAACAAGGGGAAAAACAAGATCGAATCATCCATTAGATGGGTTGGTGTTGGACACCACTTTATGAAGATTAATAGACCAGAAACCTGTTCGGTTGCCCTCTATTAAAATTTATAAAGAACTTGATCATCACTATGAAGTAAAGTGAACTAGTACTTCCAGATTTCATATGAGAGTGTGTTATTTCGATAAAAATAGTAGGAGCTGGGTTAAAAGAATAGAAAAGTCCTTAATTCTAAACTCAATCCATAATTGAACGAGTCACTAATCAATCTAGTGTACTTTATGCACACATAAAACTCTCAAATAATGACAAGGAACCCACTCACTGTACTACTCGATAGAACACCTTAAATGGGCCTAGCTTTGTGGATTAGCTCCGCAACCTGATGATAGTCCTCAGTATGGAGACGCTGGGATACGTCTTGGAGGCGGACATTTCGGCGGCTCCGGTGCGGACTAGAGCCAGTCAGGAATATGTTGGAAACCATGAAAAGTGGGTTAAGGATGACATTAAAGTCCGTGGCTACATGATGGCCTCTATGTCTAATGAGCTTCAGAGAACTCATGAGAAAATGACTTCTGCTAGACAGATCTTATCACACTTAACCAAGCTTTATGGTGAGCATAGTCAAACTGCTAGATATGAGATATCCAAGCAACTGTTCGGTGCCAGGATGAAGGAAGGTGAGATAGTTGGGGACCACGTCCTCAAAATGATCTATAATCCAGATATTGGAGGCTCTTGATTTTAAGATGCATGCTTCTCTCCAGACCGACCTTATCCTGCAGTCTCTTCCTGATTCTTTCTCACAGTTTGTTATGAACTTCAACTGCAATGAGATTACTTGCATTTTAGCAGGGTTGATGAACAAACTTGTAACCACTCAGTCTCAGATGAAGACTCCTCGGATGAAGGAGTCTTCTCTTGTGATTTCTTCTGGATCTCGGAGGTCCAAGAATAAGAAGAAAAAGACCAAGAAGCAGATGGGTCTACGAAGCAAGGACATTAAGGGTAAGGGCAAGGCCCCGATGGTTCCTAATAGCAAGAAGGAGTAGACGGACACATGTCTAAATGCGGTGAGCTGGGCCACTGAGCAAGAGACGGTCCGATCCTTCATGGAGCTTTAGGTACGAAACTTTTAGTTTTGGAAACTAATTGTTCTGTACCATATTTCCAATTTCTAGGATACTGGATTCAGATGCTAGTTCTCATATTTGTACCATGAATCAGGATATGGAACAAGATAGAAAGTTTGGAGCTGGGGAAGTGATGATTACTGTCGAAAGCGGGCATAGTGTCGCAGCAACCGATATAGGATCACTTCTTTTGGATTTGGAATCCGGCTTTGTTTTAACTTTAGATGATGTACTAGTGTTGCCCAAGGGGCATAAAACATTGTATCCATTCCGGTCATGGATCATAAAGGCTTTTCATTTTTCATTGGTAATGGTTCCTGCAAAATTTATTTTAGAAATGAACTAGTGGGCACTGCTACATTGTTAAATGGATTGTATCATCTAAACCTAAACAACAAAGTATTCGTGAATATTATGACTAGGAAGTGTGGTAGGGATGAAACTAATAAAGTTTTGAAATAGCAACTTAGACTTGGTCATGTTGGTCAGACCAAGGTTTACAAAATGGAAGAGATTAAGCCGCCCGATCTAGCAGTAGCGCCTTTCCAACATGTGAATCTTGCCTCAAAGGCAAAATGACTAAGTCCCCCTTCACTGGGACGTTTGAAAGAGCCGCTGATAAACTTGGATTAGTCCATACCGACGTATGTGGTGCTTTGGAAGCATCACGTGATGAATATCAGTATTTCATTACGTTTACAAATGATCATACTTGGTATGGTTATGCATACTTAATGAAACATAAATCCGAGGCCTTTGAGAAATTCCAGAAATTTAAGGCCCTAGTCGAAAAACAAAATGGTAAATCATGTCAAGCACTTCGGTCGGACCGAGGTGGAAAGTATGTGAGCACTGAGTTTGATGGGTTCCTAAAGGAGCACGGAATAGTGTCTACTTACATCTACAGGAACTTCTCAGTTAAATGGTGTGTCGGAAAGAAGGAACCAAACCTTGTTAGACATAGTTCGTTCCATGCTTAGTGACATCAACTTACCGATTTACCTATGGGGTTATGCGCTCCTAACTGTTGCTTATATCTTGAACAGATGTCCTTTCAAGTCCGTTCCTAAAACTCCGCATGAGATGTGGGAGGGCAAGAAACCAAGTCTAAATCATATTAGGATTTGGGGATGTCTCGCCTATGTCAAGAAGACTAAGGCGTAGAAATTGGAAGCAAGGTCTATGAAGGGAAGTTTTCATTGGATTCCCATCTGGGACGATGGGTTATCTATTCTCCATGCCCGTAGATCGAAAGATCATCGTTGCTTTGCAAGCACAATTCCTAGAATATGAGTTCATTCAGGAAGGTGGATCAGGTAGAAGTATTTCTTTGGAAGAATACAATGAAACTCCCATGAGACACCTGTACAAAAAGAATGGAACCGAACCTTCTGAAACACAAGTATAACCACATCGTAGGTCTAGTAGGGTGTCTCAATTACCTGAGAGGTATGGGTTTATGCACTTGGAGGAACTGGGTCTCCACGAGGTTCCAGGTGATAACCAAGAGACCGACCTGTGACCTATGACCTAACAATGGTGGATGTAGACTCTGTGAAATGGACTGTAGCAGTCTTCACGTAGTTGGGATCTTTGTTTTGACGAGGCAGTCAATGAGTTTGACTTCGTGCAAAATACTAAGGAACCTTGTGTATACAAGAGGGTTAGTGGGAGTAAGATCACATTCTTAGTACTATATGTAGATGACATTCTACTAATAGGAAAATGATGTGGGAATGCTCAGTTCTGTGAAAGCTTGGCTTACGAGTAGATTCACTATGAAAGACTTGGGAGAAGAAACCTATATTCTTGGGATTCGACTCTACTGGGATAGAGCGAAGAGAATGGTAGGTCTTTTCCAAGCCCTCTATATAGATAAAATCTTAAAGTGATTGAAGATGGATTATTCTAAAAGAGGGTTCCTACCGATGCAACATGGAATAAAACTCACCTTGAAGATGTGTCCTCATTGTGAGAAACAATGAAAGGATATTAGTAATATACCATATGCTTCGGCTATGGGTAGCCTTGTGCATGCCTTGTTGTGTACGAGACCTGACATTATGCATGCTGGGAGCATGGTAAGTAGGTTTCAGGCAAACCCAAGTAAAGACCATTGGACTGCCGTAAAGAACGTTCTCAAGTACTTTAGAAGGATTAAAGATCTGGTTCTTCTGTATGGTGGTGGAGAACTGAATGTGACGGGCTTCACTGATTCAGACTTCCAAGGACAGAAAGATTACTCTGTGTCTCCTTCTGGCTACATTTTACTCTTAATGGAGGAGCAGTATCTTGTCATAGTACCAAGCATAGCGCGACTACTGATTCCACCTGTTAGGATGAGTACCAAGCGGACTCGGAGGCCTCTAAAGGAAGGGTTTTGGATTAAGAAGTTATTGGATGAACTTCAAGTGACACTATTTGCTGCGCTGCATGTTTTCATTTTTATACGATAACATTGGAGCGGTAGCACAGGCCTTGGTGCCGAGGTCTCACAAAGGTACAAAACACATTGAGAGAGAGAGTATCATCTCGTGAGAGAATTTGTTCGCAAAGGATACATTGTGCTGCGTAGAGTAGACTCAGTAGACATCGTCGCTGATCCACTGACCAAGCTATTTTCTCAGATGAGCTTGGAGCGTTATATGGAGAATATGGGTATTAGATACCCTAGTGTGTGGCATTAAGTGCAAGTGGAAGATTGTTAGGAGTATGCCCTCGAATGCCACTCAGAGGATGTTTGAGAGAGAGCATTGTGCTTGTTATTATGTAAATCATTATCAGAAGGCAATTGTATGTTTCTTTATTTATAGATACTCACTGGAATTCCTGACTAGTAAATATATAGATAGAAACTAGTCCTTGTATTTGAGAGCAAAATGTTCCACTCCTTATTGGATAAGGGGATCGGTACTGGAAAGGTTTAAGGCTCAAATACTTAATCATTCGCAAGTCGATGAAACTTGACTAGGAGTTAAGTTTATGTGAAGACTTATATGACGTGTTCTTTGACTTGGAGAGTGCTTGTCAAACGCTAATGGTTAGTGGGAGCTCACGTTATAGGTATGCTAATTAGATTAGTATACTCGAACCTGACTCACCCTCGATTCGTCGCACGGATTTCACTCCGGGACAGTCATGACGGAATCGATAGGTTGTGATAGGTATTCGTGAACCTTCGACTTAAGGATTTAGTAGGGATGTGCTTGTGACGTTAAGATTTTCATTAGAGTAGTTCAACCCAGAAAACCGGAAGGAGAGGGTCAACCTCGACGTGCATCTCCACGGGCAAGTAGCAGGTTCTACTAAATACCAAGATAGGATTCTTTCTCCTGTTAGTGAACGGGTATATGTCCTATGTGGTTATTGGCAGATGAGATTATAAGTCTTTGGCCAAAGGATTGGATCTAGTTGTATTAGATACACGAGAGCTCAGTAATCTCGATTTGCATTAACTCATGCATAGCGTCAAGTACAGATAGGGTTTGACTGATCGTGACCCTATAACTTGATCGAGACATTTGAAAAAAAGGTTTATACGTATACTGGTATTCACGACAGAAAGGTTTTGGAATGGTCCCCATTATTCGTTCTCAGTTAGGGTACAGTGTAGGCCACCAGGCTGGCTAGGTGATGCTACTACTCTTTGGTTTCTCCCATTGCTAACTGAGATGGACCGATTGAGTCGCGCAATAGGATTGACGACAGAATGAATTGAGCTTATTCTCTTTTAATGAATATTAAATATTGGATATCTAATTTATTGGACATTGGATGTCTAATTAATTTTGGGACATTAGATGTCTAAATTAATTTATTGGATAAATTAATTTACGGCCTAATGAATTAAATAAATTACTGGGTCATTGATTCGAATCATAGATATAATTGTTTCTTGGAGAAATTAATTATATTATTTTGTATTTGATATAATTAATTGATATAAATACATCAGAACGGAACGGAGTTTATCTGTTTGGACATGAGAGAGTCCGAAACGAATCGAACTCCTTCTAGTTTCTAGATTGCCGCACCTCCCCTATTTCTTCCCACTTTCCCTTTGTCTTATTTCCTATTATTAACAGAAGACTAGACTTAAATGGGCATGTATTGCATTATTGATAAAGGGTGGACCTTACCATCTGGAGTGGGAGTGGAAGACAAAATATAATGATATAATGATTCTCTCATTGGTGTGGAAAATTACTCACGGCCAAATCTCCTTGAGAGAGAGAGAGAGAGAAGTCATTGTCTCCTTCATTGTCTTCTTCATTTTCTTCTTCTTCACCTTCTTGGAGAAAAACTGAGAGAGAAGAATTTTTCCCTAACACTTAGAGTGCTTAGGAAAATCAAGAGAGAATATATCTATAAACTTAGAGTGATATAGATTATAGTTATAGCTCCTATCACTTTGTTCTATCCGTGTCCTTAGAGGACAACGAAGTGGAAGTCATTCCGATCGTCTTTCCAACGCGTGGCAAGTAGAGACGCGGTGTTTTCAGTGTTGGATCTTCCAAGAGCTTGTTGCGGATTGGATTCGTAAAGGACATCATATTATCAACCATTTAATCAATGGACTACAAGGGTATGATTTTGTATCTTTCTCTTTGTTTGTTTTATATTCGTATATACATTGCTTGAATCGATCCTCTTGAGGGATTCATTTTCCACTTCGTGTTTTTGCTACTGCTGCGCCTTTGTTTTTGGTGCATGAATCCCAACATCGGTGACAAGTCCAAAGGAAGAACAAGAAGGAAAGGAACACTGCTTGTAGGAAAGTTCAAAGTCATTGGCGTAGCCTATGTTGAAGGCCTACAGTACAATCTACTTAGTATCAGCCAGTTCTGTGACAAACAGTTCTCAGTGAAATTCTATATAGACCATTGTAGAGTGAAGGACATCAAGACCAAAGAAGTTCTTCTCAGAGGAAGGAGGTTAGGTAATATGTATATTGCTGACTAGAAGCCTACGAGTTCCACTGTTTCTTGTTTTGTTGCCAAAGGCACTGCAGATCAAAGCTGGCAATGGCGAGCATGTCTCACATCAACTTCAAGACGATCAACAAACTCGCCAGACAAGGAATTGTTATAGGTTTGTCCGATGTGTCATTCCATAGATACAGCGTCTGCGGACCCTGTCAGAAAGCTAAACAAGTCAAAACCACCCTGAAAAGCAAATCATACCTGTCCACCCACAGGGTTCTGGATATGCTACACATGGACCTCTACGACCCTATAGACCCTGTAAGTTTGAGAGGTAAGAAATATTGTCTCATTATTGTTAATGATTATTCGAGGTACTCTTGGACAATTTTTCTCAGCAAGAAGAAAGAAACCTCAAAGAAGTTGCCTGAGTATCTGAGAAAGATTCAGAATGAGAAAGGGTTGAGTATCGTGTCCATTCGTTCCGACAGAGGTACTGAATTCACAAATCGCTTTATAGAGCAATACTGTTCGGAAAATGGAATACAGCATGAATACTCAACAGCCCGGACTCCTCAGAAAAATGGTGTTGCCGAGCGAAGGAATAGAGCACTCAAGGAAGCAACAAGAACCATAATTCCGCAAGCAAGTTGTCGCAGCGGTTTTGGGGTGAAGCAACAAATACAACATGCTACACACAAAACCACTGTATCATCAACAAGCATCACAACAAAACAGCCTATGAGGTATGAATAATAAAACTCCATTAGTTGTGTACTTTCACATCTTTGGATGACGGTGTTATGTTATGAATAATGGGAAAGATCCACTCAAGACTTTTGACCAAAAGTCAGATGAAGGGATATTTGTAGGATACTCCTCTGTCAGTAAAGCATTCAGAATATTTAATAAAAGGAAGCTGACAATTGAGGAATCTATTCATGTAGTGTTCGATGAACCACACTTTGATCCTACATGAGTACAAGACTTAATCAAGAATATCCAAACACTCTCCATTGATGACCCTCAGACTCCAATAGATCCGATCGTATACTTAGAGATTAATCCCACAGTTGTACGATCAGAAGTGGTCGAAGCCAATGCTGTACAAGCTGAAGTTGAAACTACAGCACCACAATATACAGTACGGGATGCCGAACTAGAACCTGACAGTATATGGTTGAAAGATCACCCACATGAGTTAATTATAGGAGATATTGATGCTGGTCTACCCGAATAAGAATACAGAGTACACAAGGAACTGTACTGTGTGCGCAAGAAGAGACCGATTCTGAGAAATCCCCATTTCCTGTATGGAAATCTCAAGTTGAACTTAGGAGATTAACTATGTACACCATAGTTGTATTCTTAACTCAATCTGAAACTGTTTCAATCGATGAAGCTTTGAATAATTCTCACTAGATAACTTCTATGGAAGAAGAGTTTAATGGCTCCGAAAGAAACAATGTATGGTATCTAGTACCCAGGCCAGAACATCAAGCTGTAATTGGAACCAAATAGGTATTTAGAAACTAGAAGGATGAGAATGGACTGGTTATCAGAAACAAATCCCGTCTAGTCGCACAAGGCTACAGACAGTAAGAAGGCATAGATTACGATGAGACATTTGCCCCTGTATCCAGACAAGAAGCCATCAGGATATTCCTAGCTTTTGCCGCCCATAATAGCTTTATAGTATATCAAATGGACGTTAAATCCTGAATGGAGATCTCGTCGAAGAAGTCTATGTTAAACAACCACAAGGGTTCGTTAACATTGAAGGCGGAGACCTAGTATACAGACTAAGGAAAGCTCTGTATAGACTTAAGCAAGCACCTAGAGCATGGTATGAAACCATGTCCCTGTACCTTACCAATAATGGATTTGAGAAAGGTGCTGCGGACAAAACTATATTTAAGATAAAGGAAGGAGATAACCTGTTAATGGTACAAATATATGTTGATGATATTATATTTAGTTCTACTAACCTTGCTTTAAGTCAAATGTTCTCTCATCTCATGCAAAGTAAATTTGAAATGAGTATGATGGGAGAACTTAGTTATTTCCTAGGATTGTAGGTGAAGAAATTACCTACTAGAATCTTCATCAACTAGGAGAAGTACATCAAGTACCTACTCAACAAGTTTGGTATGAACAACTCCAAATCCTCGTCAACTCCCATGAGCACTTCCATGCAAATTAGTGCTGACGAAGCTAGAAAGACGGTTGACCAATCACTCTACAGGAAGCTTATTAGCTCACTCCTGTACCTAACGGCTAGCAGGCCCAATATCCAACTTGCTGTAGGAGTGTGTGCTCGATATCAAGTAGCACCTAAGGATTCACACTTCACAATAGCCAAACAAATCCTTAAGTATGTTCAAACAGTTGATGTAGGATTGTGGTATCCTAAGGAAGAAGGATTCGATTTGGTTGGCTACATTGACTTGGATCTTGGAGGCTGTAAGTTGGACAAGAAGAGTACAAGCGGTACTTGTCACTTTCTTGGACTTAGACTTGTGTCATGATTCAGTAAGAAGCAATTGGCCAACTCGCTTTCTACAGCTGAGTCAGAATACTATGTCGTTGGAAGTTGTTGTATGCATATTCTCTATATGCAACAGCAGTTACAAGATTATGAAATTTGTGCCAAAGAGACGCCAATCATGTGCGATAGCATGAGTGCAATTGCAATAACACAACCCTGTATTGCACTCGCGAACTAAGCATATTGATATGAAGCATCACTTCATCAAGAATCATGTTGAGAATAAGGATGTTCAGATCGAGAAGATTCATACAGACATTCAGTTGGCCGACATCTTTACAAAACCTCTCAGCACAACCAGATTATGTATGTTCCGTCAAGAATTGGGAATGCTACAGCCTGACTCCATGTAGGTTTTTACACTTTTACTCATCAATTGAGGGGGAATGTTGTAAGACCCAACAACACAGTATCCACTTTAATTAGTGATACACTCAGAACGAGTCAGATCTCACTCGACAGAGAAGGAATGAAACCTTCCTACAAATGACGTGTGCATTAATTAAGGTGGAATACAGTATGACCCTTGAATACACTATTAATTTAAATATTGGTGTAAGAATTGAATCATATATGTAACTTTTAAGGGGGAACGCTGTATTAGCTCGCGGATCCAGCACATACACTGTAGGGTGTCAATTAATATTATATTACAACTCTATTCGTACTGAAAATGTTTCAAGTCCACATGCCTTGTTTATACTTCCACTACGCCATAGATGGCTTTCTACAACACTTAAGGGGGGGGGGGGTGTTACCTTCTTGGATGTTACCATAGCTATGAACTTTTGGACCTACCACAACGTTCGAGTTATGGTGTTACCAAATCCTGAAATATATGTTACTCTAGCTATAAAAGGTGTAACTCTCAGTAACACCATGAGATGTGTTACCTTAGAGTATTAATAAACAAAATTTTGAATTTTATATAAAATTAATGATTTAATAAATTTTTAAATTTAAAAATAATTAATTTTAATAAAATATTGAATCTATTTTTATAAAAAATTATTCCATCAAATAATGAATTATATATGTTTTTATATAAATAATAAAATATTTTTAATAAATTTAAATTGAAAAAGGTTTTAAAATAAAATACTATTTGAAAATTAATAAATTTTGATTTAAATAATTAAAAAAATTAAAGCTTGTAATAACTATGAATAATTACAAAATAATTAAAATAACAAATTTAATGTCTACATATAATAAGAAATTTTAATAAAAATAATGTCGAGTCGCTACGCTGACTAAAATAAATGCCCATTAATTAAGGCAACGACATGACATAGATAAGAGGTAATAATTGCGGCGAAAATAAATTTATAAATTAATATTTCTAATCAAGATTTTCCTGATGTCATTACGCAGGGTTGAGAAGTTTACTGAGTCTCGGCTTATTTTGTCACTGAGCCGAGTCGGCGCAACAATTTGGTTGCCTGAACCAAGTCTTGGCTTGAGCCTGAGCTGAGGCCCACCGAGTGTGGTCCTGGTTTTCAAGTCGGTCTCGACGTCATGCTCTATGCCGAGCTAATAAGTTTATTCCTAGGCTTTGTAGGGTCTTGATTTATGAGCCTTCCTGAGCTTTATACTCGAGCTCTCCAGATCCATGTAATCAATTCAGTTTACGTCATTCATTGTGTAATTATTTTAAGTTGGTGTTAAAAGTTTTAAAATAAGTTATAATTTGGCCCAATATAGAAAAAGTTACAAAATGGGAGTTTTTTTTTCAAAGCCCAACAATTGCATTATTGTTATTAAGCCCGATTGATGTGATGAATTTAAACTGCCATGTTGTCACCACTTTCGGTTAATTCCTCTAGTAGAAAATGGGAAAACCCTCGCGGTCCTCCATCCTGAAACCCCGACGATTCTCCCCCGCTCAGATCGATTTCCCCCGCTGGAAAAATGTTTCACCATCGATGCCGCCGCCTTGATCGCCCGAGAGCTCCGCCCTGTCTCAGTCCGCCGTCCTCCACCACGAGCGGGAAGATCACATCTCAGCCGCATCGCCATCATCCATACAGCGCCGCCGATGTCTGTTAGCCTCCTCAACAACCAGCGCCTTGCCGCTACCACTTTCGCCAGTCTGTTTGTCGAGACCTAAGTCGTCGCCCTGCTCCGACCAGATTTGCTTTCACCTCCCGATGCCGCCTTTGTCCTCCTGTGTAAATCAATTTACACTATTCAGGTCCCGACTGGATAACACTTGTACAAAGGACCAGTTTGTTTGATATTTCTAATTGTTAAAGAGTTTACATACATTGTTGTAGGTTGACTATTCTGAATTCTTGCGGTTCTATGGTTTCGTGTCCTTCATTTGCCTGGAAAATGGTCAAAAGAGTATAAGTAAGGCAGCTATGATACTTTACTTAAGTTAAACTGCACTTTCATCCTACTTTCTTGTACATCTTTGGCATATGGATCTTTTACATTGTTGTTCTCCATAAATATTCAGGCTCAGAGTAGTTACGGCTTAGAGACTGGTTCTAGCTGGAAGGTTTCGGCTGCTTAATGAGTGGTGTAACTTTTGTTGAGGTACCAGTTTGTAAAGCTGCGTATGAAGATGCTTAATTAAGGAAATGAAACTATTCATAAGTTTGAAACGAAGATAAATGCATGAATTGAATTTAGAGCATAGCTGTGATATATCAAGTTTGGAACCACTGGCTGCTTCCCTTTAGAGCTTCTACCTAATTTTCTCTATTGCTTTATTTTTTCCAGTTTTCCGTTTTAGTTTTAGAGAAAGATATGATTTCCAGGGCGCTATTTTTGGTGTGAATTGGCTGCCGCATCTGAGGTATAGATTAAATCATTATTAGAAATGGCTTTTGTATTCTATTTGATTATCAACTGTCCAACTTTACTCGTCATTGTTCTTGTAGATGCGTCTTTGGAGTCCTTGATGACGGAACACTATGGCTACTCAACTTAGAGAAAGTATCACATGATATCTCAGTCACCGGAAAACGTCTTGCCACGACAAAGACGGGTTTAAACAATTTTGACTGTTCTTCATTTTCATTGTGGAGTTTATATGTTTAGGGACACAATATTTATCTTTAATGGAAAAACTTGTCGCTGGTTGTAATGCTGTAGCATATTAATTAGATAAGTTTGTTGTAGCATATGTATCCATTTCCTTACTCTTTATGCTTTGGTTACTATTCAGTTGTATTCAAAAGGTGGCCATGTTGTTCATGAAAATTTTAGTGGGATCACATTGATTGAGTTCACTTAACTTAAAGCATAATTATGGAATGGAACTTCAAGTCATATATAGTCTTTGACAACACTTTTATGATTTCATTCGTCTTGTCAACTTAAACATCCATTCTATTGCTTTACTGGATTGTTTATTTGCTTATTATCTGCAACCAGCATTTGATAAATATATTGCATTGCTCTTTGCTTGCTATATGTTAATAGAATGTATTAGTATATTGCATCGTTCTTTGCTTGCTATATGTTAATAGAATATATCAGTATGTTGTAGTCGCTTGTACTGATTCTATAAAGGCTCCTAGTTCCCTGCTGTACTTTTTTCTATTACTATTTTCTTCCCCTATATAACATATTGTAAGCAATGCACCATTTTAATACTATTTTCTTCCTCTGTATAATATATTGTACGCAATGCACCATTGATCAGTTAAATAGCTATTCAGAATGATAGTCTGAAGGTTGTTTTATAATTCTACATTATATGTTGTTTGCATCAATACCAGTTGTGCAGCAATTTAATTTTGTTACATCATTATCATCATCAACTGCACTTTAATCCCAACTATGTTGGGGTCGGTGGCATGAAAATCATAGTGCCAATTAATTGTTTAAAATTAGTTAACACTAATTTATGCAAAAGATAAATCGGCAACATTTTACGCCGGATGCCCTTCCTGTCGCAACCTTCATATGAAGGAGAAATGAGATGAAATTAAAAACTTTCAGTATTATAGGTTTTTCTAGTTATATGGAAAATATCATGAGACAGTGAGGAGTCGAGATAATTTCTGTAGTCATGTCAAGTTACGTGATTGATATTGTAAATCAACGTGTACATCATGGAACATGACACTAATTTTATTTTGTTACATAATTAGAAATTCTAGAGTTGCTAGTTGTCATTTCTTTCTTGTTCACCTGATTTGGTTGGTACAAAATGTGTACTGACGATTTTTTAGTTGGTTAATTTAGGGATCCTTATAAGGGATTCGCGGACTGCATACGTCTTTTGCTATATCTAAATGCTTACAGGGGACGGCAGGACAAAGAAGGTTAGTTTAAATGCTCCTTTCTTGTGTCATATGCATTTTTGGTTATTTTGAGAGTATGTCCCATTTTCTGCTTCAGAAGCGTAATGGTTATAATTCCTCATTTAGGTTGTACACCTCTGCATTGGGCAGCCGTTAGGGGTAATTTAGAAGCATGCACTGTTCTGGTGCAGGCAGGGAAGAAGGAAGATTTGATGATAACAGATAATAGTGGCCTGACACCTGCACCACTTGCTGCTGATAAAAATCACCGACAAGTTGCATTTCTCGTGCTTCACGGCTGACAGGTCTACGCCATCATCTGATGTGACAAATTATTATCAAAAATATTAAAGTCTATGGTCTTTTACTCTTTCTACTCTCCATTGACTTAGGCATGGTTGCATATTGTGGTGAAGAAGGAAAAACCTTTTGCTTCCAGGTGAATGTTTATTTGATCTGTATATATATTCATCCACTGTATTTGTATACTTGCCATGATCTTGAATGTCATCCAAAAGAACAATGATTTGCCAGCACATTGATTATCGAGAATTTTTATGTTGCAGAATCTGATATCTAATATGTGATTCTTAAATTGAAAATAAAGAAAGAGAAAAATTAACTTATTACTTATTTCCCTTTAAAGAATGTAGTCATGTACTGTCCCTGAACTTATTGAGGCAGTTTAGCCTCACTCTTGATATGTCGAAATGTTTATTTATGCTTGTTCGATCTGTCCTTTTACAGGTAACAAGGCTATGCAGTCTAAACGTTATGCAGAAGCAGTTGAGCTATATAATTTTGCTGTTGCTTTGTGTGAAGACAATGTTGTTTACCATTGCAACAGGTCATCCAGTTGTTGTTATTTCTAGTGGTCTATTTTTTTTTTTTGTATTTGATCTCATTGCTTCAATTTAGCATCTTAAAGAAGGCTGAGTAGTTTCAAATATGTTCCGTAGGTTAAATGTAGTTTTTGAAGCAGAATGTTCAGTTTTTTCTTTCCTATCTCCCAGTGGCACTAATGTCACTTAAGATGACCCTTATTATCCCCCCCAAAGATAAGAAGCCATCAGTTCGGGGCCTTTAAGATAAAAACTATCACTTAAGGGCCTGGAAAATTGAATTATCAATTAAATACCCATAAATCTAATGCATGTTTGGCGTCTTGCAATATGTAGTTATTTAAAGATATTTTCAAAATTATAATCCATAAAATATTATCGGTGAATTTGATGTGTACTAAAAAAAGGAAAGAATAATAATATTAATCAAATATATTCATAATGGTATGAATTGGAAGATCCCTAATGTTAAGGCTGTCTATTTGGAAGCTTAGTAACCATCACTAATTATTGACTCTTCTTTCTTGTTTCATTCTGCAGCTCCCTCGTTCAAAGAAGGTGAAGTTTGTGAATGAACACTAACTCACGCAAATTGGCTAATCCTTGGCTAATTGAATAAGTGTTCCAAATAATAGTTTCTTAGAGTCTTTTTGTATATTAGTCTTAGACGCCCACTGATGTAATTGGTTAAAAATAACCAAGTTATTTTCTTCTAGTACTTGTACATATGTAGTTGGTTGGTTTTGTGATTGAATATAGTTGTTTTTTATGATGGGATTATGTAGTTGGATGATGTAGTTGGTTTCTGTGAATTGGTTTGTTGGTTTTTTTAATGGGAAATGCTAAATTTAAAATTTACGTTTTTATTTTGTTAAAATGAAGGTGTTACCTTCGGTACTATATATATGTTCCAAATGTCTTTCATTTGTAATATCTAGTGTGTTGCAATTGGTAATATAGAATAGACTAAAAATTGCTGCACAATTGTGGCCCCACCTGTGGGACCACAAAGTAGGCCCACTAACAAGCCCAAGAAAAGTGGGTCCCACATATGGGCCCCACCAGCTGACCCCACTACGTGGGTCCTATCGGTGAGCCCGGCCTGTGGGACCCACAAAATGGGCCCCACATGTGGAACCCACTAAATTAGCTATATATTTTACAAAATTATAAAGTCTATTGCAACACGAATATGATGTTGTTGTAGGGTCCTTAGGATGTTGCTGTAGGGTACTTAGGTAACCAATAATTCTATGTTAGCTTAGGATGATCCACATGACGCCTTTGAGTCCAAAGGTTACTGCTCACAGAGCAACATAGCTAAAATGTTACCTTTGCCCATTTTGGGTCTGTGGCAACAGAAAATTGGCTCTAAGGTAACACAGTTATGTGGTTGCCGAATGCCATTTATGGCGTATTGTTCAAACGTTTTATTCTTTAATGTTTTAAAGACACCTGGACTTCAATACCTCAAATACTGCGATTTTTAATAAATTTAAATCCGTTGTTTCATGCAATAAGGGATATGAACTATCAGAAGTGGGACCGGTTATCATCTCAAAAACAAATGAATAAAATGTACAAGTTACTCTGATCGTTCACTGTATGTGACCTTAATCTTCCCTGCACCCTATAAAAGGACTGTATTTTGCTCCCTTAGACTCTTTATGCTTTCTACAATTTTAAACGAGTCTCAAGCAAAATAGTCTACATATTCTCTGTATATTCTGCAATTTTCTGTGAAATTTCCCAGTTTATCTTCAAACTCTTTTTCTGCAAGAATGCCGACTTCCCAGACTTCACCCATTTCTATGAAGAAGAGAGAATTAATCATCGATGGACGCATCTTCGCCAGATCCGTGGTGATGAAGAGAATCAATCTCGAAGGATAAGACTTCTTTTGGATGGAGTTGGTCGTTTCAAGGGTGAAACTGCAAGGGCTGTACCGCCATGCTAGTCGTCATGCTGAGTCATACGATAAACATATAGTAGAAGAATTTTATTGGGACGCCTCGTTCAAATACTCGTCTCAAAGAAAAAGAGGAGAGATTTCGGAAATCTCTACAACCGTTCAAGGGATTGAGGTCTATGTGAATAGAAATCTGTTGGAAAACTTTACAGGCTGCCATCTGATGGCCTGAAAATGGAAGAATTTGAGACCTTCGGGATGGAGGAGTTGTTGACAGCCTACTGGAGGTTGTTCACCGGTGATGAGAATACACAGAACGTTCACCCCTCATGCCACAAGAAAAATTTGTGCCTGCCCTATGTCTATCTTCATGACTTCTGTTGCTGGGTAATTGAGAACCGGACAGGAGCTTTCGAAATGTGCACCAACCTACGCTTTAGAACACTATAAGAATAAACGTCAAAGACTTCGGATAAGATCTGAAGTAAAAACGTTATAATTACCAAAGTCTATGTGCGTGTAGTAAAAGGTATACTCTAGATTTCGCTTTTTATGCGAAGTCTAATATCCTAATAACTGAAGTCTATCTCGATTTTTTTCTAATTATGATCCAAATGTGGGAGGTAAGTGAAGTAAAAGAATGCCTTTAACTTCGGTTATTTTATAATTGGCGTAGTAAAAAAAAACTTTTACTTCATTTTTTCTGCAGTAATATATATTAGTATTTCAATTTCAATTTAAAATTCATTGCTAAAATCTACAACATCATCTAAGCCTTAGTCCCAAAATGATTTGGGGTCGGCTAACATGAATCAAACTTTGAAACCGTCAATAATCGTTACATAAATAACATAAAAGGAGAAAAAGAGGGAAAAAAGTAGAGAAAAAAGCAAATAAAAAAAGAGAATAAATGTTAAAAAATGAAAAATCCTGAAAAATAAATTAACAGATAACATGGAATAAAAGAAAATAGGAATAAAAATACAGAAAAAAAAGGAATCAGATTCCATCCACCATCCGTATTCTTTCCCGCCACATTTGCCTCTCTATCGCCATACTTTCTCCAATTCCAAGAAACCGCAAATCATTTTCAATCATTGCCAAAATCTACATTCACCTATAACTAACCATCAACCACAAAAGCTCAATAATATAAGAACCAACAATAAACCGCATTCACAAGCAACTATCAATTCCCAACATAATAAATTCATGTACAAAAATGACAAATATTCATATGCACAACTCACAAGGTTTCATTCTACCTAGTTGTCCATACACATAAATTTAAATCTGCCAACGATGATTCATATCAGAACTATCAAAATACATGCTCTGAATTTTAGTCATATAACAAAAAGTTTGACAAGTCTCTATCAGCAACACTAAACTGCTTTGCTTGTTCTTGAAAGTGGTTTGAGTGGTCTTATTTCTGGCCTCCAACATGAGGGATTTCACTGGACAAGAACCTCGTTGACAGATTTTTGGTATAGATGGGGCGGCTGGAATCTGTAATTGTGGGCAAGAACTTCGTTGTCAGAAATTGAAATATTAACAGAGGTTTGGATACTTGTAATATTTGTGGCAATTTCTGAGTAGTTAATGCCTTAAACAGATCATTTTCAAACTCATTATGACGCATAATAAGCCCAATTAAGTCACATCTTCTCACAGAAATCCCCTTCACAAAACATTCATGTCAATATTAACCAAAATAATGAAGAGTCGGAAAATGGCCTGATATGGTGACTTTACCTGTGTTTGATGTAACACCCCCAGATTTAACCGGAAATATTACAGCGCCGTGGGCCCCGAGATGGAACCCACAAGGCTAAAAGAAATTTTCACAAACATTTACAAATGCCCGAGAGGCCAACGACGGTACTATCTTTAAAAATTCACAAAGACTTATAAAATCCATTTATCAAAAACCGTCAGAAACTCATTTGAAATCGCAAGGTCAAACAGTAGATACTCAAAAGTTTAGAAAACGATTTCCAAAGTAACCTCGGTTACTGGATACCAAAAGTGCGTCTCAAAATACTCACGCAATGGAAAAGACCAACCAAAACAATACTCTAGCGGCGGAAAACAAGAACCAAACAATAAACTCAATGTACGGAACATGTCCTAGCCAGTATCCTCCAGGAAGCTCATCTCTTCACGACCGCTACAAGCTCGATACTCCGAGAACCTAAAAGAAATCACGACGGGGTCACCATAATATCCAACAATGATAACCGTCACATCACATTAATAATAACATACCAATGATAATACAACATAAGAATACGACCAACGTAATCTTTACTTACTCAAGAAATTCTCATCAGAATAACCATTATCACATTTCACATCCTGTACTCGATTAACCAATAAACTCGAACATAATATCTATTGTACCTCAAACAATACTCAAGATCCTCAAACTATCGTAACCAACTCACGATACGGAAATCTACCATATCTGACCAATACGATCCATCGAATAATATCAACAAATCCCAATACGGTAACCGATTGTCCACCAAAGACAAGACCAAAGAAAATATGGAACATACCTCGAGATATGATGTGCCACGATAATCATATCGGTCTAATCCGAGATCGATCAATGCAATACGGACACGGTCCTAACACAAGACCTACAAATGCATACTCATATGACCACGTCAATATGATCACGGAATAACAATCATGTACACTCAATGGAAATCCAACGATCCAGCGCCTCAAAGATAGATCCCTTTGTTGATCCTATCGATCAACATAAGGTGGATAACTAACAATACACATGTGAACAACAACACATGATAAAATCAATGATGCGAATTCACAAGATTCCATCAACACAATCTTGTAATCCAACGATCCAGCGCCCTCAAGATAGATCCCCATGATGATCCCGTCGAACCAACGCATGGTGGAAAACACGTCCAACGATCCAGCGCCCTCGGATAGATCCCCATGATGATCTCGTCGAACCAACGCATGGTGGACATCCGATCCAGCGCCCTCAGCATAGATCCTCATAATCCCATCGGATTATTTACACAACATAACAACATAATAAGCATACACATATGCAAATCAACACGTTCATCAACATGAACACATAACATGCACGACAACATGACAATTTACTAGGACGACTTCATGTTCAACAACATGAAAGAAAATGTGCGAGACCAAAATAAATAACATTAAACCGTATTCAATATGGAATACTTGTCCCGAATCCTTCGGGAGCAACCTCGATGTCCAATCATCACCGACGATTATCCCCAATGCTCGGCGATCCAAACGTACAACGAACTATAGATACTCATATCCTCGTCCTTACCATAATGTAACCTCGATACTCGAACATACCAATAATCGAGATAAAGCATATTCATTATGATTTACCTCCCGTAATCGAAAGAACGATATGCGATCCGGATACCCGAGTTCACAATAATAATCATCGCTATATGCATTAAAAAGCGAAATGAAATCAAACCATTCATTAAATATTATAACTGAGCAAGTAATAACTTGCCTCGATACCGATACCACGAAGCTGCTGCCGAACACATTGCCTTTATCTACGAGCTCCTCAGCCTCGATCAAAAGCAATACAATGGACATACTCGAACACGACCGCAATATCCGGTTATAATCACCGATCAATAATCTCAACCTATCGAAGAAATCAAATAACACATATCCGATAACGGTCAACAACCAAAACTAACCAATCGAACTCAACGGTTCAACACAATCTCGAATAAACACAAATGAACCAACCAAGTCAAACCATCACGAATTCCTAATCAAAACACAAAAAATACTGCACTGTCTGCCTACTTAGCGCACGTTAATCACCTAACGTAGCGTGCACTAAGTTGCTCCCGTTAGCGCGCGCTAGGCAGTAAACGTAGCGTGCGCTAATGTCGCGGTGGCATGCATTTCAAGCATCGTCTAACACTTCCATCATGTCATTGATCAACTCATCTCGATATTAAGGATTTCATAACAATCATGACATATAATTCAATAGCTCTTCAAGAACACGAATTATCCAAATTCACGTTCATGATCCATAAAATGATAAAATCCGATGTGTTCTAACATCTAAAAATCCTTATTCATCATGTTCTTCGACATACAATTCATATAACTTCAAGAATCACAATAGCACCACCATAATCGTTACCATACGAAGTAACCAACGACAAAGCATCAAAAATCCGAATTGAAGAAGGGAATTACATCAACATATTTCTTGAATTCCATCCAAAACCATACGAAACATATCAATACTCATATATTGATAACAACACTAACTTAGTACGGTAATCCAACTCGTTGTCATGCTCATCAACTTGTTTATATGATAATCATCAACTCAAGAACATCATATACAATCCAAAACGAAATCTCAAAGTGAAGAGTAATTACCTTTTTGAAGGAATGGATTGATTTCCACGAATCACCAATGATTTCAAGAACAAAGCTTTACTCCATGATTTCCATCTTTAATCTTGTTAAAGAGGATCATCCCTCAGTGTTTAGGAACTCCAAATGTTCTCCCAAGGTTGTCTCTATCGGGTGAAAGGAAAGAAATGGACGAAATGCTTCATGACGCCCGTTTGTCCCTTTAAATAGAATACATCACTAGCGTGCGCTAAACCATTATGTTTAGCGTGCGCTAGCCTTAGCGTGCGCTAACTGAGTTTGTTAGCGTGCGCTATCGCAGTCCAGAGGCTACTGTCTTGCTTCGTAAACTACCTTACGTACGTAATGCCCATGCATTAACGTACGTAAATCATCATGTCTAGCGTACGCAAGTCCTTACTCTTAGCGTGCGCTATCCGAAGTTGACTTACTACAGTGTTCACCTACCACTCGCCCCCACATTCCGACAGCATCTGGCAAGGATAAGATTCCTTGTTGACTGATACATAGTTAGCGTGCGCTAAGCCTAATCTTTTAGCGTGCGCTAATACTTCAGAACAACAACCGTTGACTTACCAGAACGTGCGCCGAAAGCAGCCGGGTCCACACGCAGATTCCTTCCGATCTGTCTGCACTAGCGTACGCTAACCTATAAACGTAGCGTGCGCTAATAAGGCTATACTTAGCCACTTTCCGCAGTTCTTGTCCAACGTCTCGACATACCAAAAGCGAACATAAGACACACTGAACACAAACACTGATTCCAATAATATCATCATACGATATACCCAATATCAAAAGTACGACAACCTGATACACAATATCCTCAAATGTAATTGTCGACCAAATACGACAATTATACCGATACTGATATCTCAGTCCTTTATTTATTTTATCTCTACTGTACAGATTCAACGCTGTACAATATAACTCGGATAAAATAATATTAAACAACAATAGTAGAAATTCCGGATATTACATTTGATCTGTGTGAAGATAATACAGAAGACCATATTCAATATTCATCATGTATCCGAAAGAAGATAAAACAAATAAGAAACTTTGTAACTGAAGGAGTAAGCAATTAAAATACAACTGACACATCTTGTAGAATTACACACCGCTCTGACATCAGAGAGTGTACAACATAACTTGTGCAATATGCTCCATACCAGTCTGCATAACAGAAAAGAATATGGAAGAATAGTAGTTCAACAAAGTGAGGAGCTTTAAAAAAAAATAGGGAACATACAATGAAATAACACATCATAATAAAATGTTTATGAATAACAAAATCAACTATGAATAGTAGAGCTTACCAACAGTGTCAAGTGCTCGAAGAATCAAATAGAAAATGCATACCTGAAAAGTTCAAGAAGATTTGCTCAATCATTCTTTGGATACCAGAATATATAAGTAAGGAAATTAATATTGCGGTGCAACTGAAATATGGGTAAACTTCTTAGTCATACACTACAATTGAATAGACGACTACATGTGGTGCATATGCTATCATACACAGCTTATTGGGAAGTTAATTATCAAAATATTGGAGTATGTATAATACCATAACCGGCTACTTGAAAGGCAACAATACAAACAGTGACATTTCAAGAATAACCAAATCTATTTATTGAAGCGACGAACTTCAAGAATAACCAAATCCCAATGTTTGTTACTCTCCATGCTTCATGGGTGGAACATCAACAAATTCGCTTACAACCTAAGATCTAGTACTTAACACTACTTCCCCACACAAATGAAATAAAAAAATAGCACATTGAGGCCCAAAAAAAATCCCTTCGCTCTGACTGCTTTTTTACTCTAGTGATCTGAAATCACAATTGTCTTGTTTAGATTCACCTATAAATTGTCATTGAAGAAATGTTCATCAAATTTTAGGAGAAGTGTTTTCAACCGAATCTCTGATTTTAGATGTCAAATTCTTGAAGCCAAAACCTATGTTAATGTCTTTTCACGCCACCAGTAATTTCTTGCATTCCAACAGCTTAACTAAGTTTAATAATTTTAAATGAATGGTTAAATGTTCTGAAATGGCAAAAAAGAAAACTAAACCCATCTACACAAGTGGAATGGATCTGAAACAATAGACCACAAACTAAATCAATCTTCACCTCTATCATTTATTGAACTTAAAATAAATAAAAACGAAATAAAGAGTTAATCCTAGGAAATATGATGAGAGAGGACAACTGTAATACACCAGAAAGAATCAAATCATATTAGATCCGCATAAATTTGCTTTATTAATTAATTAGGACGTTTTAACCAGACCAAAAACTGGGATAATTCAATGTACATCTAGTGAACAATGTAATTACAAATAAAATTTATGAGCAAAATTTATCAATCTGCTGCACATCTTTGCAGCAATCTTCTGATATCAAATCACTATTGTGATATTAAAGATGGACACGTGCAATCTTAAACTGAGTCCAAAATATGAATGATCCTAACAATATAGATAATAATAATATGAATTCCAACGACCAAGTTTAAGTAATAACAGACCACACTAAAAAAACTTACATGTTGGGGGCATTTAAATTGCTTTGTAGATGAAAACTTCATACTTTCTTTGCACATGTTAGGTGAAAAACGCCCTGACAACCTCGAACAGAACAAAGTATCCTCTCGTCGGGATAGACTGCATTTTGGCAAACACGGCACTCGACCTGAGACAATGAAAACAATTCCAGCTTTTATTAACTTATGAGATGTGTTAGGATGGAAAGGCAAAGAGCAAGGTAGATTGTCAGTATTATCTTTCGATTATGTGCTAATTGCTATGGCTGCAGCACCACCATGCATAAATTGTCCTGGAGTTTTCTTTTCTCTAACATGAGATAAAAGAATGTCTTAATCACCTGAAAGATTGGTTTTACTTAAAAGCTGAACTCCCATATGATTCCATGTTATTGTTGTCTTAAAATCTTCAAATACAAAATTGAGCTTTAACTCTGGAAAACGCTTTTGAACATTGTAACAATCTATAAAGCACTAAAATAATTCTATGAAGAACTTGATAAGCGCAAAGAAATAGATAAGCTACATTAAACTTTCTATCGCCTTCAATTTTTCCCAGATTACATTCAATCGCTGAGAAGTTGCCAATTCATTCAAAACAGAAAATCTACAACGATCATCACTGCAAGCAAAAACTATGCAAATTTCCTTTTAGAAAACGTGAAAGGTTTAAAGAAAAGCTGGAAAACAAACAACTTACAGCATCACGAAGATCAGTATCTAGCTGCTGAATAACGAGAGCGAAACTTCTAGAAGCTTATAGAGTAAAAATCTAGAGACATTAAGCCCATGACTCTCGATGCTAGAAACTTACTATTACACGCCAAGAATCACGTTTAGCCACCCTTGTGGGGCGCTAACGTGCGGCGCCAGACCAGATGCCGACGGCATGTACGAGACTATCATTATCAAGAAAAAGTAAAAAATAAATAGGAAGAAAAATAAAAGAGGAGCCTAAGAATTGTACCCACCGATTGGATTGACGTTGCCCCAGTAGGTTTCAACTTGCGGGTGTTGCAGTGGATCACCATACACCTCACCGGTGCTCGTCAGCAAAAAACGCGCACCGACTCTCTTGGCCAGTCCAAGCATGTTCAACATCCCCACCACGTTTGTCTTATGCACAAACAGGAAATTAAGGATTCATAACCAAAATCAGGGGAAATTTGCCCCCCAAAAAATATATATATATTTCTCCGTCCGGATCTAGATAAAGAATTATTCATGAAACAAAAAGGAACAAAAACAATTTCAATATATGCAGAAAATCTCAATAAGAAACGAATTCTATATATGCAGAATATAAAAATTAAAAATAGAAAAATGATATGATGGTTTTGACAGGATCTGCCTGCAATTTCCGCCACCAATTTCAATTTCACCATCGGATACAGATCATCTGGATGCCTCAAAATCGCTCGCAAACTCCCCATTCTACATCTGCTTTGACGGAATTTAATACTCCCTCCGTTCCACTCATCTTGAATATTTGATTTTCGACACGGGATTTAAGAAAGTTGAAAAGTAGTATCTAAAGTGATAGTATGAATATATATTTTTTAAAGTTGTGAGAGATAAAGGTGTCTTAAAAAGGAAATGACCAAGTATCTTTGGACGACCCAAAAAAAATATGAACCAAGATCGGTGGGACGGAGAGAGTAATAAACACACTCAGCTTAAACAAATCGACACCGATCTCAATATTTCGATCGAACGATTTGGAAAAATTAATGATTTCTGGACAGAAATCCAGATGATTCAAAATTTATGGAAAAATAGATTAAGTTAGTGCAAAACAATGATTACAAAGCGAAGATACCAAGTGCAAGAAAAATCGAACGAAAAATAGGAAATATAACTGCTAAAAAAACTCATATCACCGATGATGGGGTGGCCGGGTGGATATTTCCTCGGTCGTCTTGCCGGAGTGAGGTCAGCGATCGGCCTTCCTGCGGAGTTGCCCTAGCTAGTCGCGAAGTGAGGAAGAAGAAAATAAAAAATTACAAATATACGTATGGATAGATTTGCCCTAACCAGACCGCGTAAGTTAAAACATTAGAGACACTTTAACTCAAACAATGGGTCTCTTATTTTTACATATTAGATACCTGTTGGCTTCGACAAAGGGTCTCTTATTTCTTACACATTAGAGACTCGTTGTCTTAAATAACCGATCTTTAACTTCTTGCACATTGAGTGGCTTTGGCTTTTTTTGAGAAAAGAGGTTTAGGGTTTTGTATGAAGTTGTAAACCCAAATTATTGAGCGGGTTTTTTTATGCCCGCGGATACATGTCATTCAACACTCAAATTTTTAACATCATTTAAAAATTAACAAAAGCTATGGAAAAAATTGGACATTTAATCCATAACACTTGCATAATAAACGCTATCATTCAATCCATAACACTTACACTTATACTCAAAATATTAATTTTCGGTCTCAAGACATACACTTCGCTATTGTAAAATTTTTTTGGTAAAAAATAAAATTTCACATTTTTTACTTCAGTAATTATCAAATTAGCGAAGTCTTTGTAACTTAAAATTTCTAATTAGCTCCTGCTTTTTTATTTGGTACCATTTACTGAAGTCTATATGGGTTTTTTACTTCAGTAAATTAAAAAACGAAGTTGTTGTTTGTTTTTACTTTGCTAATATACATTAACGAAGTGATACATACCGAAGTCTTTGATGTTTATTTTACTAGTGGAATGATGGTCGCCATCATGTCCAGAGAGAAGGTTAACTGGTGTCAAATATTGCTGAAAAGGATACATGAGGAGGCTGCGAAACTTGAAACTGCAAAGAAATCATTCGGCCTCATCCCGAATTATATCCTCACTCACTGCAGAGTAAAAAATTCTGCCGATGCCAAGAAGATTGGCCCCGGAAAATTCATTGTTGGAATGAAAGCCACTGTATTCATCAAAACACCCTTGATTGATAAACGTCCACAACCACACAACATGCCGATCTCAAGTGACCCAAGGGATGTCACTATAAGAATTTCGACCGAGGAGAAGAAAAGGAAGGGGAGTGTTTATGACAGCCGGTCACCTCATGCTGTAGAGAAGAAGAAGAAGAAGAAGAAGAAGAAGAAGAAGAAGACAAGGAAGTCTTCTAAGACCAAGGCTACAGTAACTACAGCGGTCACTGTAGATGTTCCTACTGCTGCTGATGAATCAATCCCACAGAGCGCAACCCCTATAGAAGAAACAATTGCTGCAAGTACAATAGATCCCGATCCTGTGGTGGCTATGACGGATGATCAACTGTTTGCCAAGTCGGCTGCCCCCTCGGAGCCAAAAGCCACTACTCCTGACACGGTACCCACCCCTTTTCAGGATCCCTCTCCCCACAGGGTACCATCCCCGGTTCGAGATCCCTCTCCAAAACTGGCTCCCATACCTGTTGAGGATCCCATCCGCACGGTAGACCCAACTACTGTACGGAGTCCCTCCCCAACTGACATAATCAATAATACTCTCTTCCATGTGCAAATCGAGAAAGCGTACGAATGCTTCAAAATATGTAAGTCCTACAGGGTCGCCCCATACGACACCTTGTTCAATTGGGCCGACTGGAAGGATGAGGAATTATTTTTTTAGGAGGTCACGGACACCCAAATGTCAAAGTCTTAATCCGCTAGGAGGATCACTTTTTCCAGGAGCTAATCTCTGACTATTTCAAGACAAAAGAGAAGGCTGGATTGAAAGGGAAGTCACAGTCCGATGACAAAGCTCCGTCGAACAGCCACCACTCCAACCCTGACTCAGACGATGACAATGATGCCCTACAGTCCGGTCTGCGAATCAGCCGTGAAGAGTCCAGGGAAGGTGAGATGGCCAAATTTCATAACCATCGGGTTCATGGGTCATCTGACCGACAACAGTCCCCTCCCCCGTAACAGGAAGCTACTCACGACTAACAACAGGAGGAATCAGTCCCTCCTGTCACCACTAAAAAGTGGGCTGCTCCCCAACAGGATGGCCAGGCTGTCCCGCTACTTGAAGAAGCCGCCTGCGCTATCCACCTAGAGGATTCAGTCCCTCTTCCGAATCAGGCAGAAGCTGAGAGTCGGCAGGAGGATTCAGTCCCTCCTGTACCTTCGACTACCGATGAACCATCCAAATAGGAGGAATCAGTCACTCCTGTATCTGAGACTGAATTTGCACCTACTTCCGAAACTCCCGCTCCTGAAGCTCCTACTTCTGAAGCCCCTGCTTTTGAAGATCCTGGTCTAGATGCTCGTGCATCTCCCACCTATGCTAACTCCAAATCAAATTCCGATGATGGTTTCTTGCCAGAAGACAGACCACGACGTCCTCATCATCATGTGGTTCTATGTCAACTTGAAGAGCCTCAGGATTACTAAATTGCGCACCCTGGATCCCCGTGCACCGAAGCCCGCGTCGAGCAACTCCAAGCAATTGGTCAACAAACAGTGTTCCTGCAAGACACAGTAAAGGCACTGTATGACGTCGAGAAAGAACTCGATTGGATGCGATAAACTACCCAGGATGAGCTCCCCAAATTAAAATCTGCAATCAACAATGTTGAGGACGCATTCCGCCTAATGCCTAACGCATTGTGGCAAGTGCTAAATCAACTCAAGCAGTATCCCGAGAAAATACTAAGGCAAGAACAGGAAAAGCTCAGGATTGCCGAGGCCAAAACGGTTGCCGCCCTCCAAGAGACCGGAACCATACTGACTCAGAACGATCACAAAATAGATGATATGTCTCTAGTGCTCGGTACTCTGGTTGACAAAGTCAATAAACTGATGACCAAATAGGATGAATCCATGAAGCTCCTACATGAGATTCATGCCAAGGTATCAGACATTGATGATGCCAAAAAGAGGGAATAATCCAGAGAGGCTACCCATAGATGGGGAATGGAGAGAGAAAGAGAGATGGATGCAGCACTTGAAAAAAGTGTTGCTGCTGCGATTGGTAGACTTGCCTCACCAGGGTCTAGTCAAGCTTCAAGAGGATACAGGGTATCTGGCTCTCGACCTGAGTCCCAGGATCACAACATCCCTTGGAAGAAAAATGTGCAAAAGCCTGCCGAGATTTTACTGCCCACTGACCGACAGCCTTCAGCCGATAATCTGAAGAATTAGAAACAAAATAAACTGATGGGATACTTCTGTATGCTCATCAGGGAGTCTGCCCTCTTCAACTGATTCAAGATGCTGCAGGATGCCGCATATGAATTCTCGAGGCTTTTAATGGAATGAAGGCTCCCTCTACAGATGCTGATAAAGTCGAGACACCAGAAGAGTGAATGGCTCATCCACCCAGAAGACCGGATACTTGCTTTCCATAAATCCCCTGAAAGAAGAAGTATCTAAAGCAATCGAGGCGATGACTCACTAGTCAACTGGTGGAAAGGGACCGCAAATGATCCTGACCGGAGACCTTGGAGGCATTCTCAGTATAGGAATTAGCCTGTTTGGCTTTTTGCTGTACTTGTTTCTTATGTAGGCTTACCAACAAAATATGTATTTGTTTTATGTTTTTATCTTCTCAAGAACTTGTAATTTTCCCTTCCATATCAATAGAACTTATTTTCTTGAAAGATTATAGCTCGTAATCTAAGCTTATTATTTTGTTGTTTGTTTACAAAGCTTTTGCCATATTTGAACAAGTACAAAACTTGTTAAGTCTTAAAGCTGTAAGAACTTACCTGCAAACATTTCATAGATTAAGTTGTATCCAACCTAGACTACACTGTAAGATTGTGCATACGTGCCAATCATAAGTTCAGTTGTAATACATAAGCATGTAGGATTTTTCATTTTTCAACTTGCCTGCGAGCAGTTCATATTTCTGGACTAAGTATTGAAAATCAGATCAATCGGACAGAAGACTCGAAGACAGCCTCTCTGTATCCAGATGAAAACATCTAAATAAAGTCTTGGCATTATCAAAAATGGGGAAATTGTTGAGATCAACATTCCTGTTTTGATAATTGCCAACATACAGCAAAAAGTCTTAAAGGAGTCAGAATGTCTAAAAGTATGGAAGCTGTTAGGACTCTCCACACAGCCCATCCATACAGAAAAGAGATCTTCTACCATCCATCCTACAGAACCGACTTCATACATGAAAGAAACTCAAAATACAACATACAGTCTCAAAGTGTTTTACTTAGGAAAAGTAAAACTCATCCAACACGACTGAACATAAGAAGCTTTAATCCATTGTGAGATAACCATTGTTTATTCATAAAGTATTCACGGTTAAAAGTAGCATTTATTGCTTATAGGACAACATTTAATGCGTCTGGATAGAGACAAGTCTGAACGCTCTGAAGAGTATTTAAAGTAAAGATAGAAAGGATGTCTGAAGCATTAAATGCGATCTACTTTAATTCGAACGTTTAGCAGCCACCAATCAGATACGTCAATATCTCACCAACTAGCAATGGTTTTATTTATAACGGATACATTTCCGAGGTTATAAATACCCCTAAGCTAGAGGACTTTAGACATCGAAGTTATTCATTATCGCGCATACTCTGACAGATTACTCTAACATTCTAGCGATTACAAGACAAGTGTATTTCATGAGCATATAGCAGTATCCTAGCGAAGAAATATACTAAGTCCTCAACGCAAACAGCACAGCATAAAACGATTGTTCATCAAAGATATAGCTGCCATTTAGAATTGTTCTACCATTACCGTTGAGATTATCATTAGCCTTGTGTGAACTAAAGATCCTTGCATATTCCTACCGGTGTGGGAAGAATAGCATTGAAGACGAAGCTTTGATCTGTGTGAGAAGAAGCAAGTTGAAAGAGCTCAAGCCAATCTATGTGAACAAGCCAAAGCTACAGTCCCTGTATCAATCTGTGTGAACGATATAGAGACAGGTTTAGTTAAAGTCACGTAGTTGTGTATGTAGTGATTTTAATAAACTCTTTACTCTTGTGTGGAGGACCAGTGGACGTAGAGTGGTTTACCTCTAACCACTTTAAACTGTGTGTTATTTACTTTCTGTCATTACTGTTTTCATTTTATTGTGATTTATATAGTATACATTGTAAAACAGGAGAACACTTAGTTGATGTATTTACAGCAACTCATCCAACAGACTTTCGCTACGCAATTAACTTCGAAAATAGTACAACTTATTGTACTCTTATTTACTAAGTTGTTTACTGTATACTTAGTGGCCAACACCTATGTTGAAGGTCTACAGTACAATCTATTTAGTATGAGCCAGTTCTGTGACAAATAGTTCTCGGTCAAGTTCTATGTAGACCACTGTAGAGTGAACGACATCAAGACAAAAGAAATCGTCCTCACAGGAAGCAGATCAGGTAATATGTATATTGCTGACTGGAAGCCTATGGGCTGCATTGTTTTTTGTTTTGTTGCCAAAGGCACTACAGATCAAAGCTGGATATGGCATAAGAGGATATCTCATATCAACTTCAAGACAATCAACAAAGTCGCCAGACAGGGAATGGTTAGAGGTTTGCCCGATGTGTCATTCCAAAAAGACAGCGTCTGTGGACCATGTCAGAAAGACAAACAAGTCAAAACCATCCTGAAAAGTAAATCATATTTGTCCATCCACAGGGTTGTGGATATGCTACACATGGACCTCTACGGCCCTGTAGACCCTGTAAGTTTGGAAGGTAAGCAATATTGTCTCGTTATTGTTGATGACTTTTACAGGTATGCCTGGACAATCTTTCAAAGCAAGAAGAAAGAAACCACAACGAAGTTACCCGAGCACCTGAGAAAGCTACAAAATGAGAAAGGGTTAACTATCGTGTCTATTCGTTCTGACAGACGTACTGAATTCACAAATCGCTTTATAGAGTAATACTGTTCTGAAAATGGAATACAACACAAATACTCAGCATCCCGGACTCCTCAACAAAATGGTATCACCGAGCAAAAGAATAGAACTCTCAAGGAAGCTACAAGAACCATGATTGCCACTGGCAAGATGCCGCAGCGGTTCTGGGGCGAAGCAACAAATACAGCATGCTATACATAAAACCGTTGTATCATCAACAAGCATCACAACACAACAACCTATGAGGTATGGAATAATAAAACTCCATTAGTTACGTATTTTCATATCTTTGGATGCAGTGGTTACATTTTGAATAATGGGAAAGATCAACTCAAGACCTTTGATGAAAAGTCAGATAAAGGGATATTTGTAGGATACTCTTCTGTCATCAAAGCTTTCAGGGTCTTTAACAAAAGAAAGCTGACAATAGAGGAATCTATCAATGTAGTGTTCGACGAACCTCACTTTGATCCTATAGGAGTAGAAGGCTTAACCCAGAATATCCGAACACTCTCCATTGATGAACATCAAACTCCAATAGAACTTGTCATAGACTTAGAAATCAATCCCACAGTTGTATGATCAGAAGTAGTCGAAGCCAATGTTGTACAAGCTGAAGCCGAGACTACAGCGCCACAAGATACACTACGGGATGCCGAATTAGAACCTGACAGAAGATGGTTGAGAGATCATCCACAGGAGTTGATTATAGGTGATATTGGTGCTGGTGTATCTACCCATAGAAGAATACATAGTACACAAGGAACTGTAGTGTGTGCGCAGGAAGAAACTGATTTTGAGAAATCTCCTTTTCCTGTATGGAGAAATCAAGCTGAGTGTTACATGTATTTTTGTACGCTTTATTGTTATTATTTTATCCTTATTTTTGGTATAATTCTACATAAATGAGCTCCTACTGCATGATGCTTACATGTTTTGAAAGAAATTAAGGTCCTGAAGATTGAACGAAGAAAAACAGGCCAAAAACGACAGTTTTCGGTAGAGGGCCGCATCACACGGAGCTGGGCCGCATCACAAAGTAACGCGGCACAAACTGTACCGGGGGCCGCGGCACACTCTCTACGGCCTGCGGCCCGTACTGCCTTTTTGCCTAGACCTGGGCAGCGGAGTTACTAGGGCCGTGGCTCACTTACTCCAGGCCGCAAAGTAACTTTTCCTTAGTCCACACAGGGCTAAGATTACTCAAAAGTAATAATGGTGAAATCACTGGTTTGAACAGCAGCTTGAACACTTGATGATCTTAGGCTGATGATGTGTTGTTCACATTGACTGTGTATATTTCTTCTCTCGGATATTGATATATGCTTGAAAAAATATATTTGCTCTTGTAAGCTTGACTGACGGAATAATCTCTATTATTGTTTTCGTAGCTTTTTGTTCGTGTTCTTTGTATATATTCAGTGTATTGCAATGTCCTCTTGCATGGACTATTTATAACTTTGGAATAGATCCGTTATAAATATGTCCGTTGGCTGGTTGGTGAGAAAATATCCATTCTGATTGGTTGATATACTTTCAAGATTCTAGATTTGAATTTTGCTCCTTGTCTGAAGATCCTTGTCGGTTGGTATTTAAATACTTTATCCAATCAGTATTTAAATACTTCTTTCGAACGGTGTTTTGAATTTAGTGAATAAAGCAGATTCCGTCGCAATGTATTTCAGTCCTGTTGGATAAGTGTTTGTTTTCCTAACACTCCTGTATGCTGTATCCAACATGTTATGATTATATTGCTGTAGCTGTAGACTCCAACGTTGTAGGCTATCTCCAGTGCTGTATGGAAGGGTCTGTATTGAGATTCCAGACAGCTTCCATATATAGCGGCATTTCGAATCCTTTGCTGTATGACAAGAAATTCGTCGGTAACTTTTCGGTTCACAAGGGCGGAGTTCAGCAGAAATCTCAGTCTGCTAACGTTCCTGCGGGCTGTTCGGCTCGTTTTTCTGGGGGCTTCCGAGGTGCTACCAGTGCCCCCACTCGTGGGTTCAGATGTTTTAACTGTGGCCAACCGGGCTATAGGAATCGAGAGTCTCCCCTTCCGCCGCTAACTTGTCATGCTTGTGGCCAGGTGGGCCACAAAGCTTCCTTTTGTTATTATTTAGAGCAGACTCTTGGTGCACACGCTTCTTTTCGAGTGCCTAGGGAGCCGAGTGTGAACTAGGGGTCGATTGCTTTGCAGTCTCCACAGAGTGTCGGCTGAGGGAGAGGTCAGGGCCAGCCCGCTAAAGGGGGAGCTTCCAGTGTCGGCTATGCTCTTTCGCGTGTATATGAGATGAGGAGGGCCGATGATCCAGCAGCTACCATGGCTACAGGTACCGTTCATATTCACTCTCATCATGTCAGTGTGCTTTTCGATTCTGATGCTACACATTCGTTCATCTCTCTAGAGTGTGTGCACCTTTTGAGTCTTGACTGTTTGTCATCTTGTGAGCCTTTCATCATTAAACTTCCTAGTGGTGATAGGATCGTTGGTGATCGGGAGATCCGAGACTGTTCTATGGTTATTTGTGAGAGGGCTTGGATCTCTAATCTTATTGTTGTGGGTGTTGAGGGTGAAGATTTGATTCTCGGGGGATGATTGTATAAAGCGGCATGGTGCGATCATGAACTACCGCACGAGGATCATCACCATGTTAGACGAGGATGGCACCGAACACTCTTTCGCAGGACAAAAGAGGGGAAACCAAAAGTTCATAATAAACGCCTTAAAGGCGATGAGACTCCTACGGAAGGGGTGTGCTGGTTATTGGTGTTACGCCTTGAAGGCGGAGGATGGTGGAGTCGAGTTTTCATCGATCCCATTCGTTAGTGAGTTCCCAGATGTCTTTCTTGATGAGTTGCCGGGGTTACCACCGGACCGTGAGGTTGATTTCTCTATCGAGTTAGAGCCGGGTGCGGCTCCAGTTTCGAAGGAGCCGTATCGCATGGCACCTTCTGAGATGGCTGAGTTGAAGAAGCAGTTGAGTGAGCTTCTTGAGTCAGGGTATATTCGACCGAGCACTTCGTCTTGGGGCGCACCGGTCCTGTTTGTGCGGAAGAAGGATGGTTCACTACGTTTATGTATCGACTATCGCAATCTAAACAAAGTGGCCATCAAGAACATGTATCCCTTGCCAAGGATTGATGACTTGTTTGATCAGTTGCAGGGAGTTGCAGTATTCTCGAAGATCGACTTGAGATCAGGGTACTATCAGCTTCGGGTGAAGGAGTCCGATGTCTCGAAAATAGCTTTTCGTACGAGATACGGACATTATGAGTTTGTGGTTATGCCCTTTGGGCTAACTAATGCTCCAGCAGTGTTCATGCAGTCGTTGAAGAAGGTTTTCATCGAGTATTTGAATAAGCGATTTGTTGTTTTCATTGATGACATCCTTATCTACTCGAAGAATGAGGAGGAGCACGCGCGTCATCTACGTGTGATGTTGGACGTTTTGAGGAATGAGCGACTCTCTGCGAAGTTCTTGAAATGTGAGTTCTGGCTGAGGGAAGTGATTTTTTTGGGTCATGTGATTTCAGCTGAGGGGGTCCGTATGGGTCCACAGAAGATTGAGGCAGTGCCGGATTGGACACCGCCTAAGAATGTGAAGGAGGTCCGTAGTTTCTTGGGTTTGGCTGGCTACTATCGTAGGTTCGTCGAGGGGTTTTCGAAACTGGCTTGGCCATTACGCAGTTGCTTCAGAAATCTGAGAAGTTCATTTGGAATGACGAAAGGCAGTTGGGTTATGAGGAGCTGAAGAGGCGCTTGACTTCAGCCCCGATTTTAGCATTGCCGTGTGGCAACGAGGTTTTTGCTGTTTATAGTGATGCGTCGGGTCAGGGTCTTGGGTGCGTGTTGATGCAACACGACAAGATTATTGCATATGCATTGAGACAGTTGAGACTGTATGAGCGCAACTACCCTACTCACGACTTGGAGTTAGGGACAGTTGTTTTTGCGCTCAAGATTTGGCGTCATTATCTCTTCGGCTCAATATGTCACATTTTTACCGATCATAAAAGTCTGAAGTACATATTCACTCAGCGGGAGTTGAATATGAGGCAGAGGAGGTGGTTGGAATTGATTAAGGATTATGACTTCAAAATCCTTTATCATCCGGGCAAGGCGAACATCGTGGCAGACGCTTTGAGTCAGAAACCGATTATGTTACGGACGCTTGAGATACTTACGTCTCAATTTGAGCTTCATCGTGATTTGATCGAGTTGGGTGTTGAGATTTTGGGTGCTAATCGATTAAATTAAACTGAAGCAGTTGGAGGACCCGATGATTGCTCAAATCCGAGAGAATGTTCTTTAGGGGAAGTCTCCTGGGTTTGTGATTCACGAGGATGGTGTTTTGAGATTCCAAAGTCGGCTTTGTGTATCGAACGACTTGGAATTGAGGCAGAGTATTTTGTGTGTGGCCCACGCTACGTCTTACTCTGTTCATCCTGGTTCGAGTAAGATGTACAAGGACCTAAGTAGGAACTTGTGGTGGAATGATATGAAAGAGGAGGTCGCACAATTTGCAGCGAGATGTTTGGCTTGTCAGCAGGTCAAAATTGAGCATCAGCGACCAGTCGGGTCGTTGCACTCGCTTCCCGTTCCAGAATGGAAATGGAAAGATATTTCGATAGACTTCATCACGAGCTTGCCAAGGTCGAAGTCTGGTATAAATATGGTTTGGGTTATTGTGGATCATCTGACCAAGTCGTCACACTTTCTGGGCATTAATGATACTTGGGGTCCGGAAAAGTTGGCTCGTGTATTTATTGCACAGATTGTGAGGCTTCACGGTACTCCGAAGTCTATTATTTCGGATCGTGAAGGCCGTTTTGTATCACATTTTTGGCAAGCGGTACATACGGCGTTGGGTACTCGTTTGCGTCTGAGTACTTCTTTTCATCCTCAGACGGATGGGCAGTTGGAGCGCACTATCCAGACATTTGAGGATATGTTGCGCGCTTATGCTCTCCATTGGAGCAGTGATTGGGAGGAAATATGTGTTTGGGAGGAAATACGTCCATAGTGTTTCCCATGTTTCCCAGCTGAGGAAATATGTTCCGGATCCTAGTAATGTCATACATTATGGTGAGATCGATATCACTGAGGATATTACCTTGAGGAGCATCCCTTAAAGATTTTGGAGCATCGTGAAAAGCGACTGAGGGATAAGACTATTCCGTTGGTCAAGGTGCAGTGGTCGATACATGGTGTCGAGGAGGCAACATTATTCGAGGTATGGAGACCAGAAAGCTCAGGAAAAGTGATCAAAGCTATGAAAGCCGTCAAACTGCTAAAGTAGGGAAATACCGGGTACTAGTGTTATGCGATGAAGAAAGAGAAAGGAAGCGTAGATCTTTTATCTATTCCTATTGTGAATGAATTTCCAGACGTGTTCCCTGATGAATTACCGGAACTACCTCCACAACGAGATGTAGAGCTTACCATCGAGCTAGAACCAGGAGCTACACCGATTTCTAAGGCACCGTATCGTACGGCAGCTACTGAGATGTATGAATTGAAGAAGCAACTGGAAGAGTTACTGGACAAAGGTTATATTCAGCCAAGTGTTCGCCCTGGGGTGCACCAGTTCTTTTTGTTCGAAAGAAAGATGGATCGATTCGATTGTGCATCGACTATTGAGAGCTGAATAAGATGACGATCAAGAATAAGTACCTGTTGCCACAGATTAATGATTTGTTTGACCAGTTGCAAGGGGCGACAATATTTTCGAAGATTAATTTGAGATCGTACCATCAATTAAGGATTAAAGAATCAGATGTTTCGAAATCAGCATTCAGAACTCGCTACGGACACTATGAGTTTGTGGTGATGCCGCTTGGTCTCACTAATGCACCTGATGTGTTTATGTAGTTAATGAATCGAGTGTTCATAGAGTATTTGGACAAGTTCGTAGTTGTGTTCATTGATAATATTTTGGTTTATTCCAAGAGTCCTGAAGAACATGTGCAGCACTTACGGATCATTTTGAACCTCTTGAGAAGCGAGCAGTTATATGCCAAAGTTTCCAAGTGTGAATTCTGGATAAAGGAAGTGATGTTCCTTGGTCACGTGGTATCAGCGGAAGGGGTCCGAGTAGATCCCCAAAAAGTCGAGGCAATTTTTGAATGGAAGTATCCTAAAAACTTGAAGGAAGTCAGAAGTTTCTTAGGACTTGCTGGGTATTATCGTCGGTTCGTGGAAGGGTTTTCCAAATTACCTGTCCACTTACTCGATTGCTGTAGAAAACCCAAAAGTTTGAATAGAACGATATGTGTTAGGCTAGTTTTGATGAATTGAAGAAGATATTGACGACGACACCAATTTTAGCACTACCACAAGGAACTGAAGGATTCATAGTTTATAGTGACGCTTCAAGTTAAGGTCTCGGGTGTGTACTGATGCACAATGAGAAGGTGATCGCCTACGCTTCACGCCAGTTGAAACCATATGAAGTAAATTATCCAACTCATGACTTGGAGCTTGTAGCTGTTGTTTTCGCCTTGAAGATATGGAGACATCGTCTGTACGGAACTCACTGTCAGATCTTCACAGATCACAAGAGTCTTAAATATATCTTCAGTCAGAAGGTGTTGAACATGCAGCAGAGGAGATGACTGGAATTGATTAAGGACTATGATTTGTAGATTCTTTATCATCCAGGCAAAGCGGATGTAGTGGATGATGCACTGAGCCGCAAACCTGTTTCTATTAGAATGCTGGAAACGCTCACGTCCCAGTCCAGCATTCAACAAGAGTTGATTTGTGAAGGAATTGAAGTAACTTACAACCACCGCTCGCACGAAGACGTAGGCAGTACAGTGATGTTATGCATGACCGGTTACCTCAAAAGACATATACGACCCCTATTTTGACCCAACGACCAAGATATCCATAATCTTAGCTCCGATACCATATTCTGTAACACCCCCGATATATGAATATTACAGCGCCGTAAATCCTTTACGTAAGAATTTACAAGGCTGAGGAAACGAAATGACAATAACAAACACTAACTAATGATGGCAATATAAATAAAATACAACGAGTCTGACTCAGTACTGAAAATACAAACGTCCAATGGCGAATATTAATACATAACCAAAACCAACATCACAAAAGACAACGTACTCGAGTACTTAATTAAAACAACACAAACATCTGACAATTAAATCTGGCCGGAACATCACTCTGCACCTTCGTCGTCATGCAGCTCCAGTGGTTGTTTTCCCGCTCTCCTGGATCCTGCACATAAAACAAATGTTCACCCCCGAAGGGGTTAGCACAACGATGCTAGTACAAGTACGATAATTATACAATAATGATTTATTCAGCAATAATCTTGACAAGTTTCTCCAACGAGAAATAATAACAACAACACATAACACAATCATGACAATCTCAACATACTTATGGTATCCCAACAATCCAGCACACACAGCTATGGATTCCCATGATGATCCCGTCGGACCAACACATGGTGGAAATACCTGTCCAACGATCCATCGCACACAACTATAGATTTACCATGATGATCCCGTCAGACCAACGCATGGTGGACAATTAATCACAACAAGTATGCACAATACAACAATAACATAACCGACATTAATATGCACAATTTTAATTAAAGTACTTGCCTTAAATTGACGACAAGGATAATACTTCGACGGATAGCAATACACTCGAAGGTCGGCCCTTCGATCAATCACGTTGCAAAGCTCGGACCTTAAATAAAAGAAATAATATAGGGTTCATCTTACGTCATATAACTAATGTACAAACATCTAACATCCTAAACTATGGCCGAAAGTTGTCAACATTATGTATCCTGCCTGATGTCTTCATAATGTACGTTACATACCAAACGTAATGTACGTTAAGTCTGTACATTAGCGTACGTAAGCTCCGAAGCCTAACGTACGCTAAGCATGTATTTGACAGTTCTCTTCTCGGATCAGACGACTGTCTCACCTGATGATATAACGTACGTAATGCATGATGCTTAACGTATGTTATACTAACAAATACATTTCTCATGCGGAATTGAATGATCCTACGGTGTTTGACGTCTTAGAATTCAAGGATAAACACGTCATCACACGCCATATTCCAAACTCGATTATAAATTCTCATATGTAGTTCGGTTAATCTACGGTTGATACAATTGTTATTGACATCATCATCATTTCCTTCAAACTTTCATCACGAAGGTTAGCTAATCAACCCATCCCTTACAAGACATGTCAAAAACCCTCAATGTTCATCTATCTAAGTTCGATTAACTAGGGTGACAATAATCACAAGTCTTGATCATTTCTAAAACATCCAAAATGTGTAACAAATCTCAGAAACTATATCATAGGTTCAACTCGAAAATGCTTGGTTAATAATCTTCTTACTCAAGGAAGGCCTCAAATAAGTTCATCATAACTCCTAACAACATGGTGTTCAACTTAAAGGGTTACTCACTAATCCAATGATCTCAGAAGCATGCTCATATCATTCCTTAAGAACAAGGATTAGAGTTTGGAAAGTATCAACATACCTTAATGTAGAAGACAATGATGAACAGTTGATGAAAATCCAACACCGGAAGCTTGAGTACCAATCCAAGGTGCTTCCAATCCTCAATGATCAAGTAGAGATGATATATAGGTGTTTAAATGGCAGGGGGGTTCTCTGGACTTGAAGGAAAACGAAGGATAAATGAAAGAAAATGAAGTGGAGTGGAATGGGTGCTGTCCCATATATATACTGTCCTGAGCCTTACGTACGTTAGCCTCAACGCGTTACGTACGTTGTCCCATTAACATATGCTATCTGATATCCTTAACGTACGTTATTTGTGATACCCGAGCCTAACATTACTCACTTGGTCAATATGATTCATGCATAACTTGTTAATTATGTGGATTACTTGATGTTTCATGGTTCAGTTGATCTTATAGTTAATTTCACACATAGGAATGTGCTAAACATTTGAACTCATGTCTAAAACACAATCGTGGTATATGTTACGGGACTAAGTTATGTTATTCATAGTATTTCTAATACGAAAATAAAATATATGTAAAGATCTTATAAAACTCTAAGTACACGTGGTAAGCCTAGAAGTTATAAAGGTGTCACTGACGTGTCTATCGGAGGTTAACTAGCTTACCTCGAGATTTTAGTCGGCGCGTGTAGTGAGTCACTTTAAATTGACGATTCAAGTGGATAACCATCATTCAATAAACTAACACGTGTCAAGTGCCTTTGACTATTGTCAATACCTAATAGGATACAATTTATGATTGTATCTGATAACGTTTGTAAAATACTGTGATCTGTCTATACCTCATTCGTTCCAACTGCGGTAGGAATTGAACTTATCTTTTAGTTTATCATATTAATTATATTTTTATAAATGATTTCTTCCATTCTTACCTACAGTGTCTCATTTGTGAAGATTTAGAAAGTTTGACAATAAAGTCCTTCACTAGCATTTTCAACATTGTTCGCAGTGGTAATCGAGTTTAAGCAATAAAAATACACCCTAAACTTCTACTAAACCATTTTAAAGACCATCCATACCCTAAATGAGGTCAATATCTACTAGGAACCGGTTCAAACACTCCAAGAACCGGATCATAACTACTTGAATCGATCAATTATTTCAAACCTAGTCTCTAGTAGTCATTCGAGGGTATTTTGGACATTTCACCTTCATAACCGACTTAAGACACTTGGTTGATGGATAAATCCGACCCTCAACCCTCATTTACAGTCTGAACATTATCAAGAAGCTTCACACTTCGAAAAATCACCAAAAATTCAAGAAGAAATCATCAACAACATCAACACCTCAATTCCTTTGACAATCAAGGTGAGTTTCCTTTGTTTCTTCCTTATTCTTGCTATGTTTCTTAGCTATTTCGAAGGTGTGAGAGCTTGTATATGTTCTTATACATGTTATAATGATGTTAAGAATTCATCCATGGCAAACCCTTGTGTTAAATATGGATTTATGAGTCTTAAAACTCACTAAGGCAATAAAGGAACCAATTCTGCCACCTTTTGGAATTAATAGTATATGTTACTTGATCCGTATGTTTCAGGGTCAGGAGTTTCAGTATACTTATTCTTAAGTATCTTAGGGATATTATATCAAAAATTGGTTCAAATTCAACTTATATTATAGTGGTTATAAGCAAAACCAAATCTGATTATGACAAGACTTTGATAAACTCTCTTAATCAAGTGGTTGTTATAAAACCTTGAAATTTTAAGTTGTGAGAGTTGAATGAACTTTATAAACAGAGACTAATAGATTTATTAAGTAATTATAAGTCCAAAATTGATTGGTTAATGGGCTGGTATACATCGATAAACCGACATAAAGTACATAGAACACCGGTTATGCGAAGTGATAAACCCTTTCGATATAAAGAGAGTTAAACCTTGCGTGTGGTATGTAAATCCTTGAAACAGATTCCTTGAAACAGGTTCTGAAGATATATCATCCCAACCACCCCCTATTGGTATAAACGTAAGGGTATTACCCGATCAAGGTAAGTAGAAATCCATCTGCAACTACAATGCATAAACATAGTATTGTTTGTAAACTTGATGATATCTTGAGAGTGTATTGTATTGGATGATTGATCTGTACTATGATTAAAGTGTTTGGTTGCACCTTACATGATCATAACATACATTAGCATCTTCACATGCATGCATAACAGGATACTCACTAGTGTCTGCATGCATGGTACGATCATGGAAAGAAAGAAAAGAAAAATGTTTTGTTGGCCACTGCTAGAGCACCGAGGCATGGTAGATGCATGCTTTTACGATATGTTTAGCACGGTAGATGCGTGCTTATATCATGTGTGAGACATGGTAGATGCGTGTTCTCACGATATATTTGGTGTGGTAGATGCATGCCTTATATGTCTGGCATGGTAGATGCATGCCTCATGATATGATATGATGTTGAGTTCATTCCGGTGCTTAGTACGTGGTTCAACGGGCCCAAGGATAAGAAAATGATTTTGAGAGATTCTCATTGATAATCATATGTCATATGTTGCATCAGACATGATACATAACATGCATGATTTCTACTTATTGGGCTTTAGCTCACGTAGTTTATGCATTGTAGGTAATTCTGATGCTTGAGTATGTTCCCTCGCTGGATGAGTTGGAGTTCCACTGTTGCTGAGGGTCGACGTACATGGATGACGACCTGTCGGGCTTAACCATGGGCTTAACATATTTTCGTTCTTGTTTGTGAACCTTACTTTATAAATATGTATTGCAGTAATGTACTCATAGGTTCGAGTGTCGTTGATGGTGTGATGGGTACTTTAAGTTCACTTAGTATGTTGTTTAACCTGTGAGGTTGTTTAAATATCGTAATGTAAAATAAATAAGTAATTTGAGAAGCTCGAAGTTTTGTGGTTTACTAATCTCTTGTAGTTATAGCTACGGGGATATTGATGTCATGAGTTTGATTCGGATTGAGACTAGATGTCTCTGTATGGTACTTGTGTTGGTTTTTATGTCACAGGTTTGGGATAGGTACTACTTTAGGGGAAACTCATTAAATTTCACCATAATTTATAAGTACTAATATGATATAAGATAGTGTAAGTTAGGTAGTTAGTGCGGGTGTGCTACAGGTGGTATCGGAGCCCGGTTTGTGCCCTGTAGACTGTCCATGTACACGAGCTCAGAGCATGTGGAGCACAACAAATCCAGTAAGTGTTATTTTATTTGTGTGCACTCATATTTCATGAATTATATTGACCATATGATATAGGGCTCACCATAAATAGAGAATAATGCCGAGAACAAGAAATGAAGGCGTGATGGGGTAGAACACAAGACCCATAAATGACATCCACAAGTTCGATCGTGATCGATCATTGGTCGATCGATCAACTAGTAGAAAGGCAATCTCAACAAATCCAACAACTCATCCAACAAAGAGACATGCGAGGACAGCAGGAGATGACAGGAATCGACCGCCACCTCGAGTAGAACAAGTTGAATTAGATGGAGGAAGGTTCAGAAGTTGAATCCACCGACATTTGAGAGCGCAGATGGATCATACGAAGCGTAAGATTGGCTAAGGACTATAGAAAACATGTTCCAAGATAGTAAGGTCTCCGAAGAGAACAAGGTACTTTGTGCATCCTTCATGTTACGGGCAAAGCGGTGTCATTGGTGGGATACGATAAGCGCTATTGAAAATGTGGCAACAATGACTTGGGCTAAGTTCAAGGAACTCTTCGTAAATAAGTACTTTACTCTGCTCGTGCAATGAAGATGAACGAATTTATACAGATTGAAACAAGGAAGCATGACGGTTTGGACTACATCCGTAAGTTCGAAATGCCGTCTAGGTTTGCTAAGCATATGGTTAGCACTAAGCACCGAAAGTGGAGAGGTTCCTTGAAGGCTTGAGACCGAGCTATACAGAGATGTCGCATGGCAGAATTCAAGGGACGACTTATTCAATAATTGCCGAGAGAGCATTGGTCGCAGAATGTGCGTAATCGAGGATTCGACAAGCACAAGAGGTTAGGCGGCAATTTGCCCAACGACAAGGCCAACGCCGGTTTAAGAATGAAAAGAAGAGGCCACCTCAATCGCAGAATCCAGAGGCTGATTTTCCATCTAAAAAGGGGCAGAACAAGGAGGACCAAGTAAGCGCATGAAGTCCGAAGAGGGTAGACCCTTTGTACCATTACGGCATGCCCTAATTGTGGAAAACAACATAGTGGAGTTTGCTTATTGGGTTCTAAAGTATGCTTTTCATGTGGACAACTGGACATATGGCGAATGTTTGCCCAAACAAGACAAAAGCTAAAGCGCAGAAAGGGTACCACTAGAGTTTACACTATAACCAGAGAAGATGTCAAGCTAATCTGTCTATTATCACAGTAACCTTCTTATATTTGGTATTTCAAAGATCGGTATTATTTGATCCTGGTGCTACACATTCATTTGCATCTACCGAGTATGTGAGAAGGCCGGGTAGAGTACCGAAACAATTGAGGTAGGTTATAATGTAGTTACCCTCCTCTGGAGATCCAAAACAAACAAATAAGATCATACGAGCGTGCAAGATTCCTATCGAAAATAGGGAACTCTATGCCGATTTAATCGTGTTGGACATGAATGACTATGACATAATCTTGGGTATGGATTGGTTATCAAAATATCATGCTACCGCTGATCGAAGAAAGATTGTGACACCGCAACCACCGGGAAGAACCTTTTTATTTTGTGTCGGGTTAGTAAGAAATTAAGATTTCAAGAATCTCAAGAATGAAGGCACAACGTTTATTAAACAAAGGTTGTGAAGGCTATGTAGTTAGTGTAATGAGCATTGAAAAACAAGATTTCTCGAAGGTCAATGAAGTACGGTGGTGAAACAATACCTCAAGTGTTTCTGATGATCTACGGATCGCCACCGGATCGTGAAATAGAGTTTGTGATTAACTTACAGTATGAACGGCACCAATATCAAAGTCACCATACGTAATGGCACCACTGAATTAAAGGAATTAAAGACCCAGTTGCAAGAGTTGTTAGATAAAGGCCTCATTAGGCCTAGTTATTCACCATGGGGAGCGCCAATATTGTTTGTTCGTAAGAAGGATGGTTCCTTGAGGATGTGTATAGACTATCGAGAGCTCAACAAAGTTACGATCAAGAACAAGTATCCTTTACCTCGAATTGATGACTTGTTTGATCAACTTCAAGGCGCATCTATCTTTTCCAAAATTGATCTGCGATCAGGATACCATCAATTGAAGATAAAGGAAGAGGACATCCCAAAAACAGCATTCAGTACGAGGTACGGACACTATGAGTTTTTGGTGATGCCGTTTGGCCTAACAAATGCCCCAGCAGCATTTATGGATTTAATGAATAGAGTGTTTAAAGACTTCCTGGATAAGTTTGTTATCGTGTTTATTGAGGATATTCTCATATATTCGAAGACCAAAGAAGACCATACAGTGCATCTAAGGAAAGTTTTAGAAGTCTTAAAACAGAAACAATTATATGCTAAGTTTAAAAAGTGTGAATTCTGGTTAGACCGAGTGGTATTCTTGGGGCATGTTATATCCGGAGCAGGATTTGATGGACCAAGCAAAGTTGAAGCAATCAATAATCGCCGCAACCCACAAATTCTCTGGTATGTGCACTTTCTTGGTTTAGCTGGATATTACCGTCGATTCGTAGAGGGATTCTCCAAGATTGCCTCTCCATTAACACAATCGACTAGAAAGAATGTTCCCTTCAAGTGGACAGAATCATGCGAGCAAAGCTTTCAAGAATTGAAGAGGCGGCTGACATCAGCACCGATCTTGACCATTCCAATGGGAACTGGAGGTTTTAAAGTCTACAGTGATGCTTCAAAGAATGGTCAGGTTGTGTATTAATGCGTAATGGTAAAGTAATAGCATATGCATCTAGACAACTGAAGGAGTATGAAAAGAACTACCCGACACATGATTTAGAACTTGCTGCAGTGGTGTTTGCACTTAAAATATGGAGGCATTACCTATATGGAGAACGTTGTGAAATTTATACTGATCACAAGAGCCTGAAATATTTCTTCACTCAGAAAGAATTAAATATGAGACAGCGGAGATGGTTGGAACTTGTTAAAGACTATGATTGTGTCATCAACTACCACCCTGGTAAAGCTAATGTCGTAGCAGATGCCCTAAGCAGAAAATCAGCACAATCCATTGCGGCCATGACTTTGATCCAGAAGCCAGAATTACACGATTTGATGAATATGGATGTGGAAATTATCCAACATGGATGGCTAGAAGCAAAATTGTCAGCACTAACCCTTCGACCTACTTTAATAGATAGAATTCAGCAAGGCCAGAAAGAGGATCAAGAGTTATAGAAAATAAAGAAGAACATTAAATTAGGAACCTCGTCAGATTTCCAATTGTCAGAAGATGGTATTATTCGATTTAGAAATCGTTTATGTGTGCCTAATTTTGAAGATGTTCGCAAAGAAATATTACTAGAGGCGCACTCAACACCATATTCAAGATACATCCAGAGCAACCAAAATGTATAGAGACTTGAAACTACACTATTGGTGGCCAGGTATGAAAGAAAATATTGCACAATATGTGGAGCAATGCCTAACATGTCAACAGGTAAAAGCAGAGCATCAAAGACCAGCAGGAACCTTGAAACCTTTATTTGTTCCAAAATGGAAGTGGGAGGACATTACGATGGATTTTGTGATAGGTTTACCAAGAACGGTTAAAGGACACAATTCTATCTGGGTTATAGTTGATAGATTGACAAAATCTGCTCACTTTCTCCCAGTTTGTACGACATACTCCATTGATCGTTATGCTCAACTCTATATACATGAAATAGTGAGGCTACATGGGGTTCCATTATCTATTGTATCAGACAGAGATTCACGATTTGTATCAGCCTTTTGGAAGAGCCTGCATAGAGCATTGGGTACCCACTTGTCTTTCAGCACTGCTTATCATCCACAGTCGGATGGGCAATCAGAAAGAACTATACAAACTCTTGAAGATATGCTCAGATCCTGTGTTATGGACTTTCAAGGCCAGTGGATCAAACATTTACCCCTAATTGAATTCTCCTACAATACTGATCGTGAGTACAATTGGAATGGCTCCTTATGAAGCTTTGTATGGCGAAGTGTCGATCACCGGTACATTGGGATGAGGTTGGTGAAAGAAGAGTTTTAGGTCCCGATATGATTCAAGAAATGACAGCGGTTTCACTAATCGGAGAAAGAATGAGAACACTCAAAGCAGACAAAGAGTTATGTAGATACCGTAGGAGAGCACCGGAATTTGCCGTGGGTGATCGTGTATTCTGAAGGTTTCTCCAATGAAGGGAATAATGAGATTTGGTAAGAAAGGAAAAGCGAGTCCAAGATACATTGGGCCATTTCCTATTCGAGCGGGTTGGTGAAGTGGCTTATCGACTAGAGTTGCCATCATCAATGTCTCGGATACACAATGTATTTCACGTTTCTCTACTAAGAAAATACATTGCGAATCCATCCCACATTCTCAAGAATGAACCAGTTGAGATGGAGGCGATTTGAGTTACAAGGAGATACCTGGTACAAATCTTACTAAGAGAAGTAAAGAAACTCAGAAATAAAGAGGTGCCACTAGTCAAAGTGTTGTGGAGAAATCAACTCGTAGAAGAAGCCACTTGGGAGAGAGAAGATGAAATGAGGGCTAAATACCCTGATCTTTTCAGGTAAGTTAAATTTCGGGGACGAAATTTTTATAAGGAGGGGAGGATGTGATACCCGAGCCTAACATTACTCACTTGGTCAATATGATTCATGCATAACTTGTTAATTATGTGGATTACTTGATGTTTCATGGTTCAGTTGATCTTATAGTTAATTTCACACATAGGAATGTGCTAAACATTTGAACTCATGTCTAAAACACAATCGTGGTATATGTTACGGGACTAAGTTATGTTATTCATAGTATTTCTAATACGAAAATAAAATATATGTAAAGATCTTATAAAACTCCAAGTACACGTGGTAAGCCTAGAAGTTATAAAGGTGTCACTGACGTGTCTATCGGAGGTTAACTAGCTTACCTCGAGATTTTAGTCTGCGTGTAGTGAGTCACTTTAAATTGACGATTCAAGTGGATAACCATCATTCAATAAACTAACACGTGTCAAGTGCCTTTGACTATTGTCAATACCTAATAGGATACAATTTATGATTGTATCTGATAACGTTTGTAAAATACTGTGATCTGTCTATACCTCATTCGTTCCAATCATGTAGGAATTGAACTTATCTTTTAGTTTATCATATTAATTATATTTTTATAAATGATTTCTTCCATTCTTACCTACAGTGTCTCATTTGTGAAGATTTAGAAAGTTTGACAATAAAGTCCTTCACTAGCATTTTCAACATTGTTCGCAGTGGTAATCGAGTTTAAGCAATAAAAATACACCCTAAACTTCTACTAAACCATTTTAAAGACCATCCATACCCTAAATGAGGTCAATATCTACTAGGAACCGGTTCAAACACTCCAAGAACCGGATCATAACGACTTGAATCGATCAATTATTTCAAACCTAGTCTCTAGTAGTCATTCGAGGGTATTTTGGACATTTCACCTTCATAACCGACTTAAGACACTTGGTTGATGGATAAATCCGACCCTCAACCCTCATTTACAGTCTGAACATTATCAAGAAGCTTCACACTTCGAAAAATCACCAAAAATTCAAGAAGAAATCATCAAAAACATCAACACCTCAATTCCTTTGACAATCAAGGTGAGTTTCCTTTGTTTCTTCCTTATTCTTGCTATGTTTCTTAGCTATTTCGAAGGTGTGAGAGCTTGTATATGTTCTTATACATGTTATAATGATGTTAAGAATTCATCCATGGCAAACCCTTGTGTTAAATATGGATTTATGAGTCTTAAAACTCACTAAGGCAATAAAGGAACCAATTCTGCCACCTTTTGGAATTAATAGTATATGTTACTTGATCCGTATGTTTCAGGGTCAGCAGTTTCAGTATACTTATTCTTAAGTATCTTAGGGATATTATATCAAAAATTGGTTCAAATTCAACTTATATTATAGTGGTTATAAGCAAAAGAAAATCTGATTATGACAAGACTTTGATAAACTCTCTTAATCAAGTGGTTGTTATAAAACCTTGAAATTTTAAGTTGTGAGAGTTGAATGAACTTTATAAACAGAGACTAATAGATTTATTAAGTAATTATAAGTCCAAAATTGATTGGTTAATGGGCTGGTATACATCGATAAACCGACATAAAGTACATAGAACACCGGTTATGCGAAGTGGTAAACCCTTTCGATATAAAGAGAGTTAAACCTTGCGTGTGGTATGTAAATCCTTGAAACAGATTCCTTGAAACAGGTTCTGAAGATATATCATCCCAACCACCCCCTATTGGTATAAACGTAAGGGTATTACCCGATCAAGGTAAGTAGAAATCCATCTGCAACTACAATGCATAAACATAGTATTGTTTGTAAACTTGATGATATCTTGAGAGTGTATTGTATTGGATGATTGATCTGTACTATGATTAAAGTGTTTGGTTGCACCTTACATGATCATAACATACATTAGCATCTTCACATGCATGCATAACAGATACTCACTAGTGTCTCGCATGCATGGTACGATCATGGAAAGAAAGAAAAGAAAATGTTTTGTTGGCGGTGCTAGAGCACCGAGGCATGGTAGATGCATGCTTTTACGATATGTTTAGCACGGTAGATGCGTGCTTATATCATGTGTGAGACATGGTAGATGCGTGTTCTCACGATATATTTGGTGTGGTAGATGCATGCCTTATATGTCTGGCATGGTAGATGCATGCCTCATGATATGATATGATGTTGAGTTCATTCCGGTGCTTAGTACGTGGTTCAACGGGCCCAAGGATAAGAAAATGATTTTGAGAGATTCTCATTGATAATCATATGTCATATGTTGCATCAGACATGATACATAACATGCATGATTTCTACTTATTGGGCTTTAGCTCACGTAGTTTATGCATTGTAGGTAATTCTGATGCTTGAGTATGTTCCTCATTTGGATGAGTTGGAGTTCCACCGTTGCCGAGGGTCGACGTACATGGATGACGACCTGTCGGGCTTAACCATGGGCTTAACATATTTTCGTTCTTGTTTGTGAACCTTACTTTATAAATATGTATTGCAGTAATGTACTCATAGGTTCGAGTGTCGTTGATGGTGTGATGGGTACTTTAAGTTCACTTAGTATGTTGTTTAACTTGTGAGGTTGTTTAAATATCGTAACGTAAAATAAATAAGTAATTTGAAAAGCTCGAAGTTTTGTGGTTTACTAATCTCTTGTAGTTATAGCTACGGGGATATTGATGTCATGAGTTTGATTCGGATTGAGACTAGATGTCTCTGTATGGTACTTGTGTTGGTTTTTATGTCACATGTTTGGGATAGGTACTACTTTAGGGGAAACTCTGTCGAAATTTCACCATAATTTATAAGTACTAATATGATATAAGATAGTGTAAGTTAGGTAGTTAGTGCGGGTGTGCTACATTATTGTCCAATGATAGCTTGCTGCCTCGTTCATGTTCTCTCTTGTGTATGCTACATCAACACAGTTACGTACGTAATCGACTATACTTAGCATACGCTATATATATCACTTAGCATACGTTAATCCCAGTTGACCCAAAACTGTCCAGGTTCATGCCGTGGGAATTTTATCCAGGCCCACCAACCAACTGGCCCATGTGCTAGCCGCCTTGATCAATTATTGGCTGTCTTACGTACGCTATGCTTCATCCATAGCCTACGCTATCCGTAGCACATAACGTACGTTATGCTTACTAGCTAGCGTATGTTATGGCGTAGTTGCATGTGAAAAATTACAAGTTGGTATTATCATGCATGTGGATACGAATACGGAAAAGATCATACTTCGATTATCGATATCACAAATTTGAATAATACAGGGTTTAAATACAGACAAAAATACTCAACAATTTATCCAGATATTACAAATGCAAGTGGTGATAGGTTTACAACTGGGAGAAGGACATCAAGGCGCTCCAAACCTGGGATATCGAGGAGACAAGTGGCTACAAGAAATAGTTACGATGCATCCACTAAAATTTGATGGTTTTTCTGAGTTGCTGACATGGGATCACTAGCTAAGGGAATTGGAAAAAGTGTTTTCATGAATCAACTGCCTGAATGACCGAAAAGTCCAAATCACCCAATTTCCTGATTGGAGAAGCGTCTGAGTGGTGGGAGGCCATCCGACCTGCTGACCATGATGCCGATTGAGGAGAATTTAATGATGGAAGCTCAGTATTTCCCTCATCTGATTAGGGAGGCTAAAGTTCGATAATTCTCTTTCGCGCAACCTCTAGACTTACCGGTGGCTCAAGTGAGTAAAACATTTAATCATCAGCTGGCGTTTGTTCGATACCTAGTGAGAACATATGCAGAAATGATGTTCCATTTTGCCATAATAATGAAGATGGAGATACAGTGATACATGTCGGTATTTGAATGTACCACTCTTTGTCAGTATCAAGATAAATCCCTGGCATATGAAATGAAAGAAACAGAGGAGGAGAAATTTTTTGAGTCCAAGAAGCTTAAAGTCTCTAGTATTTTTTAGAACGCAAGAATAGTGGGGGCCGTAAAGCCCAGTCATCTTTTCACTCATCCAGGAGGCCGCCACATCCTTTCAGAGGCAGAAAGAGTTCAAGATAAGCATCAACAGTTACAGATGCAACAAGGAAATGTTTTAACTGTGGCCGATCAGGACATTTCTGATGCGACTGCCTATTTCCTTCTGTGACATGCTATGAATTATAGGAAATTGTGTGGTATTATGTGGAGATGTGGCTAGACCTTTTGGAGCTCATACTTCAGCGCAGGTGTAGAAAGAAATTAGTGTTAATCAAACTCAGCAGAGTGGCGAGCCACAAACAGAACTTTGGATGAGGAAGAGGCAGAGGTCAGTATGACATGAAGCAAGCATCAAGTGTTAGGTCCGTTCCTCTGCGCCTTTATGAGATGAGGAGGACAAATGATCAGAGTATGGATGTTGCATCAGGTACAGTTCATATCATTTTGCAACCCATTAGTGTTTTATTTGATACAGGAGCTATGCATTCTTTCATATCACTATCTTGTATAAATCGTTTAGAAATTTCTTGTTTCTATGAATGTGAACCTTATATTGTGGGATTACCAAGCGGGGAGAGGATTGTGTGAAATTTAGTAGTTAGAAATTATCCTGTATCAATATGAGGCAGGAATTGGGCTTCAGATCTTATCGTGGTAGATATCCAAGGAGATGACCTTATTCTCGGAGATGATTGGCTTAACCGTTATGAAGCTATTATGAACTCCCGGGAGAGAGAAATTTCGACGATCGCTGAGGATGGCTCTGAATATTTATTCGAATGATGGAGATTGGGATGATTAGGGAAAGTGATTATAGCAATGAAGGGAATCAAACTGCTGAAAAAGGGTTGTGCTGGATACTGGTGTTATGCAATGAAGAAAAAAGAAGGAGTAGAAATTTCGTCTATTCCTAAATGTAAATGAATTTTCGGATGTATTTCCTGATGAATTACCTGGATTATCTCCACAACAAGATGTAGAATTTTCCATCGAGTTAGAACTGGGAGACACACCTATTTCCAAGGCGCCATATCAAATGGAATCCATCGGGATGTATGAGTTAAAGAAGCAACTTGAAGAGCTGCTCGAAAAAGGTTATATTCATATAAGTGTTCCCCCCTGGGTGCACCATTTCTATTTGTTCGAAAGAAAGATGGGTCACTTCGGTTGTGCATCGACTATTGAGATCTAAACAAAGTGACGATCAAGAATAAGTACACGTTGCCTCATATTGATGATTTGTTCGATCAGTTGCAATGAGCGACGATACTTTCGAAGATCGACTTAAGATCGGGATACCATCAATTGAGGATTAAAGAATGCGACATTATGAACTCAGCATTTATATCTCGACACGGATACTATGAATTTTTCATAATGCCATTCAGTATAACCAATTCACCTGTTGTGCTTATGCAGTTAATAAATCGAGTGTTCATAGTGTAATACCCGAGATTTTTATTTCCGGTTATTCTGAATTATTTGTCGTTTTGTGCCGTTTATTTGTCTCGTTGATGATTATTTGGAACATTCTATATGTGGTGTACGGTATGATGTACCATGTTGTGGTTTTCATTGAGTGCAACTTGTCGCCACGTCAGTCATATTGATCATATACTTGTGCGTGTGACATTGTATGTTGTTTCTATTCGATGATTGTTCTCGTTGTGAACCGTCAGAACTTCGTTGTGAAGCTAGGAGTCGTGCTATTCGTCGGGTAGTCACATCATTGTACCAACTTCAAACCGTGCTATTGTCAGAAGATGTTACATACGCTAACAAGAGCATTGCATATGTAACTGGTGATGGATAACGTACGTTATGTGTTTAGGCTATGTACATAATGATACCTGCTGGTTATGTACGTTATTGATGATTATGTACGTAGCAATGGGAGGTATTACATATGTTAACTTGCATATGGATTAGGACAGTGAGCTCTGAGTAGAGCATTACGTACGTAATATTTGTCTGTCACGTACGTAAGGCCTGTTACGTATGCTAATCTTGTAGTGTAGTGTACGTAACGTGCTATGGCCTATATATAGGCAGGGAGCAGACTTCATTTCGCGTTTTTCGTCATCTCTCTCTCCTTCTCCTTCTTACGGTCGACGAGATTGGTTCTAAAGGCTAGGATTGGTCGATATTTCATCAGCCATCAATCTTCTTGAGTTCCTATCAATGATTAACATCATCTAGTCCATCGTTCTTCATCATATCGAAGGTATTTTCCTAATTCCCCTGAGTTAACCTTTTTGGGGATTTGTTCTTGGTTTCGTATTCAATCCGATTTTGATGAATCAACATATGTTAAATGATGATATTAAACATATTCTATGGATTGTAAATCCATATCTTTGGTTCGTTCAACCCGGTTGATGATTTTAGGGTAATGTTTGATTAAATATTTCAATGAGTTTTCCTCGGGGGTGTTAGGAATATGCCCTCGAATTCCACCGGTGGGATGAGAGAGTGAAAGCATTGTATTGTCATTACGAATATTATATTAAATAAGGCATTTATTATTTATATATTATTATATATCACATGCATTGTGATTTGGTATATAAAATAATAGTCTTCCATTTGAGAGCAAACATTCCACTTCTTATGGAGATAAGGAGAAAGGCGCTGGAAGTGTTTGGGACTCGAATGCTTAATTAGTTCGCAAGTCTATAAAACTTAACTGGGCATTAAGTTCATACAATATTTGTATAACGTGTACTTTGACATGTTGAGTACCTATATTCACTAAAGGTTAGTGAGAGCACACGTTATAGGTATGCTAATGGGATTAGTATACTCAAACACGACCCACCTCGATACGGTCACATGGATATCACTGAGGGATTGTCAATAACTGAATCGAAAGGTTGTCATAGGTATCAGTGGACTTTTGACTTGAGGTTTCAGTAGGAGATGTGCTTGTGACATTAATTTAGTCATTAGAGTAGTTCGATCTAATCATTGACCCTTCGCCGACACACCCAGCCAGAAACCGGCGCCGGCAGGCTGTTCCGGGAAACCTTCATTTTTCACACACTCAAGGTGTGAATCGTCTTCCCGACGCCTGCACTTTTTGGGCACCTCCGACGTCATACTCCACATTCAACACCAGATCCATCATCTCCATCACCAACCGAACACATATACATATACATATACAGCTACCTCGTCTCATGATTTTGTCACTTCATCTGGCGAGTGCACATCCATGACGAAGAAAAAACGGGCATCTCTGATGCCTGAAAAGACCACACCTATATCTCTTGCAGAAACCAAGGCTATCCGTTGTAGCCTAACAGCATCGCGGTCACCATCGCCTCCGCAATCCCCTCCCCCTAAGAAGTCGCCTCCTTCCCCTCGTATTTCCGAAAAGCAACGGATTGCCAAAAGCTAGTCTTACCGGAACCGCAACTTCGATCTTCGGTAAGCACATCCGATCGCCGTTGACGTGCCCCGGTCATCTTCTTCACTACCAGCATCCGAAACCCTAGCTGAAGGGTCGCTTCCCGAACTTGAAGACCTGGCGGCGGACACTAGCCACGTCATATATCATAATCGGACGGCAGGAGAGCCGTCCATCCTAGGGCCATCTCCATCCGATGGCTTTGATCATCCGAGCCTGAAGATTGGATAAAATAAGGAAGCCCACCCGGATATTATTTCAGTAAGCCCAATAAAACCTATTAATAATCACCGTGGGCCTACTTTAATCTGGCCCGCTCATTTATTTAAACCCAACTCCTCTCCCACCCCCACAGCCCACCCTCCCAAGTCTGTACTTATCTCACGGGCCCCGCCATTCTGGCTCACACTTAATCCCACCCCTTCCCCAACTCCTGTGCCTATTAATAGCACCAACACCCATCAGGCCACCTCCTCTGGGCCGCCTGTTGCTTGATTTCGGTGAACGCAAGTGCACGTTATCGTAGACAAGTAATAAAGAGATGAGTAAGATATCGTTCCCACGAGGACTGACTTACTAACTACCGATTTATGAGTATTCTAATTTTATCTGAACTAACGAACTTTGAGATGCAATTAATAATAAAAGAAAATTAATAAAGAATAAATAATAAAAATGATTGGTCGAGGAAAGAAAATCAAACGAGGAATAAATCTAGGATTGTGAATCCACCTCGGTTTATCCGAATTACTCTCGATCATATGAATTTAATGATTTCCCAATTTATTGAAGGCGAAGGTTGCTAAAATACTCTACCGCCTCTCCCGAGGTCAATAGATTTTTCTAAGGCGAATAACACACTCTATTCCTAGGTGGATTAATTCGAAATAGGCAAAAAGCACGGAATCTTCAGAAAAGCCACGTAGTTCCTATGAGTATATTCCTATCTCATAAGATAAAATGGTTCTCACCAATTTTCCTACCAACTCTCCTCTCCCGATTCGAGTTGCGTAATTAAAACAATTCAATTATAGGCCACACAATTGAAAGCATTAAAAACAATTGGCGAAAACTCAATAGAAAAGGGAATTATATTGATAATCAAAAGTAAATTCGTCAAAACCTTGGTTTCATCAAAATCCTAGAACAGGGTTTTAGCCAGACATGCTAGAAAATAAAAATACAAAAATAATTAAAGATAGCATAAAGATCAAACGCAGTCGAAGAGCTTGGATTCCTCCGTTCTCTAGTTTCCGCTCTCTGCTCCTTGGTGTTTCTGCTTCTTCTTGATTTCGCGATCCCCCTCCCTGATCCTCGATCCTTAAACCCTTATTTATAACTCTTCTTAGCCTCCAAAACGCGTCCGGGAATTAGGTTGGGAACAGGCTCCAAAAACGGCCCAGAACCACGGCAATTACAGCAAAAACTGCCCCGTGGGCCGCGGCTCACTTAATCTGTGCCGCGCCCCTAACTTTCAGCGAGTTGCCTGGGCGCGACATTTTCTTCCTGGGCCGCGGATCAGCATCCTTGTGCCGCGGCTCAGGGTACAGCGTGCTCGGTGCTTGTTAGTCACCTTCGTGTGCCGCGGCACATGACCATAAATGGCCGTTTTGGCCCGTTTTTCATCGTTCAGGCTTCCGGACTCCAATTTCCTACAAAACATATAAAGATCGTGCATTAAAAGCTCATTTAAGCAGATTTAGACGTATAATGGATATGAAATAATGATAAATAAGCGTATAAAAATACGCCTAACAAATACCCCCAAACTTGAGCCTTTGATTGTCCTCAAGCAAAAAGAATCAATTTCAAACAAAAAGTATCGTGAATAATCGTGCAAATCCATAGTGCTCAACATAATCAATAGTACCCTGAAAATCTCAAAGAATACTACGAGTATCGTAATAGTGAGTCACATCAAGGACACTGATTGCACAAAGTAACCATTTTTGGTGCAAATCACTCGTTTATCGAGAAAATCAAGCTCAAAGATTAACAAGCGTGAATTTAACCGACCGCCAATACGAAGGGTTAGAGAAAACAAGCTAAGTCGTCCAGTCCCACAGTCTAGTGGCAAAATTCAAGAGTTTCATCATCAAAATTACTCCTCGGACAGCATTCCCTTATGTATGATCATAATAAAGATTCGAGTTAACCACTAGGTTCGGATCTCGGGATGTTTCATCGGGATCATCCTAGGGTGGATTTCCATTCTCATGTATTGGGGAACCGTTTGACGTAAAAGACACTCATGGGGCACATGGATGCTTCTAGTTACTAAGTCCCCCTCTACAGCGGAGAAAAAACTCGAATAGCAATTCCCGCATGTCCGATTCAAGGTCGCTGTTTTACGCGAGAGCAAACAACGGGTCACGTGAATACCCCCGATTACTAGGCTTCCCAACATCGGCACATGCGATATCTCTAAACCACTAGTCTGATCAGGGTTGTCGTTTTACGCGAGAGTAAAAAACGGGTCACATGAATACCCCCGGTTACTAAACTTTCCATCATAGAACAAATAATATCTCGACTTTTTCTTGGGAAAAACTATCCGACTCTAAACTCAATTTAAGTGCCCACAAGACTTATGTTACAGGACGACTAGCTAACCGAAAAGTATAACCAAACGTATAGGCAGCGATTTGAAAACATGTATGTCTCCTTTCTTATCCGCTAAGATTTCTACAAAAACGAAAAATATAGACCTAAATGAATGCTCAGCGGAAACAGATATCGCTGACTGCAACTCGACTAAAACTCAACCGTTTATTCTAAGAGAAAACAGTATCGTAAAATCAGTTTTACACAAAGAAGCACAAAAATTCACGAATGCAAATAATATCACGACAAGCAAGGCTAACGTCAATCATAACGAAAAAAAATAACAACGAATGTCAACGAATAAGTAAAAAGCAATATGAAAGTAACCCCCCCCCCCCAAACATAAGACGTACATTGACCTCAATGGACAAAAATAATAGTATGCAATAAGAGACAAGGTCAAGTACTCCCCTAATGTCCGCTCATGAACTGGTGCCGGCCTCGTCCGGTGAGGCTGCATGCTCATCGACTACACCATGCGGAACGTGAATGAATGAGCTCGCATCATCAAAGAGGAAATTAAGGATGAGCTCTCAAGTTTAAACATGATGTAAGGGTTGGGAGACAATGTAATCCGATAAAATAATTCGTTGCATATAGTTTGAAAATGCTTGGCTTAAAAATTTTTCAATGATGCAATTCATCAAACAATTGGTATGCATAAGTTTAAATGAAGAACAAGAATTTTAATGGCTAAATCCAAATCCCCAAAAATAACAACATAGATATATAGCCATGACAAACGACAAATAACATCACCAATTCGTTCATAATCAACAATTTCCATCGATAACTAATCAAAAATTTCATATCCCAACTCAACCTTGATAAAACTTTAAAACACTAACTACATATTCATCGTCGAATGAATAATAATACTTCACTTTTCAAGTCATGTAGCAATTGGGACGAAGATATTGAGAATTACCTTGCTTTGATTAAAGAAATGCAAGAAGAAAATTTGAATGGGATCTTCCAAGTGCCGCGCGCAGAAAGGGAAGAGAGCTTACCTGTTGTCGACCGATCAAGAATATGAAAGAATGCTGGGCGTTCTCATTTGCGACGGGGGCCGCGGCACAGCTTAAGTGAGCTGCGGCGCATAGTACAGTCTGCCTGGGACTTTTTGTAATGTCGCTGAGTGCCGCGTCTCAATCTACGCGTGCCGCGGCTCATCGTGTTAGTGTGCCGCGGCTCATTTGGTCTGTGCCGCGGCACAGAGTATAGCTTCCTGGGCGTATCTGGTGCATTTGGTGTGCTGCGGCTCAGCAGCAACGTGCTGCGGCTCAGGGTCCGGTTGTGCCGCGGCTCAGTAGGGTCGTACCGCGGCACATAGTACAGTTCAGTTCGCCTTTTTATGTCAACTTGTGTGTGCCGCGGCTCACTCTCCTTGTGCCGCGTCTCAGGGCTGAATTTTTCCCTGGGGGTTTTTCTGCACAGAATTTTCAAAGGAACACATCAAGAGCGTGAGAGGTAAGCATATCCAAGCAAAAATGATGAAAAACATATACTCTAAAATGAAAGAAAACACTGGAAAATGAAAATCTACTACTAATACTCGGGTTGCCTCCCGAGAAGCGCTAAGTTTATAGTCTTCAGCCGGACTTTTCTAGCATTCATCTGGCGGTGGATAAGACGACGCTCGTCTTCTGCGCGTCTATTGGATTTCCCAAGTAGGCCTTCAACCACTGTCCATTAACTTTGAATTTGCAGTCATCTTTTTGTACTTCCACTGCACCGTGTGGGAACACTTGAACTACGGTAAATGGTCCTGACCATCGTGAACGCAATTTCCCGGGGAATAGCCTTAAGAGAGAATTAAACAACAATACCTCTTGACCCGGGACGAACTCTCGCTGTGTGATGTGCTTATCATGCCAAATCTTTGTCCGCTCCTTATAAAGCTTCGCATTTTCGTACGCATCGTGGCGAATTTCCTACAACTCATTCAGCTGAAAATAACGCTTTTCACCAGCAGATTTCAGATCAAAATTTAATTTCTTTATCGCCCAGTAAGCAAGATGTTCCATCTCTACGGGCAAATGACAACTTTTCCCATAAACCAATCTGTAAGGCGACATCCCGATAGGTGTTTTACATGCAGTGCGGTATGCCCAAAGTGCATTATCGAGTTTAAAGGACCAATCTTTTCAAGACGAGCTGACTGTTTTTTCTAAAATCCACTTCCGGTTTATAGGATCGAACTACTCTAATGAAAATCTTGATGTCACAAGCACATCCCTACTACATCCTCAAGTCGAAGGTTCACAAATACCTATCACAACCTTTCGATTCCATCATTGACTGTCCCGGAGTGAAATCCGTGTGACGAATTGAGGGTGAGTCGGTTCGACTATACTAATCTAATTAGCATACCTATAACGTGTGCTCCCACTAACCATAAGTGTTCGACATGCACTCTCCTTGTCAAAGAACACGTCATACAAGTCTTCACATAAACTTAACGCCCAGTCAAGTTTCATCGACTTGCGAACGATTAAGTATTTGAGCTATAAACCTTTCCAAAGGCTTCCCCTTATCCAATAAGGAGTGAAACGTTTTGCTCTCAAATACACGGACTAGTTTCTACATGTATATTTACGAGTTAGGAATGCCAGTAACTACCAGTAAATAAAGAAACATCCATTGCCTTATATTGATGATTTACATAATAACAAGTACAATGCCCTCACTCAACATCCTATGAGTGGCATTCGAGGGCATACTCCTAACAATCTCCCACTTGCACTCAATGCTACACACTATGGTATCTAATACCCATGTTCTGCAGATGACGCTCCAAGCTAGTCTGAGAAAGTGGCTTGGTCAGTGGATCGGCGACGTTGTCGGCCGAGTCTACTCTGTGCAGCACAATGTATCCCTTGCCAACAAATTCTCTTACGAGATGATACTTCCTCTCAATATGTTTGGTGCTGTTGTGAAACCTCGGCTCCTTGGCTCGCGCTACGACTCCGTCGTTGTCGCAAAGACATGCGAACAGCAAATTTCAAGACATGGTATCACTTGAAGTTCTCCTGAAACTTCTTAATCCGTAACCCTTCCTTGGAAGCCTCCGAGGCCGCTTGATACTCACCGACAGTGGAATCAAGCCGCGCTTTGCTTGGCACTACGCCAAGATATCGCTCCTCCATTAAGAGTAAATATGTAGCCGTAAGTGGACATCGAGTCGCCCTTCGCCTTGGAAGTCCGAATCTGAATCCCACCACATCCAATTCTCCACCGCCATACATCGTAACCATATCTCTAGTCCTTCTTAAGTACTTGAGAACGTTCTTACGGCACCAATGTTCCCTACCCTGGTTTGCTCGAAACCTACTCACCACGCTTACAAGATGCGCGATGTCGTCTTGTACACAACATAGCATACATAAGGCTACCCACGGCCGAAGCATATGGTATATTACTCATTTCCTTTCGTTGTTCCTCACTTTGAGGACACATCTTCAAGGAGAGTTTTATTCCATGTTGCATCGGTAGGAACCCTCTTTTAGAATCATCCATCTTAAATCGCTTTAAGATCTTATCTATATAGAGGGCTTGGGAAAGGCCTATTGTTCTCTTCGCTCTATCCCGGTAGAGTCGAATTCCAAGAATATAGGTTGCTTCTCCCAAGTCTTTCATGGAGAAATTACTCGAAAGCCAAGCTTTCACAGAACTGAGCATTCCCACATCATTTCCTATTAGTAGAATATCATCCACATATAGTACTAAGAATGCGATATTGCTCCCACTAACCCTCTTGTATACACAAGGTTCCTCCTCATTTTGCACGAAATCAAACTCTTTGATTGCCTCGTCAAAACGAAGGTTCCAACTACGCGACGCTTGCTTCGGTCCATAGATGGAACGCTGAAGCTTGCACACTTTCTGAATATCGACTTCGGACACAAAGCCTTTAGGCTGCTCCATATAGATTTCCTCCTCGAGGAATCCATTAAGGAAAGCCGTCTTTACGTCCATTTGCCATATCTGATAATCGTGGTAGGCAGCTATAGCAAGCATCATGCGAATAGACTTGATCATGGCTACGGGCGAGAAGGTATCGTAGTAATCGATCCCTTCCTTTTGGGTATAACCCTTTGCCACAAGCCTGGCCTTATAGGCGTCAACCTTTCCATCACCATCAGTCTTTCTCTTATAGATCCACTTGTTCCCAATAGGCACTATGCCCTTGGGGCGGTCTACTAGAGTCCAGACCTGATTGACATGTATCGAGTCTATCTCAGCTTCCATAGCTTCACGCCATTTCGCGGAGTCTACATCCACCATCGCTTGGTCATAGGTTGTCGGGTCGGTCTCTTGGATATCACTTGGAACCTCGTGGAGACCCAGTTCCTCCAAGTGCACAAGCCCATACCTCTCAGGTAAATGAGACACCCTACTAGACCTACGAGGTGGTTGTACTTGTGTTTCAGAAAGTTCGGTTCCAGTTTCTTGCACAGGTGTCTCCCGAGGAGTTTCATTGTATTCTTCTAAAGAAATACTTCTACCTGCTCCGCCTTCCTGCATGAACTCATCTTCCGGGAAGTGTGCTTGTAAAGCAACAATGATCCTTCGATCTTCGGGCATGTAGAATAGATATCCCATTGTCCCAAACGGGAATCCAATGAAACATCCCTTCGCAGACCTAGCTTCCAACTTTTCCACCTTAGTCTTCTTGACATAGGCGGGACATCCCCAAATCCTAATGTGATTAAGACTTGGTTTCCTTCCTTCCCACATCTCATGTGGAGTTTTAGGAACGGATTTGGAAGGACATCTGTTTAAGATATAGGCGGCGGTCAGGAGTGCATACCCCCACAGGTAAATTGGTAAGTCAGTATAGCCCAGCATGGAACGGACCATGTTCAACAAGGTCCGGTTCCTTCTTTCTGACACACCATTTAACTGAGGAGTACCTGGAGGTGTTAGTTGTGAAACTATTCCATGTTCCTTAAGGAACTCGTCAAACTCCGTACTTATATACTCTCCACCTCGGTCCGACCGAAGTGCTTTGATATGATTACCAGTTTGTTTCTCGACTAGGGCCTTGAATTCCTGGAATTTTTCAAAAGCCTCGGATTTATGTTTCATTAAGTATACATAACCATACCTAGTATGATCATCTGTAAACGTAATGAAATATTGATATCTGTCACGTGTTGCTTCCAAAGCACCACAAACGTCAGTATGGATTAATCCCAGTTTATCAGCGGCTCTTTCAAAAGTCCCTGTGAAGGGGGACTTAGTCATTTTGCCTTTAAGGCAAGATTCACAAGTAGGAAAGGGATCCGATCCCAATGGACCCATAAATCCATCTTTTTCCATCTTGTAAACCTTGGTCTGACCAACATGACCAAGTCTAAGATGCCATTTCAAAACTTGATTAGTTTCATCCCTACCACGTTTTCTAGTCATAGTATTCGCAACTACTTTGTTGCTGAGATTTAGATGATACAATCCATTCAACAATGTAGCAGTACCCACTAGTTTATTTCTAAAATAAATTTTGCAGGAACCATCACCAATGAAAAATGAAAAGCCTTTTCGGTCCATGACCGGAATGGATACAATGTTTTTGTGCTCCTTGGGCAAAACAAGTACATCTTCTAAAGTCAAAACAAAGCCGGATTCTAAACCCAAAAGAAGTGATCCTATGTCGGTCGCCTCGACACTATGCCCGCTTCCGACTGTGATCATAACTTCTCCAGCTCCAAGCTTCCTACTTTGTTCCGCATCCGATTCACGGTACAAATATGAGAACTAGCACCGAGAATCCAAGATCCAGAAGTAGAAAATACAAGAGTGCAACAATTTGTTTCCAAAACTAAAAGTTCTCAGACTGAAGTGCCATGAAGAATCGGACAGTCTCTAGCCCAGTGGCCCACTCACCGCACTTGAGACAAGCATCCTTCTTCTTCTTGTTCTTTGGAACCATTGGGGCCTTGCCCTTACCCTTAAGGTCCTTAACTTGTGGTCCAGTTTGCTTCTTGGTCTTTTTCTTCTTGTTCTTAGACCTCCGAGGTCCGTAAGAAATCACAAGAGCAGACTCCTTCATCCGCGGAGTCTTCATCCGAGACCGAGCGGTCACAAGTTTGTTCATTAGCCCAGCTAAATTACATGCAATCTCATTGCAATAAGTTCATAACAAACTGTGAGAACGAATCAGGGAGAGACTGTAGGATAAGGTCGGTTTGGAGAGAAGTATCCATTTTAAAATCAAGAGCCTCCAATCTCTCGATCATGGATATCATTTTGAGGACGTGTTCCCCAACCTTCTCACCTTCCTTCATCCTTGCACTGAACAGTTGCTTGGATATCTCATATCTAGCAGTTCTGCTGTGCTCACCATAAAGTTCGGTTAAGTGAGATAGAATCGCCAGCGAAGTCATTTTCTCATGAGCTCTCTGAAGCTCATTAGACATGGAAGCCATCATATAAGCACGGACTTTCACGTCATCCTTAACCCACTTTTCATGGTTTTCAATCTCTTGCTGATTGGCTCAGGTCCGCAGAGGAGGCGCCGGAATGTCCGTCTCCAAGACGTATCCCAGTGCCTCTATACTGAGGACAATCATCAGATTGCGGAGCCAATCCACAAAGTTAGGTCCCATTAAGGTGTTCTTTTCGAGTAGAATTGCGAGTGGATTCATTGTCATATTGAGATTTGTCTGCATTAAGTATAACAGATTAATTAGTGACTCATTCAATTATGTTCTGAGTGTAGAATTAAGGTCTTTTCTATTCTTGTTACCCATCTCCCACTATTTTATCGGAATAACACACTCCCATGTGAAATCCGGAAGTATCGTCGCTCTACTTCATAGTGGTGATCGAGTTCTTTATAAATCTTAATAGAGGGCAACCGAACAGGTTTCTAGTCTATTAATTTTCATAAAGTGGTGTCCAACACCAACCCATCTAATGGATGATTCGATCTTCTTTTTTTTCCCTTGTTCACTCCCCTCAACCTATACGGTTTCTATGGTTCGTGAACAAGTTAAGTTTATACCATCGATGCAAATCAGTTTCACAATTGAATCTTATCCGGCAACCTATCAGGTTTCTAGGGATAAAATTTGCTCCAACCGAAGGCATCAAATGCGCTCCCGGTAATTTATCCATCCTCCCCGAACGACTACCCCGATAACTCGGAAGCATAGCACATCCGGTTTGGATTTCAATTTCCCAAAAACTCGATGGAGGGAAGGAAAACCTTGAAACCTTATAAACTTAATTATTTATCGTGGGAGAATTTTCGCGATTTACATTGCACTTTGCACATTAATCGTTTAAGCGCGTTTGTGGCATTCATACAATATGAAACAACCATTCACAACCTAGTTGCTACCAACATGTGGTTCATGGACCGTTCCTAGAAAACAAAAAAAACTCCGTAATCTAATTACAAGTCTTCGTCTTGAATCTTCGTCTTCTCGAAATGGATCTTCCTCCGGTCTTCTTCATTACATATAAATTTTACATCGAAAATTGCATCCTAGATACAAACATTTCTATTAAAATAAATAGGCTCAAAACGGCCTTTACAACCTAATCGAATAAAATGAACGATTCAAAACTAAGTCCACGAACCACATCCCCATTCAAAAGCATTCATCCAATAAATACTCTATAAATGAAAAGCGTAGAGATACATTGATCCAATCAACAATACGAACCGATCCAATCGATTCACACAATCGGTAATATGATAACATTCAAAATAATTTGGTCGACCATAAATATTCCAATTAATAAAATTTCCCTCATAAAATGAAATACCATAAATCATTTTAATCATATTAAATCCAATTTAACATGCGGGAGATTAATTTTCAAGAATACACGAAAAAATCGAGCTGGGGCGAAAATGGCCTGCCATGGCCGAGTCACTGTCGGCATCCTGCCGGCCGGACACGGCCCGTGCCGAATGGCACGGTCGGGTCGCTCCGGCAGTGACCTAGACCTACCTGCCAGACTCGGCCGTGTCGCTTGACACGGTCGAGTCACTTCCGGAAGCTGCTGGCCAGACACGGCCCGTGTCGCCTGACACGGTCGGGTCTGCCTCGCAGTGGCCTGGCCAAACTGCCAGACACGGCCGAGTCACCCTGGCAGCTTCCTGCTCTTTGTCCGAAAAGTCGTCCGACGACGATTCGGTGCTCGATTTTCGACCGGATATCCAATATCAATATTTTTCAACATTCATATCTTCAATATAAATCATATTTCCCAGAAATTTAAGATTTATATTTAGACATAAACTTACGAAAAATATAACTACAACGAACATAAAACATGTACCACGATTATGACTAAAATGATTCCAAATCATTCACCATCTAATCGAGCATTCCAAATGCCAATATCGTATATACGATCGCAAGACCTACGCTCCGATACCACTATTGGGATTCGGTGCCTAAAATGAAGGCCCAGCGGAAGCGGTAAAACGAAAATTAATTCGATCTGAATCCCTACGAGGATCGATCGAGCTACGTATATACGAATATATAAACGAAAAGCAAGAGTCGTAAGAAACTAACCCTCGAAGTCCGTTGATTAAATGGAAACCTTCTCTTGAGCTATTCCCCAAGCTTTAGTTGATCTCTACGTATCCGATCCGCTCCCAGCCCTTGAACGATCCAATGCCGAAAGCACCGCGTCTCTACTTGCCACGCACCGGAAAAACGACCGGAATAACAACACTTGATTAACCTCTAAGGTTACGGCTAGAATCAAATGATGAAGCTTTTATTATTACACTCTAAGTGTATAATATATCTCTCAATAATTTTCTCTCAATTTTTCTCCAAGAAAAATGAAGAGGAAGTGAATGAAGAAGATGAAGATGAGTGTTAAACTCAAAGTCTATCTCTCTCTCTCTATATTCTCACGTTGAAAGCTTACCAAACAAGTGAAGAGAGTCTTCCTTTTATGCTCCATAAAATCCTCCCAAATCAAGACTAAATAATTAAAATGAATTAATTAAAAGATCTTGTTCCCTTGATACTTCAAGTCTTCCACCAATTAAGGTGGAGACTATGACCAAAGGAAATAGGAGGGAAAATGGGATGGCCATCTAGAAGGAGCCGGGACGAGTTCGGTTCGTTTCGGACTCCCGTGAGTCCAAACAGATAAACTCCTATTCCGTTCCGATGTATTTGTGTCGTTTAATTAATCTAATTAATTAAACATATCAAATACAAAATAACATAATTAATTTCTCCAAGAAATAATTATATTCATGAATTAAATTAATCACCCAGTGATATATTTAATTCATTAGGCCGTATATCAATTTATCCAATAAATCGATTTAGACATCTAATGTCTCAAATTTTGTTATCTAATATCTATTACACATAATGAGAGAATTAGCTTGATTCATTCCGTCGTCAATCCTAATGCGCGACTCGGTAGGTCCGTCTCGATCAAGAATGGGAGGAACCAAAGAGTAGTAGCACCACCTAGCCACCTGGTGGCCTACACTGTACCCCGACTGAGAACGAATGATTGGGATCATTCAAGAACCATTCTGTCGTGAATACCAGTAAACGTATAAACCCTTCTTTCATATGTCCCGATCAAATTATGGGGTTACGGTCAGTCAAACCCCATCTGTACTTGACGCTATGCATGCATTAATGCAAATCGAGATCATCGAGCTCTCGTGTATCTAATACAGCTAGCTCCAATGCTTTGGCCAAAGACTTATGATCTCATCTGCCATTAACCGCATAGGACATATAACCCGTTTACTAATAGGAGAAAGAATTCTATCTTGGTATTCAGTAGGACCTGCTACTTGCCCATCAAGATGCACGTCGAGGTTGACCCCCGCCTTCCGGTTTATAGGATCGAACTACTCTAATGAAAATCTTGACGTCACAAGCACATCCCTACTAAATCCTCAAGTCGAAGGTTCACGAATACCTATCACAACCTTTCGATTCCATCATTGACTGTCCCGGAGTGAAATCCGTGTGATGAATCGAGGGTGAGTCGGTTCGAGTATACTAATCTAATTAGCATACCTATAACGTGTGCTCCCACTAACCATAAGTGTTCGACAGGCACTCTCCTTGTCAAAGAACACGTCATACAAGTCTTCACATAAACTTAACGCCCAGTCAAGTTTCATCGACTTGCGAACGATTAAGTATTTGAGCTATAAACCTTTCCAGTGCCGACCCCCTTATCCAATAAGAAGTGGAACGTTTTGCTCTCAAATACACGAACTAGTTTCTACATGTATATTTACGAGTTAGGAATGCCAGTAACTACCAGTAAATAAAGAAACATCCATTGCCTTATATTGATGATTTACATAATAACAAGTACAATGCCCTCACTCAACATCCTCTGAGTGGCATTCGAGGGCATACTCCTAACAATCTCCCACTTGCACTCAATGATACACACTATGGTATCTAATACCCATGTTCTGCAGATGACGCTCCAAGATAGTCTGAGAAAGTGGCTTGGTCAGTGGATCGGCGACGTTGTCGGCCGAGTCTACTCTGTGCAGCACAATGTATCCCTTGCGAACAAATTCTCTTACGAGATGATACTTCCTCTCAATATGTTTGGTGCTGTTGTGAAACCTCGGCTCCTTGGTCTGCGCTACAGCTCCGTCGTTGTCGCATGATGACAGTAACAGACTCGGACATGGTATCACTTGAAGTTCTCCCGAAACTTCTTAATCCGTAACCCTTCCTTGGAAGCCTCCGAGGCCGCTTGATACTCACCGACAGTGGAATCAAGAGTCGCGCTTTGCTTGGCACTACGCCAAGATACTGCTCCTCCATTAAGAGTAAATATGTAGCCGAGTGGACATCGAGTCGTCCTTCGTCCTTGGAAGTCCGAATCGGTGAATCCCACCACATCCAATTCTCCACCGCCATACATCGTAACCATATCTCTAGTCCTTCTTAAGTACTTGAGAACGTTCTTCTGGCACCCAATGTTCCCTACCAGGTTTGCTCGAAACCTACTCACCACGCTTACGGATGCGCGATGTCGTGTCTTGTACACAACATAGCATACATAAGGCTACCCACGGCCGAAGCATATGGTATATTACTCATTTCCTTTCGTTGTTCCTCACTTTGAGGACACATCTTCAAGGAGAGTTTTATTCCATGTTGCATCGGTAGGAACCCTCTTTTAGAATCCATCTTAAATCGCTTTAAGATCTTATCTATATAGAGGGCTTGGGAAAGGCCTATTGTTCTCTTCGCTCTATCCCGGTAGAGTCGAATTCCAAGAATATAGGTTGCTTCTCCCAAGTCTTTCATGGAGAAATTACTCGAAAGCCAAGCTTTCACAGAACTGAGCATTCCCACATCATTTCCTATTAGTAGAATATCATCCACATATAGTACTAAGAATGCGATATTGCTCCCACTAACCCTCTTGTATACACAAGGTTCCTCCTCATTTTGCACGAAATCAAACTCTTTGATTGCCTCGTCAAAACGAAGGTTCCAACTATGCGACGCTTGCTTCAGTCCATAGATGGAACGCTGAAGCTTGCACACTTTCTGAATATCGACTTCGGACACAAAGCCTTTAGGCTGCTCCATATAGATTTCCTCCTCGAGGAATCCATTAAGGAAAGCCGTCTTTACGTCCATTTGCCATATCTCATAATCGTGGTAGGCAGCTATAGCAAGCATCATGCGAATAGACTTGATCATGGCTACGGGCGAGAAGGTATCGTAGTAATCGATCCCTTCCTTTTGGGTATAACCCTTTGCCACAAGCCTGGCCTTATAGGCGTCAACCTTTCCATCACCATCAGTCTTTCTCTTATAGATCCACTTGTTCCCAATAGGCACTATGCCCTTGGGGCGGTCTACCAGAGTCCAGACCTGATTGACATGCATCGAGTCTATCTCAGCTTCCATAGCTTCACGCCATTTCGCGGAGTCTACATCCACCATCGCTTGGTCATAGGTCGTCGGTTCGGTCTCTTGGCTATCACTTGGAACCTCATGGAGACCCAGTTCCTCCAAATGCACAAGCCCATACCTCTCATGTAAATGAGACACCCTACTAGACCTACGAGGTGGTTGTACTTGTGTTTCAGAAAGTTCGGTTCCAGTTTCTTGCACAGGTGTCTCCCGAGGAGTTTCATTGTATTCTTCTAAAGAAATACTTCTACCAGCTCCGCCTTCCTGAATGAACTCATCTTCCAGGAAGTGTGCTTGTAAAGCAACAATGATCCTTCGATCTTCGGGCATGTAGAATAGATATCCCATTATCCCAGACGGGAATCCAATGAAACGTCCCTTCGCAGACCTAGCTTCCAACTTTTCCACCTTAGTCTTCTTGACATAGGCGGGACATCCCCAAATCCTAATGTGATTAAGACTTGGTTTCCTTCCTTCCCACATCTCATGTGGAGTTTTAGGAACGGATTTGGAAGGACATCTGTTTAAGATATAGGCGGCAGTCAGGAGTTCATACTCCCACAGGTTAATTGGTAAGTCAGTATAGCCCAGCATGGAACGGACCATGTTCAAGAAGGTCCGGTTCCTTCTTTCTGACACACCATTTAACTGAGGAGTACCTGGAGGTGTTAGTTGTTAAACTATTCCATGTTCCTTAAGGAACTCGTCAAACTCCGTACACATATACTCTCCACCTCGGTCCGACCGAAGTGCTTTGATATGATTACCAGTTTGTTTCTCGACTAGGGCCTTGAATTCCTGGAATTTTTCAAAAGCCTCGGATTTATGTTTCATTAAGTATACATAACCATACCTAGTATGATCATCTGTAAACGTAATGAAATATTGATATTAAATCACGTCTTGCTTCAAAGCACCACAAACGCGGCATGGATTAATCCCGGTTTATCGGCTCTTTCAAAAGTCCCCGTGAAGGGGACTTAGTCATTTTGCCTTTAAGGCAAGATTCACAAGTAGGAAAGGGATCCGATCCCAATGGACCCATAAGTCCATCTTTTTCCATCTTGTAAACCTTGGTCTGACCAACATGACCAAGTCTATGATGCCATTTCAAAACTTGATTGGTTTCATCCCTACCACGTTTTCTAGTCATAGTATTCACAACTACTTTGTTGCTGAGATTTAGATGATACAATCCATTCAACAATGTAGCAGTACCCACTAGTTTATTTCTAAAATAAATTTTGCAGGAACCATCACCAATGAAAAATGAAAAGCCTTTTCGGTCCATGACCGGAATGGATACAATGTTTTTATGCCCCTTGGGCAAAACAAGTACATCTTCTAAAGTCAAAACAAAGCCGGATTCTAAACCCAAAAGAAGTGATCCTATGTCGGTCGCCTCGACACTATGCCCGCTTCCGACTGTGATCATAACTTCTACAGCTCCAAGCTTCCTACTTTGTTCCAGATCCTGATTCACAGTACAAATATGAGAACTAGCACCAGAATCCAGTATCCAGGAAGTAGAAAATACAGTAGCAGAACAATTTGTTTCCAAAACTAAAAGTTATGTACCTGAAGTGCCATGAAGAATCGGACAGTCTCTAGCCCAGTGGCCCAGCTCACCGCACTTGAGACAAGCATCCTTCTTCTTCTCGTTCTTTGGAACCATTGGGGCCTTGCCCTTACCCTTAAGGTCCTTAACTTGTGGTCCAGTTTGCTTCTTGGTCTTTTTCTTCTTGTTCTTAGACCTCCGAGGTCCAGAAGAAATCACAAGAGCAGACTCCTTCATCCGCGGAGTCTTCATCTGAGACTGAGCGGTCACAAGTTTCTTCATTAGCCCAGCTAAATTACATGCAATCTCATTGCAGTTGAAGTTCATAACAAACTGTGAGAAGGAATCAGGGAGAGACTGTAGGATAAGGTCGGTTTGGAGAGAAGTATCCATTTTAAAATCAAGAGCCTCCAATCTCTCGATCATTGATATCATTTTGAGGATGTGTTCCCCAACCTTCTCACCTTCCTTCATCCTTGCACCGAACAGTTGCTTGGATATCTCATATCTAGCGATTCACTTGCTCACCATAAAGTTCGGTTAAGTGAGATAGAATGCCTTAGCGAAGTCATTTTCTCATGAGCTCTCAAGCTCATTAGACATGGAAGCCATCATATAAGCACGGACTTTCACGTTATCCTTAACCCACTTTTCATGGTTTTCAATCTCTTCTGATTGGCTCGGTCCGCACAGAGGCGCCAATGTCCGTCTCCAAGACGTATCCCAGTGCCTCTATACCGAGGACAATCATCGATTGGAGCCAATCCACAAAGTTAGGTCCCATTAAGGTGTTCTTTTCGAGTAGAATTGCGAGTGGATTCATTGTCATATTGAGATTTGTGCGCATTAAGTATAACAGTTAATTAGTGACTCATTCAATTATGTTCGAGTGTAGAATTAAGGTCTTTTCTATTCTTGTTACCCATCTCCCACTATTTTATCGAATAACACACTCCCATGTGAAATCCTAAGTATCGTAGCTCTACTTCATAGTGGTGATCGAGTTCTTTATAAATCTTAATAGAGGGCAACCGAACAGGTTTCTAGTCTATTAATTTTCATAAAGTGGTGTCCAACACCAACCCATCTAATGGATGATTCGATCTTCTTTTTTTTCCCCTTGTTCACTCCCCTCAACCTATACGGTTTCTATGGTTCGTGAACAAGTTAAGTTTATACCATCGACGCAAATCAGTTTCACAATTGAATCTTATCCGGCAACCTATCAGGTTTCTAGGGATAAAATTTGCTCCAACCGAAGGCATCCAATGCGCTCCCGGTAATTTATCCATCCTCCCCGAACGACTACCCTGATAACTCGGAAGCATAGCACATCCGGTTTGGATTTCAATTTCCCGAAAACTCGATGGAGGGAAGGAAAACCTTGAAACCTTATAAACTTAATTACTTATCGTGGGAGAATTTTCGCGATTTACGTTGCACTTTGCACATTAATCGTTTAAGCGCGTTTGTGGCATTCATACAATATGAAACAACCATTCACAACCTAGTTGCTACCAACATGTGGTTCATGGACCGTTCCTAGAAAATAAAAAAGACTCCGTAATCTAATTACAAGTCTTCGTCTTGAATCTTCGTCTTCTCGAAATGGATCTTCCTCCGGTCTTCTTCATTACAAATAAATTTTACATCGAAAATTGCATCCTAGATACAAACATTTCTAGTAAAATAAATAGGCTCAAAACGGCCTTTACAACCTAATCGAATAAAACGAACGATTCAAAACTAAGTCCACGAACCACATCCCCATTCAAAAGCATTCATCCAATAAATACTATATAAATAAAAAGCGTAGAGATACATTGATCCAATCAACAATACGAACCGATCCAATCGATTCACACAATCGGTAATTTGATAACATTCAAAATAATTTGGTCGACCATAAATATTCCAATTAATCAAATTTCCCTCATAAAATGAAATACCATAAATCATTTTAATCATATTAAATCCAATTTAACATGCGGGAGATTAATTTTCAAGAATACACGAAAAAATCGAGCCGGGCGAAAATGGCCTGCCATGGCCGAGTCATCGCCGCATCCTCACGGGCCGGACACGCCCGCGGCCGAATGGCACGGTTGGGTCGCTCCGGCAGGTGACCTAGACCTACTGCCAGACTCGGCCGTGTCGCCGACACGGCCGAGTCACTCCGGAAGCCGGCCAGACACGGCCGTGTCGCTCGACACGGCCGTCCGCTCAGCGGGCTTCGCCAAACCGCGACACGGCCGAGTCACCCTGGCAGCTTCCTGCTCTTTGTCCGAAAAGTCGTCCGACGACGATTCGGTGCTCGATTTTCGACCGGATATCCAATATCAATATTTTTCAACATTCATATCTTCAATATAAATCATATTTCCTAGAAATTTAAGATTTATATTTAGACATAAACTTACGAAAAATATAACTACAACGAACGTAAAACATGTACCACGATTATGACTAAAATGATTCCAAATCATTCACCATCTAATCGAGCATTCCAAATGCCAATATCGTATATACGATCGCAAGACCTACGCTCCGATACTACTGTTGGGATTCGGTGCCTAAAACGAAGGCCCAGCGGAAGCGGTAAAACGAAAATTAATTCGATCCGAATCCCTACGAGGATCGATCGAGCTACGTATATACGAATATATAAACGAAAAGCAAGAGTCGTAAGAAACTAACCCTCGAAGTCCGTTGATTAAATGGAAACCTTCTCTTGAGCTATTCCCCAAGCTTTAGTTGATCTCTACGTATCCGATGCGCTCCAAGCCCTTGAACGATCCAATGCCGAAAGCACCGCGTCTCTACTTGCCACGCGCCGGAAAAACGACCGGAATAACAACACTTGATTAACCTCTAAGGTTACGGCTAGAATCAAATGATGAAGCTTTTATTATTACACTCTAAGTGTATAATATATCTCTCAATAATTTTCTCTCAATTTTTCTCCAAGAAAAATGAAGAGGAAGTGAATGAAGAAGATGAAGATGAGTGTTAAACTCAAAGTCTATCTCTCTCTCTCTATATTCTCACGTTGAAAGCTTACCAAACAAGTGAAGAGAGTCTTCCTTTTATGCTCCATAAAATCCTCCCAAATCAAGACTAAATAATTAAAATGAATTAATTAAAAGATCTTGTTCCCTTGATACTTCAAGTCTTCCACCAATTAAGGTGGAGACAATGACCAAAGGAAAGAGGAGGGAAAATGGGATGGCCATCTAGAAGGAGCCGGGACGAGTTCGGTTCGTTTCGGACTCCCGTGAGTCCAAACAGATAAACTCCTATTCCGTTCCGATGTATTTGTGTCGTTTAATTAATCCAATTAATTAAACATATCAAATACAAAATAACATAATTAATTTCTCCAAGAAATAATTATATTCATGAATTAAATTAATCACCCAGTGATATATTTAATTCATTAGGCCGTATATCAATTTATCCAATAAATTGATTTAGACATCTAATGTCTCAAATTTAGATATCTAATATCTAATACACATAATGAGAGAATTAGCTTGATTCATTCCGTCGTCAATCCTAATGCGCTACTCGGTAGGTCTGTCTCAGTCAGCAATGGGAGGAACCAAAGAGTAGTAGCACCACCTAGCCAGCCTGGTGGCCTACACTGTACCCCGACTGAGAACGAATGATTGGGATCATTCAAGAACCATTCTGTCGTGAATACCAGTAAACGTATAAACCCTTGTTTCATATGTCCCGATCAAATTATGGGGTCACGGTCAGTCAAACCCCATCTGTACTTGACGCTATGCATGCGTTAATGCAAATCGAGATCATCGAGCTCTCGTGTATCTAATACAGCTAGCTCTAATGCTTTGGCCAATGCTTATGATCTCATCTGCCAATAACCGCATAGGACATATAACCCGTTCACTAACAGGAGAAAGAATTCTATCTTGGTATTCAGTAGGACCTGCTACTTGCCCATCAAGATGCACGTCGAGGTTGACCCCCGCCTTCCGGTTTATAGGGTCGAACTACTCTAATGAAAATATTGACGTCACAAGCACGTCCCTAATAAATCCTCAAGTCGAAGGTTCACGAATACCTATCACAACCTTTCGATTCCATCATTGACTGTCCCGGAGTGAAATCCATGTGACGAATCGAGGGTGAGTCGGTTCGAGTATACTAATCTAATTAGCATACCTATAACGTGTGCTCCCACTAACCATAAGTGTTCGACAGGCACTCTCCTTGTCAAAGAACACGTCATACAAGTCTTCACATAAACTTAACGCCCAGTCAAGTTTTATCGACTTGCGAACGATTAAGTATTTGAGCTATAAACCTTTCCAGTGCCGACCCCCTTATCCAATAAGGAGTGGAACGTTTTGCTCTCAAATACACGGACTAGTTTCTACATATATATTTACGAGTTAGGAATGCCAGTAACTACCAGTAAATAAAGAAACATCCATTGCCTTATATTGATGATTTACATAATAACAAGTACAATGCCCTCACTCAACATCCTCTGAGTGGCATTCGAGGGCATACTTCTAACATACTATACTTGTTTGTTCAATGTATGTTTATTACTTCGCAAATGTAAGGAAGAACCAAATGAGTATCTTCCATAGGCCAAATTGTGTTAAGTTAGATACTTGGAAAAATATAAAGAAGAACCAAATGAGTATCTTTTATAGGCCAGTTAAGTTAGGCTTAAAATCGGCCAAGTACAAAGTACATATAAGTACATCAGAGGAGTTTCGGTCAGACAAGTAACATCATAGAAGTTTGACCAACATCCGAATCACAGTCAAGTGAAAATCAAAGAAGTTCTGGCCAACAATTTTTATCAGAGAAGTTTGACCAGACTGCAGTCAGACGGAGCCCAAGTCATCTGAAGTTCAACCATCAGATCAGTCAGGTTCATCAGGTTAGAAGACTTCAGACAAGTCGTCAGATCAGAGAAATCTCGATAGGACATCAGAGAAGTCATCGTCAGAGAAGTCCGACGACAGAGAAGTTTGACTGCACATTAGACAGATTAAAGAGATCAGATAAGTCATTAGCCAAGTAAACCTGTCCACGTCAGCATGCGTTGAAAAGTCAACAATTATGGAAAGTCACATGCAGGTGATAAGGGACAGATTGGAGAGATTCCCGGAAGGATATAAATTAAATAATTCATCCAGACCCACCTCTGAAGACTTTAGACATATTTAAATCAAAAGATTCGGCGCTTCCACGTGAAAGTCTTCACAACAGTCAGAAATAGATTAAAATAAGGGAATCCAGCCTTGCAACGTTCGGAAAGAAAAACAAAAAAGTCTATTTCTCCAACGGACGGATTTATTACAGATTTGCAACGACTATGAAGAAAAGCTCTAAGGATTGACAAGCTATAAATATCTGAAGATTTGAAAGAGCAAAGTACGATGCGAACTATACTCCCAAGCAATTAAAGCAATCAAGCGATCAAGAAATCTATAGCAGTGTGAAGAGCAGTATTCTCAGTTCATATACGAAGAAAGCTCTTAGTTGGAGAAGATAAAGCACTCTTGTCTTAAAACCTGAGTACGGGGTACTTCACTGGTTGAAGTTACGCGACTAATAGGCATCCAAGGATTTGTAGATCGAGAGGTGCTAGGCAGTCAGAAAGGAGTTGCAACGACAGGATTTCCACTAGTTGGAAGTTGTTGTAGCTAAGTTGTAGAATCACTATAATATTGATCACTGGTTGAAAATTATAGTGGATTCGTCTCCAACTGGTTTGGAAAAAGTGGATTAGTAGAGGATTACCCCACCTCTGAGACCACTATAAATTGCTTGCGTACTTTATTGTTTTAGAATCATACTTAAATGCTGCATTCATACTTAGTATTTCATTGTTTATATTCTGTATTCGTCATCAACTGACTTCCGCACTTATATTGTCTACAGACGACTCTAAGTCATTTGTACCATCAGCTGAGAAACTCCTTAATTCCTTCTTGGAAAAAGAGTTTCAATAAGTCTATTCACCCCCCCTCTAGACTTATTTCAGACGACTTGTGACCTACAATATTTTGGCGCTTGGACTCATTTATCCTTACCCCATACAGATGATTTCTTCGAGCTCCTGAGTTTTTTCTCACATGGCATACACTTTAGGCACTCATATTTTATTATTCCTTGTCTGATCCTTTGGTTCATCTGGACATAGAGGAATAGTGTAAAGCATAGGGTGATTACTTTTCTTGCTTCTCATATTATTGTGCAGGTGGAGCGCCATGTTTCTTTACTAGCTGTTGTGGGGCTTATTTCTTCAGAGTTCTGGGTGGGGTGCTCGCCTCCTGACCATTTCTAGGGAGCTACTCCCTCTCCCGCCCAGACTCATCGCTCCATTCTGGTGGTTTGGCTTCGACCCAAGACCCTTGGATCAAGCTGAACACGGATGGCTCCTTCGATAGAGATACTCAAATTGCTGGTGGTGGTGGGGGTCTGATTAGAGATCATCTTGGAGAGCTACTCCTTGCTTTCCACTCCTCTTTTCAGGCCTCTTCGAGCTTTGATGCAGAGATCCAGGCGCTTGCTATTGGACTGATTTGGGCTTCCCAGAGATCGAGACTTGTTTGGATTGAGCTTGATGCTGCTGCTGTGGTGACCCTGCTTTCATCTGGCCGTCGGGGCTCTTGGCAGGTTCGTCACACCCTTATGCGTATCCAACACATTCTCCGAGACATTCAGTACAAAGTCACTCACATTTTCCGGGAGGGCAACAGACCGGTTGATTATCTCTCTGAGCTCGGCATGTTGTCCCTCGGAATTCAGACTTATACATATGATACTGCTCCTCCGTTTCTCATCTCTCTTATACGGATGGACCAGCTTGGCTATCCTTATTTTAGATTTAGGTAATATTATACCGCTTGATTTATTGCTATGAGCCTGAACATTAGCCCAATTTTTCTTAGTGGTGCACCTTGTATTTTCTAGCGGGCTGCTGGCATTTTAGTTTCTCGGATCCGGTTTATGGTCCACTTTTGGTCATAATTCGGATGTGATGTTTTACCTTTCGGTCCGCACATTAGCCCACGCCTTTAGTGGTGCACCTTGTATTTCTTTAGCTGGCCGTCGGCACTCCATTCTTTAGATTTAGGATCCGGATTATGGTCCATTTGTGGTCATAATTCGGGACTGATTGCTTGTACTCTCGATATTTTTTTATCTCACAGGTTGGTGGGTTCCGCCTCAACCCCCGTCCACAATGGACATTTTTTCTTGGGAAAAAAACCTCAAAATGCAACTTAATGGGCAAGTAGCAGTTTCTACTGATTACCAAAACGGAATTCTTTCTCCTGTAAGTGAGCAGGTAAATATCCTAGGCGGTTAATGGCAAATGAGATCATAAGTCTTTGGCCAAAGCATTTAGAGCTAGTTGTATTTGATACACAATAGCTCAGTGATCTCGGTTTGCATTAACAAAATGCATAGAGTCAAGTTACAATAGGGTTTGACTTTACCGTGACTCTAATACTTGACCGGGATATATGATTGAAGTATTTATACGTATACGATATTCATGACATAGTGGTTCTGAATGATCTCTTCATTCGTTCTCAGTTGGGGTTTACAGTGCGGCCTGCTAGGCTGGCTAACTGGTGCCCGCACTCATTGGTTCCTCCCAATACCGGCTGAGATGGACCTACAGAGTCGCGTATTAGGATTGTTGATGGATAAATATGAATTTATCATCTCTCTATTAATATTAGATATTGGATATCTAATTATGATTTATTGGATAAATCAAATAGCAGTCTTATAAATTAAATTAATTTATTGGGTAATTAATTTAATTCATAAATAATATTTCTTAGAGAAATATATTTGTATTTGATATAATTAATTAATTGGATTAATTAATTAGTATAAATACATTGGTGATAAAACGGAGTGTATTTAATGGAGTCGTTTGACGAACGTCCGGTACACGAGCCGAGTGACTCGTCCCATTTCCTAGCACCTACCTAAGCCCCCCCTCCGTTATTGTCTGGGTGTTGCTTTTAGTTTTTAGTGATATATGGCATGTTAGTTCCTCACATGCTTCCAAAATGAAGTGATAAGTTTTATATTATCAAATCATTTTAATATCTCACCCTTTTATCATGAAGTCTTATATAATGATAAAAGAATAACACCAATCTACCTAATGCATGTTATGGCCGAGATCTAGTTAACAAGAAGGGAGGAAAATTTTCGTTGTTCATTTTCTTCATCTTAGAGGTGTGAGAATAGTAAGAAAAATTAGAGATAAAATTCCTACGATAACTTCCTAGCCATGTTCTTGAAGAACGGAGTTTTGTTGAATTTTCCGATCAACATCCGACATGTATGAAGTAGAGACACTTGGCATCTTCGATGTTTTGATCATTCGTCAAGGAAGAACGAATTGGATTCGTGTTCGTGTATCTAACCGGAAAAGGCTTGCTCGAGTTTTTCCTTCGAAGATCATATTTTCAAAGGACTACAAGGGTAAGTATCCTTTAATTCTCATCTTCATTATTTTTATATTCGTTTATACGATGCTTGTACGATCCGTTTTGGGATTTGGTTTTATTCGGTTAGACCGGTTTATTTTCGTTGCATATCGCGTTTTTATTCACCGAATCCCAACAGTGGTATCGGATAGAGGTCAATGCGATCGTATAGACGATGATTTTTGCATTTTGAATGCATGCTTGATGATAATTTTATGATTTGGAATCATATTATAATCGTAAATATTTAATTGTTTGTCGTAGTAATATTTTTCGTGATTTTATATTATGATATAAGTCATATTTTTCTTGAAAAAATGATTTTTATTAATATATGAAAGTCAGAAATCATAAGATTTTAGAAATCTGCCCGAAAACGAGTCGAGTGCATTCATTGGACGAAACGGCACTCGGCTGCCCATAACCTCATCTGTAGTGGTCATACGGTCAGGCCTCGTCTGCAGTGGTCAGATGGTCAGACATCATCTGCAGTGGACAGACCTCACCTGATGTCTCACCTGATGTTCGGGTGGTGCCGAGCATGGCCGAGCACAAATAGTCACCTGATGTCCGGGTAGTGCCCAGCATGGCCGAGCACAAATAGTCACCTGATGTCCAGCAGGTGCTGGCTGTAACACCCCAGAGCCATTCGGGAATATTACAGCTTCGTGGGCCCCGAAGCGGAACCCACAAGGCTGAAAAATATTTTTCAAATATTTCAAATACGTCTAAGCGGCGATGACGGTAATATCTTTTAAAAATATTCAAAGGCTTTATAAAAATCCATTTATCAATACCGTCGTAAAATCTCATTTGAAACTACAAGGCCCGAAATACCAAAACTCAACAATTTAAAAGCATACATTAAGCCATCGCTTACACGTACAGATAAAATAATTTAGAAAATAATTTTCCAAAATGAACCCAAATTCTCAAAATACTAGCAATCCATTTTAAAACACACACTTGCAGCGGATATAACAAATAACTAAAAATACTTTTGCAGCGGAAAATAACAACTAATCAAAGTACTCGATTCACAAACACACGCCATAGCAAGTATCCTCCTAGAAGCTCGTCTCTTCACGACCGCTACAAGCTCGATATCCCAAGAACCTAAAAAAAAAATAAAGCCCACGATAGGGTCAGCCATAATATCCAACAATAATAACGATCACATCACGTCAATAATTACATACCAATGAAGATACTAAGAATACTACCAATGTAATCTTACCGTCATACCCTTATCAATTCGTGATAATCCTCATTAAAGTAATCCTCACCATATTCCACACCTCGTATTCTCAAAAACACACTGGATCGTACATAAACATTTGTACTGTATCGAGACAATACCCAAGATTCTCAAAAACATCATCATAACTCACTGTTACGAACTATACTAACTCTATCCGACCCAATCCATCGGATAATATCATCAAATCTCAACATGTTAATCGATTGCCAATCAGCAGACAAGTACCAAGAAGAAAATATAAAACATACCTCAGGATACGCAATGCCACAATGAATCACGTCAGTCTAATCCGAGATCAGATCAAACAACATACGGACATGGTCCTAACACAAGACCTACAAATGCATACTCATATGACAATGTCAATATGCTCATAGCAATAACAACAACGTATACTCAATGGAAATCCGATGATCCAGCGCACACAGCATAGATCCCAAGATGATCCTGTTAGATCAACACGAGGTGGATAACCAACATATGCACAACAACAACATATGGGTAATCCAATGATCCAGCGTTTACTGCATAGATCCCAAGATGATCTTGTCGGACCAACACGAGGTGGAAAACCCGTCCAACGATCCAGCGCACAAATGCATATTAACAACAATACACAAATGCGTGACAACAACCATACACGAATGTATCACAATATGAACAACACAAAATGACAAAAATGATTAGAGTACTTGTCCCGAGTCCTTCGAGAGCAATCTCGATGTCGCAAAACCATCATTGACGATTATCCTCCATATTCGACGATCCGAAATATCACGGACTAGAGATAACTCATATCCCCGTCTTTATCACAATGTATCCTCGATACCCAAGTATACCAATAATAAAAGTAAATCATATCTATTATGATTTAATTTCCAAAAATCGGAAAACAACGTACAATTCCAAATCTCCAGAGTTCACAATTATAATCATTGCTATACGAATTATACACGAATGAAACTGAAATCATTCATTAAATATTATAACTGAGCAAGTAGTAACTTGCCTCGATACCGACACGATGATGATGAAGTCGTCACTAATTTCCTTGCCTTCGTCTACAAGCTCCTAGGCCCCAGCCAAAGCAATTCCCGAACATACTCGAACTCGAACGCAACATATTATTCTAGTCAACAAACAATTATCACAACTGATTGAAGTAATCAATAAAAAACAATCAGATAACAATCAATAACCGACATAGCCAACCAATCAAATTCAACGGTTCAACGATACCTCGATCATATACAAAACTAAATAATCCAACTCAACAAATACGCACTCATATCCACAATAAAAACCGCAACTCGATGATCATAATTAACAATCAATATGACCGATCAGCAAACCCAATGGTTCCACAATATCCCGATTTAAACACAAATCCAAACAACCCGAATCAATCAATCATGAATCCATAACCACAATACGTTTCCATAATCTAATAATCATATCAATAATTAATTCAACTAAGTGTCTTAACATACTCGACTCCAACTTCAACTTTAAATATGAATTAACAAGGTTCCTTCTTGTTCATATTCGTAAATTCATAGAAAGCAAATTAGCGATTATTATCATGAACAATCATATTCCAATATTAACTGTAATATTTCCAAATTGTATCCCTTATTCATAAGATCATGACATATATAACTAAATAGTTCTTCACGAACATGAATTAATCCAAAATCACGTTCATAATCAACAAAACGACATAATCCGATGTGTTCTAACATCTAAACCATCATCTAACTCATAATCTAAGGCATATATCATCATATTCTTCAACATACACTTCACATAACATTAAGAATCATAACAACACCACTATAACCATCATCATACGAAGCAAATAAGGATAACAATACCAAGAATCTAAAATCAAGGTGTAGAGTTCATCAACATACCTCAAGAACATGAACAACACCATCAAACACCTCCAGGATCAACAATATCTTCATATCTCAAGCTTCAAATCCATGCCATCAAGACCATAATCGACTTAGAAGAGCCAAAAGTCCATCTCGGAGGGTTGAAGAACGAAGAAATGAAGTGAAACTCTCAAAATATCGAAGTGACGGACATCTCGTATTTATATAAACTTCAGTCGTTACGTACGTTACCTGATCCACCTGACGTATGTAACGAGCACTACGTACGTTATCCGACTTCAGTAAGGTCGTAACGCTAATCCAGAACCCACTGCCTCATTTCGTACCTTGTATTACGTACGTAATACCTGTGCCATAGCGTAGAGTTGACTTGCTACATTAATATACCCATTTAACGTACGTAATGTACTACTCATAACGTACGTTAACTCGGAGTTGACTTCTCCTATCCACATCTGCGCCGAAAGTTGCCAAAACTTCGGACCCTGTCCGATTCTCTTCATAACGTACGTTATATACTCAACGTAATGCACGTTACGGCTGTATCTTAACGTATGCAAGCTCCTATGCTTAACGTACGTTATGCTTGTATTTAGACAAAGTCCTCTGATCAGACGACTGCATCTCACCTGATGCTTTAACATACATAATGCATGATACATAACGTACGTTATACTTACCAACTTACTGTACGTAAGCTCCTCAGCTTAACGTACGCAATGGCCTCTGAACTTAGCCAAAATAGTTGCTCCTGCCTGTCATCTCAACATACCGAATTCGTATACATGACATACTGAATACATATACTCGTCCCAATAACATTCTCACATGATATACCTGATATCAGAATTAAAACAACCTGATACACGATGTCTTCAAATGCAATTGTCGACCATGTATAACGATTATATCAATACGGTTGTCTCAGTCCTTTAATTAGTTTATCCATACTGTACAGATTCCACACTGTACAACATAACTCGGATAAAATAACATTAAACGACCATAGTAGACATTCAGGGTATTACATACTACACCAATTAAAATAAGTTTTGTCCTCGAAACTTGTAATCCCATCGTAAACGACAGTTCAACCAAGATATCCAAGAATCATCACGACACCGATCAATCATCATCATTAACGAATAACCAAACAATATACTTACAAATGCGTAAAGTCGATGATCTCCTGCGATACTAGCAAATCACCCCACTTCAAAGCCTCAATACGCTTGCAATCACATTTTCATGAATTTTACCCAAAATACATCGTTATAACTCAATTATGGAATAATCCATCCATGTCAAAGAATGTCTGCCTGATCGCACAATTAAGTCCCAATCCTGATAAAAACCAATAATACACGATACATCTGTGAAACAATTGCCCAAAACAATGGCAACAAATCCCAAATCATCGACACAAAGTCTGAACACTCATACGATCAATAACAATGATCAACTAATGAATTAACCGAGAATATTGTTGACATGATAAACTCCAATACGACCAACCAAAGGTCAAAACACAACGGAGAATATCATCAACATGATAAACTCCAATATGACCAACCAAAGGTCAAAACACAACCGAGAATACCCTCACATGGTAAGCTCCAACACGATCAACACAGAACCACAGAGACAGATATATGAAAGAATAAAATTCTCAAACGTTAGGCAAATCATATATAATGGATCTCATAGAAACACACCCGACTGTTGAACATATCCCTTGGGCGTATGAACAACCAATCACAACCCGTCAAACATACCCAATCATACATGGAGTGGGAACGACCAATCAATATCCAAAACAACCATCCTGGGGTCACCGTCCCTAAATCTACACTTACTAATAAATCACTCAAAATACCACATGCGAAGAAAAATTAGTTGGCTCAAAAGTCAAAATCACTATAGCAAAATCATGCTACTACCACACCAATCGAGCCACATAGCACATATGCCCCGGTTTCACAAAACCCGAAGTTCTAAAATCATATCCTGTAGTGAATCTACAGCACGCGACATATTTCTTTTATCTGATCAACCAACCGGTCATCCCTAGATATCCAAACTACCATAATGAAGTTCGAATCTCCTTTCATCGTACCATTAATGTGTTATCCAGTTTGTGAGTTTCACTCAGAACTTCACCATGATATGCATTATGTACTACGTTTGTATGTATACCAATCACATTTTCAAAACATCTTTGAAATCATACAATATTGTCACTAAAAATCCATTTCCGAAAGTTCTTTCAAGAATTTCAAAACTCAAAACATAAATTTTCGTAAGACTACGAAATCAATTTTCGAAAAGTTAAACTGGCTCGCTTGTGTCAAGTTCTAGATGCCAATTCTTTTTGAATACACACGATTAAATAAAATAAAATTATGCAAATGATTGACCACATCCATACTCATGTATACCAATTCGGCTCGTCACCACTGACATTCGGTCGGAAAACCACACAATAGAATCCAAAATCTTATTATAGAGAATTTCTTAAAATCACATTTCCCACATATTACTTGCTTTATCGACCATTATTCCATTATGCAACACTTCAACTATGCCATGATGAAACATGTTTTTAAAGACAACAATACTATCTCTCAAAATAAATTTAAGAAAATACATTTTCATGACAGCGAGCAAAATACTTTATTCAAAATGTATCATGTTGAAGAGTATCATTTTGAAATGTTCAAAAACAGTTTCATAGGTCTCAAAATGAACTAGCATGACTACATATTCCTCTCAAAAATCCACAACATTTCTCCCAAATACACGTCTCCATTTCTAAGTTTAACCGACATATTGATTCTCCATAATCATGGTATCTCATGATAATCAATTCTGTCCCAACTATTATATTCTGTTACCTCATACTGTAACGCATAATATTTTCCCAAATCTCAAAGTACATCAACTTATAACTGAAAATAACCTCAATGCAATCCAAAATTCCAAATACTTACAGATCGTGAAGCCGACGATTTTCCGTGATACTGGCACATGTCTCAACTCTAGAAAATACTCGATACAGATATTTTCAAAACATACATTTTGCAAAAATCAGTTCAACTCGAGAACACAACACGTCTGTTTCTAAAGAATCACGTTAATACCATTTGGATAAGTTTAAAACAACAACACTATCACACGGGTAAACCACATAACACACAAGCCTGAGTGAACAACAAAAACCCAGGGCTCTATTACATGCCAACCGACAACTCAAATTACGTGAAAAAAACACGACTCGACTCGACCCGACAGCCTAGGTTTTCACAACCTAAGCTCCGATACCATATTCTGTAACACCTCCAGAGCCATCCGGTATTATTACAGCGCCGTGGGCTCCAAAGCGGAACCCACAAGGCTGAAAAATATTTTTACAAACATTTCAAATACGTCTAAGCGGCGATGACGGTAATATCTTTTAAAAATATTCAAAAGCTTTATAAAAATCCATTTATCAATACCGTCGTAAAATCTCATTTGAAACTACAAGGCCCGAAATGCCAAAACTCAACAGTTTAAAAGCATACGTTAAGCCATCGCTTACACGTACACACAAAATAGTTTAGAAAATTATTTTCTAAAATGAACCTAAATTCTCAAAATACTAGCAACCAGTTTAAAACATACACTTGCAGCGGATATAACAAATAACTAAAAATACTTTTGCAGCGGAAAATAACAACTAATCAAAGTACTCGATTCACAAACACACGGCATAGCAAGTATCCTACTGGAAGCTCATCTCTTCACGACCACTACAAGCTCGATATCCCAAGAACCCAGGAAAATAAAGCCCACGATGGGGTCAGCCATAATATCCAACAATGATAACGATCACATCATGTCAATAATTACATACCAATGAAGATGCTAAGTAAGAATACTACCAATGTAATCTTACCGTCATAACCTTAGCAATTCGTGATAATCCTCATCAAAGTAATCCTCACCATATTCCACACCTCTTATTCTCAAAAACACACTGAATCGTACATAAACATTTGTACTGTATTCCAGACAATACCCAAGATTCTCAAAAACATCATGATAACTCACTGTTACGAACTATACTAACTCTATCCGACCCAATCCATCAGATAATATAATCAAATCTCAACATGTTAATCGATTGCCAATCAGCAGACAAGTACCAAGAAGAAAATACGCATACCTCAAGGTACGCAATGCCACAACGAATCACGTCAGTCTAATCCGAGATCAGATCAAATAACATACGGACATGGTCCTAACACAAGACCTACAAATGCATACTCATATTACAACGTCAATATGCTCACAGCAATAACAACAACGTATACTCAATTGAAATCCGATGATCCAGCGCACACAACATAGATCCCAAGATGATCCTGTTAGATCAACACGAGGTGGATAACCAACAATATACATATGCACAACAACAACACATGGGTAATCCGATGATCCAGCGTTCACTGCATAGATTCCAAGATGATCCCGTCGGACCAACACGAGGTGAAAAACCCGTCCAATGATCCAGTGCACACAGCATAGATATCCAAGATGATCCATTCGGGCCAACACGAGGTGGACATACGACAACAATGCATAAATGCATATTAACAACAATAAACAAATGCATGACAACAACCGTACACGAATGTATCACAATATGATTAACACAAATGACAAAAATGATTTAGAGTACTTGTCCATAGTCCTTCGAGAGAAATCTCGATGTCAAAAACCATCACTGACGATTATCCTCCATATTCAACGATCCGAAATATCACGGGCTATAGATAACTCATATCCCCATCTTTATCATAATGTATCCTCGATACCCAAGTATACCAATAACAAAAGTAAATCATATACATTATGATTTAATTTCCAAAAATCGGAAAACAACGTACAATTCCAAATCTCTAGAGTTCACAATTATAATCATTGCTATACGAATTATAAACGAATGAAACTGAAACTATTCATTAAATATTATAACTGAGCAAGTAGTAACTTGCCTCGATACCGACACGATGATGATGAAGTCGTCACTAATTTCCTTGCCTTCGTCTACAAGCTCCTAGGCCCCAGCCAAAGCAATTCCCGAACATACTCGAACTCGAACGCAACATATTATTCTAGTCAACAAACAATTATCACAACTGATTGAAGTAATCAATAAAAAACAATCAGATAACAATCAATAACCGACATAGCCAACCAATCAAATTCAACGGTTCAACGATACCTCGATCATATACAAAACTAAATAATCCAACTCAACAAATACGCACTCATATCCACAATAAAAACCGCAACTCGATGATCATAATTAACAATCAATATGACCGATCAGCAAACCCAATGGTTCCACAATATCCCGATTTAAACACAAATCCAAACAACCCGAATCAATCAATCATGAATCCATAACCACAATACGTTTCCATAATCTAATAATCATATCAATAATTAATTCAACTAAGTGTCTTAACATACTCGACTCCAACTTCAACTTTAAATATGAATTAACAAGGTTCCTTCTTGTTCATATTCGTAAATTCATAGAAAGCAAATTAGCGATTATTATCATGAACAATCATATTCCAATATTAACCGTAATCTTTCCAAATTGTATCCCTTATTCATAAGATCATGACATATATAACTCAATAGTTCTTCAGGAACATGAATTAATCCAAAATCACGTTCATAATCAACAAAACGACATAATCCGATGTGTTCTAACATCTAAACCATCATCTAACTCATAATCTAAGGCATATATCATCATATTCTTCAACATACACTTCACATAACATTAAGAATCATAACAACACCACTATAACCATCATCATACGAAGCAAATAAGGATAACAATACCAAGAATCTAAAATCAAGGTGTAGAGTTCATCAACATACCTCAAGAACATGAACAACACCATCAAGCACCTCCAGGATCAACAATATCTTCATATCTCAAGCTCCAAATCCATGCCATCAAGCTCATAATCGACTTAGAAGAGCCAAAAGTCCATCTCGGAGGGTTGAAGGATGAGGAAATAAAGTGAAACTCTCAAAATATCGAAGTGACAGACATCTCATATTTATATAAACTTCAGTCGTTACGTACATTACCTGATCCACCTAACATATGTAACGAGCATTACGTACGTTATCTGACTTCGGTAGTGTACGTAACGCTACTCCAGAACCCACTGCCTCATTTCATACCTTGTATTACAAACGTAACACTTGTGCCATAGCGTACGTAACATAGAGTTGACTTGCTACAGTAATATAACCATTTAACGTACATAATGTACCACTCATAGCTTACGTTAACTCGGAGTTGACATCTCATGTCCACATCTACGCCGAAAGTTGCCGACACTTCGGACCCTGTCCGATTCTCTTCATAACGTACGTTATATACTCAACGTAATATACGTTACGGCTGTATCTTAACGTACGTAAACTCCTATGCTTAACGTATGTTATGCTTGTATTTAGACAAAGTCCTCTGATCAGGCGACTGCATCTCACCTGATGCTTTAACGTACGTAATGCATGATACATAACGTACGTTATACTTACCAACTTATCGTACGTAAGCTCCTCAGTTTAACGTACGTATTGGCTTCTGAAGTTAGCCAAAATAATTGCTCCTGCCTATCATATCAACATACCCAATTCGTATACACGACATACTTAATACATATACTTGTCCTAATAACATTCTCACATGATATACCCGATATCAGAATTAAAAGAACCTGATACATGATGTCTTCAAATGCAATTGTCGACCAAGTACGACGATTATATCAATACAGTTGTCTCAGTCCTTTAATTATTTTATCCATACTATACATATTTCACACTGTACAATATAACTCGGATAAAATAACATTAAACAACTATAGTAGAAATTCAGGATATCACACTGGCAGGCCCCCTGATGCTGCCTGGCAGCTTCCAGGCTGTTGGGTACCGGGTCTTGTTTTTCAGTATAATTTCGAAAATAGATTTTTCTAATATTAAATAATTATTAATTTGATTAAATCATTAAATTTGGAATTTTTAATGACAGGAAAATTTAAAGAAAATATTTTAAGGGTTTATTATGGACGAAATTAAATTGTCAATTGTTGTTCAATTAATTGAATTAATTCAAACCATTACTTGTTGTGTGTTTGACATATTTATGTGATGGGGATGTGGTTCATGGACTTAGTTTTTGAATCATTATTATTCGATGGGGTTGTAAAGGCCGTTTTGAGCCTATTTATTTTACTAGAAAATTTGTATAGGATGCAATTTTTCAAATATAAAATTTATAAGTAATGACGAAGACCGGAGGAAGATCCGCTCGAGAAGACGAAGATTCAAGACCGAAGATATGTAATTAGATTATGATGTTTTTGTTCTAGGAACGGTCCATGAACTGCATGTTGTTAGTTTTAGGTTGTGTATGTTTTCATATTGTATGACAAACAAACAAACTGAAAAACCGCGCTAATAAACGGATTAAGTGGAACCTATAATTGCGTTAATACTTATCTTTACAAACACTAAGTTATAAAGGTTACGAGGTTTCCTACCCTCCGTCAAACTCTTGAAAAATTGAAATAAACTGAAATATTATTCTTCCGAGTATGTCGGGGTAATATTTTTGGGGAAGGTTGATAAATTCCTAGAGTGCATTAGATGCCTTTAGTTGTGACAAATCAAACCCCTAGAAACCATATGGGTTGCCGGGTAGATTCAATTGTCAGACTAATAGGAGTGGACGGTTTAAACTTAGATAGATCAGCGAGCCATAGAAGCCGAATGGGTTGAGGGCAAGTGAACTAGGGGTAAAAGAAGATCGAATCATCCATTCGATGGGTTGGTGTTAGACACCACTTTATAAGGACTGGTAGAATAGAAACTGTATGGGTTGCCCTCTATTAAACATTATAAAGAACTCGATCACCACTAAGAAGTTAACTGTGACATCCAGATTTCACATGGGAGTGTACAAATGCCAATAAAATAGTGGAAGTCGAGTTTTGAATAAATAAAGTCCTTAAATTCTTTACTCGGATCATAATTAAACAATCACTAACAAATCTTAAGTTATTCTTTGCAGCTAACAAAATATCTCAAAATGACAATGAACCCACTCGCTATACTACTTGAAAAGAACGTCCTGACTGGTACGAACTATGTGGACTGGCTTTGGAACTTGAGGATTGTCCTCACTATGGAAATGCTGGGATACGTCTTGGAGGCGGACATTCCAGCGGCTCCTACAAGAGCCGAGTCAATCAGAAAGATGTCAATGCCCATGAGAAATGGGTAAAAGACGATGTAAGAGCGCGAGGGTATATGCTAGGCTCAATGACTAATGAGATTCAATGTGCCCAGGAAAAGATGACATCTTCGAGAGCCATATTAGCGCACCAGGCTGAGCTCTATGGAGAGCATAGTCGAATTGTTAGATATGAGATATCAAAGCAATTATTCGGCGCCAAGATGAAGGAAGTAGAGAGGGTTGGGGACCATGTCCTCAAGATGATCTCGATGATTGACAGATTGGAAGCTCTTGGTTTTCAGATGCATGCATCTCTCCAAACTGACCTTATCCTGCAGTCACTTCCTGACTCCTTTTCCCAGTTTGTCATGAACTTCAACTGCAATGAGATTGTATATAACTTAGTTGGGCTAATGAACAAACTAACGACTGCCCAGTCTCAGATGAAGATAAAGGGAAAGGAAGTTGCACTTGTGATTTCTTCTGGGACTTGGAAGTCAAGGAAAAGAACAAAAAGCAGTTAGGTCCAGTAGCCAAGATCAATAATGGAAAGGGCAAATCCCCAATAGTTCAAAAGAGCAGGGGGGAGATAAAACAGATGTGTGCCTTAACTGCGGTGATCTAGGCCACTGGAAGAGGTATTGTCCAAAGCTTGAACGTAATGCATCTTCAGGTACGGAACTACTGGTTTTAGAAACAATTTGTTCTGTAACTGTATATTCTACTTCTTCGATACTTGATTCAGGTGCGAGTTCTCATATTTGTACAATGAATCAGGATCTGGAACGAAGTAGGAAGCTGGATTCAAGGGAGGTGATGGTCACCATCGGAAGTGGACATAGTGTCGAGGCTTCTGATATTGGATCTCTTATGTTGAATTTAGAATCTGGTTTTATTCCTACTTTAGATGATGTACTTGTTTTGCCCAAGGCGCATAAGAATATTGTATCAATTCCGGTCATGGACCAAAAGGGATTTCACTTCTTTATTGGAGATGGGTCTTGTCGTATTTATTTCAGAAATAAATTGGTTGGTACTACTAAATTATTAAATGGTTTATACCATTTGAATCTAAAAAATAAAACAACTCTGAACACTATAACTAGGAGGTGTGGTAGGGATGAAACAAACCAAGCACTTAAGTGGCATCTTAGACTTGGTCATATTGGTCAAACCAAGGTTCATAAAATAGAGAAAGATGGGCTTACGGGTGCATTGGGATCAGATCCCTATCCAACTTGTGAATCTTGCCTTCAAGGCAAAATGACTAAGTTACCCTTCGCAGGGACTTTTGAAAGAGCTGCTGAAAAACTTGGATTGATCCATACCGATGTCTGTGGCCCTTTTGAAGTGGCACGAGATGGATTTCAGTATTTCATTACATTTACTGATGACCATACTAGGTATGAGTTCGTGTACTTAATGAAACATAAGTCTGAAGCTTTTGATAAGTTCAACGAATTTAAAGCCCTAGTTGAAAATCAAACAGGTAACCGTGTTAAGACTCTTCGGTCAGACCGAGGTGGTGAGTACATGAGTACCGAGTTTGATGAGTTCTTAAAAGAACTAGGAATAGTGTCACAATTCACTCCTCCAGCTACTCCATAAATAAATGGTGTATCAGAAAGAATGAACCGAACTTTATTGGACATGGTTCGCTCCATGCTTAACTACACTGATCTACCAATTTATCTGTGGGGTCATGTGCTCCTTACTGCTGCACATATCTTGAATAGATGTCTTTCCAAATCCAGTCCTAAGATTCCATATGAGATGTGGAGAGGTAGGAAACCAAGTCTTAATCACATTAGGATTTGGGGATGCCCTGCTTATGTCAAGAAGACTAAAGTAGAGGAATTGGAAGCTAGGTCTGTGAAAGATCGTTTCATAGGATATCTAGGGGATTCCATGGAATATCTATTCTACATGCACGAAGACCGTAGGATCATTGTTGCTTTACAAGCACACTTCCTCGAAGATGAGTTCATTCAGGAAGGAGGTGCAGGTAGAAATATTTTTTTAGAAGAAATAAAGGAAACACCAGATGAGACACATGTGCAAGATATTTGAACCGAACCTTCTGAAATACAAATGCAACCTCACAAGTCTAGTAGAATTTCTCAATTGCCTGAGAGGTATGGCTATCTGCATCAAGAGGAACTGCGTGCCCATGAGATGACAGAAAGTAGTCAAGAGAATGATCCTTCTACATACGACCAAGCGATGGTAGATGTTGACTCTACCAAGTGGCAAGAAGCTATGGAAGTTCAGATTGACTAAATGCATGCTAATCAGGTCTGGACTTTAGTAGATCATCCCAAAGGCATAATACCTATTGGAAACAAATGGATATATAAAAGAAAGACTGATGGAGATGGCAAGGTTGATACCTATAAGTCCAGGCTTGTGGCAAAGGGTTATTCCCAAAGAGAAGGAATTTATTACTTCGAGATGTTCTCGCCTATAGCTATGATTAAGTCTATTCGCATGATGCTTGCCATAGCAGACCACTTAGATTATGATGTGAAAACGACATTCCAAAATGGATTCCTCGAGGAGGAGATTTACATGGAACAACCTGAGGGATTCATATCTAAAACCAGTATTTATAAAGTACGCAAACTTCAGCGTGTCAGTTATGGACTGAAGCAAGATTCGCGAAGTTGGAATATTTGTTTTAATGAGACAGTCAAAGAGTTTTATTTTGTCCAAAACGAATAGGAGCCCTGTATTTACAAGAAGGTTAGTGGGAGCAAAATTGCGTTCTTAATAGTATATGTAGATAACATTTTACTTATAAGAAACGATGTAGGAATGCGCAGTTCTGTGAAAGCTTGGATTTCTACAGGGTTCTCAATAAAAGACATGGGAGAAGCTACCTATATTCTGGGTATTCGCCTCTACCGGGATAAAGCGAAAAGAATGTTAGGTCTTTCCCAAGCCCTCTATATAGAAAAGATCCTGAAACGATTTTGAATGGAATATTCTAAAAGAGAGTTCCTTCCTATGCAACATGGTGCAAAACTTTCCTTAGAGATGTGTCCTCAAAGTGAGGAAGACAGAAGGGAAATGAGTAAGGTGCCCTATGCTTCAGTAGTAGGTAGCCTTATGTACGCTATGATTTGCACTAGACCGGACATTGCCTATGTTGTGAGTGTAGTAAGTAGGTTTCAGTCAAATCTAGGGCAGGAACATTGGACTGCTAACATTCTTAAGTACCTAAGGAGGACTAAAGACTTGGTTCTTACATATGGCGGAGGAGAACTTAGAGTGATGGGTTATACGGACTCAGATTTTTCGGGGGACATGGATGCTCAGATGTCCACATCAGGGTATATCTTTACTCTGAATGGTGGGGCAGTTTCTTAGACAAAGTGCCAAGCAAAGTTCGACTGCTATCTCTACATGTCAAGCTGAATATTAGGCAGCCACAGAGGCTACTAAAGAAGCTTTTGGATTAAGAAGTTCACTGAGGAACTTCAAGTGGTTCCTAACGCAGAGAAGCCCGTGACGCTGTCTTGTGACAACTACGGAGCTGTTGCACAGGATAAGGAGCCTAGGTCTCACCACAACACCAAACATATTGCGAGAAAATATCATTTTGTTAGAGAAATGGTTTAGGAAGGGAATGTTATACTGCAGAGAGTAGACACAGCAAATAACATTGCTGATCCGCTTACCAACTATCTCATAACATCTTACAGAGACATCTAGAGAGTATGGGTATTAGATACCATAGTTTGTGGCATTGAGTGTAAATGGGAGATTGATAGGAATATGCCCTTAAATGCCACTCAGAGGATGATAGAGTGAGAGCATTGCATTGTTATTATGAATATCATATTAAATAAGGCATTTATCATTTCTATATTATTGTATATCAAAAGGCATTGTGATTTGGTTTATAAAATAATAGTCCTTATATTTGAGAGCAAACATTCCACTTCTTATGGAGATAAGGAGAAAGGCACTGGAAGTGTTTGGGACTCGAATGCTTAATTGGTTCGCAAGTCGATAAAACTTAACTGGGCACTAAGTTTATACAAGATTTATATAATATGTACTTTGACATGTTGGGTGTCTGTCTTCACTAAGGGTTAATGGGAGCACACGTTATAGGTATGCTAATGGGATTAGTATACTCGAACACAACTCACCTCGATACGGTCACATGAACATCACTCAGGGATTGTCAATGACTGAATCGAAAGGTTGTGATAGGTATACGTGGACCTTTGACTTGAGGTTTCAGTAGGAGATGTGCTTGTGACATTAAGTTAGTCATTAGAGTAGTTCGATCCAATCGCCGGTTGGTGGGGTCAACCTCAAAATGCAACTTAATGGGCAAGTAGCAGTCTCTACTGATTACCAAGATAGAATTCTTTCTCTTGTAAGTGAGCAGGTAAATATCATATGTGGTTAATGGAAAATGAGATCATAAGTCTTTGGCCAAAGCATTTAGAGCTAGTTGTATTTGATACACGATAGCTCAGTGATCTCGATTTGCATTAACAAAATGCATAGAGTCAAGTTACAATAGGGTTTGATTTACCGTGACCCTAATACTTGACTGGAATATATGATTGAAGGGTTTATACGTATACGGTATTCACGACATAATGGTTCTGAATGATCCCTTCATTTATTCTCAGTCGAGGTTTACAGTGCGGCCCGCTAGGCTGGCTAAGTGTTGCCCGCACTCATTGGTTCCTCCAATGCCGCCTGAGACGGACCTAAAAAGTCACGCATCAGGATCGTTATGGATAAATATGAATTTATCATCTCTCTATTAATATTAGATATTGGATATCTAATTATGATTTATTGGATAAATCAAATAGTGGTCTTATAAATTAAATTAAGTTACTGGTTAATTAATTTAATTCATAAATAATATTTCTTAGAGAAATATATTTGTATTTGATATAATTAATTAATTGGATTAATTAATTAGTATAAATACATTGGTGATAAAACAGAGTGTATTTAACGTAGTCGTTTGACGAATGTCCGGTACACGAGCCGAGTGACTTGGCCCGTTTCCTAGCACCTACCTAAGGCCGCCCCCTCCCCTCCATTATTGTCTTGGTGTTGCTTTTAGTTTTTAGTGAGATATGGCATGTTAGTTCCTCACATGCTTCCAAAATGAAGTGATAAGTTTTATATTATCAAATCATTTTAATATCTCACCCTTTTATCATGAAGTCTTATATAATGATAAAAGAATAACGCCAATCTAACCTAATGCATGTTACGGCCGAGAGCTAGTTAACAAGGAGGGAGAAAAAATTTCTTTGCTCATTTTCTTCATCTTAGAGGTGTGAGAATAGTAAGAAAAATTAGAGAGAATTCCTACGATAATTTTCTAGCCGTGTTCTTGAAGAACGGAGTTTCGTTGAATTTTCCGGTCAACATACGATGCGTATGAAGTAGAGACACTTGGCATCTTTGGTTTTTTGATCATTCATCAAGGAAGAACAAATTAGATTCGTGTTCATGTATCTAACCGGAAAAGGCTTGCTCGGGTTTTTCCTTCGAAGATCATATTATTAAAGGACTACAAGGGTAAGTATTATTTGATTCTCATCTTCGTTATTTTTATATTCATTTATACGATGCTTATACGATCCGTTTTGGGATTTGGTTTTATCCGGTTAGACCGGTTTATTTTGTTAGGAGTATGCCTTCGAATGCCACTCAGAGGATGTTGAGTGAGGGCATTGTACTTGTCATTATGTAAATCATTATCATTAAAGCGATTTAAGATGGATGATTCTAAAAGAGGGTTCATTCCGATGCGACATGGAATAAAACTCTCCTCGAAGATGTGTCCTCAAAGTGAGGAACAACGAACGGAAATGAGTAATATACCATATGCTTCGGCCTTGGGTAGCCTTATGTATGCTATGTTGTGTACGAGACCTGACATTGCGCATGCTGTGAGCGTGGTAACTAAGTTTCAGGAAAACCCAGGTAAGGAACATTGGACTACCGTAAAGAATGTTCTCAAGTACTTAAGAAGGACTAGAGATATGGTTCTTATGTACGGCGTTGGAGAATTGGATGTGGTGGGATTCACTGATTCAGACTTCCAAGGATAGAAAGACGACTCGATGTCTACTTCTGGCTACATATTTACTCTTAATGGAGGATCAGTATCTTGACGTAGCGCCAAGCAAAGTGCGACTGCTGATTCCACTTGTCAGGCTGAGTATCAAGCAGCCTCAGAGGCTTCCAAGAAAGGGTTCTGGATTAAGAAGTTTCTGGGAGAACTTCAAGTGATACCATGTGCTAAGCTGCCTGTTCTGCTGTACTGCGACGACGATGGAGCTGTAGCGCAGGCCAAGGAGCCGAGGTTTCACAACAGCACCAAATACATTGAGAGGAAGCATCATCTCGTAAGAGAATTTGTTCGCAAGGGATACATTGTGCTGCACGGAATAGACTCGGCTGACAACATCGCTGATCCACTGACCAAGCCACTTTCTCAGACTAGCTTGGAGCGTCATCTGGAGAACATGGGTATTAGATACCATAGTGTGTGTTATTGAGTGCAAGTGGGAGATTGTTATGAGTATGCCCTCGAATGCCACTCAGGGGATGTTGAGTGAGGGTATTGTACTTGTAATTATGTAAATCATTATCATAAGGCAAATGAATGTTTCTTTATTTACTGGTAGTTACTGGCATTCCTAACTCGTAAATATACATATAGAAACTAGTCCGTGTATTTGAGAGCAAAACGTTCCACTCCTTATTGGATAAAGGGGACGGCACTGGAAAGGTTTATAGCTCAAATACTTAATCGTTCGAAAGTCGATGAAACTTGACTGGGCGTTGAGTTTATGTGAAGACTTGTATGACCTGTTCTTTGACATGGAGAGTGACTGTCGAACACTAATGGTTAGTAGTAGCACACGTTATAGGTATGCCAATTGGATTAGTATACTCGAACCGACTCACCCTCGATTCGTCACACGGATTTCACTCCGGGATAGTCAATGACTGAATCGAAAGGTTGTGATAGGTATTCGTGAACCTTCGACTTGAGGATTTAGTAGGAATGTGCTTGTGATGTTAAGATTTTCATTAGGGTAGTATGACCCTGTAAACCGGAAGGCGGGGGTCAACCTCGACGTGCGTCTTGACGGGCAAGTAGCAGGTCCTACTGAATACCAAGATAGAATTCTTTCTCCTGTTAGTGAACGGGTTATATGTCATATGCGGTTATTAGATGATAAGATCATAGGGAGATATGATGAGAATATATGGGAAGACCAAATCTCCTTGGACAATACTTGAAGCTCACGATTTTGGTAAGAGAAAATAAAAGAGAAAAGTTTTTCCAAGGCTTCACCATATTCTTAATCATCTTCACTTCTCTTCCTAAGTTTTTCTTGGAGAAAATATTTGTGAGATAGAGAGATTATAGATTAAACACTTAGAGTGTTCTAATCTTGATTAACAAAGCTTCTACAATCTTGTTCTAGCCGTATCCTTGGAGATAACGAGGTTTAGTTGTTCCGGTCGTTTCTCCGGCGCGTGACAAGTAGAGACGCAGTCCTTTCGGTGTTGGATCATCCAAGAGCTTGGAGCAAATTAGATCGTAGGGAATTCATCTCAAGCTTGGGGAATAGCTCAAGAGAAGGAATATATTTAATCAATGGACTACAAGGGTAAGTTCTTGCATCTCTTGTATTTCGTTTTAATATTCGTATATACGTAGCTCGATCGATCCTCGTAGGGATTCGGATCGAATTAATTTTAGTTTTACCGCTTCCGCTGGGCCTTCTTTTAAGGCACCGAATCCCAACATATTTTCCACTGTGTATCTCATTTTTATTCACCGAATACCAACAGGGCGTTGGGCATGTTTTCCATCGTTATTTAGCCGGTATTCTTGTAATAATTATGTTGTCATTGTTTTCTCGCGAAGGTTGTAGGTTTTCAGGGCCTTTCGGTCGAGCTATGTTTTTTGGAGTTGTTCGTGTGTTAATCATCGAGGCAAGTGTTCTTATCTATATGATTTATATTGTGTGAATTGAGGTTGTAAAATGAATTTGTGATGGTTGTTCATTTTTGTTGATTTTGCATTATATGGGTCACTGTAGATGTTATGTTAAGTTAGAGTCGACTTGTTGCTTGTCATAGAGACATGTCAATAGAGACGTGATGTCGGTTAGATAGTACACTTAGTCGTGTGCTGTAATGATTTGGTGATCATTGGGTTGTGTGGAATTAAGTTGTGTGTTATGGAGTTGGGTTGGTTGTAATGGTTTGATCGGTTGTTATACATGTTGATGTGTAGCGATGCGTATAGGATTGTTAGGTTGTTGCAAATCTGTATCGGTCGTGGTTATGTGCCGGATAAGTGGACATTTCTATCGAGTGTCTTGACTATATATATTGTGATTAACGATTGAGATAATGCGGGTTGTAAACATAAGTGTGTGAGTTGTTCTTCCACCTGGGGAGGGTCCGACGGGGCCTCTGGGGGCCGATACTAATAGGTACGGCCACGAAAGTAGTTTCCCACCTTGGGAGGGTCCGACGGGGCCTCTGGGGGTCGATAATAGTGGGTACGGCCATGGGTTACCAAGTGTGGTTTTCGTCATGTTGATGATGTTGATGTTCTAGATAATTGTGATATATCTAGAATATCACGATGCTTTTGTGCTCGATGTTGAGATACATTATATATAGGATTTTGGGTACTTGGCTAGAATGGCACTAGAATAAATGTTGCCTGTGTCTTGTCCCTAGATTGTAATGTTTTGGTGTCGGAATGCGGGCTTTGTTACTGCGTTCTTGCATTGTGGTTTGAAGAAAATTAGAGTTGAGACCCTAACGATCGTGTAAAGTTTGTTTTGCATAAAATGACTTTGGGCCGAGAACCCAATTTTCTTGAAATGATTTTGTAACTAAGGATGTGAGGTCCAGAAGGATTTCCTATTTATAAAAATGTTTGTTACATGAAACGAGATTTGGGCTGAGACCCTATTGTTTTCGAAAAAGGTTTATAATCTTGGACTTGATGTCCCAAAAGACTTTCTATCAATTTCTAGAACTCCCGAGTTGATAAATTACTTTCAAGGACTTAAGTCGTACTTTAAATATTGAAAACCTCTCAGGAACTTCTTTCATGGTGTAATATCCGTACCTTCTATTTTTGTTAATTTCTATTTTTGGTGTATGTGTGTTTCGGACGACTCGCTTGTTACTGTTTTGAAATTCTGAACCTATTTTGTTCTTGGAGATTTTCCGTTTGGACGAGTTTCGAGGATGTTTTTGCATAATTTCATCTTGAATTATATCTTGTCGCATGTACGTTCGATTCTCGTAAAACTCGTTCGTTTTCGTTGTTTCTTGGTTTGCATAAGTTTGTATTGTTGAGTTGGTCGTGTTGAAACTTTCGGTTTGTTAAACCAACGTCGTATCGTATTATTCGGGCAATTGGGCCATTTTTGTAATTTCCCATAAGTTTAGGGGAATTTCATTTTCCTTATCATATTACGGGCTCTCCGGTGATCGAAGTTGTATTTTTTTTTCAGCGCTCAACTCTGTCGTCTTGAATATTCCATGTTCGTATTTCTGGATTCTGGCCTTGCTTTGCATTTCGACTTCTTTTTGTGCTGTCGGCAGCAGTGTACTGAGCACTACTGGACTGCTGCCTGAGTAGCGCACGCCGCTCCTGTTTTCCTTGCGCGCGCTAGTGCTAAGTGGTTAACGTACGCTAACTTGGAGTTAGTAGCATGCGCTAACGATTTCAGCGGGCTGGGCAGTAAGGTCAGTATTTCGGCACTGGACCAGGTAGCGTACGCTAATTCAGCGTTAACGCACACTAATTCCTAACATTAGTGCACGCTAATCATGTTAGCTTGAGTACGCTAACGATAGGACAGTAGGCTGACTGCTTTTCCACACCCCGTTAGCGCACGCTAATGCTTGTGTGTAGCGTGCGCTAAGCCTGTTTAATATATATAGGACAGCAGTAGTCAACTTCGTCATTTTTCCATCATTTCTTATCCTTATCGGCTTTGAGCGATTCCAGACGAGGGTTAGGGCCGATTCCGACTGAATATCATCATCCACTACCATACGTGCATTCCTTGCATGAATTCTTCAAGTTCCTAACACTTTCACCATCCGAATCAAGATAAGAGTCCCTGAAACCCTTGTTTTGAGATTTTGGGGAAATTTTGGGGATTTCTTGGGATTTGACTCTTTTAGTCCGAATTATCATTGGATTATTGCTAGACTTCGATCGCGTACTTGTAATCCTTCATTTTTATTGAGGATTTGTGGTTTTAAACTCCAAGTTTTCCATTGTTCGTCACTTATAGTCGACGATACCCAAGTTATGTTCGACAAATGGTTGCAGCGGGTAGAACTAGGATGTATTCCAATGTTTTCGTAGTTTTAAGATTGGTTGTTCATCGTTATTGTGTTAGGATTGTATTTGTGAAGATTATTCGGGCCAAAACCTTTCCGTTCGCCGTTTTCCTTCACGTCGTATTAATCAGGCAAGTACATGTATTATATCTCATTATGTGTGTACGGTTTTGATGCGAATGATGTAAACTGTATTATTGAATGAATGTGATTGTTACTCTTCCACCTGGGGATGGCCTGTGGCCTCTGGGGGCCGATACCAATGAGTACGGCCACGGAAGTGGACTTGGGTGCATGTGTTGATGTTCTTCCACCTGGGGACGGTTCGACGGGACCTCTAGGGGCCGATACTAATGGGTACGGCCGCGGAAGTGGTTTCTCACTTGGGGATGGTTCGACGGGACCTCTGGGGGCCGATACTAATGGGTACGGTCGCGAGTCACCAAGCGTGGATATTTGTGATGTGGAAAACTTGATTATTTACCGTTTTGGTGTAAATGTGATATTCCGGAGTATTGATTCTCAAAATGATTGTTCCTAATGATTTGTTTGCGTTGAATCGTGTATGTATATAATGTTGTGTAATTGTGTACTTGCACTAGCTATTCGAATGCTAACCCCTTAAATGGGGGAAATGCGTCTTATGCATTTCAGGTACTGGTCGAGCTGAGGAGCTGGCACGGGATGCGCACGCAAAGGATGGGTTGGCATGATGATGTGGCTCGAGTCTGTATTTTTTTGTTTTGTCATTGCATTGTCGAGTACTAGAGTTAGACTGTTTACTTTTGAATTTGGTTTAAGTCCCCTGCGTGGGCAATGAATTGGTATTTAACTTATGTTTCATGTACTCCGTTAAAATGTTTTGGTCGAGGCCACGGCCTTATTTACTTTTTGAGTGCATCTTTTGGGATTTCATTGTGGTTTAGGTGTCATGTGTTAGCCTGGTAGACCTCACGAGGGTTCTATGGCGTGTAATATCCCATTTGTGAATTGGGGTGTTACATTTATGGTATCGGAGCCTTAGGTTTTGAATACCTAGGCTGTCGGTAAATTTTGGGTCTGTCAGTTGCGTCGTTAGAGCCAGTCGTTGAGCTTAATATCATCATGTTGCCGTCTTTTCGTGCGACCCGTGGCTGTAAGTCTCCTCGAACTCTTATACTTCTATAATTCGTTCTCTTGTGTTGTTCGGAATTGTGAATTGTGATGCCAACCTTGTAAAGTGTGAATCTTTATGATCTTGTTCTTTTCATATTTTCTTCAGTATGTTGAGAGGTCGTGGTAGACCAGCGAGGGGACGCGGCCGAGGCCGTGGTCGAGGTGCTGATAATGAAGAAGGCTCACTTTCTCAGTCCTCTGTGGACTCAGCCTCTCACTCAGTGCCGTCGGGTAATAATGTCGACGCTGGCGCTACTGCTGTACTTCAGCAGTTAATAGCCCAACTTGCTCAGATAGCTCAGGGTGGACGCCAGAATCTGCGCCTGACACCTGAAGAGGAAGCTAGTAAGTGGCTTCAGACGGTGACTAAGATGCACCCTCCTCGTTTCTCCGGATCTTCTGACTCCCTCGGTTGGGAGAATTGGCTTTTTCAGTTGTCCAGTACCTTCGATGCCGTAGCTTGTCCCGAAGATAGGAGGGTACATATTTCCCAGTACCTCCTGGATAAGGAAGCTGAGGAATGGTGGGAGGCCGTTGCGCCCAGAGACCGTCGGGCTACTTGGGAGGAGTTCAGGGCTGCTATGGAAGCAAAATATTGTCCGCCGCCAGTCAAAGAACGCAGAATTGTGGAGTTCTTCACTGCCACACCCCAGGATGTGCCGATTTCGCAGGCCATTATCTCTTACAATCAGCAGTTGGGTTTTGTGAGAGATCAGGTGAGGACGGAGGCCGATAAAATCCGTTACTTCAATATGCGCATGAAGCCGCATATCAGGCAGAGTATGGCACCGCTCATGTGTGCCACTTTGAACGAACACCAGGATCGCGCTCTAGCGACCGATATGGTCGTCCCGGAATCAGAGTCGGTTTCGGAAGCTAAGAAGCAGAAGACTACTGGTGGATTCTCAGCTGGTAAGGGTGGTCAGTTTTCGAGGTCTCATTCTGCTCCTACATTTGGGAAGAGGCCGTTTCATCAGGCCTGTGGATCTCAGGGTAACCGTTCAGTCCAGTCTGTTGCACCTGGTGGGAGAGTTTGTTTTAATTGCAGTCAGCCCGAGCACGTTATGAAGGATTGCCCATTTCCGTTTGTTGCTTGCTTTACTTGCGGATAGACTGGGCAGCGGGCAGCTCATTGTGAGAGGGCCACTAGGGCCGCTAGAGTTCCGACTACCACTGTCGATCAGAGGGATCACAGCACTCTAGCTACTCATGTTCCGCAGAGTTCGGGTCGTGGTAGGGGTCGGGGTCAGCCGGATCGCCATGCAGCATCGAGTTTGGGTTCAGTTCATCCCCGATTGTATCAGATGAGGCGCACAGAGGAGGCAGACGTTCCGGTGGCGTCAGGTACCACTCAGATCCTTTCTCATCCAGTTTCAGTGCGTTTTGATTCGGGTGCTGCCCACTTCTTTATTGCTTCGGACTGTGTGAGCCGTATTGGTTTTGACTGCTTGTTTCAGTGTGAACCGTTTGTAGTGGGTACGCCAAGCGGGGATCGTATGGTTGGGGACCGGGAAGTTAGGGATTGCCCAGTGAGGATCGGGAGCCGGGATTGGCCCTCGAATCTCATTGTTATAGACCTTAAGGGTTAGGATTTGATCCTCGGGGACGATTGGTTGGACCGTCACGGTGCTATCATGAACTATCGGACACGTACCATCTCGATAGTGGCCTAGGACAGCACCGAGCATACTCTCGTCGGTTGTAAGCCAGGTAGATCGGGGAGTGTGATTAGCGCCTTGAAGGCGATGAAACTTCTGAACTAGGGTTGTGTCAGCTACTGGTGTTATGCTCTGAAGGCGAAAGATGGTGGAGTTGATTTGTCGTCAATTCCAGTTGTTAGTGAATACCCCGACGTATTTCCAGGTGACTTGCCGGGATTACCAACACATCGAGAGGTGGAGTTTCCTATTGATCTAGAGCCGAATGCGGCCCCTATTTCTCGAGCTCCGTACCGTATAGCACCGTCGGAGATGTTAGAATTGAAGAATCAGTTGGGAGAGTTGTTAGAAAAAGGGTATATTCGACCGAGCGCATCGCCTTGGGGTGCGCCTGTACTTTTTGTTAAGAAGAAGGATGGATCGCTTCGTTTATGCATCGACTGTCGAGAATTAAACAAGTCAACCATAAAAAATAAATACCCTTTGCCCCAGATTGACGATTTCTTTGATCAGCTTCAGGGGGCGACAGTCTTTTCAAAGATTGATTTGCGATCGGGCTACTACCAGTTGAGGATTCGGGACATCGATATACCGAAAGCTGCCTTTTGGACGACATATCGCCATTACGAGTTTGTGGTTATGCCTTTTGGGCTAACCAATGCCCCAGCAGTGTTCATGCAGTTGATGAACAAAGTTTTTATTGAGTATCTGTACAAATTCGTAGTCGTCTTTATCGATGACATTCTTATCTATTCGCGGAGTCGGGAGGAGCACGCCTTACATCTCTGGATTGTATTAGACAGTTTGATAGCTGAACAGTTGTACGCGAAGTTCTCTAAGTGCGAGTTTTGGCTCGAGGAAGTGATGTTCCTCGGGCATGTGATTTCAGCAGAGGGAGTTCGGGTAGATCCACAGAAGATAGAGGCCGTGATGGCTTGGGAGCCGCCTAAGAATGTGAAGGAGGTGAGGAGTTTTCTGGGTCTTGCCGGCTATTACCGTAGATTTGTTGAGGGATTTTCTAAGATCGCTAGACCACTCACTCAGTTGCTCCAGAAAACTCAGAAATTCGAGTGGACTGCAGACAGACAGGATAGTTTTGACGAGTTAAAGAGATGTTTGACTACCGCACCCATTTTAGCATTGCCTCAGGGGAACGAGGATTTCATAGTGTATAGTGATGCTTTGGGCCTTGGGCTTGGATGTGTTTTCATGTAGAAAGACAAGGTGATTGCTTATGCGTCCCGGCAGTTGAAACCTTATGAGGTAAATTATCCCACGCACAATCTGGAATTAGTTGCGGTCGTTTTCGCCTTAAAGATATGGAGGCATTATCTCTATGGGTCGTCGTGTAAGATTTTTACGGACCACAAGAGTCTGAAGTACATCTTCAGTCAGAAAGAGTTGAATATGAGGCAGCGTAGGTGGTTAGAGCTAATTAAGGATTACGACCTCGAGATACTTTATCATCCAGGTAAGGCTAACGTAGTGGCTGATGCGTTGAGCCGGAAACCGATGGTGTTACAAATGTTAGAGGTACTTACACCACAGAGTAGGATCCAGCAGGATTTGATTTGTCAGAATATCGAGGTTTGGGTTCAGAGAGTTCAGGGTCAGTTATGCGTTAGAGATCACCTCGTCCTTGACAGATGATATCAAGGCAAAACATTAGGATGATCCGTGTTTGGTCCAGTTGAGGGAGGATGTGAGGAAGGGGAAAGCCCCTGGATTTGTGGTTCAGGATGATGGCGTTCTGAGATTTCGCGGCAGATTATGTGTACCGAATGACATTGAGTTGAGGCAGAAGATTTTGAGTGAGGCTCATACTACGCCTTATTCCATACATCCTGGTACGAGCAAAATATACAAGGATGTGAGGATTAACTATTGGTGGAGCAATTTGAAGACATACGTTAGCGAGTTTGTGGCGAAGTGTTTGACCTGTCAGCAGGTTAAGATTGAGCATCAGCAGCCCGCGGGGTTGCTACGACCACTTCCCATTCCAGAATGGAAGTGGGAAGACATCTCTATGGATTTCATTACCGGGATGCCTAGGACTCGGACTGGAATGGACATGATTTGGGTTATTGTTGATCGACTAATCAAATCAGCTCATTTCCTGGGTATTAAGGACACTTGGGGGCCGGAGAGGCTAGCACGAGTATTTATAGCAGAGATCGTGAGATTGCATGGGATTCCTAGGAGTATTGTTTCAGATCGAGATGGCCGGTTTGTATCACATTTTTGGCAGGCTGTTCATCGAGCTTTGGGGACTGAGTTGAGACTCAGTACGTCTTACCACCCTCAGACTGACGGAGAGTCAGAGCGGACGATCCAGACGTTGGAGGATATGTTGAGAGCCTGTGCCTTAGATTGGAAGGATGATTGGGAGTCGCACTTGCCGTTGATCGAGTTCACGTACAACAATAGTTGGCATGCCTCGATCAAAATGGCACCATTTGAGGCATTGTATGGGAGGAGGTGCAGATCGCTGTTGTGTTGGGACGATGCGTCCGAGCTGATTGGTACCGAGCCCGATATGGTAGTTGAGACGAGAGAGAAGATTGCTCTGATTCGCGATAGATTGTTGACGGCCCAGAGTCGGCAGAAGTCTTATGCGGATACGCGTCGCCGGCCGTTGGAGTTTGAGGTGGGAGATCATGTTTTGCTTAAGGTGTCGCCGACACGGGGAGTTTACCGCTTCGGCCGGAAGGGTAAACTTAGTCCGAGATATATTGGACCGTTTGAGATTTTAGAGAGATTTGGAGAGCTTGCCTATCGGTTAGGCTTGCTGCCGTCCTTGAGTCACGTGCATAACGTATTTCATGTTTCCCAGCTTAGGAAGTACGTACCGGACCCTAGCCATATTATTGATTTTGGAGAGATCGAGTTGGGACCCGACATTACCATCGAGGAGAGGCCGATTCAGATTTTAGAGCGTCGGGTGAAGCAACTTCGTCATAAAACCATTCCTTTGGTTAAAGTTCAATGGTCGAGGCATGGATCCGAGGAAGCCACATGGGAGACGAAAGAGAGTATGCGGTCGAGATATCCCGAGATATTCGCGTTGTAAGTTTCGGGACGAAACTTATTTTTAGGGGGAGAGAATGTAATATCTGTACCTTCTATTTTTGGTAATTTCTATTTTTGGTGTATGTTCGTTTCAGACGACTCGCTTGTTACTGTTTTGAAATTATGAACCTATTTTGTTCTTGGAGATTTTCCGTTTGGACGAGTTTCGAGGATGTTTTTGCATAATTTCATCTTAAATTATATCTTGTCGCATGTACGTTCGATTCTCGTAAAACTCATTCGTTTTCGTTGTTTCTTGGTTTGCATAAGTTTGTATGGCGAGTTGGTCGTGTTGAAACTTTCGGTTTGTTAATCCGACGTCGTATCGTGATTTTCGGGCAATTGGGCCATTTTTGTAATTTCCCATAAGTTTAGGGGAATTTCATTTTCCTTACCGTATTACGGGATCTCCGGTGATCGGAGTTGTATTTTCTTTCAGCGCTCAACTCTGTCGTCTCGAATATTCCATGTTCTTGCTTCGTATTTCGACTTCTTTTTGTGTTGTCGGCAGCAGTGTACTGAGCAGTACTGGACTGCTGCCTGAGTAGCGCACGCTACTCCTGTTTTCCTTGCGCGCGCTAGTGCTAAGTGGTTAGCGTACGCTAACTTGGAGTTAGTAGCGTGCGCTAACAATTTCAGCGGGCTGGGCAGTATGGTCAGTATTTCGGCACTGGACCAGGTAGCGTACGCTAATTCAGCGTTAACGCACGCTAATTCCTAACATTAGTGCACGCTAATCATGTTAGCTTACGTATGCTAACGAGAGGACAGTAGGCTTACTGCTTTTCCACACCCCGTTAGCGCACGCTAATGCTTGTGCGTAGCGTGCGCTAATCCTGTTTAATATATATAGGACAGCAGCAGTCAACTTCGTCATTTTTCCATCATTTCTTATCCTTCTCGGCTTTGAGCGATTCCAGACGAGAGTTAGGGCCGATTCCGACTGAATATCATCATCAACTACCATCCGTGCATTCCTTGCGTGAATTCTTCAAGTTCCTAACACTTTCCACCATCCGAATCAAGGTAAGAATCCCTGAAACCTTTGTTTTGAGATTTTGGGGAAATTTTGGGGATTTCTTGGGATTTGACTCTTTTAGTCCGAATTATCATTGGATTATTGCTAGACTTCAATCGCGTACTTGTAATCCTTCGTTTTTATTGAGGATTTGTGGTTTTAAACTCCAAGTTTTCCATTGTTCGTCACTTATAGTCGACGATACCCAAGTTATGTTCGACAAATGGTTGCAGCGGGTAGAACTAGGATGTATTCCAACGTTTTCGTAGTTTTAAGATTGGTTGTTCATCGTTATTGTGTTAGGATTGGATTTGTGAAGATTATTCGGGCCAAAACCTTTCCGTTCGCCGTTTTCCTTCACGTCGTATTAATTAGGCAAGTACATGTATTATATCTCATTATGTGTGTACGCTTTTGATGCGAATGATGTAAACTGTATTATTGAATGAATGTGATTGTTACTCTTCCACCTGGGGATGGCCTGTGGCCTCTGGGGGCCGATACCAATGAGTACGGCCACGGAAGTGGACTTGGGTGCGTGTGTTGATGTTCTTCCACCTAGGGATGGTTCGACGGGACCTCTAGGGGCCGATACTAATGGGTACGGCTGCGGAAGTGGTTTCTCACCTGGGGACGGTTCGACGGGACCTATGGGGGCCGATACTAATGGGTACGGTAGCGAGTCACCAAGCGTGGATATTTGTGATATGAAAAACTTGATTATTTACCGTTTTGGTGTAAATGTGATATTTCGGAGTATTGATTCTCAAAATGATCTTTCCTAATGATTTGTTTGCGTTGAATCGTGTATGTATATAATGTTGTGTAATTGTGTACTTGCACTAGCTATTCGAATGCTAACCCCTTAAATGGGGGAAATGCGTCTTATGCATTTCAAGTACTGGTCGAGCTGAGGAGCTGGCACGGGATGCGCACGCAAAGGATGGGCTGGCATGATGATGTGGCTCGAGTCTGTTTTTTTATGTTTTGTCATTGCATTGTCGAGTACTGGAGTTAGACTGTTTACTTTTGAACTTGGTTTAAGACCCCTGCGTGGGCAATGAATTGGTATTTAACTTATGTTTCATGTACTCCGTTAATATGTTTTGGCCGAGGCCACAGCCTTATTTACTTTTTGAGTGCATCTTTTGGGATTTCATTGTGGTTTAGGTGTCATGTGTTAGCCTGGTAGACCTCACGAGGGTTCTACGGCATGTAATATCCCATTTGTGAATTGGGTGTTGGGATTCGGTGATAAAATCGAATTACGCAGCAGAAAATAAACCGGTCCAACCGGATAAAACCAAACTCCAAAAACGGACCGATAAAGCATCATATGAATGAATATAAATAACGAGGATGAAAAACAAAGAATACTTACCCTCGTAGTCCTTTGATAATATAATATTCGAAGGAAAAACCCGAGCAAGCCTTTTCCCGATTACCGACACGAACATGAATCCAATTCGTTGTAGCTTGTTTGAATGATACAACACCGAAAATGCCGAATGTCTCTACTTCACACGCGTCGGAAGTTGCCCGGAAAAATTTGATAGCAATCCGTTCTCTAAGAACACGGCTAGGAATTACTATAGGAATTTATATCTTATTTTTTATATTTTGTATCCACTCTAAGATGATAAAAATTGAAGAAAAATTATCTCTCTTTCCTTTCAAAATCTCTCTCGGATGAACACAACCCACCACACACTTGCACTCTAAGTTGTATTATATGGTGGTTTTGTCAAATGTGATGATATAAATTATATAAAGGAATAATCATTCCTTTACAACTATCATGTGTAATAATGTGGGAATCTCAACTCAAGTGAGTTCCCACACACACATGCAATTATCACATCAAACCAAAAGGGGGGCGGCCCATGGAGGAAACTTCTTAGAAATGAGCCGAGTTACTCGGCTCGTGTCCTGACGTTCGACGATTTAATTCGTTAAATACACTCCATTTAATCACCAATGTATTTATATTAATTAATTAATCTAATTAATTAATTATATCAAATACAAATATATTTCTCTAAGAAATATAATTTATGAATTAAATTAATTACCCGATAACTTAATTTTAATTTATAAGACCGCTATTTGATTTATCCAATAAATCATAATTTAGATATCCAATATCTAATATTAATTGAGATATAATAAATTCACATTTATCCATCAACGCTCCAGATGCGCGACTTTGTAGGTCCGTCTCAACCGGCATTGGGAGGAACCAATGAGTGCGGGCAGTACTTAGCCAGCCTAGCGGGCCGCACTGTAAACCCCGACTGAGAACGAATGAAGGGATCATTCCAGAACTATTATGTCGTGAATACCATATACGTATAAACCCTTCAATCATATGTCCCGGTCAAGTATTAGGGTCACGGTAAAGTCAAACCCTACTGTAACTTGACTCTATGCTTTCTGTTAATGCAAATTGAGATCATCGAGCTCTCGTGTATCAAATACAACTAGCTCTAAATGCTTTGGCCAAAGACTTATAATCTCATTTGCCATTAACCGCATAGGACATTTACCTGCTCACTTATAGAAGAAAGAATTCTATCTTCATATTCAGTAGAGACTACTACTTGCCCACTAAGTTGCATTTCGAGGTTGACCCCAAACCGGCGATTGGATCGAACTACTCTAATGACTAACTTAATGTCACAAGCACATCTCCTACTGAAACCTCAAGTCAAAGGTCCACGTATACCTATCACAACCTTTCGATCCAGTCATTGACGATCCCTGAGTGATATCCATGTGACCGAATCGAGGTGAGTCGTGTTCGAGTATACTAATCTCACTAGTATACCTATAACGTGTGATTCCACTAACCCTTAGTGAATACCGGCACTTTACATGTCAAATTACACGTTATACAAGTCTTGTCTAAACTTATTGCCCAGTTAAGTTTTATCGACTTGCGAACGAGTTAAGCATTCGAGCTCTAAACACTTCCAGTGCCTATCTCCCTATCTCCATAAGGAGTAGAATGTTTGCTCTCAAATGCAAGGACTATTATTATATATACCATATCACAATGCCAGTGATATACAATAATATAGAAATAATTATTGCCTTGTTAAATATTCATAATTACAATACATATGCTCTCACTCTCTCATCCTCTGAGTGGCATTCGAGGGCATATCCCTAACAATCTCCCACTTGCACTCAATGCCACATACTATGGTATCTAATACCCATGCTCTCTAGATTTCTCTCTAAGACCTTCTGACATAGTGGCTTGATAAGTGGATCAGCAACGTTATTTGTTGTGTCTACTCTCTGCAGTATAACATTTCCTTTCTGTCTTCCTCACTTTGAGGACACATCTCTAAGAAAAGTTTTGCACCATGTTGCATAGGAAGGAACCCTCTTTTAGAATCTTCCATCCTAAATCGCTTCAGGATCTTTTCTATATAGAGGGCTTGGGAAAGACCTAACATTCTTTTCGCTCTATCCCGGTAGAGACGAATACCCAGAATATAGGTAGCTTCTCCCAAGTCTTTCATTGAGAACTCTTTAGAAAGGCAAGCTTTCACAGAACTGAGCATTCCTACGTCGTTTCCTATAAGTAGAATGTCATCTACATATAGTATTAAGAACGCAATTTTACTCCCACTAACCTTCTTGTAAATACAGGGCTCCTCTTCGTTTTGGACAAAATCAAACTCTTTGACTGTCTCGTTAAAATGAAGATTCCAACTCCATGAAGCTTGCTTCAGTCCATAAATGGCATGCTAAAGTTTGCATACTTTATGAATATTGGTTTGAGATATGAATCCCTTAGGCTGTTCCATGTAAATCCCCTCCTCGAGGAATCCATTTAGGAATGCCGTTTTCACATCCATTTGCCATATTTCATAATCTAAGTGGGCTGCTATGGCAAGCATCATGTGAATAGACTTAATCATAGCTACAGGCGAGAAGGTCTCGAAGTAATCGATTCCTTCTCTTTGGGAATAAGCCTTTGCCACAAGCCTGGCCTTATAGGTATCAACCTTTCCATCTCCATCAGTCTTTCTTTTATAGATCCATTTGTTTCCAATAGGCACTATGCCTTTAGGATGATCTACTAAAGTCCATACCTGATTAGCATGCATTGAGTCTATCTCAGCTTCCATAGCTTCTTGCCACTTGGTGGAGTCAACGTCTACCATCGCTTGGTCGTATGTAGAAGGATCATTCTCTTGACTACTTTCTGTCATCTCATGGACACCTAGTTCCTCTTGATGCAGATAACCATATCTCTCAGGTAATTGAGAAATTCTACTAGACTTGCGAGGTTGTGTTTGTATTTCAGAAGGTTGGGTTCCAATATCTTGCATAGGTGTCTCATTTGGTGTTTCTTTTATTTATTCCAAAGAAATATTTCTACCTGCCCCTCCTTCCTGAATAAACTGATCTTCGAGGAAGTGTGCTTGTATAGCAATGATGATCCTATGATCTTCGTGCATGTTGAATAGATATCCCATGGAATCCCCTGGATATCCTATGAAACGACCTTTCACAGACCTAGTTTCCAATTTCTCTACTTTAGTCTTCTTGACATAAGGTGGCATCCCTGCATCCTAATGTGATTAAGACTTGGTTTCCTACCTCTCCACATCTCATGGGGAGTCTTAGGAACGAATTTGGAAGGACATCTGCTCAAGATATGCACAAGATAGCAAGGAGCGCATAACCCCACGTATAAATCGCGTATCAAGATAGTTAAGCATGGAGCGAACCATGTCCAACAAGGTTCGGTTCCTTTTTTCTGATACACCATTTAATTGTGGAGTAGCTGGAGGAGTGAATTGTGACATTATTTCTAGTTCTTTTAAGAACTCATCAAATTCGGTACTCATGTACTCACCACCCCGGTCTGACCGAAGAGTCTTAACACGGTTACCTGTTTGATTTTCAACTAGGGCTTTAAATTCCTTGAATTTATCAAAAGCTTCATACTTATGTTTCATTAAGTACACTAATCCATACCTAGTATGGTCATCAGTGAATGTAATGAAATACTGAAAGCCAAAGGGCCACAGACGTCAGTATGGATCAATCCAAGTTTTTCAGCAGCTCTTTCAAAAGTCCCTGCGAAGGGTAACTTAGTCATTTTGCCTTGAAGGAAAGATTCACAAGTTGGATAGGGATCTGATCCCAATGGACCCGTAAGCCCATCTTTCTCCATTTTATGAACCTTGGTCTGGCCGATATGACCAAGTCTAAGATGCCACTTAAGTGCTTGGTTCGTTTCATCCCTACCACGCTTCCTAGTTATAGTGTTCACAGATGTTTTATTCTTTAGATTTAAATGGTATAAACCATTTAATAATATAGCAGTACCAACCAATTTATTTCTAAAATAAATACGACAGGACCCATCTCCAATAAAGAAGTGAAATCCCTTTCGGTCCATGACCAGAATTGATATAATATTTTTGTGCCCCTTGGGCAAAACAAATACATTATCTAAAGTAAGAATAAAACCAGATTCTAAAACCAACATAAGGGATCCGATATCAGAAGCCTCGACACTATGCCCACTTCCGACGGTGACCATCACCTCCCCTGAATCCAGCTTCCAACTTCGTTCCAGATCCTGATTCATTGTACAAATGTGAGAACTTGCACCGGAATCAAGTATCCAAGAAGTAGAATATACAGTTAGAGAACAATTTATTTCTAAAACCAGTAGTTCTGTACCTGAAGGCGCATTACGGTCAAGCTTTAGACAGTACCTCTTCCAGTGGCCTAGATCACCGCAGTTGAGGCATACATCTGTTTTCTTGTCCCCCTTGCTCTTTTGAACCATTGGGGCCTTGCCCTTTCCCTTGTCGATCTTGGCTATTGAACCTAACTGCTTCTTGTCCTTTTTTTTATTCTTGGACTTCCAAGTCCCAGAAGAAATCACAAGTGCAGCTTCCTTTCCCTTTGTCTTTATCTGAGACTCGGCAGTCGTTAGTTTGTTCATTAACCCAGCTAAGTTACATGCAATCTCATTGCAGTTGAAGTTCATGACAAATTGTGAAAAGGAGTTAGGAAGTGACTGCAGGATAAGGTCAGTTTGGAGAGATACATGCATCTGAAAATCAAGAGCTTTCAATCTCTCAATAATCGAGATCATCTTGAGGACATGGTCCCCAACCCTCTCTCCTTCTTTCATCCTGGCGCCGAATAATTGCTTCGATATCTCATATCTAGCAGTTCGGCTATGCTCTCCATAGAGCTCAGCGAGGTGCGATAAAATGGCTCTCGAAGATGTCATCTTTTCATGGGCACGGTGAACCTCATTGGTCATTTAGCCTAACATGTACCCTAGCATCCTTATGTCGTCTTTTACCCATTTCTCATGGGCATCGACATCTTCCTGATTGGCTCGGGTTCTTGCAGGAGCCGCTGGGATGTCCGCCTCCAAGACGTATCCCAGCATTTCCATAGTTAGGACAATCCTCAAGTTCCGAAGCAAGTCTACATAGTTCGGACCAGTCAGGACGTTCTTTTCAAGTAGTATAGCGAATGGGTTCATTGTCATATTGAGAGTTTTGTTAACTGCAGAGAATAATTTAAGATTCGTTAGTGATTATTTAATTAGATCCGAGTAAAGAATTTAAGGACTTTCTTTATTCATAACTCGGCTCCCACTATTTTATCGGCATTTACACACTCACATGTTAAATCCGGAAGTCTTGGGTGACTTCATAGTGGTGATCGATTTCTTTACATAGTTTAATAGAGGGCAACCCATACGGTTTCTATTCTATTATTCCTTATAAAGTGGTGTCTAATACCAACCCATCTAATGGATGATTCGAACTTCTTTTACCCCTAGTTCACTTGCCCTCAACCCATTCGGTTTATATGGCTCGCTGAACTATCTAAGTTTAAACCGTCAACTCCTATTAGTCTGACAATTGAATCTTACCCGGCAACCCATACGGTTTATAGGGGTTTGATTTGTCACAACCAAAGGCATCTAATGCACTCTAGGAATTTATCAACTTTCCCCAAAAATATTACCCTGACATACTCGGAAGAATAATATTCCGGTTTAGATTCCAATTTTCCATGAGTTTGACGGAGGGTAGGAAACCTCGTAACCTTTATAACTTAGTGTTTGTAAGTGAGAGTATTAACGCGATTATATGTTACACTTTGCACATTAATCCGTTTATAAGCGCGGTTTGTCGGTTTGTTTGTTTGTCATACAATATGAAAACATACACAACCTAAAACTAACAACATGCAGTTCATGGACCGTTCCTAGAACAAAAACATCGTAATCTAATTACATGTCTTCGGTCTTGAATCTTCGTCTACTCGAGCGGATCTTCCTCCGGTCTTCGTCATTACATATAAATTTTACATTTGAAAAATTGCATCCTATACAAATTTTCTAGTAAAATAAATGGGCTCAAAACGGCCTTTACAACCCAATCGAACAAAACAAACGATTCAAAACTAGGTCCATGAACTACATCCCTATTCAAAATTAATGCAACAATTACATTAAAATAAATACCAATAATGATTAATCTAAAATTGATCTAATCAACAAAAATTAATCCAACAATTAGAATTAATCCAATTAATTCACTTAACCGTTAATTTTAATTTGCTCCGGCAAAATAAATATTTCTTTAAATTAATTCCCTTAAAATAAAATTACCATAATTATATTTTAGTCAAATTAAATCCAATTTAATTTGCGGAAAATAAATTTACCGAACGAAATATAAAAACGGAGTCGGAAAACACAAGGCCCGGGCCAAGCCCATGCCCGACAGGCTGCCAACAAATTGACCAAATTTCAGCCCAAGAGTCTTGGCAATTTGAAATGTCAGGTCCGCCAATTTTCCGGCTCATAATTTTCGTCCCGAATCCAAAAATAATTTTCTAATTTTTATATTACACAATTAAATCAGTTTTTCAAAAGAAAAATAGATTTATATTGTAACATAAAATCATGAAAAATAATTTTTAGATGAACAATTAAACATCAATAATTAAAATAATTATGATACTAAATCATAAAAAAACAAGCATTCCAAATGCAAATATCGAATATACGATCGCAAACCTTGCTCTGATACCATTGTTGGGATTCGGTGATAAAATCGAATTACGCAGCGGAAAATAAATCAATCCAACCGGATAAAACCAAACCCCAAAAACGGACCGATCAAGCATCATATAAACGAATATAAATAACGAGGATGAAAAACAAAGAATACTTACCCTCGTAGTCCTTTGATAATATAATCTTCGAAGGAAAAACCCGAGCAAGCCTTTTCCCGATTACCGACACGAACACGAATCCAATTCGTTGTAGCTTGTTTGAATGATCCAACACCGAAAATGGCAAATGTCTCTACTTCACACGCGTCGGAAGTTGCCCGGAAAAATTCGATAGCAATCCGTTCTCCAAGAATACGGCTAGGAATTACTATAGGAATTTATATCTTATTTTTTATATTTTGTATCAACTCTAAGATGATAAAAATTGAAGAAAAATTATCTCTCTTTCCTTTCAAAATCTCTCTCGGCTGAACACAACCCACCACACACACTTGCACTCTAAGTTGTATTATATGGTGGTTTTGTCAAATGTGATGATATAAATTATATAAAGGAATAATCATTCCTTTACAACCATCATGTGTAATAATGTGGGAATCTCAACTCAAGTGAGTTCCCACACACACATGCAATTATCAAATCAAACCAAAAGGGGGGCGGCCCATGGAGGAAACTTCTTGGAAATGAGCCGAGTTACTCGGCTCGTGTCCCGGACGCTCGTCAAACGACTCCGTTAAATACACTCCATTTAATCATCAATGTATTTATATTAATTAATTAATCTAATTAATTAATTATATCAAATACAAATATATTTCTCTAAGAAATATAATTTATGAATTAAATTAATTACCCGGTAACTTAATTTTAATTTATAAGACCGCTATTTGATTTATCCAATAAATCATAATTTAGATATCCAATATCTAATATTAATTGAGAGATAATAAATTCACATTTATCCGTCAACGCTCCTGATGTGCGACTCTGTAGGTCCGTCTCAACCGGCATTGGGAGGAACCAATGAGTGCGGGCAACACTTAGCCAGCCTAGCGGGCCACGCTGTAAACCCCGACTGAGAACGAATGAACGGATCATTCCAGAACCATTATGTCATGAATACCATATACGTATAAACCCTTCAATCATATGTCCCGGTCAAGTGTTAGGGTCACGGTAAAGTCAAACCCTACTGTAACTTGACTCTATGCTTTCTGTTAATGCAAATTGAGATCATCGAGCTCTCGTGTATCAAATACAAGTAGCTCTAAATGCTTTGGCCAAAGACTTATAATCTCATTTGCCATTAACCGCATAGGACATTTACCTGCTCACTTACAGGAGAAATAATTCTATCTTGGTATTCAGTAGAGACTACTACTTGCCCACTAAGTTGCATTTCGAGGTTGACCCCACACACCGGCGATTGGATCAAACTACTCTAATGACTAACTTAATGTCACAAGCACATCTCCTACTGAAACCTCAAGTCAAAGGTCCACGTATACCTATCACAACCTTTCGATCCAGTCATTGACAATCCCTGAGTGATATCCATGTGACCGAATCGAGGTGAGTCGTGTTCGAGTATACTAATCTCACTAGTATACCTATAACCTGTGCTTCCACTAACCCTTAGTGAATACCGGCACTTTATATGTCAAAGTACACGTTATACAAGTCTTGTCTAAACTTATTGCCCAGTTAAGTTTTATCGACTTGTGAACGAGTTAAGCATTCGATCTCTAAACACTTCCAGTGCCTATCTCCTTATCTCCATAAGGAGTAGAATGTTTGCTCTCAAATGCAAGGACTACTATTCTATATACCAAATCACAATGCTAGTGATATACAATAATATAGAAATAATTATTGCCTTGTTAAATATTCATAATTACAATACATATGCTGTCACTCTCTCATCCTCTGAGTGGCATTCGAGGGTATATCCCTAACAATGGGGTGTTACACATGGTTTGTCGTTGTTTTATTATAGATATTTGCATGGTATATTTTGTATGATTGGAATAATTGTACTAGCCATTCAAATGCTAACCCCTTAAATGGGGGAAATGCGTTTCATGCATTTCATGTATGCTTAGTTCGTTGGAGTAATCACAGGGATGGCATGGAAGAAGACGAGCCACAATACTAATCAAGAGTTAGAGTTCAGCTTTGATGTTGTTGTATAGTTGAGTTATCTTCAGTCTTTCGCTATATTGTATCTTGCCCCCTGTGTGGGTACATACAGTAATGAGTTTGTATTTGGAGATATTTTTGTCGTGTGACCCCATCGGTCAGTGTATTTTAATATTTGACCTTATCGGTCAGTGTCGGTATGTAGTCTGACCCCGGTCAGTCAAACGTTTGTCGTCTCGTGGTGATTAGCCAGGTATATCCTTCTGAAAAGCGGTCTACAACGTGTAATATAAATAAATTAATAAATTTATTTTTTAAATTATTTAGGACTCTGAGGTTTTGTCTAAGGCAAATAATTATGACGAAAGCAAAGCTCAGCATACAATTGATGCTGGAAATAAAAATAACATGGGGACTGCTGAGGATGATAATTGTAGTGATGTTTGCAAAGCTCAACCTACAATTGATGCTGGAAATAAAACTAACACGGGGACTACTGAGGACGAGAATTTTGATGATGTTGGCATGAAGAGAACTTTAAATGATGCGATGAAGAATGTCGAATCTAATAAAAGATCGTCATAAAGAAGAAGAAGAAGTGATTGCCTACATGTATTTGTGTCTTTAGCCAAAGATACTACATCATGTATTTGTGTCTTTGGCCAAAGATACTACCTTACGCATATAATAATTATGTTTACGTATCCTTATATGTTTGGTATAGGTGATTTTCTATCATCGTACTAGGTTTTGTAGAGGGTAAATTCTACAGTTAATGTTGATGATGTCAGGCATGTCGCTCAAGTCGGTCGAATCGGGCACTAGCAACTTGCCAAAACAAAACACGTAAGAGCTCTTATGGAGCACTGGTGGGGTGTCAGCCGAAGAGCCTCCGACGCTCAAGTCAGTAAACAATTTTGTATCGAATAAATTGAAATAAATGAATTAAATATAATAACAATGGAATAATTAATGATGTCGATGATATCGGATGGTCAGGCACATCCGATGAGTGATCGTGATGATGCGGCAGTCGGTCAGAGGGTGAATGAGAGGTGTTGAACGGGCGTAACGGTGATATTGACGGTCAGGTATGTCCAGTGACTGGTGGAGGCGAGACGGCAGTTGAGAGCGTAGGAGAATTAGTAAGAGTTATTCAAGAGCGTAAGTTGAGTAGAGAATGACTTTGAATTCGATGATCTCATTGGATCAACGGTCTTTTATTATATATGACGGCTTGAGGTCTCTAGGGTTTCCCTCCTCAACCGCATTCATCTGTTACGTTGATCCTTTTGTTCCTACTTTAATGGAGCTTGTGGCTTTTGACACGTTCTCAAAAGTCACCTCACATGACCGTTTAGATAAACATGGCTGACGTGGTGAATCCCTGGATCCAGTCTGGTTGGCGAATATTAGCAAGCCAAGAGCCCAACGAATTTATCTTGGATAGACTGTTTGGTCCGTTGGATTTGTTGGGCTGGTTGGAAAGGCTTTGTTGGGCTTGGAAAGGATTTTTACCCATATAGTTTGGCCCCCACTCTCTAGTCGGGAGTTTCCCAGGTAGAGAGTTGGTAGAGCGACCGGAGGTCCAACAACGAGACAATTTTTCATATCTAAGAATAATTACTAAGGAAGTCACACATCAATATTGTGGCGTACCGTTGCGTTTTCAGGACAAACTGGTCGAGTCTTCGAACTTTATATATTAATGGAGGGCAGGTAGGTTTAGTTATTCTACTAGTAATAAAGTAGAATTTAACCCTTGATGTTTATGCAGGTTAGGTAGGTCTAGTCATCCCACTAGCATTAGATTGGAATTTAAATCTTTACATTGAGGGAAGTTAGGTAGGTCACTTGATGGACTAGAATGATGATCAATATGAATATTAGGAGGGCAAGTCAATCGACTCCTCTATAATTATTTGTCGGGGGCGGGTCGGTCGACCCTTTTGCTCCATTAAACAAATGCTCTTTGTTTTTATGTCATTTGGGGAAGACTAATCAATGACATGTACGGGTCGGTCAACTCGCTCGGAGTACTAAATGAGATTCCTGTGCACCATTTACTTAATTTCGGTCGGTCGAGCCCATTGACTCGAAATGATGGTGTCTAAAAGTTTCCAATATGGAGTGATATATCGCAATCACGGTGGGCCGCTCCTTTGAGATAAAATATAGCTCAATCTTCATATAGTGGTGGAGGTTAAGTCGGTTGACTCCATTTTGGAAGGCGGGTCGGTTGGCCTTAATGCCCATTATGAGACACCAGGGAGAGTAGGCCGATTTTATGATATTCACATTCCTCAAAAATACAGGATAGATAAATAAATTAAATGTATCTGCACAAGTCGGTCGGCTCACTCTATAGGTCGATTGGCTCACCCGGAGTACTAGGAGAGATTCATATGCACCGTTGACTCCATATTGTTGGAATATTTATTCCACATATTCACAAATAGTGTTTTGATAATTAAGTTGCTAAAAAAAAGAGGTGAAGCAAAACAACGAAGCAGGCGAAGACGCAAAAAGTTGCAATCTGGACTACATTAGCGCACGCTACATATCAAGGGTAGCACAAGATAACGAGAGTTATCTGCATAACAGACAAATTCGAAGTTACCTGAAGTGAAGTCATCTGATGAAGATAGCGCACGCTACACATGTTCACTAACGCATGCTATCGAAGTCCATATTACCATTGTGAAGATATTGCAGTGAAGTAAGACCTAGCGCACGCTACATGTGATATTTAGCGCACGCTAAATATAAGTTTGAATTCAAGCCAATCATGTTGGTATAAAATCGGATATTTGCACCGTTTTGTGCGGAAGCAAAATTAAATTGCGGAAAATAAATCACACAAGGATTTATAGAGGTTCGGCTATTAACGAAGCCTACGTCCTCTCTCGATGTATCTTTTTCCTTAGGCTTAAGATCAAAACCTCTACACCTCTCTTCTATCGGTCGAGGGATTACCGTTACAAGCTCGTCTTCTATCGGTCTGAGTAAAACCATTTTTCCTTTTCTATTAGATAAGGAATCAACCACTCTAGCTTTCTATGGGTACTAGATAAACCTCACTTAGATATCGATTGCGATTCTAACAATGCCGGATACTTGATCCTAATAACACCGAATCCAATCGTATCTTTTCTTTTACCTCTCGTGTATAATGTTGAATGTATAAAACACTCAAACTAACAATATAAGCTCAATATTACAAAAACAATGTAAGAATATGATTCTCAGATGTATGACTCGTTTGCTTGAAGTTGTTGTACTCAAACAATACCATAGGGATGGTATTTATAGGCATTTTCCACAAACTAGCCGTTGCTGGCTGTTTTGACTTGCTAGCGTGCACTAGCCATCTTTATTAGTGTGCGCTAGTATCATTAGCGTGCCTATAGCGTGCGTTAGACTGTGCCCAGTTTCAGTCCAGTAGCTTCGTTTCTTCTTTAGCGTACGTTATGTCTTCTGCCTTACGTACGTAACCGTCTTGTATTAGCGTGCGTTAATAACACATTGTAGCGTGCGCTAATCCAATATATCCATTGCATGGATTATCAAAGTATCCGTTTGATATGCTGACTTTGACTTGCTTTTCCCAACGTTCTGATTGACTTGATTCAAACTGCTTAGCGTGCACTATTCCTTCTTTGTAGCATGCGCTAATCCAATATATCCGTTGCATGGATTGTCAAAGTATCCGTTTGATATGCTGACTTTGACCTGCTTTTCCAAACGTTCTGATTGACTTGATTCAAACTGCTTAGCGTGCGCTATTCCTTCTTTGTAGCGTGCGCTAATGCTGACTTCATTGCATACGTTATTCTGTGTTTGAATTCCTTCACAACGGTAACAAGACTTCGATAGCGTGCGTTAATGATAACGTATAGCGTGCGCTATCCCATCAGCTGACTTCACTTCAGCTTACTTCGAAACTTGGATGGAATGCAGATTACTCCTCGTTAGCGTGAGCTAACGTATGATGACTTGCGTGTGCTAATTCAGTCCAGATTGCAACTTTTTGCGTCTTCGTCTGCATCGTCGTTTTGCTTCGCCTCAATGTTGTTTTGTTGTTTAGCAACTTTAATCATCAAAACACAAATTAAATAATGTGTGGAATAAATATTCCAACAATCTCCCCCTTTTTGATGATTACAAAACAACTTTTGAATTGGATAAAATCTGTAAAAATATAATATATATGTATATATATATACGATTCAAAGTTTTCGGCTTTGATCGTTTCGTTAGTTCCTCCAATTCTCTTTTCTTTTCGACATCTCCTTTCCTTTTCAACTTCTTCGTTTTTCATTTTTCGATTTTTCAACTCCCCCTATTTGTATGCTTTTCTTTTCTTTTCGACTTCTTCGATTTTTCTCATTTTTATCTCAATTCATCTCCTTCTCCATTTTATCTCAATTCATGATCTTCTCCCCCTTTTTGTCTTCATCAAAAAGTATAAAAATATAGAGTATATCAAATGAAATATAAATATGCATGATACCAATTTATGCATTAAAAAAAATACTCCCTCTGAAAGTATTATCTCCTCTTTTTGAAAATATCAATTGTTAAAATTTATTTTTGGGGATCCAACCTATAGTTGGTTTTTCTTTTGAAACGTGAACGATATTTGTAACATTTGTTCCTTTAGGAACCCAAATCTTCTTAAATTTTATTGTCCGTCTCGGGCTTTTGCAACTTGAAATATGATGCCCAATTTTCAAACATTTTTCACATCGAGGTATTTTGAAATTGACGGATTCGTTTTTCGAACGTGATTTGAATCCTAACCCCTCTTTATTTAGAGTATATTTTTGAACACATAACATTTGTTCAAATTTATCGTTGGCGCACGAGAATTTCTTTGTCAAAGTTTTTAGTTCATATTGAACTTTTAAAAGATCATTTTTTAAAATATTCGCTTTTTCAGTACATTTCGAATGATCGATTTCAACAAATTTCCCTTTTTCAAGTATTTTGGAATTTTCAATTTCCAAAGTTTTATATTTAGACTTGAGGGATTTAATTTCATTTAAAGCATTTTGATAGTCCGTATGTAATAATTCGAATGCTTCAAAAAGTTCGTCGTAAGAATTACTTACTTGGCTTTCGATGTCGCTATCGTCGAATAAACTCCGGGCCATGAACACGAGATTATTTTGGTCAAGAAAATCTTCATCGGGATCTTCGTCGCTCCATGTTGCGATTAAAACCTCCTTTTACTTTACTCGACAGTTCTTAGCAAAGTGGCCTGGTTTACCACATAATCGACAAGTGTTGTCGAATTTCTTAGGTTCGCCCGCTTGAATGTCCTTCTTTCTCCGGTTTAATAAGTGTTGGAACTTATTAATATTTTTGGCATAATATGCCATTTCTTCATCACTTTCGTCCACCGGAATTTCTTCTTTCTTTTTCGACATTTTAGCCTTGAAGGCTATCGACCTCTCCTTCGGTTTCGGTTTGGCATTCCGAGATTTTAGAACGATCTCGTAGTTGATAAGAGAACCAACAAGAGCACTAAAATCAAGATTGTTTAAATCTTTAGATTCCATAATTATCGTAACTGTGCTGTCCCATACTCGAGGTAGTGATCGGAGAATTTTCTTTACTTTCTCACTACTCGAAAGTGGTTTTCCGAAACATGCTAATCCATTGGTGATGACCGAAAATCGGTCGAGCATAATTGAGTGGATTCATCGTCCTTCATTTGGAATAATTCATAATCGTGAAGGAGCATGTTTATCTTCGTATCTTTTACTTGAGACGTACATTCGTGTGTTACCTCAAGCATTTTCCAGATTTCTTTGGCACTATCACACGATGATATCCGGTTGTGTTCTTACGGATTTAAACCACAGTATAATAATTGCGTCGCTTTGCAATTATAATGGTCGTTTTTCCAATCCGCATCGTCATATTCTTCAAAGGTTTTGAGAGTTCCATTTGAGTTCATCGGGATTTTGGGACCAAGACAAATCACCTTCCAAAGTTCGATGTCGTAAGCTCGAATGAATATCGACATCTTCTTCTTCCAAGTCATGAAGTTCGCACCATCAAAAAATGGTGGTCGGTTGAGAGCAAGGCCTTCGACGGGAGCCATTTGGAATGCCATTGGATCTTTTCTCCTCGGATGTTAAGCCGCGTATTGGAGTACCGCTCCGATACCAATTGTTGGTATAAAATCGGATATTTGCGCCGTTTTGTGCGGAAGCGAAAATAAATTGCGGAAAATAAATCACACAAGGATTTATAGAGGTTCGGCTATTAACGAAGCCTACGTCCTCTCTCGATGTATCTTTTTCCTTAGGCTTAAGATCAAAACCTCTACGCCTCTCTTCTATCGGTCGAGGGATTACCGTTACAAGCTCGTCTTCTATCGGTCCGAGTAAAACCGTTTTTCCTTTCTATTGGATAAGGAATCAACCACTCTAGCTTTCTATGGGTACTAGATAAACCTCACTTAGATATCGATTGCGATTCTAACAATGCCGGATACTTGATCCTAATAACACCGAATCCAATCGTATCTTTTCTTTTACCTCTCGTGTATAATGTTAAATGTATAAAACACTCAAACTAACAATATAAGATCAATATTACAACAACAATGTAAGAATATGATTCTCAGATGTATGACTCGTTTGCTTGAAGTTGTTATACTCAAACAATACCATAAGGATGGTATTTATAGGTATTTTCCACAAACTAGCCGTTGTTAGCTGTTTTGACTTGCTAGCGTGCGCTAGCCTTCTTTATTGGCGTGCGTTAGTATCATTAGCGTGCCTATAGCGTGCGTTAGACTGTGCCCAATTTCAGTCCAGTAGCTTCGTTTCTTCTTTAGCATACGTTATGCCTTCTGCCTTACATACGTAACCGTCTTGTATTAGCGTGCGTTAATAACACATTGTAGCGTGTGCTAATCCAATATATCCGTTGCATGGATTGTCAAAGTATCCGTTTGATATGTTGACTTTGACCTGCTTTTCCCAACGTTCTGATTGACTTGATTCAAACTGCTTAGCGTGCGCTATTCCTTCTTTGTAGCATGCGCTAATCCAATATATCCGTTGCATGGATTGTCAAAGTATCCGTTTGATATGCTGACTTTGACCTGCTTTTCCCAACGTTCTGATTGACTTGATTCAAACTGTTTAGCGTGCGCTATTCCTTCTTTGTAGCGTGTGCTAATGCTGACTTCATTGCATACGTTATTCTGTGTTTGAATTCCTTCACAACGGTAACAAGACTTCGATAGCGTGCGTTAATGATAACGTATAGCGTGCGCTATCCCATCAGCTGACTTCACTTCAGCTTACTTCGAAACTTGGATGGAATGCAGATTACTCCTCGTTAGCGTGCGCTAACGTATGATGACTTGCGTGCGCTAATTCAGTCCAGATTGCAACTTTTTGCGTCTTCGTCTGCATCGTCGTTTTGCTTCGCCTCAATGTTGTTTTGTTGTTTATCAACTTTAATCATCAAAACACAAATTAAATAATGTGTGGAATAAATATTCCAACAAATCAATCCGTTGGGAAGATTCTGAAGCAAAGTCAAAAAGTATAAACGGATATATGACGCATGCAATGATGCAAGATTAATGCACGCTACAAGGAAGTGTTAGCGCACGCTAACTGTCCATGACAGTAGCCACTGGACTGAAACTGGAAGACGTTAACGTACGTAACACGAAGGCATAACGTACGCTACAGGCAAAATGCGCGACAGCGCACGCTAAGAGGAAGAGCTAGCGCACGCTAGCAAGTCAGAAGTCAATAGCGGCTAATTTGATGAAGAAGGCTATAAATACCACATCTTTGGTATCAAAACATACAACAACTTCAAGCAATCAAGGCATTAATCTAATATTCATATACATTACATTGTTGTTGTGATATTGAGGTTATATTGTTAGTTTGAGTGTTTTTACATTCAACACATACACGAGATGTAAAGGAAAAGATACGATTGGATTCTGTGTTATTAGGATCAAGGATCCGACATTGTTAGAATCGCAATCGCTATCTTAGTGAAGTTTATCTGGTACCGATAGAAAGCTAGAGTGGTTGATTCCGTGTCCAATAGAAAAGGAAAACGGTTTAACTTGGACAGACAAAAAGACAAGTACAAGCGGTAATATCTCCACCGATAGAAGAGAGATTGAAATGTTTACTTGGACCGATAGAAGACGAGCTTGTAACGGTAATCCCTCGATCGATAGAAGAGAGGTGCAGGTTTTGATCTTCAACCTATTGAAAAAGATACAGAGAGAGAGGACGTAGGCACGTTTGGCCGAACCTCTATAAATCCATGTGTCGATTTTATTTCTACACTTTATATTTACGCTTCCGCGCAACGGCGCAAATACCGATTTTGCTCCAACACATATCGGTCGGTTAAATCTGTTGACTCAAAATAAAATGGGATGGTCGGTTGACTCCTTTATATTTATCTGTTGGATTTTGTTAGGTGATACATGTAAGAGAGGGAGTAGACCGACATGTCTTATTTTTGAAAAGAGAAGTGCTACACATACACATATTTATACACACTTTTCTACACACTAACATCTCAACCATTCATTTAGTGTGGGACCCATTCGTTTATTGTGGGACCACACTAAATGAATGGTTGAGATGTTAGTGTGTAAAAAAAATATGTATAAATATGTGTATGTGTAGCATTTCTCTTTTGAAAAGGAGGGGATTGGTACTACGCCGACTATGTACATTTATGGGTAGTCAACTGACCCGTCATATTCCTCAAAAGCCGTGTATTCTTGCTCCTTGCTTTATTGAGCCGGTGAGTTATTTTTTCTTCTCCTACCTTTTTTTTCTTTTTTTTTGGTTATGACGTCACGTGAGAGGGAGGTTGGACCGCCTTCCAACCAATCGTGATTCTTTCTTCCTGATTAACATGATGTGTTGTCACGTCAATTGCCTTTTAAAGTGGAGGGTCGGTCGACTGAGCTAGAAGAGAGTCACAGCGACTGAACTGACAGGTAAGCATGTGAAGGCATTATGAAAAATTGTCCTCTTCTTTTCACAAGTAAAAATAGAAAAGGTAAGCAGATGTGCATACTATATATATATTGGCATTCGACTGAAGTATTATTGATCACCCTTTATATGGTCGGTCAGTCGAGTAATCATGATTTATCACCTCATTTCTCATATACTCTTTGTTTTCGTTCCGTCGAGTCGGTTGAGTCAAATCATGTAATAAGACTACCCATGTGATGTAGGTTAGTTAATTGCCTTAACAATTAAAATATTCCCATTTCAAAAGCATAGAGTATCTAGATTCATGACATTTGTCACACATCCGTCTCTTCATTTGCTTATAAGTAGGACACATTTTCTTTGCTATCCTTCTCATTCTTACATTGCTACTAGGAGATTAGAGTGGAGAGTCTGGAGGGCACAAGGAGTGGAGGATTTGTCTTTGAAGGATCTTCAAGAGGTTAGTTCTTCTTCATTTCCCTTTATTTGGTAATTTTCATGTTCTTGGAAGTTCTTCATATGTTCTTCGTGTGTCCTTCGCCTAAATTTTGAGGGACGAATGTGTAGTTTTTACTTTGATTCAACATGTTATGTTGTTTGTGCTTGATCCTTGTTAGAAGTATGAATATGACTTTAATTTGTTTTCCCATGTGTAACTTGATTTCTCATCTTTTTGCACGATCCGTACGTCTAGTCTGTCGAGTCGACTTCCCTCCATATGCAAATTTTTTTTATTTTGCTTCGTGTAAGGAGGATTGGGCCGAACGTCGGGTTAGTTCGATGATCATGTTTGCTTACCTTGTAAAATAGCAATTCGATGATGATATGAATACTTCGATTATGCACATATATTTCTGTCTTTCGGGTTGTTTGTAGCACAAAGTATTGGATGCATTTTTGTACTTTCACTTGTCTGGTAAGTTGAGTGTCTTCTTCATGAGTTATATAGAGGCTTTTGTTGACACACCTGTAATCTCATGTTGCACAATTTTTGAATAAACTCAGTCGCCATTATTATTCTTAGGTGTTGATATTAGCATGTCGTTTCGTAACTGAGGCCGTTCGGTTGGTTCCTCCAGTCGGGCTGGTGGGTCTTGTAGTGGGGACGGCAGTTGTGATTGGGATGATATACCTATGGGAGTTGTTAGGAATGCCATTGAGGTTTGGCGAGATCCCATTGTGGTTCGGCAAGACCCGAAGGGTACCTCGGATCGTACTGGTCATGGGGTGTCTAGCTCCGGTCCGCTTGAAGGGAGCCAGTTTACTAGTTTTCTTTTGGGTGAGAATATCGTGAGTAAGTTGAGCCCTAAGGCGATGAGGCAGCTCCGTCGGAACTATGATCATATTCCTTACTATATCGCTCTACACTTTCCTTCTAAAGAAGTTCGGTCGGACTGGGATCTGCCCAGTATGACTTGTTTATATGAACTCCCCTTCAAACTGGGGTTTCAGTTTCCTTTACCTAGATTGATACGGGAGGTGTGTGATTTTTATGAAATCGCGCCACGACAGTTAGTGCCGAATGCCTGGTGTCTGTTGATGGCCTTGGAGGTATTCGGCGAGATGAGAGGAATACCAATCACTATCGAGGAAGTCAGGATGGCTTATGCTTTGAAACCCACTAATGCCGATAAGGGTAGGTTTCAGTTAAATGTTGTGTCGCTTGGGTGGCGACTTCTTGGTAAGATGGCGATTGCGGTAAATCTTGGAGAGGGAAGTACTTCTTTGTGCTTTTCAGTGCGTTGGGGTTGCCTCCTAACTGTGGGGTTCCCCGCATTCACCGTGCCTAACATCTGTAAATGCTCCCCGTCAAACCAACCCGAGGTGGAAAAACCCGTCCGATGATCCAGCGCACACTAGCATAGATCCCTCGATGATCCCGTCGGACCAACACGAGGTGGACATAAAAAAACGACATACATGTACAACAATATGTATAACATCACTACATAAAACAATTAAGGTACTTGCCTCGATTCGAAGACAAGAAAGACTTCCATGAATATCAAAATGCTCGAAGGTCGTCCCCTTCGATTAAACACGTTGCTAAGCTCGAACCTTAACAAAAAAAATAATATAGAATTTATCTCACGTCGTACGAATGTCTAACAATCCAATATATGGTCGAGAGTTCATAAAACGTAATCTGCTTGAACTGCTTAGCGTACGCTACGTATTCTATGTAGCGTGCGTTAAGCCTGCTCGTTTGTGCACGTAAACAACGAAGTCTAGCATACGCTAACTATGTATCGATAGTCCTCTCTGATCAGCCGACTGACTCGCCTGATGACATAACATAGGTTACGTACCAAACGTAGCGTACGCTAAACATGCCCGATAGCGTACGTTAATCTACATAGCTTAGCGTACGCTAAGCGTGCATGGCAGTTTCACTACTGGGCAGCAAACTGTTCTAACGGTGATGAAACTTACGAACTCCTCAGTGATTAACGTACGTTACCTGTCTACATATCATATTCATAACTTATGAATGATCTTACGGATTCAATCATCTTTGAATTCAAGGAAATGAATATCATCACAATTCTTATATTCAACTCGATTATCATTCTCATGTGAAGTTCGGTGATCTCAGGTTGATGCACTAGATTCCATTGTCATAATACATTCAGACTTCATCTTAAAGGTGAACTACCAATTCCAACTTGTAAGAAAGGGTACAACCTAAGATGATTCTTTCTAAGGTCCTTTTAACAAAAATGATATCAACTCTAAGTTTACGATCAATATGGCAACATTATTCATACGGATAATCAATCTCAGAATATTCCTCTCATCATTTGACGTACTAGGATTCCAACTACGATGTTTCAACGATGATATCATAAGCATAATCATTCCAACTTCTAAACATGATATTTATTTGAATAATTCACCAATGGAACTCAATATCTTGATAGCATGATTCATCTTATTCTTCAGAACACGAATCTAAGGCTGGAGACAGAATTAACATACCTTAAGATGAAGAAATCACCAAGCCAAAAAGGTAGAATCCAACTCCGGTTGTTTGTATGACAATCCAAGGTGCTTCTCCACTTCAATGATCAATCACAAGTGACATCCAATCTTTAATGATCAAGTAGAGGTGGTCTAAGTGTGTTTAAGGAGGATATAAGGCTCTCTGGTCTCTCAAGAACGAAGGACAAGTGAAGGAAATGTAAACCAAGTAAAATGGGTTGATGTCCCTTTTATAACATTTCTGTACTTACGTTATTTAGCACACGCTATCGCAATATCCTTAACGCACGCTAACTAGCGTTGACTCCAAATCTATCCAAGTTCGCCCGCGGGAATCTTATCCGGACCCACGTCCGGCTGGCGCATGTGCTAGCCGCCTAGCTCAATAATTGTCCGGTTAACGCACGCTACGCTACATTCGTAGCGTACGCTAATTTTAACAGATAACGTAGGTTAAGATATCCTTGTTAGCGTACGTTATCATGTATTTGCATGGAAAAATTTACATGTTGCCATACTCTTGTACAGGGGTTCAAATACGAGAATATCATACTTCAATTATCGATATCACAATTCTGAATAATACAGGGTTCATAACAGATGAAATACACAATAATAAATCCGGATATTACATACTCTCCTACTAAAAAGGAGTTTCGTCCCGAAACTCGAGATGTAAATAACTCTGGATATCTGGACCTCATGATATCTTCCATTTCCCAAGTGGCTTCTTCCACTTCGTGGCGTGACCACTGAACCTTGACCAAAGCAATCAGTTTGTTCCTCAATTGCTTAACTCGACTCTCAAGTATCCTGATCGGTCTCTCTTCATACGTGTCATCCTGAGCGACTTCGATCTCGTCGAAATCAATGACATGACTAGGATCTGGTATATAACTCCATAACTGGGATACATGGAACACGTTATGAACATGGCTCAATGACGGCGGTAATGCCAATCTGTATGCCAATTCCCCAACTCTCTCAAGAATTTCGAACGGTCCGATATACCTTGGACTCAAGTTCCCCTTTCTTCAGAAACGAAAGATTCCCTGAGTAGGAGAAACCTTTAAAATACGTGATCTCCAGTACTGAATTCCAATGGGCGGCGGCGTACGTCAGCGTAAGATTTCTGTCTACTCTGGGCGGTCAACAGCCTTTCGCGAATCAAAGTTATCTTCTCTCGAGTTTGCACGATCAACTCTGGTTCCGTTCCGATCAAATCTGATGAATCGTCCCAACATAGGGGCGATCTGCATCTTCTCCCGTATAATGCCTCAAATGGTGCCATCTTAATAGAAGCATGTCAACTATTGTTGTAGGTAAATTCAATCAACGGTAGATGAACTTCCCAGTCAGTTGACCAATTTAAGGCACAAGCCCTTAGCATATCTTCCACTGTTTGAATAGTCCTCTCGGATTTTCCATCTGCCTATGGGTGATAAGTTGTGCTGAAGTTCAATTCGGTACCCAAGGCTTTATGAACTGCTTTCCAAAAATGAGACACAAAACGACCGTCTCGGTAAAAAATAATGGTCTTCGGCGTACCATGCAATCGGACTATCTCTGAAATAAATACTCGTGGCAACCTCTCTAGTCCCCACATGTCCTTGATGCCTAAAAAATGAGCTGATTTGGTTAAAAACCTATCACCCAAATCATGTTCATTCCTGACTTGGTTCTCGACATACTAGTGATAAAGTCTATTGATATGTCCTCCCACTTCCATTCAGGAATCGGGAGCGGCTTCAGCATTCTGGAAGGTCGTTGATGCTCGATCGTAACCTACTGATAATTCAAACATTTCGAAACATAATCCGCTACATCTTTCTTCATGTTGCCCCACCAAAAGTTCTGCTTCAAGTCCTTATACATCTTACTGGTAACCGGGTGGATAGAATAGGGCATGCTGTGAGCTTCCTTCATAATCGTCTGTTTCAGAACATCGACATCGGGAACGCAAAGTCAGTTCTGAAATATCAAAACTCCCTCATCATGAATTACGAATCCAGGGACCTTTCCCTTGATCACTTCATCACGTAACTGAATCATCAAAGGATCATCTGCTTGCTTATATTTGATCTCTTCGGTTAACGATGAAGTTATTTCCATCACGCACAGTTGTCCTTGGACTCTTTGCAACCATACTTCTATTCCTTCTCGAATCATCTCTCATTGAATGCTGAGCTGGGAGGTCAGAGTCTCCAGCATCTGAATAGAAACAGGCTTGCGTCTAAGTGCATCGGCCACTACATTTGCTTTGCCTCGATGATAAAGAATCTCCAAGTCGTAGTCCTTAATCAGTTCCAGCCATCTTCTTTGCCGCATGTTCAACTCTTTCTGAGTGAAGATGTATTTGAGACTCTTGTGATCCGTAAAGATCTAACATTGAGTCCCGTACAGATAATGTCTCCATATTTTCAAAGCAAAAACTACTGCTGCTAGCTCCAAATCATGCGTTGGGTAATTCACTTCATAAGGTTTCAGCTGGCGTGACGCATAAGCGATCATCTTACCATTCTGCATCAATACGCATCCGAGTCCTTGGTTCGAAGCATCATTGTAAACTATAAATCCTCCAGTTCCCCGTGGGAGTTCTAAAATTGGTGTCGTCGTCAATCTTTTCTTCAATTCATCAAAGCTATTCTGGCACAACTCATTCCACTCAAACTTTTGAGTTTTCTGCAGTAGTCGAGTAAGTGGGCGGGTAATTTTGGAAAACCCTTCCACGAACCGACCATAATATCCATCAAGTCCTGAGAAACTCCGGACTTCTTTCACGTTCTTTGGAGGCTTCCAATCCATAACTGCTTTGATCTTCTGAGGATCTACTCGGACTCCTTCAGCTGATAACACATGGCCGAGGAACATTACTTCTTTTAGCCAGGATTCACACTTAGAAAGTTTAGCGTACAATTGTTCATTCCTCAACAGGTCTAACATAATCCGTAAATGTTGTGCATGCTCTTTAGGGCTCTTAGAATACACCAGAATGTCATCAATGAACACAACCACAAATTTATCCAAATATTCGATGAACACCCGGTTCATCAATTGCATGAATACAGCAGGTGCATTAGTGAGACCAAACGGCATCACTGCAAACTCATAGTGTCTGTAGCGAGTTCTGAACGCTGATTTCGGAACATCAGATTGCTTAATCCTTAGCTGATAATATCCTGATCTCAGATCTATTTTTGAAAACACCGTTGCTCCTTGTAACTGGTCAAACAAATCATCAATCTGTGGCAACGGATACTTGTTCTTAATCGTCATCTTGTTCAGCTCTCGATAGTCAATACACAGTCAAAGCGATCCATCCTTCTTCCGGACAAAAAGAACTGGTGCTCCCCAAGGCGAAACGCTTGGCTGGATATAGCCTTTGTCCAATAACTCCTCCAGTTGGTTTTTTAGTTCGTACATCTCGGCAGGTGACATACGATACGGCGCCTTAGAAATTGGTGTAGCTTCGGGTTCCAGCTCGATGGTGAATTCTACATCCTGTCGTGGAGGTAGTCCAGGTAACTCATCACGGAATACATCCGGAAATTCGTTCACAACAGGAATGGATGAAAGTTCCACAATTTCATCTTCTTTCTTCATTGCATAGCACCGCTTTAGATGCATTACTGTTTCAACAATTTGACAGCTTTCGTCGCCTTGATCATTTTTCCTGAGCTTCCTGGTTTCCATCCTTCAAACAGTATTTCGGAACCATCTTCAGCGATCAGCGAGATATTCCTCTTTCGGTAGTTTACAATAGCTCCATATCGATTAAGCCAATCATCTCCGAGTATCAGGTCGTCTCATTCGATTTCTATCACAATCAAATTTGAGAGCCACTCTCTGCCTCCAAACGATACAGGGAAATCTCTAGTTTCTAAGTTTCCAACAATCCTCTATCTGCTCGGTAAACCCACAACATAAGGTTCACAATCATGAAAACCAGAAATATTCAAACGATTTACACAAGACAAGGATATAAATGAATGCGTATCTCCTGTATCGAATAAAACGCTAACTGGCTGGGAAAGGATCGACGATGCACGATGCGACAAGAAGATCACGATCGTCTGTTCTCCTCATCTCGTACAAACGTGGGGGAACAGATCCGGCACACAATGTACCCTTTCGGTCCCACTGTCCTCTGCCTCGTCCGCGGCCAAAATTCTGAGGCATCTGAACACTTTGATGCGTTTGTTGGGTACTGGCTTCCTTCTGAACTGGCTATGATGTACGGGCTCTAAAAGACTTTGTAGCCTCTTCACAGAACACCGCACGATGTCCCTCTCGACCACAATCAAAACAAGTCATGGCAGGCAGGGGGCAATTCCGTCAATAGTGCCCTGTCTGGGCATAATTAAAGCATTTCCTGGTGACATCCGTCGTGGTTGATGCTGCTCCGAAGTTCCTTCCGCTCTTAGATGGGTGCGTAGGTTTCTTAAATGAATGGAAGGATGACTGAGCCTTACGGGGACCGCTGCTCTTGTGCTCTGTGAAACTACCAGAGACTTTCTGCTTTTTGGATTCTGTAAATTTCTCCATTACTGCTTCCTTGATTTCATACGCCAATGCTTTATCCTGGTATTGACGGAGAGTGGTACATTCAAAACCGGACATTTACCTCTCGATTTATGGTTTCATTGTCATATCAAAATGGATCATCATTTCTGCATCTGTTCTGACCAGATGTCGAACAAATGCCAGCTGCTGGTTAAACGTCTTAATTGCCTGAGATACTGGCACATCTGAAGGCTGAGCGGAGAAAAACTCCCGAACTTTGGCTTCCGTCACAGGACGACGGCAGTACTAAGCTTCTATCATCAATTTAAATTCTGTCCAGTCCGCATCATGATCTGCAGGCCGGATGGCTTCCCACCACTCGGATGCTTCCCCTATCAGAAGGTACTGAGCAATAGAGGCTCTCCGGTCGTCTTGGCAGTTAATCCCGGCAAAAATTTTCTCCAATTCCTTTAACCAATGATCCCAGGTGGGAGTCTCAGAAATACCGTCGAATTTAGGTGGTTGCATCTTCGCCACATCTTGCAGCCATCGATCGCCTCGATTTCCCATGTTTGGGATACCCTGATGTCGATCTCCCTGTTGTAACCCCTACTGCCACCTGCATTCGGTCCACGACTTGGGCGAACTGATTCATCTGGTTCACCACCTGACGAAGGATTTCGGACACAGCAGGTTCCAGTTCATTATTAATAGATCTCTGTGGCTCGCCTGAGCTGTGGCTGGCCTGATTAGAAGGCGAAGCTTCTCTTTCGGCATTCCTTCGTCCGCGTCCACGATCGCGACCACGTCCACGTCCACCTCTCAACATACTGTAAGCATAAATACTCAATATACAGGAAACAATATCGTTCAATGTTCAAGTATAAAGAGATACAATATGAAAAGGACGAGATAGAGTTTAGAAACTTACAACCACCGTTCGCACGAAGACGTAGGCAGTACAGTGATGTTATTCGCGACCGTTTACCTCAAAAGACATATATGACCCCTACTTTAACCCAATGGCCAAGATATCCATAATCTTAGCTCTGATACCATATTCTGTAACACCCCCGATATATTCAGGAATATTACAGCGCCGTAAATCCTTTACATAGGTTACAAGACTGAAGAAATGAAAAGACAATAACAGATACCAACGTACGAAAGTAACTGAAATAAGATACAACAGTTCTGACCAATACTGAAAATACAAATGTCCAAAGGAAAAGTATTAATACATCACCAAATCCAAATCATCACAAACGACGACGTACTCGAGTACTTATTAAAACGATACAAACAACAGACAAATAAACCCGGCCGAAACATCACTCTGCACCCTCGTCGTCATGCAACTCCAGTGGTTGTTTCCCCGCTCTCTTGGATCCTGAACATAAACAAATGTTCACCCCCGAAGGGGTTAGCACAACGATGCTAGTACAAGTACCACAACATATTATTCAACATCTCACGAAGAATACTACTAACATAAATGACAAAGAACCAAAGAGTCTTCTCCTATGAGAAACTCAATAATAACATACACATGATAATCACAACATGATATCACAACATACATAATTCCGATGATCCAGCGTTCACTGCCTAGACCCCCCGATGATTCTGTCAAACCAACCCGAGGTGGAAAAACCCATCCGATGACCCAGCGCACACTAGCATAGATCCCTCTATGATCCCATCGGACCAACATGAGGTGGACATACAACAACGACATACATGTACAATAATATGTATAACATCAATACATAAAACAATTAAGGTACTTGCCTCGATTCGAAGACAAGAAAGACATCCACGAATATCAAAATGCTCGAAGGTCGTCCACTTCGATTAAACATGTTGATAAGCTCAAACCTTAATAAAAGAAATAATATAGAATTTATCTCACATCGTACGAATGTCTAACAATCCAATATACGGTCGAGAGTTCATAAAACGTAATCTGCTTGAACTGCTTAGCGTATGCTACGTATTCTATGTAGCGTGCGTTAAGCCTGCTCGTTAGCGCACGTAAACAACGAAGTCTAGCGTACGCTAATTATGTATCGACAGTCCTCTCTGATCAGCCGACTGACTCGCCTGATGACATAACGTACGTTACATACCAAACGTAGCGTACGCTAAACATGCCCGATAGCGTACGTTAATCTACATAGCTTAGCGTACGCTAATCTTGCATGGCAGTTTCACTACTGGGCAGCAGACTGTTCTAACGGTGATGAAACTTGCGAACTCCTCAGTGATTAACGTAAGTTACCCGTCTACATATCATATTCATAACTTATTAATGATCTTACGGATTCAATCATCTTTGAATTCAAGGAAATGAATATCATCACAATTCTTATATTCAACTCGATTATCATTCTCATGTGAAGTTCGGTGATCTCAGGTTGATGCACTAGATTCCATTGTCATAATACATTCAGACTTCATCTTAAAGGTGAACTACCAATTCCAACTTGTAAGAAAGGGTACAACCTAAGATGATTCTTTCTAAGGTCCTTTTAACAAAAGTGATATCAACTCCAAGTTTACGATCAATATGGCAACGTTATTCAAATAGATAATCAATCTCAGAATATTCCTCTCATCATTTGACGTACTAGGATTCCAACTACGATGTTTCAACGACGATATCATAAGCATAATTATTCCAACTTCTAAACATGATATTTGTTTGAATAATTCACCAATGGAACTCAATATCTTGATAGCATGATTCATCTTATTCTTCAGAACACGATCTAAGACTGGAGATAGAATTAACATACCTTAAGATGAAGAAATCACCGAGCCAAAAAGGTAGAATCCAACTTCAGTTGTTTGTATGCCAATCCAAGGTGCTTCTCCACTTCAATGATCAATCACAAGTGACATCCAATCTTTAATGATCAAGTAGAGCTGGTCTAAGTGTGTTTAAGGAGGCTGTAAGGCTCTCTGGTCTTTCAAGAACGAAGGACAAGTGAAGGAAATGTAAACCAAGTAAAATGGGTTGCTGTCCCTTTTATAACATTTTTGTACTTACGTTATTTAGCGCACGCTATCGCGCAATATCCTTAGCGCACGCTAACTAGCGTTGACTCCAAATCTGTCCACGTTCGCCTGCGGGAATCTTATCCGGACCTACGTCCGGCTGGCGCATGTGTTAGCCGCCCAGCTCAATAATTGACCGGTTAACGCATGCTACGCTACATTCATAGCGTACGCTAATTTTAACAGATAACATACATTAAGCTATCCTTGTTAGCGTATGTTATCACGTATTTGCATGAAAAAATTTACATGTTGCCATACTCAGTGGCGGATCCAGGATTACATGATCAAGGGGGCAGGATAAAAAAAATCAAAAAAATTCCAACAAAAGAGATAATACTCAAAAGATAAACATTATCATTTTTATGAAAAGTTGATGCAAATTGCTTCAAAATTGCACAAAATTGATTTAGAACCTGACGGTCCTGACCTAGAAAATTTCATAAATCTGAATATGATATCCCTTAGTCCTTAGACAATTCATCAAACCACAAAACAAACACAAGATAAACAAAATAACTAAATCCCAATCCTAATCAGAGCAGTCCCATGTTTTTTTTCTTCCACAATTAATTATGTTTGGGACATTTGGGCTTAATGGGTTATTGGATGGGCTTGGGGTTGGGTTTTTAGTTTTTTATATACGAGGCATTATCCAACCCGTGCGATGCACGGTCTTTGGTTAAATATCTACGTGTTTTGTACGTAATGTTGGGGCAGACGGTTGAATGAGCAGATGGCAGAATTTAAATTCCTTTTAGAGAAGTTTATATGTTTTTTTTATTGTTATTGTCCTTTTATTTTAGTCTATGTAATTAGTTATATGAAATGAGGCTTTACTAACCCGTATGTTGCTCCGGGGTTTTTTTGGATTATTCAACCCGTGCGATGCACCGATTGTATCTAAGATTTCATAGTTAAAATTTAACCATCTTGTAATTTATACTATCATTTAAAAGTTCATTTTAATCACCTTGTGTATTAGAAGGTGCACGTGTTTTGTACGTAATGTTGGGGCAGACGGTTGAATGAGCAGATGACAGAATTTAATTTAGAGAAGTTTATATGTTTTTTATTGTTATTGTTCTTTTATTTTAGTCTATGTAATTAGTTATATGAAATGAGGCTTTACTAACCTGTATGTTGCTCCGGGGTTGTTTTTGGTTTATTCAACTCGTGCGATGCACCGATTGTATCTAAGATTTCATAGCTAAAATTTAACCATCTTGTAATTTATACTATCATTTAAAAGTTCATTTTGATCACCTTGTGTATTAGAAGGTGCATTTGCATTGTGATGTTTATCATAACTTTTGTATTTAAATTAGTTTATTTATATTAAAAGTTACAATTAAAATAGTCTCTTCATATATTTCCAATTAAAAGTTACAATTAAATCCCCCTTCCACATTAAATTAAGGGGGATAAGTATTATATAGTATAGATATTATAATATAATATGTAGAAAAATATTTTTTTTCAAGGGGTCAGATGACCCCTCTTGCCCTGCAGTGGATCCGCCACTGGCCATACTCATGTACAAGGGTTCAAATACGAGAATATCATACTTCAATTATCGATATCACAATTCTGAATAATACAGGGTTCAAAATAGATGAAATACACAATAATAAATCCGGATATTACACTTGAAGAGTTGCACGATTGACTTAATTTGAAAGAATTGGATATACGTCCTGCTCTGGAGGAAGCGAAATCCTTCAAGGAGCAGGTTGTCACGATGGGGGATTGAGTTGTCATTGCTTCTTTGGAGTCCGAGATCAAGCTTCGTGCCGAGATGTTGTAGGAGTATATTGAGGGTAAAGCTGAGAATTGGGATAGAGAGAAGATTTTCGCCCAGCGTGATGAGTCGCGATTGATGTACGCTCAGGAGAAAGCTCAGGTGGATGATCTTGCCGATGATCTCGGCGAGACGAGAGTCGGGGATCCACTCGAGGAGGGGGATGAGCCAGAAGATCATGAGGGTCACATGGATCAGATTGGTCACGATGGCTGATATCGACTTCCTGTATTCCGCTCAGTTTCTGATACTTAATTTGTTGTTATGTATGTTGGGTTTAGTATTTGTATGGTCTATTATTAATGTAATTTGATTCAGTCGACTCTCTTTGAACTTATTGTTGTAACGTGTTTTTGGGCGGTGTCCGTTTGTTTGCAGGAAGCTACTTGATTTTCATGATGTTGTTGTTATGATCATTATATTTTTTGGGCTTTGATGAGTTATTCGAATAATGTCTATTGGGTAAGGTGCTTTCTTGCTCTATATTAGTTAGGGCTTGTCGTGACATGAAAAAATGGCGGTGGGTTGTGCTTTTTGGAGCTACCTACATACCCCATTTCGGGGATCAAGCCCCAATGTAGTTTTGAGAAGGACCTACATAAAAGTGTCAGACATAATGTGGCTGGTAGGCGGGTCTCGTAAGACCGAAAATGTAATGAAATCAAGAAATAGTTTTAGATGTGATACTATTTGAGGTGGTTGGCGTTCCAGCTATTGCTTATGTCTCGTCCGTCTGGGGTTTGTAGCTTGTCTGTTCCACCTCCGACCACCTTGGTGATCAAGTACGGTCCTTCCCTGGTTGAGGTCAACTTGCCGGACCCAGGTTCCTTCGTATTCTGAAAAACTCGTCTGAGCACCCAGTCTCCTGGTTTAAACATACGAGTACGCCCATTTTTGTTGTACTATTTGGCAACATTTTGCTGGTAGGCTGCCATTCTTATTTTTGCATTATCTCTCTTTTCATCAAGTATGTCGAGTTCGTGACACATATCCTGCCAATTTTGATCGTCTGTCGTGAGTTCGTGCCTCGCAGTGGGTACTTCAATTTCTATCGGAATGACGGCTTACATCCCGTAATCCAGGGAGAATGGGGTTTCTCCCGTCGATGTCCTGGCTGTAGTTCGATATGAACAAAGGACTCCGGGAAGTTCATCTGCCTATTTTCCTTTATCTTTTTCCAGTCTCTTCTTTAAAGTGTTGATGATCGTTTCGTTAGATGACTCTGCCTGTCCGTTGGCTTGCGGGTACCTTGGAGTTGAGAAGCTTAATTTGATGTTCTAGAATTGGCAAAAGTCCTGGAATTCAGTGCTTATAAATTGCGAGCCATTGTCTGTCACGATTTTTTTAGGTATTCCGTATCGGCATATCACGTTCTTCCATATGAAGCCTTTCACTTCTCTGTCTCGGACCTGATGGAATGATTCTGCTTCAATCTATTTGCTGAAGTAGTCAGTTACCGCCAGCATGTACATATTTTGTCCAGGTGCGGTAGGTAGCTTGCCTACTATATCCATTCCCCATTCCATGAATGTCTATGGTGATGTGATCGCGGTCATTGGCTCCGGATGAAGATGAGACACCTGAGCAAAGCGTTGGCACTTATCGCATTTTCTCGCATAGTCTATTGAGTCAGACCTCATTGTAGGCCAGTAGTACCCACTTGTCAGAGCTTTGTGAGCCAAACTTCTTCCGCCGGAGTGGTTTCCACATTCCCCCTCGTATAGCTCGGCCAGAACATATTTTGCTTCTGCGGGGTTAATACATCTCAAGTATGGACCAGAAAAAGAACGTTTGTAAAGTTTACCTCGGATGATGGAGAATGGAGCTGATTGAGCTTTAATTTGGCGTGCTTCATTCCTATCATCAGGGAGTATATCTTGCTCCAGGTACTCCATCAGTGGGGTCATCCAAGTCCGACTACTTGATATGTTTGACACTTGTTCCTCTGCGTCTTTCCAAACCGCCGACCATTCCAAGTGGACGATAGGGATTGTTATTGGTCCCGTCGCCTGGCTTGATGATCCCAAGTTAGCCAGTGCATCTGCATGGATGTTCTCTCATCTCCGTACTTGGGTGATGGAGAAATCCTCAAAATATGCTTGTAGCTCTTTGGTTTTCTGTAGATAGGTGATCATCTTGTGGTTGCGAGCATGGTAGTTACCTTGCATCTGGTTGACTACTAGCTCGGAGTCACTATAGACATTGATCCGTTTTACCCACATCTCCTTGGCTAAGGTAAGTACGACTATCATGGCCTTGTTGTTGGTTGTTTTGAAGCCACACCTGACTGCTTGTTCAATTGTGTCTCCATGTGGTGAAATCAGGACAAGTCCGAGTCCACTTTCTTTTGAGTTGCTTGATCTGTCCACACTGAGCTTCCAAGTTCCAGTTTCCTCTCCTTCAGTCATGCAGCACAATTCCTTTTCGGCCTGCACTTAGAGGTTAGGCGTATAATCGTTTGGCTAGTCTTCCAGATAGTTCTGGTTTGTGCACTATGGTTTTTAGAAGAAAGGTGGTAAGCACCACTATTGGGTGGCACTGGAAGTATGGCCTTAACTTTCTTGCGGCGTGAACGAGTGCCAATGCTAGTTTTTCCAGCTGACTGTACCTGGTTTCTGCATCTAAAAGAGACTTACTTACATAATAAATAGGATTTTGTTTACCTTGGTCCTCCCGGACTAGGACTGCACTGACGGCTGTCTCAAAGATGGCTAAGTAGACAAATAATACTTCGTTGTCCTCGGGCTAGTCAGGTGCTGTTTGAGTTGCTGCAGAGCTTCCTCACACTTGTTTGTCCATTCAAATGTTTTTGACCTCCTCAGTGTGTTGAAGAAGGGTGGGCACCATTCTGAGGACTTTCAGATGAACCGACTGAGGGTGGCCATCTGACCGGTCAACTTCTATACGTCTTTGATGCAAGTTGGAGATGTGATCCCTTGGATTGATTCAATTTGAGTTGGGTTGGCTTTGATTCCTCGTTGTGTCACCAGGTATCCAAGGAATTGTCCTGCAGCTACACCAAAAGAGCATTTAGAGGGGTTTAACTTCATGTTATATTCTTTAAGTACCTCAAAGGATTGTTTAAGGTGGTGGATATGGTCTGCAGCATGCAGTGACTTGACGAGCATGTCGTCAATATAGACTTCTATTGTTTTTCCAATGAAGTTCTTGAGCATTCTATTAACTATGTGTTGGTAAGTTGCCCTTGCATTCTTAGGCCCGAAGGGCATCACTTTGTAATAGAAAATGCCCAGGTTGGTCATGAAGGCGGTCTTCTCTTGATTGTCTAGATGCATCAGGATCTGGTTGTAGCCAGAGTAGGCGTCCATGAAGCTGAGAAGTTCATGTCCGGCAGTTGCGTCTACTAGCATATCTATGTGAGGCAATGGGAATGAGTCCTTCGGGCATGCCTTATTTAAGTCGGTGAAGTCTATGCAGACCCGCCATTTCCCGTTCTTCTTTACTACTACCACGTTTGCTAGCCATTCTGGTAATGGACCTCGCGGATCAGACCGCTATCAAGAAGTTTTTGTACTTCTTCATTGATCACTTTATTTCTCTCGGGAGCGAACTTCCTCCTTTTTTGTCTTTTGGGAGGGTAATCCGGTTCGACCTGCAACCTGTGAACAATAATATTTAGATTAATTTCAGTCATGTCTGTATGAGACCAAGCGAAGCAACTGTAACGATCAGTAAGAAATTGAATAAGCTTCTCTTTGAGGTCGGGGTCTAGTTGCACCTCGATCCGGACTTTGTGGTCTGGAAACTCTATATTAATGGCGAGTTCATATAGTTCCACCATGTCGGGTTCGTCCACGTGGACCGGTGGGATCGGTCGAGAGTTAGGCAATCCCTCCTCCTGTAATTGCTATAAAGAATCTTGCTTGGCCGTCATCGTCGTCTGGTAGCAGGCCCTTAAATCCTTCTGGTCTCCCCTTATCTCTTTCACTCCCCACTTGGTTGGAAATCTGAGTACTTGGTGGTAGGTGGACGGTACTGCCTCCATTTCATGTATCCATGGTCGGCCCAAGATGACGTTATAGGCAGACGGGGAATCCACCACCAGGAATCGAGTGCACATGTTTATACCTTCAGCATAGACGGGAAACCCGATTTCCCCAACCGTGCTTTTTTGTTCTCCACTGAAGCCGGTGAGGACAGTGGCCTTTTTGGCAATCTTGGCTTCAGCAATCGCCATTTCCCTGAGAGCAGATAAAAACAAGATATTGGCAGAACTGCCATTGTCAATCAACACACGTTTGGTCAGACAATTTGCAATAAATAAGGAAATAAATAAAGCATCGTGATGATGGTTTAGAAGCCTCGTCGATTCAGATGTGGTGAAGCTGGTGGTTTGAACCGGCTGGATGGCTGTGCTTCTTCCAGTCTTGCTTGATTTTGTTCTGGCTCACCCGACTTCTGGTATGTTTTTGGCTGCTGAATGGGTGACTCCACTAACTTCGGAGGCACCTGTGATTACATTTACCATTCGTTCATGGGTTGGTGGTCTAGGTGGACTGATCTCTATGTGAGTATTGCGTCTGTCCTGGCTCTTCTGGTAAGTCTGCTTGCCTTTATCAGTCAAGAGGTCTGTCAGATGGCCATGCTTCAGTAGGTGGGATACTTCCAACTTCAGAGCAATGCAGTCGTCTGTTCGGTGCCCATGGTCAGCATGAAACTCTCACCACTTTGAGCTATCTCTTTGGTTGGCTGGCGACCTCATTTTTTCTGGCCATTTGACTTTACCGCCGAGTCCTTTGAGAGCTATCACATCTTCGGATGGTGAGATGGACAAGTTATATTCTGGAACTTGGCTTTTTCCCACGGTCATGTTTTTGGTATTTATCCGTATTCCCTTCTTCGATATTCTTTTCGCCGAGGAGGTGGGTAAGGTTCAACCCGCCTGTCATTTGTCCTTCGTTCCACTCGAGTGTCTCTTATCAAGATCCTTTAGGGAGATGATCGATGATGACTGTATTGGTCTTCCATACAGTTAATTTATGCCCATGCCTTAGTGAGGACGTCCTCCATAGTTCGGCAAGGATACTTGGTAAGGTCCTTATATAGATCCGAATCAGGAAGGAGACCTTTCCTGAAGGTAGTGACGGCTGTCTGGGTATTGCAATTGGTTACGGACACTTTCTCCCTATTGAAGCGCCCGATATAGTCCCGGAGGGACTCTCCACGCCGCTGTACTATGGCGTACAGGTCTTCCGAAATATTCTCCAGTTTCCTGGTGCTTACATATTGCTGGACAAAAATATCTGTTAGTTGGGCGAAACTGGAAATGGAATAATTCGGTAGATTTTGTTGGGATTCGTTGCCTAAAACGAAAGCGCAGCGGAAGCAATAATACGAATCTAATTCGATCCAAATCCCTACGAGTATCGATCAAGCTATGTATATACGAATATAAAACGAAGGAAGATTAGATATCATACCCTCGTTGTCTATTGATTAAATGGTGCACTCCTTGAAGACGATATCCCAAGATTTAGTTGCTCTTCCCATGAATCCTATTCGTCAAGCTCTTGGATGATCCGACTCCGAAAGCACCGTGTCTATACTTGCCACGCGCCAGAGAAACGATCGGAATGACAATGCCTTGCTATCCTCCAAGGATACGGCTAGAGCAAGGTTGTAGGAGCTTGTAAATTAAGATCACAAAACTCCAAGTGTTTATTCTATATCTCTCAATTAATCTATCGATTTTTCTCCAAGAAAAAACTTAAGATGAATGTGAAGAAGATGAAGACTAGAAAGAAGAACTTCTATCTCTTTCTCTCTCTTAATGTGCCGTGAGGAAAAATGTCTCTTCACCAAAGATGAGAGTCTTCACATCTATTCCACCACACTTTAGACAAAATCACCAATAATAATATATTATTAAATGTTGTTCCCTTGATACCTTATGTCATCCACCAATTAAGGTGGAGACAAAGACTAAGGAAAATGTGTGAGGAAATAGGCGGCCATCTAGAAGGAACGGAAGAGTTCGGTTCGTTTTGGACTCTCGAGTCCAAACAGATAAACTCCATTTTATTCTGATGTATTTATATCAATTAATTAATCCAATTAGTTAATCATATAAAATACAAAATAACATAATTAATTTCTCTAAGAAATAATTATATTCATGAATTAAATTAATCACCGAGTAATTTACTTAATTCATTAGGCCGTAAATAAATTTATCCAATAAATTAATTTAGACATCCAATGTCCCAAAATAAATTCGACATCCAATGTCCAATAAATTTGATATCCAATATCTAATATTTATAAAGAGAGAATAAGCTCGATTCATTCCGTCGTCAATCCTATTGCGCGACTCTGTAGGTCCGTCTCTGTTAGCAATGGGAGGAACCAAAGAGTAGTAGCACTACCTAGCCGGCCTGGCGGCCTACACTGTACCCCAACTGAGAATGAATGATTGGGATCATTCAAAAACTATTCTGTCGTGAATAAAAGTATATGTATAAACCCTTCTTTCAAATGTCCCGATCAAGTTATAGGGTCACGGTCAGTCAAACCCTATATGTACTTGACGCTATGCATGAGTTAATGCAAACCGAGATCATCGAGCTCTAGTGTATCCAATACAATTAGCTCCAATGCTTTGGCCAAAGACTTATGATCTCATCCGCCAATAAACCGCATAAGACATATAACCCATTTACTAACAGGAGAAAGAATTCTATCTTGGTATTCAGTAGGACCTGCTACTTGCCCATCAAGATGCACGTCGAGGTTGACCCCCACCGTCCGTTTTCTGGGTCGAACTACTATAATGAAAATCTTAACGTCAAAATCATATCCCTATTAAATCCTCAAGTCGAAGGTTCACAAATACCTATCACAATCTTTCGATTCCGTCATTGACTGTCCCGGAGTGAAATCCGTGTGAGGAATCGAGGGTGAGTCGGTTCGAGTATACTATTCCAATTAGCTGTTGGGATTCCGAAAATAAAACGAAATACGCAGCGGAAATAAATACGAATCCCAAACAGGATCGATCAAGTAACGTATATACGAAAAATAAATACGAAGAAAGGTAAAGATTCATACCCTTGAAGCCTTTGAAATAAATCTTCGTAAAGTGTAGACGATGATCACGATCCCGTCCCGAACACGAAATCCCTTCGTTCCAAGCACCGAAAATTCGAAGCCTCTACTTCACACGCGTCGGAAGTTGCCCGGAAAAATCTACAACACTCCGTTCTATGAAGAACACGGCTAGGAAGTATTTTAGGAATTTTTCTCTCTTAATTTTCTTACTTCTTTTCACCTCAAAGATGAACAAAATGAAGAAGAAAAATTTTCTCTCTCCTCACTCAAAGAACTCACGGTGCAGCATACATGAATGAGTATGAATTGTTTTTTTTTGTTATCTCATCTCATCTCATATATAATGTAATGATATATATATTATAAAGGAATAATTATTCCTTTACAACTATCATTCACAATTATGTGGGAATCTCAACTCTAAGTGAGTTCCCACACACATGCAAGATGATGCCATGCCATGAGGAGTGGGTGGCCACAAGGAAGTTTCTAGAAAACGAGCCGAGCCACTCGGCTCGTGTACCGGACGTTCGTCAAACGACTCCGTTAAATACACTCCTTTTAATCATCAATGTATTTATATTAATTAATTAATCTAATTAATTAATTATATCAAATACAAATATATATTTCTCTAAGAAATATAATTTATGAATTAAATTAATTACCCTAACTTAATTTAAATTCATAAGACCGATATTTGATTTATCCAATAAATCATAATTAGATATCCAATATCTAATATTAATAGAGAGATAATAAATTCACATTTATCCGTCAACGCTCCCGATGCGCGACTCCGTAGGTCCGTCTCACCGGCATTGGGAGGAACTAATGAGTGCGGGCGGACTTAGCCACGGCTAGCGGGCCGCCGTAAACCCAGGCGAGAACGAATGAAGGGATCATTCCGAACCATTATGTCGTGAATACTATATACGTATAGACCCTTCATCGATGTCCGGTCAAGTCTTCGGGTCACGGTAAAGTCAAACCCTACTGTTGACTAAACTCTATACATGTGTTAATGCAAATCAAAACCGACTGATTAATAGTGTATCTAATACGACTATATCGAATGCTTTGGCCAAAGACTTATGATCTTATTTGCCATTAACCGTATAGGACATTCGCCGCTCACTAACAGAGATAGAATCCTTTCTTGGCGTACGGTAAAGGCGCTACTGCCCGTATAGTCCGCACTTGAGGTCGACTCGGCAATTAAGCAAATGAGTCTAACTACTCTAATGACAAACTAAACGTCACGGGCACATCTTCTCGAACCCTCAAGTCAAAGGTCCACGTATACTATCACAACCTTTCGATTCGTCATCGACTCTCCGAGAGTGAATACCGTGTGGTGAATCGAGTATGAGTCGTGTTCGAGTATACTGGTCCCACCAATATACTTATAACTATGCTATCAAGACGTGCACACGTCCTAGCATCAGTTATACAAGTCATATTAAAACTTAATGCCCATTTTAAGTTTATTGACTTGCGAACAATTTACGTAAATAAACTTTAAACACTTCCAGTACATTTTCTCTTATCCCATAACGAGAATGGAATGTTCGATTTATTTACATGGACTTCACTTCAATGTTTACCAAGTCAAGAATGCAATTGAAATACAATAAACAGTGAATGAATCGTATTGCCTTTTTATTAATTATTCCATAATTACAAGTATAATGCCCTTACTCTCTCATCCCCTGAGTGGCATTCGAGGGCATATTCCTAACAATCTCCCACTTGCACTCAATGCCATACATCATGGTATCCAATACCCATGCTCTTCAGATGTCTTTCTAAGACGGCCTGAGATAATGGCTTAGTCAGCGGGTCAGAGACATTGTCTTCTGAGTCTACTCTTTCCAATGAAACATATCCTTTTTCCACCATCTCTCGACGATGTGGTACTTTCTCTCTATATGCTTGGTGTTGTGGTGAGCCCTCGGCTCCTTGGCTTGGGCGACAGCTCCATCATTATCACAGAATAGTGATATAGGCAACTCCGCGTTAGGCACCACTTGAAGTTCTTGTATAAACTTCGCATCCAAATGCTTCTTTGCTAGCCTCCGAGGCAGCTTGATACTCTGCTTGGCGGTGGAATCTGCAGTAGCGGTTTGCTTGGAGCTTCTCCAAGATACTGCTCCTCCATTGAGAGTAAATAAATACCCGGATGTCGACTTAGAGTCGTCATTGTCTCCTTGAAAATCGAATCGGTGAATCCAATCACCTTCGTTCTCCACCACCATAAGTAAGAACTAAATCTCTAGTTCTTCTTAAGTACTTAAGAATGTTCTTTACGGCGAGTCAATGTTCCCTTCCGGGTTTGCTTGAAATCGACTTACCATACTCACAGCGTAGGCTAAGTCTGGTCTCGTACACAACATAGCGTACATGAGGCTACCCACTGCCGAGGCATAGGGTACCTTACTCATCTCTCTCTTGTCTTCCTCACTTTGAGGACACATTTTCGTGGTGAGATGAATTCCATGTCGCATGGGAAGGAACCTCTCTTAGATTCATCCATCTTGAATCTTCTCAAGATTTTATCGATATAAAGGGCTTGGGAAAGTCCTATCATTCTTCGCGGTCTATCTCTGTAAAGACGGATCCCTAGAATATAGGAAGCTTCTCCCAAGTCTTTCATGGAGAACGTTTTAGAAAGCCAAGCTTTCACGGTCTTTGAGCATTGCTATGTTATTTCCTATAAGTAGAATATCATCTACATATAGTACTAAGAACGCAATGTTGCTCCCACGATCTTTTTGTAAACACACGGTTCCTCCTCATTTCGTTCAAGTCAAAGTCCTTAATCGCTTCAAATCGAAGGTTCAACTCGAGAAGCTTGCTTGAGACCATAAATGGCTCGTTGCGGCTTACACACTTTATGAATATTAGCTTTGGACACAAAACCTTTAAATTCCATATAGATTTCCTCCTCGAGGTATCCATTTAGAAAAGTGTTTTGACATCCATTTGCCATATTTCATAATCATAATAGGCGAGAATGGCAAGCATCATGCGAATCGACTTTATCATAGCTACGGGCGAGAAGGTATCATGATAATCGATTCCTTCCCTTTGGGTATAACCCTTTGCCACAAGCCCGGCCTTATAGGCATCAACCTTGCCATCCCCATCGGTCTTTCTCTTATAGATCCATTTATTTCCAATAGTCCTCATGCCAGTTGGAAGATCTACTAGAGTCCAGACCTGATTGGTATGCATCGAGTCTATCTCAGCTTCCATTGCTTCTTTCCATTTATCAGAGTCTACATCCACTATCGCTTGGTCATAGGTGACATGGTCGTTTTCATGCTATCGGGTGTGTCGTGGAGACCCAGTTCCTCGACATGTGTATAGCCATACCTCTCGAGTAAGTGAGATACCCTATCGACCTTCAAGTGGAGGTTGTGTTACAATAGGTTCGGTTCTTGATCCCCGATCGATGTCTCCTTAGGAGTTTCATTATGCTCTTCCAAAGAGATATTTCTACCCGAGCCACCTTCGAATGAATTCATCCTCAAGGAAGTGCGCTTGTAATGCCACAACGACCCTATGGTCTTCGGCATGTAGAATAGATAACCCATCGAGTCCTCTGGGTATCCTATGAAACGTCCTTTTATGGACCTCGCTTCGGTTGTCCACCTTAGCCTTTTTGACATAGCCGGACATCCCCTGCATCCTTATGTGATTAAGGCTTGGTTTCTTACCCTTCCACATCTCATGCGGAGTGATAGGAACAGATTTGGAAGGACATCTATTTAGGATATAGGCGGTTAGTAAGGCATACCCCCAGTAAATAGGTAAATCGGTGTAATTTAACATGGAGCGAACCATGTCCAACAAAGTCCGATTTCTCCTTTCGAAACACCATTTAACTGTGGGGTTCTGGAGGCGTGAATTGTGAAACTATTCCATGTTCCTTAAGGAACTCATCAAACTCGATGCTCATATATTCGCCACCTCGGTCCGACCAAGTGTTTTGATATGACATCCAGCTTTGTTTTTCAACTAGGGCCTTAAATTCTTTGAATTTAGCAAAGGCTTGATTTATGTTTCATTAAGTACACAATCCCATACCTAGTATGATCATCTCGTGAACGTTATGAAATATTGATATCCGTCTCGGGCTACTTCTAAAGCACCACAAACATCGGTATGCACCAATCCAAGTTTATCGGCACCCTTTCAAAAGTCCTGTGAAGGGGAACTTAGTCATTTTGCCTCTAAGGCAAGATTCACAAGTTGGATAGGGTTCTACACCCAATGGACTTAAAAGTCCATCTTTCTCCATTTTCCGAACCTTGGTCCGACCAACATGACCAAGTCTAAGGTGCCATTTAAGAGCTTGATTAGTATCTTGCCTACCACGTTTCCTAGTTATAGTGTTCACCTTTGTTTTATTTTGCATGTTCGGATGATATAAACCATTCAACAATGTAGTGTTCAACCAATTTATTTCAAAATAAATTTTACAACCGCCATTGCCAATGAAGAAACAAAATCCTTTCCGGTCCAAGATGGAATGGATACAATGTTTTTATGCCCCTTGGGCAAAACAAGTACTTCATCTAATGTCAAAATAAAACCCGATTCTAAACCCGTAAGGATTGATCCAATATCGGTTGCCTCGACACTTTGTCCGCTTCCAACGGTGATCATTATTTCCCGACTTCAAGTTTTCTACTTCGTTCCAGATCCCGATTCATAGTACAAATGTGAGAAGTGGCACGAATCCGTAATCCATGAAGCGAGAATATACGATGGCGGAACAATTAGTTTCAAAAACAAAAAGTTCCGTGCACTGATGCGCCATTAATCTTGGGACAAGTCCTTCGCAAAGGGCCCACTCACCGCATTCAAGGCATTTGTCCGTAGGTTTTGGACCGCCTACCTTTTGAACCTTTCGGGCCTTGCCCTTTCCTTTTGCACCCCTTTCTTGGGTTTGTCTTGCTCGTAGGTCTTTTCTTCTTGTTCTTGGACCTCTTAGGCCCGGAAGAAATCACAAGAGCAGCCTCTCTCGGTTTAGTCTTCATGTTAGGCGTGCCGTCACCGCTTATTCATTAGCCCACTAATGTGCATGTAATTTCATTACAGTTGAAATTCATTACAAACTGCGTGAAAGAGTCAGGTAGAGATTGAAGGATGAGATCAATTTGAAGGGATAAATCCATATTAAAGTTGAGCACCTCGAGCCTCTCAATCATAGAGATCATCTTAAGGACGTGGTCTCCCACTTTCTCCCCTTCTTTCATCCTAGCTTGAACAACCGCTTTGATATCTCATATCTAGCGATCCTACTGTGCTCTCCATAAAGTTCGGTCAAGTGTGCGAGAATCTGCCTAGCAGAAGTCATTTTCTCGTGCGCTCTCTGCAGCTCATTAGTCATTGAGCCCATCATAAAACCACGAACTAGAACATCATCCTTGACCCATTTTTCATGGACGTCAATGTCTTCCTGATTACCCCTAGTCCGGATTGGAGTCGGTGGAATGTCCGCCTCAAGACGTATCCCGAACTCCATACCGAGTACAATCATCGATTCCGCAACCATCAACAAAGTTAGGGCCGCTTAGGAGATTCTTTTCAAGTAGTTTTGCAAGTGGGTTTTTAGCCATTTTAGAGAGATTCAATTTTGTTTTCTGCAAAGATTTAGACAAGATTAAATTAGTGACTTGTTTAATTATGACCGAGTATAAAACTTAAGGGCTTGTATAATTCTTGTCTCGGCTCCCACTAATTTTATCTAATTATACACTCCCATGTTATAATCCGGAAATCATGGTTAGATCGACTTCTTAGTGGTGATCAAGTTCTTTACAAATTTTAACAGACGCAACCTATCAGGTTTGTTGCCAATTAATTTTTGTAAAGTGGTGTCTAACACCAACCCGTCTGACGGATGATTTGATCTTCTTTTACCCCTAGTCTTCATGCCCTCAACCTATCGGGTTTCTTGGCAATCCAGACTATCTAAGTTGTTGACCATCAACGTCATCGGTTTGACTATTGAATCTCACCGGCAACCTATCGTGTTTCTAGGGCGAAATTTATCACCAACCGAAGGCATCTAATGCACTCAAGAATTTTTCAACCTCTACCAAATGTACTACCCCGATAACTCGGAAGCATAGCACACCACTCGGGTATCAATTTTCTACGAGTTTGATGGAGGGTAGGAAACCTCGTAACCTTTTTCAAACTTAGTCCTTTGTAGTCGGGAGAATTTCGCGATTAATGTTACACTTTGCACATTAATTCAATTATACGCGCGTTTGTATGTTTGTCAATCATTCAAAATGAAAAGCAGAAAATAGTAACCTAGTTACTACCAACATATAGTTCATGGACCTAATTCCTAAGTACTGGGCAAAGCGAATGAACAAATAAATAAAAAATATACAGTCTTCGATTCTTGGTCTTCTCGGTCGGTTGTCTTCGGTATTCGTAATAACCAAATTAATACTTACATCGTTGAAAAATTGAATCCTATACAACTTTTCTAGTAAAAATAAATAGGCTCAAAACGGCCTTTACAACCCAATCGAATCGAACAAATCAAAAACTAAGTCCACGAGCTATATCACCATCACATAAGGATTCCATACAACATGTAATGGCAACGAAATTAAACAATTAATTTTAATATAAATTAATCTATTCAATTTCTACTATATTAATCCAATTAATATAAAGTGGCATTAAAATTAAATAATCAATTAATATATTAATCCAATCAATATAAAATTAATCTATTCAATTTTAATGATATTAATCAAATTAATACTAATAATCATCATTTTAATTCGCTCAAGTAATCCGCCAAAATAATATTCTCGTTTAATTTATTTCCCTTAACTCAAAAATATTCCAAATATTAATTTAGTCAAATTAAAATCCAATTTAAAATTCGGGAAATAATTACAACGAAATATAAACTTAAAAGCGAGTCCCGGACAATCCGATTTTAGGCCCAGCCCGGCCCGATTCAAAATCGGGCCAAAAACCGAGGGCTGCCTGGCCGAGCCACTGCTCGGCAGACTGGCCGATCATGCTCGGCCCCTGGCCGAGCACTCTCAGCTCCTGGCCGAGTCATGGCCGAGCACGCTCGGCAGCCTGGGCAGGCAGCCCAGGCAGTGCTGCCGCACCACTGCCAGCAGCCCGTTTCTTCGTTTTTGGCCCGTTTCCAAAAGCGTGATGCTACAACGAACAATTTAAAATCTAAAATTATTCCAAATATGATTCTAAATCATAATCATCATCCAAAAGCATTCAAAATGCACAAATAATCGTATATACGATATCATTGACCTCGCTCGATACCACCGTTGGGATTAGAAAATAAAACGAAATACGCGGAAATAAATACGAATCCCAAACAGGATCGATCAAGTAACGTATATACGAAAAATAAATACGAAGAAAGGTAAAGATTCATACCCTTGAAGCCTTTGAAATAAATCTTCGTAAAGTGTAGACGATGATCACGATCCCGTCCCGAACACGAAATCCCTTCGTTCCAAGCACCGAAAATTCGAAGCCTCTACTTCACACGCGTCGGAAGTTGCCCGAAAAATCTACAACACTCCGTTCTATGAAGAACACGGCTAGGAAGTATTTTAGGAATTTTTTCTCTCTTAATTTTTCTTACTTCTTTTCACCTCAAAGATGAACAAAATGAAGAAGAAAAATTTTTCTCTCTCCTCACTCAAAGAACTCACGGCTGGCAGCATACATGAATGAGTATGAATTGTTTTTTTTTGTTATCTCATCTCATCTCATATATAATGTAATGATATATATATTATAAAGGAATAATTATTCCTTTACAACTATCATTCACAATTATGTGGGAATCTCAACTCTAAGTGAGTTCCCACACACATGCAAGATGATGCCATGCCATGAGGAGTGGGTGGCCACAAGGAAGTTTCCTAGAAAACGAGCCGAGCCACTCGGCTCGTGTACCGGACGTTCGTCAAACGACTCCGTTAAATACACTCCTTTTAATCATCAATGTATTTATATTAATTAATTAATCTAATTAATTAATTATATCAAATACAAATATATATTTCTCTAAGAAATATAATTTATGAATTAAATTAATTACCCGGTAACTTAATTTAAATTCATAAGACCGATATTTGATTTATCCAATAAATCATAATTAGATATCCAATATCTAATATTAATAGAGAGATAATAAATTCACATTTATCCGTCAACGCTCCTGATGCGCGACTCCGTAGGTCCGTCTCAGCCGGCATTGGGAGGAACCAATGAGTGCGGGCAACACTTAGCCAACTAGCGGGCCGCATGTAAACCCGATCGAGAACGAATGAAGGGATCATTCCGAACCATTATGTCGTGAATACTATATACGTATAGACCCTTCATCGATGTCCCGGTCAAGTCTTCGGTCACGGTAAAGTCAAACCCTCATCATTGACTAAACTCTATACATGTGTTAATGCAAATCAAAACCGACCGATTAATAGTGTATCTAATACGACTATATCGTAATGCTTTGGCAAAGACTTATGATCTTATTTGCCATTAACCGTATAGGACATTCGCTGCTCACTAACAGAGATAGAATCCTTTCTTGGCGTACAGAAAGATCGCTACTGCCCGTATAGTCCGCACTTCGAGGTCGACTCAAGAATTAAGCAAATGAGTCTAACTACTCTAATGACAAACTAAACGTCACAGCACATCTTCTACCGAACCCTCAAGTCAAAGGTCCACGTATACTATCACAACCTTTCGATTCGTCATCGACTCTCCGAGAGTGAATACCGTGTGATCAATCGAGTATGAGTCGTGTTCGAGTATCTGTCCCACTAATATACTTATAACTATGCTATCAAGACGTGCACACGTCTAGCATCGATTATACAAGTCATATTAAAACTTAATGCCCATTTTAAGTTTATTGACTTGCGAACAATTTACGTAAATAAACTTTAAACACTTCCAGTACATTTTCTCTTATCCCATAACGAGAATGGAATGTTCGATTTATTTACATGGACTTCACTTCAATGTTTACCAAGTCAAGAATGCAATTGAAATACAATAAACAGTGAATGAATCGTATTGCCTTTTTATTAATTATTCCATAATTACAAGTATAATGCCCTTACTCTCTCATCCCCTGAGTGGCATTCGAGGGCATATTCCTAACATTAGCATACCTATAATGTGTATTCCCAATAACCGTTAGTGTTCGACAGGCACTCTCCAAGTCAAAGAACACGTCATACAAGTCTTCACATAAACTTTTCCAGTGCCAATCCCATTATCTAATAAGGAGTGGAATGGTTTGCTCTCAAATACACGGACTAGTTTCTATATATATTTACGAGTCAGGAATACCAGTGACTACGAGTAAATAAAGAAACATATAATTGCCTTATGATAATGATTTACATAATAACAAGTACAGTGCCCTCACTCAACATCCTCTGAGTGGCATTCGAGGGCATACTCCTAACAATCTCCCACTTGCACTCAATGCCACACACTATAGTATCTACTACCCATGTTCTCCAGATGACGCTCCAAGCTAATCTGAGAAAGTGGCTTGGTCAGTGGATCAGCGACGTTGTCGGTTGAGTCTACTCTATGCAGCACAATGTATCCCTTGCGAACAAATTCTCTCACGAGATGATACTTCCTCTCAATGTGTTTGGTACTGTTGTGAAACCTCGACTCCTTGGCCTGCGCTACAGCTTCGTCGTTATCGTAGAAAAGCGGAATAAGCAGCTCAGCACATGGTATCACTTAAAGTTCTCCCAGAAACTTCTTAATCCAAAACCTTTCCTTAGAAGCCTCCGAGGCTGCTTGATACTCAGCCTGACTGGTGGAATCAGCAGTCGTGCTTTGCTTGGCGCTACGCCAAGATACTGATCCTCCATTAAGAGTGAACATGTAGCCAGAAGTAGACATTGAATCGTTTTTCTATCTTTGAAAGTCTGAATCAGTGAATCCCATGGCATCAAGTTCTCCACCGCCATACATTATAACTAAATCTCTAGTCCTTCTTAAGTACTTGAGAACGTTCTTTACGGCAGTCCAATGTTCCTTGCCTGGGTTTGCCTGAAACCTACTTACCACGCTCACAGCGTGCGCAATGTCAGGTCTCGTACACAACATTGCATACATAAGGCTACCTACGGCCGAAGCATATGGTATATTACTCATTCCCTTTCGTTGTTCCTCACTTTGAGGACACATCTTCGAGAAGAGTTTTATTCCATGTCACATCGGTAGGAACCCTCTTTTGGAATCATCCATCTTAAATCGCTTTAAGATTTTATCTATCTAGAGGGCTTAGGAAAGACTTATCATTTTTTTTCGCTCTATCCCGGTAAAGCCAAATACCAAGAATATAGGTTGCTTCTCCCAAGTCTTTCATGGAGAAATTACTCGAAAGCCAAGCTTTCACAGAACTGAGCATTCCCGCATCATTTCCTATAAGTAGAATATCATCTACATATAGTACTAAGAATGCGATCTTGCTCCCACTAACCCTCTTGTATACATAAGGTTCCTCTTCATTTTGCACGAAGTCAAACTCTTTGACTGCCTCGTCAAAACGAAGGTTCCAACTACGTGAAGCTTGCTTCAATCCATAAATGGAACGCTGAAGTTTGCACACTTTCTGAATATCGACCTCGGACATAAAGCCTTTAGGCTGCTCCATATAGATTTTCTACTCTAGGAATCCATTTAGGAAAGCCGTCTTTACGTCCATTTGCCATATCTCATAATCGTGGTAGGCATCTATAGCAAGCATCATGCGAATAGACTTGATCATAGCTACGGGTGACAAGGTATCGTGATAATCGATCCCTTCTTTCTGGGTATAACCCTTTGCCACAAGCATGGCCTTATAGGCGTCAACCTTGCCATCTCCATCAGTCTTTCTCTTGTAGATCCACTTGTACCCAATAGGCACTATGCCCTTGGGGCGGTCTACTATAGTACGGACCTGAATGACATGCATCGAGTCTATCTCATCTTCAATAGCTTCACGCCATTTCGCGGAGACTACATCCACCATCGCTTGGTCATAGGTCGTTGGGTCGGTCTCTTGGCTATCACCTGAAACCTCATGGAGACCCAGCTCTTCCAAGTGCACAAGGCCATACCTCTCAGGTAAATGAGACACCCTACTAGACCTACGAGGTGGTTGTACTTGTGTTTCAGAAGGTTCGGTTCCAACTTCTTGTACAGGTGTCTCCTAAGGAGTTTCATTGTATTCTTCCAAAGAAATACTTCTACCTGCTCCACCTTCCTGAACGAACTCATCTTCCAAGAAGTGTGCTTGCAAAGCAATAATGATCTTTCGATCTTCGGGCATGTAGAATAGATAACCCATCGTCCCAGATGGGAATCCAATGAAACGTCCCTTCACGGACCTAGCTTCCAATTTCTCCACCTTAGTCTTCTTGACATAGGCGGGACATCCCCAAATCCTAATGTGATTAAGACTTGGTTTCCTGCGCTCCCACATCTCATGTGGAGTTTTAGGAACGGATTTGGAAGGGCATCTGTTCAAGATATAAGCAGCAGTCAGGAGTGCATACCCCCACAGGTAAATTGGTATGTCAGTATAGCCTAGCATAGAACGGAACAAGTTCAACAAGGTTCGGTTCTTTCTTTCTAACACACCATTTAATTGAGAAGTTCCTGGAGGTGTTAGTTGTGATACTATTCCATGTTCCTTTAGGAACTCGTCAAACTCCATACTCATATACTCTCCACCTAGGTCCGAATGAAGTGCTTTGATATGATTTCCAGTTTGTTTTTCGACTAGGGCCTTAAATTCCTGGAATTTCTCAAAGGCCTCGTATTTATGTTTTATTAAGTATACATAACCATACCTAGTATGATACTCTGTAAACGTAATGAAATACTGATATCCATCACGTGCTGCTTCCAAAGCACCACATACGTTGGTATGGACTAATCCAAGTTTATCAGTAGCTCTTTCAAAAGTCCCTGTGAAGGGGGACTTAGTCATTTTGCCTTTAAGGCAACATTCACAAGTTGGAAAGGGATCGGATCCCAATGGACCCATAAGTCCATCTTTTTCCATTTTGTAAACCTTGGTCTGACCAACATGACCAAGTCTAAGATGTCATTTCAAAACTTGATTAGTTTCATCCCTACCACGCTTCCTAGTCATAGTATTAACAACGACTTTGTTACTTACGTTAAGATGATACAGTCCATTTAACAATGTAGCAGTGCCTACTAGTTTATTTCTAAAATAAATTTTGCAGGAACCATCACCAACGAAAAATGAAAAGTCTTTCCGATCCATGACCAGAATGGATACAATGTTTTTATGCCCCTTGGTCAAAACAAGTACATCATCTAAAGTTAAAACAAAGTCGGATTCCAAATCCAAAAGAAGTGATCCTATGTTAGTTGCTTCAACACTATGCCCGCTTCCGACAATAATCATCACTTTCCCAGCTCCAAGTTTCCTACTTTGATCCACATCCTGATTCAAGGTACAAATGTGAGAACTAGCACCTGAATCCAGTATCCAAGAAGTAGAAAATACAGTAGCAGAATAATTTGTTTCCAAAACTAAAAGTTCTGTACCTGAAGCGCCATGAAAAATCGGACAGTCTCTAGCCCAGTGGCCCAGCTCACCGCATTTGAGACATGCGTCCTTCTTCTTCTTGCTCTTGGGAACCATCGGGGCCTTGCCCTTACCCTTAAGGTCCTATACTTGTGGTCCCGTCTGCTTCTTGGTCTTTTTCTTCTTATTCTTAGACTTCCGAGGTCCAGAAGAAATTACAATGGAGGACTCCTTCATCCGCGGAGTCTTCATCTGAGACTGAGCGGTCACCGGTTTGTTCATCAATCCTGCTAAGTTGCAAGCAATCTCATTGCAGTTGAAATTCATAACAAACTTTGAGAAGGAATCAGGAAGAGGTTGTAGGATAAGGTCGGTCTGAAGAGAAGTATCCATCTTAAAATCAAGATCCTCCAATCTCTCGATCATAGATATCATTTTGAGGACGCGGTCCCCAACCTTCTCACCTTCCTTCATCCTAGCACCGAACAGTTGCTTGGATATCTCATATCTAGCAGTTCTACTGTGCTCACCATAAAGCTTGGTTAAGTGAGATAAAATCTGCCTAGCAGAAGTCATTTTCTCATGAGCTCTCTCAAGCTCATTAGACATAGAAGCCATCATATAAGCACGGACTTTTACGTCATCCTTAACCCACTTTTCATGGTTTTTAATCTCTTCTTGATTGGCTCTTGTCCGCACTGGAGGCGCCGGAATGTCCGTCTCCAAGACGTATCCCAGTGCCTCTATACTGAGGACTATCATCAGATTGCGGAGCCAATCCACAAAGTTAGGTCCGATTAAGGTGTTCTTTTCGAGTAGAATTGCGAGTGGGTTCATTATCATATTGAGAGTTATGTTCGTCAGCATTAAGTATGACAGATTAATTAGTGACTCGTTCAATTATCACCTGAGTATAGAATTAAAGTCCTTTCTATTCTTTTAACCCAACTCCCACTAATTTTATCGGAATAACACACTCTCATATTAAATCCGCAAGTATCGTTCGCTTTACTTCATAGTGGTGATCGAGTTTTTTATGAATCTTAATAGAGGGCAACCGAACAGGTTTCTAGTCTACTAATTTTTATAAAGTAGTGTCCAACACCAACCCATCTAATGGATGATTCGATCTTCTTTTTCCCCTTGTTCACTCCCCTCAACCTATACGGTTTCTATGGTTCGTGAACAAGTTAAGTTTATACCATCGACGCAAATCAGTTTCACAATTGAATTTTATCCGGCAACCGAACAGGTTTCTAGGGATAAGATTTGCTCCAACCGAAGGCATCCAATGTGCTCCCGGTAATTTATCCATCCTCCCCGAACGACTACCCCGATAACTCGGAAGCATAGCACATCCGGTTTGGATTTCAATTTTCCAAAAGCTCGATGGAGGGAAGGAAAACCTTGAAACCTTTTAAACTTAATAATTTGTCGTGGGAGAATTTTTGTGATTAATGTTACACTTTGCACATTAATTCATTTAAGCGCGTTTGTAGCATTCATACCAAATGAATAAACATTCACAATCCAGTTGCTACCAACATGTAGTTCATGGAACGTTCCTAGAATCAAAAACTTCGTAATCTAATTACAAGTCTTCGGTCTTGAATCTTCGTCTTCTCGGACGGATCTTCCTCCGGTCTTCGTCATTAGAGATGTTAAACGGGCTAGCCCTAGCGGTTTCGGGCTAGCCCTAGCGGGCTTCGGGCTAAACGGTCCGGGCCAAAAAAGCCCGGATTTAAATGGGCTAGGAAATATCGGCCCTAACCCTAACCCTAACGGGTTTCGGGCTAAACGGGCTAAACAGGCTAAATATTTAAAAAATCTATTTTTTATTTTTTTATAAGTCATAAACAGAAAAAAAAAAACAGTAACAATATATTTTATATATATAGTAACAATTATACTAAAATAAATATAACACAAAATACACTTTTATGTATATATATATATATATATAATTATACTATAATAAATATAACACAAAATACACTTTTATGTATATATATATATATATACACTATATTAACAAATACAATAATAATATATATTATATATAATATTAATATATATTACATATATAATATTAATATATGTTATATAAATATAGTATTACTGTAAGTTAAAATTAACAATATATATATCGGGCTTCGGGCTAGCCCTAGCGGGCTTCGGGCTAAACGGTTCGGGCCAAAAAAGCCCGGATTTAAATGGGCTAGGAAATATCGGCCCTAACCGGTTTTTTGGCGGGTTAAACGGGCCAGCCCTACGGGCCCGAGCCCGTTTAACATCTCTATTCGTCATTACATATAAATTTTACATTTGAAAAATTGCATCCTAGATACAAATATTTCTAGTAAAATAAATAGGCTCAAAACGGACTTTACAACCCAATCGAATAAAATCGAACGATTCAAAACTAGATCCATGAACCACATCACCATTCAAAATTAATGCATCAAACACATTAAAATAAATGGCATTATTGATTAACCTAAATATTGATCTAATCAACAAAAATTAATCCAACTATTAGAATTAATCCAATTAATTCATATAACCGTTAATTTTAATTTGTTCCGGACAAAATAAATATTTTATTAAATTAATTCCCTTAAAATAAAATTACCATAATAATATTTTAGTCAAATAAAATCCAATTTAATTTGAGGTAAATTAATTTATCGAACGAAATATAAAAAATAGAGCCGAATACACAAGGCAGGCCAAGCCGCTGACCGTCATGAACTTGACCCGGCCAGCCTGCCGCCGGCGATCCCTGACCAGCGGCCCAAGATGTCGGGTCCGGCCATTTTTTCGGCTCGTCTTTTCATCCCGAACCCAAAAATAATATTTTTCTAATTTTTATATTACACAATTAAATCAGTTTTTCAAAAGAAAAATAGATTTATATTGTAACATAAAATTATGAAAAATTAATTTTTAGATGAACAATTGAAAATCAACGATTAATACGATTATGATTCCAAATCATAAATCATACAATCAAGCATTCCAAATGCTAAATATCATATATACGATCGCAAGACCTACGCTCCGGTAACACTGTTGGGATTCGATGCCTAAAATGAAAGCGCAGTGGAAGCAATAATACGAATCTAATTCAAACTAAATCCCTACGAGGATCGATCAAGCTACGTATATGTGAATATAAAACGAAATGAAAGAAGATTAAAAATCATACCCTCCTTGTCTGTTGATTAAATAGTGCACTCCTTGAAGATGATTTCCCAAGCTTTCGTTGCTCTTCCCACGAATCCTATTCGTCATGCTCTTGGATGATCCAATGCCAAAAGCACTGCGTCTCTACTTGCCACGCGCCGGAGAAACGATCGGAATAACAATGCCTTGCTATCCTCCAAGGATACGGCTAGAGCACGGTTGTAGGAGCTTGTAAACTAAGATCACAACACTCCAAGTATTTATTCTATATCTCTCAATTAATCTCTCGATTTTTCTCAAAAAAAAAACTCAAGATGAATGTGAAGAAGATGAAGACTAGGTCTATCTCTTTCTCTCTCTCAATGTGCCATGAGGAAAAATGTCTCTTCACCGAAAATGAGTCTTCACATTTATTCCACCACACTTTAGACAAAATCACTAATAATAATATATTATTAGTTGCTGTCCCCTTGATACTTTATGTCATCCACCAATTAAGGTGGAGACAAGGACTAATGGAAGTGTGTGAGGAAATAGGCGGCCATGTAGAATGAACGGAAGAGTTCGGTTCGTTTCGGACTCTCTCGAGTCCAAATAGATAAACTCCATTCGTTTCGATGTATTAAATCAATCAATTAATCCAATTAATTAATCATATCAAATACAAAATAACATAATTAATTTCTCCAAGAAATAATTATATTCATGAATTAAATTAATCACCTAGTAATTTATTTAATTCATTAGGCCGTAATTAATTTATCCAATAAATTAATTTAGACATCCAATGTCCCAAAATAAATTAGACATCCAATGTCCAATAAATTTGATATAAATATCTAATATTTATAAAGAGAGAATAAGCTCGATTCATTCCGTCTTCAATCATATTGCGTGTAATACCCGTGATTTCGATTTCCGGTAATTTCTTTTTTTTCGGCGGAAGTCCGTTTTGACGACTCGCTCATGACCGTTTCGTCATTCTGAGAATAATTAATTCTGCACTTTTTGTCATCCGAGTTCGTTTCGGTGTCGTTTTGTTGAGTTCCGTGCTTTTTAGCAGTTTTTCCGCACTTGAGTTCGATTCTTGCGAATCTCGTCCGAAACTGTTGTTTCGACTTTCTCGTAAGTTCATTTAATGTTAATATTCATGTTGCGAGCTTTGGCTTAGTTTTTCGATCACGTATCGTGATTTTTGGGCGTTTTGGGCTATTTTAGTAATTTCCCAAAGTTTGGGGTAATTACTTTCCGTTGTCGAATTTCGAGCCTTCGGGTGGTCGGAATCGTGTGTTCTCTTAGTGCTCGGATTCGTCTTTGCGAGTACTTCGTAACCGTATCGTGGATTCGTACTCAGGTTCGGGTTTCGGGGTCGTTCGGGCCGTCGGAGTTGGTCCCGGCCGAGTCATGGTCGGGCATGCTGGGGCCAGGCCAGCCCTGGCCGAGTAACGTGCGGTAGTGCTCGGCGATTCGTCGTAATGCGGTTACGTCGTAAGGCCCTGGCCGGTAACGCACGTAACGCTTCGGCATTTCAGGTGATGAGTTCGCCATGGCGGTTACGTCGTAAGCCATGGCGATTACGTCGTAACCCGGCCGTGATCGGCTTTATTTAAGGCTGGCGGCGTTTTCTTGACCATTTCTCACTTGTTTTCTTCCCTTCCGCGGCTGGAGCTTGGGTAATCATGTAAAGATGTTGTTGGACAATGAATACATGAAGTTTTGAGGTTCATATCATCAATCATCCATCCTATAACATCCTCCGATATACCGAATCAGGTCAGATTTCCTAGAAATCTAGTTTTGGGGAATTTGGGTATTTTGGTTGTTTTCGTCCGATTAATCCGATTTAACTTAGGATTATGATGGATTGATGATTATTTAGATGTTTTATATCTTTTCCCTTGTTATTCCATGGTTGGATCGTATCGATTCGTTGTTTTGGTCGAGTTCTTGATCGACGCCTTGAAGGTGTCCGGTAGAATGTCATAGAGGGGATTTCGGGCGTTCTACGATTATCCTTCCTCGTATGATTGTTGATTTATGGATTATATGTTGTTAGGGTCGAGTTTCTTGCGAAGAAACCAAGTTGAACCCTTCCGTTCGTTGTCGTTTTCCTTTTCAAAAACATCGGGCGTTTCGAAGCTTTCCGGTTGAGCCGTGTTCGTCGGGATACTTGCGTGCCTATTTTGAGGCAAGTACCTTGTCCATATAATTCTTGTTTTGTGGATATGATAATTGGTGATCGTCTAAATGTGTTTGTGTGGTCGTTTGAATTGAACTTTCAAAAGATTTGATTAGCCTTGTTAAAGGCCCTCTTTCAAAACGCGTGTGTTTTGTGAATGGTGTGGTTTGTGAACTATGTGAATTCTATGGATATGTTTGGTATTGATGTTGCACTTGGTATTGCGTGTGGACGTATATGGTTTCTTTTCGATGCGTTATGGTTTGACGTGGTATTTTGCTAAGTGTTGTTGGCATTAACGCATGATTTGACATATTTGTGATTGTGGCAAATGTGAAACCCTTGTCGTTGTGAACTCTATGCATTGATGATTCGACCACAAGGTTATCAATTCGGGTAGGTCTGGAGAGGGCTCCGAGAATTGTCACTTGCGAGTGCGATGTCACGATAACTTGTGGGTATATTCGATTGTTGTTTACCGGGTAGGGACCCGTGAGGCCTCCGGCGGCGCGTTACTTGCGAGTACGGCCATTTGATATGATTTGACCGTAAGGTTATCTAATCGGGTAGGTCTGGAGAGGGCTCCGAGAATCGGTACTTGCGAGTACGATGTCAAGATAACTTATGGGTGGTTTGAGTTTGTTTAGCTAGCCAGTGCGGGAGGGTCCTTAGAGGCCTCGTGCGGGAATCTATGATATGACTCTGTTCCCAAGGCGATGCATGTGTTGTGATTTGCTTCGCTAGCCAGCTCGGGAGGGTCCTTCGAGGCCTCGGGTGGGATGTCTGTGGTAGCGTCCCGGTCCTAGGCGATGCGCGTGCGTGATTACGTTTCGTTGATTTTATGCCCGTTGAGGACACATGATGTTGGGCTCTGGCCCTGTGATTTGTTGTCGGGTTTCTATTTGCGAAAATAAAACCTTTGGGCTGTGACCCTGTTGATTTTGGAAAGAGAAGGATTTGATAATCGTAATTTGTTTTCTATTAAAACTCCCGAGGGTATTTTAAACCATTTTGCAAACCATTCTCGTTATTTGTGATCTTTCGGAGTTGGAAAGTTTTACTCAAATTCTTGCCTCGGGAAGTATTCGTTTTGTGGTATTTTAATCTTTAAGGATTCCTAGTTATTGTTATTCGTGGAACTTGAATTACATGGCTCGTATTTGCACTTTGTATTTGCACTAGCAAAACAGTGGAGTTTATTCGACCCCTGCGTGGGCATGTATTGTAATTGAGTTGTATGTATTTATTGAAAGGCCAAATCGGTCTACTGAGTCTTTTTAGCCTTAAAGGCATTGTCGAGTTGTTCGTTTGTTGTTACCAGCCTGGTAGATCCTTGAGGAAAGGTTCTACGGCGTGTAATATCCCTGAGCGGATTGGGGGTGTTACATAAATGGTATCGGAGCTTAGGTTGTGGAAACCTAGGCTGTCGGGTCAGTGGTGTCTATTGAGTTTTTGTCTCGTTGGATTTTGTCTGACTAAGTCGTGTCGCGACGCGTCGTCTTAGTTTGTTGGTCGTGATTAGTATCGTGGGCGATCATCATCTTCGTGCGACCTGTGGATGTAAGTCTCCCTTCTTTGTGTTGTGCCTCGTGTGACACGAGCTATTTTTATGATTATGAGTTAATTGACGGAATCCTCTTATGGATTTTAATTTCGTGATATGTGATTATTTGACTCCCATTTTTCGTTCATATGGGGAGTAGTGTTGCTGTCTTGTGCATGTTTGACTTTATTTCTTTTATTCGCTGCGTGAGTTCTTTTGTAATGGCATTCGGTATTTTACCGACTGAGTTTTATTTCGAAAACCGATTCCTTAACCGAGTTTTTGGCATTATGGCCTTGATCATTTTGGCGAAATTCTTATGACGGTATTTATTATTTTCTAAATGGCTTCTGTGAGTTTTTGAAATATTACCGTCATCGGCCTTTTTGGCATTTTTGTAAAAGGTTTTCAGCTTGGTGGGTTCCGGTGCGGGACCCACGGCGCTATATTGTTCCTTGTAATTACCTGAAATTTTTGGGCATTCTAGCCCATTGAATTATTTTTGAAAACCTTGAGTATCTTAGAAAATTAAAATTCGAGACGTACTTTTAAAACGAATTATTTTCTTGCGGTGTTTTCAAGGTGTTTTCTAATGCCGCAATACATTTCAAAAATTTTCTGGTTGAGGACCAAAAATATTTTGAGATATTTTCAAATGCAGTTGCTTAGACCCAAGGGTCGAATATTTTTGAAAGTTTTTCACTGAAAGAAAGGTGTCCTCATTTTTGTTCAAACGCAAGATGATTTTCAAAGTCTCGATAATGGTGTTTGTACTACTTTTTGTAAAATGATACTCAAGATCAACTGTTGTTTCCAAACTGTTTTCAAAAGGTGGTTTTCGTTTTTAAAACCTATCATTCCTGTTTGCGGACCGGAAATGCGTGTATGGTTTTCGAACTTTCGTTACGGTGTTAACCCCGAATTGTGATTGAATTGGCGGCGTGAGCGTCGAGTCGTTCGCCATGCATATATTTTGTTAGCCCTTGTGGGAGGTGTGATGACGATCCTTAATATTGTCATTTCGTGGTGACTTGCGTGTTATCGCACCTGTGTGAGCTGTTAAAGCTTGGGTTTGTACGTTTGTGTACATATGTGATTGTTTCATAATGTTTGTAATTATGTGCTGGTTATTGTTCGGGCCGTTGAGGTCGCCGAACGATACTGTCGTTGCTGTAGTGTTTGTGTGTATTATTTTACGATGATAATCGTTGTATATGATATGTATTATGATTCCTTGTTGTGCTGAGTTGGCATCTCCGCTATGTTGTTTTGCGACGTTATGCCCCATTGTATCTAGCATTTGTATTTTTGGTATGCCGAGCTGAGGCGTTTCAACCGTGATGTGCCGGGGCATGCACGTGTAAATTGTCCTTCTCACGAATACATTTCAAGTGTGGACTCGAGGACACCGAATTAATTTTTGCGGATTGGCTCTAGAGACTTTCTAATTCGCGCTTGACTCGATTATCGAATCGGCTTTGAGAAGCCTTCAAGGATGTTTCGGTTGCTTGTTGTGTTGTCACCTTGATTTCGTGTTGTGAGTTTCTGAACGACACTTCTTTTGAAGAGGTCGAATATAATATCCTTATTATTTTCGCTTCGCATTTCCTCTTTCTCAAGTCTATCGATTCGCTCATGTTCGTTGATACCTTAGGACTTGTTCTCGCATTTCGGTTTCGTCTGCTCGAACGAGCTGTGATCTTGTTTTGGGTCAATCTGGTTATCGCTGTGGCTTTTTCGAGTTCGGTTCGATTCTTGTGAACCTTGTTCGGAAGTGACATCATCTAGTTTTACTAGTTCTCTTATTCGAAGTGGATCGGATTTGGAACTTCTATATTTTCGACTCTGTCGACTCGTTTATGTTCGTTAACATTTTCTGAGCTTGCCCTATCCCTTTCTTTTATTGATCGAACGAGTGTGGTGTTTTGAAATTACTCGTTTGTCGTTGTGACTTTTCAATTGCTATTCCCTTTCATATGGATCTTATGTGAATCACATCCTGTTGTTTTCACCGGATCATATATTGTATCGAGTCGAGATGTGAACCTTGGAGTTGTTGTTTGAATTTTATTATCCTTCGTATTTCGGACATGATTATTCGATTTTTGTTGACTCGATCGTTGTGGTTGATCATTGATTGTTCGGTTTTTCTTGATCTCGTTTCGTGATTGTTGAACGTTCAGAATCCTTCGTAATTCCCTTAAGTTCGGGAAATTAGTCTCGTTTTTGATCTTCCAACCCTTAGGCGGTGGAATTCCGTATTTGTTCAGCGTTTGGCTCGCGTTTTGATTGATGAACCGTTGGGTTGGTCAATCGTATTGATTTTCGTTCGTTGTGTTTTGTGACTGTTCGGATAGTTGACTTGATTGTATTGTCCATTTGATGACGCTTGTCACTTGTTGGTTCTATTATTTCTCTATCGGTGGCGTTGTGTTGGTCGTCGTGGAGCGTGTTTTCACGTCGTATGTTCCTTTGCATTTCTTGCAGCGTTTCGCCGTCGGGCGCGAGTTTTCGGTTTTTGGGTATCTCGTAGAGTTTTCCTGACAGTGGATATTGCTTCTCCCTACTTATTTTAAGTTTCGGGACGAAACTTCTTTTAAGGAGGGTAGAATGTAATACCCGTGATTTCGATTTCCGGTAATTTCTTTTTTTCGGCGGAAGTCCGTTTTGACGACTCGCTCATGACCGTTTCGTCATTCTGAGATTGATTAATTCTGCACTTTTTGTCATCCGAGTTTGTTTCGGTGTCGTTTTGTTGAGTTCCGTGCTTTTTAGCAGTTTTTCCGCACTTGAGTTCGATTCTTGCGAATCTCGTCCGAAACTGTTGTTTCGACTTTCTCGTAAGTTCATTTAATGTTAATATTCATGTTGCGAGCCTTGGCTTGGTGTTTCGATCACGCATCGTGATTTTCGGGCGTTTTGGGCCATTTTCGTAATTTCCCAAAGTTTGGGGTAATTACTTTCCGTTGTCGAATTTCGAGCCTTCGGGTGGTCGGAATCGTGTGTTCTCTTAGTGCTCGGATTCGTCTTTGCGAGTACTTCGTAACCGTATCTTCGATTCGCACTCGTGTTCGGTTTCGGGTCGTTCGGGCCGTCGGAGTTGGTCCCGGCCGAGTCATGGCCGGCATGTTGGGCCAGCGCTGGCCGAGTAACGTGCGGTAGTGCTCGCAGCTACGCACGTAATGCCGATTACGCACGTAATGCCCCCGCCGTAACGCACGTAACGCTCCGGCATTTCCAGGTGAGTTCGCCATGGCCGGTTACGCATGTAAGCCATGGCCGATTACGTCGTAACCCGGCCGATCGGCCTATTTAAGGCCCAGCGGCGTTTTCTTCACCATTTCTCACTTGTTTTCTTCCTTCCGCGCCGGAGCTTGGGTAATCATGTAGAGATGTTGTGGACAATGAATACATGAAGTTTTGAGGTTCATATCATCAATCATCCATCCTATAACATCCTCCGATCTACTGAATCGTGCCGATTTCCTAGAAATCTAGTTTTGGGGAATTTGGGTATTTTGGTTGTTTTCGTCCGATTAATCCGATTTAACTTAGGATTATGATGGATTGATGATTATTTAGATGTTTTATATCTTTTCCCTTGTTATTCATGTTGTTGCCCAAAATATTTATCCGAAGATTAATACTGCTGGAAGACGGACAACAAACAACAATTGCGGGAGCACTTCCGAGAGAAGATAAATAATACAAGATTTGCCGGGTTTGTTAGGCCCGGGCTTGAATGCTCTCGCGAGATGTTATTAATACGTATATTCGTGGATACAAGTATTAATGAGAGAAATCTAAATACAATGAGTGTAAAAAGACTCTATTAATCCAGCTCTTGAGCGAAGCTCGGTGTTCTTCGTCCCCGCCGATAATCTGCTGGATGAGATAGGCCGGGAGAAGCAAGACCGAATGATAGCTGTTGCCAAGAGTTGGAGATTAGCCAAGTGCTTGAGGTTTGCTTCTGTATAGTGTGAAATCCGAAGGGAGTTGAAGAAGTGTCCAAGTGCAGGGTGCCTTGCTTATATAGGGGTTGAGGTGCCTTGTTCCCTAGTGGGCGATCGCCTTTCGGCCATTAATGTAATGGGGCGATCGTCCTAAAGGTCACATGGGCTGCCTGCCAAAAGTCTAAGGCTACAGCTGGTAGCCAGCTGTGCGGTCCAATGAGGAGCCAAAGACACGTCCTAAGTACTCACAGGAGGTCCCACTTTGTTACTTTCGCGGACTTTGTCGATAGGAAAGGTAGGTGACAGTTGTGGTCACCGGCCTTGTCCGTCGCCTCCTTTCGCAGTCTCGCGGCCCTGTTGGTAGGTGAGGTAGGTGACAGTTTGTCGGGCCGCTTTGCGGATCTCGCACGTGGTGCCGCCTGTTGCTCGGCCTTGGCCGACTGGATGGCCATCGGCCTAGATCGTCATGATGCGGTCGTCTCTAGCTGGACACCGAGGATTGTTCTCGGCCAGTCACTGAAGGTCGGCATTGGTCGGTCACCAAGGGTCGGTCGTCAAAGCGCTGAGAGATGATCGTCCATAAGTCGGTCGCCAGAAGTCCGTCGCTAGGTGCCGAGAGATGATCGTTTTGGATGTTGATCGGTCGGCACCGGGACTTGTCCTGGGACCTTCGGCTGGTCGATTCATGCTTGTCTGCCGGGCTAAGGCTAGGTCGCCTGGTCGCTGGTCGGCAGTTCTTCCTCGGACGCTCGGCAGCGACTTGGTCGCCCGACCTCCTAGGCGATCGCCGGTCGGAAGGTGTTAATTCTTGACACAACAATTGCCCCCCAGCTTGCTCCTATGTTGAAGACATGGGGCGAGGTGGTTCTTGCTGGCGATCGTGTAAGGATGAGGACGGGCTATCTTGCTGAGCTGACTTATGATTTCGGACTTGGGCTATCATGGTCGATTGGCTTAGCTATCTTTCGGTCTTGTACCTGCAAAAACAACATTGGCCGATCCCCCATGGAAACTTGGTGGTTTCGCTTTGTTTGAGGAATCGTGCACGGTCGCGGAGATCGATGGATCGACTCCATGACCGTGTCTTGGTGCGCGAAGACATTGTGTGTCCCGCGACTCACTTTATTATGAGGGTCCTCTGTTAGGCTGCGCCTCGCCTCGTATTTAAACGAAGGGCGTGCAGTCTCGGTCTAGAGGAGTCCTTGCGCGGGGCAGCGTCGGATGAATCAACTCCACGCCCGTGGCTTGTTAGCTCTGCTTCCACCTCGGCCAGCCATGGAGATGGCCGACCTCGACGGTGTACGTTGAGACGGGGATTGTGGCATGTGTCCACTGATTAATGTTGGAGAGCCCTCAGACTACGCCGGCCTCGTATTTAAACGAAGGGCGGGCGATCTCGGCCGAAAGGGACCTTGCATGGCCGGGCGGTTCCATCGATCGCCAGGACCATGGCTTTATGATGTGCGGTGGAGGCGATCTTATGCCTTAGTCCGTCATGTTATATGCCGGATCAGATGGCGATCGTGTCCACCGGGTTGCCGATGATGTAGCGTGATGATCGGCGATCGGCCGAAGATCGCGATCGTCGCCGATTGCCGATCGCTTTATTCGTAGGTCGACGCCGGCGATCGGGCGGGAGATCGTCGTCCGGCGCCGATCGCGCCGCTCACAAAGCTAAGAAGGAACCTTTGCTCGCCGTAAAATCTGCGGCTCTAACCCGGAAGGCTGCGTAGGTTGTAGGTTGGGTCTTCGTGAGATGCCTGAACATAGGCGAAAAACCCTGAAATCCTCCTAGGACCGCGTAGAGGGCGGTCTCATCGCTTATGGGCTCGCCATTGAGGATGATTACGTCTACCCGGTTGATGTAGTCCGAGTCGGACTCTTCTTCTCCCTGCTTGATTTGCATCATGCGGAGGGGACCTTCGGGCCGGACGACCCTGGTGGCGAAGTACTCCGTGAAGACGTGCGCCAACTCGTTAAAGGAGCCAATGGACCGAGGTGGCAATGAAGTGTACCACCGGTGGGCGAGGTCGTCCAGCGTCAGAGGGAACATTCGGCACCTGGTCGCGTCAGATGCCCCACACCCGGTCATGTAGATATTGAACTTCCTCAGGTGCACCTGGTGGTCCGATCGCCCCTCGTACACGGGTGTTTGCGGGGGAGCGATCTTGTGCTGCACGGGGGCGAGCTCGATGTCGATCGTGAGCGGCTCGCTTGGCCCGGCGATCGTCTTCTTGGCGCCTGCCCTGGATTCCAGGAGCGCCTTCATGTCGTCGAGTTGACGTTGCATCGCAGCCATTGCCGTGGCTTGGTCGCTTGTAGATCGGCTTTGGGAGCAGGAGCCGAGGCGATCGTGTACCGATCTCCGGGCTCCGCTGCTGCCGGCCTTGGTAATTTGGCGAGGGGAGCCGACGGGCTGGCCGCTTCCGGGAGTCGGATAGCCGAGCTCCGGTGACGGACTCAAACTCGTCGACTCGTAGATGGGGCCGGACCGCCCGCAGCTGTGTCGGGTCACCGCCTGTGCGATCGAAGACAGAGGTGCCCCCGGGCGAGCGCCTCTTCTTGCGGACGGAGCCTCAGCGTCGCTCGGCGATGACGCCTTGAGCTTCCGCTGACTTCCGGCGGACGACCGAGGGGCGATAGCGGGAGGCGCGTCGAGAGCACTCCGTCGCTCCTGTAGGACGGCCAGGGCCCCTTCGATCTGTTCCTTGGTTCGGAACCGATCGAGCGAGAGGCTTGGGCCGCCGTCCAGGGGCGGGATCGAGCGTCTCTGACCGCGGCGGCTACCTTCCACCATCGGCTGTGGCTCGGACTGGGACGGAACAGGGGGTCTGGCCGGATGGTCAGCGGCTTTCTTCAACGCGGAGGCGGAAGACATGATTTCTGAAGGATTTCTTTGAAGTGCAGTAAGTGTCACTTCAAGTATCTGCCCCGAGAACAATGAGTGTTCTTCGGGACGGTAGGTATATAAAATCGAGGGTTGGATCCCCTTCTTCTAGCGCCAATTGTTGTTGCCCAAAATATTTATCCGAAGATTAATACTGCTGGAAGACGGACAACAAACAACAATTGCGGGAGCACTTCCGAGAGAAGATAAATAATACAAGATTTGCCGGGTTTGTTAGGCCCGGGCTTGAATGCTCTCGCGAGATGTTATTAATACGAATATTCGTGGATACAAGTATTAATGAGAGAAATCTAAATACAATGAGTGTAAAAAGACTCTGTTAATCCGGCTCTTGAGCGAAGCTCGGTGTTCTTCGTCCCCGCCGATAATCTGCTGGATGAGATAGGCCGGGAGAAACAAGACCGAATGATAGCTGTTGCCAAGAGTTGGAGATTAGCCAAGTGCTTGAGGTTTGCTTCTGTATAGTGTGAAATCCGAAGGGAGTTGAAGAAGTGTCCAAGTGCAGGGTGCCTTGCTTATATAGGGGTTGAGGTGCCTTGTTCCCTAGTGGGCGATCGCCTTTCGGCCATTAATGTAATGGGGCGATCGTCCAAAAGGTCACATGGGCTGCCTGCCAAAAGTCTAAGGCTACAGCTGGTAGCCAGCTGTGCGGTCCAATGAGGAGCCAGCACGCGTCCTAAGTATCATCACAGAGGTCCCACTTTGTTACTTTGGCGGACTTTGTCAGTAGGAAAGGTAGGTGACAGGCTGTGGTCACCAGTCTTGTCCGTCAGCTCCTTTCGCAGGTCTGCGGCCCTGTTGGTAGGTGAGGTAGGTGACAGGTTTGTCAGCGCCTTTTGCGGATCTGCACGTGGGTGCTGTCCTGTTGCTCGGCCTTGGCCGACTGGATGGCCATCGGCCCAGATCGTCATGATGCGGTCGTCTCTAGCTCGACACCGAGGATCGTTCTCGGCCAGTCACTGAAGCTCGGCATTGGTCGGTCACCAAGGGTCGGTCGTCAAAGCGCTGAGAGATGATCGTCCATAAGTCGGTCGCCAGAAGTCGGTCGCCAGGCGCCGAGAGATGATCGTTTTGGATGTCGATCGCTCGGCACCGGGACTTGTCCTGGGACCTTCGGCTGGTCGATTCATGCTTGTCTGCCGGGCTAAGGCTAGGTCGCCTGGTCGCTGGTCGGCAGTTCTTCCTCGGACGCTCGGCAGCGACTTGGTCGCCCGACCTCCTAGGCGATCGCCGGTCGGAAGGTGTTAATTCTTGACACAACAATTCCATGGTTGGATCGTATCAATTCGTTGTTTTGGTCGAGTTCTTGATCGACGCCTTGAAGGTGTCCGGTAGAATGTCATAGAGGGGTTTTCGGGCGTTCTACGATTATCCTTCCTCGTATGATTGTTGAATTATGGATTATATGTTGTTAGGGTCGAGTTTCTTGCGAAGAAACCAAGTTGAACCCTTCCGTTCGTTGTCGTTTTCCTTTTCGAAAACATCGGGCGTTTCGAAGCTTTCCAGTTGAGCCGTGTTCGTCGGGATACTTGCGTGCCTATTTTGAGGCAAGTACCTTGTCCATATAATTCTTGTTTTGTGGATATGATAATTGGTGATCGTCTAAATGTGTTTGTGTGGTCGTTTGAATTGAACTTTCAAAAGATTTGATTATCCTTGTTAAAGGACCTCTTTCAAAACGCGTGTGTTTTGTGAATGGTGTGGTTTGTGAACTATGTGAATTCTATGGATATGTTTGGTATTGATGTTGCACTTGGTATTGCGTGTGGACGTATATGGTTTCTTTTCGATGCGTTATGGTTTGACGTGGTATTTTGCTAAGTGTTGTTGGCATTAACTCATGATTTGACATATTTGTGATTGTGGCAAATGTGAAACCCTTGTCGTTGTGAACTCTATGCATTGATGATTCGACCACAAGGTTATCAATTTGGGTAGGTCTGGAGAGGGCTCCGAGAATCGTCACTTGCGAGTGCGATGTCACGATAACTTGTGGGTATATTCGATTGATGTTTACCGGGTAGGGACCCGTGAGGCCTCCGGCGGCGCGTTACTTGCGAGTACGGCCATTTGATATGATTTGACCATAAGGTTATCTAATCGGGTAGGTATGGAGAGGGCTCCGAGAATCGGTACTTGCGAGTACGATGTCAAGATAACTTATGGGTGGTTTGAGTTTGTTTAGCTAGCCAGTGCGGGAGGGTCCTTAGAGGCCTCGTGCGGGAATCTATGATATGACTCTGTTCCCAAGGCGATGCATGTGTTGTGATTTGTTTCGCTAGCCAGCTCGGGAGGGTCCTTCGAGGCCTCGGGTGGGATGTCTGTGGTAGCGTCCCGGTCCTAGGCGATGCACGTGCGTGATTACGTTTCGTTGATTTTATGTCCGTTGAGGACACGTGATGTTGGGCTCTGGCCCTGTGATTTGTTGTCGGGTTTCTATTTGCGAAAATAAAACCTTTGGGCTGTGACCCTGTTGATTTTGGAAAGAGAAGGATTTGATAATCGTAATTTGTTTTCTATTAAAACTCCCGAGGGTATTTTAAACCATTTTGCAAACCATTCTCGTTATTTGTGATCTTTCGGAGTTGGAAAGTTTTACTCAAATTCTTGCCTCGGGAAGTATTCGTTTCGTGGTATTTTAATCTTTAAGGATTCCTAGTTATTGTTATTCGTGGAACTTGAATTACATGGCTCGTATTTGCACTTTGTATTTGCACTAGCAAAACAGTGGAGTTTTGCTAACCCCCGAGTATTCGGGGGGTGGATGTCTGTTTTTGCATTCAGGTTTTGGAGCATAACGCAGGGTCGGCACGAAGGATGATGAAAGATGAACGATACTAATAACACGAGGATCCGTATGATGTTATTGGTTTAGTTGCATTTTATTTCCGCTGCAGTATTCTTTCCCCGTTGTACGGGAGTGTGTTGTATTCGACCCCTGCGTGGGCATGTATTGTAATTGAGTTGTATGTATTTATTGAAAGGCCAAATCGGTCTACTGAGTCTTTTTAGCCTTAAAGGCGTTGTCGAGTTGTTCGTTTGTTGTTACCAGCCTGGTAGATCCTTGAGGAAAGGTTCTACGGCGTGTAATATCCCTGAGCGGATTGGGGGTGTTCCATTGCGTGACTCGGTAGGTCCGTCTCAGTTAGCAATGGGAGGAACCAAAGAGTAGTAGCACCACCTAGCCAGCCTGGCAGCCTACATTGTTCCCCAACTGACAACGAATGATTGAGATCATTCAAAAACTATTCTGTCGTGAATACCAGTATACGTATAAACCCTTCTTTCAAATGTTCCGATCAAGTTATAGGGTCACGATCAGTTAAACCTTATCTGTACTTGATGCTATGCATGAGTTAATGCAAATCGAGATCATCGAGCTCTCGTGTATCCAATACAACTAGCTCCAATACTTTGGACAAAGACTTATGATCTCGTCTGCCAATAACCGCATAGGACATATAACCCGTTCACTAACAGGAGAAAGAATTCTATCTTGGTATTCAGTAGGACCTGCTACTTGCCCGACAAGATGCACGTCGAGGTTGACCCCCACCTTCCAATTTTCTGGGTCGAAGTATTTTAATGAAAATCTTAACGTCACAAGTATATCCCTACTAAATCCTCAAGTCGAAGGTTCACGAATACCTATCACAACCTTTTGATTCTGTCATTGACTGTCCCGAAGTGAAATCCGTGTGAGGAATCGAGGGTGAGTCTGTTCGAGTATACTAATCTAATTAGCATACCTATAACGTGTGCTCCCACTAACCATTAGTGTTCGACAAGTACACTCCAAGTCAAAGAACACGTCATACAAGTCTTCACATAAACTTAACGCCTAGTCAAGTTTCATCGAGTTGCGAACGATTAAGTATTTGGAGCCGCAAACCTTTCCAATGCCAATCCCCTTATCTAATAAGGAGTGGAATGTTTTGCTCTCAAATACACGGACTATTTTCTATATATATATATATATATATATATATATATTTACGAGTCAGGAATACGAGTGATTACCAGTAAATAAAGAAACATACAATTGTCTTATGATAATAATTTACATAATAACAAGTACAATGCCCTCACTCAACATCCTCTGAGTGGCATTCGAGGGCATACTCCTAATAGGTTTGTGTACCACTGGAGGGCCGGTCCTGTCAAACTAGAAACAAACCCCTTACACATGCAAGCCTGCCGCAACTCACGTGGAATGGCAGCAGTGAACATTCTCTGTTTGTATTGAGCAATATGGTCGCTCGGGTCGGTTGTCCCGTCAAACATATACATGGTTGGGAAGTTAAACTTGTTGGGCATCTCCACTAATACAATCTCATCAACAAAAGGTGAGTCGGCATAATAGTTCTCTGAGCTCTTGTGTATCGATGCTGGAACACCCAGAATTCTCTGGATGAGGGCCTCTATCTCAACCAACTTACGGGCCAGGTCTGCTTCCTTGATTGTGTAGGAAGTTGACATAAGAGGCTTAGTTGGCTCGTATGTGATTTTAAGATTCTCGCTTCAGGCGCAGGAAGCCCCGAGTTCGATCCTTGGTGCCCCATTCGAATCGATACCTGCCTGTCCAGATCCAGTTGTGGCGTTGTTGGCGCCGGTTGCAGTGGTGATCGCATCGCCAATCTGTCCTCCAATAGCTTTCTGTTTTGTCGTAATAGGTTGTTCGGGAGTTGTGATATGTTCACCTGCAAGGAAGGTCACACGACCTGTGTTAGATTGCGCAATGGAAATATTAGAATTCTTTACCGATGAGGTCCGGTTCGGCATTTGTTGCTCAGATCCGCCGCCGGGAGGAGTTATGATGTCATCGTCAAGACATATCATTGGGTTGATTGGAACTCCGAAGCGAGAAGTCTTCGGTCGTGTTGATCTGGCTTTTGGATGCCGCTACCTCGAGGCAGACAAGCAGATCGGCATTTTTCTTCTCCAGCCTTTGCTTACTCTCTCGCTCCTGGTTCATCTGCTTGGTCAGAGCGGCGATCTAGGCACTGAGATCCAACTGGGCCGTCGGGTCGGACAACATCATTGAAGCGGATCCGTCAGACATGGCTGATATTAAAAGACTCTACATTATGATTGTTGATTAATTCATTTGCTAGGGGCCCACGGTGGACGCCAAATTGTAGAGGGTGAATTCTAAGATTAATGTTGATAACATCAGGCACGTCGGTCAAGTCGGTTGAATTGGATACTAGCAACCTGTGAATACAAAACACGTAAGAGCCCTTAGGGAGCACCGATGGGGTGTCAGCCAAAGAGCCTCCGACGCTCAAGTTAGTAAGCAAGTTTATATTGAATAAATTGAAATAAACGAATTGAATATAATAAATAATAGAGCAATTGATGATGATGATGATGATGATGATATCAGACGGTCAGGTGCGTCCGGCGAACGGTCGTGATGATATGGCGGTGGGGAGCGTCAGAGGGTGAATGAGAGGTGTTGAATGGTCGTAATGGTGATATTGGACAGTCAGGTGTGTCCAGTGACCGGTAGAGGTGAGGCGGCGGTTGAGAGCGCAGGAAAATAAGAGAGAGAGAGAGAGAGAGAGAGAGAGAGAGAGAGAGAGAGAGAGAGAGAGAGAGAGAGAGAGAGAGAGAGAGAGAGAGAGAGAGAGAGAGAGAGAGTTATCAGAGAGCGTAAGTTGAGTAGAGAATGACTTAGAATCCGATGATCTCCTTGGATCAACGGTCTTGTATTTATATATGACGGCTTGAGGTCTCTAGGGTTTCCCTCCTCAACCGCATTCGTCCGTTGCATTGACCCTTTTGTTCCTACTTTCATGGAGCTCGTGGCTTTTGACACGTTCTCAAAAGTCACCTCACATGACCGTTTAGATAAACGTGGCTGACATGGCGAACCCCTGGATCCGGTCTGGTTGGCGAATATTAGCAAGCCACACTACGCCATAAGTGCTCATAGGCAATGCTTTTAGCGAGTGTTGCCCCCAAAGCGTTTCAATAGATTGTTGATTTTTGATCTTGTGAAACATTACTGAAATAGTATTGCACTAGATATATATTTTTTGTTGCAAAATAGAAATGGTGTTGCGAGACGTGCAACACCTTTGATTTTGTTGCATTATATCTAATTTTTTAATAATATTTTAATGTTATTGTCAAATACAAATAAAATTACAATATTGAAATGAAATTTAAATTTTGATATTATTTTACTCTTAAAGTTTGATATATAACATAGAATAAATTTGACTAAAATTATTTATATTTAATATAAATACTTACTTATCATATTTTTAATTTTATAATTAAAAATATTTTTTATTTTTTATTAAAGTTTAATATATTATAAAAATATATATGTATAATGAAATTTAAATAATGATCTATGTTTTATTTTGAAAGTTTGATATATAATATAAAATAATTTTTAACTCATATAATTTCATTTATATATTATAAACACACATTATAAATTTTAATATTAAAATTTCAAGATTTTAAGGTAATAAAAATAATACAATTTAACAAAAAAAAAAGTCAAGGTTACATGAAAAGTAGAGCTCCCACCAAAAAAAAAAGAGAAGCATACCGCTCTAACATTTTCAGTCCAGGCGCTAACATTTCCCCCCAAAACGAAAGTAGGTTTACTTTCCCTTCCCGGATCCACTCTCTCGGTCTCCCCCTGTACTCTCTCCCCCTCCTACTCTCGCTCCATCTCTCTCTCTCACGCTCTCTATCGCTATACTCTAAAATTTCTCTCCATTTTTATGTCTATTTCTTATATAAATCTCTCCAAATTAATACCGTAACACTATATACAAATCTCTCAATCTACAAAGTTCTTGTAGTTCTATACACAGGTAATTTATACACACATTTTCTTTGCTCTCATGTTTGCCCTGTACTCATTGATTTTTTTTTTTGTTTTTGCAGGTGAATTAGGGCTTTCAGCTAGTGGCTTCGATTTATCTAGGTAAAACATTAAAATTTTGTTTTCTAGTTTCATGCTTAGTTTGTGGTTATTTGGTTTTTATTGCTGTAATTTTGTTGTTTAAAATGTATTTGTTAAAATTTTCTTGTCTTTGTCGGAATGATAAATCTTCAATATTTATTTTTGTTGACTGCCTTTATTTTGTTATTAAAGAACTATACAAACTCTAATTAACAACCTTTAATCACCAGAAAGACCAAGTTGAGACTGAAAGTTTAAAACTTTACTAAAATTCTTGAAATAAAAGATGATCTTGAATATTAAAGTAAAGAGTAGGTAGATATATTAATATGATATACCTGAAATTGAAAGATAGGTAGATATATTAATATGATTGGTATTTTATTGCTAATACTTATCTATTGGTTTTTATAGTGATTTTGTGGCTACTGCCATGTTTTGCTAATGTAATTAACATGTTTGTTTCTCTTATAAAACTCTGTTGTGCTATTTTTTATTGACATGGGTGGGGTAAGAGTTACTAAAATACGGACTTTTTTTCTCAAGATTTAAACTCAGATCTAATTTGTTGTGATGTATATTTTAATATGTTTAAACCTTTACAGGCTCGGACTTGTCGATTGTTGAAACTATTAGTGGTATACATTTTTAGTGTTACTAGGTAGCGGAAAAATTGTCATAATGGAAGATGAGGGTAACATTTGGATAGGATATCTAAGATATAGTGCAGAATATAGTAGGGGCATAAAGCTTTTCTGGAAAATGCATTCCCCGTTTCTTGTGTTGGGGATGAAATGAAGTGCCCTTGCATAAACTGTATGGATCAGAAATGGCATTGTCAAAATGTCATCTATGATCATCTCGTTTGCAATGGGCCTTCTCCATCACATGTCAAATGGATTTACGATGTTTCGCAAGTGAAATTAAGAGCTGGCAATGACTTCATGGATCACAAACGGGATGGATATTGAAGATAATTTAGATGCGATGTTCAATTGTACGGGTAAGAAGTTCAAAACTGGATTACTCGGAAGTCACCCAAATGCAGAGGCTAAAAAGTTCTATCGGCGTGTTAAGGAGGGAAAACAGCTGCTATATCCCGGTTGTACTAACTTTTCTCGATTAAGTTTCATGATCAGACTTTATTATTTAAAGTGTGTTCATGGAATTAGCGAGTCTGCATTTGGGGAATTACTAAAGCTAATGAAAGAAGCATTTCCTGATGCCCACCTGCCTCTGTCCTTCAATGCCGCAAAGAATATCATTAGGGATTTAGGTCTAGATTACCAGAAAATACATGCGTGTCCTAATAGTTGCATGTTGTATTGGGCAGAAAATAAAGATAAAGATGTTTGTCAAACTTGTGGTGTATCAAGGTGGGTTGTACAAGAGAAAAAAGGCACCGCTGCAAATAATGACCCGGAGAAGTTGATTCACAAAGTGCCGGCTAATGTAATGAGGTACTTTCCACTAAAGCCAAGGTTGAAAAGGATGTTTATGTGCAGAGACTTTTCCAAACTTATGACATGGCATGCAGCGGGACGAAAAGAAGATGGGAAACTAAGATATCCAGCTGATGGTCAGGCTTGGAAGACGATGGATGCTCTTTATCCTGATTTTTCATCAGAAAATCGGAATCTAAGCTTGGGTGTAGCATCTGATGGATTTAACCCTTATGGTTCAATGAATTTAACTCATAGTACATGGCCAATTGTGTTGGTAAACTACAACCTTCCACCTTGGCTATGCATGAAACAAGAAAACTTGATTCTTTCAACAATAATATCCGGTCCAGATTCTCCCAAGAATAATATTGATGTGTATATGCAGCCCTTGATTGCGGAGTTGAAAGAATTATGGGATGTTGGCGTCGAAACTTACGATGCCTTGACTAACCAGAATTTTATTTTACGTGCACGCGTGTTGTGGACCATTAGCGATTTTCCGGGATATGCCATGTTGTCTGGTTGGAGCACAAAAGGGAAACTAGGGTGTCCCATATGCCACTACGAGACTTCTTCATATTATTTAAAACATAGCAAAAAAATGTGCTACATGAACCACAAAAAGTTTCTTGATCCTACACACAAGTGGAGGCTGGATAAGGGAAGATTTAATGGAGAAATTGAAATGGGGCAGATTCCAGAAATTCTATCAGGACTGGATATTGAAGAGTTGTTGTTGGGGTACGAAAACAAATTTGGGCAGAAACCCAATGAAACGGTTAAAAGTGATTGCCCTTTTAAAAAGAAGTCAATATTTTTTGATTTGCCGTATTGGATTCGAAATCCACTTCGACATAACCTTGATGCCATGCACATAGAAAAAAACGTATGTGACAAAATATTATGTACTTTACTTAATATTGGTGGCAAGTCGAAAGATCATTTAAATGCTCGTTTTGATTTACAAGAATTGGGCATAAGAAAACCCCTTCATCCTGTTAAATCTGCGGATGGAAAGCACTATGAAATTAGGGCAGCAATATTTGACATGACAAATAAGGAGAAAGAAATTTTCTGCTCCGTATTGAAGAATGTCAAACTGCCCTACGGCTGTGCTTCGAATATCAGTCGGTACGTACATATAAGCGAGAGAAAGATCTTCGGGTATAAGAGTCATGATGCTCATTTTATACTCCATTATTTGTTGCAATTTGTCGTAAAGAAAACCTTAAAACCTGAGGTTGCATTACCGTTGATCAGACTTGGTGCTTTCCTAAGAAGTTTATGGGGTAAGGTTATTGAATTGGATGACATTAAGAGGCTGCAAAAAGAAATCGTCGAGATACTTTGTCGATTTGAGATGATTTTTCCACAAGCTTTATTTGATATAATGATCCACTTGCTTGTTCATTTGTGTCAAGAAGTCGAATATGGTGGAACAGAACACCTTAGGTGCATGTTTCCTATCGAACGGTATCTTGGAAAGTTGAAATCCTATGTTCGAAATAGAAGTAAACCAGAAGGTTCCATTGCAGAAGGTTACCTGGCGGAAGAATGTGTGACATTCTGCTCACGATTTTTGAGTGGTGAAGGACAAACAAATAGTACTGATTTTGATAAATGTCCAGCAGATGTGGAGTATCATATTGGAACAAGAAAGAATAAAGATGGAAAAATCTTTAAATTAAAGGAGACAGACTGGAAGGCAAGTCATCGCTATGTTTTGTTCAACTATAGCAATAAAGAAATAGAGGGATTGATTGAGTAAGTTCTTAAATCCTTTTTTCATTTCATTCAATTCCGATTAATCAAGTTCTCCATTTCTTAGTACCATTTCTTACTCTGTCTGCACTTAATATTTTTTAGGGAGCATCGAGCTATTGTGGATGGTTTTGCAGATTCAAGAAAGTACAAAAGGGAACGGACACATACAGAAGAGTATTGGAAATGGTTAAAAGAAGAGGTTCTAAAAAAGGACATGATTTCAAGAGAGTTAGAGGTGCTTGCATTGGGTCCTAATCGAATAGCTAGGAGGTTTACTGGCTATGTAGTAAATGGATATAGATTCCATACAAAGTTTAGAGATTCCCGATGTACCACACAAAATAGTGGTGTATTTTTGACTGCCGAAACCACTAGTTTTGCAAGTTCAAAAGACCAGAACCCAATAGTTAGCAATGTCAACTACTATGGATCCATCGAAGAAATCTTTGAACTAGATTATTGGGGAGCTTTTACGGTGGTTCTTTTTAAGTGTTGCTGGTACCAAGAAGAAAAAGATTCATATGGTCTTACTCGAGTAAATTTTAATAAGTTGTGCCAAAAAAATGATCGTTATGTACTATCTTCACAAGTGCAACAGGTATTTTATGTGGAAGATCCAATTGAAAAGATGGTGCATTATGTTATTAAGAAATTGCCGAGGGACTGGAGTGATACAGAGAATCAGAATGCAATCGAAGAAGAGATCAGCAATCCTGATTTACATGATATTGACATTGGTCATGGAATTGAAAATGAAGTTGCTGACAGGAGTTACTTCATAGATGATGTCCCCACAATACAAATTGAAAATCCATCTCCTTAGATTAAAAAAATTGTTGCTGCTTATTTAATATTACATCGTTACATTTTTGTGATATTTGTTATCTTGGACTAAAATGTATTTGGCACCCTTTGTTTTCGATGTAATTTACTGTCCTTTATTTCCACATTTGCTATATTCGATGTAATTTACTTGGCACTATTTGGTTGTAATATAATTTGCACCCTTTATTTAGAAATATTGTCATCTCTATCTGTTTTAGTTTATCATGTCATTTTTCATCCTTTATCGTTTTTTATGTACATGTTCCTCGTTCTGATTGGAACTTTACTGTGAACAGGATGGCAGAAAAAGAATTCCACGTGAGGTTGAACTACAATGGAGAGTTTCAGAGGACAGGTTATGTTGGTGGGACAAGTCTGATTATAACGCGAGTAGAAATTGACACTTTTTCATTCTGTGTACTTATGGAATATGTGGTAGATCACATCAAAGTCTCTGAAATTGGAGGAGTTTATATCAGCAAAGGAAAGAGAGGTGGTTGGAAGTTGGTGACATGTGACCAGGACTTGGCTGAACCTGTAAATGCCTGCAAGCATCATGAAGAATTGAACTTTTAACTCGACATGACTGTTGATAAAGAAATTGAGCCGATTTCTCAAGTGCAACCACACGTAATCATAAGACCAAGAAAAAACCTAATTCAAGGTATATATATATATATATATATGTATGTATGTATGTAATATCAAATTTTCACATATATATGTATGATCAATTCCATAAGTGTGATTGATATTGTTGTTACAGTTTCTGCTAAGAAGCCACCAGTGAAGCGTGATATTGTTGCTACAGTTTCTGCTAAGAAGCCGCCAGTGAAGCGTAAGTTTGTTACCAGACATCAACTCCAACAACAATTCAAGAAAATGAATAATAAGTCACCTGAGGTCAATAAGAGGAAGATATCCTCACCAGCACTTGTGTTGTTGTCAGTGGACAAGATGTAGCTCTAAAGGAGAAGGGATCCGCGAAAAGGAGATTAGAGTTAGAAGATGCCGCAAGTGATGATGAAAATACAGAGAGAACGATGTTGCTTTGTTAAGGTATTTCTTAATTTATCTTAATTTGTATGATTGTGGAACTTTATTAAAGTGAGTTTGTAGTAAACTAATGATGCTTGGTTATTTGTAGTTCATTGGCATAATTTCCTTTCTTATGTTTTCTTAAAATCTTAATAATAGGATGGCCCTAGGACAAAATTACTCATTAGGAAGAAATATACGGAATCAGTATTTTATGATGGATGATAAAATCAGAAACAAGATACTACTTCAAAAGTAATTAAGTAGAAAGCATATACCCCTTGACATGACCCTGATATGAATTTTCTTGGTGCTAAATTGTGCTACATTGTTATCAAACACTACAATTTACTGATAAAATTGTCCAAGTACATTCCAATTGTGTTACAAGACCCTGACACCCAAAAGTTAAACAAGGAAACATGACAATTTCATGTGTATATTATACTAATGAAATGACTATATGCATAATTAGAGCATATTGATAAAGAATATAGATGCTACCTGTTGCAGTTATGTACTGATTGCTTGTAGGTGCCTCCACCACCGCTGACAGAGTATGAAAAAGAGAAAATCCGTAATGTTCAAAAAAATGAAAAAGTTTATGAAAAACTTGGGTTGCCCTCATTGATTTCTACTCTAAGACATGATCTAGTACAGAATAGTAAAGGCAAAGGCAAACAAGGGAAATTCAAAGATCGTGAGGGAGGTGATGATTATATTCTGGAAAATGAGGGCAAAGATGACAGTGATGATTCATCGGAGGTACATTAACTTTCAATATGTTGCTTGCTTAGTGTTTTGGCTTTATGCACATAAAAACTCTGGAAGTATTTAACCCTGAACTACCAATAATTGCAGATCATCAGAAAGGTTAAGGCAAAAAAAGTTCAGCCTGGACCAAGAACTCGTTCGCGAGTCAATGCAACCCTTGAAATTGAGAAGGAACCGAGGAAAGCTAGCACGGTAATCGAGAAGGAAGTTACGAGTTCATATCGTCCACCACTTCTAAAGCCAACATGTAGCAAAATGTTTAAACAATCAAAGAATGGTGAAGTCTGCCGTGGCTCGGTTCCGCTTATTTAGCATTGCGGGAACGCCAAAAGAAAAATGAGGCACCTCTAACAATAGAGAATGTTGGTGAACTTAACTTGGAAGAGACTGAAAATGAAGAAGTCGAAGAAGGTAAACTATTATTTATTGTGTTGAATTGTCAGTTAATTGTGGTAGTATACTGGAGTAATTTTTTCTTTATTTTTTCGTGTTCCTGGTATATAAAGTACGAGCTCCAAGAAAACCAAGAGGGCCAACAAAAATGGGTAGGGTTCATGCAAGGGGCCCTGATGAAAAAATAGTCATCTCGTTGAACGAAAAGGGTCAAGCAATTGCAGATGATAGCAAAATCATATCGGAGTTGAGTAATTTTTGTGGGGTACTAGCAAGGGATAATATATCTCTTACTTACATCAATTGGCATGTTGTTCCTGACCAATTGAAGAAGAAACTGTGGGAATATGCTCTGGTAAATTCTATTAATAAAAATAGATTAGATCATTTTCCACATTTATGCATTGAATTAATAAATTTAATTATTGAATTTTATGTTTACTATGTATAGGGTAAGTATGTTATTCCCGATGCTGGACAAAAATGGGTGTACCAGACATTTAATGAGGCTTGGAGGTTGCACAAGGCTCGTATGAAAGCAGGCCATTATACTAAATATAGAAGCGATGAGGAAAGGATGGCAAACAGGCCCAACCGCATTCCACTGGAAGATTTTAAAATACTATTGAAGTACTGGGGGGATGAATCAGTTCAGGTACATAATAGAAATAATTAACAGAAATAGAATTAATAGTTTTGTAGTTGGTACAGAATTGGAACTACGTACATGATTTGTTTTTATTCTACAGAAACTCGCGGAGGACAATGCAGCACATCGTAAACGATTAACTGAGACACATACAATGGGTCCGAAACCTCTATCTCTAGTTAGAGAAAAGCTGGTATGTGTTTTGGCCCATGAGTTATATTTACGGTAAATAATACGAGTTTACGATTTAGCTAGAAAGAAATGAATAAGAATAGAATTTAAAATCTTTGCTAATTATAGATGTCATGGAATTTTAAATATTTATTAGATTAAATTAATTGAAAATCTTGTGAATATTAAATCGAGTACTAGTACATGACTTTTACGAATTGTCTCTTAATTGTCATCTTCTTTCAAATTCGTGACTATGAAGGTTGTCATAATGCTTTTACAAGTATTGTTGGTATGAGGTTTACCAGTACTGTTGGTATGTGTGGAACTTTACCAAAGTCATCTTCCTGTAAAGTCATCTTCTTTCATACCAGTACTGTTGGTATGTGTGGCACTTTAAAAAGTCATCTTCTTTCATACAAGTACTGTTGGTATGAGGTTTACCAAAGTCATGATGAGCACTTTAGATGTTTATGTGTGGCTGATGTAGTACGTTGGTTGAAATGTTTAGGGATAAATTACAAAAGAAGCCTGGAGGTTTGAGTCAATTACAGGAAAACCCCAAAGGCCTTAGAAAATTACAAAAAAAGTCTTGGGGTTATTTGAAATAATGCAAGGTTCTGCATGAAATAATGTAAAGTTTTATTTTCTAAATATAATTTGGGTAGTGTAAAAAAAAACTTTCTGTAAAGTTAAAAGCAAGATTTGGCCACTGTTATGTTATTATTATTATTTTAAATATCCTTTTTAATCTTCTGTTATCCCATACATGACAGAAAAAAAAACTCCTGTTATGTTAAAAGCATTAAATATGTTAAAAAAACTCCTGTTATCCCATAACAATTATTATTATCAATTGTTATGTTAAAAAAAAACTCCTGTTATGACAGATTAAAAACTCCTGTTTGACCACTGTTATGTTATTATTATTATTTTAAATATCCTTTTTAATTCCTGTTATCCCATACATGACAGGAAAAAAACTCCTGTAAAAAAAAACTTCCTGTAAAGTTAAAAGCAAGATTTGGCCACTGTTATGTTATTATTATTATTTTAAATATCCTTTTTAATCTCCTGTTATCCATACATGACAAAAAAAGAGCGATCCAAATCTTGCCCCGCCATCTGATGGTCTAATTTATTTGGAAACTCGTAAGCGAAAACCGGGACGGGCGTATAAGACAGATCCTTATGTAGTGAAGTCAAAAATTGTAAGTAGTTTAATATACCACTTACTGATGTTTGATTTCAAAAATTGTAAGTAGTTTAATATACCTCAGCACTTACTGATGTTTAATTTCAAAGATTAATGTTGCCATTCCTTGTAGACCGAGATTCAGAAGATGCTAAGTACGGGAAATGATGCCGAAGCGGATGCAATCGCTTCTAAAGGGAAGTCTCATGCACGAAATTGGCTAGTGGGAAGGAGAGGCAAAAAGGCCGTTTCAACATCAACTCAGGCTCCTCCTACAGACCAGTACGTAACTGAGTTGACGACAAAGATAAGGAATGATCTTGAGATTGAATTAGAAGCAAAGGTGAACAAAAAGGTGCAAGAGAACATGACTTTTCTGCTGAAAAAATTGGGAGAAGCTAATCCCGACCTCAACTTGGATATAGGAGAATTTTGTGCAACGTTATCAAGTGATCAGGATGATAATGGTACTCCTATGACTCAAGGCGGCACCACGTCTTAGTTATTTTAATATGTAACTTTCGATAACTTGTATTTAGACTTGGTACTTTCGTACTTTTGAAGTTAGATTGGTGGTGCTTGTTTGGTTTTGGTACTTTAGAAATTAAATTGGTGGTTTGTTTGGTTTTGGTACATTAGAAGTTAAATTGTTGGTTTGCTGCTTATTTTGTATGGGTTGATGTAAAACCAAATGGCCATTTTAAAATATTGTTAAGCAGTGTTGCATTTTACTTTTTAGATGCTGTTGTATTTTACATTAGCTGCTGCTGCATTTTATAAAAAATTAGTGTTGCCTTTAAAAAATTGGTGTTGCCTTAAATCAAAAACTAATGGTGCAAAGCAAAGTGGGGCCCACTGATGACGTGACGCCAAGGTGGGACCCACTGCTGACGTAGTACCAATGTGGACCCACTGATGATGTGGCAACATGTGGCCCATATTTTATTGTTTTTTGTTAATCTTAGGCAACACCGTTTCTTGTTGCCTTAATTGGTTATGTTGTTGCCTTATAGGCATAATGCAATACTTTGTTTACGTTGCAGTAGAGAGAAAAAGTGTTGCCTTAGGGTTCAAAGGCAACGACTGTATTGGCAATAAGGGTTTGGTGTTGCCTTTGGCCTAAGGCAACACTTTTCGTGTCTTTTGCCACAATAAACAGGGCTTGCCTATGAGCACTTATGGCGTAGTGCCAAGGGCCCAACGAATTTATCTTGGATAGACTGTTTGGTCTGTTGGATTTGTTGGGCTAGTTTGAAAGGCTTTGTTAGGCTTGGACTGGACTGACGAATTTTTACCCATACAGGTTTATATTAGTCTACGTTGCAATCTATTTTAATTCTCGTTTTAGGTTGGTTTCCTTTTAAAGATATTCTTATGTCTCAATTATTATGATGCAATATATAAGTTTCCCTTTCTTATCTTTTGGTAACTTATCTTTTGGTCTAATTTCTTTTCACATTTCAATATATTCATATTCCGATGAATAAAGTATAATGCACAGCTAGCAAATTTAATACAAACATATAAATGTATGCAACTTTAAAATTTAACTCTTTTTGCTATAATATTTTTCAAATTAGATAACTATGTAGATATACTGTAGTTTTAAAATTTATAAAATGTGAAGAAATAAATTAAAACAATAGCAATAAACACAAAATCGACAGTTCACTATACATACTTTTAAGAAAAAAATAAAATACAAAATTACCTTCAAATGTGTGAGAGATTTGAAGCTTCTTCAAATTAGTCCAGCTCTCTAAATCTACAGTGGCATATTTTTATATAAAATATGAAGAAAAAGTATGATGTAATACCCGAGATTCTGTTATGTAATTGGAACTTGTGATATTGTAATAATTGTACTTTTGTATGAGTACTATTCTCCGTATTTCATAATCCGATGCCTTCGGGCATATAATTTCGTGTATATGATTCAAAGGATGAAATTCTGTGCATGTAACGCACGCTACAGGCTAAGGGTAGCGTACGCTAACATGGTTTTATAGCGCACGCTACCGAGTGTAAGTAGCGCACGCTATGCGTGGTCAGACAGATTGAGACGTGCGGTAGGTGAGATCTGGCCGGGGGACCCCTGTCGGATCCTGTCGGATGTACCTGGACGGCTTTCGGGAAAAGCCGGGTCAACGCCTTAGCGCACGCTACAGGAATATGCGTAGCGTACGCTAAGTGCCGAGTACTGATTTAGGCGTGAGCCGTTAGCGCACGCTACGAACAGGGTGTAGCGCGCGCTAATAACCATTTATTATAAATAGGACAACATCCTATTCGTGATTTCAGTCCTTTCTTCCCCCATAACCCGAACTCTTGCACTTGTAACATAACTCCATTCGTCTCAAACACTCCATATCAACCTCCTAGTTCGAGATTGAAGATCATATATCATTGGAGATTGGTGTTCAAGCCTTGGGTGTTGGATTGCTTCATTTTTTGTTCTTCACTACTTTGAGGTAGGTGATTCTTCACCAATGATTAGTAATGTTCATGAGGAAGTTTGAATCATGTTTGGATAGCTAGTATCTCGTTTTTATCGGACATCACATGTTAGAAGGATACTTTTGACGTATCGGTACTAGATGACGAATGAACCTTTGAACCATCTTATTATAAGGACTCCTAAGCATGTTTAAATCGATTTATGATCAAGTAATCGGATATTACCCGATTGATACGTTGTATACGTTGGAATCATGTGTTTTGGAACGTAAGACGATGGAATTTAGATTATTTCTTGAAGATCGTAGAGGAATTGTGATATCAAGATAACTATCCGTATATTTGTATCTCATGATCATAGAAATCCTCCGAAACCTTATTAGCATGATATGCCCGAGGATAACTTGTAATATCACCATAGGATTCATGAGTCCTTCATCATTTCAACCTTGGCCGGTTTGCGCCTCACATGCAAGAGTAGCGCACGCTAACATGTGTGAGTTAACGTGCGCTATCGAGGTTCGGTTTTCACACGTAACGTCGTAGCGTACGTTATGAGGCGGCCGAGTCGACGCCAGGTTGTGGCTAGCGCACGCTAGTCTTATACGATAGCGTACGCTAATAGTTCGGCTTAGCGCACGTTACGTATAGTACGTAGCGCGCTAAGCAATCCAGCACTTGTTTAGTTTGAGCTTTTCGGCCGTAGGTCGAATTGTTAGGCAATTTTTTCTACTCGTGTTGATTTGTATATCGTTCCTTTTTTTAAGGTTCGAGCTTTTTTCTTTGATCGGAGGCGGCCTTCGAGTGCGTCGAGAGCATTGAAGTATATCATTCTTGCCATCTTCGAGGCAAGTATCGTGATATGTTAATATCGGTATTTTTGGAATATACGTATGATTATGCATGTTGTTGAACATGATATTTACTTCGTTGATTTGTCATGATATTCGTTGTATATTGTTTATATGTTCATGTTGATGAACTTATTGATTCGCATATGTGTATGCATGAGTTGTGTTTGTATACGTTGTACGATCTATGCCGAGGGCGCTGGATCGGATGTCCACCTCGTGTTGATCCGACGGATCATCTTGGGATCTAGCCGAGGGCGCTGGATCATTGGACGGGTTATTTCCACCTCGTGTTGGTCCGACGGATCATCTTGGGATCTATGCCGAGGGCGCTGGATCATTGGAATACCCATGTCAGTGTAACGGAATCTTGTAGATTCGCATTGTCGGGTTCCTAGCGGAAGCCCGTGTGATATGTCTTGTAGTGAATAGTTGAAGCATAATAGAATAGTTAAAATACGATACTTGTACTAGCATTGTTTTGCTAACCCCTTCGGGGGTGGACATTTGTTTTGATGTCCAGGTAGCCAAGGAGCAGGGAAACTACCACAGTACCGACGTGACGACGAAGGGGTTGATGATGTTTATTGTTATTGGAGATTTGTTGTCTTGGTTTGGTTTCTGTACTCGTGTACGTGTGTCCTTTGATATTAATTCGATATGGTTGTATTAATTACCGTTGAATCAGTTGTACGTTTTCATAAACTCGAATTTTCGCAGTATTGACGTCTTATATTCACTTTCCTTTTTAATTAGCCTTGTAAATCCTTATTTAAAGGGTTTACGGCGCTGTAATTATTCCGAATATCTCGGGGTGTTACAGATTATGGTATCGGAGCCAAGATTTATGGATATCTTGGCAGTCGGGTTTTGTTTGGGTGCATTAACGTTATTTGATTTACGGGTCGTTTGTAACATCACCGTTTCACCAAGTCGTCATGTGGACCGTGGTTGTAAGTCTCTTAATCTCTTATACTACCGCTTTACTTAATTACTTGTTTTGTGAGTATTGACGGACTTTATTTCAAAAATTTTGTTCGTATATTGAGAAATTTCACATGTATGTTGAGAGGAGGTCGTGGACGCGGACGCGGTCGTGGACGCGGACGTGGTAACGTGAGACATGAGGATTCCGCAACTACCCCGTAAATATCGGCTAGTCGAACCGATTCCCATTCTCGAGGGCAAGCAAGGATCGGCGAATGATGACGCAAATCCGAACATGCCGGGAGTGCTTCAACAGTGGTGGCGCAGATAAACCATTCGCCAGTCGTTGATCGCATGCGAGACAGCGATGGGACAAGAAGCACCATGAGGATAACCGGGAGACAGATGGCTTGCCGAGGTGGTTAAATTGCACCCGCCAAAATTTGACGGATCTGCCGAGGCACTTACTTGGGATCACCGGCTCAAGGAGTTGGAGAAGATATTCGCGGGTCTTAATTGTCCCGAGGACCTAAGGTTCCCATTGCCCAAGATTTCGACCGGGAGGCCTTTGATCGGTGGGAGGCCATTCGACCCGAGAACCATAATGCGGATTGGACGGAATTCAAACAAATGATGGAAGCACGTATTGTCCTCGTCGGTTAGAGAGGCGAAGATCCGAGAGTTTTTCTCACCACAGAGTTCGGAGGCATCTGTGATGATGTAATTAAAACTTTTAATCATCACCGACTTGTGTGCGACACTTGGTCGAACGGAGGCGTAAAAGATTTTTCATTTTGATATGCGGATGAAGCGGAGATTCAGCAGACATGTCCGGTTCGAGTGTACTACGTTGCGGCAGACCAAGACAAAGCGCCGGCCTACGACATGAAAGAGGCGGCGGTGGAGAAATCGGTAGAGGCAAAGAAGCGTAAGGTGACCGGCACTTTGCGTAAAACAAGAGTGGTGGGGCCCGCAAGGGCCGTCTTCCTTTATTCGGCTAGAAACCTCCACATCCTTCTAAAGGCGGAAAGAAGTTCCTGACGGATCGGCTTTCGGACGCATCAAGGAAATGCTACAATTGTGGTCGAGCAGGCATATTCGACGAGATTGCCCCGCATCTTCTCGTGACTTGTTACGATTGTGGGCAAGAAGGGCACCGTGCGGCCTTCGTGGAGCCGCTACTAGATCTGTTGGCACCCGCACTCCAAAGACCGGTTCCTAAGGAGATGAGTGTGAACCGGACACAGAGTGGATTTCAAAGAAAACGGCCGGGAAGAGAGAGACATCCAAAGGCCGGGTCCGTTCCTCCGCGCTGCACGAAATGAGGAGATCTCGACGATCGTAACACCGCCATTGCATCAGTGCACGATTCAGATCCTTTTGCAACCAGCTAGTGTCTTGTTCGATTCGGGAGCTACGCATTCTTTTATATCTTTGAACTGTATTAATCGTTTGAACATCTCGTGCTTGTATAATTGTGAACCTTATGTTGTGGGGTTACCGAGCGGAGAGAAAATTGTGGGAACACTAGAAGCTAGGGATTTCCCAGTATCTATAGAAGGGAGAGATTGGCCATCGAATCTTATTGTAGTTGACATATGCGGTGACGATTTAATTCTCGGAGATGATTGGCTCAACCGCTATGGAGCTGTGTTGAATTACCGAGAGAGAGTCATTTCCATTATTGCTGATGACGGATCTGAACACTTATTCCGAGGATGGAGACCGGGAAGCTCGGGGAAATTGATCAAGGCAATGAAAGCTGTGAAATTACTGAAGCAGGGATGTCACGGACTTTGGTGCTATGCCATGAGGAAAGAGGAAGGAATAGAGCTCTCGTCTATTTCAGTTGTGAATGAGTTCTCAGATGTATTTCCTGACGAGCTACCCGGTTACCCCGCAAAGAGAAGTGGAATTCACCATCGAATTAGAGCACGGAGCAACCCCTATTTCCAGTGGCACCATACCGCATGGCGCCAACCGAGATGTATGAACTCAAGAAGCAATCGGAGGAATTGTTACGTAAGGGCTATATTCAACCGAGTGTTTCCTTGGGGAGCGCCTGCTCTCTTTGTCCTAAGAAAGACGGATCCCTCCGATTGTGTATTGATTACAGGGAGCTTAACAAGATGACGATCAAGAATAAGTATCCTATACCTCGGATCGACGACTTGTTTGATCAACTGCAAGGGGCGAGGGTATTCTCGAAGATTGACTTGCGATCAGGATACCACCAATTGAGAATTAAGGAATCGGACATACCGAAATCTGCTTTCAGATCCCGGTACGGGCATTATGAATTTGTGGTGATGCCATTCGGACTTACCAATGCTCCTGCGGTATTCATGCAATTGATGAATCGGGTATTCTTGGAATACTTGGATAGATTTGTGGTCGTTTTCATTGACGACATTTTGATTTATTCGAGGGACGCAGAGGAGCATGCTGATCATTTACGTGTGGTTTTGAGCATCTTGAGAAAGGAACATTATATGCGAAATTTGCTAAATGCGAGTTCGCTTAAGGAAGTAACCTTCCTTGGGCATGTGATATCCGCCGATGGAGTTCAGTGGACTCAAGAAAGTCAAGCAATCTTGGAATGGGAAGCTCCTAAGAACGTGAAGGAAGTCCGAAGCTTCTTAGGACTAGCAGGATATTATCGCCGCTTTGTAGAGGGATTTTCCAAAATTGCTCGTCCGCTCACTCATTTATTCTGAAAACTCAAAAGTTCACGTGGAATGAGAAATGCCAGTGGTTTTGATGAACTTAAAAAGAGACCGACGACACCTATTTTAGCGCCGCGAAGGAACCGATGGATTCATGGTATACGACGCTTCAAATCGTGGTTTGGGTTGTGTGTTGATGCGAAGGATAAAGTAATTGCTTATGCTTCTCGGCAATTGAAACCGTCTGGTTAATTATCCGACGCATGATCCGGAGCTAGCAATGTGGTCTTTGCCTTGAAAATTTGGAGACATTATCTGTACGGCACTCATTGTCAGATCTTTACGGATCATAAGAGCCTCAAATACATTTTCAGTCAGAAGGAATTAAACATGAGGCAGAGAAGGTGGCTGGAATTGATCAAGGATTACGACTTAGAGATTCTCTATCATCCTGGGAAAGCAAATGTAGTAGCCGATGCATTGAGCCGTAAACTGTTTCTCTTCGAGTGTTGGAAGCACTTACATCCCAAACCGGTATTCAACGGAACCGATCCGCGAAGGGATTGAAGTATGGGCACCAGAATCCAAGGGCGACTTTATGTGATGGAACCGACTTCATCACTAGTCGAGAAGATCAAGTCCAAGCGGTTGGACGATTCTCCGATCCTTCGATTATGTGATGAAGTAAAGAAAGGAAAAGCCCAGATTCGTGATACAAGATGATGGAGTTCGAGATTTCGTAATCGACTTTGCGTTCGAAGATGATGATTTGAGACGGACTATTCGAAAGAAGCTCATAGCGCGCCCTATTCTATTCACCCGGGCAGTAAGATGTATAAGGATCTTAAACAAAACTTCCGGTGGGGAATATGAAGAAGGACGTGGCAGTACGTTTCAAGTGTTTGACTTGTCAACGTGTTAAGATTGAACATCGGCGACCGCCGGATGTTAAAGCCGCTCCGATCCTGAATGGAAGTGGGAGGACATTTCGATGGATTTCATCACCGATGCCAAGGACTAGATCGGGAATGAACATGATTTGGGTTATAGTTGATCGACTAACCAAGTCAGCTCATTTCCTAGGGATCAAAGATACTTGGGGACCCGAAAGATTGGCGCGAGTATTTATTGCGGAGGTAGTCAGATTGCATGGGACGCCAAAGACCATTGTTTCGGATCGAGATGGTCGTTTCGTGTCGCACTTCTGGAAAGCAGTTCACAAGGCTTTGGGGACTGAGCTCAATTTTAGCACAGCTTATCATCCCCAAACAGACGGTCAGTCCGAAAGGACTATCCAAACTGTGGAAGACATGCTTAGAGCCTGTGCGTTGGATTGGTCAACTGATTGGGAAGTTCACTTGCCCTTGATCGAATTCACTTACAATAATAGTTGGCATGCTTCTATTAGAATGGCACCATTTGAAGCTTTGTACGGGAGGAGATGCCGATCACCCCTGTGTTGGGATGATTCTTCGGATTTGATCGGGACGGAACTGGAATTGATTGTTCAGACTCAAGAGAAGATAGCTGTGATTCGAGAGAGACTGTTGACCGCCAGTCGGCGAAGTCTTATGCATATGTACGTCGTCGCCCTCTAGAGTTCGACCTGGGACCACGTACTATTGAAGGTGTCTCCTACACGAGGGATTTTCCGTTTCGGGAGAAGAGGTAAGCTTAGTCCAAGATATATCGGACCATTTGAGATCCTAGAGAGAGTTGGGGATTTAGCGTACGAGTTGGCCTTACCGCCATCGCTAAGTCATGTTCACAATGTGTTTCACGTATCCCAACTACGGAAGTATATACCGGACCCGATCACGTTATTGATTTCGACGAGATCGAGATAGCTAATGATGGCACCTTCAAGAAAGACCAATCAAGATACTTGAAAGCGGATCAAACAATTGAGGAATAAACAAATACATTTGGTTAAGGTAAAATGGTCACGACATGGATACGAAGAGGCCACTTGGGAAACGGAGGACGGTATGAAGGCTAAATATCCGGAGTTGTTTTCATCCTAAGTTTCGGGACGAAACTACTTTTTAGGAGGAAGGATGTAATACCCGAGATTCTGTTATGTAATTGGAACTTGTGATATTGTAATAATTGTACTTTTGTATGAGTACTATTCTCCGTATTTCATAATCCGATGCCTTCGGGCATATAATTTCGTATATGATTCAAAGGATGAAATTACGGCATGTAACGCACGCTACAAAGCTAAGGGTAGCGTACGCTAACATGGTTTTATAGCGCACGCTACCGAGTGTAAGTAGCGCACGCTATGCGTGGTCGGCAGATTGAGACGTGCGGTAGGTGAGATCTGACGGGGACCCCTGCCGATCGGATCTGTCGGATGTACACTGGACGGCTGGGAAAAGCCGGTCAACGCCTTAGCGCACGCTACAGAATATGCGTAGCGTACGCTAAGTGCCGAGTACGATTTAGATCGTGAGCCGTTAGCGCACGCTACGAACAGGTGTAGCGCGCTAATAACCATTTATTATAAATAGACAAGATCCTATTCGTGATTTCTCCTTTCTTCCCCATAACCCGAACTCTTGCACTTGTAACATAACTCCATTCGTCTCAAACACTCCATATCAACCTCCTAGTTCGAGATTGAAGATCATATATCATTGGAGATTGGTGTTCAAGCCTTGGGTGTTGGATTGCTTCATTTTTTGTTCTTCACTACTTTGAGGTAGGTGATTCTTCACCAATGATTAGTAATGTTCATGAGGAAGTTTGAATCATGTTTGGATAGCTAGTATCTCGTTTTTATCGGACATCACATGTTAGAAGGATACTTTTGACGTATCGGTACTAGATGACGAATGAACCTTTGAACCATCTTATTATAAGGACTCCTAAGCATGTTTAAATCGATTTATGATCAAGTAATCGGATATTACCCAGTTGATACGTTGTATACGTTGGAATCATGTGTTTTGGAACGTAAGACGATGGAATTTAGATTATTTCTTGAAGATCGTAGAGGAATTGTGATATCAAGATAACTATCCGTATATTTGTATCTCATGATCATAGAAATCCTCCAGAAACCTTATTAGCATGATATGCCCGAGGATAACTTGTAATATCACCATAGGATTCATGAGTCCATCATTTCAACCCAGTTTTCGGTTTGCAGTCTTCTGCCATGCAAGAGTAGCGCACGCTAACATGTGTGAGTTAACGTGCGCTATCGAGGTTCGGTTTCGCACGTAACGCACGTAGCGCACGTTATGAGCGGCCAAGTCGAGCCGATTTGTGGCTAGCGCACGCTAGTCTTATACGATAGCGTACGCTTGATTCAGCTTAGCGCACGTTACGTATAAGACGTAGCGCGCTAAGCAATCCAGCACTTGTTTAGTTTGAGCTTTTCTACGTAGGTCGAATTGTTAAAGCCATTTGTTCGACTCGAGATGATTTGTATATCGTTCCTTTTGTTAAGGTTCGAGCTTGTTACGTTGATCGGAGGCGGCCTTCGAGTGCGTCGAGAGCATTGAAGTATATCATTCTTGCCATCTTCGAGGCAAGTATCGTGATATGTTAATATCGGTATTTTTGGAATATACGTATGATTATGCATGTTGTTGAACATGATATTTACTTCGTTGATTTGTCATGATATTCGTTGTATATTGTTTATATGTTCATGTTGATGAACATATTGATTTGGCATATGTGTATGCATGAGTTGTGTTTGTATACGTTGTACGATCTATGCTGAGGGCGCTGGATCGGATGTCCACCTCGTGTTGATCCGACGGATCATCTTGGGATCTAGCCGAGGCGCCGGATCATTGGACGGGTTATTTCCACCTCGTGTTGGTCCGACGGATCATCTTGGGATCTATCCGAGGGCGCTGGATCATTGGAATACCCATGTGTAATGGAATCTTGTAGATTCGCATTGTCGGGTTCCATGTAAGCCCGTGTGATATGTCTTGTTGTGTATTGTTGATGCATATTCGAATTGTTTAAATACGATACTTGTACTAGCATTGTTTTGCTAACCCCTTCGGGGTGGACATTTGTTTTGATGTCCAGGGTAGCGAAGGAGCGAGGAAACAACCACGATGCAAGCGTGACGACGAAGGGGTTCAGTGATGTTTATTGTTATTGGAGATTTGTTGTCTTGGTTTGGTTTCTGTACTCGTGTACGTGTGTCCTTTGATTTTAATTCGATATGGTTGTATTAATTACCGTTGAATCAGTTGTACGTTTTCATAAACTCGAATTTTCGCAGTATTGACGTCTTATATTCACTTTCCTTTTTAATTAGCCTTGTAAATCCTTATTTAAAGGGTTTACGGCGCTGTAATTATTCCGAATATCTCGGGGTGTTACATATAAAATGTATAGAAAAAAAATTTAACAATAGACATAAAATCAACAGTTCAATATACATATATTTAAAAAAAAGTACAGTACAATATTACCTTCAAATGGGTGTGATTTGATGCTTATTCAAATTTATCCAGCTCCCTTCAATCTACAGTGATATATTTTTATATAATATGCATTTCTTTATCAATATGCCCGAGGTAACACCAAAAAATATCTTAAAATTAATCACCAAAAAGTATCTTAAAATTAATTAAATAATATTAAAGGAAAAGTACGATATTCATATTTTTAAGTATATAAACAAACCATTACTCTTTTTAATTCGAATATAACAACAAAAATTATGTAACTCCATCAAGAGTTTCTATGTATATAATTTTACAATATAAAAAGTTCAAATATTTTATAGAAATAATTTAATGAGATAAAGTATTGTATTGCTAATCTTCAAAAATCATTTTATATCAATTAAATCGATATTTATATAAGTTTATACAGTAAAACCTCTCTAAAGTCATATCCTTCGGAATATAAAAAAATATTTCTAAATGGAGGTTATTCCCAAATAGAGTTTTAAGAATAATTTTTTTAAATTTTAAAGTGCATGTATAATATATAAATATTATAATTAGTACATACATGTATGTAATATGTTGTAAACTTAGGAATTACGAAAGAAAATTATTTATGCTTTAAACGATGAAGAAATTATTGAAGGAATTAGACAAAAAAATGAGGAAAATAATCTGGAGGATGATAGCATAAAAGTACAAAAAATTTCATGTGAAGAAGCATTAAACTTACTCGACAAGTTGGAAATGTTTGGGGTTCAACAAGAAGGTGGTCATTTGGACGAGCTAATGGGCACACGCAAGTTGAAGATATGGTTACAACACAAAAGATTAAATCTTTGTCACAATCAACCTTGAACAAGTATTTTAGATCAACTTAAATATATTGTAAAAATTATATATATATATATATATGTATATATGTATTTTATTATGATTTATTCCTAAATGAAGGTGTATTTCCTTATGTTGGGATTTGAAAATATATGAATTATGATAATATGGAGTTTATTCCAAATTATAACTAGTTCCAAGTTGGGACCATAAATTTTTATTCCTAAATAGAGTTTATTACTTAATAGAGTATTCTTTTTGAGAGTTTTACTGTATTTTAAAAGAAGATAAGAGACAGTTACGCTATCAGAAAAACTGCCGCAAACAATTTTTTTTTATAAAATGTCTATATTTTAAAAGAAGATAAGAGACAGTTACTTTATTTAAAAAATTGTTGCAAACTGATTATATTTATTAAAAAATTGAAAGTTTTTTTTATTTAACATATCCATTACATCTACATCTTAATATTTTCGTTGGCAGGCCCGGCCCAATAAGTGAGGCAAATGGAACATTTGGCTCAGGCCAACAATTTTGTAAAAAAATAATGGCCCAATTTTTGATAGTTTCTTTTACTATATATATAACTATATTTTGCAAATGAAATACTTAGGCCCAATTCCAATCGCCTCCGTCTATTTCTTTTTATCTCCTTTTTTGTTCGCAAAAAGGGAAAAATGGGGGCAATTGAAATGTTGAACTATTTGAAGACATGGATGGTTGTTATCCAAATGTCTTGATTACTTATAGGATACTCCTCACGATACTCGTGACCGTTGCTTCAGCCGAAAGAAGTTTCTCCAAATTGAAGTTGATTACGTCATACCTTCGATTTACAATGTCGCAAAATAGGTTGAGTGGATTAGCTATGTTATCAATTGAGAATGATTTGGTTAAAAGTTTGATTGTGAGAGATTGATTAGTGAATTTGCTTCTAAGAAAGCAAGTAGAGTTGTATTAATAAAGTAAAAATATTACATTCTTTAGAAATTTTATTGAATCTTATTATTTAGAAAATATAATTTTTATATTTTTTTACAGTATATTTATTTTATTTATATTTGATGGTCTTTTTTTCAAGTTCGCTTCAGGCCCCTAAAAACCTAGGGCCGGCCCTGTTCGTTGGAAATGATAATAAGCATATGAATTGAAGAATCTTACAGAAGCATCAAACTACATACAGGCGGAATACAAATGTACAATACAAGAACATAAATGGTTTTGGAGGTTAGTTTTTGTTTTCAACATTCATATATACAAGTCAATATACATGAATGGTAGTTTGTTGGAGATGATGCAGAAAATTTAAGATTCAATTGAAAAGGCCGTAAAAGAATTCAATCAAAGAAAAAAAAATTAACAATTAGTAATTCAAGGGTCGAGGCCGAGGCAGCGGTAGTACCAGCCTTCCATGCAAGAATCAAAGCGGAAAGAGTTCGCGGCCGCAATCGAAATCCCCCTTCTTGAAGAAGAGGGGATGACTATTTATGCGCTAGAGATTTCTACCATTCACGAAAGAAAGTTCCTGGGAAAAAAGGAGCAGAAAGAGGATGCAGAGAAACAGCGAAAGGGGAGGGATATGCTTTTTAGAGGAAAAAAGATTAGTTAAAATTAGGGCTGGCAATTTCCGACACGATAAGATAACTCGATAGGAATACGTACGAAATTAATGGGTTAGTGTTTGACCTTATTGTGTTCATGTCCTTATCGTGTCGACACGATAAGGACACGCTAATTTCGTGTTGTGTTCGTGTAACACGATAACTTTCGTGTTCGTGTCGTGTCGTGTTCGTGTAACCCGATAGTATTTATATATTTTTAGCATTAATTTTATTATCATTTTAAATATTTTAAGTTTATTTTCTAATTTCTTTATTTGAATTTATCGATTCGTGCGTATCGTGTCGTTATCGTGTCGTGTCAACAGAAAAAATATCGTGTCAGATCGTGTTCGTGTCATGTCCGTGTTTCAACCTTTGATGTCGTGTTCGTGTTCGTGTCGGGCATATATTTAACGGGTCGTGTTTCGTGTTTGACCTTATCATGTCGTGTCGTTATCATGTCGACCCGATAACGACCCGACACGCATAAATTGCCAACTCTAGTCAAAATAAGATCTCGATTCTATATACATATTTATTATATGTAATATACTTATAAGTGTATGAATTGAAATAACATATAAAAATGTTCTTTAAGTGTTAAAAATCTACATACTAATATTTATTTTGTTTTCGAAATTCTAATAAAAAATTAACAATTTAATTATGTAATGCCTTTGCAGAATGGATGAGAAGAGTGCCAAATGAACAAGGTTGTTACGCCGAGCTCAGATGAATAGAAAACGAAAAAAACTACCAGATGGTAAACTTTTTATATTTACCTTATTTTAGAATTAAAAATTTATTGAGACTACAACTATTTGATTTAACATTTTAGTAATATTTTAATTTTAATTTTAATTAGTTGTCATTGTTCAATCATGTTTTTTTTATTAGGTACCTGTAGAAGTACTTCTACTCCAAAGCCAATTGTCCTTATCCAATTGAGAGAAAATTTTCACACTACTCGACCAGTTTGTCATGATACCGTAGATGGTATGTATTATGTACTTATGATTTTTATAATTATTATTGTACGAGAGATTGATTGTTTTGAGATTATGGATAAAATTTATGTTATAATAATAATTTTATTAGGTTTTCCTTAGATCCTCCTGTTCATGTAATGTAATATAATAGAAATGATAGCCCACTTCATCCGTTTTGTGACATCACAAATGGTAAGGTTTAATTTTATTATTAAAATATAATTATGTTATTAACTTTTTTAATATTTTTCACAGTATATGGCACAAGTCGAACAAATACTAATGTCACATCAAGGTAATGTTTGTATTAATTTTGTATAATATGTTTAAGTAATTCATTTTATGTTTTACATAACAATTTTTTGTTTTAAAATAGTAACACAAGTCAATCTCAACGGCTGAGTCTTGAGGATGATGTGATTGTAAATGATAACTATGATAATGAGAACAAAGAACCATGTATTTATACTTCAATAGGTAACAATATATACTCATAAATTCTTACATGTATTCCTTATTTCTTTAACTATGCTTATTTTTTGTGTAGAATATTGGGATATTGGAGATGCTGAGTTGAATTGGGAGCTTTGTGGTTCATTTTTCTGGTATGAAGAGAGATTGCGCTCGGATCACAAAGAAAAAAAATACTCGCTTTCACTACACCAAAACTAGGGATTTGTGACTGCCAAAAACAGTCACAAAAGGCACAAAAAGTATCACGAATGATTGTCACATAAACAACAGTCACAATTTATTTTGTGACTGTCAAAAACAGTAACAAAAAAGTCACAAGAACTTGATTTTCTGACTTTATAATCCCACTTTTTATGGCAGTCACAAAGGCTTTTAGTGACTGTCAGGGACGGTCACAAATTTGCGATTTTGTTACTGTCGTTGACAGTAAGAAATCTACAGGGTTTGTGACTGTTAAAGACAGTCACAAACACAGCTAAATTTGTGACTGTCATTGACAATCACAAATGTGAAATATTTGTGACAGTTTAAAACTGTTGTAATTAAACAGTTTGTTACTATCATTAACAGTAACAAAAGGCATAAATTTAGTTAAATTTGTCACTGTTATTGACAGTCACTGTTATTTAGTAACAAAAACAGGCATAAAAATTAATGAAAAAGTCAAGAAATATTCACCTGCAATTAACACAGAATCAATCAATCCATTAACACAGTTAAATCTGTTCAATTAATCCAGAATCAATCACAGCCCGTTAAAAACACAACAAGGATTAGATTTTGCAGGCGAGTAACAGAGCATACACAAGAGATACAGCCATAATTTGGAACTGCTCCAAAATACTGTGCAAGAGGAAAATAATGCACTGTTCGCCACTAAAACGGCATACAGTGTACACAAAAACTTCAATCAACTTCCATGCAACCAGAATAGCTTAAACTCACAGTACCACCAAGTCCACTGTTGGGAAAAACAAACACCCTGTATCGAATCAGCCGGGATACCCGATCCCTGTATCGATTGTTATTTGTTATTGAGAAGGTTTTGACATATATGCCAAATATACAGTAAGGAAAACTGTATCGAGGCTTCAAGGCTTTATCCTATATCGAAGACCTGCCTCGAATCAGCATCAGTGAAGCTCACAAGACAAAGAAGAAGACTTGTAAAAGATCAAGTATGGAAACTGTCTCGATGCTCTAAATACAGTCATCTTCCATACAGTTCACAAAAGGATGGGAAAGAACACAAGTCAAGTTCCGTTGAACAAAGAAGTATTTAAATACTCAAGGATAAAGTATTTAAATACTCAAGGATAAAGTATTTAAATACTGTCAGTCTTCAGATCTTCAGAATCCCGCGAAATCCGGATCATGTCATATTGCCGTTGAAGGAAATCTTATTCAAACGGATATCTCAACGGATACTTTCTTCAGAGACTATATATATCCTTGAAGACATTGAAGATCAGTTACCGAAATGAACAAATTCAAGTAACCCAATACTCAAGCTATCAAAGTTATCATCAGAGCAAACATATCTCCAAAAGCATACTGCAAGTTAGAACAAAAGAGATATACAGTGCTCAACATCAAGAACAGCTATCATCAGCTCAAGAACTTGATATTCAAAGCTGCTGTTCTTACCTGGTTACCTACCTTTTACCTCTGTGTAAAAAGCGAGCTCTGTGTGAACTCAACAAGTTATTCTGACCTGTGTGGGACGAATAAGGACGAAGCTTTGGAACTGTGTGTGAAGAAGCTAGTCAAGAAGGAAGCTTTAACCAATCTGTGTGAACGGTTGAAAGCGACATTCTTTGTATCAATCTGTGTGAACGATACAAGGATAGGTTTGTTTATAATTACGTAGTTGTGTACGCAGTAATTATATAATAAACTTTTTACTCCTGTGTGGAGGACCAGTGGACGTAGATGGGTTTACCTCGAACCACTTAAATTACTGTGTTATTTACCTTCTGCTTTTACTGTTTGAAATAACTGTGATATATTAAGTATATACCAAATACGTAGTTGCTGTATCCACGGCAACTAACTGTATCCAAGACTTCCGCTACGCACTCAGATTTAGATTCCATACAGTTTGTTGTTTAAACGTTTTTCCAAACTGTATCCAGTATACTTAAGTGGCCAACAAGTGGTATCGGAGCGGTTGATTCTAAAAAGAATCAGTCGTATTTCTTTCTAACCGAATCAGATTCAAATCACTTATTTTCAAAACAGTTTCTTTCATTCCTATATTATCAGTATGGATACTTCTATGATTAACAAAGTCCCTATGTTCTCTATTAACGAATTTGACGACTGGAGAATTAGAATGGAAGCTCATCTTGCAGCAATGCACGAAGAGATGATTTTTGTTATACAGGATGGTCCGATCAAGATCATGAAGGTCAATCCAAAGCAAGGATTGAGGGCCAAGCCCATCTTTGAAATGCTCGAGAAAGAACGCGAGCAATGGACAACCGATGAAAGGAAGCGAGCCAATCTCGACAACGTGGCTAAGAACGCGTTATTTGTCACTCTTGACAAAGGCACGTTCTCAAAGGTAAAGAGCCGCAAAATGACCAAAGAAATCAGGATAAACTCAAGTTAATTTGTGAGGGAACCGAGCTCTCAAAAGAAAACAAGATTTCAAAACTTACTCGGAATTTGAATCTTTTGAAATAAAACCAACGGAAACACTTGAGGAACTTGACCTCATTTACTTGGTATTGTTGGTGAACTTGAAGCGTTGGGCAAGATTTACACCCAAAAGGAGAAGAACTTAAAAATTTTCGGATCTCTCCCACTCGATGGGACATTAAGACCACAAACTATGCGTGTATCCCGTAATCTTAATGAAATATCCACTTTTGATCTCTTCTCCGACCTTAAAGCTTTTGAGTATGACATTGTGAAGAGAGAAAGTCAAGAATCTCCTTCAAAGGTCTCGCCGTCAGATCGAACCGTCGACACAGCATGCCTAGCTCGTCGAAACCCGGTCACAAGAACGCCGACAGTGACGATGACATCCTGTCACAAGATGAAATGGCGCTTCTAATGCATAAATTCAAAAAGTTCATTAAACAGTCTGGAAAGACTCCCTACAGGCCCAAACCTGTCAACAAGGTAAGTACCGAAACATCATCTGGCGATTCTAACCTGTGTTATAATCACAGGAAACCGTGCCATTATGCAAACAAATGTCCTCATCCCAAAGTTCAAAGATTGCACGAGGCCGAGCAACAAGAGAGAGATGAAAGAAGACGTGCTTGGAAAGACAAGCTCAAGGCCCCGATTGGAGAATCGAAGCCTCCCCACACCATCCAAATCACAGAATGTCTTCAGTGGTCATCGAAAGTGATTCATCGACGATGAGTTCGATGATAAAGCATACATGTGCTTTATGGCCAAAGATGTTCCAGAAGGTGAAGACAGCGACGATGAGGTAAGCTCAACCTCAGTTATTCCACCTAATGCATCTCATACTTTCGAAAATATGATGAATGAATTCAAAAACATTCAAAAGGCCCATGAGACTCTAAAAGCGAGAATATACAGCTTCAATTAACAAATATAGAGCTGAAAGATGAGAATGACTTGCTGAAGATAAACTATGAAAATATGTCCCTTGATTGTGAAACCAGCAAGGTCGATTTTGAAAAACTCATGGAGAGCAATCATCAACTTGCTCATGAACTAAATGAGGTTAAAACCCATAATGAGAGCAAGACAAATGATTTGGTTCTACTACAAACCAAAATTACAACTCTCGAGAAGCGAGAAACTGAACTTGAGACCATTCTGAAGTCTTTTGAAAAATCGTCCAAAAGAATGGAAGAAATTCTGAGCACTGGGCAACATGCTCATGATAAAAGTGGCTTAGGATACAGCTCATGTTCGAATAAAGGTAAAACTAGTACTGTGTTCGTCAAGAGTGTGGAACACATTCCAGAATCGGAAGATACTCCTAGTCCCATAAAGGAACCTGCTGTACCGAGAAAACCGAAGGCTGCAATTCCGCCCCCTCAACTCTACTATTCGAGACAGTGGAACCAACAACCACTCAGAAGGCGTAATCTACAGCATGCTCCACAAGCATATCATCAAAGCCGACAGTCATTCAGAAAGAAGATGGTATCCAACTACCAAAGGCCCGCACGGCAGTACCCTCAGTACAGTGCACCTAGGTATTGGATACAGGAGCCCCATTATCCCTCAAGACAGCAGAAGCCAGTTCAGTATCAACAACAGCATTGGGAATCCAACTGGAGACCCAGAAGACAAGCTGTTAGGCCTAGGAAAATGGCTCCACCTCCTAGACGGCACTCGTACTGGAATAATAATAATAACCCTGATTTTTGCATGCATAGTAATGATCATAATTATAACAACTACGGATATGCCCCTAGTAGATATCGCAATACTGTACCGAGTACATCCTACAGTAAACCAATTGCTGTCAGGAAAATCTGGGTACCTAAAGGAACTAACATATATGGACCCAAAAATCAAAGGGGACCTAAATCTACCTAAATTCTTTGTTACAGGACATTCTAGAGGAGGATACCTGGTACTTCGATAGTGGATGCTCTCGTCACATGACTGGAGACAGGAGCAAGCTATCTGATTTTGTAGAAGGTCGCGGTCCAAAAGTTCGCTTCGGTGATAAGTCTAAAGGAAGAACAAGAGGGAAAGGAAACCTACTTGTCGGGAAATTCAAGGTCACCGATGTTGCATATGTTGAAGGCTTACAGTATAATCTACTTAGTATTAGCCAGTTCTGTGATAAACAGTTCTCGGTGAAGTTCTATATAGATCGTTGTAGAGTCAAGAACACCCAAACCAAGGAAGTTGTGCTTACAGGAAGCAGATCAGGTAATATGTACATTGCTGACTGGAAGCCTATGAGCTCCTCAATTCCATGTTTTGTTGCCAAAGGCACTGCAGATCTTAGCTGGCTATGGCACAAGAGGATGTCTCACGTCAACTTCAAGACGATCAACAAGCTTTCAAGACAGGGTATGGTTAGAGGTTTGCCAGATGTGTCATTCAAGAAGGACAGCGTCTGCGGACCATGCCAGAAAGGCAAGCAAATCAAGTCAACCCTGAAAAGCAAATCCTACCTTTCAACCCAAAGAGTGTTGGAAATGCTACACATGGATCTCTACGGTCCTGTAGACCCAGTAAGTTTGGGAGGTAAGAAATATTGCATGGTTGTTGTTGATGATTATTCCAGGTATGCTTGGACGATCTTTCTTAGCAAGAAGAAGGAAACAACATCAAGGCTGCCCGAGCTCCTGAGAAAGTTGCAGAATGAAAAAGCGTCAAGTATCGTGTGCATTCTTTCCGACAGAGGTACTGAATTTACTAACCGCTTTATAGAGCAATACTGTTCGGAGAATAGAATACAGCACGAGTACTCAGCTGCCCGTACACCTCAACAAAATGGTGTTGCCGAGCGAAAGAATATGACGTTGAAAGAAGCAACAAGGACAATGATTGCCGCAAGCAAATTGCCGCAGCGTTTCTGGGGTGAAGCAACCAATACAGCGTGCTACACTCAAAACCGCTGTATCGTCAACAAGCATCACAACAAAACAGCTTACGAGGTATGGAATAACAAAACTCCATTAGTTTCATATTTTCACATTTTTGGATGCAGGTGTTACGTATTGAACAATGGGAAGGACCAACTTAGAACCTTTGATGAAAAATCAGATGAAGGAATATTCGTAGGATACTCTTCCGACAAAGCTTTAATCTTTAACAAAAGGAAGGCGACGATCGAGGAATCGATTCATGTAGTGTTCGACGAACCACACCATGACCCTACAGAGTAGATGATATCACTCGGGACATTCACCATCTATCTATCTTGGATCCACCTACACCCATAGAACCTGTAGTTGATTTAGAAATCAACCCCGCACTGTAAGAATCGATGTGGATGAAGCCGACGCTGCATGAAGTCGTACCCACGTAAACTTTCGATACTGATGCGGATCCCGAACTAGAACCCGACCGAAGATGGTTGAGAGATCACCCGCAAGAGCCGATCATTGGAAACATTAATGCCGGTGTTTCTACTCGTAGGAGAATACAGAGTACACAAGGAAATGTACTTTGTGCACAAGAAGAATCTAATGTCAAGTCTCACGGTTTCTGAATGGAAATCTCAATCCGAACTTAGGAGACTCAATATGTGCACTATCGCTGTATTCTTAGCCCATCAACCTGTTTCGACCATAGACGCTCTTAACAACTCTCATTGGATAACATCTATGGAAAAAGAGCTTAACGGTTTCGAAAGAAACAATGTATGGTATTTTGTACCTGCAGACACACCAATCGATTATAGGAACCAAATGGGTATTTCAAACAAAAAGGATGGAAATGGACTTATCATAAGGAACAAATCCGGACTAGTAGCACAAGGCTATTGTCAGGAAGAAGGAATCGACTATGATGAAACCTTCGCCCTATAGCGAGACTAGAAGCCATTAGGATATTTTTAGCCTTTGCCGCCCATAAGAGTTTTATCGTATACCAAATGGACGTCAAGAGTGCTTTCCTGAATGGAGAGCTTACGGAAGAAGTTTATGTTGAACAACCACCGTGGTTTGCCAACACAGACGGTATCGATCTAGTTTACAGGCTAAGGAAAGCCCTGACGGACTTAAACAAGCCCCTAGAGCACAGTACGAAACCCCGTCCCAAAGATCTAACCAACAACGGATTTGAGAAGGGTGTCTTCGACAAAACCTTGTTCAAGATACAGGAAGGTGATGACCTTCTAATGGTACAAATCTATGTCGATGATATTATTTTTGGTTCAACTAACCTTGCTCTATGTCAAAGGTTCTCACATCTCATGCAAAGCAAATTTGAAATGAGTATGATGGGGAACTTAGTTATTTCCTAGGTTTGCGGTGTAAAGCAGCTTGCCTACAGAATATTCATCAACCAGAGAAATACAAAGAAGGAGCTTCTCAACAAATTTGGAATGAACAATTCCAAATCTTCGCTAACCCCCATGAGCACTTCCGCAAATTAGTCTTGATGAAGCCGGAAAGCCGTTTGACCAATCACTCTACAGAAGCTCATCGGTTCGCTCCTGTACCTAACGACTAGCAGCCCGATATCCGGTTCTTTGTTGGAGTGTGTGCGAGATACCAAGTTGCACCTAAGGAATCACACTTCAATACAAACTAAACGAATCTGAAATACGTTAAAGGAACAAATGATGCAGACCGTGGTATCCTAAGGAAGGCGATTCGATTTAGTTGGATACTGACTCGGATCTCGGAGGTCGCAAGCTAGATAGGAAGAGTACAAGTGGAACTTGTCACTTTCTCGGACCTAGACTCGTATCTTGGTTCAAGAAGAAGCAATTGGCTAACTCTCTTTCCACTACCGAATCAGTACTATGTCTTTGGTAGGCTGCAGTATGCGAATCCTTTGGATGCGGAACAATCGCCGATTATGGAATTGATGCTAGAGAGACTCGATCATGTGTGATAGCATGAGTGCAATTGCAATCACGCACAATCGCTTTTGCACTCGCGCACTAAGCATATCAACATGAAGCATCATTTTATCGAAATCATGTCGAGAACAAGGATGTTCGCCTGGAAAAAGTTCATACGTACATCCAAATTGCCGACATTTTCACCAAGCCTCTCGACACGCAAGATTCAACATGCTAAGAACAGACTGGGGATACTACGGCGGACTCCTGTAAGTAAATTTACTTTTTACTCAACAATTGAGGGGAATGTCAGTAAGACCCGTGAATACAAAGATTCAACATTAATTATCTCGTACACTCGAAACATCAATACGATCAGTAGCGAACGAAGGAATATGAATCCTACGGTGATGTGTGCAATAATTAAGGGGAATACTGTAGGACCCATGAATACAAAGATTAATCCAAATATTGCTGTATGGAATTTAAAACCTATTAGTACCTTTTTAAGGGGGAACGCTGTATCGACGCGGAGAACAGCACATGCTATAGGATTTCGATTCAGTATATAATATAATATTATTTCCTTTTTAAAAAATAATTTTTGTCCACGTGCCCTGTTTTTATGTCAAACGTCATGTTCATTAAATGCCTTACACGATATCTGGACAACTGAATCTCAAAAGCCGCGATGTTTTTAAATTGTTTATTATTTTTAAACCGCCGTTTTAGGCATTTAGGGTATCAACCTATGTCAGAAGCGGGACCCGCTGTATTTTAAAACCTTTTAATGGATTAGCGTACCAGTTACACTCAATCCATTTTTACTGTTGATTTCAAAACCGGTTCCCATCCCTTAAAATCTGACCATTCGTACTCTGCAAAACCCTATTTCGCCGCCCAAGTATAAAAGGACTGTATCTGCCATTAGAGACTCTTTACGCTTTCTGCAATTACAAGAGATCTCAAGCAAACAGCCTACATATTTTCTGCATTTTCACTGCGAATTTCTACTGTTTTCTTTCACCTTCGTTTTAAGAAAACTTCAATGGCTAGTCAATCTTCTTCCCCCGTTCTGAAGAAAACCTCCAACATCATTGATGGCCGGATCTTCTCGAAACCTGTCATCATCGAGCGTATCATCTCGGAAATCAACGACACCGAACCAATGGAGTATATTATTACTCGTCTTGAACAACAAGGTCTCTATCGCTTCGGGAGCAAAACCGCCGACAAATACGACGCCCATCTGGTTGAGGAATTCTACCTCAACGCCGCCGTTCGTTTTCTGTCACTAGCCCAGGGAGGACATGTTGCTGACATCACTGCAACAGTCCAAGGAGTGCAAATCTGCATCAATAGCGACCTACTCCAGAAAATCTACAGGCTGCCCGCCGACGGCCTGACCATGGACCAGCTTGAGACGTTCGGGTCTCAAGAGCTGATTACCAAGTTTTATGGACTTTTTACAGGGTCCAAAGTGGTTGACATGGTGACAACCACTTGTCACAAGAAAAATTTTCTTCTTCATTTCGTTTATCTGCATGACTTCTGTTCCAGAATCATTGAAAATCGAACCGGTGCGTTCGAGATGTGCACGAATCTAAGGTTCAGAATGATGGTAGCTATTTTGACCTGTGAAAAGGTCAATTGGTGCCAAATCATTTTGAAACGTCTTCAAGAAGAGGTGTGCAAGCCTGCCACCCAAAAGAAATCATTTGGTTTAATGCTGAACTACATTCTGACGAAGTGCGGAGTGATGCAATCCGCCGACGCCAAGAAAAATAGCTCCAGGATATATTTAGGAGGCGTCAAGCCCACTGCTTATAACCAGAGCACCATGCATGCCAACCATCCGAGAACCAGGCACATGCCTATTTCTGACAACCCCAGAGATGAAACCGTGAAGGTCCCAGAAATGGAATCTTCAAAGAAGAAGCGCAAGCGCTCTCACAGCAAGAAGCACTCTGCTGGTGAGAAGTCCAAGAAGAGACTCAGGAGGCTCTCAAAAATCAAAACCAAGCACCCCGAGGATGTCTCGCCCGTGGCGCAACCCACTGATGAAGAACCCCAGGGCCCAACCCCTGCGGAAGAGGTGTCTCCTACTGCATCGACAGTAGATCCAGAGCCTTTGGCGGCTACGACGGATATAGAGACATCTGCCAACATTCAAGACGTTAGCACGTCACGCCCATTCGAGCCAAAAGCTACTTCTCCTCTACGGGATCCCACACCCGTGCAGATCCAATTTCCTTCGGCACCATCCCCTGCAAGGAGTCCATCTTCCGTGCGTAATCCCATACCTGTCTGGAATCCCTCGAAACAGCGTCTCCAGACGTGATTCAAGTCCCTCCCCGACTCAATCATAAATCAAACACTTCTTTCGGTTCAAATTGAACAAGCGTATGAAAGACTTCTGCAATGGAAAGGCTATAGGCTAGCTCAAACGACACACCGTGCATAATTGGAGCGAATGGAGCCACGAAGAGCGATTCGTCTCGAAGTAACAGACTAATCCGAAATTGAGGCCCCGCTACGATGGGACAACGCCTTGCAAAGACCTCATTGAAAGCCACCTGCCGCACAAATCGACGCCGAAGAAAAGGAAAGAAGAAGTCAGAGGACTCTCCCGTAAATCCAAAAGACGACGACGATCATAACTCAGACGATGACGACGATGCTCTTCAAGCAGGTCTGAGAATGAGCCGTGAAGAGGCTGAAGCCCGAGACGCCTCTCCACCCAGAAAAGACGAAGGGCCTTCTAACCAAGCCAATCCACCTTCGCCACCTAGGAGAACATTCCCGACCAGAGGAATCGGTCCCTCCGGTGAGGAAGATCAAGAAATTTTGGAACAGGCACCCGAGCCTGTTGCGACCGAAGAAGCCATTCCTGCAAGCCAACAGGAGGATTCAGTCCCTCCTGCATCCATATCTGCCGAAGAACCTTCGCCACAGGACGCTTCTGAACCAACTGTCGCCGTACCACAAGAAGATGCCCCCGCCCCTGCAACCTTGGAATCCGAGGACGGTAACGAACCTGAGGATGTCCAACTTACTTCACGTCCATCCGTGAATGTAAGGAGGTTGAACGGCGCTGAAGACTTCGCCCAGCCTGACTCTCCGATCTCTGCTGCACGTAAAGAGCGCCTGCGAGCTCTTGGCCTTCAGACTGTATTTATCCAAGATGCAGTTAACGCTTTATCTTCTGTTGAAAAGGCACTGAATTGGATGCACACCTCTGCCGTAGAAGAAATGACAACTCTTCAACACGAAGTATCTCGAGTTGTCGACGCATTCATCCTTCTGCCAGAAGTTTTCAAGCAAGCCTTGAAGATCATGGAAGATAAACAAGAGCAACTGCTGAAGGAGGAAGCTACAAAGACAAGGATCGCTGAAGCCAAGACCGCCTGTGCAATGATTGAGAACAGCTCTCAACTGCGTGCTCACGACAAATGTATTAAAGATATGTCGCAGACTCTTTCCTCCCTTGTTGAAAGAATAACCAGCATCGAGACCAAACAGGACGCCGCTCTTGAAATCCTGCAAAGTCTTGATGAAGCCAAAAAGGGGGAAGAGGCACGAGAAGCTGCAAGGAGAATAAGACGCAACAGAAAGGGAATTTGAGGTCGCCAGAGCAAGATTTCGCCGAATTGAACAAGCTAGCACCTCAATCCCAAAGCTTTAAAATTTCAGGCTCCAGACCGGAGTTCCATGACCCAAATGTCCCTTGGCAAAATCTTATCCAAAGACCTTCGGAAATACGTCTGCCGACCAACCACAACCCAACTGCCGACGAAGTGAAGCACTGGAGGAAGAATGAACTGATGAGATATTTTGTCAGACTCATCAGGGAATCCGCCATCTTCAAAAATTATAAAATGTTAGCGGAAGCGGCAGATAAGTTTTCAAAGATGCTAGAAGAAGGTAAACTCCCTCTCCAAATCGAGATGAAATCAAAACATAGAAGAGGAGATCGGGTCACCCATCCAGAAGATTGGATACTTGCCTTTGATCGTTCATATGAAGGAAGAGTGATTTACCAGGAACGAGGCAATGATTCACTTCAAAACTGGTGGCGCGGCACCGAGAATGAGCAAGAAAAGAGACCATGGAGGCATGCGGATTATAGATGAGGAGATGAAATTTATGTACATTATTTTTGTTTTTGTAATTTCTATTCGAAACAGCAAACTTTGTACTCAATCATTTTGAATATCAATAAAATAGTTTGTTTGTCTTGAAAGATTACAACTCGTAATCTACTGTGTTTATGTATGATTACTTAAAATTGTTTGATAGGAATCTCAAGTTAGACAAACTTGATTGAAAAATAAGCTGTACGAACTAGTCTACGAACAGTTCATAGTTTCAGTTGTAAACTTAGAATACATTGTAAGATTGTGCCTGCACGCCAATCATAAGCTTAAGTTGTAATAAATCTCAAACTGTATCGAACATGCCTGCGAGCAGTTCATTATTGTAGACTAAGTCACTAAGTCAGACCTATTGACAAAAGACCAAGAAATCTGCCAGAAGTCATCAAAGAAGAATGCTTCATGAAGAAGGTTTTGGCATCATCAAGAAGACTCGAAGAGTTAAGTAAGTTAGTCTTGGCAAATTGTCAAAAAGGGGGAAATTGTTGGGAAAAACAAACACCCTGTATCGAATCAGCCGGGATACCCGATCCCTGTATCGATTGTTATTTGTTATTGAGAAGGTTTTGACATATATGCCAAATATACAGTAAGGAAAAATGTATCGAGGCTTCAAGGCTTTATCCTATATCGAAGACACGCTCGAATCAAGATCATGAAGCTCACAAGACAAAGAAGAAGACTTGTAAAAGATCAAGTATGGAAACTGTCTCGATGCTCTAAATACAGTCATCTTCCATACAGTTCACAAAAGGACAAGAAAGAACACAAGTCAAGGTCCGTTGAACAAAGAAGTATTTAAATACTCAAGGATAAAGTATTTAAATACATCGGTCTTCGAATCTTGAGAATCCCGAAATCCGGATCATGTCATATTCCCGTTGAAGGAAATCTTATTCAAACGGATATCTCAACGGATACTTTCTTGAGACTATATATATCCTTGAAGACATTGAAGATCGATTCCATCGAACCGAACAAATTCAAGTAACCCAATACTCAAGCTATCAAAGTTATCATCGAGCAAACATATCTCCAAAAGCATACGCAAGTTAGAACGAAAGAGATATACGATTGCTCAACATCAAGAACAACTATCATCACCAAGAACTTGATATTCAAAGTCACGTTCTTACAGTTACCTACCTTTTACCTCTGTGTAAAAATCGAGCTCTGTGTGAACTCAACAAGTTATTCTGACCTGTGTGGGATGAATAAGGACGAAGCTTTGGAACTGTGTGTGAAGAAGCTAGTCAAGAAGGAAGCCTTAACCAATCTGTGTGAACGGTTGAAAGCGACATTCTTTGTATCAATCTGTGTGAACGATACAAGGATAGGTTTGTTTATAATTACGTAGTTGTGTACGCAGTAATTATATAATAAACTTTTTACTCCTGTGTGGAGGACCAGTGGACGTAGAGGGGTTTACCTCGAACCACTTAAATTACTGTATTATTTACCTTCTGCTTTTACTGTTTGAAATAACTGTGATATATTAAGTATACACCAAATACGTAGTTGCTGTATCCACGGCAACTAACTGTATCCAAGACTTCCGCTACGCACTCAGATTTAGATTCTATACAGTTTGTTGTTTAAACGTTTTTCCAAACTGTATCCAGTATACTTAAGTGGCCAACATCCACAATATACTACAAGTTTCATATATAATCCAAAGTACTATCAAGTCCACGACTTACTACAAGTACATACAAAAAACCAAAGTACTACCAAGTACACAAATTAATACAAGTCCCCAAATTAAATTACATTTCTTCGAGGAAACATTTAGGCCACACCACGAACCCACCGACAACTTTCCCAATAGTCGTGGCACAACCTTGGCTACCTAGATACAACAGTGTCATTGTCATCATTCTCCACACTTATAACACTAACCTTGCTTTCATGGTCCAGAATGTTGCGCCCATGTACTTTTTCACCTTTGAGAGTTGGAACTACATCTCCTTTAGCAATGACCTTGGTTGAAATAACATCTTTAATAAGAACCCGGGCTGATTGTGGCGTACTTGTTTTCATTGGAGTTGGTATGTGAAATGTTGATCGAGGTGAGGGCGCGGAAGTTTGTGGCGAAGATAACTTTTGAGAATGGTTGAATGCTGGTATAAACATATTAAGTTGATCTTGCATGTTGTAAACAACCTTCTCTAAGTGTTGATTGCTGTTAAGAACCATGTCAATGTTTGACTTAATAGGTTGAATAACCTTCACTGTACCCTTAGAGACTCGACCGACACCACGGGTCCTTCCTCTAGAATCCTTTCCAAAAATCTGTATAAGTGCATCATCTTCCAAAGAAGCCTGGCTTGACGAGTCCTCACTACTACTGAACTCTTTAACTTTCTGCTGTAAATTACATAATTCTCAATAGATCAGAGATATATGACTGATAATAACATGACTTAAAAATCACATTTCAAAACTTACACATGCTTCAGCAACTTTTGGGTGTAATTCCCCAGTTTTTCGCTGTTTTCGCGACTCTAAGTACACCTCGGAACGAGTAGGCGATCGACGGTCTGGATCCGTCGCTTTCTACATATAAAAAATATAGCCAAATCAACACACATATGAGCTGAAAACAGGATCTTTCCTAGTACATTATATATATATATATACACACATTATATTTACACATTATATATATATATATATATATATATATATATATATGTGTGTGTGTGTGTGTGTGTGTGTGTGTGTGTGTGTGCGTGTGTGTGTTTATATTAAATGCTCGTGTACATACTATTTGCATAGCTTTCTCGGCGTAGGATGTCCTACCAAGACAGTGGACATCATTTTTATTAGCCCTGTTAGCTTTTAAAACTTCTTTGTTGAAGCTTTTTGGTCGTTGTTTCATGTTCAATAAATGCATTCAATTGGCTGATGTGAATGTTCTCTTTCGGAGGTACGTGGTCCTTCAAAGCCATTATTTCCATAGCATCCAGATCCTTTAAATGCTTATGTCGCATGTTCCATCTCAATGTTTTTAGTTGTCCACCCACATCTTTCAGAACATCTTCTTTCCTAAGAAGAGGGATATTAAATTCTCTGTAGAGAGTCGTCCACATATCGTCCTTAATGGCTTGATCAACTTGCCTCCAATCATCATACTCCAATCCTACTTGTATTTTTAATAGGACTAAAGATCGAGCCTTGAACTTATCCTTATTTCCAACTATTTGTCCTGTGCTATTAAAGGTAACGAGAGGTCGTTTATCTACAACTAATTGTCTCTCAATGGCAGATTCTTCCGAGTTGGGTTGAGTTTCATTTTCACTTTCTTGATGACTTGATGAAGCTGCCATTATCTGTAAGAAATGATTCATGATTGAAATTAGCAATAAAAAAGTTCACCCTCAAGAGGGATATATTTAAAATATACAACATCATCTAGTCCTCAAATGATTCCATTTCCAATCAGAAATATATATTATATACATGTGTGTGTTTGTGTGTACACACCTGCCATTCTGGAATTTACATTATGGCAATGGTTAGTTTTAGTATGTCTCCGGTCAGTTTCCATTCGAAATTAAAGATATGTAATTAGAATTAAGACTCGTCTGGAAGCACTTATCATAAGAAATCACTGAACATACCTTAAAATCAATGAGGTCAGCAGTCTTCTTGAAGAAATAAGCAGATGTATTAACTACTGGAGTAGTTATTGCATCAGTAACAATGCCTCTGCCCAATCGTTCACCTAGTCAAATCAATGAATTCACAAATGTATATAAGATACAGAAGCTATTTTTCGAGCAAGGTGTCACCCCAGACAAAGAGAACCAATGCTAGAAAGAAAATGTTCTAAAGAGAGTTATTAAAATGCAACCAGATTAGCTAACTCACTATATTTCCAAATGACACCCATACCTTGTTAATAAAAGAGATACCAACTCACTGGAAACCACACGGAGTTTAAAGAGGGATTCACAATTCTACTTATGGCGAGCACTTTGGAATACATGAGAGAGATAAGAGTCTATTCTACTGGCTTAATTTTAAGGAGATGTTATAGCATAGATTAAGGCTTGTGATTTTTGTACCATAAGTAAACATGATGGAGGTCCCTATCCTGGGTTACTACAACATATGCCTAATCCAAAACAAGCATACACTCACATATCCATGGATCTCATTAAGGAATTTGCCTAATATTATGGGGAAATATTTAATCTTAGTAGTTGTGCTAGATTTAACAAATAGGGTAACTTCTTAGGTTTATCACATCCTTATATTGGACAGCACAGTTGTAATACCCGTACTTTTTATTGACTGTTTGACCTTACCGTTCTTCCTGTTTTGTCGCTCTGTAAACTCTTTGTGATGGTGTCGGTGTTGATCTAGAGTTTCATGCCTTGTTCGGATCATGATCGTGCTGTTTAGACCTTTCGGAAGTATTCTGGGTTAGGGATGTAGCGCACGCTAGGCCTATGCTAACGCACACTAATTCTGTATGAATAGCGCACACTAGTTTTGAGCCTTAGCGCGCGCTAACGGACTGAGTCGGCAGAGGCAGTGAGGTTTCAGACTTTCTGGACTAGCAGGTATCGCACGCTAAGCAGCGGCTAGCGCACGCTATATGTGTTGCATAGAGCGCGCTAGTGCACAGTGTTAACGCACGCTATCGGGCTGAGTCAGTGAACTGGGACTTTGGCAGGACACCAGTTAGCGCACGCTAAGGATGTTGAGTAGCGCGCGCTAACGTCTGCGGACAGTATCCACTGGACTATCGGGTGACCCGCTACCGCACGCTAATATTTAAGCGTAGCGTGCGCTAGACTAGGCGAGTATATAATGGACAGTTGACTTCCATTTCATCATTTTTAACATTCTTCTCACATTTCTGATCGGGAGCAGCGAGTTTGGGTGATTCGGGGAGTTTGGAAGCTATCTTTCTTCAGATAACAACATATTTGGTTGGAGAACAAAGATTTCATAGCATCTAATCCATTCCATCTTCCAAAGCAAGGTAAAAATCCTTAGAAACCTATTTTTGGGAATTTTGGGGTTTTTCTTAGATTCGTTTGATTTATCCGGTTTGAGGATTGAGAATCTTGAGATTATGATATATCTACTCCGTATACATGCTTTTCCTACGATTTTATGGATTGGTTTGTGCCGTGTTCGGACTTGTGAGGGTTTGGGTGATTTTCCAACCTCTAGTTGTTTACCCTTGTATTTTCGTGAATCGTAGATGGGTTTCGGGAGTTTCTTCGTGAATTATGAGTATGGATTATTGATTATCATATCCCTTATGAATCGTTTAGGTTCCGGAAGCACGTTCTTAGACCTACCGAACTCATACTCTTTTCCGTTCAATTTCACGATGTCTCAAAGGCAAGTATATATTTATGATTGTATGTTCTCGACTTTGAAAGTAAGATATATGAATGGCATATTTATTTATATCCACTCTGGGGCGAGCCGACAGGTCCCCTGAGGGTTTCGTAGCCTTTGGTGCGATTCCACGGATAATTTAGGTTAACCACTCTGGGGCGGGCCGACGGGTCCCCTGAGGGTTCCGTAGCCTTTGGTGCGGTTCCATGGTTGATCATGTATGCATTGTTGTAATGCTATGAGATTTACTTATTCCAGAATACTAGTCTTGAATTGATGAATTGACGGTTACATTTACTTTATTGTCGAGGAGTATTGTGTTTCATACTTGATATACTTGCACTAGCTATTCGACGGCTAACCCCTTTATGGGGGAATACTTTTTATGTATTTCAGGTTCCCGGAGAGCGGACAGGCAGGTATCGGGTCGGCATGAAGATGATGGGCAAGTGTGATACTGTGTCTTGTCTCCGGTTATATTTTTGGATTTCTCCACTCAGTGTTGTTGTACTGGAATGGTTAATGAATACTCGAGTATTGTTTTCCGTTTTCCTTGATGTTCCGGCCTATGTTTGCCGAGGTTTTGATTTGTGTTGTGATGTCTATGGATACATTGGATATGTCTGAATACCCTTGTATTGTTCTTCGTTCCATTGTATGTAGACCTTCTCGGTCAAAATTTATAGTTCCGCGTATGTTTAGCCTTGTGGGTCCCACGACGGGGCTCACGGCGCTGTAATATTCCCTGAATAACTTGAGGGTGTTACAGAATATGGTAGCAGAGCTTAGGTCTATGGATACCTAGGCTGTCGGTCTTTTGGGTCGATTGAGTCGTCATTTCTCCACAGTATCACTACTCTGCCATCATCACAGTGCGACCGGTACTTGTAAGACCTCTTACTCTTCTAGTGTTTCCTTATTCATTTTGCTTCTATTTTGGTATTCTTGAGAATCGGTCACTTCGATGATGTGCGATTTGGATTATACTTACGCACGTATATGCCCTTCAAAATGTTGGCTGAAAGGAGGCAGAGTCGCGGCCGTGATCACGGACGTGAACTCCTCCTTGAGATTTTGTTAAATTGCTAATTACGATATTGGTGTATATCGGTATTATGTTGAGACTTTGTTTGGGAGTCGCATCGTAGTATCACGGAAGATCATCGGCTTCACATACCTGTAAGTATACTGTTTTGGTTATTTGCTTGTGACGGTGTTTGATTGCTTTCGTGATGAGTTTGGAAATTTTGGATTGATCTGTTGTTTGGGACAAGATTGCAAGTTTCGAGGACGAAACTTATTTTAAGGCAATATCCCGATTTCTACTATGTAATATCTGGAATTTCAGTATAATTTTTTCGCATTATATTATTTGAGATATACTGGATAGCTTAGTGTCTATACAGTATGGATAAAATAATTTGAAGACTGAGACAGCTGTATTGGTATAATTGTCATAGTTGGTCGACAATTACATTTGAAGATATCGTGTATCAAGTTATCGTACTTTTGATATTGGGTATATCATATGAGAATATTATCAGGTTGTATATATGTATTCAATATGTCGTGTATATACATCTAGTATATCAAGACGACGGATAAGAATAGCGGGAAATGGCTAAGTACAGCCATGTTAGCGCACACTACAAGGTATGCCTAGCGCGTGCTAAGATATATACTTAGCGTACGCTACAATGCACACTTAGCGCACGCTAAGAGGTTTGAGTTACGTACGCTAAGGAGGACCCCTAACGTACATAAGGTATTCTGGATAAGGTCCGGAAGGTGGCCGACAGGTAGGCCCAGACTGTTTATTATCGGCGATTAGCGCACGCTAATGCATGTTGGTAGCGCACGCTAATTTCAGATCGTCAACAGGGAATCTTGGCTTTATTGGTTGCTTTTGGCGTGTAGGACCCGGGCATCTTCTGGGAAGTTATGGATTGTCGGGTCAGCGACGATTAGCGCGCACTAAGGCCGAGGAATAGCGCACGCTACTGAGCATTTTACTGTAGCAAGTCAACACCGATTTGCGTACGCTAATACCTGGGCATTACGTACGTTAGATGATGTGCGAAGCAATACAGTAGCCCTGGACTGCGAGATAACGCACGCTATCGAGGAAGGATAGCGCACACTAGTAATGTGTTTTATAAAAGGGGACAGATGGGTGCTGAGAGGCATTTTGTCCATTCTTCTTCATCTAGTTAATAGGGAGAGCTTTGGGAAGTATTTGAGGTTCCCAAACACTCTGAGATGATGGTCTTTAACAAGATTAAGATGGAGAGCATGGATTAAAGCCTTGTTCTTGAAGTTATTCATGATTCTTGGAATGGAGTTCAATGGTTCTTCTTCTTGATTTGTCTATTCAAGGTAACTCTCGTATCCCTTTGGTAGTGGTTCGTTTTAAAGGATGATTCTTGGTATTCCACGGGAAGTTTGTTGAAGAAGATAATGACATGATGACTTATATGTTAGGTTATGTTATATTGTCATGAACATGGTCAGGGAATCATGTTGTCCTTGGCAGTATTGTTGTGATTCTTGATATTATGATGATATAGGCCTTAGATTATGAGTTATATGTAGGCTTAGATGTTGGAACATTGAATTATGTTGTTTGGTCGATTATGGAGGTGATTGCGGATTAATCCACATGCTTGAGGGACTCTTGAATTATACGAGATGATGAATATTTATAAGAAGTGTTGATGCTTTGAATATGAATATGGAATATTCATATCTAGGGCTAAAATTATGTGTTTTGAAATAATATTCATATAGGAATACGAATATAATTACGAGTTTGCTGAGGCTATTATTCATCACTGAATTTGGAAGCCCATACGTATGGAAAAAAGGTTTAAGTCGAATGATTGGATTGTTTGATAACATTTTAATATGATTATCTATTATATTGGAGAAATTGGATGGTTCGAATTGATGACGATCATAGGTAAATTTTAACAATGGATTTACGAGAAGGAACCTTGTCAATTCGTATTTAAGAATCGAGTTTGGAATCGATAACATTTAGACCCTTATTATTGGTTCGAATTGGTTGCTGATATGATCATCGGATTTCGGCTCGTATTGTGGACGTGGATTTGTGAGGGTCTGAGTTGGACGGTTCAGACTGTGTTTAATCGAGATATTGTGGGACCAGTGAGTTTGTGGCCTTGTTGTATTGATATTGATCGTCATCAAACTTTTTGATTATTAATCCTTCTTTTTACAATAAGTTGTGATGTTTGATTGCAGATTATGACTGTTATGTTGCGTTTGAGATTGAAGAGTTCGTAGATTACTTTGGTCGGGACTGAGTAACTCGTAGACGAAAGCAACTGAATTAGTAACAGTTCGTGGTATTGATATCGAGGCAAGTTTTATACTTGTACTAGTCAATGAGATTGATGTTATCATATATGTGTTTGAATGTGTGTATCATTTCGAGACTTGGTCTTTTTATGATTTTGTTGATATCAGTGGATTGTTTGATACGATATCCTTCGGCAAGTTATGCCAAACGTTATTGTTGTTCGTAAATGACTGGTTCAGGGCATTACGGTACTTGTTAGTTATATTGTTGTCGATATCCGGTTCGCGGTATCGACGTATCGATTGTTATTGTTGATTGATGTTCCATTGGGATATTGTTTTGAATCGTCGTTATTGATATCAGTGTTTTTCTGCTGCTGTTGTATTGGCCGATTGAAGGCATTGACGTATTCGATTATCATCTTCGTTATCGGTAACCGATTAAAGGTGCCGAGACATCCGTTGTATTGTTGCTATCAATTGGCCATTCTAAGGCAATTGGTGTATTGAATTTGGACTGTCAAAAACATCTCCCATCCGTTGTATCGTTATTGATTGGCCATTCTAAGGCAATCGAGGTATTGAATTGGGATCGCCGAGGACGGTGCCCATCCGTGAGTTATTATTATCGTGTTTGCCGACTCAATACAGCACACTATCATTCTTGTGAACTCGGTAATTTTGTGATCGTTGAGGGTTGAGGATTTCCAGATTGTTTTTCGTGTTAATCGGTCCTTAGGGATTGTGGTCCCAGGATGGTTGTGTTGGATATTGTTGGTCGTGTCGATCTTTCATTATTCATGTATCATCGTTCACTTTGGTGAGTCGTATGATCCGTATTGGAGGTGTTATCCTTTGAGTTTCTTGTCATGTTGCATCGTGACATATGTGGAATCATATCTGCGTGTCGATTGGTTATGTGTAGGATTTTTAGCCATACACACGATGGTCATGCGTGGATGTTTCCGCATTGGACCATGCACACGGGACGTAGTTCGTGAGGCTAATTAGGTACATTGTCCCACGTATGTTCTGGATTCCGTATACGGGGTGGACATGTGCACGGACACATTTCCGAATCGGGTGTACTGTGATGTCCCTCTTGAGCCTTATTATTATGCTCGTTTATAGTCCATGTTGTATTGGATATGTTTGACTAATTGCGACTGGTTGTTCATACGTCCGAGGGGTTTGTTCGACAGTCGGGGTTATTTCTTTGAGATCCATTATTGTTGATCGTTTAGAGTTACCATGTTGATGGTACTCTCGGTCGTTGTTGGTCCTTATTGATCGTGTTGGAGGTTATCATGTCAATGATATTCTCGGTTGGTTTATGGGTTGATCATTGTTATTGACAGTGTGAGCGTTCGGATTATACGTCAGTGTTTCGGGACTTGTTGTCATTGTTTTGTGTGTTATTGGTTTTCGTCCATATTGAGCTTTATCGGTACAATCCGACGGACAGGATTTGGCACAGATAGTTCATGCTACACTTATGAGTTATGATAATGTTTTGAGAATTCTTGGTGTTTTTGAATACAGTACAGACAATTGTAGTTGAGTTCTTTTCGTATTTTGAGATGCCCTTCAACATATCAATCGTATATTGATACTCGTCGTCGACCTTTGGAATTCGATTTTGGAGACCATGTCCCACTCCAGGGTTGGAGACTTAGCTGATCGCTTGTCGTTGTCCCCAGTGTTTGGTCTTGTTCATATCATTTGTCATGTTTCTCAGTTGAGAAGGCATATGCCGGATCCAAGTCATGTTTTTGACTATAGTGAGATTTACGTAACCAAGGATGTTACCTATTCGGAGAAACCAGCGAAGATTCTTGAACGTCGTGAGAAGCAGCCTTGGCACAAAACCATCCCGTTGGTTTTAGTGCAATGGTCGATACATGGAGTCGAGGAGGCGACTTGGGAAATGGAAGAGAATATGCGATCAGAGTACCCCGAACTTTTTATTTCTTAAGTTTCGGGACGAAACTTCTTTTTAGAGAGGGAGAATGTAATACCCGTACTTTTTATTGACTGTTTGACCTTACCGTTCTTCCTGTTTTGTCGCTCTGTAAACTCTTTGTGATGGTGTTGGTGTTGATCTAGAGTTTCATGCCTTTTTCGGATCATGATCGTGCTGTTTAGACCTTTTGGAAGTGTTCTGGGTCAGGGAGGTAGCGCACGCTAGGCCTATGCTAACGCACGCTAATTCTGTGTGAGTAGCGCACGCTAGTTTTGAGCCTTAGCGCGTGCTAACGGACTGAGTCGGCAGAGGCAGTGAGGTTTCAGACTTTCTGGACTAGAAGGTATCGCACGCTAAGCAGCGGCTAGCGCACGCTATATGTGTTGCATAGCGCGCGCTAGTGCACAGTGCTAACACACGCTATCGGGCTGAGTCAGTGAACTGGGACTTTGGCAGGACACCAATTAGCGTATGCTAAGGATGTTGAGTAGCGCGCGCTAACGTCTGCGGACAGTAGCCACTGGACTACAGGGTGACCCGTTAGCGCACGCTAATATTTAAGCGTAGCGTGCGCTAGACTGGGCGAGTATATAATGGACAGTGGAATTCCATTTCGTCATTTTTCACATTCTTCTCACATTTCCGATCGGGAGCAGCGAGTTTGGGCGATTCGGAGAGTTTGGAAGTGATCTTGCTTCAGATAACAACATCTTTGGTTGGAGAACAAAGATTTCACAGCATCTAATCCATTCCATCTTCCAAAGCAAGGTAAAAAAAAATCCTTAGAAACCTATTTTGGGAATTTTGGGGTTTTTCTTAGATTCGTTCGATTTATCCGGTTTGAGGCTTGAGAATCTTGAGATTATGATATATCTACACCATATACATGCTTTTCCTACGATTTTACGGATTGGTTTGTGCCGTGTTCAGACTTGTGAGGGTTTGGGTGATTTTCCAACCTCTAGTTGTTTACCCTTGTATTTTCGTGAATCGTAGATGGGTTTCGGGAATTTCTTCGTGAATTATGAGTATGGATTATTGATTATCATATCCCTTACGAATCGTTTAGGTGCCGTAAGCGCGTTCTTGGACCTACCGAACTCATACTCTTTTCCGTTCAATTTCACGATGTCTCAAAGGCAAGTATATATTTATGATTGTATGTTCTCGACTTTGAAACTAAGATATATGAATGGCATGTTTATTTATATCCACTCTGGGGCGGGCTGACAGGTCCCCTGAGGGTTTCGTAGCCTTTGGTGCGATTCCACGGATAATTTGGGTTAACCACTCTGGGGCGGGCCGACGGGTCCCCTGAGGGTTCCGTAGCCTTTGGTGCGGTTCCATGGTTGATCATGTATGCATTGTTGTAATGATATGAGATTTAGTTATTCCGGAATACTAGTCTTGAATTGATGAATTGACGGTTACCTTTACTTTATTGTCGAGGAGTATTGTGTTTCATACTTGATATACTTGCACTAGCTATTCGACGGCTAACCCCTTTATGGGGGGAATACTTTTTATGTATTTCAGGTTCCCGGAGAGCGGACAGGCAGGTATTGGGCCGGCATGAAGATGATGGGCAAGTGTGATACTATGTCTTGTCTCCGGTTATATTTTTGGATTTCTCCATTCAGTGTTGTTGTGCTGGAATGGTTGATGAATACTCGAGTATTATTTTCCGTTTTCCTTGATGTTCCGGCCTCTGTTTTCCGAGGTTTTGATTTGTGTTGTGATGTCTATGGATACATTGAATATGTCTGAATACCCTTGTATTGTTCTTCATTCCATTGTATGTAGACCTTCTCGGTCAAAATTTATAGTTCCGCGTATGTTTAGCCTTGTGGGTCCCACGGCGGGGCTCACGACGCTGTAATATTCCCTGAATAACTTGGGGGTGTTACAACAGTAGTTTGGTACCAAAACTGCATTTTAATAATAGAGGACTAAACTGCATTTTTCAGAATGACATTAGGGCTCAATATCAGTTTATTAATAAATAATATACTAACTCGCTTCTCTTCCAAACTTAAACAGCCCATAGAGTTAATTTGAAAATGCGGAATAGAACAATAATGAGTGCTTTACAGTAGTACAAAGTTCGAATAAATATAACAAAAATTCATATAGCGTACTAACAAAATTATACATTTATTCATCTAGAAAATTAAGAAATTTCTTCAATTCTGGATTGTCATCTAAAGCAGATTGATAATGAGTTGGTGCCTCCAAGTCATCTACAGATGTAGTCAAACGTTTGAGGGGAAATAGAACAACAGACCACGGTCCATCCTTCGGGCTCTTTGCATAGAATACTTGCTTTAGATTCTGGAATGCACAAATAAATGGTTCATCATCTATATGGTCTTTGCTCTTGATCTTATCCAAATTTACCATGACCAAGTTAGTGTCTGCATCGACGGTACAAGCTGCCTTGTCTTCTACTCTAAACCAGTCACAGCAAAATGTTGTTTCATTCTCAGTTACATAGTCTAATACAAGAATTTGTCTTATAATACCATAATAAGTAATCTTAGCCTCAACCAAGTTTTTGTCCTTTGAACTAGCCCTGAAGTGCGTTAAAGCAGTAATTGCAACACCGTTGTTTTGTTTAGCCACAAGATTTGAATCATGTGCACTAGTTGAGAACATGTAGCCATTAAGACGATATCTCTTATATTCCTTAGCCACAAAGTTGGGGCCGGTGGCATAGCGTGCAAGGTTCGACGACACATCCTTAATTTTCAAAAACTGAAATTAAAGGGCGTGCATACTAATTAGTCAAGCTATAATACTATTATCATTTATAAAGTTAAACTGAACTTATTGTTAGCATACCTCTTTTTCTACCCAATGCCTGAATTCAATGCCTATATTCCGTGTTCTTTTTCTTTTTCTTCTTGGATCGGATTGATCAAATTTTCTATACGATAAATAAGTGAATTATGACAACGAACATATAATAATTAACATTATTAATTTTAGATCAAGTCGGAAATTCTCACTCTTTCCAGTGGTCTATATTTTCATGCGTTTCAAAAACATATCGAGCCACTTGTTCATACTGGACACTTGTTAGTGTCACTAACTTTCCATTCCCCAGAGCCTCCTCATCAGAAAAACCATCTGATTCATCAACAAAACATTCCCGTATTTCATTACCTGGGTTGGGAATATACTCCTTTGCATATATGGAAGCTTCTTCCGTGATATATTCCTCCGCAACAGAACCTTCAACATATCGTGCATTTTGGACATAATCTTTGAAGGTTTTCATCAACCGCTCAAAAGGATATATCTAACGATACCTAACCGGCCCACATTGGAGGGCCTCGTCACATAAATGCACCAGTAAATGTATGCTAATGTCGAAGAATGAGGGAGGAAAATACTTCTCCAATACACATGTAGCCTCAACTATATTAGTCTTTGCCGCCATAACATGCTTCTTATTGACAACTTTTGCACACAATATGGTAAAACACAAACTTATTTGCATAATAGCCTTTCGAAGATCCTTATGCTTCCCAAAACAATGTCCAAATAAAAGTGGGACTAATTGCATAATTACATGCCAATCGAGAGACTTACACCGTTTCAAATCATTAGTTGCATGATGGACAACTCTACGCAAATTAGAAGAGAAATTTGAGGGGACCTTCAACTCATACAATGTATTTAGTAACACCTTTCTTTCGTCAGTAGACAAAGAAAAGGCTCCGACCGGCATTACAGTCCTCATAGTTTTAGGATCATCCTTTAGCCATAACGATCTTTTTGTTTTCAATGTACGAAGATCTTTTCAAGCATTTACCCCATCTTTCGAGTGACTCCCATCAATACATGTTCCCATTATGTGCTCAATAATATTTTTTTCAGCATGCATTATATCTAGCACATGTTGTACTGAATGTTCCTTCCAGTATGGCAAATCAAACAATATTAACCTCCTAGACCAAGCCATCTTCACAGATTCATCCTTCAGTTTACGTTTATCAGCTAAAGTTTTAGGATGTTTACCCCTGAGAGCCTGAAAAGCCAAGGAAGACTTCTCTTCAACTTCTGCCCCAGTTAGCTTTCTAGGAGCTGGCCTTAATTCAGCTCCATCTAGAAGAAAATTACTTTCCACTGATCTGAACTTGTGATTAAGTGGTAAAAATCTCCTATGAGAATGATAAAATACTTTGTGGCTGTTTTTTAAATATGTGGCTTCTGTTTCCTCTGCACAAATAAGACAGTCCAGGTAACCATGCACATTACAGCCAGAAAAAGTGCCATACGCCGGAAAATCGTGAATGGCCCATAATAACATAGACCTCAAAGTGAATGTCTCTTGTTTCAATGAGTCAAATGCCTGCACACCTTCAACCCACAAGTCCTTCAATTCTTCAACTAGTGGTGCCAAAAATACATCTATGTCATCACTTGGAGCCTTAGGCCCTGGTATAATCAATGATAATATAGAAAATTCTTTTTTCATGCATAGAGATGGCGGGAGATTATAATGAACTACAAAGACGGGCCAAATACTATAGGTTGTGGTTAAATTACCAAAAGGATTAAACCCATTAGTTGATATTCCAAGGCGCACATTGTGACTTTCTTGAGCAAACTCAGGGTGTCGCAAACTTGCAGCCTTCCACATTAAAGAATCGATCGGATGACGCATGAGATTGTCACCAACTTCTGCCCGAGCATGCTGGGTCATTGCCTCTCCTATCCAAGGTACTGTGTAAAGTCTCGACAATATTGGTCCTAGAGGAAAATACCTAAGTACCTTATGTGGTACTTTTGTATCTTTTTTTATGTTACAATTTATATTTACTTTCTGGACATATCTAGATTCATTGCAAACTGGACATTTCAATTTATGCTTATGCTCTTTTTGATATAGAATGCAATCAAACTTGCACACATGAATAGATTTGTATTTCATCCCTAAACCCTTTAAGCTGCTCTTCATCTCTGGATAGGTATCAGGAAGTGTGTTATCCTTTGCAAGTAAGTCTTTCGCCCACTTTAAGATTTATATCACACTATTTCTTGACAAACTGAAACGGCTCTTCAAGTTGTGCAAACCAACTGTATCATACAATGTTGTGTGCTCTGGGTTGCAATTATGATACAAAGGTCTCGCGGCTGCAGCTTTCAACTTGATATAGTCCTTATCCTGACTAAGGTCTTCTACGTCACAGCTATTATCACGTATTGAATTCTGATTAGCTTGATTCATGTTAAGTCCATAAGCGTCATTAACAAGGTCATTCAAGCTACTATGTTGCAGTGGATCACACTTTTTATGAAAAGGCTCGCTTGCTGGTATTTGATCAGGAACAAAAAGAAATTTTCTCTCCCCATGATAATTCCATAATAAATAATCTTCTTGCATTCCCCACTTTATCAAATGTACCTCAACAATCTCCCAGTTCACATTTTTACCATTTTTACAACGCATGCATGGACATGAGATAAGATCATCTCCTAGATTTCTTCTCGCATACTTAACAAATTCTCTAACACCAATGACATACGCATCACCCAGTCTATTATTATTTTCACCCATCCACTCTTTATAAGGTGGAAACTCCATCACTAACTTCTATAAATATAAAAACAACATACATTAGATTGTTGGTTTATTTATGTACAATGTATTTGAATAATTACCAGATTAAATATGAGACTTGTAATACTCAAATGTGCATCTAAGCCATTCACTTTTTAGATCATTCAATCACAAATGTTGCTGCTACTACTATGTCATGTTATTAGTTTGTCAAGATTGCCAAGTTTTAGAGTATCTCCCCATTAGAGACTTCTATAACAGAAACAACACCCGTGCAAAATAACTCAAAAATTCATACTACCCATGTGAATTTGAAATTACCACACACTTAAAGGATTGCAGCTTCAAATTCAACAAGCACATAACGAGAAAACAACTAAAATAACTACTTCCAAACACATTTCAACAGTTGTTGAATCAGGAAACAACAAAAATAACAACTTGCAAACATAGAATTCAGCAACTATGCAAAACAACGATTGAAGCAAATAAATAATTTGGGAAAAAATAGGAAACAAACATCACGACAAAAAATTAAAATCCCATTCTGCTCCAAAACAACAGTTAAAAACTAAGATTAAAATTTGATAAAAACACAAAGAATTTATAATCAAGAAACTAGAAATAGGAACTCACCAGATCCACTTCAGACTTCTAAATCAGCGGTTTAAGGGTCGAGTCCTGGCGGAAGGCTTCTCTTGCGTGAGACAAGAAGATGACACCAACAAACGTACCACCTAATGTGCATATGATTTTATGGCAGATGATGAAGATGAAGATTTAGGGTTCTATGATTTGAGCTTCAAGAGAGTGGAGATGGGCGACAAACTGAGAGAGAGAGAGAGAAAAAGAGCACTTCAGAGACGGAGATAGGAGGGAAAATTGAGCTCCACTGTAATGATAAAAGTCATACGATCTTGCCTAGGGTTCCAGCGCCAAAAGTATAACGTTTTTAATAAATTGATTGTGATTAAAATTTGTGACTGCTAGAAACAGTCACAAAGTACATTATAATTTGTGACTGCCGTGAACAGTCACAAATATTCAGTATTATGACAAATCAAGCTTTGTGACTGTTGGAAACAGTCATAATAACTGTGACAGCTATTGGCAGTCACAAAATCAGCAAGATAAAAAGTCATAAATGTCAGTTTTTGGTGTAGTGTTTGTTGTATGCAAGGAAAGATCTGTCTCCCTCTTTTGAAAAATCCACCACAATTATTAAAGGACTTACTTAACGGTTAGACTAGAAAGAGTAAGCATTTCATAAAAAATATTCGGTCTTACAATAGTATGTTTGCATTTACTTCAATGGGAGGAAAGATCGATGGTAGTCTAAATACTAGGAATTCTCTACCAATATTTAAGCTTCATGGAGAAAATCATCATTTAATTGGAAGTTTGTTGCCCATTGATGGTGGATTTCCACAATTTGCTCAACTTTACATTTATGACACAGAAAATGAGGTTGTAAATAGAATCAAATCTGTTAGGTAACATTTCAATTTTTATTTGTTACACTGCCTATATCATACTTTTATGTATTTACATTATGCATAATTATAAATTAATTAGATCGTAACCAAATATATTTTGGTCACAGATCAAGGACAAAGATCATAGTCTTGATGCTGATATAGTGTATGAGCTGAAGTCAATGCTTGATGAAAATAATATTTTAATAAAGTCTTTTAGAATGGCAAGGGATAAGATTGGGGAGGGTCATAGTTTGGATGTCAAGTTGAAACTTATTGCTCGAAGAGGTCATGATGGCAGAAGGTACAATTTACCTTCAATTTCAGAAGTAGCGGCATTAGTTGTCGGAGACTTTGACGAAGCTTTAAGTAATAGAGATATTGTGGTTGAGTTAAGGATGGGTCAACTGAAACGTATTAATGAGTTTCATGCTTCTTATCTTGGATTATAATATCCTTTAATTTTCCCTTACGGGAAGATGTCTATAGAGAGGACATATCAATAGCCGACACAAGAGCTTCCTTTGGGAAAAAAAGAAAGAGAGTAAGCCCAAGAGAATCTGTTTGCATATCAGTTTCATGATATAAAGGACGAGAATTGTTTGATATTACGTTGCAGAAGACTTACGCAACAATTGATAGTTGATGGGTATACTATTGGTGAATCAAGACGACTTATTTTGTGAAGATACATCAAAAACAATTGTGATGTGAGATGTAAGGGTCTTGCTGATGCTCTGATGCGAGGAGAAAGAGATGCATCAGCATAAGGCTCCTGAGTAGTATTTCCTCCCACATATATAGGGGGTCCACACTACATGATTCAAAACTATCAGGATACAATGACAATCTGTGGGTGGGCGAGATAACCAGATTTGTTCATTACATTAACATGCAATGCAAAATGGCCGGAACTAACTCGATACCTTTAACCTAAAGGACTAAAGCCTGAAGATCGTCTTGATATAATGTGTCATTTTTCTGGGATGAAATTAGATGGGTTGATTAAAGATTTCCGAAATAGTAGAGTGTTTGGGCGTGTCAAAACAGGTGTTCATCTAACTATAATAAATATATGATACTTATATAATAATTTTTCTTTGTTTTGTTACAGTTTCGATCTCTACTTTTTAATATATTTAATTGATTCATACATATTGTATCTTCTCTTTTCTCTTGTAGTTATCTATATAATAGAATTCTAAAAGTGTGGACTGCCGCATGCCCACATATTGTTTCTTGCCAAAGAAGACAAGCACCCTACTGGAAATGACATTGATTGTATTATCTTTGCTGAAATTCCTGATGTTAATACTGAGCCCAATATTATGCAGCAGTTCAGAATTACATGATGCATGGTCCCTGCGGTATTGGAAATAAGAAATATGCTTGCATGTCAGCAATGGGTTGCACCAAATACTTTTCCAAGGAATTTTCTGATGCTGCCACTTTTGATAAAGAAGGATTTCCATCATACAAAAGATCTGATAATGGAAGAACTGTTACAGTGTTCTACTTGATAACAGATATGTAGTACCACATAATCTTTATTTGTTGCTTAAATATGGATCACATACAGATATGGAGTGGTGCAATCAGACTCGATCGATAAAGTATTTATTTAAGTACATAAACAAAGGACATGATCATGTTACAGTAAAGTTTCTTAAGAGTGTTCATGTGAAGACTCTGGAAAACAAGTGGATGAGGTTAAAATGTATCGTGACTGTAGGTATGTATCACCTTACGAAGCAATATGGAAAATATTTGCATTTCCTATTCATTATAGACATCCTGCATTTGAACGTTTGAGCTTTCATCTTCCTGGGCATCAGAATGTGATCTTCTCTGATACGGATCCGATTGAAGAAGTTGTCGATCGTCAAAATTTATGTATGACCAAATTCGAGGCTTGGTTTGAGGCGAACAAGATATATCCACATGCCAACGATTTAACTCATCCAGAGTTTCATCAATTTTTTCTTTGGAAGTAAAAACCAAAGAATGGGTCCCTCGTGAAAAAGGTCTTTCATTACGTAGAGCATATTATGTGCCTCCAGGATCAGGAGATGCTTACTATCAACGATATCTTATCAATGGCACTCGAGGAGCAAAATGTCACAATGATATGAAAGTGTCACATCATGTGCAATATGAAACATATCGTGACGCTTGTGATGCATATGTTTTGTTAGATGATAAGGAATACATTGATTGTATCACTGAAGAAAGTTTTGGGCTTCTGCACATTCATTACTTTCAATGTTTGCTACATTATTAACATAGAATTGCATAAGTCGATCTTATTTTGTATGGGATAAGTGTTGAGAGTTTTTGTTTGATGGCATTTTATATAGACAACGGAAATTTTTCAACCATCAAGGTATGCATTTTATTTAGGTTACCTATTATTCTCTTACAAATTATCAATATTTTATTTATTTCATTTGTCTGAAATTTTATTTATGTAGATTTGGCATTGACCGACACCCAAATAAAGAATCTTGCATTGATTGAAATTGAGAATTTATTGCAAATATGTAACCAGACTCTGAAGCAGTTTAATGGTATGCCCTTTCCGGATTTTGATGAGATTTCCAATTGTAAGAACCAATTATTACATGATAAGCTACAATACGATGGAACAACTTTGATGAGGGAACATGAAGAATTACTTCTTATGTGGAATGATGAACAACGTATTGCATATGATGCTATTATTAATTCTGTGCAACTGGACAAAGGAAAGGTTTTCTTTCTTTACGGGTATGGTGGAACAGGAAAGACATTTGTTTGGAGGATTTTGTCTGCGGCATTTTGGTCATGTGGCTTCCAGCGGTATAGCATCTTTACTTTTACCAGGAGGGAAGACTGCACATTCTAGGTTTAAAATTCCTCTCAGTCATCATCAATATTCAACATGTGCTGTAAAGTTAGGGAGTCATCTTGATGAACGTATTTCAAAAAGTAAGTTGATTATTTGGGACGAATATCCGATGATGCATAAATTTTGTATCCAAGCTTTTGATAGAACTTTGAGAGATGTGATGAAATTTATATGTCGAATGCGTTCAAATATTTTGGTGGCAAAACAGTTGTCTTTGGAGGAGATTTACGTCATATGTTGTCAATAATCCCAAGAGGTCAAAGACAAGACATTGTTAATGCAACGATCAATGCTTCTTGCTTTTGGAATGATTGTGAAGTTTTTAAACTAACAAAGAATATGAGATTGCAAAGTGTTATTTCCTTTGAAGAAATCTCCGAAGTAAAGGAATTTTCAGATTGGATTGCGAGTATTCGAGATGGAACAATTGCTGATGGAGATGATATATCATCAATTATACAAATACCCGATGATATGTATTTCCTAAAGATTGAGATCCTATTGTAACTATTGTTGAATATACTTACCCTTCATTATCTGAGAGAATTAATGATCCCGAGTATCTTCAACAGCGATCTATCTTAGCTCTTACTCTTAATGTAGTTGATTCTATTAACCAGTACATGATAGATAAAAATACTGATAAAAATACTGCACAAAGCCACACATATTATAGTTCTGATAGTGCAAGCAAATCAGATCTAACAGTTGATGTAATTGTAACACCCCAAACTAGGCGGATATTACAGTGCCGTGGACCCCCGATTGGGACCCACCAGGCGAATAAAAATTAATGAATTAAATAATATAATTGTAGTACCGAACCACAATATATCATCAATCACTCCGATGAGGAGTTTTATTACAACACACCCAAGATAATATCCGAATACAAGTATATTTTATATGGAGATAAAATATACAACACTGAATGAACTCAATATCCAAACGGAAATCTGCAGCGGAAATAAAATAAGCAAAACATGGTGAATGAAAGGACTGGGGACCCCTACTAGTATCACTGGGACTCCTCACCGTCAACGTTCTCTTCCCGTGCCTTAGCCTTGCCATGACCTGAAAACAATATCCCCCAACGGGCCGATACGTAACAACAATCCTCAAGAGTTGAATAAACACAATCATGATATATCTTAATTATGAAATGAAGCTGAAGAGAGGCATCATAGTACACCCGTAATGGAATGTGCACGTGCACAAGAGGGATGTCCGGACACACCCGCCATTGTACCTAATTAGTCTCACGGAGGTACATTACCGTATGCACAGTCCAATGTGTCGGTGAACCCAACACATGACCATCACGTGCCCGACTAAAAATCTAACACATCCACACCCGGCCGCGCAATATGAACCCAGAAGGTCATATGAACAAGAATGACCATGAAAAATAATAATGAATAACAATCCGACAAAGTCAAGAATGACTAACCGAGATGAAATGATAGTGAAATGAATGATAGCTCAATGAAATGATGGAACCGTGGTTCCTCGTGAATGAAGTGATTAATTGACAAATACAAGTCTCAATACGATTAATACATTATGAATGAATTATGATTATGAATGAACAACAACGAAAGGAATGAAAATCCTTTTAACCGAGTAAGAATTAACTTACTCAACACCGGTGAACAATGTCCTTCCACGAACAACGTCCTAAATGAAATGTCGGTCGCTCGAACAACCTTGAATAACATAATTACCAACAATCCGTTCAACATACGAATCAAACACGAATATAACGAACTCAAAACATCGATACGACTAAACCAAGTTCATTGGGGCATTATATCGAACACGTTGTAACCAATCTTCGATTGTTTACAATCAATCCTCAATTATACCAATATCAAATCCCCAAGGAGTGTTTCAAACCGACAAAACATCTACAATACAATCAAAAATTCAATATGAATATCCAAATTCGTGATTTCAACAACAACTAATCGAAAACCCCCAAATCCAACTCAATATTCAAAGTGTTCTTGAATAACCTTTCAATAATCCGATGAATATTCATACATACTCATAATCATATGTATATCTCTTCATACAACATGATTATAACGTCCAAAACATCATATCTCAACACAAAATCGAAATCCAAGAGGTTTGATGAATATTACCTTTGAAGATCCAAGTACTTTGATTCGATGAACACGCGTTAGATCGATAATCCGAGCTTCACAACCGAATGAAAATGATGAAAATCGAGTACTCAAGTGATTGATGATGAAAAAATTTTCCCACAAACCCTCTCTCTCGGAACTAGGATGAAGAAATGGTGAAAATGAGGAAATCCCGTCGATCCACTTATATAAGTCCCAGGGACGCACAAACAGCCCGCACGACCAAGTGTCCGTGCGTCTGGTCGTGCGTGAGGCTTCTGCCGGCTGCTGCTCTTAGCGCACGAGCGCCGCGCACGAGCAACAACTCGTGTGGCCTGCTCATGCGGCCCTGACTCGAACGCTGGGCCTCCTGCCCAGTACAGCCGCAACACACGAGCACCGCGCACGAGCAGTTGCTCGTGGCTCGCTGCGGCGGCCGACTCGACCACCGGATCTCCCGCCTGCCGATCGCAACACACGAGCGCCGCGCACAAGCAGTTGCTCGTGTGGCCTGCTCGTGCGGCACTGACTCGGCCGCTGGGTCTCCTGCCCAAACCAGCCGCAACGCACGAGCGCCACGCACGACCATATGCTCGTTCGTCCTGCTCGTGCGGCCCTGCTCGACAAGCAGTTCCGCCTATAACGATGCACCGAATACAAAAATTACAGAATTCGAGAATTATGGGGACAAAATCACGAGAATAATAAATATTATGCCGAACGGTGAACACAATTGAATCAGTATGAATGATGAGTGATCATTAATGAGTGAAAATTACTGAGTGACAATTACTGACTGATAATTACTGAATAAAAATTACTGAATTACAATCGGGTATTTCATACTCCCACTCTTAAAAAGAGTTTCGTCCCCGAAAGTTTCGGGTCAATGCTGTAGGTAGGGCCAATCGATAAGCTAACTCGCCTACTCGATCCAAAATCTCAAACGGTCCAATGAATCTCGGACTCAACTTTCCCCTCTTCCTAAAACGGAAGATACCACGACTCGGGGATACTTTGACCAAAACATGGTCACCTGTCTTGAACTCTAATGGTCGACGATGATTATCTGCATAAGATTTCTGTCGACTCTGAGCGGTCAACAAACGACTCCTGATCAAAGCTACCTTCTCACGGGCGGCTATAAGCATATTGGGCTCGGTGCCGATTGATTCTGATAAGTCATCCCAACACAAAGGAGATCGACAACGACGACCGTACAAGGCCTCGTAAGGTGCCATCTTAATCGAAGCATGCCAACTATTATTGTACGTGAACTCGATCAACGGTAGTTGGGCTTCCCAATCATCTTTCCAATCGAGAACACATGCCCTCAACATGTAATACCCGAAAATTTTAAACTTATTAAATACCTAAAATACCCTCTAATTTGAAACTTTTGAAATACGATTTAATAACCTAAAACATTTAATTTTATATTTAACCTAAGCATTATAAATACTAATGCTTGAACATTTCACAACTTTACTAACCTTTAAGATTTATGATAATTAAAAGTTACAACCATATACATGTGTATTAAGTATCACACGCCTAATATGTTCCTTTTGGGCCGAGTATATGGAGTTGATTTCAAGTGATCATAACATAAATAAGCCCAAGTCCATTATTGAAACTAAATAAGGAATGAGATATCAATCCCATATGTCACGTTGCCAATATTCTCTCATCACGGCATTCCTTGATGCTTTCTCTCTCTCATCACACATTAAATACACATATCACACACAAAGCAAACCCTAAGAATACATACAAACACATCGGCTGCTACCACTCTTCATAAATTCTTTCTCGTTCAAAAGCAAAAGGCTGCAGGGGTGTTTTGATCGTGGTCTAAGATTCGGTTGGAGTTTGCTTGTGTTCGGCTCGTTTGTAGGCTGGTATCGATCTTGTTTTGTCTCTCCTTTGTGTCACTCTACAAGTATAACAAATCCAAACCTTTTTCAATTCCTCTTCCTTTTCTTATTTGATCATGTCGTAGGGTAAAAAGAATTAGGGTTATGTGGATGTTTTGATTGGGACAGTTTTGATAGTCGAACTTATATGCATCACACAACGAGTTTTATAAATGTTCTATTCGGTATTTTTGCTCTAAAACTCATTTTAGGGTCTTAGTAAAGTATTCCAATTAGTTTGGATGGATTTGAGTTTGATTTAGTCCTATTTTTTAATTTTATGAGACGATATGTCAAAACTGTGTTTACAGAATATTAGAGTCGGATTGAGCAGGGTAAATCTTGATGATACTAAAGTGTTTTTATGAGTTTCTTGAGTCCAAAACTAATTTTAAAGAGTTTACTAACTGATACAATTGGTTTGGAGTGATTTCGAGTTGTTTTGGTCGTGTTTTTTATTTTTGTGTGTTTAAGTATTGAATCTGAAATTCGGGAGTCTGAAATCAGTCCACTTTGTCGATTTTTGATTCAAAAACTATAATGAGTTGGACCATGAAACTCTCCAGTATGTAACTTCTATATGATTAGTAATACCATTAATTTTTGAGAATTTTTTCTGGATGTTTTGGTAGGTCGTTGAGGCGAATATTTTTTGGGTACAACTGCAGGTCGGTTTTCTGAATAGTCTGAGTTTGAGTATTTTTCGTGTGGGGTTAAACTAACAAATAAATTCTGGGAAAATTCATGGGTTCTAAAGATATTTAAGTACCTATGTGATATTTTGTGAACTTTAACTCTGAGTTCTGATGTGGTTCAAAAATTCGTCAAGTTGTGACCTGTTCGTAGTTAAAAGCTGATAAAAAAGGTTAAAAGGCTAAATAAGGGTTATGTGTGTATTATTGAACTTATGGGTTGAACTTATCATTTTCTAAACTAAAGGGCTTAACTTGTGAAACCATGTAACTTTATGATACTTACGTTTTATACCCTAATTTTACAATATTTGCACTATAAACCCTAAACTTATATAATTATCATTGTGAACCTTAAACTATTAATATTGTCACGTATGATACCTTAAACTGATTAAATGATAACTTTGGATATTAATGACTAATGTTCTGAATCTGGAAACCTTCTAAATATGGAAACTTACAATTTATAGAAGTATACTAAAATGAGTAATACTTGGTATTTAATTCCTATAGGTTTCGTGAAGCAGGAGTGATCCATCTCGTGTGACCTTTCTTTCCTTTTGCTTCCTTTGAAGAAGGTACAGATATTCTGACCTTATCCCTTAGGTTTCTCATGATTCGTTCACAATGGTTTGATATTAGTTTTGATTATGATGCCTTTGATCTGAGCCTTCTTATTATGGCTTTCTTAGTTGATCTATGCCTTTGCTATGCTCCCTTAGATTTGTAAACCTTTGATTATGAACCTTTGCTTTGAACCTTTGCTATGAACTTATGAACATTTGATATGATATGACATTTGAACCCTTCAGTTTGATACCCGAGCCAAGTTCGTTTCCTAGCCATGAAGGTAACATGGCCGTGTCATTGATGCACCAATGGCACAACTCTAGTGTGGTTGAGTGATGTTCCACACCGTCCCATTTTGTTATGATATGTGCACTTTATATTTGTTATGGCCAATATGATTTGTTCGGGGGCGTATGGATGCATCCTAGGTTCGAATTGTATTTGATTGGATATGACATGATTATGATATGATATGTTCGGTGATTGATGCTTGTGTGCAATACACGTCTTTTACATGTTCGGGAGTTAGCTACTCCATGGTTACTATGATATTGATTTGATTTGTGTTCGGGCTCGTGGTAGATTACTGACCTTTCCTTACTTTTGATATCCATTTGTTTATACTGCATGCTTTTCCCAATGCACCGTACTTTATAAGTTCGTTCCTTATCTTTTGGTTTCGTTTATATATGTCTGTTCACTGGGCTTTTTAAGCTCAGCCGCATTTTCCTTTTCCTGCGGCAGGTATCTAAGCTAGGAGCTGGGTTGCTTTGGGGTTGAGAGTTGAGCTTGTGGAGACTTTACCCTAGTCATCTTAGATTTATTTTGCTATTGTTATGACATTGTTTAGACTTGGATGATTTGTTATTCATCCCTTTGGAGTATTTCTTTTCGTTGAACTTATGTTTTGGTTTAAGTCATTTCGACTTAACTCCTTTTGATTATTTATGTTTAAGACTTCCGCTGTTCATTATGTATGCTTTGATATGTCACCATAATGTGATGCTTCTATCCTCGTCGGGTTGGTGTGTTACACAACATGTCCTCTAAGGTCTGAATAGTCCTCTCTGATTGTCCGTCGGACTGAGGATGAAAAGTTGTACTGAGATTAAGCTGAGTTCCCATAGCACGATGAACTGATTTCCAAAAATGAGACACGAATCGTCCGTCACGATCGGAAACGATACTTTTAGGAGTACCGTTCAATCTCACTATCTCTTTGATAAACAACTGGGCAAGTCTCTCGGGACCCCACATATCCTTAATCTCAAGGAAATGAGCTGATTTAGTTAGGAGATCCACAATTACCCAAATTCTATTCATGCCACGACGACTCGTCGGCAAACTCGTGATGAAGTTCATTGAAATATCTTCCCACTTCCACTCTGGAATAGGGAGAGGCTTCAGCATACCCGTCGGTCGCTGATGTTCTATCTTGACTTGCTGACAGGTCAAACATCTCGAAACAAATTCCGCGACTTCTCGCTTCATATTACTCCACCAGTAATTTTGTTTCAAGTCTTTATACATCTTGCTAGACCCCGGATGAACGGAATAAGGGGTAGCATGAGCTTCTCTCAAAATCGAGTTTTTCAACTCGTCATTCGCCGGTACGCACAACCGATTCTTAAAACGCAAAAGTCCATCCTCGTGGACCACAAACCCGGGGGCTTTCCCCTGAGTCACATCCTCTCAAATGCGTAACAAAAATGGGTCTGAATCCTGATTCTCCCTGATCGCCTCCTCAAGTGGCGATGAAATCTCCAACGTACAAAGTTGCCCTTGTACTCGCTGTAACGAGACCTCGATTTCGGGTCTCAGAAATTCCTGCTGAAGTTCCTTCTGAACTGTTAATAGAGCAAGCATCTGCTCCTGAACGGACATACGACTCAAGGCGTCGGTGACAACGTTCGCCTTGCCCGAGTGGTAAAGGATCTCGATATCATAATCTTTGATTAGTTCCAACCACCGTCTCTGTCGTATATTTAACTCCTTCTGAGTAAATATATACTTTAAACTCTTATGATCGGTGAATATCTGACAGGTAACGCCATAAAGATAATGACGCCAAATCTTCAATGCGAACACCACGGCTGCTAGCTCCAGGTCGTGGGTCGGATAATTAACCTCGTAAGGTCTCAATTGCCGTGAAGCATAAGCAATAACTTTCCCGTTCTGCATGAGTACATATCAGAGACCCTGTCCGGACGCATCACTATAAACCACAAATCCTTCCGTCCCATGCGGTAAAGAAATGATAGGTGCTGAAATTAACTGGATATTGAGTTCCTCAAAACTCTGTTTACACGCATCGGACCACGTGTATTTCTTATCTTTTCGTAAAAGGTTCGTCATGGGTTGAGCAATTTTAGAAAATCCTTCAACAAATCGCCGATAATAACCAGCTAACCCGAGGAAACTTCGGATTTCCTTAACATTCTTCGGAGGTTGCCAATCTCGGATAGCCTCCGTCCTTTGAGGGTCGGCACGAACTCCGTCTGATGAAATTACATGCCCAAGAAACGTCACTTCGGACATCCAGAATTCACATTTGGAAAACTTTCCAAAAAGTTGCTCTCGTCTCAACACGTCGAGCACCCGATGAAGGTGAAACTCATGCTCCTCCCGGTCACGAGAATAAATTAAAATGTCATCAATAAGACAACCACGAACTGATCCAAATTGTAACGCCCCGATTTCGTATATACATTTATTGTGAATTATAGAAATTATATTCAATTTTATTAAATTAATGCCCGAATAATTTATCGTTTAATTCATTATCATGCAAATTCATTTTTCTCATTTAATTCATGTCCAGTCATGTATTTCATGTCGTGTCATTTCTCGTTTTATTTCATCGTGTTTCATGTTGTCATTTCTAGGCCCAAGTCAAATTTTAAGCGATATTAATCGTTACCCAAAAGATTTTACAAGATAAATAATAATATTATTTATTATTTATTATTACTATTATTATTAATATTATCCCTATTATTTATTATTAAAAGTAATAATATTATTATTATTATTATTTAATATTCAGCCTGTAATATCTGCATTTTTTTCTTTCCCTTGTATTTTCGTTTTTGGTGTATTTCTCGATCGTAGTGACCCTCGTGTACCTTTCAGCGTGTCCTTACTGTCAACTGTTGAACTGTATTTTCGTTATTGTTGTGCGGAACCGCCGTTTCGGGGTTGCCGTGGATCCATTTCGTGTTATTGGTTCCGAAATATTGATTCCTACCGTTTTATTCTCTTTCCGGATCATTTTTATCATTTTGGGACCCAAAAGGGGGTGTGGGCCACGGCACAAGATGTGCGTGCCACGGCACACAAATTTCTTCAGTTGTTGGTCGAGCGAACTGTACTGTGTGCCGCGGCACACCCATCCGGTGCCGCGGCACAATGCCAAGCCAGTGCCGCGGCACACTCGTGTGACATCTGCGACCAAAACCCGACTGTACCGGGTGCCGCGGCACACTGCCGAACCCTGGGAGTAAATTTTTGGCCTGTGCCGAACCCCCCCTATAATTGTGTCGTTTTGAGCGTCAGCTGCTCATTTCCTTCTTCTTCCTGCGACGCGAGAGAGAGTGAGAGAGAGGGGGAGAGTTCTTCATCATTATCCATTGGGGGGTTGATTTTCATCATTTTTCTTCGGTAGTGAAGCCCGGACAATCAATCCAACGCGTGTTCTACGGATCTTAGTACTTGAATCTCCAAAGGTAACATCTCTAGAACCCTATTTTCGAATAATTGGGGATTTTGTGGTTTTTGTCCGATTCTTTCCGTTTTGTTGATGGATTCTTGATGAATATCATTAATCTTGTTGATATCATTAATTTTCCTACGGATTCATGGTATATTTTCATAGTTTTGCAGAATCGAGAGGGTTTGGTTGTGGTCCGCCCTCGTTGTTATTTTGTGCGAATATACATGAATCGTAGGCGGGTTTTCGGGTGTATTCCATTTCCGAATTCGGCTAGAGTTGTTTGTAATTATGTTCTTCGAATCGTTAGGTTCGGTTCCGTTGATTCCTAGTGTTCGTCGGTGATTATCCTTTTCGTTCGTTGCGTCATCAAAATATTCAAGGCAAGTATTTCTTGGAAACCTTTATGCTTAACATGAAATGGTAATGTATATTGTGTGTGCTTTACTCACCTCGGGAGGGTCCGACGGGGCCTCGAGGGAATCTATGGCTTCGTCCTGGATTCATGAGTTTGATTCGCTAGCCAGCTTGGGAGGGTCCTTAGAGGCCACGAGTGGGATTCGTGGCTTCGTCCCGGTCCTAGGTGACGTGTGGTGCTTGATTTGTTTTGTGAAAGTGGCCAACTCGGGAGGGTCCTTAGAGGCCTCGAGTGGGATTCGTGGCTTCGTCCCGGTCCTAGGCAAATTAATTGTGACTGTTTGTTTCCGGAAAAGATATGTCTGGTTTTGGTTTTTGAAATGATATTGGTGCATGTATTATGAAATGTGTAAGCGATTGGTTTGCCTTGATTACTTGTACTAGCGTAATTGCTAACCCCTTTGGGGACCCGTTTTGGGGAAATTCTTGTTATGGATTTCAGGTTATGATTATCCGGACGAGCGAGCACCGGGACAGTACGAGGATGTTGGCCAGGGTCGTTGACATGTGCATTTGGGTCTTCTTATTTCTTTTGTTCATTTCGATTTGGTTGTTTCCACAGTTATAAACTTATAGATTGTACTCGCGAGTACTTAGGCTTTTCATTTCAAACTCCGTATTGTATTACTTTAAAATTGTTACATTGTCGGTTGATACCTATTTCGCCGGTTGCTCCGTGTGTATCTTTTATGTCATATCATTTAAATGTGTGTCCACGCTAACCGAGATGGTTAGCCGAGTGGAGTTTCCTTGTTTGCAGCCTGGTGGGTCCCATGTAGGGGTCCACGGCGCTGTAATATACTCCGAATATCTCGGGGTGTTACAGAAAATGGTATCGGAGCGCTAGGTTTATGGATACCTAGGCTTCTTGGTTATTTGGGTCTAGTCGTGTTTAGTTTTGCACATTGTCACACCGCCAAAGATCAAGACTTCCAGTGCTCGTAAGTTTTCTTATTCGGCTCTTTTGTTTCTTGCATTGTATTTCCACTTTTGAATCGTAGTTACTTTTCCTCCCTTACTCATCATCGATATACTTCTGTTATCTCTCAACATCAGTATGGATGCCGGAGGAAACCATGGTCGTGGTCGCGGTCGTGGTCGTGGACGCGGCCGAGGACGTGGGGCAGCCGGTGGGGCGGCCACGTCGCATTCTTCGGGAGCCGGCAGTACCGGTGACCGTCACAGTCATGCTTCTTCTCAGGAGCGCGCCGATCTTGGTATTGCGGCTGTTATGCAGCAAATGGTTAACCAGATGGCGGCTATAGCTCAGGTGGTCCAGAACCCCGATCAGGCCCATGCTAATCGGGGCGGAGCGGATCGTTGGCTTCAGGATGTCATCGAGATGCATCCTCCTCAGATTTCGGGAGCTTCGGACCCGATCGGCTGGGAAGGGTGGACCAAGGAGATATCCAAAGTATTCACTGCTACCAACTGCCCCGAGGACCGTAAGGTCCCTATTGCTCAATATTTTCTCACGGGAGATGCTACGGATTGGTGGGAGGCCGTTGGTCCCAAAGATCATGTTGCTTCATGGGCTGAATTTCAAGAATTGATGGAGACCGAATATTGTCCGTGGCCGGTCGGGCATGTGCTCGAGTGCATGCTTTCTATGATGCTCAACCACGGGATATCCCCGTATCTCAGGCCATTGCCGACTTTAACAAGGAGTTGGGTTATGTGAAGACCCAAGTTGTCGAAGAGAACGACAAGATTTTCCATTTTTCCAGGAGGATGAAACTGTCCATTCGGGACTATATGTCCGGTAAATCGTGTACTACCTTGAAGGATTATCGAGTCGAGCCCTTGCTTATGATATGTCGGTGACCGCTAGCGATTTGGCTCGTGAGAGCAAGAAGCAGAAGTCGGTTGGAAATTTTTCTGGTCCCAAGAGTGGAGGCCAGCAGAAATCTCAGGCTGCAGATATTTCTACGGGCGGTTCGGCTCGTTTCTCTGGGAACTTTCGAGTGCCGCCGAACCGTCGTCCGGACCCCAGATGCTTTAACTGTGGCAAGCCGTGCCACGTGAACCGGGATTGTCTTCGTCCACCTTTGACTTGTCATACTTGTGGTCATCGGGCCACAAAGCTTCTTTGCGAAGCTCAGACAGTTTCGCGGTGCCCGTTCTTCTCACCCGGACCTATGGAGCCGAGCGTGAACCGTGGCTCATTTGCTCCGCCGCCTCCACCGAGTGTCGGCCGAGGTAGGGGTCGGGGTCAACCCGCTAGAGGAGGAGCTTCCAGTGTCGGCTCCGCCCACCGCGTATATACGAGATGAGGAGGGCCGATGACCCAAAGAAATACTTTGTGGCGACAGGTACCGTTCGTATCCATTCTCATCCTGTCGGTGTACTTTTTGATTCGGGTGCTACGCATTCATTCATTTCTCTAGAGTGTGTACGCCGTTTGAGTCTCGACTGCTTGTCACCTTGCGAGCCTTTCATCGTTAAACTTCCTAGCGATGATAGAATTGTCGGTGATCGAGAAGTCCGGGACTGTTCTGTGATTATTTGTGAGAGGGCTTGGCTCTCTAATCTTATTGTTGTGAGTATCGAGGGCGAGGATTTAATTCTCAGGAATGATTGGCTCGAGCGGCATGGTGCAATCATGAACTACCGCACGAGAATCATTACCATGTTAGCCGAGGACGGCACTGAACACTCGTTCACGGGGCGAAAGAGAAACCAGAAGTTTGTTATTAACGCCCTGAAGGCAATGAAACTCCTGCGAAAGGGGTGTACTAGTTATTGGTGCTACGCCTTGAAGGCGGAGAATGGTGGAGTCGAGCTTTCATCAATTCCAGTCGTTAGTGAGTTTCCTGATGTATTTCCTGACGAGTTGCCGGGATTGCCACCGGATCGTGAGGTTGAGTTTGTTATAGAATTAGAGCCGGGCGCGGCTCCGATTTCGAAGGCGCCGTATCGCATGGCACCTTCAGAGATGTCAGAGTTGAAGAAGCAGTTGAGTGAGCTTCTGGAGTCGGGGTATGTTCGACCGAGCGCCTCGCCTTGGGGCGCACCGGTCTTGTTTGTGCGTAAGAAGGATGGTTCACTACGTTTGTGTATCGACTATCGCGAACTAAACAAAGTGACCATCAAGAACAAGTATCCTTTGCCAAGGATTGACGACTTGTTCGATCAGTTGCAGGGAGCTGCGGTGTTCTCGAAGATTGATTTAAAATCGGGGTACTATCAGCTCCGGGTGAGGGAGTCCGACGTGCCGAAGACAGCTTTTCGGACGAGATACGGACATTATGAGTTTGTAGTTATGCCTTTCGGGTTAACTAATGCGCCGGCGGTGTTCATGCAATTGATGAACAAAGTCTTTATTGAGTATTTGGATAAGTGTGTCGTCGTCTTCATTGACGATATTCTTATTTATTCGAGGAATGAGGAAGAGCATGCCCATCATTTGCGGATAGTGTTAGACATTTTGAGGGCCGAGCAACTCTATGCGAAGTTCTCGAAATGTGAGTTCTGAAGGAAGTGATGTTTAGGTCACGTGATTTCACCGTAGGGAGTTCGAGTGGATCCGCGAAGATTGAGGCGGTGTTGGATTGGGCACCGCCTGAGTGTGAAGGAGGTCCGTAGTTTCTTGGGTTTGGTGGCTACTACCGTAGGTTCGCCGAGAGTTTCTCAAAACTAGCTCGGCCACTTACACGCTTGCTCCATAAATCCGAGAAGTTCGTCTGACCGATGAGAGGCGATCGAGTTTCGAGGAGCTGAAGAAGCGTTTGACTTCAGCCCGGTTTTGGCGTTGCCATGTGGCAACGAGGGATTCGCCGTTTATAGCGATGCTTGGGCGTGGTCTTGGTTGCATATTGATGCGGACGGCAAGACCATTGCCTATGCGTCGAGACGATTGAGGCGTATGAGCTTAACTACCCTACTCATGATTTGGAGTTAGCGGCAGTCGTTTTTGCGCTCAAGATTTGGCGTCACTATCTTTTCGGCTCTGCATGTCAGATTTTTACCGATCATAAAAGTCTGAAATATATATTTACTCAGCGGGAGTTGAATATGAGGCAGAGGAGGTGGTTAGAGCTGATTAAGGATTATGACCTCGAAATCCTTTATCATCCGGGCAAGGCGAACGTCGTAGCCGATGCCTTGAGTCGGAAACCGATTGCGTTGCGAACGCTTGAGGTCCTCACATCTCAGCCTGAGCTTCGGCGGGCTTTGATTGAGTTTGATGTTGAGGTTTTGTTGCCTGGGGCTGTCGGGCAACTTTGTGCTTTGGAAATTTCGTCGTCTTTAATCGATGAGATTAAGCTAAAGCAATTAGAGGATCCGATGATTACTCAAATCCGAGGGAACGTTCTTAAGGGAAAGTCTCCTGGGTTTGTGATTCACGAAGATGGTGTTTTGAGATTTCGGAGTCGGCTTTGTGTGCCGAATGACTTAGAATTGAGGCAGAGTATTCTGCGCGAGGCCCATGCTACACCTTACTCCGTTCATCCTGGTTCGAGTAAGATGTACAAGGACCTAAGGAGGAATTTCTGGTGGAATGATATGAAGGAGGAGGTCGCGCAGTTTGTAGCGAAATGTTTGACTTGTCAGCAGGTCAAAATCGAGCATCAGCGACCGGCTGGGTTATTGCAGTCACTTCCCGTTCCGGAATGGAAATGGGAAGATATATCGATGGATTTCATTACGAGTTTGCCGAGATCGAGATTGGGCATGAATATGGTTTGGGTGATTGTTGATCGTCTGACCAAGTCGGCACATTTTCTGGGCATCAAGGACACTTGGGGCCCGGAGAAGTTGGCCCGTATATTTATCGCACAGATTGTGAGACTTCACGGTACTCCGAAGTCTATTGTTTCGGATCGTGATGGACGTTTTGTATCACACTTTTGGCAGGCGGTGCATAAGGCGTTGGGTACCCGTTTGCATTGAGTACCTCTTTTCATCCCCAGTCAGATGGACAGTCGGAACGCACTATCCAGACGTTCGAGGATTTATTGTGCGCTTGTGCTCTCAATTGGGGTAGTGACTGGGAGGAGCATTTGCCATTGATCGAATTCACGTACAACAATAGTTGGCACGCGTCGATTCGGATGGCACCGTACGAGGCACTTTATGGGCGGCGATGTCGATCACCGATTTGCTGGAATGAGGCGTCCGATTTGGTCGGGACCGAGCCGGATGTCGTTTTAGAGACGAGGCGGAAGATAGAATTAATTCGGGAACGGATGTTGACGGGCCAGAGTCGACAGAAGTCATATGCCGATGTTCGTCGTCGACCTTTAGAATTCGAGGTGGGAGACCACGTTTTGCTGAAGGTGTCGCCGACGAGAGGAGTTTTCCGTTTCGGGAAGAAGGGGAAGTTGAGTCCGAGATTTATTGGACCCTTTGAGATTCTCGAGCGAGTCGGTGGGTTAGCATACCGTTTGGCGTTACCCCCGGCCTTGAGTCATGTTCATAGCGTTTTTCATGTTTCCCAGCTGAGGAAATATGTCCCGGATCCTAGTCACGTCATCGATTATGGCGAGATTGATATTGCTGAAGATATTACTTTTGAGGAGCGTCCTTTGAAGATTTTGGAGCATCGTGAGAAACGACTGAGGCATAAGACCATCCCTTTGGTCAAAGTGCAGTGGTCGAGACACGGTGTCGAGGAGGCAACTTGGGAAACCGAGGATAGCATGCGTGCTAGGTACCCTGAGTTGTTTGTTTCTTAAGTTTCGGGACGAAACTTATTTTTAGAGGGGTAGAATGTAATATCCGCATTTTTTTCTTTCCCTTGTATTTTCGTTTTTGGTGTATTTCTCGATCGTAGTGACCCTCGTGTACCTTTCAGCGTGTCCTTCCTGTCAACTGTTGAACTGTATTCTCGTTATTGTTGTGCGGAACCGCCGTTTCGGGGTTGCCGTGGATCCATTTCGTGTTATTGGTTCCCAAATATTGATTCCTACCGTTTTATTCTCTTTCCGGATCATTTTTATCATTTTGGGACCCAAAAGGGGGTGTGGGCCGCGGCACAAGATGTGCGTGCCGCGGCACACAAATTTCTTCAGTTGTTGGTCGAGTGAACTGTACAGTGTGCCGCGGCACACCCATCCGGTGCCGCGGCACAATGCCCAAGCTTGATGCCGCGGCACACATCGTGCGCGGCACACTCGTGTGACATCTGCGACCAAAACCCGATCAGCTGGGTGCGCGGCACATGCAAGGTGTCTTGCGACACCGCCGAACCCTGGGAGTAAATTTTTGGCCTGTTCCGCGGCACACCTCAGCTGTGCCGCGGCACACAATGCGGTCAACCCCCTATAATTGTGTCGTTTTGAGCGTCAGCTGCTCATTTCCTTCTTCTTCCTGCGACGCGAGAGAGAGTGAGAGAGAGGGGGAGAGTTCTTCATCATTATCCATTGGAGGGTTGATTTTCATCATTTTTCTTCGGTAGTGAAGCCCGGACAATCAATCCAACGCGTGTTCTACGGATCTTAGTACTTGAATCTCCAAAGGTAACATCTCTAGAACCCTATTTTCGAATAATTGGGGATTTTGGGGTTTTTGTCCGATTCTTTCCGTTTTATTGATGGATTCTTGATGAATATGATTAATCTTGTTGATATCATTAATTTTCCTACGGATTCATGGTATATTTTCATAGTTTTGCGGAATCGAGAGGGTTTGGTTGTGGTCCGCCCTCGTTGTTATTTTGTGCGAATATACATGAATCGTAGGCGGGTTTTCGGGTGTATTCCATTTCCGTATTCGGCTAGAGTTGTTTGTAATTATGTTCTTCGAATCGTTAGGTTCGGTTCCGTTGATTCCTAGTGTTCGTCGGTGATTATCCTTTCCGTTCGTTGCGTCATCAAAATATTCAAGGCAAGTATTTCTTGGAAACCTTTATGCTTAACATGAAATGGTAATGTATATTGTGTGTGCTTTACTCACCTCGGGAGGGTCCGACGGGGCCTCGAGGGAATCTATGGCTTCGTCCTGGATTCATGAGTTTGATTCGCTAGCCAGCTCGGGAGGGTCCTTAGAGGCCTCGAGTGGGATTCGTGGCTTCGTCCCGGTCCTAGGTGACGTGTGGTGCTTGATTTGTTTTGTGAAAGTGGCCAGCTCGGGAGGGTCCTTAGAGGCCTCGAGTGGGATTCGTGGCTTCGTCCCGGTCCTAGGCAAATTAATTGTGACTGTTTGTTTCCGGAAAAGACATGTCTGGTTTTGGTTTTTGAAATGATATTGGTGCATGTACTATGAAATGTGTAAGCGATTGGTTTGCCTTGATTACTTGTACTAGCGTAATTGCTAACCCCTTTGGGGACCCGTTTTGGGGAAATTCTTGTTATGGATTTCAGGTTATGATTATCCGGACGAGCGAGCACCGGGACAGTACGAGGATGTTGGCTAGGGTCGTTGACATGTGCATTTGGGTCTTCTTATTTCTTTTGTTCATTTCGATTTGGTTGTTTCCACAGTTATAAACTTATAGATTGTACTCGCGAGTACTTAGGCTTTTCATTTCAAACTCCGTATTGTATTACTTTAAAATTGTTACATTGTCGGTTGATACCTATTTCGCCGGTTGCTCCGTGTGTATCTTTTATGTCATATCATTTAAATGTGTGTCCACGCTAACCGAGATGGTTAGCCGAGTGGAGTTTCCTTGTTTGCAGCCTGGTGGGTCCCATGTAGGGGTCCACGGCGCTGTAATATACTCCGAATATCTCGGGGTGTTACACAGCCCAAATCCTATAATTAATTTAGTGGCCCAATTAACAAATATCTATTTTCAACCCAATTATCATCTTAGTCCAATGACTATTTGTTTCTCCAAGAGAAACGTTTTGGCTGCAGTACCATTTTCATTCATTTATTTGTAACCTCTCAAATAACACATTTAATTTGAAATAAATTCTGAAACAATTGTCATAATTAACACAAATAAATAAGAAACCTTTGAAATCATTTAATACAATATATAAATTTAAAACTCAGAACAGAACCATCACACAATACACCAATATTTTCTTTTTCTCCCTGCCGTCGCCTTACAATCATCATCATCAGACCAATCATCATCATCATCAACATCATCTTGCAGCCATAGGTAAGCTTTAAGGTTTATCATATTTTGTTTGTATGACCTCATTCAAGCAAAATTTAAGTTCTTTAAACTCCCCTTTATTATTATCCTGCAAATTACAATTATAAATATAGTATATATAAATATATCCGTACACTAGGAATCGACAGGTGAGCCCAGATTCCATAACCAAAACACAAACCCAGGTTTCCAATTCATCGAGCCCAGAAAAACCGTCAAAAAACAGTTCATCCAAACCATATCCATCAATTGAAAGAACAAATTTTCAGATCCAAACCCAAATTAAAACCGAACCACCACCATCAATATGGGTTGAACCCGAAACCTTACCCGAGCGGCTGCAGATGTATGGGGGCGGTCCGAGCTTGGTGCGCCGCCCTTGACCCAGACCCGATCTCATCCACAATCCAACTCGTGGCCGAACTTCATGGCCGGAACCAAACCCGCAGCCCGAACCCCTAATTAATTCCGGCCAGACCCTGACCCCCAAAACCAGAACCGCGACCGAACCCGTATCAGTCCACCCACCTTCGCCACGCCGGCAACAGCCATGCGCTGCAATCGCCGCCACCGCCAAGGCCTCTGCCTTTTCCACCGAATTGGTGGGGTGTGTGAATTCGAGTGTTCGTGTGTGTGTGTGTTTTGGAGTTGAGAGTGTGAATTTGTGTGTGTGTGAGGAGTAGAGAGAGAGGCATGAGGACAGAGAGAGAGAGAGTGAACCGAGGAAGAAGAAGTATCGTGAATGATTTCGGCCGACATGGGTGTTAATAAGGTATTTATACCCCAAACTTCTTAGGGTTATTCAATTTAACCCCCAGGTTCCAGAATACTCAATCTAGCCCCAGTCCTATTTATATATATTTCAGTTCGCCCCAATCAGAATTTTAGGTTTCTTCAATTTCAGTCCCCAATAGTTAATTCTTACTGATTAACCCCATCATGTTTATAATTGTTTCAATTTCAGTCCTTAAATATTTATTCTCTTCAATTTTACTTCAATCAGTTTTTCAATAGTTAAAATTCAGCCTTATTTATCCGAGCCATTAATACATAGATTTCTCTAATAATATTAATAATTCAATTTTAATCTATGCCTCGTATTTTATTCCCAGTTATTATATATTTATAAATCATAGTAATAATAATTTTCATTATTATTAATCATAGATAATAACAAGAATTTACGGGCCTAGAGTTGTCGAGTCAAGAATTTCATCACATTCAAGTTCAGAACTGCAATTTTATCCAGGTGTGGGGATTTATTACGCTTTTGTTTATTTTAATTGCTTTATATATTGTCTCGTATGTGCACATGAAATCAGTCAGAAGCACTTAAATGTGCAATCAGTCAGAAGCACTTAAATGTGCAACCAGTTAGAAGCACTTAAATATGCAACCAGTCAGAAGCACTTAAATGTGCAAATCAGTCAGAAGCACTTAATTATGCATAAAGCCTTCGGGCTAGCCGACGGGCTTCAGAATTTATCAATCATGTTGTTTATACTTGCTAATATATTTAGTAATTAACATAGACATATTGCGTACTCTCCACACTGAGAGTTGGAAGCTCACCCCACTATTTACCCCTTTCAGGTTGAGGAGCTCGATGTGGCAGGCGCTTGAGTGTGTGATGATCAAGCTGATGATCAAATATTTATTTGTTAAATGTTATTTCTCTAAGATTATATTTATGGACAATTGTTCCATTTATTTTATTTTAACGTCAAATTATGTTTTTATTTAATGGTGACTTGGGATTATTACTTGCGATTATTAAGTTTATTTTTCTTAAAAAAATGTATTTCTGCTGCAAAAATTTTATTTACTCTTCTTAAAATTGGAAGAATTATATTTTAGAAAAAGTGGCCGCTGACACGTTTTTAGTGTAACTATCGCAAGTGCACGATATCGTATCAAGTAGTAAAGTGGACTTTTTGAGTCCGGTTTATCGATCCCACAAGGAAGTTTGGTTATAATTTGAATTATACACTATTAGTCTATTTTTATAGATACTATGATAAGTGAAACACACAATTTAAAAGTTTGGTTTAATATTTGCAAAGAAAATGCAATAATAGTTCTAATATTATAAGGAAATAAAAAGATAGCAATAATAATAGATTGATTAACGATAAAATGAAATAGTTGGGATTACAAACTTAGTTCGTCATTAGTTATAAAAGATGTATAGGAGATCATAAAATGAATTTACTTATTATGCTGTGTAGATTCGATTTTCCTTAAAAAGACGGTTTCTCTTTCGAACTATAAAACGCCCCTTACATATTGAATCAATCCACTATATTTCTATGTTGATTGGCTTCAATACATAGCATTAGGATTTATGAAAATAACTCAAAGAATCATCTAAGGACTAGAGGTATATTTCTATCCCCTAGAACAACTTAGAGTGAAGATCATTTGATCTAATCAAACATATTTTCTTTCGAAACATATGAAGACCATAAATATAGTCATTTATTGGCCAAATAAATAAAGATTGTTAAAACAATGAAAATCACACACAATAATAAGTAATTCACAATAGATCTTTATACAAACATAAATAACATGACTAACCTTGTTTATAATCGCAACTAAAGATTACTTAGCCCATGAAGGGTTTATTATACATATTACAAGCTTGTGTGGTCATTATTAGTTGAATCAAGAGAAAGAATTGATCCTAACTCCCTTAGTAGATAAAGGAGATAGAAGCAATAAACTCTCTGAACAACATATGCTATACCACACTTACAAAGATCACTCAAGAACACAAGTGTGTTCTTCACACAAAAAGAAAAGTTTACAAAAAATGCAAAATTATAAGATGAATGGTGAATGATGAAGGATCTAAGAGGTCTATTTATACACCTAAAGTCATCTAATAGCTCTAAAACTCCAGCATTATTACATTAGATCGGATCAATGCCAGCCATCCCCTCAATAATACACAAAAAGTATAAAAAATTAGACAAATCATAACAATCTGTCAAGAGTTACGGCCGTAACATTCAGGAGTTACGGCCGTAACAAAGTGACTTCTACGGCCGTAACTCTGAATGTTACGGCCGTAACTAACTTTGTAAATTTGTTCACGGTTGCTTTGAAAGTTACGTTTTCAGCCCGAATTTCTCGGACTTTGCTTTTTTGCCCTGCATCTTCTTCGGATGATAACTTTTGATATATAACACCGATTTTGAATCCGGAAGACGCGAATTCGTCTCGGAAAGCCCTACAACATGAATATATCAAAATTCAATAAAGAGAATATTTATTAAACATGTTGTTTCTTGAGTAATTCAGTTATTTAATCCGATCATCATCCGATAAAAATAAAATTATTAAAACTAATAAATCAAAAGCAAAAAATGAGTAGACTAGCTCAATTATGGGTGAATTTTATCGATACAAACCATGGATAAGTGTACAAAACTGACACTTATCACACCCCCAAACTTGAATTCTTGCTAGTCCCGAGCAAGACTCTTTATTATTCATGCTCCAAAAATAAAAATAAGAAAAATTAATACACACATAAATTAAAATATAAAAAGAGAAAAGGAGATCAAAATGTCATTAATAAACAACAACCAGCTTTATACAGTAGATAGAAATGAATCAAGATTCAAAATAAATCTACTAATGTTTTTGAAGTTAAAACACGGTTTTTATTTTGTAATTCCAAAATCAAGGTTTTCCCCCCAAAAGGTTGATTATTTCTTTCCCACTCGTGATACACACGACTCCCTTTAATGGTTGCTCTCGATCACTCGTTTATTTTTCGACTCAATATGAAGAAGAATTTCATTGGCGTCATCAAATATTGTGATTTTTTACGAAATTGAGTGTATTGAAATTCAGCCTCTAATTTATTCAAATCTGCTCATAAAACTACATCCCTTTTAGTGATAGCTTTCACACCGTTATTTGCTAACGTGTAGCTCTTTTCACCAACTATTTTTAGCTCATTTTTTTTAAAAGGTGATAGCTTTCACACCGTTATTTGCTAACATGTAGCTCTTTTCACCAATTTTTCTGTGAGACGGCAGCTACGCACCAACAATGGTTAATCCTTTATTTTTCGCAAAATTTTAGAATCCCCAAAATTAGGCAGCTGTTGCTGCTCACCACTTCTCCTTTTTGTCATTTATTTTTTTAGGTGATAGCTTTCACACCGTTATTTGCTAACGTGTAGCTCTTTTCACCAATGACTCCTTCTTTATTTTTTTTAGGGAATAGAATTTTTGCAGAAAATCATTTTTTTAGTTAAGCATGAAAAATCAAAAACTCCACAAATTAAGTAAATTTCAGTTCTATTTTTCATCAACCAATTGATTCTTCTTTTCTCAAGGTAACGAATGACTTGATTTTATATGATAACTACAAGGCTTGGAAAGAGAGATTAAGGTTCAAAAATTTTGGAATATACAATTTTTTACCGGTTAAAACGATTTTAGAAGTTGTATATAGCTAATTTATTGGTGTTATGGCCAGATCTAGAAATCTCATAAATCAAAATACTATAAATATATATATATAAATTAAGGCAAATAACCAAATCAATCAAAACACACCAAAATAATAAAACAAACCACCCCCAAACTTGAAAATAAAACTGTCCTCAGTTTTTAAAAATAAAAAATAAAATAAAATAAAAATCAATGCAGAAAAACAGAATACTCCCTGTTAAGAAAGTTGATGTCTGAGCTAACGCCTTTTAGAATCTGCAAGAGAATAAATATACGAGGCACACAACAAAAGAAAATAAAATATACTCGTAAGTATAACACAATTTTTAAGACGCGCATCAAGAAAGTCCGAAGAGTCGCCTTATGCTGCCATCAAAGTTTTTATAAAAGCAAAACACGAAATAAAAATTACAGCAATACATAAATCGCGAATAGATGCGCGTCAAGAGATCAAGAAGAAACTCCTTAAACTGCCATCATTTAGCACGATTATTACACACGACAGAAAGTAAAAATACAAGAGGTCCGACATGGGTTATCAAAGGGAGAGGAATGAATCCACTTTTCGTTTTCTCACGGTAAAATCTTCTACCCAGACAATTTTAGCTAGAGCTGGATCTGGTTGAGGAACAAATTCAGTGAGTTTTTTGATTAGTTATTCTGGTGTTGTTGCAACGACTATGATTCGTTTTGCACGCTCGGAAATAAAGCCCTTTTCAGCAGAGTAGTCGATGAAAGACAGTAAACCATCAAAGAAACCATTGACATTAAGCACACCTATTGGTTTTTGATGAACATTTAGGCTCTGTAACCACATGAAAAAGTTCCTCAAGGGTGCCAAAACCACCGGAAGGGTGATAAAGGCGCGGAATTATTTATCATGTGAGTTATGCGATCTTGCATATTCACAGATCTAAACTCATCTCCAATAGTTGACCCGGTGATTTTACTTTCAGCCAGAGGTTTTGGGATTATTCCCAACACTCTTACTCCTTCCATATAGGCAGAAGCAGCAGCTCGTCCCATTAATCCTAGACTTCCTCCTTCGTAAAAAGGTACGACCCAAGTTGTGGGCTGCTTCAGCAAAGCATGCCTCTTTTCCATAACTAGCTCCACCACAAATGCAGACTGTGCTAAATTTTTTTGTTGAAGATGATGACTCTATTTTTGAAAAGAAATTTTTTTTAGAGAGAAACAGAGAAAAGTGCAAGTTTGAGGGATGAATGAAAGAAACCAGTAGAAAGTTTATTTATAGAAGAAAAAGAAGGAAAAAATTGTTTAACAAGTTTGTGATTGCGTTTGATTGTGCTTCAACTACTCAATAGAATAATGAAAGCATTTATCGCGTATCACATTTTTTTTATTCAGAAAATCTCACCACACGACAAAAATAAAAGATACTTACGCGTATGTACAGTAGTTGTGATTGTGGCTCACATCTTCCTCTGATTTTACGTTCAGAAACGGCCTAAACGCCTTCTATGAGTCGGGGAGAAGCTTCCCATCCAATTTTCTTACAAATTGGCAAACAGGGTCTTTTAACGTCAGATTCCCAAGACGTTGTTCATATTCTGGTTGGAATTTATTCCATAAACATCGAATTCCGTAATGTACGAGTCCACTAGGATGCGTGTCAAGAGAAATTTCGATATCATCTAAATTCTCCTTATTCAGACCATCTTTAATGAACTAAATTTTATCTTCTCTGTTTGTAGATGGAATTCCTAAAGATCGACATTTTAAATTACAGTTCCATCTAGCACATTTATAACAAACGGCTATTATCTTTGCTCGTCGTTTCTTCGCATATGAACTTTTTCCAAGCCCTGGTAAAAATCTAGTCGGTGTTTCTGTGAATTCACCCTCTATTCTTACTTTGGCTTAAATTATGAATCTTATGTCAAAAGGTATGCTTTTATTCATAAGCAACCTCATCCTTTCAAGCCTTACCTTGTAAATTTTTAAAATTGCATTTTTGCTTAGAAAGGGAAATCTTTTTTCAATTTTATACAATGTTTCTTCCATGATAAAAAAAATAAAAATAAAAAGATAATGAAAATAATTGAAGAAAATATCTACAAATATCAGTTGTTGTGGGAAACTGAAAAATCCGACTTTAATAGTCACGGAGTACCGTTATCCGCCACTTGACCGGACAAACACAATTTAGTACTAAGTTACAATGTCGAGAAATTTATACCTATAAAAATAGTTTACAATGTAAGATTTCAAATATAACTTATACTTCCCTGGCAACGGCGCCAAAAACTTGACACGTTTTTAGTGTAACTATCGCAAGTGCACGATATCGTATCAAGTAGTAAAGTGGACTTTTTGAGTCCGGTTTATCGATCCCACAAGGAAGTTTGGTTATAATTTGAATTATACACTATTAGTCTATTTTTATAGATACTATGATAAGTGAAACACACAATTAAAAAGTTTGGTTTAATATTTGCAAAGAAAACGCAATAATAGTTCTAATATTATAAGGAAATAAAAAGATAGCAATAATAATAGATTGATTAACGATAAAATGAAATAGTTGGGATTACAAACTTAGTTCGTCATTAGTTATAAAAGATGTATAGGAGATCATAAAATGAATTTACTTATTATGTTGTGTAGATTCGATTTTCCTTAAAAAGACGGTTTCTCTTTCGAACTATAAAACGCCCCTTACATATTGAATCAATCCACTATATTTCTATGTTGATTGGCTTCAATACATAGCATTAGGATTTATGAAAATAACTCAAAGAATCATCTAAGGACTAGAGGTATATTTCTATCCCCTAGAACAACTTAGAGTGAAGATCATTTGATCTAATCAAACATATTTTCTTTCGAAACATATGAAGACCATAAATATCGTCATTTATTGGCCAAATAAATAAAGATTGTTAAAACAATGAAAATCACACACAATAATAAGTAATTCACAATAGATCTTTATACAAACATAAATAACATGACTAACCTTGTTTATAATCCCAACTAAAGATTACTTAGCCCATGAAGGGTTTATTATACATATTACAAGCTTGTGTGGTCATTATTAGTTGAATCAAGAGAAAGAATTGATCCTAACTCCCTTAGTAGATAAAGGAGATAGAAGCAATAAACTCTCTGAACAACATATGCTATACCACACTTACAAAGATCACTCAAGAACACAAGTGTGTTCTTCACACAAAAAGAAAAGTTTACAAAAAATGGAAAATTATAAGATGAATGGTGAATGATGAAGGATCTAAGGGGTCTATTTATACACCTAAAGTCATCTAATAGCTCCAAAACTCCAGCATTATTACATTAGATCGGATCAATGCCATCCATCCCCTCAATAATACACAAAAAGTATAAAAAATTAGACAAATCATAACAATCTGTCAAGAGTTACGGCCGTAACAAGGGTGACTTATGGCCGTAACTCCTGAATGTTACGGCCGTAACTTGGCTTCGTAAATTTTTTCACTGGTTGCTTTGAAAGTTACGTTTTCAGCCCAGAATTTCTCAGACTTTGCGTTTTTGCCCCATATCTTCTTCGGATGATAGCTTTTGATATATAACTCTGATTTTGAATCCGGAAAGACTGCCGAATTCGTCTAGGAAAGCCCTACAACATGAATATATCAAAATTCAATAAAGAGAATATTTATTAAACATATTGTTTCTTGAGTAATTTAGTTATTTAATCCGATCATCATCCGATAAAAATAAAATTATTAAAACTAATAAATTAAAAGCAAAAAACGAGTAGACTAGCTCAATTATGGGTGAATTTTATCGATACAAACCATGGATAAGTGTACAAAACTGACACTTATCAGTCGCTACACAAATAGTCGATGAAAACCCGATTCATTAACTCCATGAATACCGCAGGTGCATTAGTTAACCCAAACGGCATTACCACGAATTCATAATGACCATAGCGTGTGCGGAACGACGTCCTTGCGATATCCGACTCTCGAATTCGCAACTGATGATACCCAGATCTTAAGTCGATCTTGGAAAATACTGAAGCTCCCTGAAGTTGATCCAAAAGATCATCGATACGGGGTAGAGGATACTTATTCTTGATCGTCACCCGGTTCAATTCTCGGTAATCAATACACAAGCAGAACGAACCATCCTTCTTCTTGACAAAAAGCACTGGTGCTCCCCACGGGGATGCACTCGGTCGAATGTAACCCTTCTCGGTCAAATCCTCTAATTGATTCTTTAACTCCTGCATTTTGGTGGGGGCCATCCGGTACGGTGCCTTCGATATAGGGGACGTACCGGGCTCCAACTCAATCGTGAATTCCACATCTCTCTGTGGAGGCAAACCAGGTAACTAGTCTGGAAAGTCATGGGCATAATCTCTCACTACCGGAATATCTTCCAACATTACCGATGGTTTCTCGGTCTTGGTCATATAGCACCAATAACCGACACACCCCTGATTGAGTAATCTCACTGCTTTCATCAAATTAATAACTCTTCCAGAACAGCTGGGATTACCTCCCGGAAACACACATTCAACCCCATCGTCTGAAATGATAGTGACCATACGCTTACGAACACTAATGACGGCATCGTGACGATCCATCCAATCAATACCCAGAATGACGTCGTCTCTCGGTAAATCTACCACGATTAGGTCTGCTAACCAATCACGGCCATGAAGTTGAATCGGGCAATCCTTAATCTCATGATTCCCGATAATTCTTCTACCATCAGGTAGACCAATGACATAAGGCTCACAACTAGTAGCACTACCCAGACGTAGTCTACTCAAACATGACTCGGAAATGAATGAATGCGATGCACCAGTATCAAAAAGGGTACACACAGGTTGAGATAAAATATCGAGTGTACCTGAGATCATCCGTGCCTCTGGATCGTCGGTCTTCTTCATCTCATAAATTCGGGGCTTGCCGGCCGCCGAACCGGATGCTCCCGTCTGATAGCTTTTGGCTCCGCCTTTGTTAGCTCCTGTCGTCTTGAACGATGCTAACTGAGTGGCCTGATTCTACACCGCTGAATGTCTTGGGGCCTGAGATGACGCCGGAGTAGGTTTAGAGTCCCTTCGGCAAAAACGGGCCTTATGCCCAGCAATCCTACAGTTGTGGCACGTGACAGTCTGCCTCGGACACTTGGTGCTGAAATGACCCTGTTCTTCACAGTTGAAACAGGTGATGGCCGAACTGGCCGCTCTTGACTGAGATTCCGCGGGTTTAGGCGTCATAGGAGGTCGCTCAGAAAAAGTAGAGCCCGCACGAGGTTTCTTGAAAGTGGCCTGACTGCCATCAGATTGATTGCGATTTTTAGACTTCTTGCCAGTAGATGAAGTTTGGTTCTTAGCAATTTCCTTAGTGGTAAGCTCATACGTAAGAGCTTTCTCAATGAATTCGGCGAGAGTGGTGCAATTGTGATTAAGCAACTGCATCCGCATACGGGGTCTCAGCCTCTTGCTGAAATACTTGATTTTGTCCGCCTCTGAATGAATGATAGATGAGGCGAAAGAAATAAGTTCCTGAAATTTCTCGGCGATGGCGAGAACATCATCGTCCGCTGAAAGGTCGGGAGTAAGTAATTCTGACAACTTGGCCTCCCTGAGTGGGGACGGATAATACCTCTCCATCATGAGAGTTGTTAGGCGTATTTTTATACGCTTATTTATCATTATTTTGTAGTGTTTTGGAGAGTGAAATTGTCTAAATGAGCCTTTAATGCCTTAATTTTGTATGATTGACAGGAAATTGAAGTCCGGAAGCTAAAACGAGGCAAAACGGGCGAAAACGGCAAATCTGGACTATGAGCCGCGGCACAAGGAAGCAGGGCCGCGGCACAGAAGACACCCACCAAAGGCGAGTAAAGCGTACTGCATGTGCCGCGGCATGCCCAGTGAGCCGCGGCACGTAAGAAATTGAGGACGCCCGTGCATCTAGTCAAGGCTCATGCGCGGCACGAGTTTAGTGCGCCGCGGCACACTTGGCGGTTTTTGGTTGTCCGCGCGAATTAGGGCCGTTTCGAACCCAGTTTTCGACCTACGGATACGGACGCGATTTGAAGGATATGCTGAGCTATAAATAAGGTTTAAGACCCTAATTAGATATCTTTTGATCTTTTATCTTTTGGAGCTTAAGCTTGGAGACGGCAGAAGAAGAGGGAAGCAGAAGACTTCAAGGGCAGAGGGCGGAAGCTGAAGAACGGAGGAATCCGAGCTTCATCTGCGTTTGAATTTTATGCTTTCATTTATCTATTCTGTATTTTCAATTATTAGTATGTCAGGCTAAAGCCCTAATCTAGGGTTTTTATGAAACCTATGTTTTGACGAATTTCTTGAGATTATCTAATTAATTACCTTTTTGTTGAGTTTTCCCAATTGTGTTTAATGCTTGCAGTTATCTGGCCAATAGTTGTATTGATTTAATCATTCACTTCGAATCGGGAGAGTAGATTTGGTGAGGAACTGTTGGTGAGGACCGTTTTATTCTGTGAGATAGGAATATACTCATAGGAACTACGTGGCCTTTGGGAGATTTTATGCCTTTCGCCTATTGACGAATTAATTCACCTAGGGATAGAGTGCGTTATTTGCCTTTAGATAAATCTATTGACCTCGGGAGAGGCGGTAGAATATATTAGCAATCTCCGCCTTCAATAAATTGGGAAAATTATTTATTACGGATAATCGAGAGTAAATTCGGATAAACTGAGGTGGATTCAGAATCCTAGACTTATTCATCATTTGATTTATTTTATTCAAGCTATCGTTTTCTACTAGTCTTTTAGTAATCCTTTTAGTTATTAATTGCAAAAACCCAAATTCGATTGTTCAAATAAAATTGGAATACACAAAAATCGGTAGTTAGAGATTCAGTCCTCGTGGGAACGATACTCTACTTATCACTTTATTACTTGTAAACGATGACGTGCACTTGCGTGTAAGAAATATCGCAACAAGTTTTTGGCGCCGTTGCCGGGGACTGAAATTTTCTAATATCGATTTAAGTATTTCTAGTCTTAATTTGAACGTTTTATTTTTATTTTTGTGTATTTAATTTCGTTTATTTGTTTTTTCCTTTCAGGACCTTTCGTGTAGTGCATGAGAAAACTCGGTAACGAAGGCCTACTACCTTTGGATACCGAGCTCGAGCGCACTCTAAGAAGGAACAAAAAGGAGAAAAGAGAGTTGCATTTACGGCCAACATGGCCGAGAATATCAAGTCCAAGGAGGAGATAACCATGTGCGGCAAGTTCAACGGAACTAGCTCTTCGAGATTATGCCATACCGCAGATCAATGCTAATTTTTCGAATTCGGCGTCCCACTATCCAAGCCAATAATTTTGAGATCAAGCCCGCTATTATTCGGATGGTGCAGGCGAGCCAATTTCGCTGATGCCGAATGACGACCCGAATGCCCATATTGCTTCTTTCCTTGAGATATGCGACACGTTCAAGACTAATGGTGTCACCGACGATGCCATCCGATTGAGGCTTTTCCCTTTTTCTTTGAGGGATAATGCGAAATTTTGGTTAAATTCCTTACCGTCGGGGTCGATTACAACATGGGGGGGTTAGCGCAAGCCTTCCTTGCCAAATTCTTCCCACCTGCTAAGACGGCGAGGTTGAGAAACGAAATAACCACCTTTGGTCAGTACGATATGGAATCGCTCCACGAGGCGTGGGAGCGATATAAAGATTTGTTACGAAGATGACCTCATCACGGCCTTCCTGATTGGCTTCAGATTCAGACGTTCTATACTGGTTTGAGTACTTCTACACGCACTCTCGTGGATGCGGCCGTTGGAGGGGCCTTGATGGGAAAGTCTATGGCCGAGGCACACTCACTTTTGGAAGATATGGCCGCAAATGCATACCAATGGCCATCGGAAAGATTGACACCGAAGAGAGTTATGGAAGTTTCAAGTAATGACCCGATTTCCACTTTGTCAGCTCAAGTCGCCGCTTTGACCCAACAGCTCCAAGCATTTTCGCACGCACCTTCCCCCGTTACCATAGAGACATGCAATTGGTGTAACGGATCACACCCGAGCGCAGAGTGTCAAGTTGGAAACCCGTTCGAGCAACATCAGATGGAGCAGGCTCAATTCGTGGGAAATGGAAATCGGCAGAATAACCCGTACTCCAACACTTATAATCCGGGGTGGCGCAATCATCCCAACTTTTCATGGAAAAACGGACAGAACTCAAACCAGCCCCCGTTCGCTCAGAATCAACAGCAGCCCCCTCCCGCTCCCAAAGTTTCTCTCGAGGAAGCACTTGCAAAATTGGCGGCGAATACGAGTCAATTTATGACCCGTACTGAAGCGACATTGCAAAATCATTCCGCTTCCATTCGGAACTTGGAGGTCCAACTGGGCCAAATTGCTAATGTGTTGACAGCTCGCCCGGAGGGAGCATTGCCGAGTAAAACAGAGACAAATCCTAGAGAGAGTCTAAACGCAATCAGCTTAAGAAGTGGGAAAGAGGTGCTGGATCAGCCCGAGCGGTGTGAAAAGAAGAAGGAAATTGAGGAAAAGAATGATTTAGAGCCAGAGGAGTCGAAGGATTTGAAACCTTAAATAAAGTTGCCGGATAACTCGAAGACATGTGTGCCCCCCGTTCCGTTTCCGCAGAGATTACAGCAGAAAAAGGCGGACAAACAATTTTCTAAGTTCCTTGACGTGTTTAAAAAGCTTCACATAAACATTCCGTTCGCCGACGCGTTGGAACAGATGCCGAGTTACGTTAAGTTCATGAAAGAGATATTATAGAAGAAAAGAAAACTTGAGAAGTTTGGAACGGTCGCCTTGACAGAGGAGTGCAGCGCAATTCTTTAAAAGAAGCTCCCACCAAAATTGAAAGACCCGGGAAGCTTCAACATACCGTGCACCATGTGGAATCTTTCGTTTAAAAAGGCACTGTGCGATCTCGGTGCTAGTATCAACCTCATGCCTCTGTCGATTTTCAAAAAGCTGGATATTGGGGAAGCCAAGCCAACAACAGTCTCCTTACAATTGGCGGATCGATCGATTAAGTATCCGAGGGGAGTGATTGAGGATGTATTAGTCAAGGTTGATAAGTTCATCTTTCCAGCCGATTTCATCGTACTCGACATGGAGGGAGATGAAGATATTCCAATCATCTTGGGACGACCATTTTTAGCGACTGGCCGAACCCTTATAGACGTGGAAAAAGGGGAGTTAACTCTGAGAGTCCAAGACGAGCAAGTTACTTTTCAAGTATTCAAATCGTTTCCATGTCCCGGAAGTGTTGATAAAAGGTCACAAATTGAAAGTGTAGATGTCGTTGAAAGAGGAAAGCACCAAAAAATTCGTCGGTTGGAAAATTCAGATGTTGTGTTAAATGGTCCAATTTTTAAGAAGGATGTAGAACAAGTAGCATTTCTCGAGCATGAGGACAAATCTGCTGCAGTCTTGAGTGCGTTTGTGGAGGAGGAGAGTAAGCCGAAAGCCCAGCGGACAATTAGTCATGGAAAAAACGGGTGTTTCGGGAAGTTGTTCACGTCGAAACCTTTCCGCAAACAACATTTGATGACCGAACCGAAAGTCAAATCGCTAACGACCAATGGTCATAATTTTAACAAATATATGAACGGTTCGATGAACGGGGCGGAAACCAAATGGAGTTTGCGAAAAGCGAACTAATGTTTTCCAATAGGTCCGGCTGAAGACTATAAACTTAGCGCTTATCGGGAGGCAACCCGAGTTCGTAGTTGTAGATTTTTGCGTTTCTTTATTTTTCCTGCATTCGTGATTCTTATTTTTCATCATTTTTTTGCTTCAATTTGCTTCTGCCTCTCGCTTTTAACGTGTTCTTCTCAAAATTCTGTGCAGGAAAGTCCCAGGGAAGAAACTGAAGTGTGAGCCGCGGCACAAGTATTGTGAGCCGCGGCACACACAAATCGAAGGAGATGAGCTAAACCCACTGTACCTTGTGCCGCGGCACGACATAAATGAGCCGCGGCACACTTGAGGACTGAGCCGCGGCACACGAAATCTGTGCCGCGGCACACGACAACACGAGAAAACAGGTAAAAGGGACTGTACCCTGTGCCGCGGCTCACTTTAGCTGTGCCGCGGCACACTATGCGGAATCTGAAAGGCCCAGGTAGCTTATAATTCTCAATTGGCCGAACACCCAGGTACGTTTTCTTCTTCCCTTCTCTTTCCCTCCCCAGCGCGCGAATCGGCCGAAGCTTTCTTCCAATTTTTCTTGCGATTTCTTCTTGCAATGTTCACAAAACCAAAAGGTATGTTCCAATCTTTAATCTCTACTTGTTTATGGTTTAAATTTGAAGTTGTTTATGCTTTGGATGGATTGAACATGTTTATTCTCCTTCAAAATTTCTAGGATGGTTTAGGGAATAACATGGTAGTTTTAATCGAATTTTCATGGTTAGTTTGGAATATGAATGAGTTGAGTGTGTTGTGTTGATGATGATTGAATTGTGTTTCTGTTCTTGGGGGTTTCAATCGAGCTATAGCCATGTTTATTCTTCAAGTAAACTCGTGCCCTCAAGGTGTTTGATAAATTGCCTAAGTGAAAAATTATCTTTGTTAAAGCAATCTTTTGAATCTTTGTGCAACGCATACGTTCTGAATTTACAGCAAGCCCAACCCTTACGTCCAGTTTAGACGTTTAAGTCCAATTTCATCCTTCTCTCACGAATGTGCTATTTTGTTAAATTCGAGATTTCTGGCTGGACATCCTTAGCCGAGCGTAGATCATTGTTATTATTGTTTGCGTAAATAAACCCTCGTGTTGTACTTTTAAGGACTGATTATGGCGAGAACAAAGAAACTGAGCAAGAGAGCTAGGACCCAGTCATCCCCTACTCGAGGGGAGACCTCTCGTAGTCGGGCCGAATCGTAGGGGCACTAGTTTTCGGACCCTGAAATTCACAAGATCTTCAATGAAAAGATCCTGCCACGACCGCTTATTCCAGAGAGGGGATTTACTCCAGCTCCTCAGGACGGAGAATTGCTTACCATGATTGATGAGATGGGGTGGGCCAGATTTGCTGCACCTCTCGAGCCAGCGGTTATCTCGATTGTGCAGGAGTTCTATGCCAGCGCACTGCTGAAGCACATTCGGGCAGGGCATACGTTGCCGTCATTAGAGTCTCGGACTCAGGTCGAAGTCCGAGGGGTTACAGTTGATTTCTCCACGGCTGCTATTCGGAGGCTGTTTGGGCTTCCGGTGGTTGATGAGTCGGCCTATGACCGAGTGATGACCAGCCTCACGAAGGAGGCCCTGCTCGAGACCATTGCACAGCCCGATTCCGGGAGCGGCGAGCACGGGGTTCTTCCACTTTCCATTTCAGAGCTCGCGCCTCGGCCTCAGGCGTGCACAGCTTTATTTTATCTGCGCACGCATTGACCCCACCTCCCGGATCTGACTGTCTTTCTCTCCGCGCCGGACACTTTATGCTATCACTTAGAGTGCGTTTCGATGTGGCCCCCATCCTGGTCCGATCTATCTTCCAGTGTATCCAGGGGGGGCCAAGACGGGGTTGAAGCACCCCTCTCTCATCTGCGCTTTGTGCCGGCAGTCAGGGCTGACGTGGTCAGACGATGAGCCGATGCTTGCCTCCCAGGCCCCGATCGACCACCGCATCATATCACACTTTGACCAGTGGGGAGGAGCGCCGGCGCACGCTCGGGGGAGAGGATTTCTGCTAGAGGAGGCCCACGAGGGATCCCCCGAGCCGCTTTTGTTGACACATGGAGATGCCGGCCCGCCGCCCGACAGAGCGAGGTTGCAGGAGTTGTTTGATGGGCTGAGGGAGGATCTGAGGAGACAGAGAGAGAAGCAGACAGAGGATCTGAGGAGAGAGAGAGAGGAGCTGAGAGAGGAGACGAGGAGAGAGAGAGATGAGATGAGGAGAGAGAGGGAGAGTTTGATGGCTGCCATGCGAGAGGAGCAGCGGACGGAGCGGGAGAGCATTATTGCTGCCGTCAGAGCCGAGATGCGAGAGCAGGCCCGCCGGGCCAGCCGACGAGAGGCGAGGCGTCTGGCTGTGAGGGATGCTTATCATCAGGAGCACCTTGCCGCATGGACGGCCCATATCATGCATCCCGACAGGCCATTTATTGCACCCGCCCGGCCAGCCACACCACCCTCCTCACCGGACGATGCCGGCACCAGCTCCTGAGCGGACTGGAGGGGAGTACTTGACCTTTTACTTTTATTGCATATCATTTTTGTCCATTGAGGTCAATGTACGTCCTAAGTTGGGGGGGGATTTACTTTCGTCGCTACATTCATTGTTGTACTGATTTTGTTGCACTTTTCATTGCTTTGCGTTATTTTTTTATATACGTTTGGATAGCCTTGCTTGTCTTAATTCTTCTTTATTCGTGAATTTTTCGTGCTTCTATTTGTGTGATACTGATGTTACGATACTGTTTTTATCTCTGAAGAAACGGTCGAGTTCTATTCGCGTTGTAGTCTGTAATTTCTGTTCTGCTTAGTATTCATTTAGGTCCGAAATTTTTTCGTGATTGTAGAGGTCTTGGCGGATAAGAGAGGATACATACTTGTTTTAAAATCACCGTCGATACGTTTGGTTACATTTTCCGGATAGTGAGTCGTACTGTTTCATGAGTCTTGTTGGCATTTAAATTGAGTTTAGAGTCGGACAGTTTTTTCCAAGAAAAAGTCGAGATATTGATTGTTCTATGATGGGAAGTCTAGTAACCGGGGGTATTCGCGTGACCCGCTGTTTACTCTCGCGTAAAACGACGACCCTGATTAGACTAGTGATTTAGATATTTCACATGTGCCAATGATAGGGAGCCTAGTAACCGGGGGTATTCGCGTGACCCGTTGTTTACTCTCGCGTAAAACGACGACCTTGATTCGGACATGCGGAAATTATATATTCGAGTTGTTTCTCCACTGTAGAAGGGAACTTAGTAACTAGAAGCATCCATGTGCCCCATGAGTGTCTTTTACGTCAAACGGTTTCCCAATACATGAGAATGGAAGTTCCACCCTAGGATTATCCCGATGAAACATCCCGAGATCCTAACCTAGTGGTCAACTCGAATCAAATTCTTGAATATATATATAAGGGAATACTGTTCGAGGTTTATTTGTTATGAAACTCGTAAAAATTGTGCCATTAGACTGTGGAACGGGACGAACTAGCTTGTTTATTTTAGCCTTTCATATTGACGGTCGATTTGACTCACGTTTTGTTAATCTTTGAGCTGGATTTTCTTCATGAACGAGTGATTAGGACTGAACTTGATTACTTTGCGGAATCATTATTCTGAGTGCAGCTCGCTTTTATGACACTTGTATTATTTAGAGAGAATTACAGGATAGTATTGATTAGGTTGAACACTATGAGTTGCACGATGATTCACGACATTCTTCTATTGAATTTAATTCTTTTTGCTTGAGGACAAGCAAAGGCTTAAGTTTGGGGGTATTTGTTAGGCGTATTTTTATACGCTTATTTATAATTATTTTGTAGTGCTTTGGAGAGTGAAATTGTCTAAATGAGCCTTTAATGCCTTAATTTTGTATGATTGACAGGAAATTGAAGTCCGGAAGCTAAAACGAGGCAAAACGGGCGAAAACGGCAAATCTGGACTATGAGCCGCGGCACAAGGAAGAAGGGCCGCGGCACAGGAAGACACCCACCAAAGCGAGTAAAGCAGATCTGTGCCGCGGCCAGCCCAGTGAGCAGCACGTAAGAAATTGAGGACGCCAGCATCCAGTGAAAGGCTGTGTGCGCAGCACAGTTTAGTGCTTGCGGCACACTTGGCGGTTTTTGGTTGTCCGCGCGAATTAGGGCCGTTTTGAACCCAGTTTTCGACCTACGGATACGGACGCGATTTGAAGGATATGCTGAGCTATAAATAGGGTTTAAGACCCTAATTAGGTATCTTTTGATCTTTTATCTTTTGGAGCTTAAGCTTGGAGACGACAGAAGAAGAGGGAAGCAGAAGACTTCAAGGGCAGAGGGCGGAAGCTGAAGAACGGAGGAATCCGAGCTTCATCTGCGTTTGAATTTTATGCTTTCATTTATGTATTCTGTATTTTCAATTATTAGTATTCAGGCTAAAGCCCTAATCTAGGGTTTTGATGAAACCTATGTTTTGACAAATTTCTTGAGATTATCCAATTAATTACCTTTTTGTTGAGTTTTCCCAATTGTGTTTAATGCTTGCAATTATCTGGCCAATAGTTGTATTGATTTAATCATTCACTTCGAATCGGGAGAGGAGATTTGGTGAGTAACTGTTGGTGAGGACCGTTTTATTCTGTGAGATAGGAATATACTCATAGGAACTACGTGGCCTTTGGGAGATTTTATGCCTTTTGCTTATTGACGAATTAATTCACCTAGGGATAGAGTGCGTTATTCGCCTTTAGATAAATCTATTGACCTCGGGAGAGGCGGTAGAATATATTAGCAATCTCCGCCTTCAATAAATTGGGAAAATTATTTATTACGGATAATCGAGAGTAAATTCGGATAAACTGAGGTGGATTCAGAATCCTAGACTTATTCATCATTTGATTTATTTTATTCAAGCTATCGTTTTCTACTAGTCTTTTAGTAATCCTTTTAGTTATTAATTGCAAAAACCCAAATTCGATTGTTCAAATAAAATTGGAATACACAAAAATCGGTAGTTAGAGATTCAGTCCTCGTGGGAATGATACTCTACTTATCACTTTATTACTTGTAAACGATGACGTGCACTTGCGTGTAAGAAATATCGCAACAAGAGTCCTGAATTGTTCCCATGTACAAGATCCGTCGGTGGGCGTCAGCGATAACCACCATGAATGTGCGCCCTTACCAAGATAGTAAGCCGCAACTGAAACTTTGTGTCCCTCAGGACTGTCCACCATAGCAAACAGTTTCTCGAAATGTTCAAGCCAGTGAATGATATCCGCCGGCTCATATGAGCCCTCGAAGGTAGGTGGTCGCTGGCGAGAGATATCGCCAATGATACTGCTCACACCCTTCTCTTGCCTCTGAGGTGGCGGCGGACGAGCCTGCTGATTTTGAGTAGTCGAGTTATGCATCATCTCCATCAGTTGTGCCATCTGAGTCATTTGGGCCATCATGCCCTGCATGAACGCGAGTGGATCAACCCGAACACCTTATGACTGAGCTGTGTCCCGGGTACGACTCCCTGATAGTGAATGATTACGTCCAGGTGAATGAGTGGCAGCGTCACTGCTCGATGAATTAGCATTATTCCTTACATTAGCGCATGTATTCACACGAGCTCTCGGGTTTCGGCCTGCACCATGGCCTCTTCCCCCGCGTCCTTGATAACACTCATTTTTACACATATTTTTACATTGATTTTCCGGGTTTTAAGATCCTAAAATGTGTAGAGCTGTGTCGTTTATACTCATATTGTGTTTATTGGACTCGATCACGCTTGGGTACGTTTTATTGATTTTATAGGTACTTTATGGACATAAATCAAGCAAGAACGAACTCTCCAACCCCAATACATATCAAGCAATGCGGAAACGAGAGATCGGGCTTAAAACGGAGTCAAAACGAGTCAACACGAGCCCGGCCGTGTCAATCAACACGGGTCGTGTCATTATCCCGGTCGTGCCATATTGACACGGTCGGGTTTTACATCCAGCGAGTTTTTGCTTATCCAGGCGAGTATGACATGGGCCGTGTCATTCGACATAGTCGTGTCATTTGCTCGGCCGTGTCATTTGACACGGTCGAGTTCCCTGTCCAGCGGGTTTTAGCATTTTGAGCGCATTATGACACGGGCCGTGTCACTTTTCGGTGGAAATATCATCTTTTGACATTTTTGCAAGATTTGTGTAGAAAAGTGATATTTTTAGCTTTATAAAAGGAGGATATGGGGCAAGACTTTATATAGGCTGAATTTGGAGAGATTAGAGAGAGAGAGAAAAACAAAAGATTAAGGGGCTTTCATTCAAAAAAGAAGGAGTTTTGAAGAAATTCTTGAAGAACACTTCAAGAACATTTGAAGGCTTCAACCGGGATCGATCAAGACACACCACGAGTTTTATCTTCTTCCTATCTTTTATTCATTTTGTTGTTTTAATTAGCATGAACATGATGATTATTAATCTTCTTTTCATTACCATGTCCGGCTAAACTCTTTAGATTCCGGGCATGGAAGTAGTTGATTTGCTATGATTTTGTGGGATTGATGATTATATTTATCTAGTGTGATTTCTTTATCAAATACTTGGTTTTGATTCATGTTTAGACACTTGATCAATGTTTTTACATGTTAAACTTAATTGCTCATAATTCGAGAGAAGAAGGCATTAATAGGTTTCGAGTATTTGACGTAGTAAATTACGAGATTGAGAAATAGGTGATGAACTATGATGATATCTAATTTTATGAACATTTTGGAGTTAGATGATTTATAATAGACGGAGACGTTGTTATAGGTTGTTTAATCTACGTTTTAATGCATCTCGAGAGAGACTTTAAAATATTGTTGTGATCATCGTTTTGGAGACGCACTTAGAACCTTTTGAAACCAATCCCGACTAAATTTAGTAATTAATGGAAACCTATCCTTGGAATCTACCTTTCTAAACTCTTGCAATTCGCTTCTATTCGGATATTTTCAATTGTTTTAATTAATTGTGATCATTGTACGTTATTTCGTTAATCATCCATTTTACCTTTCGATCGTCTAGATAAAACCGGAAACACTATAATTTAGTACTCAACACAATAAGAATAATTAGTCTCTGTAGAATACGACCTTGCTCGCCGCTTTCTACATATTCTCCGTACACTTGCGGATTATTTAAAAATATAGCGTACAAGTTTTTGGTGCTGTTGTCGGGGACTAAATTAATTTTTGTTAATGTTGATATTACGATAAGTGTTTCTAGTCTTACTTTAGATATTTTCTTATTTGTTACTTAACTCATATAATTTCTACTCAGGGAGTGTATGAACACTCGTTCATCTTAAGTGCCTTTAGAAACTTTCATCCCGGAAGTAGAAGCATTTGCCCGAAGAACAAGTGCTACCTCAAGGAAACTAATAAGGGATCTTTTTGAAGACATGGAGAGAGCGGGAGACAACGTGGAAAGGGGCAACGCGAACGAGAATGCAGTAATCCAAGACAACGAGGGCAGAAGGATTGAAAATCCACCAACTAGGGTGCAATCAATTTGGGATGGATTCCGACCGAAACTAGACCGATACTTTGGAGGAATCACTCATGTTCCAATCAACGCTCATAATTTTGAGTTAAAGCCCGCCTTAATTTCAATGGTTCAACAAAATCAATTTGGAGGATTTGCTGTCGAAGATCCACATGCCCATCTCACTCATTTCATGCAAATATGTGATACTATCAAAATGAATGGAGTCTCGGATGATGCCATACGCTTATGATTGTTTCCATTCTCTTTGAGGGAGAACGCAAGAAATTGGCTTGGAACTTTAGCTCCCGTAAGTATAAAGACATGGGAAGAATTGAGCGAAAAATTTTCTGTTCAGATTTTTCCCACCAAACAAGACAATGAAGCTAAAAAGTGAGATTACTCAATTTCATCAATTGGATTCCGAACCGTTATATGAAGCTTGGGAACGTTTCAAAGATCTACTCAGGTGATGCCCTCGACATGGTTTCCCCGAAGACCAACAAATGTGTTTCTTCTACAATGGTCTTATGGGGGAAACAAGAAATTTTATTGATGCTTCCGCGGGAGGGGATTGCTAGCAAGAAGCACTGAAGAAACGTATGGATTGATCGAAGAAATGGCTCTGAATAGCTATCAATGGCCAATGGAAAGATCAAATATTAGAAGGGTGGCTGAGATATCCGATTCGAATCCTATAAAGGCATTAACCGCACAAATGACGATGTTAACTACTCAATTGGGGGCTCTAAAAAAAGGAGGTGATTCGAAGGGAGTTTCTCAAGGAAGTTCAAGTTCACTACCGTCCGATCCATTGGAGGAGGCACACTACATTAATAATCGGAGTTACAACAATTACCGGAATAATCCACCACCGGGCTTCTACCATCCCTCAAATCGAAATCATGAAAATTTTAGCTATGTTAATCCAAAGAATGCTTTGCAACCACCGGCCGGATTCAAGGTATCGAATGGGGAGATAATTGAAGAAGCAAAGCCGACGTCGAATCTCGAGAATATTCTAGCTACCCTCATGATGGAGACGAAAAGCCGATTTAGTCGAGATGAAGAGAAATTAGACAAAATCGAAGGCCATGTCACTCAACTAGCTACCACTATGGGAGCTCAAATGAAAAATCTCGAAACTCAAATTGGACAATTAGCTAAAGTTGTTAGGAGTCAACATCAACGGGGACAATTTCCAAGCAATACCGAAGTGAATCCAAAAGAGTCGTGTCAAGCAATCACCTTAAGAAGTGGAACGAATTATGAAAGGCCAAAGATGCCAAGTGAGGAAGTCAAGGAGAATCAATTCGAAATTGAAAAGGAAGAAGGGAAGCATGATACATTAAAGGGGGCTGAGAAGCCTGAAATATCTCCTAACTCTACTCCTAACGTTCCTCTCCCTTTTCCTCAACGTTTCAAAAAGAAAAAGTTAGATGCACAATTCGCAAAGTTTTTAGACATCTTCAAGAAAATTAATATCAATATTCCTTTTGCAGACGCTTTGGAACAAATGCCTAACTACGCAAAGTTCTTGAAGGATGTGATGTCAAGAAAAAGAAAGATGGAAGATCATGAGACGGTTAAACTAACTGAAGAATGTAGCGCTATTATCCAACGCAAATTGCCTCAAAAGCTTAAGGATCCCGGAAGCTTTACCATTCCATGCACTATTGGAAACGTCTCATTCGATAAATCTTTGTGTGATTTAGGTGCTTCGATTAACCTCATGCCGTTATCTATTTTCAGGAAATTAGGTGTCGGAGAAATGAAAGCCACAATGGTTATGCTACAATTGGAGGATCGATCCATAACACATCCCAAGGGGATTGTTGAAGATGTGCTTGTAAAAGTCGACAAATTTATTTTTCCAGCGGATTTTGTTGTCCTTGATATGGAAGAAGACGGAGATTTACCACTTATCCTTGGACGTCCATTTTTAGCAACGAGAAAGGCTCTTATTGATGTTGAAAGGGGAGAATTAACACTACGTGTTAACGACGAGCATGTTCTATTTTCTATATTCAAAGCTATGAAATTTCATGATAATACGGAATATTGCAATGTTATTGACCATATAAGCTCGTATGGAAAGAAAAAAATCTTACACTCATTATCTTCGGATCCGTTAGAGTTTGCTCTTACGAATTCATGTTTTTCTAGTGATTCAACTTTGGAGTTTGACGATTCTGACTTGTTTGATTATGTTTCTGAATTGAATTCTCTACAGGAAAAAACGCAAATCAATACATTCGATGATTTTGACAAAGGGAAGCATGAAGTAGTTGCAGAAATCAAGCTGACGGACGAATTGAACGTGTCCAACGACATGGACAAAAATTTGGGGTCCGTTTCATCTCAATCAGATTCATCTCAACCAAGCTTGGACCTTATAACCCTCCCGGAACACCTCAAGTATGCATTTCTAGATGATAACAAATCCACTCCGGTAATTGTATCCTCTTCACTTTCATCCACTCAACTAGATAAATTGCTTCGTGTATTGAGAGCACATAAGTCGGCTATAAGATGGTCTATCTCAGATTTGAAGGGAATTAGTCCTTCCATAAGCATGCATAGGATTTTGCTTGAAGAAAATTTTAAACCTAAAGTGCAAAATCAACGAAGACTTAATCCCATAATGAAAGAAGTGGTAAAAAGGAAGTACTAAAACTTTTAGATGCCGGGATGATATATCCAATTTCCGATAGTGAGTGGGTAAGTCCTACGCAAGTTGTATCAAAAAAGGGAGGGATGACCGTAACCAAAGACGAAAAAGATGAATTAATTGCGATGAGAGTAGTTACGGGATGGCGAGTACGTATAGACTATAGGGCTTTAAATGCGGCTACTCGCAAAGACCATTTTCCCCTTCCCTTCATTGATCAAATGCTTGATAGATGGCGGGGCATGAATTTTTCTGTTTTCTTGATGGATATTCAGGGTATAATCAAATCTACATAACACCGGAAGATCAAGAAAAAACGGCTTTTACATGTCCTTATGGAATTTATGCTTATCGTAGAATGCCGTTTGGTTTACGTAATGCTCCAGCCACGTTCCAACGTTGTATGATGGCTATCTTTCACGGTTTGATCGAAAATATAATGGAAGTTTTCATGGATGATTTTTCGGTGTTTGGGGATTCATTTGATCATTGCTTGCATAATCTTACTTTAGTTTTGCAGCGATGTGAAGACACTAATCTCGTGTTGAATTGGGAAAAATGCCACTTTATGGTGCAAGAAGAAATTGTCCTAGGCCATCGAGTGTCCTCCGCCGGTTTGGAGGTTGATAGGACAAAAATTGTCGCCATTGAGAAACTTCCCCCACCAAAAAATGAAAAAGCAATTAGGAGTTTTCTTGGACACGCGGTTTTTTATAGGAGATTCATAAAAGACTTTTCAAAAACCACTAAACCTTTGAGTAAATTGCTAGAAAAAGATACCACTTTCATTCTTTCTAACGAATGTTTGCAGGCATTTGAGACTTTAAAGAAGGCATTAGTGAGTGCTCCTATCCTCGTGGTACCGGATTGGTCTCAACCTTTTGAGATCATGTGTGATGCAAGTGATTATGCGGTCAGAGCTGTGTTGGGACAACGTCGTGAGAAACTCTTTTGGGCTATTTATTATGCAAGCAAAACATTAGACGGAGCCCAACAAAATTACATAACAACGGAGAAAGAAATGCTTGCCGTGGTATTTGCTTTTGATAAGTTCCGATCATACTTAATTGGGACAAAGACGATAGTACACACGGATCACGCAGCTATCAAATACTTGTTTGAGAAGAAAGATTCTAAACCTCGCCTAATTCGATGGATTCTTCTTTTACAAGAGTTTGACGTGGAAGTTCGAGACAGAAAAGGTTGTGAAAATGTGGTAGCCAACCACTTATCTCGCCTCGAGTACAAAAAGGAGGAGGAACCCGAGATCGAAGGGATTAAAGAAGAATTTCCGGACGAGCGGCTTTTTATGATAGAAGCTAAATTTCTATGGTTTGCTGACATTGTTAATTTTTTGGTCGCAGGTGTGCTACCCCCGGATTTATCTCATTATCAAAAGAAGAAATTCCTACATGATATCAAGTTCTATATGTGGGATGATCCATTACTTTTTAAGAGATGTGCCGACATGATCGTAAGGAGATGTGTACCGCAAGAGGAATGGGATGAAATTCTTCAACAATGTCATTCATCACCAACTGGGGGACATTTCGGAGCAACACGGACTGCTGCAAAGGTGTTGCAAAGCGGATTTTATTGGCCTATGCTTTAAAAAGATTGCTATCTCTTCATTCAACAATGCGATAGATGCCAACGAGTAGGAAATATTTCAAGACGTCATGAGATGCCCCTAACCAACGTAATTGAGGTTGAACTATTTGACGTTTGGGGTATCGACTTCATGGGTCCATTCTCATCATCATTCGGAAATAAGTACATTCTCCTAGCGGTCAAGTACGTATCTCGATGGGTCGAAGCAATTTCTTCTCCAACAAATGATGCTCAAGTAGTAATGAAATTTTTAAAGAAGAACATCTTTTGCCGATTCGGAACTCCAAGAGCATTAATCAGTGATCGGGGATCGCATTTTGTCAACAAAATCATGGATAAACTCCTTCAGAAATATGGGGTCCAATCAAAAAAATCATTGGCCTATCATCCACAAGCAAATGGACAAGCCGAAACGGCCAACAAAGAGATTAAGCTAATCTTGGTGAAGACGGTGAGTACATCTCGGAAAGATTGGTCATCCAAGCTCGACGATGCACTTTGGGCTTATCGTACGACCTATAAAACTCCTTTGGGAACATCTCCCTATCAACTCATTTTTGGGAAATCATGTCACCTACCTTTGGAATTGGAGCATAGAGCGATGTGGGCGGTGAAAAGAATAAACTTGGATTTTGAGGCCGCCGGAAAGAAAAGATTGCTAGAGCTAAATGAATTGGAAGAATTCCGAGATGAATGCTATGAAAACTCTCGAATCTACAAAGAGAGGTCTAAAAGATGGCACGATAATATGATCGTTAAATGTGAATTTATGCCGGGACAACAAGTACTTCTCTATAATTCAAGACAAAAATTGTTCCCCGGAAAATTAAAATCAAGATGGTCGGGTCCATTCGTGATCAAGAAAGTACTTCCACCCGGAATAGTCGAGCTCATGAGCAGAGACGGAGAGCTATTTAAAGTTAACGGACAACGAGTCAAACACTACTATCTTCCCTATCAAAAGGAAGCCGTATCCGTAATAACTTTAATCGAGTCATAAAAACTTCCAGTTGAAGACGTCCGGCTGAAGACGTTAAACTTAGCGCTAATTGGGAGGCAACCCAGTAATTTTTATTTTCATGTTTTGATCTTTTTCGCATTTTTTGTATTTTTTTCTTGTTGTATAACTAACCGGTTCATATTGTGGTGTTCAAATCGCAGGAAAAACACACCGAGGGAAAAACTGCATTTTCCAGGCCAGTACGACATGGGCCGTGTCATATGACACGGTCGGGTCGTGCAAGCAGATCATTTATCACTTTCTGGAGTAGTACGGCATGGGTCGTGTCAATTGACACAGTCGGGTCTGATGGCCAGCCGATTTGGACATTCCAAGCAGGTACGACACGGGCCGTGTCATCTGACACGGTCGAGTCAGGTACCCAGTTCATATTTCACTTTCTGGAGTAGTACGGCACGGTCCGTGTCATTTGACACGGCCGGGTCAGGTGGACAACGGCATTTTTAACAAAAGAAGCAGGTATGACACGAGCCGTGTCAATCGACACGGGCCGTGTCGGTCGGGGGATATAAAAGCGTTGTACGGCCGACTTCAGTTTCATCTTCTTCCACAAATTTTCCTCCTCCCCCAAATCATAAACCCTAGCCCCGAATCCCATTAAATCCGACAAAAACAGGCAAAAAACCGTGTCAAATCTCACATAATAACATAGTGTTCATCATTATTCCACAATCCTAAAGCTTCAAAGGGTACGAATCGGATGAATTCATCCGGGTTTGGGTCGCGATTTTTTCTGAATTTTTCTTCAATTTTCACTCCGAATTCAAGGTATGATTCACGATTTTTGGATGGTTTAATTCTTCATTGCATTGAGATTATGTGGAGTATGATTTATTGAGCAATTTAGGGTTCTTAAATGGATTTTTGGTGGAATTTGTCGTGAGTAAAAATAAGTTGAAATTTTGTTGGTGATTATCATGAATTACATGTTGGATATATATGATTGAGAGATGTTATTACATGTTTGGGATTTTACTTATGCAATTGGCGTTGAAATTTACGGTTGGGTATTTTTGAAGAAAAGCTTATTTTTTTTTTTTGGGAAAAATGTGTAATTTGTAAGAAGTTTGGGGGTGCATTTATTATCGAAAAAAAATAGTAATTCTAAGCTTGTGCGAACAAATGATAATCGATGAATCTCTTGCAGGAAAATGGCCAGGGGACGAGGACGAGGAAATGCCCAACAAGGACGTACGAGGCGCAACTCAACGAGGACGAGGAAGACCCATAACAGAAATTGAACAACCAGATAGAATACCTACTCAAGGGGCTGTCGAGATGCCCGAGACGTATGGAATTGAGCTTCTGCCGAGTCGCCTGGCACGATGGGAGACATTGGGGCAGAAAAAAATGATCCCCACTCGATGGCCGGACGATGAGTGCATGACGGCGATGGGGATAAGAGACGATTTCATGAGGCTACTTGCACGAATAATTTGGACGACGTTAATGACCCAACATTGGCCCATTTACCGCTGCCTAACACTGGAATTTCTTAGCACACTCTCCATTAAAAGAGACCCGATTTCGCATGAGCCGACCGCCTTGGAATTTTGGCTAAACAACAAAAACGAAAAAATTGGTCCTGGTGAATTGGATACTATATATGACGCTCGAAGGCACGGAGAATACCGAATTAATCGGCTCGAGTGTGAGACTTACTGGAGGTCAATGGTTGAATACACGGGGAGCGGTGCACGTCCCTACATCCCAAAGTCGGCAAAAGGATCCTCACTTCGCAACCCTATCCTCCGCTATCTACACAAGGTCATTGCGAGCACTATCTTCGGCCGAAAAGAAACGGGGCCAATTACTCAGCGAGAGCTTTATGTTTTAGCTCATATACTTGACGGAACAAATCCCGCAACCGGCGTTATTATCATGGATCACTTTGAATACGTTGCCACTAAACCGAGAGGGGAGATTTGGATAGGGGGTTTAATTACCCCTATCGCACTTCATCTTGACGTACCTCTACAAAACCGAACTCCCCTCCCGGGAAATATGCTTTTATTTGTCCAAGTAATGAAGTTGATGAATATTCTCGACTACGACTCTCGAGTTATTTTCCTTCAGAATGACGGCGATCACTTCCTACTCCCGAATACAACTTTGACAACTATTTCCAGTATTCGGGACTTAGGAAATCTACAAATGGCCACGGCATCGCACAAATTGGCCCGGGAAGCAGCTGGATTAAATTCTCCTAGTGAAAGATATGTTGCTAGGAATGTCCGTCCTAGGCGTTCGGAATTTGAGGATAGAGACGAGAGGATACGAGAAGAAGAGAGAGAGAGGAAAGAATGGAGGAAGAATTCGAATATGAGAGAGGCCCTGAAGACGAAAGAGAAATGGGGGAGGAAGAAGAAAGAAGGAGAGAACGGCCCGAGTCGCCGAGACAGGCCGAAACAAGACATGCCACATCTCGTTCTACGCTGAGAGAAGAGTTCGAGGCTTTTCGAGAGGAGACCCGTCAAAGACAAGACGAGATGCTAGAAATTTTACGACGAATGGAAGATTGGCATGTCCAACAAGGCCACTTTCCTCCGCCAAATCAATAGGACCGGTTGTAAGTATTTCTTGACCCAAAGTTTTTTTGTTTAAATACTATACCCCCTTCGTGTGTATACTCTTTAATTCAAGTTTTTTTGGGGGGGGGATATTGGGTCAAGAAATACCTATATTTTTTGTTTGTTTTTAAATTTTTTTTTGGTGTGTTTGGATTTTGTTTTACGTTTTGGTTTGAATTTTTTTGGTCTGTTTTATTTTGGTGTGTTTTATTTCGAACTTGGTGTGTTTTGATGATGATGAACTTAGATGAAACTCGAAAGAATGAACTCTTGTCTTGGATGCCTCGGGATTTATTTTGTTATTTTGATATGCAAATCGAGGATAGTTTGTAGGGGAAAAATTGTAGAATAATCAAAAGGGGTGTAAAATTGAATAAATAGTTTAATCTCTTGGAAATATGAACAAATCTAGATTGTGAGCTTTTGAGCCTTCGTGCATCATTAAATATGCAAGATTCATTGTCGAGTGTACCATTCATGTTTTTAAGACTCTAGAACTTGCCCTGGTATCTTATTCGAAACTACAAGTGTGTGTGCAAATTAGTGAAAATGATTTTAGGCGATTTTTATTGGCAACCCTCCAAACATTTTGGCTAACCTGAAAAATTTATTTCCCTAGTTAGCCCGATTGAGCTTAAAGCCTATTTCTTGTTAGCCACATTATGAGCTTTCCATTCCATTATAAACTTTTGTCCCTATACTTGAGCTATTTAGAACAAAGTGGGAAAATAATGAAAAGATGTGTGGAAGCGATCAGGAAGATTGTTGGTTCAAAATGCAATGATTTATCAAAATAAATTTGAAGGAAGATTGGTATGATTTAATGATGATGTTGTCCACCACATGAAAACATAAAAAGAAAAATATTTGTGGACATAAAAGAAACGAGATGTATAGAGCAATAAGAAGGAATAAGGTTGTGATTCTCACTTTCAAAAGTGCTTAGTGCGATGATATTAAAATCAAGGGGTTGAAGGAAATAAATTCTAAGGGATTATTGAGCTTCTATTTGAGCGAAGTGATTATTGAGATAATGTTCTAATTTGATCAAGTCAAGTCACTTTAAGCCATACTTATCCTACCCCGACCAAAAAGCCTACATTACAACCGATAAAGTCCTTTTTGATTCACCAAATTTACATGCACAACTAGTGGTAGAGATGTAGACGATTGGCAAGCCTATGGGATTCTTATTTCATTGAATGAGTTTTGAGCGTCACTTATCCCATTATACACTTTGAGAGTGAGGGAATACACTTGACCGGCGAGGTTCGTATTATTCAAGTATTAGCTATGATGTTAATGAAGCACCCCCGAGATTTGAATACTTTATAGAACTCGACTTATTTATTTCTTGAGGAGTATTGATGAATTTTCAAAATGATCCTTTGAGGTATGTTGAGGGACGAGTTCCCTTAAGAGTGGTTATTTTAAAGTGCATTGCTCGGGACGATCAACGTTCAAGTTTGGGGGATTTTGATAACACTCATTTTTACACATATTTTTACATCGATTTTCCGGTTTTAAGATCCTAAAATGTGTAGAACTGTGTCGTTTATACTCATATTGTGTTTATTGGACTCGATCACGCTTGGGTACGTTTTATTGATTTTATAGGTACTTTATGGACATAAATCAAGCAAGAACGAAGTCTCCAACCCCAATACATATCAAGCAATGCGGAAACGAGAGATCGGGCTTAAAACGGAGTCAAGTCAACACGAGTCCGGCCGTGTCAATCGACACGGGCCGTGTCATTATCCCGGTCGTGCCATATTGACACGGTCGGGTTTTACATCCAACGAGTTTTTGCTTATCCAGACGAGTATGACACGGGCCGTGTCATTTGCTCGGCCGTGTCATTTGCTCGTCCGTGTCATTTGACATGGTCGAGTTCCCTGTCCAGCGGTTTTTAGCATTTTGAGCGTATTATGACACGGGCCGTGTCACTTTTCGGTGGAAATATCATCTTTTGACATTTTTGGAAGATTTATGTAGAAAAATTGATATTTTTAGCTTTATAAAAGGAGGATATGGGGCAAGACTTGATATAGGCTGAATTTGGAGAGATTAGAGAGAGAGAAAAACAAAAGATTAAGGGGCTTTCATTCCAAAAAGAAGGAGTTTTGAAGAAATTCTTGAAGAACACTTCAAGAACATTTGAAGGCTTCAACCGGGATCGATCAAGACACACCACGAGTTTTATCTTCTTCCTATCTTTTATTCATTTTGTTGTTTTAATTAGCATGAACATGATGATTATTAATCTTCCTTTCATTACCATGTCCGGCTAAACTCTTTAGATTCCGGGCATGGGAGTACGTTGATTTGCTATGATTTTGAGGGATTGATGATTATATTTATCTAGTGTGATTTCTTTATCAAATACTTGGTTTTGATTCATGTTTAGACACTTGATCAATATTTTTACATGTTAAACTTAATTGCTCATAATTCGAGAGAAGAAGGCATTAATAGGTTTCGAGTATTTGACGTAGTAAATTACGAGATTGAGAAATCGGTGATGAACTATGATGATATCTAATCTTACGAACATTTTGGAGTTAGATAATTTATAATAGACGGAGACGTTGTTATAGGTTGTTTAATCTACGTTTTAATGCATCTCGAGAGAGACTTTAAAATATTGTTGTGATCATCGTTTTGGAGACGCACTTAGAACCTTTTGAAACCAATCCCGACTAAATTTAGTAATCAATGTAAACCTAGCCTTGGAATCTACCTTTATAAACTCTTGCAACTCGCTTCCATTCGGATATTTTCAATTGTTTTAATTAATTGTGATCATTGTATGTTATTTCGTTAATCATCCATTTTACCTTTCGATCGTCTAGATAAAACCAGAAACACTATAATATAGTACTCAACACAATAAGAATAATTAGTCTCTGTGGAATACGACCTTGCTCGCCGCTTTCTACATATTCTCCATACACTTGCGGATTGTTTAAAAATATAGCGAATAGTCCTCTGCCAGCTCTTTCCATACTGAAGTGGAAGGTCACATGAATATGTATCTCGAATGAATATCACATTATGATTACGTTAAGAAATGATGAAAATGAGCATACGCGCTCAAACACAATGATTACATGAATGATCAACTGAAGTGACGTGATTATCTGATGAAATTCTTGAAATGATTATCTTGAACAAGTTAACAAGATTAATGATATGATCCTCAAGATCAACAACTGAACAATGAAATGAACTGAGTGATTAATGAATTAACATGATCGAATTGATCAAAAAATGAAAATGACGAAAGAGGATTGTTGACTGTTGGATGATGAATGAGTGATTCTATTGCCAGAAATTATACCATGTCGTCAGAAATCTTACTGTTCTTTGGTCTGAGGGGCTCGGCTCTTGCACAGGTCACACGTGACGCGAAAGTCCAATGATACTAGTCTGATGAACGATGATTTCAAATGAGACATGACTCGGAAGGTAGTATTCAAAACCACTCTCCGATACCAACTATGTAACACCCCAAACTAGGCGGATATTACAGTGCTGTGGACCCCCGACTGGGACCCACCAGGCGAATGAAAATTAATAAATTAAATAATATAATTATAGTACCTGATAGGACGTCGAATGTACGCTCACTGAAAACCCGGTTTAAAATATGGACCAATAAAGGTCCGACCTAGGTTCTTAGATAAGGAGATTACAACCCCAAGGTCCTTTAGAAGGTCGCCGACCTTGGGGGCTCCATTTAGCTGTGATATCTGTTAGATAAAGGGCGCCGACCTCGGAGGCCCCATTTAGCCGTGACATCCATTATAAGGCGCCGACCTCGGAGGCCCCCGCCGACCTCGGAGGCCCCATTTAGCTGTGATATCTGTTAGAAGGGCGCCGACCTCGGAGGCCCCCGCTGACCTATGATATCCGATAACAGGTCTCCGACCTCAAAGGTCTCTCAAACTACTGATTTGAATAGGGATGAGCCGACCTAAAAACCATCGAACTCTTGGGAAAGAAGATCCTGACTCACCTGGCAGAATCCCTAAGATCCAGGGATTGAGAACCCATACCTTGCCAATCCCGGAGATCCAGGGATTGAGAGCCCATACCTCGCAATCCCGGAAATCCAGGGATGGGAAATCGCAGCTTGAATCCCTGGATATCCGGGATTCTCTCTAGGAATCAGGAATCATCTCAGATAGCAAGGCATCCTCCCTCCTATAAAAGGGAGAGAGGGGGTTCCTCAAGAAAAGACACACTTTGAGAATACAGCATTTTTTAGAGAGAGAAAGAAAAGAGAGTACTTCATATATCTTGGGTTTTCTTAGCTAAACTTCTAAGATTAACCCGGTTCTTGGTGGTCGATCAGCTCGGTTACATCAAGTGGCGCCGTCTGTGGGAAATGTGACATCGAGTCACTTTGAGTTGAGACGTGAGGTTAGTAATGGCAGAAGAAATGAACCAGAAGAGAACAGGGGATTTAATACCCAGAAATCTAGAAGAGGAACTAGCGGCGGCGGGTGGAGAAGCGACTCTGGAGAAAACACCCGCCACCCCTATAGAAGAAGTCGCACCCAGCACGATTACACTAACGAAGGAAGCCTTAGCCGACATAATCGCGGTCAATCCGTAAGAGCCGGGAGGTCGAAAAACAAAGGGTACCACGAAAAATAATACCCATCCTATCGGATGGGCGGAAGAAATTGATCGGCAAGAAGAACATGGTGAGAGTTATCCAAAAATATGGGAGCGATCTAGGCAGAAAAGACGCAGACCCCACGATATCCGGCATGCGGGACGAGGCTGGAAGAGTTGCGGACAGAGGTTGCGAGGAGGGACATGGAAAGTCATCCAGGCCATCCCTTCTCGAAGGCATACTACGAGCCGAGCTCCGTATGGGTTTAGGGTCATTACCTTCACCTATGATGGACTCTCAGATCCTACCCGACATTTATACCGATTCGAGAATATGGCGGTACTACATAGATATTCGGATCTTTGTGAGTTGCGGGGCATTCTTGGCCACCTTGTGAGTCGGCTCGGGATTAGTTCCACCGGATACCCCCTGGGTCAATCACCGGCTTCAAAACTTTCAGCTCCGCGTTCTTGACGCATTTTGCCAGCGCCAGGCGCACCAAAAGACCTTCATGTCCTTGTTCAAGATCAAGCAATATTCGAGAAGCGCCGAGAGCTTATGTGACCCGATTCACGAAGGCGTGTCTGGAGGTACCCTCGTCGTCAAGAGGTAAAAACCAGTGCCTTGACACAGGGACCGAGGCCGGGGTTGTTAAGCACCTCATTAGCTAAAAACCGGCCTGAACATACGATGAGGTCTTAGCCCGATGCTCGAAGTACATCAACGTGGAGGAAACCGAGAAGGATATGGAGGAGTTGCATGAAAAGCCCGAGGATGGGGAAAAGGGGTCCAGCAGATTGATACAACGGGAGGAGTACACCTTTCAAGGAAATTTGCCTCGGGAAGAAATGTCACGGGGGAAAACAGATCGGAAGAAGAACGATATCGTTCTAAGGCGACCAAGATTTGACCAATACAGCCCACTAACAATGAGGAGAGCCCAGGTTTTGGAAGCAGTTGAGGGTAAGATGAGCAGGGTCATCGAATGGCCTGCATCTCGCCCTAACAGGCCCACCCAGCCGAAGTCAGATCTTTATTGTCGATTCCACAATGATTACGGGCATAAAACAGACGAATGCAAGCACCTTAAGGATGAGATCGAGAGGCTGGTCCGAGCGGGACATCTGATGGAGTTCACATATCAACAGAGAAATGGAGGTCGGAGGCAGCCACCCATGCCCCAAGGAGGGGCGGGGGTGAAAAGAGAAGCTCCCCGGGGACCCGCTGCTCCCGGCTAAAAGGAGTGATCCACATGATATCGGGGGACCAACCGACGAAGTTCTAATCAAAGCTAGAAAAGCCCACGCACGAAAGGCTAGATGTCATCAACTCAAGGAGGTTGCCTCTGAGGCGGTGGGCCTATCATTCATTCAGCCCCATGGATTATAATGGGATACATACGCCCCACAATGACGCGTTGGTCATCACAAATGAAATCGCCATTCGATGTGCGAGAGGGTGTTTATCGATACGGAAGCTCAGTAGACATCTTATTCTATGACTGTTTCAAACAGATGAACCTGGAAGTGGAATTGAGAAAGGTAGATACCGCGCTCTATGGGTTCTGTATGACCGAGGTGCAACCAGTGGGAGAAGTGGTGCTTCCAGTGGCATTAGGTCGGATGCCCCATCGGAAGGTCAAGACACTCCGATTCTTAGTGGTGGACACCAAATCGGCCTATAACGCCATTTTAGGACGACCGGGGCTCAACAAATTCGAAGCAGTAGCCTCTACCGCGCACATGAAAGTGAAATTCCCGTAGGAGGAGGTGGGAGAAGTAGCAGAGATCGGTTTGTCGCCCGTTCTTGTTATCAAACAACCGTGACGCTGGGAGTACAGCGTGGAAAGAGGACACCCGAGCTCGGGGGCCCGGATCCGGAATCCAAGAGAAATAAACAATCGAAGACACCCGAGGAAGCTGAGGAAGAAGGTGTCAAGCCCAACGAGGAGTTGCTAGAAATAGAATTGGTTCCAGGAAAGCCGGAAACAAAGACTCGCATGGGGAGTCGGTTGGACGATGGAATAAAGGAAGGCCTCATCAGCCTGCTAAGAAGATTCGTGGACATTTTCGCGTTTACAGCTGAGGATCTGGTGGGAATCAGCCCAGCAGTTGCCGAACACAGGTTGAACATCGACCCCACCATAAGACCAGTAAAGAAGAAGAGGAGGCATTTCGGGCCAGAGATGGATGGGGTCATTGGGGAAGAGGTTGATAAGCTCCTACGAGCTGGGCACATAATGGAAATCCAGTTTCCGGAGTGGCTATCCAATGCCGTGATGGTAGGGAAGGGCCCGGGGAAGTGGAGGATGTGCATGGACTTAGGGACCTAAATAAAGCATGTCCCAAGGATCACTACCCGTTGCCCGCATAGACCGGTGGTGGATTCAACCTCGGGTGCGAGTTACTCGGTATGATGGACGCTTCCCAAGGATATCATCAAATTCCTCTCGCACTTTAGGGACGAGAAAGAGGGTTAGTTTTGTGGTTTCAAAGGGAACTTTTTGTTATGTACGCATGCCTTTTGGATTAAAAAATGCAGGAGCTACATATCAGAGGATGGTCGACAGAATCTTTAAATCCCAAATCGGCAGAAACATGGAGGTATACGTGGATGATATGCTAGTGAAAAGTGTAAAGGCAGGAGAACATATCAGGGACCTAGAGGAGACGTTCGAGAACCTGCGCACATACGGAATGAAACTCAACCCATCAAAATGCTCTTTTGGAGTCAAATCGGGAAAATTCCTGGGGTATGTGGTCACAGAGCAAGGAATCGAGGTCAACCCGGAGAAGGTCAAGGCAGTACTGCAAATGAATCCTCCAAAAAATATAAAGGATATCCAGATACTAACGGAAGAATAGCGAGTGAGCCGTTTCATATCACGCTCGGCGAGAAGGGGTTCCCATTTTTCAAACTCTTAAGAAAAGGGAACAAGTTTGAATGGACCGGAAGCGCAAACGGCATTCAAAAAATTGAAAGAGTATTTGGCGAGTGCCCCTACTCACCAAACCCGGTACGGGGAGGATCTTGTACTCTACTTATCCGTGGGAGAAGGAGCGGTGAGCTCGGTCTTGCTAAGAGAAGAAATGAGTAAACAAAAGCCCATTTATTATACAAGCCGAATCTTGCAAGGAGCAGACGGAACTACTCCGAGCTAGAAAAAGGGGCGGCGGCGTTAGTGGTTACGGCCGGGCGATTGAGGCCCTATTTCCTAGCCCACCGGATAAAATTGCGAACCAACTTGCCCTTGAGAGAAATATTAGGGCGACCTAATGTGTCGAGTAAATGCAGTGAAGTGGGCGGTGGAAATGGGGAGTACGACATGGAGTATGAGCCGAGAACGGCGATTAAAGCTCGAGCCCTAGCAGACTTTATCCAAGAGGGGCCATGCGTCGCCACTGAAGGACAGTGGGCTGCGCATGTGGATGGATCGGCGACAACCGGTGGTTACAGGCGGGAATAATTCTCACTACCCCGGAAGGTGAGCAATTAGAGTATGCCATAAAATTCGATTTCAGGGCATCTAACAACGAGGCCGAATATGAAGCCCTGGTTAAGGGAATGCAGCTGGGAATAGACTTAGGCGCGCGACGACTCATTGCTTACTCTGATTCCCAACTGGTCACACAATAGGTAGAAGGAAAATTTGAGATAAATGAAGATCGGATGAAGAAGTATGTGGAGGAAGTAAAAGAGGCTGCCAAAAAACTAGGCGAATGGAAGTTAGTCCATATCCCTAGGTCGGAGAATGCAAAAGCTGATTACCTAGCAAAGATGGGAAGCTCCTTAGTGGATTGCCGCTCGCGAACAGTAACGATTCTGGGAGCAACCCGAAGTAGCATCATGAAACAGGTGATGGAGGTGAATGAGATGGCAGATTGGCGAACTCCTTTGTTGGCATACCTAAGAAGGGCAGAATTACCCAAGGAGAGACAAGAAAGAATGAAAATTGTGCGAAGAGCAGCAAGGTTCTGCTGCATTAATGATGAGCTATATAAAAGGTCCTACCTCGGGCCATACCTACGATGCATCTCGGAAGAAGAAGGGCAAAGTGTATTGGAAGAAATCCATGAAGGGTGTCATGAGACCATACCAAAGGAAGAGCGCCGATTAGCAAAACGCTAAGGGCTGGTTTCTTTTGGCCGACCATGAGCAAGAAAGCAGTGGAAATGGTTAAGCGATGCCAAAAATGTCAAGTGCATGCACCCTTAATTCATATCCCAGTCGAGGATATGATCACCATGGGAGCGCCCTGTCCATTCGCCAAATGGGGAATTGACATCATGGGGCGCTTACACTGCCTCGGGAGGAAGAAAGTTCTTAATAGTAGCCATAGACTACTTCAGAAATGGGTAGAGGCCGAGCCTGTGGCCACCATAACCGAGCAAAGAATCATAAGTTTCTGTTTAACAACATTTGCTGCAGTACGGAGCGCCTGCATACTCATCTCGTATAATGGAACCCAATTCAATGGGAAGAGAACCCGATCTGGTGCGAGGGCATGCATATCAAGCAAAGGTTCACGCGGTTGCTCACCCGAAAGCTAATGGGCAAGTAGAGGTAACTAACAGAACAATCTTGCAGGGGATAAAAACCCGCTTAGACAAAGTGGGTGGAGGATGGGTGGATGAGCTTAGCTCGGTACTATGGTCGTACAGACCACGCCTAGATCGTCAACAGAGAAACACCCTTCGGTATGGTCTACGGGTCCGAGGCCGTCATCCCCGCAGGTCGGAGAAATGTCCCATCGGGTTCGATGGTTCAACGAGGTGGAGAACGAGGAAATAATGAAGGAGGCATTAGATACCATAGAAGAAAGGAGGGAAGCGGCAGCAGACGAATCAAAGATACAAAAGCTTGACAAAAGCGGCTCATGACAAAAGAGTCAAGAAGAGACAATTCCAGTCGGTGATTTGGTGCTTAGGCGGCGATGCCCTCGTAAAACAGAAAGCTGAACCGAATCGGGAGGGCCCTTACAAGGTAATCCGAATTTACGCGGGAGGAGCTTACGAGCTTGAGGATATGGAGGGCGCCTCATCAAAAGACCTTGGAACATATGTCACTTAAAAAGTATTTTGTGTGAAGAGATGTGGAAAAAAGCTTGTGTTGTTTTAATGAAAGTCTATTACAAAAATATATCTCTGAATGTGTTGATCAAGTAAAACTAGAATCGACATCCGAATAGGCGAAACGCCTCCGAGATCCAGTAAGGGTGAACCGCCCTCGACATCCGAATAGGCGAAACGCCTCCGGATCCGAGTAAGGGTGAACCGCCCTCGACATCCGAATAGGCGAAACGCCTCCGCATCCGAGTAAGGGTGAACCGCCCTCGACATCCGAATAGGCGAAACACCTCCAGATCCGAGTAAGGGTGAACCGCCCTCTGACATCTGAATAGGAGAATCGCCTCCAGATCCGAGTAAGGGAGAACCGCCATCTGACATCAGAAAAGGCGAAACGCCTCCAGATCCGAGTAAGGGTGAACCGCCCTCGACATCCGAATAGGCGAAACGCCTCCCGGATCGAATAAGGGTGAATCCCTCGACATCCGAATAGGCGAAACGCCTCCAGATCCGGGTAAGGGTGAACCGCCCTCGACATCCGAATAGGCGAAACGCCTCCGGATCCGAGTAAAGGCGAACCGACCTATGAAACTATGACTAAGGGAAATACCCAACTTAAAATTAAGATCGGTGAAAAGATTTAGTCAAACTGGTCGGATTACATTTAGGAATTTTCGAATTTTAAAGTGGGGATACCGAGTCAGATCGACTTTGTTGTATCAAAACAAACAGCACAAGATACATTAAGGTTACAAGCAATACCGAGTCAGACGACTTTGTTGTGTCAAAACAAACAGGCACAAGATACATTAAGGTTACAAGCAATACCGAGCTATATCGACTTTGTTGTATCAAAACAAACAGGCACAAGATACATTAAGGTTGCAAGCAATACCGAGCTATATCAACTTTGTTGTCATTCAAACTCAAAAAGCACACAAACCCAAAGTACATTCAACTCAGAAAGTTGTCATTCAAAATAGCTGTGCCAGTACAAATAAAGTAGAAAAAAAATTAAAAGAAAAATATACATTGTCTACACTAAGCTACAGGCTCTGAAGACGGAGGAGGCAGCGGAGGAGAAGCATCACGATCGGTCCCAACCACCTCGTGAGTAGGAGTATTGGCCTTAACAGGTGAACTAGGAGGATCAGAAGGCAGCTCCAAGTCTAAGCCGGATTCCTTTAGGGACTCCTCAAGGGCGTCCTTCCACCAGGCCGCCTCCGGAGATTCTTCCACGTCCCCGGACCAACCCGAAGGAACGGGAGCCCCGTCCAATGCAGCATCCCGGTCCAGCTCGCCCAAAAAGCCCAATGAAGCTAGCTGCTCACGAGCACGAGTCAGAGCAAAATCAAAATATTGCGTCGCAGCTGGGGCTAGCTTAACCAGGAATGCGGTGGAATTATGATACCGGGCCAGGAGGGCGGAACGGTAGGCCTCCAGAAAAGAGTGACCAACGTCACTAGTTAGGAATCGACGTCGGCCATCCGTCACCCCGCGCTCATAAGACGATCCCTCGGACCTAGCCTCGGCTAGTTGGGTCTCCAGCAGGGTCACTTGTTCCGACGCCGCTCTAGCTTGAGCTTCGAAGTCGGCGACCTTCTCCAGCTCAGCCTTCGCCCGTGCCTCAAGTTGGGCTATCCTTTCGGATTCGGCCCTAGCTTCCGACAGCTGAGCCTCGAGCTGGCCCACCTTCTCCGTTTCAGCCGAAGACATGGTCTTCCAAAACTTCAGCTCTTGGTTTAGCTGAACATTGGCCATCTGGGCCCGCTCTAAAACCGCCTCCCGCTCAGACTCCTTCTTCAGGGCAGCATCTAAGCGATACTCCCTCTCCTGAAGCCGGGCCGAAAGATCAGAATTAGCCGCCAGGGCGGCCTCCAGGTCGGCTTGCATCCGGGTGAGCTGCGAGGAAGAAAGAGCGCCGAGCTTATGATCCTCGGCGAAGGTCACGAAGGTGGCGAAGAACTGCACAAGAAAAGTTGTACCAGGTCGGCAAAGGGTAATAATAAACATAAAAATAACCAAAAGAGGTATGAAGGCGAAAATGGGAATACCTTCCCAAAGTACATCATCATAGCGTCAAATTTAGGGTCCTCCTCGGCGTCTCGTAACCCCAGCTTATCCTTAGCCGGGACCATGGAGCTAAAGTAAGGGAGAAATTTCTCAAACTCCTTGCAACGGAGAAGAGTCTCCATAGCCGGACCTGGAGGACCCGCGGTCTTCGGCCGTTTGGAAGCAGGGGAGCTAGGAGAAGAGGCCCTCTGAGTGACCTGAAGTTGGCGAGACGAGCTCGCAGAGCCTCGTCCGGTGGTCAAGGTAGGAGCTAGATCGGATGGAAGAGTTACCCCAGACTTGGGGCGAGCAGGAGCCTTCCGTTTGGCTTTGGACGAGCCCTCCGCCCTCTCATTGGGAGGATTCGTCGACTTAGGAACCTTCGCCTTGTTTGGTTCAGCTGGCTTGGAAGCATCCGACTGGCAGGTTCGCATGAATCGATCTACAAAAAACAGTACAAACGGTCAAGGAAATAGCCAAAAAAGCAAAATAACAAAGATCTAAAAAAATATATATATATATATAGATAAAGCCTACCAATGTCAGGGATAGCCGGGTAGGGATTCGAGCTCAGCCCACAATGGAACAGAAGATCATGGAATTGCGTCAGCTGGAAAGCATTATAGGGAATGGCATTCCATTCCCGAACTTTCTCGACCCACACAGCCCGGATGGAACTACGCCTAGGAATAGGATCCTGGCTCGGAGTAGCCTGCGTCCATTGCGTAGGAAAGCCCCAAGAATCGGATGTGGGGAGCCGAAGGAAAAAGAAGCGGGACCTCCAGTCCTTCACATTGGAAGGGAGGTGGGTGAAAAAATGGGCGTCGTTTCGGGAGGTCAAGTAAAAAGAGCCTTTAAAACTCTTTAGCCCAAAGCAAAAATAGAAAAAGCCCAGGTCGGGTTCCTCTTGTCTGTAATGACACAGCACGAGAAAACCCACCATGTAGCGAAAAGAGTTAGGAAGCTGGTTAAGGGGAAGATTGTATTTAGTGGAGAGAGAGACAAGGAAGGGATGGGGTGGGAAGCGAAGACCACCGCTCACACAGTCCACAAACCGAGTAATATGACCCGGAGGATGGTCAGGTATCGCTAGCCTGAGGTGTGACAAATTCCCACCCCGGGGGAAGCCTAAGAAATCTTATAAAACTAGCCAGCGCGGCTGGGCTAGTCCTCGATAGAGGATGGGGAGGGAGAACTCGAGTCGCCCCTACAACCGTCTGATAAGGGTCGGCTAAAAGGCCGGTCACAGTTACCTCGTCCGTGGGGGGAGGGGAAGGAGGATCTACAATGATTAGGGGGATGCCAGAGGGAGGGATGTCACCTAGCTCGGACCAGTCTATGTCACCTAAAGGTTCATCCCTAAGGCGGAGGGAGGAACCAGTAGCTCGCCCCGACCTACCCCCCGAATCCCCATCAGAAGAGGAAAGACCCTCCAAAAAAGAGTTCACGGCCGACTCGCCGGAAATATTTTGGGAATCCGAAGCAGACGACATAACTTGAGGAAAAGGGGAGGAAGAAGAAAAGGAAAAATATGTGTAAAACAAATCAAAAAGCTAAAGATGTTTAGATGAACATACCCATGGGATTGGGTGGAAGTTCGCCGGAGAAAGGTGGAGCAAACTTGTCGCCGGGGGCAGATAGCTGCGATTGCTAGGGTTGCCTGGGAATTTTTGCACCAGAGATTGAGGGTGTAAAATCGCGGAAGTGGTATAGGGGGGAAGAAGAAGACCTTTTATAGGAGGGAGGGGCAAAAACCGAGGAGGATAGGGACGATCTGGAGCGTCCGATGCCCTATCCGAAGGAACGGCTGGGATTTGGCACCGTCTTAGCCGACCTATGGCAGTCGACACTGCTTCGGCCACCGATTGGACATCTTGGAGGCAGGGAAAGGAAAAGACAGGTTAATTATAGCGCACAAAGTACGAAGAGCCTCGTTATCTGGGAATGGGAGTCCCTAGGATAGTTGCGTCAAGGTCGTCCGGTTGTAAACAAATCTTACTCTACTCGGTCTTACAGCTCGACTAGAGTAGGGGGGACTGGTTGATAGGACGTCGAATGTACGCTCACTGAAAACCCGGTTTAAAATATGGACCAATAAAGGTCCGACCTAGGTTCTTAGATAAGGAGATTACAACCCCAAGGTCCTTTAGAAGGTCGCCGACCTCGGGGGCTCCATTTAGCTGTGATATCTCATTAGATAAAGGCGCGACCTCGGAGGCCCCATTTAGTGTGACATCTTATAAGGGCGCCGACCTCGGAGGCCCCCGCCGACCTCGGAGGCCCCATTTAGCCGTGATATCTCTGTTAGAAGGGCGCCGACCTCGGAGGCCCTTGGCCGACCTATGATATCCGATAGTGTCGCCGACCTCAAAGGTCTCTCAAACTACGATTTGAATAGGGATGAGCCGACCTAAAACCATCGAACTCTTGGGAAAGAAGATCCCGACTCACCGGCGTAATCCCTAAGATCCAGGATTGAGAACCCATACCTTGCCAATCCCGAGATCCGAGGATTGAGAGCCCATACCTCGCAATCCCGGAAATCCAGGGATGGGAAATCGCAGCTTGAATCCCTGGATATCCGGGATTCTCTCTAGGAATCAGGAATCATCTCAGATAACAAGGCATCCTCCCTCCTATAAAAGGGAGAGAGGGGGTTCCTCAAGAAAAGACACACTTTGAGAATACAGCATTTTTTAGAGAGAGAAAGAAAAGAGAGTACTTCATATATCTTGGGTTTTCTTAGCTAAACTTCTAAGATTAACCCGGTTCTTGGTGGCCGATCAGCTCGGTTACATCAGTACCGAACCACAATATATCATCAATCACTCCGATGAGGAGTTTTATTACAACACACCCAAGATAATATCCGAATACAAGTATATTTTATATGGAGATAAAATATACAACACTGAATGAACTCAATATCCAAACAGAAATCTGCAGCGGAAATAAAATAAGGAAAACACGGTGAATGAAAGGACTGGGGCCCCCTACTAGTATCACTGGGACTCCTCGCCGTCAATGTTCTTTTCCCGTGCCTTAGCCTTGCCATGACCTGAAAACAATATCCCCCAACGGGGTCAGTTACACAGAACAACAATGCTCAAGAGTTGAATAAACACAATCATGATATATCTTAATTATGAAATGAAGCTGAAGAGAGGCATCATAGTATACCCATAATGGAATGTGCACGTGCACAAGACGGATGTCTGGACACACCCGCCATTGTACCTAATTAGTCTTACGGAGGTACATTACCGTGTGCACAGTCCAATGTGTCGGTGAACCCAACACATGACCATCACGTGCCCGACTAAAAATCCCACACATCCACACACGGCCGCGCAATATGAACCCAGAAGGTCATATGAACAAGAATGACCATGAAGAATAATAATGAATAACAATCCGACAAAGTCAAGAATGACTCACCGAGATGAAATGATAGTGAAATGAATGATAGCTCAATGAAATGATGGAACCGTCGTTCCTCGTGAATGAAGTGATTAATTGACAAATACAAGTCTCAATACGGTTAATACATTATAAATGAATTATGATTATGAATGAACAACAACGAAAGGAATGAAAATCCTTTTAACCGAGTAAGAATTAACTTACTCAACACCGGTGAACAATGTCCTTCCACGAACAACGTCCTAAATGAAATGTCGGTCGCTCGAACAACCTTGAATAACACAATTACCAACAATCCGTTCAACATACGAATCAAACACGAATATAACAAACTCAAAACGTCGATACGACTAAACCAAGTTCATTGGGGCATTATATCGAACACGTTGTAACCAATCTTTGATTGTTTACAATCAATCCTCAATTATACCAATATCAAATCCCCAAGGAGTGTTTCAAACCGACAAAACATCTACAATACAATCAAAAATTCAATATGAATATCCAAATTCGTGATTTCAACAACAACTAATCGAAACCCCCAAATCCAACTCAATATTCAAAGTGTTCTTGAATAACCTTTCAATAATCCGATGAATATTCATACATACTCATAATCATATGTATATCTCTTCATACAACATGATTATAACGTCCAAAACATCATATCTCAACACAAAATCGAAATCCAAGAGGTTTGATGAATATTACCTTTGAAGATCCAAGTACTTTGATTCGATGAACACGCGTTAGATCGACAATCCGAGCTTCACAACCGAATGAAAATGATGAAAATCGAGTACTCAAGTGATTGATGATGAAAAATTTCTCCCACAAACCCTCTCTCTCGGAACTAGGATGAAGAAATGGTGAAAATGAGGAAATCCCATCGGTCCACTTATATAAGTCCCAGGGACGCACGACCAACCCGCACGACCAAGTGTCCGTGCGTTCGGTCGTGCGTGAGGCTTCTGCCGTTGCTCTTAAGCGCCGAGCGCGCGCACGGCAAGAACTCGTGCGGCTGCTCGTGCGGCCACGACTCGAATCCGGGCCTCTTGCCCAAGATAACCGCAACACACGAGCACCGCGCACGAGCAGTTGCTCGTGTGGCCTGCTCGTGCGGCACTGACTCGACCACTGGGTCTCCTGCCCACTCCAGTCGCAACACACAAGCGTCGCGCACGAGCAGTTGCTCGTGTGGCCTGCTCGTGCGGCACCGGCTTCGGCCACTGGTCTCTGCCCAAACCGGCCGCCGCCGCACGAGCGCCACGCACGACCGGATGCTCGTGCGGCCACCTTTCGACAAGCGATTCGGCTATAACGATGCACCGAGTACAAAAATCACAGAATTAGAGAAGTACGGGGACAAAATCACGAGAATAATAAATATTACGCCGAACGGTGAACACAATTGAATGAGTATGAATGATGAGTTATCATTAATGAGTGAAAATTACTGAGTGACAATTACTGACTGATAATTACTGAATAAAAATGACTGAATTACAATCGGGTATTACAGTAATGACTAATTTGCATACATCAGAATTTTTAAATGCAATCAAGTGTTCTGGTATTCCAAGTCATCAACTACTACTAAAGGTGGGTACTCCAGTGATGCCATTGAGGAATATTTATCCTTCTCTTGGATTATGTAACGATATAAGATTGATTGTCACGAGGCTTGGTACACATGTGCTTGAAGGAAAAGTTATGACCGGAACTAATGTAGGTACAAAAGTGTTAATCCCCAGATTATCACTAACTCCATCTGATGCCAGATTACCTTTTAAATTTCAACGTCGTCAATTCCCTCTTGCAGTTTCATATGCTATGACAATTAACAAAAGTCGAGGACAATCACTCTCCAATGCATGCCTTTTCCTGCGCAAGCGAGTCTTTAGTCACGATCAATTGTATGTTGCTTTGTCAAGAGTAACAAATCGACATGGTTTAAAGATTTTGACATGCAATGGAGAGAAACAAGGTGGCAAATCAACTATTAATATTGTGTATAGAGAGGTTTTCAAAATCTTTAATTGTATATATTAAACTTCAATACGACAGTTGTGTACTTCATTGGAATTACTACTCAATGTTAGTAATTTATTACGTTCAATATTTACATGTGCTAAGCATATTCTATATCATCATTTTAATAATATATAATGCATATAATTAGTAATTATAATTAAAAATTTTTTGATGACGGGGAACCCGCAGTCGCTACTCTTCGAGTGCGCACTGGATAAACCCTCGGGTTGGACGTAATAGCATGCAAACTACGCCAACCAGGTAAACCACACTAAGCAAGCCCTGCATGACAGACTTAACCAAGAAAGTGTTGGTATGGGGAATCGAACTCGTGATCTTTCAGTCTCGTGCTCACCTACTCCACCAACTTGACTACCCTTGCAGGCATATGTTTTCAAAATATATTTTTGCGGCCGGCAATCGTACGGGTGGACGACTAGCCCGTGCAATCGTACCGGTGGACGACTAGTTTAAGCATAAAACAAACACCTCTGAATCTAAAGAATCCGTCGCGAAATAGATTAGCTCTTATGCATGACATCACCAAAAAAGGAACAGAAAAAAATTGCACTGTTGGAAGAAAATGAGTTAGTTGTATGTAATGAACAGCGCAGAGCAATTCTGCGTTTCATTCTTGAACAACTGCAGAACCCTCAGATCCCTCCAACAATTTCAAGCCCGAGCCACCAAAACGGGCCTCAATTCGAACGCTCTTGTCTCCGGAAAGTTACTCCTCCACTGCGCCGTTCATCTCACTGACGGCCTCGCCTATGCTCGCCGCCTCCTCCGTCACACCCCTAACCCCGACTCCTTCATGTACAACGCCCTCATTCGCGGCTTCTCCGACTCAGACACACCCCAGAATTCAATCTCCACGTTCTCTCTCATGCTCAAGAATTTGGATTCCCCCGTTGATAGTTTCTCCTTGGCATTTTCGCTCAAGTCGGCGGCCAATATGCGCTGTTTGCGAACAGGGGTTCAGCTCCATTGCCAGGCTTTGACGCGCGGGCTTAATACACATCTCTTTGTGGGTACGACGTTGATCAGTATGTATGCAGAGTGTGAGTGTGGTGAGTCCGCCGAAATTATGTTCGATGAAATTCCTGAACCAAATATCGTGACTTGGAATGCGCTAGTGATGGCTTTCTTTAGGTGTGCTGATATCGATGGTGCAGAGAGAATGTTTAATTCTATGCCTGCAAAGAACATGGCTTCTTATAATTTGATGCTCGCTGGGTACACGAAATTAGGGGAGTTTCAGTTGGCGAGGAAGGTGTTTGAGGAAATGCCGACAAGGGACGAGGTGTCTTGGAGTACGATGATTGCTGGGTTGGTACAACACCAGTGTTTTGATGAGGCGTTTAGTTGTTTTAGGGAGTTGCATAGGGTCGGGATAAGGCCTAATGAGGTGAGCTTGACAGGTGTTTTATCTGCGTGTGCACACTCTGGGACACTAGAGGTTGCAAAGACATTACATGGTTTTATTGAAAAAGTAGGCTTGGTATGTATTACTCCAGTAAATAACGCGCTCATAGACACTTATTCAAAATGTGGGAGTGTAGATATGGCTCGTTTGGTATTTCAGAGGATGCTGGGGGCAAAAAGTATTGTTTCTTGGACATCAATGATTGTGGGTTTGGCAATGCAAGGGTATGGTGAGGAGGCACTAAGTGTTTTTAATGAGATGGAAAAAGACGGGATAATTCCGGACGGGATTTCTTTCGTAGCGATTCTTTATGCATGTACTCATGCTGGTCTGGTTGAACAAGGGCATCATGTGTTTGATAAAATGACAAAAGTCTATGGAATTAAACCCGAAATCGAACATTATGGATGTATGGTCGATCTATACGGCCGGGCCGGTCAGTTATTGAAAGCGTATGATTTTATAACTCAGATGCCTATTCCGCCTAACACTATTATTTGGCGGACACTATTAGGAGCTTGCAGCTTTCATGGAAATTTAATTTTGGCAGAGAAGGCACAGAAAAGGCTCTCGGAGTTGGATCCCAACAATTCCGGCGATCATGTTTTATTATCGAACATTTATGCAGTTTTAGGGAAATGGAAGGATGTCGAGACAGTGAGAAGATCAATGGATGAGCTTAATATGATCAAAATTCCCGGTTGGAGTACGATTGAAGTGAACAAGGTTATGTATACTTTTGTAGCAGGAGCAAAACAAGATAATGTCACAAAAGAGGCTCACAAGAAATTAAAGGAAATAATGTTGAAGATTAGAGTCAAAGGAGGTTATGTTCCGGAAGTATCTGGTGTTCTGCACGATATTGAAGAGGAAGAAAAGGAAGACGCGGTTATTGCACATAGTGAGAAATTGGCCGTTGCTTTCGGAATGGTGAAATTGGCCAAGGGTGGTATTATAAGAATTGTGAAGAACTTGAGAGTTTGTAAGGATTGTCATAATGTAATGAAATTGATCTCTAAGGTTTATGGTTTGGAGATTATGCTAAGAGATAGAAGCCGATTTCACGCTTTCACGAACGGGACTTGCTCCTGCAGAGATTACTGGTGAAGTGATTAACGGATGGGAGTCGCGGATTATAGAGACGGATATTGCTTTCTAGAATGATCTTTGACAAAGCTTTTGGGGTTCCTTTGATTGAGTAGTAGGTTTAGCATTAAGTTAGAGTGGAGGGGAAAAGAGCTTGAAAGGAATAAGAAAATGAACAAACATCAGATGAGAATAGGGTGAATTACGAAAACTATCCTTGAGGGTTAGTCTCTAATTACACATGCACAAAAGAACTACTTTTTCAAAATTCCAAATACCCCTTATACTTTACAAATGCATCCACAATAGGGCAATGGCAGATCTTGGGGATTGCCCCATCCCCCATCTCCCCAATTTTTTTCTTTTCTAAAATTACAAATTCTTGTAGTAATTTTATATTTGTGTATAAATTTATAAGGATTTCTTCCTCCAAATCTTCGAACCCGCCCCCATAATTTTGCAAAAATATAGTACTAAATATTGTAGTATCTATAATATAAAGGACAGTGGTGTTTTTTGGTCGTCATAGTCTGCACAAGAAAAGACTATTGTACCCTTCCTCTCTTCCCTTCACTTACTGATATCAAAAAATATTCAACAACAATAAATATTATAACATATTCTTAGAATATTAAATTAAATTTAAGTAAAGAGACAATTAATTTTCAATTTTTTTATGAGGATCTCTGACGGAATTCCGATGGATCAGTTTTTTCTGGCAGAGCCGCCGGTCGCTGGCAGACCTCCGGCGGGCGGACAATTTTTTTCTTTTTTTTTTTTTTTTTAATGTCAGGCAGTCGGCCTGGTTTTCCGCGGGCCATCGTCGGCGGACCTCTTGCGACCGGTCATTTTTTTTAATGTCAGGCCAATAGAATTTTGGAAACCAACATATTTTTTCTAGTAAGTAATCTGCTAATTTAATTATTTTAATTTAATTATATCACTGCTACCGTGCTATTATGGCACGGGTAATCTCTAGTATAAAGCACAATTATATTTTTTTGGTGGTAGTGTGCACCTGAAAATATTATTTTACCCCTCATTCCTTCTTCCTTTTTCTTTGTGTTGAAATTAATATTACTTAATAATATTATCAAAAAATGTTTAACAATAAAATTAAAAAAAACTCTTAAAACATTAAATTAAATTAAAGGGATAATTGATTTTCGAAAAAAAACTTTATTTTAAGAGAATCTTCGACAGACCTCCGGCCGATCAGTTTTTTTGACAGGGTCGTCAGTCGCTGGAGACCTTCGGCGGCCGTCTATTTTTTTTTTTTTTTACAACAGTCCACCGGCCTGCTTTCTGGCGGACTTTCGGTGACCGGCCAATTTTGTTTTTTGTTTTTTTCACGCCAAGCCGACGACCTGCTTTCCGGCGGGCCACCGGCGGCGGCCGACGGAACTTGGGCGATCGGCTTTTTTTAATGCTATTCCGCTCCTCATCTAACTAAGGCTCTCTTAAAGCCCATTCATCGTTTCACCGACCGGTCTGCTTTCCCGCGGACCTCCACCGACCTGTCAATTTTTCTTTTTTTTTTTTTTTTGGCTCGAGTGACTGTTGTTTGTCGAAGGACGTCGTTCGTTTGAGGGGAGACTATTTTTCGCCTTCGGGATTGAGGCAAGTTATCTTGCTTGGTTATAATGATAAACGATTCTTGTAAATGTTGTACATTTCATGTATGTGTAATGCATCATGAATCTAAGATTCATATCGAGGATTTATTGTTGATCGTGTTGATCATTTCGTTGTGCGGTTGTAACCCCAAGTTGATATTGTTGATCGCGTTGATTGTTGTTGTCACTTCAGTGAGTTTCTTTGATCATTGTTGGATATGTTGATCACTTGAGTTTCATCGTCATGTTGTATTGTGACATTTATGGAATCATATCGACATGTCGGTTGGTTATGTATATGATTTTTAATCGGGCACATATGGTTATGTGTTGATGTTTCCACAATGGATCGTGCACGTGAGACGATTACTTCGTGAGACTAATTAGGTACATTGTCCCCGTATATCCTGAAGATTCTGTATACACAGTGGACATATGCACGGACATATTTATGGGTCGGGCATACTATGATGTCTGTCTTTGAGCCATATTTAATTGGTCGTTCATGCACCATGTGTGATTGGGTATGTCCAACAGTTTGCGTTTGGTTGTTCATATGCTCGAGGGCTATGTTCGATAGTCGAGTTTATTTGAGTAAGGTTTGTTGTATGTGATTTGTGTAACATTTTGAGATTTATTATCATGTATATCTGACCAGGTCGAGGGAAGACACGTGGGGAGCATCGTGACAGCGAAGGGTTTGAATGATACTAGTTTGGGGGCCTCGAGCTTGCTTTTCTGCAGTTATGATTGAATCGTGTATTTTTAATTCCGCTTTATTGTGTTTCTCTTCAGTTGTATTATTTTGGATATACTACATCTTCATATTGTTTATACTTGTATTTTGAATCCTGTGTACTGTGGAAATTTACAGTCGTATGATGTATAAACTCCTTGTCAGAGTGTTGCTTAATATTATGTCGTTCGGTACTGTAGTTATATTAAAGTTGGTAAGTGTATTTGTATCACCTGGTGGGTCCCAGTTTGGAGTCCACGGTTGTAACACCCCCAAGACATTTAGGGCATATTACAGCGTCATGGACCCAACACTTTGAATCCACCAGGCTAACATACGACTCAACCACGCTCGACCAACGACAGACATTACAAACTAAATACACCGACACGTAATGAAGGTACACAATATTAAACAAACGGTTCTCATACGACATTACTCAATAACCAAACGTCTTCCCAAATTGGGACTAAGAGTAAAACAACTCAATTAAAATGAAGGAAGTACTCGAGTACTGAGATAGACGACATAATTAATAAATTTAAAAGATAAGACATCAACGAACGACCATCGAACATAATCACCCTTGCCCATCATCCTCGTACTATCTGCATGCTCGTTTGCCTCCATGACCTGTACCTGAAATACAAAAGTATTTCCCCCATTTAAGGGGTTAGCGACAACAGCTAGTGCAAGTACAATCCATTTGAACTACCATTCTAATCAGATGAAATATGTGCCAAAAATCATTTTAGAAAACATTTATATTCCGGAATATTACGGTGCACATGCACAAAACACAGTTCTCCAACAAAATATTTCAAAGGTTAATCGTTGGTCCGAGACTCACGGCCACCGTACCACGCAGAGGCCCCGTCGGACCATCCCTGGGTGATTAACCCCAGTTCATGATACGCATACACACGGCACTACGTATCCCCAGAGGCCCGATCGGACCATCCCTGGGTGAACATACGCATTCACATCCACAACATACACGGGAAGCCATAATTCAAATACTAGAATATGCAAACGAATGTAAAGTACTTGCCTTTGAGACATCTTCGACGAGACGGAAATTAAATGACGATTAGGAATGGCCCGGAGTGACAACGTCTGTTCCTAGATGAATAGTTAACACGAATCAGTCCTAAACGACGTCTACAATCGAACGGAATACGACCACAACTCTGATTACAACCATAACCATACACGTATGATAAATACGAGCGAGGGTTTTCACAAAACCTCCCCAAATCAACAATCCACGGATTAAACACGACGGAATAGGATTGGGAACCACCCAATAACAATAATCGATAAGAAATATTACGACATAAACGAACAATCCGAGTTTAGAAAGACAAAACACGAAAAAAACCCAAAATTGACAAGGTTAGGGTTCTAAATCAAAATACCTTGGATTAAGGTGGAGAAGATGGATTAAGATGATGATGCACTTCACTTGGAACACAATAATCGATCTCTCAAGGAGCTCCACGGATTACTCTACAAGAATCGATCCAAGAATGCTCACAGGAACTCAATCGCGGACAAAGGGAGGAAAAGAAGAAGAATGACGCGATTAAATCTGTTCAGGTTTTTAAATACCTGAATGCATCATTACATACGTTAACATGGTGAGGTTAACGTACGTTATGCCTTTTACATACGTAACATTCATATGTTAACGTACGTAAGGGCTCGGCAGAAACTTGGTAGAACCTTCTGCCCAAAACACTGAGGACAATCACGTACGTTAACTCTAAGGCTTAACGTACGTTATATACGCATCGATAGCGTACGCAAGAAAGCATAAATAACGTACGTTATTCATGCAACAGTTCAACACTGCTGAATGCAGTTCGTTGCTCAGGAAAGTACGAAGTCGAAACGCAACAAGGATAGAATCCAAAAACATAAATACGAAGTATTCGCGACGACGAAGCTAAGTGCTGAAAGAAAGTACGGTTCCGACTACCGGAATATTCGAATATGACAAAGGGGGTAAAATTCCCTAACCTTATAGGAATTTACAAAACGACCCGAAACGTTCGAAAATCACGACACGACATCGTATTATCAAACCGAAACTCGCAACATGAATAACTCAACCACACGGACTCATGGAAACAAAGAAACAACGAAATTGAACGAGTTTTACGAGAATCGAACATATATGCGAACATAACACAAAGCGAATTACGTAAAAACACCTCCGAAACTCGTCCAAATGGAAAAACACCAAGAACAGAATAGATTCAAAATGTTGAAATGATTACAAGCGAGTTGTTAAAATTAGGCATGCGCCAAAAAGAGAAACTGCTAAAAAAATAGGAAGTACGGATATTATATTCTCCCCCTCTAAAAATAAGTTTCGTCTTGAAACTTAAGGATAAAAAAACTTGGGGTATCTCGCATGCATATCCTCTTACAATTCCCACGTCGCTTCCTCCACTCCATGCCTCGACCCGAGTTCCAAAATTCTCACTGACCTCTCCTCAAACGTAACATCCTTCTCGATCTCCACATCCCCGAAGTTGATAACGTGAGTCAAGTCTGGAACATACTTCCTCAATTGAGAAATGTGAAATACACTATGCACATGGCTCAATGACGGGGGTAATGCCCAACGGTAAGCCAACTCGCCAACTCTCTCTAATATCTCAAAAGGTCCAATATACCTAAGACTAAGCTTCCCCTTTTTCCCAAAACGAAAAACTCCCTTCGACGGAGACACTCTTAACAAGACATGATCCCCTACCTCAAACTCCAAGGGCCGGCGTCTAACATCCGCATGAGCCACCAGCATTCTCTCTCTAATCAACTCGACTTTCCTCCTAGTCTTCAACAAAAGATCCTGCTCGGTACCAACTAAATCGGATGACTCATTCCAACATATTGGTGATCGACAGCGTCATCCATAAAGCGCCTCATATGGTGACATCTTAATCGACGCATGCCAGCTATTATTATAAGTAAACTCGATGAGGGCCAGATGTTCCTCCCAATCACTACTCCAGTCTAGCGCACATGCGCGCAACATATCCATGAACGTCAGAATGGTACGCTCGGATTGTCCATCGGTCTGAGGATGGAAAGATGTTCTCAAACACAAACGTGTTCCCAAAGCCTTATGTACCGCCTGCCAGAAATGCGATACAAACCGACCATCCCTATCCGAAATAGGTCTACCATGAAGCCTCACGATATGCGCAATAAAAATACGAGCCAATTTTCTGGACCCCAAGTATCCTTGATGCCCAGAAAATGTGCTGACTTAGTTAGTCGATCCACGATCACCCAGACATATTCATTCCCGTCTTCATCCTCGGCAAATTTGTGATAAAATCCATAGAGATGTCTGTAACACCCCTACATCCCATTGGGTTATTACAGTGCCGTAAACCCCATACCAGGAGATCCACTAGGTGAACACGACTAAAATACATAAAATTAACCAACAAGGGAAATCACAGTCTCTACTATAATATCCGACACAATATTCCGATAAGGAATTTCAACGACAGCGATGGGCCAACATGGCTAAAATTAAAAATACAAGAACATCCACGAGCATCTGCTCGGGTAATACATAATGACAATGACTGACAAACTGAAGGACACTCCAACTAACTGACCAACATGAACAACTCGGACTAGTATCGCTCGAATGCCTCGTCGCCATCGTCATGCCCCTATGTCTCAACTCTCTCCTTGCAAGCACCTAAAACATGAAAACATGTTCCGCCTCCACGGGGTTAGTCATCCAGATAATGAACATCAAATACATGTATAACATGATATGCATCCAAAGGCAGAATGAAATGGTACAATGATAATAATAATAATACGAGATGCTCACAAACCAAGGTAAGAACCGAGCATTCATGAAACACTATGCCCACGGCATACTATTAGTACCTGTTCAACAGATTAGAACATAAGTGCCCAACGACGAATCATAAACATAAAACACCATGATGAATTATACGAATGTGAACCAAACCAGAACTGAATTAAATATGAATCACAATGCCCGAAGACTCCAACGAAAATACCAAGACATCACAAAGGCCTGAAAGCCACTCAGGCGAAGCTGTCAAATATCATAATAGCCCAAAGTCAAAACAGCCCGAAGCTGTATCAATGAGGGACGAAGCCACGACATGAAGCCGTATCACAATGAGGGCCGAAACCACGGCATGAAGCCGTATCACAATGAGGGCTCAAGCCACGGCACGAAGCCGTATCACAATGAGGGCCAAAGCCACGGCACGAAGCCATATCACAATGAGGGCCGAAGCCACGGCACGAAGCCGTATCACAATGAGTGCCGAAGCCACGGTACGAAGCCGTATCACAATGAGGGCCGAAGCCACGGCATGAAGCCGTATCACAATGAGGTCCGAAGCCACAGCACGAATCCGTATCACAATGAGGCCATCTAATGGCCATGACCTACTGAAATGTAGGATTTGGGGACCCAACCAAGAAGATTCAAGCCCCAAACTTACCCATAATGAGCACTAGCCGAGACTAGCCTCCAAAACACAATTAGTCACAAACAGAAACGATCCAAAGATTACCGAATTCACAAGAATGATAGTGTGCTGCCTTGAGTCGGCCAACACGATGATGGTAACTCACGGATGGGCACCGTCCTCGACAGTCCCAATTCAATACCTCGATTGCCTTAGAATGGCCAACCGATAGCAATGATCAACGGATGGAAAATACCTCGATTGCCTTAGAATGGCCAACCGATAACAATGATACAATGAATGACTCAATACCTCGATTGCCTTAGAATAGCCAACCGATAACAATGATGCAGCAGATGATTCAATACCTCGATTGCCTTAGAATGGCCAACCGATAACAATGATGCAATAAATGACTCAATACCTCGATTGCCTTATAATGGCCAACCGATAACAATGATGCAGCGGATGATTCAATACCTCGATTGCCTTAGAATGGCCAACCGATAACAATGATGCAGCGGATGATTCAATACCTCGATTGCCTTAGAATGGGCAACCGATAACAATGATTACAACAATGTCTTAGATCGACATCAATATCAACAACAACAATCGATACATCGATACCGCGAACCGGCTATCAACAATAATATTAACAACGAGTATCCCAATGCCTTGAACCAGCCATTAACGAACAATAATAAACATTTGGCATAATTTCCGAGGAGTATCGTATCGAACGATCCCTTAATATCAATGAACTCATGAAGAGACTAAGTCTCAGAATGATACAACACATTCATACACATATGTCATAACATTAATCTCATTGACTAGTACAAGTATAAAACTTGCCTCAAACCGACGACGAGAAAGTCATTCCACGATGAACGTCCTTAATGGAAATATCGGCCGCTTGAACAACCTTGAATAACATAAGTACCAACAATTCGCTTAATATACGAATCAATCATGATCATAACCAACTCGAAAGTCGATACAACACTACCCAAACTCATTGGGGCAATTTTAACAAACACGTTGTAAACAATCTCCCATTGTTTACAACCAATCCCAATTATATCGATACCAAAACTACAATGAATGATTCAATCCAACAACATGTCATTAATACCATCAATAATCCAATAGGAATACTCCATTCGAGATTACGACAACATCTAGTCGAAACCCCCAAAATTCCAAAGTCAACACCTAAGGTGTTCTTGAACAAATCCCCAAATATTCAAAAATTCCAAAAATTACATCAATGAATCTATAAGAATACAAGTATCCAAGGTAGATAATCCATATTCAACATATTCTAACATTATAGGAAGCTAACTCGAAGAGATCGGGAAGAAAACCTTCAAATCCCAAAATTCAAGATTCAATGAAAAGTTACCTTGATTTGGAGTGATGGAGCGGATTAAATGTTGATTAATCTGCACTAGGAGCTTGAAGATGATGCTAGATGATTGCAGCTCAAAGAACTCTCTGCGAATCGCCCAAAATCACCAGGAATGGTTGAGAAATGAAGAAATGACGGAATGAAGAGTGAAGTGTCCAATTTATACAAATCCCGGCTTAGCGCGTGCTATCTCTTGTGATTAACGTGCGCTAGAGGGTTCACCGGGTAGTCCAGTGAACTCTGCATGCCGCGTTAGCATGCGCTACGAACTTGGTAGCGTGCGCTAACGCCTTATCTTAGTGTGTGTTAACCTTGTGTTAGCGTGCGCTACCTGATAGTTGATGTCCAGAATATTGAAGTCCAGAACCCACTGTCCTCCGCCTGCTTGCCTTAGCGCGCGCTACTAAGATGACTTAGCGTGAGCTACCAGTACAATTAGCGTACGCTATTATCCACTTATAGCGTGCGCTACGAATTTCCAATTTCAGTCCAATACCTACTGGACTGTCTGCCTCAATTGCGCTAGCGTGCGCTAATGCTGATGCATAGTGTGCGCTACCTATACTCCATTAGCGCATGCTAACAAGAGTACGTAGCATGTGCTATCTCACATACAGAATACCAAAATATGATGATGATGATGATGATGATGATGACAACATTCTCATCTCGATCACAAACACTGATGAATGACGAATAACAACTGATACATGATTCTAAAGTACGCCGAACGGTGAACATAATTGAATGAATATGAATGGTGAATGATTATTACTGAGCGAAAAATTTCTGAGTGACAATTACTGAATGTTAATAAATGAATTCACAACCGGGTATTACATACTCCCCCCCTTAAAAAGAGTTTCGTCCCCGAAACTAAGGGTACACAACTCGGGATATGAACTATCCATCATGATCTGAAAACAACATCTCTAGGAATACTCCTCAATACGGACCATGAAGAATAAAAATGATTAGAATCCGACAAAGGTCAAGAATGACTCAACGAGGTGAAATAATAACGCAATGAGTGATAGCTTAATGAGATGATTGGAACTGTCGTCCCTCATGAATTGAATGATTAGTTGATAATTATAAGTCTCAACATGATTGATATATGATGAATGAATTATATGAATGAATGAATAACAACGAAAGGAATGATTATCCTTTAACTGAGCAAGAATTAACTTGCTTCAATACCGGTGATGAATGTCCTTACCTCTGGTTCTCGAAGCCTGATAGGACCCCTTGGATGACGCACGAGTTGGAGTAACAAACTCCCTCGAGGCTTGTGAGCCCTCTCGAGATCTATCGGCACTACAACTCCTGCAGTATTTCCGTAGGTATCCCTGCCTCCCACACAGAAAAGAAACAATAGCTGGAACCGTACACCGAATACTAACGCGCCCTGCTGAATCATATTTAAAGCAAACAACAGTCGAACTCGTCGTCTGAGAGGAAGATGCTTTCCCAGCATGAAGGCGACTAGAAAATGACCTCTTGGACGCCGGAACCCGATGTCCCTCTGAACGAACCGACATCCTAGTCCTCCCACCAGAAGAAACTGAAGGGTACTTCTGAGTAAGCTCGTTGATCAAAAGCTCTGCTCCAAGAGCCTTCTCGATGAACTCACTAGGTGAATTACAATTGTGATTGAACAACTGCATCCTCAACTGCAGATTTAGCCTCTTGCTAAAATACTTGATCATATCCGCCTCAGTACGAATAGCAGATGAAGCAAACTGAAGTAGTCCCTGAAACTTCTCAGCAATGACAATAACATCCTCGTCATCGACGGATTCGGGGTTCAAAACCTCATACAGCTTGGCTTCACGAAGTGGAGCCGGATAATACCTCTCTAACATGAGAGTCTTGAATTTACTCTAAACACAATCACGATCGATGGGTTTCATAGAAAGACACCACGAATAAGCGCCCTTACTCAAGTAATAAGCCACTATTGCCACCTTACTCTCTTCCGGACACTGAACCATTTCGAAGAGTTTATCAAAATGCTCAAGCCAATGAATAATATCAGCTGGTTCCGACGAACCCTCAAAAGTAGGCGGCCTCTGACGAGAGATATCGCCAACAATCTAACTCACTCCTCCAGTCTGTCCATGAAACGGCACCTGGAATCCCTGTTGCGGTGGGCCACGAACAATCAAGGTCTACATGGTCTCCACTATCTGCATCATTGGAGTCATTTGGGCCATCATGCCCTGCATACATATGAATGGGTCCACCCGAACGCCCTCCGATTGAGCTGCATCTTGGGTATGACTCCCTGACAGTGAATGATTATCTGTCGGTGAATGAGTAGCATCACTAACTGATGAACTGATGTTATCTCTTGCGTTCGCGCGGGCATTCACACGAGATCCCAGGTTTTGGCCCGCACCGCGGACTCTTCCCCTGCATCCTCTGACAGCTCTATCCATTCTAAAGCAGGAAGGTCACATGATAATTATAGATCTCGCATGAAGATCGCATTATGATTACATTACGGAATGATAATAATGAACATACACGCTTTAACACAATGAATGCATTAATAATGCAATAAAATGATCGTCGACATGATGCCGGAATATGATAAGATCGCATGAAATATCAAGTGAGATGACATGATTATCTGATGAAATTCCTGAAATGATTACCTTGAACAAGTTAACAGATTGATAAATCGGTCCACAAGATCAGCAACTGAGCAATGAGATTGACTGAGTGATTAATGAATTGACATGATCGACAAGATCAAAATGATGATTGAGAATTATTGAATGATGAATGAGTTGATCCTTATCGCTTGCACAGGTCACACATGCTCCAAAACAATTAGTCATGAATCAATCGTAACACTAATGTCACATATAGGTTTCAACAAAACATGTATAATCAATGACATAATGAATGTATGAACATAAAGAGAATCAAGTCCTTACACAGGCCATACGAAGCTTCGAGGTCTTGCGATACTAGTCTTCACTGACGACGACTCAATGAATGAATGACTCGTGCAGTCGTACAAATTTCACGACTCACAAAAGCCGACTGTCCAGATTGTCATAACCTGAAAGTCCCACTACTACCGCATCGGTAGAGCCACATAACTCACATATCAGGGTATCTCACAACCCAAAGCTCTGATACCATCTTCTGTAACACCCCCACATCCCATTGGGTTATTACAGTACCGTGGACCCCACACCAGGAGATCCACCAGGCGAACACGACTAAAATACATCGAATTAACCAACAAGGGAAATCACAGTCCCTACTATAATATCCGACACAATATTCCGATAAGGAATTTCAATGAAAATGATGGGCCTACATGGCCAAAAATAAAAATACAACAACATCCACGAGCATCTGCTCGGGTAATACATAATGACAATGACTGACAAACTGAAGGACACTCCAACTGACTGACCAACATGAACAACTCGGACTAGTATTGCCCGAATGCCTCGTCGCCATTGTCATGCCCTTGTGTCTCAACACTCTCCTCGCAAGCACCTAAAACATGAAAACATGTTCCGTCTTCACGGGGTCAGTCATCCAGATAATGAACATCAAATACATGTATAACATGATATGCATCCAAAGACAGAATGAAACGGTACAATGATAATAATAATACGAGATGCTTACAAACCAAGGTAAGAACCGAGCATTCGTGAAACACTATGCCCACGACATACTATTAGTACTTGTTCAACAGATTAGAACATAAGTGCCCAACGACGAATCATAAACATAGAACACCATGATGAATTATATGAACATGAACCAAACCAGAACTGAATTAAATATGAATCACAATGCCCAAATGGCTCCAACGAAAATACCAAGACATCACAAAGGCCTAAAATCCACTTAGCCGAAGTTGTCAAATAACACAATGGCCCGAAGTCAAAATATCCCGAAGTTGTATCAATGAGGGCCGAAGCCAGGGCACGAAGCCATATCACAATGAGGGCCGAAGCCACGGCACGAAGCCGTATCACAATAAGGGCCGAAGCCACGGCAAGAAGCCGTATCACAATGAGGGCCGAAGCCACGGCATGAAGCCGTATCACAATGAGGGCCAAAGCCACGGCATGAAGCCGTATCACAATCAGGGCTGAAGCCACGGCACGAAGCCGTATCACAATGAGGGCCGAAGCCACGACACGAAGCCGTATCACAATGAGGCGATCCAATAGTCGTGACCTACTGAACTGTAGGTGTTGGGAACCCAACCGCGAAGGTTCAAGCCCCAAACTTACCCATAATGAGCACTAGCCGAGACTAGCCTCCAAAACACAATTAGTCACAAACGGCAACGACCCAAAGATAACCGAATTCACAAGAATGATAGTGTGCTGCCTTGAGTCGGCTAACACGATGACAGTAACTCACGGATGGGCACCGTCCTCGACAGTCCCAATTCAATACCTCGATTGCCTTATAATGGCCAACCGATAACAATGATACAATGAATGACTCAATAACTCGATTTCCTTAGAATGGCCAACCTATAACAATGATGCAGTGGATGATTCAATACCTCGATTGTCTTAGAATGGCCAACCGATAACAATAATTACAACAATGTCTTAGATCGACATCAATATCAACAATAAAAATCGATACATCGATACCACGAACCGGCTATCGACAATAATATTAACAACGAGTATCCCAATGCCTTGAACCGGCCATTAACAAACAATAATAAATATTTGGCATAGTTCCCGAAGAGTATCGTATCGAACAATCCCTTAATATCAATGAACTCATGAAGAGACTAAGTCTCGAAATGATATAACATATTCATACACATATATAATAACATTAATCTCATTGACTAGTACAAGTATAAAACTTGCCTCAAACCGACGGCGAGAAAGTCCTTCCACGATCAACGTCTTTAATGGAAATATCGGCTGCTCGAACAACCTTGAATAACATAAGTACCAACAATTCGCTTAATATACGAATCAATCATGATCATAACCAACTCTAAAGTCGATACAACACAACCAAACTCATTGGGGCAATTTAACAAACACATTGTAAATAATCTCCCATTATTTACAACCAGTCCCAATTATATCGATACCAAAACTCCAATGAATGATTCAATCCAACAACAAGTCATTAACACCATCAATAATCCAATATGAATACTCCATTCGAGATTACGAACACATCTAGTCGAAACCCCCAAAATTCCAAAGTCAACACCCAAGGTGTTCTTGAACAAATCCCCAAATATTTAAAGATTCCGAAAATTACATCAATGAATATGTAAGAATACAAGTATCTAAGGTAGATAATCGTTATTCAACATATTCCAACATGATAGCAAGCTAACTCGAAGAGATCGGGAAGAAAACCTTCAAATCCCGAAATTCAAGATTCAATGAAAAGTTACCTTGATTTGGAGTGATGGAGCGGATTAAATGTTTATTAATCTGAACTAGGAGCTTGAAGATGATGCTAAGATGATTGCAGCTCGAAGAACTCTCCGCGAATCGCCCAAAATCGCCCAAAATGGTTGAGAAATGAAGAAATGACGTAATGAAGAGTGAAGTGTCCTATTTATACAAATCCGAGCTTAGCGCGCGCTATCTCCTGTGATTAGAGTGCGCTAGCGGGTTCACCGGGTAGTCCAGTGAACTCTGCATGCCACGTTAGCATGCGCTACGAACTTGGTAGCGTGCGCTAATGTCTCATCTTAGCGTGCGTTAACCTTGTATTAGCGTGCGCTACCTGATAGTTGATGTCCAAAATATTGGAGTCGAGAACCCACTGTTCTCCGCCTGCTTGCCTTAGCGCACGCTACTAAGATGACTTAGCGTGCGCTACCAGTACAATTAGCGTACGCTATTATCCACTTATAGCGTGCGCTACGAATTTCCAATTTCAGTCTAGTACCTACTGGACTGTCTGCCTCAATTGCGCTAGCATGCGCTAATGCCGATGCATAGCGTGCGCTACCTACACTCCATTAGCGTGCGCTAACAAGAGTACATAGTGTGCGCTATCTCACACACAGACTACCAAAATATGATGATGATGATGACAACATTCTCGTCTCGATCTCAAACAGTGATTAATGACGAATAACAACTGATACACGATTCTAAAGTACGCCGAACGGTGAACATAATTGAATGAATATGAATGGTGAATGATTATTACTGAGCAAAAAATTTCTGAGTGACAATTACTAAATGATAATAAATGAATTCATAACTGGGTATTACAATGTCCTTCCACTTTCATTCCGGAATGGGAAGGGTTTCAACAACTCGGCTGGCCGCTGATGCTCGATTTTGACTTGCTGACAAGTCAAAAACTTAGCCACAAAATGTACTACCTCATTCTTAATGTCATTCCACCAGAAATTCTTCCTCAAATCTTTGTACATTTTACTCGAGCCCGGATGGACTGAGTAAGGTTACGCATGAGCCTCCCGCATAATGCCCTGTCTCAATTCCAAGTCGTTCGGAACACATAACCGACCTTGGAATCTCAACACACCATCTCCATGAACCACAAATCCCGGGGCTTTCCTCTTCACCACATTCTCATGGAGTTGAATAAACATCGGATCTTCTGACTGTCTCGATTTAATGTCGTCGACCAGAGACGAAGAGATTTCGAGAGCGTACAACTGCCCAGTATTCCCTGGTAACAAAACCTCAATACTCAACCCCATCAACTCTCGCTGGAGCCTTGGTTGATCCATGAGTAACTCAAGTGCCCGAAGCGATACCGATTTCCGAATCAAGGCATCTCCCACAATATTTGTCTTGCCCGGATGATAGAGAATTTCGAGATTGTAATCCTTGATTAGCTCCAGCCACCTCCTCTGTCTCATATTCAATTCCTTCTGGGTGAAAATATATTTCAGGCTCTTGTGATCGGTGAAAATCTGACACGATGAGCCATACAAGTAATGACGCCAAATTTTCAACGCAAACACAACTGCAGCTAACTCAAGATTATGAGTAGGGTAATTCAACTCATACAGTTTCAATTGACGGTAAGCATAGGCAATCGTCTTCCCATGCTGCATGAGCACACATCCAAGTCCTTGGCCTGAGGCATCGCTATAAACTGAAAAGCCCTCATTACCCCACGGTAAGGCCAAGACGGGAGCGGTAGTCAATCTCTTCTTAAACTCTTCAAAACTCTTCTGCCTCTCATCGGTCCATACAAACTTCTCTGACTTCTGCAATAACTGAGTAAGCGATCGAGGGAGTTTATAGAACCCCTCGACAAACCTTCAATAATACCCCGTCAAACCCAAAAAACTACGGACCTCCTTCACGTTCTTGGGCAGCGCCCAATCCAACACTGCCTCTATCTTGTGTGGATCCACACGAACACCCTCGACCGAGATCACGTGACCGAGAAACATAACCTCCCGCAACCAAAACTCGCACTTTGAGAACTTCGCGTAAAGGCGCTGAATTATCAAGATTTCCAACACGATATGCAGATGACGTGCATTCTCCTCCTCGCTCCTCGAGTAAATCAGAATATCATCGATAAAGACAACTACACACTTATCGAGATATTCGATAAAGACCTTATTCATTAGTTGCATGAACACGGCTGGGGCGCTGGTTAGCCCGAACGGCATAACCACAAACTCATAATGGTCGTATCTCGTCCGAAAGTCCGTCTTCGGAATATCAGAATCCTTCATTCGGAGTTGATAATACCCCGATCTCAAATTAATCTTCGAGAACACAGTCGCTCCCTGCAACTGATCAAACAAGTCGTCAATCCTCGGAAGCGGATACTTGTTTTTGATGGTCACTTTGTTCAACTCTCGGTAGTCGATGCACAAACGTAGTGACCCATCCTTCTTCTTCACAAACAGGACTGGTGCGACCCAAGGCAAAGCCCTTGGTCTAATGTAACCCATGTCTAGAAACTCTCCCAACTGATTATTCAACTAAAGCATCTCGGTAGGCACCATGTGATATGGCATTTTCAGAATTGAAGCTGCACCCGGCTCTAAATCAATGGTGAACTCAACCTCACGGTCTGGTGGTAAACTCGGCAACTCATCTGGAAAAATGTCAGGGTACTCATTTACTATCGGAATAGATTAGATCTCAACCCCCCCTTCTTCAGATCTCAAAGCATAACACCAATAACCAGTGCAACCTCCTCGAAGGAGTCTCACCGCTTTCATAGCGCTGATCAAGAATTTCTGACTACTCCGTTTGCATCCCACAAAGGAGTGTTTAGTACCCTCAGGGGCTAACATCGAAATGGTCCTCACTCTATAATTCATGATCGCCCCATGTCGATCCAACCAATCCTCACCAAGAATCAAATCCTCATCATTAATGTCTACCACAATCTGAATAGAAGACCAATCCCTCCCCACGATACTCACCGGAAATTCTCTAACCTCACGATTCCCCATAATACTATCTCCACTAGACAGTTTAACAACAAACGATTCACATGCAACTAGACAATCAACATGCAGACAATGCACACAATCCAAAGAGATGAAAGAATGCATAGCACCAAAATCGAATAGCACGGAAACATGATGGTCAAGGATGTGAATGGTACCTGTAGCCATTGTCGCTTCGGGATCTCCAGCTCATCTCATCTCATACACACGGGGCGGAACAGACCCTGCACTAGAAGCTCCCCCTCTAGAGGACTGTCCATGTCCTCGACCTCTGCTAAAACTCTGCTGAGGCTTATTTGCTGTCGGAGCCTGATTTATGCTCGGTTCTCCCGCAGCGGAGGCTGACACCTGAGTAACTGGTGCCCGACTCGCATATCCACAATACTTAGCACGATGCCCCATACGACCGCAATTAAGATACTGTAGCAGTAGCTTGTCACACTCATTCATCACTTGTCCCGAACGACTACAGTTAAAGCAAGTATGGCCACGAGCAGGAACAATCGGAGCAGACTTAGAACCGTGGCCTCGACCGAATGACGAGGACTGATTCTCAAGGGCTCGTGAACCAGACTGCGTCTTATGATGCCCGCCAGACTTACCTCCCGAAAACTGACTGGAAGTCTTTTGTTTCTTACCCTCTGCTGCCACCTCTGTCGCAGAAAAAGACATCTCACAGGCCATCGCCTTGTTCTGATAGTCTTTCAAAGTTATACACACAAGACCTGACATGTAGTGGCGAACCCTTGGCTTCATCTGCATGTCGAAGTGGCAGATCTTATCTTGCTCATCTCGAACTTGATTCCTCACATAATGTAGCTGCTGATTGTAGTCCTTGATTGCCTGTGAGAACATCCTGAGGTTTTGCTTCAAAGAAGGCTCGAATCCTTCCCTCTTTCACTGACCATGGAAAATATTCATCCTCCACCAATTCTCAAAAATCGTCTCACGTAACTGCCCGGTCACGCGGTTTCAATGCTTGCCACCATGTTGTCGCCTCCTTGGCGAGGAAGTACTGAGCAATTGGTACTTTCCTCTCCTCGAAGTAGTTTGACGCCTCTAACACTTTCTCCATCTCGAATATCCAACTCTCCCAAGCAGAAGGGTCGGAAGTACCATCGAACTGTGGGGGATGCATACGGATCACGTCCTGAAGTAACTTGTCGGTACTCGAACCAGTAGGCGGAACTAGATTAGCATTAGCTTGATTAACTAGGACCGCCTGAGTTAGTAGCATCATCTGATTTGCTACTTGCTGCAGAATGTTCGTGACCCCGGTGTTATCATTAGCATTACCGAAGCTAGCAGACTGATCCTGCTGACCTTTGGCACTAGGTTGGACACTGTTCGACAAGGAAGGTGTTGCCGAACCATCCCCAGAGCTATCGGACATGGCCCCCCCACTGGCTGTGCCACATCCTCTACCGCGTCCGCGACCGCGTCCGCGACCGCGTCCGCGACCGCGTCCGCGTCCTCTACCAGCAGTTATTCTAAATAAGTAACTAGAACTACGCCATAGATGGCCTACGGCAACTCCTACAAAATGTTGCAAGAAGCAAAAAAAATGTTGCTGTAGACAAGAAAATCAAAGCGGTAACTTTTTGGTGTTGCACTTTTCACCGTTGCCGTAGGTCCCTATAGCAACACTTATGTCACCTTCTGCAACACCACTCATTTTGTTACCATAAGACTGCAAGGCATCGTTACCTATAGTCTACAGCAACATTAAACAAGTGTTGTAGCAGAGGCCAATTTTCTGTAAAAGTAGGGGCCACAGATGGGGCCCACATAGTGGTCCCTATATGTGGGCCCCACATAGTGGCCCCATATGTGTAATATCCACATTTTTTTCTTCTTTATCCGATATTTCCATTTTGGTGTATTTTCATTTTTAGTAGCTCGCTTGTAACCATGTCGACATTTTGAATCTATTTTATTCTTGGAGTTTCTCTATTTGGACGATTTTCTGTGATGTTTTGATATTATTCCGTTTTATGTCATGTATTATGGCATGGACGTTCGATTCTCGTATAACCCATTCGCTTTTGTAATTTCTTTGGTCTCATGAGTTCGTATGGTTGAGTTGTTCGTGTTGTGAGTTTCGGTTTGTTAATCCGACGTCGTATCGCGATATTTGGACGTTTGGGCCGTTTCGTAATTTACCCAAGTTTAGGGTATTCTTGTTATCCTTGTTGTTCCTGAGCCTTCGGGCATTCGGAATCATGCTTCATCGTAACGTTTTGGGTTTCTGACTCAAATCCGTGGTGATTATATTCGTTGGTCGTTGTTACGCCTTGGTATTTTTCCGATTATTTCTCGTCGAGTAGTTACTTGATCTGGCACATTTCTTTGTCCCAGCGTGTTACGGCCGTAGGCGGCCGTAGGCATTTCTTTTTACGGTCGTAACAAGGCTTCGTTTCTTGCCTCTTGGTCCAGTTCTGGGTTACGGGCGTATCATATTTGAGTTACGGCCGTAAGTATTGATACGGTCGTAATTGTGTTCTTGAGACGGCCGTATGTGTCTTTCGTCAAATTGCCCAGTTTCTCTCCAGAGGCCAGTTACGGCCATAAGAGAGTCAGGTTACGACCGTAATGTTCCTATGTTACGGCCGTAAGTGGGATGTGTTACGGCCGTAACACCTGCCAGTATATAAACTGGCAGCGGCCCATTTTTCTCCTCATTTCTCATATCTCTCTTTTCTCTTCGCGACGGAGCGACGACAAAGGCTAGGGTTCGTGTTGGTATATAATCGGATATTTGCGCCGTTTGTGCGGAAGCGTAAATAAATTGCGGAAAATAAATCACACAAGGATTTATAGAGGTTCGGCTATTAACGAAGCCTACGTCCTCTCGATGTATCTTTTTCTTAGAATTAAGATCAAAACCTCTACGCCTCTCTTCTATCGGTCGAGGGATTACCGTTTACAAGCTCGTCTTCTATCGGTCCGAGTAAAACCGTTTTTCCTTTTCTATTGGATAAGGAATCAACCACTCTAGCTTTCTATGGGTACTAGATAAACCTCACTTAGATATCGATTGCGATTCTAACAATGCCGGACACTTGATCCTAATAACACCGAATCCAATCGTATCTTTTCTTTTACCTCTCGTGTCTAATGTTGAATGTATAAACACTCAAACAAATAATATAAGCTCAATATTACAACAACAATGTAAGTATATGAATATAAGATCAGCGTCTTGAATGCTTGGAGTTGTTGTTCTCAAACAATACCATAGGAATGGTATTTATAGGCATTTTCCTCAAACTAGCCGTTGCTAGCTGTTTTGACTTGCTAGCGTGCGCTAGCCTTCTTTAGCGTGCGCTAGTATCATTAGCGTGCGCTAGACTGTTCCCAGTTTCAGTCCAGTAGCTTCGTTTCTTCTCTTAACGTGCGTTATGACTTCTTCCTTACGTACGTTACCATCTTGCTTTAGCGTGCGTTAATAATATGATGTAGCGTGCGCTAAGCAATATATCCGTTGCCTTCATTTGTCAAAGTATCCGTTCGATATGCTGACTTTGACCTGCTTTTCCCAACGTTCTGATTGACTAGAATTCAAACTGATATTTAGCGTGCGCTAAATATCATTCCTTGCGTGCGCTAATACTGACTTCATTGCATACGACGTTCTGTGTTTGTATATCTTCCCAACGGTAATAAGGCTCGATAGCGTGCGCTAGATATAAGGTGTAGTGTGCGCTACCTAATCAGCTATCCTCACTTTAGGTAACTTCGAACTAGGTTGATATGCAGAGAACTCCCCGTTAGCGTGCGCTAACATATATGTCTTAGCGTGCGCTAGACATGCATTTTGCTCAGCTTTTTGCGTCTTTGTCTGCTTCGTCATTTTGCTTCGCCTTGATGTTGTTTTGTTGTTTAGCAGCTTTAATCATCAAAACACAAATTAAATAATGTGTGGAATAAATATTCCAACAATCTCCCCCTTTTTGATGATTACAAAACAACTCTTGAATTGGATAAAATCTATATATATATATATATATATATATATATATATGAATCAAAGTTTTCGGCTTTGATCGTTTCGTTAGTTTCTCCAATTCTCTTTTCTTTTCGACATCTCCTTTATTTTTCAACTCCTTCGTTTTATCTCCCCCTTTTTGTATGCTTTCTTTTTCTTTTCGACTTCTTCGATTTTTCTCATTTTTATCTCAATTCATCTCCTTCTCCCCCTTTTTGTCTTCATCAAAAAGTGAAAAAAATGTAGAGAATACCAAACATTGAATATAAATAATATGCATGATATGGGTAAAACTCCCCCTGAAATTATTATCTCCCCTTAAAAAAAATTAAGTTTTGGGGATCCAACTGATAGTTGATTTTTGTTTCGAGATGTGAACGTCATTTGAAACGTTTGTTCCTTTAGGAACCCAAATCTTTTTAATTTTTATCGTTCGTCTTGGGCTTCTACAGTTTTAGATATGATGCCCGATTTTTAAACATTTTTCACACCGGGGTATTTTGAAATTTACGGATTCATTTTTAAAACGTGGTTTGAATCCCAACCCCTCTTTATTTAAAGTGTATTTTTGAACCGAGAGCATATTTTCAAATTTCTCGTTTCCGAGAGAAAATTTCTTCGTCAAATTCTTGAGCTAGGTTTGAACTTTAACAAGATCATTCTTTAAAATATTTCTCTTTTCAACGCATTTTGAATGATTGATCTCGACAAATTTTCCCTTTTCTAGTATTTTGGAATTTTCATTTTCCAAAGATTTATATTTAGTTTGAAGGGATTTAATTTCTTTTAAAGCATTTTGATAATCGGTATGTAATAACTCGAATGCTTCAAAAAGTTCGTCGTAAGAATTACTTACTTGGCTTTCGGCGTCGCTGTCGTCGAATGAACTCCGGGCCATGAGCGCGAGATTATTTTGATTCATAAAATCTTCATTGGGATCTTCGTCGCTCCATGTTGCAACTAAGACTTCGTTTTGCTTTACTCGACAGTTCTTAGCAAAGTGGCCTGGTTTACCACACAATCAACAAGTGTTGTCGAATTTCTTAGATTCGCCCGCTTGGATGTCTTTCTTTCTCCGGTTTAATAAGTGTTGGAACTTATTAATATTCTTGGCATAATGTGCCGATTCTTCATCGCTTTCGTCCACCGGAATTTCTTCTTTCTTTCTCGGCACCTTAGCCTTGAAGGCTATCGATCTTTCCTTCGGTTTCGGTTTGGCATTCCGAGATTTTAGAACAATCTCGTAGTTGATAAGAGAACCAACGAGGGCACTAAAATCAAGATTATTTAAATCTTTAGATTCCATTATTGCCGTAACCGTACCGTCCCATTCTTGAGGTAGTGATCGGAGAACTTTCTTAACTTTCTCACTATTCGAAAGTGGTTTTCCGAAACATGCTAATCCATTGGTGATAACCGAAAATCGGTCAAGCATAATCGAGATGGATTCGTCGTCCTTCATTTGGAATAATTCATAATCGTGAAGGAGCATGTTTATCTTCGTCTCTTTGACTTGAGACGTACCTTCGTGTGTTACCTCAAGCATTTTCCAGATTTCTTTGGCACTATCACACGATGATATCCGGTTGTGTTCTTCCGGATTTAAAGCACAGTATAATAATTGCGTGGCTTTGCAATTATAATGGTCGTTTTTCCAATCCGCATCGTCATACTCCTCAAAGGTTTTGAGAGTTCCGTTTGAGTTCGTCGGAATTTTGGGACCAAGGCAAATCACCTTCCATAATTCGATATCGTAAGCTCGGATGAAAATAGACATTTTCTTCTTCCAAGTCATGAAATTCGATCCATCAAAAAATGGTGGTCGGTTGAGAGCAAGGCCTTCGACTGGAGCCATTTGAAATGCCATTTTGGATCTTCTCCTCGGATGTTAAGCCACGTATTGGAGTACCTCTCCGATACCAATTGTTGGTATATAATCGGATATTTGTGCCGTTTGTGCGGAAGTGTAAATAAATTGCGGAAAATAAATCACACAAGGATTTATAGAGGTTCGGCTATTAACGAAGCCTACGTCCTCTCGATGTATCTTTTTCTTAGGATTAAGATCAAAACCTCTATGCCTCTCTTCTATCGGTCGAGGGATTACCGTTTACAAGCTCGTCTTCTATCGGTCCGAGTAAAACCGTTTTTCCTTTTCTATTGGATAAGGAATCAACCACTCTAGCTTTCTATGGGTACTAGATAAACCTCACTTAGATATCGATTTCGATTCTAACAATGCCGGATACTTGATCCTAATAACACTGAATCCAATCGTATCTTTTCTTTTACCTCTCGTGTATAATGTTGAATGTATAAACACTCAAACTAACAATATAAGCTCAATATTACAACAACAATGTAAGTATATGAATATAAGATCAATGTCTTGAATGCTTGGAGTTGTTGTTCTCAAACAATACCATAGGAATGGTATTTATAGCCATTTTCCTCAAACTAGCCATTGCTAGCTGTTTTGACTTGCTAGCGTGCGCTAGCCTTCTTTAGCGTGCACTAGTATCATTAGCGTGCGCTAGACTGTTCCCAGTTTCAGTCCAGTAGCTTCGTTTCTTCTCTTAGCGTACGTTATGACTTCTTCCTTACGTACGTTACCATCTTGCTTTAGCGTGCGTTAATAATATGGTGTAGCGTGCGCTAAGCAATATATCCATTGCCTTCATTTGTCAAAGTATTCGTTCGATATGCCGACTTTGACCTGCTTTTCCCAACATTCTGATTGACTAGAATTCAAACTGATATTTAGCGTGCGCTAAATATCATTCCTTGCTTGCGCTAATACTAACTTCATTGCATACGACATTCTTTGTTTGAATATCTTCCCAACGGTAACAAGGCTCGATAGCGTGCGTTAGATATAAGGTGTAGCGTGCGCTACCTAATCAGCCATCCTCACTTCAGGTAACTTCGAACTAGGTTGATATGCAGAGAACTCCCCGTTAGCATGTGCTAACATATATGTCTTAGCGTGCACTAGACATGCATTTTGCTCAGCTTTCTGCGTCTTTGTCTGCTTCGTCATTTTGCTTCACCTCGATGTTGTTTTGTTGTTTAGAAACTTTAATCATCAAAACACAAATTAAATAATGTGTGGAATAAATATTCCAATAGTTCGTTCGATTTTGATCCAAACTCCATTGTAAGGGCATATTCAAGTATCATATCATCCACCTATCAGTAATCATCCATCGTTCATCTTCGAATCAAGGTAAAATCTCTTAGAACCCTACCGTGGGGGATTTGGGGATTTCGGTCCTATTGTTCGTTTTGCTCCGTGTTGTTAATTAACACTTGATGATTATGATTAATCTCGTTAGTATTCTTGTTCTCCTATGAACTCATGGTGTATTTCGTGATATTTGCGTAATCGAGAGGGTTTGGTTGCGATCCGCCCTCGTCGTTGTTTTGATACGAATAAACATAAATCGTAGGCGGGTTTTCGGGTGTTTTCTAATTCCGTATTCGTTTAGAATTGGTTGTGATTGTGTTCTTCGTATCTTTAGGTTCGTGATTATCGGCTCCTAACGTTCATCGGTGTTTTCCTTCCGTTCGTTGCGTCGTCTATTATTCGAGGCAAGTAGTCTTGGAAACCGTTATGCTTAACGTGAAATGGTAATGTATATTGTGTGTGATTTGCTCACCCCGGGAGGGTCCTACGGGGCCTCGGGGGAATCTATGACTTCACTCTGGATTCACGAGTTTTTTTAGCTAGCCAGCTCGGGAGGGTCCTTAGAGGCCTCGGGTGGGATTTGCGGCTTCGTCCCGGTCCTAGGCGATGCATGTGCGTGATTTGTTTTATGATATGGCCAGCTCGGGAGGGTCCTTAGAGGTCTCGAGTGGGATTTGTGGCTTCGTCCTGGTCCTAGGCAAATGTGATTAACTGTTTGTTTCTGGAAAAGACATGTCTGGTTTTGGTTTTTGAAATGATTTGGTGCATTGTACTATGAAACGTGTAAGCGAATGCTTTGCCTTGATTACTTGTACTAGCGTAATTGCTAACCTCTTTGGGGACCCGTTTTGGGGAAATTCTTGTTATGGATTTCAGGTTATGTTCTTCCGGACGAGCGGGCGCTGGGACAATACGAGGATGTTGGCCAGGGTCGTTGACATGTGCATTTGGGTCTTTTTATTTCTTTTGTCTACTTCGATTTGGTTGTTTCCCACATTTATAAACTTATAGATTGGACTCGCGAGTACTTAGGCTTTTCATTTCGAACTTCATTTTGTATTAACTCAAATTGCTACATTGTCGGTTGATGTTTATTACGCCGGTTGGTCCAGGCATATCTTTATATGTTGTATTATTTAAATGTGTCCTCACTAACCGAGATGGTTAGTCGAGTGGTGTTTTCTTGTTGTAGTCTGTTAGGGAACCCTGTTGCAACACTTTTTTGCAACACTTTTTAAGTTTCTGCAACAACTTCTAGTAAGTAACTGCAACGTTTTTTTGTCTACAACAATATTTTTTATCTACAGCAACGTTTTCCTTGTCTACAACAACATTTTTTTTGTCTATTGCAACTCTTTCACTAAAAAAAATTAACAAGAAATATTTATTTATATTAATTACCAATCCATTACAATTCCGAATCCATCCATTCAAAATATAACCCATCCATCCAAAATATCTAAAAAATAATACTTAAGGTTTACTTAAAAAACAGTACTTAAGGTTTAATACAACGACCAAAAGCCATGAAATACGGTACTTGAAAAACAGAAAATCTAAGATGTAGCATCTCCTCCGGTAATAGGAGTGTCATCTTCGTTATCACTTGATATTATGGGACAAAGTTCCACCAAATTGATGTTGAAGCTTGGGTTTACTTCGCCTAATTTCTTAAGCACCCAAGTTAGGTTCTCCTGCACCTTCTTATTCACCTGCGCATCTACTTCTTCCTGGACCTTCTTCTCCAGCTTTTCTTCCATTTCATCAACAACTTCTTGCCTGATTTTGGCCGTCAAGTCACTGATCTGCATATATGAGATGCAGAAAATACAATAGCTTTGTATGTAGGAATTGCTACAAATAGATAGAAAACCGTTAAAAATAAACCAAACGAAGCAGCAGACTTTTGGGAAAACCTAGCAGCAGAACAAAATAGGAAATATGTAATAACAATATCTTGCAAGAACAACCTGATGTAACACCCCCAAATCTCACCGGGAATATTACACGCCGCAGACCCTCTCCGTGAGGATCCACCAGGCTAGACATCGAAACAACACAATACATTACATACCAATGAATCAAAATAACGAACCAATAGACCGATTTGGTCTTTCGTCACTGACTTACAAATCAAAATACATAAACTCATCCAGACTCATACCCACGCAAGGGTAAAATGCTTGCAACGAACAATAAGACAGCGGAAAAGACATTTCAATGGACTTCGACTAACTTAACCCAAAACTGGCCTTTGTGTGATTAGTATCATTCGTCTTTCATCATCCCTCGTACCGATCCTGTGTCTTGCTCCCGAAAACCTGCATGTACCTGGACACAATACAGATATCCACCCCCCGATTACTCGGGGGTTAGAAAAACTCCACTGTTTCGCTAGTGCAAGTATAAAGTACAAAAACGATCCATAAACAACACATTCCGAGAATACAACGAAAGACTTCCCGAGATATATTTAGTAAAAAAAAATTCAAGTCTTGAAAGTAGAAACGAAGCAAGTAAACACTTTGAAAACATTTCCAAATCTCGGGAGTTTTGAAAACATTAGAAACTGAAAAGTTCTTAATTCCTCGAGAGCCATTTAGGGTCACAGCTCCAAAGTTCATTTTCCAAAATACAAATTCGTTAACAAAACACGGGGTCCACAACCCGACCATTTCGATCACAAAACACAGGGCCTACGACCCGATCATCCACTACAATTCACTTACAAGGACACATTACATATAACACGTTATTCTTATGCCATTCTAGCCAAACACCAAGACTCGATATATAATGTATCTCGACCCCGATCGTAAAGCATTGTGATACTCTGGACATATCACAACTAATCAACAAAACATCAACATCAATATCACATAAACCACACTTGGTAACCCGTGGCCGTACCCATTAGTATCGGCCCCCAGAGGCCCCGTCGGACCGTCCCCAGGTGGGAAACCACTTCCGCGGCCGTACCCATTAGTATCGGCCCCCAGAGGTCCCGTCGAACCGTCCCCAGGTGGAAGAACATCAACACACGCACCCAAGTCCACTTCCGTGGCCGTACCCATTAGTATCGGCCCCCAGAGGCCACATGCCATCCCCAGGTGGAAGAGTAACAACTCACAGATTACAAAACCACAACTCTCAAAGGTCAAACACACAAAATATATATAGTCGAGGTACCTTGCTAGAATGGCCACATTATCCAACACGTACTCACGACCCAGAACTATATCAATTCACAAGGGAGTACAAGATCTCAACAGCACCGAACGACACAACCAATATCACACAAACTCACATATTCATCCATAACCACGTGACTCCAAGCACATAATTTCACAAGAGAATTACACTGTACATTTACCGACGCCATAATCATACATAATGACATCACACGAAAGTAAGGTGATCCTATACTCGTCACTAACACACATATCCAACTAAGCATATTAATTCCCGACACACACGATTCACCTTTACGAAAAGCATGATGTAAATATACCGATTCTTTTGAAAAAATGGTTATAGATATTTATTTAGCACATATCGACACTTAGCAACCATTATATCCACAAAACACGTAATGTATGGGCAAGATACTTGCCTCAAAACCAATATCGCACAAGACGACGGATGAAATACGATCGAACAGCCCCGAACCCCCGAACAATACCAAGAATGCAATAGCACCACGTGTACTACGAGAATAACACCACACGAACCATCAATCACCAAACGAGATTCAACATCGGAAATCCTCGAGCACCTATAATCCTCCGGAAGGAACAATAAAAGATGATTATGACGAGAATCAAGGCAAAAATGATTGAAATCCCAACAAACTATCGAAAGGAACTCATTGGGGCATTTAATCGAACACTAAATGTTCAATAATTCCCAAGAACACTCGAATCGTCAATCGAGTTAAACAAACTTGATATATGGATATACAATCCATAGAACACGATTAATAACATCATACTACACCAACCGATGTATCAAAATCGGACTAGAATCGAAATCAAGAACAATTTCTCCGAAAAGTCAACTTGAAGGAAAATCAAGAAATATACCTTGTGTAATACCCGGTTGTAATTCAGTCATTATCATTCAGTAATTTCATTCGGTGATTGTCACTCAGTGGATTTTCACTCATTTATAATCATTCATCAATCATATTCATTCACCTTGTTCACCGTTCGGAAAAACTTCGAGTTGTGTATCGTTATTGTTCATTGTTTCAACTTTCCTCATATGAGTTCGACTTTGTTAGATCACCATTAATTTTTGGTAACTCCAAAAATTCTAAATCTTTGCAATATTATAGAGCATCGAGTTAGCTTTCCAATGGTTCAAACGGTGAGTCAATCGGAGTCCGGACGAGAGAGTTATGGTCGTTTTAGCTCAACCGCTCATTTTTCAGTATTGGCCGATCACTGCCGAACGAACTCGGCCGTGCCGTCCGACACGGCCCGTGCCGTACTCGTCCGGAAGATGCCGAAGTGTCTGCCTCAGGACCCGACCGTGTCGTCTGGCACGGCCGAGTCGAACCCTTCCGGATAAGCCAGAATCGACTGCCGAGAGGCCCGACCGTGTTCCGGGACACGGTCGAGTCAATGCCGAGCGCCGCGGACGGGTCACTATCGGTAGGCCCCTTCGCGCCGCGACCGTGTCATGCAGGACACGGTCGAGTCCCTGCCGGCCAGCTGCCGCGACCGTGTCAGGCGGACACGGTCGAGTCTGGCTGCCGAGTCAACCCCTATAAATTGGTTTTTTGAGCATTTCAGCTCATTTTTTCCATCTTCTTCACCTGCAACCGAGAGAGAATAGCTTGAGGGAGAGATTTCTTCATCAATTATCATTTGAGTGTGTATTTTTTCATCACCTTCAATCATTTGGGAAGCCGGATAATCAATTTAACGCGTGTTCTTCGGATTAAAACACTTGGATCTTCAAGAGGTAATTCCTTCAACACTTTGGACTTCGATTTTGTGTTGAGATATGATGTTTTGGACGTTATAATCATGTTATATGAAGGGATATGTATATGATTATGAGTTTGTATAAGGATTCATTGGATTATTGAGGGATTATTCAAGAACACTTTGAATATCGAGTTGGAATTGGGAATTTTCGACTAATTGTTGTTATAATCACGTTTTTGGATATTCATATCGGATTATTGATCGTATTGGAAGTGTTTTGTTGGTTTGAAACACTTCTTGGGGATTTGATATTGGTATATTGAAGTTTGATTGTAAACAATCGGAGTTTGGACGCAACGTGTTTGTTTTAATGCCTCGATGGACTTAGTTTTATCGTATCGGCGTTTTGAGTTCGTTATATTCGTGTTTGATTCATATATTGAGCGGATTGTTGGATATTGTATTATTTAAGGTTGTTCGGCGACCGATATCTCAATTAGGGCGTTGTTCGTGGAAGGATAATTGTCGCGGTGTTGAGTAAGTTAATTCTTACTCGGTTAAAAGGATATTCATACCTTTTGTTGTTGATCATTCATAATCATAACTCATTCATCATTGTATTAATCATATTGAGACTTGTAATTGTTGAACAATCACTTCATTAACGGAGCAGCCGGTTCAACCATTCCATTAAAACTATCCATCACTTCATTATTACTCTCATCTCGGTGAGTCATTCTTAACTTTGTCGATTATTATTTATTCTTTGATATTCATTACGGTCATTCGTTCATATGACCTTCAGGTTCATATTGCGTGGCGGGTGCGGATGTGTGGAATTTTTAGTCGGGCACGTTATGGCCATGTATTGGGAGTGATACATTGGAGTGTGCACACGGTAGCAGTTACCTCCGTGAGACTAATTAGGTACAAGGGCGGGTGTGTCGGACATTCGTCTTGTACACTTGCACGAGAACACTACGGGCGTACTATGATACTCTTCTTGGCGTAATTCATAACTAAGGATATTTCATAACTTGATTAAATCATGTTTGTGTATTTTCAACCCTTGAGGATTGTTGTTACATTTAAGCCCGGCCATTTGGGATTTTGTTTTTCAGGTCATGGCAAGGCAAACGCACGGGAATAGCATGTTGATGTCGAGGAGTCCTAGTGATACTAGTAGGGGCCCCGATCTTTCGATTATTCATGTTATTGTCCTTTATTTTCAGCTGAGACTTTCATTTGAATACTCCGTTTCATTCGGTGTTGTGTATTTTATCTTCATATAAAATGCACTAGTATTGATATTGTCTGGTGTTGTAATTAAACTCCTCATCGGAGTAATTATGGTTGTAATGTAGTTCGGTACTACATTTATCTTGTGTAATTCATTCATTTTCATTTGCTGTGGGTCCCGGTTGGGGATCTACGGCCTTTGTAATATCCGCCTAGTTTGGGGTGTTACAGAGTTGGTATCGGAGTGTGGTTTTGAATACTACCTTCCGAGTCATGTCTTATTTGAAATCATCGTCATCAGACTAGTATCATTGGACTTTCGCGTCACGTGTGACCTGTGCAAATGCCGAGCCAATCGAATAGGAAGAAGCGTAAGATTTCTAACGCCATGGTATAATTTCGGCAATAGTCATTCATTCATCATTCATCATTTAACAATCCTCAAACATCATCATTCATTATGATCAGGACGATCATATTAACTCATTAATCACCTAATTCATTTCAATACTTAGTTTATGATCAGGACGATCATATTAACTCATTAATCACCTAATTCATTTCAATACTTAGTTTATGATCAGGACGATCATATTAACTCATTAATCACCTAATTCATTTCAATACTTAGTTAATGATCGGGCGATCATATTAACTCATTAATCACTTAATTCATTTCAATACTCGATTAATGATCGGGGCGATCATATTAACTCATTAATCACTTAATTCATTTCAATACTCGATTAATGATCGGGACGATCATATTAACTCATTAATCACTTAATTCATTCCAATACTCGATTAATCATCGGAACGATCATGTTAACTCATTAATTACTCAATTCATTTCATTACTAAGTTGTCAATCGGATGATCATATTATCAATCTTGTTAAGTTATTCAAGATAATCATTTTAAGAATTTTATCGAGATAATCATGTAACTTGATAAATCATTCATATAATCACTAAGTTAGAGCATGTATACTCATTTTCATCATCCCATGACATAATCATAACGTGCTAATCATGCGGGAAATATAATCATTTTGCGACCTTCCTACTTCGATATGGAGAGAGTCGAGATACACGGGAGAGGCGCGGTGCGAACAGAAACCCGAGAAATAATCACTCATTGCCAGAAATCGTGCCCGGGACTCGGCTCGATCGAGAAGATGTTCGGGTTGATCCACTCACTTTTATGCGAGCCATGATGACCCATGTGCGGTTGCTCAATCATCATTGCGCCACTCGGCCGGATTAATCGAGAGAACTCTCCGTATGAGCATTTGCTAAGGAAAGTCTTGAACAACAACCTTCATTTGTCGGCAAGAAATCAACGGCGTAATCAATCCGAAGGCGGTCGATCAACCTTCAAGAAGCCTCGTGTGAGCCCTATCGTTTCGAGCGACCTTCTACGGCGCATAATCGTGCGGGATCTCATTCCCGGCGGCGATTCGGCCATCACCTGTTTCAATTGTGGGCGGGTCATTTCAGCGAGTGTACGAAACCGTCTATCACGTGCTATAATTGTGGGAATTTTGGGCATAAGGCCCGTTTTGCGAAAGGACTCCAAGTCGGCTCGTGGCATCTCGAGCCCAAGCAACCAAAGATTTCGAATCGATTGCTTTGTCATCGTCGTTTAAGACAATGGAAGCAAATAGAGTTGGAGCTCGTATTTATCGAGACGGAGCGTCGGTTCGGGACCGGCAAGTCCCGCATTCATATGATGAGGAGGATCGACGATCCGGTGGTCGAATGATTTCGGGTATACTCGTAATTTTATTTCAACTTGTGTGTACCTTTTGATCTTTGGTACACCGCATTCATTCATTTTCGAATCATGCTTGAATAGACTTATTTCGGGATAGTCCTATTGCTTGTGGACCTCATACCATCGGTCTACTGACGATGGAAGAATTTTCGAATCATACCTAAGTAAGCTTAGTAACCGCGATTGGTTGGTGGACCTAATCGTGGTGAATTTATCTTAGGACGATGTAATTTCGGTATTAGTTGGTTTAACCGTCTTAATACTATCCTCAGTATTTGTTAGCGTTTGGTCGCTATCTTTCCGTCGTTGGTTGTCGAATGTGTGTCTCAGGGAAGTAACCCCCATTGTTCCAGAAGAAGTATTATTATGGCGAAAGCGAGAAATTCCGCATTCGAACTATTCAATCATTCATTGTATAATTTCCATCGATTGGCTTTTCTAAGACAATCGAGTCATTCAATCATTCATTGTATTATTTTCATCGATTGTCCTTTCAAAGGCAATCGAGTTATTCAAACATTCATTGTATCATCTTCATCGATTGGCCTTTCTAAGGCAATCGAGTTGTTCAATCATTATTGGTATCTCTTTTTATCGATTGACCATTCTAGGGCAATCGAAATGTTCAATCATTCGTGGTATCATTGTCATCGATTGGACGATGTATTTCCGCGAGTTATCTAGTTGCCTTCACATAGAGTAGGGGAATTCGGGAGTGAGTTGGGCAGTCGTCCCCTTTATCGAAGGCACCGTATCGGATGGCCCCAGGCTGAATGCGAGAGTTGAAGAATCAACTTGAGGAATTGTTCGAGAAAGGTTATATTCAACCGAGTACGTCCCGTGGGGAGCACCCGATCTTTGTTTGTCAAGAAGAATGATAGTTCTTTTCGCTTGTGTATCGATTACGGGGAGTTGAGCAGGTGATGATCAAGAGTAGTATCCTTTACCCGTATTGATGATCTTTTAGATCAACTTGAGAGCCTCGGTATTTTCAGGATCGACTTAAGATCTGGATATCACCGATTCTTGATTCAAGAGTCGGATATCGCGAGGACGGCGTTTCATACACGCTATGGTCATTATGAGTTCGTAGTTATGCCGTTCGGGCTAACTATTACACTGTGGTATTCATGGGGGTAATGAATCGGGTTTTCATCGATTTTTTGGGATCGGTTGTTGTTGTCTTCATCGAAGACATTTTGATTTATTCTCGTGGCGAGAGGAATACGAGGTTCATCTTCATCGGGTTCTCGACGTGTTGAGACGAGAGCAACTTTATGGAAAGTTTTCCAAATATGAGTTACGGAGGTCAGTGACTTTCTCGGACATATAATTTCATCTGACAGAGTTCGTGTCGACCCTCAGAAGTCGGAGACTATCCGAGATTGGCAACCTCCGAAAGATATTAATTAAATCCGATGTTTCCTCGGATTAGCTGGTTAATTATCCAACCCACGGACGGAACTAGCAACCGTGGTTTTCACGTTGGAAATTTGGCGTCGTTACCTTTATGGCATCACCTGTCAGATCTTCACCAATCACAAGAGTTGAAGTATATATTTACTCACAAGGAGTTAAATATGCGACAGAGACGGTGGTTGGAACTACTCAAAGATTATGATATCGAAATCCTTTACCACCCGGGCAAGGCGAGCATTGTCGCCGACGCCTTGAGTCGTAAGTCCGTTCAGGAGCAGATGCTTGCTCGTTTCACAATTCGAAGGAGCTCCAACAGAATTCCTTAGACCCGAGATCGAGTGCAGCCGGCGAGTCGGGACGACTTTGTATGTTAGAGATTTCATCATCTCTTGAGGATGCAATCGGGGAGAATCGGGGTTCGGACCCAGCATTGTTGCGCATTCTTGAGGATGTGGCTTAGGGGAAAGCCCCTGGATTCGTTATCCACGAGGATGGACTTTTGAGATTTATGAATCGGATGTGTGTACCGGAGAATGACGAGTTGAAAAACTCTATTTTGAGATAAGATCATGCTACCCCTTATTACATTCATCGGGGTCGAGAAGATGTACAAGGACTTGAAACAAAATTCTTGGTGGAGTAATATGAAGCGAGAAGTCGCGGAATTTGTTTCGAGATGCTTAACTTGCCAACAAGTCAAGATTGAACATCGGACCGTGGGTATCTTTGAAACCTCTCCATATTCAGTGGAAGTGGGAAGACATTTCCATGGATTTCATTACGAGTTTGCCGGCCAGTCGTCGTGGCATGAATACGATCTGGGTGATTGTGGACCGCTTAACTAAATCAGCTCATTTCCTTGAAATCAAGGATATGTGGAGTCCCAAGAGATCGCCCATTGTTCATCAAGGAGATAGTGAGACTTCACGGTGCCCCTAAGAGTATCGTTTCGATCGTGACGGTCGATTTGTGTCTCATTTTTGGAATCGAGTTCATCGTGCTATGGGAACTCGGCTTAATCTCGATCTTGCCTTTCACCCTCAGTCCGACGGACAATCAGAGAGAACTATTCAGACATTAGAGGACATGTTGAGGGCTTGCGTCCTCGATTGGAAGGACGATTGGGAAGCCCAACTACCACTGATCGAGTTCACGTATAATAATAGTTGTCATGTCTCCATTAAGATGGCACCTTACGAGGCCTTGTACGGTCGTCGTTGTCGATCTCCTTTGTGTTGGGATGACTTGTCAGAATCAATCGGCACCGAGCCCGATATGCTTATAGCCGCCCGGGAGAAGGTAGCTTTGATCAAGAGTCGTATGTTGACGACTCGAGTCGGCAAATCATATGCGAGATAATCGTCGTCGACCACTAGAGTTCGAGACGGGTGACCATGTTTTGGTCAAGGTATCCCAGTCGAGGTATTTTCCGTTTCGAAAACGAGGAAGTTGAGTCCGAGATTCATTGGACCGTTTGAAATTTTGGATCGAGTAGGCGAGTTAGCTTATCGATTGGCGTTACCTCCAGCGTTGAGCCGAATTCATAATGTGTTTCATGTCTCTCGATTGCGGAAGTTTGTTGCCGACCGAGTCACATACTTGATTCGGCCGAAATCGAGATCGCGGATGAGCATTCGTGCGAGGAGCGTCACTGCAGTGTTGGAGCGGCGAATCAAGCGATTGAAGAATAAGGCGATCCCTTTGGTCAAGATTCAGTGGTCTAGACACGGAGTCGAAGAGGCCACTTGGGAAACCGAGAAGAATATGCGGGAGAGTTATCCCGAGTTGTTTGACCCTTAGTTTCGAGGACGAAACTCTTTTAAGGGGTGTATGTAATACCCGGTTGTAATTCATCATTATCATTCATAATTTCATTCGGTGATTGTCACTCAGTGGATTTTCACTCATTTATAATCATTCATCAATCATATTCATTCACCTTGTTCACCGTTCGGAAAAACTTCGAGTTGTGTATCGTTATTGTTCATTGTTTCAACTTTCCTCATATGAGTTCGACTTTGTTAGATCACCATTAATTTTTGGTAACTCCAAAAATTCTAAATCTTTGCAATATTATAGAGCATCGAGTTAGCTTTCCAATGGTTCAAACGGTGAGTCAATCGGAGTCCGGACGAGAGAGTTATGGTCGTTTTAGCTCAACCGCTCATTTTTCAGTATTGGCCGATCACTGCCGAACGAACTCGGCCGTGCCGTCCGACACGGCCCGTGCCGTACTCGTCCGGAAGATGCCGAAGTGTCTGCCTCAGGACCCGACCGTGTCGTCTGGCACGGCCGAGTCGAACCCTTCCGGATAAGCCAGAATCGACTGCCGAGAGGCCCGACCGTGTTCCGGGACACGGTCGAGTCAATGCCGAGCGCCGCGGACGGGTCACTATCGGTAGGCCCCTTCGCGCCGCGACCGTGTCATGCAGGACACGGTCGAGTCCCTGCCGGCCAGCTGCGCGCCGCGACCGTGTCAGGCGGACACGGTCGAGTCTGGCTGCCGAGTCAACCCCTATAAATTGGTTTTTTGAGCATTTCAGCTCATTTTTTCCATCTTCTTCACCTGCAACCGAGAGAGAATAGCTTGAGGGAGAGATTTCTTCATCAATTATCATTTGAGTGTGTATTTTTTCATCACCTTCAATCATTTGGGAAGCCGGATAATCAATTTAACGCGTGTTCTTGGATTAAAACACTTGGATCTTCAAGAGGTAATTCCTTCAACACTTTGGACTTCGATTTTGTGTTGAGATATGATGTTTTGGACGTTATAATCATGTTATATGAAGGGATATGTATATGATTATGAGTTTGTATAAGGATTCATTGGATTATTGAGGGATTATTCAAGAACACTTTGAATATCGAGTTGGAATTGGGAATTTTCAACTAATTGTTGTTATAATCACGTTTTTGGATATTCATATCGGATTATTGATCGTATTGGAAGTGTTTTGTTGGTTTGAAACACTTCTTGGGGATTTGATATTGGTATATTGAAGTTTGATTGTAAACAATCGGAGTTTGGACGCAACGTGTTTGTTTTAATGCCTCAATGGACTTAGTTTTATCGTATCGACGTTTTGAGTTCGTTATATTCGTGTTTGATTCATATATTGAACGGATTGTTGGATATTGTATTATTTAAGGTTGTTCGAGCGACCGATATCTCAATTAGGACGTTGTTCGTGGAAGGATAATTGTCGCCGGTGTTGAGTAAGTTAATTCTTACTCGGTTAAAAGGATATTCATACCTTTTGTTGTTGATCATTCATAATCATAACTCATTCATCATTGTATTAATCATATTGAGACTTGTAATTGTTGAACAATCACTTCATTAACGGAGCAGCGGTTCCAACCATTCCATTAAAACTATCCATCACTTCATTATTACTCTCATCTCGGTGAGTCATTCTTAACTTTGTCGATTATTATTTATTCTTTGATATTCATTACGGTCATTCTCGTTCATATGACCTTAAGGTTCATATTGCGTGGCCGGGTGCGGATGTGTTTTTTTAGTCGGGCACGTTATGGCCATGTATTGGGAGTGATACATTGGGTGTGCACACGGTAGCATTACCTCGTGAGACTAATTAGGTACAAGGGCGGGTGTGTCGGACATTCGTCTTGTACACTTGCACGAGAACACTACGGGCGTACTATGATACTCTTCTTGACGTAATTCATAACTAAGGATATTTCATAACTGATTAAATCATGTTTGTGTATTTTCAACCCTTGAGGATTGTTGTTACTGTTTAACCGACCCATTTGGGATTTTGTTTTCGTGTCATGGCAAGGCAAACGCACGGGAATAGCATGTTGATGTCGAGGAGTCCTAGTGATACTAGTAGGGGCCCCCGATCTTTCAGTTATTCATGTTATTGTCCTTTATTTTCCGCTGCAGACTTTCATTTGAATACTCCGTTTCATTCAGTGTTGTGTATTTTATCTTCATATAAAATGCACTAGTATTCGGTATTGTCCTGGTGTTGTAATTAAACTCCTCATCGGAGTAATTATGGTTGTAATGTAGTTCGGTACTACATTTATCTTGTGTAATTCATTCATTTTCATTTGCCTGTGGGTCCCAGTTGGGGATCTACGGCACTGTAATATCCGCCTAGTTTGGGGTGTTACACCTTGATTCGACGAAATACACGGATTGGATGATGATATAATCAACAAGAATCTTCCAAAACATCTTGGAATTGATTAGAATCGGCCAAGAACTCGATTCCCCATCGCACCCGTCCGATAGCCGCAAGAAAAGTGAGGAAATGAATAAAAACGGGCTGTCAGGCCTTATATAGCCGGTCACTGCCGGACACTTACGGCCGTAACTCGGCCCATATGGCCGTACTCGGCAGGCCTTACGGCCGTAACCGGCATTCGTCAAAAAAATCTGCCCAGCACTTGCCGGACACTTACGGCCATAACTGGCACACATTACGGCCGTAACCGGCCTTCGTCTGGAAGATGCCCAGTGCTCGTACGGCCGTACCCGATCACGCCTTACGGCTGTAACTAGCATTCGTCCGGAAGCTGTCAGGCGCCATACGGCCGTAACTCTCGGCCCTTACGGTCGTAACTCGGCCAGGCCAGGCCCTGCTCCGGCCGTGACTCGGCCGTGGCCACTCCGACGGCCCGGACGACCCTGAAACCCGAACGTGAGTATAAATCGAAGGTACGGTTACTACGTACTCTCAAAGACGAATCTAAGCGCTAAGAGAACACACGATTCCGACCACCCAAAGTGTCGAAATTCAACAACGGAAGTAATTACCCCAAACTTTGGGAAATTACGAAAATGGCCCAAAACGTCCGAAAATCACGATACGTGATCGAATAACCAAACTGAAGTTCATAACACGTCTAACAAAGTTAAACGGACTTACGGGAAACTCGAAACAGCAGTTTCGAACGCGATTCGCAAGAATCGAACTCAAGTGCGGAAAAGTCGCTAAAAAGCACGGAACTCAACAAAATGACATCGGATGATGAAAAGTGTAGAATTAATCATTCTCAGAATGATGAAACGGTCATGGGCGAGTCGTCAAAACGGACCTCCGCCGAAAAAAAAAAAAGAAAATACCGGAAATCGAAATTACGGTTATTACACCTGAGGCAATTATGTTGAACAAACCCATGAGTCTTTAATTACAGCGATGCGAACTTAAAAATTTGCTATTTCGCAACCTTCCAAATAAAGAGTTAGAGAAATACAAAAACCCATAATACAACAGAACAAAAATCACTCTTGTAATAAAGAACGCTAAAAACACATCAAACAATAGCTCGAACTTTCTTAGGGCGGGGAACCACATCTCTGTCTACGAAACTAAGGTTGTTGCGAGGGTCTCGAGCTCATGAAGTTCCGAGTCCGCGCGGAGGGAACAAGCATTTGAGAAAAAGTCTTTGAAAAATATATGTTTATATCACTCCTAACAGAAAATGTACCCTTGCTAATTCTAAAATCTGCACAAGACCACACCTACCTAGTAACAGATAGAATAAAAAATAAATCAAATAAGAACTACCAAAAACATATCTATTTACTAACCATAAAGCAACCTATTTTTAGACCGCGTAAAGCAGAAAGAGCCTATAAATCTGCCCATCTGCAACCTGGTAAACAAAAAGAACAACCTGAAAATCAGCAAATATGAAAATAGAACACCAGGTGAGGAAACTATTGAACTCACCCTAACCCAGTTTTCTCATACTCTTAGAAAACAATGCTGTTTAGAAATGAACCCCTGAAAAATCACATCATCAATTGTACACAGTAACATCTACGAAGACACTTTATACAACAAAAAGTGACAGTTCGTAAATAGTTTAAATATGTTGTTATTCTAGTTAATAGTATAGGAAATATTCTATGAATATGTTGTTGTAAATAGTATTTTAATAATGGTGGAAAATAATAAATCCAGAGTAGGTGGAGGAGTATATAGACCCAAAAAAATGGCCAAGCACTGTATTTGTCATAGTGGATAGTACATCAATGGTAAATTTAAATAGGCAATAGGATTTTTTGTACTTGCTAATAGGTTGAAATATTGGAAATACTGTTATCTATAATGTAAAGGGTGCACATTGTTAAACTGCAGAGGTCTTGTAGACTGAACTACATAGGTATAAAGAGAGATTTGGTTTTACTAAGCAGACCTAATTTTGATGATATTTTAGATATTTAGAAGTGAGGCCTATTTTTAATGTTTGCAAAATTTGAGTTTAGAAGGAAAAAATCTAGTAGGTGGAAAAATATAGACTGAAAAAAAAAGGACCAAACATTGTATTTGTCGTAGTGGATAGCGCATCAATGGCAAATTTCAATAGGTAATAGGATTTTTTGTACTTGCTAATAGGATGAGATATTGGAAATACAGTTCTCTATAATGTGAAGCCTGCACATTGTTAAACTGCAGAACTTTTGTAGACTGAACTATACAGGTAGAAAGAGAGATTTGGTTTTAAGAAGGAGACCTAATTTTGATGATACCTGAGATTTGTACAAGTGAGGCCTATTTGTAATGTTTGAGAATACCAGTTTAAAAGAAAAAAAGACAACAGGTAATTGTCGAGTAAGTTGTGTAAGTATAGGAAGAGATTTTTATTACGGAAAAAGGGCGTTATTTGAATGGTGTTCTATATACATATTTTAAAAGGATGGCCATCCCTAATATCTGAGAAAATCAGTTTAAAAGAAGGGAAAGCGAAAAATTAATGGATATGTATACGTGATTGAGAAAAAACACAAAAGAGGCATTCCAAAATAAGTTTTTTTCCTGAGAAAGCCAAAATAAATAAAAACACAACATTGTACATAGGTTAGGTAACAACATTTTAAAAACAAAGGAAGCCGAAAATGATTATCTTGCTCATATCGGACCTGATTCCTCACATAATGTAGCTGTTGATTGTAGTCCTTGATTGCCTGTGAGATGGGAACATCCTGAGGTTTTGCTTCAAAGAAGGCTCGAATCCTTCCCTCTTTCACCGGCCATGGACAATATTCATCCTCCATCAATTCTCGAAACTCGTCCCACGTAGATGCCCGGTCACGCAGTTTCACTGCTTGCCACCATGTTGCTGCCTCCTTGGCGAGGAAGTACTGAGCAATTGGTACTTTCCTCTCCTCGGAGCAGTTTGACGCCTCTAACACTTTCTCCATCTCGAATATCCAACTCTCCCAAGCAGAAGGGTCGGAAGTACCATCGAAATGTGGAGGACGCATACGGATCACGTCCTGAAGTAACTTGTCGGTACTCGAACCAGTAGGCGGAACCAAATTAGCATTAGCTTGATTAACCAGGACCGCCTGAGTTAGTAGCGTCATCTGATTTGCTACTTGCTGCAGAATGTTCGCTACCCCGGCGTTATCATTAGCATTACCGAAGCTAGCAGACTGATCCTGCTGACCTTCGACACTAGGTTGGACACTGTTCGACAAGGAAGGTGTTGCTGAACCAGCCCCAGAGCTATCGGACATGGCCGCCCCACCGGATGCGCCACATCCTCTACCGCATCCGCGACCGCTTCCGCGTCCTCTTCCAGCAGGTATTCTAAAGAAGTAACTAGCACTACGCCATAGATGGCCTATGGCAACTCCTACAAAATGTTGCAAGAAGCAAAAAAAACGTTGTTGTAGACAAGAAAATCAAAATAGAAACTTTTTTAGTGTTTCACTTTTCACCGCTGCCGTAGGTCCCTATAGCAACACTTATGCTCTTTTACTGCACCACTCCTTTTACTGTAAGAACTGCGCATCGTTCATATATCTATAGCATGACATTAAACAAGTGTTGCAGCGGCCAATTTTACGTAAAAGTAGAGGCGTAGATGGGGCGCATAGTGGCGTATGTGGCTCACATGTAGTCGATGTGGGCCCCAGCGTGGGCCCCATCATTAGGAACCCTGTTGCTACACTTTTTTGCAATACTTTTTAAGTTTGTGCAACACCTTCTAGTAAGTAACTGCAACGTTTTTTTGTCTACAACAATATTTTTTTGTCTAAAGTAACGTTTTTCTTGTCTACAACAATATTTTTTTTGTCTATTGCAACTCTTTCACTAAAAATATTAACAAGAAATATTTATTTATATTAATTACCAATCCATTACAATTCCGAATCCATCCATTCAAAATACAACCCATCCATCCAAAATATCTAAAAAACAATACTTAAGGTTTACATAAAAAACAGTACTTAAGGTTTAATACAACGACCAAAAGCCATGAAATACGGTACTTAAAAACAGAAAATCTAAGATGTAGCATCTCCTCTGGTAATAGGAGTGTTGTTGTCGTTATCACTTGATATTGTGGGACAAAGTTCCACCAAATTGATGTTCAAGCTTGGGTTTACTTCGCCTAATTTCTTAAGCACCCAAGTTAGGTTCTCCTGCACCTTCTTATTCACCTGTGCATCTACTTCTTCCTGGACCTTCTTCTCCAGCTTTTCTTTTATTTCATCAACAACTTCTTGCCTGATTTTGGCCGTCAAGTCACTGATCTGCATATATGAGATGCAGAAAATATAATAGCTTTGTATGTAGGAATTGCTACAAATAGATAGAAAACCGTTAAAAATAAACCAAACGAACTAGCAGACTTTTGGGAAAACCTAGCAGCAGAACAAAATAGGAAATATGTAATAACAATATCTTGCAAGAACGACCTGAGGCAATTATGTTGAACAAACCCATGAGTCTTTAATTACAGCGATGCGAACTTAAAAATTTGCTATTTCGCAACCTGCCAAATAAAGAGTTAGAGAAATACAAAAACCCATAATACAACAGAACAAAAATCATTCTTGTAATAAAGAACGCTAAAAACACATCAAACAATAGCTCGAACTTTCTTAGGGCAGGGAACCACATCTCTGTCTACGAAATTAAGGTTGTTGTGATGGTCTCGAGCTCATGAAGTTCCGAGTCCGCGCGGAGGGAACAAGCATTTGAGAAAGAGTCTTTGAAAAATATACGTTTATCTCACTCCTAACAGAAAATGTACCCTTGCTAATTCTAAAATCTGCACAAGACCACACCTACCTAGTAACAGATAGAATAAAAAATCAATCAAATAAGAACTACCAAAAACATATGTATTTACTAACCAGAAAGCAACCTATTTTTAGACCGCGTAAAGCAGAGAGAGCCTATAAATCTGCCCATCTGCAACCTGGTAAACAAAAAGAACAACCAGAAAATCAGCAAATATGAAAATAGAACACCAGGTGAGGAAAATATTGAACTCACCCTAACCCAGTTTTCTCGTACTCTCAGAAAACAATGATGTTTAGAAATGGACTCCTGAAAAATCACATCATCAATCATACACAGTAACATCTACGAAGACACTTTATACAACAAAAAGTGACAGTTGGTAAATAGTTTAAATATGTTGTTATTCTAGTTAATAGTATAGGAAATATTCTATGAATATGTTGTTGTAAATAGTATTTTAATAATGGTGGAAAATAATAAATCCAGAGTAGGTGGAAGAATATATAGACCCAAAAAAAATGGACAAGCACTGTATTTGTCATAGTGGATAGTACATCAATGGTAAATTTAAATAGGCAATAGGATTTTTTGTACTTGCTAATAGGTTGAAATATTGGAAATACTGTTATCTATAATGTAAAGGTTGCACATTGTTAGACTGCAGAGGTTTTGTAGACTGAACTACACAGGTATAAGGAGAGATTTGGTTTTACTAAGCAGACCTAATTTTGATGATATTTCAGATATTTAGAAGTGAGGCCTATTTTTAATGTTTGCAAAATTTCAGTTTAGTAGGAAAAAATCTAGAGTAGGTGGAAAAATATAGACTGAAAAAAAAGGACCAAACATTGTATTTGTCGTAGTGGATAGCGCATCAATGGCAAATTTCAATAGGTAATAAGATTTTTTGTACTTGCTAATAGGCTGAGATATTGGAAATACAGTTCTCTATAATGTGAAGCCTGCACATTGTTAAACTGCAGAACTTTTGTAGACTGAACTATACAGGTAGAAAGAGAGATTTGGTTTTAAGAAGGAGACCTAATTTTGATGATACCCGAGATTTGTAGAAGTGAGGCTTATTTGTAATGTTTGAGAATATCAGTTTAAAAGAAAAAAAGGCAACAGGTAATTGTCGAGTAAGTTGTGTAAGTGTAGGAAGAGATTTTTATTCGGGAAAAGGGCGTTATTTGAATGGTATTCTATATAGATATTTTAAAAGGATTGCCATCCCTAATATCTGAGAAAATCAGTTTAAAAGAAGGGAAAGCGAAAAATTAATGGATATGTATACCTGAGTGAGAAAAAACACAAAAGAGAAATTCCAAAATAAGTTTTTTCCTGAGAAAGCCCAAATAAATAAAAACACAACATTGTACATAGGTTAGGTAACAACATTTTAAAAACAAAGGAAGCCGAAAATGATTACTAAGATAAAACATCGACATATTTACCATAACAGGTAACACTTATTTATAAAAAAAGTATAATAACTATAATGTAAATAAAATTTCCATCTACCTGCTCAACAAAAGTGTGAACAATACGGTGCTCTAGGATCAAAAATCTTGCATTCCCTTATACAGTTCAACAGTGCAATTTTATTTCACAATAAACAAGCGCTTTTGTACAGATGTTTGTATATATTATTAAATACTCCTGGGCGGAAAAATAGAGAATTGCCCCTTAGGAAAAAAGATAAGGTAAACGTATAACCTATTTAATGATCATAATAATGATGACAATTATAGGTAAAACGATAAACAGAACTGTAGACCAATAAAACAGCAATTGCACACAAATATCTTTACATTGCAGTAAAAACCAATTACATATTTGGACGTTCACATTTTCGAAACCTATAACATAATGTAAATCTACCAATGAGATCACAATTTAGCTAAAAAAATATCGAAAATAAGTTGGGAAAAATAAAATAATCGATGAGAAAACAGATGTACATTTACGGTCATGCTTTAGAGTAGGCTAATCCGTCGATGTTCACGTTTTTTATATGAACAAATATAGCATTCATATGTGAGTGCATAATACAGATGAAAATATACCAAAGCAAAATAATTGGAAGGGCAACTCATGGAGAACCAGCAATGTATTTCAAAACATGTATACATGTTTGAGGAAGCAAATGGAAATATTACTCAATATAGTAAATACTATATAACATCACATTTTCCATAAATACACAAGGAAGTAATATTCGTGTCTTTGCATTTACACAGCACTATGAAACATTTAAATGTGCTGAATTGGATAATATGTATTAGTAAGTAGAAGGATTTCTTTAAAGACCATATTCTTCGTGCAACTAATATGAGCTAAATGAGTCTTCTGTTTGTTCGATTTAATTAACAAACATATAGTAAAGCTAGAACGAGCTCTAAATAATACAATATATAATAGCCCATGAGAGAAAACAGTAGTGGATAAATAGAATCCCATGAAGTCTAATGCCTACCCCTGTGCTTATTGGTTGTCATCACAAAGAAAGGACGTACTGGAGATCGTGATCTTCGAAAAGGAAGATATTTCTAATACATATTGAGGAAAAAATAGAAGGCACAAATTCAAACAAACCTTTTTTACCTGTTAAGGTTTAATTTTCACATAAAATAAATGTCATTTTGGATGGTTGCCCTAACATCAAATTATTATCATTCCCAGTATAACATGTATAGAACACTTACACATATATCCTATATTTTACAGGATGCTGAAATTACCTAGTCTAGAATTTCTAGCTATGATGTTTGCTTAATTGAAATATTTTCTCAAACCATAACCTATTTCACAAAGGACCTAAAGGTTGAGCTCCTTTGATCTCACAAAACATTAATGTTTACAAATAGCAGAAGAAATTCAGAAAAACAACAGTTTCAAACTCCAACAGCAGAAAAGATTACACATGAGAAAAAATATTCGCTTTTACAAAAGAGAACCAAATTTCCCAAAAATCGATGGCACGATTTCTTACATCAACCGGAAAGACGACACAGAATAAGAAACCCTGAAAAAGAAACCGAAGGTAAGAAAACAGGGAAACAAAATAACAAAGAATCGGATTCCCCAAAAACCGCCGGCCGAATTTCCTATAAGACCCAAAAATACAACACAAAATTTGAAACCCTAACAGTAAAAAAACCTTACACAAAAACTTCGATGAGGAAGCCTCCGCAAAGCAGTAGAACCACAATAAAGCAGAGAAACGAAAGGAACATACAATTCACGAAATAGTCGGCCGAGAATTCCAGAAACAACCAAATGAAAATAAAAGAAACGAAACACAGATGTCAAAAGAAGATGAAGCGGGGAAGTCGGTGGGGAGGAAGATAAAAGAAAGAGAAAATGACGGCCGGTGAGGAAAAATAAAAGCATCGTCTAATGAAGGAAAACGATGAAGGAAAACGAAAGAGTTGCAACTCTAAGAAACACGCTTTCGACCACTTTCGCCTTCACTCTTTTAAAGTAAAAAAAAGTAGGATAGGATAATATATATATATATATATATATATATATATATATAAAAGTAGGATATATAAGTAGAAAAATGCATTATTATTTTTCAGCTAGCTAAACGTAATAAAAATGAAACAAATCAGTAAAAAAAAATTAATACCATCAAAATTTCAATTTTAAATTTTTTAGATATTACACATAATTATTGGCACCTTTTATTCTATCTATATAATTATTTTAAATTATTATTTTTAATTTTTAATTTTATAAATATTATAGTTTTTTTAATTTGTTCATATCAAATCTAATTAAAAAGTATTACTTCTGAATAAATGTCATACTCCACTTTAATCAAAATTAATTATTTCTTAAGTAAAAGTTTATTTAATTTTAATTTTACATAAAAAAAATATGAAGTTTTTTTTTTAAATAGTACATCTACGGCAACATTGTGTCATAAAATGTTATAGCATGTAACACTTTGCTACTAAGGCAACACTTTGTAAACATATACAGCAACATCAAAAAGCAATGTTGCAGCAGGTAGAAATTTTAGAGCTACTACAATATTTTTGAGCGCAACACTAACAAAATCTGTTGCCGTTGTAATATCCGCAATTTTCGATTTCCGGTAATTTTCTTTTTTTGGCGAGAGTCTGTTTTAACGACTCGCTTGGGACCGTCTCATCATTTAAGAATGATTAATTCTGCACTTTTTGCCATCCGAGATCGTTTCGGTGCCATTTTGTTGAGTTCCGTGCTTCGTAGCGACTTTTCCGCACTCGAGTTTGATTCTTGCGAATCTCGTTCGAAAATACTGTTTCGAGTTTCCCGTAAGTCCGTTTAACTTTGTTAGACGTGTTGTGAATTTCGGTTTGGTTATTCGATCACGTATCGTGATTTTCGGGCATTTTGGGCCATTTTGTAATTTACCCAAAGTCGTGGGTATCCGTATTCGTAATTGTTGTCTTGACCCTTTTTCTTGGTTGCGTGCGATTATTTGTTGCATGGTATTTCGTTTCGGATCGATGATGCTGTCCGCGAGCATTTCGTCGTGTTCGTTCCGTGCATTTTCGGAAACCAAATCGTCGGGTCATGGCGGCTGGGCACTGGCGGGGCAGACGCGGCAGGAACCGGCGTAGCGCGCACTACTGCCGGAAGACTGCGCACGCTAGCTCGGCAGGAGTAGCGCACGCTAGATTGGCCGACCAACGCACGCTATCGGACTGGGCAGTGGGGTTTCTGGAGTTCTGGGCTCGGGGAGGATCGGCAGGTAGCGCACGCTACTGTCGGTCGTGGCGCGCGCTAATCGGCATGTGTAGCGCACTCTGCCGGCCGACTAGCGTACGTTACCTGGCCGAGCAGTTTAGTCAAGAGAGTTCTGGACAGGTCGGCTAGCGCACGCTAGCGTCATGTGCGCACGCTTCTCAGCGATCGGACAGCAGTCGATCGGCGAGCTAGGTCGCGATGCGGGTTGTGCGGGCCCCGGACGAGGGTTCTAGGCCGATACTGGCCGATAGCGCACGCTAGTCCGGAAGGCTAGCGCACGCTAGTCCGGAAGGCTAGCGCACGCTAGGCCGTGCCAGTATAAATATGACAGAGTAGTCATATTTTCACCCGTTTTTCATTTCCATCTTTTCCCCTCCGCGACTGGAGGCTTGGTTATCAAGAAGAGATGTTGTCAAGCAATTAATCCACGAAGTTTGGGAGTTCATATAATTGATTAATCATCCTGTAACATCCTTTGATCCAGCGAATCAAGGTTAGAATTCCTAGAACCCTATCTTTGGGAAATTTTGGGGTTTTTGGGTTTTTATCCGATTCGTTCCGTATTGTTGATTAATCCATGATGGGTATGATTAATCTTAGTATTATTCTTGTATTTAACATCATTTAATCCATTGTTCTTGTAATATCCGCGTTTTCTATTTTTGGTAATTTCTATTTTTTGGTGTATATTCGTTTCGGACAACTCACTTGGCAGTGTTTTGGAATTCTGAATCTATTTTGTTCTTGAAGTTTCCCCGTTTGGACGAGTCTCAATGATGTTTTTACGTAATTTAATCTTGAGTTATATTTTACTGCATGTGTATTCGATTCTCGTTGACTCGTTTGATTTCGTTGTTTCTTGGTTTCCATAAGTTCGTATGGTTGAGCAGAGCATGTTGTGAGTTTCGGATTGTTAATCCGACGTCGTATAGTGAATTTCGGATGTTTGGGGTCATTTTTGTAAATTCCGATTTATCTCGGGTATTGCGGTTGTTATTCGTTTATCCTGACTTTCGGACAGTCGGGGCATGTGTCGATTTTGGTAATCATCCCATCAGTAGGAAATCTTCGTATACTCGTTAGTATACCTCTATACTACCTGTTTGGTTGTCGTTGAGCTTTATTTTTTTTTTCTCTCTCACAACTGCTGCCTGTAGCAGGTCACGGCCGTAAGCCCTGATGTTACGGCCGTAACCTGCTACTGGAGTCCCATGCAGGAAGAAAACGAAGCTGGCTTACGGCCGTACGGTGAATGACTTACAGCCGTAACTCTCGAACATTACGGCCGTAACATCAGGGCTTACGGCCGTAACCTGCTACATGCAGCAGTTGTGAGAGAGAAAAAAAAATAAAGCTCAACGACAACCAAACAGGTAGTACAGAGGTATACTAACGAGTATACGAAGATTTCCTACTGATGGGATGATTACCAAAATCGATACATGCCCCGACTGTCCGAAGGTCAGGATAAACGAATAACAACCGCAATACCCGAGATAAATCAGAATTTACAAAAATGACCCCAAACATCCGAAATTCACAATACGACGTCGGATTAACAATCCGAAACTCACAACATGCTCTGCTCAACCATACGAACTTATGGAAACCAAGAAACAGCGAAATCAAATGAGTCAACGAGAATCGAATACACATGCAGTAAAATAGAACTCAAGATTAAATTACGTAAAAACATCATCGAGACTCGTCCAAACGGGGAAACTTCAAGAACAAAATAGATTCTGCTACTTGAGTCCCATGCAGGAAGAAAACGAAGCTAGCTTACGGCCGTACGGTGAATGACTTACGGCCGTAACTCTCGAACATTACGGCCATAACATCAGGGCTTACGGCCGTAACCTGCTATAGGCAGCAGTTGTGAGAGAGAAAAAAAATAAAGCTCAACGACAACCAAACAGGTAGTACAGAGGTATACTAACGAGTATACGAAGATTTCCTACTGATGGGATGATTACCAAAATAGACACATGCCCCTACTGTCCGAAGGTCAGGATAAACGAATAACAACCGCAATACCCGAGATAAATCGAAATTTACAAAAATGACCCCAAACATCCGAAATTCACGATACGACGTCGGATTAACAATCCGAAACTCACAACATGCTCTGCTCAACCATACGAACTTATGGAAACCAAGAAACAGTGAAATGAAACGAGTCAACGAGAATCGAATACACATGCAGTAAAATATAACTCAAGATTAAATTACGTAAAAACATCATCGAGACTCGTCCAAACGGGGAAACTTCGAGAACAAAATAGATTCAGAATTCCAAAACACTGCCAAGTGAGTTGTCCGAAATGAATATATACCAAAAAAGAGAAATTACCAAAAATAGAAAATGCGGATATTACATTATCTCCGCCTAAAAAATAAGTTTCGTCCCGAAACTTACAACGCGAATAACTCGGGGTATCTCGACCTCATACTCTCCTCCGTTTCCCATGTGGCTTCTGTAACGCCCCCAAAATGAACCGGGACGCCACAGTGCCGTAGATCCCATGAGGGACCCACAAGGCAAGTTTTTGAAAATATTTTCTAAAATATTTTATTAAAAGTGGTAATATACGGAAGTAATTAAGAAATTATTCGTACAACCCAAAGTACAAAAGCAAATAGTGTCCGTACATACGGTTATTACACTACGTGGAATGTTCAAATTGATTTAAGAAATTAACAGGCCTTCTTCCAACACAGCTCATGCCTGGCCGTAACTGTAATATCCGGATTTATTACGGTGTATTTCATCTGTATTCAAACCCTGTATTATTCGGATTGGTGATTTTGATTATTGGAGTATGATATTTCGTGCATTGATATCATTGTACATAAGTATAGAAACTTGCAAAATTGCTCAAGCAACCTCGTGATAGCGCACGCTAAGAATGTATCTTAACGCGCGCTATCGGGCCATTATTAGCGCACGCTATGAAGATAGGAGTTGCGTGCGCTAAGAACTCAATTATTGAGCGGGACAGCTAGCACATGTGCCAGCCGGGACATGGGTCCGGATAAGATTCCCGCGGACGCACCCGGACATTTCTGAAGTCAACCATTATTAGCGCACGCTAAGGAATGCTTAGTAGCGTGCGCTAACTTGTCAATAATGCAGAATATTATAAATGGGACAACAACCGTTTTGGCTTTCATTTCTTTCACCCATTCTTCATCCTTGAGAGTTCAGAGAGCTGTAATAATACTCCTATACACTTAGAACACATCTTGTTGGTGTTTATATATTGGGTTATCACTTGGGAATGTTCATGGAAGTGGAATAGCACCTTGGAGTGGCATACAACCAACCGGAGTTGGATTCTACTTTACGGTTCAGTGATTTTCATCATATTAAGGTATGTTCAATCTATCTCAGGACTTAGAGTTGGATTCTAACGATTTGGATGATCATGTTAACAAGATATGGATTTTCATAGATGAATTATCCAAGTATATCATGTTTGGAATAGTGAGATGAATAAGCCTTAAGTACCTTGATTATAATCATCATGATTCGAATCTTATTACACTGAATATGGGAAGAGAAGCTTCTATCATTGGTAATTCGAATCTAGTAGATGACTTCATAATAATCATGGACTTGACTTTAACAATCATTATTGTTGGATAAATCTAAAGGATTGATCATGGAAAGATTTATCTAGTATAGATGGAACGTTTAAACAACTTCAGCATGATAATATTGATTGATATAAGGTGTTGATATCAACCGTTAAGCTTTTCGAATTTGTCGTATGAAGATTTGAAGTCGAAATGGAATATGGTTTATATGGTATGCATATCCTTGAATCCGAAGTTGTTGTTATCCATAAGATCATTCAGAATCGTATATACATGGTATTCATGGAAGTAATATGAATTATCACTCAAGATTTCATTGTTTCGATCATGGCAAGAACAGTTTACTGCTCAGCAGTAAACTGCCATGCATAGATAGCGCACGCTATGCTATGAAGTTTAACGTGCGCTATCGAGCACGAGTTAGCGTGCGCTACGTTTGGTACGTAACGTACGCTAGACCATCGCGAAGTCGATTGGTCAGTGAAGTACCGACCATGCATAGTTAGCGTACGCTAGTCTTTGTTGTTTGCGTGCGCTATCGGGCAGACTTAACGCACGCTACACAGAGTACTTAGCGTGCGCTAAGCAGTTCAGGCAGATTACGTTTTATGAACTTTTGACCGTAAATCGAATTGTTAAACATTCGTACGATGTGAGATAAATCCTATATCATTTCTTTTGTTAAGGTTTGGTCTCGTTACGTGATTGATTGAGGAGGACGACCTTCGAGTGTTCATTTTCGTGGAAGTGTTGTTATTGTCTTCAAATCGAGGCAAGTACTTTATTTGTTTTATGTATTGTTGTTATACATATTGTCGTGCATGTATGTCGTTGTTGTATGTCCACCTCGTGTTGGTCCGACGGGATCATCGGGGGATCTATGCTAGCGTGCGCTGGATCATCGGACGGGTTTTTCCACCACGGGTTGGTCTGACGGGATCATCGTGGGTTCTAGGCAGTGAACGCTGGATCGATGGAATTACCAGGTGTACGTTATGATATCATGTTGTCATTATCAGTTGTGTATGTTATGTTTGAGTTTCTCGTTGGAGAAGACTCGTTGGTACTTTGTCGTTTACGTTATTATTCTTCGTGAGATATGAATAATATGTTGTGGTACTTGTACTAGCATCGTTGTGCTAACCCCTTCGGGGGTGAACATTTTGTTTGTGTTCAGGATCCAGGAGAGCGGGGAAACAACCACTGGAACTGTATGACGACGAGGGTGCAGAGTGATGTCCCGACCGGGTTTATTTATCTGTTGTTTACTCGTTATTTCAATAAGTACTCGAGTACGAAGTCATTTGTGATGATTTGAATTTGGTGATGTATTATTGAGTTCTGTTGAACAATTGTACTATTTCTGTATTGGGTCAGAACAGTTGTACCGTAATTCCGTTATTTCCATTTGTTAGTACCTTTTAATGCCTGTTCAATTCTTCAGCCTTGTAAATCCTTATGTAAAGGATTTACGGCGCTGTAATATTCCCGAATATATCGGGGGTGTTACAGAATATGGTATCGGAGCTAAGATTATGGATATCTTGGCCGTTGGGTTAAAATAGGGGTCATTTATGTCTTTTGAGGTAACCGGCCGTGAATGACATCACTGCACTGCCTACGTCTTCATGCGAACAGTGGTTGTAAGTTCCTAAACTCTATCTTGTTCTTTACATGTTGTGTCTCTTTATACTCGAGTATTAGAACGATGTTGTTTCCTGTATATTGAGTATTTATGCTTACAGTATGTTTAGAGGCGGACGTGGACGTGGTCGCGGTCGTGGACGCGGACGGAGAAATGCCGAAAGGGAAGCGTCGCCTTCTAACCAGGCCAGTCATAGCTCAGGCGAGCCGCAACAATCTATTAATAATGAACCAGATCCTGCTGTACCAGAGATCCTTCATTAAGTGGTGAACCAGATGACTCAGTTCGCCCAGGTCGTGGACCGAATGCAAGTGGCGGTGGGACTACAGCAGGGAGAGAGACAGCAAGGGATCCCAGACATGGGAAATCGAGGTGACCGGTGGCTGCAAGAAGTGGCGAAGATGCAACCACCCAAATTCGACGGTATTTCTGAGACTCTCACCTGGGATCATTGGTTGAAAGAACTGGAGAAAATCTTTGCCGGAATCAACTGCCCAGACGACCGGAGAGCCTCTATCGCTCAATATTTTCTGATAGGGGAAGCGTCCGAATGGTGGGAAGCCATCCGGCCTGTAGACCATGATGCTGATTGGACAGAGTTTAGATTGATGATGGAAGCTCGATTGCCCTCGTCTGTGAGGGAAGCCAAAGTTCGGGAGTTTTTCTCCGCTCGGCCTTCGATGTGCGGTATCCTGTGCGATCAAGGCGTTTAACCAACGGTGGCATTTGTTCGACATCCGGTCAAACAGATGCGTAAATGATGATCCATTTCGATATGAGAATGAAACGAAGTTCGAGGTACATGTCCGATTCGAATGTACCACACTCCGCCAATACGGGATAAGGCATTGGCATATGAGATCAAGGAAGCGGCCATGGAGAAAATTGGAAACCAAGAAACAAAAAGTCTCTGTACTTTTACGAGCACAAGAACAAGAGCCCCGTAAGGCCCAGTCATCCTTTCACTCTTTCAAGAAACCTCCGCACCCAGCTAGGAGCGGAAAGAACTTGAACGACATCAACTATTACCGATGTTACCAGAAATGCTTTAATCGCGCCCGGGGCACTATCGACGGAATTGCCCCCTTCCTGCCGTGACTTGTTTTGATTGTGGACGAGAGGGACATCGGGCGGTGTTTTGTGAAGAGGCTGCAAAGTCTTTTAGAGCCCGTACACCACAGCCAGTCCAGAAGGAGGCCAGTATTCCACAGACGCAGCAAAGTGTTCAGATGCCTCAGAATTTTGGCCGCAGGCGAGGCAGAGAGCAATGGGACCGAAAGGGGACATCGAGTGCCGGATCTACTCCCCCACATCTGTACGAGATGAGGAGGACAGACGATCAGGATGCTGCTGTCGCATCAGGTACTATCCAGATTCTTTCCCAGCCAGTTAGCGTTTTATTCGATACAGGAGCTACACATTCTTTCATATCTTTGTCTTGTGTAAATCATTTGAATGTTTCCGGTTTTCATGCTTGTGAACCTTATGTTGTTGGTTTACCGAGTGGAGAGAGGATTGTCGGAAATTTAGAAACTAGAAATTTCCCTGTATCATTTGGAGGCAGAGAGTGGCTCTCAAATCTGATCGTGATAGAAATGCAAGGAGATGACCTGATACTCGGAGACGGTTGGCTTAATCGATATGGAGCAATTGTGAACTACCGAAGGAGGAATATCTTGCTGATCGCTGACGATGGTTCCGAGATTCTATTTGAGGGATGGAAACCGGGAAGCTCCGGAAAATTGATCAAGGCGATGAAGGCTGTCAAATTGTTGAAACATGGCTGTACCGGATATTGGTGTTACGCAATGAAGAAAGAAGACGAAATTGTGGAACTTTCATCCATTCCTGTTGTGAACGAATTTCCAGATGTATTTCCTGACGAGTTACCTAGACTACCTCCACGAAGGGATGTGGAATTTACCATTGAGCTGGAGCCCGGAGCTACACCGATTTCCAAGGCGCCGTATCGTATGGCACCTACCGAGATGTACGAACTGAAGAAGCAGCTGGAGGAGTTACTGGACAAGGGCTATATTGACAGCGTTTCACCACAGGAGCGCCAGTTCTTTTCGTCCAAAAGAAGGATGGATCGCTCCGACTGTGTATTGACTATCGAGAGCTGAACAAGATGACGATTAAGAACAAATATCCGTTGCCACGGATTGATGATCTATTTGACCAGCTGCAAGGGGCAACAGTATTTTCTAAAATCGATCTGAGATCAGGCTACCATCAACTGAGGATTAAGGAATCTGATGTTCCGAAATCAGCATTCAGAACTCGCTACGGACATTATGAGTTTGTAGTGATGCCGTTTGGTCTCACTAACGCACCTGCTGTATTTATGCAATTGATGAACAGAGTGTTCATTGAATTTTTGGACAAATTTGTAGTCGTGTTCATTGATGACATTCTGGTGTATTCTAAGAGCCCAGAAGAACATGCGCAGCATTTACGGATTACATTGGAACTTTTGAGAAACGAGCAATTGTACGCCAAACTTTCTAAGTGTGAATTATGGCTAAAGGAAGTAATGTTCCTCGGCCATGTGGTGTCAGCTGAAGGAGTCCGAGTAGATCCTCAGAAGATCGAAGCAATTATGGATTGGGAGCCTCCAAAGAACGTGAAAGAAGTCCGAAGCTTCTTAGGACTTGCTGGATACTATCATCGATTCGTGGAAGGGTTTTCTAAAATTTCCCGCCCACTTACTCGACTTCTGCAGAAAACTCAAAAGTTTGAGTGGAACGAGTCGTGTCAGATTAGTTTTGATGAGTTAAAGAAGAGATTGATGACAACACCGATTCTATCACTCCCACAGGGAACTGGAGGATTTATAGTTTACAGTGATGCTTCGAACCAAGGACTTGGGTGCGTATTGATGCAGAATGATAAGGTGATCGCTTATGCGTCGCGACAACTGAAACCTTATGAAGTGAATTACCCGACACATGATTTGGAGCTAGCAGCAGTGGTTTTTGCCTTGAAGATCTGGAGGCATTATCATGCGGGACTCACCGCGGATCTTTACGGATCATAAGAGTCTCAAGTACATATTTAGTCAGAAAGAGTTGAACATGCGGCAAAGAAGATGGTTAGAACTGATTAAGGACTATGACTTGGAGATTTTATATCACCCAGGCAAAGCGAATGTAGTGGCCGATGCACTTAGCCGCAAGCCTGTCTCTATTCAGATGCTGGAAACTCTGACATCCCAACTTAGCCTTCAACGAGAGATGATTCGTGAAGGGATTGAGGTATGGTTACAAAGAGTCCAAGGACAACTGTGCGTGATGGAGATAACTTCATCTTTAACCGAAGAAATCAAATCTAGACAGACAGATGATCCTCTGATGATTCGGTTACGTGATGAAGTGATCAAAGGAAAGGCCCCCGGATTCATAATTCATGACGATGGAGTTTTGAGATTTCAGAACCGACTCTGCGTTCCCGATGTTGATGTTCTGAAACAGACGATTATGAAGGAAGCTCATAGTTCGCCCTATTCTATCCACCCGGGCACCAGTAAAATGTATAAGGACTTGAAACAGAATTTCTGGTGGGGCAACATGAAGAAAGACGTAGCGGACTATGTTTCGAAATGTTTGACTTGTCAGCAGGTTAAGATCGAGCATCAACGGCCTGCCGGAATGTTGAAGCCACTCCTGATTCCTGAATGGAAGTGGGAGGACATATCGATGGACTTTATCACTAATATGCCGAAAACCAGGACAGGAATGAACATGATTTGGGTGATAGTTGATCGTTTGACCAAATCAGCTCATTTTCTAAGCATTAAGGATACGTGGGGACCAGAGAGGTTGGCGCGAGTATTTATTTCGGAGATAGTTCGATTGCATGGTACACCGAAGACCATTGTTTCTGATCGAGACGGCCGTTTTGTGTCTCACTTTTGGAAAGCAGTTCATAAGGCCTTGGGGACCGAATTGAACTTCAGTACAGCTTATCACCCACAGACTGACGAACAATCTGAGAGGACTATTCAAACGGTGGAAGACATGCTAAGGGCATGTGCCTTAGATTGGTCAATTGATTGGGAAGTTCACATATCGTTGATTGAATTTACCTACAACAACAGTTGGCATGCTTCCATTAAGATGGCACCGTTTGAAGCATTATACGGGAGGAGGTGCAGGTCCCCCCTATGCTGGGACGATTCGTCAGACTTGATCGGAACAGAACCAGAGTTGATCGAGCAGACTCGAGAGAAGATAGCCTTGATTCGTGAAAGGCTGTTGACTGCCCAGAGTCGCCAAAAATCCTATGCAAACGTACGCCGCCGCCCATTGGAGTTCAGTACTGGAGATCACGTACTTTTGAAGGTTTCTCCTACTCGGGGAATCTTTCGTTTCGGAAGGAAAGGAAAGCTGAGTCCGAGATATATCGGACCATTTGAGATCCTCGAGAGAGTTGGGGAGTTGGCATACAGATTAGCATTGCCGCCGTCATTGTGCCATGTTTATAACGTGTTCCACGTATCCCAGTTACGGAGGTATATACCAGATCCTAGTCATATCATTGATTTCGGCGAGATCGAAGTCGAGTAGGATGGGACGTTTGAAGAAAGACCAGTCAAGATACTCGAGAGTCGAGTTAAGCAACTGAGGAACAAACCAATCGTTTTGGTCAAAGTTCAGTGGTCACGTCACGGAATGGAAGAAGCCACCTGGGAAACGGAAGCTGATATGAAGTCTAGATATCCCGAGTTATTTTCGTCTTGAGTTTCGGGACGAAACTCCTTTTTAGTAGGAGAGTATGTAATATCCGGATTTATTACGGTGTATTTCATCTGTATTCAAACCCTGTATTATTCGGATTGGTGATTTTGATTATTGGAGTATGATATTTCGTGCATTGATATCATTGTACATAAGTATAGAAACTTGCAAATTGCTCAAGCAACCTCGTGATAGCGCACGCTAAGAATGTATCTTAACGCGCGCTATCGGGCCATTATTAGCGTACACTATGAAGATAGGAGTTGCGTGCGCTAAGAACTCAATTATTGAGCGGGACAGCTAGCACATGTGCCAGCTGGGACATGGGTCCGGATAAGATTCCCGCGGACGCACCCGGACATTTCTGAAGTCAACCATTATTAGCGCACGCTAAGGAATGCTTAGTAGCGTGCGCTAACTTGTCAATAATACAGAATATTATAAATGGGACAACAACCATTTTGGCTTTCATTTATTTCGCCCATTCTTCATCCTTGAGAGTTCAGAGAGCTGTAATAATACTCCTATACACTTAGAACACATCTTGTTGGTGTTTATATATTGGGTTATCACTTGGGAATGTTCATGGAAGTGGAATAGCACCTTGGAGTGGCATACAACCAACCGGAGTTGGATTCTACTTTACGGTTCAGTGATTTTCATCATATTAAGGTATGTTCAATCTATCTCAGGACTTAGAGTTGGATTCTAACGATTTGGATGATCATGTTAACAAGATATGGATTTTCATAGATGAATTATCCAAGTATATCATGTTTGGAATAGTGAGATGAATAAGCCTTAAGTACCTTGATTATAATCATCATGATTCGAATCTTATTACACTGAATATGGGAAGAGAAGCTTCTATCATTGGTAATTCGAATCTAGTAGATGACTTCATAATAATCATGGACTTGACTTTAACAATCATTATTGTTGGATAAATCTAAAGGATTGATCATGGAAAGATTTATCTAGTATAGATGGAACGTTTAAACAACTTCAGCATGATAATATTGATTGATATAAGGTGTTGATATCAACCGTTAAGCTTTTCGAATTTGTCGTATGAAGATTTGAAGTAGAAATGGAATATGGTTTATATGGTATGCATATCCTTGAATCCGAAGTTGTTGTTATCCATAAGATCATTCAGAATCGTATATACATGGTATTCATGGAAGTAACATCACTCAAGATTTCATTGTTTCGATCATGGCAAGAACAGTTTACTGCTCAGCAGTAAACTGCCATGCATAGATAGCGCACGCTATGCTATGAAGTTTCACGTGCGCTATCAAGCACGAGTTAGCGTGCGCTACGTTTGGTACGTAACGTACGCTAGACCATCAGGCGAGTCAGTTGGCTGGTCAGTGAAGTACCGACCATGCATAGTTAGCGTACGCTAGTCTTTGTTGTTTGCGTGCGCTATCGGGCAGACTTAACGCACGCTACACAGAGTACTTAGCGTGCGCTAAGCAGTTCAGGCAGATTACGTTTTATGAACTTTTGACCGTAAATCGAATTGTTAAACATTAAATGCGATGTGAGATAAATCCTATATCATTTCTTTTGTTAAGGTTTGGTCTCGTTACGTGATTGATTGAGGAGGACGACCTTCGAGTGTTCATTTTCGTGGAAGTGTTGTTATTGTCTTCAAATCGAGGCAAGTACTTTATTTGTTTTATGTATTGTTGTTATACATATTGTCGTGCATGTAAGTCGTTGTTGTATGTCCACCTCGTGTTGGTCCGACGGGATCATCGGGGGATCTATGCTAGCGTGCGCTGGATCATCGGACGGGTTTTTCCACCACGGGTTGGTCTGACGGGATCATCGTGGGTTCTAGGCAGTGAACGCTGGATCGATGGAATTACCAGGTGTACGTTATGATATCATGTTGTGATTATCAGTTGTGTATGTTATGTTTGAGTTTCTCGTTGGAGAAGACTCGTTGGTACTTTGTCGTTTACGTTATTATTCTTCGTGAGATATGAATAATATGTTGTGGTACTTGTACTAGCATCGTTGTGCTAACCCCTTTGGGGGTGAACATTTTGTTTGTGTTCAGGATCCAGGAGAGCGGGGAAACAACCACTGGAACTGTATGACGACGAGGGTGCAGAGTGATGTCCCGACTGGGTTTATTTATCTGTTGTTTACTCGTTATTTCAATAAGTACTCGAGTACGAAGTCATTTGTGATGATTTGAATTTGGTGATGTATTATTGAGTTCTGTTGAACAATTGTACTATTTCTGTATTGGGTCAGAACAGTTGTACCGTAATTCCGTTATTTCCATTTGTTAGTACCTTTTAATGCTTGTTCAATTCTTCAGCCTTGTAAATCCTTATGTAAAGGATTTGCGGCGCTGTAATATTCCCGAATATATTGGGGGTGTTACAGTAACCTTCGGGGGTGTCGTGCACAAATTCAACAAATTTACCTGGCACGACATGTCGTGCCAGTAACCTAGGTCAGAAACAATCCAAACCAAACTCAAAGGTAAAATCTAATAATTTCAAGGAATAAAGTTATCACCGAATGTTCCATGTTATTCCTTTTATCAGCACATAAACTCCCAAGGTTGCAACCAAGGGTCACGGAAGTATCTACACAGGAATAGTCCGGACGTGGGTACCATTCAGGTTTTATCCCGCAACACGGTCCAACAAGAAAACTCCCAAGGCCGCGGCCAAGGGTCACGGTAGTATCTACTCGGGAATACTCCGGACAAGATAATCGTAAGAGCACCATTCCACAATAGTAACATTTACTATGTCTAAAATTATAAGACGTAAAGTCTGAGCAAGATTCACTTGCCTCAAATCCGACGAGAGTTATTTCTTGACGAGGCAACGGCTTGAACGATCGCACTTGGAAATCCGACCTATTACATGTTTGTCGATTAACATCTTATGATAACAATGATGATCAACGAAGTTCCTCCCCCTCCCGCCTGTTAGAACCCTATCCTAGTTGCTTATGATGTCGGAATCGAATTTCTCCGTTTTTAACCATAATGCGTGCCATTAATTTCTTAGGTTCGGCAACATCCTTTATAAGTTATCCTTCCACTAAACAATAATGTTCTAACACAACATTCCTAGTTAATTATAACCAACAATCACCAAGATTTCATCGTTGTCTTAATACGCAAGTCTAGAACGATTAATCCATCATCTTAACATGTTTCGGTATCTATTCGGCTAGAAATTGTTGGTAAGTTCATCAAGGATTCATTAACGGTTTTATTCAACATGATAATACGGTTATACATGAAATCCTTCAAGATGATTCCGAGAAGTTGGTGATTAGCAATATGATTATGAGCTCTACCATTATTCATTCCAACTTCTAGCTTTGATGGATATCGATTAACAATTGCGATAGTTATATACCGGTTCGATTATTACTGAGGGTTCTAAGCTACCCAAGGCATCCGAGGTTTACTCTAACTTACTAAACAATACTGAAATGAGTTCAAGGTTGGATAAACTTACCTTTACTGACTAAAGATGATGAAGAACGACGGTGGACGAAGGAGAACGAGAGGATAACACCTTCAAGACCTTCCCCGAAGCTTGATTAACGTACTCTAATAGGATAGCACTTGAATTGGGAGGTTAGAATTGGTTCAAGGATGGTGGAGAGCAGTGTATAAGAAGGAAGAATGATTTTTGGGATGGAAGAAATGAAAGGCAAAGTGTTCTTTTATAAACTCAGATTGCCCTTACGTACGTTATGCCTGACGGTTTACGTACGTAAGAGACTTTACGTACGTTATGGCAAAATATTAACGTACGTAAGGAACTCGCTGGAACGATTTACACACATCGTTACGTACGTAACGAAAGCGGGTTAACGTACGTAACACCTCGTTGACTTGCCTGTCGCAATCACGCCGAAAGTTGGTCGGCATGCGTACTACCTGACGAAGATTCCTGTCCGAAGACCGAAGACCGATGTTACGTACGTAAGGGCCGATATTTAACGTACGTAATGACTCAGATATAGCGTGCGTAATGACTCGGAGTATAACGTACGTAAAGGACAGTTTTGTTTGCTAAATTATTATCACATTAATTTCTTATGACACGACTCCCTCTCCATGTCGTCTGGAAATCTCTCGGGGAACAAGACGTTGGCCACCGTCATATTCGCACCGATAATTACCTAACGACATCGAGGTATGTCACTGAAAGTTCGTCAATCATCATATCATCACAATACACGAATAACAGATGCGAACAATACAGTACAACCATATTATACAAAATATGTTTTATTGCAATGGAGTACATTTATTTATCAAACAGAAGAAATGGACGTGAGCGCCCAAAGTGAAAAAGCATGTAATACTAGTGGTATTACATACGACCCCCCTTAAAAATAGTTTCGTCCCGAAACTAAGAAAATAACTCGGGATGATTCTCTCTCATGCTCGCCTCGGTCTCCCAAGTCGCTTCTTCCGTACCGTGGTGCGACCACTGAACTTTAACAAGGGGTATGTTCTTGTTCCTTAGTGTCTTTACGCGTCGATCCAAAATCATTTGTTGGAACTTCCCTAAAGGTAGCATCATTGGAAATCTCTACTTCCTCGAAGTTGATCTTGTGGCTAGGATCGTACACGTACTTTCTCAGCTGGGAGACGTGGAAGACATTATGCACTCCGTCTAACGAAGGTGGTAATGCTAGCCGATAAGCGAGTCTACCGACTCGGTCCAGTATTTCGAGCAGACGATAAATCTCGGGCTTAGTTTGCCCTTCGGCCGAAGCGTCGAATGCCCCGCATTGGCGATACTTTAACCCAAACATGATCCCCAACCCTAAATTCCAACGGTCGCTGCCGGTCCATAGCATAAGACTTTTGGCGACTCTGCGCTGCCAACATGTGTTTTCGAACAATGGATATCTTCTTAATAGATTCCTGGATTAGATCCAACTCAGTGGCGATGACATCGGATGCATCATCCCAACATAGGGGAGACTTGCACTTTCTACCGTACAAGGCCTCAAAGGGGGCCATGCCTATGCTTGCATGCCAGCTGTTGTTGTACGAAAATTCCGCTAAGCAGAGGTGTTTAGCCCAGTCCTTGCCCCAATCGAGTACACATGCTCTCAACATATCTTCCAGGGTCTGTATGGTGCGTTCTGTTTGTCCATCCGTTTGAGGGTGATAGGCAGTGCTGAAATGCAGTTGAGTACCCATGGCCTGGTGGACAGCCTTCCAGAAGCGGGAAACATACCTAGTGTCTCTATCCGAAATAATCCCCGAGGGAACGCCATGTAATCTCACGATTTCCCGAACAAAGATGGTAGCCAACTGTTCTGTTCCGATGGCCTCCTGAATTGGAATGAAGTGTGCCGACTTTGTCAGTCGGTCTACACTAACCCATATCGTGTCCTTTCCCCCCGCCGTCTACTTGGTGACAAAGTCCATTGATATGCTCTCCCATTTCCATTCCGTAATGGGTAAAGGCTGCATGATTCCGGCCGGTCTACGGTGTTCAATCTTCACCTGTTGACATATCATACATCGAGCGACAAACCTTGCTACCTCTTGCTTCATATTCTTTCACCAGAAACTCTTTCGCAGGTCTTTGTACATTTTGCTCGCCCCGGGATGTATCGAATAGGGAGTAGAATGAGCTTCCTTGAGTATAGTTTGCTTAAGCTCGTCATTAGGTGGAATGCAAATCCTGTTCTTGAATCTAACTAAGCCCCCTTGGATCCTGTAGTCTGAAATAACTCCCCCTTCGGCCTTTGCGCCGATCGCACGAGTTCGGATCCTCCATCATGCTAGGCATATCTCGTCCGGCGAGACGAGCGAATATTAATCGAGCACAAGCTGTCACAGCGGTGTTGTATCCACACTTCAATGTCATTTCTCCCGAGATCTTGCCGCAACTCACTGCATCTTGTCAAACCGAGATAGTGTCACCTCTGCGCAGCTTTTCCGACTCGGTGCGTGCTCTGACGTTGGCCTTTCCAGGGTGATATAGAATCTCTACATCGTAATCCTTGATTAACTCCAGCCAACGCCTCTGTCTCATATTTAACTCTTTCTGCGTGAAAATATACTTTAAACTCTTGTGGTCCGTAAAGATCTTACAGGAAACCCCATATAGGTAATGTCTCCAAATCTTAAGAGCGTGGTCCATTGCAGCTAGTTCCAAGTCATGTGTCGGGTAGTTCACCTCATAAGGTTTAAGTTGTCGAGAGGCGTAAGCGATAACCCTGTCATTTTGCATGAACACACATCCCAGCCCGTGCTTAGACGCATCGGTGCATATTACGAATCCCTCCGTACCCTGCGGTAGTACCAACACTGGGGCAGTAGTAAGCTTCCTTTTGAGCTTGTCGAAACTCTCCTGGCAATCTGTCGTCCAGACAAACTTGGTGTTCTTCCTAAGCAGATTTGTTAATGGCTGAGCGACACAGGAGAAGGCCTCGACGAACCGTCGATAATATCCCGCCAACCCCAGGAAACTCCTCACCTCTTTGACGTTTCTAGGTGGTTCCCAATTCATCACTGTCTCGATCTTCTGGGGGTCTACTTTAACGCCTCCTGCTGAATTCACATGCCCCAAAAAGGTTACCTCTGGCATCCAGAACTCGCATTTAGAAAGTTTAGCATACAGTTGATGTTGCCTTAAAACGCTCAACACCTGCCTCAAGTGTTCCTCATGCTCCCATCGGCTTCGGGAATAAATTAAAATATCATCAATGAAAACCACCACACACTTATCGAGAAACTCTGTCAGAACCCTGTTCATCAATTCCATAAAAACGGCTGGAGCATTAGTCAGGCCAAACGACACCACCATGTACTCGTAGTGCCCATATCTCGATCGAAATGCGGTCTTAGTAATATCCTCCTCTCGAATTCTCAATTGGTGATATCCCGAACGTAAGTCGATCTTTGAAAACACAGTCGTCCCTTGCAGTTGGTCCAGTAAATCATCAATCCTTGGAAGTGGGTAACGGTTCTTAATAGTGACCTTATTAAGTTCCCTGTAATCGATACACAGGCGCAGAGAGCGGTCCTTTTTCTTCACAAAAAGAACTGGCGCACCCCATGGCGAAGTACTTGGACGAATGGGCCCCTTCCTTAGCAATTCTTCGAGTTGTGACTTTAGTTCCTTCATTTCGGCTGGTGCCATCCTGTATGGTGCCTTGGATATAGGCGTCGTTCCCGGCTCAAGTTCGATTGAGAGATCGACCTCTCTTTGTGGTGGCAATCCAGGTAGTTCGTCGGGGAATATGTCCGGAAATTCGTTCACTATAGGAATGTTAGCAACCGACAATTGTGACGTGCCCTCCTGAAGAATATAGCACCAGTAATACGCTCCTCGATCATCATGAGATGCTATTGCTGAAAGGAGACTGAGGGACCCTTTAGTACTGAAGTGCTCTCGGCCTCTAATTTTGTGAGTGGCACCGTCATGGGTCGTAATAGAAACGGTCAGGTGATAGGTATCCAATACCGTCTTGTGCATCGTCATCCAGTCCATACCTAAAATCACATCTTCGTTTTGGAGTGGAAAGACCATGAGATTGGCTATCCAGCCCAGATTATTGATACGAATCGGACAGTTTCGAACTTCCAAGTTACCCTCCACCCTGCTACCCTCGGGTAGTTTAACAGTAAAGGACTCACAGGGTACACAAGGGAGATGCAAACGGTTAACACATTCTACGGATATAAACGAGTGGGTTGCTCCAGTATCAAACAGTACATGAACAGGCTGAGATTTAATAAGGAGTGTACCTGAGACAGCAGGAGTAGTCTGGTCGTCAGTAGCCCTTAGTTCGAACACGCGGGACGGCAGTGTCCCCGAGGAGGGTGCAGTACCTCCCCCGCGACCACGTCCTCTTTCGGCACCGTGTAGAGGAGATTGGTGAGGTGGAGATCGGTAGTCGGACATGGCAGACGCTCTGGATGTCTGTACCGAGCCTTGTTGACTCTGCGGAGCTGGGTTTGGTGTAGGTTTGATCCGAGAACAGTAGCGAGACATGTGCCCACCCCTTCCGCACGAAAAACACTTTGTCGATGCTTTACGATACTGACTCATGGTATGCCCTGCTATGCCACAATTGAAACAGCTACGGCGAGAAGGCCCGTCAGATGTTCCTTTCTGTTGGGACGAAGCTGCTGATTTGGAGGGGAACCCAATTCCCAAATTCACTCTGCTGGTGCTCCCGGACTGATTTGCTATCTTCTGCTTCTTTTGGTTGTGCCCGGCATCCGAACTGACAACCGTACCGGCGTATGATGTGACCACGTCCTCATATGCCCTCAAAGTGGTGCAATGAAACCCCGCCGCGTAGCGTTGAACATCTTCCGGCAACCGTTGAGAAAGGTGACAAATTCGCTGGTCTTCGGATGGAACCATCTGTGCGACATAGCTTAGCTCGGTCCTGTATGCCCGAATGATTTACGTGCGGCAAATTCGAGGCCTGTCGAAGAAACTCCGCGCTCGTGTAGTTTGAACTGATCGGGGACAGTACTCGTCTCTCAATAGTTTGGAAAACTCGGGCCATCCAACTATTCTATCCTCTGGCTTATAGGTCCTCCACCATCGGGCTGCGGTGTCACGGAGCTGGTTGATCCCGAGTGGCACTTTTCGGTTTCCTGGGCAGCTGATCACCTCGAAGGCAGTCTCCATCTCCGAGATCCAATCGTCCACGTGCTTATCCCCTGACCCGTCGAATAATGGCGGTCTGGCCTTCAGCATTTCTCCCAGCCAACGGTCCTTCCCGGTGTTCTCTTCTATGTTAATGACTGGTACTTGTTCCGTCCGATTGACCTGAGCGATTCCCATAGCAATGGCCTGGGCGAGAGTCTGAACGAAGGCTGGATCAAATCCCCCGTTGTTCTAGTTTTCCGCTTCCTGCTCGTTCTGATTAGCAGGCGGTGGTTGATTTCCGGCTGGATTAGTTTCTCCGGTGTTTCTGTCTTCCTGCTGGTTCATAGCGGAACCTTGTGCGTCATTTACGTTTCTTCTAGCTCCTCGACGTGCCATTGGTGATGTTCGTTCAATCTAACAGGTTAGTTTAATGCAAACATTCTCTGAGTTCTTACTGAATCCAAACATCATACTTGATCCTTAAGAATTTACGTGTATTTTAACTCTACATCCCTCGAGGAGTTACGGTCGTCAGAAGTATTGGATTTTGAAGGCAAAACGTTTTCAAAATATTTTTGGTAAAACTTTCCACGTGAGTGTTTGGCTCTGATACCATTTTCTGTAACGCCCCCAAAATGAACCGGGACGCCACAGTGCCGTAGATCCCATGAGGGACCCACAAGGCAAGTTTTTGAAAATATTTTCTAAAATATTTTATTAAAAGTGGTAATATACGGAAGTAATTAAGAAAGTATTCGTACAACCCAAAGTACAAAAGCAAATAGTCTCCGTACATACGGTTATTACACGTGGAATGTTCAAATTGATTTAAGAAATTAACAGGCCTTCTTCCAACACAGCTCATGCCTGGCCGTAACCTTCGGGGGTGTCCTGCACAAATTCAACAAATTTACCTGGCACGACATGTCGTGCCAGTAACCTAGGTCAGAAACAATCCAAACCAAACTCAAAGGTAAAATCTAATAATTTCAAGGAATAAAGTTATCACCGAATGTTCCATGTTATTCTTTTTATCAGCACATAAACTCCCAAGGTTGCAACCAAGGGTCACGGAAGTATCTACACAGGAATACTCCGGACGTGGGTACCATTCAGGTTTTATCCCGCAACACGGTCCAACAAGAAAACTCCCAAGGCCGCGGCCAAGGGTCACGGTAGTATCTACTCGGGAATACTCCGGACAAGATAATCGTAAGAGCACCATTCCACAATAGTAACATTTACTATGTCTAAAATTATAAGACGTAAAGTCTGATCAAGATTCACTTGCCTCAAATCCGACGAGAGTTATTTCTTGACAAGGCAACGGCTTGAACGATCGCACTTGGAAATCCGACCTATTACATGTTTGTCGATTAACATCTTATGATAACAATGATGATCAACGACGTTCCTCCCCCTCCCGCCTGTTATAACCCTATCCTAGTTGCTTATGATGTCGGAATCGAATTTCTCCGTTTTTAACCATAATGCGTGCCATTAATTTCTTAGGTTCGGCAACATCCTTTATAAGTTATCCTTCCGCTAAACAATAATGTTCTAACACAACATTCCTAGTTAATTATAACCAACAATCACCAAGATTTCATCGTTGTCTTAATACGAAAGTCTAGAACGATTAATCCATCATCTTAACATGTTTCGGTATCTATTCGGCTAGAAATTGTTGGTAAGTTCATCAAGGATTCATTAACGGTTTTATTCAACATGATAATACGGTTATACATGAAATCCTTCAAGATGATTCCGAGAAGTTGGTGATTAGCAATATGATTATGAGTTCTACCATTATTCATTCCAACTTCTAGCTTTGATGGATATCGATTAACAATTGCGATAGTTATATACCGGTTCGATTATTACTGAGGGTTCTAAGCTACCCAAGGCATCCGAGGTTTACTATAACTTACTAAACAATACTGAAATGAGTTCAAGGTTGGATAAACTTACCTTTACTGACAAAAGATGATGAAGAACGACGGTGGACGAAGGAGAACGAGAGGATAACACCTTCAAGACCTTCCCCGAAGCTTGATTAACGTACTCTAATAGGATATCACTTGAATTGGGAGGTTAGAATTGGTTCAAGGATGGTGGAGAGTAGTGTATAAGAAGGAAGAATGATTTTTGGGACGGAAGAAATGAAAGGCAAAGTGTTCTTTTATAAACTCAGATTGCCCTTACGTACGTTATGCCTGACGGTTTACGTACGTAAGAGACTTTACGTACGTTATGGCAAAATATTAACGTACGTAAGGAACTCGCTGGAACGATTTACACACATCGTTACGTACATAACGAAAGCGGGTTAACGTACGTAACACCTCGTTGACTTGCCTGTTGCAATCACGCTGAAAGTTGGTCGGCATGCGTACTACCTGACGAAGATTCCTGTCCGAAGACCGAAGACCAATGTTACATACATAAGTGCCGTTATTTAATGTACGTAATGACTCAGATATAGCGTGCGTAATGACTCGGAGTATAACGTACGTAAAGGGCAGTTTTGTTTGATAAATTATTATCACATTAATTTCTTATGACACGACTCCCTCTCCATGTCGTCTGGAAATCTCTCGGGGAACAAGACGTTGGCCACCGTCATATTCGCACCGATAATTACCTAAAGGCATCGAGGTATGTCACTGAAAGTTCGTCAATCATCATATCATCACAATACACGAATAACAGATGCGAACAATACAGTACAACCATATTATACAAAATATGTTTTATTGCAATGGAGTACATTTATTTATCAAACAGAAGAAATGGACGTGAGCGCCCAAAGTGAAAAAGCATGTAATACTGGTGGTATTACAGCTTCCTCGGATCCATGCCTCGACCACTGCACTTTAACCAAAGGAATGGTTTTGTGCCTGAGTTGCTTCACCCGACGCTCTAAGATCTGAATCGGCCTCTCCTCGAAGGTAGTGTCGGTCCCCAACTCGATCCCTCCAAAATCAATAATATGGTTAGGGTCCGGTATGTACTTCCTAAGCTGGGAAACATGAAATACGTTATGCACGTGGCTCAGGGATGGTGGCAAGCCTAACCGATATGCAAGCTCTCGAACTCTCTCTAGAATCTCGAACGGCCCAATAAATCTCGGACTAAGTTTACCCTTCCGACCGAAGCGGTAAACTCCCTGTGTCGGCGACACCTTAAGCAACACATGGTCTCCCACCTCAAACTCCAATGGCCGGCGACGTGTATCGGCATAAGACTTCTGCCGGCTCTGGGTCGTCACCAACCTATCGCGAATCATAGCAATCTTATCTCTTGTCTCAACTACCATATCGGGCTCGGTACCAATCAGCTCGGACGCATCGTCCCAACACAATGGCGATCTGCACCTCCTCCCATACAATGCCTCGAATGGTGCCATTTTGATCGAGGCGTGCCAACTATTGTTGTACGTGAACTCGATCAATGGCAAGTGCGACTCCCAATCGTCCTTCCAATCTAAGGCACAGGCTCTCAACATATCTTCCAGTGTCTGAATCGTCCGCTCAGACTGTCCGTATGTCTGAGGGTGGTAGGATGTACTAAGTCTCAACTCAGTCCCCAAAGCTCTATGAACGGCCTGCCAAAAATGTGATATGAACCGGCCATCACGATCCGAAACAATACTCTTAGGGGTCCCATGCAATCTCACGATCTCTGCAATAAACTCTCGTGCCAGTCTCTCTGGCCCCCAAGTGTCCTTAATACCCAGAAAATGAGCTGATTTGGTTAGTCGATCGACAACGACCCAAATCATGTTCATTCGAGTTCGAGTCTTAGGCATACTAGTAATAAAATCCATAGAAATATCCTCCCATTTCCACTCCGGGATAGGAAGTGGTCGCAAAAGCCCCGCGGGTCGCTGATGCTCGATCTTAACCTGCTGACAGGTCAAACACCTCGACACAAACTCGCTAACGTCTGTCTTCAAATTGCTCCACCAATAGTTACTCCTCACATCTTTGTACATTTTGCTCGTACCAGGATGTATGGAATAAGGCGTAGTATGAGCCTCACTCAAAATTTTCTGCCTCAACTCAATGTCATTCGGTACACATAATCTGCCGCGAAATCTCAGAACGCCATCATCCTGAACCACAAATCTAGGGGCTTTCCCCTTCCTCACATCCTCCCTCAACTGGATCAAAAACGGATCGTCATACTGCTTCGCCTTGATATCATCAGTCAAGGACGAAGTGATCTCTAACGCACATAACTGACCCTGAACTCTCTGAACCCAAACCTCGATATTCTGACAGATAAAATCTCGCTGGATCCTACTCTGTGGTGCAAGTACCTCTAACATCTGTAACGCCATCAGCTTCCGGCTCAACGCATCAGCCACTACGTTAGCCTTACCCGGATGGTAAAGTATCTCGAGGTCGTAATCTATAATTAGCTCCAACCACCTACGCTGTCTCATATTCAACTCTTTCTGACTGAAGATATACTTCAAGCTCTTGTGAACCGTAAAAATCTTACACGACGACCCATAGAGATAATGCCTCCAGATCTTTAAGGCAAAAACGACCGCAGGTAACTCCAAATCGTGCGTGGGGTAATTCGCCTCATAAGGTTTCAACTGGCGGGACGCATAAGCAATGACCCTATCTCTCTGCATCAAGACACATCCGAGTCCAAGGCCCGAAGCATCACTATATACCACGAAATCTTCAATCCCCTGAGGCAACGCTAACACGGGTGCGGTAGTTAGTCGTCTCTTCAACTCGTCAAAACTACTCTGTCTGTCTGTGGTCCACTCGAATTTCTGAGTCTTCTGGAGCAACTGAGTGAGTGGTCTAGCGATCTTAGAAAATCCCTCGACAAATCTACGGTAATATCCGGCAAGACCCAGAAAACTCCTCACTTACTTCACACTCTTAGGCGGCTCCCAAGCCATTACTGCCTCTATCTTCTGCGGATCTACCCGAACTCCATCTTCTGAAATCACATGTCCGAGGAACATCACTTCCTCGAGCCAAAATTCACACTTAGAGAACTTCGCATACAACTGCTCAGCTCTCAAAATGTCTAATACAATCCGGAGATGTAAGGCGTGCTCCTCCCAACTCCGTGAATAGATAAGAATGTCATCGATAAAGACGACTACGAATTTGTCCAGATACTCAATAAAAACTTTGTTCATCAACTGCATGAACACTGCTGGGGCATTGGTTAGCCCGAAAGGCATAACCACAAACTCGTAATGACCATATCTCGTCTGAAAGGCAGCTTTCGGTATATCACTGTCCCGAATCCTCAACTGGTAGTAGCCCGATCGCAAGTCAATCTTCAAAAATACTGTCGCCCCCTGAAGCTGATCAAACAAGTCGTCAATCCGGGGCAAAGGGTATTTATTTTTGATGGTTAACTTGTTTAATTCTCGATAGTCGATGCATAAACGAAGCGATCCATCCTTCTTCTTAACAAAAAGTACAGGCACACCCCAAGGCGATGCGCTCGGTCGAATATACCCTTTATCTAACAACTCTACCAACTGATTCTTCAACTCTAACATCTCCGACGGTGCCATACGGTAAGGTGCTCGAGAAATAGGGGCCGCATTCGGCTCTAGATCAAGGAAACTCCACCTCTCGATGTGGTGGTAATACCGGCAAGTCATCCGAAAATACGTCGGGGTATTCACTAACAACTGGGATTGACGCAAATCAACTCCATCATCTTCCGCCTTCAGAGCATGACACCAATAGCCGACACAACCCTCGTTCAGAAGTTTCATCGCCTTCAAGGTGCTAATCACACTCCCCGATCTTCCCGGCTTACAACCGACGAGAGTATGCTCGGTGCCGTCCTCGGCCACTATAGAGATGGTTCGAGTCCGATAGTTCATAATAGCACCGTGACGATCCAACAATCGTCCCTGAGGATCAAATCCTCACCCTTAAGGTCTATAACAATGAGATTCGAGGGCCAATCTCGGCTCCCGATCCTCACTGGGCAATCCCTAACCTCCCGGTCCCCAACCATACGATCCCCACTGGGCGTACCCACTACAAATGGTTCACACTCAAACAAGCAGTCAAAACCAATACGACTCACACAGTCCGAAGCAATAAAGGAGTGGGTAGCACCCGAATCAAAAAGCACTGAAACTGGATGAGAAAGAATCTGAGTGGTACCTGATGCCACCGGAACGTCTGCCTTCTCTGTGCGCCTCATCTGATATAATCGGGGGTGAACTGAACCCGAACTCGATGCTGCACGGCGATCCGGCTGACCCCGACCTCTACCACGACCCTAACTCTGCGGAACATGAGTAGCTGGAGTGCTGTGATCCCTCTGATAGGCAATGGTAGTCAGAACTCTAGCGGCCCTGGTGGCCCTCTCACAATGAGCTGCCTGATGCCCGGTCTGTCCGCAAGTAAAGCAAGTAACTAACGGAAATGGGCAATCCTTCACAATGTGCTCGGGCTGACTGCAATTAAAACAAACTCTCCCGCCAGGTGAAACAGACTGGACTGAACGGTTACCCTGAGATCCACCGGCCTGATGAAACGGCCTCTTCCCCGGTGTAGGAGCAAAACGAGACCTCGAAAACTGACCACCCTTACCGGCCGAGAATCCGCCAGCAGTCTTCTGCTTCTTAGCTTCCGAAACTGACTCTGATTCTGGGACGGCCATCTCGATCGCTAGAGCGCGATCCTGGTATTCCTTCAAAGTGGCACACATGAGTGGTGCGATACTCTGCCTGATATGTGGCTTCATGCGCATATTGAAGTAACGGATTTTATCGGCCTCCGTCCTCACCTGATCTCTCACAAAACCCAAATTCTGATTGTAAGAGATAATGGCCTGCGAAATCGGCACATCCTGGGGTGTGGCAGTGAAGAACTCCACAATTCTGCGTTCTTTGACTGGCGGCGGACAATATTCTGCTTCCATAGCAGCCCTGAACTCCTCCCAAGTAGCTCGACGGTCTCGGGGCGCAACGGCCTCCCACCATTCCGCAGCTTCCTTATCCAGGAGGTACTGGGCAATATGTACCCTCCTATCTTCGGGACATGCTACGACATCGAAGGTCCTGGACAACTGAAAGAGCCAATTCTCCCAACCGAGGGAATCAGAAGATCCGGAGAAACGAGGAGGGTACATCTTAGTCACCATCTGAAGCCACTTACTAGCTTCCTCTTCAGGTGTCGGGGGCGGATTCTGGCGTCCACCCTGAGCTATCTGAGCAAGTTGGGCTACTAATCGCCAAGTACGGCAAGAGCTGGCTGCATTATTACCCGACGGTACTGAGTGAGAGGCTGAGTCCGCAGAGGACTGAGAAAGTGAGCCTTCTTCGTTATCAGAACCTCGACCACGGCCTCGGCCGCGTCCCCTAGCTGGTCTACCACGACCTCTCAACATACTGAAGAAATATGAAAAGAACAAGATCAGAAAGATTCACACTTTACAAGGTTGGCATCACAATTCACAATACTGAACAACGCAAGAGAACGAATTATAGAAGTATAAGAGTTCGAGGAGACTTACAGCCACGGCTCGCACGAAAAGACGGCAACATGATGATATTAAGCTCAACGACTGACTCTAACGACGCAACTGACAGACCCAAAATTTACCGACAGCCTAGGAATTCAAAACCCAAGGCTCTGATACCATAAATGTAATACCCCAATTCACAAATGGGACATTACACGCCGTAGAACCCCCGCGAGGTCCAGCAGGCTAATTCATGACTCGTAAACCACAAAGATATCCCAAAAGATGCATTCAAAAAGTAAATAAGGCCGTGGCCCCGGCCAAAACATTTTAACGGAGTACATGAAGCATAAGTTGAACACCAATTCATTGCCCGGAAGACTTAAACCAAGTTTAAAAATAAGCAGTCTAACTCCAATACTGACGAATGCCAAAACATAAAAATACGGACTCGAGCCACATCATCATGCCCATCCTTTGTGTGCATGTCACATGCTGCTCTCGGCTCCCGGTACCTAAAATGCATAAGACGCATTTCCCCCATTTAAGGGGTTAGCATTCGAATAGCTAGTGCAAGTACACAATTACACAACATTATATACACACAGGATTCAACGCAAACGAATCATTGGGAAAAATCATTTTGAAAAAAAATCAATATTCTGGAATATCACATTTACACCAAAACAGTATATCATCAAGTTTTCCACATCACAATTATCCACGCTTAGTAACTCGCGACCGTACCCATTAGTATCGGCCCCCAGAGGTCCCGTCGGACCGTCCCCAGGTGAGAAACCACTTCCGCGGCCATACCCATTAGTATCGGCCCCTAGAGGTCCCATCGAACCGTCCCCAGGTGGAAGAACATCAACGCACGCACCGAAGTCCACTTCCATGGCCGTACCCATTAGTATCGGCCCCCAGAGGCCCCATGCCATCCCCAGGTGGAAGAGTAACCATCACAATCATTCAATGATCCAATTTACATCATTCGCATCAAAACCGTACACACATAATGAAATATAATACATGTACTTGCCTTGGATAATACGACGCGAAGGATACAACGAAGGAATAGGTTTCGGTCCGAACAATCCTCCCAAATACGACCCTAACACAATAATGATATACAACCAATCTCAACATCATGAATACGGAGAAATTCATCCTAGTTCTACCCATTGGGACAATTCATCGAACATCAAGAGTGCATAGGGAGTTGAAATCGGTCAACGGTGTAATAACGGGATTTCATCCCATCCAACAACAAGGAAACCAAAGATCACTAGTATACTATCAAAATGTAACAACAATGTCGGTTAAATCGGATTAAAAGACAAGATGACCACCAAACCCTCCCCAAATTCATACTAGGGTTATAGGAGATCTTACCTTGATTCGAAGCCGAACAATAGATGATTTGGTGTTGTGGTGATGATATGATGCTAAGTTATACTTCCCAAACGGAGTTTGGATGAAAATCTGACGAACCCTTGACTTGGAAGTCGCCCCGACGCGAAGAAGAGAAGAGGAATGAGGAAATGACGGAAAAAAATAACTCCTGCCAGTTTATAAACTGACTGGTGTTACAGACGTAACACCTCATCCATACGGCTGTAACTTGTGAAATGCTACGGCCATAACCCTTAGATCATACGGCCGTATGTGAGCTTCGTCGGTTTTGCCCAGACTTGTCAATAGAGCTTGTTACAGCCGTAAATGCATGTACTTACGGCCGTAATATCCACAAGTTACGGCCATATGGATGAGGTGTTACGGCCGTAACACCAGTCAGTTTATAAACTGGCAGGAGTCATTTTTTTCCGTCATTTCCTCATTCCTCTTCTCTTCTTCGCGTCGGGGCGACTTCCAAGTCAAGGGTTCGTCAGATTTTCATCCAAACTCCGTTTGGGAAGTATAACTTAGCATCATATCATCACCACAACACCAAATCATCTATTGTTCGGCTTCGAATCAAGGTAAGATCTCCTATAACCCTAGTATGAATTTGGGGAGGTTTTGGTGGTGATCTTGTCTTTTAATCCGATTTAACCGACGTTGTTGTTAGATTTTGATAGTATACTCGTGATCCTTGGTTTCCTTGTTGTTGGATGGGATGAAATCCCGTTATTACACCGTTGACCGATTTCAACTCCCTATGCACTCTTGATGTTCGATGAATTGTCCCAACGAGTAGAACTAGGATGAATTTCTCCGTATTCATGATGTTGAGATTGGTTGTATATCATTACTGTGTTATGGTCGGATTTGGGAGGATTGTTCGGACCGAAACCTATTCCTTCGTCGTATCCTTCGCGTCGTATTATCCAAGGCAAGTACATGTATTATATTTCATTATGTGTGTACGGTTTTGATGCGAATAATGTAAATTGGATCATTGAATGATTGTGATGGTTACTCTTCCACCTGGGGATGGCATGGGGCCTCTGGGGGCCGATACTAATGGGTACGGCCACGGAAGTGGACTTGGGTGCATGCGTTGATGTTCTTCCACTTGGGGACGGTTCGACAGGACCTCTGGGGGCTGATACTAATGGGTACAGCCGCGGAAGTGGTTTCTCACATGGGGACGGTCCGACGGGACCTCTGGGGGCCGATACTAATAGGTACGGTCGCGAGTTACCAAGCGTGGATAATTGTGATGTGAAAAACTTGATGATATACTGTTTTGGTGTAAATGTGATATTCCAGAGTATTGATTTTTTTTCAAAATGATTTTTCCTAATGATTCGTTTGCGTTGAATCCTGTGTGTATATAATGTTGTGTAATTGTGTACTTGCACTAGCTATTCGAATGCTAACCCCTTAAATGGGGGAAATGCGTCTTATGCATTTTAGGTACCGGGAGAGCTGAGGAGCAGGCACGGGACATGCACACAAAGGATGGGCTGGCATGATGATGTGGCTCGAGTCTATATTTTTATGTTTTGGCATTGCATTCGTCGAGTATTGGAGTTAGACTGTTTATTTTTAAACTTGGTTTAAGTCCCCTGCGTAGGCAATGAATTGGTGGTCAACTTATGCTTCATGTACTCCGTTAAAATGTTTTGGCCGAGGCCACGGCCTTATTTACTTTTTGAATGCATCTTTTGGGATATCTTTGTGGTTTACGAGTCATGAGTTAGCCTGGTAGACCTCGCGGGGGTTCTACGGCGTGTAATGTCCCATTTGTGAATTGGGGTGTTACAGTTCTTCACCAAATCAAGGTATATTTCTTGATTTTCCTTCAAGTTGACTTTTTGGGAGTTTTATTCTCGATCTCGTTTTCCTTTCGGTTTTGATAGATCGATGGTTGTCCAATGATGTTATTAATCATGTTCTATGGATTGTATATCCATATTTTGAGTCGGTTTAACTCGATTGACGATTTGAGTGTTCTTGGGAATCATTGAACATTTAATGATCGATTAAATGTTTCAATGAGTTTCTTTCAATGTATTGATGTAATTCCTAGTGTTGTTGGTCTCGGTCCTCGTTGTGATTTTGTTTTTGTTGTTTCTCCCGGAGGATTATAGGTGCTCGAGTATTCCGAGTTGATGCCCGACCATATCTCATTCACCGTCTCGCTTCAATCGTAGTCTCGAGGCAAGTATTTTCTTATATGAGTTGTGTCCTGCAAATAGAGTTTACATGTTAGATTTACGATGGTTGGTTTATCCTCGTGACTGTGATTCGTGTGAGCTGATTTTGATTTGATTATTTTGAACGTTGAAGGTTTTAATGATGTTTCCATTGGTTTAATATTGTGGAATCGTGTATTCCATGTTAATTGTGTTGTTGTGTTTTGAAGAGTTTGATAATGGTGTCGGATAAGTGGCCATCCCTAGTAAGTATTCTTGATGAGCTTACATTCTTAGCATATTAGTATTGCATGAGTAACGTGTGTGTGTATGCTCACTATGGGTTAGAACCGACGGGGTCTCGGTAGGGGTCCACAGAGGGGTGGATCCGCGAGCTTGCTTTTAACCACTATGGGTTAGATCCGACGGGGTCTCGGTAGGGGTCCACAGAGGGGTGGATCCACGGTTAATTTTGGTGTATTTCACAAATGTGATTTGATTATGGCATTTCCGAAAATGAGTGCTTTTGAACGGTTTTCATGATCGCATGCTGTTGTGTCGAGAATTATACTCTCCGACCGACGATCGCCTCGGAGATCGGGAGACCTAGCCATTGCCGAGCAGTCGAGGCAGAACTGCCGACCAGAGATCGGGCGACCTAGTCTTAGCCCCGCAGACAAGGCAGAACGGCCGACCGAAGGTCCCAGGACAGGTCCCGGTGCCGAGCGATCGACATCTAAGACGATCGTCTCTCGGTACTTGGCGATCGACTCCTGGCGATCGAATAGCAGACGATCATCTCTCGGCACTTGCCGACCGACCCTTGATGACTGCCCGATAGCGGCTCCTGGTGATTTGCCGATCGACCCTTGGTGACCGACCAATGACGATCGCCTCATACCGCTCGAAGCCGATGACCATCCAGTCGTCAAAGGCCGAACCCCAGGACAGACCCCTCGTGCAGCACCGAGACAAGATCCGCATTTCACGGATCGTTGACCACAGCCTGTCAGCATCTTCCCACCAGCCGACAGGCCCGCCGAAAGGTGTCAGTAGGACTGCAAGTGAAAGTGACTCCGGACACGTGCTGGCTCCTTATTGGACCGCACAGCTGGCTCCCAGCAGCAGCTTTGGACTTTAGGCAGACTGCCCATGTGACTTGAAGACGATCGCCCCATTATTATAATGGCCGGAAAGTGATCGCCCGCCAGAAGACAAGGCTCCTCAGCCCCTATAAATAGAAGGCTCCCTGCACTCGGCCAACTCTCTGTCTCCCGCGATTTTAGCACACAATACAGAAGCAATACACACAACTTGGCTTTCTCCTACTCTTGGCAACAGCTATCTCTCGGTTCATTGTTCTATCTCAACCTCTCTCACAAAAGACGATCGGCCGAGAAGCAAGAACACCAAAGCTTCGCTCAAGAGCTGGATTAACAGGGTCTTTTTACACTCATTGTACTTAGATTCTCACATTAATACTTGTATCCACGAATATTTGTATTAATAACATCTCGCGAGAGCATTCAAGCCCGGGCCTAACAAACTCGGCAAATCTTGTGTTATTTATCTTCTCTCGGAAGTGCTCCCGCAACCTTGTTTGTTGTCCGTCCATTCCAGCAGTATTTAATCTTCGGATAAATATTTCGGGAAACAAAAATTGGCGCTAGAGGAAGGAGGTCTAACCCTCATTTTTATTCCTACCGTCTCGAAGAACACTCACTGTTCTCCGAGGCATATACCTGAAGAAACACTCACTGTTCTTCAGAGAAAGCTTTCAGAAAAATGTCTTCCGCCTCCGCGTCGAAGAAAGCCGCCGGGCCCCGCCGACGCCTGCTCCGCCTCGGGCCCGAGCCACAGCCGATGGCGGAGGGTAGCCGCCGCGGTCCGAGACGCTCGATCCTGCCCCTGGGGGGCGGCCCAAGTCTCTCGCTCGATCAGTTCCGAACCGCAGAACAGATTGAGGAGGCCATGGCCGTCCTACGGGAGTGACGGAGTCCTCTCGACGCGCCTCCCGCTATCACCCCATCGGCCATCTGCCGGAACACCAAGCAGAAGTTTAAGGCGTTACTGGCCGAGCGATCGCCAGGAGGCTCTCATCCGCAAGGAGAGGCGCTCGCCAGCCGGGGCACCTCTGTTTTCGATCGCCTAGGCAGTGACCCGTCTTGGCGACCGGGGCAATCTGGCCCCAGCTACGAGACGACGGAGTTTGAGTCCGTCACCAGGAGCTCGGCCTATCCGACTCCCAGAAGGCAGCCCAGCCGTCTGTCTCCCCCTCGCCGAATAGCCGAGGTCGGCAGAAGCGGAGTCAGGAGATCGGTACACGATCGCCTCGGCTCCCGCTCCCAAAGCCAATCCGTGGGCGACCGAGCCACGGCGATGGCCGCGATGCAACGCCAGCTCGACGATATGAAGGCGCTCCTGGAATCCGGGGCAGGCGCCAAGGAGAAGATCACCGAGCCGAGCGAGCCGCTCGCGGTCCACATCGAGCTCGCCCCCGTGCAGCACAAGATCGCTCCTCCACAAACACCTTTGTACGAGGGGAGATCGGACCCCGAAACACACCTGAACAAGTTCAACATCTACATGACCGGGTGTGGGGCATCAGACGCGACCAGGTGCCGAATGTTCCCTCTGACGCTGGACGACCTCGCCCACAGGTGGTATGCCTCATTGCCGCCTCGGTCCATCGGCTCCTTTAACCAACTGGCGAACGTCTTCACAGAGTACTTCGCCACCAGGGTCGCTCGGCCAGAAGGTCCCCATCGCATGATGCGGATCGAGCAAGGCGAAGAAGAGTCCGACTCAGACTACATCGACCGGGTAGACGAGATCATCCTCAACGGCGAGCCCCTAAGCGATGAGATCGCCCTCTATGTGGTCCTAGGAGGATTCCATGGTCTTTCGCCTATGTTCAGGCATCTTACGAAGGACCAACCCTCGACCTACGCGATCTTCCGAGCTAAGGCCGCAGACTTTCTGTCCAGGCAAAAGTTTCTCCTTAACCTATGAGCAGCGCGATCGGCGCTCGAGCGACGATCTCCCGCCCGATCGCCGGTATCAACCTATGAATAACGCGATCGGCAGCCGAGCGACGATCACAGACTTCCAGCCCGATCGCCATCATCAAGATACATCAACAACCCGGAGGACTCGATCGCCATCTACAGTTCACCATCTAACATGATGGACTAAGGCACGAGATCGTCTCCACCGCACATCATACAGCCATGGTCCTGGTAGTCGATGGAACCGGCTGCTTCGGCCATGCAAGGTCCCTTTGGGCCAAGATCGCCCACCCTTCGTTTAAATACGAGGCCGGCGTAGTCTGAGCGCCCTCCAAAACTAATCAGTAGACACGATCGCCCGCCCTCAAAGGATCATCATCTAACATGGTGAACCCGGACAATGCGACGTGCCACTACCCCCGTCTCAACGTACACCGTCGAGGTTCGCCATCCTCATGGCAGGCCGAGGTGGAAGCAGAGCTAACAAAGCCGCGGACGTGTTGGGTTTTCTATGTATCGAATACAAAATAATCGGAGTAAAAACGCAGCGGAACAATAAATGTGAAAACCCAATTTAGGATCGCATGCAGTAATTTAATTGTTTAATTAAAGAGTTAATCGAATTACCTTAATCCGATTGAACAATTCTAGATCCGGACTAGAAGCAGATGAATATCTCCTTCCTCTTTTGGTGATCCACGCACGAATAATTCCACAAGCCGGATTGCTAGATCCTTATGAATAATATTGATAAATAGTACAACACAAATTCCTTACTAGAAGGATTGTACTATTGATTAAGATCAACTAAGGGAAGAGGGACGACCGACTCCGTTCTCCTACAATATGATGTAGGTGGCCGATTTTTCTTCTTCTTGAAGGGCCGATTTTTAGGTCTTGTTTTCTTGTGTTACAACTCCTTGTCCAAGACCTTATATTTATACTAAGTAAACCCTAGATTCAATAATCTAGTATTTGCTTAGTTGCCCCTCAACTTATTAAATAATACAATATATATAATATCCAATATTATATATATTACATATTATTTAATCTCCTTATAAATATAATATCCAATATTATATTTATTATTCCCAGTTGATATTTATTCCTACTTGTCTATAATTGTCGTATGTGCGACCCAAAAGGCTTATATTATGTTGGCAATTATTTAATACCTTATTAAATAATAAATCATAAGCGGCCTCTAGCAAGACATTATGATTACCCAAATAATATAAGTTAATAGTCCATTAAACCTTTTAACGTGTCAAATCCCTTTGTCACGCGATATCATATTTGAACTAAGTCATGGAGTCTGTCATACTTATTTATGTTCAAATGCTTTCTCGATCTTAAGTAGACTGATTGAATCAAATGACTCGTCATTTGAGCATGGCCATGCATTTCCTTCAGTCCTACTTATCGAGGAGCCCAGCAGATATCTCTCTCACTTAAGAGAGGGACAAATCCCCATCTTGATTATTCATTGCCCTCTACATGACTCCCACTAATCCCGATCGCTAACCTTTATGATCACCATGTTTCAGATGACGTTGGATTACGTCAAGGCATAGCAGTTATCATGTTGGACTCTATGATAATCTCAGGTTCAAGGATTTATTGACATACTGTATTGAGATTCACTTATGACATTTCCATGCAGTGATCTCAATGCAGGTCGGTCCAGTATTAGTTCTCCAACCAATACCCATAAGATTGATCCGTACCATACGCATAATCATCCGATGATTATCAATCAAACTTATACTAGTATATTAATCACTTGAGTCTCTACTCAACTCGATTTTACCAGGGACATTTGAATAATCTTATTATTCGTGAATAACTATTATTCGATTATTATAATATTAAAACATGCACACATTATAATAATCAACGAGAAATAAATGATATCAAATAACTTTATTTAAATATGACAATTACAAGTCTAGGCACATCGAATGTCCTAGGGCACTATTCCCAACAATCTCCCACTTGCACTAGGACCATTCATTTATGACTTTTAGTCCTATCGCCCTAGCATGCTCAACATGCTTTCCTTGTGAGAGAGGCTTGGTAAGTGGATCTGCAACATTCTCTTCCGTTGCTACTTTGCATATTGTAATATCTCCTCGTCTGACGATCTCTCTGACTAGGTGATATTTTCTGAGTATATGTTTGGAATTATGATGGGACCTAGGCTCTTTAGCTTGTGCAATAGCACCATTATTGTCACAATAAAGGCTTATGGGACCCTGGATGGTTGGCACCACTCCTAGTTCGGTAACGAACTTCTTGATCCATACGGCTTCCTTAGCTGCATCCGATCTTTGCCAGTGCTACTCACATGTGAGAATCAGCAACCGTGCTATGCTAGGAACAATTCCAACACACAGCACCTCAAATCAATACAAACACATAACCAGTATGCGATTTGAAATCTTCTCTGTCGGTATCTAAACTAGAATCGGCGAAACCACTTACAACTGCTTCCCACCCCTCCATAAACTAGGAAATCATCCTTAGTTCTTCTCAAGTACTTTAGGATGGTTTTCACTGCTGTCCATTGACTTTCACCTGGATTCGATTGGTATCGACTTGTCATACTAAGAGCAAACGATACATCTGGTCGAGTACAAATCATGGCATACATGATCGATCCAATAGCCGAAGCGTATGGTATCTTGCTCATACGGACTCGCTCATCAGGAGTCTTAGGACTCGAGTCTCACTCGAGATGAATGCCATGTGACATTGGCAGAGTCCTCTCTTGGAGTCTTGCATATTGAACCTCTTCAATATTTTATTAATGTATGTACTTTGACTCGGACAATCAATCTCTTTGATCTATCTCTATAGATCTTTATCCCAAGAATGTAAGCACTTATCCTAAGTCTTTCATTGAGAAACAACTTCCCAACCAAGTCTTGGTATGCAAGGTGGGAATGTCATTTCCAATGAGTAATATGTCATCTACATATAAGACTAAGAAAATAACTATTCTCCCACTAACCTTCTTGTACACACAAGGTTCATCTTCATTTTGAATGAATCCAAACTCTTTGTGATTTCATCAAAACGAAGATTCCGGCTCAGAAGCTTGCTTCAACCCATAAATGGATCTTTGAAGCTTGCAAACCTTTTTAGAATTTTATGGATGAACAAAACCTTCGGTTGTGTCATGTACACATCCTCGAGTAAGTTTCCATTAAGGAATGTTTTGACATCCATTTGCCATATTTCATAATCATAGTATGCGGCAATGGCAAATAAAATTCTAATTGATTTAAGCATGACTACCGCGAAAAGGTCTCATCATAGTCAACACCATGAATGCCTATAACCTTTTGCCACTAGTCTAGCTTTATAGGCTTGCAGATTATCATCCATGTCTTTCTTCTTTTTATAGACCCATTTGCACCCAATGGTTTTAACACCCTCAGTGGATCTATCAAGTTCCAAACTTGATTGTCATACATGGATTGCATCTCGGACTTCATGGCTTCTAGCCATTCCTCGGACTCGTCACAGGCGGCTCTGTATAGGTACTAGGATCATCATCTATGAGCGATGCATCATCATCCTCCGTTACGAGATAACCATATCTCTCAGGTTCATGTCGCATCCTATCAGATCTGCGTGGGACTTGTGTACTTTGAATGGGCTCTTCAACTATTTGTTGAGCTTGTTCGGTTTCCATCGGTGAAGCGATGTCTTCTTGTGGTTCTCGATTTTCCTCGAGAATTACTCTTCTCCCACTGTCTCTTTTGGAAATAAATTCCCTTTCTAAGAATACAGCATTTCGAGCAACAAACACTTTGTTCTCTGCGGGCTTGTAAAAGTAATATCCTTTAGTTTCCTTAGGATATCCCACAAATAAACATCTTTCGGATCCGTCGCCGGTTGTCAAACACTTGGCGCCTTACGAACGCTTCGCAACCCCGGATCTTTAGAAAAGATAAGTTTGGTCTTTTACCGATCCATTTCTCAAATGGTGTCTTTTCAATCGCTTTAGATGGAACACGGTTAAGGGTGAATGTCTTGCTTTCTAAGGCGTGGCCCCAAAATGATAATGGAAGCTCTGTTCGACTCATCATGGATCGAACCATATCTAATAAAGTTCGATTCCTCCTCTCGGACACTCGTTATCCGAGGTGTGCCGGGAGGAGTAAGTTGCGAAACAATTCCACAACTCCTAAGATGATCATCGAATTCTTGGCTCAAGTATTCCCCACCTCGATCTGATCGAAGGGCTTTAATTGTCTTGCCAAGTTGATTCTGTACTTCATTTTGGAATATTTTGAACATTTCAAAAGATTCATGTTTATACTTCATAAGATAAACATATCCATATCGGCTAAAATCATCGGTGAATGTAATGAAGTATTGGTATCCGCCTTTGGCATGAGTGCTAAGAGGTCCGCATACATCAGTATGTATTAGGCCTAATAGATCACTAGCCCTTTCTCCATGACCGGTGAAAGGATTCTTCGTCATCTTGCCCAATAAACAAGATTCGCATGTCCCATATGATTCATAGTCAAAAGAGTCTAAAAGTCCATCATTATGGAGTTTAGAAATACGTTTCTCGTTTATGTGACCAAGTCGACAATGCCATAAGTAAGTCGGATTAGAATCATTGAGCTTAGGTTTCTTGGATGCAATGTTATAGACTTCCAAAGTGTCGGACTCATCTAGATCAATATTGTAAAGGCCAGTATATAACTTTGTAGTACCATAAAGCAAGTCATCAAAGAAAATACGAATGATCTTATTCTTAATAAGAAAACTGTAACCTTCACAATCTAATGTAGAAACTGAAATAATATTCCTATTCATAGCAGGAACATAATAGCAATTGTTCAAAACTAACAAAAGCCCATTGGGCAAAACTAGATCATAAGTTCCTACGGCTAGTGGAGCAACTCTTGCTCCATTGCCGACTCTTAGATCTACTTCCCTTTCTTGATTCTCTCGCTTCTCAACCCCTGCACATTTGTACAAATGTGAGATCCACATCCAGTATCTAATACCCAGGAGTTAGAGGTAGATAAGTTAACTTCTATAACAAATATACCTGTGGCAGTCTCACTGCCTTTGGTACGCTTTAGCTCTTCCAAGTAAATCTTGCAATTTCTTTTCCAGTGTCCTGGTTTATTGCAATGATGGCAATTTCCATCTTTGGGAGCTTTAGCCTTGAAACCCGGCCTAGTAGGGTCTTTAGATTTGGCAGTTTTTGCCTTACCCTTGCCCTTGCCTTTGTTCTTAAAGGATTTCCCTTTGCTGACCATCAACACATGGCTTGGTTTCTTCTTAATATTCTGCTCAGCCGTTTTAAGCATCCCATGCAGCTCAGCAATGGACTTCTCCATCTCATTCATATTATAGTTCATAATGAACTGACCAAAACTTTCGGGCAATGAGTTTAGGATCACATCCGTGGAGTGCTCCTTAGAAAGTGGAAAACCAAGTCTTTCAAGATGATCAATATATCCTTTCATCTTGAGCACGTGAGCGCTGACAGATGTCCCCTCAACCATCTTGCAAGCATACAAGGCTTGAAAGGTCTCATACCTCTCTTGCCTAGCATGCTTCGAGAAAGTTTCCTTGAGGTGAGCATTTAGCTCATAAGCTTCCATTTCCTCCAAATTCTTCTGAAGTTCTGGACAAATGGTGGCCAACATAAGACAACCGACATCAATGGAATCATCACAATGTTTCTTCCATTTGTCTTTTGTTGCTTTGTTTGCATTGTCAGCTGGCTCATCGGGAATTTCTTCCTCAAGAACATACAGCTTTCTTTCTTACTTGAGAACTATTCTCAAGCTCCGGATCCAATCCAGATAGTTGCTGCCGTTTTCTTTAAGCTTGTCCTTCTCAAGGACAGATCTTAGTGAAATGGTGGATGTGTTGTTTGATGCCATTCTACAAAATTCAATATGCAAAATATTTAGTCACATTATTTTATTTCTCGAAAAATACTCCCACTAAAACAAAGTACCCTCAATTTACAACATTTGTAATTTTAGTGGGCTAAGATCCCATTTCGCACAATCCTAAACTCAGCTTTGGCATGACGCCTAGAATTGAACTACTTTAGGTGGATAACTCTTTATCGATTACATCATATGTAACTCTTAGATTATATCATGGGATTTGGCATCGTATGCCCAAGCATGTTATAATCCCATCTTATGCCTTAAGGTTCAAAACTATTTTGATTTCCAAATTCATTAAACGTATAGGTATCACCATTACCTATCCTACCTTACTAAGATAATCCGAGTGCCCAGCTTTGGCATGACCCACTCATGATGATCGAAGTCTTGATAGGTGTTTTTTTTTAAATGAACGGCATTAAAATTTTAACGAGGGATTTTTATCCTATGTTAATGTCTATGTTTGCTAACATACATCTAAACATACATAGCATCACATACATGCATAAATTTAAACATACATCGCATCACATGACAATAAAGCATAGGACCGTGTATAGCATGACCATAATCCTAACGTGATTTTCATGAGCCAACATGAAAATCACAAAGGTCATATCTAAAAGGTTAAATATGGTCTTCATTGATCTTCTCAACTCCTTGGAACGTCATACGCGATCAATTTGCTCCTCGAGTCCGTCTTTCTCGTCCTTCTTGTCTTCATTACATTAATGAAATTTAATACTACACTAATAAATTAAATTACAAGAAGTGCAAACGACACGCAGGCCGTAAAATAATAAATAATTTAAATAGACGACTCGCTGGCCGTAAAACCAATTATAATTAAACGACACGCAGGCCGTAAAACCAACCCATAAGAAATTAAATTATCCAATCACATTGGTCAATTTATGGTCATGCCATACACCACACACATACCATAAATAATTATCAAATAATTAATAAAGCATGTAATATACTAAATAATCAATTTATCTGACAATCAGACAATAATTAAAATTTGAGTCATCACATGAACAAAATGGACTCTGCCGAGATGGTGCCACAAGCGATCGCAGGTTTGCCGGGTTCGAAACCCGGCGGTTGCAGTTGCAACATTTTGCAACTATTATTTCCAAATTTACTTTTATATTAAAAGGGCTTATAAGAAAAGGATTACTTTAAAAATTACCAAAACAGTTCCCAGCCGAGATGGTAAAGCGCCGGATTTCAAGGCAAAGGACTTGGGTTCGAATCCCGTGTTTTGCGGAATAAATTTTGCAATATTAAAACAGATTTCCTGCCTTTAATAAAACATCCGTGAGAAAATTACCAAATTAAAGTGGTAGACCACTTGGTAAGAAAAGCTTCAGCCTGTCAGATTGGCAAGGGATCGAATCCCCTTCCCAGCAAAATTCATTTTGCTAATTAATACAACCATGTCCAGCCCGACCCGACCCGACCGGACCGAATCTGACTCGCCCGATTTCTTGTTCTGCAGCAGCCTGACAATTTATGCGAAAAACAGTCCAGAAAATTATTTTTGACGATCTGATTTAATCAAATTAAACCAGAAAAAAAATATTTTATAAAATCTATATTTTATAAACATAATCAGGAACATAATTTACACATAAATATGACAAACAATTAAATTACATGCAAGTTGGCTCCGATACCACTGTTGGGTTTTCTATGTATCGAATACAAAATAATCGGAGTAAAAACGCAGCGGAACAATAAATGTGAAAACCCAATTTAGGATCGCATGCAGTAATTTAATTGTTTAATTAAAGAGTTAATCGAATTACCTTAATCCGATTGAACAATTCTAGATCCGGACTAGAAGCAGATGAATATCTCCTTCCTCTTTTGGTGATCCACGCACGAACAATTCTACAAGCCGGATTGCTAGATCTCATTTAATAATATTGATAAATAGTACAACACAAATTCCTTACTAGAAGGATTGTACTATTGATCAAGATCAACTAAGGGAAGAGGGACGACCGACTCCGTTCTCCTACAATATGATGTAGGTGGCCGATTTTTCTTCTTCTTGAAGGGCCGATTTTTAGGTCTTGTTTTCTTGTGTTACAACTCCTTGTCCAAGACCTTATATTTATACTAAGTAAACCCTAGATTCAATAATCTAGTATTTGCTTAGTTGCCCCTCAACTTATTAAATAATACAATATATATAATATCCAATATTATATATATTACATATTATTTAATCTCCTTATAAATATAATATCCAATATTATATTTATTATTCCCAGTTGCTATTTATTCCTACTTGTCTATAATTGTCGTATGTGCGACCCAAAAGGCTTATATTATGTTGGCAATTATTTAATACCTTATTAAATAATAAATCATAAGCGGCCTCTAGCAAGACATTATGATTACCCAAATAATATAAGTTAATAGTCCATTAAACCTTTTAACGTGTCAAATCCCTTTGTCACGCGATATCATATTTGAACTAAGTCATGGAGTCTGTCATACTTATTTATGTTCAAATACTTTCTCGATCTTAAGTAGGTGATTGAATCAAATAACTCTTCATTTGAGCATGGCCATGCATTTCCTTGATCCTACTTATCGAGGCCCAGCAGATATCTCTCTCACTTAAGAGAGGGACAAATCCCCATCTTGATTATTCATTGCCCTCTACATGACTCCCACTAATCCCGATCGCTAACCTTTATGATCACCATGTTTCAGATGACGTTGGATTACGTCAAGGCATAGCAGTTATCATGTTGGACTCTATGATAATCTCAGGTTCAAGGATTTATTGACATACTGTATTGAGATTCACTTATGACATTTCCATGCAGTGATCTCAATGCAGGTCGGTCCAGTATTAGTTCTCCAACCAATACCCATAAGATTGATCCGTACCATACGCATAATCATCCGATGATTACCAATCAAACTTATACTAGTATATTAATCACTTGAGTCTCTACTTAACGCGATTTTACCAGGGACATTTGAATAATCTTATTATTCGTGAATAACTATTATTCGATTATTATAATATTAAAACATGCACACATTATAATAATCAACGAGAAATAAATGATATCAAATAACTTTATTTAAATATGACAATTACAAATCTAGGCACATCGAATGTCCTAGGGCACTATTCCCAACAGGACGTGGAGTTGAATCTTCCGACGCTGCCCCGCGCAAGGACTCCTCTAGACCAAGACCGCACGCCCTTCGTTTAAATACGAGGCGAGGCGCAGCCTAACAGAGGACCCTCACAATAAAATGAGTCACGAGACACTCAATGTCTTCGCGCACAAGACACGGTCATGGAGTCGGTCCATCGAACTCCGCGACTATGCACGATTCCTCAAACGACGAAACCATCAAGTTTCTGAGGGGGATCGGCCAATGTTGTTTTTTGCAGGTACAAGACCGAAAGATAGCTAGCCAATCGACCAAGATCGCCCAAGTCCGAATCCAAAGTCAACTCAACGGATCGCCCGTCCTCATCTTACACGATCGCCAGCAAGAACCACCTCGCCCCATGTCTTCAACATCGGAGCAAGCTGGGGGGCAATTGTTGTGTCGAGAATTATACTCTCCTACCGGCGATCGCCTCGGAGATCGGGCGACCTAGCCATTGCCGAGCAGCCGAGGCAGAACTGCCGACCAGAGATCGGGCGACCTAGTCTTAGCCCCGCAGACAAGGCAGAACGGCCGACCGAAGGTCCCAGGACAGGTCCCGGTGCTGAGCGATCGACATCTAAGACGATCGTCTCTTGGTACTTGGTGATCGACTCCTGGTGACCGAATAGCAGACGATCATCTCTCGGCACTTGCCGACCGACCCTTGGTGACCGCCCGATACCAGCTCCTGGTGATTTGTCGATCGAACCTTGGTGACCGACCAATGACGATCGCCTCATACCACTCGAAGCCGATGACCATCCAGTCGTCAAAGGCCGAACCCCAGGACAGACCCCTCGCGCAGTGCCGAGACAAGATCCGCATTTCACGGATCGTTGACCACAGCCTGTTAGCATCTTCCCACCAGCCGACAGGCCCGCCGAAAGGTGTCAGTAGGACTGCATGTGAAAGTGACTCCGGACGCGTGCTGGCTCCTCATTGGACCGCACAGCTGGCTGCCAGCAGCAGCTTTGGACTTTAAGCAGACTGCCCATGTGACTTGAAGACGATCGTCCCATTATTATAATGGCCGGAAGGCGATCGCCCGCCAGAAGACAAGGCTCCTCAGCCCCTATAAATAGAAGGCTCCCTGCACTCGGCCAACTCTCTGTCTCCCGTGATTTCAGCACACAATACAGAAGCAATACACACAACTTGGCTTTCTCCTACTCTTGGCAACAGCTATCTCTCAGTTCATTCTTCTCTCTCAACCTCTCTCACAAAGACGATCGACCGAGAAGCAAGAACACCAAAGCTTCGCTCAAGAGCTGGATTAACAGGGTCTTTTTACACTCATTGTACTTAGATTCTCACCTTTATACTTGTATCCACGAATATTTGTATTAATAACATCTCACGAGAGCATTCAAGCTCGGGCCTAACAAACCCGGCAAATCTTGTGTTATTTATCTTCTCTCGGAAGTGCTCCTGCAACCTTGTTTGTTGTCCGTCCATTCCAGCAGTATTTAATCTTAGGATAAATATTTCGGGCAACAACACATGCATCGACTAAGTGTGTAAGAGGTAAGTGGTTCGTTTGGCATACTTGGCTAGGATGGCACTAGAGTATTTGTCTTCTGTGTTTAAACCTTGGGTTGTGGATTTTGATGTTGGAAAACGAACCATGATATTATTCTCGTGTACTGTGATTTGATGAGATTTGGGATGAGATCCCAGCGGTTTGTAAAGGTTGTTTTATGGAAAGTGATTTTGGGCCGAGACCCATTCATTTTGAAATGGTTATTTTTCAACAAAGGACTTGAGGTCTAACAAATTTTCTATTTTTAAAATCCCCGAGATGAGGAATTTATTTTCAAACACTTCTTTGATGGTTTCTAATTAATAAAACTTCTCGGGAAGTCTTTTGTAATTATTTGTCGTACCCGATTCGTGATTTCTATTTATTTGTTACATTTCGTATGATTTCATACTTGTACTAGCAAAACAGTGGAGTTTTGCTAACTCCCGAGTATTGGGGTGGTGGATGTCTGTATTGCATTCAGGTTTTGGATCATAGCACAGGGTCGGCATGAAGGATGATGAAAGATGAACGATACTAATCATACGAGGACCCGTTGATGTCATATTGGTTTAGTTGTATTTTATTTTCCGCTGCAGTATTCTTTCCCCGTTGTACGGGAGTGTGTTGTACTCGACCCCTGCGTGGGCATGTGTTGTGATTGAGTTGTATGTATTTATTGAAAGACCAAATCAGTCTACTGAGTCATTTTAACCTTAAAGGCATTGTTGAGATGTTCGATGTTGTTACCAGCCTGGTAGATCCTTGAGGAAAGGTTCTACGGCGTGTAATATCCCTGAACGGATTGGGGGTGTTACAGTCGTAGGCCATCTATGTCGTAGTGTAGTGAGTACAATACAAATGCAAAACACATCACGATATTAAGAAAGGAATCACACAGGTAATGCAAAGAGTCAAGTTAGGAAAAAACTTACGAGCACCGACGTACTAAGATGATGGCGTAGTAGTGATACTGTTCGAAAACGACACTGTAATATCCGCGTTTTCTATTTTCGGTAATTTCTATTTTTTGATGTATGTTCGATCCGGACAACTCTCTTAGCACTGTTTTGGAATTCTGAATCTATTTTGTTCTTGGAGTTTTTCCGTCTGGTCGAGTTTCGAGGATGCTTTTGCATAATTTCATTTTGAATTATACCTTGCCGCATGTGCGTTCGATTCTCGTAAAACTTGTTCGTTTTCGTTATTTCTCGATTCGTATAAGTTTGTATGGTTGAGTTGGTCGTGTTGGAACTTTCGGTTTGTTAATCCGACGTTGTATCGCGATTTTTCGGGCATTTGGGCCGTTTTGTAATTTTCATAAGTTTGGGAATTTCGCCTTATTTGCTTCGTTTCAAACTCTCTAGTGATCGAGATTATATTCTCTTTCAACGCTCGACTTTGTCGTCTTGGTTATTACGTGTTTATGATTACGGATTCTGGTCTTGCTTCGTTTTTCGGCACTTGTGCGCTGGCGGCAGTGATCTGCGTAATCTGCCGCTGAGTAGCGCACGCTACTCGGGATTTACTGCGTGCGCTATCATTGTGTGGTTAGCGTCGCTAACACGGGTTCGTAGCGTGCGCTATCGATTTCAGCGATTTGGTCGATGGGTTCGGACCTCGATCTTGGACCAGCAACAGACGCTAATCGGCGTTAACGCACGCTAATCCCCAGTACTAGCGCACGCTAACCATGTTAGTTTGCGTACGCTAACGGGAGGTCGAAGGCATCGCTCGCCATGCCCCGCTAGCGCACGCTAATGCTTATGCATAGCGTGCGCTAAGTCTGTTAAATATAAATAGGACATCGGTGATCAACTTCGTCATTTTTCCTTCATTTCCTATCCTTCTCGGCTTTGAGCGATTCCAGCGGGGTTAGGGCCGATTCCGATTGTAGATCACCATACACTACCACCGTGCATTCCTTGCGTGGATTCTTCAAGCTCCTAATCACTTTCCACCATCCGAATCAAGGTAAATATTCCCAAAACCCTTGTTTTAAGATTTTGGGGAATTTTGGGGATTTCTTGGGATTTAACTCTCTTAGTCCGAATTATTCTTGGGCTATCGCTAGACTTCGATCGTGCACTTGTAACCCTTCATTTTATTGATGATTCGTGGTTTTAAATTCCAAGTTTTCCATTGTTCGTCACTTATAGTCGACGATACCCAAGTTTTGTTCGACTAAGGGTTTCATTGGGTTGAACTAGGATGTATTCCATCATTTACGTAGTTTTAAGATTTGTTGTCCATCGTTATTGTGTTAGGATCGGATTTGTGAAGGTTGTTCGGGCCGAAACCTTTCCGTTCGCCGTTTTCCTTCACGTAGTATTACTCGAGCAAGTACATGTATTACATTTCGTTATGTATATTGTGATTTTCGAAATGAATGATGAATGGTGAATTTTGAGTGCGTGAGTTGTGTTCCTTCCACCGGAGTGTCCGACGGGATGTCCGGGGTCGATACTAAGGGGTACGGCCGCGAAGTGGACTTGGGTGCGTGTGTGGTTGAACTTCCACCCGAGTGTCCGACGGATGTCCGGGGTCGATACTAAGGGGTACGGCCGCGAAGTGGTATCCCACCCGGAGTGTTCGACGGGATGTCCGGGGTCGATACTAAGGGGTACGCCACGGATACCGATTGTGATTTTGTGATATCGTGATGATTGGAAATTGATGTGATTGCCAATGTAGTATTCCGGAATATATATGTGGCAAATGACTTACGTTTGGGACGATTGTGTAAAAACTGCATTTTGTATATAATGTTGTGTAATTGTGTACTTGCACTAGCTATTCGAATGCTAACCCCTTAAATGGGGGAAATGCGTCTTATGCATTTCTGTACCTAAGAGCCGAGGAGCAGTACCTGGCACGCACGCGAAGGATGGGATGGCTTGATGATAGTGGCTCGAGTCTGTATTGTACTTTTTATTTTCGTCATTGCATTTGTCGAGTATTGGAGTTAAAGTGCTTACTTCTGAATTTGGTTTAAGTCCCCTGCGTGGGCAATGAATTGATATTTACATTATGTTTCATGTACTCCGTTGAAATGTTTTGGCCGAGGCCACGGCCCTGTTTACTTTTGAGTACATCTTTTGGGTTTGTCATTGTGGTTATGTGTCTTATGTTAGCCTGGTAGACCTCACGAGGTTTCTACGGCGTGTAATGTCCCCTTTGTGTATTGGGGTGTTACATTTATGGTATCGGAGCTTAGGTTTTGAATACCTAGGCTGTCGGTTAATTTTTGGGTCTGTTAGTTGCGTCATTAGAGTCAGTCGTTGAGCCTAATATCATCATGCTACCGTCTTTTCGTGCGACCCGTGGCTGTAAGTCTTCTCAAACTCTTTTATTCTGTATTCGTTTTCTTGCGTTGTTCGGAATTGAGGATTATGATTACCAACCTTGTAAATTGTGAATTTTTCTGATCTTGTTCTTTTCGTATTTTCTTGATGATGTTGAGAGGTCGTGGTAGACCGGCTAGGGGACGCGGCCGAGGCCGTGGTCGGGGTGCCGATAATGAAGAGGGCTCACTTTCTCGATCCTCTGCAGACTCGGCCTCTCACTCGATGCCGTCGGGTAATAGTGCCGACGCCTCTATCCGTACTTGGCGGCTAGTAGACCAGCTTGCTCAGATAGCTCAGGGTGGACGCCAGAATCCGCCCCCGACACCTGAAGAGGAAGCTAGTAAGTGGCTTCAGACGGTGTCTAAGATGCACCCTCCTCGTTTCTACGGATCTTCTGACTCCCTCGGTTGGGAGAATTGGCTCTTTCAGCTGTCGAGGGCCTTTGATGCCGTAGCTTGTCCCGAAGACAGGAGGGTACATATTGCCCAGTACCTCCTGGATAAGGAAGCTGCGGAGTGGTGGGAGGCCGTTGCGCCCAGAGATCGTCGGGCCACTTGGGATGAGTTCAGGGCTGCTATGGAAGCAGAATATTGTCCACCGCCAGTAAAGGAGCGCAAAATTGTGGAGTTTTTCACCGCTACACCTCAGGATGTGCCGATTTCTCAGGCCATTATTTCCTACAATCAGCAGTTGGGTTTTGTGAGAGATCAGGTGAGGACAGAGGCTGATAAAATCCGTTACTTCAATATGCGCATGAAACCGCATATCAGGCAGAGTATGGCACCGCTCATGTGTGCCACCTTGAAGGAATATCAGGATCGCGCTCTGGCGATCGAGATGGCTGTCCCGGAATCGAGTCGGTTTGGAATCTAAGAAGCGAAGACCACGCGGGTTCTCGGCCGGTAAAGGGGGTCGATTGAGGTCTCGTTCGTTCCTACACCCGGAAGAGACCATTTCACCGGCTAGGGTATCTCGGGGTAATCGTTCGATCCGTTGCTTCGGTGGTGGTTTGTTTTAACGCAACCAATATGAGCATTTGATGAAGGATTGCCCTTTTCCTCCGATTATTTGTTTTACTTGCGGGCGAGCGGGCATCGGGCGGCCCATTGTGAGAGGGCCACCCGGGCCGCTAGAGTCCCGACTACCACCGCCGATCGGAGGGAGCACGGCATTCCATTACTCATGTTCCGCAGGTTCGGGCCGTGGTAGGGGTCGGGTCACCCGGATCACCGTCTGGTCGAGTTCGGGTTGATTCACCCCGGGTTTTATCTGATGAGGCGTACAGAGGAGACAGACGTTCGAGTGGCGTCATGTTCCACTCAGATCCTTACTCATCCAGTTTCAGTACTTTTTGATTCGGGTGCTACCCATTCCTTTATTGCTTCGGATTGTGTGAGTCGTATTGGTTTTGACTGCTTGTTTGAGTGTGAGCCGTTTGTAGTGGGTACACCCAGTGGAGATCGTATGGTTGGGGACCGGGAAGTTAGGGATTGCCCAGTGAGGATCGGGAGCCGGGATTGGCCCTCAAATCTCATTGTTATAGACCTTAAGGGTGAGGATTTGATCCTCGGGGACGATTGGTTAGATCGTCACGGTGCTATCATGAACTATCGGACTCGTACCATCTCGATAGTTGCCGAGGACGGCACCGAGCATACTCTAGTCGGTTGTAAGCCGGGTAGATCGGGGAGTGTGATTAGCGCCTTGAAGACGATGAAACTTTTGAACCAAGGTTGTGTCGGCTACTGGTGTTTCGCTCTACAGGCGGAAGATGATGGGGTTGACATATTGTCGATTCCAGTTGTTAGCGAGTATCCCGATGTATTTCCGGATGACTTGCCGGGATTACCACCACATCGAGAGGTGGAGTTTCCTATTGACCTTGAGCCGAATGCGGCCCCTATTTCTCGAGCACCGTACCGTATGGCACCGTCGGAGATGCTAGAGTTGAAGAATCAGTTGGGAGAGTTGTTAGATAAAGGGTATATTCGACCCAGCGCATCGCCTTGGGGTGCGCCTGTACTTTTTGTCAAGAAGAAGGATGGATCGCTTCGTTTATGCATCGACTATCGAGAATTAAACAAGCTAACCATCAAAAATAAATACCCTTTGCCCAGGATTGACGATTTGTTTGATCAGCTTCAGGGGGCGACAGTCTTTTCGAAGATTGATTTGCGATCGGGCTACTACCAGTTGAGGATTCGGGATGTCGATATTCCGAAAGCTGCCTTTCGGACGAGATATGGCCATTACGAGTTTGTGGTTATGCCTTTCGGGCTAACCAATGCCCCAGCAGTGTTCATGCAGTTGATGAACAAAGTTTTTATTGAGTATCTGGACAAATTCGTAGTCGTTTTTATTGATGATATTCTCATCTATTCACGGAGTTGGGAGGAGCACGCCTTACATCTTCGGATTGTATTAGACACTTTGAGGGCTGAGCAGTTGTACGCGAAGTTCTCTAAGTGTGAGTTTTGGCTCGAGGAAGTTACGTTCCTCGGGCATGTGATTTCAGCAGAGGGAGTTCGGGTAGATCCGCAGAAGATAGAGGCAGTGATGGCTTGGGAGCCGCCTAAAAATGTGAAGGAGGTGAGGAGTTTTCTGGGTCTTGCCGGCTATTACCGTAGATTCGTTGAGGGATTTTCGAAGATCGCTAGACCGCTCACTCAGTTGCTCCAAAAGCTTCGAAGTTCGAGTGACTGCAGACAGGCGGGGCTTTGATGAGTTAAAGAGACGTTTGACTACCGCACCCGTGTTAGCGTTGCCTCGGGGAACGAGGATTTCGTAGTGTACGGTGATGCTTCGGGCCTTGGTCTAGGATGTGTTTTGATGCGAGAGACAGAGTGATTGCGTATGCGTCCCGCCGATTGAAACCTTATGAGGTGAATTACCCCACGCATGATTTGGAATTAGGCTGGTCGTTTTTGCCTTAAAGATGGAGGCATTATCTCTATGGGTCGTCATGTAAGATTTTTACCGATCACAAGAGTTTGAAGTATATCTTGATCGAAGGAGTTAAATATGAGACAACGTAGGTGGTTGGAGCTAATTAAAGATTACGACCTCGAGATACTTTACCATCCGGTAAGGCTAACGTAGTGGCGGATGCGTTGAGCCGTAAGCCGATAGCGTTGCGAGATGTTAGAAGTACTTACTCCGCAGAGTAGGATCCAACGAGATCTTATTTGTCGAATATTGAGGTTTGGGTTCGAGAGTTCAGGCCGATTATGTGCATTAGAGATCACTTCGCCCTGATCGATGATATCAAGGCGAAACAAAGATGACGATCCGTGTTTGGTCCGATTGAGGGAGGATGTGAGGCGGGAAAGCCCTGGATTTGTGGTTCGTGATGATGGCGTTACGAGATTTCGCGGACTATGTGTACCGAATGTTGTTGAGTTGAGACAGAAGATCTTGAGTGAAGCTCATACCACGCCTTACTCCATACATCCTGGTACGAGTAAAATGTACAAGGATGTGAGGAGTAACTACTGGTGGAGTAATTTAAAGACAGACGTTAGCGAGTTTGTGTCGAGGTGTTTGACCTGTCAGCAGGTTAAGATCGAGCATCAACGACCCGCGGGGCTTTTACGACCACTTCCTATTCCGGAGTGGAAATGGGAGGATATTTCTATGGATTTCATTACCGGTATGCCTAAGACTCGGACTGGGATGAACATGATTTGGGTCATTGTCGATCGACTAACCAAATCAGCTCATTTCTTGGGTATTAAGGACACTTGGGGGCCAGAGAGACTTGCACGAGTGTTTGTTTCGGAGATCGTGAGGTTACATGGGACCCCTAAGAGTATTGTTTCGGATCGTGATGGCCGGTTCATATCACATTTTTGGCAGTCCGTTCATAGAGCCTTGGGGACCGAGCTGAGACTTAGCACATCCTACCACCCTCGGAGCAGACGGGCCCGAGCGGACGATACAGACGCTAGAGGATATGTTGCGAGCCTGTGCTTTAGATTGGAAGGATGATTTGGAGTCGCACTTGCCATTGATCGAGTTCACGTACAACAATAGCTGGCACGCCTCGATCAAGATGGCACCATTCGAGGCATTGTATGGGAGGAGGTGCAGATCGCCGTTGTGTTGGGACGATGCGTCCGAGCTGATGGGTACCGAGCCCGATATGGTAGTTGAGACGAGGGAGAAGATTGCTCTCATTCGCGATAGATTGTTGACGGCCCAGTCGGCAAAGTCTAATGCCGACACGCGTCGCCGGCCGTTGGAGTTTGAGGTGGGAGATCATGTGTTGCTTAAGGTGTCGCCGACACGGGGAGTTTACCGCTTCGGTCGGAAGGGTAAACTTAGTCCGAGATTTATTGGGCCGTTCGATATCCTAGAGAGAGTCGGAGAGCTTGCATATCGGTTAGGTTTACCGCCGTCCCTGAGCCACGTTCATAACGTATTTCATGTTTCCCAGCTTAGGAGGTACATATCGGACCCTAGCCATATTATCGATTTTGGAGAGATCGAATTGGGACCCGACCTTACCATTGAGGAGAGGCCGATTCAGATTTTAGAGCGTCGGGTGAAGCAACTTCGTCATAAAATCATCCCTCTGGTTAAAGTTCAATGGTCGAGACATGGGTCCGAAGAAGCCACATGGGAGACGGAGGAGAGTATGCAGTCGAGATACCCCGAGTTGTTCGCGTTGTAAGTTTCGGGACGAAACTTATTTTTAGGGGGAGATAATGTAATATCCGCGTTTTCTATTTTCGGTAATTTCTATTTTTTGATGTATGTTCGATCCGGACAACTCTCTTAGCACTGTTTTGGAATTCTGAATCTATTTTGTTCTTGGAGTTTTTCCGTCTGGTCGAGTTTCGAGGATGCTTTTGCATAATTTCATTTTGAATTATACCTTGCCGCATGTGCGTTCGATTCTCGTAAAACTTGTTCGTTTTCGTTATTTCTCGATTCGTATAAGTTTTTATGGTTGAGTTGGTCGTGTTGGAACTTTCGGTTTGTTAATCCGACGTTGTATCGCGATTTTTCGGGCATTTGGGCCGTTTTTGTAATTTTCATAAGTTTGGGGAATTTCGCCTTATTTGCTTCGTTTCAAACTCTCTAGTGATCGAGATTATATTCTCTTTCAACGCTCAACTTAGTAGTCTTGGATATTACGTGTTTATGATTACGGATTACGGTCTTGCTTCGTTTTTCGGCACTTGTCGCTGTTGGCAGTGGGTATGCTTGAACTGCTGCCTGAGTAGCGCACGCTACTCAGGATTTACTTGCGTGCGCTATCATTGTGTGGTTAGCGTACGCTAACCTGGGGTTCGTAGCGTGCGCTATCGATTTCAGGCAGTTTCGGTCAGTGGGTTCAGTACCTCGGTACTGGACCAGGCAGCGTACGCTAATCAGCGTTAACGCACGCTAATCCCCAGTACTAGCGCACGCTAACCATGTTAGTTTGCGTACGCTAACGGGAGGTCAGAAGGCAGACTGTTCTGCCATGCCCCGCTAGCGCACGCTAATGCTTATGCATAGCGTGCGCTAAGTCTGTTAAATATAAATAGGACAGCAGCAGTCAACTTCGTCATTTTTCCTTCATTTCCTATCCTTCTCGGCTTTGAGCGATTCCAGGCGGGGGTTAGGGCCGATTCCGACTGTAGATCACCATACACTACCACCGTGCATTCCTTGCGTGGATTCTTCAAGCTCCTAATCACTTTCCACCATCCGAATCAAGGTAAATATTCCCAAAACCCTTGTTTTAAGATTTTGGGGGAATTTTGGGGATTTCTTGGGATTTAACTCTCTTAGTCCGAATTATTACTGGGCTATCGCTAGACTTCGATCGTGCACTTGTAACCCTTCATTTTATTGATGATTCGTGGTTTTAAATTCCAAGTTTTCCATTGTTCGTCACTTATAGTCGATTTATACCCAAGTTTTGTTCGACTAAGGGTTTCAGCGGGTTGAACTAGGATGTATTCCATCATTTACGTAGTTTTAAGATTTGTTGTCCATCGTTATTGTGTTAGGATCGGATTTGTGAAGGTTGTTCGGGCCGAAACCTTTCCGTTCGCCGTTTTCCTTCACGTAGTATTACTCAGGCAAGTACATGTATTACATTTCGTTATGTATATTGTGATTTTCGAAATGAATGATGAATGGTGAATTTTGAGTGCGTGAGTTGTGTTCCTTCCACCCGGAGTGTCCGACGGGATGTCTGGGGGTCGATACTAAGGGGTACGGCCGCGGAAGTGGACTTGGGTGCGTGTGTGGTTGAACTTCCACCCGGAGTGTCCGACGGGATGTCTGGGGGTCGATACTAAGGGGTACGGCCGCGGAAGTGGTATCCCACCCGGAGTGTTCGACGGGATGTCTGGGGGTCGATACTAAGGGGTACGGCCACGGGATACCAGTTGTGATTTTGTGATATCGTGATGATTGGAAATTGATGTGATTGCCAATGTAGTATTCCGGAATATATATGTGGCAAATGACTTACGTTTGGGACGATTGTGTAAAAACTGCATTTTGTATATAATGTTGTGTAATTGTGTACTTGCACTAGCTATTCGAATGCTAACCCCTTAAATGGGGGAAATGCGTCTTATGCATTTCAGGTACCGGAAGAGCTGAGGAGCAGGCACGGGGCACGCACGCGAAGGATGGGATGGCTTGATGATAGTGGCTCGAGTCTGTATTGTACTTTTTATTTTCGTCATTGCATTTGTCGAGTATTGGAGTTAAACTGCTTACTTCTGAATTTGGTTTAAGTCCCCTGCGTGGGCAATGAATTGATATTTACATTATGTTTCATGTACTCCGTTGAAATGTTTTGGCCGAGGCCACGGCCCTGTTTACTTTTGAGTGCATCTTTTGGGTTTGTCATTGTGGTTATGTGTCTTGTGTTAGCCTGGTAGACCTCACGAGGTTTCTACGGCGTGTAATGTCCCCTTTGTGTATTGGGGTGTTACAGACACTCGACTAGTGTAACACCCCCAGATTTAACCGGAAATATTACAGCGCCGTGGGCCCCGAGATGGAACCCACAAGGCTAAAAGAAATTTTCGCAAACATTTACAAATGCCCAAGAGGCCAACGACGGTACTATCTTTAAAAATTTACAAAGACTTATAAAATCCATTTATCAAAAACCGTCGTAAAAACTCATTTGAAATCGCGAGGCCAAACAGCCGACACTCAAAAGTTTAGAAAACGACTTCCAAAGCAACCTCAGTTACCAGATGCCAAAAGGTCATTTCAAAATACTCACGCAGCGGAAAAAGACCAACCATAAGGATACTCTAGCAGCGGAATACGAGAACCAATCAAAAAACTCAATGCACACAACATGTCCTAGCCAGTATCCTCAGGAAGCTCATCTCTTCACGACCGCTACAAGCTCGATACTCCAAGAACCTAAAAAGAAATCCCACGACGGGGTCAGCCATAATATCCAACAATGATAACCGTCACATCACATTAAGAATACATACCAATAAGAATACGACCAATGTAATCTTACCGCCATGACTTTACTTACTCAAGTAATTCTCATCAGAATAACCATTAAACTCGAACATAATATTTGTATTGTACCTCAAACAATACTCAAGATCCTCAAACTATCATAACCAACTCACGATACGGAAATCTACCATTTCTGACCAATACGATCCATCGAATAAAATCATCAAATCCCAAGACGATAACCAATTGTCTACCAAAGACAAGACCAAGGAAAATATGGAACATACCTCGAGATATGATGTGCCACGATAATCATATCAGTCTAATCCGATATCAGAACAATGCAATGCGGACAAGGTCCTAACACAAGACCTACAAATGCATACTCATATGACAACGTCAATATGCTCAAAAACAATAACAACTATGTATACTCAATGGAAATCCCATGATCCAGCGCCCTCAGCATAGATCCCAAGATGATCCTACAAGATCAACACGAGGTGGATAACCAACAATATACATATGCACAACAATAACACAATCTGGTAATCCAGCGATCCAGCGCCCTCGGCATAGATCCCAAGATGATCCCGTCGGACCAACACGAGGTGGAAAAACCCGTCCAATGATCCAGCGCCCTCAGCATAGATCCCAAGATGATCCCGTCGGACCAACACGAGGTGGACATCCGATCCAGCGCCCTCAGCATAGATCGCGCGATCCCATCGGATCAACACAACATAAACAACACAATATGCATACACATATGCAAAACAATATGTTCATCATCATGAACAACGCAACATGAGCGACAATATGGCAAATGAATTAAGACGACATCATTTTCGACAACATGAATGATAATACGCATGATCAATTCACTAACTCTACTTGAATCTATATAAGATACTTGCCCCGAGTCCTTCGGGAGAATTCTCGATGTCCAATCATCACCGACGATTATCCTCAATGCTCGGCGATCCATACGAACAATGAACTATAGATACTCATATCCTCGTCTTTACCATAATGTAACCTTGATACTTGAACATACCAATAACTGAGATAAGCATATACATTATGATTTATCTCCCAGAATCGAAAGAACGATATGCGATCCGAATACCCAGAGTTCACAATAATAATCATCGCTATATGCATTATAAACGAAATGAAACTAAAACCATTCATTAAATATTATAACTGAGCAAGTAATAACTTGCCTCGATACCGGTACCACGAAGCTGTTGTCGAACACATTGCCTTTCTCTACGAGCTCCTCAGCCCCGATCAAAAGCAATACAATGGACATACTCAAACGCGACCGCAATATCCGGTTATAATCACCGATCAACAATCTCAACCTATCGAAGAAATCAAATAACACATATCCGATAACAATCAACAACTGACAAACTATCCAATCGAACTCAACGGTTCAACACAACCTCGAATAAACACAAAGAACCAACCAAGTCAAACCATCACGAATTCATAATCAAAACACAAAAATATCGCATCGTCTGCCTACTTAGCGCACGTTAAGCGCATAACGTGGCGTGCGCTAAGTTGTCCCGTTAACTGCGCTAGCCGAAGCTTAGCGTGCGCTAATGCCGCATGCGGTGGCATGCAATCCAAGCATCGACTAACATCTTGCAACTACGAATCCGAATGAAGGGAGATATGAATCTCCATATCTCTTGAAGATAAACGACACCATAACTATCACAAGGATCATATCATTGTCCATATATCAATAATAACACCAACAATCAAACCGACTCGATAACAAGGATCATATCATATTCAATCCGAATTCAACCTCGTATCATGATTTAACTCCTCTAAATCGATCAATATAATTAACAAGATTCAAATCCATCTTAGATCGGGTTAAGCGAATCAACATCCTTATAGTATGAAGAATCTTAACTAACATCCGAGACTCTTATCAAAATTCCATTGAATCCCATATAACATCATCATATGATTATCCAACATGCTCCTTACATGAAATCATCCAAGAAAACGAACTATCATCAAGAGGATACGAAAATTACGGATTGGATGGACCAAGAATAAGAACACTAGACTCCATTCCAAGAATCATGAATAACTTGAAGAACAAGGCTTGAATCCATGCTCTCCATCTTAATCTTGTTAAAGATCATCATCTCTCAGTGTTTAGGAACTCCAAATGTTCTCCCAAGGTTGTCTCTATCGGGTGAAAGGAAAGAAATGGACGAAATGCTTCATGACACCTGTTTGTCCCTTTATATAGAATACCTTACTAGCGTGCGCTAAACCCTTATGTTTAGCGTGCGCTAGCCTTAGCGTGCGCTAACTGACTTTGTTAGCGTGCGCTATCGAAGCCCAGAGGCTACTATCTTGCTTCATAAACTAGCTTACGTACGTAATGCCCATGCATTAACGTACGTAAAACATCATGTCTAGCGTACGCAAGTCCTTACTCTTAGCGTGCGCTATCCGAAGTTGACTTACTACAGTGTTCACCTACCTCTCGCCCCCACATTCCGACAGCATCTTACAAGGATAAGATTCCTTGTTGACTGATATATATTTAGCGTGCGCTAAGCCTAATCTTTAGCGTGCGCTAATACTTCAGGACAACAACCGTTGACTTACGAGCGTGCGCGGCAGCCGGGTCCATACGCAGATTCTTTCTGATCGGACTACATTAGCGTACGCTAACCTATGAACGTAGCGTGCGCTAATCCTGCACGATAGCGTGCGCTATGCATGAATATCAGCGTGCGCTAATAAGGTTATACTTAGCCATTTTCAGCTATCCTTGTCCAACATCTCGACATATCAAATACGAACATACGGCATATCAAATATACATTACTCAACACATTATATCCTCAAATACAATTGTCGACCAAATACGACAATTATACCAATCATGACATCTCTGTCCTTCATTTATTTTATCCCTACCGCATGATTTCATCTTTGTACAATATAACTCGGATAAAATAATATCAAACAACGATAGTAGAAATTAGGATATTACATTCTACACCCCTTAAAATAAGTTTCGTCCTCGAAACTTGCAATCCGTCATAGAAAACAAACAAACATCTGTCCAACCCAAAATATCCCAAAACCATCACGACAGCGATCAATCATCATTATTCGAATAGCCAAAACCGCATACTTACAAATACGCAGTCGACGATCTCCGGAGATACTAGCAAGCGATCTCACTGTACGGTCCCAATACGCTTACGATTACAATTCTCGAGTCTCAACAAAAGATATCGTCTTCGGATGAAACAATCTGCCCGAATCAAATCCTGTCTGCCTGATTACATAATCAAGTCCTAATTCCGATAAGGCGAATAATACACAACACATCTACAAAACAATTGCCCAAAACAACGACACGAATCCCAAACATTAACACAAAATCCGAGCGCTCGGATGATCACCAACAATGATCAACAATCAATCGAATTTATCATCGACATGATAAATTCCAATATGACCAACCAGAGGTCAAAACCCAATCGAGAATATCATCAACGTGATAAACTCCAATATTACCAACGAACGATCAACGACAATCGAGAATACCTTCACACGGTAAACTCCAACACGATCAACACAGAACCACAGAAATAGAAATACGAAAGGGTAACATTCTCAAAATGACACACCAATCACATATAGTGTATCTCAATAAACATACCCGACTGGTGAGCATACCCCTCGGCGTACGAACAACGAATCGCAAATCGGCGAACATACCAATTCATACAAGGAGTGGGAACGACCACTCAATATCCAAAACAACCAGCATGGGGTCACCATCCCCAAATTTACACTTACAAAGAAATCATTCAAAGATCACTATGGTAAAATTGCGCTACTACCGTACCAATGGAATCACATAGCACATATGTCCCGGTTTCATAAAACCCATAGTTCCAGAATTACATGATGTACCCGAACCTGCTACACGCAGTATTTTTTCTCTTATCCGATAAATCAACCGATCATCTCTGGATAACCAAACTACCATACTAACGTTCGAACCTCTTTCATCGTACCATCCTGATGTACTATCCATTCGTGAGTCACACTCATATCTTCACCATAATAGCATTATGCACTAAATGCGTATGTACATCAATCACATTTTCAAAACCAGTTTGAAATCGTATATTCTTGTCAAAGACAAATTTTGAAAATTCTTTCAAGAGTTTGAAAACTCAAAACATAAATTTTCGTAAGACCACGAAATCAATTTTAAAAATTCAATCACTCATTTGGTGCCAAGTTCTCGATAAAAATTCTTTTCGAATATACGCGATTAAATAAAATGGAATCATGCAAATGATTGACCACAACCATACACCTGTATACCAATTCGGCTCGTCACAATCCACTGACATTCCAACGGAAACCACATGACCGAGTTCCAAAACCTCAATATATAGACTCAGATAAAAACTCCTTTTACACACATGACTCGTACAGTCAACAATTTACCCATCCTTGATCACCTAAAATATGATATGACAAATCGTTGGAACAAATCAAGCAAATCAAACACGGCGAAAGACTTCCCGAGAGGTTCCATTTGAACAAGTAAACCAAAGCCTCGAAAGGCGGAAATAACATAAGTAAACGATTAGTAAAGTGTTTTACAGATCTCGGGAGTTTTAGAAAACATGAAAGTCTTTTGAAACATTAGGGTCTCGGTAGTATCTCATTCCACATTACAAGAAGTTTAAAAAGTAGAAAACTCTTTTCGGACCCCAAGTCCTGAGTTATAAAACCATTTCAAAATCGATTGGGTCTCGGCCCAAAATCATTTTCCGTAAAACATCCGTAAGACATTCATTTTGAAAAGTATCATTTTCAAATGCTCAAAAACAGTTCATATATATCACAAAATGAACTAACATGACTACATGTTCTTCTCGACAATCCATAGCCCTTCTCCCGAATACATAATTTCGTTCCAGAATCTAACCAACATGCGATTCTCGAAATCATAACTCCTCAAGATCATCAATCCTGTCCCAACTCTGTCACCTTATACCGTAACGCATAATATCTACCGAATCTCAAAACGTATCAACTTAGAACGGCAATAAATCTCAATGAAATTCAAAATCCAAATACTTACGGATCGTGAAGCCGACGATTTCCGTGATCTTGGCACATGTCTCGGCTCTAGAAAATACTCGACACGGACATTTTCAAAACACACGTTGGCAAACTCGATTCGACTCAAGAACACAATACATCTCATTCCGGAGAATCTCGTTAACACCATTTGGAAAAGTTATAACAAGCCCGATGCGATCTTGGTAAATCACATAACACATAAGCCTGAGTGAACAACAAAAACTCACGGCTCTAATATTTGTCAATCGACAACTCGAATGACGCGACAAAAACACGACCCAACTCGACCCAAATGCCTAGGCTTTCTCAACCTAAGCTCCGATACCATATTCTGTAACACCCCCAGATTTAACCGGAAATATTACCGCGCCGTGGGCCCCGAGATGGAACCCACAAGGCTAAAAGAAATTTTCGCAAACATTTACAAATGCCGAAGAGGCCAACGACGGTACTATCTTTAAAAATTTACAAAGACTTATAAAATCCATTTATCAAAAACCGTCGTAAAAACTCATTTGAAATCGCGAGGCCAAACAGCCGACACTCAAAAGTTTAGAAAATGACTTCCAAAGCAACCTCAGTTACCAGATACCAAAAGGTCATTTCAAAATACTCACGCAGCGGAAAAAGACCAACCATAAGGATACTCTAGCAGCGGAATACGAGAACCATTCAAAAAACTCAATGCACACAACATGTCCTAGCCAGTATCCTCCGGGAAGCTCATCTCTTCACGACCGCTACAAGCTCGATACTCCAAGAACCTAAAAAGAAATCCCACGACGGGGTCAGCCATAATATCCAACAATGATAACCGTCACATCACATTAAGAATACATACCAATAAGAATACGACCAATGTAATCTTACCGCCATGACTTTACTTACTCAAGTAATTCTCATCAGAATAACCATTAAACTCGAACATAATATTTGTATTGTACCTCAAACAATACTCAAGATCCTCAAACTATCATAACCAACTCACGATACGGAAATCTACCATTTCTGACCAATACGATCCATCGAATAAAATCATCAAATCCCAAGACGATAACCAATTGTCCACCAAAGACAAGACCAAGGAAAATATGGAACATACCTCGAGATATGATGTGCCACGATAATCAAATCGATCTAATCCGATATCGAACAATGCAATGCGGACAAGGTCCTAACACAAGACCTACAAATGCATACTCATATGACAACGTCAATATGCTCAAAAACAATAACAACTATGTATACTCAATGGAAATCCCATGATCCAGCGCCCTCAGCATAGATCCCAAGATGATCCTACAAGATCAACACGAGGTGGATAACCAACAATATACATATGCACAACAATAACACAATCTTGGGTAATCCAGCGATCCAGCGCCCTCGGCATAGATCCCAAGATGATCCCGTCGGACCAACACGAGGTGGAAAACCCGTCCAATGATCCGGCGCCCTCGGATAGATCCCAAGATGATCCCGTCGGACCAACACGAGGTGGACATCCGATCCGGCGCCCTCGGCATAGATCGCGCGATCCCATCGGATCAACACAACATAAACAACACAATATGCATACACATATGCAAACAATATGTTCATCATCATGAACAACGCAACATGAGCGACAATATGACAAATCAATTAAGACGACCTCATGTTCGACAACATGAATGATAATACGCATGATCAAATCACTAACTCTAATTGAATCGATATAAGATACTTGCCCCGAGTCCTTCGGGAGAAATCTCGATGTCGATCATCACCGACGATTATCCTCAATGCTCGGCGATCCATACGAACAATGAACTATAGATACTCATATCCTCGTCTTTACCATAATGTAACCTTGATACTTGAACATACCAATAAGCGAGATAAGCATATACATTATGATTTATCTCCCAGAATCGAAAGAACGATATGCGATCCGAATACCCGGAGTTCACAATAATAATCATCGCTATATGCATTATAAACGAAATGAAACTAAAACCATTCATTAAATATTATAACCGAGCAAGTAATAACTTGCCTCGATACCGTACCACGAAGTCGTTGTCGAACACATTGCCTTTGTCTACGAGCTCCTCACCCCGATCAAAAGCAATACAATGGACATACTCGAGCGCGACCGCAATATCCGGTTATAATCACCGATCAACAATCTCAACCTATCGAAGAAATCAAATAACACATATCCGATAACAATCAACAAGCGACAAACTATCAATCGAACTCAGCGGTTCAACACAACCTCGAATAAACACGGTCGGAACCAACCAAGTCAAACCATCACGAATTCATAATCAAAACACAAAATATCGCATCGTCGCCTACTTAGCGCACGTTAAGCGCATAACGTGGCGTGCGCTAAGTTGTCCCGTTAGCGTGCTAGCGGTAAGCTTAGCGTGCGCTAATGCCTGATGGCATGCAATCCAAGCATCGACTAACATCTTGCAACTACGAATCCGAATGAAGGGAGATATGAATCTCCATATCTCTTGAAGATAAACGACACCATAACTATCACAAGGATCATATCATTGTCCATATATCAATAATAACACCAACAATCAAACCGACTCGATAACAAGGATCATATCATATTCAATCCGAATTCAACCTCGTATCATGATTTAACTCCTCTAAATCGATCAATATAATTAACAAGATTCAAATCCATCTTAGATCGGGTTAAGCGAATCAACATCCTTATAGTATGAAGAATCTTAACTAACATCCGAGACTCTTATCAAAATTCCATTGAATCCCATATAACATCATCATATGATTATCCAACATGCTCCTTACATGAAATCATCCAAGAAAACGAACTATCATCAAGAGGATACGAAAATTACGGATTGGATGGACCAAGAATAAGAACACTAGACTCCATTCCAAGAATCATGAATAACTTGAAGAACAAGGCTTGAATCCATGCTCTCCATCTTAATCTTGTTAAAGATCATCATCTCTCGGTTTAGGAACTCCAAATGTTCTCCCAAGGTTGTCTCTATCGGGTGAAAGGAAAGAAATGGACGAAATGCTTCATGACACTGTTTGTCCCTTTATATAGAATACCTTACTAGCGTGCGCTAAACCCTTATGTTTAGCGTGCGCTAGCCTTAGCGTGCGCTAATCGACTTTGTTAGCGTGCGCTATCAGCCCAGAGGCTACTATCTTGCTTCATAAACTAGCTTACGTACGTAATGCCCATGCATTAACGTCGTAAAACATCATGTCTAGCGTCGCAAGTCCTTACTCTTAGCGTGCGCTATCCGAAGTTGACTTACTACGGTGTTCACCTACCTCTCGCCCCCACATTCCGACATCTTACAAGGATAAGATTCCTTGTTGGTGATATATATTTAGCGTGCGCTAAGCCTAATCTTTAGCGTGCGCTAATACTTCAGACAACAACCGTTGACTTACGAGCGTGCGCCGAAGCGGCCGGGTCCATACGCAGATTCCTTCGATCGGACTACATTAGCGTCGCTAACCTATGAACGTAGCGTGCGCTAATCTGCGCGATAGCGTGCGCTATGCATGAATATCAGCGTGCGCTAATAAGGTTATACTTAGCCATTTTCAGCTATCCTTGTCCAACATCTCGACATATCAAATACGAACATACGGCATATCAAATATACATTACTCAACACATTATATCCTCAAATACAATTGTCGACCAAATACGACAATTATACCAATCTTGACATCTCGGTCCTTCATTTATTTTATCCCTACTGCATGCATTTCATCTTTGTACAATATAACTCGGATAAAATAATATCAAACAATGATAGTAGAAATTCGGATATTACATTCTACACTTAAAATAAGTTTCGTCCTCGAAACTTGCAATCCGTCATAGAAAACAAACAAACATGTCATCGACCCAAAATATCCCAAAACCATCACGACACCGATCAATCATCATTATTCGAATAGCCAAAACCGCATACTTACAAATACGCAGTCGACGATCTCCGGAGACACTAGCAAGCGATCTCACCGCATACCCCAATACGCTTACGATTACAATTCTCTCGAGTCTCAACAAAAGATATCGTCTTCGGATGAAACAATGCCGAATCAAATCCTGTCTGCCTGATTACATAATCAAGTCCTAATTAGATAAGGCGAATAATACACAACACATCTACAAAACAATTGCCCAAAACAACGACACGAATCCCGAAACATTAACACAAAATCCGAACGCTCAGATGATCACCAACAATGATCAACAATCAATCGAATTTATCATCGACATGATAAATTCCAATATGACCAACCAGAGGTCAAAACCCAATCGAGAATATCATCAACGTGATAAACTCCAATATTACCAATGAACGATCAACGACAATCGAGAATACCTTCACACGGTAAACTCCAACACGATCAACACAGAACCACAGAAATAGAAATACGAAAGGGTAACATTCTCAAAATGACACACCAATCACATATAGTGTATCTCAATAAACATACCCGTGGTGAGCATACCCTCGGCGTTTAACAACGAATCGCAAATCGACGAACATACCAATTCATACAAGGAGTGGGAACGACCACTCAATATCCAAAACAACCAGCATGGGGTCACCACCCAAATTTACACTTACAAAGAAATCATTCAAAGATCACTATGGTGAAATTGCGCTACTACCGTACCAATGGAATCACATAGCACATATGTCCCGGTTTCATAAAACCCATAGTTCCAGAATTACATGATGTACCCGAACCTGCTACACGCAGTATTTTTTCTCTTATCCGATAAATCAACCGATCATCTCTGGATAACCAAACTACCATACTAACGTTCGAACCTCTTTCATCGTACCATACTGATGTACTATCCAGTTCGTGAGTCACACTCATATCTTCACCATAATAGCATTATGCACTAAATGCGTATGTACATCAATCACATTTTCAAAACCAGTTTGAAATCGTATATTCTTGTCAAAAGACAAATTTTCGAAAATTCTTTCAAGAGTTTGAAAACTCAAAACATAAATTTTCGTAAGACCACGAAATCAATTTTAAAAATTCAATCAGCTCGCTGGTGCCAAGTTCTCGATAAAAATTCTTTTCGAATATACGCGATTAAATAAAATGGAATCATGCAAATGATTGACCAAAACCATACTCCTGTATACCAATTCGGCTCGTCACAATCCACTGACATTCCAACGGAAACCACATGACCGAGTTCCAAAACCTCAATATATAGACTCCGATAAAAACTCCTTTTCCACCCATGACTCGTATCGTCAACCATTTACCCATCCTGGATCACCTCAAATATGATATGACAAAACGTTGGAACAAATCAAGCAAATCAAACACGGCGAAAGACTTCCCGAGAGGTTCCATTTGAACAAGTAAACCAAAGCCTCGAAAGGCGGAAATAACATAAGTAAACGATTAGTAAAGTGTTTTACAGATCTCGGGAGTTTTAGAAAACATGAAAGTCTTTTGAAACATTAGGGTCTCAGCCGTATCTCATTCCACATTACAAGAAGTTTAAAAAGTAGAAAACTCTTTTCGGACCCCAAGTCCTGAGTTATAAAACCATTTCAAAATCGATTGGGTCTCGGCCCAAAATCATTTTCCGTAAAACATCCGTAAGACATTCATTTTGAAAAGTATCATTTTCAAATGCTCAAAAACAGTTCATATATATCACAAAATGAACTAACATGACTACATGTTCTTCTCGACAATCCATAGCCCTTCTCCCGAATACATAATTTCGTTCCAGAATCTAACCAACATACTGATTCTCGAAATCATAACTCCTCAAGATCATCAATCCTGTCCCAACTCTGTCACCTTATACTGTAACGCATAATATCTACTGAATCTCAAAACGTATCAACTTAGAACGGCAATAAATCTCAATGAAATTCAAAAATCCAAATACTTACTGATCGTGAAGCCGACGATTTCCCGTGATACTGGCACATGTCTCGGCTCTAGAAAATACTCGACACGGACATTTTCAAAACACACGTTGGCAAACTCAGTTCGACTCAAGAACACAATACATCTCATTCCAGAGAATCACGTGAACACCATTTGGAAAAGTTTAAAACAACCCCAGTACCACACTGGTAAATCACATAACCCATAAGCCCGAGTGGACAACAAAAACTCACGACTCCAATATTTGTCAATCGACAACTCGAATGACGCGATAAAAACACGACCCAACTCGACCCAAATGCCTAGGTTTTCTCAACCTAAGCTCCGATACCATATTCTGTAACACCCCCAGATTTAACCGGAAATATTACAGCGCCGTGGGCCCCGAGATGGAACCCACAAGGCTAAAAGAAATTTTCGCATACATTTACAAATGCCCAAGCAGCCAACGACGGTACTATCTTTAAAAATTTACAAAGACTTATAAAATCCATTTATCAAAAACCGTCGTAAAAACTCATTTGAAATCGCGAGGCCAAACAGCCGACACTCAAAAGTTTAGAAAACGACTTCCAAAGCAACCTCAGTTACCAGATACCAAAAGGTCATTTCAAAATACTCACGCAGCGGAAAAAGACCAACCATAAAGATACTCTAGCAGCGGAATACGAGAACCAATCAAAAAACTCAATGCACACAACATGTCCTAGCCAGTATCCTCCGGGAAGCTCATCTCTTCACGACCGCTACAAGCTCGATACTCCAAGAACCGAAAAAGAAATCCCACGACGGGGTCAGCCATAATATCCAACAATGATAACCGTCACATCACATTAAGAATACATACCAATAAGAATACGACCAATGTAATCTTACCGCCATGACTTTACTTACTCAAGTAATTCTCATCAGAATAACCATTAAACTCGAACATAATATTTGTATTGTACCTCAAACAATACTCAAGATCCTCAAACTATCATAACCAACTCACGATACGGAAATCTACCATTTCTGACCAATACGATCCATCGAATAAAATCATCAAATCCCAAGACGATAACCAATTGTCCACCAAAGACAAGACCAAGGAAAATATGGAACATACCTCTAGATATGATGAGACACGATAATCATATCGATCTAATCCGATATCGAACAATGCAATGCGGACAAGGTCCTAACACAAGACCTACAAATGCATACTCATATGACAACGTCAATATGCTCAAAAACAATAACAACTATGTATACTCAATGGAAATCCCATGATCCAGCGCCCTCAGCATAGATCCCAAGATGATCCTACAAGATCAACACGAGGTGGATAACCAACAATATACATATGCACAACAATAACACAAAACAGGGTAATCCAACGATCCAGCGCCCTCAGCATAGATCCCAAGATGATCCCGTCGGACCAACACGAGGTGGAAAAACCCGTCCAATGATCCAGCGCCCTCAGCATAGATCCCAAGATGATCCCGTCGGACCAACACGAGGTGGACATCCGATCCAGCGCCCTCAGCATAGATCGCGCGATCCCATCGGATCAACACAACATATACAACACAATATGCATACACATATGCAAAACAATATGTTCATCATCATGAACAACGCAACATGAACGACAATATGACAAATCAATTAAGACGACCTCATGTTCGACAACATGAATGATAATACGCATGATCAAATCACTAACTCTAATTGAATCGATATAAGATACTTGCCCCGAGTCCTTCGGGAGAAATATCGATGTCGATCATCACCGACGATTATCCTCAATGCTCTGCGATCCATACTAACATTGAACTATAGATACTCATATCCTCGTCTTTACCATAATGTAACCTTGATACTCGAACATACCAATAAGCGAGATAAGCATATACATTATGATTTATCTCCCAATCGAAAGAACGATATGCGATCCGAATACCCGAGTTCACAATAATAATCATCGCTATATGCATTATAAACGAAATGAAACTAAAACCATTCATTAAATATTATAAGCGAGCAAGTAATAACTTGCCTCGATACCGTACCACGAAGTCATTTGTCGAACACATTGCCTTTGTCTACGAGCTCCTCAAATCCGATCAAAAGCAATACAATGGACATACTCGAGCGCGACCGCAATATCCGGTTATAATCACCGATCAACAATCTCAACCTATCGAAGAAATCAAATAACACATATCCGATAACAATCAACAAGCGACAAACTATCGATCGAACTCAGCGGTTCAACACAACCTCGAATAAACACAATGTAACCAACCAAGTCAAACCATCACGAATTCATAATCAAAACACAAAATATCGCATCGTCGCCTACTTAGCGCACGTTAAACGCATAACGTAGCGTGCGCTAAGTTGTCCGTTAACTGCGCTAGCCGGTAAGCTTAGCGTGCGCTAATGCCGTACGGTGGCATGCAATCCAAGCATCGACTAACATCTTGCAACTACGAATCCGAATGAAGGGAGATATGAATCTCCATATCTCTTGAAGATAAACGACACCATAACTATCACAAGGATCATATCATTGTCCATATATCAATAATAACACCAACAATCAAACCGACTCGATAACAAGGATCATATCATATTCAATCCGAATTCAACCTCGTATCATGATTTAACTCCTCTAAATCGATCAATATAATTAACAAGATTGAGAAATCCATCTTAGATCGGGTTAAACGAATCAACATCCTTATAGTATGAAGAATCTTAACTAACATCCGAGACTCTTATCAAAATTCCATTGAATCCCATATAACATCATCATATGATTATCGACATGCTCCTTACATGAAATCATCCAAGAAAACGAACTATCATCAAGAGGATACGAAAATTACGGATTGGATGGACCAAGAATAAGAACACTAGACTCCATTCCAAGAATCATGAATAACTTGAAGAACAAGGCTTGAATCCATGCTCTCCATCTTAATCTTGTTAAAGATCATCATCTCTCGGTGTTTAGGAACTCCAAATGTTCTCCCAAGGTTGTCTCTATCGGGTGAAAGGAAAGAAATGGACGAAATGCTTCATGACACTGTTTGTCCCTTTATATAGAATACCTTACTAGCGTGCGCTAAACCCTTATGTTTAGCGTGCGCTAGCCTTAGCGTGCGCTAATCGACTTTGTTAGCGTGCGCTATCCAGCCAGAGGCTACTATCTTGCTTCATAAACTAGCTTACGTACGTAATGCCCATGCATTAACGTCGTAAAACATCATGTCTAGCGTACGCAAGTCCTTACTCTTAGCGTGCGCTATCCGAAGTTGACTTACTACGGTGTTCACCTACCTCTCGCCCCACATTCCGACAAAGATCTTACAAGGATAAGATTCCTTGTTGGTGATATATATTTAGCGTGCGCTAAGCCTAATCTTTAGCGTGCGCTAATACTTCAGACAACAACCGTTGACTTACCGTAACGCACCGGCCGGGTCCATACGCGATTCTTTACGATCGGACTACATTAGCGTACGCTAACCTATGAACGTAGCGTGCGCTAATCCTGCACGATAGCGTGCGCTATGCATGAATATCAGCGTGCGCTAATAAGGTTATACTTAGCCATTTTCAGCTATCCTTGTCCAACATCTCGACATATCAAATACGAACATACGGCATATCAAATATACATTACTCAACACATTATATCCTCAAATACAATTGTCGACCAAATACGACAATTATACCAATACTGACATCTCGGTCCTTCATTTATTTTATCCCTACTGCATGCATTTCATCCGTACAATATAACTCGGATAAAATAATATCAAACAACAGTAGTAGAAATTCCGGATATTACATTCTACACCCCTTAAAATAAGTTTCGTCCTCGAAACTTGCAATCCGTCATAGAAAACAAACAAACATGCTGTCCAACCCAAAATATCCCAAAACCATCACGACACTGATCAATCATCATTATTCTGAATAGCCAAAACCGCATACTTACAAATACGCAGGTCGACGATCTCCGGAGACACTAGCAAGCGATCTCACTGTACAGTCCCAATACGCTTACGATTACAATTCTCTGAGTCTCAACAAAAAGATATCGTCTTCGGATGAAACAATCTGCCCGAATCAAATCCTGTCTGCCTGATTACATAATCAAGTCCTAATTCCGATAAGACGAATAATACACAACACATCTACAAAACAATTGCCCAAAACAACGACACGAATCCCAAAACATTAACACAAAATCCGAACGCTCAGATGATCACCAACAATGATCAACAATCAATCGAATTTATCATCGACATGATAAATTCCAATATGACCAACCAGAGGTCAAAACCCAATCGAGAATATCATCAACGTGATAAACTCCAATATTACCAACGAACGATCAACGACAATCGAGAATACCTTCACACGGTAAACTCCAACACGATCAACACAGAACCACAGAAATAGAAATACGAAAGGGTAACATTCTCAAAATGACACACCAATCACATATAGTGTATCTCAATAAACATACCCGACTGGTGAGCATACCCCTCGGCGTACGAACAACGAATCGCAAATCGACGAACATACCAATTCATACAAGGAGTGGGAACGACCACTCAATATCCAAAACAACCAGCATGTGGTCACCATCCCCAAATTTACACTTACAAAGAAATCATTCAAAGATCACTATGGTAAAATTGCGCTACTACCGTACCAATGGAATCACATAGCACATATGTCCCGGTTTCATAAAACCCATAGTTCCAGAATTACATGATGTACCCGAACCTGCTACACGCAGTATTTTTTCTCTTATCCGATAAATCAACCGATCATCTCTGGATAACCAAACTACCATACTAACGTTCGAACCTCTTTCATCGTACCATGCGATGTACTATCCAGTTCGTGAGTCACACTCATATCTTCACCATAATAGCATTATGCACTAAATGCGTATGTACATCAATCACATTTTCAAAACCAGTTTGAAATCGTATATTCTTGTCAAAAGACAAATTTTCGAAAATTCTTTCAAGAGTTTGAAAACTCAAAACATAAATTTTCGTAAGACCACGAAATCAATTTTTAAAAATTCAATCAGCTCGCTGGTGCCAAGTTCTCGATAAAAATTCTTTTCGAATATACGCGATTAAATAAAATGGAATCATGCAAATGATTGACCACAACCATACTCCTGTATACCAATTCGGCTCGTCACAATCCACTGACATTCCAACGGAAACCACATGACCGAGTTCCAAAACCTCAATATATAGACTCCGATAAAAACTCCTTTTCCACCCATGACTCGTATCGTCAACCATTTACCCATCCTGGATCACCTCAAATATGATATGACAAAACGTTGGAACAAATCAAGCAAATCAAACACGGCGAAAGACTTCCCGAGAGGTTCCATTTGAACAAGTAAACCAAAGCCTCGAAAGGCGGAAATAACATAAGTAAACGATTGGTAAAGTGTTTTACAGATCTCTGAGTTTTAGAAAACATGAAAGTCTTTTGAAACATTAGGGTCTCACCGTATCTCATTCCACATTACAAGAAGTTTAAAAGTAGAAAACTCTTTTCGACCCCAAGTCCTGAGTTATAAAACCATTTCAAAATCGATTGGGTCTCGGCCCAAAATCATTTTCCGTAAAACATCCGTAAGACATTCATTTTGAAAAGTATCATTTTCAAATGCTCAAAAACAGTTCATATATATCACAAAATGAACTAACATGACTACATGTTCTTCTCGACAATCCATAGCCCTTCTCCCGAATACATAATTTCGTTCCAGAATCTAACCAACATACTTATTCTCGAAATCATAACTCCTCAAGATCATCAATCCTGTCCCAACTCTGTCACCTTATACTGTAACGCATAATATCTACTGAATCTCAAAACGTATCAACTTAGAACGGCAATAAATCTCAATGAAATTCAAAAATCCAAATACTTACAGATCGTGAAGCCGACGATTTCCCGTGATACTGGCACATGTCTCGGCTCTAGAAAATACTCGACACGGACATTTTCAAAACACACGTTGGCAAACTCAGTTCGACTCAAGAACACAATACATCTCATTCCAGAGAATCTCGTTAACACCATTTGGAAAAGTTATAACAAGCCCAGTACGATACTGGTAAATCACATAACACATAAGCCTGAGTGAACAACAAAAACTCACGGCTCTAATATTTGTCAATCGACAACTCGAATGACGCGACAAAAACACGACCCAACTCGACCCAAATGCCTAGGCTTTCTCAACCTAAGCTCCGATACCATATTCTGTAACACCCCCAGATTTAACCGGAAATATTACAGCGCCGTGGGCCCCGAGATGGAACCCACAAGGCTAAAAGAAATTTTCGCAAACATTTACAAATGCCCAAGAGGCCAACGACGGTACTATCTTTAAAAATTTACAAAGACTTATAAAATCCATTTATCAAAAACCGTCGTAAAAACTCATTTGAAATCGCGAGGCCAAACAGCCGACACTCAAAAGTTTAGAAAACGACTTCCAAAGCAACCTCAGTTACCAGATACCAAAAGGTCATTTCAAAATACTCACGCAACGGAAAAGACCAACCATAAGGATACTCTAGCAAATGAATACGAGAACCAATCAAAAACTCAATGCACACAACATGTCCTAGCCAGTATCCTCCGGGAAGCTCATCTCTTCACGACCGCTACAAGCTCGATACTCCAAGAACCTAAAAAGAAATCCCACGATGGGGTCAGCCATAATATCCAACAATGATAACCGTCACATCACATTAAGAATACATACCAATAAGAATACGACCAATGTAATCTTACCGCCATGACTTTACTTACTCAAGTAATTCTCATCAGAATAACCATTAAACTCGAACATAATATTTGTATTGTACCTCAAACAATACTCAAGATCCTCAAACTATCATAACCAACTCACGATACGGAAATCTACCATTTCTGACCAATACGATCCATCGAATAAAATCATCAAATCCCAAGACGATAACCAATTGTCCACCAAAGACAAGACCAAGGAAAATATGGAACATACCTCGAGATATGATGTGCCACGATAATCATATCAGTCTAATCCGATATCAGAACAATGCAATGCGGACAAGGTCCTAACACAAGACCTACAAATGCATACTCATATGACAACGTCAATATGCTCAAAAACAATAACAACTATGTATACTCAATGGAAATCCCATGATCCAGCGCCCTCAGCATAGATCCCAAGATGATCCTACAAGATCAACACGAGGTGGATAACCAACAATATATATATATATGCACAACAATAACACAATACTGGGTAATCCAACGATCCAGCGCCCTCAGCATAGATCCCAAGATGATCCCGTCGGACCAACACGAGGTGGAAAAACCCGTCCAATGATCCAGCGCCCTCAGCATAGATCCCAAGATGATCCCGTCGGACCAACACGAGGTGGACATCCGATCCAGCGCCCTCAGCATAGATCGCGCGATCCCATCGGATCAACACAACATAAACAACACAATATGCATACACATATGCAAAACAATATGTTCATCATCATGAACAACGCAACATGAACGACAATATGACAAATCAATTAAGACGACCTCATGTTCGACAACATGAATGATAATACGCATGATCAAATCACTAACTCTAATTGAATCGATATAAGATACTTGCCCCGAGTCCTTCGGGAGAAATCTCGATGTCCAATCATCACCGACGATTATCCTCAATGCTCGCGATCCATACGAACAATGAACTATAGATACTTATATCCTCGTCTTTACCATAATGTAACCTTGATACTCGAACATACCAATAAGCGAGATAAGCATATACATTATGATTTATCTCCCAGAATCGAAAGAACGATATGCGATCCGAATACCCAGAGTTCACAATAATAATCATCGCTATATGCATTATAAACGAAATGAAACTAAAACCATTCATTAAATATTATAACTGAGCAAGTAATAACTTGCCTCGATACCGGTACCACGAAGCTGTTGTCGAACACATTGCCTTTGTCTACGAGCTCCTCAGCCCCGATCAAAAGCAATACAATGGACATACTCGAACGCGACCGCAATATCCGGTTATAATCACCGATCAACAATCTCAACCTATCGAAGAAATCAAATAACACATATCCGATAACAATCAACAACTGACAAACTATCCAATCGAACTCAACGGTTCAACACAACCTCGAATAAACACAGTCAGAACCAACCAAGTCAAACCATCACGAATTCATAATCAAAACACAAAAATACTGCACTGTCTGCCTACTTAGCGCACGTTAAACGCATAACGTAGCGTGCGCTAAGTTGTCCCGTTAGCGTGCGCTAGCCAGTAAGCTTAGCGTGCGCTAATGCTGTACAGTGGCATGCAATACAAGCATCGACTAACATCTTGCAACTACGAATCCGAATGAAGGGAGATATGAATCTCCATATCTCTTGAAGATAAACGACACCATAACTATCACAAGGATCATATCATTGTCCATATATCAATAATAACACCAACAATCAAACCGACTCGATAACAAGGATCATATCATATTCAATCCGAATTCAACCTCGTATCATGATTTAACTCCTCTAAATCGATCAATATAATTAACAAGATTCGTAAATCCATCTTAGATCGGGTTAAACTAATCAACATCCTTATAGTATGAAGAATCTTAACTAACATCCGAGACTCTTATCAAAATTCCATTGAATCCCATATAACATCATCATATGATTATCCAACATGCTCCTTACATGAAATCATCCAAGAAAACGAACTATCATCAAGAGGATACGAAAATTACGGATTGGATGGACCAAGAATAAGAACACTAGACTCCATTCCAAGAATCATGAATAACTTGAAGAACAAGGCTTGAATCCATGCTCTCCATCTTAATCTTGTTAAAGATCATCATCTCTCGGTGTTTAGGAACTCCAAATGTTCTCCCAAGGTTGTCTCTATCGGGTGAAAGGAAAGAAATGGACGAAATGCTTCATGACACTGTTTGTCCCTTTATATAGAATACCTTACTAGCGTGCGCTAAACCCTTATGTTTAGCGTGCTAGCCTTAGCGTGCGCTAATCGACTTTGTTAGCGTGCGCTATCGGCCCAGAGGCTACTATCTTGCTTCATAAACTAGCTTACGACGTAATGCCCATGCATTAACGTCGTAAAACATCATGTCTAGCGACGCAAGTCCTTACTCTTAGCGTGCGCTATCCGAAGTTGACTTACTACGGTGTTCACCTACCTCTCGCCCCACATTCCGACAAAGATCTTACAAGGATAAGATTCCTTGTTGATCGATATATATTTAGAGTGCGCTAAGCCTAATCTTTAGCGTGCGCTAATACTTCAGGACAACAACCGTTGACTTACCAGAACGTGCACCGAAAGCAGCCGGGTCCATACGCAGATTCTTTCTGATCGGACTACATTAGCGTACGCTAACCTATGAACGTAGCGTGCGCTAATCCTGCACGATAGCGTGCGCTATGCATGAATATCAGCGTGCGCTAATAAGGTTATACTTATCCATTTTCAGCTATCCTTGTCCAACATCTCGACATATCAAATACGAACATACGGCATATCAAATATACATTACTCAACACATTATATCCTCAAATACAATTGTCGACCAAATACGACAATTATACCAATACTGACATCTCAGTCCTTCATTTATTTTATCCCTACTGTACAGATTTCATGCTGTACAATATAACTCGGATAAAATAATATCAAACAACAGTAGTAGAAATTCCGGATATTACAACTAGACCCAAATAACCGACATCCTAGGTATCCATAAAACCTTAGGCTCTGTAACACCCCCAAGACGTTCATGGCATATTACAGCGCCGTGGACCCAACACTTTGAATCCAGGAGGCTAACATACGACTCAACCATGCTCGACCAACGACAGACATTACAAAATAAATACACTGACATGTAATGAAGATACACAATATTAAACAAACGGTTCTCATACGACATTACTCAATAACCAAACGTCTTCCCAAATTGGGACTAAGAGTAAAACAACTCAATTAAAATGAAGGAAGTACTCGAGTATTGAGATAGACTACATAATTAATAAATTTAAAAGATAAGACATCAACGAACGACCATCGAATAGAATCACCCTTGCCCATCATCCTCGTACTATCCATATGCTCGTTCGCCTCCATGACCTGTACCTGAAATACAAAAGTATTTCTCCTATTTAAGGGATTAGCGACAACAACTAGTGCAAGTACAATCCATTTGAACTACCATTCTAATCAGATGAAATATGCGCTAAAAATCATTTTAGAAAACATTTATATTCCGGAATATTACGGTGCACATGCACAAAACACAGTTCTCCAACAAAATATTTCAAAGGTTAATCATTGGTACGAGACTCACGGCAACCGTACCCCGCAGAGGTTCCGTCGGACCATCCCTGGGTGATTAACCCTAGTTTATGATACGCATACACACGGCGCTACGTATCCCCAGAGGCCCCATCGGACCATCCCTGGGTGAACATACGCATTCACCTCCACAACATACACGTGAAGCCATAATTCAAATACTAGAATATGCAAACAAATGTAAAGTGCTTGCCTTTGAGACATCTTCGACGAGACGGAAATTAAACGACGATGAGGAATGGCCCGGGGTGACAACGTCCGTTCCTAGACGAAAGATTAACACGAATCAGTCCTAAAGGACGTCTATAATCGAACGGAATACGCCCACAACTCCGATTACAACCATAACCATACACGTATGATAGATATGGGCGAAGGTTTTCACAAAACCTCCCCGGATCAACAATCCACGGGTTAAACACGACGGAATCGGATTGGGAACCACCCAATAACAATAATCGATAAAAAATATTATGTCATAAACGAACAATCTGAGTTTAGAAAGACAAAACCCAAAACCCCCCTAAAATTGACAATGTTGGGGTTCTAGTCAAAATACCTTGGATTAAGGTGGAGAAGATGGATTAAGATGATGATGCACTTCACTTGGAACACAATAATCGATCTCTCAAGGAAACCATGGATTACTCTACAAGAATCGCTCCAAGAATGCTCACAGGAACTCAATCGCGGACAAAGGGATGAAAAGAAGAAGAATGACGTGATTAAGTCTGTTCAGGTTTTTAAATACCTGACTGCATCGTTACGTACTTTAACATGGTGAGGTTAACGTACGTTATGCCTTTTACGTACGTAACATTCATATGTTAATGTACGTAAGGGCTCGGCAGAAACTTGGCAGAACCTTCTGCCCAAAACGCTGGGGACAATAACGTATGTTTGTTAGGAATACTTGTTAGATTTTGATGATGTCATTAATTTAAAATCAAATGTTTATTAATTGGCGAAATGTAAGGAAGAACCAAATGAGTATCTTCCATAGGCCAAAATGTGTTAAGTATAAAATTGGCAAAGTGTAAAGAAGAACCAAATGAGTGTCTTCTGTAGGCCAAAGTTAGTTAGGCTGAAAATCGGCTAAGTACTAAAGTACACTAGTCTATCGAGAAGTACAAATGACTCAATCGAGTAGCCCCAGTCAACTAAAATTTATCGAGAAGTTTGACCAGATCACTGAGGAACCTCGTGGAAGTCACCCGATCGGACAAGTCTCAAACAAGATATACCGAGACGACTTACCTGCAGAGAAGTAAGTCGCACATCGCCTACTCAACTACTGCCTAGTACTCCAAGTCCACGTCGGCATGCTTTGAAAAGTCAAATATTACGGAAAGCTCACATGCAACGTGAAGAGACAAATTGGAGTGATTCCCGCAAGAGATATGATTTATTTAAATCATCCCGACCCACCGTGAAGACTTTAATCCTTTTATATTCAAAAGATTCGGCGCTCACATGCGAAGTCATCACAACGGTCGGAAGATGAAATTAAATAATGGGAATCCACCTTGCAACGTTCGAAAAGATTAAACAATGAAGTCTCTCTCTCCAACGGACGGATTTGTTCAGATTTGCAACGGCTACAAGGAAGAAGCTCGAGAGATCGTGATCTATATATATCCAGAGATTTGAAACTGAGCAACTACCGGTGCGAACATATACTCTAAGCGATCAAAGCAAACAAAGCAATCCTAAGCAAACAAATAGCATCGAGAAAAAGAGCAGATCCAAAAGTTCATATTCAAGGAAGCTCTTTAGTTGGAGAAGACAAACACTCTTGTCTTTAAATCTTGAGTAAGGGGTACTTCACTGGTTGAAGTAGCAGAAATTAAAGGCATCCGAGGATCGAGGATCAAGAGGTGCAAGGCAGTCAAGTTTGTGTACAACGGCACGGAATTCCACTGGTTGGAAGCTGTTGTAGTGTGTAGTGAATCACTGTAATATTTATCACTGGTTGAGAATTATAGTGAATTCATCTCCAACTGGTTTGGAGAAAAGTGGATTAGTAGAGGATTACCCCACCTCTGAGACCACTATAAACTGCCTGTGTCATTTACTGTTTTACTGCATCATACTCTAACTGCTGCATCCATTGTTAAAGTGTTTCATTAAGTTAATATATATATTCGTCATCAGCTGACTTCCGCACATATCCAAGAACAAACGACTCCCAGTCATTTGTTTGATCATCAGCTGAAGAAACTCACTCTTCGAGAAAAAAGAGTTCAAGAGTTTCAACAAGTCTATTCACCCCCCCCCCTCTAGACTTGTTTCTGGACGACTTGTGACCTACAAGTGGTATCAGAGCGGTTGGTTCATTTTTTTCCACGAACCAGATCTACTAGATATATCTTATCTCTCACGTTATAATGGAACACATGCACTCCAGACTACCTGTCTTTTCTGTTGACGAGTATGATCTCTGGAAGATAAGAATGCAGGCACACTTATCTTCAATCCATGACGACATGTGGTGCATCATTGAAGATGGTCCATTCATTTTCGAGAAAGACAACACACCCGAGGAGATCGCAGCTGGGAGGCCCGAAAAGATTCCTAAGAAGAGAACGGAGCTGACCCCCGAAGAGAGAAAGCTGGCCAATCTTGACAACAGGGCCAGAGATGTGCTGTACCAAACTCTTGACAAATCCACAATGGTCAAGATCAAAAATTGTAAGAATGCCAAAGAGATATGGGACACATTAGCTCTAATGTGCGAAGGAACGGAGCTGATCAAGGAGAACAAGTTGTCAATAGCCATCCAAAAGTTTGACAACTTTAAAATGAAGAATGGAGAATCTATAGACCAAGTGGACACAAGGTTCACCGAAATTATCAACGAGATCAACTCCCTGGGCAAAACATATGGCAACAGGGAAATGGCACTCAAGGTCCTCAGATCGCTCAATCCCGAATGGAGCATGAAGGTCAGAGCTATGAGAGAGTCCAAAGACCTGAATAAGATAAAGATTCAGGAGCTATTCTCTCGATCTGAAGGCTTACGAGTTCGAACTTCCGAGTTCATCCTCGACCGAGGTGCAGAGAAGGGAATCGCATTTGCACTGAGTCCCCGCTAAGAGCCACATCGATGTGAAACCTCCAAATCCGCTAGACTTTGAGGAGGAAATGGCTTTCATCATGCAAAGATTCAAGAATTTCAGGAAGAACTACTCCAAGTATAAGAAAACTACAAGGAGAATCCTTAAGAAACCGTAAAGTTGGAAGTGGAAAGTTGAATGTTACAATCACACAAGATAGGACACATCCAAATGGATTGTCCCGAGCTCAAGAAGGATGAAACCAAAAAGGAGGTGGCGAAAGGAAGACAGAAGAAAAGCTCTCATCGGAGAAGACCAGAGCATGTCGAATCAAGCGGCTTCTTTTACGATGACGACGAGGAATATGATTGCACGATGGCAAACTTGGGCTGATGAAGAGGTAACCTCTAAACCTACCGGTTCTAATAATAGCTCGGCCATGTCGCAAGATATGGATTTACATGAATCGGTAAATCAATTATTCAAAGATTTTGAAACACTTAAATCGCACATCAAGTCAGATCACAGAGAAGACTAAGTCCGCAAGATGAGAATAGGCGGTGAAAAATGATTTTGAAAAACTCGGTCTAGATTTAAATAAGACCGAGACAAATACGGTGATTTTAAAACCGTGCAAGTGCCAATACAAATTGAGATAGACCGCTAAATATTTTACTTAAAGAAAAGTCACCGCACTTGCTCATGCCAAAGCCGAGTTTACTAAGCCGGCACGTATAAATAAAACTCAGCGCAGAAATAACCTCCCGAAAGCGTCGTTAACCACAGACGAATTGTGTACTAACAAGAGGCCACTATATTCCAGATCGTGCCTTGGATATGATCCCCACACTCCCTCTAGTTCTAAAACCACTTTCATCAAGGGAGAAACAATGGTCTCGATCACGAGCCTGTATAAACCGATTTTCAAAAACAGTAACAAATTAGTCAAACGTCTCAGTCGCAATCGGGTTACACTGCACAACCACCTAGACAGCGACTAGCGATGGCCTGTGCAAAAGCAAGAAAGCACAACATGCCCACTATTACCAACAACTCCCTAAAAATAGATTTCATAATGGGAGGGGCGGATGGAAACCTCAAGGTTATCCAAATTACCAAAACGAACAAGTGTGGAGACCACAAAGGTTTAACAAATGGTCTCACCTAGATTTAGAAATGGCCCACACTATTTTGAGGAATATCCAGTATACAATCCAACCAGAGATTTAGACCTCGACCACAGGCACCGTATAAGGGTTATAATAATAATAACAATTCCTATAATCCAAGGAGAAATCAATTCTCCAGAAACCAACTAACCCCAAAGGACCCACACAAATTTGGGTACCTAAATCTCTGCTTGTTTAATTGCAGAAGAGGTGGAAGGACTACAACCACATCTCCTCAAGCTCAAATTTTGGAGGTGAAGAGTGGTTTGTAGACTGGATGCTCAAGGCACATGACCAGGGAACAAGAAGATGCTGACCAAATATATCAAAGAAAGAGGTCCCGATGTAACCTTTGGAGATAGCTCTAGAGGATGCAGACAAAGGCTTTGGAGAGCCGCACCGAGGAAACATTGTAATATCTAAAGTCCATTATGTCAAAGGTCTCAAATACAACCTCCCGAGCATAAGCCGATTCTGCGGCGAGAAGAATCTAGTAGTCTTCACCATCTTGAAGTGTATGGTGATAGACATCTTATCTGGAGAAATAAAGCTACAAGGTTTCCGAAGAAGAGATGTATACATGATTGATTGGAACACAGAACACCTAACTCCTGTTTTCTATCCAAGATCGTAGCCGAGAATGGATGGTCAGGCACAAAAGACTATGTCACTGAACTTCAAAGCCATCAACAAGATTAGCTCTCGAGGCTGGTCGAGGACTTCCAAATGAAGCATTCAAGAAGGAAGCACTCTGTGATGCATGTCGAAGGGAAAGGCACCAAGGCGTCGTTCATGCCAAAGGCACCTACAACGCTCACAACAAGGATCTTAGATCTACTCCACATGGATCTATTTGGTCCTATCAAGCCAAGGACTTTGAGCGGCGTAAAGCATGCTCTTGTGATTGTAGATGATTATTCAAGGTACACTTGGATCATTTTTCTATACAAGAAAAGTGAAACCTTGACCAAGTTACGAGTCACCGAGAAGGATCCAGAATGAGAAATCCCTCTCCATAATCAAGATCAGATCGGATAGAGGAGGAGAGTTTCTCAACAAGGCGATAAGCGATTTCAGCGATCGAATGGGATCCAAGATGAGCTCTCTGCAATGTGTCGCCCACAGAATGGTGTTGCCGAAAGAAGGAACGTAACCCTCGAAGGAAGCAAAGAAGGTCCATGATTTCAGAAGCGGACCTACCCAAGAGGTTCTGGGCTGAAGCTGTCAACACAGCCTGCCACACCCATAACAGGAGTATGATAGTAGGGAGACATGGCAAAACTCCCTATGAGGTTTGGAATAATAGAACTCCTACTGTTGCTTACTTTCATGTTTTTGGTTGTAAGTGTTTCATCCACAACAACGGTAAAACACAGCTAAATGCCTTTGATGCTAAAACTGATGATGGTCTATTTATGGGATATTCCCAAAGAAGCAAGGCATATAGAGTTTTCAACAAAAGAACCTTAGTTGTGGAGGAAACACCCCATGTTGTTTTTGATGAATCTACTGTTGAGTACAGAAACAACTTGAGCAAATTGAGAACAAGCTCAAGTCGGCAACCCTTGAAGAAGTCATTGTACATGACACTGGAATGGTGGACTCACTGCAGATCGGCTGATGACCCAACCGCAATGATGAAGACCCAATCGCAGATCGACAGATCACCAAACCTATCCGATCCAGATTCTTTGCCAAGAAGACCCAAATGAGTCGACAAAGACTCATCTCGATCCGTAACCAAGCTGCAGATGACAAGGCGTAGCCGATCCACGGTGCACTGAATCCAGCAGATGCAGATAACCACCAGAGCAATCCAACAGGGAACAAACCCGAGAAGAGGACGAAATCCCCAAATGGCTCAAGGATCATCCAATTCAGAAATAATCGGAAAGTTGGTGATGGAGTCAAGACAAGACACCAACTCTACCAAATAGAATGGCGATGTTCTCATGTTTCATGTCACAAATTGAACCCAAGACACGTAACAAGCATTGGAAGATTATTCATGGATTAATGCCATGCAAGAGGAATTGGAGATGGAGAGAAACAATGTTTGGGAACTAATGCATGCACCTAATCACAAGAAAGTTATTGGCACCAAATGGGTGTATAAAAACAAGAGTGATGAAGACGGAGCTGTTGTTAGGAATAAAGCCAGACTCGTAGCAAAAGGATATGCACAATGTGAGGGAATAGATTTTGATGAAACTTATGCACTGTTGCAAGATTAGAAGCCATCGACTATTCCTCGCATATGCCGCATTCAAGGATTTTGAAGTCTACCAAATGGATGTGAAAAGTGCGTTTCGAATGGAATCCTAGAAGAAGAAGTCTATGTAGAGCAACCCCTGTGTTTTGTCAAAGGAGACAAAGTCTATAAGTCATTGAAGGCTCTGTATGGACTCAAGCAAGCACCGAGAGCATGGTATGAAACACTGTCTGTGTTTCTTGAGAAAAATGGATTTTGCAAAGGAAAAGTGGACAAGACCCTATTTAGAGTGGAGCACGAAGGCCACATTCTAATAGTTGATTTATGTGGATGACATCATATTCGGGTCAACCAATCCAGAACTTTGTGAGAAATTCTCCAACCTCATGCAAGGAGAATTCGAGATGAGTATGATGGGAAAGCTTAACTTCTTTCTCGGATTACAAGTTAAGCAGATGGAAAAAGGAATTTTCATCAACCAGGCAAAATATACCCGAGATCTCATCAAGAGATATGGAATGGAATCAGCCAAACCCGCAAGAATTCCAATGAGCACAAGTACTCACCTGGATGCAGACGAGGCAGGAATATCAGTAGACTCAACCCACTACAGAGGACTCATCGGATCTCTTCTGTACCTCACGGCAAGCAGGCCAGACATCTCATATGCAGTTGGAGTTTGTGCAAGATTCTAGTCCAAGCCGAAGCAATCACACCTAGATGCAGCTAAGAGAATAATTAAGTACCTAAAGTCTACCATTAATGTTGGACTGTGGTATCCCAAAGATGACAACTTCGAGCTATCAGGATACTCAGATGCGGATTTCGCCGGATGCAAAATCAATAGGAAGAGCACTAGTGGAACGTGTCAATTCCTAGGAACCAGACTGATATCCTGGTTTAGCAAGAAGCGTGTTTCTAACTCTATCTCCACTACGAGTCGAATACCTAGTCAGCAGTGTAGTCATAGCATGATCCTATGGATCGGACAACAATTAAGGGACTACAATATTATTGCCAACGAAGTTCCTATATGGTGTGACAACAATAGTGCTATTGCAATAACCAACAATCCGGTTTTGCACTCAAGGACGAAGCACATTGACGTTAAGCACCATTTCATTCGAGACCACGTGCTTAACAAAAGGGTTAGAGTTGAAAGAGTCGGCAGACTACCAAATAGCCGACATCTTCACCAAACCCCGCCGTAAGAGAGATTCCTAGAGCCGAGCAGAGATCTTGGATTACTAGATTGGGAATCTAGTTCAAGCAAGTTGAAGGAAGGACGAACCCCCAAAATCAGCCTAAGCCGATGCAAAGTAGAAGACGAAGGCGGTCGAAGCAACTTAGTCAGCATGCAGTACCAAAGTAGAAGTCAAACTCACTGTAGCAGAGCGGTCAACAAATAACGAATCAGACCAGCTAAGTTCTCTAAACTAATCTCTAATTTTAATTATTATCTGTCATATTTATAATATTATTTTGGCTTAAGAAATAGCATTTAAAAATACATTTTATAAGCCAAGTGGCAATTTTAAATACACGCGTCACACGCCCATTTAATTAACCTCTACGGTGGCCAATCAGAATCAACCGTCAAATTTTAAATGGGGCCACCGATTCAAATTTGAAATTCAAAAGAATATGAAAAGGCGTACCACCGTTTAAACTTATAATAAACTAATCCAAACGTCACTTCATCTTCTTTATAAGGAAGAAAACCCTTTCACTTTCCTCTTTACGCTTTCAGAAACCCTAAAAATTTACAGAGCAAAATACACACTAAATCCTAAAATCTTTTTGCAGAAATGGCATCTTTTGACGAAGCAAACTTGAAGGCGATGAAGGACCAAGTTATCTTTTCCATGGTCGTCGATTTCGAAGGATTACTGGAAGCAAATCTAGACGACTTTGATATGCTCGACTTAATCCGGGCGATGAAGCTGAACGGAATCTACCCGTTTCTTGAAATCAACCCTCAACACTTGTTCAAGGAAGATGTGGTTGAATTTTACCGCAACGCTTACGATTCAACACGCAGTTGAGCACGGTCGGTGGAGTACCAGTCACCATAGATACAGAGAAGATTCGCTCTGTATTCGGGATGAAAAATCGCGGTTTGGCGGTCGAAGCACTCAAACAATCACCCGCCGAAACATGGAAGACGATTAAGCTTGAAAATGTCCCGGAGAAGTTGAAGTTTACGGCGAAAAGAAATGAGTTGAAAAGAGTTTACCGAGTCGCTCTGGACATCACAAATAAAATAGTCATGGGAATGGCAGGAAGCTATGACCAACTATCATCCTCAAAGTTCATGGTGTTGGGTGCGCTAATTCAGCGAGAGGAAGTAGATTGGGCCGATTACATTTTCAGGCAACTTGTTCGTGAAGTGAACAAGGTCGAATGGCTCGAGGGAGAGAAGAAGTTCAAGACTAAGTTGGCGTTCGGAACGCATCTTAGTTGGTTCTTGGAGAAGACTGGAGTGGCCAAGGGAAACATTGACCCTTTCCACCCAAACAAGAGGTTAGGTCATATGGACCATGATAAGAAAAAGGTTGGAGTCACTGGGAGGGCAGCCCAGATATTGAAGGACTTACCAGACTCAAGCTATTGCCCAAGGTACGATCTATCAGACTCGGACCAACCTACAGCTGAGGTCGGAACTGCAGTCGAGTCCGAGCATGAGTCTGATGATACTCCAATCGCCATCTGTTTCAAGAGAAGGGGACCAGCCCCAGAAGGACCTTCCAACCTGCAGTCATCACCTGAACCCTCTCCAAAGAGGCCAAGGAAGCTGCAGTTCAGTGAAGGAGAGCAGCCTGAACATCATACCAGTCCATCAGTTCAGTCCCCAGCTCACCCAGACTTGCCTGCACCAGGCACCGAAACAAGAATTGTACCTGTCATTACTCCTCCTGTATACATGACCGAAGAAGAGGAAGCAGGTCTTGTCATATCTATCCCTGAAGCAGATTACTCATTCAACCTTTTAGAAAACAACACTTTTAATATTTCCATAGAACAACTACAGCTTGTCAAGCCACAAGCAGAAAAACATTCCTTTGTCAATATTTTTAAGGAGTGGAAAAATCTTAAAACCATGTCCTTTTCAAATTTACAAATTTTTGTTGAAACTAGTGGTTGGGAATACCCCCAAGCCACGGAGGATGTTCTGACTGATTTTTGCAAGGAGTCAGACTTAACTTTACTCCTCCAGGACAACTGGTTCATGTCACACTTTGAGACAAACATGGACCAGTTTATCCACTCTATAATGCTAAGTATTTTTGATGGTACTTTTGGAGAAGAGGAGGAAGAGAGAGTAGAAAAGGAGATAAGGATAGAAGAAGTTGATGAAAAGAATGAAATTATCAATTTGGTTGAGGAGGATGAAGAAGCAAAAGAAGAACAAGAAGAAAACATACTAGTTGAAAAGGAGACAGAGGAAATTGAAAAAACAGAAGAAGTGGAAGATGAGGAAGATGAAGAAGAAGGAGAAGAAGTGGAGCTAGAAAAAGAAGAAGAAAGTAAGGAGGATGATGATGATGATGATGAAGGAGAGAAGGAAAAAGATGATGCTAAGGATGATGATGATGATGATGAAGGAGAGAAGGAAAAAGATGATGCTAAGGATGATGATGATGATGATCATGATGATGGAGGTGAAGGAGGAGCTGGTGTGGCGGCTGGAGAAGAAAAAGAAAAAGAAAAAGATGAGGAGAAAGAAAAAGAGAAATCTGAAGAAGAAGAAGGGAAAGAGGAAGAAAGAGAAAAGGAGCCAGAGAAGGAGCCAGAGTCTACCAACGAAGCTGCAGATAGGATTGTTGTGCCTCCCCGGTACACCAGCCTAGATGCAGAGCTGGCAGAGGACTCAAGGTCAGGCACCCCAGAGAAGACTCAATCTCGACTCACGGCCGCCAGAGCCTCAGCCTATTGGCTCCATGGTCAAGGATCGGAGAACACTCCCCATCAGCTCGGTTATCCCCCACCATGACCGAGCCGATCAAGCGATTGTCGAGACACCATTGGGAGTCATTGTCAACACAGTCACTCCCGACCTTCAACAGATAAATGCCAAGATTGATACCTTGCTGCAAAGACAGATCCCTCAGCCTCCTCCTCCTACAAACAACAGAATGCCTTTTGGCATGTCTGACTGGATGAGCCGCATGGAGCAACAATTAACAACCCTCATTGATGCTGGCAAAAAGGGGGAAGAGAGGATTCAGGGGGAAGGGAGAGAATTCAGAAGTAAGAAAAAGCAGGATGTCCCCCAGCTTGAAGGACCCTCTAGCTTGAAGAGGAAGGAACCTGTAGATTCAGAAGACAAGGCTGACCAGCCTGAAGGGAAGCGCAGAAGGACCAGAGGCGGCTTCGAACCTACTCTTGAGTGGGAAGGTCTGGAGCTATGGTATGTTGAAGATTTCTGCCCACTTGAAGCTATTGAAATATGGGGAGCTGCTAGGAAGAAGTTCATCAGAGACTTTTATGTCTGGGAACTTCTTCAGGATGACAAACTCTCCCCACAGGAGATTTTCATCAACTGGATGGAAGCAGTTCATCCAAAGCTTTGGGCTATTCTTAAGAAGAATGCAAAAGAACTAAAAGCTTTTCCCATGATCCCTAAATTCGTAGTCAAGAAGCACCATCCGCATGGATGGTGAACTTGATGAACTACAACTACAGGAGGAAATCAAGCGAGTCTGCCTTGAAAACAAATTCAGATCGCAGGAGGAGCAGGATTTCGCAGCTCTAGTGGTGAAAAGGAAGTATGGCCTTGCTCCACCAAGGTAAGACCCATGGAGCCAAACCATTCGGACTGCCAAGCACTGCTCAAGAGGCGGAGGAAGAGGCGGATGATTTTAATTATTTTCTTACTTGTAATTTATTTTACGTACTTAAACATTCTTGTATAATTTCTATGATAAGTCGAAAACTTTTATGAACGATCATTGAATGACAATTTTCCAGTTGTCTCAATATTAGATCGATTTCGCTTTGTCTTGCACTTAAGTGCAGACTTGGCCATTTGATTTCTTACTTAGTTTTGCCATCATCAAAATAGGGGGAATTTGTTAGGAATACTTGTTAGATTTTGATGATGTCATTAATTTAAAATCAAATGTTTATTAATTGGCGAAATGTAAGGAAGAACCAAATGAGTATCTTCCATAGGCCAAAATGTGTTAAGTATAAAATTGGCAAAGTGTAAAGAAGAACCAAATGAGTGTCTTCAGTAGGCCAAAGTTAGTTAGGCCGAAAATCGGCTAAGTACTAAAGTACGTCTAGTCTATCGAGAAGTACAAATGACTCAATCGAGTAGCCCTAGTCAACTAAAATTTATCGGAGAAGTTTGACCAGATGCAGTAGAGGAACCTCGGGAAGTCACCTGATCAGACAAGTCTCAAACAGTATACAGCCGAGACGACTTACCTGCAGAGAAGTAAGCTGCACATCAGTCTACTCAACTACAGCCTAGTACTCCAAGTCCACGTCAGCATGCTTTGAAAAGTCAAATATTACGGAAAGCTCACATGCAACGTGAAAAGACAAATTGGAGTGATTCCCGCAAGAGATATGATTTATTTAAATCATCCTGACCCACCGTGAAGACTTTAATCCTTTTATATTCAAAAGATTCGGCGCTCACATGCAGAAGTCATCACAACGGTCGGAAGATGAAATTAAATAATGGGAATCCACCTTGCAACGTTCGTAAAAGATTAAACAATGAAGTCTCTCTCCAACGGACGGATTTGTTCAGATTTGCAACGGCTACAAGGAAGAAGCTCGAGAGATCGTGATCTATATATATCCAGAGATTTGAAACGAGCAACTACCGTGCGAACATATACTCTAAGCGATCAAAGCAAACAAAGCAATCCTAAGCAAACAAATAGCATCGAGAAAAGAGCGGATCCAAAAGTTCATATTCAAGGAAGCTCTTTAGTTGGAGAAGACAAACACTCTTGTCTTTAAATCTTGAGTAAGGGGTACTTCATTGGTTGAAGTAGCAGATCAGAAGGCATCCGAGGATCGAGGATCAAGAGGTGCAAGGCGATCGAGTTTGTGTACAACGGCACGAATTCCACCGGTTGGAAGTCTTGTAGTGTGTAGTGAATCACCGTAATATTTATCACCGGTTGAGAATTATAGTGAATTCATCTCCAACGTTTGGAGAAAAGTGGATTAGTAGAGGATTACCCCACCTCCGAGACCACTATAAACCGCCTGTGTCATTTCTTGTTTTATTGCATCATACTCTAACCGCCGCATCCATTGTTAAAGTGTTTCATTAAGTTAATATATATATTCATCACCGACTTCCGCACATATCCAAGAACAAACGACTCCTACCATTTGTTTGATCATCAGCTGAAGAAACTCACTCTTCGAGAAAAAAGAGTTCAAGAGTTTCAACAAGTCTATTCACCCCCCCCCCGCGCGACGTGTGTCTGGACGACTTGTGACCTACAAGTGGGATACGAGCGGTTGGGTCATTTTGTTGCACGAACCGGATCTACTAGATATATCTTATCTCTCACGTTATAATGGAACACATGCACTCCAGACTAACTGTCTTTTCTGTTGACGAGTATGATATCTGGAAGATAAGAATGCAGGCTCACTTATCTTCAATCCATGACGACATGTGGTGCATCATTGAAGATGGTCCATTCATTTTCGAGAAAGACAACACACCCGAGGAGATCGCACTGGGAGGCCCGAAAGATTCCTAAGAAGAGAACGGAGCTGACCCCCGAAGAGAGAAAGCCGCCAATCTTGACAACAGGCTGAGATGTGTCAGACCAAACTCTTGACAAATCCACAATGGTCAAGATCAAAAATTGTAAGAATGCCAAAGAGATATGGGACACATTAGCTCTAATGTGCGAAGGAACGGAGCCGATCAAGGAGAACAAGTTGTCAATAGCCATCCAAAAGTTTGACAACTTTAAAATGAAGAATGGAGAATCTATAGACCAAGTGGACACAAGGTTCACCGAAATTATCAACGAGATCAACTCCCTGGGCAAAACATATGGCAACAGGAAATGGCACTCAAGGTCCTCGATCGCTCAATCCCGAATGGAGCATGAAGGTCAGAGCTATGAGAGAGTCCAAAGACCTGAATAAGATAAAGATTCAGGAGCTATTCTCTCGATTCGAAGGCTTACGAGTTCGAACTTCCGAGTTCATCCTCGACCGAGGCCGCAGAGAAGGGAATCGCATTTGCACTGAGTCCCGCTAAGAGCCTCGTCTCGATGTGAAACCTCCAAATCCGCTAGACTTTGAGGAGGAAATGGCTTTCATCATGCAAAGATTCAAGAACTTCAGGAAGAACTACTCCAAGTATAAGAAAACTACAAGGAGAATCCTTAAGAAACCGTAAAGTCGGAAGTCGGAAAGTTGAATGTTACAATCACACAAGATAGACACATCCAAATGGATTGTCCCGAGCTCAAGAAGGATGAAACCAAAAAGGAGGTGGCCGTAAAGGAAGACAAGAAAAGCTCTCATCGGAGAAGACCAGAGCATGTCGAATCAAGCGGCGGCTTCTTTTCGATGACGACGAGGAATATGATTGCCTGATGGCAAACTTGGCCGATGAAGAGGTAACCTCTAAACCTACCGGTTCTAATAATAGCTCACCATGTCGCAAGATATGGATTTACATGAATCGGTAAATCAATTATTCAAAGATTTTGAAACACTTAAATCGCACATCAAGTCAGTATCGTGAGAAGACTAAGTCGCAAGATGAGAATAGGCGGTGAAAAATGATTTTGAAAAACTCATCTAGATTTAAATAAGACCGAGACAAATACGGTGATTTTAAAAACCAGGCAAGTGCCAATACAAATTTGAGATAGACCGGCTAAATATTTTACTTAAAGAAAAGTCACCGCACTTGCTCATGCCAAAGCCGAGTTTACTAAGCCGCACGAGATAAATAAAACTCAGCGCGAAATAACCTCCCACAAGCGTCGTTAACCCCGACGAATTGTGTACTAACAAGAGGCCACTATATTCCAGATCGGGCCTTGGATATGATCCCCACACTCCCTCTAGTTCTAAAACCACTTTCATCAAGGGAGAAACAATGGTCTCGATCACGAGCACATGTATAAACCGATTTTCAAAAGCAGCAATAAGTCAAACGTCTAGGCTGCAATCGGGTTACACTGCACAACCACCTAGACAGCGACTAGGCGGTGGCAGCAAAAGCAAGAACCAGCATAACATGCCCACTATTACCAACAACTCCCTAAAAATAGATTTCATAATGGGAGGGGCAGATGGAAACCTCAAGGTTATCCAAATTACCAAAACGAACAAGTGTGGAGACCACAAAGGTTTAACAAATGGTCTCAGCCTAGATTTAGAAATGGCCCACACTATTTTGAGGAATATCCGGTATACAATCCAGCCTAGTACATCAGTCTACTCAACTACAGCCTAGTACTCCAAGTCCACGTCAGCATGCTTTGAAAAGTCAAATATTACGGAAAGCTCACATGCAACGTGAAAAGACAAATTGGAGTGATTCCCGCAAGAGATATGATTTATTTAAATCATCCTGACCCACCGTGAAGACTTTAATCCTTTTATATTCAAAAGATTCGGCGCTCACATGCAGAAGTCATCACAACGGTCGGAAGATGAAATTAAATAATGGGAATCCAGCCTTGCAACGTTCAGAAAAGATTAAACAATGAAGTCTCTCTCCAACGGATTTGTTCAGATTTGCAACGGCTACAAGGAAGAAGCTCGAGATCGTGATCTATATATATCCAGAGATTTGAAACCGAGCAACTACCGGTGCGAACATATACTCTAAGCGATCAAAGCAAACAAAGCAATCTAAGCAAACAAATAGCATCGAGAAAAGAGCAGATCCAAAAGTTCATATTCAAGGAAGCTCTTTAGTTGGAGAAGACAAACACTCTTGTCTTTAAATCTTGAGTAAGGGGTACTTCTTTGGTTGAAGTAGCAGATCAAAGGCATCCGAGGATCGAGGATCAAGAGGTGCAAGGCGATCAAGTTTGTGTACAACGGCACGGAATTCCACCGGTTGGAAGGCTGTTGTAGTGTGTAGTGAATCACCGTAATATTTATCACTGGTTGAGAATTATAGTGAATTCATCTCCAAGTAGTTTGGAGAAAAGTGGATTAGTAGAGGATTACCCCACCTCTGAGACCACTATAAGCCTGTGTCATTTCTTGTTTCTTGCATCATACTCTAACTGCTGCATCCATTGTTAAAGTGTTTCATTAAGTTAATATATATATTCGTCATCAGCTGACTTCCGCACATATCCAAGAACAAACGACTCCCAGTCATTTGTTTGATCATCAGCTGAAGAAACTCACTCTTCGAGAAAAAAGAGTTCAAGAGTTTCAACAAGTCTATTCACCCCCCCTCTAGACTTGTTTCTGGACGACTTGTGACCTACAATGTTAACTCTAAGGCTTAACGTACGTTATATACGCATAGATGGAGTACGCAAGAAAGCATGAATAACGTATGTTATTCATGCAACAGTTCAACACTGCTGAATGCAATTCGCTGCTCAGGAAAGTACGAAGTCGAAACGCAACAAGGATAGAATCCAAAAACATAAATAAGAAGTATTCGCGACGACGAAGCTAAGTGCTGAAAGAAAGTACGATTCCGACTACCGGAAGATTCGAAATACGACAAAGGAGGTGAAATTCCCTAAACTTAAAGGAATTTACAAAACGGCCCGAAATGTCCGAAAATCACGACACGACATCGGATTATCAAACCGAAACTCACAACATGAATAACTCAACCATACGGACTCATGGAAACAAAGAAACAACAAAATCGAATGAGTTTTACGAGAATCGAACATACATGCGACAAAACATAACACAAAGCGAATTACGTAAAAACACTTCCGAAACTCGTCCAAATGAAAAAATACCAAGAACAAAATAGATTCAAAATGTCGAAACGATTATAAGCGAGTCGTTAAAATTAGACATGCGCCAAAAAGAGAAACTGCAAAAAAATAGAAAGTACGGATATTACAACGGTACTGTAATAGCAGTCATTTCAGGGTGTTATAGATATAGCCAATATGGTTTGTTCTAGTGAATATATATACTGATCATCTTGGTGATATTTATTAGATGACCTTTGTGTCTTCCAATCCTTTTATAGGTTGTGTTGAGTCTCTTTGACTTGTGTTTGTGCTTCGATCTTTTTAGTTTGTGTGTCTATGACTTATGTAGATCATTCTTGGTGATTTCTAATCATTTTTAATTTAGTTTTATCTTTATGATAGTGTTGATCTTTATGTTCGCTTTCTGGAACTTTGTGTCCTTTGATGCATGCGTGTACCAATTGCTATTTTTGTGGTTCGATGGGCCGATCTTTGTGTGTATTGCAGCTTTTATATATTGGTGGTTTTTGTAAATCCCGGCTCCTTTTTAGGTGGAGCAACTAGTTTAGTAATCTGTGTTTGAGATGGAGTGGTGTCTCCTCATTCTATTTCTTGTGATCTTTTGTGTGATAATCATGTTTGCTTTAATGCTTTTGTGCACGGTTGCGTGGTTTTTGAAAATTTGGCTTACTTTGTGCTTGCTCAAATATTTATTTGTCAATTGTGTATCAATATGGACGGTGATACACGACAATGATGGCCCCCTACATATTATATAAAATGAACCCAAGCATTCGCGTTGGACTAAGGGTGGTGGCAACCGTGCCTCCCTTACCCTCATTTACCCCCACTCTCCACCAATAACATTCTTCCAACTCATCCAACCCTCACTCAACCCTCACTCAACCCCCACTCACCATTTTTTAGTGGCAACCATGCCTCACCAACCCTCACCACTTTATTTTTTTTTATTTTTTTACTTTTTTTATATTTAAATTTATATCAAACAATTTAATAAAAACACATAATATTTTATTATTACTTAAAAGAAAATGATAAAATATTTAAAAGAAAAATTACATAATATCAAAACAAATAATAATAATACTTAAAAAAAAAGGAAAAGAGGGGGATCCCACTTGATAATACTTAAATGAAAATTTTGAAGTGGGGGTAAAATTTCTTTACCAGCCTTAAATGATAATACACCTGCACACAAAATTTCTTTCTTTCTTCTTCTTCATCGCACACACACACCTGCACACACACAATTTTTTTTTTAATGCTTGGCGCCTCCCCCAACACTTTCTAGCCGTTCAACGGTCAAAACCCTTGCAACCTTCACCCAACCCTCTTCGGGTTGCTTACCCGTGCACCATCTAGCCGCAGCGTACCCGGGGGGGTGGCGGCGGTGTTCACCGCCCGGGTAGGGTGAACCCGCGGTCCAACCCGCGCCCGTTGCCACCACCCTAAGTCGGAGAATATTGGGTAGTTGATATACATATATATATATATATGTATATATATATATATATAGGGATTGGATATGGTGGAAATCCTCTTAATGGTGAAATCTAGAAACCAATTGCATTATTAAGCAATTTCATTGCATATTTGTTATTATTTGTTGCGTTCTGGCCATTTAGTATATGCAATAATAATGCAATAAAAAAATACATAAATACATATAATCCTACTCATCTACAGCCGTTAGATCACTAATATCAATGACCTACAAAAGTTTCTAGATTTCACAAAGTAATTAATTTTCATATGATCTCTTTCCTATATATATATATATATATATATCACTATTAAGAAGTATTTACAAATATGACAAACACGTGAAATAATTATAAAACTACCAAAAATTGATGACACTATAACGGAGAATAAAGAAAAACAAAGCAGTGTTACAGCACAAAATAATATAAAAAAAAAACAAGAAACGTTTCGCAATAAAAAAGGAAAAAACTCAACCTTTTCAGATTTTAACGCGATGAAGAACCTCCACGATCTGAAAGATTCAGTTACCAAATATAAAAAAAAGATCAGATCCAGCCATAATCAAAAGAGAAGACAGAAATTGTGTCCAGTTTGATTTTTCTCTCAGTCAGATCGAGGAAAAATCCAATACAAATTACATAAACTCCGACAAGCAGGTTCGTTTTTCTGTCCATCAAAATAGAAACGAGTCATCATTTCCTGAAACTCGATACAAAGGAAGAGGATTTCGGATAAAAATTATAGAAACTCTGGCAAGTAGGTAAAAAATTTTAAATGAATATATATTTCTGAATTTAAAAAACTAATTATCTATCGTATAGTTGAATTGTTGTGTGGAATTTTAATAAATTTGACTACAATTATATTCCTAGGTTGCCTGGTAAAAATACAACTCAATTGTAGATGAAATCGGAAAAATCTTCATATCGACAAAATTCAAAGACATGCGATTACATAATTGGTTACCACAATAGTAAACGGAAAAATAATATTCTGTGATATAAAATAAATTAAAGTGTGAAAGTAGTATATTCTATGTGAATACTGTTAAACAGAACCTTGGTTACCAAATTATACTTTGTATGTTGTAGTATGATACCACTAGCAATTGTTGTTCTTTTTTGAAAATTATTTACCGAACGTAGTAAATCACAAATTATTGGATATCGTTTAAGACACCAAGGTTACCAACTTAATCTCTGTTTATTGTAGTTGGATATTAGTTGGATACCATCAGCATGTGTTGATTTTAGTATATTGTAGTTGGATACCATCAACCTGAGTTATTTTTTTATAAATACTTGGTTACTCCTTTAAGTATAATGTAGTTGGATATTAGTTAGATACAATCATCATGTGTTGAATTTTTATAAATACTTGGTTACTAAATTTAGTAAATAAAAAATTAGATACCATTTAACAATATCTTGTTTACATAATTATACTTGGTATAGTGTAGTTGAATACTAACTTGAACATGAGATTCATCCAATCAGAATGACCTTAATTACTGAACTTAGGACTTGAAAATTATTGGAATTCAAAAATTAGCTGAATAAGATAAAGACATTACATGTCAAGAAAAAAAAAAGAAGTTAGATACCAATTTATAGAAAAACTTATCAAATATTTGTTACTACATGGGATGGTGAAACATTTCAATCTTTTTTGTATTCCAAATTATGGAAATGGTACCGGTCGTTCTGTAGTACAATGGTGTAACACCCAAAATTTATTTCTTTTTTTTTTTTTTTTTTGCGGAAATAATATAAAGTTTGACACCAATTCATAAAGGGACTTCATTTATTTAATTTAATAAGCCAATAATGGCAATCAAGTTATCAAACTTCTAAAGAAAACAACATAAGTAAAACTTTCTAATATAGAAATGACACAAGCGGAAGTACTAAAAATGTTCATTGACTTAAAATAAATCACAGTGTGTCACGAATGCTCCCGTCAGTCCTTGGCCTCCTTAATCGTAATACCTGAAAATGTTAAGTAAAACCGTAAGCACAAAGCTTAGTGAATTCAAACACAACATTATACCAATATCCACAATCACTAGACCTAGATTAAAATATATAGTTATAACATTTAAACATAAGCCAAGAACAAATCAAAGCTTATGAGGAGGGCTAGTAGGTTACCCGCATCTCACAAACCGAAGAGTATTGGGTTAATCTTACCCTCACCTCACATCCCGGAGGGTATTGGAGTAATTATACCTAACCACGCAGGACAAAAGCCGGATAATTGCTATGATCCCTCAACAATAAACATACAAAGGCACATGTATAATTAACAATTTAAGCATGCATTCATACTATCATACAATAATGATAATTTAACACTCACGTGCTAACCTAGCAATCATAAATATTGAGACAATGGAGTGATAGAACTCACCTTGAATACTTAAGGGAGATTGCTAAATCAAAACTGGCTACCACACTTGAGCAAATGCCAAAACTTCACCTATTATAAACTAGGAGTTAGGATATACCCAAAGATGAAGCTTAAAGACTTAAACAAAAATCTGGACAGCAAGGTCTAAAAACAGACCCGCTGTTAAAGATGGATTTACTTAATTTTCCTAAGTATTAACATATCAATATTAAATTTTTCTAAGAAACTAGAGTCTTTCCCCTTTTTAAAACAGTAAAGAACTCACTCTAACTCCAAAATATGAATTTATTATGATGCTTTTAAAAAGACATCGCAGTGCAGTCCCAAATCATAGTAATCAGTAGTGTTGGCCAATTCTACCCAACTTGTGGGTAGACATTGTCCAAACTAAATATCACAGAGATAATAGACATAAATACCAAAGTCTCAGAGTTGGAATCGACCAAAAAGGGTTTCCCAAACTCTAGATATGAAATTCACAACATGACTAATTACAAAACCCTTAAAAGCTGATGACAGAAAACTGATCTGGAGTGTGAACTCAATATGACCAAGAAATACTTGTAGATAACATCCCATAAACTCCAGATCACAACTTTAGGTCATAACACACATATGGGAACTTGGAATCCCATCAGATCATTTCCCAAGCCCTAGAAACGAATAAAACAAATTGACCTATCAGATCAGACCCGGATCAGACCTACCAGCAAAGATGCTGTTCTTGCCCATGGATAAAGTCCTAATTAGTGAGAGTGACCTTCATAAGAAAGTTACCCAACACAATTTGTAAACTTTTGGAACAGGTTTGAGATCCGTTTGAGTTATAGAATTCAAGTTATGATTTTTGTAAGATGACTACAAATCTGATGGAAACAGAATCGTAGCCAACCCTTAATCTTTTTAACCAATCCATTCCTCTCCCTTTTGAAACACGTTCCTAGATGTGTTTATCACCCAAATTCAGTCCCCTATGAACATGGTGGCACTAAAAAGGGCTAGGGGTCATTGGCATTTCATTTAGTCACAAGGAAAAGAATCAAATCAACATAATATATGACAAACCACTTAAACTCATAATTTTCCCCTTTTTTAAGGGTTCCTTGATCTTTCAAATACACAAACATTTATATACACATCTTAGAAGATGCTATAAAGTTGTATACTTAGATCTAAACATATTGATATGGATATGTTGAGAATCAAAATAATAATTAACAAGAATTATAACCATTCACAAGATCTATCACATTTTATCACCTAAATAAAACTTGGTGATTTCCATGGTTCATTTAGACCTTGTATTTTATATAATCATCTAGATCCATCATACACCATGTATAGGGTGTAGATATAATCTAGAGATGATGATAACATACAACTTATAACAATAACAATATTGGTTAAAACCATAAGATCTATCTTCTTTAAATCACACAAGTTACAACTTGATGATTTTTTATGAATCATATAGATCTTTTACATAATATGATCATCTAGACTCATCATACACCATATAGAAGATGGTGATGAAATTTCTAGATGATAATCAACACTTAAAACAATTAATTGAATATAAATCAAAAGAAAAGATTAAAACACCTTAAAAGATCTTACCTAAGCTTGTTACACCAACAAGGAAGTGAAAGAGAAAGATGATTGTGGCTTTGGAAGAGAAAAAATGAGAGAGAGATGGGAGAGATCGGCCGTAAGGAGGGAGGGAGGAGGAAGTTTAGGGTTTTTGTGATATTTTTATAAATCATTTTAGGATAAAGCCTAATGACTTCACTAATGGGCTAGGCTCAAAACTCATTTCTTTTACTAGCCCAATATAATTAAATCTTTCAATTAACTTAGCCCAAAACTTGTATTTTAATCTAACTTGGCTAATTAATTAAACCCATCATTTAAAATAACTAAATACCATGAAAATAATTAACGTGACGGGAAAACCGGGCGTTACAACTCTCCCCTACTAAGAAGGGACTTCGGCCTCGAAGTCACCCTCTGAATAACTCGGGATAATGCGCCTCATCTCGTCTTCAGTTCCCATGTACACTCGGATCCCTTCCTATGCCGCCACCGAACCTTAACAATAAACAGTCTTGCCGCTCCGAAGGGTCTTTGACTTTCGATCAACAACCGCGATAGGTTTCTCAACATAGTTGAGCCGTTCGTCAATTTGGATGTCTTCCGGAGGTACCACGGCGGTATCGTCAACAATGCACTTCCTCAACCGAGACACGTGGAAGGTGTTATGAATCAAACTAAGCTCGTCAGCAGCTCCAACCGTACGCTACCTTACCAACGCGAGCTATGATCTTATAAGGTCCAATAAACCGAGGTCCCAGCTTCCCACGCTTGCGGAACCTAATCACACCCTTCCAAGGGGAGACCTTTAATAACACATGATCCCCAACCTGAAACTCAAGATCGGAGCGTCGCTTATCTGCATAACTCTTCTGACGACTCCTAGCGGTGACCAAATGATCCCTGATCATTTTGATTTTCTCCGTGGTCTGCAAAACAATATCGGTGCTACCGAGCACCCTCTGCCCAACCTCACCCCAACACACTGGGGTTCTACACTTCCTACCATACAGTGCTTCATACGGGGGCCTGTCGATGCTTGAATGATAACTGTTGTTATATGAAAACTCGGCTAAATGAAGATGATCATCCCAACTGCCTCCAAAATCAATTGCACATGCCCGAAGCATGTCCTCCAAAGTCTGTATCGTCCGCTCACTCTGCCCATCAGTTTGCGGATGGAACGCAGTACTGAAATGTAATCGGGTACCCAATTCTTCTTGGAATTTCTGCCAAAATCGAGAGGTGAATCGAGTATCTCAATCAGAGACAATAGATACGGGCACCCCGTGCAATGAAACTATCTCCCGAACAAAAATCTCGGCCAATTTTCCAGCTGAAGAACTTTCCTTGATGGCCAGGAAATGAGCACTCTTCGTCAATCGATCCACAACTACTCATATCGTATCCGCTCCCTTTGCAGTCTTAGGAAGTTTTGTAATAAAGTCCATGGTTAAGTGCTCCCATTTCCACTCAGGAATCTCCAAAGGTTGCAATTTCCCATGAGGTTTCTAGTGTTCGGCTTTGACCTTCCGACATGTCAGGCATTCTTCTACACATCGAGCCACATCATTCTTCATCCCGTGCCACCAATAACCCTCACGAAGATCTCGGTACATTTTTGTAGCACCCGGATGAATAGAAAACTTGGACCTGTGAGCTTCTTCCATAAGAGTTTTCCGGTTCCCACCAGTAAATGGAACCCAAACCCTACCATAACGAGTTAGTAATCCACGCCCATCTCGCTCCATCTTAGGTAACTCATTCACAATACTTTCACGATTTAGGTTTCCCTCTTGAGTCGCCACATCTTGAGCATCTCGAATCATACCCAATAATGATGTCTCCATTGTCATCCGAATGCATTTAGCTCGAATCGGTTCGACAGATTGCTTACGACTGAGTGCGTCATCTACCACATTAGCTTTACCGGGGTGGTAGTGAATCTCACAGTCGTAATCTTTCACCACATCTAACCATCTAACCTGCCTCATATTCAAATCCCGCTGATCGAAAAGGTACTTCAAACTTTTATGGTCAGTGTAAATGATACACTTAACCCCGTAAAGGTAGTGCCTCCATATCTTGAGAGCAAAAACAACAGCTCCTAATTCCAGGTCATGAGTGGGGTAGTTCCTTTCGTGAGGTTTTAGCTGGCGAGACGCATAAGCTATCACCTTACCCCGTTGCATCAACACAGCACCAAAACCCAGGAGGGATGCGTCGCAGCACACTACTATGTCCTCCACTCCTTCCGGTAAAGTCAAAACCGGAGCATTACACAACCGCGTCTTAAGATCTTCAAATGCAAACTGTTGTTCCGGACCCCAAACAAATTTCTCCGACTTCTTGGTCAATCGCGTAAGAAGTAGAGCAATCTTTGAGAAATTTTCAATAAACCTACGATAGTAACCGGCCAAACCCAAGAAACTACGAATCTCCGAAGGCGATTTAGGAGCTTCCCATTTCTTAACCGCATCAATCTTGGCCGGATCGACCTTGATACCTTCCTTGTTCACCACGTGGCCCAAGAATTGAACCTCTTCTAACCAAAATTCACACTTAGAAAATTTAGCATAAAGCCGTTCTCTCCGTAGTGTCTCTAGAAGTTCCCGAATGTGCTTTTCATGCTCCTCCCTGTCTTAGAATAGACCAAAATATCGTCAATAAACACAATGACCGAACGGTCGAGCATCGGACCACACACCCGATTCATAAGATCCATAAAAGCAGTGGGTGCATTAGTGAGTCCGAAAGGCATCACCACAAATTCAAAGTGTCCGTATCGGGTTCAAACGCCGTTTTCTCAATGTCACGATCCACGAACTCGCATCGATGATAACCGAACGCAAATCAATCTTGGAAAACCAAGACGCTCCTTGGAGTTGGTCGAAAAGATCGTCGATACGAGGTAAAGGATAACGGTTCTTTATCGTGAGTTTATTCAACTCCCGATAATCTATGCACATTCTTTGAGAACCGTCCTTCTTTTTCGCGAAAAGTATAGGAGCACCCCACGGCGAGAAACTTGGCCGTATAAACCCCTTATCACTAAGCTCCTGTAATCGATCTTGAAGCTCTTTCATCTCGTGGCGCCAAACGATAAGGAGATTTGGCGATCGGAACAGCGCCAGTACTAAATCAATGCGAAACTCCACTTGCCTAATAGGTGGCAAACCCGGAGTTCCTCAGAAAGACGTCACCAAAGTCGGAAACAATGGAACATTATCGAGTGCAATAGCAGAGGTACAAGAAGCAATATCCAAATGGGGAATATCTCCTTGAATAATAAGTTCTCCACCCCTAGGGTTTTGAACACGAACTTGTCTCTTGCGACAAAGAATTTCGCATCGAATGCATCGAGCCAATCCATACCCACAATAACGCAAAGTTCCCTCATAGCAATAGGGATAAGATCAATGGGGAATTCAACTCCCGAAAATTCAAGGGTACAACCCCGATAAACATCAAGAATAAGATAGTTCGATTGTCGGCAACTTCGATAACCATGGGACGTGCTAGTTTCCCGACACCACGCCCCAAACGATTTATGAACGTGCGTGACACGAAGGAGTGAGTAGCGCCAGAATCAAACATAACAGCGGCAGGGTGAGAATCTAACAGATAAGTGCCTGATTCATAATATTTAAGCAATAAAACAATTACTCTATGGCATAGCATAAGATAAAAGATAAGGAAGAGATGTTTACCTGCTACAGTCGCAGGCTTCGCAGGCTCCTCCCTCGTAAGCTGGTGGACACGTCCTCGTGTCAACATAGTTGGTCCGTTAGAGGTCGAAGCAGTATTGGGATTTGCATTCCCATTCTTCTTCAGCTTTGGGCAATCAGGCTTCTTGTGCCCCTTCTCTTGGCAATTGTAACAAACTGGTACCGCTGCAACAGTGGTAGTAACCTGGGGGGCTGTAATGGCTTTTGGAGCCTTGCAATTCTTCCAGTGATGCCCTTCCTTCTTGCAGTTATAACACACCAATGGGGGTCGATCACCCTGCTTCGCAGATGGCTTGTATTCATATCTTGGTTTATCCCCAAACTTTGTCTTCTTATGAGCCTCATTAGAAGTTTTAGAAAAAGTGCTCTCAGTTTCCTCTTAGATTGAGTTTGCGGCTCAATCTCTCTCTCTTCAGTGCCCCCATGATCGCACCCAAGGTCGTAAAGTCTTGCATGCTCACAAATTCCCGGATCTCGGTACGTAAAATCGAGATGTACCGACTAACAAGCCATGCTTCATCTCCAGCAAAAGTAGGACAGAAAGAAAGCATTTCCATGAACTTGGCGTTCAGATCACTAACAGACTCAGTGGTCTGTTGTAACGCCATGAATTCCTGCATCATTCTTTGTTGCTCCACCCTAGGCACATACCGTGCCTCGAACCACTCCACAAACCGGCCCAAGTAATCGCCCTTACAGCTTCTTCATCATTCTTCCCGTGGTGGTGTTCCACCATGTCTTACCCCGCTTCCTCACCGGTTCTTTGCTACCAACACTCTAAACTGGTCTGGGCACCCTATAGTCATAAAGGCGCCCTCCACGTCCGATAACCGGTGCTTAGCCGCCACCGGATCGTCCTCCCCATCCCAATGAGGTGGGCCGCACTTGCCGAACTTCTCGTAGTAGTACATAAGATCACGAACAGAGGATCGAGCCCCCGAGCGGAGGTGCATCGCCATACGCTCATCTAGCGAGCACGAACTTGATCAATGATGTTAGCCGTGACATTCGGAATGATCTCGTTAAAAGCATTATTGAACTCCTCAAGAACGAGTTCCCTAACTTGAGCTATTTGAATTGCATTGAGGCGAGCAAAGTGAGCCATCTAAAATTGATAAGAAAGGAAAACGATTCAACCTATGTATGTCTAAGAAATCGAAAACACTCACTTTGTCAAAACTTTTCAACCTTGCCCCGTCCCCAAAACCGGCTCCAATATATTGAATAATAGGGGCCCTTCTATTATTCAATATAGAAGTTCCAATTTCGGTTTGGTCTAGTTTCAAAATTTCACTTGCTCCTAGCCGTAATGTGATTTAATTCACACTCATGGTAGATCTAAAAGGCCTAAATTCTCACATGGTAGATAGTAGCACTAAAGGCATATAATTATCCTCCTAGGCTAGTCTTTGGGATATGTCATAAATGGAGCATACTATTGTGTTTGATAAGTAATAAAATTTAAACTCAATTAGTAAATAAAACTTACTTGGCTGGCTGACCGGCACACCGTGACATCTTCACTGCTAGTTTTTAATAAACTTTGTGCAAGAGAAATAAAATGTTTTAAATTTGAGTCTAGACATCCTAAGAAGGCCTAGTTCACTCAAATGAAAAGGCTCCGATACCAACTTGTAACACCCAAAATTTATTTCTTTTTTTTTTTTTTTGCGGAAATAATATAAAGTTTGACACCAATTCATAAAGGGACTTCATTTATTTAATTTAATAAGCCAATAATGGCAATCAAGTTATCAAACTTCTAAAGAAAACAACATAAGTAAAACTTTCTAATATAGAAATGACAAAAGCGGAAGTACTAAAAATATTCATTGACTTAAAATAAATCACAGTGTGTCACGAATGCTCCCGTCAGTCCTTAGCCTCCTTAATCGTAATACCTGAAAATGTTAAGTAAAACCGTAAGCACAAAGCTTAGTGAATTCAAACACAACATTATACCAATATCCACAATCACTAGACCTAGATTAAAATATATAGTTATAACATTTAAACATAAGCCAAGAACAAATCAAAGCTTATGAGGAGGGCTAGTAGGTTACCCGCATCTCACAAACCGAAGAGTATTGGGTTAATCTTACCCTCACCTCACATCCCGGAGGGTATTGGAGTAATTATACCTAACCACGCGCACCGGACAAAAGCCGGATAATTGCTATGATCCCCTCAACAATAAACATACAGTGCACATGTATAATTAACAATTTAAGCATGCATTCATACTATCATACAATAATGATAATTTAACACTCACGTGCTAACCTAGCAATCATAAATATTGAGACAATGGAGTGAGAGAACTCACCTTGAATACTTAAGGGAGATTGCTAAATCAAAACTGGCTACCACACTTGAGCAAATGCCAAAACTTCACCTATTATAAACTAGGAGTTAGGATATACCCAAAGATGAAGCTTAAAGACTTAAACAAAAATCTGGACAGCAAGGTCTAAAAACAGACCCGCTGTTAAAGATGGATTTACTTAATTTTCCTAAGTATTAACATATCAATATTAAATTTTTCTAAGAAACTAGAGTCTTTCCCCTTTTTAAAACAGTAAAGAACTCACTCTAACTCCAAAATATGAATTTATTATGATGCTTTTAAAAAGACATCGCAGTGCAGTCCCAAATCATAGGAATCAATAGTGTTGGCCAATTCTACCCAACTTGTGGGTAGACAATGTCCAAACTAAAAATCACAGAGATAATAGACATAAATACCAAAGTCTCAGAGTTGGAATCGACCAAAAAGGGTTTCCCAAACTCTAGATATGAAATTCACAACATGACTAATTACAAAACCCTTAAAAGCTGATGACAGAAAACTGATCTGGAGTGTGAACTCAATATGACCAAGAAATACTTGGAGATAACATCCCATAAACTCCAGATCACAACTTTAGGTCATAACACACATATGGGAACTTGGAATCCCATCAGATCATTTCCCAAGCCCTAGAAACGAATAAAACAAATTGACCTATCAGATCAGACCCGGATCAGACCTACCAGCAAAGATGCTGTTATTGCCCATGGATAAAGTCCTAATTAGTGAGAGTGACCTTCATAAGAAAGTTACCCAACACAATTTGTAAACTTTTGGAACAGGTTTGAGATCCGTTTGAGTTATAAAATTCAAGTTATGATTTTTGTAAGATGACTACAAATCTGATGGAAACAGAATCGTAGCCAACCCTTAATCTTTTTAACCAATCCATTCCTCTCCCTTTTGAAACACGTTCCTAGATGTGTTTATCACCCAAATTCAGTCCCCTATGAACATGGTGGCACTAAAAAGGGCTAGGGGTCATTGGCATTTCATTTAGTCACAAGGAAAAGAATCAAATCAACATAATATATGACAAACCACTTAAACTCATAATTTTCCCCTTTTTTAAGGGTTCCTTGATCTTTCAAATACACAAACATTTATATACACATCTTAGAAGATGCTATAAAGTTGTATACTTAGATCTAAACATATTGATATGGATATGTTGAGAATCAAAATAATAATTAACAAGAATTATAACCATTCACAAGATATATCACATTTTATCACCTAAATAAAACTTGGTGATTTTCATGGTTCATTTAGACCTTGTATTTTATATAATCATCTAGATCCATCATACACCATGTATAGGGTGTAGATATAATCTAGAGATGATGATAACATACAACTTATAACAATAACAACATTGGTTAAAACCATAAGATCTATCTTCTTTGAATCACACAAGTTACAACTTGATGATTTTTTTATGAATCATATAGATCTTTTACATAATATGATCATCTAGACTCATCATACACCATATAGAAGATGGTGATGAAATTTCTAGATGATAATCAACACTTAAAACAATTAATTGAATATAAATCAAAAGAAAAGATTAAAACACCTTAAAAGATCTTACCTAAGCTTGTTACACCAACAAGGAAGTGAAAGAGAAAGATGATTGTGGCTTTGGAAGAGAAAAAATGAGAGAGAGATGGGAGAGATCGGCCGTAAGGAGGGAGGGAGGAGGAAGTTTAGGGTTTTTGTGATATTTTTATAAATCATTTTAGGATAAGCCTAATGACTTCACTAATGGGCTAGGCTCAAAACTCATTTCTTTTACTAGCCCAATATAATTAAATCTTTCAATTAACTTAGCCCAAAACTTGTATTTTAATCTAACTTGGCTAATTAATTAAACCCATCATTTAAAATAACTAAATACCATGAAAATAATTAACGTACCGGGAAAAACCGGGCGTTACAAATGGTATTTGGATAGATGGAAATTTGTACACAAATTTCAAAGTAAGTGGCTTATTAATTCAACAAACAGAGGTACTTGCAAATATGGAAGATTTAGTGCGTACCATATGAATATATCAAGGTCCACCAAATTCACAATGAAGTTTCAAATAACTCCAAACATTCCCCCAATAAGTGTAAGAGATGAATCGACATTTAGGCTCTACATAGAGGTGTGCAGAAAAGATTCAAATTATGAAAAGTACCCACTCATAATCACTGAAGAAAATACAATGGCTACTGAAAATCATAGTCATTACTCTAACAATATATGAAGGTTACAGAATAATTTGACTAGTCCAATGAACCAATGTTCAGAAATTATTCCTCTAGTTACCAAATCATTAGTTAATAGAATGAAATATGCTGGTAAAGTTGCTCAAGATATAGTCGAATCTGAAAAAAAGGTGCGCTTACGACCGACTACCACTGAAGATCAAGAAAACCAGGTCATTTCAAGCGCCGAAAATGTGGATGTGAAAGAAAATCAAATATATATAACAAAAGATGTGTTGATGAATGCAATAAGCTTGCATTCAATGCGCCAAAATAGACAGTTCAAGGTACACAAATCTTCTTCAAGAGACTATGTAATAGTTTGTGTAGAGAATACAAATTGTCGTTGGAAGCTAAGAGCCTCAAAACTAGGGAACACAAATATGTTCAAAGTGCGAAAAATAAACTATGTCTACACATGTTCTTCAAATATCTTGATGGGATATCACAGAAAAGATTTAAGCGAGTTAGTTAGTGAATGCATAAAAAATAGTTTTATGAATCTGAAAAAAGTATATACACCATCAGATATTGTAGAGGACATGATGAACGACTACCAAATATCTATCTATTACCAAAAAGCATGGAGATCTAAAGAAAGAGCATTGTCATAAGTACAAGAAAATCCACATGATTACTTCTTGATACCCTCGTGTCTGCACATGGTTGAAAAGAATAACCCAGGTAACCTCATATCTTTTGAATATTAATATGCAGCAAAGTATAACCATTCATATGAGATTTTTGTATAGTTTTGCTATACTGGTTATTGAGTGCATTTCTATTGGTTACTAATATCAAACTAACACACTGGTTACTGAGTGCATTTCTATTGGTTACTTACTGTCAGGATCTATCACAGATATTTGTATCGACGCCAATGGACGTTTCAAGTATCTGTTCTTTGCATTAGGTCCATCAATAGAAGCATAAATTGTCTTCCAATTATTGTCATTGATGGTACATTCTTAAACTCCATATACATGGGCACACTGCTAACAACAAGTACACAAGATGCAAATAGGTCCATCGTACATATAGCTTTTGCAGTTGTTGACAGTGAAAATGAAGATTCATGGGCATGATTTTTCAAGAACTTGAGAAAAGCAGTAGGTGTAAGGGACAAGCAGTGCATTGTATCAAATCGACATCATGCAATAGTCAAAGGTTTAAAAATTATATTTCCAGATGTCATGCATGGGGCGTGCACATACCACATCTTGAAAAATATCAAAAAAAAAAGGTTTAAAAAAGGAGGTCTTGATGTGAAGAATGCTTATAATGGTGCTTGTAGAGCATATTCCTTGCAAGAATTCGATAAGCATCTGTCTGATCTAGATGCAATTGATTATCAAATCATACCCTTCCTCGGAAATGAAGTGAAACTCAGCAAATGCACGTGCCTGCGTGGAGAAGCAAGCAGATTCTTAACAATGACATCAAACATAGCATAGTCTTTGAATAATGCAATCAAATCCATTCCAAACTTACCTGTTTCAACAATGATTGAATATTTACGTTATTTAGCTCATGATGGTATCATACAAACAAACAGGTTGCTCATTCAACATTTACAACTCTTACGCAGAAACAAGACTTGCAAAAATTATAAATGAATCCAAAAGGTTGAAGGTATGTTAGTTTTCCTATTAAATACTACTGCTATTTAGTTACTAATCCGAACTTAATATATGGTATGTTTCATAAATTGCCATTATTATTAATAGTGCATAATGCAGATATATCGTATATTACAGGTCGCTACCTCTAATCTAGTTGTATTTATAGTTTACGATTTAAACAAAGAATATTATGTAGATATATCCAAAAAAACATGCACATGCCACGAGTTTCAGTACCATGAAATGCCATGTAAATATGCTTCTGCAGTCTTAGGTAAAAGGAATTTGAGTTCTTACGAATTCTGTTCCCTATTTTACACAAAGAGGGCCATATGTGCAACAAATGTAACACCCCCAGATTTAACCGGAAATATTACAGCGCCGTGGGCCCCGAGATAGAACCCACAAGGCTAAAAGAAATTTTCGCAAACATTTACAAATGCCCAAGAGGCCAACAACGGTACTATCTTTAAAAATGCACAAAGGTTTATAAAATCCATTTATCAAAAACCGTCGTAAAAACTCATTTGAAATCGCAAAGCCAAACGGCCGACACTCAAAAGTTTAGAAAACTATTTCCAAAGTAATCTCAGTTACCAGATACCGAAAGAGCATTTCAAAATACTCACGCAACGGGAAAAGACCAACCATAAAGATACTCTAGCAGCAAAATACAAAAACCAATCAAGAAACTCAAAGCACAAAACATGTCCTAGCCAGTATCCTCCGGGAAGCTCATCTCTTCACGACCGCTACAAGCTCGATACTCCAAGAACCTAAAAAGAAATCCCACGACGGGGTCAGCCATAATGTTCATCAATGATAACTGTCACATCACATTAATAATTACATACCAATGAGAATACAACATAAGAATACGACCAATGTAATCTTACCGCCATTACTTTGCTTACTCAAGTAATTCTCAAACTATCGTAACCAACTCACGATACGGAAAAGTACCAGTTCTAACCAATACGATCCATCGGAAAGCATAATCAAATCTCAAAACGATAACCAATTGTCCATCACAAGACAAATACCAAAGGAAATACGGAACATACCTCGAGATATGAAGTGCCACGATAATCATATCAGTCTAATCCGAGATCAGATCAATGCAATACGGACACGGTCCTAACACAAGACCTACAAATGCATACTCATATGACCACGTCAATATGCTCAAAAACAATAACAATCATGTATACTCAATGTAAATCCATGATCCAGTGCCCTGAGCATAGATCCCCGTGATGATCCTACAAGATCAACATCAGGTGGAAAACCTGTCCAACGATCCAGCGCCCTCAGCATAGATCCCCGTGATGATCCTACAAGATCAAAATCAGGTGGAAAACTTGTCCAATGATCCAGCGCCCTAAGCATAGATCCCCGTGATGATCCTACAAGATCAAAATCAGGTGGACGACCTGTCCAACGATCCAGCGCCCTCATCATAGATCCCCGTGATGATCCTACAAGATCAAAATCAGGTGGACGTTCGATCCAGCGCCCTCAGCATAGATCCTCATGATCCCTTCGGATCATTTACAACATAAACAATACAATCATGCATACACATATGCAACTCAATATGTTCATCAACATGAACGACATATGAATCAAAACATGAATGACACTATGATGACACAACTTGGACGACTTCATGTACAGCAACATGAAATGACAACCTGCATGATCAAAAACATCAACGCTAAACCGAATCAAACTAAGATAATGTCCCGAATCCTTCAGGAGAAATCTCAATGTCAAATCATCACCGGCGATTATCCTCGATGCTCGGCGATCCGACGTACAATGAATTATATATATTCATATCCTCGTCTTTATCGCAACGTAACCTTGATACCCGAACATAACAATAACTGAGATAAAGCATATACATTATGATTTACCTCCCAGAATCGGAAGAACGATATACAATCCAAATACCCAGAATTTACAATAATAATCATCGCTATATGCATTATAAATGAAATGAAAACGAAACCATTCATTAAATATTATAACTGAGCAAGTAATAACTTGCCTCGATACCGATACCACGAAGCTGTTACCGAACCCATTGCCTTTGTCTATGAGCTCCTCAGCCTCGATCCAAAACAACACAACGGTCGTAATCCACGATCAATTATCGCAACCTAATGCAATAATCAAATGACAACACATCCGATAATAATCAACAACCGGCAAAACCAACTAATCGAACTCAACGGTTCAACAAAAACCTCGAATAAACGCAGTCCGAACAAACCAAATCAAACCATCATGCATTCATAATCACAAACGAAAAATACTGCACTGTCTGCCTATTTAGCGCACGTTAAACGCATAACGTAGCGTGCGCTAAGTTTCTCCCGTTAGCGTGCGCTAGCTAGTAAGCTTAGCGTGTGCTAATGTTGTACAGTGGCATGCATTCCAAGCATTGTCTAACACTTCCATCATATCAATGATCAACTCATCTCGATATTAAGGATTTCATAACATATTCGATTCCAACTTTAATCTCTAAACACGAATCAACAAGATTCCTTCTTGTTCATATTTGGTAAATTCATAGAACAATTTACCGGTTATTATCATGAATAATCATATTCCAAAGTCATCCGGAACCTTTCCAATTTCCAGTTCTTATTCATAACAATCATGACATATAATTCAATAGTTCTTCAAGAACACGAATTATCCGAATTCACGTTCATGATCCATAAAATGACATAATCTGATGTGTTCTAACATCTAAAAATCCTTATTCATCATGTTCTTCGACATACAATTCATATAACTTCAAGAATCACAACAGCACCACCATAATCGTTACCATGCGAAGTAACCAACGACAAAACATCAAAAATCCAAATTGAAGAAGGGAATTACATCAACATATCTCTTGAATTCCATCCAAAACCATACGAAACATATCAATACTCATATATTGATAACAACACTAACTTAGTTCGGTAATCCAACTCGTTATCATGCTCATCAACTCGAATATATGATAATTATCAACTCAAGAACATCAATAATCAATCCAAACGAAATCCAAAGAGTGAAGAACTATTACCTTGTATAGACGAACCATGAAGGAGAACAATCAACTTCATTCCAAGAATTATCAATAATTTCAAGAACACGACTTTAATCCATGTTCCTCAGCTTAATCTTTGTCAAAGATCATCATCTCTCAGTGTTTGGGACCTCAAACTTCTCTCTAAAAACTCTCTCTCTCGGTTGCAAGGAAGGAATGGACGAAATGAAGGATAATGCCCAACTACACATATATATACTGAATATTATTAACGTGCGCTAACATCTCATGTTTAGCGTGCGCTAACTGACTTTGTTAGCGTGTGCTATCGCAGTCCAGAGGCTACTGTCTGGCTTCGTACATGTGCTTACGTACGTAATGCCCATGCATTAGCGTACGTAACTTACACTGTCTAGCGTACGCAAGTCCTTACATTTAGCGTGCGCTAATACCAGTTGACTTGCTACAGTCTACACCTACCACAAAGATGCTCGTGACCCACATGCCGAAAACAACCAATAAAGCCAAGATTCCCTGTTGACCGATCTGATTAGCGTGCGCTGTAAATATACATTAGCGTGCGCTAATAGTTCACAACAAACATCCGTTGACCTTGTCGGCACATGCGCCGAAAGTGACCGGGTCCACACATAGATTCTTTCTGATCTGGTCTGTACTAGCGTGCGTTATCTTTTTCCTCTAGCGTGCGCTAAACCAGAACGATAGCGTGCGCTAGGCATGTATATTAGCGTGCGCTAATAATGTTACACTTAGCCATTTTCAGCTACTCTTGTCCAATGTCTCAACATACAGAATATGAACATATGGCATACTGAATACATTTACTCAACACATTATATCCTTAAATACAATTTTCGACCATATACAACAATTATACCAATACTGACATCTCAGTCCTTCATTTATTTTATCTATACTGTACAGATTCCACGCTGTACAACATAACTCGGATAAAATACTGTTAGACAACTGTAGAAGAAATTCCGGATATTACATTCTACACCACTTAAAATAAGTTTCGTCCTCGAAACTTGCAATCCGTCATAGAAAAATCAACAAACCGTTCAACCAAAATATTCCGAAACCATCACGACAATGATCAATCATCATTATTAACGAATAACCAACACACTATACTAGCAAGTGACCCCACTGTAATGCCTCGATACGCTTACAATCACATTCCATGAATCTCAACAAAATATATCATCTTCGTATGACATAATTTATCCGTATCAAATCCTGTCTGCCTGATTACCCAATTAAGTCCAAATCCTGCTAAAAATCAATAATGCACGATACATCTGTGAAACAACTGCCTAAATCAAAGACACAAATCCCGAAACATCGGCACAAAGTTCAAACACTCAGATGATCACCAGCAATGATCAACCAATAAATTAATCGATAATATCATCGACATGATAAACTCTAATACGACCAATCCAAAGGTCAACACGCAGCTGAGAATATCATCAACATGATAAACTCCAATATTGTAATACCCGAGATCTTTATTCCGGATTCGTTGGGTTTTCTCGGTTTTATCGGATTGTCATGGTCCTCATCGTAGGAATTTCGTGCCATGTTTGGTTGTGACTTGTTGGGACATGTTTTTGGAGGCATTTCGGATCACTTTGTGAGTTTTTGAGATTTTGTGGTGTAGCGCACGCTAATGCTTGAAGCATAGCGCACGCCATCACGTGGTGTTTAGCGCACGCCATCAATGTGTAGCGCACGCTAACCGGCGATCAGAGGCGATCCAAAGAGCTACCGGATCGGGATCGAGCTTTGTTAGCGCACGCTAAGGCCGATAGCTAGCGCACGCTATCGACCGCTTAGCGCACGCTCCCTCTTCTTTCTAGCGCACGCTACCCAGGGCGCAGCTTACGTCTGGGGCTACTAGATCGGTTTTGTGACCCGTTAGCGCGCTGGCCACTGCTGGCTAGCGCACGCTAACTATGTTATACGCGGTTTCTCGAGCGTTGACCGTTAGCGCACGCTAATGAAGGGTGATTAGCGCACGCTAATAATCGGCCCAAAGATAAATACCGGACAAAGCAGATTAAGTCGTCATTTTCCACTTTTCCTCATCCCTTCCGACGGAGTGAGATCCAGGTGAGTAGGACCGATCTTTTCTTCTAGCTTCATCTCTCGAAGGATTTGTAGATGTTTAACAACATCTAATCGTCTTCTTGGTCCAGATCAAGGTAATCTCTTCTTAGAACCCTAGTTTCTTGAATTTGGGGTTTTTCCATAGATTTGTGATTCTTAACCGATCTCATCCGATCGGTTGTGTATTTTTGGTTGTCTTCACCATAATCTTCAGATTTTGTTAACCGTTCATCGATTTTTATCGCCCGGATCAACGATTCTTGATTTCTTTGAGAATACTTAGATCCTTGTCCTTTTTAGGATCGTTTTGGATTTCGATTAGTGTTATTGATTCGTGGTGATGCTATTTTCGTAGTATTCGTGGGGTCAAGTCTTGATCGTTTTTGGAGGTTCGAAGGTTGCCCGATCGTGCCCGTTCGTCGTTTCGTCGCTCGTAATACTGAGGCAAGTATCTTGTCCATACATTTCATGTTTCGTAGGCGTAATTATTGATAAATGATTATATACGAAACCCAATGTTTAATGAACGTAAAAAGGGATCGGTATATTCTCGATAAATGTTGCCTTTCAACGATAATTTATGTACTTCGTGAATATATGTGTTCTCGGAATATGTGTGTTGGATTTGTATGTTGTAAAGATGATATGATCACTTTGAATGAGTTTATTATACCGTAATCCTTTGGCGGGGATTACGTAATGTTATGTGTACTTGTTCGTTAAGAATGTATTACTTGGGATATTAGTTGTTACTCCTTTGAAAGGAGGTTGTGATGTTTAAGTGTTGCTTAGCTTGATGTTCTACTCATTGTGATGTGATTGCTGAAAGTGATGTGCCTCCGGGTAGGATTGTTGAATCTCCGGGATCCATACTTGCTAGTATGGGTCGGGCGTGACCGTAGGGTTATCCAATTCGGGTATGTCTTGCGGGGACTCCGAGGTTCGGGGCTTGCTAGCCCGATGCCGAGATAACTTGTGGAGTTATCATCGGGTATGTCTTGCGGGGACTCCGAGGTTCGTGGCTTGTTAGCCCGATGCCGGGATAACTTATGGTTGTGATTTGGAATGGTTCTGTGGTTGTTGCCACGAGGACATGTGATTTTTGGTATGGTTTCCTATTGGATTATTCACTCGGGTATGTTCTACGGAGCATCCGAGGTTCGTAGCTTGTTAGCACGGACGCGAATAATCCTTAGGAACATGTGTTATGTTATTCGGTCGTGGACTGTGGCTTATGATTCGGTCTTGGACCCCGTGTTGTGAATTGGGTTGTGGAACCACGTTTTATTATCGGAATCGTATTTTGGAAAGACGATTTTGGTCAGTGCCCCCAAGTGTTTTCAAAGACTTGAGAATTCATTATTTCCAAATGTTTTCAAACTCCCGAGAGTATACAATGTTTTGTAAGAGATACATGGTATTATTTCCTACCCTTTTTATAAATCAAACTGTTTTGATTAAGTGACTTATCTCGGAAAATATATTCAAGATTATTATATTCTTGAAGCACGTTGTGGATGGCTTGTACTGCTTTATACTTGCACTAGCAAAACAAAGGAGTTTTGCTAACCCCGAGTATTCGGGGTGGATGTCTCAGACAAGGCCCGTGTACTTGCAGTAGCGGGAGCGAATCACAGGATCGATACGAAGGATGATGGGAAACGAAGAGCCTAATCACGAGAAGACCACTTATAGAGTATTTGGTAGATTCGTGTTGATTATTCCTCCGATGTGTTATTTTATCGAATTATGGAAGTGATATTGTATTCTAGCCCCGCGTGGTATGTGTTCGGGCAAGGATCTTGTATGTATTGTTCGTGTGTTGTGATATAAGACCATATCGTCTAATGGTCCTTTATGTAGCCATGTCGGCATGTGAAGTGATGCATTGTTTTGTATTTAGCTTTGGTAGATCCTCGCGGAGAGGGTCTCATGCGCCGTAATATTCCCGAGTGGTTTGGGGGTGTTACGAATATGGTATCGAGCTTAGGTTGAGGAAACCTAGACCGGGTTGAGTTGAGTGTTGTCGGGTCTTGTCTTGTCGATTTGGTCCGACCGAGTGAGTGGTGTCGCGACGCGTCGTCTGAGTTGTCGGTCGTGATTAGTATCGAGGTGCAACCATCATCTTCGTGCAATCTGTGGATGTAAGTCTCCCTACCTTGTTGTGTCTCGTATTATACGAGTTTACGTGATTCTATGTTATTATGTGGAGTTTAATTGTGCCTCATGAATACTTACTCCATACTTGTTTGATTCTCGTATTGTGTTGAAATAAAGAGTAGTACCTGTATGCATGTATATATATTTTTACATATTTGTGTTAAATCGTTTTTACAGGAGTGATGTTTTGGTTTGGTTACTCAATAAAAGTTTATCTATATGGTATTTCTATTTGAAATGTTTTGGGTAAGTCACTTAAATTCTATTTAAAAATATCCTATGAGAAGGAAAAATGATTTGATTTTCGTATGATGACCTCGAGACCAAAGATTTTGAGAATTCAAACTACACATATTATATTTTCATCTTGCATTGAAAATTTTCAAAATATTTTAAATGCTTAAACGAGGTCTACCAATAGTTTACTTGAGACGTGACTTTCGCCTTCAACTTTTCCAGTTAAACGATATGTAGTGAGAATGTAAATTGTTGGCGTTTGGATTCGTATGTTGTTGTTTATTTGTAACCTTCGACTTTCGGCATTATTTGGTATATGTTCATGAATAACAATTGTTGTGTGTGGTTATGTGTAACTTGAACTGTGTTCTTATCCGTTGCGTGTGTAAAGTCCAAAGTGACTTTTTGGGTACTTTTACCAAATAGTGTGTGTTTCAAAATGACCTTTTGGGTTTGTAAATTTGAATTATTTCGTTGACCCTTTTTCCTAACTCTTTTGTTGGGTGATTTAACATATATTTTGAAACTATTGAGTTTTCGCGTCTACGCCTTGTAATTTCAAACGGTATTTGGTGACGGTATTTGGTATTTGGAAAATGACTTTTGGGGAGTATTTGGAAAGTATTACCGTCATCGGCCTTTCTGGCATTTTGGAACGTTTTCGAAAATGGTTTTAAACTTGGTGAGTTCCGGCGAGGAAACCGTCTGAAAGTGATTTTGATATAATGGATGATTTCAATTTCATTGCATTTATAAATCGCATAACAACGGCATTATAAATGAAGATTGTTGGTATAATAGTTTGTATATTGTGTTCTAGCTGGAATTAAATGGTAATATGTATATGATTTAATGATGTTGGATTAGAGACAGAGATGTGAATATCTTGCTATGAGTTATGATCTTTCGTTACCCTAGGTTGTTGTTTGTTAGTATGCCGAGGCGAGGTGGTCGTAACCGTGGCGCTGATGGCCACGGGGATCAGACGCGGAATCGAGAGAATGCCGCTGGGAATGATTTTAGTTTGGGTGTTGCTACTATATTGCAACAAGTAGCGACTCAGATGACTCAGTTGACCCAGGTGGTTCAACGTAGCACTGACGCGAGTCAGAACGTCGGTGTGAATCAATGGCTTCGCGAGGTAGTTCGTATGAATCCTCCTCGATTCGTCGGTGCTGCGGATGCGTTGGGCTGGGATGGTTGGATTTTCCAGTTGGGAAAGATTTTCGAGGCTGTCGGATGTCCTGAAGAGCGGAAGGTACCTATCGCTCAGTTCCTTCTCGACAAAGATGCCGCTAATTAGTGGGAAGCTGTTAAACCTCGTGATCGTGATGTCACGTGGGCGGAGTTCCAAGCATTTATGGAAGCCGAGTTCTGTCCGAAACCGATTAGAGAGCAGAGGATTCGCGAATTCTACTTGGCAGAACCGCAAGATATATCGGTGTCGCAAGCTATCATCGATTATAGCAAACAACTCAGTTATGTGCGAGACCGGGTGAGAACCGAGGAAGAGAGAATCCTTCACTTTGACAGACGGATGAAGCCGGATATTCGCGTGTATATGTCGGGATTCAATTGCACTTCGTTGAGGGACTATCAAGATCGAGTATTAGCCCGTGAACTAGCTTCGTTATCATCGGAGCATGTGTCCGAGTCGAAGAAGCAGAAGAAGTACGATGAACGTGTGGACGGTACAGGAGTTGGTGTTTCTAGTTTTCAATGTCGTAGCCTTTCCGCTGTGAAGCTCCATCGCTCGATGCGTGGAACTGAGAGTTCTAAGTCGTCTGTTCTAACTCCTGGTAAAGCCAGGAGATGTTTTAACTGTAATGTGGCGGGACATGTTCGTGCACATTGTCCTACCCCACTAGTAACGTGTTACAGGTGCGGACTCGAGGGACACCGGGTTCAGTTTTGCGAGATGGTTACCGAGCATTCCGAGGCAGGGACTTGAACTATGATATCAGGATCGACTCCGAGTAGTCCCGGAGGGGCGTGGTCTATCAGTTGCATGTTGAATTATTACCCTTGCTTTGTTGTTTCGAAATTCAGAGATTGACTTCTTTTATTTGAAGTGGATCGGATTTTGAACTCTGTACTCTCGACTCTGTCGAATCGTTTATATTCGTTGATATTTTCTGATCTTGTCCTGTCCTGTGCTTTTATTGATCGAACGAGTTGTGGTATTGTTTCAGAATGACCCGTTTGTCGTTATGACTCTCCAAATTGCTAATCCCTTTCCTGTGGATCTTATGTGAATGCACATCTTGTTGTCTTCACCGGATCGTATATTATCTCTAGTCGAGATGTGAACTTTGGGGTTGTTGTTTGAGTATTATTGTTCGTCGTGATTCGAACATGATTGATCGACTGTTGTTGTCTCGATCGTTGTAACTCAATCGTTTGATGGTTCAGTGTTTGTTGATCTCGTTTCGTAATTGTTGAGCGTTAGGACTCCTTCGTAATTTCCTTAAGTTCAGGAAATTTGTTTTGTGTTCGATCTTCCAACCCTTGGGCTGTGGAATTTCGTATTGGTCAGTAGATAGCTCGTGTTTTGGTTGATGTACGGTTGAATTGTTCGACCGTATCGATTTTCGTTCGTTATGTTTTGTTATTTCGGCAACGGATATCGTGTGTTATCTGAGTTGTTTTGCGTCGTTCGTTCTATGTTTCAAGTTTCGAGGACGAAACTTCTTTTAAGAGGGGTAGAATGTAATACCCGAGATCTTTATTCCGGATTCGTTGGGTTTTCTCGGTTTTATCGGATTGTCATGGTCCTCATCGTAGGAATTTCGTGCCATGTTTGGTTGTGACTTGTTGGGACATGTTTTTGGAGGCATTTCGGATCACTTTGTGAGTTTTTGAGATTTTGTGGTGTAGCGCACGCTAATGCTTGAAGCATAGCGCACGCTACTGCGTGGTGTTTAGCGCACGCTACTGAATGTGTAGCGCACGCTAACTGGCAGTCCAGAGGCAGTCCAGTAGCTACTGGACTGGGACTGGAGCTTTGTTAGCGCACGCTAAGGCCGATAGCTAGCGCACGCTATCGACCGCTTAGCGCACGCTCCCTCTTCTTTCTAGCGCACGCTACCCGGTAGGTGCGCCTCGTCCAGGCTACCGGATCGTTTTGTGACCGTTAGCGCGCTACGGCCATTGGCTAGCGCAAGCTAACTATGTTATACGCGTTTTCTCTGGAGCTTTGACTCCGTTAGCGCACGCTAATGAAGGGTGATTAGCGCACGCTAATAATCGCCCAAAGATAAATCTTGGACAAAGAAAGATTAAGTCGTCATTTTCCACTTTTCCTCATCCCTTCCGACGGAATGAGATCCAGAGGCGAGTAGGACCGATCTTTTTCTTCTAGCTTCATCTCTCGAAGGGATTTGTAGATGTTTAACAACATCTAATCGTCTTCTTGGTCCGATCAAGGTAATCTCTTCTTAGAACCCTAGTTTCTTGAATTTGGGGTTTTTCCTCGATTTGTGATTCTTAACCGATCTCATCCGATCGGTTGTGTATTTTTGGTTGTCTTCACCGTAATCTTGATTTTGTTAACCGTTCATCGATTTTTATCGCCTGATCAACCATTCTTGATTTCTTTGAGAATACTTAGATCCTTGTCCTTTTAGGATCGTTTTGGATTTCGATTAGTGTTATTGATTCGTGGTGATGCTATTTTCGTAGTATTCGTGGGTCGAAGTCTTGATCGGGTTTGGAGGTTCGAAGGTTGCCCGATCGTGCCCGTTCGTCGTTTCGTCGCTCGTAATACTGAGGCAAGTATCTTGTCCATACATTTCATGTTTCGTAGGCGTAATTATTGATAAATGATTATATACGAAACCCAATGTTTAATGAACGTAAAAAGGGATCGGTATATTCTCGATAAATGTTGCCTTTCAACGATAATTTATGTACTTCGTGAATATATGTGTTCTCGGAATATGTGTGTTGGATTTGTATGTTGTAAAGATGATATGATCACTTTGAATGAGTTTATTATACCGTAATCCTTTGGCGGGGATTACGTAATGTTATGTGTACTTGTTCGTTAAGAATGTATTACGTGGGATATTAGTTGTTACTCCTTTGAAAGGAGGTTGTGATGTTTAAGTGTTGCTTGGCTTGATGTTCTACTCATTGTGATGTGATTGCTGAAAGTGATGTGCCTCCGGGTAGGATTGTTGAATCTCCAGGATCCATACTTGCTAGTATGGGTCGGGCGTGACCGTAGGGTTATCCAATTCGGGTATGTCTTGCGGGGACTCCGAGGTTCGGGGCTTGCTAGCCCGATGCCGAGATAACTTGTGGAGTTATCATCGGGTATGTCTTGCGGGGACTCCGAGGTTCGTGGCTTGTTAGCCCGATGCCGGGATAACTTATGGTTGTGATTTGGAATGGTTCTGTGGTTGTTGCCACGAGGACATGTGATTTTTGGTATGGTTTCCTATTGGATTATTCACTCGGGTATGTTCTACGGGAGCATCTGAGGTTCGTGGCTTGTTAGCACGGGACGCGAATAATCCTTAGGAACATGTGTTATGTTATTCGGGTCGTGGACCTGTGGCTTATGATTCGGGTCTTGGACCCCGTGTGTTGTGAATTGGGTTGTGGAACCACGTTTTATTATCGGAATCGTATTTTGGAAAGACGATTTTGGGCCGTGCCCCCAAGTGTTTTCGAAAGACTTGAGAATTCATTATTTCCAAATGTTTTCAAACTCCCGAGATTATAAAATGTTTTGTAAGAGATACATGGTATTATTTCCTATCCTTTTTATAAATCAAACTGTTTTGATTAAGTGAATTATCTCGGAAAATATATTCAAGATTATTATATTCTTGAAGCACGTTGTGTATGGCTTGTACTTCTGTTTTATACTTGCACTAGCAAAACAGTGGAGTTTTGCTAACCCCCGAGTATTCGGTGGGTGGATGTCAGACAAGGCCCGTGTACTTGCAGTAGCGGGAGCGAATCACAGGATCGATACGAAGGATGATGGGAAACGAAGATACTAATCACGTGAAGACCAATTATAGAGTATGTGGTAGAGTCGTGTTGATTATTCCTCCGATGTGTTATTTTATCGAATTATGGAAGTGATATTGTATTCTAGCCCCTGCGTGGGTATGTGTTCTGGGCAAGGATCTTGTATGTATTGTTCTGTGTGTTGTGATATAAGACCATATCGGTCTAATGGTCCTTTATGTAGCCATGTCGGCATGTGAAGTGATGCATTGTTTTGTATTTAGCCTGGTAGATCCTCGCGGAGAGGGTCTGCGGCGCTGTAATATTCCCGAGTGGTTTGGGGGTGTTACAAATATGACCAACCAGAGGTCAAAACACAATCGAGAATATCATCATCATGATAAACTCTGATATTACCAACGAATGATCGGTGAGAATCGAGAATACCTTCACACAGTAAACCTCGGCACGATCAACACAGAACCACATAAACTGATACATGAAAGAATAACATTCTCAAAACGACACACCAATCACATACAGTGGATCTCAATAAACATACCCGACTAGTGAACACACTCCTCGGCATACGAACACCCAATCAAGCCGACGAAAATAACCAATCATACCTGGAGTGGAGACGTCCGCTCAACATCTAAAACAACCAACATGGGGTCACCATCCACAAATCTACAAAAGAAATTATTCAGAAATCACTATGGTAAAAATCACGCTAATACCATACCAATGGAATTACATAGCACATATGCACTGATTTCGCAAAATCTAAAGTTCCAAAATTACATCCTGTGCATGAATCTACAATACGCAGCATATTTCCCTTATCCGATAAATCAATCGATCATCCTTGCATAACCAAACGATCATACCAAAGTTCGGATCCCTATTCATCGTTCCACATTGATATATTATCCAGTTCGTGAGTTGTAATATCCGGAATTTCTATTACTATTGTTTAATGTTATCCGAGTTATATTGTACAGCGTGGAATCTGTACAGTATGGGTAAAATAATTGAAGGACCGAGACAATTGGATGTAAGAAGTATATGTATTCAATATGCCGTATGTTCGTATTCTGTATGTTGATACGTTGGACAAGAATAGCTGAAAATGGCTAAGTGTAACATTATTAGCGCACGCTAATAATCATGAGTAGCACACGCTATCGTGCAGGTTTAGCGCACGCTACGGATAAAAGATAACACACGCTAATGAAGTCAGATCGGAAGGAATCTGCATGTGGACCAGGCCACTTTCGACGCACGTTCTGATAAGTCAACGGATGTTGTAATGTAGTGATAGCACACGCTAATGCATGTTGATTAGCGCACGCTAACTATATATCGGACAAAAAGGAATCTTATCCTCGTCAGCACTTTCGGCGTGTGGACCTGTCTTCGGAAGCATATAGACAAACGAGTCAACTATGCGTAGCGCACGCTAAGGTAGGACACTTGCGTATGCTAAATAGAGGCATTTACGTACGCTATTGCATGGGCATTGCGTACGTAAATCACTTCATGCAGTAAGACAGTTGCCTCTGGACTTCGATAGCGCACGCTAACAAAGACAGTTAGCGCACGCTAAGTGTGTAACGTACGTTAACTGAAGATGTTAGCGTACGTTAATAATGTACAGTATATATATATAAGTGCAGTTGGCCATTATTCATCATTTCCATCCATTTCTTCATGTGAACCGATAGAGAGAGGTCTTAGAGAGAAGTTGAGGTTCCAAACACTTGAGTTGATCATTCCTAACAACATTTGAAGCTTGGAAGTGATTGAAAACGGATTCAACCTTGGGATTCAATCCATTCCTTCAAAGAGGTAATTACTCTCCACTTTGGGATTTCATTTTAGATTGTATATGATGTTCTTGAGTTGATGATCGTCATGTTTATGAGTTGATGAGTATGGTTATGAGATGGATTACTGAGTTATGTTGATAATATGGTTGATATGCGGATATTGATATGATTCGTGTGGTTTTGAACGGTGTTGTTTTTCTTCAAGAGATATGTTGGTTAATATCTCCCTTCATTTCGGGTTTTTAATGTTGTTGTTATTGTTTACTTCGTATGATGATGATCATGCAAGTGATTATGATTCTTGGTGTATATGATATGATTAAGAATACTATATGTTGAAATGTTAGTGGAAATAAGATTTGGACACTTGTTTGGAAAGTAATGTGTATAAGGTTTGACTTTGGAAAATCACCACCGATTCTTGAAAACTCCAAAAATTCTGAAACATAACAATATAATAGAGAATCGAGTTAGCTTTCTAATGGTTCAAACGGTGAGTTAATCAGTGTCCGAATGAGTGAGTTATGCTCAAAATGGCAAACACTATACTGTTTGTATTCTGGGAACAGGTAGCGCACGCTATTGATGAAGTTAGCGTACGCTAACATGCCTGGACGTATAAAAACGTAAAGCAGTCGGGAATTTCATTTCCCAACCCATCCTACACGATCCCCTTTCGTCCCAAATCACCCAAACTCGGTTTTTAACCCCTAAACCTCAGCTTTTGAGTTGGTTTATCAAGTGATAACATCTAGGAAAGCTTGGAACAAGGATTATAACATCATTATTGATTCTTTCGCCGGATTGAAGGTAATTGGCTTGAACTCTAATATTTTGGGATGTTTGAGATTCTTGATATATTTTGGTGGTTTAGTTTGTATCGATGGCTAGAATCATGTAATGTCGAAGGATATATATGTTTGTGATTATGTTCTTCATGTTCTTGATGTGGTTGGTGTTTGTTGATTGATGATTCGAATATACCTTTGAATTCCGACTTCAAAGTGTTTGATTGAAGTTTTGAAAGAGAAATTGATTGGAATATTTCGGTTAAGTTTGTATACTCGCCTTATCGAATCGATATGTGGGTTTTGTGGAATCATGGGAATGAATTCGAAATTATTTGAGTTAGATTGTTCGGACTTGTGTTTAATCGAGATATATTGGAATCGTTGGGTTTGTGGATTAGTTATATTGATTGTTGATTGTTATCGAATATATGTTAAATCGATTATTGTAATAGGTTGAGATTATTGATCGATGTTTAGAACCATGCTTTGCGGTCGTATTCAAGAATGTTCGTAGATTGCTTTGATCAGGGCCGAGGGAAATGTAGACGATGGCAAGGAATTGGTAACGGCTTCATTGGTATCGAGGCAAGTTATTACTTGCTCAGTTTATAATATTTAATGAATGGTTTCAGTTTCATTCGTTTATAATTCGTATAGCAATGTTTATAAATCGTAATCACAGGAGAGTTGAGATTATAGGTTGTATTTGAGTTTTGGGAATTAAATCATAATGTATATGATTTACATACTTGTTGGCATACTTGGTATCGAGGATACATCATGGTATAGACAAAGGCGTGAATTATTTACCATCCGTGACATTTTGGATCGTCGAATATTCAGAATAATGGTTCGTGATGGTCTGGACATCGAGATTGCTCTCGAAGGACTCGGGACAAGTACTCTAATCATTTTTGTCATTTCATGTCGATCATGTTGTGATACATGCGTGTATCGTTGTTGTCATGCATTGTGTATCATTGTTATATGCATTTGTGCATTGTTGTTGTATGTCCACCTCGGGTTGGTCCGACGGGATCATCGGGGGATCTATGCTAGCATGCGCTGGATCAAAGGACGGGTTTTCCACCTCGGGTTGGTCTGACGGGATCATCGGGGGATCTAGGCAGTGAACGCTGGATCATCGGATTGCCATGTATTGTTGTTGTGCATATGTATATTATGGGTTTGCCATAAGTATACATTGTCATTATTGTTGTGATCATATTGACGTTGTCATATGAGTATGCATTTGTAGGTCTTGCGTTAGGACCATGTCCGTATGTTATGTTGATCTGATCTCGGATTAGACTTACGTAATTGTCATGGTATTTCGTATCTTGAGGTATGTTCCGTATTTCCTTGGTACTTGTCTTTGATGGACAATCGGTTATCGTATTGGAATTGTCGATGTTATCCGATGGATTGAATTGACCAGAGTTGGTATAATTTCCGTATCGCGAGTTATGGTAATGTTTTGAGCACCTTGAGTATTGTTGAGATACCGTACAGATATTTCGGTATTATCTTAATGTGTTGTTAAGGATACGAATCGTGGATTCTCATAAAGTTACGACGGTAAGATTACATTGGTCGTATTCTTACTTAGTATTTCCATTGATATATAATTATTGACGAGATATGATGGTTATCATTGTTGGATATTATGGCTGACCCAGTCGTGGGCTTTCTTTTTAGGTTCTTGGATTATCAAGCTTGTAGCGGTCGTGGAGAGATGAACTTCCCGGAGGATACTGGCAAGGGCATGTATTCTTATCAGTTGTTGTATTCCGCTTCTAGAGTATTTTAATTGTTTGTCTTTATCCGCTGCGTGAGTATTTTTAAATGGCCCTTTTGGTATCCGGTAACTTAGGTTACTTTGGCAATCATTTTCTAAATCTATTCTGTCGGTATGTGTAAGCGATAGCTTAACGTATATTTTTAAACTGTTGAGTTTTGGCATTTTAGGCCTTGTGGTTTCAAATGAGTTTTTACGACGGTTTGATAAACGAGTTTTATAAATCTTCGAATGTTTTTAATAGATAATACCGTCGTTAGCCTCTTGGGCGTTTGTAAATATTTGCGAAAATTTCCTTCAGCCTTGTGGGTTCCATATCGGGGCCCACGGCGCTGTAATATTCCCGGTCAGATCTGGGGGTGTTACATGAGTCACACTCACAACTTCACCATGATATGTAATATACACTAAATGCGTATGGTTATCAATCACATTTTCAAAACTAGTTTGAAATCATATAGTCTTGTCAAAAGACAAATTTTCGAAAATTTCAAAACTCAAAACATAAATTTTCGTAAGACCACGAAATCAATTTAAAAAATTAAATCGGCTCGCTGGTGCCAAGTTCTCGATAAAAAATTCTTTTTGAATACACACGATTAAATAAAATGGAATTTATGCTTGTCCATATCTATACTCCTGTATACCACTTCGGCTTGTCACCAAATCCATTGACATTCCAACGGAAACCACATGATCGAGTTCCAAAACCTCAATATATAGACTCCGATAAAATCTCCTTTTCCATGTATGACTCGCAACGTCAACCATTTACCCATCCTGGATTACCTCAGTTATGATATGACATGACATTGAAACAAATCAACACAGCGAAAGACTTCCCGAGAAGTTTCGTTTGAACAAGTAAACTAAAACCGCGAAAGGCAGAAACGAAATTGATAAAGATTGATAAAGTGTTTTACAATTCTCAGGAGTTTTAGAAAATAGGAAAGTCTTTTGAAATATTAGGGTCTCAGCCCGTATCTCATTCCACATTACAAGAAGTTTAAAAAGTAGAAAACTCTTTTCGGACCCCAAGTCCTGAGTTATAAAACCATTTCAAAATCGATTGGGTCTCGGCCCAAAAATTATTTTCCGTAAAACATCCGTAAAATATTTATTTTGAAAAGTATCATTTCCAAATGCTCAAAAACAGTTCATATATCTCAAAATGAACTAATATGACTACATGTTCTTCTCAACCATACACAATATTTCCCCCAAATGCACAACTCTGTTCCGAAATCTAACCGACATATTGATTTCCAAAATCATAACTTCTCAAATCATCAATCCTGTCCCAACTCTGCCATCTCATATTGTGACGCATAATATTCTGCTGAATCTCAAAGCATATCAATCTAGAACAGTAATAAATCTCAATGCAATTCAAAAATCCAAACACTTACAGATCGTGAAGCCGATTATTCCCCGTGATACTTGTAACACCCCCAAGTTATTCAGGGTATATGAGGTTTATGTTGAAGGAAGATAATGATATGCTTTGAATATGTTGATTATGATTATGGAATCATAGAGATCTTGATGTTCTTGAGGCCATATGATGACTATAATGATTTAATGATTCTTGGAATGGAGTTCAATTATTCTTCCTTCGTGGTTCGTCCATACAAGGTAATCCTCGTATCCCTTTGATAGTGGCTTATTTTTTTTTCTTTTTGGATTACTACTTGGGAGGGAGTATGTTGGGAATCGTGTATTTTGATGTTCGTCTTATTTCAATGAAAATGCATAAAGTGGACTGTACTTTTATCCGCGGCGTGAGTATTTTTGAAATGGATTTTTGGTATTTTGCCAACTGAAATTTTATTTTGTAAAACCGATTCCCTAAACTGAGTTTTTGGCATTTTAACCTTGATCGTTTTGACGGTATTTGGAAAATGATTTTTTTAGTATTTGAAAAATATTACCGTCATCAGTCTTTTTGACATTTTTGAAATGACGTGGAAAATTGTGCTTAGTCTGGTAAATCCTTGTGAGAAGGGTTTACGGCGTGTAATACTCCCGTAAGGTTTTGGGGTGAAGATTGTAGTATTCGGATATTGTTGATGTCATTTTGGATATTCTTGGTCTATGGTATACATTTCGGAAGGAAGTCCGGATAGAGGTATGTTTTGTGGTAATCGTACATAGAAGATTGTGTACGGGAAGGTATTCGGTATTGAGGTATTATATGGTATCATGTGATAATGCTATACGAGATTCATTGGAATTGTAATAAGAGATTTCAGATGTTGATATGATCATTGAGATCTTCTTCATATGGTGATAAGGGTTTTGTTGCGATTCTTGAGATTGTATGAATGACATGATGAAGAAAATGGTAACATGGAGATATATACCTCGGATATGTTGTTCTGAACGTGATTTCGGATATTTCATGTTCTTGAAGAACTCTTGAATTATACGAGGTGATGAAAAAAAAAAAAAAATTTAGAAGTGTTGATGTTTTGAAAATGAATATGGAATATTCATATCTAGAGCTAAACTATGTGTTGGAAATAATATTCGTATAGGAAATACGAATGTGATTATGAGCTTGATGAGACTATTATTCATCTCTGAATTTGGAAGCCCATACGTACGGAGCAAATATTCAAATCGAATGATTGGAGTGTTTGATAACCTTAAAATATGATTATCTATAATGCTGAACTAATTGGATGGTTAGAATTAACGATGATCATCGGAAAATTTTAACTACGGATTTACGAGAAGGGAACCTTGTCAATTCGTGTTTAAGAATTGAGTTTGGAACCGATAATATTTAGACCCTTATTGTTGGTCCGGATTGATTGCTGATATGATCATCGGATTTCGGCTCGTATTGTGGACATGGATTCGTGAGGGTCTGAGTTGGACAGTTCAGACTATGATTGGTCGAGATATGGTGAAACGATTGAGTTCGTGGTTTGGTGGTATTGATATTGGTCGTCATCGAACCGGTTGATTATCAATCCTTCGTTTTACAGTAAGATATGATGTTTGATCATAGATTATGACTTTTGTGTTGCGGTTAAGGTTGAAGGGTTCGTAGATTAACTTGGTCGAGACTCGTAAGACGAAATCGACTGAATTGGTAACAGTTCGTTGTATTGATATCGAGGCAAGTTTTATACTCGTACTAATCAATGAGACTAATGTTATTGTGTAGGCGTACGAATGTGTGTATCATTTCGGGACTTGGCCTCTTTATGATTGTATTGATATCAGGGGATCATTGATACGACGCCCGTCGGAAAATTATGCCAAATGTTACTGTTGGTTGTAAATGGCCGGTTCAAGGCATTACGATACTTGTTGGTAAAGTTGCTGTCGATAGCCGGTTCGCGGTATCGATGTATCGATTATTATTGTTCGCGATTAATGTCGTTCTGAGACATCGTTGAATCTTTGTCGTCGAATTGGAACTGTTGCGTTAACCGATTGGGGACGTTTGATATATCCTTTTGTCATCTCCATTTCGGTGGTCGGTTTAAGACACCGGGACATCTATTCTATCGTATCATTGATTATCGATTGGCCATTCTACGGTAATCGAAGTATTGAATTGGGACTGTCGAGGAGAGTTCCCATCCGTTGGATTATTATTGCCGTGTTGGCCGACTCAAGGCAGCACACTATTATTTTTGTGAACTCGGTAATTTTGTGATCGTTGAAGGTTGAGGATTTTCCCGAACTGTTGTGTTGTGATCGTTGCTCGTATTAATCGGTCCTTAGGGAATTCTGATCCCAGGATGGTTGTTTTGAATATCGTTGGTCGTGTCGATCTTTCATTATTCGTGTGTCATCGTTCACTTGGTGAGTCGTATGATCCGTATTGGATGTTTTATCCCTTGAGTTTCGTTGTCATGTTGTATCGTGGCATATCTGGAATCATGTCTGCGTGCCGATTGGTTATGTGTAGGATTTTAGCCAGGCACTCGACGGTCATGCGTGGATATTTCCGCATTGGACCGTGCACACGAGACGTAGTTCTTGAGGCTAATTAGGCACATTGTCACACGTATATTCTGGATTCCGTATACGGGGTGGACATGTGCACGGACACATTTCCGGATCGGGCGTACTGTGATGTCCCTCTTGAGCTTTATTGATTGATCGTTCGTAGTCCATGTTGTATTGGATATGTCCGACGATTTGCGATCAGTTGTTCATACGCCGAGGGGTATGCCCGATCCACGTTTGCTTCTTTGAGATCTCAGATTGTGATGATTTACACTTTGGGTCGGCTTTCGAGCCATTGTGATGTATCGGTATTTCCGTTGGAGCCTTCGGGCATTGTGAATTCGTATCTTTTTCGGCATTGGTTTGGTTTACCTTCGGGTAATGTATTGTTGTGTTCTATATTGATTATTCGCCGTTTGGGCGTAAGTTTCGGCTCTTGTGTATCTCGTTGAGTTTTTCCTGGCGAAATATTTCTTCTCCCTGCCTGTTTTAAGTTTCGGGACGAAACTTCTTTTAAGGAGGGTAGAATGTAATACCCGTAATTTTGTTTCCCGGAAATTTTCTATTTTTGGCAGAAGTCCGTTTTTGACAACTTGCTTGGGACCGTTTCGTCATCCCGAGAATGATTAATTCTACACTTTTTGTCATCCGAGTTCGTTTTGGTATCGTTCTGTTGAATTCCGTGTTCTTTAGCGACTTTTCCACGTATGAGTTCGACTTTGTTAAATCACCATAAATTCTTGGAAACTCCAAAAATTCTGAATCTTTGCAATATTATAAAGCATCGAGTTAGCTTTCCAATGGTTCAAACGGTGAGTCAATCGGAGTCCGGACGAGTGAGTTATGGTCGAAATAGCTAAGTCACTCTCATTTTCCAGATTCGTCCAAAACTGCCTGTACCCGGTGCCGCGGCACACCTGGGCTGAGCCGCGGCACACTGCCGAGCCCTGGGAGCGAATTTTGGGCCTGTGCCGCGGCACACATATACTGAGCCGCGGCACACATGACAGATTACCCCTATATCTGCGTTTTTTGTGCGATTCAACCTATACTTTTCCCATTTCTTCACTTGGGCGAGAGAGGAGGTTTGAGAGGAAGATGTTTCTCCACCTATCACTTGAGTGAGTGATTTCTCTTCATCTATTTTCGATTTTTAAGCCCGGATCATCGTTCTATCGCGTGCTCTTCGAATCATAGTGCTTGGATCTTCAAGAGGTAATTTCTTCAACATCTTGGATTTCGATTTTGTATTGGGTAATGATGTTTTGGATGTTAAAATCATGGGGTATGAAGTGATATACGCATGATTATGGTCTTGTTGGAGTATTCATCGGATTATTGAAAGATTATTCAAGAACACTTTGAATTTTGTATTGGAAATTGGGGATTTTGTTTGACTTCATCCTTTTAATCCGTAGTAATTTAGATTAGTGATGGATTGATGATGATTTAGGTGTATTCTATCATTTCCATCGTTATTCCACGGTTGGATTGTATTGATTAAATGCTTTGGTTGAGTTATTAGTCGACGCCTTCAAAGTGTCCGACAAAAGGTCTAAGAGGGGGGTTTTGTGCGTTGTACGATTATTATTCATCGTACGATTGTTGATTTATCATTGATATGACTTAGGGACGACATCCTTGTGAAGAACTCAAGTCGAAACCCTTCCGTTCGTTGTCTTCTTCGTGGTTCAAGCTTCCCGGTCGAACCGTGTTCTTCGGGATCTTCGGTAACGTTTATTAAGGCAAGTATACATTTATGATTGTACGTTCTCGACTTTGAAAGTATGAAATATTGATGATATGATTATTTCTAGCCACTCCGGGACGGGCCTATGGTCCTCTCGAGGGTTTCGTAGCCTCAGTGCGATTCCATGGTTGATATGAACGAACCGTTTCTACGGCATTCATATGAAATAATGTTGGCATGTAATGAACGAACCGTTTTGACGGCATTCCTACATGTAACGGCGTATGATATGAACGAACCGTTTTTACGGCATTCACATACGTCTTGAGATTTTAGTTATTAAGGAATACTAGTCTTATATTGATGAATTGACGGATATTGATGACTTGACGGATTACATTTACTTTATTGTCGAGGAGTCTCATGTTTCATATTGTTATACTTGCACTAGCTATTCGACGGCTAACCCTTTATGGGGAAATACGTTTCATGTATTTCAGTTCCAGGAGAGCGATGACGGTACCGGGTCGGCATGAAGAAGATGTGCAAGTGTGATACTGTGTCTTGTCTCCGGTTATTTTCTTGGATTCCTCCATTCAGTGTTGTTGTACTGGAATGGATTTTTAAATACTCGAGTATTGTATTTCAGTTTCCTTGATGTTCCGGCCTGTGTTGCCGAGGTATTGATTTGTGCAGTGATGTATATGGTTTCATTGGTTATGGTTTTGAATACCATTTGTATCGTCTTTCATTCTATTGTATGTAGACCTTATCGGTCAAGTTTATAGTTCCGCGTATGTTTAGCCTTGTGAGTCCCACGGCGGGGCTCACGGCGCTGTAATATACCCTGAATAACTTGGGGGTGTTACAATACTGGCACATGTCTCAGCTCTAGAAAATACTCGACACAGATATTTTCAAAACACACGTTTTGCAAACTCAGTTCAACTCGAGAACACATCACATCTCTTTCCAGAGAATCACGTTAACACCGTTTGGAAAAGTTTACAACAATACCAGTACCACACTGATAATTCACATAACCCATAAGCCCGAGTGAACAACAAAAACTCACGGCTCTAGTATTAGTCAATTGACAACTCGAATGATGCGACAAAACACGACCCAACTCGACCCAAATACCTAGGTTTTCGCAACCTAAGCTCCGATACCATATTCTGTAACACCCCCAGATTTAACCGGAAATATTACAGCGCCGTGGGCCCCGAGATGGAACCCACAAGGCTAAAAGAAATTTTCGCAAATATTTACAAATGCCCAAGAGGCCAACAACGGTACTATCTTTAAAAATGCACAAAGGTTTATAAAATCCATTTATCAAAAACCGTCGTAAAAACTCATTTGAAATCGCAAAGCCAAACGGCCGACACTCAAAAGTTTAGAAAACGATTTCCAAAGTAATCTCAGTTACCAGATACCGAAAGAGCATTTCAAAATACTCACGCAGTGGAAAAAGACCAACCATAAAGATACTCTAGCAGCGGAATACAAGAACCAATCAAGAAACTCAAAGCACAAAACATGTCCTAGCCAGTATCCTCCGGGAAGCTCATCTCTTCACGACCGCTACAAGCTCGATACTCCAAGAACCTAAAAAGAAATCCCATGACGGGGTCAGCCATAATGTTCATCAATGATAACCGTCACATCACATTAATAATTACATACCAATGAGAATACAACATAAGAATACGACCAATGTAATCTTACCGCCATAACTTTGCTTACTCAAGTAATTCTCAAACTATCGTAACCAACTCACGATACGGAAAAGTACCAGTTCTGACCAATACGATCCATCGGATAGCATGATCAAATCCCAAAACGATAACCGATTGTCCATCACAAGATGAATACCAAAGAAAATACGGAATATACCTCGAGATATGAAGTGCCACGATAATCATATCAGTCTAATCCGAGATCAGATCAATGCAATACGGGCACGGTCCTAACACAAGACCTACAAATGCATACTCATATGACCACGTCAATATGATCAAAAACAATAACAATCATGTATACTCAATGTAAATCCATGATCCAGCACCCTGAGCATAGATCCCCGTGATGATCCTACAAGATCAACATCAGGTGGAAAACCTGTCCAACGATCCAGCGCCCTCAGCATAGATCCCCGTGATGATCCTACAAGATCAAAATCAGGTGGAAAACCTGTCTAATGATCCAACGCCCTCAGCATAGATCCCCGTGATGATCCTACAAGATCAAAATCAGGTGGACGACCTGTCCAATGATCCAGCGCCCTCAGCATAGATCCCCATGATGATCCTACAAGATCAAAATCAGGTGGACGTTCGATCCAGCGCCCTCAGCATAGATCCTCATGATCCCTTCGGATCATTTACAACATAAACAATACAATCATGCATACACATATGCAAATCAATATGTTCATCAACATGAACGACATATAAATCAAAACATGAACGACACTATGATGACACAACTAGGACGACTTCATGTACAGCAACATGAAATGACAACCTGCATGATCAACAACATCAACACTAAACCGAATCAAACTAAGATACTGTCCCGAATCCTTCAGGAGAAATCTCAATGTCAAATCATCACCGGTGATTATCCTCGATACTCGGCGATCCAACGTACAATGAATTATAGATATTCATATCCTCGTCTTTATCGCAATGTAACCTCGATACCCGAACATAACAATAACTGAGATAAAGCATATACATTATGATTTACTTCCCAGAATCGGAAAAACGATATACAATCCAAATACCCAGAATTTACAATAATAATCATCTCTATATGCATTATAAGCGAAATGAAACTGAAACCATTCATTAAATATTATAACTGAGCAAGTAATAACTTGCCTCGATACCGATACCACGAAGCTGTTACCGAACCCATTGCCTTTGTCTACGAGCTCCTCAGCCTCGATCCAAAGCAACACAACGGTCGTAATCCACGATCAATTATCGCAACCTAATGCAATAATCAAATGATAACACATCCGATAATAATCAACAACCGGAAAAACCAACTAATCGAACTCAATGGTTCAACAAAAACCTCGAATAAACGCAGTCCGAACAAACCAAATCAAACCATCACGCATTCATAATTACAACACAAAAATACTGCACTGTCTGCCTATTTAGCGCACGTTAAACGCATAACGTAGCGTGCGCTAAGTTTCTCCCATTAGCGTGCGCTAGCTAGTAAGCTTAGCGTGCGCTAATGCTGTACAGTGGCATGCATTCCAAGCATCGTCTAACACTTCCATCATATCAATGATCAACTCATCTCGATATTAAGGATTTCATAACATATTCGATTCCAACTTTAATCTTTAAACACGATTCAACAAGATTCCTTCTTGTTCATATTTGGTAAATTCATAGAACAATTTACCGGTTATTATCATGAATAATCATATTCCAAAGTCATCCGGAACCTTTCCAATTTCCAGTTCTTATTCATAACAATCATGACATATATAATTCAATAGTTCTTCAAGAACACGAATTATCCGAATTCACGTTCATGATCCATAAAATGACATAATCCGATGTGTTCTAACATCTAAAAATCCTTATTCATCTTGTTCTTCGACATACAATTCATATAACTTCAAGAATCACAACAGCACCACCATAATCGTTACCATACGAAGTAACCAACGACAAAACATCAAAAATCTGAATTGAAGAAGGGAATTACATCAACATATCTCTTGAATTCCATCCAATACCATACGAAACATATCAATACTCATATATTGATAACAACACTAACTTAGTTCGGTAATCCAACTCGTTATCATGCTCATCAACTCGAATATATGATAATTATCAACTCAAGAATATCAATAATCAATCCAAACGAAATCCAAAGAGTGAAGAACTATTACCTTGTATAGACAAAGTGTAATATCCGGATTTATTACAGTGTATTTCATCTGTATTCAAACCATGTATTTTTCGGATTGGTGATTTTGATTATTGGAGTATGATATTTCGCGCATTGATATCATTATACATAAGAATAGAAACATGCAAAATTGCTCAAGCAACCTCGTGATAGCGCACGCTAAGAATGTATCTTAATGCGCGCTATCGGGCCATTATTAACGCACGCTATGAAGATAGGAGTTGCATGCGCTAAGAACTCAATTATTGAGTGGGACGGCTAGAACATGCGCCAGCCGGGACATGGGCCCGGATAAGATTCCCGCAGACGCACCCGGACAATTCTGAAGTCAACCATTATTAACGCACGCTAAGGAATGCTTAGTAGCGTGCGCTAACTTGTCAATAATGCAGAATATTATAAATGGGACAACAACCGTTTTGGCTTTCATTTCTTTCGCCCTTTCCTCATCCTTGAGAGTTCAGAGAGCTGTAGTAATACTTCTATACACTTAGAACACATCTTGTTGGTGTTTACATATTGGTTATCACTTGGGAATGTTCATGGAAGTGTAATAGCACCTTGGAGTGGCATACAACCAACCGGAGTTGGATTCTACCATACGGTTCAGTGATTTTCATCGTATTAAGGTATGTTCAATCTATCTCAAGACTTAGAGTTGGATTCTAACGATTGGATGATCATGTTAACAAGATATGGATTTTCATAGATGAATTATCCAAGTATATCATGTTTGGAATACTAAGATGATTAAACCCTGAGTACCTTGATTATGATCATCTTGATTCGAATCGTATTACACTGAATATGTGAAGAGAAGCTTTTACCATTGGTAATTCGAATCTAGTAGATGATTTCATAATAATCATGGACTTGACTTTAACAATCATTATTGTTGGATAAATCTAAAGGTTTGATCATGGAAGGATTTATCTAGTATAGATAGAACGTTTAACAACTTCAGCATGATAATATGGATTGATATAGAGGTGTTGATATCAACCGTTAAACTTTTCGGATCGTCATATGAAGAATTGTAGTCGGAATGGAATATGGTTTTATATTGGTATGCATATCCTTGAATCCGAAGTTGTCTTTATCCGTAAAATCATTCATAAGGATATAAACATGGTATTCATGGAAGTAACATGAATTATCACGCAAGATTTCATTGTTTCAATCATGGCAAGAATTTCTTCGCCGGCAAAGAACCGCCATGCGAGATAGCGCACGCTATGCTATGGAGTTTAACGTGCGCTATCGAGCACGAGTTAGCGTCGCTACGTTTGGTACATAACGACGCTAGACCATCGACGAAGTCGGTTGGTAGTCGGTGAAATCGACCATGCATAGTTAGCGTACGCTAGTCTTGGTTGTTTGCGTGCGCTATCGGGCGAGACTTAACGCACGCTACACAGAGTACTTAGCGTGCACTAAGCGGTTCAGCGGTGCATTTTATGAACTTTTGGCCGTGAATCGAATTGTTAAACATTCGTACGATGTGAGATAAATCCTATGTCATTTCTTTTGTTAAGGTTTGGTCTCGTTACGTGATTGATTGAGGAGGACGATCTTCGAGTGTTCATTTTCGTGGAAGTGTTGTTATTGTCTTCAAATCGAGGCAAGTACCTTAATTGTTTTATGTATTGTTGTTATACATATTGTCGTGCATGTATGTCGTTATTGTATGTCCACCTCGTGTTGGTCCGACGGGATCATCGGGGGATCTATGCTAGCGTGCGCTGGATCATCGGACGGGTTTTTCCACCACGGGTTGGTCTGACGGGATCATCGTGGGTTATAGGTAGTGAACGCTGGATCGATGGAATTACCATGTGTATGTATTGATATCATGTTGTGATTATCAGTTGTGTATGTTATGTTTGAGTTTCTCGCAGGAGAAGACTCGTTGGTACTTTGTCGTTTACGTTATTATTCTTCGTGAGATATGAATAATATGTTGTGGTACTTGTACTAGCATCGTTGTGCTAACCCCTTTGGGGGTGAACATTTTGTTTGTGTTCAGGATCCAGGAGAGCGGGGAAACAACCACTGGAACTGTATGACGACGAGGGTGCAGAGTGATGTCCTGACCGGGTTTATTTATCTGTTGTTTATTCGTTATTTCAATAAGTACTCGAGTACGAAGTCTTTTGTGAGGGATTTGAATTTGGGGATGTATTATTGAGTTATGTTGAACAATTGTATTATTTCTGTATTTGGTCAGAACTGTTGTATTGTAATTCGTTATTTCCGTTCGTTAGCACCTTTTTATGCCTGTTCAATTCTTCAGCCTTGTAAATCCTTATGTAAAGGATTTACGGCGCTGTAATATTCCCGAATATATAGGGGGTGTTACAGAATATGGTATCAGAGCTAAGATTATGGATATCTTGGCCGTTGGGTTAAAATAGGGGTCATTTATGTCTTTTGAGGTAACCGGTCGTAAATGACATCACTGCACTGCCTACGTCTTCATGCGAACAGTGGTTGTAAGTTCCTAAACTCTATCTTGTTCTTTACATATTGTATCTCTTTATACTCGAATATTAGAACGATGTTGTTTCATGTATATTGAGTATTTATGCTTACAGTATGTTGAGAGGCGGACGTGGACGTGGTCGCGGTCGTGGACGCGGATGGAGAAATGCCGAAAGGGAAGCGTCGCCTTCTAACCAGGCCAGTCATAGCTCAGGCGAGCCGCAACAATCTATTAATAATGAAACAGATCCTGCTGTACCAGAGATCCTTCGTCAAGTTGTGAACCAGATGACTCAGTTCGCTCAGGTCGTGGACCGAATGCAAGTGGCGGTGGGACTACAGCAGGGAGAGAGACAGCAAGGGATCCCAGACATGGGAAATCGAGGTGACCGGTGGCTGCAAGAGGTGGCGAAGATGCAACCACCCAAATTCGACGGTATTTCTGAGACTCCCACAGGATCATTGGTTGAAAGAACTGAGAAAATCTTTGCCAATTAATCGCCTGCAGACGAATGAGAGCCTCTATCGCTCAATATTTTCGATAGGGAAGTGTCCGAATGGTGGGAAGCCATCCGCCTGTAGACCATGATGCCGATTGGACAGAGTTTAGATTGATGATGGAAGCTCGATTGCCCTCGTCCCGTGAGGGAAGCCAAAGTTCGGGAGTTTTTCTCCGCCTGCCTTTCCGATGTGCCGTATCCCGTGCGATTAAGACATTTAACCAACAAATGGCATTTGTTCGACATCCGTCGTAATGATGCGTAAATGATGATCCATTTCGATATGAGGATGAAACCAGAAATCCAGAGGTACATGTCCGGATTTGAATGTACCACACTCCGTCAATACCAGGATAAGGCGTTGGCGTATGAGATCAAGGAAGCAGCCATGGACAAAATTTCAGAATCCAAGAAGCAGAAAGTCTCTGGTACTTTTACAGAGCACAAGAACAGCGGGGCCCGTAAGGCCCAGTCATCCTTTCACTCTTTCAAGAAACCTCCGCACCCAGCTAGGAGCGGAAAGAACTTCGGAACGACATCGACTATTACTGATGTTACCAGGAAATGCTTTAACTGCGCCCAGACGGGGCACTATCGACGGAATTGCCCCCTTCCTGCCGTGACTTGTTTTGATTGTGGACGAGAGGGACATCGGGCGGTGTTTTGTGAAGAGGCTGAAAAGTCTTTTAGAGCCCGTACACCACAGCCAGTCCATAAGGAGGCCAGTATCCCACAGACACAGCAAAGTGTTCAGATGCCTCAAAATTTTGGCCGCGGACGAGGCAGAGGACAATGGGACCGAAAGGGGACATCGAGTGTCGGATCTGCTCCCCCACGTCTGTACGAGATGAGGAGGACAGACGATCAAGATGCTGCTGTCGCATCAGGTATTGTCCAGATCCTTTCCCAGTCAGTTAGCGTTTTATTCGATACAAGAGCTACACATTCTTTCATATCTTTGTCTTGTGTAAATCGTTTGAATATTTCCGGTTTTCATGCTTGTGAACCTTATGTTATTGGTTTACCGAGTGGAGAGAGGATTGTCGGAAATTTAGAAACTAGAAATCTCCCTGTATCATTTGGAGGCAGAGAGTGGCTCTCAAATCTGATCGTGATAGAAATGCAAGGAGATGACCTGATACTCGGAGACGATTGGCTTAATCGATATGGAGCAATTGTAAACTACCGAAGGAGGAATATCTCGCTGATCGCGACGATGGTTCGAGATTGTTTGAGGATGGAAACCAGGAAGCTCGGGAAAATTGATCAAGGCGATGAAAAGTCAAATTCTTTGAAACGGGTCAGATGCTGGTGTTACGCAATGAAGAAAGAAGACGAAATTGTGGAACTTTCATCCATTCCTGTTGTGAACGAATTTCCAGATGTGTTTCCTGACGAGTTACCTGGACTACCTCCACGAAGGGATGTGGAATTTACCATTGAGCTGGAACCTGGAGCTACACCGATTTCCAAGGCGCCGTATCGTATGGCACCTACCGAGATGTACGAACTGAAGAAGCAGCTAGAAGAGTTACTGGACAAGGGATATATTCAACCAAGCGTTTCGCCTTGGGGAGCGCCAGTTCTTTTTGTCCGAAAGAAGGATGGGTCGCTCCGACTGTGTATTGACTATCGAGAGCTGAACAAGATGACGATTAAGAACAAATATCCGTTACCACGGATTGATGATCTGTTTGACCAGCTGCAAGGGGCAACAGTATTTTCTAAGATCGATCTGAGATCAGGATATCATCAACTGAGGATTAAGGAATCTGATGTTCCGAAATCAGCGTTCAGAACTCGCTACGGGCATTATGAGTTTGTAGTGATGCCGTTTGGTCTCACTACTTTTCTTGTATTTATGCAATTGATGAACCGTGTGTTCATTGAATTTTTGGATAAATTTGTGGTCGTGTTTATTGATGACATTCTGATATATTCTAAGAGTCCGGAAGAACATGCGCAGCATTTGCGGATTGTATTGGAACTTTTTAGAAACGAATAATTGTACGTCAAACTTTCTAAGTGTGAATTCTGGCTAAAGGAAGTAATGTTCCTCGGCCATGTGGTGTCAGCTGAAGGAGTCCGAGTAGATCCTCAGAAGATCGAAGCAATTATGGATTGGGAGCCTCCAAAGAACGTGAAAGAAGTCCGAAGCTTCTTAGGACTTGCTGGATATTATCGTCGATTCGTGGAAGGGTTTTCTAAAATCTCCCGCCCACTTACTCGACTCCTGCAGAAAACTCAAAAGTTTGAGTGGAACGATTCGTGTTAGATTAGTTTTGATGAGTTAAAGAAGAGATTGACGACAGCACCGATTCTATCACTTCCGCAGGGAACTGGAGGATTCATAGTTTACAGTGATGCTTCAAACCAAGGACTTGGGTGCGTGTTGATGCAGAATGATAAGGTGATCGCTTATGCGTCACGACAGCTGAAACCTTATGAAGTGAATTACCCGACACATGATTTGGAGCTAGCAGCAGTAGTTTTTTCTTTGAAGATCTGGAGGCATTATCTGTACGGGACTCACTGTCAGAAAGAGTTGAACATGCGGCAAAGAAGATGGTTAGAACTGATTAAGGACTATGACTTGGAGATTTTATATCATCCAGGCAAAGCGAATGTAGTGGCCGATGCACTTAGCCGCAAGCCTGTCTCTATTCGGATCTTTGGAGATGCTGACATCCCAACTTAGCCTTCAACGAGAGATGATTCGTGAAGGGATTGAAGTATGGTTGCAAAGAGTCCAAGGACAACTGTGCGTGATGGAGATAACTTCATCTTTAACCGAAGAAATCAAATCTAGACAGGCAGATGATCCTCTGATGATTCGGTTACATGATGAAGTGATCAAAGAAAAGGCCCCCGGATTCATAATTCATGACGATGGAGTTTTGAGATTTCAGAACCGACTCTGCGTTCCCGATGTTGATGTTCTGAAACAGACGATTATGAAGGAAGCTCATAGTTCGCCCTATTCTATCCACCCGGGCACTAGTAAGATGTATAAGGACTTAAAGCAGAATTTCTGGTGGGGCAACATGAAGAAAGACGTAGCGGACTATGTTTCGAAATGCTTGACTTGTCAGCAGGTTAAGATCGAGCATCAACGGCCTGCTGGAATGTTGAAGCCGCTCCCGATTCCTGAATGGAAGTGGGAGGACATATCAATGGACTTTATCACTAATATGCCGAAAACTAGGACAGGAATGAACATGATTTGGGTGATAGTTGATCGTTTAACCAAATCGGCTCATTTTCTAGGCATTAAGGATACGTGGGGACCAGAGAGGTTGGCACGAGTATTTATTTCGGAGATAGTTCGATTGCATGGTACGCCAAAGACCATTGTTTCTGATCGAGACGGCCGTTTTGTGTCTAACTTTTGGAAAGCGATTCATAAGGCCTTGGGGACCGGGTGAACTTGATCTGACTTATCACCCAGCATGACGGACAATGCGAGAGGACTATCAAACGGTGGAAGACATCTTTGGGGCACATGCCTTAGATTGGTCAAACGATTGGGAAGTTCATCTACCGTTGATTGAATATACCTACAACAATAGTTGGCATGCTTCCATTAAGATGGCACCGTTTGAGGCATTATACTGAAGGAGATGCAGATCGCCCTTGTCTTTGGGACGATTAAATCGGACTTGATCGGAACAGAACCAGAGTTGATCGAGCAGACTCGAGAGAAGATAGCCTTGATCCGTGAAAGGCTGTTGACCTCCCAGAGTCGCCAGAAATCCTACGCGGACGTACGCCGCCACCCATTGGAGTTCAGTACTGGAGATCATGTACTTTTGAAGGTTTCTCCTACTCGAGGGATCTTTCGTTTCGGAAGGAAAGGAAAGCTGAGTCCGAGATATATCGGACCATTTGAGATCCTCGAGAGAGTTGGGGAGTTGGCATACAGATTGGCATTGCCGCCATCATTGTGCCATGTTCATAACGTGTTCCACGTATCCCAGTTACGGAGGTATATACCAGATCCCAGTCATATCAGTGATTTCGGCGAGATCGAAGTCGCACAGGATGGGACGTTTGAAGATAGACCAGTCAAGATACTCGAGAGTCGAGTTAAGCAACTGAGAAACAAACCGATTGTTTTGGTCAAAGTTCAGTGGTCACGTCACGGAATGGAAGAAGCCACCTGGGAAACGGAAACTGATATGAAGTCTAGATATCCCGAGTTATTTTCGTCTTGAGTTTCGGGACAAAACTCCTTTTTAGTAGGAGAGTATGTAATATCCGGATTTATTACAGTGTATTTCATCTATATTCAAACCATGTATTTTTCGGATTGGTGATTTTGATTATTGGAGTATGATATTTCGCGCATTGATATCATTATACATAAGAATAGAAACATGCAAAATTGCTCAAGCAACCTCGTGATAGCGCACGCTAAGAATGTATCTTAACGCGCGCTATCGGGCCATTATTAGCGCACGCTATGAAGATAGGAGTTGCGTGCGCTAAGAACTCAATTATTGAGCGGGACGGCTAGAACATGCGCCAGCCGGGACATGGGCCCGGATAAGATTCCCGCAGACGCACCCGGACAATTCTGAAGTCAACCATTATTAGCGCACGCTAAGGAATGCCTAGTAGCGTGCGCTAACTTGTCAATAATGCAGAATATTATAAATGGGACAACAACCGTTTTGGCTTTCATTTCTTTCGCCCTTTCCTCATCCTTGAGAGTTCAGAGAGCTGTAGTAATACTTCTATACACTTAGAACACATCTTGTTGGTGTTTACATATTGGTTATCACTTGGGAATAGCACCTTGTAGTGGCATACAACCAACTGGAGTTGGATTCTACCATACGGTTCAGTGATTTTCATTGTATTAAGGTACGTTCAATCTATCTCAAGACTTAGAGTTGGATTCTAACGATTGGATGATCATGTTAACAAGATATGGATTTTCATAGATGAATTATCCAAGTATATCATGTTTGGAATACTAAGATGATTAAACCCTGAGTACCTTGATTATGATCATCTTGATTCGAATCGTATTACACTGAATATGTGAAGAGAAGCTTTTACCATTGGTAATTCGAATCTAGTAGATGATTTCATAATAATCATGGACTTGACTTTAACAATCATTATTATTGGATAAATCTAAAGGTTTGATCATGGAAGGATTTATCTAGTATAGATAGAACGTTTAACAACTTCAGCATGATAATATGGATTGATATAGAGGTGTTGATATCAACCGTTAAACTTTTCGGATCGTCATATGAAGAATTGTAGTCTAATGGAATATGGTTTTATATTGGTATGCATATCCTTGAATCAAGTTGTCTTTATCCGTAAAATCATTCATAAGGATATAAACATGGTATTCATGGAAGTAACATGAATTATCACGCAAGATTTCATTGTTTCAATCATGGCAAGAATAGCTTTCTCGCTCAAAGATGAAACCGCCATGCGTAGATAGCGCACGCTATGCTATGGAGTTTAACGTGCGCTATCGAGCACGAGTTAGCGTGCGCTACGTTTGGTACATAACGTACGCTAGACCATCAGACGAGTCAGTTGGCTGGTCAGTGAAGTACTGACCATGCATAGTTAGCGTACGCTAGTCTTGGTTGTTTGCGTGCGCTATCGGGCAGACTTAACGCACGCTACACAGAGTACTTAGCGTGCGCTAAGCAGTTCAGGCAGATTGCATTTTATGAACTTTTGGCCATGAATCGAATTGTTAAACATTCGTACAATGTGAGATAAATCCTATGTCATTTCTTTTGTTAAGGTTTGGTCTCGTTACGTGATTGATTGAGGAGGACGATCTTCGAGTGTTCATTTTCGTGGAAGTGTTGTTATTGTCTTCAAATCGAGGCAAGTACCTTAATTGTTTTATGTATTGTTGTTATACATATTGTCGTGCATGTATGTCGTTATTGTATGTCCACCTCGTGTTGGTCCGACGGGATCATCGGGGGATCTATGCTAGCGTGCGCTGGATCATGTAATACCCGAGATTTCTGTTATGTAATTGGAACTTGTGATATTGTAATGATTGTACTTTTGTATGAGTACTATTCTCCGTATTTCATAATCCGATGCCATCGAGCATATAATTTCGTGTATGTGATTTAAATGGTTGAAATTCTGTGCATGTAGCGCACGCTACAGGCTACGGGTAGCGTACGCTAACATGGTTTTATAGCGTACGCTACCGAGTGTAATTAGCGCACGCTACGCGAGGTCAAATTGATTGAGACGCGCGGTAGGTGAGATCTGGCCGGGGGACCCTTGTCGGATCCTGTCGAATGTATCTGGACGGCTTTCGGGAAAAGCCGAGTCAACGCCTTAGCGCACGCTAGAGGTCTATGCGTAGCGCACGCTAAGTGCTGAGTACGCTTAGGCGTGAGCCGTTAGCGCACGCTACGGACAGTGTATAGCGCGCGCTAATAGCCATTTATTATAAATAGGACAGCATCCTATTCGTGAATTCAGTCCTTTCTTCCCCCCATAACCCGAACTCTTGCACTTGAAACATAACTCCATTCGTCTTAAACACTCCATATCAACCTCCTAGTTCGAGATTGAAGATCATATATCATTGGAGATTGGTGTTCAAGCCTTGGGTGTTGGATTGCTTCATTTTCATCCGTGTTCTTCACTACTTTGAGGTAGGTGATTCTTCACCAATGATTAGTAATGTTCATGGGGAAGTTTGAATCATGTTTGGATAGCAAGTATCTCGTTTTTATCGGTCATCACATGTTAGAAGGATACTTTTGACGTATCGGTACTAGATGTCGAATGAACCTTTGAACCATCTTATTATAAGGACTCCTAAGCATGTTTAAATCGATTTATGATCAAGTAATCGGATATTACCCAGTTGATACGTTGTATACGTTGGAATCATGTGTTTTGGAACGTAAGACGATGGAACTTAGATTATTTCTTGAAGATCGTAGAGGAATTGTGATATCGAGATAACTATCCGTATATTGGTATTTCATAATCATAAATCTTCCAGAAACCTTATTAGCATGATATGCCCGAGGATAACTTGTAATATCACCATAGGGTTCATGAGTTCTTCATCATTCAACCCAGTTTTCGGTTCGTAGTATTCTACCATGCAAGATTAGCGCACGCTAACATGTGTGAGTTAACGTGCGCTATCGAGGTTCGGTTTTCGCACAGAACGTACGTAGCGTACGTTATGAGGCGTGAGTCGATCGCGCCATGGCTAGCGCACGCTAGTCTTATACGATAGCGTCGCTAATGAGCCAGCTTAGCGCACGTTACGTATAGTACGTAGCGCGCGCTAAGCAATCCAGGCAGCTTGTTTAGTTTGAGCTTTTCGGCCGTAGGTCGAATTGTTAGGCCATTGTTCGACTCGAGATAATTTGTATATCGTTCCTTTTGTTAAGGTTCGAGCTTGTTACGTTGATCGGAGGCGGCCTTCGAGTGCGTCGAGAGCATTGAAGTATATCATTCTTGCCATCTTCGAGGCAAGTATCGTGATATGTTAATATCGGTATTTTTGGAGTATACGTATGATTATGCATGTTGTTGAACATGATATTTACTTCGTTGATTTGTCATGATATTCGTTGTATATTGTTTATATGTTCATGTTGATGAACATAATGATTTGGCATATGTGTATGCATGAGTTGTGTTTGTATACGTTGTACGATCTATGCTGAGGGCGCTGGATCGGATGTCCACCTCGTGTTGGTCCGACGGATCATCTTGGGATCTAGCCGAGGGCGCCGGATCATGGAAGGGTTATTTCCACCTCGTGTTGGTCCGACGGGATCATCTTGGGATCTATGCTGAGGGCGCTGGATCATTGGAATACCCATGCTGTGTAATGGGATCTTGTAGATTCGCATTGTCGGGTTCCGGTAGCGGAAGCCCGTGTGATGTGTCTTGTTGTGTATTGTTGATGCATATTCGAATTGTTTAAATACGATACTTGTACTAGCATTGTTTTGCTAACCCCTTAGGGGTGGACATTTGTTTTGATGTTCGGGTAGCCAAGGAGCAGGGAAACACCACAGACCGACGTGACGACGAAGGGGTTCGATGATGTTTATTGTTATTGGAGATTTGTTGTCTTGGTTTGGTTTTACGTACTCGAGCACGTGTGTCCTTTGATATTAATTCGATATGGTTGTATTAATTACCCGTTGAACCAGTTATGCGTTTTCATAAACTCGAATTTTCGCGGTATTTACGTATTATTTTCAGTTTCCTTTTTAATTAGCCTTGTAAATCCTTATTTAAAGGGTTTACGGCGTAGTAATTATTCCGATTATCTCGGGTGTTACGAATATGGTATCGGAGCTAAGATTTATGGATATCTTGGCAATGGGTTTTATTTGGGTCTGCATTACGTTATTTGATTTACGGGTCGTTTGTAACATCACCGTTCACCAAGTCGTCATGTGGACCGTGGTTGTAAGTCTCTTAATCTCTTATACTACCGTTTTACTTAATTCTTGTTTTGTGAGTATTGACGGACTTTATTTCAAAAATTTTGTTCGTATATTGAGAAATTTCGTTTACGGTATGTTGAGAGGAGGTCGTGGACGCGACGCGTCGTGGACGCGACGCGTCGTGGACGCGACGTGGTAACATGAGACATGAGGATTCCGCAACTACCCCGAAATATCGGCTAGTCGAACCGATTCCCATTCTCGAGGGCGCAAGGATCGCGAATGATGACGCAAATCCGAACATGCCGGAGTGCTTCAACAGTGGTGGCGCAGATAAACCGATTCGCCAGTGTCGTTGATCGCATGCAGACAATGATGGGACAAAGACACCATGAGGATAACCGGGAGACAGATGGCTTGCCGAGGTGGTTAAATTGCACCCGCCAAAATTTGACGGATCTGCCGAGGCACTTACTTGGGATCACCGGCTCAAGGAGTTGGAGAAGATATTCGCGGGTCTTAACTGTCCCGAGGACCGGAAGGTTCCCATTGCCCGGATTTTCTCGACCGGGAGGCCTTTGACCGGTGGGAGGCTATTCGACCCGAGAACCATAATGCGGATTGGACGGAATTCAAACAAATGATGGAAGCACGTATTGTCCTCGTCAGGTTAGAGAGGCGAAGATCCGAGAGTTTTTCTCACCACAGAGTTCGGAGGCATCTGTGACGGATGTAATTAAAACTTTTAATCATCACCGACTTGTGTGCGACACTTGGTCGAACGGAGGCGTAAAAGATTTTTCATTTTGATATGCGGATGAAGCCGGAGATTCAGCAGTACATGTCCGGATTAGAGTGTACTACGTTGCGGCATTTCAAGACAAAGCACCGCCTACGACATGAAAGAGGCGGCGGTGGAGAAATCGGTAGAGGCAAAGAAGCAAGGTGATCGGCGGCTTTGCGTAAAACAAGAGTGGTGGGGCCCGCAAGGGCCGCCTTCCTTTATTCGGCTAGGAAACCTCCACATCCTTCTAAAGGCGGAAAGAAGTTCCTAGAATCGTAGCTTCGGACGCATCAAGGAAATGCTACAATTGTGGTCGAGCCGGCATATTCGACGAGATTGCCCCGCATCTTCTCGTGACTTGTTACGATTGTGGGCAAGAAGGGCACCGTGCGGCCTTCGTGGAGCCGCTACTAGATCTGTTGGCACCCGCACTCCAAAGACCGGTTCCTAAGGAGATAAGTGTGAACCAGACACGCAGAGTGGATTTCAGCAGTAACGCTGGGAAGAGAGAGACATCCAAAGGCCGGGTCCGTTCCTCCGCGCTGTACGAAATGAGGAGATCTCGACGACTGAACACTGCTGTTGCATCGTGCGATTGAGATCCTTTTGCAACCGATTAGTGTCTTGTTCGATTCGGGAGCTACGCATTCTTTTATATCTTTGAACTGTGTTAATCGTTTGAACATCTCGTGCTTGTATAATTGTGAACCTTATGTTGTGAGATTACCGAGCGGAGAGAAAATTGTGGGAACACTAGAAGCTAGGGATTTCCCAGTATCTATAGAAGGGAGAGATTGGCCATCGAATCTTATTGTAGTTGACATATGCGGTGACGATTTAATTCTCGGAGATGATTGGCTCAACCGTTATGGAGTTGTGTTGAATTACCGAGAGAGAGTCATTTCCATCATTGCTGATGACGGATCTGAACACTTATTCCGAGGATGGAGACCGGGAAGCTCGGGGAAATTGATCAAGGCAATGAATGCTGTGAAATTACTGAAGCAGGGATGTCACGGACTTTGGTGCTATGCCATGAGGAAAGAGGAAGGAATAGAGCTCTCGTCTATTTCATTGTGAATGAGTTCTCGATGTATTTCTGACGAGCTACCCGGTTACCCCGCAAAGAGAAGTGGAATTCACCATCGAATTAGAGCCTGGAGCAACCCCTATTTCCAGTGGCACCATACCGCATGGCGCCAACCGAGATGTATGAACTCAAGAAGCAACCGGAGGAATTGTTACGAAGGGCTATATTCAACCGAGCGTTTCCCCTTGGGAGCGCCTGTTCTCTTTGTCCTAAGAAAGACGGATCCTCCGACTGTATTGATTACGAGGAGCTTAACAAGATGACGATCAAGAATAAGTATCCTATACCTCGGATCGACGACTTGTTTGATCAACTGCAAGGGGAGAGGGTATTCTCGAAGATTGACTTGCGATCAGGATACCACCAATTGAGAATTAAGGAATCGGACATACCGAAATCTGCTTTCAGATCCCGGTACGGGCATTATGAATTTGTGGTGATGCCATTCGGACTTACCAATGCTCCTGCGGTATTCATGCAATTGATGAATCGGGTATTCTTGGAATACTTGGATAAATTTGTGGTCGTTTTCATTGACGACATTTTGATATATTCGAGGGACGCAGAGGAGCATGCTGATCATTTACGTGTGGTTTTGAGCATCTTGAGAAAGGAACAGCTATATGCAAAATTTGCTAAATGCGAGTTCTGGCTTAAGGAAGTAACCTTCCTTGGGCATGTGATATCCGCCGATGGAGTTCAGGTGGACCCGAAGAAAGTCGAAGCAATCTTGGAATGGGAAGCTCCTAAGAACGTGAAGGAAGTCCGAAGCTTCTTAGGACTAGCGGGATATTATCGCCGCTTTGTAGAAGGATTTTCCAAAATTGCTCGTCCGCTCACTCAGCTGTTACAGAAAACTCAAAAGTTCACGTGGAATGAGAAATGCCAGTGGTGGTTTGTGAACTTAAAAGAGACAGACACCTATATTAGCGCCAAAAGGAACCGATGGATTCATGGTATACTGACGCTTCAAATCGGGGTTTGGGTTGTGTGTTGATGCGAAGGATAAAGTGATTGCTTATGCTTCTCGGCATTGAAACCGTACGGGTTAATTATCCGACTCATGATCCGGAGCTAGCATGTGGTTTTTGCTTTGAAAATTTGGCGACATTATCTCATCGACACTCATTGTCGATCTTTACGGATCATAAGAGCCTCAAATACATTTTCACGAAGGAATTAAACATGAGGCGAGAAGGTGGTCGGAATTGATCAAGGATTACGACTTAGAGATTCTCTATCATCCGGGGAAAGCAAATGTAGTAGCCGATGCATTGAGCCGTAAACCTGTTTCTCTTCGAGTGTTGGAAGCACTTACATCCCAAACCAGTATTCAACGGGAACTGATCCGCGAAGGGATTGAAGTATGGGCACCAGGAATCCAAGGGCGACTTTATGTGATGGAACTGACTTCATCACTAGTCGAGAAGATCAAGTCCAAGCAGTTGGACGATTCCCTGATCCTTCGATTATGTGATGAAGTAAAGAAAGGAAAAGCCCCAGGATTTGTGATACAGGATGATGGAGTTCTGAGATTTCAAAGTCGACTTTGCGTTCCCGATGATGATGATTTGAGACGAACTATTCTGAAAGAAGCTCATAGCGCGCCTATTCTATTCACCGGCAAAGTAGTAAGATGTATAAGGATCTTAAACAAAACTTCGGTGGGGAATATGAAGAAAGACGTAGCAGTACGTTTGAAGTGTTTGACTTGTCAGGTTAAGATTGAACATCGGCGACTGCAGGGATGTTAAAGCCGCTTAGATCCCCGAATGGAAGTGGGAGGACATTTCGATGGATTTCATCACAAGTATGCCAAGGACTAGAGCAGAATGAACATGATTTGGGTCGTAGTTGATCGACTAACCAAGTCGGCTCATTTCCTAGGAATCAAGGATACATGGGGACCCGAGAGATTGGCACGAGTGTTTGTTGCGGAGATAGTCGATTGCATGGGACGCCGAAGACCATTATTTCGGATCGAGATGGTCGTTTCGTGTCGCACTGGAAAGCAGATTCACAAGGCTTTGGGATCGAGCTCAACTTTAGCACGACTTATCATCCCCAAATGACGGTCGACCCAAAAGAACTATTCAAACTGTAGAAGACATGCTTAGAGCTTGTGCGTTGGATTGGTCAACCGATTGGGAAGTTCACTTGCCCTTGATCGAATTCACTTACAATAACGATTGGCACGCTTCTATCAAGATGGCACCATTTGAAGCTTTGTGCGGGAGGAGATGCCGATCGCCTCGTGTTGGGATGATTCTTCGGATCTGATCGGACGGAACCTAATTGATTATTCAGACTCAAGAGAAAATAGCTTTGATTCGAGAGAGACTATTGATCGCCTGAGTCGACGAAGTCTTATGCCGATGTACGTCGTCGTCCTCTAGAGTTCGACGTTGGGGATCATGTGCTATTGAAGGTGTCTCCTACACGAGGGATTTTCCGTTTTGGGAGGAGAGGCAAGCTTAGTCCGAGATATATCGGACCATTTGAGATCCTAGATAAGGTTGGGGATTTAGCGTACAGGTTGGCCTTACCGCCATCGCTGAGTCATTTTCACAATGTGTTTCACGTATCCCAACTGCGGAAGTATGTACCGGACCCCAGTCACGTCATTGATTTCGACGAGATCGAGATAGCTAATGATGGCACCTTCGAAGAGAGACCTATCAAGATACTTGAGAGCCGGATCAAACGATTGAGGAATAAACCAATACATTTGGTTAAAGTACAATGGTCACGACATGGAGTCGAAGAGGCCACTTGGGAAACGGAGGACGGTATGAAGGCTAAATATCCGGAGTTGTTTTCATCCTAAGTTTCGGGACGAAACTTCTTTTTAGGGAGGAAGGATGTAATACCCAAGATTTCTGTTATGTAATTGGAACTTGTGATATTGTAATGATTGTACTTTTGTATGAGTACTATTCTCCGTATTTCATAATCCGATGCCATCGAGCATATAATTTCGTGTATGTGATTTAAATGGTTGAAATTGCTGCATGTAGCGCACGCTACAGGCTACGGTAGCGACGCTAACATGGTTTCATAGCGTACGCTACCGAGTGTAATTAGCGCACGCTACGCGAGGTCAAATTGATTGAGACGCGGTAGGTGAGATTCGGCCGGGACCCTTGTCGGATCTGTCGAATGTATCTGGACGGCTTTCGGGAAAAGCCGAGTCAACGCCTTAGCGCACGCTAGAGGTCTATGCGTAGCGCACGCTAAGTGCCGAGTACGATTTAGGCGTGAGCCGTTAGCGCACGCTACGGACGAGTGTATAGCGCGCGCTAATAGCCATTTATTATAAATAGACAAAGATCCTATTCGTGAATTCGATCCTTTCTTCCCCCATAACCCGAACTCTTGCACTTGAAACATAACTCCATTCGTCTTAAACACTCCATATCAACCTCCTAGTTCGAGATTGAAGATCATATATCATTGGAGATTGGTGTTCAAGCCTTGGGTGTTGGATTGCTTCATTTTCATCCGTGTTCTTCACTACTTTGAGGTAGGTGATTCTTCACCAATGATTAGTAATGTTCATGAGGAAGTTTGAATCATGTTTGGATAGCAAGTATCTCGTTTTTATCGGTCATCACATGTTAGAAGGATACTTTTGACGTATCGGTACTAGATGTCGAATGAACCTTTGAACCATCTTATTATAAGGACTCTAAGCATGTTTAAATCGATTTATGATCAAGTAATCGGATATTACCCGATTGATACGTTGTATACGTTGGAATCATATGTTTTGGAACGTAAGACGATGGAACTTAGATTATTTCTTGAAGATCGTAGAGGAATTGTGATATCGAGATAACTATCCGTATATTGGTATTTCATAATCATAAATCTTCCGAAACCTTATTAGCATGATATGCCCGAGGATAACTTGTAATATCACCATAGGGTTCATGAGTTCTTCATCATTCAACCCAGCTTTCGGTTCGTAGTATTCGCCATGCAAGATTAGCGCACGCTAACATGTGTGAGTTAACGTGCGCTATCGAGGTTCGGTTTCGCCGCAGGCGTACGTAGCGTACGTTATGAGGCGGCCGAGTCGATCGCCACAGGCTAGCGACGCTAGTCTTATACGATAGCGTCGCTAACAGCTTGCTTAGCGCACGTTACGTATAAGACGTAGCGCGCTAAGCAATCCAGCACTTGTTTAGTTTGAGCTTTTCGGCGTAGGTCGAATTGTTAGGCCATTGTTCGACTCGAGATGATTTGTATATCGTTCCTTTTGTTAAGGTTCGAGCTTGTTACGTTGATCGGAGGCGGCCTTCGAGTGCGTCGAGAGCATTGAAGTATATCATACTTGCCATCTTCGAGGCAAGTATCGTGTTATGTTAATATCGGTATTTTGGTAGTATACGTATGATTATGCATGTTGTTGAACATGATATTTACTTCGTTGATTTGTCATGATATTCGTTGTATATTGTTTATATGTTCATGTTGATGAACATAATGATTTGGCATATGTGTATGCATGAGTTGTGTTTGTATACGTTGTACGATCTATGCTGAGGGCGCTGGATCGGATGTCCACCTCGTGTTGGTCCGACGGGATCATCTTGGGATCTAGGCTGAGGGCGCTGGATCATTGGACGGGTTATTTCCACCTCGTGTTGGTCCGACGGGATCATCTTGGGATCTATTCAGACGGCGCTGGATCATTGGAATACCCATGCTGTGTAATGGGATCTTGTAGATTCGCATTGTCGGGTTCCGGTAGCGGAAGCCCGTGTGATGTGTCTTGTTGTGTATTGTTGATGCATATTCGAATTGTTTAAATACGATACTTGTACTAGCATTGTTTTGCTAACCCCTTCGGGGGTGGACATTTGTTTTGATGTTCAGGTAGCCAAGGAGCAGGGAAACAGCCACAGCACCGACGTGACGACGAAGGGGTTCAGTGATGTTTATTGTTATTGGAGATTTGTTGTCTTGGTTTGGTTTCTGTACTCGAGTACATGTGTCCTTTGATATTAATTCGATATGGTTGTATTAATTACCCGTTGAACCAGTTGTACGTTTTCATAAACTCGAATTTTCGCGGTATTGACGTCTTATTTTCACTTTCCTTTTTAATTAGCCTTGTAAATCCTTATTTAAAGGGTTTACGGCGCTGTAATTATTCCGATTATCTCGGGATGTTACAGATCATCGGACGGGTTTTTCCACCACGGGTTGGTCTGACGGGATCATCGTGGGTTCTAGGCAGTGAACGCTGGATCGATGGAATTACCATGTGTATGTATTGATATCATGTTTTGATTATCAGTTGTGTATGTTATGTTTGAGTTTCTCGCAGGAGAAGACTCGTTGGTACTTTGTCGTTTACGTTATTATTCTTCGTGAGATATGAATAATATGTTGTGGTACTTGTACTAGCATCGTTGTGCTAACCCCTTCGGGGGTGAACATTTTGTTTGTGTTCAGGATCCAGGAGAGCGGGGAAACAACCACTGGAACTGTATGACGACGAGGGTGCAGAGTGATGTCCTGACCGGGTTTATTTATCTGTTGTTTATTCGTTATTTCAATAAGTACTCGAGTACGAAGTCTTTTGTGAGGGATTTGAATTTGGGGATGTATTATTGAGTTCTGTTGAACAATTGTATTATTTCTGTATTTGGTCAGAACTGTTGTATTGTAATTCGTTATTTCCGTTCGTTAGTACCTTTTTATGCCTGTTCAATTCTTCAGCCTTGTAAATCCTTATGTAAAGGATTTACGGCGCTGTAATATTCCCGAATATATAGGGGGTGTTACACAAAGCATGAAGGAGAACAATCAACTTCATTCCAAGAATTATCAATAATTTCAAGAACAAGACTTTAATCCATGTTCCTCAGCTTAATCTTTGTTAAAGATCATCATCTCTCAGTGTTTGGGTCCTCAAACTTCTCTCTAAAAACTCTCTCTCTCTCGGTTGCAAGGAAGGAATGGACGAAATGAAGGATAATGCCCAACTACACATATATATACTGAATATTATTAACGTGCGCTAACATCTCATGTTTAGCGTGCGCTAACTTACTTTATTAGCGTGCACTATCGCAGTCCAGAGGCTACTATCTGGCTTCATACATGTGCTTACGTACGTAATGCCCATGCATTAGCGTACGTAACTTACACTGTCTAGCGTACGCAAGTCCTTACATTTAGCGTGCGCTAATACCAGTTGACTTGCTATAGTCTACACCTACCACGAAGATGCTCGTGACCCACATGCCGAAAACAACCAATAAAGCCAAGACTCCCTGTTGACCGATCTGATTAGCGTGCGCTATAAATATACATTAGCGTGCGCTAATAGTTCACAACAAACATCCGTTGACCTTGTCGGCACATGCGCTGAAAGTGACCGGGTCCACACATAGATTCTTTCTGATCTGGTCTGTACTAGCGTGCGTTATCTTTTTCCTCTAGCGTGCGCTAAACCAGAACGATAGCGTGCGCTAGGCATGTATATTAGCGTGCGCTAATAATGTTACACTTAGCCATTTTCAGCTACTCTTGTCCAATGTTTCAACATACAGAATACGAACATATGGCATACTGAATACATTTACTCAACACATTATATCCTTAAATACAATTGTCGACCATATACAACAATTATACCAATACTGACATCTCAGTCCTTCATTTATTTTATCCATACTGTACAGATTCCACGCTGTACAACATAACTCGGATAAAATACTGTTAGATAACTGTAGAAGAAATTCCGGATATTACAACATATTCATCAAGCATTATGCATGTGGGGGACAAAGATAGCTGGAATATACCATCACATATCAGGTCAATACAAGTCCTACCACCCAACACAAAAAGACCACCCCAGTGACCAAAGACTGGAAGATACAAAAGTGCAGCAAAAAGTAAAAGTCAGGTCCAATGTAGCAAATGCAAAGAAAAAGGACACAATCGGAATACTTGTAAAAATCCTCATGTTCTACAACTTCTGATGTAATGTAATATTTGTAATTGCATAATAATAAAACTTTGTGTGTTGTATTTTTACTTTATATTAAAAGTACTCAGGTTTGCACATCTGTTTTAGTAGCTTCATATCACTGAGATTAATATATTATTCCTAGTGGAGTTTCTTAATAAAATAGATTTATTATTAACAGGACATTGTGACAAATTAATAATTCATTATAATTATTTACTTTGATAGCATGTATTAATTACTATTTAATTTCATCTGATATATTCTATTTTCGGAAATATGGAAAATTCTTGTAAAAAATATAGGTAAATCAGTTGTACATATATTTATTAAATACTTAATTAATATGTACTCAAAGAACGTGTAGTTCACTTATCAAAGCAAATTTAACTTTGCTTTTTGGAACATGATACCAAATTGAATTGGCCATTAAGTACATGTAAATTGTTTAAAATTGAACACAAAAATATATAATAAATTATTAATACTATGTAACCAAGTAACATACAGTTATGTAACAACACAAAAATATTAAACAAATTTACAAAAATATTCTAATAATTTGTTAAATATGTTCAATCACTTGTTGGCAAGGCCATATTAGAATCATATAATATAAATAGACAAATAAAACAAACTAATTAATCACAAAATAAAAAATTGAGATGGTATCCATCTCACATATATCATGTAACCAAACTCTATTTGAAACTATTCAAATATAAACAATACATACTTGATATATCTTTCCTACATTAATAGTAAAAGTCAAATATACTAGTATTCGGAATCAAATATTTAAAATATAAACCATTACCACTACACAACAAACAGTTTTTACCGACGCCAGATGTCGTTGGTACAACAGAAAATGGCGTCGGTAATTGATTTACCGATGCCATTACCGACGGCAATCCACCGTTGGAAAAACGCTCGTGAGACGCAATTACCGACGCCTCTATTTACCGACGCCATTTTTGGCGTTTTTAAATTAAAAATAAAAAATCTAAAAAAGTCAGGTCAGGACTCAGGCTAGTCACGTCCGGGCTCAAGCGGGTCACGTCCGGGCTCAGGCGGGTCAGGGGGGTCAGGTCCGAGCTCAGGCAGATCAGGCGGGTCAGGTCCAGGTCCGGGCTCAGGCGGGTCAAGTCCAGGTCCGGGCTCAGGCGGGTCAGGTCCGATCTTCATTCAATTTCAAATGGCTGAGTAAGATTTTGGTATATAACAATATAATATACTACTGTTTTTCCAATGTGGGATAGTGCAAAAAAATTTATCGACGCTATTTTGGCGTCGGTAAATACTGGCGTCGGTAAACAAGGTCGTTAATTGTGAAAAAAGAAAAAAAATAATAAAAAAATTATCAATGCCGAAATGGCGTCGGTAAGTGCATCGTAAATGGCATCGGTAAACGCCATCTTTAATTGTGAAAAAAAATTATAAAAAAATAAACATTAAGACGGCTTACGGCGTTGGTAATGGCGTCGGTACATCTGGCGCGAATAAGTCTGCGAACCGGCCATCGGCAATGGCGTCGGTAAATCAATTAAATAACGGGCGTCAGTAATGGCGTCGGTAAATTATAAATTTAACAACGACGGGTATGGGCGTCGGTAAAAACTATTTTTTTTGTAGTGTACACTAGTAATATGTACTTTATGTATTAGTTTAGGTAACCAAGCTATTAGGTAAACGTATCCACTGTAAAAAGTTATTAAGGTGATGATAGACGTAACCAAGCTATTAGTTAGACGTAACAAGCTATTAGTTAGACGTGACCAAGCTATTAGTTAGACGTAACCAAACTTTTAATTAGACGTAACCAAGCTATTAATTATACGTATCCAGGTAACCAAGCTACTAACATGATGGTAGATTTGTTTAATTCAATTATAATTGTTAAAAGGTTATGTAAAGAATCCAATGTAATTTTTTTTAAAAATATTAGAAGCTACTAAAGTATATGCATGTTAATATATTTTATATTTATATGTTGTTATCAATAATTTGAACCAAAAACCTAAATAAAAAAATCATATCTACTACATTGAATACTATTATGTGCAATGTAGTTACGTGTATAATACATTAGCAATATAGTTCCATGTAATTATTATAGAGTATTAAATAAAATATGGACAAGTTTGGTGTATATTTAATAACTTAGTTCACTTATACAACATTAAAAAATTAATCAAACATATATACCACAACTAGTACTATGGTTACTTGATATAAAATATTAGGATACGAAATATTTGGTATCCACTAACGCAGAGTTCCGTGCATTGGTATATTCTTATCATAATTCTGGTAACCGAAGCAACATAACAAAAACATCACAAAAGACTAACTGATATAATGAAATCTCTAACATAAGTGATCTCATCAAATTATGATATTAACCAAAGTAAACAAATAAGTACATTCGAGCCTCTCCCATATAATATTTGAGTATCAAACATACAACAAATTTTTAATAGAATAAATAATATAAATTCAATTAGTAGACATAATCAAATGAATACTGAAAATTACCACAATTAAAATTTTCATTCCAACAACTAGAAATTCAATTCCATATCAACTCAAACAAGATACCTTACATGTTAAACAATGGCCTTGCAACAATAAACTTAACTATTACAAACATATCTACCAGGATGTTCAATATCTCTCTCATAGCCAAATATCTCCTTGTTCCTAGCATGAATATACAAGTTAACACATAATTTCTTTCGATACGCATTCACAGGGAATCGCCCCAACATGTCCTCCATCTTTTCAAACATAAAATGTTCAGCCAAACCAATTGTGAAAACACCGTAATCACTACAAAAAAAAGAAAAAAAATTAAAAATATGAATACATAAACATACACAACAAATAATTATTATGAATATTTACTCACCACTCAACCTGCTCAGGTATCGACTTTGCAAAAAGAAATAAAAACTGATCATCCAGCCCATATTTGCTAAATAAATCACTACCATGGTCAAGATCACATCTTGTTTCCCAAAAATCACAACTTGCCAATATAATAGGCAAAGCCACAACATACGGTTGACACACACTCAATATTCTATCCTGCATGGCCTTACGACCTTGTTCAAGAGTATTGTATACCACCAAACACCGATGATGTACATCAAACACCAATAGAAACCAATGCCCAGGATTATCCATGTTTATAGGAAATAAAACATACTCAACTTCCACCCAGGGTGTGTTTAAAAACATCAAATACCCAAGAACATACTCTCGAATGTCTGTAACTCCTCTCAAAACATCTCTATCATTCCCCTTCTGACAATACTCATTGTACAAAGTGGTCAGCTTCACATGAAACCAAGAGCCAACATTTGTAACCTTGAAACGTACTTTGGAAGAATGTCGCACAAATTTTTGCAGATAGTAAAAAACAATGTTTATATGCTGAAATCGAAAATTTTTATCAATATAAGTCACACTCTATCATATTAATGAGTAGGAACAAAAGTACACAGAAGTGAAAATATTGTAATTTATATATGACATCATATTAAACAAAACTTACATCATCATCATATAAAACAAAACTTACATCATCATCCAGCCACTTGTTTGGTGTCAACAATGCATAAAACCACATTTTACTTACAATACTTGTATCACCAAATTTAAAAGGAGGATTAATGATGTCACTTGTTACAGAAAATTTGTATTTCCTATAAGAAAAATAAATATTCAGATATATCACTCCTTCACATATAACAAAAAATAAAAACAAAAATTACAATTTTCTCGAGCTGAAACCAATTTTGAACCATTCATCAAACAATAAAACTTCGCTTTGATCGGGCCATTGCATGCATTCGTCTGGAAATGCTGAAAGGCCCTTTCTTATGTCTTTAGGATACAACACCAAATCCTTGCACTCGGCCGAATTAAATTCCGTGGTGAACGGACTTCTCAAAGCAGCACTCTTCACACAAACACGTTTGCCTCTAGCAACATGCTTTCCCACACTCTGCTCCAACTCTTCAATGATTTTAATATCCTGAGTCGTAAAAACTATGTCATCAAAATGATTCATATCCTACTACCTGACCCCTCATGTAATTATATATCAACATATCAAAGTATCACTAAATTGCAAATAAAAATACACACTAATAATCAAGATACATCTGCATTAATAAATATTATACCAAACAAAAATGAAAATTTGTTCACACAAAATAAGCTAGTTCAAACCATTAGGAAATAGTATCTCATAACACAAAATTAAACATATTATTTAAACAAATACGACCATAATATGATATGAAACATTATAAAAGTTGTGCAATATAAAAAAAAAAAATCAAACTAATTGATAAAATTTCTTAAATTTAAGTATCAACCATGTAGTAAATATTAATCGTTAAACAAACAAAGTTCTATACAAAATCTATGCAAAAGTATATATAAAAAAATCAGGAATATGCATTATCATAAAACGATAAACGACCAAGTTAAATATAGTACACATTTAATTTAATTATTAAATATATTACAAATATACAAAAAACATTACATATTCAAATCCACACCAGCACCTATTTTTCCATAAACAGTTCCTACTGAGGTATCTAAAATACATTTCCTGGTAAACAGATATGTAACAAATAATAGTTAACTACATACACAATAAAACATATTAAAACAAGCTATTACATAACAGAACAATTTTTGTAAAAGAGTTGCAACATCAAAAGTTGCTATATCACAGAAATCTAACTTCTGCATATGTAATCATCCATAGAGAAATAATTCTTAAAATCATTAAATCCAAGTAACAAAGCCAACTAATGTAGGTAACAATTATTAAATTATGTGTCACCACATAAAATGCATGTAAAAATATATGTTATATAGCTAAAACAATAATTAAAAAAAACACAACCTCAAGATTCTACCACATTATCTAAATTTCACATCCAAGTAACCAAATATGTAAAAAATACAGTTAACAAATAAAATCTCATCAAACACAAATAAAATCTCATCAAACCTTCTGCAGAGGTTCAATTTCAATTGTTGCTTTCTCACAAAAACCTAAATTCTGCACCTGCACCATCCATGTACAAATATCTCTTCAAAGAGTAAAACCAAATAACAAAACATATATTGCATGTAAGTATTATTAGTTTTACCACATAAACTGAATGTAAAAACTATAAGATTTGTAAGTAAGAAAATAAAAAAACCAAAATATAACCTTTACACAATCCAAATCTCCACCATCATATAAGGATTCATGACTAAGAAGTTCAAATGAAGGAAACTCCCGCACCTTACGATCCTGAAATGGTGAACAAAAACAAATATTTGAATTTATGATTGAAAGATAAATAATTTCAAGCTACAAACACAATTTACCTTGGCACCAGAAACACCCACAACAGCATCAAGAACACGAACAGAAGTTGGATTTGAATTCCCTGGAGCAGCAGGTGCTTCGTTAATAAAATCATGATTAGAACTTTTAGACCTCTCACCACTGACAGGATCCACACCTTCATTTTCCAAAACTTCACCAAGAATATAATCAACTCTCCCACACTCCTTCTAATCTATAGCTTGACCACAAACCTCACCTTTCAACAAAATAGTCATTTATGTCAGAATCTTATCCTGCAAAACCCGCAACTGCTCCACAAAATCTTTCCTTAGATTCTCAATTGCTTCATTCACACTACTAATACTATCCTCCAAAGGCTTTATCCTATTTTCTACCATTTTTTTAAATTCTGGACTCTGAAAAGAGGCACCAACAAAAACCTTCTTTGACTTGGAACTAAAATTATGATCAACACCATCACCAACACTACTATTCTATAAAATTCTAAAACAGTCCAAAAATTTCATTTCATTCAATTCTTTCAAAGTTGGAGAAATAAAATGCACCCATTAACAAGATTAAAAAAAAAATAATCACTCATTAATAAAGCATACAATATACTCAATTGAAAAAAATCAACTACTAAAACTATCGATATACCTGGCCAGAATCAAACACAAAATCATTCAATTGCTCATTGGTTGGTCGCTTCCTAATTTCTTTCCACGACAAAATCCTCATATTTGAATCATCAGTTCGAGCACATATTCCACGATCCATCAAAGTATAATACTCTCATACAAAAAAAAAACTTGACAACAATAAGGAAACCCACACAACTTTTATAATTTTGTGTACCTATTCTTAAACATATTATATTCCACATAAACATTCTTCGACCTCCTAACCAAACCTTTAACAGCAACAAACAAAGACCTTACAGTCATATCATAACAAATTTTTCCTCACTGAAGCGCATTTAAATCACCTATAGCAGCATAAACCAACAACCCTCTATCCACAAAACGAGGCGGCGCAGAAGCTAATACAAAACTAAATAACATATAAATGACTGACAACCTCACAGCCTCCTCATCATCAACAAAAGCAACACCCTTGAAAACAGAGTCGATTAAAGCACGTGTAGTACGGGAGTACTTAAAATACTTGTCAATGAACACACTTTCATACCCGAAAAATCAGAAACGTCAACATTACCAACACCATTCGATCCAGTTATTAAACAAAATTCAGGTAATCCAAAACGTACACATTTTTCAAACCAAATTTTCCCATAATCCCTTTGATAAATTTTCCTAATTAATACTTGATGTATAATTTGAGAATACATCTTTGGCTGATCAAAATTAAGAAACTGTGAAAATGGAGTATGCATGAACATATCTCGTTGTGTATCAGTTAATTTCTGCAATTGTTTCAGGAACTTTAAAATCATTCCAATAATTCGCCTTTCCATGAAAGATACGATTGTTCTCGTCATAATAAAAAGACCACATCTACAAAAAATTACAAAATATGCATATTAATAAAAGTTTACAAGTGAAATAAACTGTTAGAATAAAAAATTTAAAGAACTAAATAATAAGTTAGAAGCAGAATACATAATTAATATGCAAATAAATCTAGCACTGCAAGTTCATTTTTGTACAAAAATGATAATTACACTAATGGTACTTACTAATCTGAATTAAAACTATCAAAACACAAAACAAATCCAATAATTAAAAAAGCAGTAACTATTTGAATACTGAAAATGAAGAAACCACACATATAGAACTACTCTAACACAAAATATCATTGCATGCAAGTAATACTCTGATATAAAACATCAAAACTAACAAAAAGTTTCACCAGAAAATACTTTTTACCAGTAAGCAAAAATAAATGAAATAAATGACAAATATTCACAACAATTCGGCAAAAAATTAAACTAACCTTCAAAAACTTGAACAAACATAAATACTTGCATCTCCAACATTCTCATTATCTTTCTTCACTTCAATGACAACTTTACCTTTACTTTTCTCACTCGATACCTAGAAATCAGAATCAACATCCTTCTTCAAAATATCAACTTCAGGACTATCAGATTCTTCAAATATTCTAATGTTACTCCTACATCTCTTCTTTAAATCTAACTGAACCGAACTGAAATCCCTCAATTTTTTCTTCATACACCTAGTACAACGACTAGATTCAGTCGCATCAACAAAGATCTTATGCTTTTTGAGCCGCGACAATTCCTTACGAAAAACCAACTCTTTCATCCTCAATTGCGTAAAAACCAAAAAGGAGAATAACGCTAAAACCCTATTATAAACGGAATATGACAGTAAGAGAGGCAGATCCTATAAGAACGATAAGAAGAGATCGGAAAGAGGAGAAAGGAGGCGGTAACCCTACAAAAAAGAGGGGGAGACGAGAAACTGGATGAAAAATGATATAAAAGGTAAAAATATAAACCCTGATATAATACTAAAATAATACTAAAATATAGCCCGTCGAAACTCGACGGATAATCATTTTACACTGTAATTTGTAAGTAAAAACCAAAAAATAATTTAATAATTTGTTATGTTTCAGCCACTTGCAATTGTACCACAGCGGAACACACCAATAAATAGGTATAATGAGTGTGTGATTCAGCCACCCGAACTTCTTTAGAGTTTATGTACTTGCACTCGTTATAAACCTAATTGAAAGATGATTTTACTACTTATTTCAGTTCAAAACTCATATAGTAACAATGAAACAATGAAAATATGGTACAAATATTCAAACTTGTTTAAAATCTTTATACACATATTCATCAAACTCGATTAAAATATGACTTTATTACAGTTTATATCCCAGGCCCTATATAATATCCGCTAATTACTCAACATATTTAGATTTATATAATTTAAATAAGTAAAATGTTGCTATAGTAATTGGTTAATCCATCTCAATGTAAACTCAAACATTATAAAGTAAAGGTTAAGAATAAATATTATAAATGACAAAAGATTAAAAGTTAATTCCTAATATAATTTTGGAATTATACAATTTTCAAAACCCTTTACAATTTTATATACGTATACTTTGATGTGGGATTCAAGATTTTAGATAAATAATAAAAAAAACTTCATGTAGGAGAGAGTGTTACCGTGGTAATTCGAATCCATATTTCTATAACATACTTTATATATTAAAAAAATATAAAAGTATAAAACTAATATTTATGCATTTTTTAATTAGATATTAAAAAATAAATATGTACATATTTGGACCAATGAGGTTTAATTATTAATTTACCAAATTTAATTTTCTAATAAGAATAAAATAATTCATTTGGTCAACTCAACAGATGACCAGATTAACGTGGTGGTGTAAAATAATTATGGCTAAAATACATGTTTATGTTAAATATTTATTTAGTTATTCATTGAGTGTAGTGATTTAAAATCAAGATGAGATAAAAGTTTTAAATAAATAAGAATCTAGAATATAAAAAATACCACATGTGAGACAGTTAACGTGGTGCTCCGGATCCATAACGCTATTATATATATGGATAATAAAATTATATTTTTTAATCAAATTTATTAATGCAAAAAACTCGCCAATTATATTTATTAGTTAGCCTCAGCCATTCGGAATTCCTCACAGCGGCGGAACACAACGAAAAACTAAAAAGATGAGGCAAGAATTCAGCCACTCGAACCCGTTTATAATTTATATAACCGTACTCATCCGACATATGATTTAAAGGTGAATTTACTACGCGTTTTCATCCCAAAACCATATAGTGATACCCGAAACAATACAGCTAGGGTTCAGCCATTTGAAACCCATTTATATATTATATATATATAACCGTCTTAAACTCATTAAAAAATAATTTTAGCACATATTCCCCTCGCAAATCTATATAGCTATATGTACTAATTTCCCAAATATACTACAATATATAAAACCTAAATAATTAAATTTAAGTTGTTATAATACTGATTGTTACGTCTCACTTCAAAAAATTCAAATTTGCTCAAATTGTTATATGTTGATACACAAATTAAGTTAAACATCAATAAGTTAGCCAAAATAATTTTTAATTAATATAATATTTATTTGGCCAACTTAATAATTGGTCAAATTTGGCCAACTAAATAATATTGAAGTTCTATTTTAAATCGAACCCGTTTATAATTTATATAACCGTACTCATCCGACATACGACTTAAAGGTGAATTTACTACGCGTTTTCATCCCAAGACCATATAGTGATACCCGAAACAATACAGCTAGGGTTCAGCCATTTGAAACCCATTTATATATTATATACATATAACCGTCTTAAACTCATTAAAAAATAATTTTAGCACATATTCCCCTCGCAAATCTATATAGCTATATGTACTAATTTCCCAAATCTACTACAATATATAAAATCTAAATAATTAAATTTAAGTTGTTATAATACTGATTGTTACGTCTCACTTCAAAAAATTCAAATTTGCTCAAATTGTTATATGTTGATACACAAATTAAGTTAAACGTCAATAAGTTAGCCAAAATAATTTTTAATTAATATAATATTTATTTGGCCAACTTAATAATTGGTCAAATTTGGCCAACTAAATAATATTGAAGTTCTATTTTAAATCGAACCCGTTTATAATTTATATAACCGTACTCATCCTACATATGACTTAAAGGTGAATTTACTACGCGTTTTCATCCCAAAACCATATAGTGATACCCAAAACAATACAGCTAGGGTTCAGCCATTTGAAACCCATTTATATATTATATACATATAACCGTCTTAAACTCATTAAAAAATAATTTTAGCACATATTCCCCTCGCAAATCTATATAGCTATATGTACTAATTTCCCAAATCTACTACAATATATAAAATCTAAATAATTAAATTTAAGTTGTTATAATACTGATTGTTACGTCTCACTTCAAAAAATTCAAATTTGCTCAAATTGTTATATGTTGATACACAAATTAAGTTAAACATCAATAAGTTAGCCAAAATAAATTTTAATTAATATAATAGTTATTTGGCCAACTTAATAATTGGTCAAATTTGGCCAACTAAATAATATCGAAGTTCTATTTTAAATCGAACCCGTTTATAATTTATATAACCGTACTCATCCTACATATGACTTAAAGGTGAATTTACTACGCGTTTTCATCCCAAAACCATATAGTGATACCCGAAACAATACAGCTAGGGTTCAGCCATTTGAAACCCATTTATATATTATATACATATAACCGTCTTAAACTCATTAAAAAATAATTTTAACACATATTCCCCTCGCAAATCTATATAGCTATATGTACTAATTTCCCAAATCTACTACAATATATAAAATCTAAATAATTAAATTTAAGTTGTTATAATACTGATTGTTACGTCTCACTTCAAAAAATTCAAATTTGCTCAAATTGTTATATGTTGATACACAAATTAAGTTAAACGTCAATAAGTTAGCCAAAATAATTTTTAATTAATATAATATTTATTTGGCCAACTTAATAATTGGTCAAATTTGGCCAACTAAATAATATTGAAGTTCTATTTTAAATCGAACCCGTTTATAATTTATATAACCGTACTCATCCGACATACGACTTAAAGGTGAATTTACTACGCGTTTTCATCCCAAGACCATATAGTGATACCTAAACAATACAACAGGGTTCACCATTTGAAACCCATTTATATATTATATACATATAACCGTCTTAAACTCATTAAAAAATAATTTTAGCACATATTCCCCTCGCAAATCTATATAGCTATATGTATTAATTTCCCAAATCTACTACAATATATAAAATCTAAATAATTAAATTTAAGTTGTTATAATACTGATTGTTACGTCTCACTTCAAAAAATTCAAATTTGCTCAAATTGTTATATGTTGATACACAAATTAAGTTAAACGTCAATAAGTTAGCCAAAATAATTTTTAATTAATATAATATTTATTTGGCCAACTTAATAATTGGTCAAATTTGGCTAACTAAATAATATTGAAGTTCTATTTTAAATCGATGTGGAATTGAAGACACTGAATTCTATTTATTTAGGTTGTCTATCAGTTAAGTACTATTTTAAATCGATGTGGGATTCAAGATTTTATATAAATAAGAATACAAAATTAAGGTACCATTTTAAATTGAGGTGGGATTCAAGATTTTAGATAAATAGGAATCCAAAATTAATAAAATGACACGTAGGAAAGAGAATTAATCTAATACTTAAAATCTGTAATGCTATTATATATAGATAGATAATAAAAAAATAATGATATAATTAAACCACTTAATTACGGTAGAGTTGTAAATATAACAGGTGTATGTCATTTGTGTGTGTAATATATTCCCCCAATGTACTAGGAGATGTAATTTTCCCAACAATATTACAATTTTGGTCCAAATGAGTGAGATGGCCCAAAGCTAACATTGCAGAAGCCCAAGCCCACTGTCTCACTTATTCCTTGGCAGCTCGTTGTTTGACGCGGTGTTACTAACCCGACTTCAAAAGACACGGATCTTCTCTTTTTTACTCTCAGCCATCCATTCTCTGCTCATAAGGATTCTGGCTTTAGGGTTGGCGTCATTTTCTCATTCGCCTTTTTTCTCAAAGTTCTCTTCTCTCACTCATCCTCCCATTGCTATTGTCTTGCTCTGTCGGTTCCGATTCTTCTGTGATTGCCTTCGTTCATCATTGCATCCAATCTTTACTCCTCTATATAAATATGGAGAGTCTGTGTGTGGATAGCAGAGAAGAGTGAGAGAAGGCCAGTTCAGATCTTGAGAGGTCTTAAGAGTTCCTTCTTCGTGAGATTGAGTGCTAAGGTTTCGTATACCGAAGGGTTATGGGCTAGTGGCTTTCGGGTCCTTTGTAGCTCTAGGTGTTCCATATGTGGATTGGAATTTGGAGGATTGAGCCGACACTCATTTGTGCATCTTATCACTATCACTTTGATATATTTGTGGTTTGATTTATTTATTGCAATTTACTTTTTTCTGTAGACTTTTATTTCTGTTCTTGCTCAGCTTTATTACTCTGGTATTTACAAGAAAAAGTAATGACGTTGTTTATTAGAATTGGCTATTCATTCTCTGAGATAAATGCGTCATCGTGAATTTAAAAAAAAAAAAATGATTGATACCTACATGCCAAACTCATTATTTGTCTGTTAAAACAATCAAATTTTATTTTGACAATTAAATCTGTGTTTTCTTTTTTCTAACTAATTGCTAGACAATCAATTTTTTCTACTTTATTTATGACTATTTTACCTTTATGTGTTATAAAATCAACACGACCAAAAAAACTGAAAATGTAGATTTTGAATCTGTTTTTTTTCAAAAAGATTACAATGTTTGATTTTTTTTTTCTATTTTTCTTGGACGTATGACCAAATTATGTGCGACGAGAATATGATTGTTGAGAGGACGAGTGATAAGGGTAGTTTTGTTATTTGATAAGGTAAATTACTTGCGCGGGTAATATTATCAATGACAGTAGATTGTGAGAAATTTTCAGCAATGTGGAAGATTAAAGCATAATTTTCATGGTTGTATTTCTGTTTTGTTTGTTATGATTTTAGTTTGAGAATGATTTGTGGGTCCTTATAACTTGGTTGATCATTTTTTGTGTTTGTGTTTGAACTAGTGGTTTGAGTTTAACAACTTTAATTGGATGGATATGTGATTGTTGTTTGTATGTTTCACTATGATTATCACGATAAGTAATATGATTACCGAGGTAAGTAATGGTATTATCAACATAGGTAATAATATTATCTGAATAACTAATCTTTTAAAATACTATTGTGGAGTTGTGGTAGAGATCAATTACTTGGGTGATGTTTTAGAAAGTGAATAAAATGTTGAATATTAGTATCTATTACTTGTGAGATAGTAATTTTAGAGAGAGAAATGAGATAGAGAGGAGGGACTAAAGGATTGAATGTTCGTACCAATTACCTAACATGATAATTTTGGAGGCAGGGAGGGGGGTGGAATAAAAAGTTGCATGTACCGATTATTTAGAGTTGTAATTGTAAAGTGAGAAATTGGCTAAAAAATGGGGGAATAAAATATTGAATGTTGGTATTAATTATTTGGTGTGATAATTCTATAGAGAGAAAATGTAGACAAAGATGGAATAGTAAAAAATTGATTGTTGACACCGATTACTTGGGGTGATAATTCTAGAGAGAGAAAGTGAGCAGAGAGGAGAAGTAAAACATTGAATGTTGAGGTGGTAATTCTAGAGTGAAAAAATGTGTAGAGAAATATGGGGAGTACAAAGTTAGATATTAGTACTGCGTTACTTGAGGTGGTAATTCTAGAGTGAGAAAGTGTGTAGAGAGAGGAGGAAGTAAAGAGTTGAATACTGATACCGATTACTTGGACTGATAATTTTAGTGAGAGAAAGTGGTAGAGAGATAGATATTGAATGTTGGTAAAGATTATTTTGGGATGGTAATTCTAAAAAGAGAGTGGGTAGAAAAACACGCGAGTAAAATATTGAATGTTGATATCGATTACTCGAGTTGATAATTCTAGAGTGAGAAAATTGGTAGAGAAATGGAGAGTAAAAAATTGAATGTTACTTGAGGTGGTAATTTTTAAGGCGTACTTTAGTCTTAGTATGTAAAATATGAGTTAATGGCCAAAAAATTACTCATATTACTAATCAATGTTTATTATAAGTTGTAATTATTAGTCAATCTCCCATTAACAAACTATCCTTCATATTCCACTTGATTAAAAAAGATATTATCTTCCAATATTACACATAACCTATCAATCTAATACAAACAATCCTTAATCTTAAGACTTAATTTTAGGGACATCTGTGTCAACAATTATCATCTTGATACACATTGTGAGAATAAATAAAAAAAATTATGTGTCACTCTGGACGAATGCGGAGGACGCTGCATTCTCGAGAAACTAATGAGTTAGTGGTTTATACCAAACTACAATAAGGGTTATTGAATCTTAATATGTGAGTCGAGTTTTGTGATTTTGGAGCATACCAACTGTGGCATGACCGCCTTGGTCACCCTGGACGCAACATGATGATTCGTATTTTGAAACACATGGTCATTCATTAAGTCTGGAAAATGATTGGAAGCACCACTCGACATGGGTATTGCCATGAGTGTGTGTGATACATCACCGGGTTTGGAGATTATGCGCCCTGATGAGGTTGCCGACACATCTTCTGAAAGTCACGAGGCTTCCAGGATATCTCTGGTGCCCATAAATCATTTTAAAAAGCATGTTCACTAGCAAAGTTAATACCTTCTCCATCCTTTGCTTAAGACTCAGCACAAGACATTCGCTTTTTAAAAATAATTCAACGGGGTATTTATGGATTTATTCAGCCATAGTGCGGACCATTCAGATATTTTATGGTTTTGATTGATGCATCAACGCAATGGACACAAGTCGCTTTGATATCTACAAGAAACACTGCATTTTCTAAGCTCCTAGCACAAATCATCAAGTTACAGCCAAACCATCATGACTTTCCGATCTCGTCATTAATATTGGACAATGTTGGTGACTTCAGGTTGAAGTATTTAGACGAATATTGCATGTCGATTGAGATTAAAGTTGAACATGTCGTTCCTTATATTTCATTCACATAATGGCCTTGCTGAGGCAATGATTAAGATGCTATAGCTTACGCCCCAGCATTAGTATTGAGCAATGATTTTTCGATTTCTTCCTGGGGTTATGCAAATTTGCATGTATCTATACTTGATCGCTTTCGATCCACAATCAACCGTTTAGTGCATACCAGTTGTATCTGGATATGAGCTTGATATTTCACACTTAGACAATTTTATTGCACAATATATGTGCTAATTAAGCCTCCACAGTGTACTAAAATGGGTCTGAAAGATGATTATGTATATATGTTGCCTATAAGTTGCCTAAAATTATCCACTACTTGGAACCTTTGACAGGAGATCTGTTTACTGCAAGATTTCCAGACTGTCACTTTGATAAGACAAACTTCCCGTTGTTAGGGAGATGCACGAGTTGAACGGTACGGGTAGAACATCAGGAAATTGCTCCCTCTTTGTGTTATAATGATCCATGCACTTCTCAATTTGAGCTGGAAGTGCAACATTAGTGACCGTTGTTTCGTACATTTTAACGTACGCAATACCCATCACCCAACGTAAGTAATCCAACATTGACCTACTTTGATTTTCAATACAGAACTCAGTTATGGACGTAGCATTCATCAACTTAAGTATGTAACACACTCATAACATACGTAATTACACCATATTAACGTACGTAGTGTGTAGTCCAGAGGACACGACTTTTGGCATCAGATATCCTGACATGCGCTGTGTTCCGCCTTCAACGTAAGCAAGTGTTAACGTACATAATGCTCGACCTTTAGCATAATTTAACTTCTCATTTACTCGATTGTCGGCACCCACGCCGAAAGTGCCCGAGTCCCACCTACCAAAAGCAACCCACGAGGTCGAGATTCCTTTTGACCGTTCCAACCTTATATACGTAAGTGACCATGCTCGTACGTCAACTTACCAAGTTAATGTATATAAGTTGCCACCTTAACGTACATAACACTTGAGAAGATGTGTCACTAAGCCACATTTCAACTGCCCCTGTTCGTCGAATAGACATACTGAATACGTATACTTGTTCCAATAATATTCTCATATGATATACTGATATACAATATCCTCAAATGCAATTGTCGACCAACTAAGACAATTATATCAGTACAACTAATCTAAATCCTCAAATTATTTTATCCATATACTAAGGTATCATAGTGTCCAATTCATCTCGGGTAAAATAACGTGACAAATTCACAGTGAAAGTTCAGGATATTACAGATTGTCCGAGCTCAGCAAGTGATTGCGCATCAGAATGAGTGGTTGTGTAAACTTCAAGGGAGTAACTTCACATGATTTCGGCATTTGTAGTTGTAACACCCCCAAGACATTCAGGGCATATTACAGCGCTGTGGACCCCACACTGTGGAATCCACCAGGCTAACGTACCAAACAAGACATTCGACAACGACAAACCATCATAAATAAAATGACAAGCTAAATAAAAGACTATAACCGACAAATAAAATTCTGACATCAAATCCATTTTCCCAAAACGGGAACACAACATTAACAAATTCAAATCGGAAGTACTCGAGTACTTAAACAAATTTTATAATACAGAATCCCAAAATCAGACATCAATAATAATTGACAGACAGGACACCAATAATCAACTTCTGGACAATATCATGCTTGCCCATCATCCTCATACGGCTCGGGTGCTCGCTTGTCCCCACAATCAATACCTGAAATACAAAAAGTATTTCCCCCATTTAAGGGGTTAGCGACAACTGCTAGTGCAAGTACAATCCATTTGAACTACATTCTAATCAGATGAATATATGCACCAAAATCATTTTAGAAAACATTTTATATTCCGGAATATTTACAATGCACAAGCACAAAACACATTTTCTCTAACCAAAACAATTCAAAGTTAACCTTGGTACGTGACTCACGGCCACCGTACCCCGCAGAGCCCCGTCGGACATCCCTGGGTGGTTAACCACAGTTCGCGATACGAAACTCACGGCAACGTATCCCTAGAGGCCCCATCGGACCGTCCCTAGGTAAACATACACATATCCATCCACAACAACCACAATACAGCCATAATTCAAATACTAGAACATGTAAACAAATGTAAAGTACTTGCCTTTGTGACATCTTCGAAGAATCGGAAGTGAAAAACGACTACGGATGATCCGAGTGGAAGACGACGGTTCCTAACGAAGAATTAACATAACTCAGTCCCAACGGACATCAATAAACGAAAGGAATACTCCCATAACCCCGATTACAATTCACGACAATAGACGTTCAATCGATACGGGCGAGGGTTTACGCAAAATCTCCCCGTATTGATAATTCATGGATTAAAATCAAGGAAATTGGATTGGGAATCATCCAATAACAACAATCGGTAAGAAGTTTCGCAACATACATGAACAATTCGGAATCAATCACGAAAAACCCGAAAACCCCCCAATTTATACAAGTTAGGGTTCATGAAGAAAATACCTCGGATTCGGATGATGGAGAATGATTATGCTGATGGTGATATGCTACTACGATTCTATGGTGATGGAACACGAAAAATTCTTCGATCAAAACTGAAGGAATCGCCTCTGCAGTCGCCCCGTGAAGAAAAACGAAAGAGAGGATAGAAAATGAGGTCTTGGACCTCTGCCATTGCTTTAAAGCAGTATTTATTCTGATAAATAACAGGGGACACTTACGGCCGTAACATGGACAACTTACGGCCGTAACCACGGGTGTTACGGCCGTAGCAGGTGTTACGGCCGTAACACCCTGCTGAAAGAAGATCTTGGCATTTCTTGTCCAAACGATTCGAACGACCGAACCGGACCTGCTATCGAACCAAAAATACGACTACGAAGAATATTCGATGACGAGTCTAACCATCACAAGAAAACATCAATCTGACTACCCGGGAATCCGAAATACGACAACGAGTATGAAATTCCCTAAACTTATAGGAAATTACGAAAATGGCCCAAGTGCCCGAAAATAACGAAACGACGTCGGATTTACAAACCGAAAGTTTCAACATGACCAACTCAACCATACGAACTGGTACAAGCCAAGAAACAACGAAAACGAACGAGTTTTACGAGAATCGAACGTTCATACGGCAAAACATGTCATAAAATGAAATTACGTGAAAACATCATCAAAACTCGTCCAAATGGAAAAACTCCAAGAACAAAGTAGATTCGAAATGTCGAAACGGTTACAAGCGAGTCGATAAAAATAGACATACACCAAAAATGGAAACTGCTAAAAATGGAAAATTACGGATATTACATTCTCCCCCTCTAAAATAAAGTTTCGTCCCGAAACTTAAGAATCAAAAAGTTCGGGATGCCTCGAACGCATATCCTCCTCTAACTCCCACGTCGCTTTTTCTACTCCGAGCCTCGACCATTGCACCTTAACCAAAGGAATGGTTTTGTGCCTTAACTGTTTGTCTCGACGCTCCAAAATCTTAACGGGCCTCTCCTCAAACGTAACATCCTTCTCGATCTCCACGTCTCCAAAATCAATAATGTGGGATGGGTCCGGAACATACTTCCTCATCTGGGAGACGTGAAATACGCTATGAACATGACTCAACGACGGAGGCAAAGCTAAACGATATGCCAACTCACCGACTCTCTCCAATATCTCGAAGGGCCCAATATACCTCGGACTGAGCTTCCCCTTTTTCCCAAAACGGAAAACTCCCTTCGTCGGGGATACCCTCAACAGAACATGATCTCCCACCTCGAACTCCAAAGGTCGATGCCTAACATCCGCATAAGACTTTTGTCGACTCTGAGTAGCCAACATTCTCTTTCTAATCAATTCAACTTTCTCCCTCGTCTCTAACACAAGGTCTGGCTCGGTACCAACTAGATCGGACGGCTCGTCCCAACATATCGGCGATCGGCAACGTCGTCCATAAAGTGCCTCATACGGTGCCATCTTAATCGACGCGTGCCAGCTATTATTATAAGTAAACTCAATTAAGGCCAAATGCTCCTCCCAGTCACTACTCCAATCTAACGCGCATGCGCGCAACAAATCCTCGAACGTCTGAATGGTACGTTCGGACTGCCCATCAGTCTGGGGATGGAACGAAGTGCTCAAACGTAACTGTGTCCCCAATGCCTTATGCACCGCCTGCCAAAAATGCGATACAAATCGGCTATCTCTGTCTGAAATAATGGTCCTCGGCGTACCATGAAGCCTCATTATCTGTGCGATAAAAATACGAGCCAACTTTTCTGGACCCCAAGTATCCTTGATGCCCAGAAAATGTGCCGACTTAGTCAGTCGGTCTACAATCACCCACACCATATTCATACCAGCCTTCGTCCTCGGCAAACCCGTGACAAAATCCATAGAGATATCCTCCCACTTCCACTATGGGACGGGAAGTGGTTTCAATAACCCGGCTGGCCGCTGATGCTCAATCTTGACTTGCTGACAAGTCAAACACTTAGCTACAAACTGAATTACCTCCTTCTTCATATCGTTCCACCAGAAATTTTTCCTCAGATCTTTATACATTTTACTCGAGCCCGGATGGACTGAGTAAGGTGACGCATGGGCCTCTCACATAATACTCTGTCTCAATCCCGAGTCGTTCGGAACACACAACCGACCTCGGAATCTCAACACTCCGTCCTCATGAATAACAAATCCCGGGGCTTTCCCCTTTCCTACACTCTCTCGAAGCTGAATACACATCGGGTCCTCCAACTGTCCCGATTTAATATCATCGACCAGAGATGAAGAAATATCAAGAGTACGCAACTGCCCGGAACTCTCTGGTAGTACAACCTCAATGCTCAACCTCATAAACTCTCGCTGAAGTCCCGACTGGGCCGTAAGTAGCTCAAGCGCCCGAAGCGCTACCGATTTCCGGCTCAAGGCATCTGCCACCACATTTTCCTTACCCGGATGATATAGAATCTCGAGGTCGTAGTCCTTAATCAACTCCAACCATCTCCTCTGTCTCATATTAAGCTCTTTCTGGGTGAAAATGTACTTTCGGCTCTTGTAAATCTGACACGACGAGCCATACAAGTAATGACGCCAAATCTTCAACGCAAATACAACTGCGGCCAACTCAAGATCGTGCGTAGGGTAATTCAACTCATACAGTTTCAACTGACGGGAAGCATAGGCAATCGTCCTCCCGTGCTGCATAAGTACACATCCGAGCCCTTGGCCCGAAGCATCACTGAAAACTGAGAAACCCTCATTACCACTCGGTAAGGCCAAAACAGGAGCAGTCATCAACCGCTTCTTCAACTCCTCAAAACTATTCTGCCTCTCATCGGTCCACACAAACTTCTCTGACTTCTGTAATAACTGAGTCAGCGGTCGGGCGAGCTTAGAGAACCCCTCGACGAATCTACGGTAATACCCGGCTAATCCCAGAAAACTGCGGACCTCCTTCACGTTCTTGGGCGGCGCCCAATCCAACACTGCCTCCACCTTATGTGGGTCCACACGAACACCCTCGGCCGAGATCACATGATCGAGAAACATAACCTCCCGTAACCAAAACTCACACTTTAAGAACTTCACAAAAAGATGCTGAGCTCTCAAAATGTCTAACACGATATGCAAATGACGGGCGTGCTCCTCCTCGCTCCTCGAGTAAATCAGGATGTCGTCGATAAAAACGACTACACACTTATCGAGGTACTCGATAAAGACTTTGTTCATAAGCTGCATGAACACGGCTGGTGCGTTGGTTAGCCCAAAAGGCATAACCACAAACTCGTAGTGACCGTATCTCGTCCGAAAGGATGTCTTCGGAATATCGGTATCCTTCACTCGGAGCTGATAATACCCCGATCTCAAATCAATCTTCGAAAACACGGTTGCCCCTTGCAACTAGTCAAACAAGTCATCAATCCTCAGGAGCGGATACTTGTTTTTGATGGTCACTTTGTTCAACTCTCGGTAGTCGATACACAAACAAAGTGACCCGTCCTTCTTCTTCACAAACAGGACCGGTGCGTCCCAAGGTGAAGCGCTCGGTCGAATATACCCCATGTCTAGCAACTCTCCCAACTGTTTCTTCAACTCAAGCATCTCGGCAGGCGCCATACGGTATGGCGTCTTAGAAATCGGGGCTGCCCCCGGCTCTAAGTCGACGGTAAACTCAACCTCTCGGTCCGGCGGCAAACCCGACAACTCGTCTGGAAAAACGTCAGGATACTCACATACTACCGGAATAGACGAGAGTTCGACTCCCCCTTCCTCCGATCTCAAAGCGTAACACCAATAGCCCGTGCAACCTCCTCGAAGCAGTCTCACGGCCCTCAAGGCGCTGATCAGTAACCTCTGGCTACTCCGCTTACGCCCCACAAAAGAATGCTCGGTACCGTCAAAGGCTAACATCGAAATGGTTCTCGTTCTGTAATTCATGATCGCCCCATGACGGTCCAGCCAATCCTCACCGAGAATCAAATCCTCATCTCTAATATCTACCGCAATCAGATTAGAAGGCCAAACCCTCCCCGCGATACTCACTGGAAAATCTCTAACCTCACGATCCCCCACGATGCTATCCCCACTAGGAAGTTTAACAACAAAAGGCTCACAAGCAACAAGGCAATCAACATACAGACGACGCACACAATCCATAGATATAAAAGAATGCGTAGCACCAGAATCGAACAATACGGAAACAGGATGATCAAGGATGTGGACGGTACCTGTAGCCACCGTCGCGTCAGGATCTCCTGCTCGTCTCATCTCATACACTCGGGCGGAGCACCCGCACTAGAAGCTCCCCTCTAGAAGGCCGCCCACGTCCTCGACCTCTGCAAAACTCTGCTGGGCCGAGGAACCGTCGATGCACTGATTCACACTCGGCTCTCCCGCAGCTGGGGCTGATATCTGAGTAACTGGAGTTCGAGCCGCATCCGTACAAAACTTAGCACGATGACCCATCCGACCACAAGCAAGACACTGAATCGGAGGCCTATCACACTCACTCATTATGTGGCCCGGGCGACTACAGTTGAAGCACGTAGGACCACGGACGGAACCAGTAGGAGCAGACCTAGAACCGTTTCCTCTCCCAATTGATGGCGACTGACTCCCAAAGACTCGCGAACCTGACTGAGCCTTCGGATACCCTCCTGACTTGCCTCCCGAAAACTGACCGGAGGTCTTCTGCTTCTTTCCTTCGGTTGCCGTCTCTGTCGCAGAAAACGACATCTCATAAGCCATCGCTTTATTCTGATATTCTTTCAAAGTCGTGCACCCCAGACCAGACATGTAGTGGCGCACCCTCGGTTTCATCCGCATATCAAAGTGGTGGATCTTATCAAGTTCATCTCGGACTTGGTTCCTCACATAATGCATCTGTTGATTGTAGTCTTTGATAGCTTGAGAAATAGGAACATCTTGGGGCTTAGCCTCAAAGAAGGCTCGGATCCTCCCCTCTTTCACTGGCCATGGACAGAATTCATCTTCCATCAAATCCCGAAACTCTGCCCACGTAGCTGCCCGGTCGCGCGGTTTCACCATTTGCCACCACGTTGCTGCCTCTTTGGCGAGGAAGTACTGAGCGATGGGTACCTTCCTCTCCTCAGAGCAGTTAGCAGCCTCGAATACCTTCTCCATCTCAAATAGCCAGTTCTCCAAACCAGAGGGGTCGGAAGCACCATCAAACTGCGGAGGACGCATACGAATCACGTCCTGAAGTAACTTATCATTGCCGGATCCAGTAGGCGGAACCGGGTTGGCATTAGCTTGGCCGACTAGAACGGCCTGAGTCAGTAGCGTCATCTGGTTCGCTACCTGCTGTAAAATGTTGGCCACTCCAACATTCTCATGTGCATTACCGGAACTAGCAGACTGGTCCTGCTGACCTCTGGAACTAGGGGGAATACTGTTCGACAAAGAGGGCATCGCCGAATCAGTTCCTGAGTGATCGGACATGGCCGCCCCACCGGCTGCGCCACGTCCCCTACCGCGTCCGCGACCGCATCCGCGTCCTCTACCAGCAGGAATTCTGAAGAAGTAATGGGTAAGTACAATTCAAACGCAAAACGCAACAAGATACTAAGACAGGAATAGAACAAAACGGTGAAACGAGTCAAGTTAGGAAAAACTTACGAGCACCGGCGTACTGAGATGATGGCATAGCAGTGATACTGTCCCAAAAACGACACTTAACTAGACCCAAATAACCGACAGTCTAGGTATCCATAAACCTAAGCTCTGATACCATATTCTGTAACACCCCCAAGACATTCAGGGCATATTACAGCGCTGTGGACCCCACACTGTGGAATCCACCAGGCTAACGTACCAAACAAGACATTCGACAACGACAAACCATCATAAATAAAACGACAAGCTAAATAAAAGACTATAACCGACAAATAAAATTCTGACATCAAATCCATTTTCCCAAAACGGGAACACAACATTAACAAATTCAAATCGGAAGTACTCGAGTACTTAAACAAATTTTATAATACAGAATCCCAAAATCAGACATCAATAATAATTGACAGACAGGACACCAATAATCAACTTCTGGACAATATCATGCTTGCCCATCATCCTCATACGGCTCGGGTGCTCGCTTGTCCCCACAATCAATACATGAAATACAAAAAGTATTTCCCCCATTTAAGGGGTTAGCGACAACTGCTAGTGCAAGTACAATCCATTTGAACTACATTCTAATCAGATGAATATATGCACCAAAATCATTTTAGAAAACATTTTATATTCCGGAATATTTACGATGCACAAGCACAAAACACATTTTCTCCAACCAAAAAAATTCAAAGTTAACCTTGGTACGTGACTCATGGCCACCGTACCCCGCAGAGCCCCGTCGGACATCCCTGGGTGGTTAACCACAGTTCGCGATACGAAACTCATGGCAACGTATCCCTAGAGGCCCCGTCGGACCGTCCCTAGGTGAACATACACATATCCACCCACAACAACCACAATACAGCCATAATTCAAATACTAGAACATGTAAACAAATGTAAAGTACTTGCCTTTGTGACATCTTCGAAGAATCGGAAGTGAAAAACGACTACGGATGATCCGAGTGGAAGACGACGGTTCCTAACGAAGAATTAACATAACTCAGTCCCAACGGACATCAATAAACGAAAGGAATACTCCCATAACCCCGATTACAATTCACGACAATGACGCGTCAATCGATACGGTGAGGGTTTACGCAAAATCTCCCGTATTGATAATTCACGGATTAAAATCAAGGAAATTGGATTGGGAATCATCCAATAACAACAATCGGTAAGAAGTTTCGCAACATACATGAACAATTGAATCAATCACGAAAAACCCGAAAAACCCCAATTTATACAAGTTAGGGTTCTGAAGAAAATACCTCGGATTCGGATGATGGAGGATGATTGTCTTGATGGTGATATGCTACTACGATTCTACGGTGATGGAACACGAAAAATTCTTCGATCAAAGCGAAGGAATCGCCTCTGGAGTCGCCCAGTGAAAAAGCGAAAGAGAGGATAGAAAATGAGGTCTTGGACCTCTGCATTGCTTTAAAGCGATTTTATTCTGGCCCGTAACGGGGGACACTTACGGCCGTAGCATGGCCAACTTACGGCCGTAACCACGGGTGTTACGGCGTAACACCTCTTGACAGAAGATCTGGCATTTCTTGTCCAAACGATCCAGACGACCCGAAACCGGACCTGCTATCGAACCAAAAATACGACTACGAAGAATATTCGATGACGAGTCTAACCATCACAAGAAAACATCAATCCGACTACCCGGGAATCCGAAATACGACAACGAGTATGAAATTTCCTAAACTTATAGGAAATTACGAAAATGGCCCAAGTGCCAGAAAATCACGAAACGACGTCGGATTTATAAACCGAAAGTTTCAACATGACCAACTCAACCATACGAACTGGTACAAGCCAATAAACAGCGAAAACGAATGAGTTTTACGAGAATCGAACGTTCATACGGCAAAACATGTCGTAAAATAAAATTACGTGAAAACATCATCAAAATTCGTCCAAATGGAAAAACTCCAAGAATAAAGTAGATTCGAAATGTCGATGGTTACAAGCGAGTCGATAAAAATAGACATACACCAAAAATGGAAACTGCTAAAAATGGAAAATTACGGATATTACAGTAGTGGGTGCATTGTGCTCTTTTTCTTCACCAAGTTTTTTATTTTTTCCCATGAGGTTTTGTTTGATTTGGAAAGACTTTATACTGAAGCAACATCTTATGCACCATGATTGTATTAGCGCTCGAGACAAGGGGGTGTTCTAAGAATTATGATTATGTCCTTCCTTTAATGTGTCTTACCTAATATTATTTAGACTAAGATACACACATAGAAGAGTTCTAGATCCTTATAAAGGTAGTGAGATTCTATTAGGTGTTTTTCTTGTTAGAAAACCTATATTTGGAAGGAGTCTCATCGTAAAGTTATGTAAATGCCCCCATATCAGTACTATGAATAAACTTGATTGCTTTGATTGCTCATATTTTACTGCTTTTTTATAGTAACCTGAAACACTTATTAGAAAAATAAAGTTTTTACAAACATAGCCAAAACTTTCAATACAACTTTTTTTTTTTACTTTTGGAAATTTTATCATGTATTTATCAAACACTTGTCAATTTTTCCCACAATAATTTTTCCCCAACATATTTTTATGGCCACATCAATGCCAAACGGTCCATGACTCGGTCTCATGCGGCCATAAATCTGACGCCAACGGCCATATCACAATTCCACACCAGGAAATGTCGCTGATGAGATCAACCATGACATTAATCAACCGTTGACACTAAAAGCCCAATCACCGACCCATCTTATCATAATCTCTAGCCGAAACCACATCAATCTGGCACCTAAATATTTCCGAGATTATGGCCCATCTTTGTGCATCCTATTCCGTTGAAAAGCCCAAATTGTGTAACAACCCGATATATTCAGGATTATTACAGCGCCGTAAATCCTTTATGTAAGAATTTACTAGGCTAAGAATTTAAAACGACATCATTAAATACCAACAGTAAAATTTATTATTACATTTCAAAAGAACAAAAAGTCCATCATCAAACAATAAACAATACAGTATTTCCAAACAATACAAAGCAACAACATACTCGAGTAGTTATTAAAAATCACAACACAACTAAAAGGACTCTCCGGACCGTTAACATCACTCAGCACCCCCGTCGTCATGTGGATCCTGTGGTTGTTTTCTGTAATGCCCGAGCTTTTTGATATGTATTTGAACCTTGTGATATTGTATTTGTTGTATTTTGATCTGAGTATTATTCTCCGTATTTCATGATCCGGTGTTGTCAAGCGTATGATTGCATGAATGTGTTCAAAATTGTGATTTTTGCACTTGTAGCGCATGCTATCGATTAGGCGTAGCGTACGCTAATATGGGTTTCGTAGCGCACGTTATGTATGAACCTTAGTGCGCGCTATACGTAGTCAACTTGATTAAGACAGGGTGGTAGGTGAGATCAGCCGCGGATCTTGGTCGGGACATGTCGGGATGAACCTAGACGGCTTTTGGAAAAAGCCGAGCCAACGCTATTAGCGCACGCTACTGGTATGAGGATAGCGCACGCTAAATGTTGAGTACAGTGAGGTCAGTAAGCTTCGTATGGACGTTAGCGCACGCTATATAAGTGGTAACGTATGCGAATTCCTGAACTTAGCGCACGTAAGGGAGATGTTAGCGCACGCTAAGTCGAGACCAGGCAGAAACAGTAGACTGCAGGCTATTAGCGCACGCTATGTTTATGGACTAGCGCGCGCTAATAACCATTTTCTATATATAGGACAACACCCTTTTTCATTTTTTCAGATTTCATCACTTCCCAAACTCGATTTCTGAACTTAGAGAGTTACTTCCTCCATCCTAAACCTCCCATATCATCATCATCCTAGCTCGAGTTTGAAGATTGTAGATCATTGGAGATTGGTGTTCAAGCTCTCGGTGTTGGATTTCTTCAAGTTCCTCCTTGTTCTTCACTATTTTGAGGTAGATGATTCTTCACCAACTGGAGTAGTATTCTTAAGGATGTTTTGGAACATATTTTGAGATTATCTAGTCAGTTAAATTCATATGTAGTCGAACATCATGTTGTTAGAAGGATATTTTCGATGTTTCGGTACTTCTTCATCGCATAAACCATTGAACCTTTTAGTGTTTGAACTCCTAAGCACAATCATGTAGCTAAAAACCGATTATGGCCAGTTTATGGATATTATCAAGTTCTTATGTATTTACATAATGGAATTATACGTTTTGGGACATTGATGGATTGAACTTAGGATATTTTTTTGAAGATAAAGATGAATTATTAGTATGGTCATGTAATATCCTTGGATAGTATGAGATGACCTTAATTGTAAATCATAACTCATAGTGATTTCTGGATTTGGTTATCTTCATGTTGATGATTCAAACAAAAGGAAGTTGATGGGTAACCATTGCTATGAACGTAAATTTTGTCAAGGAAGATAAATTGTGGAAGAACGAATTATATGGTTGTAAAACCTTAAACTCGGATTGAATCATGTTTTGTAACCGAACTTGGTGAGGGATTTGAGAATCTGGAATCGTAGTATGTAATTACGGTGATTTGAGTGGCTTTAGCTAGACCGGGCGGCCGTCGAGTGAGTTGAGCCGTGAGTCGGCGAACTTAGAGTGTTAACCCGACCGTAGTAGACATTAGATGTTCGTACGTTTAAACTTATCCTGAGTGCCGTTATTTTCCTGTTTGTTCAAGGGCCGAGCATTGCGAACGTTTGATCGAAGGAGGCGACCTTCGAGTGCGTTGAGATCATTGGAGTGATTAGTTTTTACCATCTTTGAGGCAAGTATCGTAATTTGTTAATTTTGGTATTTTGAGCATACATGTGGTTTATTCATGTTGTTGAACATGGGATTTTCATTGAATTGTCATGATATTCGTAATCAAGTGTTTGTATGTTCATGTTGATGGACATAGCGATTTTGCTTATATATATGCATGTGTTGTGTTTGTGTATGTTGTACGATCTATGCTGAGGGCGCTGGATCGGATGTCCACCTCGTGTTCGTCTGACGGGATCATCTTGGGATCTATGCTGAGGGGCGCTGGATCATTGGACGGGTTTTTCCACCTCGTGTTGGTCCGACGGGATCATCTTGGGATCTATGCTGAGGGCGCTGGATCATTGAAATACCCATACTGTGTTAATGGAATCTTGTGGATTCGCATTGTTGGATTCCGGTAGCGGAAGTCCGTATTGTGTATTTTATGCATTGTTGTTGCATATTTGATTTGTTTAATATGATACTTGTACTAGCATTGTTTTGCTAACCCCTTCGGGGGTGGACATTTGTTTTGATGTTCAGGTAGCCGAGGAGCGGGAAAGCAGCCACAGTACCGATATGACGACGAAGGGGCTCAGTGATGTTTATTGTTATTGTGATTTGTCTTCTTGGTTCATTTTCAGTACTCGAGTACGCGTGTCTTATTAATATTTCGAGATGGTTGTAATAATGACTCATTTGATCTGTTGAAACCAGTTTTGCGTTTTGAACCTTTATGGCACTGGTGTATTATATTTACATTTCTTCAAATTAGCCTTGTAAATCCTTACTTAAAGGGTTTACGGCGCTATAATTATTCCGAATATCTCGGGGTGTTACATTTTCCAGCTCTCCTGGAACCTGAACATAAAACACATGTTCACCCCCGGAGGGGTTAGCACAATGATGCTAGTACAAGTACGATAATTATACATCAACAGATTATTCGACGACATATGAAGAATAATGCAGTATCGATAATAACACAACAACAACAAACCAACAATGCATTACCCAAAATATCAACCTCAACATACTCATGGTAATCCAACGATCCAACGCACACAACATAGATGCCCACGATGATCCCGTCGGACCAACACGTGGTGGAAAACCCGTCCAACGATCCAGCGCACACAACATAGATTCCCACGATGATCCCATCGGACCAACACGTGGTGGACAAACAACTACAACACAGATGAAGGACAACATGAACGACATTAACATGGATAAACACAATTAAAGTACTTGCCTTGGATTGAACACTTCAACAAACGTCAATACACTCGAAGGTCATCCCTCCGCTCAACCACTTGCAAGACTCACACCTTTATTAAAAGATAAAAATAACGAAGCTCAATTTACGTAACATAACCAACTCACAAACATATAATGTTCTAGACTATGACCGTGTTGAACATCTCCCTTACGGCCGGTTCATGGTTCACTAATCAAAGAGCCCTAATTCAGACTAACAACATACTCCATATGACTCAAATGATCATAGACGAATACAATGTCGACGTCTATGAGTTCAAGGTTATACAAGTCATCCAAAATTCCATATTACAATACTTGATTATCAACTCTAAAGTATGGTTCGACTAATACACGATACATAGTAAGTACGAACATGTATAAACGAGTTCACGGTTAAATCATCACTAGGATTCCAATTCTTCACAAGGTAGTTCTACTTGCCAAAGTTCTATGTTTAATACGATGATAAACACTTCAATCTAACCATCAATCTGGTCAACATAACCTTTCTAACACGTGAATTTAATCTAGTAGAAACCCTTAAAAATCCTTTTAAATTCGTTTGTCAAAGGTGGTAACATCAACAAGTCATTCCATATATGAATATTCCGAAATCACCATCAAAAGGTATGTTATCATTTCAGAAACTTAATCCCAAAGTTGATATAATCAAGGTTCAACTCATAATCTCTTAACAATGGAAAACCTAAGTATATTCATCCCAAACCTTCCCAGACATGGTGTTCGATTCAATAAGTTATCAACAACTTTCACAACTCCAATAACATGCTCAAACCATTCGAAAGAACATGAATTCCAGGTTGGGATTGCATGACATACCTTGCTGCGGAGGAAATGACGAAACAATCGGTAGAACTTAATGCCGGATGCTTGAACACTACTCCAAGATGTCCTATGATCTCCGAAATCCGATAAAGAAGCTGATATAGTAGTTATATAAGGTTGGGAGGTCTGAGAGATGGGTGGAGTTCAGATAAAACGAGCGAAAGAAATGAAAGGGGCTGTTGTCCTATTTATAGAAAGTGACCTGTAGCGTGTACTAGGGCTGAGCACAAATGGCCCGGACCCGATTTTTACCCGGACCTGGACCGAACCCGGACCGGACTTGGACCGGACCTGTTAATTAGGTCCGGGTCCCGGGTCTGTATTTTGTCCAAAACTGGGTTCCGGGCCGGACCGGGTCAAAACCCGGAAAAATCGGGTCTAGCCCGGAACGACTCGGTAAAAATAAAAATACAAAAAAATATATTTTTTATTGTAATTTACCCTCGGTGGTGATGAAATAATCATAATGATGATTAATGGCTCGATTATGATTGCACATTATTCTAATTAAGTTTATTTATACTAAAATATTGTTGAACTTGGTAGTTTGATGACTAAATGAAGATATTAAGATTGATAATTGTATTTTATGGGAGTATGTAAAGAAGAAAGCATTTTATATGTAATAAAAGTACACTTAATATGCAACAATTTTTTTTTTTTTTTTACAAAATCGGGCTAGAATCAAGCTAGCTTGACCGACCAGTTTCTGGAGTGCGGACAGGTTGGCGATTCTGAACAGGTCCGGGCTTCGGGTCGATAAAATCCGACCATTTATAATCCGAGCCATTCCGGACCGGGTCGATCCGGGCCGGGTCAGACCCAGTGCTCAGCCCTAGCGTGTACTATCCTAATACTTTAGCACGTGCTAACGGGCTCACAATACACTGTTCTTCCTGACATCAGCCTTACGTACATTATACAACCATTACGTACATTAAATACCATGTTTAGCGTATGCCAACCCTCATTGTTGCGCACGCTAACGGCCTCGCGGAGCTTACTGTCTCTACTGTCCATGGCTTTAGCGTGCGTTAACTATAATGTCCAGCGCATGCTAAACACCATTGACTTAACTTTTCCAAAAGCCGTCCAGTTCGTTCCGAATCATCCTTATCCAAATCCGTGATCCGATCTCACCTACTGCTCTTTGTCTCAATCATGTTGACTGCACATAGCGCGCGCTACCATAACGACATAACGTACGCTAATGCTCAAGTATAACGTATGCTAAGTCTTTTCATTAGCGTGCGCTAATTCATGCAAACACATGCATGAATTAACATCCTTTATAACATTCATTCATGAACAATGTATTACTGATATGGAAAATCATACTTTGATTAATTGTATGACAAATCAAATGCCACCAGATTCAAATACGGATGAAAATACATGAAAAATATCCGATTATTACATACTCCCCCTCTAAAAAGAAGTTTCATCCCGAAACTTAAGATGAAAAAAATTCCGAGTATCTCGACTTCATACTATCTTCAGTTTCCCAAGTCGCTTCTTCGACTCCATGTCATGACCATTGAACTTTAACTAAGGAGATGGGTTTATTCTTCAACTGCTTGACTCGACTCTCGAGTATCTTGATTGGCTTCTCCTCGAACGTGCCATCATTAGATACTTCAATCTCGCTGAAATAGATGACATAACTGGGATCGGTACATACTTCCTTAATTGGGATACATGAAACACGTTATGAACGTGACTCAGTGATGGAGGTAAGGCCAACCTGTACGCCAAATCCCCAACTCTTTCAAGGATCTCGAATGGTCCAACATATCTTAGACTCAGCTTTCCTTTCCTTCCAAAATGAAAAGTTCCTCGAGTAGGAGAAACTTTAAGAAGTACATGATCCCTAATTTCAAATTCTAACGGGCGACGACGCACGTCTGCATAAGACTTATGTCGACTCTAGGCAATCAACAATCTTTCACGGATTAGAGCTACCTTTTCTTGAGTCTATACTATCAATTCTGGTTCTGTCCCAATTAAGTCAGATGAATCATCCCAGCATAAGGGTGATCTACATCTTCTCCCGTACAATGCTTCAAAAGGTGCCATCTTAATGGAAGCATGCCAACTATTATTGTAGGTGATCTCAATCAATGGCAGATGGATTTCCCAAGCAGTCGACCAATCTAAGGCACAAGCTCTCAACATGTCTTCTACTGTTTGAATAGTCCTTTTGGACAGTCCATCGGTTTGAGGATGGTAGGCCATGCTAAATCTCAACTCGGTTCCCAAAGCCTTATGAACTGCTTTCCAAAAATATGACACGAAGCGACTATCTCGATCCTAAATAATGGTCTTCGGTGTTCCATGCAATCAGACTATTTCCACCAATAAATACTCGTGCCAATCTCTCTAGTCCCCAAGTATCTTAAATGCCTAGAAAATGAGCCGACTTGGTTAAAAGGTCAACTATCACCCAGATTATTCATTCCCATCCTGGTCTTCGTCATGTTGGTGATAAAGTCCATGGATATATCTTCCCACTTCCATTCCGGGATTGGAAGTGGCTTCAACATCTCGGCGGGTCGCTGATGTTCGATTTTAACCTGCTGGCAAGTCAAACACTTCGAGACGTATTTTGCCACTTCTTTCTTCATGTTACTCCACCAAAAGTTCTGCTTTAGATCTTTATACATCTCACTGGTGCCCGGGTGAATTAAATAAGGCGTGTTATGAGCTTCTTTCATGATTGTTTGCTTCAGAACATCATTATCCGGGACACAAAGTCGGCTTTGATTTCTCAAAACTCCATCTTCATGGATTACAAAGCCTGGGATTTTCCTCCGCTTACCTCATCACGTAACCGAATCATTAGAAGGTTATCTAATTGCTTAGATTTGATTTCATCGGTCAATGATGAAGTGAACTCCATCGCACAGTTTTCCTTGGACTTCTTGTAACCACACTTCAATTCCCCCACGAATCAACTCTCGTTGAATGCTGAACTGGGACCTGAGCGTCTCCAACATTCGAATAGAAATGGGTTTGTGGCTCAGTGCGTCTGCCACTACATTCGCTTTGCCCGGATGATAGAGGATTCCCAAATCATAGTCTTTAATCAACTCCAGCCATCTCCTCTGTCCCATGTTTAATTCCTTCTAACTGAAGATGTATTTAAGACTCTTATGATCGGTGAAGATCTGACAGTGAGTCCCGTACAAGGAGTGCCACCATATTTTCAGTGCAAAGACGATAGCTGCTAATTCCAAATCATGTGTTGGGTAATTAACTTCATATGGTTTTAACTGCCGTGAGGAATAGGTGATTACCCTATCATTCTGCATTAGTACACAACCGAGACCCTAATTTGAAGCATCACTGTAAACCATGAACCCTTCAGTTCCCTGTGGTAGTGATAAAATTGGGGCTGTCGTCAACCTCTTCTTGAGTTCCTCAAAACTGAATTGGCACTTGTCATTCCATTCGAACCTTTTGGTTTTCTATAACAATTGAGTAAGGGCACATGTGATTTTAGAAAAACCTTCCACGAACCGACGATAGTACCCAGCAAGTCCTAAGAAACTTCTGACTTCTTTCACATTCTTAGGAGACTCCCACTGCGTGATTGCCTCGACTTTCTGTAGATCTACTCAGACTCCTTCTGCTGATACTATATGACCAAGGAACATTACTTCCTTCAACCAGAATTCAGATTTAGAAAGTTTGGCGTACAACTGTTCGTTTCTCAAGAGGTTCAACACAATCCGCAAGTGCTTCACATGCTCATCTGGATGCTTAGAGTAGACCAAAGTATCATTGATAAAGACAACTACGAATTTGTCCAAGTACTCTATGAATACTTGATTCATTAACTGCATAAACACAGCTAATGCATTGGTGAGACCGAACAGCATTACTACAAATTCATAATGCCCATAGCGAGTTCTAAAAGCTGACTTCAGAATATCGGATTATTTAATTCTCAGCTGATGGTATCCGGATCTCAAATCAATCTTCAAAAATACTGTCTCTCCTTGTAACTGGTCGAACAAATCATCAATTCGAGGCAACAGGTACTTATTCTTAATCATCACTTTATTTAGCTCTCGGTATTCAATGCACAACCGAAGTGATCCATATTTCTTTCGAATGAATAGGACTGGTGCACCCCAGGGCGAAACACTCGACTGAATATAGCCTTTGTCCAGCAATTCCTCCAGTTGCCTTTTCAATTCATACATCTCTGTGGGTGCCATTCGATACGGCGCCTTGGAAATCAGTTTGGCTCCCGGTCCAGTTTGATGGTAAACTCTACGTCTCGCTGGCGAGGTAATCCAGGTAATTCGTCAGGAAATACATCCAGAAATTCCTTTACAACAGAGATAGACGATAGTTCTAATACTCTTTCTTCTTTCTTCATTGCATAGCACCAGTATCCGGCACAACCCTGTTTCAGCAGTTTGATAGCCTTCATTGCCTTAATCATTTTCCCTGAGCTTCCTGGTCTCCACCCTCCAAATAAGAATTCAAAACTGTCTTCATCTATCATAGAAATATTCCTCTTCTGATAATTCATAATATCTCCATATCAGTTAAGCCAATCATCTCCAAGAATCAGGTCATCTCCTTGAATCTCTGCCACGATCAGATTTGAAGGCCAGTCTTTGCCTCCGATTGATATAGGAAAATTCCTAGCTTCTAAATTCCCCATAATTCTTTCCCACTTGGAAAACCCATAATATAAGGCTCACATTCATGAAAACAAGAATTATTCAAACGATTTACACAAGACAGTGATATAAATGAATATGTAGCTTCGGTATCAAACAAAATGCTAACTGGTTGTGAAAGGATCTGAATCATTCCTGATGCAACCGATGAACTCTGATCATCTGCCCTCCTTATTTTGTAAAGGTGCGGAGGAACGGATCCAGCACTCGATGCTTCCTTTCGGTCATAATGTCCTCTATCTCTCCCCCGGCTAAAATTCTGGTGTGGCTGAACACTCTGCTGAGTTTGAGGGACACTCATATCTTTCTAAGCTGTGTGCATAGTATGAGATCCATAAGATCTAGTAGCATCTTTGCAGAACATAGCACGATGCCCTTCTTGCCCACATTCAAAACACGTACCAAATGATATGAACAGTCACGCCAAAGATGCCCTGATCGGCCACAGTTGAAGCATTTCCTAGCTGCATCATTAAAGGCGGGTGCCGACATGGAATTCTTCCCTCCTTTAGATGGATGCGGGGGCTTCCTAAATGAGTGAAAATATGATTGGGCTTTATGGGGCCCACTACTCTTGTGCTCTGTGAAACTACCAGAAACTTTCTGCTTCTTCATATCAGAAAACTTTTCCATAGCTGTTTCTTTCATCTCGTACGCCAGAGCTTTATATTGATACTGACGGATAGTAGTGCACTCAAATCCCAACATATACTTCTGTATCTATTGCTTCATTCTCATATCAAGTGAATCATCACCTCTGCATCAGTCTTGACAAGGTGTCGAACAAATGCCAGTTGTTGATTGAACGTCTTAATTGCCTGAGCCACAGGCACATCCGAAGGCTGCACGGAGAAAAATTCTAGAACTTTAGCTTCCCTCACCAGAAGAGGGTAGTACTGAGCTTCCATCAGAAGTGTGAACTCTCTCCAATCGGCATCATGATCAATAGGTCGGATAGCTTCCCACCATTCGGACGCTTCTCCGGTCAGAAAATATTGAGCGATAGGGTTTCTTCGATCATCTGGACAGTTAATTCCTGCAAATATTTTCTTCAACTCTCTCAGCCAATGATCCCATATCGACGTTTTGGAGAAACCATCAAACTTTGGCGGATGCATTTTCGCCACCTCCTGGAGCCATCTGTATCCTCGATTTCCCAATTCTGGGATGCCTTGCTGTCCCCCTCCCGACTGTGGACCTACCGCCATCTTCATTCTATCCACTACTTGAGCAAAATGGGTCATCTAGTTGACCACTTGACGAAGTATGTCGGGAATAGCAGGATTAGCTTTCATCTATACGGTTGGCTCTCGATCATTGTTGACGGACTTTTGTTGTTCCCCCGAACTGTTGTTAGCCTGATTTGACAGCGAATCAGAGACAGAAGGTGAAGCTTCTCTCTCAGCATTTCTACGTCCGCGTCCACGACCACGATCGCGTCCACGTCCTCCTCTCAACATACCATGAGCATACATACTCAATATATAGGGAACAATATCGTTCTAACATTTAATTATCGAAAAGGACATAACATAAAAGAATTATGATAGAGTTTAGGAAACATACAACCACAACTCACATGAAGACGTAGAGAGTGCAGTGAGGTTATTCACAGCCAGTCAAACAAAAGACATGTCTGGACCCTAAATTAACCCGACTGCCAAGATATCCAAAAATCTAGCTCCGATACCATATTCTGTAACACCCCGATATATTCAGGATTATTACAACGCCGTAAATCCTTTATGTAAGAATTTACTAGGCTAAGAATTTAAAACGACATCATTAAATACCAACAGTAAAGTTTATTATTACATTTCAAAAGAACAAAAAGTCCATCATCAAACAATAAACAATACAATACCATCCAAACAATACAAAGCAACAACATACTCGAGTACTTATTAAAAATCACAACACAACTAAAAGGACTCTCCGGACCGTTAACATCACTCAACACCTCCATCGTCATGTGGATCCTGTGGTTGTTTTCCGGCTCTCCTGGATCCAGAACATAAAACACATGTTCATCCTCGAAGGGGTTAGCACAATGATGCTAGTACAAGTACGATAATTATACAACAACAAATTATTCGATGACACGTGAAGAATAATGCAGTATCGATAATAACACAACAACAACAACAAACCAACAATATATTACCCAACATGTCAACCTCGACATACTCATGGTAATCCAACGATCCAGCACACACAGCATAGATGCCCACGATGATCTCGTCGGACCAACACGTGCTGGAAAACCCATCCAACGATCCAGCGCACATAACATAGATTCCCACGATGATCCCATCGGACCAACACGTGGTGGACAAACAACTACAACACAGATGCAGGACAACATGAACGACATTAACACGGATAAACACAATTAAAGTACTTGCCTTGGATTAAGGACAAGGATTTGAATACTTCAACAAATGTCAATACACTCGAAGGTCGTCCATTCGCTCAACCACTTGCAAGACTCGCACCTTTATTAAAAGATAAAAATAACGAAGCTCAATTTACCTAACATAACCAACTGACGAACATATAACGTTCTAGACTATGACCGTGTTGAACATCTCTCTTACGGCTGGTTCACGGTTCACTAATCAAAGAGCACTAATTCAGACTAACAACATTCTCCATGTGACTCAAATGATCATAAAGGAATACAATGTCGACGTCTATGAGTTCAAGGTTATACAAGTCAGCCAAAATTCCATATTCCAATACTTTATTATCAACTCTAAAGTATGGTTTGACTAATCCACGATACATAGTAAGTACGAACATGTATAAACGATTTCTCGGTAAAATCATCATTAGGATTCCCATTCTTCACAAGGTAGTTCTACTTGACAAAGTTCTATGTCCAATACAATGATAAACACTTCAATCTAACCATCAATCTGGTCAACACAACCTTTCTAACACATGATTTTAATCTAGTAGAAACCCTTAAAAATCCTTTTAAATTCGTTCGTCAAAGGTGGTAACATCAACAAGTCATTCCATATATGAATATTCCGAAATCACCATCAAAAGATATGTTATCATTTCAGAAACTTAATCCCAGAGTTGTCATAATCAAGGTTCAACTCATAATCTCTTAACAATGGAAAACCTAAGTATATTCATCCCAAACCTTCCTAGACATGGTGTTCGATTCAATAAGTTATCAACAACTTTCACAACTTCAGTAACATGCTCAAGCCATTCAAAAGAACACGAATTCCAGGTTGGGATTGCATGACATACCTTGCTACAGAGGAAATGACGAAACAATCGGTAGAACTTAACGGTGGATGCTTTAACACTACTACAAGATGTCCTATGATCTCCAAAATCTGATAAAGAGGCTGATATAGTAGTTATATAAGGTTGGGAGGTCTGAGATATGGGTGGAGTTCGGATAAAACGAGTGAAAGAAATGAAAGGGGCTGCTGTCCTATTTATAGAAAGTAACCTGTAGCGTGCGCTATCCTAATACTTTAGCGCGCGCTAACGGGCTCACAATACACTGTTCTTCCTAACATCAGCCTTACGTACGTTATACAGCCCTTACGTACGTTAAATACCATGTTTAGCATATGCTAACCCTCATTGTAGCGCACGCTAACGGTGTAACACCCACAGAGCCATCCAGGAATATTACAGCGCCATGGGCCCCGAGATGGAACCCACAAGACTGAAGGAAATTTTCGCAAATATTTACAAATGCCCAAGAGGCTAATTACGGTATTATCTATTTAAAACATTCGAAAACTTTATAAAACGCATTTATCAAAACCGTCGTAAAATCTCATTTGAAACCACAAGGCCCGAAATGCCAAAACTCAACAGTTTAAAAACATACGTTAAGCTATCGCTTACATGTACCGACAAATTAGTTTAGAAAACGATTGCCAAAGTAACCTAAGTTACCAGATACCAAAAGGCCATTTAAAAGTACTCACGCAGCGGAAAAAGACAAACAATTAAAATACTCTAGCAGCGGAATACAAGAACTGATCAGGAAACTCAATACACAAATACATGCCCTAGCCAGTATCCTCTGGGAAGCTTATCTCTCCACGACCGCTACAAGCTTGATAATCCAAGAACCTAAAAATAAGCCCACGACGGGGTCAACCATAATATCCAACAATGATAACCATCACATCACATCAATAATTACATACCAATGGAAATGCTAAGTAAGAATACGACCAATGTAATCTTACCGTCGTAACTTTACTTACTCGAATAATTCTCATCAGAATAACCATTATCACAATGCACATCTTGTAATATCGATTAACCAATAAACTCAAACATAACATATGTATTGTTCCTTAAACAATACCCAAGATTATCGGAATATCATCACTAACTCATGATACGGAGTTCTGACCAATTTGATCCTTCGGATAACATCATCAAATCACAACACGATAATCAATTGCCCATCAAAGAGAAATACCAAAAGAAATACGGAACATACCTCAAGATATGAAGTGCCACGACGAAATCACGTCAGTCCAATCCAAGATCAGATCAACACAACATACGGACACTGTAACACCCCCATATTTAACCGGAAATATTACAGCACCGTGGGCCCCGAGATGAAACCCACAAGGCTAAAAGAAATTTTCGCAAACATTTACAATGACCAAGAGGCCAACGACGATACTATCTTTAAAAAACATTCGAAGACTTAGTAAAATTCGTTTATCAAAACCGTCGTAAAATCTCATTTCGAAAAGGGCGAGGCCAAACGGCCAAAACTCAATAGTTTAGAGAAAGATTTCCAAAGTAACCTCAGTTACCAGATACCAAAGAGCATTTCAAAATACTCACGCAGCGGAAAAAGACCAACCATAAATATACTCTAGCAGCGGAATACAAGAACCAATCAAGAAACTAAATGCACAAGACATGTCCTAGCCAGTATCCTCCGGGAAGCTCATCTCTTCACGACCGCTACAAGCTCGATACTCCAAGAACCTAAAAAGAAATCCCATGACGAGGTCATCCATAATATCCAACAATGATAACCGTCACATCACATTAATAATTACATACCAATGAGAATACAACATAAGAATACGACCAATGTAATCTTACCGCCATAACTTTGCTTACCCAAGTAATTCTCATCAGAATAACCATTATCACATTTCACATCCCGTACTCGATTAACCAATAAACTCTAACATAATATCTGTATTGCACCTCAAACAATACTCAAGATTCTCAAACTATCATCACCAACTCACAATACGGAAAAGTACCAGTTCTGACCAATACGATCCATCGGATAGTATCATTAACTCCCAAGACGATAACCGGTTGTCCATCAAAATACAATTACCAAATGAAAATACGGAACATACCTCGAGATATGAAGGGCCACGACAATCATATCAGTCTAACCCGAGATCAGATCAATGCAATACGGACACGGTCCTAATCCAAGACAACAAATGCATACTCATATTACCACGTCAATATGATCACAACAATAACAATAATGTATATTCAATAGAAATCCGACGATCCAGCGCCCTCAGCATAGATCCCCTTGTTGATCCTATCAGATCAGCATAAGGTGGATAACCAACAATACACATATGCACAACAACACATGATAAAATCGATGATGCGAATTCACAAGATTCCATCAACGCAATACTGGTAATCCAACGATCCAGCGCCCTCAGCATAGATCCCCATGATGATCCCGTCGGACCAACGCACGGTGGAAAACCTGTCCAACGATCCAGCACCCTCAGCATAGATCCCCATGATGATCCCGTCGAACCAACGCATGGTGGACATCCGATCCAGCGCCCTCAGCATAGATCCTCATGATCCCTTCGGATCATTTACAACATAAACAATGCAATTATGCGTACACATATGCAAATCAATATGTTCATAAATATGAACAACATATAAATCAAAACATGAACGACACTATGATGACACAACTAGGACGACTTCATGTTCAGCAACATGAATGACAACCTGCATGATCAACATCATCAATACTAAACCGAATCAAACTAAGATACTTGTCCCGAATCCTTCAGGAGAAGTCTCGATGTCAAATCATCACCGACGATTATCCGCAATGCTCGGCAACCCAAACGTACCATGGACTGCAGATACTTATATCCTCGTCTTTATCATAATGTATCCTCGATACCCAAAATTCCAATAACCGAAATGAATCATAAACCTTATGATTTAACTCCCAGAATTGGAAAGACAACACATAATCCAAATCTCCAGAATTTGCAATAATAATCATTGCTATATGCATTATAAAAGAAATGAAACTGAAACCATTCATTAAACATTATAACTGAGCAAGTAATAACTTGCCTCGATACCGATGAGTCCGTTACCAATTCCTCGTCGTCGAGTACAAGCTCCTCGGCTCCCGGCTCAAAGCGATTCACGAATGCACACGAACACGACCGCAACATACGGTTATAATCACCGATTACTTACCACAACCTATGGCAATAATCAATAAACAACAATTCGATAACAATCAATAACCGACATAACCAATCCACAAACCCAACGGTTTTACGACATCTTGGTTAAACATAAGTCTGAACAATCCAACTCAAACTAGTACAAATTCACAACCACAACACGAAAATACTGCACTGTCTGCCTACTTAGTGCACATTAAATGCATAACGTAGCGTGCGCTAAGTAGCTCCCGTTAGCGTGCGCTAGCCCGTAAGCTTAGCATGCGCTAATGCTGTACAGATGCATGTTTTTCAGATACCGAATCAATATATGGCGATTATCAAGAACACTAAGTGATTCTAAACCATGTTCAAAGCTATCAAAACAGCGAAATCCGATATCCTTTAACATATAAACAATCATTCAACTTATAATCCAAGTCCTATATCCATATATCATCTTCCTCAATATCAACATCATGAAACCTTAAGAACGTAACAATACTTCCATAATCTATCATTACATGGAGTAATTATCAACAATAACATCAACATTCGAAACTGAGGAGAAGATTTAACCAACTTATCTCAAGAATACGGACAACACGATTCAAACCATATGAATCACATCAATATCCATATATCAATAACAACATCATCATAATCCGGTAATCCATCTCCTAATCATACTTATTGACTTGTTTATATGATATTCATCAACTCAAGAACGTAAATCTCCAATCCAAAATGAAATCCGAAAGTGAAGAACTATTACCTTATATAGACGAACCATGAAGGAGAACAATCAACTTCATTCCAAGAATCATCAATAATTTCAAGAACAAGACTTTAATCCATGTTCCTCAGCTTAATCTTTGTTAAAGATCATCATCTCTCAGTGTTTGGAACCTCAAACTTCTCTCTAAAAACTCTCTCTCTCGGTTGCAAGGAAGGAATGAACGGAATGAAGGATAATGCCCAACTACACATATATATACTGTATATTATTAACGTATGCTAACGTCCTCATTTAACGTACGTTACATGCTTAGCGAGCGCTAACTCTCTTTCGTTAGCGTGCGCTATCGCGGTCCATAGGCTACTGACTTGCTCCGCACATCAGCTTACGTACGTAATGCCCATGCAATAACGTACGTAAACTACACTGTCTAGCGCACGCAAAATCTTGTATCTTAGCGTGCGCTAATTGTAGTTGACTTGATACAGTCTGCACCTACCCCGAATAGGCTCGTGACCCTACATGCCGAAAGCAACCAATAAAGCTAAGATTCCCTGTTGACCGACTGATATTAGCGTGCGCTATCAACAGGCATTAGCGTGCGCTATCAACAGGCATTAGCGTGCGCTAATGCTCTATGACAAACATCAGTTGACTAATCAGAACATGCGCCGAAAGTGGCCTGGTCCACACATAGATTCCTTCTGATCTGTTCTGCACTAGCGTGCGCTGCCTTTTACCTTTAGCGAGCGCTAAACCAGTACGATAGCATGCGCTATACATGATTATTAGCGTGCACTAATAATGCTACACTTAGCCATTTTTAGCTATTCTTGCTCGTCGTCTCAACATACTAGATACGTATACATGACGCACTATATCCTTTGTCGACCAAGTACGGCAATTATACCAATACAGATATCTCAGTTCTACAATTATTTTATCCATACTGTACAGATTCCACGCTGTACAACATAACTCAGATAAAATAACATTAAACAACAGTAGTAGAAATTCTGGATATTACATACTACACCACTTAAAATAAGTTTCGTCCTCGAAACTTGCAATCCATCATAGAAAAATCAATAAATGTTCAACCAAAATATTCCGAAACCATCACGACAATGATCAATCATCATTATTAACGAATAACCAACACAGTATACTAGCAAGTGACCCCACTGTACAGTCTCAATACGCTTACAATCACATTTCCTTGAGTCTCAACAAAAAAAATATATCATCTTCGAAAGAAAATAATCTGCCCGTGTCAAATCCTGTCTGCCTGATTACACAATCAAGTTCTAATTCCGATACAATCAATAATGCGCGATATATCTGAGAAATAACTGCCCAAAATAATGACACGAATCCCGAAACATCAACACAAAATCTGAACGCTTATACGATCATTAACAATGATCAACCAACTAACTAACCGAGAAGATCATCGATAAGATATCTCCAATACAATTAATCCAATGGTCAAAACACAACTGAGAATATCATCAACATGATAAACTCCAATATGACCAACCAGAGGTTAAAACACAGTCAAGAATATCATCAACATGACAAACTCTATTATTACCAACGAAGGAGCAACAATAATCGCGAATACCTTCACACGGTAAATTCCAACACGATAAACACAGAACCACAGAGACAGATATACTGAAGATCAAAATTCTCGAAATGCTAAACAAATCACATACAGTGGATCTCAACGAAACACATCCGGTTGGTGAACATACCCCTCGGCATACGAACACCCAATCAAGCCGACGAAAATAACCAATTATACATGGAGTGAAGACGACCGCTCAACATCTAAAACAACCAACATGGGGTCACCATCCCCAAATCTACAAAAGAAATCATTCAGAAATCACTATGATAAAAATCGCGCTACTACCATACCAATGGAATTACATAGCACATATGCACAGATTTCGCAAAATCCAAAGTTCCAAAATTACATTCTGTGCATGAATCTACAACACGCAGCATATATCTCTTATCCGATAAATCAATCGATCATCCTTGCATAACCAAACGACCATACCAAAGTTCAGATCCCTATTCATCGTTCCACATTAATATATTATCCAGTTCGTGAGTCATACTCACAACTTCACCATGACATGTAATATACACTAAATGCGTATGGTTATCAATCACCTTTTCAAAACCAGTTTGAAATCATATAGTCTTGTCAAAAGACAAATTTTCGAAAATTCTTTCAAAAATTTCAAAACTCAAAACATAAATTTTCGTAAGACCACGAAATCAATTTTAAAAATTAAATCGGCTCGCTGGTGCCAAGTTCTCGATAAAAATTCTTTTCGAATACACACGATTAAATAAAATGGAATTTATGCAAATGCTTGTCCATATCCATACTTCTGTATACCTCTTTGGCTTGTCACCAAATCCATTGACATTCCAATGGAAACCACACGATCGAGTTCCAAAACCTCAATATATAGACTCCGATAAAAACTCCTTTTCCATATATGACTCGCAACGTCAACCATTTACCCATCCTGGATTACCTCAGTTATGTTATGACAAGACATTGAAACAAATCAACACAGCGAAAGACTTCCCGAGAAGTTTCGTTTGAATAGGTAAACCAAAACTCCGAAAGGCGGAAATAAAATAGATAAACGATTGGTAAAGTATTTTACAAATCTCGGGCGTTTTAGAAAACAGGAAAGTCTTTTGAAACATTAGGGTCTCAGCCCGTATCTCATTCCACATTACAAGAAGTTTAAAAAGTAGAAAACTCTTTTCGGACCCCAAGTCCTGAGTTATAAAACCATTTCAAAATCGATTGGGTCTCGGCCCAAAAATCATTTTTCGTAAAACATCTGTGAAACGTTCATTTTGAAAAGTATCATTTTCAAATGCTCAAAAGCAGTTCATATATCACAAAATGAACTAACATGACTACATGTTCTTCTCAATAATCCACAGTCCTCCTCCCGATTACACAACTCCGTTTCCAAAATCTAACTGACATAATGATTTCCAAAATCATAGTTTCTCAATTCATCAATCCTGTCCCAATTTTGTTACCTTATACTGTAACACATAATATTCTGCTGAATCTCAAAGCATATCAACTTAGAACGACAATAAATATCAATGAAATTCAAAAATCCAAATACTTACAGATCGTGAAGCTGATGATTCCCCGTGATACTGGCACATGTCTCGACTCAAGAAAATACTCGACACAGATAATTTCAAAACACACGTTTGCAAACTCAGTTCAGTTCGAGAACACAACACATCTCTTTCAAGAGAATCACGTTAGCACCATCTGGAAAAGTTTACAACAATCCCAGTACCACACTGATAAATCACATAACCCATAAGCCCGAGTGAACAACAAAAACTCACGGCTCTAGTATTAGTCAATTGACAACTCGAATGACGCGACAAAACACGATCCAACTCGACCCAAATGCCTAGGTTTTCTCAACCTAAGCTCCGATTCCATATTCTGTAACACCCCCAGATTTAACCGGAAATATTACAGCGCCGTGGGCCCCGAGATAGAACCCACAAGGCTAAAAGAAAATTTTGCAAACATTTACAAATGCCCAAGAGGCCAACGACGGTACTATCTTTAAAAAACATTCGAAGACTTAGTAAAATTCGTTTATCAAAACCGTCGTAAAATCTCATTTCGGAAAGGGCAAGGCCAAACGGCCAAAACTCAATAGTTTAGAGAAAGATTTCCAAAGTAACCTCAGTTACCAGATACCAAAGAGCATTTCAAAATACTCACGCAGCGGAAAAAGACCAACCATAAATATACTCTAGCAGCGGAATACAAAAACCAATCAAGAAACTAAATGCACAAAACATGTCCTAGCCAGTATCCTCCGGGAAGCTCATCTCTTCACGACCACTACAAGCTCGATACTCCAAGAACCTAAAAAGAAATCCCATGACGGGGTCATCCATAATATCCAACAATGATAACCGTCACATCACATTAATAATTACATACCAATGAGAATACAACATAAGAATACGACCAATGTAATCTTACCGCCATAACTTTGCTCAGTCAAGTAATTCTCATCAGAATAACCATTATCACATTTCACATCCCGTACTCGATTAACCAATAAACTCGAACATAATATCTGTATTGCACCTCAAACAATACTCAAGATTTTCAAACTATCATCACCAACTCACGATACGGAAAAGTACCAGTTCTGACCAATATGATCCATCGGATAGTATCATTAAATCCCAAGACGATAACCGATTAACATTCCTCGAGATATGAAGTGCCACGACAATCATATCAGTCTAACCCGAGATCAGGTCAATGCAATACGGACACAGTCCTAATCCAAGACCTATAAATGCATACTCATATGACCACGTCAATATGATCACAACAATAACAATCATGTATATTCAATGGAAATCCAACGATCCAGCGCCCTCAGCATAGATCCCCTTGTTGATCCTATCAGATCAGCATAAGCTGGATAACCAACAATACACATATGCACAACAACACATGATAAAATCAATGATGCAAATTCACAAGATTCCATCAACGCAATACTAGTAATCCAACGATCCAGCGCCCTCAGCATAGATCCCCATGATGATCCCGTCGGACCAACGTGTGGTGGAAAACCTGTCCAACGATCCAGCGCCCTCAGCATAGATCCCCATGATGATCCCGTCGAACCAACGCATGGTGGACATCTGATCCAGCGCCCTCAACATAGATCCTCATGATCCATTCGAATCATTTACAACATAAACAATGCAATTATGCCGTCTTTGAGTTGCTTAATTTGGAGTCCGAGAAAGTATTTTAACTCTCCCGTCATACTCATTTGGAATTCTTCCTTCATAAGATTTGAAATTTCTAGGGACAGAGATTCGTTAGTTGCACCAAGAATAATATCGTCGACATATATCTGACATATAAGCATATTATCACCATAGTTTTTGATAAAATGGGTATTATCAGCATTACCTCTTTTATACCCATTAGAAATAAGAAAAGAGCTTAAATATTCATACCATGCTCTCAGAGCTTGTTTTAATCCATAGAGAGCTTTATAGAGCTTGTACACATGATCTGGATGATCATAGTCTTCAAATACTGGCGGTTGCTTGACATACACTTCTTCTGGATGACACCGTTTAAAAACACGCTTTTTACATCCATTTGATGGAGTTTGATATTCTTGTCGGAGGCAAAGGCACACAGAAGGCGAATAGCCTCAATACGGGCAACAGGGGCGAAGGTTTTTTCATAATCCAACCCTTCCTCTTGATTGTATCCTTGAGCAACTAATCTTGATTTATTCTTCACTGGGAGACCATTATCGTCGGTTTTTACTTTATGAACCCATTTTGTATCGATGATTGTTTTGTCCACCGGTGACGGAACCAATTCCCATACTTTGTTTCTTTCGAATTGATTGAGCTCCTCTTGCATAGCAATAGCCCAATTTTCGTCATTTATAGATTCGTCTATGTTCTTTGGTTCTGTAAGAGAAATGAATGCAATATTGTTTAGGCAATCATTCACATTTCTCCTTGTTCGCACACCATCATCGATTTTCCCAAGAATTTGCTCCATAGGATGATCTTTCATATTAGCCCATTCTTTAGGAAGGTTGAAAGAATTATCCTCCTGATTGTCCGATCTTAAGTCAAGCTTTTCTAATTCGTTCGTTGCTTCTAACACTTCATTAGCTGGAACAATACCTGTATCATCATCATCATCAAAAACAACCTTTCTCGGGCGTAAAATTGTATCATCAAATTTGATATGAATCGACTCTTCTACAAACCCTCTTCTACAATTAAAAACACGATAAGCTTTACTATTAATAGAATATCCAAGAAATATACCAATATCCGATTTAGAATCAAATTTTCCCAAATTATCTTTACCATTATTATGAATAAAGACTTTACAACCAAACGGATGAAAGTAAGATAAATTGGGCTTTTTACCTTTGAATATCTCACATATGCAAATCAATATGTTAATCAACATGAACAAGATATAAATCAAAACATGAACGACACTATGATGACACAACTAGGACGACTTCATGTTCAGCAACATGAATGACAACCTGCATGATCAACATCATCAATACTAAACCGAATCAAACTAAGATACTTGTCCCGAATCCTTCAGGAGAAGTCTCGATGTCAAATCATCACCGACGATTATCCGCAATGCTCGGCAACCCAAATGTACCACGGACTGCAGATACTTATATCCTCGTCTTTATCATAATGTATCCTCGATACCAAAAATTCCAATAACCGAAATGAATCATAAACCTTATGATTTAACTCCCAGAATCGGAAAGACAACACATAATCCAAATCTCCAGAATTTGCAGTAATAATCATTGCTATATGCATTATAAACGAAATGAAACTGAAACCATTCAGTAAACATTATAACTGAGCAAGTAATAACTTGCCTCGATACCGATGAATCCGTTACCAATTCCTCGTCGTCGAGTACAAGCTCCTCGGCTCCCGGCTCAAAGCGATTCACGAACGCACACGAACATGACCGCAACATACGGTTATAATCACCGATCACTTACCACAACCTATGGCAATAATCAATAAACAACAATCCGATAACAATCAATAACCGACATAACCAATCCACAAACCCAATGGTTTTACGACATCTTGGTTAAACATAAGTCTGAACAATCCAACTCAAACCAGTACAAATTCACAACCACAACACAAAAATACTGCACTGTCTGCCTACTTAGCGCACGTTAAACGCATAACGTAGCGTGCACTAAGTAGCTCCCGTTAGCGTGCGCTAGCCCGTAAGCTTAGTGTGCGCTAATTCTGTACAGATGCATGTTTTTCAAATACCGAATCAACATATGGCGATTATCAAGAACACTAAGTGATTTTAAACCATGTTCAAAGCTATCAAAACAGCGAAATCCGATATCCTTTAACATATAAACAATCATTCAACTTATAATCCAAGTCCTATATCCATATATCATCTTCCTCAATATAAACATAATGAAACCTTAAGAACGTAACAATACTTCCATAATCTATAATTACAGGGAGTAATTATCAACAATAACATCAACATTCGAAACTGAGGAGAAGATTTAACCAACTAATCTCAAGAATACGGACAACACAATTCAAACCATATGAATCAGTTCACATCAATATCCATATATCAATAACAACATCATCATAATACGGTAATCCATCTCCTAATCATACTTATTAACTTGTTTATATGATATTCATCAACTCAAGAACATAAATCTCCAATCCAAAACGAAATCCAAAAGTGAAGAACTATTACCTTGTATAGACGAACCATGAAGGAGAACAATCAACTTCATTCCAAGAATCATCAATAATTTCAAGAACAAGACTTAAATCCATGTTCCTCAGCTTAATCTTTGTTAAAGATCATCATCTCTCAGTGTTTGGAACCTCAAACTTCTCTCTAAAAACTCTCTCTCTCTCTCGGTTGCAAGGAAGGAATGAACGGAATGAAGGATAATGCCCAACTACACACATATATACTGTATATTATTAACGTACGCTAACGTCCTCATTTAACGTACGTTACATGCTTAGCGTGCGCTAACTCTCTTTCGTTAGCGTGCGCTATCGCGGTCCATAGGCTACTGACTTGCTCCGCACATCAACTTACGTACGTAATGCCCATGCAATAACGTACGTAAACTACACTGTCTAGCGCACGCAAAATCTTGTATCTTAGCATGCGCTAATTGTAGTTGACTTGCTACAGTCTGCACCTACCCCGAATAGGCTCATGACCTCACATGCCGAAAGCAACCAATAAAGCTAAGATTCCCTGTTGACCGACTGATATTAGCGTGCGCTAACAACAGGCATCAGCGTGCGCTAATGCTCTACGACAAACATCAGTTGACTAATCAGAACTTGCGCCGAAAGTGGCCTGGTCCACACATAGATTCTTTCTGATCTGTTCTGCACTAGCGTGCGCTAAACCAGTACGATAGCGTGTGCTATACATAATTATTAGCGTGCGCTAATAATGCTACACTTAGCCATTTTCAGCTATTCTTGCTCGTCTTCTCAACATACTAGATACGTATACATGACGCACTATATCCTTTGTCGACCAAGTACGACAATTATACCAATACAGATATCTCAGTTCTACAATTATTTTATCCATACTGTACAGATTCCACGCTGTACAACATAACTCGGATAAAATAACATTAAACAACAGTAGTAGAAATTCTGGATATTACAGACACGGTCCTAACACAAGACCTACAAATGCATACTCATATGACAACATCAATATGCTCGCATCAATAATATACATCAATAACAACAATGTATACTTATGGCAAACCCATAATATACATATGCACAATAACAACACACATGGTAATCCAACGATCTAGCGCACACAGCTATAGATATCCCATGTTGATCCCGTCGGATCAACGCATGGTGGACATATGACAACAATGCACAACTGCACAAAACAACAGTACACAATGCACGACAAAAACAATGCAGAAATGCATGACAACAACAATACACGAATTTATCACAACATGATCGGCATGACAAAAATGATTAAAATACTTGCTCCGAGTCCTTCGAGAGCAATCTCGATATCTTAACCATCACCAACCATTTTTATGAATATTCGGCAATCCAAAATGTCATGGACGGTAGATAATTCACGTCTTCATCTATACCACAATGTATCCTCGATACCAAGTATACCAACAACAAATGTAAATCATATACATTATGATTTAATTCCCAAAACTCGAATACAATTTATAATCCCAGATCTCCTGTGATTACGGTTATAAATATTTCTATACGAATTATAAACGAATGAAATGAAAACCATTCATTAAATATTATAAACTGAGCAAGTAATAACTTGCATCGATACCGATGAAGCCGTTACCAATTCCTTGTCATCATCTACAAGTTCCTCGGCCCCGATCAATGCAAATCACGAACATTCTCGAACACGACTGCAATGCATGGTTCTAATCACCGATCAATAATCTCAACCTATTATAATAATCGATAAACAACAAGTTCGATAACAATCAACAATCGATATAACCAATTCACAAACCCAACGGCTCAACAATATCTCGATTAACCACAAGTCTGATCAATCCAACTTAAACGATCGCGAATTCATAACCGAAACAGGATATACTACACTGCCTGTCCACTTAGCGCACGCTAATCACTTAACGTAGCGTGCGCTAAGTCGCTTCAATTAGCGTGCGCTAGCTAGTAAGCTTAGCGTGCGCTAATGCTGTCCAGATGCATGTCTTACAAGTATCGATCAACATATGGCGATTATCAAGAACACTAAGTGATTCGAAATGTTCATAGCTATCAAAACAATGAAATCCGATATTCTTTAACATATAAACAATCATCCAACTCAAAATCCAAGTCATATATTCATAGATCATTTTCTTCCTCAATATCAACATATGAATACCAAGAACCATAACAACACTTCCATAATCTAACATTACAGAGAGTAATCATCAACAATGACATCAACATCCGCAAAGGAGGAGAGGATTAACCAACTTATCTCAAGAAAACGAACTACACAATTCAAACCACAAGAATCATGTCAATATCCATATATCAACAACAATATCATCATAATCCGGTAATCCATCTCATAATCATGCTCATCATGATAATCATCAACTCAAGAACATCAACATTCAATCCAAAACGAAATCCAAATGAGAAGAGTAATTACCTCTTTGAAGGAATGAATTGAATCCCAAGGTTGAATCCATTCTCAATCACTTCCAAGCTTCAAATGTTGTTATGAATGATTAACTCCACCATAATCCTGTGTTTGGAACTTCAAACAACTCTCTAAGAACTCTCTCTATCAGTTGCAAGGGAGGAATGGATGAAATGAAGAATAATGGCCAACTACACATATATATACTGTACATTATTAACGTGCGCTAACATCTTCATTTAACGTACGTTACAAGCTTAGTGTACGCTAACTGTCTTTGTTAGCATGCGCTATCGCAGTCCAGAGGCTACTGCCTTACTTCGCCCAATGATTTACGTACGCAATGCCCATGCAATAGCGTACGTAAATGCCTATATTTAGCGTACGCAAGTGTCCGGACATAGCGTGCGCTACTCATAGTTGACTCGTTTGTCTGTATGCTCCGAAGACGGGTCCACATGCTGAAAACATCTGACAAGGATAAGATTTCCTTTTGTCCGATCTACAATTAGCGTGCGTTAAGCCTATGCTTAGCATGCGCTAATCGTTCATAACAAACATACGTTGACCTTGTCGGCACATGCGCCGAAAGTAGCCGGGTCCACACGTTCCTCTGATCTGTTCTGCAATAGCGTGCGCTATCATTTGCCTTTAGCGTGCGCTAACCCTGCACGATAGCGTGCGCTATGATTAAATATTATCGTGCGCTAATAAGGCTATACTTAGCCATTTTCAGCTATTCTTGTCCAACGTCTCAACATACAGAACACGAACATACGACAACCGAATACATATACTCCTTCCAACAATATTCTCATATGTTACGCCCGACACACAATATCTTCCAATACAACTGTCAACCAAATGCAGTAATTATACCAATACAGATGTCTCAATCCTTCATTTGTTTTATCCATACCGTACTGATTCCATGCTGTACAACATAACTTGGATAAAATAACATTAAACAATAGTAGTAGAAATTCCAGATATTACATACTACACCACTTAAAATAAGTTTCGTCCTCGAAACTTGCAATACGTATAGAAAAACAAACAAATCGTTCAACTAAAATATTCCGAAGCCATCACGACAACGATCAATCATCATTATTACCGAATAACCAAAATAGCATACTTACAAATGCGCAAAGTCGACGATCTCCTGAGGTACTGGCAAGTGACTTCACTGTAAAGCCTCAATACGCTTACAATCACATTCCATGAGTCTCAACAAAAATATACCATCTTTGGATGAAATAATCTATCCGTGTCAATTCCTGTTTGCCTGATTACACAATCAAGTCCCAAGCTGCTAAAAACCAATAGTGCACGATACATCTGTGAAACAACTGCCCAAACAATGACACAAATCCCGAAACATCGGCATAAAATCCGAACGCTCAGATGATCACCAACAATGATCAACCAACAAATTAACCGAGAATATCATCGACATGATAAACTCTAATACGACCAATCCAAAGATCAAAACGCAGCCGAGAATATCATCAACATGATAAACTCAAATATGACTATCCAGAGGTCAAAACACAATCGAGAATATCATCAACATGATAAACTCTAATATTACCAACAAACGATCAACGATAATCGGGAATATCCTCACACGGTAATAACCTCCAACATGATCAACATAGAACCGCAGAAACAGATATACGAAAGAATAACATTCTCAAAACGACACACCAATCACATACAGTGGATCTCAATAAACATACCCGATTGGTGAACATATCCCTCGTCATACTAACAACCAATCACAACTCGGAGAACATACCAAATCATACATGGAGTGGGAATGACCAATCAATATTCAAAACAACCATCGTGGGGTCACCACCCTCAATTCTACACTTACTAAGTAATCATTCAAAAATCACTATGGTAAAATCATACTACTACCATACCAATAGAATCACATATCACATATGTCATGGTTTCACAAAATCCAAAGTTCCAAAATCATATTCTGTACCTGAATCTACAATACGCAGCATATTTCTCTTATCCGATCAATCAACCGATCATCCCTGGATAACCAAACTACCATGATAAAGTTTGAATCTCTTTTCATCGTTCCATACCGATGTCTTATCCAGTTCGTGAGTCACACTCATAACTTCACCATGATATGCACTATGCACTAAATGCATATGTATATCAGTCACATTTTCAAAACCAGTCTGAAATCATGTAATCTTGTCAAGAAGACAAAATTTTGAAAGTTCTTTCAAAAATCTCAAAATTCTAAAACATAAATTTTGGTAAGACCACAAAATCAATTTTCGAAAAATTAAATCGGCTAGCTGGTGTCAAGTTTCTCGATGACAATTCTTTTCGAATACACACGATTAAATAAAATGAAATTATGCAAATGATTTCCCACATCCATACCTCTGTATACCAATTCGGCTCGTCATCAAAATCCACTGAGATTCCATCGGAAAACCACACGATAGAGTTCTAAAATCTTAATATATAGACTACGATAGAAATTCCTTTTTCCACATATAACTCGTAACGTCGACCATTAACCCATCCTGGATCACCTCAACTATGTTATGACAAAACGTGGAAACAAATCAACACAGCGAAAGACTTCCCGAGAAGTTTCATTTGAACAAGTAAACCAAAACCTCAAAAGGCGGAAATAAAATAGATAAATGATTGGTAAAGTGTTTTACAAATCTCGAGAGTTTTAGGAAACAGAAAAGCCTTTTGAAACATTAGGGTCTCAGCCCGTATCTCGTATCCGCATTACAATAACTTTAAAAAGTAGAAAAACCTTTTTCGGACCCCAAGTCCTGAGTTATAAAACTATTTCAAAATCGATTGGGTCTTGGCCCAAAAATCATTTCTGGTAAAACATCCGTAAAACATTCATTTTGAAAAGTATCATTTTCAAATGCTCGGAACAGTTCCATATAATTCAAAATGAACTAAGATGACTACATGTTCTTCTCAACAATCCACATTTCTTCTCCCGAATACACAACTCCGTTCCAAACTTAACCGACATATTGATTGTCCAAAATCTTAGTTTCTCAAGATCATTTGTTCTGTCCCAACTACTATGTTCTGCTATCTCATGACGTAACACATAATATTCTTTCTGAACCTCAAAACATATCAACTTAGAACGGCAATAAATCTCAATGCAATTCAAAAATTCAAACACTTACAGATCGTGAAGTCGACGATTCCCCGTGATACTGGCACATGTCTCAACTCTAGAAAATACTCGACACAGACATTTTCAAAACACACATTTTGCAAACTCAGTTCAACTCGAGAACACAACACATCTCTATCCGAAGAAACACGTTAGGTATCATTTGGAAAAGTTTACAACAACCCCAGTACCACACTGGTAAATCACATAACACACAAGCTCAAGTGAACAACAAAAATCTAGGGCTCTAGTATTAGTCAAATCGACAACTCGAATGACGCGACAAAAACACGACCCAACTCGAACCGACTGCCTAGGTTTTCACAACCTAAACTCCGATACCATATTCTGTAACACCCCGAGAGCCATCCAGGAATATTACAGCACCGTGGGCCCCGTGATGGAACCCACAAGGCTGAAGGAAATTTTCGCAAACATTTACAAATGCCCAAGAGTCTAACGACGGTATTATATATTTAAAACATTTGAAGACTTTATAAAACTCGTTTATCAAAACCGTCGTAAAATCTCATTTGAAACCACAAGGCCCGAAATGCCAAAACTCAACAGTTTAAAAACATACATTAAGCTATCGCTTATACGTACCGACAAAATAGTTTAGAAAATAATTGCCAAAGTAACCTAAGTTACCAGATACCAAAAGGCCATTTAAAAGTACTCACGCAGCGAAAAAAGACAAACAATTAAAATACTCTAGCAGCGGAATACAAGATCTGATCAGGAAACTCAATACACAAATACATGCCCTAGCCAACCTCCTCCGGGAAGCTCATCTCTCCACGACCGATACAAGATTGATAATCCAAGAACCTAAAAAGAAAGCCCACGACGGGGTCAGCCATAATACCTAACAATGATAACCATCACATCACGTCAATAATTACATACCAACGGAAATGCTAAGTAAGAATACGACCAATGTAATCTTACCGTCGTAACTTTACTTACTTGAATAATTCTCATCAGAATAACCATTATCACTATGCACGTCTTCTAATCTCGATTAACCAATAAACTCAAACATAACATATGTATTGTTCCTTAAACAATACCCAAGATTATCGGAATATCATCACTAACTCATGATACGGAAAAATACCAGTTCTGACCAATTCGATCCATCGGATAACATCATAAAATCCCAACACGATAATCAATTGTCCATCAAAGACAAATACCAAAGGAAATACGGAACATACCTCAGGATATGAAATGCCACGACGAAATCACGTCAGTCCAATCCAAGATCAGATCAACACAACATACAGACATGGTCCTAACACAAGACCTACAAATGCATACTCATATGACAACGTCAATATGCTCGCATCAATAACAACAATGTATACTTATGGCAAACCCATAATATACATATGCACAATAACAACACACATGGTAATCCAGTGATCTAGCGCACACAGCTATAGATTCCCATGATGATCCCGTCGGACCAACGCATGGTGGAATTACCTGTCCAACGATCCAGCGCACACAGTTATAGATATCCCATGTTGATCCCGTCGGACCAACGCATGGTGGACATATGACAACAATGCACAACTGCACAAAACAATAGTACACAATGCACGACAACAACAATGCACAAAGGCATGACAACAACAATACATGAATGTATCACAACATAATCGACCAAATGACAAAAATGATTAAATACTTGCTCCGAGTCCTTCAAGAGCAATCTCGATATGTAAACCATCACCAACCATTATTCTGAATATTCGACGATCCAAAATGTCACGGACGGTAGATAATTCACGTCTTCATGTATACCACAATGTATCCTCGATACCAAGTATACCAACAACAAATGTAAATCATATACATTATGATTTAATTCCCAAAACTCGAATACAACTTATAATCCCAAATCTCCTATGATTACGATTATAAAAATTGCTATACGAATTATAAACGAATGAAACGGAAACCACTCATTAAATATTATAAACTCAGCAAGTAATAACTTGCCTCGATACCAATGAAGCCGTTACCAATTCCTTGTTGTCGTCTACAAGTTTCTCGGCCCCGATCAATGCAATTCACGAACATTCTCGAACACGACCGTAATGCATGGTTCTAATCACCGATCAATAATCTCAACCTATTACAATAATTGATAAACAACAAGTTCGATAACAATCAACAATCGATATAACCAATTCACAAACCCAACGGCTCAACAATATCTCAATTAACCACAAGTCTGATCAATCCAACTTAAACGATCGCGAATTCATAACTGAAACATGATATACTACACTGCCTGTCCACTTAGCGCACGTTAATCACTTAATGTAGTGTGCGCTAAGTCGCTTCAATTAGCATGCGCTAGCCAGTAAGCTTAACGTGCGCTAATGCTGTCCAGATGCATGCCTTACAAGTATCGATCAACATATGGCGATTATCAAGAACACTAAGTGGTTCGAAATGTTCATAGCTATCAAAACAACGAAATATGATATTCTTTAACATATAAACAATCATCCAACTCATAATCCAAGTCATATATTCATAGATCATCTTCTCCCTCAATATCAATATATGAATACCAAGAACCATAACAACACTTCCATATTCTAACATTACAGAGAGTAATCATCAACATTGACATCAACGTCCGCAAAGGAGGAGAAGGATTAACCAACTTATCTCAAGAAAACGAACTACACAATTCAAACCACAAGAATCATATCAATATCCATATATCAATAACAATATCATCATAATCCGGTAATCCATCTCATAATCATGCTCATCATGATAATCATCAACTCAAGAACATCAACATTCAATCCAAAACGAAATCCAAATGAGAAGAGTAATTACCTCTTTGAAGGAATGGATTGAATCCCAAGGTTGAATCCATTCTCAATCACTTCCAAGCTTCAAATGTTGTTATGAATGATTAACTCCACCATAATCCAGTGTTTGGAACTTCAAACATCTCTATAAGAACTCTCTCTATCGGTTGCAAGGAAGGAATGGACGAAATGAAGAATAATGGCCAACTGCACATATATATACTGTACATTATTAACGTGCGCTAACATCTTCATTTAACGTACGTTACATGCTTAGCGTACGCTAATTGTCTTTGTTAGCGTGCGCTATCGCAGTCTAGAGGCTACTGCCTTACTTCGTCCAATGATTTATGTACGCAATGCCCATGCAATAGCATATGTAAATGCCTATATTTGGCGTACGCAAGTGTCGGGCCATAGCGTGCGCTACTCATAGTTGACTCGTTTGTCTGTAAGCTCTGAAGATGGGTCCACACGCCGAAAGGATCTGACAAGGATAAGATTCTATTTTGTCCGATCTACAATTAGCGTGCGTTAAGCCTATGCTTAGCGTGCGCTAATCCTTCATGACAAACATCCGTTGACCTTGTCGGCACATGCGCCGAAAGTAGCCGGGTCCACACGTAGATTCCCTATGATTTGTTCTGCACTAGCGTGCGCTATCCTTTGCCTTTAGCGTGCACTAAACCTGCACGATAGCGTGCGCTATGCTTGAATATTAGCGTGCGCTAATAAGGCTATACTTAGCAATTTTCAGCTATTCTTATCCAACATCTCAACATACAGAACACGAACATACGGCAACTGAATACATATACTCCTTCCAACAATATTCTCATATGTTACGCCCAACACACAATATCTTCAAATACAACTGTCAACCAAATGCAGTAATTATACCAATACAGATGTCTCAGTCTTTCAATTATTTTATCCATACTGTACAAATTCCACACAACATAACTTGGATAAAATAACATTAAACAATAGTAGTAGAAATTCCAGATATTACAAACGGCCTCGCGGAGCTTACTGTCTTTACTGTCCATAGCTTTAGCATGCGTTAACTATAATCTCTAGCGCACGCTAAACACCGTTGACTTAAAATTTCCAAAAGCCATCCAGGTTCATTCCAACACATCCTTATCCAAATTCGTGACCCGATCTCAGCTACCGCTCTTTGTCTCAATCATGTTGACTGCACATAGCGCACGCTACCATAACGACATAACGTACGCTAATGCTCAAGTATAGTGTACGCTAAGTCTGTTCATTAGTGTGTGCTAATTCACGAAAACACATGCATGGATTAACATCCTTTACAACATACATTCATGAACAATGGATTACTGATACGGAAAATCATACTTTGTTTAATTGTACGACAAATCAAATACCACCGGATTCAAATACGGATGAAAATACATAACAAATATCCGATTATTACAAAATGAAAGTACCATGATTTCCACCTTTCATCTTCTCCACCTTATCGATATGGTGAGCTGAGAGATATTTGCATTTGAGCAATTTTTGATGTACGTCCATGTATATGTATAGAGCAGATTCAAAGATCGGTTAAAGAGAGAAGGGAATAAGGAGAGTGAGTAAATAAATAAGTGTTGGTATCTATCGAAATAACAAAGCAGTTGCAGAATAAATTACCAATAATTCTTGACTTATAAATAATTTAAAATTCATGCAATCTTATTAAAATGTTGAAGACAATGCCCTCAACACAGTAAATAAACTACTAAAACTGTGTAATAATCTGCCACATCAAGGTCTAACAGTCCATTTTATACCTCAACTCCAACATTAGAAGGTCTGTCACAAAGGCAGGAAACAATGAACAACAAAAATACCATTACCGAAAAAAAAAGAATGAGCAAGAATAGAAACAAAAATGTACAAAAAGTAAATTGCATAAATAAATCAAACCACAACAGATCCCAAAGCTCTATCAAACTGATATCAATATGAATAATTAAACGCTGACCTAGCCCCCAAATTTAAATCCACGTACGGAACATCGAGCACCACAAAGGACCCAAAAGATAATAGTCTATTGTCCTTAGACTCCGGCTGCCTAGACCCGGTAGCTCAACCTCTTCAGCATAGGATATGCTATCACCAAGCTATCACAGCCTCAAAAAATTGTTCGCATCTAGCTAACAAGGAACCAAAAAGCATAATCCTTCGAATACGAAATCCTGGCACTCAATCTCATGAAGAATAAACTCTAAGGGGAGGGAGTGGTCACCTAATACCCTAGGTGCCACATCACCTCTATCCAATAAAAACTCTCCAACTCAAAACTACCCAATTCTACCCTAACACTACCCTAAGTGGAGGGAGTGGTCACCTATACTACCCGATTTTTTTTTGTTCATACATAAAATCACATACAATATTAAAATAAAAACATACCATTTCATTAAAAATAAAAACATTACATAATACTTAAAAAAAACATTACATAAAAACATACCCGATTTTTTTTGTTCATACATAAAATCACATACAATATTAAAATAAAAACATACCATTTCATTAAAAATAAAAACATTACATAATACTTAAAAAAACATTACATAAAAACATACCCGATTTTTTTTTGTTCATACATAAAATCACATACAATATTAAAATAAAAACATACCATTTCATTAAAAATAAAAACATTACATAATACTTAAAAAAAACATTACATAAAAACATACCCGATTTTTTTTTGTTCATACATAAAATCACATACAATATTAAAATAAAAACATACCATTTCATTAAAAATAAAAACATTACATAATACTTAAAAAAACATTACATAAAAACATACCCGATTTTTTTTTCATACATAAAATCACATACAATATTAAAATAAAAACATACCATTTCATTAAAAATAAAAACATTACATAATACTTAAAAAAAACATTACATAAAAACATACCCGATTTTTTTTTCATACATAAAATCACATACAATATTAAAATAAAAATATACCATTTCATTAAAAATAAAAACATTACATAATACTAAAAACAAACATTACATAAAAATATACCATAAAATCACCTCCATTTGTTTCTACTCGATCGGCTTCCCAAACCGAAATTTCTACCCGATCGCCTTACCCGACTTACCGACGGCGGTGTTACCGATCGGGTAAGGGTACCCGATCCCCTTACCCGATCCCACTCCCTCCCCCCTAAGGCCTCTCAAGATCTGAACCACTCTCACTCTCTTCTGCTCTCCCCATAAAACCTACCAGACTCCCCAATTTATATTAAACAGTAAAGGTGTTGGTTCTGTGAATTTTCAACAATGTAATTACAATAAAAATTACAAAGAAAAGCAACCTATTACAATCTTAATAAATTAAAAGCTGAATTAAAAATTACAACTTTAGCAGAGGCGAGAAAACTCTTTCCGTAAGACAATTTTGCCCCTATATAAGAGCAGATGGCTCAGGCAATATATCCCAAAGATACAACTGCTACACATTTCTGAGTTGGTGCTCTCCAAAACGCAGAACTCCGGCGAACGTTCAAGTGTTGAAAACTGGGAACGAAAAGCAAAAGAAATATGCTGCAATATGTGGTATGCTGTATTTATTCTGTTTTTTGCTGGTATCTAAAATGAAATGCATAAGACCCCGTTTTATAGGGTCTAATTCCACTCCATCGGGTGGGGAGTGACTACTATTAAAGTGTCATTAATTCTCTTTAATCCTTCAGCTGAAGAGTGTGAAGAGTCATATTCCGGAAACTAAGTTTTCAACGTGCCTCATTTCAGTCGAGACCAAATATCAGATTAGATGGGTTTTCAGCCCCAAATATCAGACCAGATGTGTTTTCAGCCCTAAATATCAGATAAGATAAGTTTTCAGCCCCATATATTAGATCAGATGGGTTTTCAGCCAAATATCAGATCAGATGGGTTTTCAGCCAAATATCAGATCAGATGGGTTTTTGGCCCCAAATATCAGATGAGTTTTCAACCCCAAATATCAGGTGGGTTTTCAACCCCAAATATTAGCTGGGTTTTCAACCCCAAATATCAGCTGATTTTTCAAGTTTTAAACTTGGTTAACTCTTCACCATTTCAATTAAATGACCAACTTTAATCATTTATTTCTCACTCAACGGAAATCAGTTTGTAAAAAATAAAATCCTACGTTTATCTCCTCGAAACGTAGATTCACAATTTAATATTAATTCCCGAGAATTAAATATTTTATTATCATTATATTGGTTTGTGTCAAAACTCATTTTTCTAAAACCAATTTCCAACAATCCCACACATGAGTGGAAATAAATGCATGCATGAATGCAGACTCACATACCCAGTTTCCGTAAAACATTGCTGCATGGGGAAAGGTAGTTTATGGCTTTGATCATTCATTAGTAAAATATCGTCGGATATACCGGCGTCTTAGTGGACACTGTGCCTTGAACTAATCATTCTTGGTGTATACCGAGTCAACGACACTTACACAACAATGTCTCAACACCTTCCATTCTCATAGCTGTGTCCGTTTTGGCCATGGACAACATATTGGTTTCTTGAGTGTTATTCAACGCGGCCCGTCCTCACACTTACATAGGTGGTCTCCTTTTATAAAGTACTCTGCAATACTTTTCCTTTTCAAGGACAAGGAACCATTAAAAGTCCATAGACTTAACCTCACCACATTCACGGGACTCGGCACTTATTCTACTCTATAGGGATGGATTCATTATAAGTGCTATTTAATAGAACTTTCATAACTTTGTTTTGCCATTGAACCAAGTTTCTGGGATCTCCAGTCTTCAAGATTGGGTTACCACTATGATCGTTCTTTCAAGATGTGGATTCTAATCCCATTCCCTCGAGCAGTTTATGAAATTGATCTCTATTCAGACCTTTGGTGAGTGAATCCACCAATTTAACATTTCACCTCACATAGTCAATAGATAAAACTCCATTTTTTATCAATTGTCGCACGGTATTATGTCTCCGACGAATGTGTCGAGACTTACCATTATACATAAGGCTCTGTGCTCTTCCAATTGCTGCTTGGCTATCGCAATGGATCATAACACTAGATGTAACACCCCCAGATTTAACCGGAAATATTACAGCGCCGTGGGCCCCGAGATGGAACCCACAAGGCTAAAAGAAATTTTCGCAAACATTTACAAATGCCCAAGAGGCCAACGACGGTACTATCTTTAAAAATTCACAAAGACATATAAAATCCATTTATCAAAAACCGTCGTAAAAACTCTTTTGAAATCGCAAGGCCAAACAGCCGACACTCAAAAGTTTAGAAAACGATTTCCAAAGTAACCTCAGTTACTAGATACCAAAAGAGCATTTCAAAATACTCATGCAGCGGAAAAAGACCAACCATAAAGATACTCTAGCAGCGGAATACAAGAACCAATCAAGAAACTCAATGCACACAACATGTCCTAGCCAGTATCCTCCGGGAAGCTCATCTCTTCACGACCGCTACAAGCTCGATACTCCGAGAACCTAAAAAGAAATTCCACGACGGGGTCAGCCATAATATCCAACAATGATAACGGTCACATCACATTAATAATAACATACCAATGAGAATACAACATAAGAATACGACCAACGTAATCTTACCGCCATGACTTTGCTTACTCAAGAAATTCTCATCAGAATAACCATTATCACATTTCACATCCTGTACTCGATTAACCAATAAACTCGAACATAATATCTGTATTGTACCTCAAACAATACTCAAGATTCTCAAACTGTCATCACCAACTCACGATACGGAAATATACCATTACCGACCAATACGATCCATCGAATAACATCATCAAATCCCAAGACGATAACCGATTTTCCATCAAAGACAAATACCAAGGAAATACGGAACATACCTCGAGATATGAAGTGCCACGACAATCATATCAGTCTAATCCGAGATCAGATCAATGCAATACGGACACGGTCCTAACACAAGACCTACAAATGCATACTCATATGACCACGTCAATATGATCACAACAATATCAATCATGTATACTCAATGGAAATCCGACGATCCAGCGCCCTCAGCATAGATCCCTTTGTTGATCCTATCAGATCAACATAAGGTGGATAACTAACAATACACATATGAACAACAACATATGATACAATCAATGATGCGAATTCACAAGATTCCATCAACACAATACTGGTAATCCAACGATCCAGCGCCCTCAGCATAGATCCCCATGATGATCCCGTCGAACCAACGCATGGTGGAAAACCTGTCTAACGATCCAGCGCCCTCAGCATAGATCCTCATGATGATCCCGTCGAACCAACGCATGATGGACATTCGATCCAGCGCCCTCATCATAGATCCTCATAATCCCATCGGATTATTTACACAACATAAACAACACAATATGCATACACATATGCAAATCAACACGTTCATCAACATGAACAACATAACATGCACGACAACATGAAAATTTACTAGGACAACTTCATGTTCAACAACATGAAAGAAAGTGTACGAGACCAAAATAAATAACATTAAACCATAATCAATATGGAATACTTGCCCCGAGTCCTTCGGGAGCAACCTCGATGTCCAATCATCACCGACGATTATCCTCAATGCTCGGCGTTCCAAATGTACAATGAACTATAGATACTCATATCCTCGTCTTTACCATAATGTAACCTCGATACTCGAACATACCAATAACTGAGATAAAGCATATACATTATGATTTACCTCCCAGAATCGAAAGAACGATATGCGATCCGAATACCGAGTTCACAATAATAATCATCGCTATATGCATTATAAACGAAATGAAATCGAAACCATTCATTAAATATTATAAGCTGCAAGTAATAACTTGCCTCGATACCGATACCATGAAGGCTTTGCCGAACACACCGCCTTTGTCTACGAGCTCCTCATCCCGATCAAAAGCAATACAATGGACATACTCGAACACAACCGCAATATCTGGTTATAATCACCGATCAATAATCTCAACCTATCGAAGAAATCAAATAACACATATCCGATAACAATCAACAACCGACAAAACTAACCAATCGAACTCAACGGTTCAACACAACCTCGAATAAATGCAATGTAACAAACCAAATCAAACCATCACGAATTCATAATCAAAACACAAAAATCGCCTTTATCGCCTACTTAGCGCACGTTAAACGCATAACGTGGCGTGCGCTAAGTTGTCCGTTAGCGTGCGCTAGCGGTAAGCTTAGCGTGCGCTAATGTGTCTGATGGCATGCATTCCAAACATCGACTCACATCTTGCGACTACGAATCCGAATGAAGGGAGACATAAATCCCCATATCTCTTGAAGATAAACGACCCCATAATTATCACAATGATCATGTCAATGTCCATATATCAATAACAACCTCAATAATCAAACCGACTCGATAACAAGGATCATATCATGCTAAATCTGAATTCAACCTAGTATCATGATTCATCTCATCTAAATCGACCAATATAATTACCAAGATTCGAAATCCTTCTTAGATCGGGTTAAATGAATCAACATCCTTATGGTATGAAGAATCTTAACTAACATCCGAAACTCTTATCAAAATTCCATTGAATCTCATATAACATCATCATATGATTATCAACATGCTCCTTGCATGAAATCATCAAGAAAAATGAACCACTAACGAAGGAATACGAAGATTACGGTTTAGATGAACCAAAAAGAAGAACATTAGAACTCCATCCAAAGAATCATGAACAACTTGAAGGACAAGGCTTGAATCCATGCTCTCCATCTTAATCTTGTTAAAGATCACCATCTCTCGGTGTTTGAGACCTCAAACCTCTTTCTAAAAACTCTCTCTCGGTTGCAAGGAAGGAATGGACGAAATGCTTCATAACACCCTAGTGTCCCTTTTTATAATATTCATTATTAGCGTGCGCTAACATCTCATGTTTAGCGTGCGCTACCGCCTTAGCGTGCGCTAACTGACTTTGTTAGCGTGCGCTATCGAAGCCCAGAGGCTACTGCCTTGCTTCGTAAACTAGCTTACGTACGTAATGCCCATGCATTAACGTACGTAAAACATCCTGCCTAGCGTACGCAAGTCATTTACCTTAGCGTGCGCTAATACCAGTTGACTTGCTACAGTCTACACCTACCACGAAGATGCTCGTGACCCCACCAGCCGAAATCAACCAATAAAGCCAAGATTCCCTGTTGACCGATATATAGTTAGCGTGCGCTAATCAACATGCATTAGCGTGCGCTAACACTACATTACAACATCCGTTGACTTATCAGAACGTGCGCCGAAAGTGGCCTGGTCCACGCGTAGATTCCTTCCGATCGGACTGTATTAGCGTGCGTTATCTTATATCCGTAGCGTGCGCTAATCCTGCACGATAGCGTGCGCTACTCATGATTATTAGCGTGCGCTAATAATGTTACACTTAGCCATTTCCAACTGTTACTGCCTGTCTCGACATACCGAAAACACATATACACTTACTGAATACATATCGAATCCGATAATATTCTTATACGATATACTCTATATCGAAGTACGATAACACGATACACGATATCCTCAAATGTAGCTAATCGACCCGGAATCGACAATTATACGATCTCGACATCTCGGTCCTTTATTTATTTTATTCCTCATGCTGATTCCACATGTACAATATAACTCGAATAAAATAATATCAAACAACAGTAGTAGAAATTCCGGATATTACATTCTACACCACTTAAAATAAGTTTCGTCCTCGAAACTTGCAATCCGTCATAAAACAAACAAACATACCTTCCAACCCAAAATATCCCCAAAACCATCACGACAACGATCAATTATCGTCATCACTGAATAACCAAAAGAGCATACTTACAAATACGTAGGTCGACAATCTCCTGAAATACTAGCAAGCGGTTTCACTGTACAGTCTCAATACGCTTACGATCACAATTCCCTGAGTCTCAACAAAATATATCATCTTCGGATGAAACAATCTGCCCGAATCAAATCCATGCTTTGATTACATAATCAAGTCCCAATTAGATAAGGCGAATAATATACAATACATCTACGAAACAAGCGCCCAAAACAACGACACGAATCCGAAACATCAACAAAAATACGAGCGCTCGGATGATCACCAATAATGATCAACAATCAACCGAATTTATCATCGACATGATAAATTCCAATATGACCAACCGCAGGTCAAAACACAATCGAGAATATCATCAACGTGATAAACTCCAATATTACCAACGAATGATCAACGAAAATCGAGAATACCTTCACACGATAAACTCCAACACGATCAACACAGAACCACGAAACAGATATACGAAATAATAACATTCTCAAAACGACAAATCAATCACGTACAGTAGATCTCAATAAACATACCCAAGTGGCGAACATATTCCTCGGCACGAACAACCAATCACAAATCGATGAACATACCTAATTATACATGGAGTGGGAGCGACCACTCAATATCAAAACCACCGGTATGGGGTCACCATCCCCAAATTTACACTTACAAAGAAATCATTCAAAGATCACTATGGTAAGATTGCGCAACTACCGCACCAATGGACTCACATAGCACATATGTCCCGGTTTTACAAAGTCCAAAGTTCCAAAATTACATCCTGCACATGAATCTACAACGCGCAGTATATTTCTCTTATCTGATCAATCAACCGATCATCCTTGCATAACCAATCTACCATACTAAACTTCGAATCTCTTTTCCTTGTACCATCGATATGATATGCCCGATGCACTAAATGCGTATGTACATCAATCACATTTTCAATACCAGTTTGAAATCATATATTCTTGTCACGAAGACAATTTTTGAAAGTTCTTTCAAGAGTTTGAAAACTCAAAACATAAATTTTCGTAAGACCACGAAATCAATTTTAAAAATTAAATCGGCTCGCTGGTGCCAAGTTCTCGATAAAAATTCTTTTCAAATAGACACGATTAAATAAAATGAAATTTATGCAAATGCTTGTCCATATCCATACTCACGTATATCGGTTCGACTTGTCACCAATATCCACCGATATTCCATCGGAAGACCACGATCGAGTTCCAAAACCTCAATATATAGACTCAGATAAAAACTCCTTTTCCACACATGACTCATATCGTCAACCATTTACCCATCCTGGATCACCTCAAATATGATATGACAAAGCGTTGAAACAAATCAAGCAAATCAAACACGGCGAAAGACTTCCCGAGAGGTTCCATTTGAGCGAGTAAACCAGAGCCTCGAAGGCGGAAATAACATAGGTAAGCGATTGGTAAAGTATTTTACAAATCTCGGGAGTTTTAGAAAACAGGAAGGTCTTTTGAAACGTCAGGGTCTCGGCCGTATCTCATTCCACATTACAAGAAGTTTAATTAGTAGAAAAATCTTTTTGTACACAAAGACATGAGATATAAAACAATTTCAAAAACTATTGGGTCTCGGCCCAAAATCATTATCCGTAAAACGTACGTAAGACATTAATTTTGAAGAGTATCATTTTCAAATGTTCAAAAGCTGTTCATATATCATAAAATGAATTAACATGACTACATGTTCTCCTGAACAATCCACAAAATTTCTCCCAATGCACAATACCGTTCCAAAATTTAATCGACATACTGATTTTCAAAATCATAGTTTCTCCATTCATCAATCATGTCCCAATTTTGTTACCTTATACTGTAACGCATGATATCTGCTGAATCTCAAAACGTATCAACTTAGAACGGCAATAAATCTCAATGAAATTCAAAAATCCAAATACTTACAGATCGTGAAGTCGACGATTCCCCGTGATACTGGCACATGTCTCGACTCTAGAAAATACTCAACACGGATATTTTCAAAACACACGTTTTGCCAAGTCAGTTCGACTCAAGAACACAATACATCTCATTCCAGAGAATCTCGTTTAACACCGTTTGGAAAAGTTTATAACAACCCCAATACTACACTGGTAAATCGCATAACCCATAAGCCCGAGTGAACAACAAAAACTCACGGCTCTAATATTTGTCAATTGACAACTCGAATGAGGCAATGAAAACACGACCCAACTCGACCCAAATGCCTAGGTTTTCTCAACCTAAGGCTCCGATACCATATTCTGTAACACCCCAGTTGCTTAAGGAATATTACGGGCGCCGTGGGCCCCGAGATGGAACCCACAAGGCTAAAAGAAATTTTCGCAAACATTTACAAATGCCCAAGAGGCCAACGAGGGTACTATCTTTAAAAATTCACAAAGACATATAAAATCCATTTATCAAAAACCGTCGTAAAAACTCTTTTGAAATCGCAAGGCCAAACAGCCGACACTCAAAAGTTTAGAAAACGATTTCTAAAGTAACCTCAGTTACTAGATACCAAAAGAGCATTTCAAAATACTCACGCAGCGGAAAAAGACCAACCATAAAGATACTCTAGCAGCGGAATACAAGAACCAATCAAGAAACTCAATGCACACAACATGTCCTAGCGGTATCCTCAGGAAGCTCATCTCTTCACGACCGCTACAAGCTCGATACTCGAGAACCTAAAAAGAAATCCTGACGGGGTCGACCATAATATCCAACAATGATAAGCTGTCACATCACATTAATAATAACATACCAATGAGAATACAACATAAGAATACGACCAACGTAATCTTACCGCCATGACTTTGCTTACTCAAGAAATTCTCATCAGAATAACCATTATCACATTTCACATCCTGTACTCGATTAACCAATAAACTCGAACATAATATCTATATTGTACCTCAAACAATACTCAAGATTCTCAAACTGTCATCACCAACTCACGATACGGAAATATACCATTACCGACCAATACGATCCATCGAATAACATCATCAAATCCCAAGACGATAACCGATTTTCCATCAAAGACAAATACCAAGGAAATACGGAACATACCTCGAGATATGAAGTGCCACGACAATCATATCAGTCTAATCCGAGATCATATCAATGCAATACGGACACGGTCCTAACACAAGACCTACAAATGCATACTCATATGACCACGTCAATATGATCACAGCAATATCAATCATGTATACTCAATGGAAATCCGACAATCCAGCGCCCTCAGCATAGATCCCTTTGTTGATCCTATCAGATCAACATAAGGTGGATAACTAACAATACACATATGAACAACAACATATGATACAATCAATGATGCGAATTCACAAGATTCCATCAACACAATACTGGTAATCCAACGATCCAGCGCCCTCAGCATAGATCCCCATGATGATCCCGTCGAACCAACGCATGGTGGAAAACCTGTCCAACGATCCAGTGCCCTCAGCATAGATCCTCATGATGATCCGTCGAACCAACGCATGATGGACATTCGATCCAGCGCCCTCAGCATAGATCCTCATAATCCCATCGGATTATTTACACAACATAAACAACACAATATGCATACACATATGCAAATCAACACGTTCATCAACATGAACAACATAACATGCACGACAACATAAAAATTTACTAGGACGACTTCATGTTCAACAACATGAAAGAAAGTGTACGAGACCAAAATAAATAACATTAAACCATAATCAATATGGAATACTTGCCCCGAGTCCTTCGGGAGCAACCTCGATGTCCAATCATCACCGATGATTATCCTCAATGCTCGGCGTTCCAAACGTACAATGAACTATAGATACTCATATCCTCGTCTTTACCATAATGTAACCTCGATACTCGAACATACCAATAACTGAGATAAAGCATATACATTATGATTTACCTCCCAGAATCGAAAGAACGATATGCGATCCGAATACCCAGAGTTCACAATAATAATCATCGCTATATGCATTATAAACGAAATGAAACTGAAACCATTCATTAAATATTATAAGCTGCGCAAGTAATAACTTGCCTCGATACCGATCTGAAGTATGCCGAACACATTGCCTTTGTCTACGAGCTCCTTATCCCCGATCGAAAGCAATACAATGGACATACTCGAACACAACCGCAATATCTGGTTATAATCACCGATCAATAATCTCAACCTATCGAAGAAATCAAATAACACATATCCGATAACAATCAACAACCGACAAAACTAACCAATCGAACTCAACGGTTCAACACAACCTCGAATAAACGCAGAACAAACCAAATCAAACCATCACGAATTCATAATCAAAACACAAAAATCTTTGCTTTCGCCTACTTAGCGCACGTTAACGCATTACGTAGCGTGCGGTTAGTTGTCCGGTTTGCGTGCGCTTGCCTGTAAGCTTTGCGTGCGCTAATGCTGTACTGTGGCATGCATTCCAAACATCGACTCACATCTTGCGACTACGAATCCGTATGAAGGGAGACATAAATCCCCATATCTCTTGAAGATAAACGACCCCATAATTATCACAATGATCATGTCAATGTCCATATATCAATAACAACAACAAAAATAAAACCGACACGATAACAAGGATCGAATCATGCAAAATCAGGAATTCAACCTAGTATCATGATTCATCTCATCTAAATCGACCAATGTAATTACCAAGATTCAGAAATCCTTCTTAGATCGGGTTAAATTAATCAAAAACCATATGTTAAGAATAATCTAAACAAACATCAGAAACACTTAACCAAATAACATAGAATCTCATATAAAATAAACATATGATTATCAACATGCTCCTTGCATGAAATCATCCAAGAAAATGAACCACTAACGAAGGAATACGAAGATTACCTGGTTTAGATGAACCAAAAAGAAGAACATTAGAACTCCATCCAAAGAATCATGAACAACTTGAAGGACAAGGCTTGAATCCATGCTCTCCATCTTAATCTTGTTAAAGATCACCATCTCTCAGTGTTTGAGACCTCAAACCTCTTTCTAAAAACTCTCTCTCGGTTGCAAGGAAGGAATGGACGAAATGCTTCATAACACCCTTCTGTCCCTTTTTATAATATTCATTATTAGCGTGCGCTAACATCTCATGTTTAGCGTGCGCTACCGCCTTAGAGTGCGCTAACTGACTTTGTTAGCGTGCGCTATCGAAGCCCAGAGGCTACTGCCTTGCTTTGTAAACTAGCTTACGTACGTAATGCCCATGCATTAACGTATGTAAAACATCCTGCCTAGCGTACGCAAGTTATTTACCTTAGCGTGCGCTAATACCAGTTGACTTGCTACAGTCTACACCTACCACGAAGATGCTCGTGACCCCACCAGCCGAAATCAACCAATAAAGCCAAGATTCCCTGTTGACCGATATATAGTTAGCGTGCGCTAATCAACATGCATTAGCGTGCGCTAACACTACATTACAACATCCGTTGACTTATCAGAACGTGCGCCGAAAGTGGCCTGGTCCACGCGTAGATTCCTTCCGATCGGACTGTATTAGCGTGCGTTATCTTATATCTGTAGCGTGCGCTAATCCTGCACGATAGCGTGCGCTACTCATGATTATTAGCGTGCGCTAATAATGTTACACTTAGCCATTTCCAAGCTATTCTGCTTTGTCTCGACATACCGAAAACACATATACACTTACCGAATACATATCGAATCGATAATATTCTTATACGATATACTCTATATCAAGTACGATAACTGATACACGATATCCTCAAATGTAACTGTCGACCAGATACGACAATTATACCGATACTGACATCTCAGTCCTTTATTTATTTTATTCCTACTGTACAGATTCCACGCTGTACAATATAACTCGAATAAAATAATATCAAACAACAGTAGTAGAAATTCCGGATATTACACTAGACACATGCTTCTTCCAGCATGGAATATCCTAAAGAAAGTTACGAAGCCATTCAACTTGTTCTCCAGCTTTATCTAGAGCTATCACAATGGATCATAACACTAGACACATGCTTACTTAAGTGAATACTGGTATCAACAGGTGTTTTTACAGGTAGGCTGTCAAAAGCGTTAAACTTCTTGAGCACTTTCTCAACATAATGAGACTGTGATAAGAAGATACCTTCTGACGTTCTGATAATTTTAATTCCAAGAATTAAATCAGCTAAACCCAAGTCCTTCATGTCGAAGTTTTTACTTAACATCCTTTTTATATTCACAATTACTTCATTGCTAAAACCCATGATCAATATATCGTCTACATATAGACATGTTATGACAAATGGCTCAGGTGTGCCTTTAATATACACTCATTTGGCACATTCATTGATCTTAACTTTATTTGCCAACATAGTTGTGTCAAACTTCATATGTCATTATTTAGGAGCTTATTTTAGTCCATACAATGACTTCAAAAGTTTACACAATTTTTTTCCCTGACCAGGCGCAATGAAACCTTCAGGTTGTTCCATATAAATTTCTTTTTCTAATTCACCATTCAAGAATGCAGTTTTCACATCCATTTGATAAATCTCGAGATTGTGCAATGCAGTAATAGCAGTAAGCACTTGAATGGAAGTTATTCTCGTTACTGGTGAATATGTGGCGAAGAAATCATAACCTTCTTTCTGTTTAAACCTTTTGGCAACAAGCCAGGCCTTAAACTTGTCTATCGACCAGTGATCTTTGTATCTTTAGAACCCATTTACATCTTAAAGGCTTACATCCTGGTGGAAGATCAACCAGTTCCCAAGTATAATTTTGCACGATGGAATCCATTTCACTATAAATAGCTTCCTTCCAAAAAGGAACATCACGACTAGCATAAGCTTCCTGTATCATCTTTGGATCATCATCAACTGCATAAGTCTCAAAGTCAGGACCAAAAGACTTAGCCTTTCGAGCTCTCTTATTTTGTCTTGGATCTTCATTTATAGGATTTGAATTACTTGCAGTTTCAAGAGTTCTTTTGTTTGAGCTTGTCACAGTCTTCTCTTTACAAGGATAAACATTTTCAAAGAAAATGGCATTACTTGACTCAATGACAGTTCCTTCATGCATATCAGGAATTTAAGATTTATGAATTAGAATTCGATATGCACTACTGTTGTATGCATAACCTATAAATATGCAATCAACTATCTTTGGACCAATTCTTACTTGTTTTGGTTCAGGTACTTCAACGTTTGTCAAACACACCCACACTTTAAGATATTTGAAAGAAGGTTTGTGCCCTTTCAATAACTCATACGGAGTTTTATCTTTCCCTTTCTGTGGCACTTTATTCAGAATATGGTTAGCTGTAAGAATAGCTTCCTATTGGAACATTTTGTATCATACATGCTATAATAATGTTTCAATGATTTAAGTTGTTCCACAATACAAAACAACAAAGAGACGAAGCAAGGCATCGAAGAAGACGAAGTGCAAAAAGCTGGAATTTTACAAGGCTAACGTACGTAAGCTTTCAAGCATAGCGTACGTAACAAGTACGAAATAACGTACGTAAGGGATAGTACTTCACGTACGTAAAGGTGTTAAAACCAGATGAACGTTGGGAAGAGTCAAAGTCAGAAAAGCAGCAACATATATATGACGTCAGCAATGACGTAAGCTTAACATACGTAATGGATTGTTGATAACGTACGTAAGTAAAAAAACGAATGCTACTGGACTGATCTGCTGTATTGATAACGTACGTAGCGAATGAGCCTTAACGTACGTAATACGTTCAGCGTACATAATGTGATGATGATAATGGCCGTAATGAAGTGTCAGAAAGCTAACGTCTAGTTGAGGCTTTGGAGCCTATAAATACCACATCCTTGGTATTCATCCACACAACAACTTCAAGCAAACAACTCATTGATCAGATATTCATATTGATATTATTGTTGTTGTGATATTGAGCTTATATTGTCAGTTTGAGTGTTTATATATTCAACATCATACACGAGAGGTAAAAGAAAAGATATGATTGGATTCGGTGTTATTAGGATCAAGGATCCGGCATTATTAGAATCGCAATCGATATCTTCGTGAGGTTTATCTAGTACCCATAGAAAGCTAGAGCGGTTGATTCCTTATCCGATAGAAAAGGAAAACGCTTTAACTTGGACCGACACAAAGACAGGTACGAGTGGTTTATCACGGACCAATAGAAGACGTGATTGTAACGGTTATCCCTCGACCGATAGAAGATAGGTGCAGAGGTTTTTATCTTCAACCTATAGAAAAAGATATCGAGAGAGGACGTAGGCTCATTTATAGCCGAACCTCTATAAATCCTTGTGTCCTTTAATTTCCGCACATTTAATTTACGCTTCCGCAACACGGCGCATATTCCGATCTTGCTCCAACAATTGGTATCGGAGCAGTGCCTCCAATACACGGCTTAAAATCCGAGGAGTCGATCCAAATGGCATTTCAATTTGCTCTAGTCGAAGGCCTTGCTCTTAACCGACCAGCATTTTTTGATGGCGCAAATTTCATGATATGGAAGAAAAAGATATCAATATTCATCCAAGCGTATGACATCGAGATTTGGAAGATCATTTGTCTTGGCCCGAAAGTTCCAATCAAATCTGACGGATCTCTCAAGAGTTTCGAAGAATATAATGACGAGGATTGGAAGAACAACCATTTAAATTGTAAGGCTATTCAACTCTTATATTGTGCCTTAAATCCAGAAGAGGTCAATCGTATCTCATCGTGAGAAAGTGCTAAAGAAATATGGAAAATTCTTGAAATCACACACGAAGGGACAACTCAAGTCAAGGAGATGAAGATCAATATGCTTCTCCATGACTATGAGTTATTCATGATGAAAGGTGACGAGTCCATCACCAATATGCTCGACCGATTTTCGTTCATCACCAGTGGACTTGCTTCGTTTGGTAAACCATTATCTAGTAGTGAAAAAGTCAAGAAAATTTTACGATCACTACCTAGTGAATGGGACGGCACCGTGACTGCGATTATGGAATCAAAAGATCTCAATACGCTTGATTTTAGCGCCCTCGTTGGTTCGCTAATTAATTATGAGATAGTGTTAAAATCACGAAGTGTCAAGCTAAAGCCGAAGGAACGATCAATAGCCTTGAAAGCTAAGATGTCATAGAGAGAAGAAATTCCGGTGGATGATAGTGATGAAGAATCAGCCTATTATGCCAAGAATATTAATAAGTTCCAACACTTATTAAACCGGAGGAAGAAGGACATCCAAACGAGCGAATCTAAGAAATTCGACAATTTTTGTCGATTATGTGGAAAACTAGGCCCCTTTGCTAAGAATTGCCGAGCTAAACCCAAGAAGGAGGCCCTCGTTGCAACATGGAGCGATGAAGACGAAGATGATGATTTCATCAATCAAAATAATCTCGCTCTCATGGCCCGAAGTACATTCAACGATAGAGATGTCGAAAGCCAAGTAAGTAATTCTTACGACGAACTATTTGAAGCATTTGAATTATTGCATATGGATTATCAAAATGCCTTATCCGAAATTAAATCACTTCAATTTAAAAATAAATCTTTGGAAATTGAAAATTCCAAAATTCTGGAAAATGGAAAGTTTATCGAGATCGATCATTCAAAATGTGTTGAAAACGAAAATATTTTAAAGAATGATCTTGTTAAAGTTCAAACCGAGCTAAAAAATTTGACGAAGAAATTTTCTCTCAGAAACGAGAAATTTGAAAATATGCTCCCGGTTCAAAAGTTTACTTTAAATAAACAGGGGTTGGGATTCACACCTCGTTCTAAAACCGAATCCTTAAATTTAAAAATACCTCATTGCGAAAAATGTTTGAAAATCGGGAATCACATTTCTAACTGTAAAAGCCCACGCCGGACGATTAAAATTAAAAGGATTTGGGTTCCTAAAGGAACAAATATTTCAAATATCGTCTATGTTTTAAATGAAAAACCAACTCTCGGTTGGATCCCCAAAAATTGATTTTTTTTATCAAAATATTTTACTTAGGGGGAGTAATAATTTTTAAGGGGAGATAATATTTTCAGGGGGAGTTTATACCCTATTCATGCATATAATTATATTTATCATTTGGTATCATGCATCTTTTATATTTGGTATCATTATATTTATTTTGTTTACAATTTTTGATGAAAACAAAAAGGGGGAGAAAGGAGAATGGGATTAACCCTGAAAGGGGGAGAAAAATCAAAGAAAAGTCGAAAAGTTGAACTTGATAAGAAAAATGGAAGTTGAAAGGAGAAAAGGAGAAGAAAAGGTCGAAAAGATGAAGTTGAAAAGAAAAATGAGGAGACGTCGAAAAGATGATGAAAATTTGAAAATGAGAAAAGAAAAAGAGAAGGAAAGAAAAAGTCGAAAAAGAAATGGGAGAAGAAACTAACGAAACGGACAAAGTCGAAAAACTTTGGTCTGTACACATATACATATACTTGTAATTTTTGCAGGTAAATCCCATTGACGAAGTGTTGTTTTGTAATCATCAAAAAGGGGGAGATTGTTGGAACATTTTGTTCCATACATGCTATAATAATGTTTTGATGATTTAAGTTGTTACACAATACAAAACAACAAAGAGACGAAGCAAAGCATCGAAGAAGACGAAGTGCAAAAAGCTGGAATTTTACAAGGCTAACGTACGTAAGCTATCAAGCATAGCGTACGTAACAAGTACGAAATAACGTATGTAAGGGATGGTACTTAATGTATGTAAAGGTGTTCAAACCAGATGAACATTGGGAAGAGTCAAAGTCAGAAAAGCAGCAACATATATATGACGTCAGCAATGATGTAAGCTTAACGTACGTAATGGATTGTTGATAACGTACGTAAGGAAAGAAACGAATGATACTGGACTGATCTGCTGTAGTGATAACGTACGTAGCGAATGAGCCTTAACGTACGTAATACGTCTAGCGTACGTAATGTGATGATGATAACGGCCGTAATGAAGTGTCAGGAAGCTAACGGCTAGTTGAGGCTTTGGAGCCTATAAATACCACATCCTTGGTATTCATCCACACAACAACTTCAAGCAAACAACTCATTGATCAGATATTCATATTGATATTATTGTTGTTGTGATATTGAGCTTATATTGTTAGTTTGAGTGTTTATACATTCAACATCATACACGAGAGGTAAAAGAAAAGATACGATTGGATTCAGTGTTATTAGGATCAAGAATCCGGCATTATTAGAATCGCAATTGATATCTTTGTGAGGTTTATCTAGTACCCATAGAAAGCTAGAGTGGTTGATTCCTTGTCCGATAGAAAAGGAAAACGGTTTAACTTGGACCGACACGAAGACAAGTACGAGTGGTTTATCACGGACCAAAAGAAGACATGATTGTAATGGTTATCCCTCGACCGATAGAATAGAGGTGCAGAGTTTTTATCTTCAACCTATAGAAAAAGATATCGAGAGAGGACGTAGGTTCGTTTATAGCCGAACCTCTATAAATCCTTGTGTCCTTTAATTTCCGCACATTTAATTTACGTTTCCGCAACACGGCGCATATTCCGATCTTGCTCCAACACTTCCCCCCACATGTTTTGCGGCAACCCTGAACTTATTAACAAAGCATTCATCATTTCTTTCAAGGTTATATTTTTCCGTTCAACAACTCCATTTGACTGAGGAGCATAAGGAGCAGTCGTTTGATGAATTATGCCTGAACAACACATAATTATTCAAACGGTGCTACATACTCACCACCCCTGTCACTTCGGACTACTTTGATTTTATAGTACGGTTGATTTTCAACTTCATTTTTATACATCTTAAAGGCCTCGATTGCTTCATCTTTGCTTCTCAAAAGAAACACACAGCAATATCTTGTGCAATCATCTATAAAAGTGACAAAGTATTTTTTACCTCCTCTAGTTTGCACAAATTTTAAGTCACACACATTAGTGTGAATTAATTCTAGAGGAATAATATTCTTTTCCACTGAATGAAAAGGCAATTTGGCTTTGCTTCAACACATACTTTGCATATCTTATTAAGTTCAACATGGATTTTTGGAATCAATTCTAGATTAATTAGTCTTTTAATCGATTTTAGACCAACATGTCCCAATTTAGAATGCCATAAATCTGAAAACTCGAGCAAGTAAACAGAAGAAGGAGCATTATTATTATTATTATTATTATTATTATTATTATTATTATTATTATTATTATTATTATTATTATTGTTCCTGCCTTCACGGCTTACATGTAATATCCGCACTTTCTATTTTTAGTAATTTCTATTTTAAGTACTTTTTCATTTCGGACGACTCGCTTGTATGTATTTTGATATTCTGAGGTTCTTTTGTTCTGCGTTCATGGACATCCGAATGAGTTTTGGAGTTGTTTTTACGAGATTTTGATTATTGTGTAAGTTTTCCGCGTTTAGACTCGATTCTCGTAAATCTTGTCATAAACCTACATTTCATTACTTCTATGAGTTCCCTTAATATTTTTGGATTCGTTACAACTTTCGAAGATTGTTAGTTGGCCTCGAGTTATGATTCTCGAGAGTTTGGGCTCTTTTGTAATTATTATAGTTTTGGGTATCACCTTTAAGAATTGTTGTCCGTTCCGTTGTATGGTTGGAATCGTACATACGGATAGGGAGATGGTGCTTGCATGTTCTTGTTTTCTTCTTATGTCTCGTTGTTCGCTGGTATCTATCGAGTTTCATGCCTTCCGAGTCGGGTGTAGTCTGGCTGAGTTTCCTAACTGTACTCTGTACAGGAATAGTTAGCGCACGCTAGCGTTATATCTGTAGCGCGCGCTATGAAGGTATATCCAACGCATGCTAAACTTATATAATTGCATACGCTAATGCATCTGGGCAGAGTACTCTAGGACTGGGCAGAAGGTTCAGTATTTCTGAACTGAACCAGGTAGCGTACGCTAACTAGCTGTTAACGTACGCTAATTGCTAACCTTAGTGCACGCTAAGCTAGCAGCAACGCATGCTAACGGGAGGATAGAAGCCTCTGACAGCTTTCTGCACTAGTATTCTGCACACCGTTAGCGCACGCTAAGCATTGTGTAGCGCACGCTAAGTCTGTCTACTATAAATAGGACAACACTATTTAATTCGTCATTTTTCCATCCTTTTCCAGTTCTTTTGGCTATCCACGGCGAATTCAGGCTAGAAAGGTCGATCTCATCCAGATATCATCATCTATTGCTATCTTTGGGTTTCTTGTGCGGATTTATCATCATCAAATCATATTCCACCGTTTGAATCAAGGTATTCTTCGTAGAACCCTAGTTTTTGGGATTTTGGGGATTTTAGGGTGATTTCATATCTCTAAACCGAATTAGCATTGATTGTTGTTAGATTTCGATAGTATGTTCGTGAAACTTAGTTTTAGTTGTGGTTTTGTGGACTGAAGTTCCGTTAATCCATCGTTGATCAATTGCGACCCATTTTGCACCGTAGTGTTCGACAAATCCTCCCAAAGGGGTATAATCTAAGATAACCCTTTTGATTCCGTAGTGTTGTAGTTAATTGTATATCATTGTGTGCTAGGAGCGAACCCTTGGAGTGAGTTTGGATCGTAGCCTCTCCGTTCGCAGTTTCTTTGCGTCGTATTATTCAAGGCAAATACATGTATTACATTTCGTTATGTGGTTTACGGTTTCGATACAATTGTGAATTGTGATACCGTGCGTGTGTGTGTGTTGATGATCTTCCACCCAGGGATAGTCCGACGGGGCCTCTGGGGCCGATACTAATGGGTACGGCCGCGGAAGTGGTTTCCCACCCATGGATGATCCGACGGGGCCTCTGGGGGTCGATACTAATGGGTACGGCAACGGGGTACCAAGTGTGGATGGTGGTATTGATGAAATGCGTTGATATACTGTTTTGACGCAAATGTGATATTCTAGAATATTATTTTCAAATGCTTTCTAAATGAGATGACTGTATTGAATCGTATTTGTATATAATATTGTGTAATTGCGTACTTGCACTAGCTATTCGATTGCTAACCCCTTAAATAGGGGAAATGCGTGTTATGCATTTCAGGTATCGGACGAGCTGAGGAGCCGATACGGGACATGCATGCAAATGATGGCCCAGTATGATGATGAGGCTCGAGTCTGTGTCACTTACCTTATTATGTTTTGTTTATTGTTTGTTGTTGTAGTAGTCGTGTGAACGCTTTGTGGTTTAATGATGTCTTTGAAGTCCCCTGCGTGGGCAATGAATTCATTTTACTTTCTGTTTACTAAAATTAAACTAAATCATTTTGGCCGAGGCCACGACCCTACTTATTATTCTTAATGTGTCTTATGGGATTTTTCTTGTGGATTATGTGTCATGTGTTAGCCAGGTAGACCTTGTGAAGGTTCTACAACGTGTAATGTCCCTTATGAGATTTGGGGTGTTACATTTATGGTATCAGAGCCTTAGGTTGTGAATACCTAGGTTGTTGGTTAAATTTGTAGCACCCACAAAACCATATGGGAATATTACACGCTGTAGGCCCCTTTTCACGAAGGTCTACCAGGCTAAACCTTACAAAACGACCAAAAGTTTGCCCGGCCAGGGTCAAACAATAAAATAATACAGACCGTTAAGGTCACTTACACGTGAATACACAGACCGATGAGGTCACACAATTCAATCAGCATATCTAACTAAAACAAAATTACCCACACAGGAGTCGAAACGCAATACAGCGGAAGACTGAAATCAACTCTGACAACACAACGAAAATAAAAACAACTCTCAACTCTTGATTAGTATCGCAACTCGTCATCCTCCTGTGCCAATCCTGTGACTGCTCCCCTGAACTTGCATGTACCTGGATGCAAAACATACATCCACCCCCGATTACTCGGGGGTTAGTAAAACTCCACTGTTCTACTAGTGCAAGTATAATACGATACGAAATACAACAAGTAAATAGCAACCACGAATTTACCACGGAAATCAACTATCAAAATGTTCCCGAGAAGTTTTAGAATTTCGAACTCAAGCAAGCAATAATTGAAAAGGAACTCATTAGCTTGGGGATTTTTAAAATAGAAATGCTTTTGGACCTCAAGTCCCGATTTACCAAACATTTTCGAAAACGTTAGGGCCTCAGCCCGATTCTCATTTCAAAATACACTAGTTAAGATATCATTATGAGTCTGTGACCCATGTTTGTAAAACGTTATCCAAACAATCATTGTCACACGATCACTATTCGTACACATCATGTACCGAACTCCAGAGGCCTCGCCGGACCCTACCTGGAATACACATCTTGTTCGTACACATCATGTACCGAACTCCATAGGCCTCGACGGACCTTACCTGGATAACATACATCGGTCGTACACATCATGTACCGAACTCCAGAGGCCTCGTCAGACCTTACCTGGAACACACGCATCATCACAACACGACCCATATGATCAACTCAACATATCACCACAAGCAACACACATTATTATCAATATGTCAAACCATTCAACAATACACCGTAATACATATTCAAATATGTAATCAAATCAACACACAAATATCATGATCATCATGGTAATTCAACTATGACCAATCACGCATGACACGAACCATATGATTAACACAACCAACACAATTGCACGACGTTAACCAAATGAGAACATTATCACTACCATCAATCGTTCACACTTATAAAATCACGGGAAGCATATTCACGAAGGCAAAACAATTCATCATAAATCTAACACGAAGTCTCTATCCACAAGACACAATTCGTATAGCAAGATACTTGCCTCAATAACCGCAACCGAATACTCCGAAAAGCACGGTTCGACTGGGAAGCTCAGACCCCGAAGAAGACAACGAACGGGAGGGTTCCGACTCGAGTTCCTCACAAGGATTTTGTCCCTAAGTCATATCAACGATAAATCAACAATCGTACGATGAATAATAATCGCGTAACGCCCGAATCCCCCTCTAAGACCTTTTATCGGACACTTTCAATGCGTCGATTAAGAACTCGACCAAATTGACGAATCTATACAATCCAACCATGGAATAACAAGGGAAATGATAGAATACATCTAAATAATCAACAATACATCACAAATCTAAGTTATTACGGTTAAATCGGACAAAACGAACAAAAACCCCCAATTCACCCAAAAGTAGGATTTCAAGAATTTATCTTGGATTAAGGATGAAGAACAATTGTTGGTGTTGTTAATCCACACCAAGAACTTGAAGAATATGAAGTTCTCTGGGATTGATGATGCAAAAATGCCCAAAAATCGCCCAAGAGGAGGAGGAATGAAGGAAGAGATGAAATGAGCATTCATCTCACAAAATCCGCAGAAATAGGCTGATCTGCACTGTGTGCCGCGGCACGGGACAAGTGTGCCGTGGCCCACGGCAAAAAAAAACTGCCCAGCACTGGCTTAGTGCCGCGGCCCGGCCAGCAGGGGCCGCGGCCCATGATGCAGCGCTCCAAAGATAAAAGGCACACGGTGCAGTTTTAGCTATTTCGACCATAACTCCTTCGTCCGGACTCCGATTGACTCACCGTTTGAACCATTGAAAATCTAACTTGATGCTCTATAATACTGAAAAGATTCAGAATTTTTTGAGTTTCCAAGAATTGATGGTGATTTTACAAAGTCGAGCTCATACTTGGAAAAGTCGTTTAATAACACTTAACTCAACAAAACGACACCGAAACGAACTCGGATGACAAAAAGTGTAGAATTAGTCATTCTCGAAATGACGAAACAGTCACATTAGAGTCGTTAAGATGGACTTCCACAAAAAAAAGAAAATTACCGGAAATCGAAATCGCGGATATTACATACTACCCTCCTTAAAAGAAGTTTCGTCCCGAAACTTAAAACAAGTAGGGAGAAGTAATATCCCGTCAGGAAAACTCAACGAGATACATATGAAACGCGTAACGTACGCCCAACGGAGAAACGTTACAAGCAATGCAGAGGAACATACGGCGTGAAAACACGTTCCACGACGACCAACACAACGCCACCGGCTATGATTCAAAACATTAACGACACATCACATACCACATCACATGCACACATTTTATCAAAGAAACGCACGCGAAAACTAGTCGTACCCGACTAAAACGACTATGCGATAGAAACAAATAGATTATCACGATAGAAATCACTCCGATTCTCATCAACAAGAAAATATCCGACGTCAAAACACAAACAATTCAAGATAAAGGAAAACGAGAATACCGGATATTACATTCTATCCTACTAAAAATAAGTTTCGTCCCGAAATTTAAAATATAACATCAGGGTAGAATACAAACAAAACCAAAAAGTTCACGCAACAAATATCAATCTCTACACGAATTACAGCACAAAGTACGACACACAACTACATCACTGGACACCACTGGGTCCTCCAGAAGTAGGAACGGGACTCCGGTCCCCTATCATCTTGGCAACAATCTCGAAATACTGAACTCGATTCCCCTCGCGTCCACAATTATAATAAGTCACCGACGGTTTCTTACAATGCGCGCGTTCATGGACCAGAATGTTACAGTTGAAACACCTAAGAGCATACCAGAACTCAAAGACACCGGCTTGGGTCTTTTAGATTCTCTAGCTGACCGAGAAGGTCCCATACTCGACTGATACGAGGGTCGAGGTTTAGGAATCCCAATTCCCTCACTTCCCGATGCGTCATCGGAAATCTTCTGCTTCTTCACTGCCGATATAGACTCTGTAGACATCATAGTCATTTCAAATGCTAAGGCTCGATCTTGATAGTCCTTCAGCGTTGTACACATAAAAGGGGCCATACACTACCGAACCTGAGGTTTCATACGCATCAAAGTAACGAACCTTATTTGTCTCACTTCGCACTTGATCTAGAACGTAACACAGTTGTCGATTGTAATCGACTATTGCTTGATATATCGACACATCTCGAGGCGTAGCCGAAAAAACTCGATAATTCTACGTTCCTTAACAGGCGACGGACAATACTCAGCCTCCATAGCAGTCTTGAATTCAGCCCAAGTAGCGGTACGATCACTAGGTGCTACGGCCTCCCACCAGTCTGCAGCTTCCCTGTCGAGCAGGTATTGAGCAATAGGCACTCTTCTCTCATCGGGACAAGCTATGGCATCAAATGTTCTGTCCAACTGGAAGAGCCAGTTCTCCCAACCTAACGAGTCCGAAGAACCTACAAAACGGGGTGGGTGCATTCTCATCACACCTCGTAACCACATACTAGCTCCATTATCCTCATCTGGGATCCCATCCCAGTGTATGGTCTGATTCATATGTGCCAACTGGTCAACCACCTGACGAAGGATGGTGGCGGCACCAATGTCAGCATTTCCCCAGTTGATTGCCTCTTCTCATGCGATTGGTAATCTCGACTACCTGTACTGAGCTCATTGGCGCTTGACAACGAGCGAGTCGCCCTCTCATGCACCTGATTCCGACCTCTACCACGACCATGCTCTTGACCTCTACCTCTCAGCATACTAAACAGCCACCGATCAGAACAACAAAACAAATATCACATAATCAACATAGGGCAACAAATAGCAGCGCAATAAAGTATTCACTCCAAATCATCACACGAGTACACGAACTAACACTGCAAGAATAGACTTAAATTCATAAGTAACTCGCACGGTTACACCAACAGAGGTGCACGAATTTTACCAAAGTAAACACAATCAAGACCACATACATGTCGTTAAAATAAAGCACTTGTCACATTCTTTAAAAATAAAAATTTTCCCGAGGTATTTGTTTAAATGATAATATTTTAAAATTTGTGAGTTCGAAAGATTTTGCAGAAATGAAATTTTGAAAACACTTTGATTAATACCTCGGTCATTTAACCAAAGCCATGGACCCATTATCAAAATTGCTCTGATTTGAAATCACTTCCACAACAATACGTTGAAATATCAAGTCCACTCTATAACCGATGTCAGCAAAATGACCTTATTAATATCTGCCAGCACACTAATCATTACCATTGATAAGCTATCATGTCCAGGATAACGTCATAGGATAATACAATTAAATTAGACTATGCCGTCACAACACTCAAACACATAACATTTAAATTCAGAAATTTAGAGTCGTTTTGCAAAACAGAAATTTTCCAAAAATCCTTTCGATCGTAATAAAAATGACGGTAGTATTTTGCAATGTCCGAAGTATTTTAAAACACATTTTCCAAATACTGATTGATGGTTCTATTTGAAAATACATGACCAACTTGTCACAATTCAACCGATTTCAAAATCCACACAAACCATTGTTGAACCGTACCATCAAAATATTTTCAAAAATTTTGATTTCCACAAAAATGCTCAAACCAGTAGAGTCTTTCAGGAAAAACGTTTTCAAACCTACCCACAACGGGCATATTTACAACAATCCAAAATAGTCGAACTTAGAACCACGTGCCCAAATGGCAAACGGGGTCACCAATTCAATCAAATGCATCTCATGGGAATCAAGTTAAACATACAACGAAACCATCTATCTGATTCTCTCACAAACTCCACTGTCGGTACCTTTTTGGAACGATCAAAGTTTACAACTTTCATATTATACCACCCCACACGGTGGTTCAACGTCAAAACGTCAATACGTCAATTTCTATACACATACAGTGTATCACAAGTATCGAATACAAACTCCATTACACAACACCGTGCAAATAACGTCATGCACCACAAATATCACACATATTATGAACACATATATTATGCATAAAAGAGGAAACTTACGTCTACAGGCCGCACGGAGATGACGGTCGCCCACGATACTAATCTCATCCGACAACATAACCGACATGTTGTGACTACGCACAACTCAACTTGTCACCCGATATCTCGAATGACAAAACCACACAATACTCGACAAATCACGACTCGACTTGACCCGACAGCCTAGGTTTCCGCAACCTAAGCTCTGATACCATAAATGTAACACCCCCAAAACCATATGGGAATATTACACGCCGTAGGCCCCTTTTCACGAGGGTCTACCAGGCTAAACCTCACAAAACGACCAAAAGTTTGCCCGGCCAGGGTCAAACAATAAAATAATACAGACCGTTAAGGTCACTTACACGTGAATACACAGACCGATGCAGATCTAACTAAAACAACATTACCCACACAGGGGTCGAAACGCAATACAGCGGAAGAGTGAAATCAACTCTGACAACACAACAAAAATAAAAATAACTCTCAACTCTTGATTAGTATCGCAACTCGTCATCCTCCTGTGCCAATCCTGTGACCGCTCCCATGAACCTGCATATACCTGGACGCAAAACAGACATCCACCCCCGATTACTCGGGGGTTAGTAAAAGTCCACTGTTTTACTAGTGCAAGTATAATACGATACGAAATGCAACAAGTAAATAGCAGCCACGAATTTACCATGGAAATCAACTATCAAATTGTTCCCGAGAAGTTTTAGAATTTCGAACTCAAGCAAGCAATAATTGAAAAGGAACTCATTAGCTCGGGGATTTTTAAAATAGAAATGTTTTTGGACCTCAAGTCCCGATTTACCAAACATTTTCGAAAACGTTAGGGCCTCAGCCCGATTCTCATTTCAAAATACACTAGCTAAGATATCATTATGAGTCTGTGACCCATGTTTGTAAAACGTTATCCAAACAATCATTGTCACACGATCACTATTTGTACACATAATGTACCGAACTCCAGGGGCCTCGACGTACCCTACCTGGACAACATACATCGTTCGTACACATTATGTACCGAACTCCAGAGGCCTCGTCGGACCCTACCTGGAATACACATCTTGTTCGTACACATCATGTACCGAACTCCATAGGCCTCGACGGACCCTACCTGGACAACATACATCGTTCGTACACATCATGTACCAAACTCCAGAGGCCTCGTCAGACCTTACCTGGAACACACGCATCATCACAACACGACCCATATGATCAACTCAACATATCACCACAAGCAACACACATTATTATCAATATATCAAACCATTCAACAATACACCGTAATATATATTCAAATATATAATCAAATCAACACACAAATATCATGATCATCATGATAATTCAACTATGACCAATCATGCATGACACAAACCATATGATTAACACAACCAACACAATTGCACGACGCTAACCAAATGAGAACATCATCACTACCATCAATCATTCACACTTATAAAATCACGCGAAGCATATTCACGAAGGCAAAACAATTCATCATAAATCTAACACGAAGTCTCTATCCACAAGACACAATTCGTATAGCAAGATACTTGCCTCAATAACCGCTACCGAACACTTCGAAAAACACGGTTCGACTGGGAAGCTCGGACCACGAAGAAGACAATGAACGGGAGGGTTCCGACTCGAGTTCCTCACAAGGATTTCGTCCCTAAGTCATATCAACGATAAATCAACAATCGTACGATGAATAATAATCGCGTAACGCCCGAATCCCCCTCTAAGACCTTTTATCGGACACCTTCAAGGCGTCGATTAAGAACTCGACCAAATTGACGAATCTATACAATCCAACCATGGAATAACAAGGTAAATGATAGAATACATCTAAATAATCATCAATACATCACAAATCTAAGTTATTACGGTTAAATCGGACAAAACGAACAAAAACCCCAAATTCACCCAAAAGTAGGGTTTCAAGAATTTACCTTGATTAAAGATGAAGAACAATTGTTGGTGTTGTTAATCCACACCAAGAACATGAAGAATATGAAGTTCTATGGGATTGATGATGCAAAAACGCCCAAAAATCGTCCACAAGATCGCCCAAGAGGAGGAGGAATGAAGGAAGAGATGAAATAAGCATTCATCTCACAAAATCCGCAGAAATAGGCTGATCTGCACTGTGTGCCGCGGCCCACGGCCAAAAAAAAACTGCCCAGCACTGGCTTAGTGCCGCAGCCCAAAAGCGGCGCGGCCCGCGGTACAAGGCCCAAAGATAAAAAGGCACACGGTACAGTCTTAGCTATTTCGACCATAACTCCTTCGTCCGGACTCCGATTGACTCACCGTTTGAACCATTGGAAAACTAACTTGATGCTCTATAATACTGAAAAGATTCAGAATTTTTTGAGTTTCCAAGAATTGATGGTGATTTTACAAACTCGAACTCATACTTGGAAAAGTCGTTTAATAACACTGAACTCAACAAAACGACACTGAAACGAATTCGTATGACAAAAAGTGTAGAATTAGTCATTCTCGGAATGACGAAACGGTCACAATAGAGTCGCTAAGATGGACTTCCGCAAAAAAAAAATACTGGAAATTGAAATCGCGGATATTACATACTATCCTCCTTAAAAGAAGTTTCGTCCCAAAACTTGAAACAAGTAGGGAGAAGTAATATCCCGCCAGGAAAACTCAACGAGATACACAAGAAACGCGTAACTTACGCCCAATGGTGAAACGTTACAAGCAACGCAAAGGAACATACGACGTGAAAACACGTTCCACGACGACCAACACAACGCCACCGGCTATGATTCAAAACATTAACGAGCAAATAACGACACATCACATACCACATCACTGTAACACCCCCAAGTTATTCAGGGTATATTACAGCGCCGTGAACCCCACCGAGGGACCCACAAGGCTAATCATACGCGGAACTATAAAACTTGACCGAGAAGGTCCAAATACAATGAAATGAAAGATGATACAGAGGGTATTCAAACCATGTCCAATGTATCCAAATACATCACAGTACAAAATCAAAACCTCGGCACACAGGCCGGAACATCAAGGCAGATGGAAAACAATACTCGAGTATTCAATTACCATTCCAGTACAACAACAATGAATGGAAAACTCAGAATATAACCGGAGGAAAGACACAGTATCACGCTTGCCCATCATCTTCATGCCGAACCGATACCTGCCTACCTGGAACCTGAAATACATAAAAAGTATTTCCCCCATAAAGGGGTTAGCCGTCGAATAGCTAGTGCAAGTATATCAAGTATGAAACACAATACTCCTCGACAATAAAGTAAATGTAACCGTCAATTCATCAATTCAAGACTAGTATTCCGGAATAACTAAATCTCATAGCATCAGATCAATACATATATGAATACCGTGGAACCGCACCAGAGGCTACGGAACCCTCAAAGGACTCATCGGTCCATCCCAGAGTGGTTCGTTCATATCATCCGTGGAATCGCACCAGAGGCTACGAAACCCTCAGGGGACCCGTCGGCCCTCCCCAGAGTGGATATAAATAATCATGCCATTAATATATCTTACTTTCAAAGTCGAGAACGTACAATCATAAATATATACTTGCCTTTGAGACTTCGAGAAATAGAATGGAAAAGAGTATGAGTTCGGTAGGTCCAATAACACGCTTCCGGCACCTAAACGATTCGTAAGGGATATGATAATCAATAATCCATACTCATAATTCACGAAGAAACTCCCGAAACCCGTTTACGATTCACGAAAATACAAGGGTAAACAACTAGAGTTTGGAAAATCACCCAAACCCTTACAAGTCCGAATACGGCACAAACAAATCCGTAAAATCGTAGGAAAAGCATGTATACGGGGTAGATATATCATAATCTCAAGATTTTCAAGCCTCAAACTAGATAAATCGAACGAATCTAAGAAAAACCCAAAATTCCCAAAAATAGGGTTCTAAGGATTTTACCTTGATTTGGAGGATAGAAATGTATTAGATGTTGCATAATCCTTGTTATCCAACCCAAGATGACGATATCTGAAGAAGAACCACCTCAAATTGCCCCAAATCGCCTCTCCCGATCTCTCCTGATCAGAATAAGTGGAAATGATGTGAAAATGGCAAGTGCAGGGGTTGACTGTCCCCTTATATACTGTCCCAGCCTAGCGCACGCTACGCCTCAATATTAGCGTGCGCTAACGGGTCACCCGTTAGTCCAGTGGCTACTGTCATAAGACGTTAGCGCGCGCTACGAAACATTCCTAGCGTGCGCTAACTGGTGTCCTGTCAAAATCTCAGTTCACTGTCTCCATCCGCTAGCGTGCGTTAACACTGAGCACTAGCGTGCGCTACGCAACATATATAGCGTACGCTAGCCGCTGCCTAGCGTGCGGTACCTGCTAGTAAGGGTGTTCAAAAATACCCGACCCGAACTACCCGGCCCAACTACCCGATGACCCGAACTAAATATTCCGGGTATTTTTAAAATTTTTAAATTTTTTTCGGGCCGGGTACCCGACCCGGAAAAAAGTCCTATAATCGGGCCGGGTCATGGGCCGACTTGTTGCGTAAATTGGTGCACCAAAACCCGATTATTTTTAATAATTAGTTTTTTTTTATAAATTTAATTATTTAATTTGTAATGATATGAAATTTTATCTTTCAACTAATATGAAATATATTTAATATGAGAATCCATGTTAATGTATTTTCACTCATGGTATTTATTCTCACTAGTTTGGAAATTTATAAAATCTTTAAATAAAAAATAATATATTCTCTCATATATATAATTAAATATTGAATTAAGCATAATTATATAATAAAAAATGGTATATATAAAAATTTAGTTAGTTTTGAAATTTACTTATTGTACGGAAAATATTTATAATATATTTAGTACTCGGGGAATTAATTTATATAATAAATTATAAAATAAATTTATATTAAAATTACAAATTATTTAAAAAAATTTAAAATTAGTGGTATTAAGTTTTGGGCGGGTATTTTATGACCCGAAAAAATAGGTACCCGCTGCACCCGACTTTTCGGGTCGGGTCACGGGCCGAATTTTTCATTACCCGAAAAACCGGGTACCCGAAAAACCGGGTACCCGGTTATGAACACCCCTACCTGCTAGTCCAGAAAGTCTGAAACCTCACTGCCTCTGCCAACTCAGTCCGTCAGTGCATGCTAAGGCTCAAAACTAGCGTGCGCTACCCACACAGAATTAGCGTGCGTTAGCATCGGCCTAGCGTGCGCTACCTCCCTGACTCAGAACACTTCCGAAAGGTCTAACCAGCACGATCATGATCCAAAAAAGGCATGAAACTCTAGATCAACGCCGAATACATCACAAAGAGTTTACAGGGCGACAAAACAGGAAGAACGGTAAGGACAAACAGTCAATAAAAAGTACGAATATTACATTCTCCCCCTCTAAAAAGAAGTTTCGTCCCGAAACTTAAGAAATAAAAGTTCGGGGTACTCCGATCGCAAATTCTCTTCCGTGTCCCAAGTTACCTCCTCGACTCCATGTCTCGACCATTGCACTAAAACTAATGGGATGGTTTTGTGCCGAAGCTGCTTCTCACGACGTTCAAGAATCTTCACTATTTTTCTCCGGATAGGTAACATCCTTGGTTACGTAAATCTCACTATAGTCAAAAACATGACTTGGATCCGGCATATGCCTTCTCAACTGAGGAACATGACAAACGATATGAACAAGACCCAACATAGGGGCAACGAAAAGCGATAAGCTAAGTCTCCAACCCTGGAGTAGGACATGGTCTCCAAAATCGAATTCCAAAGGTCGACGACGAGTATAGGCATACGATTGATATGTTGAAGGGCATCTCAAAATACAAAACGAAGCCAACTAAAATCGCCTGTACTGTATTCAACAATACCAAGAATTCTCAAAACATTAACATAATTCATAAGTGTAGCATGAACTGTCTGTGCCGAATCCTATCCGTCGGATTGTACCGATAAAGCTCAATATGGACAAAAACCAATAACACACAAAACAATGACAACAAGTCCCGAAATACTGACATACAATCCGAACGCTCACACTGTCAATAACAATGATCAACCCATAAACCAACCGAGAATATCATCAACATGATAAACTCCAATGCTATCGGCGAAAGATCCACAATAATCGAGAATACCATCAACATGATACCCTCCAACATGATCAATAAGGGAACAACAACGACCGAGAGTACCATCAACAAGGTAACTCTAAACGATCAACAATAATGGATCTCAAAGAAATAACACTGACTGTCGAACAAACCCCTCGGGCGTATGAACAACCAGTCACAAACAGTCAAACATATCCGATACAACATGGACTATGAACGACCACAACAATAAGGCTCAAGAGGGACATCACAGTACGCCCGATCCGGAAATGTGTCCTTGCACATGTCCACCCCGTATACGGAATCCAGAATATACGTGGGACAATGTACCTAATTAGCCTCACGGACTACGTCCCGTGTGCACGGTCCAATGCAGAAACATCCACGCATGACCATCGTGTCTGGTTAAAAATCATAGACATAACCAATCGGCACGCAGATATGATTCCAGATATATCACGATGCAACATGACGACAAAATTCAAAGGATAACACATCCAATACGGATCATACGACTCACCAAAATGAACGATGATACATGAATAATGAAAGATCGACACGACCAACAATATCTGGAAACACAACAATCCTGGGATCATAATACCTAAGGACCGATTAACACGAACAACAATCTGGAAATCCTCAACCCTCAATGATCACAAAATTACTGAGTTCACAAGAATGATAGTGTGCTGCCTTGAGTCGGCCAACACGATAATAATAACTCACGGATGGGCACCGTCCTCGGCGATCCCAATTCAATACCTCGATTGTCTTAGAACGACCAATCGATAACGACTCAACGGATGGGAACTATCTTTGACAGTCCCAATTCAATACTTCGATAACCTTAGAACGGCAAATCAATAACAACGATACAACGGATGGGAATTATCCTCGACAGTCCCAATTCAATATATCGATTACCTTAGAATGGTCAATCGATAACAACGATACAACGGATGTCTCGGCACTTTAATCGGTTACCGATAACGAAGATGATAATCGAATACATCAATGCCTTCAATCGGCCAATACAATATCAATAGAAAAACACCGATATCAATAACGACGATCGCCACAATATCTCAATGGAACATCAATCACAATAACAATCGATACTCCGATACCGCGAACCGGCTATCGACAGCAACTTTACCAACAAGTATCGCAATGCCTTGAACCGGCCATTTACGAACAACAACAACATTTGGCATAATTTGCCGACAGGTGTCGTATCAAACAATCCCCTGATATCAACAAAATCATAAAGAGACCAAGTCTCGAAATGATACACACATTCGTACACCTACCTGATAACATTAATCTCATTGATTAGTACAAGTATAAAACTTGCCTCGATATCAATACAACGAACTGTTACCAATTCAGTTAATTTCGTCTACGAGTTCCTCAGTCCCGACCAAGGTAATCTACGAGCTCTTCAACCTCAACCGCAACACAACAGTCATAATCCATGATCAAACATCATATCTTATTGTAAAACGAAGGATTAATAATCAACAGGTTCGATGACGATCAATATCAATACAACCAGGCCACAAACTCATCGGTTCCACAATATCTCAATTAAACACAGTCTGAACTATCCAACCCAGACCCTCACGAATCCATGTCCACAATACGAGCCAAAATCTGATGATCATATCAGCAACCAATTCGGACCAATAATAAGGGTCTAAATTTTATCGATTCCAAGCTCAATTCTTAAATACGAATTGACAAGGTTCCCTTCTCGTAAATCCATCGTTAAAATTTACCTATGACCGTCATTAATTCGAACCATCCGACTGGTTCAAAACAATAGATAATCCTATTAAAAAGATTATCAAACAATCCAATCATTCGACTTGAATATTTGCTCCCTACGTATGGGCTTCCAAATTCAGAGATGAATAATAGTCTCATCAAACTCATAATCACATTCGTATTCCTATACGAATATTATTTCAAACACGTAATTTAGCTCTAGATATGAATACTCCATATTCATATTCCAAACATCAACACTTCTTATAAATTTTCATCACCTCGTACAATTCAAGAGTTCTTCAAGAACATGAAATATCCGAAATCACGTTCAGAAAAACATATCCGAGGCATATATCTCCATGGTACCATTTTCTTCATCATATGAAGAAGATGTCAATAATCATGTCAACGTCTGAAAACTCTTATTACAATTCCAATAAATCTCATATAACATTATCACATGATGATCCCAACATGCTCCCTCCCAAGTAGTAATCCTTTAAAAACGAACCACCATCAAAGGGATACGAGGATTACCTTGTATGGATGATTCACGGAGAAGAACAATTGAATTCCATTCCAAGAATTATCAAAAACTTCAAGAGCAATACTTAAATCCGAGCTCTCTATATTAATCTTATTTAAGAGGATCATCTCTCAATGTTTATGAACTTCAAGTATCCCCCCAAGGCTCTCTCTATCGACGGAAGGAAGGAGAGTGGACAAAATGCCTCTCAGCACTCGTCTATCCTCTTTATAAAACACATCACTAGCGCGCGTTAGACCTTATATTTAACGTGCGCTACAGAACTAGCGTGCACTATCCTTCCTTGATAGCGTGCGCTATCGGGCAGTCCAGAAGCTACTGCATTGCTTCTAAATTCATCTAACGTACGTAATGCCCATGTATTAGCTTACGCAAACAGGCGTTGACTTTCTACAGTGAAATTCTCAGTAGCGTGCGCTATTCCTCGACCTTAGCGCGCACTAATCGTCGTTGACCCGACAACCTGTACCTTCCCAGAAGATGCCCGGGTCCTACACGCCGAAAGCAACCAATAAAGCCAGGATTCCCTTTTGACGATCCGAAATTAGCATGCGCTAACAACATGCATTAGCGTGCGCTAATCGCCAATTATAAACAATCTGGGCCTACCTATCGGCCACCTTCCGGCCTTATACATAATACCTTACGTACGTTAGGGGTCCTCCTTAGCGTACGTAACTCAAATCTCTTAGCGTGCGCTAAGTATGCACCGTAGCGTACGCTAAGTATATATCTTAGCGCACGCTAGGCATACCTTGTAGCGTACGCTAACGTGGCTGTGCTTAGCCATTTTCTGCTATTCTTGTCCGTCGTCTTGATATATTAGATGTATATACACGACATACTGAATACATATATATACAACATGAAAATATTCTCATATGATATACCCAATATCAACAGTACGATAACATGATACACGATATCTTCAAATATAATTGTCGACCAACTACGACAATTATACTAATACAGATGTCTCAGTCTTCTAATTATTTTATCCATTCTGTATAGACACCAATCTATCCAGTATATCTCAGATAAAATAATGCGAAAAATTTATACTGAAATCCGGATATTACGTACTAAAAGTCGGGATATCACACTGTGCCCCCCCTTGAAATAAGTTTCGTCCTCGAAACTTGCAATCCCATCACACCAAACAAATCAACCGAAATATCCAAACTCATCACAAGAGCAATCGTCGGTCTCCACAAGCGAATAACCAAGACAGTATACTTACAGGTGCGTGAAGTCGATGATCTCCCGTGATACTAGCATGCGACTCCCAAACAAAGTCTCAACACAATACTGATACACACCAATATCGCAATTAGCAATTTGAAAATATCTTTCCACGTCCGCAACCACGATCTCGTCTCTGTCCCCTTTCAGCAGACATTCTAAAGGGTACACAAAGTACGTAAGTACAATCCAAATCGTACGTCCTCGAAGTGACCGATTCTCAAGAATATCAAACTAAAAGCAAAGCGGTTAAGAAAACATAAGAAGAGTAATAGGACTTACAAGTACCGACCGCACTGTGATGATGGCAAAGTAGTGATACTGTAGATAAACAATGACTCGATCGACCCAAAAGACCGACAACCTAGGTATCCATAAACCTAGAGCTCTGATACCATATTCTGTAACACCCCCAAGTTATTCAGGGTATAGTACAGCGCCGTGAACCCCACCGAGGGACCCACAAGGCTAATCATATGCGGAACTATAAAACTTGACCGAGAAGGTCCAAATACAATGAAATGAAAGACGATACAAAGGGTATTCAAACCATATCCAATGTATCCAAATACATCACAGTACAAAATCAAAACCTCGGCACACAAGCCGGAACATAAAGGCAGATGGAAAACAATACTCGAGTATTCAATTACCATTCCAGTACAACAACACTGAATGGAAAACTCAGAACATAACCGGTGGAAAGACACAGTATCACGCTTGCCCATCATCTTCATGCCGACCCGATACCTGCCTATCTGCTCCCCTGGAACCTGAAATACATAAAAAGTATTTCCCCCCATAAAGGGGTTAGCCGTCGAATAGCTAGTGCAAGTATATCAAGTATGAAACACAATACTCCTCGAAAATAAAGTAAATGTAACCGTCAATTCATCAATTCAAGACTAGTATTCCGGAATAACTAAATCTCATAGCATCACATCAATACATATATGAATACCGTGGAACCGCACCAGAGGCTACGGAACCCTCAGAGGACTCATCGATCCATCCCAGAGTGGTTCGTTCATATCATCCGTGGAATCGCACCAGAGGCTACGAAACCCTCAGGGGACCCGTCGGCCCGCCCCAGAGTGGATATAAATAATCATGCCATTATTATATCTTACTTTCAAAGTCGAGAACGTACAATCATAAATATATACTTGCCTTTGAGACTTCGAGAAATCGAATGGAAAAGAGTATGAGTTCGGTAGGTTCAAGAACGCGCTTCCGGCACCTAAACGATTCGTAAAGGATATTATAATCAATAACCCATACTCATAATTCACGAAGAAACTCCCGAAACTCGTTTACGATTCACGAAAATACAAGGGTAAACAACTAGAGGTTGGAAAATCACCCAAACCCTTACAAGTCCAAATACGGCACAAAAAAATCCGTAAAATCGTAGGAAAAGCATGTATATGGGGTAGATATATCATAATCTCAAGATTTTCAAGCCTCAAACCAGATAAATCAAACGAATCTAAGAAAAAATCCAAAATTCCCAAAAATAGGGTTCTAAGGATTTTACCTTGATTTGGAGGATAGAAATGTATTAGATGTTGCATAATCCTTGTTATCCAACCCAAAATGATGATATCTGAAGAAGAACCGCCTCAAATCACCCCAAATAGCCTCTCTCGAGCTCTCCCGATCGGAATAAGTGGAAATGATGTGAAAATGACAAGTGCAGGGGTTGACTGTCCCCTTATATACTGTCCCAGTCTAGCGCACGCTACGCCTCAATATTAGCGTGCGCTAACGGGTCACCCGGTAGTCCAATGGCTACTGTCATAAGACGTTAGCACGCGCTACGAAACATCCCTAGCGTGCGCTAACTGGTGTCCTGTCAAAATCTCAGTCCACTGTCTCCGTCCGCTAGCGTGCGTTAACACTGAGCACTAGCGTGCGCTACGCAACACATATAGCGTACGCTAGCCACTGCCTAGCGTGCGGTACCTGCTAGTCTAAAAAGTCTGAAACCTCACTGCCTCTGCCGACTCAGTCCGTCAGTGCGCGCTAAGGCTCAAAACTAGCGTGCGCTACCCATGCAGGATTAGCGTGCGTTAGCATCGGCCTAGCGTGCGCTACCTCCCTGACTCAGAACACTTCCGAAAGGTCTAACCAGCACGATCATGACCCAAACAAGGCATGAAACTCTAGATCAACACCGACTACATCACAAAGAGTTTACAGAGCGACAAAATAGGAGGAATGGTAAGGACAAACAGTCAATAAAAAGTACGGATATTACAATCACATGCACACATTTTATCAAAGAAACGCACGCGAAAACTAGTCGCACCCGACTAAAACGACTATGCGATAGAAACAAATAGAGTGTCACGATAGAAATCACTCCGATTCTCATCAACAATAAAATATCCGACGTCAAAACACAAACAATTCAAGATAAAGGAAAATAAGAATACCGGATATTACATTCTATCCTACTAAAAATAAGCTTCGTCCCGAAATTTAAAATATAACATCAGGGTAGAATACAAACAAAACCAAAAAGTTCACGCAACAAATATCAATTTCTACACGAATTACAGCACAAAGTACGACACACAACTACATCACTGGACACCACTGGGTCCTCCAGAAGTAGGAACGGGACTCCGGTCCCCTATCATCTTGGCAACAATCTCGCAGTACTGAACTCGATTCCCCTTGCGTCCACAATTATAATAAGTCACCGGCGGTTTCTTACAATGCGCGCGTTCATGGCCCAGAACGTTATAGTTGAAACACCTAGGAGCATTACCAGAACTCAAAGACACCGGCTCAGTTCTTTTAGATTCTCTAGCTGACTGATAAGGTCCCATACTCGACTGATACGAGGGTAGAGGTTTAGGAATCCCAATTCCCTCACTTCCCGATGCATCATCGGAAATCTTCTGCTTCTTCGCTACTGATACAGACTCTGTAGACATCATAGTCATTTCAAATGCTAAGGCTCGATCTTGATAGTCCTTCAGCGTTGTACACATAAAAGGGGCCATACACTACCGAGCCTGAGGTTTCATACGCATCAAAGTAACGAACCTTATTTGTCTCACTTCGCACTTGATCTCGAACGTAACACGCTGTCGATTGTAATCGACTATTGCTTGATATATCGACACATCTCGGGGCGTAGCCGAGAAAAACTCGACAATTCTACGTTCCTTAATAGGCGACGGACAATACTCAGCCTCCATAGCAGTCTTGAATTCAGCCCAAGTAGCGGTACGATCACTAAGTGCTACGGCCTCCCACCAGTCTGCAGCTTCCCTGTCGAGCACGTATTGAGCAATAGACACTCTTCTCTCATCGGGACAAGCTATGGCATCAAATGTTCTGTCCAACTGGAAGAGCCAGTTCTCCCAACCTAACGAGTCCGAAGAACCTACAAAACGGGGCGGGTGCATTCTCATCACACCTCGTAACCACATACTAGCTCCATTATCCTCATCTGGGATCCCATCCCGGTGTATGGTCTGATTCATATGTGCCAACTGGTCAACCACCTGACGAAGGATGGTGGCAGCGCCAATGTCAGCATTTTCCTCAGTTGATTGCCTCTGCTCACGCGATTGGTAATCTCGACCACCTGTACTGAGCTCATTGGCGCTTGACAACGAGCGAGTCGCCCTCTCATGCACCTGATTCCGACCTCTACCATGACCATGCTCTCGACCTCTACCTCTCAGCATACTAAACGGCCACCGATCAGAACAACAAAACAAATATCACATAATCAACATAGGGCAACAAACAACAGCACAATAAAGTATTCACTCCAAATCATCACACGAGTACACGAACTAACACTGCAAGAATAGACTTAAATTCATAAGTAACTCGCACGGTTACACCAACAGAGGTGCACGAATTTTACCAAAGTAAACATAATCAAGACCACATACATGTCATTAAAATCAAGCACTTGTCACATTCTTTAAAAATAAAAATTTTCCCGAGGTGTTTGTTCAAATGATAATATTTTAAAATTTGTGAGTTCGAAAGATTTTGCAGAAATGAAATTTTGAAAACACTTTGATTAATACCTCGGTCATTTAACCAAAGCCATGGACCCATTATCAAAACTGCTCTGATTTGAAATCACTTGCACAACAATACGTTGAAATATCAAGTCCACTCTATAACCGATGTCAGCAAAATGACCTTATTAATATCTGCCAGCACACTAATCATTACCATAGATAAGCTATCATGTCCAGGATAACGTCATAGAACAATACAATTAAATTAGACTATGCCGTCACAACACTCAAACACATAACATTTAAATTTCAAAAATTAGAGTCGTTTTGCAAAACAGAAATTTTCCAAAAATTCTTTCGATCGTAATAAAAATGACGGTAGTATTTTGCAATGTCTGAAGTATTTTAAAACACATTTTCCAAATACTGATTGATGGTGCTATTTGAAAATACATGACCAACTTGTCACAATTCAACCGATTTCAAAATCCACACAAACCATTGTTTAACCGTACCATCAAAATATTTTCAAAAATTTTGGTTTCCACAAAAATGCTCAAACCAGTAGAGTCTTTCAGGAAAAACGTTTTCAAACCTACCCACAGCGGGCATATTTACAACAATCCAAAATAGTCGAACTTAGAACCACGTGCCCAAACGGCAAACGGGGTCACCAATTCAATCAAATACATCTCATGGGCATCAAGTTAAACATACAACCAAACCATCTATCTGATTCTCTCACAAACTCTACTGTCGGTACCTTTTTTGGAACGATCAAAGTTTACAACTTTCACATTATACCACCCCACACGGTGGTTCAATGTCAAAACGTCAATACGTCCAGTTCTATACATATACAGTGTATCACAAGTATCGAATACAAACTCCATTACACAACACCGTGCAAATAACGTCATGCACCACAAATATCACACATATCATGAACACAGATATTATGCATAAAAGAGGAGACTTACGTCTACAGGCCGCACGGAGATGACGGTCGCCCATGATACTAATCTCATCCGACAACATAACCGACACGTTGTGACTACGTACAACTCAACTTGTCACCCGATATCTCGAATGACAAAACCACACAATACTCGACAAATCACGACTCGACTTGATCCGACAGCCTAGGTTTATGCAACCTAAGCTCTGATACCATAAATGTAACACACCCAAAACCATATGGGAATATTACACGCCGTAGGCCCCTTTTCACGAGGGTCTACTAGGCTAAACCTTACAAAACGACCAAAAGTTTGCCCGGCCAGGGTCAAACAATAAAATAATACAGACCGTTAAGGTCACTTACAGATGAATACACAGACTGATGAGGTCACACAATTTAATCAGCAGATCTAACTAAAAAAACATTACCCACACAGGGGTCGAAACGCAATACAGCGGAAGACTAAAATCAACTCTGACAACACAATGAAAATCAAAACAACTCTCAACTCTTGATTAGTATCGCAACTCGTCATCCTCCTGTGCCAATCCTGTGACTGCTCCCCTGAACCTGCATGTACCTGGACGAAAAACAGACATCCACCCCCCGATTACTCGGGGGTTAGTAAAACTCCACTGTTTTACTAGTGCAAGTATAATATGATACGAAATGCAACAAGTAAATAGCAACCACGAATTTACCACGGAAATCAACTCTCAAAATGTTCCTGAGAAGTTTTAGAATTTCGAACTCAAGCAAGCAATAATTGAAAAGGAACTCATTAGCTCTGGGATTTTTAAAATAGAAATGCTTTTGGACCTCAAGTCCCGATTTACCAAACATTTTCGAAAACGTTGGGGCCTCAGCCCGATTCTCATTTCAAAATACACTAGTTAAGATATCATTATGAGTCTGTGACCCATGTTTGTAAAACGTTATCCAAACAATCATTGTCACACGACCAGTATTCGTACACATCATGTACCGAACTCCAGAGGCCTCGACGTACCCTACCTGGACAACATACATCGTTCGTACACATCATGTCCCGAACTCCAGAGGCCTCGCCGGACCCTACGTGGAATACACGTCTTGTTCGTACACATCATGTACCGAACTCCATAGGCCTCGACGGACCCTACCTGGACAACATACATCGTTCGTACACATCATGTACCGAACTCCAGAGGCCTCGTCAGACCTTACCTAGAACACACGCATCATCACAACACGACCCATATGATCAACTCAACATATCACCACAAGCAACACACATTATTATCAATATGTCAAACCATTCAACAATACACCGTAATACATATTCAATTATGTAATCAAATCAACACACAAATATCATGATCATCATGATAATTCAACTATGACCAATCACGCATGACACGAACCATATGATTAACACAACCAACACAATTGCACGATGTTAAACAAATGAGAACATCATCACTACCATCAATCGTTCACACTTATAAAATCACGCGAAGCATATTCACGAAGGCAAAACAATTCATCATAAATCTAACACGAAGTCTCTATCCACAAGACACAATTCGTATAGCAAGATACTTGCCTCAATAACCGCTACCGAAGACTCCGAAAAACACGGTTCGACTGGGAAGCTCGGACCCCGAAGAAGACAACGAATGGGAGGGTTCCGACTCAAGTTCCTCACAAGAATTTCGTCCCTAAGTCATATCAACGATAAATCAACAATTGTACGATGAATAATAATCGCGTAACGCCCGAATCCCCCTCTAAGACCTTTTATCGGACACCTTCAAGGCGTCGATTAAGAACTCGACCAAATTGACGAATCTATACAATCCAACCATGGAATAACAAGGAAAATGATAGAATACATCTAAATAATCATCAATACATCACAAATCTAAGTTATTACGGTTAAATCGGACAAAACGAACAAAAACCCCCAATTCACCCAAAAGTAGGGTTTCAAGAATTTACCTTGGATTAAGGATGAAGAATAATTGTTGGTGTTGTTAATCCACACCAAGAACTTGAAGAATATGATGTTCTCTGGGATTGATGATGCAAAAACACCCAAAAATCGCCCACAAGATCGCCCAAGAGGAGGTGGAATGAAGGAAGAGATGAAATGAGCATTCATCTCACAAAATCCGCAGAAATAGGCTGATCTGCACTGTGTGCCGCGGACCACGACCAAAAAAAACTGCCCAGCACTGGCTTAGTGCCGCAGCCCGGCAAGCAGGGGCTGCGGCCCGCGGTACAGCGCGCTCCAGCATAAAAAGGCACACGGTGCAGTCTTAGCTATTTCGACCATAACTCCTTCGTCCGGACTCCGATTGACTCACCGTTTGAACCATTGGAAAGCTAACTTGATGCTCGATAATACTGAAAATATGCAGAATTTTTTGAGTTTCCAAGAATTGATGGTGATTTTACAAAGTAGAACTCATACTTGGAAAAGTCGTTTAATAACACTGAACTCAACAAAACAACACCGAAACGAACTCGTATGACAAAAAGTGTAGAATTAGTCATTCTCGGAATGACGAAACGGTCACAATAGAGTCGCTAAGATGGACTTCCGCCAAAAAAAGAAAATTACCGGAAATCGAAATCGCAGATATTACATACTACCCTCCTTAAAAGAAGTTGCGTCCCGAAACTTAAAACAAGTAGGGAGAAGTAATATCCCGCCAGGAAAACTCAACGAGATACACAAGAAACGCGTAACTTACGCCAAACGGCGAAACGTTACAAGCAACGCAAAGGAACATACGACGTGAAAACACGTTCCACGACGACCAACACAACGCCACCGGCTATGATTCAAAACATTAACAGGCAAATAACGACACATCACATACCACATCACATGCACACATTTTATCAAAGAAACGCACGTGAAAACTAGTCGCACCTGACTAAAACGACTATGCGATAGAAACAAATAGAGTATCACGATAGAAATCACTCCGATTCTCATCAACAAGAAAATATCCGACATCAAAACACAAACAATTCAAGATAAAGTAAAACGAGAATACCAAATATTACATTCTATCCTACTAAAAATAAGTTTTGTCCCAAAATTTAAAATATAACATCAGGGTAGAATACAAACAAATCCAAAAAGTTCACGCAACAAATATCAATCTCTACACGAATTACAGCACAAAGTACGACACACAACTACATCACTGGACACCACTGGGTCCTCCAGAAGTAGGAACGGGACTTCGGTCCCCTACCATCTTGGCGACAATCTCGCAGTACTGAACTCGATTCCCCTCGCGTCCACAATTATAATAAGTCACCGACGGTTTCTTACAATGCGCGCGTTCATGGCCCAGAACGTTACAATTGAAACACCTAGGAGCATTACCAGAACTCAAAGACACCGGCTCGGGTCTTTTAGATTCTCTATCTGACCGAGAAGGTCCCATACTCGACTGATACGAGGGTCGAGGTTTAGGAATCCCAATTCCCTCACTTCCCGATGCGTCATCGGAAATCTTCTGCTTCTTCGCTACCGATACAGACTCTGTAGACATCATAGTCATTTCAAATGCTAAGGCTCGATCTTGATAGTCCTTCAGCATTGTACATATAAAAGGGGCCATACACTACCGAACCTGAGGTTTCATATGCATCAAAGTAACGAACCTTATTTGTCTCACTTCGCACTTGATCTCGAACGTAACACAGTTGTCGATTGTAATCGACTATTGCTTGATATATCGACACATCTCGGGGCGTAGCCGAGAAAAACTCGACAATTCCACGTTCCTTAACAGGCGACGGACAATACTCAGCCTCTATAGCAGTCTTGAATTCAGCCCAAGTAGCGGTACGATCACTAGGTGCTACGGCCTCCCACCAGTCTGCAGCTTCCCTGCCGAGCAGGTATTGAGCAATAGGCACTCTTCTCTCATCGGGACAAGCTATGGCATCAAATGTTCTGTCCAACTGGAAGAGCCAGTTCTCCCAACCTAACGAGTCCGAAGAACCTACAAAACGGGGCGGGTGCATTCTCATCACACCTCGTAACCACATACTAGCTCCATTACCCTCATCTAGGATCCCATCCCGATATATGGTCTGATTCATATGTGCCAACTGGTCAACCACCTGACGAAGGATGGTGGCGGCGCCAATGTCAGCATTTTCCTCAGTTCATTGCCTCTGCTCACGCGATTGGTAATCTCGACCACTTGTACTGAGCTCATTGGTGCTTGACAATGAGCGAGTCGCCCTCTCATGCACCTGATTCCGACCTCTACCACGACCACGCTCTCGACCTCTACCTCTCAGCATACTAAACGGCCACCGATCAGAACAACAAAACAAATATCACATAATTATTAGGCGTATTTTTATGCGCTTATTTATCATTATTTTATATCCATCTTGGGCCTAAATCAGCATAAATGAGCTTTTAATGCACTATTCTTTTATGTTTTGCAAGAAATTGGAGTCCGGAAGCTCGAACGACGAAAAAACGGGCGAAAACGGTAATTTATGGCCTGGGGCCGCGGCACAAACCAAGTGAGCCACGGAACACGCAGGTGACCAGCAGGATGCCGAGCGGACTGTACCCTGAGCCGCGGCACAAGGATGCTGAGCCGCGGGCCAGTAGGAAAAATGCGCCCAGGTATGGGCGCTGGGCGTTAAGGGGCCGCGGCACAGATTAAGTGAGCCGCGGCCCACCAGGCGGTTTTGCGGAATATTCCGCGTTCCTGGGTCGTTTTGGAGCCTCTTCTCGACCTAATCACACGGACGCATTTTGGAGGCTGAGGACGGCTATAAATAAGCATTGAAAGGCTGAAGAAAAGGGGGGATCATCATCGATCAAGGAAGGGCATCGATAGAAAGAGAGAAGAACACAAGGAGGAGATTTGTGGGGTGACGACAAGACCACGTATCCCTACTGTTTTTCTTAGTTTTTCTGCATCTTTGTTTTTAGATCTATTCGAGTAGGATTGTGATTGTAGCCGATTTCATGACGGTTTGATTATTTATTATTATTTCGATTTACTCGTTATTCTATTGAATTGGATTCTTCTTACTGTTCTTAATGCTTTTTAATTGTCTGGCCAATAGTTGAATTGTTTTGAATGTCTTTATGGATTCGGGAGATGAAGTTCAGGCATAGTTCTTGTGAGGCGAATCATAATTTTTATGAGATAGGAATATATTCATGGGGATTGTAAAGCCTATTTATTTGTGGGAATTCTTGAACTGTTTTAGCTATTAATTATCTAATTCGAATAGGGATATATCGAGTTAATAATTCGTAGTATTTTCTATCGACCTTGGGAAAGGCTTCAGAATAATTTAGGAATTCCTGGCTTACAATCAATTGAATAAAAGTGAATTGAATTGAATAAATATCATTCCTGATTGTTTGAGGTGAAAATCATAATCCTACGTCCTTATTAGTATTATTATTATTAGTAGTACTATTATTTATTTACTGCAATTAGTTTAGGCATAAATTCCGTATAATTGTTCTTCAAATAAAATTGTGAGTCGACTATATTTTGGTACTTAGTGAAATCAGTCCTCGAGGGAATGATACTTTACTTATCACTTTATTACTTGTTGACACCGTGCACTTGCGGTATATTGTGAGGGATTTTCCCACAACAAGTTTTTGGCGCCGTTGCCGTGGACTGATTTTTCGCTAATATCAATACCAAGCGACTCTAATTTTAATTTGAAGTTTTTTTTCTTTAGTCCCTATATTTTTAATTTCTTCATTATGTTTTCCTTTGAGTATCGTGGCCCTTGGCATTTCATAAATTTCGATGTTCTTAATAATTTGCCAAATAGGGTCAGTCAGCCCCCTCCCCCAAAACAAAAGACCATGCTTGAACAATGTATAGACGTTCTCAAAAATCCTGATAGTACCCTTTTTGAGCGAGAATGTGCAAGTCGTGGTCTTTAGATTCACTATGGTTATTTTCCAGCTTATTTATTTAGTAGTGAAGTTGAGGGGGAGGTTGAGAAGAAAGACATGCTAAGTTTTAGGGTCGATCCCCCAACACCCGATAATTCCATAAAGTGTGATGAGCATGTAGAAGAAGTTACCATTGATGATGTTTCCAAAGAAATTTCATTAAATTGTCATCAAACTTCGACTAATAAGGTGAACACTTTTGTGCCAAAAATTTTATTAACGGTGCCGCGCATAATCTTTCCTAAATCCATAATGGGAGAGATTAACCCTATTACTTTTGATTATGTTGAGGCTGATACCACGAGTTCTAATGAGGTTGTTCATGATAAGTCTTTATTATTTACCCATTCGAACTCTGCTTATTTTTTCATGCCTTATCATTATTATATTCTTCCATCATTTTTTGGTTGTCCTCATAATTATTCTTACTCATTATTTGTGGCAACCGGGCATGAACCAAAGCCTCCCCTATGGAATAAGAGGCTTATAGATTGCAAGAAGGGGGCATTTGGCAATCTCCCTAGAAAAAAGCCACGTTAAATTCTTTTTGCCACGTCGTGCTCAAGACGTAAAATAGAGCGTTTGGTGGGAGGCAACCCATCATTTTTACTTGCTTTCTAGTTAGTTGTTTTTATTTGATTTTTAGTTATTAATTTTTTTTATTTGTTTTGTTATTTCTTTTGGATTCGTATTCTTGTTGGCCCTTATCTCTCTAATATCTTAACCCCAAATGAGTTATTATTCTTCATATTCTAGTCTTTCTTGATTTAATGTCTATTGTTATCTCATGACTAGAGACTAAGTTTGGGGGTCCCTCGTGATGCTGAGCGTTATTTGAAGTATGGATTGACAGACGATTCCACTCGGACATGTGCTGGCTCTCAAGAAGACATTTGGAATAAGTTTCACTTTTCCTTATCTCTTTTATTTTCACATGAGTTCTATTATTGATGATTTTATGTGTAGTGGAATAAATTGAAGTATGCGATGTTCTTAAATTTTCTTGGTTATGAATTGCGCTTTCATCATTGCTTTATTGCCCTCGTATGCTGTTGATGGCTTTTGCTAAAAACGTGAATTTTTCGTGCTTCTTGGTGTGTAAAACTAATGTTACGATACTGAGTTCTCTTGGAAGAAACGGTTGAGTTTTAGTCGAGTTGTAGTCAGCGATTTCTGTTTCCGTTGAGTATTCATTTAGGTCGAAATTTTATCGTTTTTGTAGAAATTTTAGCAGATAAGAAAGGAGACATACGTGTTTTCAAATCGCCGCCTATACGTTTGGTTATACTTTCGGTTAGCTAGTCGTCCAGTAACATGAGTCGTGTTGGCACTTAATTTGAGTTTAGAGTCGGACAGTTTTTCCCAAGAAAAAGTCGAGATACTATTTGTTCTATGATGGGAAGTCTAGTAACCGGGGGTATTCACGTGACCCGTTGTTTACTCTCGCGTAAAGCAGCGATACTGAATAGATTAATAATTTAGAAATATCGCATTACCGATGATGGGAAGCCTAGTAACCGGGGGTATTCACGTGACCCGTTGTCTACTCTCGCGTAAAATGGCAACCTTGACATGCGGGAATTGCTATTCGAGTTTTTTCTCCACTGTAGAGGGGGGCATAGTAACTAGAAGCATCCATGTGCCCCATGAGTGTCTTTTACGTCAAACGGTTCCCCGATACATGAGAATGGAAATCCACCCTAGGATCATCCCGATGAAATATCCCGAGAGCCGAAACCTTGTGGTTAACTCGAATCATATTATTGATCATACATAAGGGAATGTTGTCCTAAGAGTAATTTTGATAATGAAACTCTTGAATTTTGCCACTAGACTGTGGGACTGGGCGAATTAGCTTGTTTAATCTAACTCTTCATATTGACGGTCGGTTAAATTCACGCTTGTTAATCTTTGAGCTTGATTTTCTTCATGAACGATTGATTAGGACTGAAATTGGTTACTTAGTGGAATCAATGTCCTGGATGTGACTCGCTATTATGATACTTGTACTATTCTTTGAGATTTTCAGGGTAGTATTGATTAAGTTGAGCACTATGGACTTGCATGATTATTCACGATACATTTTGTTTAAAATTGATAATTTTTGCTTGAGGACAAGCAAAGGCTCAAGTTTGGGGATATTTGTTAGGCGTATTTTTATGCGCTTATTTATCATTATTTTATATCCATCTTGAGCCTAAATCAGCATAAATGAGCTTTTAATGCACTATTATTTTATGTTTTGCAGGAAATTGGAGTCTGGAAGCTCGAACGACGAAAAAATGGGCGAAAACGGCAATTTATGGCCTGGGGCCGCGGCACAAACCAAGTGAGCCGCGGCACACGCAGGTGACCAGCAGGATGCCGAGCGGACTGTGCCCTGAGCCGCGGCACAAGGATGCTGAGCCGCGGCCCAGGAGGAAAAATGCGCCCAGGTATGGGCGCTGGGCGTTAAGGGGCCGCGGCACAGATTAAGTGAGCCACGGCCCACCAGGCGGTTTTGCTGAATATTCCGCGTTCCTGGGCCGTTTTGGAGCCTGTTCTCGAACGAATCACACGGACGCGTTTTGGAGGCTGAGGACGGCTATAAATAAGCATTGAAAGGCTGAAGAAAAGGGGGGATCATCATCGATCAAGGAAGGGCATCGATAGAAAGAGAGAAGAACACAAGGGGGAGATTTGTGGGGCGACGACAAGACCACGGATCCCTACCGTTTTTCTTAGTTTTTGTGCATCTTAGTTTTTAGATCTATTCGAGTAGGATTGTGATTGTAGCTGATTTCATGACGGTTTGATTATTTATTATTATTTCGATTTACTCGTTATTCTATTGAATTGGATTCTTCTTACTGTTCTTAATGCTTTTTAATTGTCTGGCCAACAGTTGAATTGTTTTGAATGTCTTTATGGATTCGGGAGATGAAGTTTAGGCATAGTTCTTGTGAGACGAATCATAATTTTTGTGAGATAGGAATATACTCATGGGGATTGTGAAGCCTATTTATTTGTGGGAATTCTTGAACTGTTTTAGCTATTAATTATCTAATTCGAATAGGGATATATCGAGTTAATAATTCGTAGTATTTTCTATCGACCTTGGGAAAGGCTTTAGAATAATTTAGGAATTCCTGGCTTACAATCAATTGAATAAAAGTGAATTGAATTGAATAAATATCATTCCTGATTGTTTGAGGTGAAAATCATAATCCTACGGCCTTATTAGTATTATTATTAGTACTATTATTTATTTTCTGCAATTAGTTTAGGCATAAATTCCATATAATTGTTCTTCAAATAAAATTGTGAGTCGACTATATTTTGGTACTTAGTGAAATCAGTCCTCGAGGGAACGATACTTTACTTATCACTTTATTACTTGTTGACACCGTGCACTTGCGGCATATTGTGAGGGATTTTCCCACAACAATAATCAACATAGGGCAACAAACAGCAGCACAATAAAGTATTCACTCCAAATCATCACACGAGTACACGAACTAACACCGCAATAATAGACTTAAATTTATAAGTAACTCGCACGGTTATACCAACAGAGGTGCACGAATTTTACCAAAGTAAACACAATCAAGACCACATACATGTCATTAAAATCAAGCACTTTTCACATTCTTTAAAAATAAAAATGTTCCCGAGGTATTTGTTCAAATGTTAATATTTAAAATTTGTGAGTTCGAAAGATTTTGCAGAAATGAAATTTTGAAAACACTTTGATTAATACCTCGGTCATTTAACCAAATCCATGGACCCATTATCAAAACTGCTCTGATTTGAAATCACTTGCACAACAATACGTTGAAATATCAAGTCCACTCTATAACCGATGTCAGCAAAATGACCTTATTAATATCTGCCAGCACACTAATCATTACCATAGATAAGGTATCATATCCAGGATAACGTCATAGAACAATACAATTAAATTAGACTATGCCGTCACAACACTCAAACACATAACATTTAAATTTCGAAAATTAGAGTCGTTTTGCAAAACAGAAATTTTCCAAAAATTCTTTCGATCGCAATAAAAATGACGGTAGTATTTTGCAATGTCTGAAGTATTTTAAAACACATTTTCCAAATACTGATTGATGGTGCTATTTGAAAATACATGACCAACTTGTCACAATTCAACAGATTTCAAAATCCACACAAACCATTGTTGAACCGTACCATCAAAATATTTTCAAAAATTTTGATTTCCACAAAAATGCTCAAACCAGTAGAGTCTTTCAGGAAAAACATTTTCAAACCTACCCACAGCGGGCATATTTACAACAATCCAAAATAGTCGAACTTAGAACCACGTGCCCAAATGGCAAACGGGGTCACCAATTCAATCAAATGCATCTCATGGGCATCAAGTTAAACATACAACGAAACCATCTATCTGATTCTCTCAAAAACTCGACTGTCGGTACCTTTTTTGGAACGATCAAAGTTTACAACTTTCACATTATACCACCGCACACGGTGGTTCAACGTCAAAACGTCAATACGTCCAGTTCTATACATATACAGTGTATCACAAGTATCGAATACAAACTCCATTACACAACACCGTGCAAATAACGTCATGCACCACAAATATCACACATATCATGAACACAGATATTAGGCATAAAAGAGGAGACTTACGTCTACAGGCCGCACAGAGATGACGGTCGCCCACGATACTAATCTCATCCTACAACATAACCGACATGTTGTGACTACGCACAACTCAACTTGTCACCCGATATCTCGAATGACAAAACCACACAATACTCGACAAATCACGACTCGACTTGACCCGACAGCCTGGGTTTCCGCAACCTAAGCTCTGATACCATAAATGTAACACCCCCAAAACCATATGGGAATATTACACGCCGTAGGCCCCTTTTCACGAGGGTCTACCAGGCTAAACCTTACAAAACGACCAAAAGTTTGCCCGGCCAGGGTCAAACAATAAAATAATACAGACCGTTAAGGTCACTTACACGTGAATACACAGACCGATGAGGTCACACAATTCAATCAGCAGATCTAACTAAAACAACATTACCCATACATGGGTCAAAACGCAATACAGCGGAAGACTGAAATCAACTCTGACAACATAACAAAAATCAAAACAACTCTCAACTCTTGATTAGTATCGCAACTCGTCATCCTCCTGTGCCAATCCTGTGACTGCTCCCCTGGACCTGCATGTACCTGGACGCAAAACAGATATCCACCCCCCGATTACTCGAGGGTTAGTAAAACTCCATTGTTTTACTAGTGCAAGTATAATACGATACGAAATGCAACAAGTAAATAGCAACCACGAATTTACCACGGAAATCAACTATCAAAATGTTCCCGAGAAGTTTTAGAATTTCGAACTCAAGCAAGCAATAATGGAAAAAGAACTCATTAGCTCGGGGATTTTTAAAATAGAAATGCTTTTGGACCTCAAGTCCCGATTTACCAAACATTTTCGAAAACGTTAGGGCCTCAGCCCGATTCTCATTTCAAAATACACTAGTTAAGATATCATTATGAGTCTGTGACCCATGTTTGTAAAATGTTATCCAAACAATCATTGTCACACGATCACTATTCGTACACATCATGTACTGAACTCTAGAGGCCTCGACGTACCCTACCTGGACAACATACATCGTTCGTACACATCATGTACCGAACTCCAGAGGCCTCGCCGGACCCTACCTGGAATACACATCTTGTTCATACACATCATGTACCGAACTCCAGAGGCCTCGACGTACCCTACCTGGACAACATACATCGTTCGTACACATCATGTACCGAACTCCAGAGGCCTCGTCAGACCTTACCTGGAACACACGCATCATCACAACACGACCCATATGATCAACTCAACATATCACCACAAGCAACACACATTATTATCAATATGTCAAACCATTCAACAATACACCGTAATACATATTCAAATATGTAATCAAATCAACACACAAATATCATGATCATCATGATAATTCAACTATGACCAATCACGCACGACACGAACCATATGATTAACACAACCAACACAATTGCACGACGTTAACCAAATGAGAACATCATCACTACCATCAATCGTTCACACTTATAAAATCACGCGAAGCATATTCACGAAGGCAAAACAATTCATCATAAATCTAACATGAAGTCTCTATCCACAAGACACAATTCGTGTAGCAAGATACTTGCCTCAATAACCGCTACCGAACACTCCGAAAAACACGGTTCGACTGGGAAGCTCGGACCTTGAAGAAGACAACGAACGGGAGGGTTCCGACTCAAGTTCCTCACAAGGATTTCGTCCCTAAGTCATATCAACGATAAATTAAAAATCGTACGATGAATAATAATCGCGTAACGCCCGAATCCTCCTCTAAGACCTTTTATCGGACACCTTCAAGGCGTCGATTAAGAACTCAACCAAATTGACGAATCTATACAATCCAACCATGTAATAACAAGGGAAATGATAGAATTCATCTAAATAATCATCAATACATTACAAATCTAAGTTATTACGGTTAAATAGGACAAAACGAATAAAAACCCCCAATTCACCCAAAAGTAGGGTTTCAAGAATTTACCTTGGATTAAGGATGAAGAACAATTGTTGGTATTATTAATCCACAGCAAGAATTTGAAGAATATGAAGTTTTATGGGATTGATGATGCAAAAACGCCCAAAAATCGCCCACAAGATCGCCCAAGAGGAGGAGGAACGAAGGAAGAGATGAAATGAGCATTCATCTCACAAAATCCGCAGAAATAGGCTGATCGGCACTGTGTGCCGCGGCACGGGACAAGTGTGCCGCGGCCCACGGCAAAAAAAAAACTGCCCAACACTGGCTTAGTGCCGCGGCCCGGCAAGCAGGGGCCGCGGCCCGCGGTACAGCGCGCTCCAGCATAAAAAGGCACACGGTGCAGTCTTAGCTATTTCGACCATAACTCCTTCTTCCGGACTCCGATTGACTCACTGTTTAAACTATTGGAAAGATAACTTGATGCTCTATAATACTGAAAAGATTCAAAATTTTTTGAGTTTCCAAGAATTGATGGTGATTTTACAAAATCGAACTCATACATGGAAAATTCGTTTAATAACACTGAACTCAACAAAACGATACCGAAACGAACTCGTATGACAAAAAGTGTAGAATTAGTCATTCTCGGAATGACGAAACGGTCACAATACAGTTGATAAGATGGACTTCCTCCAAAAAAAAAAGAAAATTACCGGAAATCGAAATCGCGGATATTACAAAATTGGGTCTGTCAGTTGTGTTGTAAGAGTCAGTTGTTGAGCCTAATATCATCGTGCTACCATATTTTCATGCGACTCGTGGTTGTAAGTCTCCTCGAACTCTTACATTCCTTATTTTATTTCTCTTGTGTAGATTGGAACTGTGAGTTGTGGTACCAACTTTGTAAATTGTGATTTTTTCTGATCTTGTTCATTTCAATTCTTTTCTTCAGTATGTTGAGAGGTCGCTGTAGACCAACTAGGGGATGCGGCCGAGGCCGTGGTGCTAGTAGTGAGGAAGTTCCGCTTTCTCAGTCATCTGCAGATCCGACCTCTCATTCAGTGCTGAATACTTTACCCTTAAGTTCTGGCGGGCAGCAGAATTTATCAGTCAGTCAAGATCAACCGTCGGGCAATAATGCCGGCACTGGAGCTACTGATATACTTCAGTAGTTAGTAGCTCAGCTCGCTCATATATCTCAGGGTGGGCGTCAGAATCTGCCCCAGACACCGGAACATGAAGCTAGTAAATGGCTTCCTAAAGTGACTAAGATGCACCCCCCTCGTTTCGCTGGTTCTACTGACTCCCTAGGTTGGAAGAATTGGCCATCTCAGTTGGGTGGGATATTTGATTCCGTAGATTGTCCTGACAACAGGAGGGTACCTATTGCTCAGTACCTCCTGGATAAGGAGGCTTTAGAGTCGTGGGAGGCTGTGATGCCCAGGGACCGTTTAGCCACCTGGGAGGAGTTTAAGACCGCTATGGAAGCGGAATACTGCCCACCGCTGGTTCGGGAGCGTAGGATTGTGGAGTTCTTTACTGGTACACCTCAGGATGGACTGATCTCTCAGGCCATCATCACTTATAACCAGCAGTTGGGATACGTGAAAGAGCAAGTGAGGACCGAGGCTGATAAGATTCGCTACTTTAATATGCGCATGAAGCCGCATATCAGGCAGAGCATGGCACCGCTCATGTGTGCCACATTGAAGGAGTACCAGGATCGCGCTTTAGCGATTGAGATAGCATTTTCGGAGTCAGAGTTGGGTTCCGAGGCTAAGAAATAGAAGACTTCGGGTAATTTCTCAGCCGGCAAGATGAATCGGTTTTCTAAGTCATTGTCTACTCCCACTTCGGGAAAGAGATCGTTCCATCAGGCCATAGGTTCCCATAGTAACCATCCGGTTCAGTCCTCAGTTCATGGGGGTAGAATTTGCTTTAACTGCAACCGTCCCGAGCATGTAGTGAAAGATTGTCCTTACCAGTTAGTTAATTGCTTCACATGCGGTCAGAGTGGACATCGGGCAGTTAACGATGAGAGGGTTACCAGAGCAGCCAGAGCACCGACTACCACTGCAGTTCAGAAGGAGCATAGTGTTGATCAGGGGACCCCAGTACTCAGGTTCCTCAGAGTTCGGGCCATGGTAGGGGTCGGGGTCATCTAGGTCGTCGTGTGGTATCGAGTTCGGTCTCAGTACACCCCCAGATATATCAGATGAGACGTACGGAGGAAACATACGCTGGGGTGACATCAGGTGCCACTCAGATCCTTTCTCATCCAGTTTCAGTGATTTCTGATTTGGGTGCTACTCACTCTTTTATTGCTTCGGATTGTGTATGTCGTATCGGTATTGACTGCTTGTTTGAGTGTGAACCGTTCGTAGTGGGTATGCCTAGTGGGGATCGTATGGTTGGGAATTGGGAAGTTAGAGATTGCCCAGTGAGGATCAGGAGCCGGGATTAGCCCTCGAACCTCATTGTTGTAGACCTTAAGGGTGAGGATTTGATCCTCGGGGACGATTGGTTGGATCGTCACGGTGCTATCATGAACTATCGGACTCGTACTATCTCGATAGTGGCCGAGGATGGCACAAAGCATACTCTTGTTGGTTGTAATACGGGTAGATCAGGGAATGTGATCAGCATCTTGAAGGCGATGAAACTTCTAAACCACAGTTGCGTAGGCTATTGGTATTACACATTGAAGACGGAAGATGGTGGAACTGACATGACATCAATTCCAGTTGTTAATGAGTATCCTGACGTATTTCTGGATGACTTGCCGGGATTACCACCGCATGGGGAATTATTAGTAGAGATAAACAAAAGACTAATTTTAGTGCAATGATAAATTAGATGTTTTAAAAGTCATTGATCCTGAGATCGACCCACACCAGGCTCTGATATATATTTTTATAATAGGCCCTCTTTTACTTTTTATTTTCCTTATGCTTTGTTATCTACTTCTATTTGTTTTATAATATACAAACAAGAAATATATTTTTTTTCTAGTATATATTTATAATGGGCCTTCAACTTTTTATTTTAATTTTCCTTCTATTATGGCATCTGCTTTATTTGTTTTGTAATATACATTATTTGCAAATATATATAGTCTTTTCTAGTTGTTATTCATTCAATAGTAAAAAATATTATTTTTGTTGTACTTTAAAATAACTGAACAAGTAAGGGAAATCACACAATTCTTTTTATTTATTTTAACATTAAATACAGAAACAATGTAGGAATCATTTTTTTTGGGGTTAGTTATAATGAGTTAAATGTATTTGTTATTAAATTAGATACTTTTCAATAAAAATTCAAAAATAATATTTACAAAGCAAATAATATAAATTATAATTAATGAAACTCAAAGAGATAGAAGAAATTATTTTTTCAAGTCTTTAACTTAATTTTAATTTTCATAGTCTATCATTTTTGCGTTGCTTTTTGCATATTTTCTCAATTTTGAGGGCCTATTTTTAATCTGCCTAGGGCACCGTCAGGTACAGGACCGGCCCTGCATAAAGCACGAGTGTGTTTAGGAGTATAATTCAGGGTGTTGCGGATGAGAAAATGACGTCAATCCTAGGTCAAAATTCCTTATGCCGTTATGCGAAGAGAGTGGACGACTGAGATTAAAAAAATAGGATCGAGGCCTTTTCAAGACGAGTTAGAACATTAACCAAACTTGTCATGCGGGTAAATTGTCTGCATGCAGTTAAATTTGTGCATGCAGGTAAATATGTCTGCAGGTAAATTGATCTTTGTTGTTTACTTTTCATCTGAATAAAGCATCTGAATAACAGAAATGACCGATTTACCCCTGAATATGAATTATAAATTGTTTTATAAATTGTTGTTTATTTTTTAAGCAATATAAATGATATAATCCAAAAATCAAAACATAAATCCATAAAGTACTTAAAAATCCAATTTCAAACACAAAAAAGTCAAGTTCAATCGCAAAGTAGCCAAATTCAAATACAAAGTAGACAAATTTAAATATTATTGAAAAATCAAGTTTGACTCATCTTCTAGATATATATTATTTAAATTTAAACAAAATATTATACAAAAATGATTCAATTTTGTATGTAAGTAATATATAAAATATTTAATACATATATAAATAATACGTATAATTTACAATATATATTTATATATAGAAATATACTTTAAATATATAAGAACATATATAATAAATATTATACATATGAATAAATGTTAATATATAAGTAATATATAATATTTATTTATATATTCATAATATATATGATATTTTGTAGATACAAAAGTTTATTTTGTGTGGTTTTCAATTAGGGGTAGGAGAGTCATTTTTTTGTCTTAATGGGGACTTTTTTCATGCTTAATGAATAAGCATTTTTGTCTTAGAATAAGTCGTTAAGCGCCATAAGCACTCCAAACATCTCGAGCGAATAAAGCATTTCTTTCATTAAAGCTGATTAAGTCACATAAGCAATGCCTTAAGTATACCGGTGAAACAACAAGCTGCCAAGGAGGAAGTGGGACAATGGACTTGGGCCCCGAAATGTTTGCTTTGGGCAACCGCACTTATGGCCAGAAATATCCAACAATACGGGGATTTTATGGTGGAACATAATTTTTCAAATTTCACCTACTTGCTACGTCACGCTGGTGGTGAGAATCAAAATGTTTAATTTGTTTGCAAATATCCAAATTTGTGATCTATTTTGTGAAGTTGAAAAAATCGTGTCAAATTCACAAGTTGATCAACAAAAAAAAGATGTCACAATCTGAAAATGCAGGAATCCAGGGAAACAAGCGGCTACTCGGGCCAACGAGGCCCATTCTCAACCAACCGGAGATCTACCCTCCTCAACCACCCCTGCAAAAATTCTAGAAGACTCTGCCTTCATGCAGGGGATGACTTCCATGATAAGCAGTGGCGGATCCAGAATTTTCTAAGACTGGGGGCATAATTTTTATTACCGTAATAAAAAAATCAATAACGAAATACAATATCATTATAAAGGTGAAACAAATTGTATTTTACAGTTGTTCTCTACGAAATTTCATCTTTTGAAAGCGATTCATTGCATCTTCATTCGTAACATCGACAAGTTCTTCTTTTTCAACGGTACAAATTACACAATCGTTCAAATAGTCTTCAGAAATTCGATTGCGCAAGTCTGACTTCACAAGTTTCATTGCAGAAAAGCATCTCTCAATTGTTGCAATTGCAACTGGCAAAACCAATGCGAGCTTCAATAATCGATATACCAAAGGGAACGCAAGATGTTTTCTTGTTTCCACCATCACTCTAGCAAGACCGGATATACCTTTCAAGTTAGCAAATGTATCATCTTCTTGCACATTATGAATATAGATGCGAAGTTCATGCTCGAGAGTCATCCTTTCCACACAACTAAATTAATCTGGATAGAACTCGGCCATCTTCAGTAACTTTGATGGGTCAAAGTCATGAAATGAATTATGCGGATTCAAAGCCGCCATACAAATAAGCAAATCAGAACTTACCTCACTAAATCTGTCATCAAACTCTTGAATTTGCATATCCACAACCGTATTAAAGCAAGCAAACTCATAATAGTGCTGATAGGTGATATTGGTCTTTTGTCTTCGATTTTTCGGATTCACATAATTTTCCTCCATATTCAACATTCAATATCATGTTTTTCACAAAAAAGAAGAGATCTTCTTCAAAAGTGAAGAAAACCCATCAACTCTAAAATTTTGCAACTGTCGCTTGGTTGATTTCACCAATGAAATAGCATTCAGGATATCTTGATCTTTTCTTTGAAGAGCTTGTGACAATAAATTTGTGCACCCCAAAATGTACAACATCAAGTGTAAATAAAACACAAAATCAAATGATTTGAAATATATCCGAAGACCATTTGCTTGCCATTGACTAAAAGCATTATCGCCTTCCTCTTCAACATATTCAAGCACCTCAACAACAATTGGAAACAAATCAACCAAACCCAAAAGTGTTTTGTAATGAGAACTCCAACGCGTATCTCCAGCTCTACTAAGAGAAAGCTCTTGGTTTAACCCACTTCCAGTTTCAAGTTCACCACTACCAATGACTTCTTCCAATTTCTCTTTTTGACTTTCTCGAATCATATCTTTTCGCTTGCAAGAAGCACAGACCACATTCATCACAAACGCTATCATGTCGAAGAAGTTTCCAACGCCAAAGTATTTTTTTGGAACCGCCACAACAACTAACTGAAGTTGATGAGCAAAACAATGAACATAATATGCTGAACTATTCTCTCTCCTAATTAAAGCTTTCAAACCATTCAATTCACCACGCATATTGCTTGCTCCATCATAACCTTGACCTCTAACCTTTTTCAAACTTACTTTATGTTCAGCAAATAATAATTCAATGGCAGATTTAAGAGATAAAGAATTTGTCTGTTTCACATGAACAAGACCAACATATCTTTCCTTAACAATCCCAAATGTAACATAGCGTAAAACCACGACCATTTGATCCTTTTTAGACACGTCAGTGGACTCATCAACTAACAAAGTAAACACATCATCACCAATTTCGTCAAAAATGTGTTTGAGTATTTCTTGTGCAAAACAATTGATAATGCCTTTCTGAATACTTGGAGCCACCATTTGATTATTCCCTGGAGCATTTCCCAATGTAACTTTACCAACAATCTTATTTTGATTCCGAATAAGTTTGATTATTTCCAAAAAATTTCTTCTATTAAGATACTTTTCCGACTCATCGTGACCACGAAAAGGTAATGCTTGATTCAACAAATATCTACAAGCATCAATTGAAGCATTTAATCGAACTCGATACTCATTTTTCGCGGTATCACTATGTTTATGAAAGGCAACAACAATGGATCGATCTTGTCTCATTAAATCTTCACAATTATTAACTGCTCTATTGTGGAAACTATTAACATCACCCACATGAAGAGCAGGCCTCTCCGTTTTATTCCAACTATTAAAACCTTCTGACACAAAAGCATCACTCACACCTTGTTTTCCAAAATGATCTCTAAACACGTAACAACACAAGAAAAAGGCTTTATCTGCTTTCACACTATACTCTAACCAATTACAAAATTGATCAAACCAAGACGGACAAAAACGTCTCCCCTTATTTCCTATCATTTATTTTGGAAAGTCATGGCCACGTGGTTGACAAGGTCCTTTAATCAAATATTTCCGCCTTATTTCATCTATTTGATTAGGATGATACTCTAAAATTCTTTTCCTTTCGGATGGATCCCAAAGAAGATCATCCAAATCAATTTCCGTAGGAATCAAAAGAGTAGAACTAGGTTGGGAAATATTATCTGCACTTGAAGATCCGGGTGTCGATATTTTTCTTTTTAAAAATCTTTCCATTCTTTCTACAAACCCTAAAAATTAAAATCAACAATAAATAAATTAATTTTGTGCATACTCTACTAATGATTAATATTGACAATTAACAAACAAAAAATTTATATAAATACCTCAAACTCAAAGGACAAAAAATTAGCAGCACACTCCGATCGGAAAGGAGAGAGAGAAATACCTCAAAGTGGGTATGGTGGGTTGGGGCGGGGCGGACGGTGATTTTTCGTTGGGGTGCTGCGTGCTGGGCGGGCGTCGGCAGTCAGAGTCTTGAGCAGTGAAGCACAGAGGTAAATTCTAGAAATTTTGATAATTAAGTTGGTGGGTTGGGGGAGGGGGTATAGGCGTGGGGATGCTGTTGGGGGTGGTGAATATATATATATATATATATGCCTTTTTTTTCACTGGGGGCATGTCCCCCCAGTTGTGAACGTGGGTCCGCCCCTGATGATAAGCCGAGCTATTCAAACAACACAGTCGCCCTAACTCCAACGTCTCCGCCCAGGCAAATAGAAAGTAAGGAGCCAACCCGATATGCAGAGTCCTAGTCTACCTCAGCGCCCTCAAGAACCCAGTGGCCCAAACATAAGCAGGTTACTCAGAACCGACATATCACATTGATTATTGAATCAGAGGCGGACAACCGAAACTCATGTTGGCCCCAAGCTATATCTCTTCTCATCTTCGTGTTCGATCATCTGGGGGCCAAGCATTTAAGATTTACTACTCAATGGGCATATCGCTCTGCACATTTGGAAGACACCTGGGAAACCAGTCTCCTACGAGCTCGCCTGACAGAACTAGAGGGAAGGCACACCGAATGCACGCCCCGATGTGCTGTTGCTATTGAGGACAGGGAATCTCCCCTATCCCTGCAAATCGTATCCGACCCACTTCCTGAGAGTATAGTCATCCATCAGTTCGGCCACTACCACGGCGAAATGGATCCAGTGTCCCATGGGAGCCAATATTTGGCCTAAATGCATCTCCATGCAGTCTGTGACGCCCATCGCTGCATGATGTTCTCTATTACCCTGGGCGAGCGGGCCCAAAGGTGGTACCGATCTATCCCCCCATTCAATTCAAAGATAGACCCGTCTCACCTCCTCCTTCCAGTCCCACTTCGTCGGGGCACAGGTAAATATTAACACGAAGGATCTCTTTACTTGATCGTGCAGGGACCCACAGAAAGCCTCCACATCTACGTCACCTAGGTGAGCAAGCACATTATCGAGATGAAGCCCTGCTCCGATGATTGTAACACCCCAAACTAGGTGGATATTACAGTGCCGTGAATCCCCGACTGGGACCCACCAGGCAAATGAAAATGATGAATTAAATAATATAATTGTAGTACCGAACCACATTACATTACCAAGTACTCCGATGAGGAGTTTAAGTACAACACACCAGGACTAAACCGAATACTAGTATATTTTATATGGAGATAAAATACACCACCCTGAACAATTAAACATCTCAAACGGAATTTGCAGCGGAAAATACAAATGACGGAATAACTGAAATGACTGAAATGACTGAAACAAACGAAATGACTGGGCCCCCCTACTAGTATCACTGGGACTCCTCGCCGTCAACATGCTCTTCCCGTGCCTTTGCCTTGCCGTGACCTGAAAACAAAAATCCCCCAACGGGGTCAGTTACACAGAACAACAATCCTCAAGGGTTGAAAATACACAATCATGAATTAACTGAAGTTATGAAATATTCTTAGTTATGAATTACGCTGAAGAGGAGTATCATAGTACGCCCGTAATGTTCTGTGCAAGTGTACAAGACGAATGACCGGACACACCCGTCCTTGTACCTAATTAGTCTCACGGAGGTAAGCGTTACCGTGTGCACGGTCCAATGTATCGGTGAACCCAATACATGACCATCGTGTGCCCGACTAAAAATTCCACACAGCCACACCCGGCCACGCAATATGAACCCAGAAGGTCATATGAACGAGAATGACCACAATGAACATCAATGAATAATAATTCGACAAGGCCAAGATGACTCACCGAGATGAAAATAATAGTGACTTGATTGATAACCCAATGAAATGATTTGGAACCGTCGTTCCTCGTGAACAAAATGATTATTCGACAATTACAAGTCTCAATATGATTAATACCATGATGAATGAGTTATGATTATGAGCAATCAACAACAAAAGGAATGAGTATCCTTTTAACCGAGTAAGAGTTAACTTACTCAACAACGATGAAGAATGTCCGTCCGCGAACAACGTCCTAAATGAAATGTCGGTCGCTCGAACAACCTTGGATAACACAATATACCAAATATTTGATCATTACACGAATCAAATACGATCATAACCGACTCAAACGTCGATACAACAATATCCGAACTCGTAGATGTATTCTAACGAAAACGTTGAGAATATCCTTCCCGTTGGTTATAACCAAACCCAAAAAATCGAACCAACTTCAAATGATTGAATCAAACCAGCAAAACACTATCAATGACATCAATAATCTCATAGAAATCCTCAATTCAATTTTACAACAACAACAACCGGAAAATCCCCAAATTAACCGAAGTCAACCCCAAGGGTTCTTGAAATAATTCCGAAAATAACCATTAAATCCGTAGGAATATATTTATCCAAGGTAGATAATCCATATCTAACATATTCCAACAATAATCCAAGCTTGCATGAAGAAATCGGAAGGAAAAATCCAAAAATCCGAAATTCTAGATCCAAGAGATTAATACCTTCGATTTGATGTTAAGGAGATGATGAAGTGATGATAATCCAACTCAAAGCCTTGAATATGATGATAGGTGATAGCAGCTCGAAAAGAACACTCCAAGTCGCCCAAAATCGCCCGAAGTCGCACCAAAAACGAAAGGAAGTGAGAAATGACGAAACTCAGGCTAACTGTCCATTATATAGTCACTCCAGGTTAGCGTGCGCTACCCCTTGTGCGTAGCGTACGCTAAAGGGTAATTTGGGTAGTCCAGTACCCACTGTCCGAACACGGTAGCGCGCGCTACGTACCTTTTGTAGCGTGCGCTACAACCATACCATTAGCGTGCGTTAATACCCATGGTTAGCGTGCGCTAACGAATTATTAGATGCCCAGTACTGGAATCCAGAAACCGTCTGTCCTCTGATCTGACCCCGGTAGCGTACGCTACAACCAATATTTAGCGTGCGCTACTACACCGTTTGCGTATGCTAAAAATCACTCATAGCGTGCGCTATGAATTAATCCAGTGCAGTCCAGTAGCCACTGGACTCAACCTGATCCGTCCTTAGCGCGCGCTACAGTAATTATTAGCATGCGCTACTACAACCCACTAGCGCGCGCTACAGTAATTATTAGCGTGCGCTACTACAACCCACTAGCGCGCGCTACTTACCACTCGTAGCGTGCGCTACTAATAACTCACCTGCAGTCCAGTACCTTCTGGACTGCAGCCAAGGTAACATTAGCATGCGCTAATGCTGAGTGGTAGCGTGCGCTACCTGTACTCAATTAGTGTGCGCTAGAAAGAGTACGTAGCGTGCGCTACTCCTCACGCACAGCCCACAATGAAAAATGACAAAGATGATAAACACGGCACGAAACTCCAATTAGATTAGTGATGAATGACGATTGATACACGATACAATTACTCTGAATGATGAATACCATGATTGAATATGAGTGACAAATGATCATTAATGAGTGAAATTACTGAATGACAATTACTGAATGATAATAACTGAATGATAATACTGAATTACAACCGGGTATTACATACACCCCCCTTAAAAGAGTTTCGTCCCCGAAACTAAGGGTCAAACAACTCGGGATAACTCTCCTGCATACTATCCTCGGTTTCCCAAGTAGCCTCTTCGACTCCGTGTCTAGACCACTGAATTTTAACCAAAGGAATCGTCTTATTCCTCAACTGTTTGATTCGCCGCTCTAAAACTCGCATAGGACGCTCCTCATATGAATGATCGTCGGCGATCTCGATTTCATCGAACTGAAGTATGTGACTCGGGTCGGCAACATACTTCCGCAACTGAGAGACATGAAACACATTATGAAAGCCAGTCGATAAGCTAACTCGCCTACTCGATCCAAAATCTCAAACGGTCCAATGAATCTCGGAGTCAACTTCCCCCTCTTCCCGAAACGGAAGATACCACGACTCGGGGATACCTTGACCAACACGTGGTCACCTGCCTCGAACTCTAATGGTCGACGACGGTTATCTGCATATGATTTCTGTCGACTCTGAGCGGTCAACAAACGACTCCTGATCAAAGCTACCTTCTCACGGGTGGCTATAAGCATATCGGGCTCGGTGCCGATTGATTCTGATAGGTCGTCCCAACACAACGGAGATCGACAACGACGACCATACAAGGCCTCGTAAGGTGCCATCTTAATCGAAGCATGCCAACTATTATTATACGTGAACTCGATCAAAGGTAGTTGGGCTTCCCAATCGTCTTTCCAATCAAGGACGCATGCCCTCAACATGTCCTTTAATGTCTGAATGGTTCTCTCTGATTGTCCGTCGGACTGAGGATGAAAAGCAATACTGAGATTAAGCTGGGTTCCCATAGCACGATGAACTGATTTCCAAAAATGCGATACAAACCGTCCGTCACGATCGGAAACGATACTTTTAGGAGTACCGTGCAGTCTGACTATCTCTTTGATGAACAGTTGAGCAAGTCTCTCGGGACCCCACGTCTCCTTGATCTCAAGGAAATGAGCTGATTTAGTTAAGCGGTCCACGATCACCCAGATCGTATTCATGCCACGACGACTCGCCGGCAAACTCGTGATGAAATCCATAGAAATGTCTTCCCACTTCCATTCGGGAATAGGAAGAGGTTTCAGCATACCCGCCGACCGCTGATGTTCAATCTTGACTTGTTGACAGGTTAAGCATCTCGAAACAAATTCTGCGACTTCTCGCTTCATATTACTCCACCAGTAATTATGTTTCAAGTCCTTGTACATCTTGCTGGACCCCGGATGAACAGAATAAGGGGTAGCATGAGCTTTTCTCAAAATAGAGTTTTTCAACTCGTCATTCGCCGGTACGCACAACCGATTCTTAAACCTCAAAAGTCCATCCTCGTGGACCACAAATCCAGGGGCTTTCCCCTGAGTCACATCCTCACGGATGCGCAAAAATAAAGGGTCTGAACTCTGATTCTCTCGGATTGCCTCCTCGAGTGACGATGAAATCTCTAACATACAAAGCTGTCCCTGAACTCGCTGAAGCCAGACCTCGATCTCGGGTCTAAGGAATTCCTGCTGAAGATCCTTCTGGACTGTTAAGCGGACAAGCATCTGCTCCTGAACGGACTTACGACTCAAAGCGTCAGCGACAACATTCGCCTTGCCCGGGTGGTAAAGGATCTCAATATCATAATCTTTGATTAATTCCAACCACCGTCTCTGTCGCATATTTAACTCCTTCTGAGTAAATATATACTTTAAACTCTTATGATCGGTGAATATCTGATAGGTAACGCCATATAGATAATAACGCCAAATCTTCAAAGCGAACACCACGACTGCTAGCTCCAGGTCGTGTGTCGGATAATTAACCTCGTAAGGTCTCAATTGCCGTGAAGCATAGGCAATAACCTTTCCATTATGCATGAGCACACATCCGAGACCCTGTCCGGACGCATCACTATAAACCACAAATCCATCCGTCTCTTGCGGCAAGGAAAGTACAGGTGCTGACATTAACCGGCTCTTGAGTTCCTCAAAACTCCGCTGACACGCGTCGGACCACGTGTATTTCTTATCCTTTCTCAAAAGGTTCGTCAAGGGTTGAGCGATTCTAGAAAATCCCGCTACAAATCGCCGATAATAACCCGCTAATCCGAGAAAACTTCGGACTTCCTTATATTCTTCGGAGGTAACCAATCTCGGATAGCCTCCGTCTTCTGAGGGTCGACACGAACTCCGTCTGATGAGATTACGTGTCCGAGAAACGTCACTTCGGACATCCAGAACTCACATTTGGAAAATTTTCCAAAAAGTTGTTCTCGTCTCAACACGTCGAGCACTTGATGAAGGTGAAACTCGTGTTCCTCTCGGTCACGAGAATAAATCAAAATGTCATCGATGAAGACAACAACAAACTGGTCTAAAAAGTCGATGAAAACCCGATTCATTAACTCCATGAATACCGCAGGTGCATTAGTCAATCCAAACGGCATAACCACAAACTCATAATGACCATAGCGTGTTCGAAACGCCGTCCTCGCGATATCCGACTCTCGAATCCGCAACTGATGATATCCAGATCTTAGGTCGATCTTGGAAAATACTGAAGCTCCCTGAAGTTGATCTAAGAGATCATCAATACGGGGTAAGGGATATTTATTCTTGATTGTCACCCTGTTCAACTCCCGATAATCGATACACAAGCGAAAAGAACCATCCTTCTTCTTGACAAATAACACTGGTGCTCCCCATGGGGACGCACTCGGTCGGATATAACCCTTCTCGAACAACTCCTTGAGTTGGTTCTTTAATTCCTGCATTTTGGTCGGGGCCATCCGGTACGGTGCCTTCAATATTGGGGACGTACCAGGCTCCAACTCAATCGTGAATTCCACATCCCTCTGTGGAGGCAAACCAGGTAACTCGTCTGGAAAAACATCGGCATATTCCCTCACTACCGGAATGTCCGTCAACATTACTGATGATTTCTCGGTTTTGGTCATGAAGCACCAATAACCAACATATCCCTGACTGAGTAATCGCACTGCTTTCATCAAATTAATGACCTTACCAGAACAGCCGGGATTACCTCCCTCAAACACACATTCGACCCCATCGTCTGAAATGATAGTGATCATACGCTTACGGACACTAATGATGGCATCATGACGATCCATCCAATCAATACCCAAGATGACGTCGTCTCTCGGCAAATCTACTACGATTAGGTCCACTGGCCATACACGACCATGAAACTGAATCGGAAAATTCTGAATCTCACGATTACCGATAATTCGTCTACCATCAGGTAGGCCAATGACATAAGGCTCACAACTAGTAGCACTACCCAGACGTAGTATACTCAAACATGACTCGGAAATGAATGAACGCGATGCACCAGTATCAAAAAAGGGTACACACAGGTTGAGATAGAATATCGAGTGTACCTGAGATCATTCGGGCCTCTGGATCATCGGTCTTCTTCATTTCATAAATTCGGGGCTTGCTAGTCCCGGCACCGGACGCTCCCGTCTGCTGGCTATAGGCTCCACCTTTAGTCGCTCCTGTCGTTTTAAACGACACTGATTGAGTGGCCTGATTCTGAACGGCTGACTGTTTAGGGGCCTGAGATGACGTCTGAGTAGGTTTGGAGTCCCTACGGCAAAAACGGGCCTTATGCCCAGCAATCCCACAATTATGACACGTGATAGTCTGTCTCGGACACTTGGTACTGAGATGACCAAGATCCCCACAGTTAAAACAGGTGATGGCCGAGCTGGCCGCTCGAGACTGAGATTCCGCGGGTTTAGACGACATAGGAGGTCGCTCAGAAAAAGCAGAGCCCGCACGGGGTTTCTTGAAAGCGGCCTGACTGCCGTGAGACTGATTACGGTTCTTGGACTGCTTGCTAGCAGATGAAGGTTGCTGCTTAGCAATCTCCTTAGCAATAAGCTCGTAGGTGAGAGCTTTCTCAATGAATTCAGCCAACGTGGTGCAATTATGATTAAGCAACTTTAGTCTCATACGGGGTTTCAGCCTCTTGCTGAAATACTTGATTTTATCCGCCTCTGAATGAATGATGGATGAGGTGAAAGGAAGAAGTTCCTGAAATTTCTCGGCAATGGCGAGAACATCCTCGTCTGTTGAGGGGTCGGGGGTGAGTAATTATGACAGCTTGGCCTCTCTGAGTGGGGCCGGATAATACCTCTCCATCATGAGAGTCTTGAACTGATCCCAAGTACATGATCCTTCGGTGGGCTTCAACGACAACCACCAAGAATGTGTGCTCTTACCCAGGTAGTAAGCCGCAACAGAAACTTTATGTCCTCCGGGACACTCTACCATAGCAAACAACTTCTCGAAATGTTCGAGCCAATGAATAATATCCGCCGGTTCAGACGAGCCCTCAAAAGTAGGTGGCCTCTGGCGAGAGATGTCGCCGATGATATTGCTCACACTCCTCTCTTGCCTCTGAGGTGGCGGCAGAGGAGCCTGCTGATTTTGGTTGACGGAGTTATACATCGTCTCCATCAGCTGTGCCATCTGGGTCATTTGGGCCATCATGCCCTACATAAAAGCGAGTGGGTCAACCCGGACACCCTCTGACTGAGCCGTGTCCCGGGTACGACTCCCCGATAGTGAATGATCGCGTCCAGGAGAGTGAGTGGCAGCATCGCTGCTCGACGAATTAGCATTATTCCTCGCATTCGCATGTGTATTCGCACGAGCTCTCGGGATTCGGCCCGCACCACGGCCTCGTCCTCCTCGTCCTCTTCTTGCTCTCTCCATACTGAAGTAGGAAAGTCACATGATGATTATATTCCCCGCATGAATATCACGTTATGATTATGACATGAGATGATGAAAATGAGCATACGCGCTCTAATACGGTGATTACATGAATGATTAACTGAGGTGACATGATTATCTGATGAAATTATTGAAATGATTATCTTTAATGAGTTAACAAGATTAATGATTTGATCTTCCAGATCAACAACCGAGTAATGAAATGAATTGAGTGATTAATGAGTTAACCTGACCGTCCTGGTCAAAATGACAATGATGATTGAGGATTGTTAACTAATGAATTATGAATGAATGATTATTGCGAGGAATTATATCATGGCATTAGAAATCTTACAGTTCTTGGTCTGATTGGCTCAGCATTTGCACAGGTCACACGTGACGCGAAAGTCCAATGATACTAGTCCGATGACGATGATTTCAAATGAGACATGACTTGGAGGGTAGTATTCAAAACCACGCTCCGATACCAACTCTGTAACACCCCAAACTAGGCGGATATTACAGTGCCGTGAATCCCCAACTGGGACCCACCAAGCAAATGAAAATGATGAATTAAATAATATAATTGTAGTACCGAACCACATTAAATTACCAAGTACTCCGATGAGGAGTTTAAGTACAACACACCAGGACTAAACAGAATACTAGTATATTTTATATGGAGATAAAATACACCACCCTGAACAATTAAACATCTCAAACGGAATTTGCAGCGGAAAATACAAATGACGGAATAATCAAATGATCAAATGATCAAACAAGCGAAATGACTGGGGCCCCCTACTAGTATCACTGGAACTCCTCGCCGTCAACATGCTCTTCCCGTGCCTTTGCCTTGCCGTGACCTGAAAACAAAAATCCCCCAACGGGGTCAGTTACACAGAACAACAATCCTCAAGGGTTGAAAATACACAATCATGAATTAACTGAAGTTATGAAATATTCTTAGTTATGAATTACGCTGAAGAGGAGTATCATAGTATGCCCGTAATGTTCTGTGCAAGTGTACAAGACGAATGACCGGACACACCCATCCTTGTACCTAATTAGTCTCACGGAGGTAAGCGTTACCGTGTGCACGGTCCAATGTATCGGTGAACCCAATACATGACCATCGTGTGCCCGACTAAAAATTCCACACAGCCACACCCGGCCACGCAATATGAACCCAGAAGGTCATATGAACGAGAATGACCATAATGAACATCAATGAATAATAATTCGACAAGGCCAAGATGACTCACCGAGATGAAAATAATAGTGACTTGATTGATAACCCAATGAAATGATTTGGAACCGTCGTTCCTCGTGAACAAAATGATTATTCGACAATTTCAAGTCTCAATATGATTAATACCATAATGAATGAGTTATGATTATGAGCAATCAACAACAAAAGGAATGAGTATCCTTTTAACCGAGTAAGAGTTAACTTACTCAACAACGATGAAGAATGTCCGTCCGCGAACAACGTCCTAAATGAAATGTCGGTCGCTCGAACAATCTTGAATAACACAATATATCAAATATTTGATCATTACACGAATCAAATACGATCATAACCGACTCAAACGTCGATACAACAATATCCGAACTCGTAGATGTATTCTAACGAAAACGTTGAGAATATCCTTCCCGTTGGTTATAACCAAACCCAAAATATCGAACCAACTTCAAATGATTGAATCAAACCAGCAAAACACTATCAATGACATTAATAATCTCATAGAAATCCTCAATTCAATTTTACAACAACAACAACAATCGTAAAATCCCCAAATTAACCGAAGTCAACCCCCAAGGGTTCTTGAAATAATTCCGAAAATAGCCATTAAATCCATAGGAATATATTTATCCAAGGTAGATAATCCATATCTAACATATTCCAACAATAATCCAAGATTACACGAAGAAATCGGAAGGAAAAATCCAAAAATCCGAAATTCTAGATCCAAGAGATTAATACCTTCGATTTGATGTTAAGGAGATGATGAAGTGATGATAATCCAACTCAAAGCCTTGAATATGATGATAGGTGATAGCAGCTCGAAAAGAACACTCCAAGTCGCCCAAAATCGCCCGAAGTCGCACCAAAAACGAAAGGAAGTGAGAAATGACGAAACTGAGGCTAACTGTCCATTATATAGTCACTCCAGGTTAGCGTGCGCTACCCCTTGTGCGTAGCGTGCGCTAACGGGTAATTTGGGTAGTCCAGTACCCACTGTCCGAACACGGTAGCGCGCGCTACGTACCTTTTGTAGCGTGCGCTACAACCATACCATTAGCGTGCGTTAATACCCATGGTTAGCGTGCGCTAACGAATTATTAGATGCCCGATCGGAATCCGAAACCTTTGTCCTGCGATCGACCCGGTAGCGTACGCTACAACCAATATTTAGCGTGCGCTACTACACCGTTTGCGTACGCTAAAAATCACTCATAGCGTGCGCTATGAATTAATCCAGTGCAGTCCAATAGCTACTGGACTCAACCTGATCCGTCCTTAGCGCGCGCTACAGCAATTATTAGCGTGCGCTACTACAACCCACTAGCGCGCGCTACTTACCACTCGTAGCGTGCGCTACTAATAACTCACTGCGGTCAGTACCTTACGGGCAGCGTAAGGTAACATTAGCGTGCGCTAATGCTGAGCGGTAGCGTGCGCTACCTGTACTCAATTAGCGTGCGCTAGAAAGAGTACGTAGCGTGCACTACTCCCCACGCACAGCCCACAATGAAAAACGACAAAGATGATAAACACGGCACGAAACTCCAATTAGATTAGTGATGAATGACGATTGATACACGATACAATTACTCTGAATGATGAATACCATGATTGAATATGAGTGACAAATGATCATTAATGAGTGAAATTACTGAATGACAATTACTGAATGATAATAACTGAATGATAATACTGAATTACAACCGGGTATTACAATGATGTCCTGGTGATCTCCATCAGTTCTAACCTGCTCAAAAACTCCCTCTTTAAATGGTTGATCCTCCATCGGCCCATCATTTTAAGAATTTCTGGAGCAATCCCGTTGCCATATCTAGGATGAAGAATTCATATCGGTCCCGATCTCGGTTGGGCATAAAAAGGAATACCAGGACCTCATCAGTGCTTGTTGGGATTCGGTGCCTAAAACGAAGGCCCAGTGGAAGTGGTAAAATGAGAATTAGTTCGATCTGAATCCCTAAGAGGATCGATCGAGCTATGTATATACGGATATTAAACGAAGCACAAGAAGATACGAGAAACATACCCTTGTAGTCCGTTGATTAAATGATTTCCTTCTCTTGAGCGATTCCCCAAGCTATAGTTGATTTCCCTACGATCCAATCCGCTTCAAGCTCGTGGATGATCCAACGCCGAAAGCACCGCGTCTCTACTTGCCATGCGCCGGAGAAATGAACGGAACGACGATCACCTTGCTATCCTTCAAGGATATGGCTAGAGCTAAGATGATGAAGCTTTCTATTGTGATTATAACACTTTAAGTGTATAACTCACTATCTCTCTTTGATTTCTTGATTTTTCTCCAAGAAGAACCAAGAACAAAAGAAGAAGAAGATGAAGATTAATGAGAAAACAATTTCTTTCTCTCACTCACACAACCCATGGATGAATACAATCCATTGAGAGGGTGAGTTAGTCTTCTCTTTTATTCTTCATGCCAATCAAGCAAATCACATGAAATCACCTTTTCCAAATAAAAAAGAGATCCCATGTCCCCTTTGATAAAACAATTCATGATTTAAAATCATGAAGTTGGAAGAGAAGGGGGAGGCGGCCATCTAGAAGGGAATCGAAGAGTTCGGTTCGTTCCCGTGAACAGATAAACTATGATTCTGTTCTGATGTATTTATATAAATTAGTATATCCAATTAATTAATCATATCAAATACAAAATAACATAATTAATTTCTTCAAGAAATAATTATATTTATCAATTAAATTAATCACCAGTAATTTATTTAATTCATTAGGCCGTAAATTAATTTATCTAATAAATCGATTTAGACATCCAATGTCCCAAAAATTAGATATCCAATATCTAATATTCATAATGAGAGAATAAGCTTGATTCATTCCGTCGTCAATCCTATTGCGTGACTCGGTAGGTCCGTCCCAGTCAGCAATGGAAGGAACCAAAGAGTAGTAGCACCACCTAGCTAGCCTGATGGCCTACACTGTACCCCAACTGAGAACGAATGATTGCGATCATTCAAGAACCATTCTGTCGTGAATACCAGTATACGTATAAACCCTTCTTTCAAATGTCCCGATCAAGTTATAGGGTCACGGTCAGTCAAAACCTATCCATACTTGACGCTATGCACGTGTTAATGCAAATCGAGATCATCGAGCTCTCGTGTATCCAATACAACTAGCTCCAATGCTTTGGCCAAAGACTTATGATCTCATCTGCCAATAACCGCATAGGACATATAACCCGTTCACTAACAGGAGAAAGAAATCTATCTTGGTATTCAGTAGGACCTGCTACTTTCTCATCAAGATGCACGTCGAGGTTGACCCCCGCCTTCCGGTTTCCAGGGTCGAACTACTCTAATGAAAATATTGACGTCACAAGCACATCCCTACTAAATCCTCAAGTCGAAGGTTCACGAATACCTATTACAACCTTTTGATTCCGTCATTGACTGTCCCGGAGTGAAATATGTGTGACGAATCGAGGGTGAGTCGGTTCGAGTATACTAATCCAATTAGCATACCGATAACATGTGCTCCCACTAACCATTAGTGTTCGACAGGCACTCTCTATGTCAAACAAGACGTCATACAAGTCTTCACATAAACTTAACGCCCAGTGTTAGGCATATTTTTATGCGCTTATTTATCATTATTCTATATCCATTTTGAGTCTAAATCTGCATAAATGAGCTTTTAATGCACTATATTTATATGTTTTGTAGGAAATTAGAGTCCAGAAGCTCGAACGACGAAAAAACAGGCCAAAAAAACAATTTTTGGCCTGGGGCCGCGGCACACGCACGGCACAGCAAAGCGCCGAACTCCCTATAACGGGGGCCGCGGCACGCACTTACTGAGCCGCGGCCCATGAAGAAAAAATGCGCCCAGGTCGGCGCGCTAAGCACCAGGGGCCGCGGCACGCTCTTATTGAGCCGCGGCCCGCGGGACAGTTATGTTAATTTTGCCGCGTTTCTGAGCCGTTTCTGAAGCCCATTTTCGACCCAATCCACGAACGCATTTTGGAGACGACGGATGGTTATAAATAGGGATTAAAGGTCTGAAAAGGGAAGGATCGAATCATCAAGGAATCGAAGAGAAGGAGAAAAACACCAAGGAGCAGAGAGCGGAAGCTAGAGAACGGAGGAATCCAAGTTCTTCGACTGCGTTTGATTTTTATGCTTACTTTAATTATTTGTGTATTTTTATTTTCTAGCATGTTAGGCTAGAACCCTATTCTAGGATTTTGATGAAACCGAGGTTTTGATGAATTAACTTTTGATTTTGCATTATCAATATAATTCCCTTTTCTATTGAGTTTTCCCCAATTGTTCTTAATGCTTTTAATTGTGTGGCCTATAATTGAATTGTTTTGATTACGCAACTCGAATCGGGAGAGGAGAGTTGGTAGGAAAAATTGGTGAGAACCGTTTTATCTTGTGAGATAGGAATATACTCATAGGAATTACGTGGCCTTCTGAAGTTTTCGTACTTTTTGCCTATTGTCGAATTAATTCACCTAGGAATAGAGTGTGTTAATCGCCTTAGAAAATTCTATTGACCTCGGGAGAGGCGGTAGAGTATTTTAGCAACCTTCGCCTTAATAAAATTGGGAAATCATTAAATTCATATAATCAAGAGTAATTCGGATAAACCGAGGTGGATTCACAATCCTAGATTAATTCCCTAATTGATCTTCTTCCTTCGAACAATCGATTTTACTATTTGTTCTTTTATTAATTTTCTTTAATTATTATTTGCACCTCCAATTTCGATAGTTCAAATAAAATTAGAATACGCATAAATCGGTAATTAGTGAGTCAGTCCTCGAGGGAACGATACTTTCTTACCACTTTATTACTTGTTTACAACAACGTGCACTTGCGTTAAACCAAAATTAGCAACAAGTTTTTGGCGCCGTTGCCGGGGAACTGATTATTTTACTAATATCGATTTCAGTATTTCTAGTCTTAATTTGAACATTATTTTATTTTTGTGTAATTTTTATTTGTTTTCCTTTCAGGAATTTCTGGTTAGTGCATGAGAAAATTAACGAAGGCCTACTACCTTTGGATACTAAACTCGAGCGCACTCTTCGGAAAAGCAAGAAGGAAAAGCGCGAGCTACCAGCAAAAGACACCATGGTCGATAACACGGAAAATCACGGAGTAGACAACCCTGTTCAGCATGCTCAACCGGCATTAGCGCTCCGTGATTACGCAATGCCACAAATCAATGCAAACTTTTCGGGGATTCGGCGTCCAACCATCCAAGCGAACAACTTCGAAATTAAGCCGGCTATTATTCAGATGGTACAAGCAAGCCAATTTTGTGGACTGGCGAACGATGACCCCAACGCACACATCGCTTCATTTCTCGAGATTTGTGACACCTTCAAGAATAACGGTGTCACCGATGATGCTATTCGTCTGCGGCTTTTCCCTTTCTCTCTAAGGGACAAAGCCAAGTTTTGGTTGAATTCATTACCGCCGGGCTCTATCACGACTTGGGCAGAATTAGCACAAGCCTTTCTGGCTAAGTTCTTTCCACCATCGAAGACAGCGAGACTAAGGAACGAGATAACTACTTTCGGGCAATTTGATATGGAGTCGCTTCATGAAGCTTGGGAGCGATACAAGGATTTGCTAAGGAGATGCCCACACCATGGTCTACCGGATTGGCTGCAAATTCAGACTTTCTATAACGGATTGAGTGCTTCTACACGCACTCTTGTTGATCCAATATCGATGCTATCGGCCCAAGTTGCCGCCTTGACTCAGCAACTTCAAGTCTTATCACGCGCTCCTTCCTCCATTGACACGGAATCATGTAATTGGTGCAACGGATCTCACCCTAGTGCGGAATGTCAAGTTGGAAATCCTTTCGAGCAACCTCCGATGGAACAAGCTCGGTTTGTGGGGAACGAGAATCGGCAGAACAATCCGTATTCCAACACATATAATCCGGGGTGGCGAAATCACCCTAACTTTTCGTGGAAAAACGGACAAAACTTAAACCAACCTCAGTTTGCTCAACAACAACAGCAACCTCCTCCCGCTCCAAAGATCTCTCTAGAGGAGGCAATGGCGAAATTAGCAGCAAATACGAGTCAGTTCATGACCCGTACGGAAGCAACCTTGCAAAACCATTCTGCCTCTATTCGCAACTTGGAAGTCCAATTGGGTCAAATAGCAAATGTGTTAACAGCCCGCCCTGAGGGTACCTTGCCAAGTACAACTGAGACGAACCCCAGAGAGAGTATCAATGCCATTGGTTTGAGAAGCGGGAAGGAATTGTGTGACCAGCCCAGGCAGAACAAAAAGAGAGGTGATTATGAGGAGAAGAAAAATTTGGCGACCGAGGAATCACAAATTTCTAGATCCTCGAAATTATTTCCAGATAATCCGACAGCCTATGTGCCACCCGTCCCGTTTCCGCAGCGATTGCAAAAGCAAAAATTGGACAAACAATTTTCCAAGTTTCTCGACGTCTTCAAGAAACTACACATGAACATTCCATTTGCTGATGCCTTGGAACAAATGCCGAGCTATGTAAAGTTCATTAAAGAAATCTTATCTAACAAAAGAAAGCTCGAGGAATATGAAACGGTGGCACTAACTGAAGAGTGCAGCGCAATCTTGCAGAGAAAGTTCCCGCCTAAATTGAAGGATCCAGGAAGCTTCACTATACCGTGCACTATTGGAAACTTGTCTTTTGATAGAGCGTTTTGTGATCTCGGTGCCAACGTTAATCTCATGCCTCTTTCTATTTTCAAGAAGCTAGGAATTGGGGAAGCGAAACCCACTACGGTCTCTTTACAACTAGTCGATAGATCCATCAAGTACCCGAGAGGGGTAATAGAAGATGTCTTGGTCAAGGTCGATAAATTCATTTTCCCTGCTGATTTCATTATGTTTGATATGGAAGAAGACCATGAGATTCCGATTATATTGGGTAGACCGTTCTTAGCTACCGGAAGGACCCTTATTGATGTTCAGGAGGGTAAATTAATACTTCGGGTTGAAGATGAGCAAGTCACATTCAAAGTGTTTTGATCTCTCCCGTGTCTAAGCAAGGTCGAGAAGTGTTCACAAATTGATATCTTTGAGAAAGACACACACCGGGAGAGTTGTTGGTCGAAATGTTCAGAATCCGCTTTAGTTGCTCCAACATCTAAGAAAAATGAAGAACGAGTCGCATATCTTAGGCATTTGGACATGTCGTCTTCATCAACTATTCATCCACCAACGAAAAATTCTAATGCTATCATAAGTTCGTTCGTGAAAAAGGAGAATAAGCCGGAAGTGAAACGGGTGCCAAGTCATGTGCAATATGGGTGTTTCGGAAAGATGTTTTTGTTCAAATCTTTTCGCAAAGAACATTGGGTGTCCAAACCGAAAATCGAATTGTTAAAGACCAATGGTCAAAAATTTAAAACATATATTAACGGTTCGATGGACGGGGAGGAGTTCAAATGGTGTTTGCGAAAAGCAAATTGATTTTCAAAAGGTCCGGCTAAAGACTATAAACTTAGTGCTTCTCGGTAGGCAACCCGAGTATTATTTGTAGATTTTTGTTTTTCAGTGTTTTCATGCATTTTAGAGTCTATGTTTTTCGTCATTTTTGCTTTGATATACTTATCCCTCGCGTTCTAAGTGTTTTCCTTTGAAAATTTTGTGCAGAAATCACCCCAGGGGAAAATTCAGCAATGGGCTGTGGCATAATGGAAGCGATCCACGACACACACAAGTTGACACAAAAAGGCCAACCGAACTGTACTCTGTGCCGCAGCACGACCTTACTGAGCCGCGACACACCCGGTCCCTGAGCCGCGGCACATATGCACTGAGCTGCGGCACGCCAAATGTCCAAGAAATTCCCAGGAAGCTGTACTCCGTGCCGCGGCACGGAGCAAATGAGCCGCGGCACACTTACAAATGAGCCGCGGCACCCGTATGTTGAGCCGCGGCACTCGGCAACATTACAAAAAGCCTCAGGGAGGATGTACTCTGGGCCGCAACTCACTTAAGCTGTGCCGCGGCCCCTGTTGCGAAGATTAACCGCCCTGCTCTCCTTTATAACATGGATCGGCCGGCACAAACTGTAAGTTTCTTTCCCTCCTTCGCACAGCGCCCAGACGAACCCTTCTCAATTCTTCTTCTTCTTGCATTCTTCAATCCAAGCAAGGTAATTCTCAACTCTTAATCTTAATTTCTACATGGTTCGAAAAGTGAGGTATTATTCTTCATTCAATATTGAATATGTTTAGTTCTATCAAGGTTGAGTTGGGATATGAAATTATTGATTGATTATTGATGGTATTTGCTGATTATGAATGAATTGTTGATGTTATTTTTCGTTTGACATGACTATCGAATTATGTTGTTATTTTTGGGGATTGGATTTAGCCATTATAATTCTTGTTCTTCATCTAAACCCATGCATGTTAAGTGTTTGATAAAATGCGTCAATGAAATTTTTTTGAGCAAAACGTTTTAACACTATATGCAACGAATTTGATTATCGAATTACATTGTACCCCAACCCTTACATCATGTTTAAACTTGAAAGCTCAACCTTAATTTCCTCTTACGATGGTGCAAGACTCCATATTCACGTTTCGCGTATCTTAAGTCGAGAGTGGTGTAATTTTCCTTAAAGGTTGTGTAATTTCTAGTGTTTATTTTTTTCAGGAACCTCGCCATGGCTAGAAAAAGGAAGATTAGTACGAGGGCTAGGACACAATCATCCCCCACAAGAGGGGAGACATCACGAAGCCAAGTCGATTTAGAATCTCACCAATTCTCCGATCCGGAAATTCATAGAATATTCAACGAAAAAATTCGGCCTCGACCAATAATCCCGGAGTGGGGATTCACTCCCGCCCCCCAGGACGGTGAGCTTCTGAATATGATTGACGAGATGGGATGGGCTCGTTTCACTGTGCCTCCCGAGTCGGCTGTGATCTCTATCGTCAAGGAGTTTTACGCTAGCGCTCTATTGAGACATATTCGGGCAGGGCAGATGATGGCGCAATCAGATACTCGGGCTCAGGTCATCGTCCGAGGCCAGACTGTAGATTTTTCGGTGGCCGCAATTCGGAGACTATACGAGCTACCAGTAGTGGACGAGACGGCGTATACGCGGAGTATGAGTAGCCTCACGAGGGAGGCCCTGTTTGAGACACTCACATAGCCCGGTTCCGTCTAGGAGACTCGCGCCCCGGGTTCTTCAGCCTTCTATTTTAAGAGTTCGTGCCTCAGTCGGCTCGGGCGAGCCTGGTTATACTTCCTCTGCGCACGAGTCGATCCCACCTCGCAGATCCGCTCTGTCTTACTCTCTCGCGCCCGACTACTATATGATATCACTGCCGGGATCAGATTCGATGTGGCCCCTCATCTGGTGTGATCTATACTTCAGTGCATTCAAGGAGGGGCCAAGACGGGGCTGAAGCACCCCTCTCTCATTTGCGCTCTATGCCGCCAGTCGGGCATGACTTGGTCGGATAATGAGCCAACGCTAGCACCCCAGGGTCCGATTGATCATCGCATTATTTCTCACTTTGACCAGTGGGGTGGAGCGTCGGCACACGCTCGGGGATGAGGATTTCTTCTTGACGAGCTACATGAGCAGTCCCCCGAGCCTCTTCTTCTGACACATGAGCAAGCGGAGTCCAGCCCGCCGCCCGAGAGAGAGCACCTTCAGGCGATGTTCGACAGCCTGAGAGAGGAGATGCGGAGAGAGAGAGAGAGAGACAGTCATCTAGCTGCTGTGGGAGAGGAGATGAGGAGAGTTTCTGAGAGCCATCTAGCTGCTTTGAGAGAGGAGATGCGGACAGAGAGAGCCTCCTCGCAGCTGTCCGGGAGGAGATGAGCGCCCACTGGGCCAATCGACGTGAGGAGAGGTGTTTGGCGGCGAGGGATGCGTACCATCAGGACTACCTTTCTGCGTGGACGAGCCATATACTGCACCCAGACGGGCCCTTCATCCCACCAGTTAGGCCATCTACACCACCCTCATCGCCGGACGAGGCCGGCACCAGTTCCTGAGCTGACATTAGGGGAGTACTTGACCTTTTCTCTTATTGCATATTATTATCTGTGTCCATTGAGGTCAATGTACGTCCTAAGTTTGGGAGGGGTTTACTTTCAGTTGCTTTTTACTTATTCGTTGACATTTTTCGTTATTTTTTGTTATTTTTTTAACGCTAGCCTTGCTTGTCTTGATGTTATCTGCATTCGTGAATTTTACATGCTTCCTCGTGTAAAACTGATGATATGACACTGATTTCTCTTTGGAAGAAACGGTTGAGTTTTAGTCAAGTTTACAGTCTGCGATATTTGTTTCCTCTGAGTATTCATTTAGGTCTGATATTTTTCATTATTGTAGAAATTTTAGCGTATAAGAAAGGAGACACGTGTTTTCAAATCGCCGTCTATACGTTTGGTTACACTTTTCGCGTAGCTAGTCGTCCAGTAACATGAATCTTGTTGGCACTTAAATTGAGTTTAGAGTCGGATAGTCTTTCCCAAAAAGTCGAGAAATTGTTCTATGATGGGAAGTCTAGTAACCGGGGGTATTCGCGTGACCCGTTGTTTACTCTCGCGTAAAACGACAACCCTGAATAGACTAATGGTTTAGAGATATCGCATTTTCCGATGATGGGGAGCCTAGTAACCGGGGGTATTCACGTGACCCGTTGTTTACTCTCGCGTAAAACAGCTACCTTGAATCGGACGTGCGGGAATAGCTATTCGAGTTTTTTCTCCGCTGTAGAGGGGAACTTAGTAACTAGAAGCATCCATGTGCCCCATGAGTGTCTTTTACATCAAATGGTTCCCCAATACATGAGAATGGAAATCCACCCTAGGATTATCCCGATGAAACATCCCGAGAGCCGAAACCTAGTGGTTAACTCGAATCATTTTATTGATCATATATAAGAGAAAGTTGTCCGAGGATTATTTTTTTGATGATGAAACTCTTGAATTTTTTGCCACTAGACTGTGGGACTGGGCGACTTGGCTTGTTTAATCTAACCCTTCATATTGGCGGTCGGTTAAACTCACGCTTGTTAATCTTTGAGCTTGATTTTCTTCATGAACGATTGATTAGCACTAAAAATGGTTACTTTGTGGAATCAGTGTCCGTGATGTGACTCAGTAATACGATACTCGTATTATTCTTTGAGATTTTTAGGTTAGTATTGATTAAGTTGAGCACTATGAATTTGCACGATCATTCACGATACTTTTTGCTTAAAAATTAATTTTTGCTTGAGGACAAGCAAAGGCTCAAGTTTGGGGGTATTTGTTAGGCGTATTTTTATGCGCTTATTTATCATTATTCTATATTTATTTTGAGTCTAAATCCGCATAAATGAGCTTTTAATGCACTATCTTTATATGTTTTGTAGGAAATTAGAGTCCGGAAGCTCGAACGACGAACAAACAGGCCAAAACGACAATTTTTGGCCTGGGGCCGCGGCACACCAAGGCCAGGCCGCGGCACACGCACGGCACAACAAAGCGACGAACTCCCTGTACCGGGAGCCGCGGCACGCACTTACTGAGCCACGGCCCATGAAGAAAAAATGCGTCCAAGTCTGCGCGCTGAGCACCAGGGGCCGCGGCACGCTATTATTGAGCCGCGGCCCGCGGGGCGGTTATGTTAATTTTGCCGCGTTTCTGAGCCGTTTTTGAAGCCCGTTTTCGACCCAATCCACGAACGCATTTTGGAGACGACGGATGGTTATAAATAGGGATTAAAGGTCTGAAAAGGGAAGGATCGAATCATCAAGGAATCGAAGAGAAGGAGAAAAACACCAAGGAGTAGAGAGCGGAAGCTAGAGAATGGAGGAATCCAAGTTCTTCGACTGCGTTTGATTTTTATGCTTACTTTAATTCTTTGTCTATTTTTATTTTCTAGCATGTCAAGCTAGAACCCTATTCTAGGATTTTGATGAAACCGAGGTTTTGATGAATTAACTTTTGATTTTGCATTATCAATATAATTCCCTTTTCTATTGAGTTTTCCCCAATTGTTCTTAATGCTTTCAAATGTGTGGCCTATAAGTGAATTGTTTTGATTACGCAACTCGAATCGGGAGAGGAGAGTTGGTAGGAAAAATTGGTGAGAACCGTTTTATCTTGTGAGATAGGAATATACTCATAGGAATTATGTGGCCTTCTGAAGTTTTCGTACTTTTTGCCTATTGTCGAATTAATTCACCTCGGAATAGAGTGTGTTAATCGCCTTAGAAAATTCTATTGACCTCGGGAGAGGCGGTAGAGTATTTTAGCAACCTTCGCCTTCAAAAAATTGGGAAATCATTAAATTCATATAATCAATAGTAATTCGGATAAACCGAGGTGGATTCACAATCCTAGATTAATTCCCTAATTGATCTTATTCCTTCGAACAATCGATTTTACTATTTATTCTTTTATTAATTTTCTTTAATTATTATTTGCACCTCCAATTTCGATAGTTCAAATAAAATTAGAATACGCATAAATCGGTAATTAGTGAGTCAGTCCTCGAGGGAACGATACTTTCTTACCACTTTATTACTTGTTTACAACAACGTGCACTTGCGTTAAACCAAAATTAGCAACACCCAGTCAAGTTTCATCGACTTGTGAATGATTAAGTATTTGATCTATAAACCTTTATAGTACCGACCCCCTTATCTAATAAGGAGTGAAATGTTTTGCTCTCAAATACACGGACTAGTTTCTATATGTATATTTACGAGTTAGGAATGCCCGTAACTACCAGTAAATAAAGAAACATCCATTTGCCTTATGATAATGAATTTACATAATAACAAGTACAATGCCCTAACTCAACATCCTCTGAGTGGCATTCGAGGGCATACTCCTAACAATCTCACACTTGCACTCAATGCCACACACTATGGTATCTAATACTCATGTTCTCCATATGAGGCTCCAAGCTAATATGAGAATAGTGGCTTGGTCAGTGGATCAGCGACGTTGTCGGCTGACTCTACTCTATGCAGCACAATGTCTCTCTTTGCGAACAAATTCTATTATGAGATGATACTCTCTCTCAATATGTTTGGTACTATTGTGAAACCTCGGCTCCTAGGCCTGTGCTACCGCTCTATTGTTATCGTATAAAAAATGGAAATAGGCAGCGCAGCACATGGTGTCACGTGAAGTTTACCAAGTAACTTCTTAATCCTTCCTTTGGAGGCCTCCGAGGCCGCTTTATACTCAGCCTAATAGGTGGAACCAGCAGTCGCACTATACTTGGCACTATGCCAAGATACTGCTCCTCCATTAAGAGTAAATGTAGCCAGAAGTAGACATAGAATTGTCTTTCTGTCCTTGGAAGTCCAATATAGTTAATCCCATTACATTCAGTTCTCCACCACCGTAATTAAGAACCAGGTCTCTAGTCCTTCTGAAGTACTTGAGAACGTTCTTTTACGGCGGTCTAATGTTCCCTAACTGGGTTATCCCGAAACCTACTTGCCACGCTCCCAGCATGCGCAATGTCAGGTCTCCTATACAATAAGGTATATATAAGGCTACCCTAATTCCGAAGCATATGGTATATTACTCATTTCCTTTCATTGTTCCTCACTATGATGACATATCTTCAAGGTGAGTTTTATTCCATGTCGCATCGATAGGAACCCTCTTTTAGAATAATCCATCTTAAATCGCTTTAAGATTTTATCTATATAGAGGGCTTGGAAGAAACTTATCATTCTCTACGATCTATCCCAGTAGAGTCAAATCTCAAGAATATAGGTTTCTTCTCCCAAGTCTTTCATGGAAAAATTACTCGAAAGCCAAGCTTTCACAGAACTGAGCATTCCCACATCATTTCCTATTAGTAGAATGTCATCTACAAATAGTACTAAGAATGCAATCTTGCTCCCACTAACCCTCTTGTATACACAAGGTTCCTCTTCATTTTTCACGAAGTCAAACTCTTTTACTGTCTCGTCAAAACGTAAGTCCCTACTACATGAAGACTACTATAGTCCATTTCATGGAGTCTACATCCACCATTGCTAGGTCATAGGTCATTGGGTCGGTCTCTTGGCTATCACTTGGAACCTCATGGAGACCCAGCTCCTCCCAGTGTACAAGGCCATACCTCTCAGGTATATGAGACACCCTACTAGACCTACGAGGTGGTTGTACTTGTGTTTCAGAAGGTTCGGTTCCAATTTCTTACATAGGTGTCTCCTGAGGAGTTTCATTGTATTCTTCCAAAGAGATATTTCTACCGGCTCCTCCTTCTTGAATGAACTCTTCTTCCAGGAAGTGTGCATGCAAAGCAACAACAATCTTTCGATCTTTGGGCATGTAGAATAGATAACCCATCGTCTCAGATGGGAATCCAATGAAACGTCTCCTTACGGACCTCGCTTTCATTTTGTCCACCTTAGTCTTCTTGACATAGGCGGGACATCCCCAAATCCTAATGTGATTAAGACTTGGTTTCCTGCCCTCTCACATCTCATGTGGAGTTTTAGGAATGGATTTGGAAGGACATCTGCTCAAGATATATGTAGCAGTCCGGAGTGTATACCCCCACAGGTAAATCGGTAAGTTAGTATGGCCTAGCATGGAACGGACCATGTCCAACAAGGTATGGTTCCTTCTTTCTGACACATCATTTAACTGAGGAGTGCCTGGAGGTGTTAGTTGTGATACTATTCCATGTTCCTTCAGGAACTTATTAAACTTCGTACTCATATCCTCGCCACCTCGGTCCGACCGAAGTACTTTGATATGATTTCCAGTTTGTTTTTCGACTTAGGCCTTAAATTCCTGGAATTTCTCAAAGGCCTCGGATTTATGTTTCATTAAGTATACATAACCATACCTAGTGTGATCATCTGTAAACATAATGAAATATTGATATCCGTCCTGTGTTGCTTCCAAAGCACCACAAACGTCGGTATGGGTTAATCCTAGTTTATCAGCGGCTCTTTCAAAAGTCCCTATGAAGGGGGACTTAGTCATTTTGCCTTTTAAGGCAAGATTCACAAGTAGGAAAAGCATCCGATCCCAATGGACCCATAAGTCCATCTTTTTCCATTTTGTAAACCTTGGTCTGACCAACGTGACCAAGTCTAAGATGCCATTTCAAAACTTGATTGGTTTCATCCCTAGCACGCTTCCTAGTCATAGTATTCACAACGACTTTGTTACTGAGGTTTAGATGATACAGTCCATTTAACAATGTAGCAGTGCCCAGTAGTTTATTTCTGAAATAAATTTTGCAAGAACCATCACAAATGAAAAATGAAAAGCCTTTCCGATCCATGACCAGAATGGATACAATGTTATTATGCCCCTTGGGCAAAACAAGTACATCTTCTAAAGTCAGAATAAAACCAGATTCTAAATCCAAAAAAAGTTATCCTATGTCGGTTGCCTCGACACTATGCCCGTTTTCGACAATGATCATAACTTCTCCAGCTCCAAGCTTCCTACTTTGTTCCAGATCCTGATTCACGGTACAAATATGAGAACTGAAACCAGAATCCAGTATCCAAGAAGTAGAAAATATAGTAGCAGAATAATTTGTTTCCAAAACTAAAAGTTCTGTACCTGAAGCGCCATGAAGAATAGGACACTCTCTAGCCCAGTGGCCCAGCTCACCGCACTTGAGACAAGCATTCTTCTTCTTCTTGTTCTTTGGAACTATTGGGGCCTTGCCCTTGCCCTTGAAGTCCTTGACTTGTGGTCCCGTCTACTTCTTGGTCTTTTTCTTCTTGTTCTTAGACCTCCGAGGTCCAGAATAAATCAAAAGAGCAGACTCCTTCATCCGCGGAGTCTTCATTTGAGACTGAGCGATCACAAGTTTGTTCATTAGCCCAACTAAATTACATGCAATCTCATTGCAGTTGAAGTTCATAACAAATTGTGAGAAGGAATCAGGGAGAGACTGTAGGATAAGGTCAGTTTGAAGAGAAGCATCCATTTTAAAATGAAGAGCCTCCAATCTCTCGATCATGGATATCATTTTGAGGACGTGGTCCCCAACCTTCTCATCTCCCTTAATCCTTGCACCAAACAGTTGCTTAGATATCTCATATCTAGCAGTTCGACTGTGCTTACCATAAAGCTCGGTTAAGTGAGATAGAATCTGCCTAGCAGAAGTCATTTTCTCATGAGCTGTCTGAAGCTCATTAGACATAGAAGCCATCATGTAAGCACGGACTTTTACGTCATCCTTAACCCACTTTTAGTGGTTTTCAATCTCTTCCTGATTGGCTCTTGTCCGCACCGGAGGCGCCGGAATATCCGTCTCCAAGACATATCCCAGTGCCTCTATAGTGAGGACTATCATCAGATTGCGGAGCCAATCCACAAAGTTAGGTCCGTTCAAGGTGTTCTTTTCGAATAGAATTGCGAGTGGATTCATTGTCATATTGAGAGTTATGACTGCATTAAGTACGACAGATTAATTAGTGACTCGTTTAATTATGTTCTGAGTATAGAATTAAGGTATTCTCTATTCTTGTTACCCATCTCCCACTATTTTTATCGGAATAACACACTCTCATGTGAAATCCAGAAGTATCGTCGCTCAACTTCATAGTGGTGATCGAGTTCTTTATAAATCTTAATAGAGGGCAACCGAACAGGTTTCTAGTCTATTAATTTTCATAAAGTGGTGTCCAACACCAACCCATCTAATGGATGATTCGATCTTCTTTTTCCCATTGTTCACTCCCCTCAACCTATACAGTTTCTATGGTTCGTGAACAAGTTAAGTTTATACCATCGACGCAAGTCAGTTTCACAATTGAATCTTATCCGGAAACCTATCAAGTTTCTAGGGATAAAATTTGCTCCAACCGAAGACATTCAATGCTCTCCTGGTAATTTATCCGTCCTCCCCGAATGACTACCCCGATAACTCGGAAGCATAGCACATCCGGTTTGGATTTCAATTTCCCGAAAGCTCGATGGAGGGAAGAAAAATCTTGAAACCTTATAAACTTAATAATTTGTCGTGGGAGAATTTTCGCGATTAATGTCACACTTTGCACATTAATTCATTTAAGCGCATTTGTGGCATTCATACAATATGAAACAACCATTCACAACCTAGTTGCTACTAACATGTGGTTCATGGACCGTTCTTAGAAAACAAGAACTCCGTAGTCTAATTACAAGTCTTCGTCTTGAATCTTCGTCTTCTCGAAACGGATCTTCCACCGGTCTTCGTCATTACATATAAATTTTACATTGAAAATTGCATCCTAGATACAAATATTTCTAGTAAAATAAATAGGCTCAAAACGGCCTTTACAACTCAATCAAATAAAACGAACGATTCAAAAACTAAGTCCATGAACCACATCTCCATTCAAAAGCATTCATCCAATAAATACTATATAAATAGAAAGCGTAGAGATACATTGATCCAATCAATAATACGAACCGATCCAATCGATTAATCCAAAATGAATTAATCCGATTAATTTAGACAACCGTCAATTTTAACTTGTTCCGGATGAGAAAATATTTCATTAAATTAATTCCCCTAAGAATAAAATTACCATAATTAAATCTTAGTCAAATTAAACCCAATTTAATTTGTGGCAAGTTAATTATCGAACGAAATATAAAAAACGGAGTCGAAAAACACGGCCGAAGCACTGCCCAGCAGGCTGTCGAGCATGCCCGGCACAGGCTGCCGAGCACTTCCGGCATAGACTGCCGAGCGTGGCCGATCACGGGTCCAGATCGCGATCTGCTGCCTCGGACCGAGAGGCAGCGCCAGGCCAGCTCCAAGTTGCCGTGTCCGATTACATTTTCGGCTCATTTTTTGCCCCGATTCCAAAAGTAATATTTTTCTAATCTTTATATTACACTTTAAATCATTTTTTCAAAATAAAAATAGATTTACATTGTAACATAAAATCATGAAAAATTAATTTTTTGGATGAACAATAGAAAATCAACGATTAATACGATTATGATTCCAAATCATACACCATCTAATCAAGCATTCCAAATGCCATTATCGTATATACGATCGCAAGACCTATGCTCCGATACCACTATTGGGATTCGGTGCCTAAAATGAAGGCCCAGCGGAAGCGGTAAAATGAAAATTAATTCGATCCGAATCCCTACGAGGATCGATCGAGCTACGTATATACGAATATTAAACGAAGCACAAGAAGATACGAGAAACATACCCTTGTAGTCTGTTGATTAAATGGTTTCCTTCTCTTGAGCGATTCTCCAAGCTATAATTGATTTCCCTACGATCCAATCCGCTCCAAGCTCTTGGATGATCCAACGCCGAAAGCACCGCGTATTTACTTGCCACGTTCCGGAGAAATGAACTGAATGACGATCACCTTGCTATCCTTAAAGGATACGGATAGAGCTAGGATGATGAAGCTTTCTATTGTGATTATAACACTCTAAGTGTATAACTCACTATCTCTCTTTGATTTCTTGATTTTTCTCCAAGAACAACCAAGAACAAAAGAAGAAGAAGATGAAGACTAATAAGAAAACAATTTCTCTCTCTCACTCACACAACTCACGGATGAATACAATCCATTAGGAGGGTGAGTTAGTCTTCTCTTTTATTTCTCATGCCAATCAAGCAAATCACATGAAATCACTTTTTCCAAATAAAAAAGGGATTTCATGTTCCCTTAGATAAAACAATTCATTATTTAAAATCATGAAGTATTCCACCACATTAGGTGGAAGACAAGGGGAAGGCGAACATCTAGAAGGGAATCGAAGAGTTCGGTTCATTCCGGACTCCCGTGAGTCCAAACAGATAAACTCCAATTTCGTTCCGTTGTATTTATATCAATTAATTAATCCGATTAATTAATCATATCAAATACAAAATAACATAATTAATTTCTCCAAGAAATAATTATATTTATGAATTAAATTAATCATCCAGTAATTTATTTAATTCATTAGGCCGTAAATCAATTTATCCAATAAATCGATTTAGACATCCAATGTCCCAAAAATTAGATATCTGATATCTAATATTCATAATGAGAGAATAAGCTTGATTCATTCTGTCGTCAATACTATTGCGCGACTCGGTATGTCCGTCTCAGTCAGCAATGGGAGGAACCAAAGAGTAGTGGCACCACCTAGCCAGTCTGGCGGCCTACACTGTACCCCAACTGAGAATGAATGATTGGGATAATTCAAGAACCATTCTGTCGTGAATACCAGTATACGTACAAACCCTTCTTTCAAATGTACCGATCAAGTTATAGGGTCACGGTCAGTCAAACCCTATATGTACTTGACTCTATGCATGAGTTAATGAAAATCGAGATCTCGTGTATCCAATACAACTAGCTCCAATGCTTTGGCCAAAGAATTATGATCTCATCTGGCAATAACTCCATAGGACATATAACCCGTTCACTAACAGTAGAAAGAATTCTATCTTGGTATTCAGTAGGACCTGCTACTTGCCCATCAAGATGCACGTCGAGGTTGACCCCCGCCTTCCGGTTTACAGGGTCGAACTACTATAATGAAAATCCTGACGTCACAAGCACATCCCTACTAAATCCTCAAGTCGAAGGTTCACGAATACCTATCACAACCTTTCGATTCCGTCATTGACTGTCCCAGAGTGAAATCCGTGTGACGAATCGAGGGTGAGTCGGTTCGAGTATACTAATCCAATTAGCATACCTATAACGTGTGCTCCCACTAACCATTAGTGTTCGATAGGCACTCTCCATGTCAAAGAAGTCGTCATACAAGTCTTTACATAAACTTAATGCCCAGTCAAGTTTCATCGACTTGCGAACGATTAAGTATTTGAGCTATAAACCTTTCCAGTGCCGACCCCCTTATCCAATAAGGAGTGGAAAGTTTTGCTCTCAAATACATGGACTAGTTTCTATATGTATATTTATGAGTTAGGAATGCCAGTAACTACCAGTAAATAAAGAAACATCCATTTGCCTTATGATAATGAATTTACATAATAACAAGTACAATGCCCTCACTCAACATCCCCTGAGTGACATTCGAGGGCATACCCCTAACATTGCTCTCATCAGATCTTGCAATGACGGCAATATAAGATGTTTTGCCCTAAATTTGAAGAAAGACAACCGAGGTGGAGGTTGCCCAACAGGTCGCCCCAACAGGCCACCCCAAGGCACCCTGAATGAAATTCTCGTCCTCATTGGCGACAATGAGAAAGTTGGTAAGAGATATAACCGCAAGAGAAAAATGGCGATCAGGGAGACGACAACATCTTATCAATAGGTCCGAAGGCGAGACACCCAGGATATGGCCCTAATTCAGAGAGCATAATACGAACCAAAAGATGAAGGCCTGATTTCCTTCAGCAAACGCGATGCTGAGATGGTCGCGGAACTGCACAATGATGCCTTAGTCATCATGCTTCCCATTTTGGGCATCCCGGTTCACCAAGTTATGGTCGACAATGGGGTTTATACGAGTTACCTCTATCCGCAACCGCTTAAACAGATGTACATAGATAACCTATATAGGTCCATGTTTCAGACCAAATTTAGGGGTTAGGGGCAAGCAGGACCACCCGTCCAGTGGGCGAGATCGACCCACCTAGCCAGTTTAGGGACACCCAGAAACAAGGACGATCATGACCACTTTTAAAATTGACGCCCCAAGCGAGAATAATGCCCTTATTGGCAGATTGGCCCTACACCAGCTAAGGGCTTTGAGTCTATTTATCATTTTTTTTATTGAAATTTCCTTTACCAGGGAGATGAACAGGGACTCATAGAGGCGATCAACGGGCTCGAAAATGCAACTCCAGCATTCGAGCTCGAGAAATCAATATTATGGTGAGATCCATAGACCCTTCGTCGAAGACACAATACCATTAGACAATTGATCACTACAGGAATAATGTGTATTGAGTATGTAAAGTCAAAAGACAATATAGCGGATCCGTTTATGAAACTGTGATCAATTTTATGAGGCAGCAAGGGGAATGGGATTGAAATCCACACGTTGAGAACTTTCATAATGGTAACTCAACCACAATGATTGGAGATCCTAAGAACTTGATTCAATGAGACAACTAAGTTGTGAAATCTCAAGTTAAGCACTTAAGATCCATTCTCGTAGCTGCTCAAGGGCAAGCCTGCAACTTGTGGTAAAGGGTAAGCTTTTTAAAGCTTTTAATGATTCCTATAGCCTTTTATAGGTGGAGTATGGCAGGATACTCTTTATAGGAGATCATATATAAGTGAAGAAGTAAGGTCACTTCATAAAATTACTAACACTTATGAATCAAAAAATGGTCCAAGGCCAAAATGGACACAACGTGAGAACGAAATATATTAGATCTATTATTGTGTGTATGCTATTGTCTTGGTTTACACAAAAGTTGACCGGTTCAAGACATCGCGTTCACCAAGAAACGAGTAAACCCGATAGCATTACACTAAGGAATGTTCAAGGCTAACTACCACCTATCCTGATGTAATAATAGTGTAATATCCGGATAAATTGTTGAGTATTTTCGTCCGTATTTGAACCTTGTATTATTCGAATTTGTAATATCGATAATCAAAGTATGATCTTTCCCGTATTCTTATTCATATGCATGATCATGACAACCTTGTAACTTTATACATGCAACTGCGTCGTAACGTACGCTAACTAGTAAGCGTAACGTACGTTACGAGTCACAAGTAGCGTACGCTATGAGCAAGGCATAGCGTACGTAAGGCAGTCAATTATTGATCAAAATTTGGTCGGTACATGGGCCACCTCGGGATGGAGACAAGGATAAGATTCCCCGTGTGGCCCGGACAGCTTTTTGAAAAAGCTGGTCAATGGAGATTAACGTACGCCAAGGGTTGTACATAGCGCACGCTAAGTATGTTTATTACGTACGTAACCCTGTTGATGTAGAGTCGTAAGAGAGTACAGAATGAGACAGTAAGCTACCATTGAATGATAGCATACGCTAAGGAAAACGGGTAGCATGCGCTAAGTGAATAACGTACGTAAAGCACTAAGGCTATCGTACGTAAAGCTCAGGACATTATATATATGTACAACACCCCATTTCATTTCACTTCATTCCTTTCACTTGTCCTTCACCTTCCTTCGTCCCAGAGAGTCTATAGCCATCTAAAACACCTATAGATCACATATACTTGATCATTGAAGATTGGATATCACATATACTTGATCATTGAAGTTAAGAAACACCTTGGATTGGAACTCAAACAACCGGAGTTGGATTCTACCTATTGTCTCGGCGTTATCTTCATATTAAGGTATGTTAATGCTATTTCCAACCTTGAATTCGTGTTCTTAAGGATGTTATGAACATACTACCGAGATTATTAATCTCCATATATGACTTTTAACCGAACATCATGTTTTTGGAAGTTGGAATGTTTATGCTTTAGTTACCATGGTTAAGAACATTATAGTTTGAAACTTGTTATGATGAACAAGTAAGGGAAGTTTCCTGAGATTGATAAATCCGTATTGAATGGTGTATCCATAATGATCGTAGACTTGATATTGATATCACTTTTGTTAGACGGACATAAGAGAAGGATCATCGAAGGTTTTGTTATATCTTGTAAAGGTGGATTATTAACCGATCTTCAAGATGATAGTTTCAATGTAATGATGATATTGATAACAACCATAGATTTTCCGAACTACATTTGAAGATTGATAATCGAGATTGGAGTAAAGTATTATAATGGCATGTTTATCCTGGGAATTGGAAGACATCAAACACCATAGGATCATTCAGATTTGCATGAGTAATGTATGTGTGAGTATAACGTACGTTAAACACTATGCATTACGTGCATTATACCATCAGGCAAGACAGTCATCTGATCAGAGAAGAAACTGTCAAATGCATGCTTAGAATGCGCTAGGCGTCGTAACTTATGTACGCTAACAAGCAGACTTAACGTACGCTATGTTGGGTATGTCACGTACGTTATGCAGATCAGGCAGGATACGTTTTGTTGAATTTTCGGCCATAGTTTAGGATATTAGATGTTCGTACGTTAGCTATGACGTAAGATGAACTCTTTATTCATTTATATTGTTTAAGGTTCGAGCTTGCAACGTGATAGATCGAGGGGGTGACCTTCGAGTGTATTGATATTCGTCGAAGTTTTATCCTTGTCGTCAACTTGAGGCAAGTACTTTAATTGTTTTATGTATTGATGTTATTCATATTGTCGTGCATATGTGTCGTCGTTGTATGTACACCTCGAGTTGGTCCGACGGGATCATCTTGGGATCTATGCTAGCATGTGCTGGATCATCGGATAGGTTTTTCCACCTCGTGTTGGTCCGACGGGATCATCTTGGGATCTCAGTGAACGCTGGATCATCGGAATTACCATGTGTATGTTGTGATGTCATGTTGTGATTATCAATTGTGTATGATATTTATGAGTCTTCTCGTAGGGAGAGACTCGTTGGTATTTTTGTCATTTATGTTATTATTATTCTTCGTGAGACGTTGGATAATATGCTGTGGTATTTGTACTAGCATCGTTGTGCTAACCTCTTCGGGGGTGAACATTTGTTTATGTTCAGGATACAGGAGAGCAGGAAAGCAACCACTGGAGCTGCACGACTATGAGGGTGCAGAGTGATGTTCTGGCCGGATTTAATTGTCAGATGTTTGTGTTGTTTTAATAAGTACTCGAGTATATTGTCTTTTGTGATATTGGATTTGGTTATGTATTAATGTTCTTCGTTGGACGTTTGTAATTTCAGTACTGGGTCAGAACCGTTGTATTTTATTCCAGTTACTTTCATTTGTTGGTATTTGTTATTGTCTTTTCGTTTCATCAGCCTTGTAAATTCTTACGTAAAGGATTTACGGCGCTGTAATATTCCTGAATATATCGGGGGTGTTATAGAATATGGTATCGGAGCTAAGATTATGGATATCTTGGCCGTTAGGTTAAAATAGGGGTCATTTATGTCTTTTGAGGTAATCGGTCGTGCATAACATCACTTTACTGCCTACGTCTTCGTGCGAGCGGTGGTTGTAAGTTCCTAAACTCTATCTCATCCTTTTTAGGTTGTACCTCATTATACTTGAACATTAGAACAATATTGCTCCCTGTATATTGAGTGTTTATGTTTACAGTATGTTGAGAGGAGGTCGTGGACGTGGACGCGGGCGTAGGAATGCTGAAAGAGAAGCTTCACCTTCAAATCAGGCTAGCCACAGCTCAGGCGAGCCACATGAATCCACTAACAACGAACCAGAACCTGTCGTTCCCGACATCCTTCGTCAGCTGGTTAACCAGATGACTCAGTTTGCTCAGGTTGTGGACCGAATGCAGGTGGCAATAGGGTTGCAACCAGGAGAAAGACAACAAGGCATCCTACACTTGGGAAATTGCGGAGACCGATGGCTACAGGAGGTGGCGAAAATGCAACCGCACAAATTCGACGGCTTTTCTGAGATACCTACATGGGGTAATTGGTTGAAGGAACCGGAAAAATTTTTTGCCGGGATTAATTGCCGAGACGACCGGAGAGCCTCTATTGCTCAGTACTTTCTCATAGGGGAAGCGTCCGAGTGGTGGGAGGCCATCCGACCCATAGATCATGATTCCGACTGGGGAGAATTTAAATTGATGATGGAAGCTCAGTACTGTCCCCGTTCGTTGAGGGAAGCTAAAGTTTGGGAATTTTTCTCCGCACAGCCGTTAGACGTGCCAGTATCCCAGACAATTAAAACATTTAATCAGCAGATGGCGTTTGTTCGATACCTGGTCAGAACAGATGCGGAAATGATGATCCATTTTGATATGAGGATGAAACCAGAGATACAGAGGTACATGTCAGGTTTTGAATGCACCACTCTCCGTCAGAATCAGGACAAAGCGTTGGCATATGAGATTAAGGAAGCAGCGATGGAAAAGTTTGTAGAATCTAAGAAGCAGAAAGTCTCTGGTAATTTCACGGAGCACAAGAGCAGTGGGCCCCATAAGGCCCAATCATCCTTTAATTCATTCAAGAGACCTCCACACCCATCCAAGGGTGGGAAGAACTCTAGAGCAGTATCAGCCACGACGGATGAAACCAAGAAGTGCTTTAACTGTGGTCGGATAGGACACTATCGATGAGATTGCTCACTTCCCGCCGTGACGTGTTATTATTGTGGTCTAGAGGGACATCGTGCGGTGTTATGTAAGGAGGCTGCAAAATCTTTTAGAGCTCGTGCATCACAGCCAGTTCAGAGAGAGAAGAGTGTTCCACAGATGCAGCAGAGTGTCCAGCCACCCCAGAGTTTTGGTCGGGGACAGGGCAGAGGACAGTTCGACCGAAAGGGGACATAGAGTGCCGGATCCTTTCCTTCACGCTTATATGAGATGAGGAGGGCAGACGATCAGGATGCCGCTGTTGCATCAGGTACTATCCAGATCTTTTCACAACCAGTTAGCATTTTATTCGATACATGGGCTACACATTCATTTATATCATTGTCTTGTGTAAATCATTTGAACATTTCTAGTTTTTATTCTTGTAAGTCTTATGTTGTGGGTTTATCGAGTGGGGAGAGAATTGTGGGAAACTTGGAAACTAGAGATTTCCTATATCCATTGGAGGAAGAGAGTGGCCCTCAAATCTGATTATGATAGAAATACAAGGAGATGACCTGATTCTCGGAGATGATTGGCTTAATCGATATAGAGCTATTGTAAACTACTGGAAGAGGACAAACTCGATGATAGCTGAAGATGGTTCCGAAATATTGTTCGAGGGATGGAGACCAGGAATCTCAGGAAAGATGATCAAAGCAATGAAAGCGGTCAAACTACTAAAATAGGGCTGTACTGGATACTGGTGTTACGCAATGAAGAAGGAAGACGGAAAAGTGGAACTTTCATCCATTCCTATTGTGAACGAACTTCTGGATGTGTTTCCTGACGAATTACCTGGACTAGCTCCACGACAAGATGTAGAATTCACAATTGAGCTGGAACTAAGAGCTAAACAGATTTTGAAGGCACTGTATCATATGGCACCTACTAAGATGTACAAATTGAAGAAGCAACTGGAAGAGTTACTAGACAAAGGCTATATTCATCCAAGCGTTTCGCCCTGGGATGCACCAGTTCTTTTTTTCTGGAATAAAGATGGATCGCTTCGATTATGTATGGACTATCGAGAGCTGAACAAGATGACGATCAAGAATAAGTATCCATTGCCACGGATTGATGATTTGTTTGAGCAGTTACAAGGAGCAACAGTATTTTCGATGATCGATCTGAGATCAGCATATCATCAGTTGAGGATTAAGGAATCTGATGTTCCGAAGTCAACATTCAGAACTCGCTACGGACACTATGAGTTTGTAGTAATGCCGTTTGGTCTCACTAATGCACCTGCCGAATTCATGAAGTTTATGAATCGAATGTTCATAGAGTATTTGGACAAATTCGTAGTTGTGTTTATTGATGATATTCTGGTTTATTCCAAGAGCCCGGAAGAGCATGCACAGCACTTACGGATTGTTTTGGACCTCTTGAGAAACGAGCAGTTATATGCCAAACTTTCTAAGTTTGAATTATGGTGAAAGGAAGTGATGTTCCTCGGTCATGTGGTATCAGCAGAAAGAGTCCAAGTAGACCCCCAGAAAATCGAAGCAATTATGGATTGGAAGTCTCTTAAGAATGTGAAGGAAGTCAGGAGTTTCTTAGGACTTGCTGGGTATTATCGTCGGTTCGTGAAAAGGGTTTTCCAAAATTTCCCGCCCACTTACTCGATTACTACAGAAGACCCAAATGTTTGAGTGGAACGAGATGTGCTAGACCAGCTTTGATGAATTGAAGAAGAGATTGACGACGGCACCGGTTTTAGCACTACCACAGGGAACTGGAGGATTCATAGTTTACAGTGACGCTTCAAACCAAGGTTTCGGGTGTGTACTGATGCATAATGAGAAGGTGATCGCCTACGCGTCACGACAGTTGAAGCCCTATGAAGTAAATTACCCAACACATGATTTTGAGCTGGTAGCGGTGGTTTTCGCTTTGAATATTTGGAGACATTATTTGTACGGGACTCACTGTCACATCTTCACGGATCATAAGAGTCTCAAATACATCTTTAGTCAGAAGGAGTTAAACATGCGGCAGAGCATATGGCTGGAACTGATTAAGGACTATGACTTGGAGATTCTTTACCATCCAGGCAAAACAAATATAGTGGCTGATGCACTGAGCCGCAAACATGTTTCTATTCGAATGCTGGAGACTCTCACCTACCAGAACAGCATTCAACGAGAATTGATTCGCGAAGGAATTGAAGTATGGTCGCAAAGAGTCCGAGGACAACTGTGTGTGATGGAATTGACTTCATCGTTAACCGAAGAAATCAAATCTAAGCAATTAGATAATCCTCTGATGATTCGGTTACGTGATGAAGTGATCAAGGGAAAGGCCCCAGGATTCGTAATTCATGATGATGGAGTTTTGAGATTCTAGAGCCGACTTTATGTTCCCGATGTCGATGTTTTGAAGCAGACAATCATGAAGGAAGCTCACAGTACACCCTATTCTATCCACCCAGGCACCAGTAAAATGTATAAGGATCTGAAGCAGAATTTCTGGTGGGGCAACATGAAGAAAGACGTAGCAGATTATGTCTCGAAATGTTTGATTTGTCAGCAGGTTAAGATCGAGCATCAACGGCCTACCGGAATGCTGAAGCCGCTCCCGATTCCTGAATAGAAGTGGGAGGATATATCGATAGACTTTATCACTAATATGCCGAAGACCAGAATAGGGATGAACATGATTTGGGTGATAGTTGACCGTCTAACCAAATCGGCTCATTTTTTGGGCATTAAGGACACTTGGGGACCAGAGAAGTTTGCACGAGTATTTATTGCAGAGATAGTCCGATTACATGGTCGCTTCGTGTCACATTTTTGGAAAGCAGTCATAAGGCCTTGGGAACTGAGCTGAACTTTAGCACAGCTTATCATCCGCAAACAGACAGACAGTCCGAGAGGACTATTCAAACAGTGGAAGACATGCTGAGAACTTGTGCCTTAGATTGGTCAACTGAGTGGGAAGTTCATCTACCATTGATTGAATTCATTTACAACAATAGTTGGCATGCTTCCATTAAGATAGCACCTTTCGAATCATTATACGGGAGGAGATGCAGATCGCCCCTGTGTTGGGACAATTCGTTAGACTTGATCGGGATGGAACCGGAGTTGATCGTACAGACGCAAGAAAAGATAGCTTTGTTTCGTGAAAGACTGTTGACCACCCAGAGTCGGCAGAAATATTATGCAGACGTGCGTCGTCGCCCGTTAGAGTTCGGTATTGGAGATCACGTGCTTTTAAAGGTTTCTCCTACTCGGGGAATTTTTTGTTTTGGAAAGAAGGAAAAGTTGAGTCCGAGGTATATCGGACCGTTCGAGATTCTTGAAAGAGTTGGAGAGTTGGCGTACACGTTGGCCTTACTGCCATCGCTGAGTCATTTTCATAATGTGTTCCACGCATCTCAGTTACGGAAGTACATATCAGATCCCAGTCATGTCATTGATTTCGGTGAGATCGAAGTCGCTAAGGATGGCACGTTTGAAGAGAAACCGATCAAGATACTCGAAAGTCGAGTCAAGCAATTGAGGAATAAACCAATCATTTTTGTTAAGGTTCAATGGTCGCGCCACGGAGTTGAAGAAGCCACTTGGGAGACGGAATATAGTATGAAGTCCAGATACCCAGAGTTATTTTCGTCTTGAGTTTCGGGACGAAACTCCTTTTTAGAAGGAGAGTATGTAATATCCTGATAAATTGTTGAGTATTTTCGTCCGTATTTGAACCTTGTATTATTCGAATTTGTGATATGGATAATCGAAGTATGATATTTCCCGTATTCGTATTCATATGCATGATCATGACAACCTTGTAACTTTATAAATGCAACTGCATCGTAACGTACGCTAACTAGTAAGCGTAATGTACGTTACGAGTCACAAGTAGCGTACGCCATGAGCAAGGCATAGCATACGTAAGGCAGTCAATTATTAATCAAGATTTGATCGGCACATAGGCTATCTCGGGACAGAGACAAGGATAAGATTCCCCGCGTGGCCCGGACAGCTTTTTGAAAAAGCAGGTCAACGGAGATTAACGTATGCTAAGGGTTGTACATAGCGTATGCTAAGTATGTTTATTACGTATGTAACCCTGTTGATGTAGCGTACGTAAGAGAGTACAGAATGAGACAGTAAGCTACCATTGAATGATAGCATGCGCTAAGGACAACGGGTAGCATGCGCTAAGTAAATAACGTACGTAAAGCACTAAGGTTAACGTACGTAAAGCTCAGGACATTATATATATATGGATAACACTCTATTTCATTTCACTTCGTTCATTTCACTTGTCCTTCACCTTCCTTTGTCCCAGAGAGTCTCCAGCCATCTAAAACACCTATAGATCACATATACTTGATCATTGAAGATTGGATATCACATATACTTGATCATTGAAGTTAAGAAACACCTTGGATTGGCACTCAAAAAACGGGAGTTGGATTCTACCTATTGCCTCGGCGTTTTCTTCACATTAAGGTATGTTAATGCTATCTCCAACCTTGAATTCATGTTCTTAAGGATGTTATGAACATACTACCGAGGTTATTAAGCTCCATAGATGACTTTTAACCGAACATCATGTTTTTAGAAGTTGGAATGTTTATGCTTTAGTTACCATGGTTAAGAACATTATAATTTGAATCTTGTTATGATGAACAAGGGAAGTTTTCTGAGATTGATAAATCCGTATTGAATGGTGTTTCCATAATGATCGTAGACTTGATATTAATATCACTTTTGTTAGATGGAATTAAGAGAAGGATCATCGAAGGTTTTGTTATATCTTGTAAAGGTGGATTGTTAACCGATCTTCAAGATGATAGTTTGAATGTAATGATGATATTGATAACAACCGTAGATTTTCCGAACTACATTTGAAGATTAATAATCGAGATTAGAGTAAAGTATTATGATGGCATGTTTATCCTGGAAATTCGAAGACATCAAACACCATAAGATCATTAAGATTTGCATGAGTAATATATGTGTGAGTATAACGTACGTTAAGCACTATACATTACGTACGTTATACCATCAGGCAAGACAGTCATCTGATCAGAGAAGAAACTGTCAAATGCATGCTTAGAATGCACTAGGCGTCGTAACTTATGTACGCTAACAAGCAGACTTAACGTACGCTATGTTGGGTATGTCACGTACGTTATGCAGATCAGGCAGGATACGTTTTGTTGAATTTTCGGCCATAGTTTAGGATATTAGATGTTCGTACGTTAGTTATGACGTAAGATGAACTCTTTATTCATTTCTATTGTTTAAGGTTCGAGCTTGCATCGTGATAGATCGAGGGGGTGACTGATCGCTAGTTTTCGCGTAGTATGGTTTTCAAATCCGATCAATTTTAAAATTTGTAAAACCTCGGAGTATTTCCAAGGTGTCGAACCCAAGGGAATTGATGTGTCGAAAATAAAGGAAGTAACTCTACTCAAAATTTGACTGCTATTTAGGAATCCGAAAAATTGTTTTGATTCTAATTATCTAACTTTAAAAATCGAAGAACAAAAATTAAATAAAAGATGAAATATCTAAATTAAGCAAATAAAGCAAATTAGCAAGATAAAATCACAAGTCTAAAAGTAATTGATCCTAGGGTAGTATCATCTAATTGAGTTCACACAATCCATTCACTTGATTCCTTTTCCCCAAATTTTAATTCAATCCTAGAAATAATCACTCAGCCGATCTAGAATTCCGATCAAGGCAACCTAGAAAGATAGTTAATTTAAACCCTTTTCCCCGCCAGGGCTCAAAGGATTGAAATCACTTAAAAAGCGCCAACTTATTTATCTATGATTTATCTTTCTCCGCTAGGTCTCAAGATAAAATCATATTGTGCATCAAGTATTTCCACTAATCAATTACTCCTTCCGGACAAAATCAATTAGCTAACATGCATCGATTAAGGGCCCTTTAATCTAACATGAGATTTAACACAACTTGAACACAAGCCTAGGATGAAAGGTCAAAAGGTAATCAAAGGAACATCATGTGAACATCAATTAAAATTACTAACCCTAGAATCAATCAATGAATTTAGCCAGACATAATTGAAATCAAACAAGAAATTGATGAAGAATGCATATTATTAATATGAGAAGAGAGATTACAACCCTTATGGATGAACTCCGAGTCTTCAATCTCTGAAAACCAATAATAATTCTCCTCCAAAAAGTTCTTGCATCAAAGAAATTAATCTTGCTAAGAAGATGTAAAATTATGCTAAAGATGAAAAAGAATGATCAAAGATAGATAAAAGATGATAAAGAATAGCAAAACTAGGTCTAGGAGCAGGTTTATATAGCCTAAGGGGGTTACATTCCCGATTAGCCCTAATCTAGGAAATAAAATCTATCCAAAAGAGTCATAATCCGTCAAAATACGAGTGTCTGCTGGGCAGCCTATCGGGCTGGCCTATCGGCCGATAGGCTGGCCGATAGTTGCTTCGTCATTCTCTTCACTCGGCAGGGCAGGGATTCCTTTCGGGCACACCTATCGGCCGATAGGCTGGGCCGATAGGGTGGTCTGTCTCTCGCAAAATTCCGTCTTTTCCGTCCGTGACTCGACTCTTGGTCCTTTGTCTCGTTTTGGGTCCTTTTGGCTCTAAAAACCTGCAAACACACTAAAACCAACCCAAACGCGTAATACGGCTCGACTAATCATAAATAAGCCAAATACGAGCACATTAATCACGAAACGAGATAAAAACCCAGTATAAAATCCTAGAAATAAGTGGTAAAATTACCACTTATCAAACCCCCCCAAACTTAAGCCTTGTTCGTCCCGAACAACAAAAAGAAAAGAAAAAGAATGTCGTGAATCATCGTGCAACTCATAGTGTTCAACCTAATCAATACTACCCTGTAATTCTCTCTAAATAATCCGAGTGTCGTAAAAGCGAGCTGCACTCAGAATAATGATTCCACAAAGTAGTCAAGTTCACCCTAATCATTCGTTCATGAAGAAAATCCACTCAAAGATTAACAAAACGTGAGTCAAATCGACCACAATATGAAAGGCTAAAATAAACAAGCTAGTTCGTCCCGTTACACGGTCTAGTGGCACATTTTTCACGAGTTTCATAACAAATAAACCTCGTCGAGATTCCCTTATATATATGTTCACGAATTTAATTCGAGTTGACCACTAGGTTAGGATCTCGGGATGTTTCATCGGGGTAATCCTAGGGTGGAACTTCCATTCTCATGTATTAGGAAACCGTTTGACGTAAAAGACACTCATGGGGCACATGGATGCTTCTAGTTACTAAGTTCCCGTCTACAGCGGAGAAACAACTCGAATATAAAATTTCCGCATGTCCGAATCAAGGTCGCCGTTTTACGCGAGAGTAAACAGCGGGTCACGCGAATACCCCCGGTTACTAGGTTCCCTATCCTTGGCACATGTGAAATATCTAAATCACTAGTCTAATCAGAGTCGTCGTTTTATGCGAGGGTAAACAACGGGTCACGCGAATGCCCCCGGTTACTAAACTTCCCTTCATAGAACAACATTACCTCAATTTTTGGGAAAAACTGACCGACTATAAACTCGATCTAAGTGCCAACACGACTGAAGAAACAGTACGACTCACTATCCGGAAGATGTAACCAAACGTATTGACGGTGATTTTAAAACAAGTATGTATCGTCTCTTATCTGCCAAGACCTCTACAATCACGAAAAATTTTGGACCTAAATAAATACTATGCAAAACAGAAATAACTGACTACAACTCGACTAAAACTCGACCGTTTCTTCAGAGAGAAAAACAGTGTCGTAACATCGGTTTCACACAAATAGAAGCACGAAAAATTCACTAATAAAGAAAAACTAAGACAAGCAAGGCTATCTAAAACAAACAACGAAAAGCAAATAAAAGCAAACACGAAATCTAAAAAAAACTACTACGACCAAAAAAATAGAAAATAGAAACTAGCAAACACACCAAACGAAAATGAATAAAAAAAACTAAAAACTAAGCAACAAAAGCCAAAACCACGCAACACCAATATGATAAGCACAAATAAAAACAACGGGCACCGACACAAGCATATAAAGATACAAGGCAAACAAGGTACTCACACGTAAAGAAATTAACAAAGCCGCACTTCTCCCCCCCCCAAACTTATTTCGCATCCCAAAGGAGAAATAAGTTTGAAAAGAGAAAGGAGTGGCTTTGTTAATGGAGTACCTGATCACTGTGGCGGAAATGGCGGGTTTGTCGGCGAGCTCGTAGTGTATACTGGGCTGGGTATGTCCTATCGGCCAGGCCTATCGGCCGACAGGCTGGACCGATAGGAACTTCTGTCTCTTACATACCTCATATCGGGCGGGATATCGGTCGATGTGGAATTCCTGTCGACCACTGCTTGCAACAATAAAAAATTTTTTATTTTCCTCAGCCTATCGGCCGATAGGCTCGCCCGATAGGATTTTCTGTCTCAAAAAAAATTTCCAGCTTTTTTCAATTTCGCAAACTTGGTCCCGTTTTTTCTTGGATGGGGCGATTAAAGACCTGCAAGTATTCAAAACTCGGCGTGCATGGATTAGAACTTAACAAAAACTAACAAAGCTACTACGAAACTAGAAACTACAAAAATCACGCAAACGAAAAATCGAAAATAAATGAATAAAACGAACTAATATACATACGTTGGGTTACCTCCCAACAAGTGCTACGTTTAACGTCTTTAGCTCGACGATACCTCATTCATCCCGGATCTTCAGTGACAACTCCCCCTTGAACGGGTTTGTTGATATCAAGATAGCATACGCTCCTCTCATTAGGTCGAGACTTGTTCGCCTCCATCATTCGAACATACTCTGGTAATTCCTCGTAAATTTCTTCAACCTCAGAATATGAGTAAATGGAGTGTGAAATACAATGCTCCAACAAGTCGGACGGGGGCGGCATAATAGACTCAATTTCAAAACATTCCTCGGGCACATCGTCGGGCTTCTTCATCGCGTCATAGATGGAAATTTTCAGATTTTGATCATTGACCCGGAAAGTAAGATCACCCTCCTGGACGTCGATAAGTGCTCTCCACGTCGCTAGAAACGGTCTCCCAAAGATCAATGGTTGATTCTCGTCCTCGGGCATATCAAGAACTACGAAATCGACCGGGAAGACCAAGTGTTGGACTCTAACGAGCACATCCTCCACAATTCCCCTCGGATAAGTGATCGACCGGTCCGCCATGAGTAGAGAAATGGTAGTCGGCTTCATCTCCCCAATCTTCAACCTCTTAAAGATGGATAGAGGCATAAGATTGATGCTTGCCCCGAGATCACACAACCCATTACGGAACGTTTGGTCGCCAATCATGCATGTCAAAGTAAAACGTCCCGGATCCTTCTGCTTGAGCGGAAGCTTGTTTTGAATGATAGCGCTACACTCCTCTGTCAAATTTATTGTTTCAAACTTCCTCAACTTCCTCTTGCTTGCCACAACGTCTTTCAAGAATTTAACGTACCCCGGCATATCTCTCAAAGCGTCTAGAAGTGGAATGTTGATATTCACCTTTTGAAACATGTCGATAAATTGTTGAAGCTTTTCATCATATCTCGACTTGACCAATCGCTGTGGAAATGGAGCTTTTTCCTCAAAATCCTTCACTTTCGAACTTCCAGGAGTCTTTCGGCCGATAGTCGGGTCGATAGGCTCCACTGCCGGCATTCTGTATGGGTATCGGTTGGGGCTATCGGCCGATAGGCTACCCGATAGGTTCTGCTGTATTCCATCTTCTTTCTCGTTCTCTGCTCCCGTTTCTAGTACATCCTTGTTTCCAGATTTCTCAACTTCAGACCCATGATTACTGTACCTCGTCCCACTCCGAAGCTCGATTGCGTTGCATTGTTGCGTCTTCGGGTTGGTCTCGGTACTACTCGGAAAATGGCCCGGCTTATGAAATCCGGCTTGGGCGTTCGCCATTTGACTCATTTGGGTCTCCACCATCGACATCTGCTTTGTCAAGGCTATCACAGAGTTCCCAATAGATGTCACACTATGCTCGAGAGCCCCGAACCTCTTGTCTACTTTATAGATAAAATCTTTTTGGCTCGCCTCCAATCGTTCCAACATCTCTTCCATAGGTGTCTTAGCAATCAGCTCTTGAATAACCCCGTTTTTCACGTTAAATCCCGGTGGTGGCTGGAGAGCATTGTTCGGGTTGGCATAGGAGAAATTAGGGTGGTTTCGATTGTTCGGATAATAGTTCCCCATATTTCCCCCTTGCCGGAAGTTTCCTCCTTGCATGTAATTCACATCCTCCTTAACTGCAATAGGCTCGTTTAGCTCCTCAAAAACTGAATTGACTCCCAAAGTATTCTTTTTCAGCATCTCAAGTTCTTTTTGTTGTTTTTCAAATTTCGCCTTTAAATCACCGTAGGCGTCCTCGTCACCGGATGGGACCTTTCTTCTTGTCATCTTCCTATCGGTCACCTCCTCGTAATCATTGTTGACTGCTAGTTCGATGAGATTCTTGGCCTCTTCATAATCGTTAGCAAGAAATCCCCCTTTCGACGAATAGTCCAACTCTCTTCTAGCCTTCCTCGTCAAACCCCGATAAAACCGAATATAGATTTCCTCCTTGTCAATTCCATGCTGTGGGCATTTGCGAAGTAGCTTCTTAAATCGGATCCATGCCTCGTATAAGTATTCATCCTCATATTGCTCGAATTGCAAGATATCGTTGATTTGTTTTTGCACCTTCGAGGGAGGATAGAACTATGCTAAGAACAACCGAGTCATCTCTCTCCAAGTACCAATTTCCTTCCGATCTAGGCTCTTGTACCAATCTAGCGCATCGTCTTCTAAGGAGAATCGGAATAGGCGGAGCTTAATGACATCCGGAGGCACTCCGTTTTGCTTGATGGTGGCACATATGTCCAAAAACGACTCAAGGTGAGCATTTGGATCTTCATTAACCCCCCCTCCGTATGTTTGAGACTTCACTGTAGCGATGAGGGACGGCTTAAGCTCGAAGTTGTTGGCATCAATCTTTCCCCAACCTCCTTCTTGATAATCGTCCAGCTTAGGTCGAAAGCGGGCATTCAAAGGGATCTTCTCGGGACGACCGAGTTCTCGTGGTTGGTCAACAATGCCGGCCATGGTATCAACGAAAGGTATAGTAAGAGTCTCGGTTCTCGCTTCTTGCTTCTTCCTCCTCAAAGACTTCTCGATTTCCGGATCCAAAGGAAATAAGTCCTTTCCTTGGGATCTTGTGATCATGCACCGCCTACAAGGAAGAGAAAACAAGATGTGAGGAAACGAGATCGAAAATTAATAATAAAAGTAAACAACCTAAAGTAACAATCTCTTCTTTTTCGAATTATTCCCTGAAATTTTCTATCAATTCCCCGGCAACGGCGCCAAAAATTGATCGCTAGTTTTCGCGTAGTATGGTTTTCAAATCCGATCGATTTTAAAATTTGTAAAACCTCGGAGTATTTCCAAGGTGTCGAACCCAAGGGAATTGATGTGTCGAAAATAAAGGAAGTAACTCTACTCAAAATTTGACTGCTATTTAGGAATCCGAAAAATTGTTTTGATTCTAATTATCTAACTTTAAAAATCGAAGAACAAAAATTAAATAAAAGATGAAATATCTAAATTAAGCAAATAAAGCAAATTAGCAAGATAAAATCACAAGTCTAAAAGTAATTGATCCTAGGGTAGTATCATCTAATTGAGTTCACACAATCCATTCACTTGATTCCATTTCCCCAAATTTTAATTCAATCCTAGAAATAATCACTCAGCCGATCTAGAATTCCGATCAAGGCAACCTAGAAAGATAGTTAATTTAAACCCTTTTCCCCGCCAGGGCTCAAAGGATTGAAATCACTTAAAAAGCGCCAACTTATTTATCTATGATTTATCTTTCTCCGCTAGGTCTCAAGATAAAATCAAATTGTGCATCAAGTATTTCCACTAATCAATTACTCCTTCCGGACAAAATCAATTAGCTAACATGCATCGATTAAGGGCCCTTTAATCTAACATGAGATTTAACACAACTTGAATACAAGCCTAGGATGAAAGGTCAAAAGGTAATCAAAGGAACATCATGTGAACATCAATTAAAATTACTAACCCTAGAATCAATCAATGAATTTAGCCAGACATAATTGAAATCAAACAAGAAATTGATGAAGAATGCATATTATTAATATGAGAAGAGAGATTACAACCCTTATGGATGAACTCCGAGTCTTCAATCTCTGAAAACCAATAATAATTCTCCTCCAAAAAGTTCTTGCATCAAAGAAATTAATCTTGCTAAGAAGATGTAAAATTATGCTAAAGATGAAAAAGAATGATCAAAGATAGATAAAAGATGATAAAGAATAGCAAAACTAGGTCTAGGAGCAGGTTTATATAGCCTAAGGGGGTTACATTCCCGATTAGCCCTAATCTAGGAAATAAAATCTGTCCAAAAGAGTCATAATCCGTCAAAATACGAGTGTCCCATTGGCGACTATCGGGTGGCCTATCGGCCGATAAGTGGCCGATAGTTGCTTCGTCATTCTCTTCACTCGGCAGGCGGGGATCTCTTTCGGGCACACCTATCGGCCGATAGGCTGGGCCGATAGGGTGGTCTGTCTCTCGCAAAATTCCGTCTTTTCCGTCCGTGACTCGACTCTTGGTCCTTTGTCTCGTTTTGGGTCCTTTTGGCTCTAAAAACCTGCAAACACACTAAAACCAACCCAAACGCGTAATACGGCTCGACTAATCATAAATAAGCCAAATACGAGCACATTAATCACGAAACGAGATAAAAACCCAGTATAAAATCCTAGAAATAAGTGGTAAAATTACCACTTATCAGTGACCTTCGAGTGTATTGATATTCGTCGAAGTTTTATCCTTGTCGTCATTTTATGTATTGATGTTATTCATATTGTCGTGCATATGTGTCGTTGTTATATGTCCACCTCGTGTTGGTCCGACGGGATCATCTTGGGATCTAGGCAGTGAACACTGGATCATCGAAATTACCATGTGTATGTTGTGATGCCATGTTGTGATTATCAATTATGTATGATATTTATGAGTCTTCTCGTATGGAGAGACTCATTGGTATTTTTGTCATTTATGTTATTATTATTCTTCGTGAGACGTTGGATAATATGTTGTGGTACTTGTACTAGCATCGTTGTGCTAACCCATTCGGGGGTGACTATCTGTTTATGTTCAGGATCCAGGAGAGCAGGAAAACAACCACTAGAGATGCACGACGACGAGGATGCAGAGTGATGTTCCGGTCGTATTTAATTGTCAGATGTTTGTGTTGTTTTAATAAGTACTCGAGTACGTTGTCTTTTGTGATGTTAGATTTGGTTATGTATTAATGTTCTTCATTGGACGTTTGTAATTTCAGTACTGGGTCAGAACCGTTGTATTTTATTTCAGTTACTTTCATTTGTTGGTATTTGTTATTATCTTTTCGTTTCATCAGCCTTGTAAATTCTTACGTAAAGGATTTACGGCGCTGTAATAATCCTGAATATATCGAGGGTGTTACAAATAGGTCGTTGAGACTTAGTGCATATTGCATTTGCATTAATCATCATTCATGTGGGGGATTGTTGGAAAATAGCTCAAATAAATACCATATTTATGGTAACTAATGACACTAAATGGTATATTTAAAATCTACATTTCGTGTAGATTAATTTGGTGTATTTACTTGTTCAATTTTATTAAGGAATAAATGAATAATTAATGCACAAAGATAAGCCATTTTATAGATAGAAATGTGGTGTGGAATTCCATCCCACACTGTAAAAATAAGGGAGTGATGAGCTATTTAAAAAGGACTTTCCACCATAAAGGAGCAATCGAGTTTGCTCCACTATGGTGCACCCTATTTGGCTTTAATTAGTTTTTAAGGCTAAAATCTGAATCCTATGAGGAAGGTGCAAAACACCTCCCGAGTCCGAGTCCGAGTCGGAGGCCGAGCACGTGCACGTTGCACTTGTCGCAACAGGCGCTTCGTAGGCGCACTTTGCACTTCGCTCATACGCCTCAGAGCTTTAAGAAGCCTTTAGTTTTGACAACCAAAACGGTGGCTCCGACGACGTGGAGGGTGACTAGGATGATACGTGGCACTGACCTGTTAACTGGATGCCTTGGCGGGTGCGGAACACGTGGAGGCAGTTCGTGACCGAACCGGTGCAATAGCTCAGACCTTTCTGCATGATCTGAACCAACACACTGATTTGATTCGCCTGAACCAATGCAGCCCTTCGCACCAGACCACAAGGTGTCTGTTCAGTCACGAATTCGCACTGATTCGGACAGGTCCTTTGCAGGCTATAAATAGACCCCTGCAGATGATAGTTAAACATACATAATTAACCAAGTTAATTAATACATTTATTCTAGTATAGAATTCATACTCAAGTCCCATATTCAGTACTTCGCCCGGAATTCGATTCCTAGCACAAGGTCTCGTGTTCATAGAAAATCGTTGTATCTTGGAGACGTTTGTTGTTGGTCCGTGTGTACTGTGCGGGGCAATTTCGTCTTACGGAGAGAGAACCTAGCTTTCGCCTCAGTTTTGTAACACCCCCAGATTTAACTGGAAATATTACAGCGCCGTGGGCCCCGAGATGGAACCCACAAGGCTAAAAGAAATTTTCGCAAACATTTACAAATGCCCAAGAGGCTAACGACAGTATTGTCTATTGAAAATAATCAAAGATTTATAAAACTCATTTGAAATCGCAAGGCCAAACTGCCGACATTCAAAAGTTTAGAAAACGATTTCCAAAGTAACCTCGCTACGGATATCAAAAGAGCATTTCAAAATACTCACGCCGAGGAAAAGACCAACCAAAAAGATACTCAACCAACGGACTACGAGAACCAAACAAGAAACTCAAAGCACACAACATGTCCTAGCCAGTATCCTCCGGGAAGCTCATCTCTTCACGACCGCTACAAGCTCGATACTCCAAGAACCTAAAAAGAAATCCCACGACGGGGTCAGCCATAACGTCCAACAATGATATCAATCACATCACATCAATAATACATACCAATGAGAATACAGAATAAGAATACGACCAACGTAATCTTACCGCCATAACTTTGCCTACTCAAGTAATTCTCAAACTATCATAACCAACTCACGATACGGAAATATACCATTTCTGACCAATACGATCCATCGCATAACATCATCAAATCCCAAGACGATAACCGATCGTCCATCAAGACGAATACCAAAGGAAATACGGAACATACCTCGAGATATGAAATGCCACGACAATCATACCAGTCTAATCCGAGATCAGATCAATGCAATACGGACAAGGTCCTAACACAAGACCTACAAATGCATACTCATATGACCACGTCAATATGATCACAACAATAACAATCATGTATACTCAAAGGAAATCCGACGATCCAGCGCCCTCAGCATAGATCCCTTTGTTGATCCTATCAGATCAACATAAGGTGGATAACTAACAATACTCATGTGAACAACAACACATGATAAAATCAATGATGCGAATTCACAAGATTCCATCAACACAATACTGGTAATCCAACGATCCAGCGCCCTCAGCATAGATCCCCATGATGATCCCGTCGAACCAACGCATGGTGGAAAACTCATCCCAACGATCCAGCCTCAAGATAGATCCCCATGATGATCCCGTCGAACCAACGCATGGTGGACATCCGATCCAGCGCCTCAAGATAGATCTCATGATCTCACAGATCAACACAACGTATAATTCACATGATCTCACAGGATCAACACAACATAAACAATACAATTATGCATACACATATGCAACTCAATATGTTCATCAACATGAACAACATAACATGCACGACAACATGACAATTTACTAGGACGACTCCATGTTCAACAACATGAAAGAAAATGTACGAGACCAAAATAAATAACACTAAACCATAATCAATATGGAATACCTGCCCCGAGTCCTTCGGGAGCAACCTCGATGTCCAATCATCACCGATGATTATCCGCAACGCTCGACGATCCAAACGTATCATGAACCATAAATATTCGAATCCTCGTCTTTATCACAATGTAACCTCGATACTCGAACATACCAATAACTGAGATAAATCATATACATTATGATTTACCCCCTCCCAGAATCGAAAGAACGATATGCGATCCGAATATCCAGAGTTCACAATAATAATCATCGCTATATGCATTATAAACGAAATGAAACTGAAACCATTCATTAAACATTATAACTGAGCAAGTAATAACTTGCCTTGATACCGATACGACGATGATGAGGTCGTTACCAATTCCATTGTCATCATCTACAAGTTCCTCGGTCCCGACCAAAGCAATTCACGAACATCCTTGAACACGACCACAGCATACGGTTATAGACACCGATCAATAAACTTGACCTAGTACAATAATCGATTAAACAACAATTCGATAATAATCAACCGCTAAAACCACTTCACAAACCCAACGGCTCAACAATATCTTAGTTAACCACAAGTCTGATCAAACCAACTAAAACGATCACGAATTCATAACCGAAACAGAATATATTACCCTGCCTGTTGACTTAGCGCACGTTAATCTTTTACTGTAGCGTGTGCTAAGTTGTTCCCGATAGCGTGCGCTAGCCAGTAGGATTAGCGTGCGCTAATAACGTGCAGTTACATGCATTTCGGATACCGATCAACATCTGGCGATTATCAAATACTCTAAGTGATTCTGAATCATGTTCATAGCTATCAAACAACGAAATCCAATATCCTTTAACATATAGGTAATCATCCGACTTTTAATTCAAGTCATATATTCATATTTCTTCTTTCTTAATATCAACAACCTAAACACCAAGAACTCATAATCATGCCATGTTCATCATCATATGAAGGAACCAACAACAACGACATCACAGATCCGAATTGAAGGAAGACATTATCCAACATATCTCTTTGAAGATAACAACTCATTCGAAACCATCTAATTCATATCAATATCTTCATATCAACAATAACATTATCATAATCCGGTAATCCAACTCATAATCCTACTTATGAACTTGTTTATATGATAATCATCAGCTCAAGAACATCATATACAATCCAAAACAAAATCTCAAAGTGAAGAGTAATTACCTTTTTGAAGGAATGGATTGATTTCCAAGGTTGAATCCATTTACAAGAATCACCAATGATTTCAAGCTTCAAATGTTGTTATGGATGATTAACTCCATCTTAATCCAGTGTTTGGAACCTCAAATATATCCCAACTCTCTCTCTCTCTCTCTCTCTCTCTCGGCTGAAAGAAGAAAGAATGACGAAATGCTTAATAACACCCTTCTGCCCCTTTTTATAATATTCATTATTAGCGTGCGCTAACATCTCATGTTTAGCGTGCGCTACCTCCTTAGCGTGCGCTAACTGACCTTGTTAGCGTGCGCTATCGAAGCCCAGAGGCTACTGTCTTGCTTCGTAAACTAACTTACGTACGTAATGCCCATGCATTAACGTACGTAAATCATCCTGCTTAGCGTACGCAAGTCATTTACCTTAGCGTGCGTTAATACCAGTTGACTTGCTACAGTCTACACCTACCACGAAGATGCTCATGACCCCACAAGTCGAAATCAACTAATAAAGCCAAGATTCCCTGTTGACTGATATATAGTTAGCGTGCGCTAATCAACATGCATTAGCGTGCGCTAACACTACATTACAACATCCGTTGACTTATCAGAACGTGCGTCGAAAGTGGCCTGGTCCACGCGTAGATTCCTTCTGAGCTGATCTGCACTAGCGTACGATAACCTATGAACGTAGCGTGTGCTAATCCTGCACGATAGCGTGCGCTATGCATGAATATCAGCGTGCGCTAATAACGCTATACTTGTCCATTTTCAGCTATCCTTGTCCAACATCTCGACATATCAAATACGAACATACGACATATACATTACTCAACACATTATATCCTCAAATACAATTGTCGACCAAATACGACAATTATACCAATACTGACATCTCAGTCCTTCATTTATTTTATCCCTACTGTACAGATTCCATGCTGTACAATATAACTCGGATAAAATAATATCAAACAACAGTAGTAGAAATTTCGGATATTACATTCTACACCCCTTAAAATAAGTTTCGTCCTCGAAACTTGCAATCCGTCATAGAAAACAACCGAACATACTGTTCAACCCAAAAATATCCCAAAACCATCACGACAATGATCAATCATCATTATTCTGAATAGCCAAAACCGCATACTTACAAATACGCAGGTCGACGATCTCCGGAGATACTAGCCAGCGATCTCACCGCATGCCTCAATACGCTACGATCACAATTCCCTGATTCTCAACAAAATATATCATCTTCGGATGAAACAATCTGCCCGAATCAAATCCCGTATGCCTGATTACATAATCAAGTCCCAATTCTGATAAGACTAATAATACACAATACATCTGCAAAACAACTGCCCAAAACAATGACACGAATTCCGAAACATCAACACAAAATCCGAACGCTCAGATGATCACCAACAATGATCAACAATCAACCGAATTTATCATCGACACTGTAAATTCCAATATGACCACTGCAGGTCAAAACACAATCGAGAATATCATCAACGTGATAAACTCCAATATTACCAACGAATGATCAACGAAAATCGAGGATACCTTCACACGGTAAACTCCAACACGATCAACACAACCACGTAAATGGATATACGAAAAAGCAAAATTCTCAAAACGACACACCGATCACATACGGTGGATCTCAATAAACATATCCGATCGAACATACCCTCGGCATATGAACAACCGATCACAAACCGACGAACATACCCGATCATACACGGAGTGGAAACGACCACTCAATATCCAAAACCACCGATGGGGTCACCATCCCCAAATCTACGCTTACAAGGAAATCATTCCGGAATCACTAAGGTAAAATCGCGCTACTACCATACCAATGGAATCACATAGCACATATGTTCGGTTTCACAAAATCCCAAGTTTCCAAAATAATATTATGTGCATGAATCTACAACACGCAACATATTTCTCTTATCCGATAACTCAACCGATCATCACCGGATAATCAAACTAACATACCGAAGTTCGAATTCCTTTTCCATCGTACCATCAATATGATATGCACTATGCACTAAATGCGTATGTATATCAATCACATTTTCAAAACCAGTTTGAAATCACAAAGTCTCGTCAAGAATACAAATTTTCGAAAGTTCTTTCAAAAATTTCGAAACTAAAAACATAAATTTTGATAAGACCACAAAATCAATTTTCAAAAAAAAAATTAACTTGGCTCGATGGTGCCAAGTATTCGATAACAGTTTCCTTCGAATCCACACGATTTCGAAGTTTTAATAATGAAAAGTATGCAAATGCTCGACTATATCCATAATCCTGTATACCAATTCGGTTCGTCACCAATATCCACTGATATTCCATCGGAAAACCACACGATCGAGTTCCAAAATCTCAATATATAAATTCCGACTAAACTCCTTTTCCACACATGACTCGTATCGTCAACCATTTACCCTTCCTGGATCACCTCAAACATGATATGACAAAACGTTGAAACAAATCAACAAATCAAACACGGCGAAAGACTTCCCGAGAAATTCCATTTGAACAAGTAAACCAAAGCCTCGAAAGGCGGAAATAACATAGGTAAACGATTGGTAAAGTGTTTTACAAGTCTCGGGAGTTTTAAGAAAACAGAAAAGCCGTTTGAAACATTAGGGTCTCAGCCCGTAACTCGTTCCGCATTACAAGAAGTTTTAAAAAGTAGAAAACTCTTTTTCGAACCCAAGTCCTGAGTTATAAAACCATTTCAAAATCAATTGGGTCTCGACCCAAAAATCATTTTCCGTAAAACATCCGTAAGACATTCATTTTGAAAAGTATCATTTTCAAATGATCAAAAGCAATTCATATATCTCAAAATGAATTAACATGTTATATGTTCTTCTCAACCATGCACAATATTTCTCTCAAATGCACAATTTTGTTCCAAAATCTAACCAACATACTGATTCTCAAAATTTTAACTCCTCAATTTCATCAATCCTGTCCCAACTCTGTCACCTCATACTATAACATATAATATTCTGCTGAATCTCAAAGCACATCAACTACAGAACGGCAAAAAATCTCAATGCAATTCAAAAATCCAAACACTTACAGATCGTGAAGCCGACGATTCCCCGTGATACTGGCACATGTCTCGACTCAAGAAAATACTCGACACAGATATTTTCAAAACACACGTTTGCCAAATCGGTTCGACTCAAGAACACAATACATCTCATTCCAGAGAATCTCATTAACACCATTTGGAAAGTTATAACAAGCCCAAGACGATCTTGGAAAATCCGATAACGCACAAGCCTGAGTGAACAGCAAAGACTCACGGCTCTAATATTTGTCAATCGACAACTCGAATGACGCAACAAAAACACGACCCAACTCGACCCAAATGCCTAGGTTTTCTCAACCTAAGCTCTGATACCATATTCTGTAACACCCCCAGATTTAACCGGAAATATTACAGCGCCGTGGGCCCCGAGATGGAACCCACAAGGCTAAAAGAAATTTTCGCAAACATTTACAAATGCCCAAGAGGCTAACGATGATCGTCTATTGAAAATAATCAAAGATTTATAAAACTCATTTGAAATCGCAAGGCCAAACCGACATTCAAAAGTTTAGAAAACGATTTCCAAAGTAACCTCGGTTACGGATATCAAAAGAGCATTTCAAAATACTCACGCCGAGGAAAAAGACCAACCAAAAAGATACTCTAGCAGCGGACTACGAGAACCAAACAAGAAACTCAAAGCACACAACATGTCCTAGCCGATCCTCCGGAAGCTCATCTCTTCACGACCGCTACAAGCTCGATACTCCAAGAACCTAAAAGAAATCCCACGACGGGTCACCATAACGTCCAACAATGATATCAATCACATCACATCAATAATACATACCAATGAGAATACAGAATAAGAATACGACCAACGTAATCTTACCGCCATAACTTTGCCTACTCAAGTAATTCTCAAACTATCATAACCAACTCACGATACGGAAATATACCATTTCTGACCAATACAATCCATCGCATAACATCATCAAATCCCAAGACGATAACCGATCGTCCATCAAGACGAATACCAAAGGAAATACGGAACATACCTCGAGATATGAAATGCCACGACAATCATACCAGTCTAATCCGAGATCAGATCAATGCAATACGAACAAGGTCCTAACACAAGACCTACAAATGCATACTCATATGACCACGTCAATATGTTCACAACAATAACAATCATGTATACTCAAAGGAAATCCGACGATCCAGCACCCTCAGCATAGATCCCTTTGTTGATCCTATTAGATCAACATAAGGTGGATAACTAACAATACTCATGTGAACAACAACACATGATAAAATCAATGATGCGAATTCACAAGATTCCATCAACACAATACTGGTAATCCAACGATCCAGCGCCCTCAGCATAGATCCCCATGATGATCCCGTCGAACCAACGCATGGTGGAAAACCTGTCCAACGATCCAGCGCCCTCAGCATAGATCCCCATGATGATCCCGTCGAACCAACGCATGGTGGACATCCGATCCAGCGCCCTCAGCATAGATCTCATGATCTCACAGGATCAACACAACGTATAATTCACATGATCTCACAGGATCAACACAACATAAACAATACAATTATGCATACACATATGCAACTCAATATGTTCATCAACATGAACAACATAACATGCACGACAACATGACAATTTACTAGGACGACTCCATGTTCAACAACATGAAAGAAAATGTACGAGACCAAAATAAATAACACTAAACCATAATCAATATGGAATACCTGCCCCGAGTCCTTCGGGAGCAACCTCGATGTCCAATCATCACCGATGATTATCCGCAACGCTAGACGATCCAAACGTATCATGAACCATAAATATTCGAATCCTCGTCTTTATCACAATGTAACCTCGATACTCGAACATACCAATAACTGAGATAAATCATATACATTATGATTTACCCTCCTAATCGAAAGAACGATATGCGATCCGAATATCCAGAGTTCACCATAATAATCATCGCTATATGCATTATAAACGAAATGAAACTGAAACCATTCATTAAACATTATAACTGAGCAAGTAATAACTTGCCTTGATACCGATACGACGATGATGAGGTCGTTACCAATTCCATTGTCATCATCTACAAGTTCCTCGGTCCCGACCAAAGCAATTCACGAACATCCTTGAACACGACCGCAGCATACGGTTATAGACACCGATCAATAAACTTGACCTAGTACAATAATCGATTAAACAACAATTCGATAATAATCAACCGCTAAAACCACTTCACAAACCCAACGGATCAACAATATCTTAGTTAACCACAAGTCTGATCAAACCAACTAAAACGATCACGAATTCATAACCGAAACAGAATATATTACCCTGCCTGTTGACTTAGCGCACGTTAATCTTTTACTGTAGCGTGTGCTAAGTTGTTCCCGATAGCGTGCGCTAGCGGTAGGCTTAGCGTGCGCTAATAACGTGCAGTTACATGCATTTCGGATACCGATCAACATCTGGCGATTATCAAAGACTCTAAGTGATTCTGAATCATGTTCATAGCTATCAAACAACGAAATCCAATATCCTTTAACATATAGGTAATCATCCGACTTTTAATTCAAGTCATATATTCATATTTCTTCTTTCTTAATATCAACAACCTAAACACCAAGAACTCATAATCATGCCATGTTCATCATCATATGAAGGAACCAACAACAACGACATCACAGATCCGAATTGAAGGAAGACATTATCCAACATATCTCTTTGAAGATAACAACTCATTCGAAACCATCTAATTCATATCAATATCTTCATATCAACAATAACATTATCATAATCCGGTAATCCAACTCATAATCCTACTTATGAACTTGTTTATATGATAATCATCAGCTCAAGAACATCATATACAATCCAAAACGAAATCTCAAAGTGAAGAGTAATTACCTTTTTGAAGGAATGAATTGATTTCCAAGGTTGAATCCATTTACAAGAATCACCAATGATTTCAAGCTTCAAATGTTGTTATGGATGATTAACTCCATCTTATTCCAGTGTTTGGAACCTCAAATATATCCCAACTCTCTCTCTCTCTCTCGGCTGAAAGAAGAAAGAATGACGAAATGCTTAATAACACCCTTCTGCCCCTTTTTATAATATTCATTATTAGCGTGCGCTAACATCTCATGTTTAGCGTGCGCTACCTCCTTAGCGTGCGCTAACTGACATTGTTAGCGTGCGCTATCGAAGCCCAGAGGCTACTGTCTTGCTTCGTAAACTAACTTACGTACGTAATGCCCATGCATTAACGTACGTAAATCATCCTGCTTAGCGTACGCAAGTCATTTACCTTAGCGTGCGCTAATACCAGTTGACTTGCTACAGTCTACACCTACCACGATGATGCTCATGACCCCACAAGTCGAAATCAACTAATAAAGCCAAGATTCCCTGTTGACCGATATATAGTTAGCGTGCGCTAATCAACATGCATTAGCGTGCGCTAACACTACATGACAACATCCGTTGACTTATCAGAACGTGCGTCGAAAGTGGCCTGGTCCACGCGTAGATTCCTTCTGAGCTGATCTGCACTAGCGTACGCTAACCTATGAACGTAGCGTGTGCTAATCCTGCACGATAGCGTGCGCTATGCATGAATATCAGCGTGCGCTAATAACGCTATACTTGGCCATTTTCAGCTATCCTTGTCCAACATCTCGACATATCAAATACGAACATACGACATATACATTACTCAACACATTATATCCTCAAATACAATTGTCGACCAAATACGACAATTATACCAATACTGACATCTCAGTCCTTCATTTATTTTATCCCTACTGTACAGATTCCATGCTGTACAATATAACTCGGATAAAATAATATCAAACAACAGTAGTAGAAATTTCGGATATTACAAGTTTTACGTACTATTCCGTCATTTTCTATACCAACTACATAATAGTAGTTTTATATAATTACATAAATTGTGCGGTTGGGTTGCATGCGTTAATCCAACCAAGTTTATTTTCCTAACTACTCGGTTGTGATCAATAGAAGAAAAAATATTTTTTAAATCAGACTTTTTAGATCGGTTGTAGCGGACCCGATCTAAAAAGTGACGTGACCATTTTCTAAATCAGTTCTATAATAATTGATTTAGAAAGTGCGTTTTCAAGATCGATTCTAAAATAACCAATCTAGAAAGTTATTTTTAAATCGGTTGTAAGAAACTGATCTAGAAAGGTAGTTTTTTAAATCGTTTACTTTGGAACAGATATAGAAAAAATATATTTACATTAATATAGATGTATATTATTTAAACAAATGACTATAGCCTAACGTTTGGGACTTGACTCTTCAACCACAAAGTTGAGGGTTTAAATCTTTACGATGGTAAAGTATAATATATTTACATTTTAGGTCTGAACAGTTGGACGGGTCCCTGTTGGGCCCAGGCTATAGGTGAAAGGGGTATGTTATACAGACTACGAAACCCCCTACCAAAACTCTCTCTCTAGCTTGTACCAAAACTAGCACAGTATCCAAAAAGGACTACGTATCCTCAAGTGGGTCCACTCCACACGGGATCTAAAATCACAGCACAGTATTCCAGCAAAATTACGGGTTTTCCACAGCAAAATCACGGGTTTTCTGTAGAAATTTTATATAAACTTACATTTCTCAAACACATTTCAACACACATTTCACAAACAAACTACGCAGATATACTTCGACAAACATATTTCGCAAACACTACAAGCGGATATTTTTTGTTTCGAAATATAGCAGATGCATCACCATTTTACACGGAAGAGGTACTAAATTTTACACTATTACACATATTACTTTCAATATTACATGCAAAAATATTTACAATATATATATATATATATATATATATATATTTAATTTCAAAGACAAAAAAAAGTTGAAAAAAAAGTTGTAACAAAAAAGTATTTTTTTTTTAAAAAAAGTTGTAACAAAAAGTTATTTTAAAAAAAGTTGTAACAAATAAAAATATTTTTTTGTTTGGTTCGATTAATTTTTTGTTATATTTAGTACGGGTGGTCACGGTTTGGTTCGATTAATTTTTTGTAAAAGTTGTAATGTATTTTCAGGTGTTCAGTTCTCCCGAACAACTAACTGATTGGGTGCAAAATATAGCTCGAGGGATCGGTTTTGTTATTGTTAAAAGAAGAACCAAATCAGAGAAGGGGTATTTGTACGAAATCAATTATGGGTGTTCAGAAGGTAGGAAGTATGAACGTGAAGGTTTAGAAGATGAAATTCAACGGCAAACCAGTACCTCTAAAACCGATTATCCATTCAAATTAGTGGCAAAATATTCTAAAACACAATTTTTTTGGAGGTTGAGGATGAAGTGTGATAGGCATAATCATGATTTTGCAGAGTCGTTGCATGGTTTCCCATATGCAATGCGATTAAAGGATGATGAGTTCAGTTTGGTGCAACAATTGACATAGTATCACGTACCACCACGTCATATACTTTCGTCAATAAAGGAGCGTAATTCGGATAACGTGTCTAGCGTTAGAACTATATATAGCGCACGAAATAAGATCCTTGGAGCCATAATAGGTGATAGAACTCCAATCCAAGTCCTTTCGTCACATTTGATGCGTTTACGTTATACATATTACCCGAGGGTAAATGAGGTCACTGATGAGCTTGAGGAACTAGTTTTTGTTCACCCCACGTCATATGCGTTATGGTGTACATTCCCAGAAATCATGCTAATGGACTCCACATACAACACCACGTTGTTTAAATTGCCGTTTTTTGAAATTATTGGAGTTACTTCAACAAACAAAACATTTTCAATAGCGTTTTGCTTTTTAGACAAAGAAAAAGGACCTAATTTTCAATGGTATTGCAATGCGTGAAGGAGGTGATAGACGAAGAATATTACCCGCGTGTTATCATCATTGACAGAGATTTAGCGTTGGTTGGGGCATGCAGAGAAGAATTCCCGAATGTTAACAAATTACTTTGTCGATGGCATATTTCACAAAATGTGCTTCAGTATTGCAGAAATAGATGCAGTACGCTAAAGGAGTATGAGTCCATTAAAGGAACATGGGATTGGATGGTTAAAGCTCCGACACGCGCCATATTCACGCATTATTATGAACACCTACAACAGTTATTGGTCGAACATGCAGGTACTTACTTATTAATTCTTTGTTTTTATTATTTAATAAATAAGTACCTGAATGACTTTTTATTAATTCATTGTTTTTTCAGATATTTCTTCGTATCTGAATAACTGGCTGCAAGGTTATTCAGACATGTTTCTCTCGTTTATTACCGATCAATATCGCAACTACGGCGAGTCAACAACATGCAGAGTTGAGAGTTAACACGCGTTGTTGAAATTATACTTGGGCACCACACAGTCCAACTTAGACACGTTGTTGAGTTCGATCGATAAGATTATCATTGCGCAAGAAACTGCGATAAAAGAAACTTTTAATAGAAGCAAAAACGAGAAAATGTATAAATGTAATATACCACTATTTGCAGAATTGTGGTATAAAGTTTCCAATTATGCTTTGGAACTTATTTTCGAAGAACTCCAACGATCGATCACCCCAGAAGAATGTGGTCATCAGTTGCGGTCAATTTATGGGCTACCATGCCTTCACGAACTGCTTTACTATCGAATTCATAGTAAGTATATTAAATTTATGACTATCAAGTTATTTTCCCCATTAATATCAGTAATTTATATGAGTCACTTTAAATGAATGTAGAAATGGCCATTCCACTGGAGAGAATTGATATTTTTTGGAGAACCCTAGCTGTTCCGTGGCCTAGTATCTGTACTCCTCCGCCTGAAGATGGTCCTTCTTGTGAAACTGACATACGACCATTCAAGAATGTTTTTGGCAAAATGTCGTTGTTTGTCAAGAAAAATATGTTAAAGAAGGTGAGAGGGATATACAATCCCGAATCTGTTGATATACGTGAACCTGCTGTTCACAAAAGTACTCGTGGACGTCCGAGCGCAAAGGACAAAAAGTCCCAGGCTATAAAAGTCCCAGACTTGAATAAAGAACTAACCGTAAATCACCGAAGAAGCACAAATTCAAGATCTACAAAAGTCCCGAACTTGAACAGAGAACCTGCAAGACATAGTTCATATATGGGTCCCAGAGTTGAACAAAGTAGAAGACATAAGTTATACGTTCGAGATGGAGTTAGCGAATATTTGATGGAGCAAATTCCACAGCTTTTCCATCGATACATCATAAGTATTTATAATGTGCTAGGTGATGAAAATCGTGGGTTTTGGTGCATTGCCGTAGGTATTAGTTACCAGGAAGATAGGTGGTCCGAAATTCGAGCTCTTTTAATCCAAGAGTTAGACACTCACATGGACTATTACACAAGAATGTGGTGGTATAATGGCGTTAACCAACTTCGGAGCTCGATAGAATGGTTACGTCCTGGATTTGCACCTAGGGCCTACTTGATGAGTATGCCAAACACGGGGTTGGTTATTGCTTCACTGATTACCCGGCCAGTTGTATCTATATCCTCACAACAAAGTTTTACGTGTTTTCCGCTTTTGTCCGGTCCAGACTTATCAGAAGAAAGTGGCCCCCTTGTGATTGCCCGTGTGGGGGACGACGACTGTGCTCACTACATTTATATGACGCTGGATGAAAATTCACCACTCCCCAATACTCACCCATAATGGGGGGCGTACAGACTTCCCAATGCATCCGCATGGGAAACTTTATATTCCAGTCGACAACGCATGTATACTGAAATTATGGAGAATATAAGAGCACAAACATAGTAAATGATTACTGACTTATGTTGTAAATATAAGAGCACAAACATAGTAAATGCACTATATTTGGTGTTGTTGTTTTTAAATAATGTATTAATGTTGTTGTTGTTGTTTAGTTGAATAATAACAGTTGTTGTAGTTGTTTAATGTGTTAATGTTTAACGTGTTATTGTTGTTGTTGTTTAATTAAATAGAAATACATTAGACGAATACAAAAAACATAACACAAAAAACATAACAAATAAACACTAAAAAAATATTACACAAAAAACACATAACAAATAAACATTAAAAAACATAACACACACAAAAAAGACAACAAAAGGACGAAAAAAACAAAAACAAACAAACAAAAGGACAAACCCTCCCTAGTAGGGAGGGTCTTCTTTGTAATATAGGGGGTCTTAATAACCCACCCCTAGGTGAAAACTAAGAATATCAATGCATGTGATGATGACTGCAAAATGCTAATTAGCATGAATCACTAAACCAGTACTAGCTAGTTGGCTCAATGGCAATGATTATTTCTCGCAATGACACCTTAAATATATTCGGCCCACAAAATTATAATGGGAAACGCTAATTACCGCTAACAAAATTATAATGGGAAATGCTAACAAAGCAATAAAACTTTACGCCGAATGTTATTTCTATCATAATTTTTGTATAAAGATAAATGAGATGAAATTTTAAAACCGTCATCATCTTTTTTCATGTATGGAAGTAAGTATGAGATAAGGATGGATTAAAATAATAAAATAAGCATGTCTTGTTACATGATTGATATTATAAAATCAATTTGTACATAGCCAATATAATCCATAATTAGTACTTCTCCGGCCCAAGTTACTTGGTACAAAACTTTTGGGCACGAGATTTAAGAAGTTTTTGTTTATTGTTTAAAGTGTGTTTGTAATTATATAATTAGGGGGTTATATTTATAATTAATGCTTTTTTACATAAATTTATATTAAAATATTTATATAAATAAATTGAATTTTTATTTTATTTTTGATTTTTTAAATTATTTTTTTTAATTTTTTTTGTTTCAGTAGAGTAATTTTTTTTGTTTTGGTTGCATTTCAGTAAAACGCATAAATTTAAAAAAGTAAAGCAAAGACAAAAACAGCCCCAATAGTGAATGTATTTCATTGAAATTTACCAGCCAAAAAACTGGTGGCAAGAAATAAAAGCCCCAAAGACAGCTGTCTTAACAAAATGAAATTCCAAGTTTCAAATTTGGGTCCTAAAATCAAACAAAATCTAATGAAACACTCTATCCTCCGTCCCATAATATTAATCCTGTTTGAAAATAAAATTTATCCCATAATACATGTTATTCTCTATTTTTCATGCAAATTCTTAAAAAAATTCTAAAAATACCCGTAATTTATTATGGACTCTCCAACTTCAACATACACAAATACATTAATTAATATAGTTGATTTATTAAATTAATATACTTAATAAGAACAAATATGGAATTAGCTAATTATCATTAAATTTTTTTAATATTTGTGTAAATTTGAAACAGGACTAGTATTAAGGGATGGAGAGAGTATAAATATGACCTCGGCCAAGTCACTACAACTTCCACTACAGAAAATCAGAAACACCACACATGATAAAAAAGATCTCACTATTTGAAAAAAGAAATCAAGTTGTCCAATATATTCTTCCGAGTCTTGCATTGATGGAAAAGCACCTCAAGGCAGAGATGTTGGAAGCTCAATTGAAGTTCGGCATCTCAAGGAACATGGTGTCAAGATTGCGGGCAGCTGAAAAATCACAAAAGGAAAAAGGAGAAGTCAACCATCTTGTTAGTGGTAAAAAGACTCGAAAACCCTCCGCGCCTGTTTACTAACAGCTTAATGAAGCTTATTGGTTTCTTATAGTTTTTCGGACAGTTGATAATGTGTTTACCAAGAGTTTAATCAATAAGATAGGAACTTAATGAGAAAGTGATCCCCATGCTCCTTATTCGATAAGCTATCATCTTAATGGAACAAATGACTACATTATCCTTCACACAAAATACACATTACTGCTTCCCCCGTCGATCAAACCCTACTGCTTTCACCATAAAAAAAAGCCCTACTGCTTTCCCTCATCGACTTCTCCTCTGTTTCCACATCGTGTTCGTCGTCGATTCTTCTCATCCCAGTGCTTCTCATCGCCGGTACTTCTCATCACCGCTGCTCTCGTCACGGTCTCAAACCTCTGCAGCTCTTCTCGTCCCTGCTCTTCCAATCAACGCCGCTCTTCTTTTCTCGTAGCAGGTGCTTCACCTCCAGGTTCGATTCTTGTTTAGAATGGTTTATTTATGTTTCATTTGTTTAAAATGGGGGATACATTGAAGTCGTCCACATCATAAATTAACCCATTTCCGAGCTGTAACAACTCAATATGTGTCCGCAGCATATTATGTTTCGATACACAAATTTGTAAAACAACTCTGATAAGAACATATTTTGGTCTCATGAGTCCGCCGTTTATAGTTACCACACCTTTTTAGCATCAATCTACAGTAGATAGAGATCTTCTTTGGCATTCACGAAAAAGTTTTGCAAAGTGGATTGGACCTGAAAGCAAAAAAGAAGACAAGAATTGCAAATTTAATTCAACGCTGTGCAAGTACCAAATTATTTTGGATTGCAAAAATTAATCAACACGATCTGCTCGTTTCCATTTGAGATGGTTAGCTGTCATAGATTGAAAAGCTTGTTTATCGTCGGTGCTCTTCTTTTCTAATCTTGTTTATCGGTGTCATAGATTGAACAACTTATTTTCTTTTCATTTGTTTAAAATGGATTTTGTGTAGTCTGATTTGATTTGGTTGTTTGAACATTATGGCAAGAAAAACTGTTAGATATCATAACTTTAATTTATGATCAAACATTGTGGCAAGCAAACCTGATCTGGTTGTAGCCAATTGCATGTGCCCAAGTTTAGGCAATGAGTTTGATGTTTGTGGAAGTCATCAGAATACAACAACAACAACAACATCTAAGCCTTAGTCCCAAAATAATTTGGGGTCGGCTAACATGAATAAAACTTTTAAACCGTCAATAATCGTTACATAAATAACATAAAAGGAAAAAAGAGGGAAAAAGTAGAGAAAAAAGCAAATAAAAAAAGAGAATGAATGAAAAAAAAAAGAAAAAAAAAGAAAAAAAGATAACATGAAATAAAAGAAAATAGGAATTAAAAAAAAAAGAATCAGACTGCATCCACCATCCGTATTCTTTCCCGCCACATTTGCCTCTCCATCGCCATACTTTCTCCAATTCCAAGAAACCGCATATCATTTTCAATCATCTTTATCCAAGTTTTCTTGGGTCTTCCTCTACCTTTCACAACATTACTTGCTCCCCAACTTTCTAGCCTCCTCACTGGGGCATCAATAGGTCTTCTTCTCACATGACCAAACCATCGTAATCGATTCTCCATCATCTTGTCTTCTATAGACGCAACTCTTACCTTCTCTCTGATCACCTCATTTCTGAGCCGATCCTTTTTTGTATGACCACACATCCATCGTAGCATACGCATCTGTGCCACATTCATCTTTTGAACGTGACAATCGCTTCTGACCCAACACTCGGTGCCATATAACAGCGCAGGCCTAATTGCCGTGCGTTAAAATTTACCCTTTAATCTATGAGGCATGCCAGGATCACATAAAACCCCTGTGGCACTCTTCCACTTCAACCACACTGCCTTTATTCTGTGAGCCACATCGCCATCTAGCTCTCCATCCTTTTGGATAATAGATCCAAGATACCAAAAGAAAGTGGATCCATGAACAACTTTCCCATCAAATGTGATCATCCCCGCCCCTCTATCACTGTTTTCGCTAAACCTACACTCCATATATTGAGTCTTACTTCTGCTCAGCCTAAAGCCTCGAGCTTCCAAAGTATCCCTCTAAAGTTCCAATTTATGTTGCACTCCAACCTTCGTTTCATCAATCAACACAATATCATCTGTGAACATCATACACCACGGAACGTCATTTTGAATTTCTCTTGTCAATTCGTCCATGACTATGGCAAAGAGAAAAGGACTAAGAGCAGATCCTTGATGCACCCCAATCGTAATAGGGAATTCTTCTGTCCTCCCAACATTAGTACGCACACTTGTACTAGCTCCCTCATACATGTCCTTTATAATGTCAATATATTTCCGCGATACACCCTTCTTTGCTAAGGCCCACCAAAGTACTTCTCTTGGTACTTTATCATATGCCTTCTCTAAATCAATAAAAACCATATGCAGATCTTTCTTTTTATCTCGATAATGTTCCATCAACTGCCGGATAAGATAAATTGCTTCCATGGTCGATCTTCCAGGCATAAATCCAAACTGATTTTCTGTTATCTTTACATATTTTCAGTCATCAGAATGTGTAGAAAAATTCATGTTTGAATGGAAAACTTTTCTGACACAAGTTATAATTTTTTAAATTTTTTGGATGTGTTGAATTGATATTTTATTGGGTTTGATTAATTTACTTATGTTTTTTACATATAAAAGGAACAAATGGCCCAAAATCAATAAATACGAAAACTTAGGGCCATACGGAAGGATTTAAATATTGATAAATGCTCCTCAGAAAGGAAATCCTCGAGCTACCAAAAACCCGACAAAACGAAAAATTGATCGAGGAATGGAAATTTAGTTTCATCATTTTTTACGGGGCGATAAGCAGGCAGAAAGGGGAGGTTCAAAAAGCTTTAGCCTAAACATTTCTTGAAAGTTGTATACATGAAGTAAGCATGAACGGAAAGGAAGGTGGTAGTCTAAAACCACAATCATGGAAGAATGTTGCTAATATTCGCAAAGCCACTCATAACTTCATTGTTGATCATAAGCAAATACGGAATCATTGGGATTATTTGAAGGGGAAGTACGGGGCATGACTAAGTTGAAAAATAAAACAGGAAATTTCTATGATTCTTCAACAAACACCTTTAACATGACTCCCGAAGAATGGGCATTGGAGATAGAGGTCCTTTTCTTACCTTAATTTTTACAATCCTATGTTCTTTATATAGTTACTTCTAAATATATTATTCTTTAATGAAGGGTAAGAGATATGTTGAATGCTTGAGGACTACTTATCTTCCATTTCCAGAGTTGTGTGCACAACTCTTTGAGGGATATGTTGGCACGGGCATCTCGAGTTATGGATCATCATCAAAAGACCCTGAGCCAACCATGGAGCCCTTTCTTGTTGTTAACACCGACAAAGTGGAAACTTCAAGTTCAAAGTCACCTACGTCATCTAGACCTTGTGCATCTAGTAGTGGAGTGAAACGAAATAAGAGAAAGGATACCCAACAGTCAGATGTAGATGAGGAAATTATAAAGTTCCTTAAAAGTGTTAGCATGACCACTGCCACCCCCAGCAACACCCATACGAAAAATATTTTGAGAAATTAATGATGCTTGACTTACCAAGAAATGATCCGTTAGTACGTATTGGGATGGCTGTTATTAATAACAAGGAAGATAGGGAAGGTTAGATGGATATACCCCTTGACATTGCGGCTGAGTGGATTAGGACAGTGGGTGAACAACATGGGTTCAAATGAAGTGAATTGGGGATTTTCAGCCCTTTACACATGAGTTTTGATGTTTAATGTGTTATTTTGATACATGTATTGGGATGTTATTTAGATTTTTGATGATGTTTGATGTTGTTTTCATAATACTTGAATGATGTTTGATGGTTCTTTTGATGTTTGATGGTTCTTTATGATTAATATGTGATATTTTGATCTTTACTGTCGTGTTGTTATTTTGAAACATATATTGGAATGTTATTTTGATCTAATGTTGTTTTTTAACTTGAACTATTGTATTTTTGATAGAAATGTTGACCCACGCTCAAAAAATTTTGGTGGTAATTATACTACTTTGGTATATGAGGCGAAAAAGAAAGTATTTAAGAAGAATAGAAAGGATTCGTGACAATACCTCGACGATGAGTGGATATGCATATACACAAGAATTATTAAATGGATCTAGCAATCAATGTCAAGAATTGATGCATCTTTCTCGTGATGCATATATTCAATTATGTAATTATTCCAGACAACGAAATTGGGTGAAAGATGGTAGATAAGTAATCGTTGAGGAGAAGATGGCTATGTTTTTTACAATGATCTATAGAGTGATTAAATGAAGATTCCAACATTCTATACGAACCATTCATAAATGCTTTCATGAAGTGCTTAGAGGAATGATGAATTTTGCAAGAGAAATCACAGTGCCAACAATACCGGATTCAACCTCAAATATGTCAAGTCAACAAAGACGTTTGAGAGCTATATTTCCGATATGTTTCATTTTGAAAACTTCCTACTACATCTTTATATAGTGTTATAATATTTTTTTCTCATGTAATGAAGGGTGCAATTGGTGCATTGGATGGGACTCTTGTACATGCAGTCATATTGGCTAGTCATAAAACTGCTTATAGAGGAAGAGGAGGTGGTCAATGCTATCAAAATATTTTAGGAATTTGTGACTTCAATATGATATTCATATTTATTATTTGGGCCAGATGGGAAGGCATAGCACATGATTCCATAGTGTTAAAGGAGGTTGCTTTTAACCCGAGATCCGGCTTTCCATTTCCACTACAAAGTATGCATCAATTTATTTATGATTTGTACATTTTTTCTTACAATGTTTTTTCCAAATTTTTTGAAATATTACAGATAAATATTATCTCGTCGATGCCGCATATGTTAACACTTGTGGGTTTTTGGCTCCATATCGTAACAGAAGGTATTGGTTAGCAGATTTTCAACACCGACGTGCTTTGACTAGAGAAGAAAATTCAATCATGTGCATGCACAACTTAAGAATGTTATTGAACATTCCTACGGTATTATGAAAGTAAGATTCCGAATCCAAAAACAAATGGCTCCTTTTTCCTTTACAATACAAATAAATGTGGTGATTGCTTGTTGTGCGACACATAATTTTATAAGAAAATCTAATATTGAAGATGAACTATTTATGGAGGCAAGCGAGAACACTATCTATAACAAAGATGAAGACCCCGAAGGGAGTGGAGACGAGACACTAGATGGATCAAATTGGAATGCTGCTAAAACACAGCACATGATTAATGTAATATCCGCAATTTTGATTTCTGATAATTTTCTTTTTTCGGTGGAAGTCCATCTTAACGACTCTATTGTGACAGTTTCGTCATTCCGAAAATTATTAATTCTACACTTTTTGTCATCCGAATTCGTTTCAGTGTCGTTTTGTTGAGTTTCGTGTTCTTAAGAGACTTTTCCGCACTTGAGTTTGGTTCTTGCGAATCTCATCCGAAACTATTATTTCGTGTTTACGTAAGTCCATATAACGTTGTTAGACGTGTTGTGAACTTTTATTGGTGTTTGATCAAGTATCGTGTTGGGTCATTCCATAATATTCCAAAGTTTTGGGTTTCCATTGCGTTCATTCTCTTTTCGGATCATTTGATGTTACCGTTGTGTTGGGACTGACTTTGTTTGATATGAAGTCACCATACTAGGGATTGTGATAGTTCATTCAGGCATTTAAATGGTTGGGATTATGCGTCGATCGATTATATCATGTTTGGGGGTCGTTTTTCATCAATTTTGGGTTCAAACAGGGTGTGCCGCGGCACAGGGGACTGTGCGCCGCGGCACGGCCTTAGCAGATTGTTGCCTGGGCCGGTTGTACTGTGTGCCGCGGCACACAACAGTCCGGGCCGCAGCCCCAGCCAAAATCCTGCTACCTCATTTCAGTCGCGGGCGGCACACTCAGCCTGTGCCGCGGCACGCGGGTCAGTCAGCGTTATATCTCAGCGGGTTTTGGGAGAGGATTTCATTTCCTCTCTTCTCTTCTTCTTCCCCACAATTTAGGCGATTTAGGGGCGATTTTTGGGCGATTTGAGCACCTTCAATATTGGAGAGATCATCCACCTTCAATTTTTGGTGTGGATTAACAACATCATTCCGAGGTATTTTCTTGATTCTCTAGAGTTGACCTTTTTGGGAGTCTTGTCCTTGATTTCGTTTTCCATACGATCTGATGAATCAATTGGTGTTATATGTTGTTATTTAACATGTTTTATGGATTGTATATCCATATCTTCGGTTCATTTCAACCCGAAGGGCGATTTCGGTATTCTTGAGGTGTAGTGAATGTAACGCCCCGATTTCGCAAATACATTTATTGTGAATTATAGAAAACATGTTCAATTTTATTAAATTAATGCCCAAATAATTTATTGTTTAATTCATTTTATTTCATGATCATGCAAATTCATTTGTCATTATAATTCATGTCCAGTCATGTGATTCATGTCGTGTCATTTCTTATTCTATTTTATCGTGTTTCATGTCGTTATTTCTAGGCCCGAGTCAAATTTTAAGCGATAATAATCGTTATCCATAATATTTCACAATGCCATTTTAATTAATTTATATCCATTCACTTTGGGCCGGACTAATTCCCAAGCCCAACTCCCATAATTAATTAAGAGCCCAATTATCATTTTCCAGCCCAAATTATGTCTCTCCCCCACACGATGGAAGGAGGTTTTGCACTTCCCACTATCAAACACCTTAGTGGATTAGTGGGTACCATGGGGAGGAGGTTGGCAGAAGTGGAGTTGAGGGAAGTATTTCAAGAAGCAGTTATACATCTGTGGGCAGTTAATAAAATTCAGTATAAAAACTAAAACCACCATATGCAGACATTTCTCACGAAACACCATAATCACACACACACACACCAGCAAATCCTACACACTTCCAACATCTCAGAAAAATCATCAGTAATCCTTACGCACAGGAAACAAATAGCAGAAACGCAGCCTTGCTTCTGAAAGGTAAGAAATATTTCGCTATTCTGCACTTCAACCCAATCCCAATCCGAGTTATGTGAAAAATCCATCAACTCAATTCATCAGCAATTCCCCCGAACCTACATCCCAAACTCAGAAATCGAAATCATAAACACCATAACATCTCTGCCGTCTCCGGTCAGAGCACCCAGAGCCACCACACCTGTTCAATCGGACTAAACCAGTCATATCACCCCATAACCAACATTCTTCCTCGGCCAAATCCGAGCCGAGCCTGAAATCAATAATCAAATCCATCAACCAAATTTCAGGAACTCAAAACACTTTCAATTCTTCAGCCAATTGAGAACAAAAACCAAACGTACCTGACCGAAATCATACTTTAGCCGCGAGCTATCCGCTAGAAATCACCGCTGCTACATCATCGCCGGACCTGCACCTCCAGACCTTGCACTGCCGAACCATATCATACCCTTCATTTTTTGAGTTTACAGGGTGTGTTTCTTCTCCTTCGATTCGTGAGTGGGTGTGTCTGCTTCATTTTTCGGCCTATTATGTACAGTAGAGAGAGAGAAAGAGAGAGAGAGAGAGACCGACGAGAGAGAGTGAGAAATTGGGAGGAAAAAGGATAAGGGTTTCTGCCGACTTGCTCCTTGAAAATGGGTTTTATACCCCAACTTTCCTGTCATTTCAATTTTAATCCCAGTTACTTTTGATTCTTGCAAATTAACCCAAATCAACTCTTCAATTTATTCAATTTCAGTTCTCAAATATTTCGTTCTTTCAATTTTACTCCAATTCAGCCTTTGGTTCATTAATTCCAGCCCTATTTTTTGGCACAAGCCATTAAATACGTAGATTTCTCAAATAATATTCAATTTAAGTTATGTCTTGTAGATTATTTTCAATTATAGTATTATATTAATAATAAACTATCATTATTTGTAGATAATAACAAGAACTTACGGGCCTAGAATTGTCGAGTCAAGCATTTCATCACATTCAAGTTCAGAACTGCAATTTTATCCAGGTGTGGGATTTATTACGCTTTTGTTTATTTTAATTTCTTTATATATTGTCTCGTATGTGCACGTGAAATCAGTCAGAAGCACTTAAATGTGCAACCAGTCAGAAGCACTTAAATGTGCAAATCAGTCAGAAGCACTTAAATGTGCAAATCAGTCAGAAGCACTTAATTGTGCATAAAGCCTTCGGGCTAGCCGACGGACTTCAGAATTTATCAGTCATGTTGTTTATACTTGCTAATATATTTAGTAATTAACGTAGACATATTACGTACTCTCCACACTGAGCGAATTGGAAGCTCACCCCACTATTTAACCCCTTTCAGGTTGAGGAGCTCGATGTGGCAGGCGATTGAGAGTGGGATGATCAAGCCTATGATTAGATGTTTATTTATTTAATGTTATTTCTCTCAAACTATGTTTATGAATAAGTGTTCAATTTGTTTTATTTTTACGTCAAGGTATATTTTGTTTTAACAATGATTCGAGAAAATTACTTGAAATTATTAAGTTTGTCTTTTGAGATGTATTTTCGCTGCAGTATTTTTATTTATTCTTCTTAAAATTTGAAGAATCGTATTTAGAAAAGTGGTCGTTACATAAGTGGTATCGAAGCAGGTCTATGGTTCTGTAGACTCGTTAAAATGGTTTCTTTTTCTAAACTAAAATTTCATTTTCGCAAGTAGTCAATATTTTTAGCAATTGTGATCATCCACCTCTGCCGCTCCACGTCGACTCCAAGGTACATTAAGTTATTATTATTCATTATGTGATAAATGCAGTTTACCAGATCAACCATGATTTATGCAGTATAGATGCATCTTCAGTCTACTTTGTACATAAGAATTTTCTGATAAAGTATTTGGGCATGAAATTGTTTTCTAATAAATTCATAAGTATATGTGTGACATGCGAAAGTCATCATTGATAGAAATCTATGGTGCTCAACCTATAGATGCAGTGTAACGCTCCATTTTATTTCTCACTCTCGTTGGGTAAGTACTGAAGGATCGTTGCGTGTGGTATGCCTTAGGATAATGGCAACTCGTGGATGTGGACGCCCAGCTAGCCGAGGTGCAGATAATCTCGGTGGTCAGAATGCCAACCTCGGTAGTGGTGACGAAGGTCAGGATAACCACAACAATAACGTGCCAGCTCCTACTCAGGCACAAGTTGTGCAACAGTTCCGACGTTTCACCCCACCCACATTCAACGGTCGAGAAGGACCAGCTTTCATTGATGAATGGTTCATGTCGCTCGAGCGCACCTTTGAGCTCATTGGGTGCAACGATGCACAAAGAATTATTTGTGGTCAATATCAAATGGTGGAGGATGCTGGACGCTGGTGGATAAGCTATTGGCGTTTGAGGCCGGCGGCCGAGCATGCTGCATTAACATGGGATCGGTTCAAGGAGATAGTGATGGAACAGTACTACCCACAGCACTACCGAGAGAAGATGGAGAGAGAGTTTTGGAATCTTGAACAAGGAGGAATGACGGTTGAAGAATATGAGAGAAAATTTAATCAAATCAGCTTCTTTGTGGAGCACATGGTGGATATAGATCGAAAAAGGGCCCTTAAGTTCCGGAGTGGTTTACGCCCGAGTATTCGTCACATCGTGGCTGGTCATGGGGTGCTACCCTATACCAAGACGGTTTTTCAAGCCCAAGAGGTTGAGGCTAGCCATAATCTGGATCAACAACAGTCTACGAAGCCTAGTACCGGTAAGAGGCATTGGAATGGAAACCAAAATAAGGTCGTGGTTTCTAATAAGCAAGCAAAGGTTGATCAAAGGTCGGGACCTAAGCCTCAAACCAGTAAGCCAGAGTGCTCGAAGTGTGGTAAGAATCATGGAGGGGAGTGCCTGTATGGTAAAGGTGTCTGCTACAGATGCAAGGATCCAGGGCATTCAGCTTCGAACTGTCATCTCCAAAGGGCCAAAGGTAAAGGTTCTGGAGGAAAAGCTCGCATCTATACTTTGACCCAAAAGGACGCAGCTGAGAATCCCGGCACGGTGTCAGGTATGCTTATGATCTCTAATGTGCCTGCTTTTGCTTTATTTGACACTGGTGCCACACATACTTTTATGTCTGCAAAGTTTTATCATGCTATTGGTCATAGAAGCATTAGAACTGTTGAGTCTCTTGAGGTTAGCTTACCATCAGGAAGTACGATCCTCACTAATAGAATGATTGACGAGAATATTGAGATAGGAGGAAGAGAATTTGACGCTAGCTTGTATTTGATTAACTCGATGGATTTTGATGTGATCTTTGGTATGGACTGGCTCAATAGACATGATGCTGATATAAGTTGCCGTGAGAAGAAGGTAACATTGAGGTGTTCCGAAGGCGAGTCGATCAGCTTTTATGGTACTAAGAGTAGGACAGTACCAAGAGTACTCACAGCCATGAAAGCACTGAGAGGTCTAAGGAAGGAGAAATGTCACGGTTACTTGGTGAGTTTGGTCGACACTCGTACTAATGAGGTGTCCCCTATAGACGTACCTATAGTACGAGAGTTTTTAGATGTGTTTCCAGAAGATTTGCCGGGAGTCCCACCTGACCGACAAGTGGAGTTTAGCATTGATTTGGTCCCTGGGGCGGCCCCTACATCCAAAGCGCCATATAGAATGGCTCCGAAGGAACTTCAAGAATTGAAGGTCCAGATTCAAGAGCTACTGAAGCTCGGATTTGTTCGTCCTAACGTGTCACCCTGGGGTGCACCAGTACTGTTTGTAAGAAAGAAAGATTGGGTCACTTCGGATGTGTATAGATTACAGAGAGCTGAATCGACTCACGGTGAAGAACAAGTACCCACTACCGAGAATCGAGGATCTATTCGATCAGTTGAGGGGAGACGGAACCTTTTCGAAGATTTATTTGCGGTCGGGGTACCACCAACTGAAGATTAGGGACTGTGACATTCCCAAGACGGATTTCAGAACCCGTTATGGACATTTTGAATTTGTAGTGATGCCTTTTGGTCTGAGTAATGCACCGGCAGTCTTTATGGATTTTATGAACAGGGTGTTCCAACCTTACTTGGATAAGTTCCTGATCGTCTTTATAGATGACATCTTGGTGTATTCTAAGGATAAGGAACAACACCAAGAACATTTGAGGATTACATTGGAGACACTTCGCAAGGAGAAATTGTATGCTAAATTCAAGAAATGTGAGTTTTGGTTAAACAGAGTTGGATTCCTTGGACATGTGGTGACTTCAAAAGGAATTGAGGTTGATCCCGATAAAGTTCTAGCAGTGAGTAGTTGGGGAATACCCAAGAATGTGAGCGAAGTCCGAAGCTTTCTGGGCCTAGCTGGCTATTATAGGAGATTTATCGAAGGATTTTCGAAAATCGCCACTCCTATGACCCAGTTAACAAGGAAAGGCATGAGGTTTGAATGGAATGACAAGTGCGAGGAAAGTTTTCAAGAGTTGAAAAGGAGACTAACCTCGGCACTAGTATTAACGATTCCTGATCCAACGGAAGACTTTGTTATTTATAGTGATGCCTCAAAGCAGGGGTTGGGTTGTGTCCTGATGCAACATGGTAAAGTAGTAGCCTATGCATCGAGACAGCTTAAACCACATGAGTTGAACTATCCAACGCATGATCTGGAGTTGGCTGCTGTAATACATGCGCTGAAGATTTGGCGTCACTATCTCTACGGAGGGAAGTGTGAGATATACACGGACCATAAAAGTTTGAAGTATCTTTTCACACAGAAGGATCTTAACATGAGACAAAGGCGATGGTTATAATTGGTGAAGGACTATGATTGTACTATCCATTACCATCCGGGTAAGGCTAATGTGGTAGCTGATTCCTTGAGTCGGAAGACTAAAGGCGAGTTAGCTTGCTTGACCGATCATGAGAGTTTGATAAAAGAGTTCTCCCAGTTGAGGATTGAGGTAGTTGAGTCTTCAAAACATTCGAAAGCAATCCTATCATCTTTGGTCTTGCAACCAAACTTGAGGGATAAGATTAAGGAGGCTCAACCACGTGATAAGTTCTTGTGCAAGATGAATGATCGAGCAGAAGCTGGGAGTATTGAGAAGTTTGTCGTTGCCGCAGACGACATTTTGACTTATGATGGGAGGTTATGTGTTCCTAAGGATTCATCCCTTAGGAAGCATATTCTTGAAGAAGCTCACGATGCACCATACTCCGCTCACCCGGGAGGTACAAAGATGTACCACGACCTAAAGAAGTTCTTTTGGTGGAGAGGAATGAAACGGGACATTGGTATAGTTGTGGAAAGATGTATGATATGTCAGCAGGTGAAGGCAGAACACCAACGGCCAGGAGGTTTACTTCAACCGTTAGAAATCCCAGAATGGAAATGGGAGCATATCACAATGGATTTCGTGGTTGGTCTGCCACGAACAGTGAGGAAGAACGATGTTATCTGTGTGATAGTAGATCGTTTGACGAAGTCATCTCATTTTCTACCTGTGAGGATGACTTACAGTATGGAACAATATGCGAGGATTTATATTCGGGAGATTGTGAGGTTACATGGCGTTCCAGTGTCGATCGTCTCAGATAGAGATCCACGATTTACTTCGAAATTTTGGAAAAGCCTGAAAAGTGCATTGGGCACTAAATTGAATTTCAGTACTGCATATCATCCGCAAACCGATGGTCAATCTGAACGGACTATCAAGACACTTGAAGATTTGTTGAGGGCGTGTGTTCTTGATACTGGTGAGAATTGGGAGAATATGTTGACGTTAGTAGAGTTTGCTTATAACAATAGTTACCAAGCTACTATACAAATGTCCTCGTATGAGGCTCTGTATGGAAGGAAATGTCGATCGCCCCTTTATTGGAGTGAGGTTGGAGAAGGAAAAATTTTGGGTCCAGAATTGATCGGGCAGACTGTAGAGAAGATAGCCGAAATTAGAAGTAGAATTAAGACTGCCCAGGATCAGCAGAAGTCTTATGTGGATAAATGGAGGAAAGATATCCAATTTGAGATTGGAGAGAAGGTGTTCCTGAAAGTAGCGCCGATGAAAGAAGTAATACGATTCGGTAAAAAGAGAAGCTACAGCCTCGTTATATCGGACCTTTTGAGATTTTGGGTCGTGTTGGTGACCTTGCTTATAGTTTGGCACTGCCGTCGGAGTTATCAGGAGTGCACAATGTCTTTCACGTCTTCATGCTAAGAAAATACATACATGATCCTGATCACATATGCAATTTCAAAGAATTACACGTAGCCAAGAACCTGACTTATGAGGAGGTACCTATAGCTATTTTGGAGCGTAAGGTACACCAGTTACGAAATAAAGAGGTTAAATTGGTGAAAGTTCAATGGAGTCGTCATGGACCAAATGAGGCAACTTGGGAACGTGAAGAAGAGATCCGCTTTAAGTATTCAACATTCATTTTTCAAGGTATGTAACATAATTTTCGAGGACGAAAATTTGTTAAAGGGGGGTAGGTTGTAACACCCCGATTTCGCAAATACATTTATTGTGAATTATAGAAATCATGTTCAATTTTATTAAATTAATGCCCGAATAATTTATTGTTTAATTCATTTTATTTCATGATCATGCAAATTCATTTGTCATTATAATTCATGTCCAGTCATGTGATTCATGTCGTGTCATTTCTTATTCTATTTTATCGTGTTTCATGTCGTTATTTCTAGGCCCGAGTCAAATTTTAAGCGATAATAATCGTTATCCATAAAATTTCACAATTCCATTTTAATTAATTTATATCCATTCACTTTGGGTCGGACTAATTCCCAAGACCAACTCCCACAATTAATTAAGAGCCCAATTATCATTTTCCAGCCCAAATTATGTCTCTCCCCCACACGATGGAAGGAGGTTTTGCACTTCCCACTATCAACCACCTTAGTGGATTAGTGGACACCATGGGGAGGAGGCTGGCAGAAGTGGAGTTGAGGGAAGTATTTCAAGAAGCAGTTATACATCTGTGGGCAGTTAATAAAATTCAGTATAAAAACTAAAACCACCATATGCAGACATTTCTCACGAAACACCATAATCACACACACACACACACCAGCAAATCCTACACACTTCCAACATCTCAGAAAAATCATCAGTAATCCTTACGCACAGGAAACAAATAGCAGAAACGCAGCCTTGCTTCTGAAAGGTAAGAAATATTTCGCTATTCTGCACTTCAACTCAATCCCAATCCGAGTTATGTGAAAAATCCATCAACTCAATTCATCAGCAATTCCCCCGAACCTACATCCCAAACTCAGAAATCGAAATCATAAACACCATAACATCTCTGCCGTCTCCGGTCAGAGCACCCAGATCCACCACACCTGTTCAATCGGACTGAACCAGTCATATCACCCCATAACCAACATTCTTCCTCGGCCAAATCCGAGCCGAGCCTGAAATCAATAATCAAATCCATCAACCAAATTTCAGGAACTCAAAACACTTTCAATTCTTCAGCCAATTGAGAATCAAAACCAAACGTACCTGACCGGAATCATACTTTTGCCGCGAGCTATCCGCTGGAAATCGCCGCTGCTACATCGTCGCCGGACCTACACCTCCAGACCTTGCACCGCCGAACCATATCATACCCTTCATTTTTTGAGTTTACAGTGTGTGTTTCTTCTCCTTCAATTCGTGAGTGCGTGTGTGTGCTTCATTTTTTCGGCCGATTATGTACAGTAGAGAGAGAGAATGAGAGAGAGAGAGACCGACGAGAGAGAGTGAGAAATCGGGAGGAAAAAGGATAAGGGTTTCTGCCGACTTGCTCCTTGAAAATGGGTTTTATATCCCAACTTTCCAGTCATTTCAATTTTAATCCCAGTTACTTTTGATTCTGGCAAATTAACCCAAATCAACTCTTCAATTTATTCAATTGCAGTTCTCAGATATTTCGTTCTTTCACTTTTACTCCAATTCAGCCTTTGGTTCATTAATTCCAGCCCTATTTTTTGGCACAAGCCATTAAATACGTAGATTTCTCAAATAATATTCAATTTAAGTTATGTCTTGTAGATTATTTTCAATTATAGTATTATATTAATAATAAACTATCATTATTTGTAGATAATAACAAGAACTTACGGGCCTAGAATTATCGAGTCAAGCATTTCATCACATTCAAGTTCAGAATTGCAATTTTATCCAGGTGTGGGGATTTATTACGCTTTTGTTTATTTTAATAGCTTTATATATTGTCTCGTATGTGCACGTGAAATCAGTCAGAAGCACTTAAATGTGCAATCAGTCAGAAGCACTTAAATGTGCAAATCATTCAGAAGCACTTAAATGTGCAAATCAGTCAGAAGCACTTAATTGTGCATAAAGCCTTCGGGCTAGCCGACAGGCTTCAGAATTTATCAGTCATGTTGTTTATACTTGCTTATATATTTAGTAATTAACGTAGACATATTGCGTACTCTCCACACTGAGCGAGTTGGAAGCTCACCCCACTATTTAACCCCTTTCAGGTTGAGGAGCTCGATGTGGCAGGCGATTGAGAGTGGGATGATCAAGCCTATGATTAGATGTTTATTTATTTAATGTTATTTCTCTCAAACTATGTTTATGAACAAGTGTTCAATTTGTTTTATTTTTACGTCAAAGTATGTTTTGTTTTAACAATGATTCGAGAAGATTACTTGAAATTATTAAGTTTGTCTTTTGAGATGTATTTCCGCTGCAGTATTTTTATTTATTCTTCTTAAAATTTAAAGAATCATATTTAGAAAAGTGGTCGCTACAGTGAACATTTGATGTTCGATCAAATGTTCGAATGAGTTTTCCTTCGATAGTTGTTGTGATCTCCGTTGTTTTGGTCTTGATCCTCGTCGTAATCATGTTTTTGTTGTCTCAACCGGAGGATTATAGGTGCTCGAGGATTTCGAGTTGATCTCCATTTTGTGTTGATAATTCATGTCGTGTTATTCTCGTAGCGTTCGCGGATTATGTTCAGGAGTTCGGGGCTGCCCGACCGCATTACGTTCATCGTCTCGTTTCGATCGTGGTTTCGAGGCAAGTATTTTCTTATACGTTTTGTGTCCTGCAAATAGAATTTACATGTTGGATTTACGATGTTTGTTTTACCCTCGCAAATATGATTCGTGTGAATTAATTATGATTTAATTATTTTGAACGTTGGGGGCTTTAATGATATTCGTGCTGGTTTAATGTTGTGGAATCGTGTATTCCGCATTAATTGTGTTGTTGTGTTGTGATTGATTGTTCATGATGGAGGTATTGTGTTGAGTATAACAATTGCGTCGGGTAAGTGGCCATTTCTAGCAAGTATTCATAATGAACTTACATTCTTAGCATATTAGTATTGCATGAGTGATGGGTGTGTGTGTATGCTCACTACGGGTTAGATCCGACGGGGTCTCATTAGGGGTCCATAGAGATGTGGATCGAAGAGCTTGCTTTTAACCACTCCGGGTTAGATCCGACGGGGTCTTGGTAGGGGTCCACAGAGATGTGGATCGACGGTTAATTATGGTGCATTTTATAAATGTGTTTTGGATTATGGCGTTTCCGGAAACGAGTGTTTTTGAACGGTGGTTTCATAATTTTTGCATGCATTGACTAGATGTGTATGAGGTAAGTTGTTCATTGGCCTACTCGGCTAGGATGGCACTGGAATATTTGTCGTTTGTGTTTAGTCCTTTAGTCGTGGGTTTTGATGTTGGAAAACGGACCTTGCTATCATTCTCGTGTACTGTGAATTGATGAGAATTGGGTTTAGATCCCAACGGTTTTTTGTAAAGGTCGTTTTACGGAAAATGAGCCGAGACCCATTCGTCTTGAAATGGTTATTTTTCAACTAAGGACTTGAGGTCCAACAAGGTTTCTACTTTTAAAATCCCCGAGATGAGGAATTTATTTTCAAACACTCCAGTAATTGCTTTCTAATTAATAAAACTTCTCGGGAAGGCTTTTGTAGTTAATTATCGTACCCGATTCGGGATTTCCGTTTGTTTGTTACATTTCGTATGGTTATGTACTTGCACTAGCAAAATAGTGGAATTTTGCTAACCTCCGAGTAATCAGGGGGTGGATGTCTGTATTGCATTCAGGTTGGGAGCATAGCACAGGGTCGGCATGAATGATGATGAAAGATGAATGATACTAATCACATGAGGACCCATACGTTGTTGTGTTGGTTCAGTCGTATTTTATTTCCACTGCAGTATTCTTTCCCCGTTGTACGGAATTGTGTTGTATTTGACCCCTGCGTGGGCATGTATTGAGATTGAGTTGTATATATATTTATTGAAAGACCAAATCGGTCTACTGGGTCTTTCAGCCTTAAAGGCGTTGTTGAGATGTATGATTTTGTTACCAGCCTGGTAGATTCTTGAGGAAAGGTTCTATGGCGTGTAATATCCCTGAGCGGATTGGGGGTGTTACATAAATGGTATCGGAGCTTAGGTTGGGGAAACCTAGGCTGTCGGGTCAAGTGGTGTCTGTTGAGTTTTGCCTCGTCGGATTTTGTCTGACTGAGTCATGTCGCGGCGCGTCGTCTGAGTTGGTTGGTCGTGATTAGTATCGTGGGGCAATCATCACCTTCGTGCGACCCGTGGATGTAAGTCTCCCTGCTTTGTGTTGTGCCTCGTGTGACACGAGTTACTGGTATGATTATGTGTTAAGTGATGGAATCCTTATGTAGATTTTTGGTTCCGTGATATGTGTTTATTCGACTCTCATATTTTTTTTATATGAGGAGCGTTGTCGCTGTTTATGTTTTTCCGACTATTGTTTTTGTCCGCTGCTAATAATTTTCAAAATGGTTTGCTCATTTTGCGAGTATTTTTGGGAGCCTTTGTGCTTATTACGAAATGGTGGTGTATTTGTGTGTGCTTTGCTCACCTCGGGAGGGTCCGATGAGGCCTCGAGGGAATCCAATGGTGTAGCCCTGGATTCACAAGTTTGATTCTCTAGCCAGCTCGGGAGGGTCCTTAGAGGCCTCGAGTGGGACCAGTGGTATAGCCCCGGTCCTAGATATATTGTTATTGACTGTTTGTTTTCCATAAGATACATGTCTTGTGTTGAATTTGAACGACATAACACGTGTGCTATGTGATGTGTAAACGAATGTTGTTACATGTGAGTTTTTGGGCATTTTAGCCTAATGGATTTCTGAAAAAAAACTGAGTATCTTAGAAAATAAATTTCGAGACGTACTTTTAAATAAATTATATTTTCGAGGCGCCTACTAGCGCAAATATATGTTTCAAAATTCTTCTACCTTGAGGACTAAAATATTTTGAGATATTTTCAATGATTTAGAAATACATTTGCTCAGACCCGAGGGTCGAATATTCTGAAAGTTTTTCACTAAAGGAAAGGTGTCCTCATGTTTTTATCAAACGCAAGATGGTTTTTCACAGTCTCGATAACGAGGTTTGCACTGTTTTTTTAAAATATGATACTCAAAATTCAACTGGTGTTTCCAAATTGTTTTCAAAAAGGTGGTTTTCGTTTTTAAAACCTATCATTCCTGTTTGCGGTCCGGGAATGTATGTATGATGTTCGCATTGTCGTTAGAATGTTATCTCCCGAGTATGATCGAATTGGTGGCGTGAACGTTGAGTTATTGCCACGCAATTGTTGTGTTAGCCTTCCGTGAGAGGTGAGATATTGGTATTGAATGTTGCCGCTTTGGGGCGATTTGCGTGTTATCGCATCCGTGCGAGTTTGTTAGGAAAAACAAACACCCTGTATCGATTCATCCGGGATACCCGATCCCTGTATCGATTGTTATTTGTTATTGAAAAGGTTTTGACATATATGCCAAATACAGTAAAGGAAAACTGTATCGAGGATTCAAGGATTTATCATGTATCGAAGACCTGCCTCGAATCAGCATAAGTGAAGCTCACAAGATGCTTGAAGACTTGTAAAAAGATCAAGTATGGAAACTGTCTCGACATCCTAATACAGTCATTCTCCATACAGTTCACAAAAGGACAAGAAAGAACACAAGTCAAGTTCCGTTGAACAAAGAAGTATTTAAATACTCAAGGATAAAGTATTTAAATACCGATCTTCAGATCTTGTAATCCCGCGAAATCCGGATCATGTCATATTCCCGTTGAAGGAAAATCTTATTCAAATGGACATCTCAACGGATACTTTCTTCAGAGGCTATATATATATCCTTGAAGACATTGAAGATCAGTTACTCACGAAATCTCTGAAGTAACCCAACTCTAAAAGCTATCAAAGTTATCATCTGAGCAAACATATCTCCAGAGCAAACTGCAAGTTAAAACGAAAGAGATATACAGTGCTCAAACATCAAGAACAACTATCATCGATCTTGATATTCAAAGTCACTGTTCTTACCTGGTTACCTAACCTTTTACCTCTGTGTAAAAACCGAGCTCTGTGTGAACTCAACAAGTTATTCGACTGTGGGACGAATAAGGATGAAGCTTTGGAACCGTGTGTGAAGAAGCTAGTCAAGAAGGAAGCTTTAACCAATGCGGTGAACGGTTGAAAGCGGCGTCCTTTGTATCAATCAGGTGAACGATACAAGGATAGGTTTGTTTATAATTACGTAGTTGTGTACGCAGAATTATTTAATAAACTTTTACTCCCGTGTGGAGGACCAAATGGACGTAGAGGGGTTTACCTCGAACCACTTAAATTATCGTGTCATTTACCTTCACTTTACCGTTTGAAATAATCGTGATATATTAAGTATACACCAAGTACTGCTGTCGTATCCACGGCAATTAATCGTATCCAAGACTTCCGCTACGCACTCGATTTAGATTCCATACGCTTTGTTGTTTAAACTACTTTTCCAAACCGTATCCAAGATACTTAAGTGGCCAACAAGTGGTATCGGAGCGGTTGATTCTAAAAAGAATCGACGTATTTCTTTTAACCGAATCGATTCAAATCACTTATTTTCAAAACAGCTTTCTTTCATTCCTATATTATCGGTATGGATACTTCTATGATTAACAAAGTCCCTATGTTCTCTATTAACGAATTTGACGATCGGAGAATTAGAATGGAAGCTCATCTTGCGGAATGCACGAAGAGATGATCTTTGTTATACAGATGGTCCGATCAAGATTATGAAGGTCAATCCACCGCAAGGATTGAGGGCCAAGCCCATGCTGAAATGCTCGAGAAGGAACGCGAGCAATGGACAACCGATGAAAGGAAGCGAGCCAATCTAGACAACGTGGCTAAGAACGCGTTATTTGTCACTCTTGACAAAGGCACGTTCTCAAAGGTAAAGAGCCGCAAAAACCAAAGAAATCAGGATAAACTCAAGTTAATTTGTGAGGGAACCGAGCTCTCAAAAGAAAACAAGATTTCAAAACTTACTCAAGAATTTGAATCTTTTGAAATGAAACCAACGGAAACACTTGAGGAACTTGACCTCAGATTTACCGGTATTGTTGGTGAACTTGAAGCGTTGGGCAAGATTTACACCCAAAAGGAGAAGAACTTAAAAATTTTCAGATCTCTCCCACTCGATGGGACATTAAGACCACAACTATGCGTGTATCATGTAATCTTAATGAAATATCCACTTTTGATCTCTTCTCCGACCTTAAAGCATTTGAGTATGACATTGACAAGAGAGAAAGTCAAGAATCTCCTTCAAAGGTCACACTCTCAGCCGTATCGAACCGTCGACACGGATGCCTAGCCTGGCCGAAGCCTTGGCCACAAGAGCGCTGACAATACGACGACATCCTGTCACAAGATGAAATGGCGCTTCTAATGCATAAGTTTAAAAAGTTCATCAAACATGCTGAAAGACTCCTACGTGCCCAAACCTCACAACAAGGTAAGTACCAAACATCATCCTGATGCTAACTCGTGTTATAAGCTGCAGGAAACCAGGCCATTATGCAAACAAATGTCCTCATCCCAAAGTCCAAAGGTTGCCGGAGGCCGAGCAACAAGAGCGAGATGAAAGAAGACGTGCTTGGAAAGACAAGCTCAAGGCCCTGATTGGAGAATCAGAAGCCTCCCCCACACCATCCAAATCAGCAGAATGTCTTCAGGTGGTCACTGAGAGTGATTCATCTGACGATGAGTTCGATGATAAAGCATACATGTGCTTTATGGCTAAAGATGTTCCAGAAGGTGAAGACAGCGACGATGAGGTAAGTTCAACCTCAGTTATTCCATCTAATGCATCTCATACCTTCGAAAATATGATGAATGAATTCAAAAACATTCAAAAAGCCCATGAGACTTTAAAAACTGAGAATATACAACTTCAATTAACAAATCTAGAGCTGAAAGATGAGAATGACTTGCTGAAGATAAACTATGATAATATGTCTCTTGATTGTGAAACCAGCAAGGTCGATTTTGAAAAACTCATGGAGAGCAATCATCAACTTGCTCATGAACTAAATGAGGTTAAAACCCATAATGAGAGCAAGACAAATGATTTGGTTCTACTACAAACCAAAATTACAACTCTCGAGAAGCGAGAAACTGAACTTGAGACCATTCTGAAGTCTTTTGAAAAATCGTCCAAAAGAATGGAAGAAATTCTGAGCACTGGGCAACATGCTCATGATAAAAGTGGCTTAGGATACAGCTCATGTTCGAATAAAGGTAAAACTAGTACTGTGTTCGTCAAGAGTGTGGAACACATTCCAGAATCGGAAGATGTTCCTAGTCCCATAAAGGAACCTGCTGTACCGAGAAAACCAAAAGCTGCCATTCCGCCTCCACAACTCTACAATTCGAGACAGTGGAACCAACAACCACTCAGAAGGCGTAATCTAAAGCATGCTCCCCAAGCATATCATCAAAGCCGAAAGTCATTAAGAAAGAAGACGGTATCCAACCACCAAAGGCCCGCACAGCAGTACCCTCAGTACAGTGCACCTAGGTATTGGATACAGGAGCCCCGTTATCCCTCAAGACAGCAGATGCCGGCCAAGATCAACAACAAGATTGGGAATCCAACCGGAGACCCGTAAGACAAGTCGTTAGGCCTAGGAAAATGGCTCCACCTCCTAGACGGCACTCGTACTGGAATAATAATAATAACCCTGATTTTTACATGCATAGTAATTATCATGATTATAACAACTACGGATATGCCCCCCGTAGATACCGCAATACTGTACCGAGTACATCCTACAGTAAACCAATTGCTGTCAGAAAATGCAGGTACCTAAAGGAACTAACATATATGGACCCAAAATCAAAGGGGATCTAAATCTACCTAATTTCTTTGTTACAGACATTCTAGAGGAGGATACGGTACTTCGATAGTGGATGCTCGTCACATGACCGGAGACAGGAGCAAGCTATCTCGACTTTGTAGAAGGCGCGGTCCAAAAGTTCGCTTGGTGATAAATCTAAAGGAAGAACAAGAGGGAAAGGAAACCTACTTGTCGGGAAATTCAAAGTCACCGATGTCGCATATGTTGAAGGCTTACAAGATAATCTACTTAGTATTAGCCGCCTGTGATAAACAGCTTCTCGGTGAAGTTCTATATAGATCATTGTAGAGTCAAGAACATCCAAACCAAGGAAGTTGTGCTTACAGGAAGCAGATCGTGTAATATGTACATTCCGATCGGAAGCCTATGAGCTCCTCAATTCCATGTTTTGTTGCCAAAGGCACCGCAGATCTTAGCCGGCTATGGCACAAGAGGATGTCTCACGTCAACTTCAAGACGATCAACAAGCTTTCAAGACGAGGTATGGTAAGAGGTTTGCCGATGTGTCATTCAAAAAGGACAATGGTCATGGACCATGCCGTAAAGGCAAGCAAATCAAGTCAACTCAAGAGCAAATCCTACCTTTCAACCCAAAGAGTATTGGAAATGCTACACATGGATCTCTACGGTCCTGTAGACCCAGTAAGTTTGGGAGGTAAGAAATATTGTATGGTTGTTGTTGATGATTATTCCGGGTATGCTTGGACGATCTTTCTTAGCAAGAAGAAGGAAACAACATCAAGGCCGCCCGAGCTCCCGAGAAAGTTGCGAATGAAAAATCATCGAGTATCGTGTGCATTCGTTCCGGCCAGTCTTGAATTTACTAACCGCTTTATAGAGCAATACTGTTCGGAGAATGGAATACAAGACGAGTACTCATTTGCCCCAACACCTCAACAAAATGGTGTTGCCGAGCGAAAAGAATAGGACGTTGAAAGAAGCAACAAGGACAATGATTGCGAAAGCAAATTGCCGCAGGCGTTTGCAGGGTGAAGCAACCAATACAACGTGCTACACTCAAAACCGTATCGTCAACAAGCACCACAACAAAACGACTTACGAGGTATGGAACAACAAAACTCCATTAGTTTCGTATTTTCACATTTTGGATGCGGGTGTTACGTATTGAACAATGGGAAGGACCAACTTAGAACATTTGATGAAAAATCGGATGAAGGAATATTCGTAGGATACTCCTCGTCGGCAAAGCTTTAATCTTTAATAAAAGGAGGTGACGATCGAGGAATCGAGTTCATGTAGTGTTCAAGAACCACACCATGACCCTACGAGAGTAGATGATATCACTCGGGACATTCACCATCTATCTATCTTGGATCCACCTACACCCATTGAACTGTAGTTGATTTAGAAATCAACCCCGCACTGTAAGAATCGATGTGGATGAAGGCGACCCATGTCAAGCCGTACCCACGAAACTTTCGACACGATGCGGGACCCCGAACTAGAACCCGACCGAAGATGGTTGAGAGATCACCCGCAAGAGCTGATCATTGGAAACATTAATGCAGTGTTTCTACTCGTAGGAGAATACAGTACACAAGGAAATGTACTTTGTGCACAAGAAGAATCTAATCTGTCAAGTCTCACGGTTTCTGAATGGAAATCTCAATCCGAACTTAGGAGACTCAATATGTGCACTATCGCCGTATTCTTAGCCCGGTCGAACTGTTTCGACCATAGACGCTCTTAACAACTCTCATTGGATTACATCTATGGAAGAAGAGCTTAACGGTTTGAAAGAAATAATGTATGGTATCTTGTACCCAGACCGACACACCAATCGGTTATAGGAACCAAATGGGTATTTCAAACAAAAAGGATGGAAATGGAATTATCATAAGAAACAAATCCAGACTAGTAGCACAAGGCTATTGTCGGGAAGAAGGAATCGACTATGATGAAACCTTCGCCCTGTAGCGAGACTAGAAGCCATCAGATATTTTAGCCTTTGCCGCCCATAAGAATTTTATCGTATACCAAATGGACGTCAAGAGTGCTTTCTGAATGGAGAGCTTTAAGAAGTTTATGTTGAACAACCACCAGGGTTTGCCAACACAGACGGTATCGATCTAGTTTTCAGGCTAAGGAAAGCCCTGTACGGACTTAAACAAGCCCCTAGAGCCTGGTACGAAACCCTGTCCCAGTATCTAACCAATAACGGATTTGAGAAAGGTGCTGTCGACAAAACATTGTTCAAAATACAGGACGGAGATGACCTTCTAATGGTACAAATTTATGTCGATGATATTATTTTTGGTTCAACTAACCTTGCTCTATGTCAAAGGTTCTCACATCTCATGCAAAGCAAATTTGAAATGAGTATGATGGGGGAACTTAGTTATTTCCTAGGTTTGCAGATAAAGCAGATGCCTACAGGTATATTCATCAACCAGGAGAAATACAGCAAGGAGCTTCTCAACAAATTTGGAATGAACACTTCCAAATCCTCGCCAACCCCCATGAGCACTTCCGTGCAAATTAGTGCTGATGAAGCCGGAAAGCCGTTTGACCAATCACTCTACAGGAAGCTCATTGGTTCGCTCCTGTACCTAACGGCTAGCAGCCCGATATCCAGTTTGTTGTTGGAGTGTGTGCGAGATACCAAGTTGCACCTAAGGAATCACACTTCAATACACTAAACGAATCCTGAAATACGTTAAAGGAACAATCGATGCAGGACTGTGGTATCCTAAGGAAGGCGGATTCGATTTAGTTGGATCTGACGACTCGGATCTCGGAGGTCGCAAGCTAGATAGGAAGAGTACAAGTGGAACTTGTCACTTTCTTGGACCTAGGCTCGTTTCTTGGTTCGAAGAAGCAATTGGCAAATTCTCTTTCCACGGTGAATCAGTACTATCTTTGCTTTGGTAGGCTGTTGTATGCGAATCCTTTGGATGCGGCAACAAGCTGTCAGATTATGGAATCGATGCTAGAGAGACTCCAATCATGTGTGATAGCACGAGTGCAATTGCAATCACGCACAATCCTGTTTTGCACTCGCGCACTAAGCATATCAACATGAAGCATCATTTCATCAGGAATCATGTCGAGAACAAGGATGTTCGCCTGGAAAAAGTCCATACAGACATCCAGCTGGCCGACATTTTCACCAAGCCTCTCGACACAGGAAGATTCAATATGCTAAGAACAGAATTGGGAATACTACAGCCAGACTCCCTGTAAGTAAATTTACTGCTTTTACTCAACAATTGAGGGGGAATGCTGTAAGACCCGTGAATACAGTATCCAACAGTAATTATCTGTACACTCAGAATCATCAATACAGTACTGTAGCGAACGAAGGCATATGAATACTACAGCTGATGTGTGCAATAATTAAGGGGGAATACTGTAGGACCCATGAATACAGCATTAATCCAAACATTGCTGTATGGAATTTAAAACCTATTAGTACCTTTTTAAGGGGGAACGCTGTATCGACGCGGAGAACAGCACATACTATAGGATTTCGATTCAGTATATAATATAATATTATTTCCTTTTAAAATAATTTTTGTCCACGTGCCCTGTTTTATGTCAAACGTCATGTTCATTAAATGCCTTACACGACATCTGTACAACTGAATCTCAAAAGCCGCGATGTTTTCAAATTGATTATTATTTTTTTAAGCCGCCGTTTTAGGCATTTAGGGTAATCAACCTATGTCAGAAGTGGGACCCGCTGTATTTTAAAACCTTTTAATGGATTAGCGTACCAGTTACACTAAATCCATCCTGACCGTCGATTTCAAAAACGGTTCCCATCCCTTAAAATCTGACCATTCGTACTCTGCAAAACCCTATTTCGCCGCCCAAGTATAAAAGGATCAGATACGCCATTAGAGACTCTTTACGCATTCTGCAATTACAAGAGATCTCAAGCAAACAGCCTACATATTTTCTGCATATTCACTGCGAATTTCTACTGTTTTCTTCCACCTTCGTTTTAAGAAAACATCCATGGCTAGTCAATCTTCATCCCCCGTTCTGAAGAAAACCTCCAACATCATTGATGGCCGGATCTTCTCGAAACCCGTCATCATCGAGCGTATCATCTCTGAAATCAACGACACTGAACCGATGGAGTATATCATTACTCGTCTTGAACAACAAGGTCTTTATCGCTTTGGAAGCAAAACCGCCGACAAATACGACGCTCATCTGGTTGAGGAATTCTACCTCAACGCTGCCGTTCGTTTTCTCTCACTAGCCCAGGGAGGACATGTTGCTGACATCACCGCAACAGTCCAAGGAGTGCAAGTCTGCATCAATAGCGACTTACTTCAGAAAATCTACAGGCTGCCCGCCGACGGCCTGACCATGGACCAGCTTGAGACGTTTGGGTCTCAAGAACTGATTACCAAGTTTTATAGACTATTTACCGGGTCCAAAGTGGTTGATATGGTGACAACCACGTGCCACAAGAAAAATTTTCTTCTTCATTTCGTTTATCTCCACGATTTCTATTCCAGGATCATTGAAAATCGAACCGGCGCGTTCGAGATGTGCACGAATCTAAGGTTCAGAATGATGGTAGCTATCTTGACCTGTGAAAAGGTCAACTGGTGTCAAATCATTTTGAAACGACTTCAGGAAGAGGTGTGCAAACCGGCCACTCAAAAGAAATCGTTCGGTTTAATGCTAAACTACATTCTGACGAAGTGCGGAGTCAAGCAATCCGCCAATGCCAAGAAAAACAGCTCACGGATATATTTAGGAGGCGTCAAACCCTCTGCCTATAACCAGCGCACAATGCATGCCAATCACCCAAGAACAAGTCACATGCCTATTTCTGACAATCCCAGAGACGAAACCGTGAAGGTCCCTGAATTGGAATCTTCAAAGAAGAAGCGCAAGCGTTCTCACAGCAAGAAGCACTCTGCTGATGAGAAGTCGAAGAAAAGACTCCGGAGGCTCTCAAAAATCAAAGCTAAACACTCCGAGGATGTCTCGCCCGTGGCGCAACCCACTGATATAGCACCCCAGGGCCCAACCCCTGCGGAAGAGGTGTCTCCTACTGCATCGACAGTAGATCCCGAGCCCTTGGCGGCTACGACGGATTTAGAGACATCTGCCAACATTCAAGACGTTAGCACGTCGGCTGCCCATTCGGAGCCAAAAGCTACTTCTCCTCTACGGGATCCCACACCCGTCAGATCCAATTTCCTTCGGCACCATCCCCTGCAAGGAGTCCATCTTCCGTGCAGATCCCATACCGCATCGAATCCTCGAAACAGCGTCTCCACGTGATTCAAGTCCTTCCCCAGACTCAATTATAAATCAAACACTTCTTTCAAGACAAATTGAACAGGCGTACGAAGATTTCTGCAATGGAAAAGCTTTAGGCTAGCTACGTACGACACTGCATAACCGGAGCGAATGGAGCCACGAAGAACGATTTGTCTCGAAGTAATGACTCAATCAAATTGAGGCCCGCCCGATGGGACAACGCTTCTTGCAAAGATCTCATTGAAAGCCACTGCCGCACAAATCCGACGCCGAAGAAAAGGAAAGAAGAAGTCGGAGGACTCTCCCATCAATCCAAAAAGACGGCGACCACGACTCGACGGCAGCGACGATGCTCTTCAAGCAGGTCTGAGATTGAGCCGTGAAGAGGCTGAAGCCCAAGCCACCTCTCCACCCAGAAACGACGAAGGGCCATCTACCCAAGCTAATCCACCTTCGCCACAGCCGGAGAACATTCCCGAACAGGAGGAATCAGTCCCTCCAGTCGTGGAAGATCAAGAAATTTTGGAACAGGCACCCGAGCCTATTGCGACCAAAGAAGCCAGTCCTACAACCCAACAGGAGGATTCGGTCCCGCCTGCCTCCTTATCTGCCGAAGAACCTTCGCCACAGGACGCTTCAGAACCAACTGTCGCCATTCCACAAGAAGCTACTCCCGCCCCTGCAACCTTGGAATCCGAGGACGGTAACGAACCTGAGGATGTCCAACTTACTTCACGTCCATCCGTGAACGTAAGAAGGTTAAATGGTGCTGAAGACTTTGCCCAGCCTGACTCTCCTATCTCTGCTGCACGCAAAGAGCGCTTGCAAGCTCTTGGCCTTCAGACTGTATTTATCCAAGATGCAGTTAACGCTCTCTCTTCCGTAGAAAAGGCATCAATCGATGCACACCTCTGCAGTTGAAGAAATGACAACTCTTCAACACGAAGTATCTCGAGTTGTCGAAGCATTCATCATCTTGCCGAAGTGTTCAAGCAAGCCTTGAAAATCATGGAAGATAAACAAGCGCAATCTTGAAGGAGGAAGCTTCAAGACAAGAATTGCCAAGCCAAGACCGCTGTGCAATGATAGAGAACGGCTCTCGGCTACGTGCGCATGACAAATCCATTCAAGAGATGTCGCACTCTTTCCTCCCTCGTTGAAAGAATAAACAGATCGAGACCAAACAGACGCCGCTCTTGAAATCCCGCAAAGCCTTGATGAGGCCAAAAGGGGAAGAAGCTCGAGAAGCCGCAAGGAGAATAAGACCGCAACAGAAAGGGAATTTGAGGTCGCTCAAAGCAAGATAGCCGCCGAATTGAACAAGCTAGCACCTCAACCCCAAAGCTTTAGAATTTCGTGCCCGCACTGAATTCCATGACCCAAATGTCCCTTGGCAAAATCTTGTTCAAAGACCTTCTAAATACGTCGCCAATCAACCGCAACCCAACCGCCGAAGAAGTGAAGCACTGGAGGAAGAATGAATCGATGAGATATTTTGTCGACTCATCGGGAATCCGCCATCTTCAAAAATTATAAGACATCGGAAGCGGCAGACAAATTTTCAAAGATGCTAGAAGAAGGTAAGCTCCCTCTCCAAATCGAGATGAAATCAAAACATAGAAGAGGAGATCGGGTCACCCATCCAGAGGATTGGATACTTGCCTTTGATCGTTCTTATGAAGGAAGAGCAATTTACCAAGAACGAGGCAATGATTCACTTCAAAACTGGTGGCGCGGCACCGAGAATGAGCCAGGAAGGAGACCTTGGAGGCATGCGGATCAAAGATAAAGAGCTGAAATTTATGTACATTATTGTTGTTTTTGTAATTTCTATTCGACACAAACTTTGTACTCAATCTTTTTGAATATCAATAAAACAGTTTGTTTGTCTTGAAAGATTACAACTCGTAATCTACTGTGTTTATGTATGATTACTTAAAATTGTTTGATAGGAATCTCAAGTTAGATAAACTTGATTGAAAAATTAAGTCGCATTTAACTAGTCTACGAAGTTCATAGTTTCGATTGTAAACTTAGAATACATTGTAAGATTGTGCTGCGCGCCAATCATAGGCTTAAGTTGTAATAAATCTCAAATCAGATCGAACGTGCTCGCGAGCGCTCATTATTGTAGACTAAGTCACTAAGTCGACCTATTGACAAAAGACCAAGAAATCGCCAAGTCATCGAAGAAGAACGCTTCATGAAGAAGGTTTTGGCATCATCAAGAAGACTCGAAGAGTTTAAGTTAAGACTTGGCAAATTGTCAAAAAGGGGGAAATTGTTAGGAAAAACAAACACCCTGTATCGATTCATCCGGGATACCCGATCCCTGTATCGATTGTTATTTGTTATTGAAAAGGTTTTGACATATATGCCAAATACAGTAAAGGAAAATCAGACGAGGATTCAAGGATTTATCATGTATCAAGACTCCTCGAATCAAGATAAGTGAAGCTCACAAGATACCTNGAAGACTTGTAAAAAGATCAAGTATGGAAACTGTCTCGACATCCTAATACAGTCATTCTCCATACAGTTCACAAAAGGACAAGAAAGAACACAAGTCAAGTTCCGTTGAACAAAGAAGTATTTAAATACTCAAGGATAAAGTATTTAAATACTGTCAGTCTTCAGATCTTCAGAATCCCGCGAAATCCGGATCATGTCATATTCCCGTTGAAGGAAAATCTTATTCAAACGGACATCTCAACGGATACTTTCTTCAGAGGCTATATATATATCCTTGAAGACATTGAAGATCAGTTACTCACGAAATCTCTGAAGTAACCCAACTCTAAAAGCTATCAAAGTTATCATCTGAGCAAACATATCTCCAGAGCAAACTGCAAGTTAAAACGAAAGAGATATACAGTGCTCAAACATCAAGAACAGCTATCATCAGATCTTGATATTCAAAGCTGCTGTTCTTACCTGGTTACCTAACCTTTTACCTCTGTGTAAAAACCGAGCTCTGTGTGAACTCAACAAGTTATTCTGACCTGTGTGGGACGAATAAGGACGAAGCTTTGGAACTGTGTGTGAAGAAGCTAGTCAAGAAGGAAGCTTTAACCAATCTGTGTGAACGGTTGAAAGCGACGTCCTTTGTATCAATCTGTGTGAACGATACAAGGATAGGTTTGTTTATAATTACGTAGTTGTGTACGCAGTAATTATTTAATAAACTTTTTACTCCTGTGTGGAGGACCAGTGGACGTAGAGGGGTTTACCTCGAACCACTTAAATTACTGTGTCATTTACCTTCAGCTTTTACTGTTTGAAATAACTGTGATATATTAAGTATACACCAAGTACTCTGTTGCTGTATCCACGGCAATTAACTGTATCCAAGACTTCCGCTACGCACTCAGATTTAGATTCCATACAGTTTGTTGTTTAAACTACTTTTCCAAACTGTATCCAGTATACTTAAGTGGCCAACAGAGTTGTTAGAACTTGAGTTTGTATGATCGTGTACATCTATGATTGTTTCGTGATGTTTTGTAACTATGTGCTGGTTATCGTTCGAACCATTGAAATCGCCGAATGTATGTCATCGTCGCTGTGATTCTACGGCGTGAGTTGCTTTACGTTGATAGGTTGTGCTGAGTTGGCATCTCTGGTATGTTGTTTTGCGACTTTATATTCCATTATACATAGCAGTTGCATATTCGGTATGCCGGGGTGCTTCGACTGTAATGTGCTGGGGTATGTACATACAAATTGTCTTTCTCGCCAGTAACGCGTTTCAAGTGCGGACTCGAGGGACACATAATCCAGTTTTGTGAATTGGTTACCGAGTCTTCCTGAGTACGAGCTTCAGCACAGATATCAGGATCGGCTCTGAGAGGCCCAAGAAAGATGTTTCTGTCGGTTGCTTCTTGTGTTGTTACCTTGCTTTTGTTGTTGTGAGTTGTGGGGGCGACATTTCTTTTATAAGAGGTCGAATGTAGTACCTGTATTATTTTGACTTCCGCATTTTCTCTTTCTCAATTCTATCGACTCGCTCGTGTTCGTGGATACTTTCTGAACTTGGTTGGTATCTCGGTTGCCATCATTCGAATGGGTTGTGACCTCGTTTCGGATCAATCTATTCATCATTGTGACTTTTTCGAGTTTGGTTCGATTTTTGTAAACCTTGTTCGAAATTAACGTCTTTTGGTTTCTGTAATATCCGACTGTAATTCTTCAATTTTATCCGTCGTTGTATTACTCGAGTAATTTGAACATAGTGGATCGTTTCATTGAGTATTATGTTGAGGTGTTATAGATATGAGCTTCGTATCGTTGTTATTTCATTTCATACGTGATGATTCAATGTTATGAGAGAGTTGCATTTTTTGGGCCTTTTATGGCAGTGTAGCGTACGCTACGTAGCAGGATTAACGTACGTTAATCTTGTGCCTTAACGTACGTAATGCTTTCTTTGTTATGTACGCTAAGAGAGAATCTGACATCAGTTAACTTCTGCACGTGAACCTGTTATCCGTTGGCATGCATATGTGTGATGTCTGGGCTGTCGTGTCAGTCAGAGTCAACCTTTAATAGCGTACGTAACACCCTTTTAATTAGCTACGCTAATGGCCTGTGGATTCAAGACAGTAGCCACTGTAAGCCGCTTACGTACGTAACTTTAACCGGTTAGCGTACGTAAGAGTGTTAACGTACGCTAAAATTGTTCGATAGCGTACGTTAAGCCTGTGCAGTCTATTTATAGGACCAATCTGTTTTTCATTTCTTTTTAGTTTCAACTCGATTTTCTCTCCGTATATTCCCTCTCCTACCTCCCTAGACCGATATTAACCTCCTCCACCTTGGTTTTGAGTCTTGTAACTTGGATTGGAGTTCATTGATCCGAAGTTAGAAGGTGTTCTTGAGCTTGAAGTGTGTTTCTTGTGGTGTTGAGAGTTGTTCTTCATTTCTGGAGGTATGCATATGTTTATCCTCTGTATTTTCCATATATTAATGTTAGTAGTGTAGAATACTTCACTTAGAGTTTAATCAACCAAGTAGAACATGGTTATAACAAAACTTTTTAAACACTTCTTGATGAATATGATAAATGAGGGTTTAAATGGATGTGTTCTTGATGCTATGGTAATAGTAACCATGATATAAATGTTATACTCATCTTGTTGGACGAAGTAACCTCAGCAGAACATAGATAATCACTTAGCTTCTTCATAATTGGGTTTGATTGATGGAATTGTTATCATAAAGTGTTAGAACACCTTGTTGAATGTTAGAAGATTAGTGTGGTAATTCTAAAACCTAAGCTAGGTGATTTCATAAATGATATTAATGGATCTTCCAGTTTTGTAAGGATGGTTTTTATAATCTTCATGAATACGGTGTAATCTCATAACTAATATTGCCTTACTATAAGCTTAATATTCAATTAAGATGAGATGTATTGATGAACTTAGTTGTGCAGATTTTTACATTTCAACATAAGTGGTTGTTTAACATGTTCTTGATAAATTCTTAGTTATGAAGAATCATGCAAACATTAGGTAAATGTCTTGTGAACCGATTTTAAGGTTGAATTGAGGTAAAAAGAATTCTTGATTTAAGACTTCGATATTTTCGAGATAACAAAACTATTCTAATGGTTTGTAGGGTGTCGTCTTACAAATTCTATATCGATAATTATACGAATATGTTATTGAGTAAATATATTTCGTTTAAGGTTGATTGTTCAAGTAAACGATATTAGTCGAGGACCGTGCATTCGTTTCGACAAGGGAGGATTATTCTCGTCTCCGTATTGAGGCAAGTTATCTTGCTTGGTTATAATGATAATTAGATTCTTGTGATGATTATACGTTTCAAGTGTATGAAACAATTATGAATTGGTGCCTCATAAATTGATATTGTCCTTGACGTTGTTCCGTTTTCCATAGTGGGATTGCATTCCCAAGTATGTCACTTTGAATCGTTGATCTCGTTTGGTCCTCGTTGTCACTTTGGTGAGTTTTTCTTGATCCTTAATCGGATATGTGATTTGTTGAATTCGTTGTCATGTTGTAGCGTGACATATCTGGAATCATATCTGCGTGCCGATTGGTTATTGTGTAGGATTTTTAGCCGGGCACTTATATAGTCATACGTGGATATTTTCCGTACTGGGCTGTGCACACGAGACGCAGTTCGTGAGGCTAATTAGGTACATTATCACATATATATTCTGGATTTCGTATACGGGGTGGACATGTACACGGACACATTTCTGGATCGGGCGTACTGTGATGTCCATCTTGAGCCATATTGTTTAATCGTTCATAGTCCATGTATGATTGGATATGTTCGATGATTTGGAATTGATTGTTCATACGCCCGAGGGGTATGTTCAGTAGTTGGGATGTTTTCTTTGAGATCTAATATATGTGGATTGTGTAATGTCAGGAGAATCTTTTATCATGTATATCTGACCCTGTGTTTTGGGCGAAATACTTGTGTTGTATTTTAGGTCGAGGCAAAGGCAAGGCATGGGAAGAGCACGGTGACGGTGAAGGGTTCGAGGGATACTAGTTCGGGGGGCCCATGTCTTTTTGTCCAGTTATTATTCAAATTGTGTAATGTTACTTTAATTCCGCTTTATTTATATTATCGTTCGGTTGTATTTTGATGTATATTCCATCTCCATATGGTTTGTACTTGTATTCCGGATCCTGTGTATTATAAGGCCGATGGCCATACTATTAGTGAACTCCTAATCGGATAAATGACTATTTATTGTGGTTCGGTATCACAAAGTAATACTTATTTAATCCGTATTTTGATATCGTCGGGTGGGTCCCAGTGTGGGGTCCACGACACTGTAATAGTCGCCTTTTGGGGTGTTACAAAATATGGTATCAGAGAGTGTTGTTTTTTATTTAAGAGTCGTTGTACAATGAACTAGTATCCAAAGACTTTCGTGTCACGTGTGACCTGTGCAAGCGCATGACCCTACGAGCCAAATACGGTATGTACTTTTCAAGCAATTATTTAATTACTGTCATGATATTGATATCGGAATGGATATCTTTGTTGATCTTGCTATTTCGAGGATTTGTGACAGGATTTATCTGATTAATAATTCGAGGTAAATGCTGGATTGATTATATGATTGAAATTGTTAGACTTGACGTCGATGTAATATTCTGTATGACATTCGTGGTGTCAAAAATTAATTATGAACCGTTTTCTTGAATATGTGATTCCTTGTTGCTATTAACTTAGCATGAATTTTGAATAGTATCTTGAATTGTACTTATAGTTATCATTATGATTGATTCTTTCAGTATGGAAAGAAATCTGAGAGGTCATGGCAGAGGGGGACGAGGCCGCGGAAGGGGCCGAATCCCGATACCTGGAGCCAACAGACGCGCGCAGACAGTGGTTCGCCTCCTAGGGACCAATCGCACCACAGTGGGCGTGAGGATGCGCGTGTCGATCCTTACATTGTGATGCAGGGCATGATGACTCAGATGACCCAGATGGGTCAGTTAATGAAAGCTATGCAGAGGGCCACTACTGGCCAGCATCAGGGGCCTCATCCTCCACCTCCTGTGCTTGGCGGACCCGTGAGTCGGATCATCAGCGACATCTCTCGCCAGCAACCTCCGACCTTTGAAGGCTCCTCTGAGCCCGCTGACATTGTGCATTGGATCGAGCATTTTGAGAAATTATTTGAGATGGTTGACTGTCTGGAGGAGAATCGCGTCTCCGTAGAAGCTTATGATCTTAGCAAGGGCGCTCACACTTGGTGGCTTTCCGTGAGGCCAGTTGATGGTGCTTATACGTGGGACGAATTTAAAAACCTCATGCTAGACCGTTACTATCCAGGGCCACTCCGAGAGGCCAAGCTGTCAGAATTGCTAAACCCGGACCCGTCCGAGGATGATGATGTATTGTCTGTTGCCAAGAAATTTCAGGCACTTCTTCCTTTTGCCTCGTCGATTGTGTTGGAAGTATGCCCTCGAATGCCACTCAGAGGAAGTTGAGTGAGGGCATTGTACTTGTTATTATGTAAATCATTAATATAAGGCAATGGATGTTTCTTTATTTACTGGAAGTTACTGGCGTTCCTGACTCGTAAATATATATAAAGAAAATAGTCTGTGTATTTGAGAGCAAAACATTCCACTCCTTATTGGATAAGGGGATCGGCACTGGAAAGGTTTATAGCTCAAATACTTAATCGTTCGCAAGTCGATGAAACTTGACTGGGCTTTAAGTTTATGTGAAGACTTGTATGACGTGTTATTTGACATGGTGAGTGCTCGTCGAACACTAATGGTTAGTGGGAGCACACGTTATAGGTATGTTAATTGGATTAGTATACTCGAACCGACTCACCCTCGATTCGTCACACGGATTTCACTCCGGGACAGTCAATGACGCAATCGAAAGGTTGTGATAGGTATTCGTGAACATTTGACTTGAGGATTTTGTAGGGATGTGCTTGTGACGTCAAGATTTTCACTAGAGTAGTTTGACCTTGTAAACCGGAAGGTGGGGGTCAACCTCGACGTGCATCTTGACGGGCAAGTAGCAGGTCCTACTGAATACCAAGATAGAATTCTTTCTCCCATTAGTGAGCGGGTTACATGTCCTATGCGGTTACTGGCCGATGAGATCATAAGTCTTTGGCCAAAGCATTGGAGCTAGCTGTATTAGATACAGGAGAGCTCGAAGATCTCGATTTGCATTAATTCATGCATATAGTCAAGTACAGATAGGGTTTGACTGACCATGACCCTATAACTTGATTGGGACATTTGAAAGAAGGGTTTATACATATACTGGTATTCACGACAGAATGGTTCTTGAATGATCCCATCATTCGTTCTCAGTTGGGGTATAGTGTAGGCCGCCAGGCTGGCTAGGTGGTGATACTACTCTTTGGTTCCTCCCATTGCTGACTGAGACGGACCTACCGAGTCGCGCATTAGGATTGACGACGGAATGAATCAAGCTTAATTCTCTCATTATGAATATTAGATATTGGATATCTAAATTTGGGACATTGGATGTTTAAGTTGATTTATTGGATAAATTAATTTATGGCCTAATGAATTAAATAAATTACTAGGTGATTAATTTAATTCATGGATATAATTATTTTTTGGAGAAATTAATTATGTCATAATGTATTTGATATGATAAAATTAATTGGATTAATTAATCGATATAAATACATCGGAATGGAATCAGAGTTTATTTGTTTGGACTTACGGGAGTCCGAAACGAACCGAACTCGTCCGGTTTCTACATGGTCTGCCCCCTATTTAAAGCCACCTTCCTTTTGGACTCTTGTCTCCATTCTTTAATGGATGATAATTGTATAGGTGGGGTTGATTCTCATTAGCATGAGTTGTTACATGTGGGGAGTTGAATAAAAAGGAAAAAGAAGACAATCACTCTACACCCATTTTGATTCCAACGTGAGAGATAGTGAGGAAGAGAGAGAAAACTTTTCTCAAAGTCTTCATCATCTTCTCAAGTCTTCTTCCATTTTCTTCACAAATTCTTGATTTTTCTTGGAGGAAAATTGAGAAATAAAAGAGAGATTGTGAGTTATACACTTAGAGTGTTATAATTTCATATTGGAAGCTTCATCACTTAGCTCTAGCCGTATCCTCGGAGGATAGCAAGGTGATCATCGTTCCGGTCGTTTCTCCGGCGCGTGGCAAGTAGAGATGCGGTGCTTTCGGCGTTAGATCATTCAAGAGCTTGGAGCGGATTAAATTGCAGGGAGATCGCCTAAAGCTTGGGGAATAGCTCAAGAGAAGGAATCTATCTAATCAACGGACTACGAGGGTGAGTTTCTATATCTCTTGTGAATTCGTTTTGATATTTGTATATACGTAGCTCGATCGATCCTCGTAGGGATTCGGATCGAATTAATTTTTGTTTTACCGCTTCCGCTGGGCCTTCGTTTTAGGCACTGAATCCCAACAGATTGTCCGAACAGAGGCTGATAAAATCAAGTATTTTCTCAAGAGGCTTAAACCCCGAATGAGAATGCAGCTGTTGAATCATCAATGTATGACCCTGCCGGAGTTCATCGAGAAAGCTCTGAATATGAACTCACCGCGAAGGAGATTAATAAGAATCAACCACAGCCCAACAACAAAAGATCTCGGAACCAGAACCAGACTGAGAGTAACCGGGGGACATTCAGGAAGCCCCAGTCATTGCCAAACCCTTCTGATCGACCACCCATGGCGTCGAAGCCAGCCGGATCGCACTCTCGAGCGGTCCCCTTATCTGTTGTGTGTTATAACTGCGGAGACCAGGGGCACGTCAGCTCCAAATGCCTGAAGCCAGCCGTCGCTTGCCATACCTGTGGGAAGCATGGGCATCGTGCTCGTTTGTGCAGGAATGGACCCGGACGTGAACCAGTAGCGTCTCATGCACCAATTCAGTCTATTGTCCAGGACCGTGTGCCTCTGTCCGCTTCTTATCAGACTACCGTTGAAAATAGGGGAATGGGTCGTGGGAATCAAAGTGGTACACATGGTGCAGGAGCCGCAAAATCCAGGATCTATGAAATGAAGAAAGCTAACAATCCCGCGGCCAGCATGATTGCAGGTATACTCGAGATCCACTCTGAGCCAGTGTGTGTTCTTGTTGATACCGGTGCTTCACACTCCTTTATATCTACTTTTTGTTTAAGTTGTTTGCCTCTAGACCATTGATAAGTGGTAATTTTACCACATTATTTCTAGGATTTTATACTAGGTTTTTATCTCGTTTCGTGATTAATGTGCTCGTATTTGGCTTATTTATGATTAGTCGAGCCGTATTACGCGTTTGGGTTGGTTTTAGTGTGTTTGCAGGTTTTTAGAGCCAAAAGGACCCAAAACGAGACAAAGGACCGAGAGTCGAGTCAAACGGACGAAGAAACGGATTTTTGCGAAAGACAGAGGAACCTATCGGCCAGCCTATCGGCCGATAGGCCCGTCCGAAAGGAGTTCCTGCCCTACCGTTGGATGCGATCGACGAACAAACTATCGGCCAGCCTATCGGCCGATAGGCCAGGCCGATATGCTGCCCAGCGGACTCTCGTGTTTTGACGAATTATGACTCTTTTGGATAGTTTTTGTTTCCTAGATTAGGGCTAATCGGGATTGTAACCCCCTTAGCTATATAAACCTCTTTTTAGACCTAGTTTTATCATTCTTTTATCATCTTTCACCATCTTTCATCAGCCCTTTTCATCCTTTATCATCTTCAGCAGATTTTTTACATCTTTTTAGCAAGATTTATTCCTTGGATGCAAGAACTTTTTGGAGGAGAATTATTATTGTTTTTCAGAGATTGAAGACTCGGAGTTCATCCGTAAGGGTTGTAATCTCTCTTTTCTTATTAATAATATGCATTCTTCATCTATTTCTTGTTTAATTTCAATTATGTCTGGCTAAATTCATTGATTGATTCTAGGGTTAGTAAATTTAATTGATGTTCACATGATGTTCCTTTGATTACCTTTTTACCTTTCATCCTAGGCTTGTGTTCAAGATGTGTTAAATTTCATGCTAGATTAAAGGGCCCTTAATTGATGCATGTTAGCTAATTAATTTTGTCCGGAAGGAGTAATTGATTAGTGGAAATACTTGATGCACAATATGATTTTATCTTGAGACCTAGCGGAGAAAGATAAATCATAGATAAATAAGTTGGCGCTTTTTAAGTGATTTAAATTCTTTGAGCCACAAGTGAAAAAGGGTTTATATTAACTATCTTTCTAGGTTGCCTTGATCGGAATTCTAGATCGGCTGAGTGATTATTTCTAGGATTGAATTAAAATTTGGGGAAAAGGAATCAAGTGAATGGATTGTGTGAACTCAATTAGATGATACTACCCTAGGATCAATTACTTTCGATTTGTGATTTCATCCTGCTAATTTGCTTTATTTGCTTACTTTAGATAACTCATCTTTTATTTAATTTGTGTTCTTCGATTTTTGAAGTTAGAAAATTAGAATCAAAACAAGTTTTCGGATTCCTAAATAGCAGTCAAATTTTGAGTAGAGTTATTTCCTTTATTTTCGACACATCAATTCCCTTGGGTTCGACACCTTGGAAATACTCCAAGGTTTTACAAATTTTAAAATTGATCGGATTTGAAAACCTTACTACGCGAATCCCAGCGATCAATTTTTGGCGCCGTTGCTGGGGAATTGATAGAAAACTTAAGGGGATAATTCGAAAAAGAAGAGATTGTTACTTTAGGTAGTTTACTTTTATTATTAATATTCGATCTCGTTTCCTCACATCTTGTTTTCTCTTCCTTGTAGGCGGTGCATGATCACAAGATCCCAAGGAAAGGACTTATTTCCTTTGGATCCGGAAATCGAGAAGTCTTTGAGGAGGAAGAAGAAAGAAGCGAGAACCGAGACTCTTTCTATACCTTTCATTGATACCATGGCCGGCATTGGTGACCCACCACGAGAACTCGCTCGTCCCGAGAAAATCCCTTTGAATGCCCGCTTCCGACCTAAGCTGGACGATTATCAAGAAGGAGGTTGGGGAAAGATTGATGCCAACAACTTCAAGCTGAAGCCATCCCTCATTGCTACGGTGAAGTCTCAAACATACGGAGGAGGAGTTAATGAAGATCCAAACGCTCACCTTGAGTCGTTTTTGGATATATGTGCCACCATCAAGCAAAACGGAGTGCCTCCGGATGTCATTAAGCTCCGCCTATTCCGGTTCTCTTTAGAAGATGATGCGCTAGATTGGTACAAGAGCCTCGATCGGAAGGAAATTGGTACTTGGAGATGACTCGGTTGTTCTTAGCACAGTTCTATCCTCCCTCGAAGGTGCAAAAACAAATCAACGATATCTTGCAATTCGAGCAATATGAGGATGAATACTTATACGAGGCATGGATCCGATTTAAGAAGCTACTTCGCAAATGCCCACAGCATGGAATTGACAAGGAGGAGATCTACATTCGTTTTTATCGGGGTTTGACGAGGAAGGCTAGAAGAGAGTTGGACTATTCCTCGAAAGGGGGATTTCTTGCTAACGATTATGAAGAGGCCAAGAATCTCATCGAGCTAGCGGTCAACAATGATTACGAGGAGGTGACCGATAGGAAGATGACGAGAAGAAAGGTCCCATCTGGTGACGAGGACGCCTACGGTGATTTGAAGGCAAAATTTGAAAAACAACAAAAAGAACTTGAGATGCTAAAAAAGAATACTTTGGGAGTCAATTCAGTTTTTGAAGAGCTAAACGAGCCTATTGCAGTTAAGGAGGATGTGAATTACATGCAAGGAGGAAACTTCCGGCAAGGGGGAAATATGGGGAACTATTATCCGAACAATCGAAACCACCCTAATTTCTCCTATGCCAACCCGAACAATGCTCTCCAGCCACCACCGGGATTTAACGTGAAGAACGGGGTTATTCAAGAGCCGATTGCTAAGACACCTATGGAAGAGATGTTGGAACGATTGGAGGCGAGTCAAAAAGATTTTATTTATAAAGTAGACAAGAGGTTCGGGGCTCTCGAGCATAGTGTGACATCTATTGGAAACACAGTGATAGCCTTGACAAAGCAGATGTCGATGGTGGAGACCCAAATGAGTCAAATGGCGAACGCCCAAGCCGGATTTCATAAGCCGGGGCATTTTCCGAGCAACACCGAGACCAACCCGAAGACGCAACAATGCAACGCAATCGAGCTTCGGAGTGGGACAAGGTACAGTAATCATGGGGCTGAAGTTGAGAAATCTGGAAACGAGGATGTACTAGAACCGGGAGCCGAGAACGAGAAAGACAATGAAATGCAGCAGGCCCATCGGCCAAGACTATCGGCCGATAGTCCCACCCGATACCCAGACAGAATGCCGGCAGTGGATCCTATCGACCCCCCTATCGGCCGAAAGGCTCCTGGAAGTTCGAATATGAAGGATTTTGAGGTAAAAGCTCCATTTCCACAGCGATTGGCCAAGTCGAGATATGATGAAAAGCTTCAACAATTTATCGACATGTTTCAAAAGGTGAATATCAACATTCCACTTCTAGACGCTTTGAGAGACATGCCGGGGTACGTTAAATTCTTGAAAGACGCTGTGGCAAGCAAGAGGAAGTTGGGGAAGTTTGAAACAATAAATTTGACAGAGGAGTGTAGCGCTATCATTCAAAACAAGCTCCCGCTCAAGCAGAAGGATCCGGGACGTTTTACTTTTACATGCATGATTGGCGACCAAACGTTCCGTAATGGGTTGTGTGATCTCGGGGCAAGCATCAATCTTATGCCTCTATCCATCTTTAAGAAGTTGAAGATTGGGGAGATGAAGCCGACTACCATTTCTCTACTCATGGCGGACCGGTCGATCGCTTATCCAAGGGGAATAGTGGAGGATGTGCTCGTTAGAGTCTAGCACTTAGTCTTCCCGGCCGATTTCGTAGTTCTTGACATGCCCGAGGACGAGAATCAACCATTGATCTTTGGGAGACCGTTTCTAGCGACGGGGAGAGCACTTATAAACGTCCAAGAGGGTGATCTTACTTTCCGGGTTAATGATCAAAATCTGAAAATTTCCATCTATGACGCGATGAAGAAGCCCGAGGATGCGCCCGAGGAATGTTATGAAATTGAGTCTATTATGCCACCCCCGTCCGACTTGTTGGAGCACTGCATTTGTAACACCCCCAAATCCTATTGGGTTATTACAGTGCCGTGGACCCCACGCCAGGAGATCCACCAGGCGAACATGACTAAAATACATTAAATTAAACAACAAGGGAAAATCATAGTCCCTACCATGATATCCGACACAATATTCCGATAAGGAATTTCAACGACAAAAGTGGCCTACATGGCCAAAATGAAATACAACAGCATCCACGAATATCTGTTCGGGTAATACAACACGACAACAACTGACAAGACTGGAGTATACTCCAACTGACTGACCAACAATGAACAACTCGGACTAGTATCGCTCGTATGCCTCGTCGCCATCGTCATGCCCCTGTGCCTCAACTCTCTCCTCGCAAGCACCTAAAACATGAAAACATGTTCCACCCCCACGGGGTCAGTCATCCAGATAATGAACATCAAATACATGTATAACATGATATGCATCCAAAGGCGTAATCAAACGGTACAAAGATGAGAATAATACGATAAGCTCAAAAACCAAGGTAAGAACCGAGCATTCGTGAAATACTATGCCCACGGCATACTATTAATACCTGCTCGACAGTTAGAACATAAGTGCCCAACGGAGAATCATAATCACGAGAATACCACAATGAATTACACGACATGAACCAAACCGAGCAGGATTAAATATGAATCACAATGCCCGGAGGCTCCAATGAAATTAACAAGACAATCACAAGGCCTAAAACCACTCACCGAAATCACAAATATCACAATCACATGAAGCCGAAACAGCCCGAAGTCATATTGATTAGGGCCGGGCCACGGCACGGCCGTATCACAATTAGGGCCGGGCCACGCATGAAAGCCGTATCACAATTAGGGGCGAGCCACGCATGAAAGCCGATCACAATTAGGTGGGCCACGGCATGAAAGCCGTATCACAATTAGGGTCGGGCCACGGCATGAAAGCCGTATCACAATTAGGGTTAAGCCACGGCATGAAAGCCGTATCACAATTAGGGATTTGCCACGGCATGAAAGCCGTATCACAATTAGGGGTTAAGCCACGCATGAAAGCCGTATCACAATTAGGGATGGTATGTTGTCTTGAGTCGGCCAAGACCATCCTTGACGATCCCAACTCAACACCTCGATTGCCTTAGAACGGCTAACCGATGACAATGATGCAAATGGATGATTCCATGAATGCTTGAGCGCTTGATTTCCTTATAATGGCTAATCGATATGAACGATATGATGAATGATTGAATACCTCGATTGCCTTAGAACGGCCAATCGATACAATGATATAGTGAATGATTGAATATTTCGATTTGCGCGAACGGCAATTCGATAACAATGATATGAAGGATGCCTCGGTACCTTTAATCTAAGCACGATTTACGAAGGGGAGAAATGAATAAGCCAATGCCTTTAATCGGCGTGTACGCTTTAATGACAATCCAAAAAGGAATAACAATAAATATTTGGTAAAATTGCCGAAAGGTATCGTATCGAACGATCTCTTAATATCAATGAATTCATGAAGAGACTAAGTCTCGGAATGATACAACACATTTATACACATATATGATGACATTAATCTCATTGACTAGTACAAGTATAAAACTTGCCTCAAACCGAAGGCGAGAAGGTACTTCCACGATCAACGTCCTTAATGAAATTATCGGCCGCTCGAACAACCTTGAACAACATAAATACCAACAATTCTCTTAATACACGAATCAAGCATGATCACAACCAACTCAAAAGTCGATACAACAATACCCGAAACTCATTGGGGCATTAAAACAAACGCGTTGTAAACAATCTCCAATTGTTTACAACCAAAACTCAATTACATCCGAAACCAACTTCCAATGAATGATTCAAACCCACAAAACCTCATGAATACCATCAATAATCCAAAATGAATATCCGAAAACGTGATTATAACAACAATTAGTCGAAAATCCCCAATTCCAACTCGATTTTCAATAATCCCTCAATAATCCAATGAATCCTTATATAAACTCATAATCATATACATGTCCCTTCATATAACATGATTATAACGTCCAAAACATCATATCTCAACATAGAATCGAAATTCAAGGTGTTGAAGGAATTACCTTTGAAGATTCAAGCACTTTAATCCGAAGAACACGCGTTAGGTCGATTATCCGGGCTTCACGATCAAAAGGAGATGAAGAAAATCAAATACTCAAATGATTTGTGAAGGAAAAACCCTCCCTCAAGCTTCCTCTCTCGGTTGAAGGTGAAGAAAAATGGAAGGAATGGCTGAAATGCTGAAAAAAATGAATTTAAGGAAGTTGACTGCCTGCCGGACACGGCCCGTGCCGATCGGCACGGTCGTGTCGCACAGCTGGCCGACAGGTGGCCGACAGTGACTCGACCGTGTCCGGCTTGACACGGTCGCGGCGCGGAGGGCCTACCGACAGTGACCCGCCGACAGCGACTCGGCATGACTCGACCGTGCCAGACGACACGGTCGGGCGTCCGGGCGCATACACCGCTTATCCTAAGGGTTCGACTGGCCGCGCTGCATTTGACACGGTCGGGTCCTGAGGCAGACACTTCGGCACTTTCCGGACGAGTACGGCACGGGCCGTGTCGGACGACACGGCCGAGTTCGATCGGCAGTGATCGGCCAATACTGAAAAATGAGCGGTTGAGCTAAAACGACCATAACTCTCTCGTCCGGACTCCGATTGACTCACCGTTTGAATCATTGGAAAGCTAACTCAATGCTCTATAATATTGCAAAGATTTAGAATTTTTGGAATTACCAAAAATTAATGGTGATCTAACAAAGTCGAACCCATATGAGGAAAGTTGAAACAATGAACAATAACGATACACCACTCGATGTTTTTCCGAACGGTGAACACGGTGAATGAATATGATTGATGAATGATCATAATCGAGTGAAAATACGCTGAGTGACAATTACAGACAGATAATTACTGAATGAAAATGAATGAATTACAACCGGGTATTACATACACCCCCCCTTAAAAGAGTTTCGTCCCCGAAACTAAGGGTCAAACAACTCGGGATAATTCTCCCGCATACTATCCTCGGTTTCCCAAGTAGCCTCTTCGACTCCGTGTCTAGACCACTGAATCTTGACCAAAGGAATCGACTTATTCCTCAACTGTTTGATTCGCCGCTCCAACACTCGTTCAGGACGCTCCTCGTACGAATGATCATCCGCGATCTCGATTTCGTCGAACTGAAGTATGTGACTCGGGTCGGCAACATACTTCCGCAACTGAGAGACGTGAAACACATTATGAATTCGGCTCAATGCCGGAGGCAAAGCCAATCGATAAGCTAACTCGCCTACTCGATCCAAAATTTCAAACGGTCCAATGAATCTCGGACTCAACTTCCCCCGTCTTCCGAAACGAAAAATACCTCGACTTGGTACCTCAACGATTAGAGGTATATCCGACGATGAACTCGCCACTAACTATGATCTCAGAAGGTCACGAGAATGAAAGTGACTAAAATGAATGATGAATGATAATTGACTATAAATCCGACCAGGATTAAGAATGGCTCACCAAGGTGAATTAATAACGTCCTGAGTGATAGTTCAAGTGAAATTATTGGAACCGTTGTTCCTCGTGAATTAAATGATTAATTTCATGATGACAAGTCTCAACATGATTGATATATGATGAATGACTTAAGTGAATGAATGAACGACAATGAAATGAATGATTATCCTATTACCAAACAAGAATTAACTTGCTCAAAACCAGTGATGGATGTCATATTGTATCACAGTTAAAGTAAACAATAAATAACTCGCCGTCGAGATGAAGATGCTCTTCCAAAGACGAAGACGACTAGAAAACGATCCTTGGACGCTGAGTCCGATGTTCCTCTCGATGCCTCTTTCCATACCGAGGCAGAAAGTCACGTGATAATTACGATCTCGTATGAAGATCGCATTATGATTATGAGACGGAATGATAACAATGAGCATACACGCTCTAACACAATGAATGCATTAATAATGCGGTAAAATGATCGTCCACATGACACCGAATATGATGAGATCGCATGAAAGATCAAATGAGGTAACATGATTACTGATGAAATTCTGAAATGATTACCTTGAACAAGTTAACAAGGTTGAAAATTCAATCCACAAGATCAACAACCGAACAATGAGATGGATCAGATGATTAATGAATCGACCGAGCAATGAGTGAGTGATGAATGAACTAACTAAGCAATGAGATTGAATAAGTGATTAATGATTAACTGAGTAATGAGATAGACTGAGTGAAGAATGAATTAATTGAGTAATGAGATTGACTGAGTGATGAATGAATTAATTGAGCAATGAGATTGACTGGGTGATGAATGAATTAACTGAATAATGAGATTGAGTGAGTACTGAATGAATTACTTGAGTAATGAGATTGACTGAGTGATGAATGAATTAATCGAGCGATGAGATTAACTGAGTGATTAATGAATTAACTGAACAATGAGATTGACTGAGTGATGAATGAATTGACTGAACAATGAGATTGACTGAGTGATTAATGAATTAATCTGAACAATGAGATTGACTAAGTGATGAAGGAATTAACTGAGTGATGAATGAATTAACTGAGCAATGATATCGACTGGGTGATGAATGAATTATGTGAGTGATGATATTGACTGAGTGATGAATGAATTAACTGACTGATGAATGAATTATCTGAGTGATGATATTGACTGAGTGAGGAATGAATTAACTGAGTGATAGATGAATTATCTGAGTGATGATATTGACTGAGTGATGAATGAATTATGTGAGTGATGATATTGACTGAGTGATGAATGAATTAACTGACTGATGAATGAATTATCTGAGTGATGATATTGACTGAGTGAGGAATGAATTAACTGAGTGATAGATGAATTATCTGAGTGATGATATTGGTGAGTGATGAATGAATTAACCGAGTGATGAATGAATTATCTGGTGATGTTATTGATCAATGATGAATGAATTAACTGAGTGATGAGATCAAAATGATGATTGAAAATTATTAATCGATAAATGAGTTGATCCTTAATGCTTACACAAGTCACACGTGCTCCAAAACAATTAATCATGAATCAATCATAGCACTAATATCACATATAGGTTTCAGCAAAGCATGAACGATTAATGACATGATGGATGTATGAACACAAAGAGAATCGAGTCCTTACACAGGTCATACGAAGCTTCGAGGTCTCGCGATACTAGTCTTCACTGACGACGACTCGATGAATGAATGACTCGTGCAGTCGCACTAATATTACGACTCACAAAACCTGACTGACTAGATTGTCATAACCTGACAATCCCACTACTACCGCGTCGGTAGGACCACATAACTCACATATCAGGGTATTTCACAACCCAAATCTCTGATACCATTTGTAACACCCCCAAATCCTATTGGGTTATTACAGTGCCGTGGACCCCACGCCAGGAGATCCACCAGGCGAACATGACTAAAATACATTAAATTAAACAACAAGGGAAAATCATAGTCCCTACCATGATATCCGACACAATATTCCGATAAGGAATTTCAACGATAAAAGTGGCCTACATGGCCAAAATGAAATACAACAGCATCCACGAATATCTGTTCGGGTAATACAACACGACAACAACTGACAAGACTGGAGTATACTCCAACTGACTGACCAACAATGAACAACTCGGACTAGTATCGCTCGTATGCCTCGTCGCCATCGTCATGCCCCTGTGCCTCAACTCTCTCCTCGCAAGCACCTAAAACATGAAAACATGTTCCACCCCCACGGGGTCAGTCATCCAGATAATGAACATCAAATACATGTATAACATGATATGCATCCAAAGGCAGAATGAAACGGTTTAATGATGATAATAATACGAGATGCTCACAAACCAAGGTAAGAACCGAGCATTCGTGAAATACTATGCCCACGGCATACTATTAATACCTGTTCGACATGTTAGAACATAAGTGCCCAACGGCGAATCATAATCACAGAATACCACAATGAATTACACGACATGAACCAAACCATAACAGGATTAAATATGAATCACAATGCCCGGAGGCTCCAATGAAATTAACAAGACAATCACAAGGCCTAAAACCACTCAAATTAAATCACAAATATCACAATCACATGAAGCCGAAATTTCAAGTCGTTATTGATTAGGGCCGAAGCCACGCACGAAGCCGTATCACAATTAGGGCGAAGCCACGCATGAAAGCCGTATCACAATTAGGGGTCGAGCCACGGCATGAAAGCCGTATCACAATTAGGGCCGGCCACGCATGAAAGCCGATCACAATTAGGGCGAAGCCACGCATGAAAGCCGTATCACAATTAGGGCGGGCTACGGCATGAAAGCCGTATCACAATTAGGGCGGGCCACGGCATGAAAGCCGTATCACAATTAGGGGTCGGGCCACGCATGAAAGCCGTATCACAATTAGGGCCGGCCACGCATGAAAGCCGTATCACAATTAGGGTCGGGCCACCGCATGAAAGCCGTATCACAATTAGGGATGGTATGTCGTCTTGAGTCGGCCAGACCATCCTCGGCAGCCCCAACTCAACACCTCGATTGCCTTAGAACGGCTAACCGATGACAATGATGCAAATGGATGATTCCATGAATGCTTGAGCGCTTCGATTTCCTTATAATGGCTAATCGATATGAACGATATGATGAATGATTGAATACCTCGATTGCCTTAGAACGGTCAATCGATACAATGATATAGTGAATGATTGAATATTTCGATTTCGCGAACGGCAATTCGATAACAATGATATGAAGGATGCCTCGTACCTTTAATCGTTACCAATTTACGAAGGGGAGAAATGAATAAGCCAATGCCTTTAATCGGCGTGTACGCTTTTAATGACAATCCAAAAAGGAATAACAATAAATATTTGGCAAAATTGCCGAAAGGTATCGTATCGAACGATCTCTTAATATCAATGAATTCATGAAGAGACTAAGTCTCGAATGATACAACACATTTATACACATATATGATGACATTAATCTCATTGACTAGTACAAGTATAAAACTTGCCTCAAACCGAAGGCGAGAAGGTACTTCCACGATCAACGACCTTAATGAAATTATCGGCCGCTCGAACAAACTTGAACAACATAAATACCAACAAATCTCTTAAAAAACGAATCAAGCATGATCACAACCAACTCAAAAGTCGATACAACAATACCCAAACTCATCAGCATTAAAACAAACGATTTTTAAACAATCTCAAATTGTTTACAACAAAAACTCTATTACATCCGAAACCAACTTCCCATGAATGATACAAACCCACAAAACCTCATGAATACCATCAATAATCCAAAATGAATATACGAAAACGTGATTATAACAACAATTAGTCGAAAATCCCCAATTCCAACTCGATTTTCAATAATCCTCAATAATCCAATGAATCCTTATATAAACTCATAATCATATACATGTCCCTTCATATAACATGATTATAACGTCCAAAACATCATATCTCAACATAGAATCGAAATTCAAGGTGTTGAAGGAATTACCTTTGAAGATTCAAGCACTTTAATCCGTAGAACACGCGTTAGGTGGATTATCCCAAGCTTCACGATCAAAAGGAGATGAAGAAAATCAAATACTCAAATGATTTGTGAAGGAAAAACCCTCCCTCAAGCTTCCTCTCTCGGTTGAAGGTGAAGAAAAATGGAAGGAATGGTCAAATGTCAAAAAATGAATTTAAGGAAGTTGATCGTCACGGACACGGCCTGCGCCGATCGGCACGGCCGTGTCGCATACCGGCCGACAGTGGCCGACAGTGACTCGACCGTGTCCGCTTGACACGGTCGCGCGCCGAGGGCCTACCGACAGCTGACCCGCCGAAAGCGACTCGGCATGACTCGACTGCGCGCTGCATTTACACGGCCGCGTGGCCGGGCGTATCGATTCTCGCTTATCCTAAGGGTTCGACCGGCCGCGCTGCATTTCGACACGGCCGGGTCCTCGAGGCGCACACTTCGGCACTTTCCGACGAGTACGGCACGGGCCGTGTCGGACGACACGGCCGAGTTCGATCGGCAGTGATCGGCCAATACTGAAAAATGAGCGGTTGAGCTAAAACGACCATAACTCTCTCGTCCGGACTCCGATTGACTCACCGTTTGAACCATTGGAAAGCTAACTCGAGGCTCTATAATATTGCAAAGATTTAGAATTTTTGGAATTACCAAAAATTAATGGTGATCTAACAAAGTCGAACCCATATGAGGAAAGTTGAAACAATGAACAATAACGATACACCACTCGAAGTTTTTCCGAACGGTGAACACGGTGAATGAATATGATTGATGAATGATCATAATCGAGTGAAAATACGCTGAGTGACAATTACAGACTGATAATTACTGAATGAAAATGAATGAATTACAACCGGGTATTACAGCATTTCACACTCCATTTACTCACATTCTGATGTTGATGAAATTTCCGAGGATTTGCCAAAGTATGTTCGAATGTTGGAGGCGAACGAGAGTCGGTCTAATGAGAGGAACGTATGCTATCTTGATATCAACAAACCCGTTCAAGGGGGAGTTGTCACTGAAGACCCGGAATGAATGAGGTATAGTCTAGCTAAAGACGTTAAACGTAGCACTTGTTGGGAGGTAACCCAACGTATGTATATTAGTTCGTTTTATTCGTTTGTTTTCGATTTTTCGTTTGCGTGATTTTTGGTAGTTTCTAGTTTCATAGTAGCTTTGTTAGTTTTGTTTAGTTCTAATCCATGCACGCCGAGTTTTGGATACTTGCAGGTCTTTAATCGCCATATCCAAGCAAAAACGGGACCAGTTATGCGAAAGAGAAAAAGCTGGAAATTTTTTTGAGACAGACTATCCTATCGGTTGAGCCTATCGGCCGATAGTCCCGGCCGATAGGCTGAGGAAAATTAAAGAAATTTTGATGTAACAAGCAGTGGTCGATAAAGTGCACTACATCGACCGATACCCCACCCGATATGAGTTACTAAGAGACGAAGTTCCTATCGCCCACTTATCGGCCGATAGCCACCCGACAGACATACCCGCCCAAGATCCACTCCGAGCTCGCCGACAAACCCGCCATTTCCGCCACAATGATCAGTATCTGCTAACAAAGCCACTCCTTTCTCTTTTCAAACTTATTCCTCCTTTAGGATGCGAAATAAGTTTGGGGGGGGGGGGGAGTGCGGCTTTGTTAATTTCTTTACGTGTGAGTACCTTGTTTGCCTTGTATCATTATTTGCTTGTGTTGGTGCCCGTTGTTTTTATTTGTGCTTATCATATTGGTGTTGCGTGGTTTTGGCTTTTTGTTGCTTAATTTTTAGATTTTTATGTTCATTTTCGTTCGGTGTGTTTGCTAGTTTCTATTTTTTTTAGGTCGTAGTAGTTTTTTTTTAGATTTCGTGTTTGCTTTTATTTGCTTTTCGTTGTTTGTTGTAGATAGCCTTGCTTGTCTTAGTTTTTCTTTATTAGTGAATTTTTCGTGCTTCTATTTGTGTGATACCGATGTTACGACACTGTTTTTCTCTCTGAAGAAACGGTCGAGTTTAGTCGAGTTGTAGTCAGTTATTTCTGTTTTGCATAGTATTCATTTAGGTCCAAAATTTTTCGTGATTGTAGAGGTCTTGGCAGATAAGAGACGATACATACTTGTTTTAAAATCACCGTCAATACGTTTGGTTACATCTTCCGGATAGTGAGTCGTACTGTTTTTTTAGTCGTGTTGGCACTTAGATTGAGTTTAGAGTCGGTCAGTTTCTCCCAAAAGTTGAGATAATGTTGTTCTATGAAGGGAAGTCTAGTAACCGGGGGCATTCGCGTGACCCGTTGTTTACCCTCGCGTAAAACGACGACTCTGATTAGACTAGTGATTTAGATATTTCACATGTGCCAAGGATAGGGAACCTAGTAACCGGGGGTATTCGCGTGACCCGCTGTTTACTCTCGCGTAAAACGGCGACCTTGATTCGGACATGCGGAAATTATATATTCGAGTTATTTCTCCGCTGTAGACGGGAACTTAGTAACTAGAAGCATCTATGTGCCCCATGAGTGTCTTTTACGTCAAACGGTTTCTTAATACATGAGAATGGAAGTTCCACCCTAGGATTACCCCGATGAAGCATCCCGAGATCCTAACCTAGTGGTCAACTCGAATCAAATTCTTGAACATACATATAAGGGAATACTGACCGAGGTTTATTTGTTATGAAACTCGTGAAAATTGTGCCACTAGACTGTGTAACGGGACGAACTAGCTTGTTTATTTTAACCTTTCATATTGACGGTCGATTTGACTCACGTTTTGTTAATCTTTGAGCTGGATTTTCTTCATGAACGAATGATTAGGACTGAACTTGATTACTTTGCGGAATCATTATTCTGAGTGCAGCTCGCTTTTACGACACTCGGATTATTTGGAGAGAATTACATGATAGTATTGATTAGGTTGAACACTATGAGTTGTACGATGATTCACGACTTTCTTTTTCTTTTCTTTTTGTTGTTCGGGACGAACAAGGCTTAAGTTTGGGGGGGTTTGATAAGTGGTAATTTTACCACATTATTTCTAGGATTTTATACTAGGTTTTTGTCTCGTTTCGTGATTAATGTGCTCGTATTTGGCTTATTTATGATTAGTCGAGCCGTATTACGCGTTTGGGTTGGTTTTAGTGTGTTTGCAGGTTTTTAGAGCCAAAAGGACCCAAAACGAGACAAAGGACCGAGAGTCGAGTCAAACGGACGAAGAAACGGATTTTTGCGAAAGACAGAGGAACCTATCGGCCACTTATCGGCCGATAGGCCCGTCCGAAAGGAGTTCCCGCCCTACCGCTGGATGCGATCGACGAACAAACTATCGGCCAAACCTATCGGCCGATAGGCCAGCCGATATGCCGCCCAAATGACTCTCGTGTTTTGACGAATTATGACTCTTTTGGATAGTTTTTGTTTCCTAGATTAGGGCTAATCGGGATTGTAACCCCCTTAGGCTATATAAACCTCTTTTTAGACCTAGTTTTATCATTCTTTTATCATCTTTCACCATCTTTCATCAGCCCTTTTCATCCTTTATCATCTTTAGCAGATTTTTTACATCTTTTTAGCAAGATTTATTCCTTGGATGCAAGAACTTTTTGGAGGAGAATTATTATTGTTTTTCAGAGATTGAAGACTCGGAGTTCATCCGTAAGGGTTGTAATCTCTCTTTTCTTATTAATAATATGCATTCTTCATCTATTTCTTGTTTAATTTCAATTATGTCTGGCTAAATTCATTGATTGATTCTAGGGTTAGTAAATTTAATTGATGTTCACATGATGTTCCTTTGATTACCTTTTTACCTTTCATCCTAGGCTTGTGTTCAAGATGTGTTAAATTTCATGCTAGATTAAAGGGCCCTTAATTGATGCATGTTAGCTAATTAATTTTGTCCGGAAGGAGTAATTGATTAGTGGAAATACTTGATGCACAATATGATTTTATCTTGAGACCTAGCGGAGAAAGATAAATCATAGATAAATAAGTTGGCGCTTTTTAAGTGATTTAAATTCTTTGAGCCCTGGCGGGAAAAAGGGTTTATATTAACTATCTTTCTAGGTTGCCTTGATCGGAATTCTAGATCGGCTGAGTGATTATTTCTAGGATTGAATTAAAATTTGGGGAAAAGGAATCAAGTGAATGGATTGTGTGAACTCAATTAGATGATACTACCCTAGGATCAATTACTTTTGATTTGTGATTTCATCCTGCTAATTTGCTTTATTTGCTTGCTTTAGATAACTCATCTTTTATTTAATTTGTGTTCTTCGATTTTTGAAGTTAGAAAATTAGAATCAAAACAAGTTTTCGGATTCCTAAATAGCAGTCAAATTTTGAGTAGAGTTATTTCCTTTATTTTCGACACATCAATTCCCTTGGGTTCGACACCTTGGAAATACTCCGAGGTTTTACAAATTTTAAAATTGATCGGATTTGAAAACCTTACTACGCGAATCTCAGCGATCAACCATGTTATCAATTGTGAGCCTTATGTGATTGGTCTACCTGATGGTAGACGAATTATTGGAAATCGTCAAGTCTAGGACTGTCCGATTCGTATGAACGACCGTGAGTGGTTGTCAAACCTGATTGTAGTCGATTTACCTAAGGATGATATAATCTTGGGTATCGATTAGATGGATTGTCATGATGCCATACTTAGTGTCCGCAAGCGGATAGTAACCGTCACTTCTGATGATGGTTTCGAGTGTATTTTTCGAGGTGATAATCCCAGCCATTCCGGGAGAGTCATCAGCGCTATGAAGGTAGTGAAACTGCTTAATCAAGGGCGTATTGGTTATTGGTGCTACATGACCAAAACAACAGATCGACCAGTTGAATTGGCCGACATTTCGGTAGTCCGAGACTACCCAGATGTATTTCCAGACGAGTTGCCAGGCTTACCTCCACATCGTGAGGTGGAGTTTACTATTGAGTTAGAGCCAGGTACGTCCCCGCTTTCAAAAGTGTTGTATCGTATGGCTCCGACTGAGATGCAGGAGTTGAAGAACTAGCTTGAGAAGTTGACTAAAAAGGGCTATATTCGACCTAGTGCGTCCCCTTGTGGATCACCAGTGTTATTTGTACGAAAGAAAGACGGATCTCTGCGTTTATGTATTGATTACCGTGAACTAAACAGGGTAACCATCAAGAACAAATATCCGTTGCCTCATATTAATGATTTATTGGACCAACTTCAGGGAGCTGCTATGTTTTCTAAGATTGACTTGAGATCCGGTTATCATCAGTTGAGGATTCGAGAGTCTGACATTTCGAAGACGGCCTTCCGTACTCGCTATGGGCATTATGAGTTCGTGGTGATGCCATTTGGACTAACTAATGCACTAGCTGTATTCATGGAGTTGATGAATCGGGTTTTTATTAACTATCTAGACCGCTTTGTAGTCGTTTTTATTGACGACATTTTGATTTACTCTCGTGACCACAAAGAGCATGAACATCATCTCCACCAAGTTCTCGATGCGTTGAGGCGAGAACAGCTATAAGGGAAATTTTCTAAATGTGAATTTTGGATGCCTGAGGTTATCTTTCTTGGGCATGTGATATCAGCCGAAGGAGTGAGAGTGGACCCATAGAAGACAGAAGCCATTCGAGATTGGCTACCTCCGAAGAACGTGAAGGAATTTCGTAGGTTCCTTGGCCTAGTAGGTTACTACCGACGGTTCGTGGAAGGATTTTCCAAAATTTCACAACCAATGACTAACCTACTGAGGAAGGATAAGAAGTATTTGTGGTCAGAAGCATGTCAGCAAAGTTTTTATGAGCTCAAGAGTCGATTGATTTCAGCACCTGTCTTAGTTCTACCAAAGGGAACGGAAGGATTCGTGGTGCATAGTGACGCGTCGAAACAGGGCCTTGGATGTGTACTAATGCAGGAAGGGAAAGTGATTGCCTATGCATCGAGACAATTACGACCCTATGAAGTTAACTATCTGACCCATGGATTGGATCTGGCAGCCGTAGTGTTAGCATTGAAAATCTGGCGTCACTATCTGTACGGAGTTACCTGTCAGATCTTTACCGATCACAAGAGCCTGAAGTACATTTTTACTCAGAAAGCATTGAATATGAGACAGAGAAGGTGGATAGAATTAATCAAAGATTATGATATTGAGATCCTTTATCATCCGGGCAAGGCAAATGTGGTTGCCGATGCCTTGGGCCGTAAGACAGTGCAGGAACAGATGCTTATCCGCTTGACAGCTCAGAGGGAATTGCAGTTAGATCTTGTGAGGCCAGAGATTGAAGTTTGGTTACAGCGTGTTCAGGGACAACTTTGAACACTTGAGATTTCTTCATCTCTTGATGATATAACCGACCCATTCTTATCTCGAGTTTGGGATGAAGTAACTCAAGGGAAAGCCCCTGGATTTGTGATCCACGAGGGCGGATTGATACGCTTCAAGAATCGAACATGTGTACCCGCAGACAAAGAGTTGAGGAACTCTATCATGAGAGAAGCCCATGCTACCCCGTACTCGATTCACCCGGGGTCTAGTACGATGTATAAGGATTTGAAACAACATTATTGGTGGGGAAATATGAAACGTGAGGTCGACGAATTCGTTTCGAGATGTTTAACCTATCAGCAGGTTAAGATTGAGCACCAGCGACCTACAAGAATGCTGAAACCTCTCCTGATCCCCGAGTGGAAATGGGAGGACATATCGATGGATTTTATCGCTAGCTTGTCGAAGAGTCGTCGAGGAATGAACACAATTTGGGTGATTGTGGATCGGCTGACCAAATCAGCCCACTTCTTGGAGATTAAGGACACGTGGGGTCCCGAGAGACTGGCCCAGCTTTATATTAAGGAGATTGTGAGGTTACATGTTACCCCAAAAAGTATTATATCGGATCGTGACGGACGATTCGTGTCGCACTTCTAGAAGGCAGTTCATCGTGCGATGGGCACGCAGTTGAATTTCAGTACGACTTTCCATCCGCAGACCGATGGTCAGTTCGAGAGAACCATCCAAACTCTAGAGGACATGTTTAGGGCATGTGCTATCGATTGGAAGGATGATTGGGAAGCCCAGCTACCTTTGGTGGAATTCACTTATAATAATAGTTGGCACACTTCGATTCATATGGCACCGTATGAGGCACTGTATGGCTGTCGTTGTAGGTCCCATTTGTGTTGGGATGAACTGTCAGAATATCTAGGTACCGAACTCGATATGTTGTTAGCAGCCCGTGAGAATATCGCTCTGATTAGGAGTCGTTTGTTAACGGCTCAAAGTCGACAGAAATCCTACGCAGACCACCATCGACGACCGCTTGAGTTCGAGGTTGGTGACCATGTGTTGATGAAAGTGTCTCCCACCCGAGGTGTCTTTCGATTTGGGAAGAAGGGCAAGCTGAGCCCGAGATTCATTGGGCCATTTGAGGTTTTGGAGCGTGTAGATGATCTGGCTTATCGATTGGCTTTGCCACTGGCTTTAAGTCGGATTCACAATGTGTTTCATGTCTCCCAGTTGAGGAAGTACGTTGCTGATCCGAGTCATATACTTCAGTTCGATGAGATCGAATTAGTGGAGGATCATTCGTACGAGGAGCATCCTGTACAGATACTCGAGAGGAGGATCAAACAGTTGCGGAAAAAGGCGATTCCCCTGCTGAAGGTTCAGTGGTCACGACACGGAGTCGAGGAGTCTACGTGGGAAACCGAGGATAGTATGCGAGTGAGATATCCCGAATTATTTACCCCTTAGTTTCGAGGATGAAACTCCTTTTAAGGGGGGGAGTATGTAATATCCGATTGTAATTCTTCATTTTTATCTGTCGTTGTATTACTCGAGTAATTTGAACATCGTGGATCGTTTCATTCAGTATTATGTTGAGGTGTTATAGATCTGAGCTTCGTATCGTTGTTATTTCATTTCATACGTGATGATTCAATGTTATGAGAGAGTTGCATTTTTTGGGCCTTTTCTGGCAGTGTAGCGTATGCTACGTAGAAGGATAAACGTACGTTAATTTTGTGCCTTAATGTACGTAATGCTTTATCTGTTACGTACGCTAAGAGAGAATATGACATGAGTTGACTTCTACACGTGAACCTGTTATCCGTTGGCATGCATGTGTGTGATGTTTGGGCTGTCGTGTCGGTCAAAGTCAACCTTTAATAGCGTACGTAACACCCTTTTAATTAGCGTACGCTAATGGCCTGCGGATTCAAGACAGTAGCCACTGTAAGCCCCTTACGTACGTAACTTTAACCGGTTAGCGTACGTAAGAGTGTTAACGTACGCTAAAATTGTTCGATAGCGTACGTTAAGCCTGTGCAGTCTATTTATAGGACCAACCTGTTTTTCATTTCTTTTCAGTTTCAACTCGATTTTCTCTCCGTATATTCCCTCTCCTGCCTCCCAAGACCGATATTAACCTCCTCCACCTTGGTTTTGAGTCTTGTAACTTGGATTGGAGTTCATTGATCCGAAGTTAGAAGGCGTTCTTGAGCTTGAAGTGTGTTTCTTGTGGTGTTGAGAGTTGTTCTTCGTTTCTGGAGGTATGTATATGTTTATCCTCTGTATTTTTCGTATATTAATGTTAGTAGTGTAGAATACTTCACTTAGAGTTTAATCAACCAAGTATAACATGGTTATAATTAAACTTTTTAAACACTTCTTGATGAATATGATAAATGAGGGTTTAAATGGATGTGTTCTTGATGCTATGGTAATAGTAACCATGATATAAATGTTATACTCATCTTGTTGGACGAAGTAACCTCAGCAGAACATAGATAATCATTTAGCTTCTTCATAACTGGGTTTGATCAATGGAATTGTTATCATAAAGTGTTAGAACACCTTGTTGAATGTTAGAAGATTAGTGTGGTAATTCTAAAACCTATGCTAGGTGATTTCATAAATGATATTAATGGATCTTCCAGTTTTGTAATGATGGTTTTGATAATCTTCATAAATATGGTGTAATATCATAACTAATATAGCCTTGCTATAAGTTTAATATTCAATTAAGATGAGATGTATTGATGAACTTAGTTGTGCAGATTTTTACATTTCAACATTGTAATGTTTTTTGGAAAGTTTAATCAACATAAGATGTTATTGATACCATAAGTGGTTGTTTAACATGTTCTTGATAAATTCTTAGTTATGAGGAATCATGCAGACATTAGGTAAATGTCTTGTGAACCGATTTTAAGGTTGAATTAAGGTAAAAAGAATTCTTGATATAAGACTTCGATATTTTCGAGATAGCAAAACTATTCTAATGGATTGTAGGGTGTCGTCTTACAAATTCTATATCGATAATTATATGGATATGTTATTGAGTAAAATGTATTTCGTTTAAGGTTGACTTTTCGAGTAAACGATATTAGCCGAGGACCGTGCATTCGTTTCGACATGGGAGGATTATTCTCGTCTCCGTATTGAGGCAAGTTATCTTGCTTGGTTATAATGATAATTAGATTCTTGTGATGATTATACGTTTCATGTGTATGAAACGCTTATGAATTGGTGCCTTTTAATTTGATATTGTCCTTGACGTTGTTCCGTTTTCCATCATGGGATTGAATTCCCAAGTATGTCACTTTGAATCGTTGATCTCGTTTGGTCCTTGTTGTCACTTTGGTGAGTTTTTCTTGATCCTTAATCAGATATGTGATTTGTTGAATTCGTTGTCATGTTGTATTGTGAAATATCTGGAATCATATCTGCGTGCCGATTGGTTATTGTGTAGGATTTTTAGCCGGGCACTTATATAATCATCCGTGGATGTTTTTCGTATTGGCTGTGCACACGAGACTTAGTTCGTGAGGCTAATTAGGTACATTGTCACACTTATATTCTGGATTCCGTATACGGGGTGGACATGTACACGGACACATTTCCGGATCGGGCGTACTGTTATGTCTATCTTGAGCCATATTGTTTAATCGTTCATAGTCCATGTATGATTGGATATGTTCGATGATTTGGGACTGATTGTTCATATGCCCGAGGGGTATGTTCAGTAGTCGGGATGTTTTCTTTGAGATCTAATATATGTGGATTGTGTAATGTCGGGAGAATCTTTTATCATGTATATCTGACCCTGTGTTTTGGGCGAAATACTTGTGTTGTATTTTAGGTCGAGGCAAAGGCAAGGCACAGGAAGAGCACGGTGACGGTGAAGGGTTCGAGGGATACTAGTTCGGGGGGCCCATGTCTTTTTGTCCGGTTATTATTCAAACCGTGTAATGTTACTTTAATTCCGCTTTATTTATATTATCGTTCGGTTGTATTTTGAAGTATATTCCATCTCCATATCGTTTGTACTTGTATTCCGAATCTTGTGTATTATAAGTCCGCTGGCCATACTATTAGTGAACTCCTAACCGGAGAAATGACTATTTATTGTGGTTCGATATCACAAAGTAATACTTATTTAATCAGTATTTTGATATCGCCTGGTGGGTCCTAGTGTAGGGTCCACGGCACTTTAATAGTCGCCTTTTGGGGTGTTACAGTTTCTACAAGTTCTTTTAATATCTTGAGTTGAAGTGTGAACTTCGGAGTCGTTGTTCGACCATTGTTATTCGATCGTTGTTGTTCGATAGTTGTTGCTCGATCATTGTTGTTCAATCGTGGGTGTCCGATCGTTGTTGTGCGATCATTGTTGTTCGGTAGTTGTTGTTCGATCATTGTTGTTTAATCGTGCTTGTCCGATTTTTGTTGTCTGATCTCGTACCGCGAAGAATTGTCATTCAGCATTGGTCAGCTGTCTCGATTGCGGTCATTTGGGACATCGAGCCATTCATTGTAAGACGGTAAATGAGAGTTTTGGGGATCAAGGTTGCGTCTCTGCTCCGATAGGACACGGAGATGCCTAGTGTGGTTTTTGAGGATTTCGGCGTAGTTCGAATTGTTTGTGGTTGTCCTTGTGAATCGTTTTGTGTTTATTCTCTATTTTCTTGACCGTGCATGTTTTCTTACTTTAGTAACTCCTGTTTTGCGATTGTTTGGATAATTGACTTGATTGTACTACCTGTTTGATTACGCTTGTCACTTGTTGGTTTTATTATGTCTCTACCTGTGGCGTTGTGATGGTCTTCGTGGAGCGTGATTTCACACCGTATATTTCTTCGCGTTGATTGTAACGTTTCGCCGTTGGGCGCGAGTTTTTGGTTCTTGTGTATCTCGTTGAGTTTTCCTGGTGGGATATTTCATCTCCTTACTTGTTTTAAGTTTTGGGACGAAACTTCTTTTAAGGAGGGTAGTATGTAATATCCGCAATTTCGATTTCTGGTAATTCTCTTTTTTTTGGCGGAAGTCCATCTTAGCGACTCTATTGTGACCGTTTCATCATTTCGAGAATGATTAATTCTACACTTTTTGTCATCCGAGTTTATTTCGGTGTCGTTCCGTGTTCTTAAGCGACTTTTCCGCACTTGAGTTCGGTTCTTGCGAATCTCGTCCGAAACTGTTATTTCGTGTTTTTGTAAGTCTGTTTAACGTTGTTAGACGTGTTGTGAACTTTTATTGGTGTTTGATCAAGTATCGTGTTGGGTCATTCCATAATATTCCAAAGTTTTGGGTTTCCATTGCGTTCATTCTCTTTTCGTATCATTTGATGTTACCGTCGTGTTGGGACCGACTTTGTTCGATGTGAAGTCACCATACTAGGATTTGTGATAGTTCATTCAGGCCTTTAAATGGTTGGGATTATGCGTCGATCGATTATATCATGTTTGGGGGGTCGTTTTTCATCAAGTTTGGGCTCAAAGAGGGCGTGCCGTGGCGGAGGGGACTGTGCGCCGCGGCATGGCCTTAGCAGATTGTTGCTTGGGCTGGATGTACTGTGTGCCGCGGCACACAACAGTCCCGGCCGCGGCCCCATCCAAAATCCTGCTACCTCATTTCAGTCGCGGGCTGCGGCACACTCAGCCTGCGCCGCGGCATGCGGGTCAGTAAGCGTTGTATCTCAGCGGGTTTTCGGAGAGGATTTCATTTCCTCTCCTCTCTTCTTCTTCCTCAAAATTTAGGCGATTTAGGGGCGATTTGAGCACCTTCAATCTTGGAGAGATCATCCACCTCAAGTTCTTGGTGTGGATTAACAACATCAATTCGTGTTATTTTTCATTGATCCGAGGTATTTTCTTGATTCTCTAGAGTTGACCTTTTTGGGAGTTTTGTTCTTGATTTCTTTTTCCATCCTATTTCATGAATCGATTGGTGTTAGATGTTGTTATTTAACATGTTTTATGGATTGTATATCCATATCTTCGGTTCGTTTCAACCCGAAGGGTAATTTCGGTGTTCTTGAGGTGTAGTGAACATTTGATGTTCGATCAAATTTTCGAATGAGTTTTCCTTCGATAGTTTTTGTGATCTCCATTGTTTTGGTCTTGATCCTCGTCGCAATCATGTTTTTGTTGTCTCACCCGAAGGATTATAGGTGCTCGAGGATTCCGAGTTGATCTCCGTTTTGTGTTGGTAATTCGTGTGGTGTTATTCTCGTAGCGTTCGCGGTGCTATCGTATTATTGATTATGTTCAGGAGTTCGGGGCTGCCCGACCGCATTCCGTTCATCATCTCGTTTCGATCATGGTTTCGGACAAGTATTTTCTTATACGTTTTGTGTCCTACAAATAGAATTTACATGTTGGATTTACGATGTTTGTTTTACCCTCGCGGATATGATTCGTGTGAATTAATTATGATTTAATTATTTTGAACGTTGAGGGATTTAATGATATCCCCGCTGGTTTAATGTTGTGAAATCGTGTATTCTGCATTAATTATGTTGTTGTGTTGTGATTGATTGTTCATGATGGAGGTATTGTGTTGAGTATAACAATTGCGTCGGGTAAGTGGCCATTTCTAGCAAGTATTCCTAATGAACTTACATTCTTAGCATATTAGTATCGCATGAGTGATGAGTGTGTGTATGCTCACTACGGGTTAGATCCGATGGGGTCTTGGTAGGGGTCCACAAAGATGTGGATCGACGAGCTTGATTTTAACCACTATGGGTTAGATCCGACGGGGTTTCGGTAGGGTCCACAGAGACATGGATCGACGGTTAATTGTGGTGCATTTTACAAATGTGTTTTGGATTATGGTATTTCCGGAAACGAGTGTTTTTGAACAGTGGTTTCATAATTTTTGCATGCATTGACTAGATGTGTATGAGGTAAGTTGTTCATTGGCCTACTCGGCTTGGATGGCACTGAAATATTTGTCGTTTGTGTTTAGTCCTTTAGTCGTGGATTTTGATGTTGGAAAACGGACCTTGCTATCGTTCTCGTGTGCTGTGAATTGATGAGAATTGGGTTGAGATCCCAACAGTTTTTTTGTAAAGGTCGTTTTACGGAAAATGGTTTTGGGCCGAGACCCATTCGTCTTGAAATGGTTATTTTTCAACTAAGGACTTGAGGTCCAATAATATTTCTACTTTGAAAATCCCCGAGATGAGGAATTTATTTTCAAACACTCCAGTGATTGCTTTCTAATTAATAAAACTTCCCGGGAAGGCTTTTGTAGTTAATTGTCGTACCCGATTTGTAATTTTCGTTTGTTTGTTACATTTCGTATGGTTATGTACTTGCACTAGAAAAATAGTGGAATTTTGCTAACCCCCGAGTAATCGGGGGGTGGATGTCTGTATTGCATTCAGGTTTTGGGGAGCATAGCACAGAGTCGGCATGAAGGATGATGAAAGATGAACGATACTAATCACATGAGGACCCGTATGTTGTTGTATTGGTTCAGTCGTATTTTATTTCCGCTGCAGTATTCTTTCCCCGTTGTATGATATTGTGTTGTATTTGACCCCTGCGTGGGCATGTATTGAGATTGAGTTGTATATATATTTATTGAAAGACCAAATCGGTCTACTCAGTCTTTTAGCCTTAAAGGCGTTGTTGAGATGTATGATTTTGTTACCAGCCTGGTAGATCCTTGAGGAAAGGTTCTACGGCGTGTAATATCCCTGAGCGGATTGGGGGTGTTACAATTAATTTGCGTGACGAAATTGCGAATGCACTAATGACAAATAGCTAATTTTAATATTTGTATTCGTATGACGTTGAACAATTTTTAATTATAACTAGATATTGTGTTATGTTATTATGATGTTGTGCAATTTGTAATTGTATGGTGTTGAACTATTTTACATATACATATTTAATATATTTTTTTATACATCAAGGGGTAAAACGATCATTTCTGCTATTCAGACAGTTGATTCAGCAAGACTGGTAAACAACATTTTGTCTTTATCCAGACAGATAGCATAATCCAAACATATAGCTTATTCCACTCAAATCTTAATAACAGAATTGGTAAACATCAATAATTATCAAATAAAGTCAGCAATTTCTTACTTTAATAATTCCACATCATCTCAAAAACATACAACATCTCAAAAACATATTAATAAATCTTATCATTTCATTTGTTATATTATCAATATTTTTGACTTAAAATAAACTTTCTAGAGACAACTCATTAAAATTTAATAATAACAATAATAATAAAATTACATGTGATAAAATATTGGATACATAATCGGTCAAAATATATCAACATGACTAGAAACATACCATCCGAAATCAATTATGAAGATCAGTATTTTGGGGAGAAAAAAATGAATCAAGATACATAAAAAGATGAAAAATAAATATTAGAGATATTACATACTACCCCCCTTAAAATAAATTTCATCCCGAATTTATGGCAAAGCAATTCCGAGTATCAAGTTCTAATATCTGACTCCATTTACCATGTAATATTTCTGTACTTTTACCATTACCACCTGACTCTCACAAGAGGTGTAACTTCGATCTGTAAGTTAATTAATATTAAATCGTTTCATCGATTGATCCAACAGTCGACTCAATATAATAATAATAAGCCAATATGGATATCACTAGGTAATTATATCATCTGGATATGTAAAATTACTGAGCATTCGGAATTACTCCGTCAAATCTGTATAGTTATTCTCAACGATCTAAGCAGTGAACTATCCATAATATAAGTAATATCCTTGTGACTTAGCCAATTATTCGCTTGATAAGCACGCTCTGATCATACGTCCAAACACGGTCCGGATAGTTCCTATAACCTTCGCCAAATAATTCATCGGGGGACTAGACGTTGGCCACCGCCATATTAACACTGACAATTATTAAGAGACATCAGAGAATACCATCTGATATCTTACATTATCTCAGTTTCATAACATAAATCAATAAATATCATATACATCCTAAAAACTTTTCAGTCAAAATAATTTTATTCTCAAATATTTATAATAAATCATTTCACATATCATGGCAATATCTTCGTGCTCGCAATAATTTATAACTCATACAACGTACACATAGTATCTATATATACTTTTCTGGGTTCTCACTAGTACCTGTTAAATCAAGAATTCTCAATTATCAAGGTTCTTAATCTACGTATGAACGCCTTGAAACGAAATAGCTTGTTTAAGATATCGGCACAGATGCCATAAAATATTTATAACCTATGACTCAAAATAATAGGTCGTCCGAAAAGAAGTTTGAAGATTAGTTCCACAAGAAAATATTCATTTAAAATTCTTATTTTTCCAAGGTTTCAAAATTACACAATAAGAATTATGATATCATTTATTTTTTAACTGCACTGCCATGACCTTTCAGAAATAACTTCCTTTAGAGATTTTATAAATACTTACATGAAAAATAAAATGTTCAAAATATATTTGTCTTAAATATATTTCTGATCGTAATACGATACAAGAATTTTAAGTACTTCAATTATTTGCTTTAAAATAATATACTGCGGACATTAGCTTTTCTCAAAATATTACATTTTCTTGAGAGTTCAATCACTATTTTTCCTTCTTTTATTTGAAAGGCCAGTGATACCTTTTAGTTCAAATTTTCAACACTTTGTATAATCAAAATACAAAAATTATCATTTCCGAAATTAAATCTGAACTAATATAATAATATTATATTGCACTATCTACGTTCATATTCTCTCAACTTTGGACGTCGTGTACTCTGCATAAATAATTCATCCACTATGAATTTTTTCTAAGGACATAGGACAAAGGCAGTTCGTCGCCTATTCCGTATCTCGCCAAAATTGATATATGTCACTGATAATGACGTTTTACTGTGACTACACGAGCAAGTGTCGTTCTATAGATTTTTAAAATCTTTTCTCGTAATTCGTAATTCCACTTGTCTTGATTCACGCTGCCTTTCCACTATAAATAGTCGCATCAGAGAGAAATTAATCGTATTCAACTCATTCAAGTTCTTTCTCTATTCTAATTCTCATTATCACATACCTCCATTAAATATAACCTTCATCGAGAAACCAATGGCATCATCACATTTATATAACATCCAATCCCTCTGTGTCTTTGCCGGAACCACTCTTGGGAAAGATTTCTGCTTTCGAAAAGCAGCTGACAAGTTCGGAGAAGTGTTAGCCGCAAGAAAAATCAGTATAATATACAGAGGAGGAAATACAGGTTTAAAGGGTCGTGTGGCAGCCTCTGCTTCGATGGGCGATGCAAAAATCTTAGGGGTAACATTAAAACCCTTGGCAAATTCACCACTTGTTAGACCGACTTATGGGAATGAACTTAGAGTGTTATCCATGCATGACTGAATTATTAGCATGGGTGATAATGGTGATGCATTCGTCGTCCTTCCAGGAGGTTTCAATACGCTGGAGGATCTATTCTAGATGCTCTCGTGGGCATAGATGAACATCCACCAAAAATCGGTGGGGATACTCAACATCGACGGATTCTTCGATGGCCTCCTCGCTTTTCTGGATTCTCTAGTGAAAAAAGGTTTTGCATCTCCACTGTCACGGAGACTCCTTCTTTGTGCAACAACACCTGAGGAATTGATCGATAAATTCCTCGCATATATACCTGAGCCCGATCCAACTGCTATTCGCATCGTACGCACTGATGCTAGCACGAGTCGAAAAAGTGCTTTGGATCTAGCACTCTCTCTGTGAGGTTTATTCATGAATCTATCATTTTAAGTTTGTATCTTAATTGCAGTTTGTTCCCACAATATTTCTATCATAATAAAGTCAATATGATTCAGAATTCTTAACACCATTTTATTGTCTTCTATCTTGACATAAAGTCAGAACGAATATACAGTCAAAAGTTTAATCCGGAGAATATCAATAAAACGATAAACTTCATTAACAAGATCTGAGAATATCAATAGATAAACTCCAATAAAATCTAAAAATATCAATAAAATGATAAACTCCCAAAATAAAATCCGAGAATATCAATAAAATGATAAACTCCAACAAAATCAACCAATAATATCATCATCATGATAAAATCCAACAAAGTCAACCGAGAATATCAATACTATGATAAACTCCAACAAAACCAATCGAGAATATTAATACTATGATAAACTCCAACAAAATCAACAGAGGATATCAACAAATTATCAATTCAGCTTGCCAGTAATTAAATTATGGCACAAAATCACACACCGTACTTCATAGGTGGGGCTCAGCACTTGCATAGGTCACACGTAATGCGAAGATCTCTTGATACTAGTCTGATCAATAATGACTTTACAAGGAGAAACGATTCGGATACGTAGTATTGAAAAACCACGCTCCGATACCATCTTCTGTAACTATAACACTCCCAGATTTAACCGGAAATATTACAGCGCCGTGGGCCCCGAGATGGAACCCACAAGGCTAAAAGAAAATTTTCGCAAACATTTACAATTGCTCAAGAGGCTAACGACAGTACTATCTTTAAAAAAAAACATTTTAAGACTATATAAAATCTGTTTATCAAAATCGTCCCACAAATCTCGTTTGAAAGGACAAGGCCTGACATGCCAACACTCAGCAGTTTAAAAACATACGTTGAGCTATCGCTTACACGCACCGACAGAATAGTTTAGAAAACGGTTGCCAAAGTAACCTAGGTTACCAGATACCAAAAGGTCATTTCAAAATACTCACACAGCGGAAAAGACAATAGTTAAAAGTACTCTAGCAGCGGAATACAACAACTGATCAGGAAACTCAATACCAAAAACATGTCCTAGCCAGTATCCTCCGGGAAGCTCATCTCTCCACGACCGCTACAAGCTCGATATCTCAAGAACCTAAAAAGAAATCCCACGACGGGGTCAGCCATAATATCCAACAATGATAACTCTCACATCACATTAATAATTACATACAAAATAAGAATACGACCAATGTAATCTTATCGTCATAACTTTACTTACTCAAATAATCCTCAACAGAATAACCATTATCACATTTCACATCTCGTACTCGATTAACCAATAAATTCAAACATAATATCTGTATTGTACCTCAGACAATACTCAAGATTCTCAAACCATCATCGCCAACTCACGATACGTAAATATACCAGTTCTGACCAATACGATCCGTCGGAAAGCATCATCAAATCCCAAAACGACCGTGTCCATAAGGAGACAAATACCAAAGGAAATACGGAACATACCTCGAGATATGAAGTGCCACGACAATCATATCAGTCTAATCCGAGACTAGATCAATGCAATACGGACAAGGTCCTAACACAAGACCTACAAATGCAAACTCATATGACCACGTCAATATGCTCAAAACAATAACAACAGCGTATACTCAATGGAAATCTCATGATCCAGTGCCCTCAGCATAGATCCCCTGATGATCCTACTAGATCAACATGAGATGGATAACCAACAATATATATATGCACAAAAACACATATAAAACCAACGATGCGAATCCACAAGATCCCATCAACACAACACTGGGTAATCCAACGATCCAGCGCCCTCAGCATAGATCCCAAGATGATCCCGTCGGACCATAACGAGGTGGAAGAAGCGGTCCAATGATCCAGCGCCCTCAGCATAGATCCCAAGATGATCCCGTCGGACCATAACGAGGTGGACATCTGATCCAGCGCCTTCAGCATAGATCACACGATCCCAACGGATCAACACAACATAAACAATACAATTATGCATACACATATGCAAATCAATATGTTCATCAACATGAACAATATAACATGCACGACATTATGACAATTCACTAGAACGACCCCATGTTCAACAACATGAATGGCAATATGCATGACCAAAATCAATAACACTAAACCACAATCAATATAAAATATTTTCCCCGAGTCCTTCGGGAGCAATCTCTATGTCAAATCACCATCGATGATTTTCCGCAATGCTCGGCGATCCAAACATACCATGGACTATAGATACTCATATCCTTGTCTTTATCATAGTGTATCCTCGATACTCCAATATGCCAATAACCGAAATAAATCATATACAGTACTATTTAACTTCCAGAATTGGAAAGAAAACATATAATCATTGCTATATACTTTATAAACGAAATGAAACTGAAACCATTCATTAAACATTATAACTGAGCAAGTAATAACTTGCCTCGATACTGAACGATGATGATGAAGCCGTTACCAACTCCATTGCCGTCGTCTACAAGTACTTCGGCCCTGATCAATGCAATTCACGAACATTCTCGAACAGGACCGCAAAGCATGGTTCTATTCACCGATCAATAATCTCAACCTATTACAATAATCGATAAACAAAAAGTTCGATAACAATCAACAATCGATAAAACCAATTCACAAACCCAACGGCTCAACAACATCTCGGATAACCACTAGTCTGATCAAACCAACTTAAACGATCACGAATTCATAACCGAAACAGAATATACTACCTTGCCTGTTGACTTAGCGCACGTTAATTACTTAACGTAGCATGCGCTAAGTTGCTCCCGTTAGCGTGCCCTAGCCAGTAGGCTTAGCGTACGCTAATGACATGCAGTTACATGTATTTCGGATACCAATCAACATATGGCGATTATCAAGAACACTAAGTGATTCTGAACCATGTTCAAACCTATCAAAACAACGAAATCTGATATCCTTTAACATACAAACAATCATTCAACTTATAATCCAAGTCCTATATCCATATATCATCTTCCTCAATATCAACATCATGAAACATTAAGAACGTAACAATACTTCCATAATCTATCATTACAGGGAATAATTATCAACAATAACATCAACATTCGAAACTGAGGAGAAGAATTAACCAACTAATCTCGAGAAGACGAATCAGCACGATTCAAACCATACGAATCACATTAATATCATCATACTCCGGTAATACCTCTCATAATCATGCTTGTCAACTTGTTTATGTAATAATCATCAACTCAAGAACATCAACATTCAATCCAAAACGAAATCCAAAGATGAAGAGTGATTGCCTTTTTGAAGGAATGGATTGATTTCCAAGGTTGAATCCATTTCCAAGAATCGCCAATGATTTAAAGAACAAAGCTTTAATCCATGATTTCCATCATTAATCTTGTTAAAGAGGACCATCCCTCAGTGTTTAGGAACTCCCAAATGTCTCCCAAGGTTCTTTCTATCGGTTGCCAGAAGAGAATGGACGAAATGAGGAATGAAAGCCAACTACTCATATATATACACTGTACATTATTACGTACGCTAACCTCTTCATTTAACGTACGTTACCAGTTTAGCGTATGCTAATATTCTTTGTTAGCGTGCGCTATCGAAGTCCAGAGGCTACTATCTTGCTGCATGAAATGATTTACGTACGCAATGCCCATGCAATAGCATACGTAAAGGCCTGTATTTAGCGTACGCAAACCTTCCACCGTAGCGTGTGCTACTCATAGTTGACTTGCTACAGTCTGCACCTACCCCCGTGTCCCCACATGCCGAAAGTAACCTAACAAAGCCAAGATTCCTTTGGTCCGATCTGATTAGCGTGCGCTATAAATATACATTAGCGTGCGCTAATCGTTCACAACAACCATCCGTTGACCTTGTCGGCACATGCACCGAAAGTGACCGGGTCCCCACATAGATTCCTTCTGATCTGGTCTGTACTAGCATGCGTTATCTTTTGCCTCTAGCGTGCGCTAAACCAAAACGATAGCGTGCGGTAGGCATGTATATTATCGTGCACTAATAATGTTACACTTAGCCATTTTCCGCTACTCTTGTCCAACGTCTCAACATACAGAATACGAACATACGGCATACTGAATACATATACTCAACTCATTATATTCTCAAATACAATTGTCGACCAAATACGACAATTGTACCAATACTGACATCTCAGTCCTTCATTTATTTTATCCATACTGTACAGATTCCACGCTGTACAACATAACTCGGATAAAATAACATTAAACAATAGTAGTAGAAATTTCGGATATTACATACTACACTACTTAAAATAAGTTTCGTCCTCGAAACTTGCAATCCGTCATAGAAAACAAACAAACTGTTCAACCAAAATATTCCGAAACCATCACGACAACGATCAATCATCATTATTAACGAATAACCAACACAGTATACTTACATATGCGCTAAGTCGACGATCTCCTAAGATACTAGCAAGTGACTTCACTGTAAAGCCTCAATGCACTTACAATCGCAATTCCATGAGTCTCAACAAAATATATCATTTTTCGGATGAAATAATCTACCCGTGTCAAAACCTGTCTGCCTCATCGCACAATTAAGTCCCAATTATTATACAATCAATAATATACGATACACTGAGAAACAACTGCCAAAAACAACGACACAAATCCCGAAACATCGACATAATATTCGAACGCTCATACGATCCTTAACAATGATCAATCAATAAATTAATTGAGAATATCATCGACATGATAAACTCCAATACGACCAATCCAAAGGTTAAAATGCAACCGAGAATATCATCAACATGATAAACTCCAATATTAGCAACGACGATCAACGATAATCGGGAATACCCTCACACGATAAGCTCCAACATGATCAACATAGAACCGAAGAAACAGATATGCGAATGAACAAAATTCTCAAAACAAATCACATATAGTGAATCTCAACGAAACACAACCGACTGGTGAACATTCCCCTCGGCATACGAACAACCAATCGCAAATCGACGAACATACCAATTCATACAAGGAGTGGGAACGACCACTCAATATCCATAACAACCAGCATGGGGTCACCATCCCCAAATCTTCACTTACATCATTCAAAGATCACTATGGTAAAATCGCGCTACTACCGTACCAATGGAATCACATAGCACATATGTCCCGGTTTCATAAAACCCATAGTTCCAAAATTACATTATGTACCCGAACCTGCAACACGCAGCATATTTCTCTTATCCGATAAATCAACCGATCATCCCTGGATAACCAAACTACCATACTAACGTTCGAATCTCTTTCATCGTACCATACTGATGTACTATCCAGTTCGTGAGTCACACTCATAGCTTCACCATAATAGCATTATGCACTAAATGCGTATGCATATCAATCACATTTTTCAAAACCAATTTGAAATCATATAGTCTCGTCAAGAAGATAAATTTTCGAAAGTTCTTTCAAAAATTTTAGAACTCAAAACATAAATTTTGGTAAGATCAAGAAATCAATTTTGAAAAGTTAAACTGGCTCGCTGGTGGTGAGTATTTGATAACAGTTTCCTTCAAATCCACACGATTTCGAAGTTTAAAATGAAAACTATGCAAATGCTGGACTACATCCATAATACTGTATACCAATTCGGTTCGTCACCAATATCCACTGATATTCCATCGTAAAACCACACGATAGAGTTCCAAAATTTCAATATATAAATTCCGACTAAAAACTCCTTTTCCACATATGACTCGCAATGTCAACCATTTTCCATCCTGGATCACCGCAATTATGCTATGACAATGCATTGAAACAAATCAACACAGCGAAAGACTTCCCGAGAGGTTTCATTAGAACTAATAAATCAAAACCTCGAAAGGTAGTGATAAAGTAGATAAACGATTGATAAAGTGTTTTACAAATCTCGAGAGTTTTAGAAAACAGAAAAGCTTTCTTCTGAAACATTAGGGTCTCATCCCGTATCTCGTTCCACATTAAAAAGTAGGAAACTCTTTTTTTTTTTCGGACCCCAAGTCCTGAGTTATAAAATTATTTCAAAAATCTATTGGGTTTCGGCCCAAAAATCATTTACGGTAAAACATCCGTAAAACATTCATTTTGAAGTCTATCATTTTCAAATGCTCAAAAGCAGTTCATAATTCTCAAAATGTACTAACATGACTACATATTCCTCTCAACCATCCACAACATTCTCCCAAATGCACAATTTCGTTCCAAAATCTACCCGACATACTGATTTCCAAAATCATAGTTTCTTAAGATCATCAATCCTGCCTCAACATTGTCATCTCATATTGTAACGCATAATATCTTTCTGAATCTCAAAACATATCAACTTAGAATTGCAAGAAATCTCAATATAATTCGAAAATCCCAAATACTTACAGATCGTGAAGCCGACGATTCCCCGTGATACTGGCACATGTCTCGACTCAAGAAAATACTCGGCACAGATATTCACAAAACACACGTTTTGCAAACTCAGTTGAACTCGAGAACACAACACATCTCTATCCGAAGAAACACGTTAATACCATTGGAAAAGTTTACATCAACCCCAGTACTACACCAGTAAATCACATAACACACAAGCCCAAGTGAACAACAAAAATCTAGGGCTCAAACACTTGTCAACCGACAACTCGAATGACACGACAAAAGCATGACCTAACTCGACCCGACTGCTTAGGTTTTCACAACCTAAGCTCTGATATCATATTCTGTAACACCCACAGATTTATCCGGAAATAATACAGCGTCGTGGGCCCCGAGATGGAACCCACAAGGCTAAAAGAAAATTTTCGCAAACATTTACAATCGCTCAAGAGGCTAACGACGGTACTATCTTTAAAAAACATTCGAAGACTATATAAAATCTGTTTATCAAAACCGTCGTACAAATCTCGTTTAAAAACATACATTGAGCTATCGCTTACACGCACCAATAGAATAGTTTAGAAAATGGTTGCAAAAGTAACCTAAGTTACCAGATACCAAAAGGCCATTTCAAAATACTCACGCAGCGGAAAAGACAATAGTTAAAAGTACTCTTGCAGCGGAATATAACAACTGATCAGGAAACTCAATACCAAAAACATGTCCTAGCCAGTATCCTCCGGGAAGCTCATCTCTCCACGACCGCTACAAGCTCGATATCTCAAGAACCTAAAAAGAAATCCCACGACGGGGTCAGCCATAATATCCAACAATGATAACCGTCATATCACATTAATAATTACATACCAATGAGAATACAAAATAAGAATATGACCAATGTAATCTTATCGTCATAACTTTACTTACTCAAATAATCCTCAACAGAATAACCATTATCACATTTCACATCTCGTACTCGATTAACTAATAAATTCGAACATAATATCTGTATTGTACCTCAGACAATACTCAAGATTCTCAAACCATCATCGCCAACTCACGATACGTAAATATACCAGTTCTGACCAATACGATCCGTCGGATAGCATCATCAAATCCCAAAACGATAACCGATTGTCCATCAGGAGACAAATACCAAAGGAAATACGGAACATACCTCGAGATATGAAGTGCCACGACAATCATATCAGTCTAATCCGAGATCAGATCAATGCAATACGGACACGGTCCTAACACAAGACCTACAAATGCATACTCATATGACCACGTCAATATGCTCAAAACAATAACAATAGTTTATACTCAATGGAAATCCCATGATCCAGCAACCTCAACATAGATCCCCTGATGATCCGACTAGATCAACATGAGATAGATAACAAACAATATACGTATGCCAAAAAACACATATAAAACCAACGATGCGAATCCACAAGATCCCATCAACACAACACTGGGTAATCCAACGATCCAGCCCCCTCAGCATAGATCCCAAGATGATCCCGTCGGACCATAACGAGGTGGAAGAAGCGGTCTAATGATCCAGCGCCCTCAGCATAGATCCCAAGATGATCCCGTCGGACCATAACGAGGTGGACATCTGATCCAGCGCCTTCAGCATAGATCACACGATCCCAACGGATCAACACAACATAAACAATACAATTATGCATACACATATGCAAATCAATATGTTCATCAACATGAACAACATAAAATGCACGACATTATGACAATTCACCAGGACGACCCCATGTTCAACAACATGAATGACAATATGCATGACCAAAATCAATAACACTAAACCACAATCAATATAAAATATTTGCCCCGAGTCCTTCGGGAGCAATCTCTATGTCAAATCACCATCGACGATTTTCCGCAATGCTCGGCGATCCAAACATACCATGGACTTTAGATACTCATATCCTTGTCTTTATCATAGTGTATCCTCGATACTCCAACATGCCAATAACCAAAATAAATCACATACAGTACTATTTAACTTCCAGAATTGGAAAGACGACATATAATCATTGCTATATACTTTATAAACGAAATAAAACTAAAACCATTCATTAAACATTATAACTGAGCAAGTAATAACTTGCCTCGATACCGACATGATGATGATGAAGCCGTTACCAACTCCATTGCCGTCATCTACAAGTCCCTCGGCCCTGATCAATGCAATTCACGAACATTCTCGAATAGGACCGCAAAGCATGGTTCTATTCACCGATCAATAATCTCAACCTATTACAATAATCAATAAACAACAAGTTCGATAACAATCAACAATCGATAAAATCAATTCACAAACCCAACGGCTCAATAATATCTCGGTTAACCATAAGTCTGATCAAACCAACTTAAACGATCACGAATTCATAACTGAAACAGAATATACTACCTTGCCTGTTGACTTAGCGCACATTAATTACTTAACGTAGCGTGCGCTAAGTTGCTCCCATTAGCGTGCGCTAGCCATTAGGTTTAGCGTGCGCTAATGACATGCAGTTGCATGTATTTCGGATACCAATCAACATATGGCGATTATCAAGAACACTAAGTGATTCTGAACCATGTTCAAAGCTATCAAAACAACGAAATCCGATATCCTTTAACATACAAACAATCATTCAACTTATAATCCAAGTCCTATATCCATCTATCATCTTCCTCAATATAAACATCATGAAACATTAAGAACGTAACAATACTTCCATAATCTATCATTACAGGGAATAATTATCAACAATAACATCAACATTCGAAACTGAGGAGAAGAATTAACCAACTAATCTCGAGAAGACGAATCAACACGATTCAAACCATACGAATCACATTAATATCATCATACTCCGGTAATCCCTCTCATAATCATGCTTGTCAACTTGTTTATGTAATAATCATCAACTCAAGAACATCAACATTCAATCCAAAACGAAATCCAAAGATGAAGAGTGATTACCTTTTGGAAGGAATGGATTGATTTCCAAGGTTGAATCCATTTCCAAGAATCGCCAATGATTTAAAGAACAAGGCTTTAATCCATGATTTCCATCTTTAATCTTGTTAAAGAGGACCATCCCTAAGTGTTTAGGAACTCCCAAATGTCTCCCAAGGTTCTCTCTATCGGTTGCAAGAAGAGAATGGACGAAATGAGGAATAACAGCCAACTACTCATATATATACACTGTACATTATTAACGTACGCTAACCTCTTCATTTAACGTACGTTACCAGTTTAGCGTGCGCTAATATTCTTTTTTAGCGTGCCCTATCGAAGTCCAGAGGCTACTATCTTGCTGCATGAAATGATTTACGTACGCAATGCCCATGCAATAGCGTACGTAAAGGCCTGTATTTAGCGTACGCAAACCTTCCACCGTAGCGTGCGCTACTCATAGTTGACTTGCTATAGTCTGCACCTACCCCCGTGTCCCCACATGCCGAAAGTAACCTAACAAAGCCAAGATTCCTTTGGTCCGATCTGATTAGCGTGCGCTATAAATATACATTAGCGTGCGCTAATCGTTCACAACAACCATCCGTTGACCTTGTCGGCACATGCACCGAAAGTGACCGGGTCCCCACATAGATTCCTTCTGATCTGGTCTGTACTAGCGTGCGTTATCTTTTGCCTCTAGCGTGCGCTAAACCAAAACGATAGCGTGCGCTAGGCATGTATATTAGCGTGCACTAATAATGTTACACTTAGCCATTTTCCGCTACTCTTGTCCAACGTCTCAACATACAGAATACGAACATACGGCATACTGAATACATATACTCAACTCATTATATTCTCAAATACAATTGTCGACCAAATACGACAATTGTACCAATACTGACATCTCAGTCCTTCATTTATTTTATCCATACTGTACAGATTCCACGTTGTAGAACATAACTCGGATAAAATAACATTAAACAATAGTAGTAGAAATTTCGGATATTACATACTACACCCCAAACCAGGCGGTCATTACAGTGCCGTGAATCCCTATCGGGGATCCACCTGGCGAAACACAGTATAATAATTGACGTAACCTAACTGTAGTACCAAACTACATTATGTTTACCAATTACTCCGATAAGGAGTTTATACATATTCTTCTTAACATACGCCAAACAGACCAAGATCAATATAATACATGTATAGTCTATATGAAGATTGATATACCGATACAATACAAATACAGAGAATAAAAATGCAGCAGAACAGAAAAGAAATATATCTGGAAACAAGAAGACTCGAGCCCTTGACTAGTATCCTTGAGACTCTTCGTCGCCACCTTGTCTTTCCTGTATCTTAGCCTTCCCGCGACCTAAAATATGATAAAACAACATATTTCGCCCAAAACCACAGGGTCAGTTACACAAGATAATAAATCTCAATATGTCGAACATATATAATCACACATGCTATGTGAATTAACAAATCATCATCCAAAACCAGAATATACACAATCATACATACTGTATAAACCACAAGTTCGATCATAATCTCATATCGTCGAACACATGCGATCAAATATGAATCGGCCAGATTATAACCCAATCCTGTTGAAAACATACGCAACCAAACATGTTGTATGAATCAACTAACAGTTACGGCTCAAAGAATGGCGCCACACTACGCCCGGGATGGAAATGTGCCCGTGCACAAGCCACCAACGGGTATCGATCGAATACACGTGTGGTCTTGTACATAATCAGTCACACGAAGTAACCGTCTCGTATGCACAGTCCAATGTGAGCTCAACTACCAACGCACGGTCTTATATGTGCCCGACATAAAAATCCTACACATACCAACCGGCACGCCAGTGTGACCCGGAACGCCACGAGAACAAAAGTGACATCGAATTCAATAATGACTTAACAATTCCCAACAAGGGACCAAACGACTCAACGAAGGAAATACAAATCCAACGAAGATCAAATCAACTCACCGAAACGCAACGAGGGTTTAAATAAGACTCGGAACCAACGTTCCTCAATGGATGATCGACAAGATCAATAATAACATCATTATGAATCGATATTCATAAAGCATAAATGAACGTAAATATATATAACATATATAAGACATATTATCATCATAACCAGGCAAGAATTCACTTGCCTCAATACCAAAGACGTAAGATGCTCCTGCACGATCAAAGCGTCCTCCACGAAACGAACGAGCGGCGATCGAATGAACAACAACAAATAATCGCGGGATAGCTCACGCACTCAATGGTCCCCAAAGTACGTCCAATAATCATATCCTATTACACAATTAATTAATCAAAATACTTAATTTACTTGATTCCAATAACTCGATTAAGTATCACTAGATAATAATTTATTGACACGTCATACCTTGAATCGGGTCAAAATCGAAGGTAATTGAATTTATTCAAGATTCGTCTGCTAATCCAGAAACCAATGGGCTCATCAATCGATCAAAATCCTAGCTCAAGTTAAATGATAAATATCCAAATCTCCTCCAGTTAATATCCACGTAATAGATTGAATCCACTAATAAAAATTCAATCCAATTAAATACATGGCCATATATAAATCAACCCAAAAATATATTTGGCCCAAGTAAAACCCAATCCAAATTCCATCTTGACCCAAACCCTAATAATCCCTTTTTTTTCTTTTTATAGTATCGATCGGTACTCTATCTCTTCATTTCTCTCATCTGCCGCCTTTCCCCCTCTTCTCTAACTCTTCTCCATCGGTCAACATATCTCTCTCTCTACATCCCTCCTCCATCTTTTCTTCTTTCTTCTCATCGGCTCCTTCTCTCTTTATAATTTCTCCTTCTGTACAGAGATCACATGCGCAACCGCTACTACATCGATCTACATCACACTCCCTCTCACGGTGGTTGATCGGTCACGGATGGAAGTTCGAGGAGCAGAGCACGGCCGCATAAATCCAGTCTACTGGGGTGGCAAACTACTTCAAATAGTGGTAGGCGACGGCGTTTCACGAATCGACTTGTTTTAGGAGTTGACCTTCGTTCATTCGGCGGTGGTTCTTGATTCGTTCCACTGGAGGAGACACATGGCGGCGGCGACCACTGGCTCAGTAGCTGTAATACCCGTAATTTCGATTTCCAGTAAAATTTTTTTCGGAGAAAGTCCATTTTGACGAATCGCTCATTACCATTTCGTCATTACGAGAATGATTAATTCTGCACTTTTTGTCATCCGAGTTCGTTTCGGTATCTTTTTGTTGAGTTCCATGCTTTTTGGCGACTTTTCCACACTTGAGTTCGATTCTTGCGAATCTCGTCTAAAACTGTTGTTTCGAGTTTCTCGTAAGTTCATTTAATGTTATTATTCATGTTGCGAACTTTGGCTTGGTTTTTCGATCACGTATCGTGATTTTCGGGCGTTTTGGGCCATTTTCATAATTTCCCAAAGTTTGGGGTAATTACTTTCCGTTGTCAAATTTCGAGCCTTCGGGTGGTCGGAATCATGTGTTCTCTTAGTGCTCGAGTTCGTCTTTGCGAGTACTTCGTAATTGTATCTTCGATTCGTATTCAGGTTCGGGTTTCGGGGTCGTTCGGGCCGTCGTTCGGGCCCAGGCCGGCACTGGCCGAGTTACGGCCGGTAGTGCTCGGCAGTTACGTACGTAAGGCCGGTTATGTACGTAAGGCCCTGGCCGGTTACGCACGTAATGGGCCGGCAGTTTTGGGGCAGTGACTCGGTTACATACGTAAGCCTTGGCCGGTTACGTACGTAACCCGGCCGGCAGACTGCCTATATAAGGCCCTGCAGACGGGTTTTTGGCCATTTTTTCTCAATCTTTCCTTTCTCTTCCGCGGATGTGGTCTTGGGAATCTTGAAGACATGTTTTTTAACAACAAATCCATGAAGTTCTTGAGGTTATATCATTGATCAATCATCCGTTATCATCCTTTGATCCAGCGAATCAAGGTTAGATCTTTAGAACCCTACTTTTGGGTAGATTTGGGGGTTTTCGCGTTTTTGTCCGATTCGTTCCGTTTTGTTGATTAATTCATGATGTATATGATTAATCTTGTTGGTATTCTTAGTTTCCCTACGGATTCATGGTATATTTCGTGGTTTTTACGGGATCGAGAGGGTTTGGTTGTGGTCCGCCCTCGTTGTTGTTTATATACGAATATACATGAATCGTAGGCGGGTTTTCGGGGGTATTCCAATTCCGTATTCATTTAGAAATGGTTGTGATTGTATTCTTTGAATCGTTAGGTTCGGTTTCGTTGGTTCCTAGCGTTTGTCGGTGACTTTCCTTTCCGTTCGTTGCGTCGTCAATTATTCAAGGCAAGTAATTCTTGGAAACCTTTATGCTTAACATGAAATGGTAATGTATATTGTGTGTGCTTTACTCACCTCGGGAGGGTCCGATGGGGCCTCGAGGGAATCTATGGCTTCGTCCTGGATTCATGAGTTTGATTCGCTAGCCAGCTCGGGAGGGTCCTTAGGGTCCTCGAGTGGGATTCGTGGCTTCGTCCCGGTCCTAGGCAAATTAATTGTGACTATTTGTTTCCGGAAAAGACATGTCTGGTTTGGTTTTTGAAATCATATTGGTGCATGTACTATGAAATGTGTAAGCGATTGGTTTGCCTTGATTACTTGTACTAGCGTAATTGCTAACCCCTCTGGGGACCCGTTGTCGGGGAAATTCTTGTTATGGATTTCAGGTTATGTTCAGCCAGACGAGCGGGCGCTGGGATGGTACGAGGATGTCGGCCAAGGTTGTTGACATGTGCAATTGAGTCTTGTTATTTCCTACTGTCTCTTTTGATGTGGATATTTTCCAAATTGTAAACTTATAGATTGTACTCGCGAGTACTTAGGCTTTTCCTTTTGGATTGTGATTGGTCTTCGTTGGAGTTACTGTATTTGTCGGTTGATGTTTATTATGCCGGTTGTACCGGACGTGTTGTTTTATGTTCTTGTTGTTAACAATTGTTTCCTTGCTAACCGAGACGGTTAGTCGAGTGGTGTTTTCTTGTGGCAGCCTGGTGGGTCCTTTGTAGGGGTCCACGGCGCTGTAATACACCCCGAATATCTTGGGGGTGTTACAGAAAATGGTATCAGAGTCCTAGGTTTATGGATACCTAGGCTTGTTGGTTATTTGGGTCTAGTTGTGTTTTGTTTTTGTCACATTGTCACACCGCTGCCGGCATCTCAGTACATCCAGTGCTCGTAAGTTTTCCTTACTCGATCCTCTTGTTTCCTCGTATTGAATTTCCACTTCTTGAACTGTGATTGCCTCTCTCGTACTTATCGTCGAGTTGTTTTTCGATCCATCCGGTTCGTGTACTTTTGATTCTAGTATTGCGCAGTCCTTTATCTCTCTGGAGTATGTGCGCCGTTCTGGGCTTGACCGTTTGTCGTTTTGCGAGCCTTCCATCACTAAACTTCCTAGATTTGGTGGGATCGTTGGTGATCGAAAGATCCGAGATTTGCTCCGTGGTATATTGTGAGAGGGCTTGACTCTCTAGTCTTTTGTTGTATGATGGAATCTGTGTTGCTAATTGCGATATACTAAATGTATGTTGAGCCGAATGTACTGATGGTTTGGACACCGAAGGGTACAGTATGATGTAGAAGTTTGAACATTAAAATGTTCTGGGAAAGGTATTGATGGCATAGTTCGTTGAGAAACTCACATAGATGGTTTCGACGTGTGTTCGAATCGGTTTTCATTAGTTATACTGTTAAACTTGAAGAGATAGTTTGACATATGCTTGGAATTAGTATTTCCGTGTTGCGCTTGTTGAACTGGTGATTTTTGAATGTCGTATATGCGTGTGTTCGGAAATTGTTAGTACTTGGCTAATTATTATTATTTACAACCAATGTGTTTCTATTAATAATACATGTGGCGTGCATGCTTGAAAATTTCTTAGACTTGATCGTCTTGTGGGGTTTTAAAAAGTGACATGAATTTGGGCGAGCCAGCCTTGTATTTTCAAATAAAACCTTGAGTATCTTAGAGAATAAACCTCGAGACGTACTTTTAAAATGAATTATTTTCTCACAGTGTTCTCAAGATGCCTACTAGCGCCACGCTATGTTTCAAAATTATACTACCTTGAGGATCATAATATTTTGAGATATTTCTAATGATTTAGAAACGCATTTGCTTAGACCCGAAGGTCGAATATTTCCGAAAAGTTTTAATTTAAAGAAAGGTGTCTTCATTTTTTTTATCAAACGCAAGATGATTTTTTTAAAAAGTCTCGATGACGATGTTTGTATTACTTTTTGATATATGATACTCAAGATCAACTAGTGCTTGCAAATTATTTTCAAAAGGTGGTTTTCATTTTCAAAACCTATCATTCCTATTTGCGGTCCGGGAATATATGTGTGATGTTCGTACTCTCGTTAGGGTGTTAACCCCCGAGTTGTGGTTGAATTGGTGGTGTGAGCGTTGAGTCGTTCGCCACACAGTTGTCGTGGTAGCCTCTATGAGGGGTGTGATGTTAGTATTGGATGTTGTCGCCTCGTAGCGGTTTATGCGTTATCACATATATGCGAGCTGTTAGAGCTCGGGTTGGTATGATTGTGTGCATCGGTGATGGTTCCGCGTTGTGTCGGTTGCTTGTTGTATTGTTACCTTGGTTCCGTTGTTGTGAGTTTCGGGGGCGAGGTCAAAGGTAATACCCGTACTATTTTGAACTTCTGTATTTTCTCTTTCTCCAGTCTATCGATTCACTCGTGTCCATTGATACCTTCTGAACTTGTTCTGTACCTTGGTTTCATCGTTCGAACGAGCTGTAATCTTGTTTTGGGTCGATCTGGTTATCGCTGTGACTTTTCCGAATTCGGTTCGATTCTTGTGAACCTTGTTCGGAAGTAACATCTTTTGGTTCTACTCGTTCTTTTATTCGAAGTGGATCGGAGTTTGAACTTCTGCATTTTCGACTCTATCGACTCGTTTATACTCGTTAACATTTCTGAACTTTCCCTATCCTTTGCTTTGGTTGATCGAACGAGGGTAGTATTGTTTCGGAATAACTCGTCGGTCGTTGTGGCTTTTCAATCGCTATTCCCTTTCCTGTGGATCTTATGTTAATGCACATCTTGTTGTTTTCACTGGATTATATATTGTATCGAGTCGAGATGCGAACCTTGGAATTGTTGTTTGAATTTTATTGTTCTTCGTGATTCGAACATGAGTGTTCGATTTTTGTTGTCTCGATCGTTGTGGTTCGATCGTTTGATTGTTCGGTTTTTGTTGATCTCGTTTCGTGATTGTTGAACGTTCAAGACTCCTTCCTAATTTCCTTATGTTCGGGAAATTAGTATCGTTTTCGATCTTCCAACCCTTGGGCGGTGGAATTTCGTATTTGTTCAGCGATTGGCTCGCGTGTTGATTGATGTACCGTTAGGTTGGTCAATCATACTGATTTTCGTTCGTCGTGTTTTGTAATTGTTCGGATAATCGACTTGATTGTATTATCTGTTTGATGACACTTGTCACTTGTTGATTTTATCATGTCTCTACCGGTGGCATTGTGTTAGTCGTCGTGGAGCGTGTTTTCACGCCGTATATTCCTTTGCGTTGCTTGTAACGTTTCGCCGTCGGCGCGAGTTTACGGTTTTTGTGTATCTCGTCGAGTTTTCCTGGCGGGGATATTCCTTCTCCCTACTTGTTTTAAGTTTCGGGACGAAACTTCTTTTAAGGAGGGTAGAATGTAATACCCGTAATTTCGATTTCCGGTAATTTCTTTTTTTTGGAGAAAGTCCGTTTTGACGATTCGCTCATGACCGTTTCGTCATTTTGAGAATGATTAATTCTACACTTTTTGTCATCCGAGTTCGTTTCGGTATCGTTTTGTTGAGTTCCGTGCTTTTTGGCGACTTTTCCGCACTTGAGTTCGATTCTTGCGAATCTCGTCCGAAACTGTTGTTTCGAGTTTTTCGTAAGTTCATTTAATGTTATTATTCATGTTGCGAACTTTGGCTTGGTGTTTCGATCACGTATCGTGATTTTCGGGCGTTTTGGGCCATTTTCATAATTTCCCAAAGTTTGGGGTAATTACTTTCCGTTGTCAAATTTCGAGCCTTCGGGTGGTCGGAATCGTGTGTTCTCTTAGTGCTCGAGTTCGTCTTTGCGAGTACTTCGTAACCGTATCTTCGATTAATATTCAGGTTCGGGTTTCGGGATCGTTCGGGCCGTCGTTCGGGCCCGGTAAAGCCGGCGATTCTGGCCGGTAGTGCTCGGCAGATTACGTCGTAAGGTCGGGTTACGTCGTAAGGCCTGGCGATTACGTACGTAACGGGCTGTTTTGGGGCGATGACTCGATTACCTCGTAAGCCTTGGCCGATTACGTCGTAACGGCCGTGACGGCTTATATAAGGCCCTGCAGACGGGTTTTTGGCCATTTTTTCTCAATCTTTCCTTTCTCTTCCGCGGATGTGGTCTTGGGAATCTTGAAGCCATGTTGTTTAACAATAAATCCATGAAGTTCTTGAGGTTATATCATTGATCAATCATCCGTTATCATCCTTTGATCCAGCGAATCAAGGTTAGATCTTTAGAACCCTACTTTTGGGTAGATTTGGGGGTTTTCGCGTTTTTGACCGATTCGTTCCGTTTTGTTGATTAATTCATGATGTATATGATTAATCTTGTTGGTATTCTTAGTTTCCCTACGGATTCATGGTATATTTCGTGGTTTTTACGGAATCGAGAGGGTTTGGTTGTGGTCCGCCCTCGTTGTTGTTTATATACGAATATACATGAATCGTAGGCGGGTTTTCGGGGGTATTCCAATTCCGTATTCATTTAGAAATGGTTGTGATTGTATTCCTCGAATCGTTAGGTTCGGTTTCGTTGGTTCCTAGCGTTCGTCGGTGACTTTCCTTTCCGTTCGTTGCGTCGTCAATTATTCAAGGCAAGTAATTCTTGGAAACCTTTATGCTTAACATGAAATGGTAATGTATATTGTGTGTGCTTTACTCACCTCGGGAGGGTCCGACGGGGCCTCGAGGGAATCTATGGCTTCGTCCTGGATTCATGAGTTTGATTCGCTAGCCAGCTCGGGAGGGTCCTTAGAGGCCTCGAGTGGGATTCGTGGCTTCGTCCCGGTCCTAGGTGACGTGTGGTGCTTGGTTTGTTTTATGAATGTGGCCATCTCGGGAGGGTCCTTAGAGGCCTCAAGTGGGATTCGTGGCTTCGTCCCGGTCCTAGGCAAATTAATTGTGACTGTTTGTTTCCGGAAAAGACATGTCTGGTTTTGGTTTTTGAAATGATATTGGTGCATGTACTATGAAATGTGTAAGCGATTGGTTTGCCTTGATTACTTGTACTAGCGTAATTGATAACCCCTCTGGGGACCCGTTGTCGGGGAAATTCTTATTATGGATTTCAGGTTATGTTCAGCCAGACGAGCGGGCGCTGGGATGGTACGAGGATGTCGGCCAAGGTTGTTGACATGTGCAATTGAGTCTTGTTATTTCCTACTGTCTCTTTTGATGTGGATGTTTTCCAAATTGTAAACTTATAGATTGTACTCGCGAGTACTTAGGCTTTTCCTTTCGGATTGTGATTGGTCTTCGTTGGAGTTACTGTATTTGTCGGTTGATGTTTATTATGCCGGTTGTACCGGACGTGTTGTTTTATGTTCTTGTTGTTAACAATTGTTTCCTTGCTAACCGAGACGGTTAGTCGAGTGGTGTTTTCTTGTGGCAGCCTGGTGGGTCCTTTGTAGGGGTCCACGGCGCTGTAATACACCCCGAATATCTTGGGGGTGTTACAGAAAATGGTATCAGAGCCCTAGGTTTATGGATACCTAGGCTTGTTGGTTATTTGGGTCTAGTTGTGTTTTGTTTTTGTCACATTGTCACACCGCTGCCGGCATCTCAGTACATCCAGTGCTCGTAAGTTTTCCTTACTCGATCCTCTTGTTTCCTCGTATTGAATTTCCACTTCTTGAACTGTGATTGCCTCTCTCGTACTTATCGTCGAGTTGTTTTTCGATCCATCCGGTTCGTGTACTTTTGATTCTAGTATTGCGCAGTCCTTTATCTCTCTGGAGTATGTGCGCCGTTCTGGGCTTGACCGTTTGTCGTTTTGCGAGCCTTCCATCACTAAACTTCCTAGATTTGGTGGGATCGTTGGTGATCGAAAGATCCGAGATTTGCTCCGTGGTATATTGTGAGAGGGCTTGACTCTCTAGTCTTTTGTTGTATGATGGAATCTGTGTTGCTAATTGCGATATACTAAATGTATGTTGAGCCGAATGTACTGATGGTTTGGACACCGAAGGGTACAGTATGATGTAGAAGTTTGAACATTAAAATGTTCTGGGAAAGGTATTGATGGCAGAGTTTGTTGAGAAACTCACATAGATGGTTTCGACGTGTGTTCGAATCGGTTTTCATTAGTTATACTGTTAAACTTGAAGAGATAGTTTGACATATGCTTGGAATTAGTATTTCCGTGTTGCGCTTGTTGAACTGGTGATTTTTGAATGTCGTATATGCGTGTGTTCGGAAATTGTTAGTACTTGGCTAATTATTATTATTTACAACCAATGTGTTTCTATTAATAATACATGCGGCGTGCATGCTTGAAAATTTCTTAGACTTGATCGTCTTGTGGGGTTTTAAAAAGTGACATGAATTTGGGCGAGCCAGCCTTGTATTTTCAAATAAAACCTTGAGTATCTTAGAGAATAAACCTCGAGACGTACTTTTAAAATGAATTATTTTCTCACAGTGTTCTCAAGATGCCTACTAGCGCCACGCTATGTTTCAAAATTATACTACTTTGAGGATCATAATATTTTGAGATATTTCTAATGATTTAGAAACGCATTTGCTTAGACCCGAAGGTCGAATATTTCCGAAAAGTTTTAATTTAAAGAAAGGTGTATTCATTTTTTTTTTATCAAACGCAAGATGATTTTTTTAAAAAGTCTCGATGACGATGTTTGTATTACTTTTTTATATATGATACTCAAGATCAACTAGTGCTTGCAAATTATTTTAAAAAGGTGGTTTTCGTTTTCAAAACCTATAATTCCTATTTGCGGTCCGGGAATATATGTGTGATGTTCGTACTCTCGTTAGGGTGTTAACCCCCGAGTTGTGGTTGAATTGGTGGTGTGAGCGTTGAGTCGTTCGCCACACAGTTGTCGTGGTAGCCTCTGTGAGGGGTGTGATGTTGGTATTGGATGTTGTCGCCTCGTAGCGGTTTATGCATTATCACATATATGCGAGCTGTTAGAGCTCGGGTTGGTATGATTGTGTGCATCGGTGATTGTTCCGCGTTGTGTCGGTTGCTTGTTGTATTGTTACCTTGGTTCCGTTGTTGTGAGTTTCGGGGGCGAGGTCAAAGGTAATACCCGTACTATTTTGAACTTCTGTATTTTCTCTTTCTCCAGTCTATCGATTCACTCGTGTCCATTGATACCTTCTGAACTTGTTCTGTACCTTGGTTTCATCGTTCGAACGAGCTGTAATCTTGTTTTGGGTCGATCTGGTTATCGCTGTGACTTTTCCGAATTCGGTTCGATTCTTGTGAACCTTGTTCGGAAGTAACATCTTTTGGTTCTACTCGTTCTTTTATTCGAAGTGGATCGGAGTTTGAACTTCTGCATTTTCGACTCTATCGACTCGTTTATGCTCGTTAACATTTCTGAACTTTCCCTATCCTTTGCTTTGGTTGATCGAACGAGGGTAGTATTGTTTCGAAATAACTCGTCGGTCGTTGTGGCTTTTCAATCGCTATTCCCTTTCCTGTGGATCTTATGTTAATGCACATCTTGTTGTTTTCACTGGATTATAAATTGTCTCGAGTCGAGATGCGAACCTTGGAATTGTTGTTTGAATTTTATTGTTCTTCGTGATTCGAACATGAGTGTTCGATTTTTGTTGTCTCGATCGTTGTGGTTCGATCGTTTGATTGTTCGGTTTTTGTTGATCTCGTTTCGTGATTGTTGAACGTTCAAGACTCCTTCCTAATTTCCTTATGTTCGGGAAATTAGTCTCATTTTCGATCTTCCAACCCTTGGGCGGTGGAATTCCGTATTTGTTCAGCGATTGGCTCGCGTGTTGATTGATGTACCGTTAGGTTGGTCAATCATACTGATTTTCGTTCGTCGTGTTTTGTGATTGTTCGGATAATCGACTTGATTGTATTATCTGTTTGATGACACTTGTCACTTGTTGATTTTATCATGTCTCTACCGGTGGCATTGTGTTAGTCGTCGTGGAGCGTGTTTTCACGCCGTATATTCCTTTGCGTTGCTTGTAACGTTTCGCCGTCGGCGCGAGTTTACGGTTTTTGTGTATCTCGTCGAGTTTTCCTGGCGGGGATATTCCTTCTCCCTACTTGTTTTAAGTTTCGGGACGAAACTTCTTTTAAGGAGGGTAGAATGTAATACCCGTAATTTCGATTTCCGGTAATTTCTTTTTTTCGGAGAAAGTCCGTTTTGACGACTCGCTCATGACCGTTTCGTCATTTTGAGAATGATTAATTCTACACTTTTTGTCATCCGAGTTCGTTTCGGTATCGTTTTGTTGAGTTCCGTGCTTTTTGGCGACTTTTCCGCACTTGAGTTCGATTCTTGCGAATCTCGTCCGAAACTGTTGTTTCAAGTTTTTCGTAAGTTCATTTAATGTTATTATTCATGTTGCGAACTTTGGCTTGGTGTTTCGATCACGTATCGTGATTTTCGGGCGTTTTGGGCCATTTTCATAATTTCCCAAAGTTTGGGGTAATTACTTTCCGTTGTCAAATTTCGAGCCTTCGGGTGGTCGGAATCGTGTGTTCTCTTAGTGCTCGAGTTCGTATTTGCGAGTACTTCGTAACCGTATCTTCGATTCATATTCAGGTTCGGGTTTCGGGGTCGTTCGGGCCGTCGTTGCTCGCCTGTGCCTTGATCGCCGAGTTACGGCAGAGTGCTCGGCGATACGTCGTAAGGCCGATTCGTCACGTAAGGCCTGGCCGATTACGCACGTAATGGGCCGGCGCTGGGGCGATGACTTCGATACGTCGTAAGCCTTGGCGATTACGTCGTATCTGCCCGGCAGACAGCCTATATAAGGCCCTGCAGACGGGTTTTTGGCCATTTTTTCTCAATCTTTCCTTTCTCTTCCGCGGATGTGGTCTTGGGAATCTTGAAGCCATGTTGTTTAACAATAAATCCATGAAGTTCTTGAGGTTATATCATTGATCAATCATCCGTTATCATCCTTTGATCCAGCGAATCAAGGTTAGATCTTTAGAACCCTACTTTTGGGTAGATTTGGGGGTTTTCGCGTTTTTGTCCGATTCGTTCCGTTTTGTTGATTAATTCATGATGTATATGATTAATCTTGTTGGTATTCTTAGTTTCCCTACGGATTCATGGTATATTTCGTGGTTTTTACGGAATCGAGAGGGTTTGGTTGTGGTCCGCCCTCGTTGTTGTTTATATACGAATATACATGAATCGTAGGCGGGTTTTCGGGGGTATTCCAATTCCGTATTCATTTAGAAATGGTTGTGATTGTATTCCTCGAATCGTTAGGTTCGGTTTCGTTGGTTCCTAGCGTTCGTCAGTGACTTTCCTTTCCGTTCGTTGCGTCGTCAATTATTCAAGGCAAGTAATTCTTGGAAACCTTTATGCTTAACATGAAATGGTAATGTATATTGTGTGTGATTTACTCACCTCGGGAGGGTCCGACGGGGCCTCGAATGAATCTATGGCTTCGTCCTGGATTCATGAGTTTGATTCGCTAGCCAGCTCGGGAGGGTCCTTAGAGGCCTCGAGTGGGATTCGTGGCTTCGTCCCGGTCCTAGGTGACGTGTGGTGCCTGGTTTGTTTTATGAATGTGACCAGCTCGGGAGGGTCCTTAGAGGCCTCGAGTGGGATTCGTGGCTTCGTCCCGATCCTAGGCAAATTAATTGTGACTGTTTGTTTCCGGAAAAGACATGTCTGGTTTTGGTTTTTGAAATGATATTGGTGCATGTACTATAAAACGTGTAAGCGATTGGTTTGCCTTGATTACTTGTACTAGCGTAATTGCTAACCCCTCTGGGGACTTGTTGTCGGGGAAATTCTTATTATGGATTTCAGGTTATGTTCAGCCAGACGAGCGGGCGCTGGGATGGTACGAGGATGTCGGCCAAGGTTGTTGACATGTGCAATTGAGTCTTGTTATTTCCTACTGTCTCTTTTGATGTGGATGTTTTCCAAATTGTAAACTTATAGATTGTACTCGCGAGTACTTAGGGTTTTCCTTTCGGATTGTGATTGGTCTTCGTTGGAGTTACTGTATTTGTCGGTTGATGTTTATTATGCCGGTTGTACCGGACGTGTTGTTTTATGTTCTTGTTGTTAACAATTGTTTCCTTCCTAACCGAGAAGGTTAGTCGAGTGGTGTTTTCTTGTGTTAGCCTGGTGGGTCCCATGTAGGGGTCCACGGCGCTGTAATACACCTCGAATATCTTGGGGGTGTTACAGTAGCAGTCTGATGCAGTGTCTCCGTGGCTGACTTCCGTTCAGAATAAATCTATAGAAGGCTGTCGCAAATGGTCCGACCCGAGACAAAATCCGGCAAGATGTGCATAAGTTAGATCTTCTACGAAAAATCAGGGTCACGGACGTCTCTAGCACCCTGTTTGATTTTGGCCCTCCTAGTTGTTCTCAAGGCGGTGAAACTGACGGGATGTGGCTGATGTAAAGAGGCGGCAGAACAACAGACCGGCTCGAGACTCGTCGTATTGGCTTTTCCGGCGATAGGCGGCTGACACGGTCTGGTTCTACGCTCAAGTGTCCGGCTCTCGTTTTGTCCCATGAACAGCGACGGTGACGTGACGGCGGTTTGGCAATCATCTAGCGGGGACGAAAGATTACACAGCAGAGGCCGTGGTGATAGATGAACGGCGGAACTCTGTTCCTACAACTGAATCATACCATTATTTTGAAGCTGAATGATATCTTGTTTTCTTTTTATATAATTAGTGCAGTATCTGTTTGTTTTAATGCGGTATAGTTGCTTATCAGAGAGTTCCTTTCATAGTTGTAAGCATGTGTTTTGAGTCATTAAATAATTAAAGAGGCTGACATTTTTATCTCTTTACCAACATGACAACAAAATTTTTGGACTATACTCAATAATTATCAAATAAAGTCAGCAATTTCTTACTTTAATAATTCCACATCATCTCAAAAACATACAACATCTCAAAAACATATTAATAAATCTTATTATTTCATTTATTATATTATCAATATTTTTGAATTAAAATAAACATTCTAGAGACAACTCATTGAATATAATAGTTGTTAAAATTTAATAATAACAATAATAATAAAATTACATGTGATAAAATATTGGATACTATAATCGGTCAAAAATATATCAACATGACTAGAAACATACCATCCAAAATCAATTATGAAGGTCACTATTTTGGGGAGAAAAAAATGAATCAAGACACATATAAAGATTAAAAATAAATATCAGAGGTATTACATACTATCCCCCTTAAAATATATTTCGTCCCGAATCTTAAGGCAAAGCAATTCCGAGTACCAAGTTCTAATATCTGACTCCATTTACCATGTAATATTTTTGTACTTTTACCATTACCACCCGACTCTCACAAGAGGTGTAACTTCGATCTGTAAGTTAATTAATATTAAATTGTTTCATCGATTGATCCAACAGTCGACTCAATATAATATTAATAAGCCAATATGGATATCACTAGGTAATTATATCATCCGGATATGTAAAATTACTGAGCATTCAGAATTACTCAGTCAAATCTGTATAGTTATTCTCAACGACCTAAGCAGTGAACTATCCATAATATAAGTAATATCCTTGTGACTTAGCCAATTATTCGCTCGATAAGCACGTTCTGATCATACGTCCAAACACGGTCCGGATAGTTCCTATAACCTTCGCCAAATAACTCATCGGGGGACTAGACGTTGGCCACCGCCATATTCACACTGAAAATTATTAAGCGACATCACAAAATACCATCCGATATCTTACATTATCTCAGTTTCATAACATAAACCAATAAATATCATATATATCCTAAAAACTTTCCAGTCAAAATAATTTTATTCTCAAATATTTATAATAAATCATTTCACATATCATCGCAATATCTTCGTGCTCGCAATAATTTATAACTCATACAACGTAAACATAGTATCTATATATATTTTTCTGGGTTCTCACCAGTACCCGTTAAATCAAGAATTCTCAATTATCAAGGTTCTTAATCAATACGTATGAACGCCTTGAAACAAAATAGCTTGTTTAAGATATCGGCACAGATGCCATAAAATATTTATAACCTATGACTCAAAATAATAGGTCGTCCGAAAAGAAGTTGAAGATTAGTTCCACAAGAAAACATTCATTTAAAATTCTTATTTTTCCAAGGTTTCAAAATTACACGATAAGAATTATGATATCATTTATTTTTTAACTGCACTGCCATCACCTTTCGGAAGTAACTTCCTTTAGAGATTATTATAAATACTTACTTGAAAAATAAAATGTTCAAAATATATTTGTCTTAAATATATTTCTGATTGTAATACGATACAAGAATTTTAAGTACTTGTTAGGCGTAATTTTACACGCTTATTTATCATTATTTTGTATTCGTTTCATAATTAAATCTACATAAATGAGCTTTTAATGCCCTATTCTTTTATGTTTTGCAGGAAAGTGGAGTCCGGAAGCTGAAACGATGAAAATGGGCGAAAACGGCCAATTTTGGCCTGGGGCCGCGGTACAAGGCAAGCGGGCCGCGGCACACGCAGGTGACTAGCGAGCCCCAAGTGAACTGTACCCTGAGCCGCGGCACAAGTATAGTGAGCCGCGGACCAGAAGAAAAAAATAGCGCCCAGGCATCCCGCTGAGCGCCGTGAGCCGCGGCACAGATTAAGTGAGCCGCGGCCCACGAGGCGTTTTGACAGAAAGTGCTGCGGTTTTTGGCCGTTTTGAAGCCGGTTCTCGACTTAATCACACGGACGCGTTTTGGAGGCTGCTGGGAGTTATAAATAAGGGTTTAAGGTCATAATCTTGAGGATTATCGCGGATTGTATGATTGGAGGATCGATCATTATCAAGAGAAGAAGCAGAAGACACCAAGAGCAGAGAGCGGAAGCCAGAAGAACAGAGGGATCCGAGTTCTTCATCTGCGTTTGATTTCGATGCTTCCTTTCATTAATTCTGTATTTTTATCCTTTAGCATGTCAGGCTAAAACCCTGTTCTAGGATTTTGATGAAACCAATGTTTTGACGAATTTGCTTTTGATTATCTATATAATTCCCTTTTCTGTTGAGTTTTCCCAATCGTTTTTAATGCTTTCAATTGTGTGGTCTAGAATTGGATTGTTTTAATTACACAACTTGAATCGGGAGAGGAGAGTTGGTGAGGAACTATTGGTGAGAACCGTTTTATCTTGTGAGATAGGAATATACTCATAGGAACTACGTGGCCTTTTGAAGATTTTGTACTTTTTGCCTATTGTCGAATTAATTCACCTAGGGATAGAGTGCGTTATTCGCCTTTAGAAAAATCTATTGACCTCGGGAGAGGCGGTAGAGTATTTTAGCAATCTTCGCCTTCAATAAATTGGGGAAATCATTAACTTCAGATTATCGAGAGTAAATTCGGATAAACCAAGGTAGATTCACAATCCTAGACTTATTCATCATTTGATTTTCTTTCTTCGAGTGATCGTTTTTGCTGTTAGTTCTTTTATTGGTTTTCTTTAGTTATTAATTGCATCGCAAATCTCAACAGTTCAAATAAAATTAGAATACATATAAATCGGTACTTAGTGATTCAGTCCTCGTGGGAACGATAACTCACTCATCACTTTATTACTTGTCTACGATAACGTGCACTTGCGTTAAACGAAATATCGCAACAAGTTTTTGGCGCTGTTGCCGGGGACTGATTATTCTACTAATATCGATTTCAGTATTTCTAGTCTTAGTTTGAACATTTTTTTTATTTATTGTATTTGTGTAATTTTATTTATTTATTTTTCCTTTCAGGAGTTTCCGGTTAGTGCATGAGAAAATTCGGTAATGAAGGCCTACTACCTTTGGATACCGAACTCGAGCGCACTCTTTGGAGAAGAAAGAAGGAGAAACGAGAGCTACCAGCAAAAGTCACTATGGCCGATAACACGGGAAATCACGAAGCAGACAATCCCGTTCAGCAAGCTCAACCGGCATTAGCACTCCGCGATTATGCTATGCCGCAAATCAATTCGAACTTTTCGGGGATCCGGCGTCCAACCATCCAGCCGAACAATTTCGAAATCAAGCCTGCGATTATTCAGATGGTGCAAACTAGCCAGTTTTGTGGATTGCCGGAAGATGACCCAAATGCACACATTGCGTCCTTTCTCGAGATTTGTGACACTTTAAAAAACAATGGTGTTACCGATGATGTGATCCGTCTAAGGCTTTTCCCTTTCTCTTTGAGGGATAAAGTAAAATTTTGGTTGAACTCTTTACCGCCGGGTTCTATCACGACATGGGTGGAATTAGTGCAAGCCTTTCTGGCTAAATTCTTCCCACCTTCGAAGACGGTGAGACTCAGGAACGAGATCACTACCTTTTTGCAATTTGATATGGAGTCGCTTCACGAGGCGTGGGAGCGATACAAAGATCTGCTAAGGAGATGCCCACATCACGGCCTACCGGACTGGCTACAAATTCAGACGTTCTATAATGGATTGAGTGCTTCTACACGCACTCTCGTCGATGCGGCTGCTGGAGGAGCCTTAATGGGAAAAACTATGGCCTAGGCACACTCTTTATTGGAAGCTATGGCTGTGAATGCTTATCAATGGCTATCTGAACGAGTGATTCCGAAACGAGTTATGGAAATCTCCAATAATGATCCGATCTCTACATTATCATCTCAAGTCGCCGCCTTGACGCAGCAACTTCAAGCCTTTTCACATGCTCCTTCTCCCGTTACCATTGAATCGTGCAATTGGTGTAACGGATCTCATCCCAGCGCAGAGTGCCAAGTCAGAAACCCTTTCGAGCAACCGTTGATTGAACAAGCTCAGTTCATGGGGAACGAGAACTGGAAAAATAATCCGTACTCCAACACGTATAATCCGGGATGGCGTAAACATCCTAACTTTTCATGGAGAAACGGACAAAACTCGAACCAGCCCCCGTTTGCTCAACACCAACAACAACCTCCTTCTACTCCAAAAATCTCTCTAGAAGAAGCAATGGGGAAATTGGCAGCGAACACGAGTCAGTTCATGGCACGCACGGAGGCGACGTTGTACAACCATTCCGCTTCTATCCGCAACTTGGAATTCCAACTGGGCCAGATTGCTAATGTATTAACAGCCCACCCGGAAGGTACCTTGCCAAGTACGACCGAAACAAATCCCAGATAGCAATGCCATTGGGTTGACAAGTGGGAAAGAATTGGGTGAGCTGTCTGAGCAGAGCGAAAAGAGAAGTGAGGATGAGGAGAAGAAAATTTCAGCGACTGAGGAATCACTAATGTCTAGACCCTCGAAATTGTTTCCGGATAATCCGACGGCATATGTACCACCTGTCCCGTTTCCGCAGTGATTACAACAGAAAAAGGTGGACAAGCAATTCTCTAAGTTCCTTGAAGTCTTCAAGAAACTGCATATTAACATTCCATTTGCTGACGCCTTGGAGCAAATGCCGAGTTACGTGAAATTCATTAAAGAAATCTTGTCAAATAAAAGAAAACTCGAGGAGTATGAGACAGTCGCATTGATGGAGGAGTGCAGCGCTATTCTTCAGAAAAAGCTTCCGCCAAAATTGAAGGATCCGGGAAGTTTCAATATACCGTGCACCATAGGAAACCTCTCTTTTGATAAGGCGTTGTGCGATCTCGGGGCTAGCATTAATCTGATGCCACTTTCTATATTTAAGAAGATAAACATTGGGGAAGCAAAGCCGACGACAATCTCGCTGCAATTAGCCGATAGATCGATTAAATATCCATGGGGAGTAATAGAGGACGTCTTAGTAAAGGTAGATAAGTTCATCTTCCCGACCAATTTCATTGTGCTCGACATGGAGGAGGATCAAGACATCCCAATTATTTTGGGACGACCATTTTTAGCTACCGGCCGAACTCTCATAGATGTGGAAAAAGGGAGACTTACTCTGCGTGTTCAAGACAAGCATGTCACTTTCCAAGTGTTTAAATCCTTTCCGTGCCCAAGTAGTGTTGAGAAGAGCTCGCAAATTGAAAGTGTAGATACTGTTGCGAAGGACACACACCGGAAGAATTATCGGTCGAAAAAGTCAGAATCCGTTTCAGCTGCCCTGATGCCTAATAAGAATGAAGGGCAAGTCGCATATCTTATGCATTTGAACATGCCGTCTTCAACATCCGTTCATCCACAATCGGAAAATTCTCCTTCTGTCCTAAATTCGCCCGTGGAGCTGAAAATTAAGACGGATGTCAAACAGGCGCCAAGTCATGTGAAAATGGGTGCTTCGGAAATTTGTTTTCGTTAAAATCTTTTCGCAAAGAACATTTGGTGTCCAAACCGAAAATCGGATCATTAAAGACCAATGGTCAAAATTTTAAAACACATATTAACGGTTCGATGAACGGGGCGAAGTTCAAATGGTGTTTGCGAAAAGCAAACTGATTTTCAATAGGTCCGGCTGAAGACTATAAACTTAGCACTTCTCGGGAGGCAACCCGAGCATTAGTTGCAGCTTTGTTATTTTTCAGTATTTTCTTGCATTTTGGATTTTTGTTTTTCGTAATTTTAGCTTGGACATGCTTATCTCTCACGCTATTGTTGTTTTCTGTTGAAAATTCTGTGCAGAAATTATCCTTTGGGAAAAATCAGCATTGGGCCGCGACACAGGGATTGTGAGCCGTGGCACACACAGGTCGAAAAAGAAGGCTAAACTTGCTGTACTCTGTGCCGCAGCACAACCTTACTGAGCCGCAGCACACTTGATTGCTGAGCCGCGGCACGTTGCTGCTGAGCTGTGGCACACCAGATGCACCAGATATGCCTGTGGATTCAGATTACGGCCGCGGCACATATGTGCTGAGCCGCGACACACTAACACTTTCGAGCCGCGACACAAGGATGCTGAGCCGCGGCACATGACAATGGAACAAAGGAGCCTGAACAGGCTGTACTCTGGGCCGCGGCTCACTTAAGCTGTGCCGCGGCCCCCGTTCAGAAGTTAAACAGCCCAGGTACCCTTCTTATACTCGATCGGCTGGGATTCAGGTAAACTTCTTCCCTTTTCTTTGCACAAGCGTTCTGCCGAGAACATCTTATCGTCTTCTTCTTCCTCTTGCATACTACGATCCAACCCAGGTAATCCTAAATCCCTTAATCCTTATTGATGCATGGTTTGACAAGTAAGGTATGGTTATTCATTTCATGTTGATTATATTGTTGTTTTTCTTTTTCAAAGTTCTATCAAGAATTAGGTTGGGAATATGAAATTTTTGATTAATTTCGATGGTATGTGTTGATATTCAGTAGATTGTTAAAGTTCTTGTCATTGTGTCATGAACATGTCGATTGTTGTTATTTTTGGGGATGAAATTCAAACTATTACAGTTCTTGTTCCTCATTTGAATTCATGCATTCAAGGTGGTTGATGAAATGCTTGAATGAAAAAAAAAATTTTGTTAAGTCAATATTTTGAACTAGGTGTGAACGATATTGTTTATGGAATTACATCGTACCCCAACCAACGTCAAGTTTAAACATTAAAGCTCAATTTTAATTTTCCTTCACAATGGTGAAAGCTCGTTCAACTCTTGATTCATGTTTGGATATCCTTAGCCGAGTAATGTTATTCTCATTATTGCTTAAGTAAGTAAACTTAGGTGTTTATCTTGTCAGGACTCGCTATGGCTAGAACCAAAAAGGTTAGCAAAAGGGCCAGGACGCAATCGTCCCCCACACGAGGGGAAACGTCTCAGAGACGAGCCGAGTTGGAGGCGCACCAATTCTCCGACCCAGAGATTTATAAAATCTTCAATGAAAAGATCCGCCCTCGACCTCTGATCCCGAAGAGGGGATTCACCCCAGCCCCCCAGGATGGGGAGCTTCTGACGATGATAGACGAGATGGGATGGGCCCGTTTTGCTGCACCTCCTGAGCCGGCGGTGATCTCCATTGTACAGGAGTTTTATGCGAGCGCTCTGTTGAAGCACATTCGGGCGGGGCAGATGATACCGCAGTCAGACACTCGGACGCAGGTCGTCGTCCGAGGCATTACAGTAGATTTTTCGGTGGCTGCCATACGGAGATTATTCGAGCTGCCTGTGGTGGACGATACGGCATATACGCGAGCTATGAGTGGCCTCACGAGGGAGGCCCTGCTCGAGACACTCACACATCCCAGCTCCGTCTGGGAGATGTGCGCCCCGGGTTCGTCGGCCTTCTACTTTAAGAGCTCGTGCCTCAGTCGGCTCGGGTGAGCCTGGTTGTACTTCATCTGCGCTCGTATTGATCCTACCTCGCAGATCCGCACTGTTTTACTCTCTCGTGCCCGTACCTTATATGCTATCACTTCTAGGGTCAGATTCGATGTGGCCCCTCTTCTGGTCCGACCTATCTTTCAGTGTATTCATGGAGGGGCCAAGACAGGGCTAAAGCACCCCTCGCTCATCTGCGCTCTGTGCCGGCAGTCGGGGATGACGTGGTCGGATGACGATCCGATGCTAGCCCCCAGGGTCCAATTGATCATCGCATCATTTCGCACTTCGACCAGTGGGGAGGAGCACCGGAACACGCTTGGGGGCGAGGATTTCTACTTGATGAGGCACACGAGCAGTCCCCCGAGCCTCTTCTTCTGACACAGGGGCAGATAGAGTCCATCCCGCCGCCCGACAGAGAGCACCTGCAGGCGATGTTCGACGGGTTGAGAGAGGAGATGAGGAGAGAGAGAGGAGATGAGGAGAGATAGAGAGAGCGAGCTGGCTGCCCTGAGAGAGGAGAGGCGGACGGAGAGAGAGAGCATCATCGCTGCCGTTCGAGATGAGATGAGAGAGCAGGCTCGCCGGGTCAACCGACGTGAGACGAGGCGCCTGGATGCGAGAGATGCTTACCACCAGGAGCAGCTTGCTGCATGGACGGCCCACATTATGCACCCGGATGGGCCATTCATTCCACCCGTTCGCCCAGCCACGCCACCCTCTTCGCCGGACGACGCTGGCACCAGTTCGTGAGCAGACTGTAGGGGAGTACTTGACCTTCTTCCTTTATAACATATTACATTTTGTCCATTGAGGTCAATGTACGTCCTAAGTTTGGGGGGGTTACCTTCTGTTGCTATTATTATTGCTGTACTTATTCGTTTGCACTTTCATTATTTTTTTTCGTATCTTTTTGTTTCTAGCCTTGCTTGTCGTGATATTAATTGCATTCGTGAATTTTTCGTGCTTCTTTGTGTGTAAAACTGATGTTACGATACTGATTTCTCTCTAAAGAAACGGGTGAGTTTTAGTTGAGTTGTAGTCAGCGATATCTGTTTCTGTTGAGTATTCATCTAGGTCCGAAATTTTTTGTTTTTGTAGAAATCTTAGCGGATAAGAGAGGAGACATACGTGTTTTCAAATCGCCGCCTATACGTTTGGTTACATTTTTCGGTTAGCTAGTCGTCCAGTAACAGTAATCTTGTTGGCACTTGCTTTGAGTTTAGAGTCGGACAGTTTTTCCCAAAAAGTCGAGTTATTATTTGTTCTATGATGGGAAGTCTAGTAACCGAGAGTATTCATGTGACATGTTGTTTACTCTCGCGTAAAACGATAAGCCTGATTAGACTAGTGGTTTTGAGATTTCGCATGTGCCGATGATGGGGAGCCTAGTAATCGGGGGTATTCGCGTGACCCGTTGTTTACTCTCGCGTGAAACAGCAACCTTGAATCGGACATGCGGGAATAGCTATTCGAGTTGTTTCTCCGATGTGGAGGGGAGATTAGTAACTAGAAGCATCCATGTGCCCCATGAGTGTCTTCTACGTCAAAAGGTTCCCCAATACATGAGAATGGAATTCCACCTTAGGATTATCCCGATGAAACATCCCGAGATCCGAACCTAGTTGTCAACTCGAATCAAGTTATTTATCATATATAAGGGAATACTGTCCGAGGGTTATATTTGATGATGAAACTCTTGAAATTTTGGCCACTAGACTGTGGGACTGGGCGAGTTGGCTTGTTTATTTTAACCATTCATATTGGCGGTCGATTAAATTCACGCTTGTTAATCTTTGAGCTAGATTTTCTTCATGCACGATTGATTAGGACTGAAATTGATTACTTCGTGGAATCAGTGTCCTGGATGTGACTCACTATTACGATACTTGTACTATTCTTTGAGATTTTCAGGGTAGTAGTGATTAGGTAGAGCACTATGAAATTGCACGATTATTCACGATTTTTCTCTTATTTGTAATCAATTCTTTTTGCTTGAGGACAAGCAAAGGCTCAAGTTTGGGGGTATTTGTTAGGCGTAATTTTATACGCTTATTTATCATTATTTTGTATTCGTTTCATAATAAATCTGCATAAATGAGCTTTTAATGCCCTATTCTTTTATGTTTTGCAGGAAAGTGGAGTCCGGAAGCTGAAACGATGAAAACGGGCGAAAACGGCCAATTTTGGCCTGGGGCCGCGGCACAAGGCAAGCGGGTCGCGGCATACGCAGGTGACCAGCGAGCCCCGAGTGAACTGTACCCTGAGCCGCGGCACAAGTATAGTGAGCCGCGGCCCAGAAGAAAAAAATAGCGCCCAGGCATCCCGCTGAGCACCGTGAGCCGCGGCACAGATTAAGTGAGCCGCGGCCCACGGGGCGGTTTTGACAGAAAGTGCCGCGTTTTTGGGCCGTTTTGAAGCCGGTTCTCGACCTAATCACATGGACGCATTTTGGAGGCTGCTGGGAGTTATAAATAAGGGTTTAAGGTCATAATCTTGAGGATTATCACGGATTGGATGATTGGAGGATCGATCATTATCAAGAGAAGAAGCAGAAGACACCAAGAGTAGAGAGCGGAAGCCAGAAGAACAGAGGGATCTGAGTTCTTCATCTGCGTTTGATTTCGATGCTTCCTTTCATTAATTCTGTATTTTTATCCTTTAGCATGTCAGGCTAAAACCCTGTTCTAGGATTTTGATGAAACCAAAGTTTTGACGAATTTGCTTTTGATTATCTATATAATTCCATTTTCTGTTGAGTTTTCCCAATCGTTTTTAATGCTTTCAATTGTGTGGCCTATAATTGGATTGTTTTAATTACGCAACTCGAATCAGGAGAGGAGAGTTGGTGAGGAACTATTGGTGAGAACCGTTTTATCTTGTGAGATAGGAATATACTCATAGGAACTACGTGGCCTTTTGAAGATTTTGTACTTTTTGCCTATTGTCGAATTAATTCACCTAGGGATAGAGTGCGTTATTCGCCTTTAGAAAAATCTATTGACCTCGGGAGAGGCGGTAGAGTATTTTAGCAATCTTCGTCTTCAATAAATTGGGGAAATCATTAACTTCAGATAATCGAGAGTAAATTCGGATAAACCAAGGTGGATTCACAATCCTAGACTTATTCATCATTTGATTTTCTTTCTTCGAGTGATCGTTTTTGCTGTTAGTTCTTTTATTGGTTTTCTTTAGTTATTAATTGCATCCCAAATCTCGACAGTTCAAATAAAATTAGAATACATATAAATCGGTACTTAGTGATTCAGTCCTCGTGGGAACGATAACTCACTCATCACTTTATTACTTGTCTACGATAACGTGCACTTGCGTTAAACGAAATATCGCAACAATACTTCAATTATTTGCTTTAAAATAATATACTGCGGACTTTAGCTTTTCTCAAAATATTACATTTTCTTGAGAGTTCAATCACTATTTTTCCTTCTTTTATTTGAAAGGCCAGTGATACCTTTTAGTTCAAATTTTCAACACATTGTATAATCAAAATACAAAAATTATCATTTCTGAAATTAAATCTGAACTAATATAATAATATTATATTGCACTATCTACGTTCATATTCTCTCAACTTTGGACGTCGTGTACTCTGCATAAATAATTCATCCACTATGAATTTTTTTAAGGAAATAAGACAAAGGCAGTTCGTCGCCTATTCCATATCCCGCCAAAATTGATATATGTTGTTGGAATGGAATCGGAATATACGCCGTTTGTGCGGAAGCGATTATTAAAGAGCGGAAATAAAGCACAGAAGGACTTATAGAGGTTCGGATATTAACGAAGCCTACGTTCTCTCTCGGTATATTTTTTTATAGGTTGAAGATAAAAACCTCGACACCTCTCTTCTATCGGTCGAGGGATAACCGTTACAATCACGTCTTCAATTGGTCCGTGATAAACCACTCGTACGTGTCTTTGTGTCGGTCCAAGTTAAACCGTTTTCCTTTTCTAATGGGCAAGGAATCAACCACTCTAGCTTTCTATCGGTACTAGATAAACCTCACGAAGATATCGATTGCGATTCTAATAATGCCGGATCCTTGATCCTAATAACACCGAATCCAATCTTATCTTTTCTTATACCTCTCGTGTATGTGTTGAATGTATAAACACTCAAACTAACAATATAAGCTCAATATCACAACAACAATATAAGTGTATCAATATCTGATGAATGTATCATTTGCTTGAAGTTGTTGTAGTGAAACAATACCATAGGAATGGTATTTATAGGCTCCATAGCCTTACTAGCCGTTAGCTCCCCGACTCTTCATTATGGCCGCTATTTCCTTCATATCACGTCTGTAAGTTCTTTTACGTACGTTAACTTATCAACGTTATGTACGTTAACAAGTATGTAGTTTAGTCCAGTAGCATTCGTTCTTTTCCTTACGTACGTTAGCCAATCTTGCATTACGTACGTTATCAAGGTCAATATGTCCGTTGCATGCTGACCTATGCCATGACGTCATCTCCAATGAAACAATACCATAGGAATGTTATTTATAGGCTCCAAAGCCTTACTAACCGTTAGCTCCCTGACTCTTCATTACGGCCGCTATTTCCTTCATATTACGTCCGTAAGTTCTTTTACGTATGTTAACTTATCAACGTTACGTACATTAACAAGTATGCAGTATAGTCGAGTAGCATTCGTTCTTTTCCTTACGTACGTTAGCCAATCTTGCATTACGTACGTTATCAAGGTCAATATGTCTGTTGCATACTGATCTATGCCATGACGTCCTCTCCAACGTTCCCCTTTTTTGAATTCGCAAACACATTATTACGTACGTTATCCATCCTTTCTTACGTACGTTAAGTAACTTATATTACGTACGCTATATAGCTTATGTTACATACGTTAAGCTTGTATAATTCCAGCTTTTGCACTTTGTTTCCTTCGATGCTTTGCTTCGCTTTTTTGTTGTTTTGTTTTGTTTAGCAACTTAATCATCAAAACACTATTAATGTATGTATGGAACAAAATATTCCAACAATCTCCCCCTTTTTGATGATTACAAAATAACAATTCGTCAATGGGATTTACCTGCAAGAATACAAATATATGTATATGTGTACAGACCAAAGTTTTCGACTTTGTCCGCTTCGTTAGTTTCTTCTCCCATTTCTTTTTCGACTCCTTCTTTCCTTTTCTTTTTCTTTTCGAATTTTCGAATTTTCAAATTTTCATCATCTTTTCGACGTCTCCTCAATTTTCTTATCAACTTTCCTTTTTCGACTATTCTTCGATTTCTCCCCCTTTCAGGGTTAATCCCATTCTTCAATTTTCTCCTTTCTCCCCCTTTTTGTCTTCATCAAAAAGTGTAATAAATAAAACGAGTAATAAATACCAAATTGATAAAAATATGTGATACCAAATGATGAATATAACTATATGCAATAATAGGGTATAAACTCCCCCTGACAAAAATATAATTTTTAGGGATCCAACCTATAGTTGGTTTTTGTTTCGAGACATGAATGATGTTTGGGATGGTGGTTCCTTTAGGAATCCAAATTTTCTTAACTTTAATCGTCCGTCTTGGGCTTTTACAGTTTGAAATATGGTGCCCGATTTTCAAATATTTTTCGCAACAGGGTATTTTTAAATTTAAGGATTCGTTTTTAGAACGAGGTTTGAATCCTAATCCCTGTTTATTTAAAGTAAACTTTTGAACCGAGAGCATATTTTCAAATTTCTCGTTTCTGAGAGAAAATTTCTTCGTTAAATTTTTTAGCTCGGTTTGAATTTTAACAAGATCATCCTTTAAAATATTTTCGTTTTCAAGGCATTTAGATTGATCGATCTCGATAAACTTTTCCTTTTTCAGAATTTTGGAATTTTCAATTTCCAATGATTTATTTTTAAATTAAAGGGATTTAATTTCGGATAAAGCATTTTGATAATCCGTATGCAATAATTCAAATGCTTCAAAAAGTTCGTCGTAAGAATTACTTACTTGGCTTTCGATGTCGCTATCGTCGAATGAACTTCGTACCATAAGAGCGAGATTATTTTGATTGATAAAATCATCATCTTCGTCTTCATCGCTCCATGTTGCAACGAGAACCTCCTTCTTGGGTTTTGCTCGGTAATTTTTAGCAAAGTGGCCTGGTTTACCACATAATCGACAATTATTGTCCAATTTCTTAGATTCGCTCGTTTAGATGTCCTTCTTTCTCTGGTTTAATAAGTGTTGGAACTTATTAATATTCTTGGCATAATATGCCGATTCTTCATCGCTATCATCCACCGGAATTTCTTCTCTCTTTGACATCTTAGCCTTCAAGGCTATCGATCTTTCCTTCGGTTTTGGCTTTGCATTTCGAGATTTAAGGACAATCTCATAGTTTATTAGTGAACCAATGAGGGCACTAAAATCAAGATTATTGAGATCTTTCGATTCCATAATCGCCGTCACTGTTCCGTCCCATTCAACAGGTAGTGATCTTAAGATTTCTTGACTTTCTCACTACTTGATAATGGTTTACCGAACGAAGCAAGTCCATTTGTGATGATCGAAAATCAGTCGAGCATGTTAGTGATGGACTCGTCACCCTTCATCATGAATAGATCGTAGTCATGGAGAAGCATATTGATCTTCGTCTCCTTGACTTGAGTTGTCCCTTCGTGTGTGATTTCAAAAAAATTCCATATTTCTTTAGCACTTTCACACGATGAGATACGATTGACCTCTTTCGGATTTAAGACACAAAATAGAAATTGAGTAGCCTTACAATTTAGATTTAAGCGTACCATCGGATTTGAGAGGAATTTTTGGACCAAGACATATTACTTTCCAAAGCTCGATGTCATATGCTCGGATGAATATTGACCTCTTTTTATTCCACATCATGAAGTTCGAGCCATCAAAAAATGGTGGTCGGTTAAGAGCAAGGCTTTCGACTGGAGCAATTTGGAATGCCATTTGGATCTTCTCTCCTCATGTAAAGCCGCTTATAGGAGTACTGCTCCGATACCAATTGTTGGAACAGAATCGGATTAATGCGTCGTTTGTGCGGAAGCGATTATTAAAGAGCTGAAATAAAGCACACAAGGATTTATAGAGGTTCGGATATTAACGAAGCCCACGTCCTCTCTCGGTGTTTTTTTTCTATAGATTGAAGATAAAAATCTCTACACCTCTCTTCTATTAGTCGAGGGATAACCGTTACAATCACGTCTTCAATTGGTCCGTGATAAACCACTCGTACTTATCTTTGTGTCAGTCCAAGTTAAACCGTTTTCCTTTTCTATTGGACAAGGAATCAACCACTCTAGCTTTCTATCGGTACTAGATAAACCTCATGAAGATATCGATTGCGATTCTAATAATGTCGGATCCATGATCATAATAACACCGAATCCAATCGTATATTTTCTTTTACCTCTCGTGTATGTGTTGAATGTATAAACACTCAAACTAACAATATAAGCTCAATATCACAACAACAATATAAGTATATCAATATCTGATGAATGTATCGTTTGCTTGAAGTTGTTGTAGTGAAACAATACCATAGGAATGGTATTTATAGGCTCCAAAGCCTTACTAGCCGTTAGCTCCCTGACTCTTCATTACGGCCGCTATTTCCTTCATATTACGTCCGCAAGTTCTTTTACGTACACTAACTTATCAACATTACGTACGTTAACAAGTATGTAGTTTAGTCCAGTAGCATTCGTTCTTTTCCTTACGTACGTTAGCCAATCTTGCATTACGTACATTATCAAGGTCAATATGTCCGTTGCATGCTGACCTATGCCATGAGGTCATCTCCAACGAAACAATACCATAGTAATGGTATTTATAGGCTCCAAAGCCTTACTAGCCGTTAGCTCCCTGACTCTTCATTACGGCCGCTATTTCCTTCATATTACGTCTGTAAGTTCTTTTACGTACGTTACCTTATCAACGTTACATACGTTAACAAGTATGCAGTTTAGTCCAGTAGCATTCGTTTCCTTACGTACGTTAGCCAATCTTGCATTACGTATGTTATCAAGGTCAATATGTCTGTTGCATGCTGACCTATGCCATGACGTCCTCTCCAACGTTCTCCTTGTTTGAATTCGCAAACACACCATTACGTACGTTATCCATCCTTTCTTACGTAAGTTAAGTAGCGTATATTACGTACGCTATATAGATTATGTTACGTACGGTATGCTTGTATAATTCCAGCTTTTGCACTTTGTTTCCTTCGATGCTTTGCTTCGCCTTTTTGTTGTTTTGTTTTGTTTAGCAACTTAATCATCAAAACACTATTAATGTATGTATGGAACAAAATGTTCCAACATATGTCACTGATAATGTCGTTTTACTGTGACTACACGAGCAAGTGTCGTTCTATAGATTTTTAAAATCTTTTCTCGTAATTCGTAATTCCACTTGTCTTGATTCATGCTGCCTTTCCACTATAAATAGTCGCATCAGTGAGAAATTAATCGTATTCAACTCATTCAAGTTATTTCTCTATTCTCATTCTCATTATCACATTCCTCCATTAAATATAACTTTCATCGAGAAACCAATGGCATCATCACCTTTATATAACATCCAATCTGTATGTGTCTTTGCCGGAGCCACTCTTGGAAAGATGTCCGCTTTCAAAAAGCAGCTGACAATTTCGGAGAAGTGTTGGCCGCAAGAAAAATCAGTATAATATACGTGGAGGAAATACAGGTTTAAAGGGTCATGTGGCAACCTCTGCTTCGATGGGCGATGCAAAAATCTTAGGGGTAATATTGAAACCCTTGGCAGATTCACCACTTGTTGGCCCGACTTATGGGAATGAACTTAGAGTGTTATCCATGCATGACGGGATTATTAGCATGGGTGATAATGCTGATGCGTTCGCCGTCCTTCCAGGAGGTTTCGATACGCTGGAGGATCTATTCCAGATGCTCTCGTGGGCACAGATGAACATCCACCAAAAACTGGTGGGGATACTCAACGTCGACGGATTCTTCGATGACCTCCTCGCTTTTCTGAATTCTCTAGTGGAAAAAGGTTTTTCATCTCCACTGTCACGAAGACTCATTCTTTGTGCAACAACACCTAATGAATTGATCGATAAATTCCTCAGATATATACCTGAGCCCGATACAACTGCTATTCGCATCGTACGCACTGATGCTGGCACGAGTAGAAAACGTGCTTTGGATCTAGCATTCTCTCTGTGAGGTTTATTCGTGAATCTATCATTTTAAGTTTGTATCTTAATTGCAGTTTGTTCCCACAATATTTCTATCATAATAAAGTCAATATGATTCAAAATTCTCAACACCATTTTATTGTCTTGTATCTTGATATAAAGTCAGAACGAATATACAGTCAAAAGTTTAATCCGGAGAATATCAATAAAACGATAAACTTCATTAACAAGATCTGAGAATATCAATAGATAAACTCCAATAAAATCCAAAAATATCAATAAAATGATAAACTCCAAAAATAAAATCCGAGAATATCAATAAAATGATAAACTCCAACAAAATCAACCAAGAATATCATCATCATGATAAACTCCAACAAAGTCAACCGAGAATATCAATACTATGATAAACTCCAACAAAACCAATCGAGAATATTAATACCATGATAAACTCCAACAAAATCAACAGATGATATCAACAAATTATCAATTCAGCTTGCCAGTAATTAAATTATGGCACAAAATCACATACCGTACTTCATAGGTGGGGCTCGGAACTAGCACAGGTCACACGTAGCGCGAAAATCTCTTGATACTAGTCTGATCAATAATGACTTTACAAGGAGAAACGATTCGGATATGTAGTATTGAAAAACCACGCTCTGATACCATCTTCTGTACCCCAAATCAGGTGGTCATTACAGTGCCGTGAATCCCTATTTGGGACCCACCAGGCGAAACACAGTACAATAATTGACGTAACATAAATGCAGTACCAAAAATGTTTACCAATTACTCCGATGAGGAGTTTATATAGATTCTTGTTAACATACGCCAAATAGACCAAGATCAATATAATACAGGTATACTCTATATGAAGATAGATATACCGATTCAATATAAATACAGAGAATAAAAATGTAGCGGAACTGAAAAGAAATACATTCGGAAACAAGAAGACTCGGACCCTTGACTAGTATCCTTGAGACTCATCGTCGTCACCTTGTCTTTCCTGTGTCTTAGCCTTCTCGCGACCTAAAATATGATAAAACAACATATTTCGCCCAAAACCACATGGTCAGTTACACAAGATAATAAATCTCAATATGTCGAACATATATAATCACACATGCTATGTGAATTAACAAATCATCATCCAAAACCGGAATATACGCAATCATACATACTCTATAAACCACAAGTTCGATCATAATCTCAAATCGTCGAACACATGCGATCAAATGTGAATTGGCCAGATTATAACCCAATCATGTTGAAAACATACGCAATCAAACATGCTGTATGAATCAACTAACAGTTACGGCTCAAAGGATGGCGCCACACTACGCCCGGGATGGAAATGTGTCCGTGCACAAGCCACCGGCGGGTATCGATTGAATACACATGTGGTCTTGTGCCTAATCAGTCTCACGAAGTAACCGTCTCGTGTGCATAGTCCAATGTGAGGTCAACTACCAACACACGACCTTATATGTGCCCGACATGATAATCCTACACATACCAACCGGCTCGCCAGTGTGACCCGGAATGCCACGAGATAACAAAAGTGACATAGAATTCAATAATGACTTAACAATTCCCAACAAGGGACCAAACGACTCAAAGAAGGAAATACGAATCCAACGAAGATCAAATCAACTCACCAAAATGCAACGAGGGTATAAATAAGACTCGGAACCAACGTTCCTCAATGGATGATCGACAAGATCAATAATAACATCATCATGAATAGAAATTCATAAAGCATAAATGAACGTAAATATATAACATATATAAGAGATATTATCATCATAACCAGGAAAGAATTCACTTGCCTCAATACCAAAGACGTAAGATGCTCCTGCACGATCAAAGCGTCCTCCACGAAACGAACGAGCGGCGATCGAATGAACAACAACAAATAACCGCGGGATAGCTCACGCACTCAATGGTCCCCAAAATACGTTGAATAATCATATCCTAATACATGATTAATTAATCAAAATACTATCATTAATTTACTTGATTCCAATAACTCGAATAAGTATCACTAGATAATAATTTATTGACAGGCGTCATACCATGAATCGGGTCAAAATCGAAGGTAATTGAATATATCCAAGATTCGTCTGCTAATCCAGAAAATAATGGGATCTTCAATCGATCAAAATCCCATCTCAAGTTAAATGATAAATATCCAAATCTCTTCCAGTTAATATCCACGTAATAGATTGAATCCACTAATAAAAATTCAATCCAATTAAATACATGGACATATATAAATAAACCCAAAATTATATTTGGCCCAAGTAAAACCCAATCCAAATTCCATCTTGACCCAAACCCTAATAATCCCTTTTTTTTCTTTTTATAGTACCGATCGCTACTCTCTCTCTTCATTTCTCTCATCTGCCACCTCTCCCCTCTTCTCTAACTCTTGTCCATCGGTCAACATCTCTATCTCTCTCTCCCCACATCCCTCCTCCATCTTTTCTTCTTTCTTCTCAGCGGCTCCTTCTCTCCTTATAATTTCTCCTTCTATACAGTTATCACATGCACAGCCTCTACCACATCGATCTACATCACACTCCCTCTCACGGTGGTGGATCGGTCACGGATGGAGGTTCGAGGTGCAGAGCACGGACGCATAAATCCAGTCTACTCGGGGTGGCGAACTTCTTCAAACAGTGGTAGGCGGGGCGTTTCACGAATTAACTTGTTTTAGGAGTTGACCGTCATTCATGCGGTGGTGGTTCTTGATTCGTTCCACTGGAGGAGACACATGGCGGCGGCGACCACTGGCTCAGTAGCAGTCTGATGCAGTGTTTCCGTGGCTGACTTCCGTTCAGACTAAAGCTACAGAAGGCGGTCGCAAATGGTCCGACCCGAGATAAAATCCGGCAAGATGTTGATAAGTTAGATCTTCTGTGAAAAATTGGGGTCAGGGACGTTTGTATCACCTTGTTTGATTTTGGCCCTCCTAGTTGTTCTCACGGCGGTGAAATTGACGGGATGTGACGGATGTAAAGAGGCGGCAGAACACCAGACCGGCTCGAGACTCGTCGTATTGGCTTTTCTGGCGAGAGGCGGCTGACACGGTCTGGTTCTGCGCTCAAGTTGTCCAGCTCTCATTTTGTCCCATGAACAGCGACGGTGACGTGACGGCGGTTTAGCAATCATCTGGTGAGGACGAAAGATTACACGACAGAGGCCGTGGTGATAGATGAACGGCGGAACTATGTTCCTACAACTAAATCATACCATTATTTTGAGGCTGAATGATATCTTGTTTTCTTTTTATATAATTAGTGCAGTATCTGTTTGTTATAATGCGGTATAGTTGATTATCCGAGAGTTCCTTTCATAGTTGTAAACAGGTGCTTTGAGTCATTAAATAATTAAAGAAGCTGATATTTTTATCTCATTACCAACATGACAACAAAATTTTTGGACTATACTCAATAATTATCAAATAAAGTCAGCAATTTCTTACTTTAATAATTCCACATCATCTCAAAAACATGCAGCATCTAAAAAACATATTAATAAATCTTATCATTTCATTTGTTATATTATCAATATTTTTGACTTAAAATAAACTTTCTAGAGACAACTCATTGAATATAATAGTTGTTAAAATTTAATAATAACAATAATAATAAAATTACATGTGATAAAATATTGGATACTATAATCGGTCATAATATATCAACATGACTAGAAACAGATCATCCGAAATCAATTATGAAGATCGGTATTTTTGGGGGAAAAAATAAATCAAGATACATATAAAGATGAAAAATAAATATCAGAGGTATTACAAGTAGTGCCTTCTTGATAGGCGTTTTGGTCCGCTAATAGGTCATCCTACTTATTTTCTTGATCTCGCAACTCGGCTTTTGTTGAGTCTTTAGGAATCATTTGAGCATCGTGATTTTTTGGTTGTCATTCGGGATCTCCGCTCGTCCAACATGTAGCCTCCTTCACTAAAAGCACTCTCAACGAGGATTGTGGATTCGGGCACTGCAAGAATTTCTTGTGCCATAATGAAAAGTATGGGAAATTCAGTTCCCCTTCTCTTCCACCAATCCAACAGATCAAGTGTACCAGTATTGTTATCCTCCGGCACAAAACTAGTTGCATAATATCGACTGAGGTCATTTATTTGATTAACGTTATTACCCCCTATTTCTTGCTATATTATAGAGTTGTTGTTGAAATGGGTTAGTGGGAGTTCTCTCTAATTCTATGTTAAATGTATTGATAGTCCTAGTTCTTGTTTTTTGAATTTGAATCCTATCTCCATATTTAACTAAATATTCAGCAAAAAGAGTTTCACAACTATTTTTAAATTAATTTTTACTTGTTCAACATCAGGAATATTTTGGCTTTCAACAATATCCACAATACTAGGAAAACCCAAATTTTTAAGAATATTATAATAAATTGAGCTAAATTCAAATTGGGAGATAAAACAGCACTAATCAAGAAAACATCATGAATACGATTAAAGTACTTTAGCCATTTTAAACACATTGTAAACAACATTCCCCAATCTTTCGGATTTACTACAAGCATCCATTTCGGATACAATAAAACAATAATGAAATAAAACTTTAGGATATGTGGGATAACAACCACTTAAATCTTTAGTTGCATTTTCAAAAACCTTTAATAGTTTTATTAATGTAATATCTGTCTGTAATTCTTCATCCTTACTATTGTATTTTTTAGATAATTTGAATATCGTTGAATCATGTTGCATTTAGTATATGACTATAATGTTGAGATGATATAGAATTGAGTTACATATCGTTGTTATTCACTTTATGTTTGATGGTTCAATGTTAATTAGGGAGTTGCATTTTTGTCCTGTTCTGGTGGTGTTAGCGTACGCTACATAGTCTAATTAACGTACGTTAAGCATGTGCCTTAACGGACGTAATTCTTTATCTGTTGTGTATGTCATGAGGAATCAGATCATAGCAGTTGACTTCCGCCCGTGTATAGCCATGCACGTGAAGGGTGGTTGGACTTCGAGACGGTCAAAGTCAACTAGTATTAGCGTACGTAATCGTTAGTCCTTAGCGTACGTTATGGCATGTGTGTGAGTTGAGGCAGTAGCCTCTCTAGGTTGATTACATATGTAACACCTACGGGTTAGCGTGCGCTAAATTCTTTCGATAGCGTACGTTATGGTTTTACAGTCTATTTAAAGACACATCCTGTTTTTCATTTCTTCACAACCCAAACCCGATTTTCTATCCATATATCGTCCCCCTGCCTCCCTAGACCGATATTACCCTCTTCCAACTTGTTTTTTAGCCTTAAATATTGGAGTAGAGCTCATTGATTTGAAGTTTAGAAGGTGTTCTTTAACTTGGAGTGTGTTCTTGTAGCATTGGGGGTTGTTCTTCATTTGTGGAGGTATGTTGTGCGATTCTCCTCTATATTTTCGTAGTTATGATGTCGATGGTATGGTATACTACACCTAGTGTTGAATTAGTAAAACATGGTTGTAATTAAACTTTTTAACATTTCTTGATGAATATGGTAATTAGAGGGTTGGAATGAAGATGTTCTTGAGGTTATAATGATAGTAACCATGTTTATAAGTATCATGCTCATCTTGCTGGACGTAATAATCTCAGTGGAATAATGATAATCAGTTAGCTTCATCATAGTTAAATTTAATCAATAGAATTGATATCATAAAAGTGTTAAAACACCATATTAGGTATTTACTTACCTTGGGAAGAACTTAAAAATATTGAAAAAAGGATGATGTTCTCTTGTTCAGAAATCTTAGAAGTTATAACCTCATTATTGTTCGGCTTAACAAGTCTTTGAGAAATGATAAGGAGATTGATGATTACAAAAATAACTTTTTACTAATCAAATGTGTTGTTAACTTAAGAATGTATTTGATCATCATGATAGAGTAGATAGTGTTCTTAAGAAGGAGATGCTAATTGTGAATGATATGTCATAGTAGATTGAGTATTGAATTCGTTATGATTGTCCTCATATAATAGTAGATGCTGTAGAAAATAAGAACTTGGTTAAACCGATTTCAATGGTGAATTGAAGATGTTTTTTCTGAGCAATGACAAGAGTATTAAAGGACATTTTAGTATAGTAATCCGATTGTGTAAGACGAACTATATGTATTGGAACCTTCAATAATCGGTAGAATATTCATTAGGGTGGAACGAAACATTCGAGTAGGTTGCGGGCGTCGTTTCGTACGAACTGATATCAATATTGTATGGATGTATTATTGAATGAATTATGTTTCATTCAAGGTTGCTCGTTCGAGTGAGTATTTTAGTCGAGGATACCGTCTGTTTGATCATTTGGAGAAGGACTATCTTTCGCCTATGGAATTTAGGCAAGTTATCTTGCTTGGTTATAATGATGATTGAATTCTTGTGATGGTTATATGTTTCGTGTGTATGAAACACTTATTGAATCTGTGATTCGTAGTTCGATATTGTTCTTGATGATGTTCCATTTCTCATCATGGGATTGCATTCCTAAGTCCATCACCTTTGAATCGTTGATCACGTTGATCCTTATTGTCACTTCGGTGAGTTTCTTGATCCTTAATTGGATATGTGATTTATTGAATTCATTGTCATGTTGTATCGTGACATATCTGAAATCATATGCGTGCTGATTGGTTATTATGTAGGATTTTTAGCCAGGCACATATATAGTCATACTTGGATGTTTCCGTATTGGTCTGTGCACACGAGATGTAGTTCGTGTGGCTAATTAGGTACATTGTCACACATATATTCTGGATTCCGTATACGGGGTGGACATGTGCACGGACACATTTCCGGATCGGGCATAATGTGATGTCCATCTCGAGCCATATTATTTGGTCGTTCATAGTCCATGTATGATTGCATATGTTCGACGGTTTGTGACTGATTGTTCATACGCCTGAGGGGTATGTTCAATAGTCGGGATGTTTCCTTGAGATCTAATATATGTGAATCGTATAATGTCTTGAGAATTATTATCATGTATATCTGACCCTGTGGTTTTAGGCGAAATACTTGTGTTGTATTTTAGGTCGAGGTAAAGGCAAGGCACGGGAAGAGCATGGTGATGGCGAAGGGTTCGAAGGATACTAGTTCGGGGCCCCCAAGTCTTTTGTTTCCAGTTATGTTCAAACCGTGTAATGTTACTTTAATTCCGCTTCATTTAAACTATTGTACAGTTGTATTAATATTTGAAGTATATTCCATCTCCATATGGTTTATACTTGTATTTCGGATCCTGTGTATCATAAGGCCGTTGGCCATACCATTAATAAAGTCCTAATCGGAGTAGTGATTATTTAATATGGTTCGGTATCACAAGATAATACTTATTCAATCTGTATTTTGGTATCGCCTGGTGGGTCCCAGTGTGGGGTCCACGGCACTATAATAGCCGCATTTTTGGGGTGTTACATAAGATGGTATCAGAGACGTGTTGTTTTCTCTTTAAGAGTCGTTGTGAAATGAACTAGTATCAAGAGACCTTCGTGTCACGTGTGACCTGTGCAAGCGCCTAACCTTACGAGCCAAATACGGTATGTACTTTACGAGCCATGATTTAATTACTGGCATGATATTTATATCGGAATAGATCTCTTTGTTGATCTTGTTATTTTGAGGATCTGTGGCAGTATTTATCTAGTTGATAATTCGAGGTAAATTCTGGATTGATTATGTGATAGAAATTATTCGACTTGAAGTCGATATGATATTCTGTGTGGCACTAGTAGTGTCGGTAATTCATTATGAACTGTTTCCTGATTATGTAGTTCCTTGTTGCTATTAACTTAGCATGAATTTTGATTGGTCATAAAGACGGTCATGAATTGTGCTTATGGTTATTATTATTGTTTGATTCTTTCAGTATGGAAAGAAATTTGAGAGGCTGTGGCAGAGGGGGACGTGGCCGCGAAAGGGGCCGAATCCCGATACCACGAGCCAACAGGCGCGCGAATGTGGAGCATAGTTCCATAGGCAGTGATTCGCCTTCTAGGGACCAATCGCACCACATTGGATACGAGGATGCGCGTGTCGATCCTTACGTTGTGATGCAGGGTATGATGGCTCAGATGACCCAGATGGGTTAATTAATGGAGGCTATGCAGAGAGCTACGACTGGCCAACAACAGGGGCCTCATCCTCCACCTCCTGTGCATGGCGGACCCGTGAGTCGGATCATCAGCGACATCTCTTGCCAATGACCCCCGACTTTTGAAGGCTCCTCTGAGCGTGCTGACATTGTTCATTGGATTGAACACTTTGAGAAATTATTTGAGATGGTGGACTGCCTAGAAGAGAACCGCGTCTCCGTAGCAGCTTACTACCTTAGCAAGGGCGCCCACACCTGGTGGCTTTCGGTTAGGCCAGCTGATGGTGAATGTACTTGGGAGGAATTTAAAAACCTCATGTTAGACCGTTACTATCCAGGCCCTCTCCGTGAGGCCAAACTGTCGGAATTGCTGAACCCAGACCCATCTGAAGATGATGATGTACTATCGGTTGCCAAGAAATTTCAGGCGCTTCTTCCTTTTGCTTCATCGATTTTCCGAACGGAGGCCGATAAGATCAAGTATATTCTCAAGAGGCTTAAACCCCGAATGAGAATGCTACTGTTGAATCACCACTGTACGACCCTACCAGAGTTTATCGAGAAAGCTCTTGAATACGAACTTAATGCGAAAGATATTTCTAAGAAATAGCCACAGCCCAACAACAAAAGATCTAGGAACCAGAACCAGACTGATAGTAACCGGGGGACATTCAGGAAGCCCTAGTCATTGCCAAACCCTTCTGAACGACCACCCATGGCGTCAAATCCAGCCGGATCGCACTCTCGACCGATCAACTCATCTGTTGTGTGCTATAACTGTGGGGCCCAGGGGCACATCAGCTCCAAATGCCCGAACCCAGCCGTCGCATTCCATACTTGTTGGAAGAATGGGCATCGTGATCGTTATTGTAGGAATGGACCGGGACATGATTCAGTAGCATCTCATGCTCCAGTTCAGTCTTCTGTCCAGGACCGTGTACCTCCGTCCGCTTCCTATCAGATGACAGGGGTAAACAGGGGAATGGGACGTGGGAATCAAAGTGGTACACTGGGTGTCGAAGCTGCGAAACCCAGGATTTACGAGATGAAGAAGGCTGACGATCCCGAGGCTAGCATGATTGCAGGTATACTCGAGACCCACTGTCAGCCTGTTTGTGTTCTTTTTGATACGGGCGCTTCACACTCCTTTATATCTGCTTCTTGTTTAAGTTGTTTGCCACTAGACCATGTTATCAATTGTGAGCCTTATGTTATTGGTCTACCCGATGGTAGAAGAATTATTGGAAATCGTGAAGTCCAGGACTGTCCGATTCGTATGAACGACCGTGTGTGGTTGTCAAATTTGATTGTGGTCGATTTACCTAAGGATGATATAATCTTGGGTATTGATTGGATGGATTGTCATGATGCCATACGTAGTGTCCGCAAGTGGATGGTAACTGTCACTTATGATGATGGTTTCGAGTGCATTTTTCAGGGTGATAATCCCAGCCGTTCCGGGAGAGTCACCAGCGCTATGAAAGCAGTGAAACTGCTTAATCAAGGGTGTATTGGTTATTGGTGTTACATGACCAAAACAGCATATCGACCAGTTGAATTGGCCGATATTCCGGTAGTCCGAGACTACCCAGATGTATTTCCAGATGAGTTGCCAGGCTTACCTCCACATCGTGAGGTATAGTTTACTATTGAGTTAGAGCCAAGTACGTCCCCGCTTTCGAAAGAACCATATCGTATGGCTCCGATTGAGATGCAGGAGTTGAAAAACCAGCTTGAGGAGTTGACTGAGAAGGGCTATATTCGACCTAGTGCGTCCCCTTGGGGAGCACAATGCTATTTGTATGGAAAAAAGATGGATCTCTGGGTTTGTGTATTGATTATCGTGAGCTGAACAGGGTGACCATCCAGAACAAATATCCATTGCCTCATATTGAAGATTTATTAGATCAACTTTAGGGAGTTGCTGTATTTTCAAAGATCGACTTGAGGTTTGGTTATCATCAGTTAAGGATACGAGAGTCCGATATTTCAAAGACCGCTTTTCGTACTCGCTATGGGCATTATGAGTTCGTGGTAATGCCATTTGGACTGACTAACGCACCAGCGGTATTCATGGAGTTGATGAATAGGGTTTTTATTAATTATTTGCATCGTTTTGTAGTCGTTTTTATTGACGACATTCTGATTTACTCTTGTGACCATGAAGAGCATGAGCGTCATCTCCATCAGGTTCTCGAAGTGTTGAGGCGAGAGCAGCTTTATGGGAAGTTTTCCAAATGTAAGTTCTGGATGCCTGAGGTTATTTTTCTTGGGCATGTGATATCAGCCGAAGGGGTGAGAGTAGACCCACATAATACATAAGCTATTTGAGATTGGATACCTCCGAAGAACGTGAAGGAAGTTCGTAGTTTCCTCGGTCTAGCAGGTTACTACCGGCGGTTCGTGGAAGATTTCTCCAAAATTGCACAACCGATGACTCACCTACTGAGGAAGGATAAGAAGTATTTGTGGTCAGAGGCATGTCAGCAAAGTTTTTATGAGCTCAAGAGTCGATTGATTTCAGCACCTGTTTTGGTTCTACCAGAAGGAACGGAGGGATTCGTGGTGTATAGTGACACGTCGAGACAGGGCCTTGGATGTGTACTGATGCAAGAAGGGAAAGTGATTGCCTATTAATCAAGACAATTGCGACCCTATTAGTTAACTATCCGACCCATGATTTGGAGCTAGCAGCCGTGGTGTTTGCTTTGAAAATCTAGCGTCACTATCTGTATGGAGTTACCTGTCAGACTGATCACAAGAGCCTGAAGTACATTTTTATTCAGAAGGAGTTGAACATTAGACAGACAAGGTGGCTAGAATTAATCAAAGACTAAGATATCGAGATCTTTTATCATCCGGGCAAGGCAAATGTGGTTGCCGATGCCTTGAGTCGTAAGACAGTGCAGGAGCAGATGCTTGGTCGTTTGACAGTTCATAGAGAATTGCAGTTAGATCTTTTGAGGCCGGAAATTGAAGTCTGGTTACAGCATATCCAGGGACAACTTTGCACACTTGAGATTTCATCATCCCTTTATGATATAATCAGATCAAAGCAGGTATCTCGAGTTTGGAATGAGGTAACTCAAGGGAAATCCCCTGGATTTGTGATCCACGAGGATGGATTGATACGCTTCAGGAATCGAGTTTGTGTACCCTCATATGAAGAGTTGAGGAACTCTATCCTGAGAGAAGCTCATGCTACCCCATACTCCATTCACCCGGAGTCTAGCAAGATGTATAAGGATTTGAGGCAATGTTATTGGTGGGGGAATATGAAATGTGAAGTTGCAGAGTTCGTTTCTAGATGTTTAACCTGTCAGCAGGTTAAGATTGAGCATGAGCGACCCGCAGGAATGGTGAAACCGCTCCCGATCCCCAAGTGGAAATGGGAGGACATATCAATGGATTTTATTACTAGCTTTCTAACGAGTCGTCGAAGGATGAATACAATTTGGGTGATTGTGGATCGGCTGACCAAATCAGCCCACTTTTTGGAGATCAAAGACACGTGGGGTCCCGAGAGATTGGCCCAGCTATTTATTAAAGAGATTGTAAGGTTACATGGTACCCCCAAGAGTATTGTATCGGATCGTGACGGGCGATTCGTGTCGCATTTCTGGAAGGCAGTTCATCGTGTGATGGGTACACAGTTGAAATTCAGTACGGCATTTCATCCACAGACCAATGGTCAGTATGAAAGGACTATTCAAACTCTAGAGGTTATGTTGAGGGCGAGCGCTCTTGATTGGAAGGACGATTGGGAAGCCCAACTACCTTTGGTGGAATTCACTTATAATAATAGTTGGCATGCTTCAATTCAGATGGCACTGTATGAGACATTGTATGGCCGTCGTTGTAGGTCCCCTTTGTGTTGGGACGAAATGTCATAATCTTTGGGTATGGAACCTGATATGTTGTTAGCAGCCCGGGAGAAGATCACTCTGATTAGGAGTCGTTTGTTAACGGCTCAAAGCCGACAGAAGTCTTACGCAGGCAACCGTCGACGACCGCTTGAGTTCGAGGTTGGCGACCATGTGCTAATTGTAATATCTGGATTAATTATTGAGTATTTCATCTGTAATTGAACCTTGTATTATTCGGGTTTGTGATATCGATAATCGTAGTATGATATTTCTCGTATATGTATCCTTGTGCATGATTATAGCATCATGTAAATTTTCTCATGCAAGTATGTGATAACGTACGCTAAGAAGGAATCTTAACGTACGTTATCCGTCGAAGTTAGCGTACGCTACGAATGAAGCGTAGCGTACGTAAAGCAGCTAATAATTGATCTGGGCGGCTAGCACATGCGCCAGTCGGACGATGGGTCCGGATAAGATTCCCGCGGATGACCTTGGACAGTTTTGAAGTCAACGAGTGTTAACATACGCTAAGGAATGTGTCTAGCGTACGCTAATGGGTGTTACGTACGTAATCGAGTACAGAATGAGAACAGTTAACTATCAGTGACGATAGCATATGCTAAGTATACTGGGTAGCGTCGCTAAGCGGCTAACGTACGTCATGCATGAAGGCTAACGTACGTTAAGGTGAGAAAGTTATAAATAGGGCATCACCCCATTTCATTTCATTCGTTTCTTTCACTTGGATTTCAACATACTTCATCCCCAGAGAGTTCCCAGCCGCCTTAAATGTAATATCCGCAATTTCGATTTTCCGGTAATTTTTTTTTTAGCGGAAGTCTATCTTAGAGACTCCGTTGTGACCGTTTCGTCATTCCGAGAATATTTAATTCTGTACTTTTTGTCATCCGAATTCTTTTCGGTATCGTTTTGTTGAGTTCCGTGTTTTTAAATGGCTTTTCCGCACTTGAGTTCGTTTCTTACGAATCTCGTCTGAAACTGTTGTTTCGAGTTTCTCGTAAGTTCATTTAATGTTATTATTCATGTTGCGAGCTTTGGCTTGGTGTTTCGATTGTGTATCGTGTATTTCGGACGTTTTGGGCCATTTTCATAATTTCCCAAAGTTTGGGGTAATTACTTTCCGTTGTGGAATTTCGACCCTTCGGGTGGTCGGAATCGTGTGTTCTTTTAGCTCTTGGATTCGTATTTGCGAGTACTTCGTAACCGTATCTTCGATTCATATTCTGGTTCGGGTTTCGGCGTCGTCCGGGCCATCGGAGGGGCCACAACCAAGTCACGGCCGCACTTCTTGGAGCAGGACCTGGCCTGGCCGAGTTACGGCCGTACGTGCTCGGCAGTGTTTGGACGAATGCCGGTTACGGCCGTAAGGGCTGTCAGTTACGGCCGTACGAGTGCCAGGCAGTGTTCGGACGAATGCCGGTTACGGCCGTAAGGACCTGCCGGGTACGGCCATTAGTGCCGAGTTACGGCCGTAAGGCCCTGTCGGTTATGGCCGTAAGCGATCGGCAGGCGCTGGGCGGGTTTTGACGAATGCTGGTTACGGCCGTAAGGCCCTGCCGGTTACAGTCGTAACCCTGTCGGCCATATATAGGTTGTGACCGGCCAGACCTCATTTTTTCATCATTTCTTTACCCGGGTGCGGCTGGTGACGGGAAAAATCGGGAAATGGAGGTTTTGGTCGATTCCACTCAATTTCTAAGCATTTTTGAGGATTCTTGTCGATTATATCATCATCCAATCCGTGTTCTTTGTCGAATCAAGGTATATTTCTTGATTTTCCTCCAAGTTGACTTTTTGGGGAATTTATTCTTGATTTCGATTCTAGTCCGATTTTGATGAATCGGTTGATGCTAGTGAACATTATTAATCGTGTTCTATGGATTGTATATCCATATTTTCGATTCGTTCAACCCGATTGATGATTCTTAGGTTCTTGAGGAACTTTGAACATTTAGTGTTCGATTAAATGTCTCAAAGAGTTTCTTTCGGTCGTTATGTTGATTTCGATTGATATTGTGTTATTGAATGAATTGTATTTCATTCAAGGTTGTTCGAGTACTTGTGTTTATCTAAGGACGCCGTTCGTTGTTCGTGGAAGGATTTCATCGCCTTCGGTTGAGGCAAGTTTTATACTTGTACTAGTTAATGAGATTAATGTTATCATATATGTGTATGAATGTGTTGTATCATTTCGGGACTTAGTCTCTTCATGAGTTCATTGATATTAAGGGATCGTTCGATACGATACCTTTCGGCAATTATGCCAAATGTTGCTATTGTTCATTAATGGCTGGTAAGGCATTGAGATACTCGTTGTTAATGTTATTGTCGTTAGCCGGTTCACGGTATCGATGTATCGATTATTGTTGTTAATATTGATGTCGATCTAAGAAATTGTTGTAATCATTGTTATTAATGTTGGCGTCCTGTCATTCATGTTGTATTGGCCTATTGAAGGCATTGTTGTATTCGTTCTCATCTTCATCGTCGTTAGCCAATTAAAGGTGCCGAGGCATTCATTGTATCATTGTTATCGATTGGCCGTTCTAAGGCAATCGAGGAGTTCAATCATTCATTGTATCATTATTATCGATTGGCCATTCTAAGGCAATCGAGGAGTTCAATCATTCATTGTATCATTGTTATCGATTGGCCGTTCTAAGGCAATCGAGGAGTTCAATCATTCATTGCTCATTGTCATCGATTAGCCGTTCTAAGGCAATCGAGGTGCTCAATCATTCATTGTATCATTGTCATCGATTAGCCGTTCTAAGGCAATCGATATGCTCAATCATTCATTGTATCATTGTCATCGATTAGCCGTTCTAAGGCAATCGAGGTGCTCAATTACTCATTGTATCATTTTTATGGACTGGCCGTTCTAAGGCAATCGAGGTGCTCAATCATTCGTTGTATCATTGTTATCGATTGGCCGTTTTAAGGAAATCGAGGTATTGAATCATCCACTGCATCATTGTTATCGGTTGGCCATTCTAAGGCAATCGAGGTTTTGAATTGGGGCTGTCGAGGATAGTTCCCATCCGTTGTGTCGTTGTTATCGATTGACCATTATAAGGTAATCGAGGTATTAAATTGGGACCGCCGAGAACGGTGCCCATCCACGAGTTACTATTGTCGTGTTGGCCGACTCAAGGCAACACACTATCTTTCTTGTGAATTCGGTATCTTCGGATCGTCGTCGTATGTGATTAATTATTTTTTTTTGAGGCTAGTCTCGGCTAGTGCTCATTATGGATAAGTTTGGGGCTTGAACCTTCACGGTTGGTTTCCCAACACCTACAACTCAGTAGGTCACGGTCATTTTTATGATCTCATTATGGGTAAGTCTGGGGCTTGAACCTTCGCGGTTGGTTTCCCAGCACCTGCAATTCAGCAGGTCATGGTCACTAGGTGATCTCATTATGGGTAAGCTTGGGGCTTGAACCTTCGCGGTTGGTTTCCCAACACCTACAACTCAGTAGGTCACGGTTATGCTTATGATCTCATTATGGATAAGTTTGGGGCTTGAACCTTCGCGGTTGGTTTCCCAACACCTACAATTCAGTAGGTCACGGCCATTGGATGGTCTCACTGTGATACGGCTTCGTGCCGTGGCTTCGGACCTAATTGTGATATGGCTTCGTGCCGTGGCTTCGACCCTAATGGTGATACGGCTTCATGCCGTGGCTTCTGCCCTAATCGATACAGCTTCGGGCTGTTTTTGCTTCATGTGATTGTGATATTTGATAGCTTCGGTTGAGTGGCTTTCAGGCCTTTGTGATTGTCTTGGTAATTTCATTGGAGCCTTCGGGCATTGTGATTCATAATTAATTCAGTTCTGGTTTGGTTCATGTCGTGTAATTCTTTTGTGGTACTCTATAATTATGATTCGTCGTTGGGCATTTACGTTCTAACTTGTCGAACAGGTATTAATAGTATGCCGTGGGCATAGTGTTTCACGAATGCTCGCTTCTTACCTTGGTTTGTGAGCATCTCGTATTATTATTATCATTGTACCATTTCATTCTGCCTTTGGATGCATATCATGTTTTACGTGTATTTGATGTTCATTATCTGGATGACTGACCCCGTGGGGGCGGAACATGTTTTCATGTTTTAGGTGCTTACGAGGAGAGAGTTGAGACACAAGGGCATGATGATGGCGACGAGGCATTCGAGCGATACTAGTCCGAGTTGTTCATGTTGGTTAGTCAGTTGGAGTGTTCTACAATTTGTCAGTCATTGTCATTATGTATTACGCGAGCAAGGCTCGTGGGTGTGGTTGTATTTTCATTTTGGCCATGTAGGCCCATCATTGTCGTTAAAATTCCTTATCGGAATATTGTGTCGGATATCATGGTAGGGACTGTGATCTCCCTTGTTGGTTAATTTTAATGTATTTTAGTCATGTTCACCTGGTGGATCTCCGGGTGTGGGGTCCACGGCACTGTAATAACCCAATGGGATTTGGGGGTGTTATAGAAGATGGTATCAGAGATTTTGGGTTGTGAGATACCCTGATATGTGAGTTATGTGGCTCTACCGACGCGGTAGTAGTGGGACTGTCAGTTTATGACAATCTGGACAGTCGGGTTTTGTGAGTCGTAATATTAGTACGACTGCACGAGTCATTCATTCATCGAGTCGTCGTCAGTGAAGACTAGTATCGTGAGACCTCGAAGATTCGTATGACCTGTGTAAGGACTCGATTCTCTTTATGTTCATACATTCATTATGTCATTAATTATACATGCTTTGTTGAAACCTATATGTGATATTAGTGTTATGATTGATTCATGACTAATTGTTTTGGAGCACGTGTGACCTGTGTAAGCGTTAAGGATCAACTCATTCATCAGTTAATAATCCTGAACCATCATTTTGATCTTGTCGATCATGTTAATTCATTCATCACTCAGTCAATCTCATTGTTCAGTTAATTCATTCATCACTTAGTTAATCTCATTGTTCAGTTAATTCATTCATCACTTAGTCAATCTCATCGCTCAGTTAATTCATTCATCACTCAGTCAATCTCATCGCTCAGTTAATTCATTCATCACTCAGTCAATCTCATTGTTCAGTTAATTCATTAATCATCTAGTCCATCTCACGGTTCAGTTGTTGAACTTATGGATCGAATTTTCAACCTTGTTAACTTGTTCAAGGTAATCATTTCAGGAATTTCATCAGATAATCATGTCACCTAACTTGATCTTTCATGCGATCTTATCATTTTCCGGCATCATGTCGACGATCATTTTATTGAATTATTAATGCATTCATTGTGTTATAGCATGTATGCTCATTGTTATCATTCCGTCTCGTAATCATAATGCGATCTTCATATGGGAACTGTAATTATCATGTGACTTTCCTGCCTCGGTATGGAAAGAGCTGTCAGAGGGACATCGGACTCCGACGTCCAAGAGATCGTTTTCTAGTCCTCTTTGTGCTGGGAGAGCATCTTCATCTCAGACGACGAGTTCGACTGTTGTTTGCTTTAACTGTGATACAATAGGACATTCACTGGTTTTGAGCAAGTTAATTCTTGCTCGGTAATAGGATAATCATTCATTTCATTTGTCGTTCATTCATTCACATAAGTCATTCATCATATATCAATCACGTTGAGACTCATAATTATCAAACTAATCATTCACTTCACGTGGAACAATGGTTCCAATCATTTCATTTGAGCTATCACTCATTACGTTATCATTTCATCCCGGTGAGTCATTCTTGATCCTTGTTGGATTTCGATTCATTATCATTCATTGTGATCATTCTTGTTCTTGTGTATCTCGTTTATTTTTCCTAGCAGGATATTGCTTCTCCCTAATTGTTTTAAGTTTCGGGACGAAACTTCTTTTAAGGGGTGTAGTATGTAATATCCGCAATTTCGATTTTCCGGTAATTTTTTTTTTGGCGTAAGTCCATCTTAGCGACTCTTTTGTGACCGTTTCGTCATTCCGAGAATATTTAATTCTGCACTTTTTGTCATCCGAGTTCGTTTCGGTATCGTTTTGTTGAGTTCCGTGTTCTTAAACGGCTTTTCCGCACTTGAGTTCGATTCTTACGAATCTCGTCTGAAACTGTTCTTTCGAGTTTCTCGTAAGTTCATTTAATGTTATTATTCATGTTGCGAGCTTTGACTTGGTGTTTCGATCGTGTATCGTGTATTTCGGACGTTTTGGGCCATTTTCGTAATTTCTTAAAGTTTGGGTAATTACTTGGCGTTGTCAAATTTTGAGCCTTCGGGTGGTCAGAATCGTGTGTTCTCTTAGCGCTTGGATTCTTCTTTGCGAGTACTTCGTAACCGTATCTTCGATTCATATTCAGGTTCGGGTTTCGGCGTCGTCCGGGCCATCGGAGTGGCCACGGCCGAGTCACGGCCGCACTTCTTGGAGAAGGACCTGGCCTGGCCGAGTTACGGCCGAAAGGTGCCGGTTACGGCCGTACGTGCTCGGCAGTGTTCGGACGAATGCCGGTTACGGCCGTAAGGGCTGTCAGTTACGGCTGTATGGGTGCCAGGCAGTGTTCGGACGAATGCCGGTTACTAGGGTTGGGATTTTTACCCGAAGAACCGAATTTTAATAAGAACCGAACCGAAAAATTCGGTTCCGGTTCCAGTTTTTTTATTATTAACCGGTTCCGCTTCTTAATTCGGTTCCTTTTTAATAATTCAGTTCCGGTTCCGGTTCCTGTTTTATGATGTTAGAAAAAACCGGTTTGGAACCGGTTCTATATATATTATATTATATAATAATAAAAATAATATTATATATAAATTTTACATAATATAGGTATTAAATAAAGCAAATTATTTAATGTATTTTGTTCAAAATATTACATATTAAATTCGGTTTCTACTCAAAATTCGTTTTTTTTACAAAATTCGTTTTTTTTACAAAATTCGTTTTTTTTGCACAATTCGGTTCCTAAAAGAACCGAAAAACCCGGTTTTTACACATTAAATTCGGTTCCGGTTCCTAATTCGGTTCCTGAAGAAAAAAACGATTTTTTCGGTTTCGGTTCCTAATTCGGTTCCTGAAAAAAAGTGGTCAAAAACCGAACCGGTTTATGTATTTAAAAACCGGTTCCGATTCTTTAATTTTTTACCAAGAACCGAACCGGTCCCAGCCCTACCGGTTACGGCCGTATGGACCTGCCGGGTACGGCCGTAAGTGTCGAGTTACGGCCGTAAGGCCCTGTCGGTTACAGCCGTAAGCAATCGGCAGGCGCTGGGTGGGTTTTGACGAATGCCGGTTATGGCCGTAAGGCCCTGCCGGTTACGGCCGTAATATATAGGCTCTGACCGGCCAGACCTCATTTTTTCATCATTTCTTCACCCGGGTGCGGCTGGCGACGGGAAAAATCGGGAAATGGAGTTTTTGGTCGATTCCACTCAATTTCTAACCGTTTTTTAGGATTCTTGTCGATTATATCATCATCCAATCCGTGTTCTTCGTTGAATCAAGGTATATTTCTTGATTTTCCTCCAAGTTGACTTTTTGGGGAATTTGTTCTTGATTTCGATTCTAGTCTGATTTTGATGAATCGGTTGATGCTAGTGAATATTATTAATCGTGTTCTATGGATTGTATATCCATATTTTCGATTCGTTCAACCTGATTGATGATTCTTAGGTTCTTGAGGAACTTTGAACATTTAGTGTTCGATTAAATGTCTCAAAGAGTTTCTTTCGGTCGTTATGTTGATTTCGATTGATATTGTGTTATTGAATGAATTGTATTTCATTCAAGGTTATTCGAGTACTTGTGTTTATCGGAGGACGCCGTTCGTTGTTCGTGGAAGGATTTCATCGCCTTCGGTTGAGGCAAGTTTTATACTTGTACTAGCCAATGAGATTAATGTTATCATATATGTGTATGAATGTGTTGTATCATTTCGAGACTTAGCCTCTTCATCAGTTCATTGATATTAAGGGATCGTTCGATACGATACCTTTCAGCAATTATGCCAAATGTTGCTATTGTTCATTAATAGCCGGTAAGGCATTGAGATACTCGTTGTTAATGTTATTGTCGATAGCCGGTTTGTGGTATCAATGTATCGATTGTTGTTGTTAATATTGATATCGATCTAAGACATTGTTGTAATCATTGTTATTAATGTTGGTGTCCTGTCATTCATGTTGTATTGGCCTATTGAAGGCATTGTCGTATTCGTTCTCATCTTCGTCGTCGTTAGCCAATTAAAGGTGCCGCGGCATTCATTGTATCATTGTTATCGATTGGCCGTTCTAAGGCAATCGAGGAGTTCAATCATTCATTGTATCATTGCTATCGATTGGCCGTTCTAAGGCAATCGAGGAGTTCAATCATTCATTGTATCATTGTTATCGATTGACCGTTCTAAGGCAATCGAGGAGTTCAATCATTCATTGTCTCATTGTCATCGATTAGCCGTTGTAAGGCAATCGAGGTGCTCAATCATTCATTGTATCATTGTCATCGATTAACCGTTCTAAGGCAATCGAGGTGCTCAATCATTCAATGTATCATTGTCATCTATTAGCCGTTCTAAGGCAATCGAGGTGCTCAATCATTCATTGTATCATTGTCATCGATTAGCCGTTCTAAGGCAATCGAGGTGCTCAATCATTCATTGTATCATTGTCATCGATTAGCCGTTCTAAGGCAATCGAGGTGCTCAATCATTCATTGTATCATTGTCATCGATTAGCCGTTCTAAGGCAATCGAGGTGCTCAATCATTCATTGTATCATTGTCATCGATTAGCTGTTCTAAGGCAATCGAGGTGCTCAATCATTCATTGTATCATTGTTATCGATTGGCCGTTGTAAGTCAATCGAGGTGCTCAATTACTCATTGTATCATTGTTATCGTCTGGCCGTTCTAAGGCAATCGAGGTGCTCAATCATTCGTTGTATCATTGTTATCGATTGGCCGTTTTAAGGCAATCGAGGTATTAAATCATCCACTGCATCATTGTTATCGGTTGGCCATTCTAAGGCAATAGAGGTATTGAATTGGGGCGGTCGAGGATAGTTCCCATCTGTTGTGTCGTTGTTATCGATTGACCATTCTAAGGTAATCGAGGTACTGAATTGGGACCACCGAGGACGGTCCCCATCCGTGAGTTACTATCGTCGTGTTGGCCGACTCAAGGCAACACACTATCTTTCTTGTGAATTCAGTATCTTCGGATCGTCGCCGTATGTGATTAATTATTTTTTTTGGAGGCTAGTCTTGGCTAGTGCTCATTATGGGTAAGTTTGGGGCTTGAACCTTCGCGGTTGGTTTCCCAACACCTACAACTCAGTAGGTCACGGTCATGTTTATGATCTCATTATGGGTAAGTCTGGGGCTTGAACCTTCGCGGTTGGTTTCCCAGCACCTGCAATTCAGCAGGTCACGGTCACTAGGTGATCTCATTATGGGTAAGCTTGGGGCTTGAACCTTCGCGGTTGGTTTCCCAATACCTACAACTCAGTAGGTCACGGTCATTCTTATGATCTCATTATGGGTAAGTTTTGGTCTTGAACCTTCGCGGTTGGTTTCCCAACACCTACAATTCAGTAGGTCACGGCCATTGGATGGTCTCATTGTGATACGGCTTCGTGCCGTGGCTTCGGCCCTAATTGTGATACGGCTTCATGTCGTGGCTTCGGCCCTAATGATGATACGGCTTCATGCCATGGCTTCTGCCCTAATCGATACAGCTTTGGGCTGTTTTGGCTTCATGTGATTATGATATTTGACAGCTTCGGCTGAGTGGCTTTCAGGCCTTTGTGATTGTCTTGGTAATTTCATTGGAGCCTTCGGGCATTGTGATTCATAATTAATTCAGTTCTGGTTTGGTTCATGTCGTGTAATTCATTGTGGTACTCTATAATTATGATTCGCCGTTGGGCATTTACGTTCTAACCTGTCGAACAAGTATTAATAGTATGCCGTGGGCATAGTATTTCACGAATGCTCAGTTCTTACCTTGGTTGCATATCATGTTATACGTATATTTGATGTTCATTATATAGATGACTGACCCCGTAGGGGCGGAACATGTTTTCATGTTTTAGGTGCTTGCGAGGAGAGAGTTGAGACACAGGGGCATGATGATGGCGACGAGGCATTCGAGCGATACTAGACCGAGTTGTTCATATTGGTCAGTTAGTTAGAGTGTTCTACAGTTTATCAGTCATTGTCATTATGTATTACCCGAGCAAGGCTCGTGGGTGTGGTTGTATTTTCATTTTGGCTATGTAGGCCCATCATTGTCGTTAAAATTCCTTATCGGAATATTGTGTCGGATATCATGGTAGGGACTGTGATCTCCCTTGTTGGTTAATTTTAATGTATTTTAGTCATGTTCGCCTGGTGGATCTCCGGTTGTGGGGTCCACGGCACTGTAATAACCCACTGGAATTTGGGGGTGTTACATTAAATACCTTTAGATCACTTAATACTTGGTCATTGAAAATTGGAGATTACTTATACTTGATCATTGGAGTGGAGAATCATCTTTTATTGGCATGCAAGCAACCGGAGTTGGATTTTACCTATTGTCTCAGCATTTTCCTCATCTTAAGGTATGTTATGCTATCTCGAACCTTGAGTTCGTATTCTTAAAGATATTATGATCATGCTACCAAGGATATTAAGATCCATAGATGATTTATTCAACCAACATCATGTCTAGGAAGTTGACATAATTATGCTTTAAGTACCTCGGTTAAGAGCATCATAATTTGAATCTTGTTACGATGAACAAGTAAAGGAAGTTTTATGAGATTGATAATCCAAATTTGTAAGGTGTCTTAGTAGTAATCACGGACTTTGTATTAACATCATTGTTGATAGACGAACCTAGGAGGTTGATCATGGAAGGATTTGCTATCTCTTGTAAAGGTGGATTGTTAAACAATCTACAAGATGATAGTTTGAATGATATAAGATATTGATATCAACCATAGGCCTTACGAATTATGTATGATAATTTGTAATCAAGATTGGAGTATGACATCATGATGATTTACGCATCCTTGAATCCAAAGATGTTTTAATACGTAAGATCATTCATCATTGTATGAGCATGATATGTACAAGGATAACGTACGTTAATCACTAAGGTTTTAGTACGCTATATCGCCAATCGAGACAGCCGTCTGCTCAGTGAGAAACTGTCATATATGTGTTTAGCGTATGCTAGATTATGTAACTTACGTACGCTAACGAGTAGAATTAGCGTACTCTACGTTTGGTACGTAACGTACATTATATCATCAGACTAGTCAGTCGACTGATCAGAGAGGAACTGTCGATACATGGTTAGCGTACGCTAGACTTCGTAGCTTACGTAAGCTAACAAGTAGGTTTAACGTACGCTACAAATGGTATGTAACGTACGTCATGCATGTCGGCCATGATACATTTTATGAACTTTCAGCCGTAGTTTGGATTGCTAGATGTTCGTGCGTTAGTTATTAGTCGTGATATGAACTCCATATTATTTCTTTCGTTTAAGGTTCGAGTTTTGCAACGTGATTAATCGAAGGGGGCGACCTTCGAGCGTTTTGATATTCATGGAAGTGTTATTCTTGTCATCGAATTGAGGAAAGTACTTTAATTGTTTTATGTATTGATGTTACACATATTGTCGTGCATATATGTCGTTGTTGTATGTCCACCTCGTGTTGGTCTGACGGGATCATCGGGAGATCTATGCTAGCGTGCGCTGGATCATCGGACGGGTTTTTCCACCTCGGGTTGGTTTGACGGAATCATCGGGGGATCTAGGCAGTGAACGCTGGGTCATCGGAATTACCATGTGTATGTTGTGATATCATGTTGTGATTATCATTTGTGTATGTTATTTATGAGTTTCTCGTGGGAGGAGACTCATTGGTATTTTGTCATTTATGTAAGTATTATTCTTCGTGAGATGTTGAATAATATGTTGTGGTACTTGTACTAGCATCGTTGTGCTAACCCCGTCGGAGGTGAACATTTGTTTATGTTTAGGAACCAGGAGAGCAGGGAAACAACCACTGGAGCTGCATGACGACGAGGGTGCAGAGTGATGTTCCAACCGGGTTTAATTGTCTATTGTTTGTGTTGTTTTTAATAAGTACTCGAGTACGTCGTCGTTTGTGATGATTGTATTTGGTGATGTATTAATATTTTTCATTTGGATATTTGTATTCTCGGTATGTGTAACACCCCCAAGTTATTCAGGGATATTACAGCGCCGTAAGCCCCACCGTGGGACCCACAAGGCTAAACATACGCGGAACTATAAATTTTGACCGATAAGGTCTACACACAATGGAATGAAAAAGGATACAAAGGTATTCGGAATATAACCAATGCATTCACAAACATCACAACTCGACTCAATACTTCGGCAAACACAAGCCGGAACATCAAGGAAAAGGGAAAACAATACTCGAGTATTCAATAGCCAATCCAGTACAACAACACTGAACGGGAAACTCCAAACATAACTGGAAGAAAGACACAGTATCACACTTGCCCACCATCTTTATGCCGACCCGATACCTGCCCGTCTGCTCTCCTGGAACCTGACATAAAAAGTATTTCCCCCATAAAGGGGTTAGCCGTCGAATAGCTAGTGCAAGTATATCAAGTATGAAACACAATACTCCTCGACAATAAAGTAAATGTAACCGTCAATTCATCAATTCAAGACTAGTATTCCGGAATAACTAAATCTCATAGCATCACAACAAGACGTATATGAATACCGTGGAACCGCACCAGAGGCTACGGAACCCTTAGGGGACCTGTCGGCCCGCCCCAAAGTGGTTCGTTCATATCATCCGTCATCAATACATATATGATCAATCGTGGAACCGCACCAGAGGCTACGGAACCCTCAGAGGACCCGTCGGCCCGTCCCGGAGTGGTTAATTCATATTATCCATGGAATCGCACCAGAGGCTACGAAACCCTCAGAGGACCCGTCGGACCGTCCCGGAGTGGATATAAATAATCATGCCATTAATATTTCATACTTTCAAAGTCGAGAACGCACATTCATAAATATATACTTGCCTTTGAGACATCGAGGAACGAACGGAAAAAGGGGTATGAGATTGGTAGGTCCAAGAACGCGCTTCCGGCACCTAAACGATTCGCAAGGAATATGATAATCAATTATCCATATTCAAATTACACGAAGAAATCCCCGAAACCCGTCTACGATTCATAAAGATATACGGATAATCAACTAGAGGTTGGAAAATCGTCCAAAACTCACAATTCAACTCGTAAAATCGGAAGAAAACACTCATACGGTATAGATATATCAACATCTCAAGGTTCTCAAGCTTCAATCGGATAAAACGGACAAATCTATGAAAACCCCCAAAATTCAACACAAAATTCAAAGTGTTCTTGAATAATCTTTCAATATCCGATGAATACTCAAACATGTCCATAATCACGCATATATCACATCATACACCATGATTTTACCATCCAAAACGTCAATACCCACACAAAATCGAGAAGTCAAGATGTCGAAGAAATTACCTCTTGAATATCCAAGCTCTATGATCCAAGGAATACGCGTTAGATCGACTATCCGGGCTTCCCAACCGAGTGAAAGTGGTAAATCTCCAACACACAAGTGATAGATGTGAGAAAACTCCTCCCTCAAACTCTCTCTCTCTCGCCGGTGGAAGAAGGAAATGGAGGAAATGGCTGAAATCTCGCTTAAAAAGCCAAATTATGCAGTTGACCGCATTGTGTGCCGCGGCTCAGCCCAGGTGTGCCGCGGCACAGACCTAAAATTGCTCCCGTGTTTCGGCGGTGTGCCGCGGCTCACCAGTGTGCCGCGGCCGCAGTCTGGCGATTTTGGCCGAGGATGCAACACCGGTGTGCGCGGCTCAAGATAGGTGTGCCGCGGCATTGGCTCAGCAGTGTGCGCGGCATGCCGGCGTGTGCCGCGGCACCCGTGCATCCGCTCGGCGAGTTTAGGAAATGTGTGTGCCGCGGCGCACACTCCTTGTGCGCTGCTCACACCCCCGGGTCCTAAAATGATGAAAAATGACCCGGAAAGAAAATAAAAGCAATATGATTCAATGTCTGGGCAACAATAACACGAAATAGAAGTACGGGAACCCCAAAACGGTGGTTCCAAACAATGATTACAAGGGTTCGCCCAACAAATCACGATTCGAAGAACAAGAAGAGGTTTGAAATGACATGACTATCGACCGGGTATTACATTCTCCCCCTCTAAAAAGAAGTTTCGTCCCGAAACTTAAGAAATAAATAGTTCAGGGTATTCCACCCGCATCTTCTCTTCCGTCTCCCAAGTGGCCTCTTCGACTCCATGCCTCGACCATTGCACTTTAACCAGTGGAATGGTCTTATGCCGAAGTTATTTCTCACGGTGCTCAAGAATCTTCACGGGTTTCTCCGGAAAGGTAATATCCTCGGCTACGTCAATCTCACTGTAGTCGATAATGTGGCTCGGATCTGGTACGTACTTCCTCAACTGGGACACATGAAAAACACTATGGACGTGACTCAAAGCTGGAGGCAACGCCAAGCGATAAGCTAAATCTCCAACTCTGTCCAAAATCTCGAAAGGTCCGATATACCTTGGACTGAGTTTTCCCTTTTTCCCGAAGCGGAAAACTCCTCTGGTCGGCGATACTTTGAGCAAGACGTGATCCCCCACTTCAAACTCCAAGGGTCGACGGCAGTATCGGCGTAAGATTTCCGACGACTGGGCGATCGATGTCGATCTCGGATAATAGAAATCTTTTCCTTGGTCTCCAATAACATATCCGGTTCCGTCCCAACTAGCTCAGAAGTCTCGTCCCAACATAACGGCGACCTACATCGCCTACCATAGAGTGCCTCGAAGGGTGCCATTTTGATCGACGCATGCCAACTATTATTGTAAGCAAACTCGATCAACGACAAGTGAAGCTCCCAATCATTACTCCAGTCTAAGGCACAAGCCCGTAACATATCTTCCAACGTCTGAATCGTCCTCTCTGTCTGACCGTTCGACTGAGGATGAAAGGAAGTGCTCAATCTCAACTCAGTACCCAGAGCCTGATGAACGGCCTGCCAAAAATGCGATACGAAACGGCCGTCTCGATCAGAAACAATGGTCTTGGGGGTACCGTGCAACCTCACGATCTCAGCGATAAAGGTTCGAGCCAATCTATCCGGGCCCCAAGTATCCTTAATACCCAAAAAGTGTGCAGACTTGGTCAATCGATCGACAATTACCCAAATCATATTCATTCCAGTCTGAGTTCTCGGCATGCCAGTGATAAAATCCATTGAGATATCTTCCCACTTCCACTCGGGAATGGGAAGTGGTTTCAACAACCCCGCCGGTCGTTGATGTTCGATCTTGACTTGTTGACACGTCAAGCACCGTAATACAAACTCCGTAACATCCTTCTTCATGTTATTCCACCAAAAATTTCGCTTCAAGTCTTTGTACATCTTACTCGTCCCGGGGTGGATTGAGTAAGGCGTAGCATGGGCTTCTCGGAGGATTCTCTATCTCAACTCTAAATCGTTCGGAACGCAAAGTCTGCCCTAAAATCTCAGAATACTATCCTCATGTACCATAAAGCCAGGAGCTTTTCCTTTAATCACATCTTCCTTCAGTTGAGAAATCATCGGGTCACTCCACTGCTTCCCTTTGATGTCGTCAACTAAGGACGAAGTAATTTCGAGAGTACACAACTGTCCCTGTACTCGTTGAATCCAAATTTCTATCCCTTGCTCAATTAGATCTTGACGAATTTTCGTCTGGGACGTAAGAACCTCGAGCATTTGAAGAGATGCCGATTTGCGGCTCAGAGCATCCGCAACGACATTGGCTTTCCCGGGGTGGTAAAGAATTTCCAGATCATAATCCTTTATCAACTCTAGCCAACGTCTCTGTCTCATATTCAGCTCCTTCTAGCTGAAAATATATTTCAGGCTCTTGTGATCGGTATAAATCCGGCACGGTGAACCATACAAATAATGCCGCCAAATCTTGAGTGCGAAGACAATTGCGGCCAATTCTAAATCGTGAGTAGGATAATTCATCTCGTAAGGCTTTAGTTGTCGTGACGCAAAAGCTATTGCTTATCCTGCTGCATAAGAACACAGCCCAGGCCTTGACCCGAAGCGTCACTGTAGACTGCAAAGCCCTCGCTACCATGCGGTAAAGTTAGAATCGGTGCTGAAGTCAATCGTCTCTTTAGTTCATCGAAGCTCTGCTGTCTCTCATCCGTCCAAACAAACTTTTCGGTCTTCTGGAGTAATTTCGTAAGCGGTCGAGCGAGTTTCGAGAACCCCTCGACAAACCGACGGTAATACCCAGCAAGGCCCAAAAAGCTACGAACCTCCTTAACATTTTTAGGCGGTGCCCAATCTAGCACCGCTCGATCTTCTCATGGTCTACACGAACCCCTTCGGCCGAAATCACATGGCCGAGAAACATAACTTCTTCCAACCAAAACTCACATTTCGAGAATTTTGCATAGAGGTGCTCGGTTCTCAAAATGTCTAAGACCAAACGCAAGTGCCGGGCATGTTCCTCCTTATCTCGAGAATAGATCAAGATGTCGTCAATAAAGACGACTACACACCTGTCGAGGTACTCGATGAATATTTTATTCATTAACTGCATGAATACCGCCGCGCATTCACAACCCAAAAGGCATAACTACAAATTCATAATGCCCATATCTCGTCCGGAACGCCGTCTTCGGAACGTCGGACTCCCTCACCCTGAGTTGATAATACCCGGATCTTAAATCAATTTTCGAGAAAACTGCAGCCCCTTGCAATTGATCAAATAAATCGTCTATACGAGGCAAAGGATACTTGTTTTTGATGGTTACTTTATTCAGCTCACGGTAGTCGATGCACAAACGTAGTGAACCATCTTTATTCCTCACCAAGAGAACAGGCGCGCCCCAAGGCGAAGCGCTCGGTCTGATGTACCCTTTTTCCAAAAGTTCTCCCAACTGAGTCTTCAATTCTTGCATTTCGGAAGGTGCCATTCGGTAAGGTGCTTTAGAAATCGGAGCTGCATCTGGTTCTAAGTCCACGGTAAATTCTATCTCTCGATCTGGTGGTAATCCCAGTAGGTCATCCGGGAATACATCGGGGTACTCACTAACAACCGGAATCGAAGAGAAAATCATTTCATTTCCTTTCGTTTTCAAGGCATAACACCAATAGCCCGCACAACCTTTATTCAAAAGTTTTACGGCCTTCATGGCACTGATAAGTAACTTGGATAGTCCCGACTTACGCCCCAAAAATGAGTACTCAGATCCGTCTTTAGTCATCATGGTGATAACCTTAGTACGGTAGTTCATAATCGCTTGATGACTATCAAGCCAATCTTCGCCAAGGATCACGTCTTCGCCTTCCATATCAACTACAATTAAATTCGATAACCAATCCATACCGGATATAGTCACCGGAAAATCTCTAATCTCCCGGTTCCCCACAATTCTATCCCCGCTCGGCAGTCTCACGATGAAGGGATCGCAAACAGTCAGACAAGTTATATTCAAACGGCGTACACACTCCAAAGAAATAAAAGAATGTGTAGCACCCGAATCAAAAAGCACACGGACTAGATAAGATAAAATATGGATGGTACCTGAAGCCACTGCCGCGTCGGGCTCGTCTGTTCGACGCATCTCATAAACTCGTGGTTGTACCGAACCGACGCTAGAGTTTCCCCCTCCAGCGTTCTGACCCCATCCCCGGCCCCTGCCAAAATTCTGCTGAGGTTGACCAGCTGGGGCAGAAGCCCGAGTGTCCAAAGTCTGATTCGGCTCGGAACAATAAGCCGCTCTATGTCCCATCAGTCCGCACGTGTGACACTTCAACGGTGGAAAGTGGCATTCCAAATTAATGTGACCTGAACGGCCACAATTATAGCAAGTCACCGCGCGATTTGAGGTACCCGAAGTGGGACGGTAACCCCTCTTCCCTTTATTAGAGCGTGACGACTGTCCGGCAAAACGGTTAGTCGTCTGTGACTTCTGAAAGTTGCCACCCTTAGAGCCAGAAAAATTTCCCCCGACTTTCTGCTTCTTCGGTTCTTCAACGGTATCATTGTCGGGGCTCAACATATCATGGGCTAAAGCTCTGTCCTGATACTCTTTCAGTGTGGTACAAGCAAATCCGGCCATGTACCGCCGTAAGTCCAAATTCATCCGCATATCAAAATAACGGATCTTATCACGCTCGTTACGTACTTGATCCTTCACATGGATTAATTGTTGGTTATACTCCACGATCGCCTGCGAAACGGGAATATCTTGTGGTTTAGCCTCGAAGAAGGCTCGGATTCGGCTCTCTCGTACCGGCCAAGGACAAAACTCGGCCTCCAAGAGCTCCTTAAATTCATCCCATGAGGCAATACGATCCTGTGGCTTGATGACCTTCCACCAAGTAGCGGCCTCCTTAGTGAGGAAATACTGAGCAATCGGTACTTTCCTCACCTCGGGGCAATCAACTGCCTCGAAAATCTTCTCCAATTTTGCTAGCCAATCTTCCCAGCCTAACGGGTCTGTGGCACCGCCAAACTGTGGAGGGTGCATACGGATTACATTCTGAAGCAAGGCATCCGTGTTTGGGTTTGGGTTATTCTGCTGAACAGTTTGGGCCAAAATAGTCATCTGAGTAGCCAATTGTTGAAGTGAATTCGCCATTCCAACGTCTGCGTTGTTCCCCTGACCATCTGACTGGTCGTGCTGACTCTCGGTGTCGGGATGCACCGAGTTCGACAAAGTGGGGTTGGTCGACCCCGCAACTGAACTGATGGAAACGGCCGCGCCACGACCTCTTCCTCGCCCACGGCCACGACCACGGCCACGGCCCCTACCAGCTGATACACTGAAGAATACACAATTCACGTAAGCACAATTCAATCACGCGTCATCAAGGTGTCCGATTCTCAAGAATACCGATAAAAGGAAGCAAAACGAATAAGGATACACCAGAAGAGTGAGAGGTCTTACAAGTACCGGTCGCACTGTGATGATGGCAGAGTAGTGATACTGTGGACGATTAATGACTCGATCGACCCAAAAGACCGACAGCCTAGGTATCCATAGACCTAAGCTCTGATACCATATTCTGTAACACCCCCAAGTTATTCAGGGATATTACAGTGCCGTAAGCCCCACCGTGGGACCCACAAGGCTAAACATACGCGGAACTATAAATTTTGACCGATAAGGTCTACACACAATGGAATGAAAAACGATACAAAGGTATTCGGAATATAACCAATGCATTCACAAACATCACAACTCGACTCAATACTTCGGCAAACACAGGCCGGAACATCAAGGAAAAGGGAAAACAATACTCGAGTATTCAATAGCCAATCCAGTACAACAACACTGAACGGGAAACTCCAAACATAACTGGAAGAAAGACACAGTATCACACTTGCCCACCATCTTTATGCCGACCCGATACCTGCCCGTCCGCTCTCCTGGAACCTGAAATACATAAAAAGTATTTCCCCCATAAAGGGGTTAGCCGTCGAATAGCTAGTGTAAGTATGTCAAGTATGAAACACAATACTCCTCGACAATAAAGTAAATGTAACCGTCAATTCATCAACTCAAGACTAGTATTCCGGAATAACTAAATCTCATAGCATCACAACAAGACGTATATGAATACCGTGGAACCGCACCAGAGGCTACGGAACCCTTAGGGGACCTGTCGGCCCGCCCCAAAGTGGTTCGTTCATATCATCCATCATCAATACATATATGATCAACCGTGGAACCGCACCAGAGGCTACGGAACCCTCAGAGGACCCGTCGGCCCATCCCGGAGTGGTTAATTCATATTATCCATGGAATCGCACCAGAGGCTACGAAACCCTCAGAGGACCCGTCGGCCCGTCCCGGAGTGGATATAAATAATCATGCCATTAATATTTCATACTTTCAAAGTCGAGAACGCACATTCATAAATATATACTTGCCTTTGAGACATCGAGGAACAAACGGAAAAAGGGGTATGAGATTGGTAGGTCCAAGAACGCGCTTCCGGCACCTAAACGATTCGCAAGGAATATGATAATCAATTATCCATATTCAAATTACACGAAGAAACCCCCGAAACCCGTCTACGATTCATAAAGATATACGGATAATCAACTAGAGGTTGGAAAATCGTCCAAAACTCACAATTCAACCCGTAAAATCGGAAGAAAACACTCATACGGTATAGATATATCAACATCTCAAGGTTCTCAAGCTTCAATCGGATAAAACGGACGAATCTACGAAAACCCCCAAAATTCAACACAAAATTCAAAGTGTTCTTAAATAATCTTTCAATAATCCGATGAATACTCAAACATGTCCATAATCACGCATATATCACATCATACACCATGATTTTACCATCCAAAACGTCAATACCCACACAAAATCGAGAAGTCAAGATGTCGAAGAAATTACCTCTTGAATATCCAAGCTCTATGATCCAAGGAATACGCGTTACATCGACTATCCGGGCTTCCCAACCGAGTGAAAGTGGTAAATATCCAACACACAAGTGATAGATGTGAGAAAACTCCTCCCTCAAACTCTCTCTCTCGCCGGTGGAAGAAGGAAATGGAGGAAATGGCTGAAATCTCGCTTAAAAAGCCGAATTATGCAGTTGACCGCATTGTGTGCCGCGGCTCAGCCAGTGTGCGCGGCACAGCCTAAAATTGCTCCTGTGTTTCGGCGGTGTGCGGCTCGGCTCATGTGTGCCGCGGCACCGGTCTGGCGGTTTTGGCCGAGGATGCAACACCGGTGTGCCGCGGCTCAAGATAGGTGTGCCGCGGCATTGGCTCAGCAGTGTGCCGCGGCACCCGATACCCGCTCGGCCAGTTTAGGAAATGTGTGTGCCGCGGCGCACACTCCTTGTGCCGCGGCTCACACCCCCTTCGGTCCTAAAATGATGAAAATGACCGGAAGAGAATAAAAGCAATATGATTCAATGTCTGGGCAACAATAACACGAAATAGAAGTACGGGAACCCCAAAACGGTGGTTCCAAACAATGATTACAAGGGTTCGCCCAACAAATCACGATTCGAAGAACAAGAAGAGGTTTGAAATGACATGACTATCGACCGGGTATTACAGTATGGGCCCAGAACTGATGTATTTTATTTCAGTTACTTTCATATGTTGGTATCTGTTATTGTCTTTTAATTTCTTCAGCCTTGTAAATTCTTATGTAAAGGATTTACGGTGCTGCAATATTCCTGAATATATCGCGGGTGTTACAGAATATGGTATCAGAGCTAAGATTATGGATATCTTGGCCATTGGGTTAAAATAGGGGTCATATATGTCTTTTGAGGTAACCGGCTGTGAATAACATCACTGTACTGCCTACGTCTTCGTGCGAACAGTGATTGTAAGTTTCTAAACTCTATCTCGTCCTTTATATGTTATACCTCTTTATACTTGAACATTAGAACGATATTGTTTCCTGTATATTGAGTATTTATTCTTACAGTATGTTCTGAGGTGGACGTGGACGTGGTCGCGGTCGCGGACGTGGATGAAGGAATGCTGAAAGAGAAGCTTTGCCTTCTAATCAGGCCGGCCACACCTCAGGCGATCCACAAAGATCTATTAACAATGAACCAGAACTTGCTGTGCCCGAAATCCTTCGTCAGGTGGTTAACCAGATGACTCAGTTTGCCCAGGTCGTGGACCGAATGTAGGTGGCAGTAGGATTACAACAGAGAGATTGATAGCAAGGTATCCCAGACATGGGAAATCGAGGCGACCGATGGCTGCAAGAGGTGGCGAAGATGCAACCAACCAAATTCGATGGATTTTCTGAGACACCAACGTGGGATCATTAGTTAAAAGAACTGGAGAAAATTTTTGCCGGGATTAATTGCCCAGACGACCGGAGAGCCTCTATTGCTCAGTACTTTCTGATAGGGGAAGCGTCCGAGTGGTGGGAAGTCATCCGACCTGTAGATCATGATGCCGACTGGGGAGTATTTAAATTGATGATGGAAGCTCAGTACTGCCCTCGTCCGGTGAGAGAAGCCAAAGTTCGGGAGTTTTTCTCCGTGCAGCCTTCGGATGTGCCAGTATCTCAGTCGATTAAGATGTTTAACCAGCAGCTGGCATTTGTTCGACATCTGGTCAGAACAGATGCAGAAATGATGATCCATTTTGATATGAGAATGAAACCAGAGATTCAGAGGTACATGTCCAGCTTTGAATATACCACTCTCCGTCAATATCAGGATAAAGCATTGGCGTATGAAATCAAAGAAGCAGTGATGGAAAAGTTTGCAGAATCCAAGAAGCAGAAAGTCTCTGGTAGTTTCACAGAGCACAAGAGCAGCGGGCCCCACAAGGCCAGTCATCCTATCATTCATTCAAGAAACCTCCGCACCCATCCAAGAGCGGAAAGAACTTCGGAGCAGTATCAGCCACGACATATGTGACAAGGAAGTGCTTTAACTGTCAGACGGGACACTATCGGCGAAATTGCCCCCTTCCTGCCGTGACTTGTTTTGATTGTGGTCGAGAAGGACATTGTGCGGTGTTCTGTGAAGAGGTTGCAAAATATTTTAGAGCCCGTACATCACAGCTAGCTCAGAAGGAAGCAAGTATTTAGCAGACGCAGCAAAGTGTTCAGCTGCGCCAAAATTTTGGTCGCGGACGAGGCAAAGGACAATTCGACCGAAAGGGGACATCGAGTGACGGGTCCGTTCCTCCACACCTGTACGAGATGAGGAAGGCAGACAATCAGGATGCTGCTGTCGCATTAGGTACTGTTCAGATCCTTTCACAGCTAGTTAGCATTTTTTTCGATACAGGAGCTACGCATTCATTTATATCCTTGTCTTGTGTAAATCGTTTGAACATTTCGGGTTTTAATAATTGTGAACCTTATGTTGTGGGTTTACCTAGTGGAGAGAGGATTATGGGAAACTTAGAAACTAGATATTTCCTTGTATCAATTGGAGGCAGAGAGTGGGCCGCAAATCTGATTGTGATAGAAATGCAAGGAGACGACCTGATACTCGGAGATTATTGACTTAATCGATATAGAGCTATTGTAAACTACCGAAGGAGGAATATCTCAATGATAGATGATGATGGTTCCGAAATACTGTTTGAGGTATGGAGACCAGGAAGCTCAGGAAAGATGATCAAGGCGATGAAAGCTGTCAAATTTTTGAAACAGGGCTGTACCGGATACTGATGCTACGCAATGAAGAAACAAGATGGAAAAGTAGAACTCTCATCCATTCCTGTAGTGAACGAATTTCCGGATGTGTTTCCTGATGAATTACCTGGACTACCTCCACGACGGGATGTACAATTCACCATCAAGCTAGAACCAGGAGCTACACCAATTTCTAAGGCGCCATATCGTATGGAACCTACTGAGATGTATGAATTGAAGAAGCAACTGGAAGAGTTACTGGACAAAGGCTATATCCAGCTAAGCGTTTCACCCGGCGGTACACCAGTTCTTTTTGTCCGGAAGATGGATGGATCCCTTCGATTGTGTATTAACTATCGAGAGCTGAACAAGATGACAATCAAGAACAAGTATCCGTTGCCATGGATTGATGATTTGTTTGACCAGTTACAAGGAGCAACAGTGTTTTCTAAGATCGATCTGAGGTCGAGATATCATCAATTGAGGATTAAGGAATCCGATGTTCCAAAATCAACATTCAGAACTCGCTACGGACACTATGAGTTTGTAGTGATGCCGTTTGGTCTTACTAACGCACCTGTTGTATTCATGCAATTGATGAACCGAGTGTTCATAGCATATTTGGACAAATATGTGGTCGTATTTATTGATGACATTCTGGTTTATTCCAAGAGCCCGGAAGAGTATGCACAGCATTTGCGGATCGTTTTAGACCTTTTGAGAAACGAGCAATTGTACGCCAAGCTTTCTAAGTGTGAATTCTGGCTAAAGGAAGTAATGTTCCTCGGTCATGTGGTATCAGCAGAAGGAGTCCGAGTAGACCCCTCAGAAATCGGGCGCTATGGATTAGAAGTCTCCTAAGAACGTGAAAGAAGTCCGGAGTTTCTTAGGACTTGCTGGGTATTATCGTCGGTTCGTGGAAGGGTTTTCCAAAATTACCCGCCCACTTACTCGACTACTGCAGAAAACTCAAAAGTTTGAGTGGAACGAGATGTGCCAGACTAGCTTTGATGAATTAAAGAAGATATTAATGTCGGCACCAATTTTAGCACTCCCACAGGGAACTGGAGGATTCATAGTTTACAGTGACACTTCGAACCAAGGTCTCGGGTGTGTATTGATGCAAAATGAGAAGGTGATCGCATATGCATCACGACAGCTGAAACCTTATGAAGTAAATTACCCAACGCATGATTTGGAGCTGGCAGCGGTAGTTTTTGCTTTGAAAATCTGGAGACATTACCTGTACGGGACTCATTGTCAAATCTTTACGGATCACAGGAGTATCAAATACATCTTCAGTCAGAAAGAGTTGAACATGCGGCAAAGGAGATGGTTGGAACTGATTAAGGACTATGACTTGGATATTCTTTATCATCTAGGCAAAGCAAATGTAGTGGCCAATGCACTTAGCCGCAAGCCTGTTTCTATTCAGATGCTGGAGACTCTGACCTCCCAGCCCAGTATTCAACGAGAATTGATTTGCGAAGGAATTGAAGTATGGTTGCAAAGAGTCCAAGGGCAATTATGTGTGGTGGAAATAACTTCATTGTTAACCGAAGAAATCAAATCTAAGCAAGTAGATGATCCTATGATGATTCGGTTATGCGATGAAGTGAGCAAGGGAAAAGCCCTAGGATTTTTAATTCATGATGATGGAGTCTTGAGATTTCAGAACCGACTTTGTGTTCTCGATGTCGATGTTCTGAAGGAGACAATTATGAAAGAAGCTCACAGCACGCCCTATTCTATCGACCCGGGCACCAATAAGATGTATAAGGACCTGAAGCAGAATTTTTGGTGGGGCAACATGAAGAAAGACATAGCCGATTACATCTCGAAATGTTTAGTTTGTCAGCAGGTTAAGATCGAGCATCAACGACCTGTCGGAATGCTGAAGCCACTCCCGATTCCTGAATGGAAGTGGGAGGACATATCCATGGACTTTATCACTAATATGCCGAGAACCAAGACAGGAATGAACATGATTTGGGTGATAGTTGACCGTCTAACCAAATCGGCTCATTTTCTAGGAATTAAGGACACTTGGGGACCCGAGAAGTTGGCACGAGTATATGTTTCAGAGATAGTCCGATTGCATGGTACACCGAAGACCATTATTTCTGACCGAGACGGTCGCTTTGTGTCTCATTTTTGGAAAGCAGTTCATAAAGCCTTAGGAACCGAATTGAACTTCAGCACAGCTTATCATCCGCAGATAGACGAACAATCTGAGAGGATTATTCAAATGGTGGAAGATATGCTGAGGGCTTGTGCCTTAGATTGGTCAACTGATTGGGAAGTTCATATGCCATTGATTGAATTCACCTACAACAACAGTTGACATGCTTCCATTAAGATGGCACCACTTGAGGCATTATACTGGAGGAGATGCAGACTGCTCATATGTTGGGACGATTCATTAGACTTGATTGGTACAGAACCGGAATTGATCGTGCAGACACAAGAGAAGATAGCCTTGATCGCAAAAGGCTATTGACCGCCCAGAGTCGACAGAAATCTTACGTAGACGTGCGCCATAGTCCATTAGAGTTCAGTATTGGAGATCACGTGCTTTTAAAAGTTTCTCCTACTCGGGGAATCTTTCGTTTTAGGAGGAAAGGAAAGCTCAGTCCGAGATATATTGGATCATTCGAGATTCTTGGGAGAGTTGGAGAGTTGGCATACAGGTTGGCATTACTGCCGTCATTGAGCCATGTTCATAACGTATTCCACGTATCCCAGTTACGGAAGTATATACCAGATCCTAGTTATGTCATTGATTTCGGCGAGATTGAAGTCGCTTAGGATGGCACGTTTGAAGACAGACCGATTAGGATACTCGAGAGTCGAGTTAAGCAATTGAGAAACAAACCGATCGCTTTGGTTAAGGTTCAGTGGTCGCGCCACGCAGTGGAAGAAGCCACCTGGGAAACGGAAGATAGCATGAAGTCCAGATATCCAGAGTTATTTTCGTCTTGAGATTCGGGACGAAACTCCATTTTAGAAGGAGAGTATGTAATATCCGGATTAATTATTGAGTATTTCATCTGTAATTGAACCCTGTATTATTCGGATATGTGATATCGATAATCGTAGTATGATATTTCTCGTATATGTATCCTTGTGCATGATTATGGCATCATGTAAATTTTCTCATGCAAGTACGTGATAACGTACGTTAAGAAGGAAGCTTAACGTATGTTATACGTCGAGTTTAGCATACGCTACGAATGAAGCATAGCGTACGTAAAGCAGCCAATGAGTGAGCTGGGCGGCTAGGACATGCGCCAGCTGGACGATGGGTCCGGATAAGATTCCCGCGGATGAACCTGGACAGTTTTGAAGTCAACGAGTGTTAACATACGCTAAGGAATGTGTCAAGCGCACGCTAATGGGTGTTACTTACGTACGTAATCTGATGGTGTAACGTACATAATCGAATACAGAATGAGAACAGTTAACTATCAGTGACGATAGCGTACGCTAAGTATACTGGGTAGCGTACGCTAAGCGGCTAACGTACGTTATGCATGAAGGTTAACATACGTTAAGGTCAGAAAGTTATAAATACGGCATCACCCCATTTCATTTCATTCGTTTCTTTCACTTGGCTTTCAGCATACTTCATCTCCAGAGAGTTCCCAGTCGCCTTAAACACCTTTAGATCACTTAATACTTGGTCATTGAAGATTGGAGATTACTTATACTTGATCATTGGAGTGGAGAATCATCTTTTATTGGCATACAAGCAATCGGAGTTTGATTCTACCTATTGTATCAGCATTTTCCTCATCTTAAGGTATGTTATGCTATCTCCAACCTTGAGTTCGTATTCTTAAAGATATTATGATCATGCTACCAAGGATATTAAGTTCCATAGATGATTTATTCAACCAACTTCATGTATAGGAAGTTAAGATAATTATGCTTTAAGTACCTCGGCTAAGAGCATCATAATTTGAATCTTGTTACGATGAACAAGTAAAGGAAGTTTTATGAGATTGATAATCCAAATTTAGAAGGTGTCTTCATAGTAATCACGGACTTAGTATTAACATCATTGCTGATAGATGAACCAAGAAGGTTGATCATGGAAGAATTTGTTGTATCTTGTAAAGGTGGATTGTTAAACAATCTTCAAGATGATAGTTTGAATGACATAAGATATTGATATCAACCATAGGCCTTCTGAATTATGTATGAGAATTTGTAATCAAGATTGGAGTATGACATCATGATGATATACGTATCCTTGAATCCGAAGATGTTTTAATCCGTAAGATCATTCATCATTGTATGAGCATGATATGTATCAGGATAACGTACATTAATCACTGATGATTTCGTACGCTATATCGCCAATCGAGACAGTCATTTGCTCAATGAGAAACTATCATATGTGTGTTTATCGTATGCTAGGTAATGTAACATACGTACGCTAACGGGCAGAATTAACGTACGCTACGTTTGGTACGTGTTGTGCGGCGATTTATATGCCTCAATGGTGATTGGCATAATGGTCAGGAGCCAGCTAAAGAAGACAGATGTTGGGCAAGCGCCTAGCGGTCGACGTCCAAAGCGATCGTCTATTGGCATCTGGCGATCGCCTCTAATGTCCGACTGGAGACGATCGTCCCATGCCACGTGTGTATCCGACACCCATAAAAGTCTGCGGAGACCGAATCTTGGGTGAAGACCCACGTGCAGATCCACAAAAGGCGCCGCAAGAAGAGGCCCTACTCCAGCCCATCAGCAGCTATCAGTGATAAGGACGGACTCACCAACCGACAGACCCGCCGAAAGGACCTAAGGTGGGACCGCCCCAGACAGCGAGAAGAGGCACCTGTCGCCTCCTCATTGGTTCGCACATCTGGCCGCCAGCAGCAGCTGCAGACTTTAAGGAAACAGTCCCACATGCTAGGATGATCGCCCGCCTTATTTAAATGCAGGAAACGGCGATCGCTCGCGGTGGACAGGGACATCCCTGCAGCCCTTTCTCCTATAAATAGGAGGCCTCCAGCATTGGCAAAAGGACACAGTTTATAACGTGAACACATAACGCTAAAAGCAAACAATACAGAGAACTCTCCATCTTTGTAACAAGATCTCACAGAGCTTCAACTCTGGATCTTCTGGCAATCTTCAGCACTCGATAGCTAAGATAACTAGAGTCTTTACACTCATTGTAATTGTACTCTAACATTAATATCTGTACTCATTAGTATTCATATTAATAACATCTCGCGAGAGCATTCAAGCCCGGGACTAACAAAGCCGGCAAATCTTGTGTTATTTATTTCCCCACGGACGTGCTCTCGCACTTTGTTTGTTACTCGTCCATTCCAGCATATCATCTCCGGATAATATTTTGGGTAACAACAATTGGCGCTAGAGGAAGGGCATCTTAACCTTCATTTTTTATTCCGACCATCTCGAAGAACACTCACTGTTCTCCGGGGCATATACTTGAAGAAACACTCACTGTTCTTCAAAAAAACCTTCAGAATCATGACGTCTGCCACGACCTCAAAAAGAGCCACCCTACGATTTGCCGGACATCTTATTCCGGCCCAGGCCGAGTCCCAACCTACGGCGGAAGGCGACCGCGGTGACGCTAGGCTCTCACTCCCGCCCCTGAGGGACGGCCCCAGCCTCTCACTCGATCAGTTCCAAACTGCATAACAGATCGAGGAGGCTATGGCCATCCTCGTGGAGCGACGGACGGCATGCGACTCGCCCACCATTACTCCATCAGCCATCCGCCATGCGGGCAAGCGGAAGCTCAAGGGGATATATGTAGAGAAATCATCAGAAAGCCCTGAGCCGCAGGAAAAGGCGCTCGTAAGGCGGGACGATTCCATCTTCAACCGCCTAGGGAGTGATCCCTCATGGCGACCCGGGCATTCGGGCCCCAGTCGGGAGACATCGGAGTCCGAATCCATCACCAGGAGTTCGACATACCCAACTCCCAGAAGATAGGTCGTCCAACGGGCTCCCACTCACCCCAGAATTGAGCTCGGTGGCAGAGAACTCGTCACCTACCATGGGGCCAGGAGATCGGTACATGATCGCCTCAGCTCCCGCTCCGAGAGCCAATCCGTGAGCAGTCAGGCTACGGCGATGGCCGCGATGCAGCGCTAGCTCGATGAAATGAAGGCGCTCATAGAAACTGGCGCAGGCGCCAAGAGATCGATCGCCCGACCGAGTGAGCCGCTCGCGGTCCATATCTAGCTCGCCCCCGTACAACCGAAGATCACTCCTCCTCAAACACCTCTATATGAGGGGAGATCGGATCCCGAGACCCACTTGAGCAAGTTCTGTATTTACATGACCGGGTGTGGGGCATCGGACGCAACGAAGTGCCGAATGTTTCCCATTAACATTGGGCGATCCTGCCCATAGGTGGTATATCTCACTACCACCACGCTCAATCAACTATTTTGAGAAACTAGTGAACGACTTCACGTCGTATTTCGCCGCCAAAGTTGCTCGGCCAGAAGGCCCCCACCGCATGATGAAGATCAGAAAGGGGAAGGACGAGCCCGACGAAGACTACATCGACCGGATGGATGGAATAGTCCTAACCGACGAGCCTATTCGCGATGAGATCGCTTTCTACTCGGTCCTAGGGGGATTCTATGGCCATTCACCCATGTTCAGGCACCTCACGAAGGACATCCCCCCGACCTACGCTATCTTCCGCGTTAGGGCCGCCGACTTTCTGGCTATGCAGAGGATGCTCACCCTTCGCTTAGGCGAGGGATCTACCGGAGAAGGGAAGGCGCCATCTTCCATCCCGAAAAAGGCGGTCGCCAAGCCCAGAAAGGCGGTCGCTAAGCCGCCCGGTGATTTGAAGGTCTTCGAGGATGTGGAAGTTCACCTCCTTCGCAACCTCAATCTATCTCCGGCCCATATCTTCAATGCCATCAAGGGGCGCGAGTGGCTTAGCAAGTCGAAGCCGATGAGGGACAACGGTCATCTGGACCGCAGCAAATTTTGTGCCTACCACAAAAGTCCCGGCCACAACACCAGCCAGTGTTGCGACCTCCTCAGACAACTCTGGAGACTGTTTGAGGAAGGCAAGTTGGACAACTTTGTGACCAAGCCAGAACCCCAGGCAGAAAGGGCCGGGGGACGCGATCGCCGTCAGAACGACGGAATCCCTCCCAATCCAGTCGCCAGGATCGAGCAAAACGAGCCGGAGTACTCAGACGAGTCAATCCCTCCGATCAACTCCAGCGGCCGGATCAATATGCTTCAGTCGGGAGGTGGAAACCTCGGAGGCCTTTCCCCAGTTTCCACCATGTCAAACAGAAAGTGGAAGGCCGAGTTGAGGGCGTTCGCCGGGGTCCATGTCGTGGTGCCCCCAGAGCCGACCATCTCTAGAGACGCGCTCATCACCTTCTCCAACAAGGATAGGGAGGGAGTGCAGTGCCCTAAAGAGGATGCATTGGTAATCTCTGCATGTATCCTTGGAAAAATGGTCGACCGCGTGCTGGTTGACAATGGGAGCTTTTGAAATATCATATTCAAATATGCTCTTGACCAGCTCGGCAACCTGACCAAGTTCATCAAGCCATTTGATACCGTGCGTCAAGGGTTCGGCGACAACACGGTCCAAGCCTAAGGAAGGATCAAGCTCTCGGTCGAGCTAATATGCTGTTACGATCCCAAGGTTAGGATCACTAGGAACCTCAATTTTGTAATCATAGATAGGCCCATCATCTATAATGGGTTCCTAGGTTGCCCATTTCTAGAAACCTTCGAGGCGGTCGCCTCTTCTTTCTTTTACTGTATCAAGTACCCCACTACCGACGGGACGGTCGGTACTGTAAAAGGAGACCAGCTAATGGCAAAGAAATATTTGAATTACTCCTGTGTTGTAACTTCCCCTTTAAACACTTCCCATACTATTTATAACATTGAGACGATCGACATTCAACCAATGGAGATCAACGAGCCAAGCACCTCATACCGGCCCGACTCACAGGACGGCATCTCACATCGATTGACGGACGACATCGAGCCAAGGATCGGTTTCGATCCAAGCCTCGACATTGATCCAAGGATCGAGTCCGGAAATCATTCCAAACGAGAAGCGACCGTCCCCATTGAAGAGTTGGAAAGTATAACGATAGACCCAGCTCGCCGGACCGGGAAGTGCAGATCGGCACAAATGTCGGTCTCGAGTTAAAGGATGATCTGATCAGTTTACTACGTACGAACATCGAAGTCTTTGCCTGGTCGCATCAATATATGGTCGGCATTAGTATTGAACACACTTGCCACTATCTAAAGATCGACCCGGCAAGGAAGCCTGTTCACCAAAAACGTAGGAAATTCGGTCCTGAGAAGTACGCTGCGCTCGACGCAGAAGTCAAGAAGCTACTCGACAACAAACTAATCGGAGTAGCTACCGACGAGCCACCGTGGGTAGCCAACGCGGTGCTCGTCAAAAAAGCGAGCAACTCCTGGAAGTTATGCATCGATTTCACCGACCTCAATGCGGCATGTCCGAAAGACCACTTTCCGATGCCTCATATTAACCACTTGGTCGATAGCACGGTAGGTTCCAAAATGATGTCGTTCATGGACGCCTTCGCCGGGTACCATCAGATCCCAATGGCTGAAAAAGACATAAAACACATGTCGTTCCACACGGAAAAAGACATGTACTTTTGGGTCCGAATGCCGTTCGGTCTAAAGAATGCGGGGGCGACCTACCAACGACTAGTCAACGGGATGTTTGCCAACCGGATTGGCAAGACCATGGAGGTTTACATTGACGACATCATGGTCAAGAGCCTCAAAAAGGAAGATCACCTCAATGACCTTGCCGAGACGTTCGCCATCCTCGAGAAATTCAACATGAAACTGAACCCCAAGAAATGCAAATTCGGGGTAAGCTCCGGAAAGTTCTTGCGGCACATCGTGAGCCAAAGGGGGATCGAGGCGAACCCCACAAAGATCCAGGAAATCCTCAACATGCAGGAGCCACGGAATGTCAAACAGGTGCAACGCCTCACAAGTTGTCTAGATGCCCTTAACCATTTCATTTCTCGGCTCGGAGACAAAAGCAAGCCATTCTTCGCCACCATAAAGAATAAGAAATTTACATGGACGAAGGAAAGTGAAGTGGTGTTCGCCAAAATCAAGGAGTATCTGTCTAATCCCCAAATCTTGGCGAAGCCAATCACCGGCGAAAAGCTATTCCTCTACCTGGCGGCCTCGGAGGTCGCGCTGAGCGCCGTATTAGTGCAAGCAGAGGGGCAAGCCCACTTGCCAATCTACTTCGTTAGTCAAGCGCTCCATGACGTGGAAACACGTTACACACCTCTACAGAAGATCGCCTACGCATTCGTCATGAGTGTTCGCAAGCTGAGGGCCTACTTCTTCAAACACCAAGTGGAGGTTCTCACGACTCTCCCTCTAAGGAAAATTCTGCACCGGCCAGACACCAACGGGCGACTCCTCAAGTGGTCACTGGAGATCATCCAATATGGTATTACGTACGCTCCTCGCATGGCAATCAAAGGCCAAGCTCTGGCGGACTTCGTGGTGGAATTAACGTTCCCGCCCAGTCCCTCCCAGGTCGGCCGCCCTGCTTGGGAATTGTATGTAGATGGCTCGGCAACCAACTCGCGAGCAGGGGCAGGGATTGTCCTCATCAGCCCCGATGGCTAAAGTTTCACAAACATTGTGCGTTTCGGGTTCCGTGCGACCAACAATGAAGCCGAGTACGAAGCCTTGGTAGGCGGGCTCGATCTAGCACTCGCCCTGGACGTTCGACGCCTCCACATCTTCATGGACTCCCTATTAGTCGTGAACCAAGTCAAGGGGGAATATGAGGCGCGCGGCGAACAAATGATCAAATACCAAGAATTGGTCGCCGAAATGTGCAAAAAGTTTGAAGAAGTGCTGATCGAACAAGTCCCGAGAGAGCACAACTCCCAGGCCGATGACCTATCCAAACTAGCATCGTCAAATGAGGTGGCAGATTTCTCTAACATCCAAATCACGAAATCAGCAAAGCCGGCGATCGACAGAAGCCTGATTATCGCAGTTGCCATCGCCGAAGAGAACTGGATGACTCCGTTCATTAAATACTTGTAGGACGGAACGGTCCCCGCCGATCGTATCAAAGCTCGTCAGCTTCAGCTCCGCGCAACCAGATATACCCTATTGGACGACCGGCTTTACAAGCGAGCTTTCAGCCTTCCTCTCCTCAAGTGCATTACGCCGGAGGAAGGCCGACTCGTTTTAGCCGAGATCCATGACGGGATCTGTGGAAATCACGCTGGAGGGCGAGCTCTCAGCCATAAGATGACCAGGCAAGGTTTTTTCTGGCCTACACTACAAAAAGACGCGATCGCCTACGCCCGATCGTGTCACAGGTGTCAAGTGATGGGCCCGAATATCAAGCTCTCCCCCGAGCAGCTCACTTCTATGTACAGTCCATGGCCGTTCGCCCAATGGGGCATCGACCTCATCGGTCCTTTGCCGACGGCGCCAGGGGGATGTAAATTTGCCATCGTGGGGGTCGATTATTTCACGAAATGGGCTGAGGCCGATCCACTCAACAAGAACGGCCAAGAACAAGTAATCAAGTTCATTTGGAAGAACATCATATGCCGGTTCGGTCTACCCCAGGCTATCATCTCCGACAACGGAAAGCAGTTCGACGGTTTGGAAGTCATGCAATTCTGCAAGAAATGGGGAATTAAAAAGTTGTTCTTAGCCCCTTACCGCCCTCAGACGAACGGGCAGGTAGAGGCTGTAAACAAGATCCTCAAACACATGATCAAAGTAAGACTCGAATCCAAACAAGGACGATGGGCGAGCGAGCTCCCGGATGTTTTGTGGTCCTACCGAACGACGACCCGAAACTCAACCGCCGAAACCCCGTTCGCCCTCGCCTTCAGAACAGAAGCAGTGATCTCTTCAGAGATCGCCGTCCTCAGCCACCGAACTGAACAAGAAATGACGACGGACAATGATGCAGCCCGACGGATCGACTTGGATATGCTCGAAGAACGACGAATGACCTCGGAAATGAAGAACACGATCCACAAAAGGAAATCCGAAAAATCTTTAATTCGAAGGTCAAGGAAAGGCGATTCCAAGTAGGCGACCTAGTCCTCAAAAAGGTCCAGACTCACACGGGAGTATTTGGCCCGAATTGGGAGGGGGCCTTCAGGATATCTAAACGGCTGACCAAAGGAGCCTACGAACTCCAACACCGAGACGGCACTCCGGACCAATATCCCTAGAATGCCGTACATTTGAAGAAATACTACCAATAAAGACTCTGTATTCAGTTACCCAATGTACAAAAAGTTTAATGAGATTTTCCGATCCCATCTATATGATTCGCCTCGACAAAACAAACAAATAAAAAGAGGATGACTCGCTCGCCCAACAAGAGGTCATCATCTAACCTGATGGACCTATGCAAGCGATCGCCCCTCCAATCAAAACATATACCGTCGAGGATCGTCATCTAACATGGCGGTCCGAGGTAGGAAAGTGCAGCCATGGTTCTGGGAGTCGATGGAACCGATATCCAGTCCATGCAAGGTTCCTTTGGGCAAAGATCGCCCACCCTTTCGTTTAAATACGAGGCGGACGTAGCCGAAAGACCCTCCAAAAACAAATCAGTGGACGCACTCGCCCGTCCTCGGATCCATCATCTAATCTGATGGACCGAGGCAGGCGATCGCATTCTACCCCCGTCACAACGTATGCCCTCTTAGGCATAAAAGTGCTAACAAACCACGGTAGTGAAGTCGATTTATCCGACGGCGCCCCGTACAAGGACTCCTCTAGGCAAAGACCGACCGCCCCTTCGCTACATTGCGAGGCGAAACGTAGCCTACGGAGGACCCTCACAATTAAGTGAGTCGCGAGAAGTTAACCATCAGATGGAATGTCGCTCGCGCATAAGACATAGTCGTAGAGGTCGGTTCCATCGAACCCCACGACTGTGCGAAATTTTCCAGGCCGGGATGCTCGGCCTCCCTCGAGGAATCAAAAAAATTGAAGATCGCAAGAACCGAACTAAAGATAGCTCACTAAACGAATTATTTTCCTTCCCTTACTTTCGCTAAGTAAACAAAAACAAGGGGCAAAGCGGAGCTATTCATACATGCGATCAGGAGGACGGAACCACACACGATCGGCTTTGTTCAAACACACATATGACGATCGGTTTTGTTCAAGAAATTTACAAGTAAGAATTTCAAGTATACCAATACATTCGGAGCTATTCATACAACGGCCGCTCTCCAAACAATTGCACAAAGTGGAAATGATGCGAAACATTCAGACAGACGATCATACAAGCAAGGCATCAGGTGCAATTGTGTAAACACTTGTGTAAATTCGTATGCGAAACATTCAGAGAGGCGATCGTACAAACAAAGAATCAGATGCAAATACATATTTTATTTCATTCAAGTCATTTGTACATACACGCCCGAAGACAAAACAAGAAGAAACTGAAAAATTACACGGAAAAAACAAAATGATAGCAGTCTCACTCAGGCCGCCCCCGCCTGGCCTTCATCACCAGCAGCTGGATCGGCGTGCGCTTCCTCACCGGCTTCTGGATGAACAAGTTTGTCCGGCGACGGATACCAGATCAGGTCGATCCCGAGGTTGGTGAGGTCAAGGATCGGCAGAAAGAAGGCCGGCTGCAAGGGATGCCCAAGCACGTAGGCTTTGAAGTAATCAATCAGAGGGCCGACCTCGAGCCCTCCCTTCTTGGCAGCGCGGATGGCGTCCGCGTAAGCCATATAATAAGCAAACTCGCCGACGTACTCCACGTTGAGGTAGGGATCGGTCTCGATCGCCTCCAACTTCTCCTTCAGCCCCGCGACTGTTTTGTCCGCATCCTTGAGCTCGGTAACCTTGGCGGCCAGCTCCCCCTTCGACGACTCCAACTCGCCATTTAGCTGGTCCACCACCGCCTTCAGCCCGGTCACCTCCTCCTGCGAGGCCGCATGCAACCGACGAGCCTCCGTCATCTGGTCGCGCATCCGATCAGTCGCCGCCCGGGACCGGTCGAGCTCCTTCCTCATCCAGTCAAGATCCTGTTTAGCTCGCTTGGACGTCTCAGCATACTCCTTCTCCATGGCCACGATCCTATCGGAAAACTCAGCGTTCTAGTTCCGAGCAGCCTCAAGGTCCGAATGGAGGCGATCAGTAGAGGGCCGCCCCTCATAATCCTTTACAGCTTGAGCAGCCATCGTCGCCGCTTGGAGGGTCAGGGCAAGAGTCGCCTGCATTGCATCTCCAGACCGCCGGCGCGCGGTCGCATCCAGGTCAGTCGTCCAAGCCTTCGGAAGGGAGGAGATAGCCCGGGTGACATAATGAGGAACGTCGCTAGGCTCGCAGGGGGACTTGCTCGCCAGGAAGTCCAGCACCATCGGCGAGGTGTTCGGGTGGGCAAGGCGGACCCTGCAACAAAACGAAGGAGTTAGTATGCACCCTACACAAGTGGCTTAATTCAGCAAGATCAAACCAGTCATACCTTTCGACCTTCTCGGGGTCGCGGCCGAAATAGGGCTTGCCCCGCGGAGTCTGGGCGTCAGCGGTCGCCATGGCCTTTAGGAAGGCCGCTGAGGGCGTAGGCCCCTCCGCCATTGGAACAGCAAAAATAGGAGGCGCGGCGACTGGCGGCACCACAACGGACGCCTCAGCAGCAACAGTCAGCAAGGGCTCCTCCGGCCTCCGCCTCTTGCGGTTGCACTGAAGCTGCTCCTCTTCCCGAGCCTCCGTTTCAACGACCGGTGCTATGAGAGGTCTCGCCTCGGGGATAGGACGGGTCGTCGTTGCAGGGACACGGCCCGCCTTCTTCCCTTGGCGGAGACAACTCATAAGGCCGGGGTTCGACATAGTAATCTCTCTCGGCGGCTCGAAGTAGCGGGGGAAATGGATCTCTGTCAAAGAAGACATTCAATCAGGTTAGACATCTCTTTCAATCAAAGACGATCATCAAGCAGAAAGGAGATCGTAAACATTTATACCTGGGACCTTCAAGTGGCGGGGGAAGCGAAACAACCGAGCGCCCAACCAATGAGCTTCGTTGTTGATCGCGCGAGCATCGATATAGTTATCCAGTAGACTGCGGATTCGCTCCCAGACGTTCAAAAAGTCAAACGGAAGGTCGCCGGCCGCTGGAACAAGGAAGCCTGCAAAAAGTAAATCAAATTAGATCAGTTCAAGATGTATCTGAACAAAGGGAGATTTGAAACCCTTACTCGGATTCCTCTCCCGAAAGCTGGTGGGGATATCCAACTCATCCTCTGGTTTATCGCTCGCCGCCGACCTCCACGCTTCGCCGACCCAACACCATTTTGTCAGGTCGCCCCGGACCTTGTTCGGCACCCCGAGGACCACCCTGCCCATGCGACCCTGAATGTGGTAGCCGCCAACTAAACCCTTCTGCGCCGTCAGATTGAAGAGGTAGTTCATTTCCAGCGCAGAAGGGAGACGGAACAACCGGTGACCGTAAAAAAGAGTCAAAGTACTGACGATCTGCAACCAGGCGTTCGGCGTCAGTTGAAGCGGCACCACATTCCAGGCGGTCAACAGGTATGACACGGCGAACGGCAATGGGAACCACAATCCGGCCCCCATGATCAATTCATTGACGGCGACCATACCCTCAGGAGGTTGGTCGGTGCGCTCGTTCTCCGCGGGCACATACAATGAGACATCAGAGGGGATATTGAACTCCGCCCTCCAACGACTCAAGTCCTTCTTGGTCGCCGAACTCCTGATCTGACCGAGGGTCCATGGGGAGCGGTCCGCGGCCCGAAATAACGTCCGCTTCACGGGCTCATAGGGGTGGGCGACTGAGTATGCGCGGAAGTCAAACTGAGGACGTGGTCCGGCCAGCCTCTCCATGAGCTCAGCAAAATCCAAAAAGGCCCGGCCGAACACACTGTTATGCTCCCAATACAGTCTCACCGCCTCATCCTCGTCTACCGATAAGTGCTTCTGCTCCGCCACCGCCGAACTCGCCACGTCAGCCTCGTTGAAAAGCTCTTCGACCTCCGGGGGTGCAATCCCCGCACGAATGGCCTCGACTTCCATTTCCACGTGAAATTCCATAGAGGTTTCATCCCGAGCAGACGAAGTCGCGGCGGCGGAAGTGCTACCCGCCTCATACACAGTGGATCCTCCTCCAGACATGTTCGAAGAGAATAGGGGGAAGAAAATTTTTTGTTCTTACCTAGAGAGAACAAAGATCGGCACACAGAGCTTCAAGAAATCTCGGCTAAGTCTTCATCTAAAAGGCAAGAGTGCATAAAGATCTAAACCCCAGTAGCCCTAGCCCTTTTATAAGCAAGAGCAGGGACTTCAGTGTAAATAGGCAGGATCTCGGGGGCTGAAGTGCAACCGTTAGGGGGAGCCACATTTAATGCAGCCCTCGAAACCCACGTACGCGTCGTTTCGCGGGCATGCCAGACGAAAAGTCTGACAAAAACTGTCGGACCCCCCAACAGGAGCGCGACACGTGTCCCTGTGACGTTTCGAAAGCCCGCCTCCACTTCCCGCTATTTCCAGCGTCCAAGGAGATCATCCGAATTCAAAACCAGTTCGTCCAGGCGACGATCGTCCGCTTCATAAGTAGATGAGTCGCTCTTCTAAAATAAGCGATCGCCAGCAGTGCCACCTCACCCCACGTCTTCAACATCGGAGTGAGCTGGGGGACAATTGTTGTGCGGTGATTTATACGCCTCGATGGCGATCGGCATAATGGTCAGGAGCCAGGTAAAGAAGACAGATGCTGGGCAAGCGCCTAGTGGCCGACGTCCAAAGCGATCGTCTATTGGCATCTGGCGATCGCCTCTAATGTCCGACTAGAGACGATCGTCCCATGCCACGTGTGTATCCGACACCCGTCAAAGTCTGCGGAGACCGAATCTCGGGTGAAGACCCACGTGTAGATCTGCAAAAGGCGCCGCAAGAACAGGCCCTACTCCAGCCCATCAGCAGCTGTCAATGATGAGGACGGCCTCACCATCCGACAGACCCGCCGAAAGGACCAAAGGTGAGACCGCCCCAGACAGCGAGAAGAGGCACCTGTCGCCTCTTCATTGGTTCGCACATCTGGCCGCCAGCAGCAGCTGCGGACTTTAAGGAAACAGTCCCACATGCTAGGACGATCGCCCGCCTTATTTAAATGCAGGAAACGGTGATCGCCCGCGGTGGACAGGGACATCCCTGCAGCCCTTTCTCCTATAAATAGGAGGCCTCCAACATTGGAAAAAGGACACAGTTTACAACGTGAACACATAACGCTCAAAGCAAACAATACAGAGAACTCTCCATCTTTGTAACAAGAACTCACAGAGCTTCACCTCTGGTTCTTCCGGCAATCTTCAGCACTCGATAGCTAAGATAACTAGAGTCTTTACACTCATTGTAATTGTACTCTAACATTAATATCTGTACTCACTAGTATTCATATTAATAACATCTCGCGAGAGCATTCAAGCCTGGGTCTAACAACCCCGGCAAATCTTGTGCTATTTATTTCCCCACGGACGTACTCTAGCACTTTGTTTGTTACTCGTCCATTCCATCATATCATCTCCGGATAATATTTTGGGTAACAACAGTACGTAACGTACGTTATATCATCAGACGAGTCAGTCGACTGATCAGAGAGGAACTGTCGATACATGGTTAGTGTATGCTAGACTTCGTAGCTTATGTACGCTAACGACGTACGCTACAAAGGGTATGTAACGTACGTTATGCATGTCGGCCAGGATACGTTTTATGAACTTTCAGCCATAGTTTGGATTGCTAGATGTTCGTGTGTTAGTTATTCGTCGTGAGATAAACTCCATATTATTTCTTTTGTTTAAGGTTCGAGTTTGGCAACGTGATTAATCGAAGGGGGCGACCTTCGAGCGTTTTGATATTCATGGAAGTGTTATTCTTGTCATGGAATCGAGGCAAGTACTTTAATTGTTTTACGTATTGATGTTATACATATTGTCATGCATATATGTCGTTGTTGTATATCCACCTCGTGTTGGTCCGAGGGGGTCATCGGGGGATCTATGCTAGCTTGCGCTGGATCATCCGACGGGTTTTTCCACCTCGGGTTAGTTTGACGGAATCATCGGGGGATCTAGGAAGTGAACGCTGGGTCATCGGAATTACCATGTGTATCTTGTGATATCATGTTGTGATTATCATTTGTGTATGTTATTTATGAGTTTCTCGTGGGAGGAGACTCATTGGTATTTTGTCATTTATGTTATTATTATTTTTCGTGAGATGTTGAATAATATGTTGTGGTACTTGTACTAGCATCGTTGTGCTAACCCCTTCGGGGGTGAACATTTGTTTATGTTTAGGATCCAGGAGAGCAGGGAAACAACCACTGGAGCTTCATGACGACGAGGGTGCAGAGTGATGTTTCGGTCAGGTTTAATTGTCTGTTGTTTGTGTTGTTTTTAATAAGTATTCGAGGACATCGTCGTTTGTGATGATTGGATTTGGTGATGTATTAATATTTTTCATTTGGATATTTGTATTCTAGGTATGGGCCTAGAACTGATGTATTTTATTTCAGTTACTTTCATATGTTGGTATCAGTTATTGTCTTTTTCATTTCTTCAGCCTTGTAAATTCTTATGTAAAGGATTTACGGTACTGTAATATTCCTGAATATATCGGGGGTGTTACACTAATGAAGGTGTCTCCTACCCGAGGTGTTTTTAGTTTTGGCAAGAGAGGCAAACTGAGCCCGAGGTACATTGGGCCGTTTGAGATTTTGGAGCATGTAGGTGATATGGCCTATCGACTGGCTTTGCCACCGGCTTTAAGTTGGATTCACAACATGTTTCATGTTTCCCAGCTGAGGAAATATGTTGCTGATCCGAGTCATATACTTCAGTTCAATGAGGTAGAGATAGCAGAGGATCACTCGTATGAGGAGTGTCCTGTACAAATACTCGAGAAAAGGATCAAACAGTTGTGGAATAAGACGATTCCCTTATTGAAAGTTCAGTGGTAATGACATGGAGTCGAGGAGGCTACGTGGGAAACTGAGGTTAGCATGCGAGAGAGGTATCCCGGCTTGTTTACCCCTTAGTTTCGAGGATGAAACTCCTTTTAAGGGGGGAGTATGTAATATGTTACTGTAATTCTTCATCCTTACTATTGTATTGTTCAGATAATTTGAATATCGTTGAATCATGTTGCATTTAGTATATGACTATAATGTTGAGATGATATAGAATTGAGTTACTTATCGTTGTTATTCACTTTATGTTTGGTGGTTCAATTTTAATTAGGGAGTTGCATTTTTGACCTGTTCTTATGGTGTTAGTGTATGCTACATAGTCTGATTAACATACGTTAAGCCTGTGCCTTAACATACGTAATTCTTTATCTATTATGTACGTTATGAGGGAATCAGATCGTAGCAGTTGACTTCCGCCCGTGTATGGCCATGCACGTGAAGGGTGGTTGGACTTCGAGACGGTCAAAGTCAACTAGTATTAGCGTACGTAATCGTTAGTCCTTATCGTACGTTATGGCATGTGTGTGAGTTGAGGCAGTAGCCTCTGTAGGTTGATTACGTACATAACACCTACAGGTTAGCGTATGTAATAGGTGTTAACGTACGCTAAATTCTTTCGATAGCGTACGTTACGGTTTTACAATCTATTTAAAGACACAACCTGTTTTTCATTTCTCCACAACCCAAACCCGATTTTCTCTCCATATATCGTCCCCCTGCCTCCCTAGACCGATATTACCTTCTTCCAACTTGCTTTTGAGCCTTAAATCTTGGAGTGGAGATCATTGATTTGAAGTTTAGAAGGTGTTCTTGAACTTGGAGTGTGTTCTTGTATCTTTGTGGGTTATTCTTCATTTCTGGAGGTATGTTGTGCGATTCTCCTCTATATTTTTGTAGTTATGATGTTAATGATATGGCATACTACACCTAGTGTTGAATTAATCAAGTAAAACATGGTTGTAGTTAGGGGTGTTCAAAACCGGATATCCGGACTTTCGGATATCCAAAAATACGGATAGTAGATTTTTATATCCGATATCCGGAAAAAATATGAATTATGTTCGGATATCCATATATTCGAAAAAAAAATATTCGGATTTGGATATCGGATATCCGAATATCCAAAAAAAACTTCGGATATGGATATCGGATATGCGAATATCTAAATACCTTATATTATCTAAAATATAAAAAAATAAAAATTTTAAGATTTTTCGGATATTTCGGATATCCGAATATCCGATTTTTCTGAAAAGTACTATCCGATATCCGAATCCGAAGTTCTGGATATCCGAACTTTGGATTTTCGGATATTTCGGATCGGATATCGGATATTTTTGAACACCCCTAGTTGTAGTTAAGCTTTTTAACATTTCTTGATGAATATGGTAATTAGAGGGTTGGAATGACGATGTTCTTGAGGTTATAATGATAGTAACCATGTTTATAAGTATCATGCTCATCTTGCTGGACGTAATAATCTCAGTGGAACAATGATAATCAGTTAGCTTCATCATGGTTAGATTTAATCAATGGAATCGATATCATAAAAGTGTTAAAACACCATATTAGGTATTTACTTACCTTGGGAAGAACTTAACAATGTTGAAAAAAGGATGATGTTCTCTTGTTCAAAAATCTTAGAAGTTATAACCTCAGTATTGTTCGTCTTAACAAGTCTTTGAGAAATGATAAGGAGATTGATGATTACAATAATAACTTTTTACTAATCGAATGTGTTGTTAACATAAGAATGTATTTGATCATCATGATAGAGTAGATAGTGTTCATAAGAAGGAGATGCTAATTGTGAATGATAATGTCATAGAAGATTGAGTATTGAATTCGTTATGATTGTCCTCGTATAATAGTAGATGTTGTAGAACATAAGAACTTGGTTAAACCGATTTCAATGGTGAATTGAAGATGTTTTTTCATAACAATGACAAGAGTATTAAAGGACATTTTAGTATGGTAATCCGATTGTGGAAGACGAACTATATGTATTGGAACCCTTCAATAATCGGTAGAATATTCATTAGGGTGGAATGAATTATTCGGGTAGGTTGCGGGCGTCGTTTCGTATGAATTGATATCAATATTGTATGAATGTATTGTTGAATAAATTATGTTTCATTCAAGGTTGCTCGTTCGAGTGAGTATTTTAGTCGAGGATACCGTCCGTTTGATCATTTGGAGAAGGACTATCTTTCGCCTACAGAATTGAGGCAAGTTATCTTGCTTGGTTATAATGATGATTGAACTCTTGTGATGGTTGTACGTTTCGTGTGTATGAAACATTTGTTGAAGCACGATCGGTATTTGCGCCGTTTGTGCGGAAGCGTAAAATAAAGTGCGGAAAATAAATGACACGCGGATTTATAGAGGTTCAGCCAAACGTGCCTACGTTCTCTCTTGATGTATCTTTTTCTATAGGTTCAAGATCAAAACCTCTGCACCTCTCTTCTATCGGTCAAGGGATTACCGTTACAAGCTCGTCTTCTATCGGTCCGAGTAAAACCGTTTTTCCTTTTCTATTGGATAAGGAATCAATCACTCTAGCTTTCTATTGGTACTAGATAAACCTCACTAAGATAGCAATTGCGATTCTAACAATGCCGGATCCTTGATCCTAATAACACCGGATCCAATCATATCTTTTCTTTTTCTCACTCGTGTATGATTTTGTATATAACACTAAATCACTCTAATTTAAGATCAAGAACAACAACTATAATGTTTACAATGATATCTCAAGTATATATGAATTGCTCAATGTTGTTGTGTGGAATGATACCAACTCATTTGGTATTTATAGCCTTCTTCCACAAACTAGCCGTTACTGCCAGTTATTATTAGCGTGCGCTAGGCTGCCTTCCTTAGCGTGCGCTAGCGCATGTATTTAGCCTTTAGCGTACGTTATGTACTGTTACGTACGTTAGCGTTTTCGATTTGATCCGGTGGCTTCTGCGTCATTAGCGTGCGCTAACACTTCCATTGTAGCGTGCGCTAAACATGCATCATTGCATGCGTCATATATCCGTTTGTACTTTTTGACTTGTAGCAGATTCTCCCGAACGGATTGATTGACTTGATTCAAACTGATATTTAGCGTGCGCTAAATATCATCTCTTGCGTGCGTTAAGCTTACTTCAGTGCATATGTCATTCTGTGTTTGAATCTCTTCACAACGGTAATATTGGCTCGATAGCGTGCGTTAATCATCACGTGTAGCATGCGCTATCCTCATCAGGTAACTTCACTTCAGGTTACTTCGAAATCGTCTGATCTGCAGCCGGGACCCGTTAGCGTGCGCTAACCTATATATCTAGCGTGCGCTAGCTTTGTATTTTGTCCAACTTTTTGCGTCTTTATCTGCTTCGATGTTTTGCTTCGCCTCGATGTTGTTTTGCTTTGTTTAGCAACTTAATCATCAAAACACTATTTATTAATATGTGGAATAAATATTCCAACAACATTTATTGAATCTGTGATTCGTAGTTTGATATTGTTCTTGATGATGTTCCATTTCTCATCATGGGATTGCATTCCCAAGTCTATCACCTTTGAATCGTTGATCTCGTTGATCCTTATTGTCACTTCGGTGAGTTTCTTGATCCTTAATTGGATATGTGATTTATTGAATTCGTTTTCATGTTGTATCGTGACATATCTGGAATCATATCTGCGTGCCGATTGGTTATTATGTAGGATTTTTAGCCAGGCACATATATAGTCATACGTGGATGTTTCTGCATTGGACTGTGCACACGAGACGTAGTCCGTGAGGCTAATTAGGTACATTGTCACACGTATATTCTGGATTCCGTATACGGTGTGGACATGTGTACGGACACATTTCCGGATCGGGCATACTGTGATGTCTATCTTGAGACATATTATTTGGTCATTCATAGTCCATATATGATTGGATATATTCGACGGTTTGTGACTGATTGTTCATACGCCTGAGGGGTATGTTCAGTAGTCGGGATGTTTCCTTGAGATCTAATATATGTGAATCGTATAATGTCTTGAGAATTTTTATCATGTATATCTGACCCTGTGGTTTGGGCGAAATACTTGTGTTGTATTTATAACGCCCCCGAGACATTCAAGGTATATTACAGTGTCGTGGACCCCTACATGGGACCCACCAAGCTGGACACGAAATATCACAGGAAAAACACACATCATCTAGATGAAAATCAAATAACACGCACGGTACAACCGGCAGAATAAGCAACACCGACAAACGTAAATAGCTTCAACGAATACTATTCACAATCCGAAGGAAAAAGCCTAAGTACTCGCGAGTACAATCTATAAGTTTATAAAGTAGACAACAACCATATCGAAAAGATCAACGCAAATAAAAAGACCCGAATGCACATGTCAATGACCCTGGCCAGCATCCTCGTACTGTCCCAGCGCCCGCTCGTCCGACAGAACATAACCTGAAATCTATATCAAGAATTTCCCCAAAATGGGTCCCCAAAGGGGTTAGCAATTGCGCTAGTACAAGTAATCAAGACAAACCAGTCACTTACACATTTCATAGTACATGCACCAATTCATTTTGAAAACCAAAACTAGACATATCTTTTCCGGAAACAAATAGTCAATAATCAATTTGCCTAGGACCGGGGTGAAGCCAGTGGTCCCACTCGAGGCCTCTAAGGACCCTCCCGAGCTAGCTATATCATAAAACAAATCACGCACACGCATCGCCTAGGACCGGGGTGAAGCCACTGATCCCACTCGAGGCCTCTAAGAACCCTCCCGATCTGGCTAGCGAATCAACCTCGTGAATCCATAGTAAAGTCATAGATTCCCTCGAGGCCCCGTCGGACCCTCCTGAGGTGAGCAAAGCACACACAATATACATCACTATTTCATGTTAAGCATAAAGGTTTCCAAAAATACTTGCCTCGAATAATTGACGACGACATGAATGAAAAGGAAATCAAGCACGACCGCTAGGAACTGACGAAACTGAACCTAACGATTCGAAGAATATAATCACAACCACTTCTAAATGATTACGGAAATAGAATACACACAAAAACCCGCCTACGATTCATGTGTATTCGTACAAAAACAACAACGAGGGCGGACCGCAACCAAAGCCTCTCGATTATACAAACACCACGAAATACACCATGAATTCATAGGAAAACAAGAATCCCAATAAGATTAATCATATTCATCAAGGATTAATTAACATCACGGAGCGAATCGAACAATAGAATCGAAAAACCGCCCAAATCACCCAAAAGTAAGGTTCTAAGAGATTTTACCTTGATTTGAAGATGAACAACGGATGATTAGTGATAGGTGGATGATATAATGCTGGAATATACTCTTACAATTTGGGTAAAAATCGGATGATCCCTAGCTTCCAAAGTCGTTCCCGTCACGAAGAGAAAAGAGGAAGATGAGAAATGAAGAAAAAATCGGCCGTTGTCAGGTTATATATTGCCAGGTGTTACGGCAGTAACATACCTCACTTACGGACGTAACATGAGAACATTATGGCCGTAACGTGCCTATCTTTGCGGCCGTAACTAGCCCCTGAATCGAAACTGGGCAACTCAACGAAGTCAACATACGGCCGTATCAAAACACGATTACAACCGTATGAATTCTTACGGCCGTAATTCATGCATGTTACGCCCGTAACTCTACACTGGACCAAAAGCAAGAAAACGAAGTCTTGTTACGGCCATATAAAGGGAAGCTTATGGCCGTAACTCTTGAGTCTTATGGCCGTAACATTCCTGGCTTACGGCCATAACACATCCCGTGACAGCAGGCCAGAATCTGAAGTAACTACTCGACGAGGAATGATCGGAACATACCAAGGCATACCAATGACCAACGGATACACTCACGACGGATTCAAGTCAGAAACTAAAGCGTTAAAATGAAACGTGATTCCAACTACCCGAGGGTTCGGAAATGACAAGGATAGCAATTACCCTAAACTTTGGGAAATTACAAAACGGCACAAAATATCCGAAATGTACGATACACGGTCGAAACACCAAACAAAAGCCCACAATACGCATAATAACATGAGATGGATCTTCGCCAACCCCGAAACGGCGGTTCCGAACAACGATTACGAGATTAGAACGAAATAGCGATGAAAATGACATAAAACGCGGAATTGAGTAAAACGAGTCCGAAAAAAGCTCGGATGACAAAAAGTCCAATATTAAATATTCTCGAAATGTCAATAGGGTTACAAGCGAGTTGCTAAAAACGAAAAATACACCAAAAATGAAAATACGGGGAAAAGAAAAATGCAGATATTACATTCTAGCACGCATGTTATCTTCGGTTTCCCAAGTTGCCTCCTCGACACCATGCCTCGACCACTGCACCTTGACCAAAGGTATGGTCTTATGCCTCAGTCGCTTCTCACGGTGCTCCAAAATCTTCAAGGCACGCTCCTCGAAAGTAATATCCTCAGCGATGCCAACCTCACCATAATCGATGACGTGACTAGGGTCCGAACATATCTCCTTAGCTGGGAGACATGGAAAACGCTATGGACGTGACTCAAGGCCAGAGGCAACGCTAAACGGTATGCCAACTCACCGACTCGCTCGGGAATCTCAAAGGGCCAAATAAATCTCGGACTTAACTTTCTCTTCTTCCCGAAGCGGAAAACTCCCCTCGTCGGCGACACCTTTAGCAAAACGTGGTCTCCCACCTCAAATTCTAAAAGTCGACGACGGACATCAGCATATGACTTCTGTCGACTCTGAGCAGTCAACATTCTCTCCCGAATCACATCCACCTTCCGCCTCGTCTCCATAGCGATATCCGGTTCGGTCCCAACCAAATCGAACGCCTCGTTCCAGCAAATCGACGATCGACATCGCCGCCCATAAAGTGCCTCATACGGTGCCATTCGAATCGACGCATGCCAACTATTGTTGTACGTGAATTCCATCAATGGAAAATGCTCATCCCAGTCACTGCTCCAGTCGAGAGCACAAGCACGCAACATATCCTCGAATGTCTGGATAGTGCATTCCGACTGTCCATCTGACTGAGGATGAAAAGAGGTACTCAAACACAAATGAGTACCCAACGCCTTATGCACCGCCTGCCAAAAGTGCGATACAAAATGTCCATCCCGATCCGAAACAATAGACTTCGGAGTACCATGAAGACTCACAATCTGCGCAATAAACACACGAGCCAACTTGTCCAGGCCCCAAGTATCCTTGATGCCAGAAAATATGCCAACTTGGTCAGACGATCAACAATCACCCAAGCCATATTCATGCCCGATCTCGATCTCGGCAAACTCGTGATGAAGTCTATTGATATATCTTCCCATTTCCATACCGGAATGGGAAGTGACTGCAATAACCCATCCGGTCGTTGATGCTCGATTTTGACCTACTGATAAGTCAAACATCTCGCTACAAACAGTTCGACCTCCTCCTTCATATCATTCCACCAGAAATTCCTCCTTAGGTCCTTGTACATCTTGCTCGAATCAGGATGAACGGAGTAAGGTGTAGCATGGGCCTCGCGCAAAATACCCTGCCTCAATTCCGAGTCGTTCGGCACACACAGCCGACTCTGGAATCTCAATACACCATCTTCATGAATCACAAACACATGATTTCCTTTAAGAACATTCTCTTGGATTTGAGTAATCATGGGATCCTCCAACTGCTTTGGTTTAATTTCATCGATTAAAGACGGCGAAATCTCTAGAGCACAAAGTTGTGCGACAGCTCCAGGCAACAAAATCTCAACACTCAACTAAATCAAATCTCACTGAAGCTCAGATTGAGACGTAAGGATCTCAAGCGTCCGCAACGCAACCAGTTTTCGACTCAAGGCGTTGGCCACGATGTTTGCCTTGCCCGAATGATAAAGGATTTCGAGGTCATAATCCTTAATCAATTCTAACCACCTCCTCTGTCTCATATTCAACTCCCGCTGAGTAAATATGTACTTCAAACTTTTATGATCGGTAAAAATCTGACATGCAGAACCAAAAAGATAGTGACGCCAAATCTTGAGCGCAAAAACAACTACCGCTAACTCCAAATCGTGAGTAGGGTAGTTAAGCTCATACGGCCTCAACTGCCTCGACGCAAACGCAATAGTCTTGCCGTGCTGCATCAACATGCGCCCAAGACCCTGACCCGAAGCATCACTATATACGGTAAAACCCTCGTTGTCACATGGCAACGCCAAAATCGGGGCTGAAGTCAAGCGTCTCTTCAGCTCCTCAAAACTTGACTGTCTCTCATCATTCCAGACGAACTTCTTGAACTTCTGGAGCAACTCTGTAAGTGTCCGAGCTAGTTTTGAGAACCCCTCGATGAACCTACGGTGGTAGCCAGCTAGTCCCAAAAAACTACGGACCTCCTTCACATTCTTGGGCGGTGCCCAATCCAACATTGCCTCAATCTTCTGTGGATCGACACGGACCCCCTCGGCTGAAATCACGTGACCCAAAAACATCACTTCCTTCAGCCAGAACTCACATTTCGAGAACTTCGCACAGAGTCGCTCGGTCCTCAAAATATCTAACACTACACGTATATCATAGGCATGTTCCTCTTCGTTGTTCGAATAAATGAGGATATCGTCAATGAAGACGATGACACACTTATCCAGATACTCGATAAAGACCTTGTTCATCAACTACATAAACACTGCCGGAGCATTAGTTAACCTGAAGGGCATAACTACAAACTCATAATGTCCGTATCTCGTCCGCAAATCTGTCTTCGGAACATCGGATTCATTCACCCGAAGCTGATAGTACCCCGATCTCAAGTCAATCTTCGAGAATACCACAGCTCCCTGCAACTAATCGAACAAGTCATCAATCCTTGGCAAGGGATACTTGTTCTTGATGGTCAGCTTGTTTAGCTCGCAATAGTCGATACATAAATGCAGCGAACCATCCTTCTTCCGCACAAACAGGACTGGTGCGCCCCAAGGCAAAGCGCTCGGTCGAATATATCCCGACTCAAGAAACTCACTCAACTGCTTCTTCAACTCAGCCATCTCTGAAGGTGCCATGCGAAACGGCGCCTTCGAAATCGGAGCCGCACCCGGCTCTAATTCTATAGCGAACTCAACCTCACGGTCCGGCGGCAATCTCGGTAACTCATCAGGAAAGACGTCAGGGAACTCACTGACGGGCGCTATAGATGAAACTTAAACTCCACCATCCTCTGCCTTCAAGGCGTAACACCAATAACCAGTACAACCCTTCCGTAAGAGTCTCATCACCTTCAAGGCGTTAATCACGAACTTCTGGTTTCCCCTCTTTTGCCTCGCGAAAGAGTGCTCGGTGCCGTCCTCGGCTAACATGGTGATGATTCTAGTGCGGTAGTTCATGATCGCACCATGCCTCTCGAGCCAATCATCCCCGAGAATCAAATCCTCACCCTCAATATTAACGACAATTAGATTAGAGGGCCAAGCCATCTCACAAATAAACACAGAATAGTTTTGGACCTCTCGTTCACCGACTATTCTATCACCGCTAGGAAGTTTAACGATGAAAGGATCGCAAGGCGACAAACAGTCAAGACTCAAACGGCGTACACACTCCAGAGATTTGAATGAATGCGTAGCACCCGAATCAAAAAGCACACTAACAGGATGAGAATGAATATGAACGGTATCTGTCGCCACAGTAGCCGCAAGATCATCGGCCCTCCTCATTTCATAAACACGCGGGTGGGCGGAGCCGATACTATAAGCTCCCCCTCTAGCGGGCTGATCCCGACCTCTCCTCAGCTGGCACTCGGCGGAGACTACGGAGCGAACGAGCCCTGGTTCACACTCGGCTACCTAGGTGCTGGAAAAAAGTATGGGCACCGAGAATCTGTCTGACCTGTTCGTAAAAGGAAGCCTTGTGGCCCGACTGACCACAAGTATGACAAGTCAAATACGGACGAGGACACTCTCAGTTCCGATGTCCCGACTTGCCACAGTTAAAGCATTTGACATCCCGAATGGAGACACTGGCAGTACATCGATAGCCCCCAGAGAAATGAGCCGAACCACCCGCAGGAATATTTGCAGACTGAGATTTCTGTTGGACTCCGCCCTTGTGGCCCGAAAAGTTTCCGACAGACTTCTGCTTCTTGCTCTCACGAGCCGCTTCAATGGCTGCCACTGACATATCATACGCAATAGCCGTACTCTGATAATCCTTCAAAGTGGTGCAGCCGAGCCCAGACATGTAGTCCCGAATTGACAGTTTCATCCGTCTGGAAAAGTAAAAAATTTTGTCACTCTCCTCAATAACTTTGGCCTTCACGAAGCCCAACTCCTTGTTGAAATCGGCAATAGCTTGAGAAACAGGAATATCCCGAGGCTGAGCATCATAAAAGGCGTGAACTCGAGCCTATCTAACCGGCCACGGGCAATATTCGGTCTCCATCAGGTCCTTGAATTCCGTCCACGAAGCAACGTGATCCTTAGGCCCAACGGCCTCCCACCAATTAGTGGCGTCCCAAGTGAGAAAATACTGGGCAATAGGGACCTTGCGGTCCTCGGGACAGTTGGTGGCAACAAAGACTTTAGATATCTACTTGATCCACCCCTCCCAGCAGCCCCCAAAAATTGAAGAGGATGCATCTTGATGACACCCTGAAGCCAACGATCTGCTCTGCCCCGATTAGCGTGGGCCGGAGTCGGGTTTTGAACCGCCTGAGCTATCACAGCCATTTGGTTCACCATTTGTTGCATCACCACTGCAACACCAAGATCGGCGCCATCTTGAGTAGAAGCATGGCTATGACGGTCACCGGTACTGATGGCTCCCAAAGAATGCGACGTGGCCGCCTCATCGGCTTCCCCACATCCCCGGCCGCGTCCACGACCATGACCTCTTCCAGCATCCATACTGGTGTTAAAAGGTAGCAAAAGCAACTCGATAATAAGTAAGAGAGGAAAAACAACCACAGTTCAAGAAACAGAAATACGGTATGAGAAAACAAGGGATCGAGTAAGGAAAACTTACGAGCACTGGAAGTACCGAGATGCTGGCAGCGGTGTGACGATGTGCAAAACAAAACACAACTAGACCCAAATAACCGACAAGCCTAGGTATCCATAAACCTAGAGCTCCGATACCATTTTCTGTAACACCCTCGAGACATTCAGGGTATATTACAGTGTCGTGAACCCCTACATGGGACCCACCAGGCTGGACAAGAAATATCACAGGAAAAACACACATCATCCAGATGAAAATCAAATAACACGCACGGTACAATCGGCGGAATAAGCAACACCGACAAACGTAAATAGCTTCAACGAATACAATTCACAATCCGAAGGGAAAAGCCTCAGTACTCGCGAGTACAATCTATAAGTTTATAAAGTAGACAAAAACCATATCGAAAAGAACAACGTAAATAAAAAGACTCGAACGGACATGTCAACGACCCTGGCCAGCATCCTCGTACTGTCCCAGCGCCCGCTCGTCCGGCAGAACATAACCTGAAATCCATAACAAGAAGTTCCCCAAAACGGGTCCCCAAGTGGGTTAGCAATTACGCTAGTACAAGTAATCAAGGCAAACCAATCGCTTACACATTTCATAATACATGCACCAATTCATTTTGAAAACCAAAACTAGACATGTCTTTCCTGGAAACAAACAGTCAATAATCAATTTGCCTAGGACCGGGGTGAAGCCACTGGTCCCACTCGAGGCCTCTAAGGACCCTCCCGAGCTGGCTATATCATAAAACAAATCACGCACACGCATCGCCTAGGACCGGGGTGAAGCCACTGATCCCACTTGAGGCCTCTAAGGACCCTATCGAGTTGGCTAGCGAATCAAACTCGTGAATCCAGAGTAAAGTCATAGATTCCCTCGAGGCCCCATCGTACCCTCCCGAGGTGAGCAAAGCACACACAATATACATCACTATTTCATGTTAAGCATAAAGGTTTCCAAAAATACTTGCCTCGAAGAGTTGACGACGACATGAACGGAAAGGAAATCAAGCACGACTGCTAGGAACCGACGAAACTGAACCTAACGATTCGAAGAATATAATCACAACCACATCTAAATGATTACGGAAATGGAATACACCCGAAAACCCGCCTACGATTCATGTGTATTCGTACAAAAACAACAACGAGGGCGGACCACAATCAAACCCTCTCGATTATACAAACACCACGAAATACAACATGAATTCGTAGAAAAACAAGAATACCAACAAGATTAATGATATTCATCAAGGATTAATCAACAATACGGAGAGAATCGAACAATAGAATCGAAAAACCCCCAAATCACCCAAAAGTAGGGTTCTAAGAGATTTTACCTTGATTCGAAGATGAACGGATGATTAGTGATAGGTGGATGATATGATGCTTGAATATACTCTTACAATGGAGTTTGGATAAAAATCGGACGAACCTAGCTTCCAAAGTCGTTCCCGTTGCGAAGAGAAAAGAGGAAGATGAGAAATGAAGAAAAAATCGGCCGCTGCCAGATTATATACTGGCAGGTGTTACGGCAGTAACATAGCTCACTTATGGACGTAACATGAGAACATTATGGCCGTAACATGCCTATCTTTACGGCCGTAACTGGCCCTTGGAACGAAACTGGGCAACTCAACGAAGTCAACATACGGCCGTATCAAAACACGATTACGGCCGTATGAATTCTTACGGCCGTAATTCATGCATGTTACGCCCGTAACTCTACACTGGACCAAAAGCAAGAAAACGAAGTCTTGTTGCGGCCGTATAAAGGGAAGCTAATGGCCGTAACTCTCGAGTCTTACGGCCGTAATATTCCTGGCTTACGGCCGTAACACGGCCTGTGACAGCAGGCTAGAATCTGAAGTAACTACTCGACGAGGAATGATTGGAACATACCAAGGCGTACCAACGACCAACGGATACACTCACGACGGATTCAAGTCAGAAACTAAAGAGTTAAAATGAAACGTTATTCCGACTACCCGAGGGTTCGGAAATGACAAGGATAGCAATTACCCCAAACTTTGAAAAATTATAAAACGGCCCAAAACATCCAAAATGTACGATACACGATCGAAACACCAAACAAAAGCTCACAACACGCATAATAACATGAGATGGATCTTCGGGAAACCCTAAACGGTGGTTCCGAACAATGATTACGAGAATCGAACGAAATAGCGATGAAAATAACATAAAACGCAGAATTGAGTAAAACGAGTCCGAAACAAGCTCGGACGACAAAAAGTCCAATATTAAATATTCTCGAAATGTCAATACGGTTACAAGCGAGTTGCAAAAAACAAAAAATACACAAAATGAAAATACGGGGAAACGAAAAATGCGAATATTACAGTATTTTAGGTCGAGGCAGGCAAGGCACGGGAAGAGCATGGTGACGGCGAAGGGTTCGAAGGAAACTAGTTCGGGGGCCCCAAGTCTTTTGTTTCCAGTTATGTTCAAACCATGTAATTTTACTTTAATTCCGCTCCATTTAAACTATTTTCCGGTTTGAAGTATATTCCATCTCCATATGGTTTATACTTGTATTTCGGATCTTGTGTATCATAAGGTCGTTGGCCATACCATTAATAAACTCCTAATCGGAGTAGTGACTATTTAATGTGGTTCGGTATCACAAGATAATACTTATTTAATATGTATTTTGGTATCCCCTGGTGGGTTCCAGTGTGGGGTCCACGACACTGTAATAGCCACCTTTTTGGGGTGTTACAATTAAATCTTTGGTTTCATCCCAATATGTTGGCAATAAATAAAATCCTTCTACGTGAAAAAATGTATCAAAAAATTCACACAATAATTCTTTATATTCATTAGTTGAATTTAGCATCTCATAAGTTGAGTTCCATCTATGTTTTATGTTTGGAGTAAAAAAATTCGGTTGCATTTGTTTTGATTTTAAAAATATAACTCATTGTCAAGCTAACTTCGTACGATTATATAAAGACAGGGCACATTTTCTAATTGGTTCTATTGCCACATCTATATATTTTAATGCATCTTGTACACATAAATTTAGAATATGACATATACATCTAGTATGAAATAATCGACCCGCTAAAACAGAATTGCAAGCTTTATTAAAGCTGGTACATTTGCAGTATTAGAACTAGTATTATCAAAACCAATTGCGAAAATTTTATCTTTTAAGCAATAAAAAATTAAAATTTTAATAATTGCTCTAGCTATATTATCTGCACTATGTGTTACATTTTTTAATCGCAAGTAATCTTTTGTTTAAGTTCCAATTTTTATCAATCTAGTGTATAGTTATTCCCATATAATCATTTTTTTGTTTAAAATCTGCCCACATATTTGCATATATTTAATTTAACATAGCTTCATCGATTTCATGATTCATTTCTTCGTCAATATTTTACAGTTGTTGACGATTTGGAACACGTCGAAATTGTCGGGGGTCAACTTCTTCTTCACTAGTAGTAGTTGTACTACCATAATAGATATTTTCATGTATAACATCATATTCATCTTCTTGACTTTTATTTTCAAAACCGGGCAGAGGTTGGTTTTGGGGCTCCCGAATAGTTATGCCAGATGGTTTCTTCGATTTGCCCCAAAGAGCCATTCGATCAAACTTGGACATTTTGGATTTTGTGGGAGACGTAGCACTACCCTTTCACTTGTCAGAACTCGACATAATGATTAAATACTAGTAAAAAGAGAGAGATTAAATATTATAGCAATTAAAAATGAGAGTTAGAGAGATAGATTAGAGCGAGGGTGGGAAAAATTGAGATGGATTGGGGGAGTATTTATAGATAGAATTTTTGATTATTTTAAAAAAATTCAAAATTTTTAAATTTTCAATTTTTTTTTATTCTTCGCCGGGTCATCCAGGTCGGACCCGGCGTGTCGATGGGTCTGGAAAGGTAAGGCCCGGACTCCACCCCCAGCAGGTCCGGGTCGACGAGTCGACCCGTCGGATTCGAGTTTTCTGGGCACCTCTAGGGTGGGGACAAGAAATGGGGTTTGGGGGAAAATGATCGGGAGAGAGTTAAACAAAGGTTGGGATGAGTGAGGGTGTGTGTGAGTTTGGGTGTGTTTGGCAGGGGATTTAGCCTAAATTAATAAAATTAAGGGCTCAACTGAGTGGTCCTAATTTTCCTTAATTCTACTTTAAAATCCTAATTATTTCCTTATAAGGAAATGTACCAACTATCTTTGTACGGTTTCAGAAAATAATATGCACCAAGATTGTTAGGTTGAAGGGAGAATATGATTGTTTTGAAAAATATTAATACAGTACAATCTCGATAAATTAATAACTACGATTTAAAAATATAACGCCCCGATTTCGTATATATATTTATTGTGAATTATAGAAAAATATTCAATTTTATTAAATCAATACCGAAATAATTTTGTCATTTAATTCATTTCATTCTCATGATCATACAAATTCATTTATGCCATTACTATTCATGACAAGTCATGTGATCCAATTCGTTTCATTTCTCATTTTAATTCAGTATTTCATCTCGTCATTTCTAGGCCCGAGGCCATTTTAAACAATATTAATTGTTATCCAAAATATTTTATTAATATTACTATCGCTATTATTAAAATTATTAATAATATTATTAATAATATTATTATTACTATTTTTATTAGTACTAATATTATTATTATCTTTATCATTTTCCGATATTATTATCATTATTACCAACTTGTTATTTTTACATTTATTATTATTACTATTATTATTAATGTATCAATTATATTTAATCTTGTGTATAATTAAACTAACTATGATTAAACTAAATTAACCATAATTAAGAACTCCATTGTAGTCGATCGTTCCTCTCATCACAGTTCCTCAATTCATCAAAACTTCTTGAGATATATCAATATACAATCCTAATTCAACTAAAACACTTTAAAATATATATACCTATAAATACAATTTATTACCCAAAAAATAATTCTCCTATACACTACACAAAAAGTTCACGGTGGAGAGCACTAGAGGAATCTGCACAGCAAGCCAATAGTTGACGAAGAGAAGAAAGTTTCAAAGCAGGAGTAGATCCAGCGTCCTGCCAAATCGTTCGCAACCCCCTCTGCCACCTCGATTTTTTCCCGACGAGGTAAAATTCAGTTCTTAACATCTAATATCTTCTTCATCTATTTGAATCAAAAACCAGAAATTTCAACACAAGTCATGAACCGATTCAAGTTAAACAACCCGCAACAAACCTGAAACCTGAATCTCCCCCGCAGCCGAGTTCGAACCTAGTCTGATCGGACCGCACCTAGATCCATAGCAATTTTCTCAGCCCTGTTTCCCCCTTCCCTGGACAGACTTAGTTTCAACCAATACCAATAAACAAAATCCAAAACCCTCAACCCAATTTCCAGAATTTGAAATCAAAATTCGGCCCGAACTCATGGCCCGAATCCAACTTATTTCTGGGCGGACCCGGAGCCTTACCTGGTTGGCCGCGGCTTAATATAGGCGGTCCGACCTAGATGCTCCGCCAATCGAATCTATCCCCTTTCTGTTCATCTTGCCGCCGACCATCACCGAACTCAGCCACAAACCACCGCGATAGTGCTGAGCCCAGGCCGAATTCCCGATTTTCGTGTGTAATCTGAAATCTGGACATATGTATGGGTTCCATGTCGTTTGTGTGTGAGAGTTTGTGTGCCGGTATTCATGTGTGTGTGTGTGTGTTCGATCATGTGTGTGTGTGTGTGTGTGTGTGTGTGTGTGTGTTGCAGAGAGGTTTTGAGAGAGGAGAAGTGAGAACGAGAGTGAGGCGGCTGACTTAGGGCTAAGGGTTTTTATACTCAACACCTTTCCAATAATTCAATTGATCACCCCCAGGTTTTTAGAATACTCAATCTAGCCCTAGTCTGGTTATAATTATTTCAGTTAGTCCATATCAACTCTTCAGTTTATCCAATTTTAGTCCCCAGATAGTTAATTCTTGATTAATCCTAATTAGATTTTCATTAATTAATTCCAGACCTATTTTGGCGCAAGCCATTAAAATATTGATTTTATTCATTAATATTAATAATTGAACTTTAATCTATGTCTCGTATTTTATTCCCAGTTATTATATATTTATAAATTATAATAATAGTGATTACCATTATTATTAATTGTAGATAATAACAAGAATTTATGGGCCTAGGATTGTCGAGTCAATCATCTTCATCACATTCGAGTTCAAGAACTGCATTTTATCCAGGTGTGGAGATTTATTACGCTTTTGTTTATTTTAGTTTCTTTATATATTGTCTTGTATATGCACATGAAATCAGTCAGAAGCACTTAAATGTGCAAATCAGTCAGAAGCACTTAATTGTGCATAAAGCCTTCGGGCTAGCCGACGGGCTTCAGAATTTATCAGTCATGTTGTTTATACTTGTTAATATATTTAGTAATTAACGTAAACGTATTGCGTACTCTCCGCACTGAGCGAGTTGGAAGCCACCCCACTATTTAACCCTTTCAGGTTGAGGAACTCGATGTGGCATGCGATTGAGAGTGGGATGATCAAGCTTATGATTAGATGTTTATTCTTTTAACGTTATTTCTCTCAAACTATGTTTTATGAACAAGTGTTCGATTCATTTTAATTTCACCTCAAAGTGTGTTTTTATTTAATGGTGACTTGAAAATATTACTTGCAATTATTAAATTTATCTTTTGAAATGTATTTCCGCTGCAAAAAAAATATTTATTCTTCTTAAAATTAGAAGAATTATTTTCTAGAAAAGTGGTCGCTACATAAGTGGTATCGGAGCGGGTCTACGGTTCTGTAGACCCGTTAAAATGGTTTCTTTTTCTAAACTAAAATTTCATTTTCGCAGATAGTCAAATATTTTTAGCAATTATGATCATCTACATCTGCCGCTCCACGTCGACTCCAAGGTACGTTAAGTTATTATTGTTCATTATGTGATAAATGGAGTTCACCAGATCGACCATGATTCATGCATTAAAGATTCATCTTCACTCTATTTTGTACATAAGAATTTTATGATAAAGTATTTGGGCATGAAATTGTTTTCTTATAAATTCATAAGTATATGTGTGATATGCGTAAATTATCATTGCTAGAAATCTCTGGTTCTCAACCCATAAATTCTTCATCTTATTCATCTCTCTCGTTGGGCAAGTACTGAGGGATCATTGAGTATGATATTCCTTAGGATAATGGCAACTCGTAGACTTGGACGCCCAACTAACCGAGGTGGAGATAATTTCGGTGGTGAGAATGAAAACCTTGGTGCTGGTGGTGGTGATAATGGAGGACAGAATAACCACAACAATAACGTGCCACCTCCTACTCAGGCACAAGTTGTGCAACAGTTCTGGCATTTGACCCCACCATCATTCAACGCTCGAGAAGGACCAGCCTTTGTTGACGAATGGTTCATGTCGCTCGAGCGCACCTTTGAGCTCATTGTGTGCACTTATGCGCAAGGAATTCTTTGCGGCCAATATCAAATGGTAGAGGATGTTGGACGCTGGTGGATAAGCTACTGACGCTTGAGGACGACAGCCAAGCATGCAACATTGACTTGGTATCGGTTCAAGGAAATAGTGATGGAGCAGTACTACCCACATAATTACCGAGAGAAAATAGAGAGAGTTTTGAAATCTCGAATGAGGAAGAGAATTTGACGCTAGCATGTATTTGATGTATTTTGACGTGATCCTTGGTATGGACTAGCTCGATAGACATGATGTCGATATAAGGTGATGTGAGAAGAAGGTGACATCGAGGTGTTCCGAAGGCGAGTCGATCACCTTTTAAGGTACTAAGAGCAGGGCAGTATCAAGAGTAATCACGACCATGAAAGCACTGAGAAGTCTAAGGAAGGAGAAATGTCAGGGTTACTTGGTGAGTTTGGTCGACACTCGTACTAATGAGGTGTCCCCTACAGACGTACCTATAGTACTAGAATTTTTGGGTGTGTTTCCAGAAGATTTGCCGGGAGTCCCACCCGAACGGAAAGTGGAGTTTAGTATTGATTTGGTCCCTGACGTGGCCCCAACATCCAAAGCGCCATATAGAATGGCTCCGAAGGAACTTCAAGAATTGAAGGTCCAAATTTAAGAGCTGTTGGAGCTCGGATTTCTTCGTCCTAGTGTGTCACCAGGGGGTGCACCAGTGCTGTTTGTAAGCAAGAAGGATGGGTCATGTGTATAGATTACAGAGAGTTGAATCGACTCACACTGAAGAACAAATACCCACTACCGAGAATCGAGGATCTATTCGATCAGCTGAGGGGAGCTGGAACCTTTTCGAAGATCGATTTGAGGTCGGGGTATCACCAACTGAAGATTAGAGAGTGTGACATTACAAAGACGGCTTTCAGGGCCCGTTATGGACATTTTGAATTTGTAGGGATGCCATTTGGTCTGAGTAATGCACCGGCAGTCTTTATGGATTTGATGAACAGGGTGTTCCAACCTTACTTGGATAAGTTTGTGATTGTCTTCATAGATGACATCTTGGTGTATTCTAAGGACAAGGAACAACACCAAGAGCATTTGAGGATTACATTGGAGACACTTCGCAAAGACAAGTTGTATGCCAAGTTCAAGAAATGAGAGTTTTGGTTGAACAGAGTTGGATTTCTTGGACATGTGGTGACTTCTAAAGGAATTGAGGTAGATTCCAATATGGTCGTAGCAGTGAGTAGTTGGGAAGTACCTAAGAATGCGAGCGAAGTTCGCAGCTTTCTGGGCTTAGCTGGATATTATAGAAGATTTATTGAAGGATTTTCTAAAATCGCCACTCCTATGACCCAGTTAACAAGGAAGGGCGTGAGGTTTGAATGGAGTGACAGGTGCGAGGAAAGTTTTCAAGAGTTGAAAGGAGACTAACCTCGACACCAGTATTAACGATTCCTGATCCGATGGAAGACTTTGTTATTTATAGTGATGCCTCAAAGCAGGGTTTGGGTTGTATTCTGATGCAGCATGGTAAAGTGGTAGCCTATGCATCGAGACAGCTTAAACCACATGAGTTGAACTATCCAACGCATGATTTGGAGTTGGATGCTGTAGTACATGCGCTGAAGATTTAGCGTTACTATCTCTACGGAGGGAAGTGTGAGATATACACGGACCATAAAAGTTTGAAATATCTTTTCACACAGAAGGATCTTAACATGAGACAAAGGCGATGGTTAGAATTGGTGAAGGACTACAATTGTACCATTCATTACCATCCGGGTAAGGCTAATGTGGTAGCTGATGCCTTGAGTCGGAAGACTAGAGGCGAGTTAGCTTGCTTGACCGATCGGGAGAGTTTGATAAAGGAGTTCTCCGAGTTGAGGATTGAGGTAGCTGGGTCTTCAAAGAGGTCAAAAGCAATCCTATCATCTTTGGTCTTGCAACCAAACTTGAAGGATAAGATTAAGCAGGCTCAACCACGTGATAAGTTCTTGTGCAAGATGAAAGATCGAGCACAAGATGGGAGTTTTGAGAAATTTGTTGTTGACGCAGATGACGTTTGACTTATGATGGGAGGTTATGTGTTCCTAAGGATCCATCCCTTAGGAAGCAAATTCTTGAAGAAGCTCATAATGTACCATACTCCGCTCACCGGGGAGGTACAAAGATGTACCACGACCTGAAGAAGTTCTTTTGGTGGAGAGGAATGAAAATTAGTGTATTTGTGAAGATGTGTATGGTATGTCAACAGGTGAAGGCAGAACACCAACGGCCAGGAGGTTTACTTCAACCGTTGGAAATCCCATAATGGAAATAGGAGCATATCACAATGGATTTCGTGGTTGGTCTTCCACGAACAATGAGGAAGAACGATGCTATCTGGGTGATAGTAGATCGTTTGGCGAAGTCATCTCATTTTCTACCTGTGAGGATGACTTACAGTATGGAACAATATGCGAAGATTTATATTCGGATAGAGATCCGCGATTTACGTCGAAATTTTGGAAGAGTCTGCAGAGTGCATTGGGCACTAAATTGAATTTCATTACTGCATATCATCCGCAAACCGATGGTCAATCTGAACGGACTATCAAGATACTTGAAGATTTGTTGAGGGCATGTGTTCTTGATACTGGTGAGAATTGGGAGAATATTTTGCCTTTAGTAGAGTTTGCTTATAACAATAGTTACCAAGCAACTATACAAATGGCCTCGTAGGAGACTCTCTACGGAAGGAAATATCGATCGCCTCTTTATTGGAGTGAGGTTGGAAAAAGAAAAATTTTGGTCCCAGAATTTATCGAGCAGACTGTAGAGAAGATGGCCGAAATCACGAGTAAAATTAAGACTGCCCAGGATCGGCAGAAGTCTTATGCTGATAAACGAAGGAAAGATATCCAATTTGAGATTGGAGAAAAGGTGTTCTTGAAGGTAGCGCCGATGAAAGGAGTGATACGATTCGGTAAAAGGGGAAAGCTACAGCCTCGTTATATCGGACCTTTTGAGATTTTGGGTTGTGTTGGTGATCTTGCTTATAGTTTGGCATTGCTGTTGGAGTTATCGGGAGTGCACAATGTCTTTCACGTTTCCATGCTGAGAAAGTACATACATGATCCTGGTCATGTATCCAATTTCAAAGAGTTACATTTAGCCAAGAACCTGACTTATGAGGAGGTACCTACAGCTGTTTTGGAGCATAAGGTACATCAGTTACGGAATAAAGAGGTTAAATTGGTGAAAGTTCAGTGGAGTCGCCATGGACCAAATGAGGCAACTTCGGAATGTGAAGAGGAGATTCGTTCTAAGTATCCAACATTCATTTTTCAAGGTACGTAACTTAATTTTCGAGGACGAAAATTTGTTAAAGGGGGGTAGGTTGTAACGCCCCGATTTTGCATATACATTTATTGTGAATTATTGAAACATGTTTAATTTTATTAAATCAATGCCCGAATAATTTTGTCATTTAATTCATTTCATTCTCATGATCATGCAAATTCATTTATGCCATTACTATTCATGACAAGTCATGTGATCCATTTCGTTTCATTTCTCATTTTAATTCATCATTTCATCTCGTCATTTCTAGGCCGAGGCAATTTTAAACAATATTAATTGTTACCCAAAATAATTTATTAATATTACTATCGCTATTATTAAAATTATTAATAATATTATTATTACTATTTTTATTAGTACTAATATTATTACCTTTATCATTTTCCGATATTATTATCATTATTACCAACTTATTATTTTTACATTTATTATTATTACTATTTTTATTAATGTATCAATTATATTTAGTCTTGTGTATAATTAAACCAACTATGATTAAACTAAATTAACCATAATTAAGAACTCTATTGTAGTCGATCGTTCCTCTCATCACAGTTCCTCAATTCATCAAAACTTCTTGAGATATAACAATATACAATCCTAATTCAACTAAAACACTTTAAAATCTATACCTATAAATACAATTTATAACAAAAAAAATAATTCTCCTATACACAACACAAAAAGTTCACTGTGGAGAGCAGTAGAGGAATCTGCACAGCAAGCCAATAGAAGAAAGTTTCAAAGCAGGAGTAGATCCAGCGTCCGGCCAAATCGTTCGCAACCCCCTCTGCCACCTCGATTTTTTCCCGACGACGTAAAATTCAATTCTTAACATCTAATATCTTCTTCATGTATTTGAATCAAAAACCAGAAATTTCAACACAGGACATGAACCGATTCAAATTAAACAACCCGCAACAAACCTGAAACCCGAATCTCTCCCGCAGCCGAGTTCGAACCTAGTCCGATCGTACCGCACCTAGATCCATAGCAATTTTCTCAGCCCTTTTTTCCCCTTCCCTGGCCAGACTTAGTCACAACCAATACCAATCAACAAAATCCAAAACCCTCAACCCAATTTCCAGAATTTGAAATCAAAATCCGGCCCGAACTCATGGCCCGAATCCAACTTATTTCTGGGCCGACCCGGAGCCTTACCTGGTTGGCCACGGCTAAATACAGGCGGTCCGACCTAGATGCTCCGCCAATCGAATCTATCCCCTTTCTATTCATCTTGCCGCCGACCATCACCGAAATCAGCCACAAACCACCGCGATAGTGCCGAGCCTAGGCCGAATTTCCGATTTTCGTGTGTAATCTGAAATCTGGACATATATATGGGTTCCATGTCGTTTGTGTGTGAGAGTTTGTGTGCCGGTATTCATGTGTATGTGTGTGTTCAGTCGTGTGTGTGTGTGTGTGTTACATAGAGGTTTTGAGAGAGATGAATCGAGAGAGAGGAGAAGTGAGAACGAGAATGAGGCGGCTGACTTAGGGCTAAGGGTTTTTATACCCAACATATTTCCAATAATTCAATTGATCACCCCCAGGTTTTTAGAATACTCAATCTAGCCCAAGTCTAGTTATAATTATTTCAGTTAGCCCAGATCAACTCTTCAGTTTATCCAATTTCAGTCTCCAGATAGTTAATTCTTGATTAACCCTAATTAGCTTTTCAGTAATTAATTCCAACCCTATTTTGGCGCAAGCCATTAAAATATTGATTGTATTCATTAGTATTAATAATTCAATTTTAAACTATGTCTCGTATTTTATTCCCAGTTATTATATATTTATAAATTATAATAATAGTGATTAGCATTATTATTAATTGTAGATAATAACAAGAATTTACGGGCCTAGGATTGTCGAGTCAAGCATCTCCATCACATTCGAGTTTAAGAACTGCATTTTATCCAGGTGTGGGGATTTATTACGCTTTTGTTTATTTTAGTTGCTTTATATATTGTCTTGTATGTGCACATGAAATCAGGCAGAAGCACTTAAATGTGCAAATCAGTGAGAAGCACTTTTTTTTTTTTTTAAAAAGTGATATATTATAGCACAAAGATGATAGGGGGGCCTATTCCCTTACATAGCCGATATTTTTCTGGGGGGCCAAATCCCAAACATAGCCCGAAAGAAATTTAAACAAGCTAACTAAGAACTAGAAAGCAAGTAAATTATAGGGAGGCCAAATCCCTAACAAAGCCACACGACAAACGGCACAAACAAATATCTTCAGCTGAGTGTCTGGTTCGAGCTTGAATATTTGTTGAACTACACCATGAGCCGTGTTAGAATTAGGTACTTTAACGACATACCTAGGTCAAGTTTGAGTGTCAACTGAGTATCAGGCCTTGGTTCAGAGCCAAAACTGAATTCGGAAAATCACCAGTAGCTATCATCAACGAGTCTGAAGCGCCAGCTATAGCATCTTGGAATATGCAGATTCGAACGGACCATATCAAAAGCCGAATAAAGGTCTAACAAAATCCCCCATCAAGACCTACTTCCTCATTACTGCAATGCATATCGGCAAACCAACTCCACGCCCCCATACGTAGAGTATAACTAATGACCGCATTTCTTCATGATTCTTCGATTTCTCAGGGTTCATTCAAAATTCCCAATCCAACTATTGAATAGGAGCCATCCGTCATGATCCTTAGCGAGATTTTGAGCATCTTGGAATATGCAGATAAGAAAGGACAATATCAAAAGCCAAATAAGGTCTAATAAAATCCGCCACAAATACCTACTTCCTCATTACTGCAATGCGTATATACAAACCAACTCAACGCTCCCCAACGTAGAGTATAACCAATCACCGCATTTCTTCATGATTCTTCGATATTCAAGGTTTCATTCAAAATTCCCAATCCAGCAATTAAACATGACCCATCCGTCTTTGATCCGGAGCGAAAGCATGTGCATCTAGAATGCAGATACGACAGGACTCCTTCAAGAGCTAGATACAGGTCACACGAAATCAGCCATAAACACCTACTTCCTCACTACTGCAATGAGCAAATGTGAACCACCCTAGCGCCCCTCATACGCATGGTAGAACAAATATGCACCACATCTTCGTGATTCTTCGATATTCAAGATTTCTTTCGAGGAACCCAATCCAACCATTTACAGAAAGCCAACCATCGCATAACCTTACGAGCAGTTATAGAGTAGGCTCAGAAGCACTTAAATGTGCAAATCAATCAGAAGCACTAAAATGTGCAAATCAGTCAGAAGCACTTAATTGTGCATAAAGCCTTCGGGCTAGCCGACGGGCTTCAGAATTTATCAGTCATGTTGTTTATACTTGTTAATATATTTAGTAATTAACATAAACGTATTGCGTACTCTCCACACTGAGCGAGTTGGAAGCCACCCCACTATTTAACCCTTTCAGGTTGAGGAACTCGATGTGGCATGCGATTGAGAGTGGGATGATCAAGCTTATGATTAGATGTTTATTCTTTTAACGTTATTTCTCTCAAACTATGTTTTATGAACAAGTGTTCGATTCATTTTAATTTCACCTCAAAGTATGTTTTTATTTAATGGTGACTTGAAAATATTACTTGCAATTATTAAATTTGTCTTTTGTAATGTATTTCCGCTGCAAAAAAAATTATTTATTCTTCTTAGAATTAGAAGAATTATTTTCTAGAAAAGTGGTTGCTGCAAAAAATATTTTTTATCGCTCCATATCTAAAGGACTAGTGATAAATTTACCTCACTCATCATCCGAATAAAACACCGTGGTTATGATTTTTTGTAACAATAAAAATAAAAATAGATGTTTCAAAATAAATTGTACCTTGGTCAAAATGAATAAAATTAAAAAATTGTGTCTTAATTAAGATACCTTTTGAAATGGGACAAATGAGGTACTTATATGAAAGTGTGCCTGCTTCTAATTAATCAGTGGCATTACAAATTGTTTTCTCTTTTATATATATATATATATATATATAATTCCTGAAGTAACCCATGCTACCTAATTACCAACCATACCCCTTGGTTAAGGGTCGGTTAGGTTAAGTACTATTATACTAAAGGTTAATTCAGTCTTTTTCACGATTAATTTTTCCACCACGTCGATACAAGAGCTCCTGTTTTACCTATTGTTATGTCTACTTCTCATATGTACAACAAACTTAAATATTTAGACTTTATAATGATTTTGCACTTTTAGAAGTACTCGTAATTTGAAGCAGGCTTACCGTGGGCTATTTTCATTTTTGATGAGAAAGACGTGAGCCTTGAGGACTTAATAATTATGGCACTTATTTCTACGGGCACTAATTTTTCAAGCATGACAAGGAAGCTCCTGGAACATGTGAAAACATCTCGAAATTGGGTGTTCAACATAAAAAGTCATACAATGAATTAATAGTGTTGAAGGGAAAATAATTTGAGACAGAAAGTAGGGCAAAAGTGTTGTCTCGTTAAAATCTCGTCAAGCAAAAAACTCAGTCGGAAAAATGTCTTGATCGTAGGGAAAAGAGTACAGCATCTAGACACATCAAGTTTAGACTTCGTCCTTTGAATCTATCCTCTCATATGATCGTTACATTTGATCATAGCGCTACTAAGGTGACCATTCCATCGATCCCCAAAATCGTACATCTTGTTACCTCGTTAAAACCCTTTCCAAGTGATAAAAACCCTGTGGGAAAAATGATCCTTGGAAGGAAAAGAGTATAACGTACGCTGTGGATGTAAGACTCTCCCTCAAGTCTACATCTCCCCCTGATTTGTACATCAATCAAGTAGTTGTTGTTTCATTAAAAACTTCGCCAAGTAACAAAACCCAATGGGAGAAAATGAACCTTGGTCAAAGAAAAGAGTACAACACATGTGATTAAGTTTCTTTATAAATCACCATTTCCTTGTGATCTTTACATCAATCTCGGAAGTTGGAAAACTCTACAGCTCCCCCTAATGCTTACATTCATATATCGTTGCCTCGTTAAAAACCTTGCCAAGTAACAAAACCCAGTGGGAAAAATAAACCTTGGTCTAAGGAAAAGAGTGCAACATATGTAAGTATGTTACGTTATATCTCACATATTTCCCGTTATGATCATTCCATCAATCAAGGGGATTTACAAGTTACATCATGTTCATAAATGTAAGTATGCTCATCAGTGGTAGTACTTAACCGCTAGTTCCTCACACGTGTAGAATGATAGTTCTTAATCATGTACACTCACGGATTGATTCATGCAAAGCAATAATCTTGTCGTGATTCGAGGAGGTAGCCAAAAGGGGTTTGCATAGTCGATTTCCAAGACATAAGCAATTCATACCAACACATACTTTGTGGTAGTTGCTTCGGCACCAGCATTTACTTTAGCATTTGCCTTTTCGTAAGCAGCTTCCTTTGCCTGCTTGTAGGGAAAGAATAGTCCCAAGTCAATGGTTTCTTTTAAGTATCAGAAGATATTCTTGATACCATTCCATTGATGTTGCGTCGATGCTGAACTAAATCTAGTCAGCGGATTAACTGAGGAGTGATAGCAGGTCGTGTACATTGAGCTAAGTACAATAATGCGCTATTGCACTCATGTAGGAAATTTCAGCTCCCAAAGCTCTTTGTCACTTTCGTTTAGACGAAATGGATCTTTCCTTTGCATCCAAATGTTCGACCTATCATGGGGTGCTAGTTGGGTTTACCTTGTCCATGTTAAAGTGCCTGAGAATCTTTTGGACATAGGTAGACCGGTGGAAAGAATTCCACAAACTCGATGTCTATGTCAATGCCTCGACAGAACCGAGTTTTCCCAAGATCTTTCATCTCAAACTCAGATTTTCAGTATCCGGTGGTTTCTCTTATTTCATCAAGACCGATTATGTTCATGTCATCGACATACATTGCGATGTGAATCCGGATCTTATTTGTGAAGACGCGGGGACACATTTCATCGTTCTTATATCCCTTCCTAATCAAGTAGTCACTTAGACGGTTATACCACATCCTTAGGGATTGCTTCAAAACCGTAAAGTTGAGCGTTTCAATCTAATTGCATACGCACTCTGTGGTCTAGAGTCACTTGATTTGGGTAATGAAATGCCATAGGGCACTTCCGTATATATCTCCGTATCTAGATCCCCAGAGAGATACGCAGTAACCACATCTATTGGCTGCATTTCCAGTCCCTCGGAAATTACTACGCTAATCAAATAGCGGAACGTATACGTCGGAGTACATTTCCTCGTAATCAATTCCAAGGCGTTGTGAGAAGCATTACTTCGTGAAACTTGTACATTAGGACTCTACTATTCTCACTATGATTTACGACAAAGGTTCGATTATGTCCTTCAGGCTTTACACTTGGTTAGGTTAGCACTACCTACACCAAATACCTGTCTCTTTGTCGGAGAATCTAGTTCTACCTGGAATGTTTTTCTTATAGGCCAATCAGCTCTATGTTGATTTCATCCAACCGAGCGAGGTTCGACATCATCGTACTTTATGATTCATGACATGTCATCAAAGTGGGTGGTTGATCAGGCCACACCCTCATAATTTCATCGAGATTCTTGATTTTCTGAATCATATCTTCGGGGCGTCCCCCTCGTCATGATTCATGGACATAATAAAATCAAGCATGATCTCATGAAACGAGTTCATTGATGGTTAACATGTGAAGTTGTGCCATACTCTACCTCTTACTTGGGTGAGTATTTAGTCGAACCATGTGGCTTCCACTCCTTCCTTCGCAGGGAGCCACGGCCTCAACCACACCTCCACCAGGTGCAGTTGCATCACCCGGTTCATTGGTGATGTGCCCCTTGGAGGGGACTTTTAACCTTACAGGCACATTTGCAGCTGTAATGTGAGATCTTGTCACTTGAATGATATCAGTAAATGCATCAGGCATCGAATCTGCTACATCCTGAAGATCGAGTGGTCTTTATGCTTCACGGTAACATTGTGAAGTTCGGGGATCATAATGAGACAAAGTGGGGAGACACCATGGCAATTCCTGTCGTTCCCCGAGAAATTACGTTTTCTCTCCTCCCCCTAACGACGGGAAGGTTGTCTCATTAAAGTGACAATCCGCAAATCGTGCGGTAAAGAGATCACTGTGAAGGTTCTAAATAGCGGATAAACGTCTGGAGATTCTTATCCAACGTGAATACTTAATCGTATCTAAAGACCGATGCGTTGTGGGGTGCAGAAGGCACATATAATGCGTAACCAATTATGCGCAATTGGCACTCAAGTCCGTCTGGGTCCAAAATACAAAAATCAGTCTATCCAGTTACCAACTGGTACGCATAAACTAATTGGTTAACAAAAGGTCTAAGAATGAACGATTTAAGTAAAGTTGCATGCAATATTGCATAATCCCAAGCAAATATATACAAATTGGTGTGCATAACCGATTACATAATCACCATACATATTCTTTCGACGGTGGTTTATGTGAGACCGTTTGCATATGCACATGGGACGAGATGCTATTCATTGATCTCTATCATGCAATAAACATCAAGTACTTTTTGATGTGAACTCTCCAACATCATCGAGTCCTTTAGATGTGATAAGGGAGGTGAGCCCTTATAAGTTATCTTTGGAAGTTCTGCAGCAGTTTGAGTGGGCAGAAGAGCGACATGTGACCAACATGTCGGAGAATCCATCAAAACCATCAATACATAAATGGTCCGCATATTAGGTGGATGGATCCACAAATATCTCCTTATATTCAGTGTAAGAATGGAATGTTTGCTTTTGTTTCTTTAGCGTAGGAAGGTCTCGCTCCTACTTTGGCTAAAGAGCAGGCTTTGCAACACTAAGTGGTGGGCATTTGTTATGCATTCGGTTCTTTGGATTATATAATACGATCAACGTCAACATTGTGCTTTATGTTGAGTTGTTGCCACATTTTCGCTCGAAAAGTAATGATGTACGTACAAGTTCTTTAGTATATGGATCATTATACTTCGACCAGGATGACCTAGTCTATCGTGCCAAAGCCTATATGAGTCTATGTCCCAAAGTACATTGTTGGTGACAACATAGGATTTTAAAAACCTAATAGTATTGAGGTATGTCCACTAGATCGACTCATCAGTTATTCTAAAATGCGTTTACGTCCACATTCATTAGAATTAATAAAAAAAACTCTATTCCATTCTCACAGTGGGTTTCAATTTGGAAACCATTGCTACGTATATTATTGAAGCTAAGTAGGTTCGAAGGGCTCTAGATGCATACAGAGCATCGGTAACTTAGAAGACTGCCATTTAGGCATCAAAATTGGGCATTACCTCGCCCTTTGATGAGTTGGGAGGACCCAATCATCGTAGTTATTGAGGTTTGGCAGGCGACTTAATCGATGAATAGAAGCCTTATTCTAAGAACATTCAAGTTCTACTCGATTCATTCCTTAGAACAGAGAGAAATTTCGAACCATTAGCATTCAAGCAATATTCAGTACTTCGAAATAAAGCTAAGAATCTAACGTAAGCAATATTAATATCTTGTTCGTGAAACAACATTGCATCACGCTATTATTGAAAATAAAACACCAACATAGTCGTCTTGAGGCAACTATACCAAATGTAAACGAGAAAGTAAACATAATACTAAGATTCAGTCTATAGACTGTGGCTCGTATGACTCAATTAGACGATTGGTGACTGTGAAATTGACATAGGGGGACTTGTCTAGATCATATTCCTCCATATAGTGAGTTCTCCTTTCTTTGGACTCTCTATATTTCTTGTAGTGAGATGCGACTTGCTTGCTTGCATACCAGTTCTTGTACCATGTCCAGCATCTCCACAGTGATAGCACGGTTCATTGCCAACTCGAGCCTTAGAGGCGACAGGATGGGTAAGTGCTTTTTGGTTCCCTTGGCTAGTAGAGCCGGGAGCACCAAATCTTCGCATTACATTGGAAGAAACCCCACGTCCTTGACCACGAAGCCTATCATGTCCAGTCCCCTATTCATTGGGTGGTTTCCATCCTTCACTTTGCCATAATTGGCCTTGGGAATTTTCTTTGTCCCAATCGGCCTGACATTACTGCTCACTAACACTTCGTTATGCCTCTCAGCTACTTGCAGTAGGTTGATTAGCTTACTGAAGGTAGTGATGCGTTTATTATCATACTCCAGCCTATACTGGTTCGTTAGTATATGAGCGGAAGTAGGGAAGGTGGAAAAAGCTTTATGGATCATGTCATCTTCTGTGATGTCCTTCCCACAGAAATTTAGGCGTGCCTTGAGGCGGAGAATATCTTTGTTGAAGTCGTTGATCCGTTTATATTCAAGCAAGCGGATTTCATTCCACTGCACGATCAGTTCTGGGAGCAAAGTACACATGTTCCCAAATCGGCCCTTAAGGGCATCCCACAGTTCTTTCGGGGATTTCAACTCAAATATTCCCATCTTAAGCTGGGTTCGATATGTCACCTAAGGAATATAAGTGCACTCGTTTTTATCTTATCAGACGGTACTTGGTCTGTGGTGTTAAGGAGCGTACCACTATATTCTTTAGTGATAAACGTGGTCTCGACGTAGGAGACCCATCTATGGTACTCAAGCACTTTTGAGTCCAAGATATCAAATTTGAGGCGAGTTGGATAAACTATCTTAATACAAGAAAAAAAGGAAAATGATTTTTCACAGTTTACCATGAGTACTTTTCATGATAAAATTTTTAATAATGGGAGCGTATTATTTTTCGGAACCAAGATATGGTCAAAATTACTTTCGATGCTATTGAAGGTGACCAATGAAACTACTTTATCATAGTTCGAGTTGAATTTAGGCAGTAGATATAAATCCTCTAAAGTCTACTAAAATGAAGCCTAATTGCATGTCATATCTATATATGCATGCAAATATATGTATATTTATAGATATAATCACATAATCCTAGGGATATATCTATACACGTATTATGCAGTCAAATAGGTCTCTTATGACGCAATACAATTATTAGTTCATGTGAAATAATTTTAATCCGAACTATTTAAAACAATTCGCTTTAATTTAATTAAAGTTATTAATGTATCATGCTTTAATTGGTTTAATTAAGCATAAATAAATTTCGGAATATAATATGCAACCAAAGATGATTAAAATCATGTAAAAACACATATTGCAGATAGTAGGGTTATTAGAATTGTGTACCTTATAGGAAAGACATGGTTCTTTCCTAGGGCATACCGTCAATTTATTTCGTAAATTGCCATCTTCGTTCCAATTAACATTTGGATCGTCTTGATTCCTTGCACGACAGGAAAAAAAAAAGGTTAAAGTTAATAAAAAAAAATAATTAATTTGTATTTTTTTTCTTCTTAATAATAGTAAAAGGACGGTCTAGAATTGTAATTGGGCCAGGAGCATAAGCCCAAATTTGATTGTTGCTGGCGTCTTTTGTTCTTGAGCAGCACGCTCGCAGTTCAATCGACGGCGGCGTGAATCGACGGACGGAGGCGGTGTGCAGCTAGTATGGAGCAGATCGGAGTTGGTGGCGGGTTGTGGATCGACCGTCGCTTGGCCATGATTTGCTGCGATGGTGGTGTGATGAAGAGGAAGGTCGGTTGTATTTGCGAATCGGGGAAGAAGATCACAGTTGCGCGACTTGGGTCTGGTTCGAGGACAGAATTCGTGCGGCTAAGGGCTGCGCCGCGTTACCGGCGTCCGAATGTGGCGGGGCTTGAACTCGCGGGGGGACTGGATGTCTATGGCCGCGGGTTGTCAGTCGGAGCAGCCAGCAAATCGGCATCTGGCCGTTGAAGGGGATGACGGCGAAGGCTAGGGTTCTGCAGAAAAAAAAATCTGATTTTTCATTTTTTTTTATTTTTGGAATTTCAGAATTTCGGGAAAAAAAATCAGAATTTTCGGACGAATTTTTTTTTCTTGGTCAGTTGGGAGACTACGTGCTGATAACGTGTTGAAGGGAAAATAACTTGAGACAGAAAGTAGGGCAAAAGTGTTGTTGTTATTCCATCAATGAGATCCCTTAAATAGGGTGAAGTACATACAAACAGGCCTCAGCCAAATCCTATCTAGGAAAGCCCATAAACTAACAGACTTAGGCACACAATGGGTATTATTCCTTTAACAAATAGAAGATAATATAACCTTTCAACAAATCCTTTTTTTTAACACACGGAGGATACATCAGTTCACTCATAGGCGGATTCAGGACCGAAAAACCACTGGTGCACCGACCGTCCCACGAAAAATAATGTTGAACGATAAAATATATATTAAAATTACATTAAAGATAACAAATAATACATAAAGAAAGTCAGTAATACAAAGCGGGGGGCAATGAGGCGAACATGTCATGCTGGAAAATTTACCTCTAGATCGGGGTGAGGTCGAGCCTCTCGGGGGTACTCAGGACAGGGGACGATCCCCCTCGTGTGCGTGTGTGGGAAAAAAAACAAAAAAAAAAAACAAAGGATCCGTACATTTACAAAGAAAATCGCCTACATTTACTGTCCATTTCCTGAAAATGTGCTAAAATAACATCATTACTAATAGTTTTAAGTACATATTTTTCTATAAATGTTACAAGACGATTATTTAACCATTGATCACCCATCTTACTACATAACTCACTCTTCACATACTTCATAGCTGAGAAGACTCGTTCAACACTTGCAGTTGCTACGGGCAAAATCAACATTTCTTTCAAAAGTAATTTCTAATATTTGGTTAACTGAAACCCTTTAGCTAGTTTTGTATTAAGGTGCATCTTAATTTTTTCATCATATTACAATAAATATTCTTCAAAAGAAGCAAGTGTTTGCGAAATACTTCAAGGTTGAATAAACAATTTTAAACACTTTAATTAATATCGCCTTGATCAAAACAAATTACGTCAAATCAAAAAATATATTTAATAGGTATATATGACTTTACCTATTAAACTTCGAGAGTAAAAAATAATTAAACTCCTCGATAATTTAACTATTGCCAAAATATAATAAGGGGAAAGATAATATTAGATATTATCGGGGAACGGAGTCTTATTCTCGAAAAAATCTGATGGTGCACGTGCACCACCATGTTACATGTAGATCTGCCTATTAGTTCACCTGTCTGCCGATCAAGTTTCCGGTGTGGAGCTCATTTGTTTACTCTACGTACATATTCTATTTCTTTAATCTTCTTTTAAAAAAATCCCATTTAATTTTTCTTACTATTATCTCTAATTTTCTTAAAACCTTGATTCTCTTTTAAACATTTAACTAAGAGTAATCACTTATATGTATCAAATTTCTTGCAAGTGTTTCCTCTTGCAGGAGGTGAAGCTAAAAGAAATCTATATTACTGATTGTGGCTTTTATTTTTATATCTTACCGTAGTTGATTAAGAAGGCTAGATCAATTCTAAACTCTGATATATTATTATTTTGATGATAATATGTACTTTTGAATGATGTGGAGTGCTGATGGAGTGGAAGCGGTAGGTCCTATAGTTGGATTCTCGAGCGAAGAGCGAAAAATACGCCTTTAATTTAAGAAACTAATAACACACGATTTTCCATCTTGTCATTAGGATTTTCAATGGGTTTTTCTTGTCCAACAAAAAATCTATTTAATGATCCATGTAAAGATTGAGCAATTTCTTGTTGTTTTTTCTTTATTTTTCGATTTTGAGCTCCGGATGGTTGTGATCTAGGAAACATTTTTCAACAAGTAATCAAACAACTAAGCAAAAATACCAAGTAATACCAAGCAAATAAGAAAATAATACCAAGTAATGCCAAGTAAATTAGCAAATAATACCAAGTAAAATAAAAAATTTACTTGAAAGGAAAAAAATGGAAAGACAACACCTGGGATCCTGGGATTGGCACAGCGATGGCCGATTGGGGAATATGAAACGGGCGAGAGCGAACCACCGGGCTGTGAAGATGAAGAAACCTGGGGCGAGCCACCTGGCTTTAGGACACACAACACAAACCCTAAAATTAAAAAAAAAAATTGGGGACAGTGGAGGACGGAGCGACCGAGAGAGAGAGCAGGAGAGGAGCAGAGGGTTTTTACTGGTGTGGTGTGTGAGAGTGAGAGAGAGTCAGAGAGAGAGAGAGAGAGAGAGGAGCGACCGAGCAGGAGAGGAGGATTTTGAAAAAAAATAAATAAATCTAAGTACTACTAGGTGGGTTGGTCCTGGATGCCCCTTAGGCTGTTGCTGCCCTGGGCGGAGGCCCATTTGGCCCAACACAATGGCCGGATCCGGTGGAAAGTTTGGCTAGAAAATACTCTAGACCCAGGAATAAAAATAATTATCCTTCAAAGGAAAATATCTCCCCAAATATAAACCCCCAAAGATTATTTGATCGCAACAAAGATACACTCGATATTTGTGTTAGGCCTGGCAAATCGTGTCTTAACAGGTCTTAACAGGTTCGGAGCGCGCGAATAACATAAGTTTCAAACATGAAAACGACTCATTTAACACTTGGCTTTGGTGGTTTGAGTATGGCAGTTATTCGTTTTATGTATCAAAAAAGTTAAATATTGAACCCTAGAATACTAAAAACAATTATTTTAAAAAATAAAAAAATTGCATAGTATATTTTTTCACTTAACAGGTCCTAACAGGTACCCAATTTGCCAGCTCTAATTTGTGTAGTTTAAAAGTTGTACTTAAAAGATGCAACTAATTATACTCATATTTAAGCAATATCCTTTAATTAATCATAATATTCACTGCCATGATATGAGTTATTCCTATGATAGTTGAAAATATTTAAAGATTTTATAAACTTATTGATAGGACCATGTAGCATTAGGATATCTCTAAGACCTATTTATGGGATTTTCCACTAGAAAACGTGGTAGGCCTAGGAAGCAGACTAATTCTTCCATTACTAATAACAAGGATATGTCCAAGTGCAAAAATGGTTCGCTTGAAGTTTGTAATCAACCAGGCATTATCCACAATGCAACAATTATTAACAGAAATCAATCTTTGACTGTTCAGGTACGCATCAACATTAACTCCCTACATGTCTTTTGTGCATCCAACAAACAATTGTTAATATAATGAACATTAAGTGTCTCAAATAATTGTTAATATAATGTAATATTGTGCTTTTATCTTAAAATAGGTAAATGCGAGAATGAGCGTAAGATATTAACAATTTGTTGTAAGATATTTAATTTTTGTGTGGTAAATTTACAATCTTTCATGTTCTAAGATGCCGTCAGAGTGGAGACATAGTATTGTCGTGCCATTTTTCAAGAACAAAGGCGATTCTCAGAGTTGTAGTAACTATAGGGGTATTAAATTCCTCAATCATACTATGAAACTTTGGGAAAGAGTGGTGGAATGCAGGGTTAGAAGAGAAGTTGAGATCTCAGAGAACCAATTTGGCTTCATGCCGGGGAGGTCCACGACTGAGGCCATTCATCTCGTCAGATGCCTTATGGAGAAGTTTAGAGAGCGGCGTAAGGACCTCCATATGGTGTTCATAGATCTAGAGAAGGCTTATGATAGCATTCCGCGCGATATTATTTGGAGGAGCCTAGTAGAGAGGAGGGTATCGTTGCCGTTCGTTAGGGCGATCCAAGACATGTACTCCCAAGCTAGGACGTGCGTTAGGACCCCAGTTGGTGGCACCCAGTATTTTTCGGTTGAGATAGGGCTACACCAGGGGTCGGCGCTAAGCCCTCTTCTCTTCGCTATAATCCTTGACGTCATTTCGCGAGGGATTCAAGATGGCATCCCGTGGTGCATGATTTTTGCTGATGACATTGTGTTAGTGGCGGAGTCGAGGAGGCAGGTGAATTCGAAGTTGGAGCTTTGGAGGGCTAAGTTAGAATCCTAGGGCTTGAGTGTGAGCCGGTCTAAGATCGAGTATCTCTGGTGTAACTATAGTGGTGAGGCCAACGAGGAAGATGTAGAGGTAAGGATTGCAGATCATATCGTACCCCGTACGGAAAAGTTCAAGTATTTGGGTTCGATCATTCAGAAGGAAGGTGAGTGTGAAAATGATATCACGCATCGCATCAAGGCGGGGTGGCTAAGGTGGAGAGCAGCGACAGGGGTCCTGTGCGACAAGAAAGTCCCTCTAAAGTTGAAGGGTAAATTCTATATAGCGGCAATCCGACCTGCAATGTTGTATGGCTCCGAATGTTGGGCGATGAAGAAGTCGCTTGAGAGCAAGTTGGAAGTGGCTGAAATGAGAATGTTACGTTGGTCGTGTGGTCGCACAATGTTAGATAGAATCGCGAACGGGGTTTTCAGGAACGCGCTGGAAGTGGCGCCCATTTCAGCGAAAGTTAGGGAAGAGAGATTGAGATGGTTTGGCCACGTCCGCAGGAGGCAGACGTCTGCTCCGTTGAGGAGGGTCGAGAGTTTATTGGTTTTCAGTGAGAGGAGGAGAGGCAGACCGAGGAGGACGTGAGAGGAGCAGCTGAGATTAGATTTGAAGACCACCTTTCCGAGACCATGACTGTTGATAGGTGCGCTTGGAGGCGCCAGATCAGAGTTGTGGATTCTTTTGTAGGGAGTGGTGCTGTAGTTGAGAGCCTCAGGGTTGGGTTGTCTCGGTTAGCTTTGACCTAGAGTATTGTATTTTTTTTACTTTTATTGTATATTTTACCCTATTGTCTTTGCGTGTGGTGTATTTTTGATAGGGAGTTGTGCGCAGAGTCAACCTCTCTTTTGTTAGAGCAGCGTTCATCGGGAGTGAAGTAGCCAAATTCCGCTTAGGTAAGTCTCATGTGGATTAAGCCATGGGCTCAGGTATGGTCTCGAGCTTTTTTGAATCATATGTTTTCCTTTGTATTTATCACACTAGATTCTGCTGTGCACTAAGCTGGGAGTCTTCACGGAAACAGCCTCCCTACCGTAATAAGTAGAGGCATGGTCTGCGTACATTTTATCTTTCCCAAATCCTGCTCTGAGCGGGATATACTGGGTATATTTGATTTGGTTTGATTTAATTTTGTTCCAACTACAATTGTACGTTTCCAAAGTGAGATGGCTTATCAAAATTAATTAGTACAATGTTTTTTAATTATTTTATATTACCCACGTGCATGCGGATTTTTCCAACTGTAATCTATCAACTCCAATCAACAAATTTAACTCCAGGGCTTTGTCAGATATCACTAACAATCTTCTTGGTAGTTAGGGGGGAGGGAGTGGATATTTCTTACCCTAATACCGTAAGGGTGCCACGTCACCTCTATCCAATAAAAACCTTCCAACTCAAAACTACCTCAATACTACCCTAACACTACCCTAATAAGTGGGAGTGGTACCCTAGTACCCGAATTCATTTTTTTTTTTAAATACATAAAATCACATACAATATTTAAAATAAAAACATACCATTTCATTAAAAAAAAAATATTACATAATACTTAAAAAAACTACAACTTAAAAATTGAAACTACAACTTAAAAAAAAAAACATTACATAAGTTGAAATTAAAATAACTTGCACTACAATTTAAAAATTGCAAGCCCATCCGTGTTTGGCCGCAAGTTCACGTTTTTGGGTAAGAACTAATTCCAACATAGCGGGATCGCGAATGTGATCATGCGGCTCCAAAAAAACTTCAACTCTCGTTGTGTATTCTTGAACTTCGCCCCCTCGAGTTGTGTAGCCAACAATTGTTTCGCCATCTCGCGTTTTTCTTCCAAATATTGTGTCTTCTTTTGTGTGTACGCGTTGATTTCATCCGCAACGCATGAGATAGACGAGGAGGATGCAGCTTGCTTCTTCTTCATTTTTCTTGATTCAATTGGAGGGGTGGGGTCTTCATTCATGTCGGGAATGGTGTTGCTTGCCGCATCATACTCCCCCGACCTCCTTTTTGAAGAATTGCTTGCAGCACCGGCAATATCTTGAAAACATTCTTGCTCCGTCCATTTCTCATGTCCTCTGACAACCTCCCACGCCCTGCTATGAAGAAATTGTTTTTTTCTTGCTGTGTAGAAATCCATTTCAGCTTGCCTCACCACGTCCAAGTCGTTGCACCCACTAGCCTTAGCACGTTTCTACATTATATACAAAATAATTTAATTGTAAATAAAAACTGATGGTTACGCTAAATAAAAAAGTATAGCTAAAACAAAATAATGTAATTGTAAATAATAAAGTATAGATTATGTACCGCTTGGAGGTAGTAGCCGTTGAAAATACCCATGGCCGTGTTCATTGTTCTCCACTTGGTATTCAACGCATGAAATGTTCGTGAACTCGAACCCACAGTTGCCTCGTAATGCTCGAGAATCCGTTTCCAAAAACCGTCGGACTTTTGTTCATTACCGACAACACCACAAGTGGAGATTTGAACCCATGCTTTCGCCAACGCCTCCTCTTGTGCCGGCGTCCAAACTTCACGGGGCCTCCTCCCGGTAGCTTTTTCTTCCCTCTAGGATCGACTTCTTGAACTTCCTCATCTTCGTCTTCTTCATTTGGTAGTGGTTGTGTTTCGGGTACGTACTCTACGTCTTCACTAAGGTTTTCGAACGGGGAAAACTCGCTTGTAGCAGTGATGTTGTAGTGTTGTGGATTCAATTGAGGAGGACCCATATTATAATGGAAAAATTGTGGAGATTGGGGTTGTGGAACATAAAATGGATTCGGGGATGGTTGAGAATAAAATTGGCTAAATCCTAACGGAGTTTGATTTGGTTGATTCGGGGATGGTTGAGCCCGACCTTGACGCGAGGTGAAAGTTTTTTTACCTCTCCTTGGATCCATAGTTTAGTATTTTTGAAAGATTATTGTGTGTTGTGGGTTTTTATTTTGAAAATAGAGGTGAAAGATTAGTTTAAATAGGAGTGGGAATTTTTTTTTTTTTTTTTTTTTTGTTCATAGCCGTTGCACAACGGCTAGAATCACAACCCAACGTTCATTTTTTTTGCAATATTCATGCGGCTTCTGAACCCGCAAAATCAGCCCGCCCAACCAACCCGAGCTAGGCGGAATGGTGTTGCCGCTCGGGTTCGTCTACCCGCCCCCCTACCCGACGTCGACTCCCTCCCCCGTAACTCTTGGCAGATTAAGAAGGCTAGATCAATTCTAAACTCTGATATATTATTATTTTGATGATAATATGTACTTTTGAATGATGTGGAGTGCTGATGGAGTGGAAAGCAGGGCCGGTCCTATAGTTTCGGATTCCCTGAGCGAAGGGCAAAAAATATGCCCCTTAATTTAAGAAACTAATAACACACGATTTTCCATCTTGTCATTAGGATTTTCAATGGCTTTTTCTTGTCCAACAAAAAATCTATTTAATGATCCATGTAAAGATTGAGCAATTTCTTGTTGTTTTTTCTTTATTTTTCGATTTTGAGCTCCGGATGGTTGTGATCTAGGAAACATTTTTCAACAAGTAATCAAACAACTAAGCAAAAATACCAAGTAATACCAAGCAAATAAGAAAATAATACCAAGTAATGCCAAGTAAATTAGCAAATAATACCAAGTAAAATAAAAAATTTACTTGAAAGGAAAAAAATGGAAAGACAACACCTGGGATCCTGGGGATTGGCCTGGCAGTGGCCGATTGGGGAATATGAAACGGGCGAGAGCGAACCACCGGGCTGTGAAGATGAAGAAACCTGGGGCGACCCACCTGGCTTTAGGACACACAACACAAACCCTAAAATTAAAAAAAAAATTGGGGACAGTGGAGGACGGAGCGACCGAGAGAGAGAGCAGGAGAGGAGCAGAGGGTTTTTACTGGTGTGGTGTGTGAGAGTGAGAGAGAGTCAGAGAGAGAGAGAGAGAGAGAGAGAGAGGAGCGACCGAGCAGGAGAGGAGGATTTTGAAAAAAAATAAATAAATCTAAGTACTACTAGGTGGGTTGGTCCTGGATGCCCCTTAGGCTGTTGCTGCCCTGAGCGGAGGCCCATTTGGCCCAACACAATGGCCGGATCCGGTGGAAAGTTTGGCTAGAAAATACTCTAGACCCAGGAATAAAAATAATTATCCTTCAAAGGAAAATATCTCCCCAAATATAAACCCCCAAAGATTATTTGATCGCAACAAAGATACACTCGATATTTGTGTAGTTTAAAAGTTGTACTTAAAAGATGCAACTAATTATACTCATATTTAAGCAATATCCTTTAATTAATCATAATATTCACTGCCATGATATGAGTTATTCCTATGATAGTTGAAAATATTTAAAGATTTTATAAACTTATTGATAGGACCATGTAGCATTAGGATATCTCAAGATCTATTTATGGGATTTTCCACTAGAAAACGTGGTAGGCCTAGGAAGCAGACTAATTCTTCCATTACTAATAACAAGGATATGTCCAACTGCAAAAATGGTTCGCTTGAAGTTTGTAATCAACCAGGCATTATCCACAATGCAACAATTATTAACAGAAATCAATCTTTGACTGTTCAGGTACGCATCAACATTAACTCCCTACATGTCTTTTGTGCATCCAACAAACAATTGTTAATATAATGAACATTAAGTGTCTCAAATAATTGTTAATATAATGTAATATTGTGCTTTTATCTTAAAATAGGTAAATGCGAGAATGAGCGTAAGATATTAACAATTTGTTGTAAGATATTTAATTTTTGTGTGGTAAATTTACAATCTTTCATGTTCTAAGATGCCGTCAGAGTGGAGACATAGTATTGTCGTGCCATTTTTCAAGAACAAAGGCGATTCTCAGAGTTGTAGTAACTATAGGGGTATTAAATTCCTCAATCATACTATGAAACTTTGGGAAAGAGTGGTGGAATGCAGGGTTAGAAGAGAAGTTGAGATCTCAGAGAACCAATTTGGCTTCATGCCGGGGAGGTCCACGACTGAGGCCATTCATCTCGTCAGATGCCTTATGGAGAAGTTTAGAGAGCGGCGTAAGGACCTCCATATGGTGTTCATAGATCTAGGCGAACATGATAGCATTCCGCGCGATGTTATTTGGAGGAGCCTAGTAGAGAGGAGGGTGTCGTTGCCGTTCGTTAGGGCGATCCAAGACATGTACTCCCAAGCTAGGACGTGCGTTAGGACCCCAGTTGGTGGCACCCAGTATTTTTCGGTTGAGATAGGGCTACACCAGGGGTCGGCGCTAAGCCCTCTTCTCTTCGCTATAATCCTTGACGTCATTTCGCGAGGGATTCAAGATGGCATCCCGTGGTGCATGATTTTTGCTGACGACATTGTGTTAGTGGCGGAGTCGAGGAGGCAGGTGAATTCGAAGTTGGAGCTTTGGAGGGCTAAGTTAGAATCCTAGGGCTTGAGTGTGAGCCGGTCTAAGATCGAGTATCTCTGGTGTAACTATAGTGGTGAGGCCAACGAGGAAGATGTAGAGGTAAGGATTGCAGATCATATCGTACCCCGTACGGAAAAGTTCAAGTATTTAGGTTCGATCATTCAGAAGGAAGTTGAGTGTGAAAATGATATCACGCATCGCATCAAGGCGGGGTGGCTAAGGTGGAGAGCAGCGACAGGGGTCCTGTGCGACAAGAAAGTCCCTCTAAAGTTGAAGGGTAAATTCTATATAGCGGCAATCCGACCTGCAATGTTGTATGGCTCCGAATGTTGGGCGATGAAGAAGTCGCTTGAGAGCAAGTTGGAAGTGGCTGAAATGAGAATGTTACGTTGGTCGTGTGGTCGCACAATGTTAGATAGAATCGCGAACGGGGTTTTCAGGAACGCGCTGGAAGTGGCGCCCATTTCAGCGAAAGTTAGGGAAGAGAGATTGAGATGGTTTGGCCACGTCCGCAGGAGGCAGACGTCTGCTCCGTTGAGGAGGGTCGAGAGTTTATTGGTTTTCAGTGAGAGGAGGAGAGGCAGACCGAGGAGGACGTGAGAGGAGCAGCTGAGATTAGATTTGAAGACCACCTTTCCGAGACCATGACTGTTGATAGGTGCGCTTGGAGGCGCCAGATCAGAGTTGTGGATTCTTTTGTAGGGAGTGGTGCTGTAGTTGAGAGCCTCAGGGTTGGGTTGTCTCGGTTAGCTTTGACCTAGAGTATTGTTTTTATTGTATATTTTACCCTATTGTCTTTGCGTGTGGTGTATTTTTGATAGGGAGTTGTGCGCAGAGTCAACCTCTCTTTTGTTAGAGCAGCGTTCATCGGGAGTGAAGTAGCCAAATTCCGCTTAGGTAAGTCTCATGTGGATTAAGCCATAGAACGGGTATGGTCTCGAGCTTTTTGAATCATATGTTTCCTTTGTATTTATCACACTGCTGGGTCTGTGCACTAATTTAGAGTCTTGTGGAAGCAGTACTCCTCTAGTAATAAGTAGGCGTAGTGCTGCGTCATTTTATCTTTCAGGATCCTGCTCTGAGCGGGATATACTGGGTATATTTGATTTGGTTTGATTTAATTTTGTTCCAACTACAATTGTACGTTTCCAAAGTGAGATGGCTTATCAAAATTAATTAGTACAATGTTTTTTAATTATTTTATATTACCCACGTGCATGCGGATTTTTCCAACTGTAATCTATCAACTCCAATCAACAAATTTAACTCCAGGGCTTTGTCAGATATCACTAACAATCTTCTTGGTAGTTATCTTTCACATTGTATTAATTATAAAACTCTTACTGTTAGCAGAGAAAACATAATGTAGATACGCTTTAACTTTAATTATATATTTAATATTGATGCAGGTGGTGCACGACCGAATCTACAATCTAGAGAAAAACATGATGAGGTGACTTCGTCCTCTCTATTTCGACGGAATCATGTTGCAACAGACTCAACTAATTAGAGTTTGAGATTTTTCTTTTTTTTTTTTTGGTCAGGCAAAAAAACTTTCATGATGAAACTTTGAGTACAAGGGGTACTCAAACCCTTACATGAAAAAAAAAAAAATGATTAACAAAATCGACTCCAAATTAATTTGACTCCTCAATCTCTGGATTTCTTTCTCCACTTTAAGTACTCACCACTACTATTAATCTCATTGATTGTAGTTAACCATGACCAAACTGTTGCTTTAATTTCCTCAACAATCTTATGTGGACTCGAAATTTCATCTTCAAAAACACGATCATTTCTAGCTTTCCAAATTTTCCAAATAATGCACATCCATATAGAAGCTGATTTTTTCCCTTTTCTATCCGAATCTAAGAAATTGTCATGTTGAAGAAAACTACGAATGGGGTCGATGTGAGGGACCATATAGAGTTTGAGATTTTTCTGTTAAGTTCTTATTGTATTGTAGAGAATACATAACAGAAATACGATATCATAGTAATTATATATTAAATCTAATTGCAGGTAGTATACGACTAAATCTGCAATCTAGAGGACATGACCATGGGACTTCTTGTACCACCCCGAGATATTCAGGATTATTATAGTGCCGTAAATCCTTGATATAACGATTTACTAGGCTAAAAAATTTAAAACAACCTTAATAAATACCAACGGCAAAGTTTATTATTACATTACTGTTGTTGCCCAAAATATTTATCCGAAGATGAAATACTGCTGGAATGGACGGACAACAAACAAGGTTGCGGGAGCACTTCCGAGAGGGTGTTAATAACACAAGATTTGCCGGGTTTGTTAGGTCCGGGCTTGAATGCTCTCGCGAGATGTTATTAATACAAATATTCGTGGATACAAGTATTAATGTGAGAATCTAAGTACAATGAGTGTAAAAAGATCCTATTAATCCAGCTCTTGAGCGAAGCCTTGGTGTTCTTGCTCTCAGCCGATCGTCTGCTGTGTGAGAGAGGCTGCGAGAGAAGAATGAACCGAGAGATAGCTGTTGCCAAGAGTAGGAAAGCCAAGTTGTGTGTTCGCGTGAGTGCTGAAGAAGTTCGGTCCCTGGACTAGAGCAGGCAGCCTTCTATTTATAGGGGCTGAGGAGCCTTGTTTCCTAGCGGGCGATCGCCTTTCGTCCAATATAATAATGGGGCGATCGCCTTTAAGTCACATGGGCAGTCTGCCTAAAGTCCAAGGCTGCTGCTGGCAACCAGCTGTGCGGTCCAATGAGGAGCCAGCACGCGTCCGGAGTCACTGTCACATGCGGTCCTGCTGACACCTTTTGGTTTTGAGCGGCATGAGGCGGTCGTCAAAGGTCGGTCGCCAGGGGTCAGCATCGGTCGGTCACCAAGGGTCGATCGGCGAGTGTAGAGAGATGGTCGTCTGCTAGTCGGTCGCCAGGAGTCGATCGCCAAGTACCGAGAGACGATCGTCTTAGATGTCGATCGCTCGGCACCGGGTCTTGTCCTGGGACCTTCGGTCGGCCGATCTATCTTGGTCGCCGGGCTAAGACTAGGTCGCCTGATCTCTGGTCGGCAGTTCTGCCTCGGTTGCTCGGCTATGGCTAGGTCGCCCGATCTCCGAGGCGATTGCCGGTCGGAGAGTATAATTCTCGACACAACAATTGCCCCCCAGCTTGCTCCGATGTTGAAGACATGGGGCGAGGTGGTTCTTGCTGGCGATCGTGTAAGATGAGGACGGGCGATCCGTTGAGCTGACTTTGGACTCGGACTTGGGCGATCTGGTCGATTGGCTAGCTATCTTTCGGTCTTGTACCTGCAAAAAAACAACATTGGCCGATCCCCCTTAGAAACTTGATGGTTTCGTCGTTTTGAGGAATCGTGCACAGTCGCGGAGTTCGATGGACCGACTCCATGACCGTGTCTTGTGCGCGAACGATATTGACTGTCTCGTGACTCATTTTATTGTGAGGGTCCTCTGTTAGGCTGCGCCTCGCCTCGTATTTAAACGAAGGGCGTGCGGTCTTGGTCTAGAGGAGTCCTTGCGCGGGGCAGCGTCGGATGATTCAACTCCACGTCCGCGGCTTGTTAGCTCTGCTTCCACCTCGGCCCGCCATGTAGATGGCGAACCTCTACGGTGTACGTTGAGACGGGGGTAGTGGCACGTGTCGCATTGTCCGGGTCCATCATGTTAGATGATGAACCTTTGAGGGCGGGCGATCGTGTTCACTGATTAGTTTTGGAGGGCCCTCAGACTACGCCGGCCTTGTATTTAAACGAAGGGCGGGCGATCTTGGCCCAAAGGGACCTTGCATGGCCGAAGCAGCCAGTTCCATCGACTACCAGGACCATGGCTGCACTCTTCCACCTCCGATCGTCATGTAGATGCCGACCTTCGACGGTGTACGTTGTGCGGTGGAGGCGATCTCGTACCGTAGTCCACCATGTTAGAAGATGAACTGTAGATGGCGAATGAGTCCTCCGGGTTTTGGTGATGTTGCTTGATTATGGCGATCGGGCTGGAAGACTGGTGATCGTCGCTCGGATGACGATCGCGTTATTCGTAAGTTGGTATCGGCGATCGGGCGGGAGATCGTCGTTCGGGCGCCGATCGCGCTGCTCACAGGCTAAGAAGAAACCTTTGCCTGGCCAGAAAGTCTGCGGCCTTAGCTCGGAAGATCGCGTAGGTCGAGGGTTGGTCCTTCGTAAGATGCCTGAACATAGGCGAAAGACCATGAAATCCTCCTAGGACCGAGTATAGGGCGATCTCATCGCTTACGGGCTCGCCGTTGAGGATGATCTCGTCTACCCGGTCGATATAGTCCAAGTCGGACTCTTCTTCCCCTTGTTTGATTCGCATCATGCGATGGGGACCTTCTGGCCGAGCGACCCTGGTGGCGAAGTACTCCGAGAAGACGTTCGCCAGTTGGTTAAAGGAGCCGATGGACCGAGGCGGCAATGAGGTGTACCACCTGTGGGCGAGGTCGTCCAGCGTCAGAGGGAACATTCGGCACCTAGTCGCGTCCGATGCCCCACACTCGGTCATGTAGATGTTGAACTTGTTCAGGTGTGTTTCAGGGTCTGATCTCCCCTCGTACAAAGGTGTTTGAGGAGGAGCGATCTTGTGCTGCATGGGGGCGAGCTCGATGTGGACCACGAGCGGCTCGCTCGGCTCGACGATCTTCTTCTTGGCGCCTGCCCCGGATTCCAGGAGCGCCTTCATATCGTCGAGCTGGCGTTGCATCGCGGCCATCGCCGTGGCTCGATCGCCCGCGGATCGGCTTTGGGAGCGGGAGCCGAGGTGATCGTGTACCGATCTCCTGACTCCGCTCCTGCCGACCTCGGCTATTCGGCGAGGGGGAGCCAGACGGCTGGGCTGCCTTCTGGGAGTCGGATAGGCCGAGCTCCTGGTGACGGACTCGAGCTCCGTCGTCTCGTAGGAGGCCGGGCCGCCCGGCCGCCAAGACGGGTGGCCCTGTGCGATCGAAAGCAGTGCCCTGGCGCGGCGCCTCTCCCTGCGGACGAGAGCCTCCTGGCGATCGCTCGGCCAGTAACGCCTTGAACTTCCACTTGGTCTTGCGGCGGATGGCCGAGGGGGTTATAGCGGGAGGCGCGTCGAGAGCACTCCGTCGCTCCTGTAGGACGGCCATGGCCTCCTCGATCTGTTCCGCGGTTCGGAACCGATCGAGCGAGAGACTTGGGCCGACCCCCAGTGGCGGGATCGAGCGTCTCGGACCGCGGCGGCTACCCTCCACCATCGGCTGTGGCTCGGACTGAGACGGAACGAGGCGTCTGGCGGGCCGGCCAGCGGCTTTCTTCGACGCGGAGGCGGAAGACATGATTCTGAAAGCTTTCTATGAAGAACAGTGAGTGTTTCTTCAGGTAAATGCCCCGGAGAACAGTGAGTGTTCTTCGAGACGGTAGGAATAAAATTGAGGGTTAGATGCCCTCCTTCTAGCGCCAATTGTTGTTGCCCAAAATATTTATCCGAAGATGAAATACTGTTGGAATAGACGGACAACAAACAAGGTTGCGGGAGCACTTCCGAGAGGGTGTTAATAACACAAGATTTACCGGGTTTGTTAGGCCCGGGCTTGAATGCTCTCGCGAGATGATATTAATACAAATATTCGTGGATACAAGTATTAATGTGAGAATCTAAGTACAATGAGTGTAAAAAGATCCTATTAATCCAGCTCTTGAGCGAAGCCTTGGTGTTCTTGCTCTCGGCCGATCGTATGCTGTGTGAGAGAGGCTGCGAGAGAAGAATGTACCGAGAGATAGCTGTTGCCAAGAGTAGGAAAGCCATGTTGTGTGTTGAAATCACGTGAGTGCTGAAGAAGTTCGGTCCCTGGACTAGAGCAGGCAACCTTCTATTTATAGGGGCTCAGAAGCCTTGTTTCCTAGCGGGCGATCGCCTTTCGTCCAATATAATAATGGGGCGATCGCCTTTAAGTCACATGGGCAGTCTGCCTAAAGTCCAAGGCTGCTGCTGGCATCCAGTTGTGCGGTCCAATGAGGAGCCAGCACGCGTCCGGAGTCACTGTCACATGCGGTCCTACTGACACCTTTCGGCGGGCCTGTCGGCTGGTGGAAAGATGCTGACAGGCTGTGGTCAACGATCCGTGAAATGCGGATCTTGTCTCAGCTCTGCACGTGGGTTCTGTCCTGAGGTTCGGCCTTTGTCGACTGGATGACCATCGGCTTTGAGCGGCATGAGGCGGTCGTCAAAGGTCGGTCGCCAGGGGTCAGCATCAGTCGGTCACCAAGGGTCGATTGGCGAGTGTAGAGAGATGGTCGTCTGCTAGTCGGTCGCCAGGAGTCGATCGCCAAGTACCGAAGATGATCGTCTTAGATGTCGATCGCTCGGCACCGGGTCTTGTCCTGGGACCTTTGGTCGGCCGATCTATCTTGGTCGCCGGGCTAAGACTAGGTCGCCTGATCTCTGGTCGGTAGTTCTGCCTCGGTTGCTCGGCTATGGCTAGGTCGCCCGATCTCCGAGGCGATCGCCGGTCGGAGAGTATAATTCTCGACACAACAATTACAAGTCTGGAAAACGCAAATCGGACAACTCCCGATAATAAACATCAAACACAACCAACAACGACAGCGTACTCGAGTACTTTATTAAAATAAAACACAACTGACAAACCCTTCCGATCGTAACATCACTTTACACCCTCGTCTTAGCGTACGTAAGACAGTCAGCGACAGGTAGGTTTGGTCGGCACATGGGCCAGTTGGGAACGTGATCAAATAGGAGATTCTCCGCGTGAACCTGGACGGCTTTTTGATAAAGCAAGTCAACGAGACTTAACGTACGCTATATATGGCCGATAACGTACGCTATGTTGACCAGATTACGTACGTAAAGGTATTTGTTAACGTACGTAAGAGAAGCCAGAAACGAGGCACTAAGATACTGCCGAATGTTAACGGACGCTAAGCATGGCAAATAGCGTACGCTAAGGCGATAACGTACGTAAGGCCTTGCGGTTAGTGTACGTAAAGTTCAGAATATTATAAATGGGACAACACCCCATTTCATTTCACCTCGTTGTCTTTCACCCCTTGTCCAATTCCTGCTAGACCAAAGAGCTTCTCCCACCACATAAACCTCATTTTAGCATCTCTACTTAGTTGTTGAAGTTGGGAAGCATCTTGGATTGGTACTCAAGCTTCCGGAGTTGGGTTTTCATCAAGTAATTTCGTTGTTTCCTACCCTAGTAAGGTATGTGATACTCTAACCGTCTGGAATTCATGTTTTTAGGAATGTTCTTGAATAAATTACTGAGGTTATTGAGCTTGCTATGAACTATACGGTCGAACAATACGTATAGGGAAACTAGATGGATGGAACTTAAGGTTTATCCCCTGTGGAAGAAGATGATGATCATGTTAAACCTAGTAACGAGTTTTATATGATGATTATGGTGTTTTTCAAGTTAATTTCGAAATCATTTTGTGTTGGATTGTTGATGGGTATGGTTAGGATCCTTGTAGGAAGAACTATCATGAAGTATAATTGAAGAATTCAATCCAAAGATGTGTTTAGTCTTGATTGGAACATTATGAGATTATTGTTCGGATAAGTAACGTAGTGATAATTCGACCGGTATGGCTTGGGGCAGATTAGTGCGTTTATCATGATCGGATAGATTATGCCTTTTCATGTTCGTTTAATATTTAGAAACGATTATTCGGAACCGTTAGTTATATTGGTGTTATTGTATAATTACGGTTCGGATTTTGTGAATTGATCGGTGAGATTTCTTCGAGCGGGTTGAAGGTTATTGGAAGTATCGATCCTTGTCGTCATTTCTGAGGCAAGTACCTTAATTTGATTTTGGTTTAATGTTGATGATTTTGATCATGCATATTGTCATTCATGTTGTTGAACATGACGTAGTCCAAGTTGATTTGTCATAATATCGTTCATATTATGATTTATATGTTGTTTATTTTGATAATCATAGTGATTTGCATATGAATATGCATAGTTGTATTGTATATGTTGTATTGATCCGATGGGATCGTGTGATTTATGCTGACGGCGCTGGATTAGTTGTCCACCTCGTGTTGGTCCAACGGGATCATCTTCGTCCATAGCATACGCTATCTACAGATCTTAACGTACGTTATGCTCACCTTATAGCGTACGTTATGACGTAGCTGCATGCATGAATTTGTAAACTCTAAAACGCAGGAATACGAATATGGAAATCACACTTCGATTATTATGACCCAAAATCAAATGCTACAAGTTTTGAATACATGTAAAATACATAATAATTATCTAGGTATTACATACTCTCCCTCTAAAAAGAAATTTCGTCCCGAAACTTAAGACGAAAATAATTCCGGGTATCTCATCTTCATACTATCCCCAGTCTCCCAAGTTGCTTCTTCGACTTCATGTCGAGAATACTGAACTTTAACCAAGGAGATTGGTTTATTTCTCAATTGCTCGACTCGACTCTCTAGTATCTTGATTGGATTCTCTTCGAACGTGCCATCATTAGCCACCTCGATCTCATAGAAATCGATGACATGACCAGGATCCGGTACATATTTCCGTAATTGAGATACGTCGAACACTTTGTGAACATGACTCAATGATGGCGGTAAGGCCAACCTGTACGCCAACTCCCCAACTCTTTCAAGAATCTCAAATGGTTCGATATATCTCGGACTCAACTTTCCTTTATTCCCAAAACGAAAAATTCCCCGAGTCAGAGAAACCTTTAAAAGCACGTGGTCCTCAATTCCAAACTCTAACGGGCGACGGCGCACGTCTGCATAAGACTTCTGTCGACTCTGGGCAGTCAACAACCTTTCGCGAATCAAAGCTACCTTCTCTTGAGTCTGTACTATCAACTCCAGTTCCGTCCCGATCAAGTCAGACGAATCATCCAAACATAGGGGTGATCTGCATCTTCTCCCGTATAACGCTTCAAAAGGTGCCATCTTAATGGAAGCATGCCAACTATTGTTGTAAGTGAATTCAATCAACGGCAGATGAACTTCCCAATCAGTTGACCAATCTAAGGCACAAGCTCTGAGCACATCTTCTACTATCTGAATAGTCCTTTCGGACAGTCTGTCAGTCTGAGGATGATAACCTGTGCTAAAGTTCAGCTCGGTTCCCAAGGCTTTATGAACCACCTTCCAAAAGTGTGACACAAAGCAACCATCCCGATCTGAAATAATGGCCTTCAGCGTACCATGTAGTCGGACTATCTCCGCAATAAACACTCGTTCCAACTTCTCTGGTCCCCAAGTATCCTTAATGCCCAGAAAATGAGCCGACTTAGTTAGATGATCAACTATCACCCAAATCATATTCATCCCCGTTCTGGTCCTTGGCATATTGGTGATAAAGTCCATCGATTTATCTTCCCACTTACATTCAGCAATCGGCAGTGGCTTCAACATTCCAGTAGGTCGCTAATGTTCAGTCTCAACCTATTGACAAGTTAAACACTTCAAGACGTATTCCGCTACGCCCTTCTTCATATTTCCCCACCAGAAATTCTACTTTAGATCCTTATACATCTTACTGGTGCCCGGGTGAATAGAACAAGGCACACTGTGAGCTTCCTTCATGATTGTCTGCTTCAAAACATCATCATCGGGGACACAAAGTCGACTCTAGAATCTCAAGACTCCATCATCATAAATCACGAATCCTGGGGACTTTCCTTGTCCACTTCATCATATAATCGTATCATCAGGGGGTCATCTAACTGTTTAGATTTGATTTCATCGATCAATGATGAAGTTAATTCCATCACAAATAATTGCCCTTGAACACCTTGTAACCATACTTCAATTCCTTCATGAATCAACTCTCGCTAAATACTGGACTGAGACGCAAGCATTTCCAACATTCGAATGGAAACATGTTTGCGGCTTAGTGCATTAGCTACCACGTTCGCTTTACCTGGATGATAAAGAATTTCCAGGTCATAATGTTTAATCAATTCCAGCCATCTCATATGTCTCATGTTTAATTCCTTCTGACTGAAAATATATTTGAGACTCTTATGATCTGTGAAGATCTGACAGTGAGAACCGTACAAATAATGTCGCCAAATCTTCAGAGCAAGGACAACGGCTGCTCACTCTAAATCATGTGTCAGGTAGTTAACCTCATATGATTTAAACTGTCGAGAAGCATAGGCAATCACTCTATCCTTATGTATCAACACGCAACACAGACCCTGATTTGAAGCATCGTTGTAAACTACGAACCCTTCAGTTCTGTTTGGCAGTGCTAATATTGTCGTCGTTGTCAGTCTCCTCTTGAGTTCATCAAAAATAATCTGACAATTCTCGTTCCACACGAACTTCTGAGTCTTCTGTAACAGCTGAGTAAGCAGACGAGCAACTTTGAAAAATCCTTCCACAAAACGACGATAATACCCAGCAAGTCCTAAGAAACTTCGGACTTCCTTCACGTTCTTAGGAGATTCCCACTCCAAGATTGCCTCAACTTTCTTCGGGTCTACTTGGACTCTGTCGTCTGATATCACGTGCCCAAGGAACATTACTTCCTTAAGCAAGAACTCACATTTGGAAAGTTTTGCATAAAGCTGTTCATTTCTCAAAGTATTCGAAACAATATGCAAATGTTCTGCATTCTCCTCTGGATTCTTCGAATAAATCAAGATATCTTCAATGAAACTGACCACGAATTTATCCAAGTACTCTAAGAATACTCGATTCATCAATTGCATAAACACACCAGGAGCATTAGTAAGACCAAATGGCATTACTATAAACTCATAGTGCCCATACCGAGATCTGAATGCGGATTTCAGTATATCAGATTCCTTAATCCTCAATTGATGGTATCCTGATCTCAAATCGATCTTAGAGAATACCACCGCTCCTTGCGATTGAGCAAACAAGTCATCAATCCGAGGCAATGGGTATTTATTCTTGATCGTCACCTTGTTAAGCTCCCTGTAATCTATACACAATCAGAGTGATCCGTCTTTCTTTCGAACAAAAAGAACGGGCGCACCCAAAGGAGAAACATTAGGATGAATGTAACCCTTTTGCAACAATTCTTCAAGCCTTTTCTTTAACTCATACATCTTTGTTGGCACCATACGGTATGGTGCTCTGGAAATAGGTGCGACTCCCGGTTCCAATTCAATACTAAACTCTACAGCTCTACGCGGAGGTAATCCAGGTAGTTCGTCAGGGAATACATCTGAGAATTCATTCACAACTGGAATAGATGAGATCTCTACTCCTTCTTTCCTCTTCATAGCATAACACCAAAATCCGGTACAACCCTGTTTCAACAATTTAATTGCTTTCATGGCTTTGATCACTTTTCTTGAGCTTCCTGGTCTCCATCCTTCGAATAAATGTTCAGATCCATCATCAGTAATAATCGAGATAACTCTTTTTTGATAATTTAAAATATCCCCATAACGATTGAGCCAATCGTCTCTAAGAATTAAATCGTCACCATGGATGTCGACCACAATATGATTTGATGGCCAATTCCTCCCTCCTATCGACAGGAAAATTTCTAGCTTCTAGATTTCCCACAATTCTCTCTCCACTCGGAAGACTCACAACATAAGGTTCACAATCATTCAAATACGAGATTTTCAAACGATTAACACAGTTCAATGATATGAAAGAATATGTAGCTCCTGAATCGAATAAGACACTAACTGGTTGCAAACGAATCTGAATCGTACTTGATGCAATAGTAGTGTTCTGATCATCTGACCTCCTCATCTCATAAAGGCGCGGAGGAATGGACCCAGCACTGGATGCCTCTCTCTTTCCAAGATTCTGCTGTTGTAGACCACTCTGTTGTGTTAGGTTCACACTCATCTCTTTCGGAACTTGCGCTGAAGTACGAGCTCCAAACAATCTAGTCACATTCCCGCAAAATGTCGCACGATGCCCTTCTTGCCCACATTCAAAACAGGTCACAGAAGGAGCGGAACAATCACGCCGAACATGCCCGGGTCGTCCACAGTTATAACACTTCTTCGCTACATCTGTACCGTCGATGCCGTTTTGAACTTCTTTCCACCTTGGAAAGGATATAGAGGCCTCTTGGATGAATTAAATGAGGATTGTCCCTTGAGGAGCCCACTACTCTCGCTCTCATTAAAGTTGCCAGACACTTTCTGCTTCTTCAATTTCGCAAATTTTCCATTTCTGTCTCTTTCATCTCATAAGCCAGGGCTTTATCCTATCTGAGAGTAGTACATTCGAATCCCGACATATACCATTGGATCTCCGACTTCATCCTCATGTCGAAGTGAAAAATCTTTTCTGCATCGGTTCTGACCAGATGTCATACAAAGGTCAGCTGGTGATTAAAGGTCTTAATCATATCTGTCACAGATGCCTCCAGATTTTGTGGTGAGAAAAACTCTCGGACTCTAGACTCTCTAACTGGATGAGGGAAATATTGTGCTTCCATAATTAATTTGAATTCTGTCCAGTCAGCATTATGATCCTCAGGTCGAATGGCTTCCCACCAGTCGAAAGCTAACCCAGTAAGAAAATACTGAGTGATCGGAACTTTTCGGTCATTGGGACAATTAATTCTCGCAAATATCTTCTCCAGTTCTTTCAGCCAGTGGTCCTATGTAGGCATCTCTGAAGAACCGTCAAATTTCAGTGGGTGCAATTTGACCACTTCTGAAAGCCACCTGTCTCCCCGATTTTCTTTGTTATGCTGCTGGCCCATCGTCATTTGCATGCGGTCAACCACCTGAGCAAATTGGGTCATCTGAGTGACCACTTGCTGGAGCACTTCAGGCATGTTAGGATTTGCATCTGCCTCCTCAGTTCGTGCTCGGACATTATTAACTGATTCCTGTTGTTCGCTAGAACTGAAATCAGCTTGATTCGACAACAAATCCAGGACAGATGATGAATCTTCCTATCTAGCATTGCCACATCCGCGTCCACGACCGCGTACGCGTCTACGTCTTCCTCTCAACATACTGTAAACACAGATACTCAATACCCAAAGCAAAATCTCCTAAAATTTGTCAATATCCACAAAATACGCAATAATTAAAATGATAGTATCTAAGATTAGGAAACTTACAACCACGGTTCACATGATGACGCTGGCTGTACAGTGATGTTATGCACGACCGACAAATTAAATGACATAAACAAACCCAACTGCCAAGATATCCATGAATCTTAGCTCTGATGCCATATTCTGTAACACCATGAGATATTCAGAACAATTACAGCACCGTAAACCCTTTATATAAGAATTTACAAGGCTAAATTAAAAGAAAAACTCATCAATATGAATAATATCACCAATTGTTGTATAATTTAATAACCAATTTAATCATCCAAAACAACCCATTAATACAAAGTTCTCAAATCACCATAAAGAACACACGTACTCGAGTACTTATTACAAAAACAGAATACCAAAACAATTCAGACGGTTAACATCACTATGCCCCTTCGTCATCATGCCGACACTGTGGTTGCTTCCCCGCTCCTCGGCTACCTGAACATTAAACAAATGTCCGCCCCACAGGGGTTAGCAAAATGATGCTAGTACAAGTACCAAAATTATATAGAATCAAAGATACAACAACAATGCATAGCAAAACACAAAACACGGACTTTCTCTACCGGAATCCAACGATGCCAATCTACATGATTCCATCAACACAACTCAGGGTAATCCAACGATACAGCACTCTCATCATAGATACCAAGATGATCCAGTCGGACCAACATGAGGTGAACAACTGATCCAGCGCCCTCAGCATAGATCACACGATCCCATCGGATCAATACAACATATACAATACAACTATGCATATGCATATGCAAATCGCTATATTCATCAACATGAACAACATATAAATCATAATATGAATGACATTATGACAAATCAACTTGGACGACCTCATGTTCAACAACATGAATGACGATATGCATGATTAAAATCATCACGATTAAACCAAAATCAAATTAAGGTACTTGCCTCAGAAATTACGACAAGGATTGATACTTCCAATAACCTTCAACCCGCTCGAAGAACTCTCACTCGATGAATTCACAAAATCCGAATCTTAATTATATAATAATACCAATATAACTAACGGTTCCGAATAATCATTTGTAAATATTAAACGAACATGAAAAGGCATAATCTATCTGATCAAGATAAATGCACTAATCTGCCCCAAGCCATACTGGTCGAATCATCACTACATTACTTATCCGAACAATAATCTCATAATGTTCCAATCAAGACTAAACACATCTTTCGATTGAATTCTTCAATTACACTTCATGATAGTTCTTTCTACAAGGATCCTAACCATACCCATCAACAATCCAACACAAAATGATTTCGGAATTAACTTTAAAAACACCATAATCATCGTATAAAACTTGTTACTAGGTTCAACATGATCATCATCTTCTTCTACAAGGGATAAACCTTACGTTCCATGTATCTAGTTCCCCTATACGTGTTGTTCGATCGTATAGTTCATAACAAGATCAATAACCTCAGTAATCTATTCATGAACATTCCTAAGAACATGAATTCCAGATGGTTAAAGTATCACATACCTTACTACGGGAGGAAATAATGAAATTACTTGATGAAAACCCAACTCCGGAAGCTTGAGTACCAATCCAAGATGCTTCCCAACTTCAACAACTAAGTAGAGATGATAAAATGAGGTTTATGTGGTGGGAGAAGCTCTCTGGTCTAGCAAGAATCGGACAAGGGGTGAAAGACAACGAGGTGAAATGAAATGGGGTGGTGTCCTATTTATAATATTCTCAACTTTACGTACGCTAATAGCAAGGCCTTACGTACGTTATCTCCTTAGCGTACGCTATTTTCCATGCTTAGCGTACGTTAACGTCCGACAGTAGCTCACTACCTCGTTTCTGTATTTTCTTACGTACGTTAACAAATACCTTTACGTACGCAATATGATCAACATAGCGTACTTTATCGGCCATATATAGCGTACATTAAGTCTCGTTGACTTACTTTATCAAAAAGCCATCCAGGTTCACGCGGAGAATCTCCTATCTGATCATGTTCCTAACTGGACCATGTGCCGACCAGACCTACCTGTCGCTGACTGTCTTACGTATGCTAAGCTTCGTCCATAGCGTACGCTATCTACAAATCTTAACGTACCTTATGCTCACGTAATAGCATACGTTTTGACGTAGCTGCATGCATGAATTTGTAATCTCTAAAACGCAGGAATACGAATATAGAAATCACACTTCGATCATTAATACCGAAAATCAAATGCTACAAGCTTCAAATACAGGTAAAATACACAATAATTATCTGGGTATTACAGCTCTAGTGGTTGTTTCCCCGTTTTCTCCTGTATCCTGAACATAAAATAAATGTCCACCCCCGAAGGGGTTAGCAAAATGATGCTAGTACAAGTACGATAATTATACAACAATAGATTATTCAACATCTCATGAAGAATAAACACAACATCATCAACGACAACAATGACAATGAGTCTCTACTACGAGAAGACTCACATACCGTACACAAGATGATAACCACAACATGACATCACAACATATACATGGTAATTCCGATGATCTAGCGTTCATTGTATATATCCCAAGGTGATCCCGTCGGATCAACACGAGGTGGAAAAACTTATTCAATGATCCAGCGCACGCTAGCATAGATCCCAGGATGATCCCGTCGGACCAACACGAGGTGGACATACAACAACGACACATATGCACGACAACATGTATAACATCAATACATAAAACGTACTTAAAGTACTTGCCTTAGAAAGATGGCAAGAAATAAATACTTAAATGACTTCAACAAACTCGAAGGCTGCCCCTTCGATCAACCGTTCGCAAACCTCGAACCTTACACAAAATGAAATAACGACAAACTCAACTTACGTAACAAGGCTATCGCACGAACATGTTAAACATTCCAACAATTGACCGAACTAGTTATCATCATACGGCCGATTCCCGGTTAATTACTTAAAGCACACTACGTCGAACGAATACCATACTACATGTGAAACGAAGGATCGTAACGTAGATAACACGTTGATGTCTACGGATTTCAGCATATTTAGAATGTCACAAACCGCATTCCAATTCTGCCCATCAATTCTAATACATGAATCGGTTATCTAAATGAATTCATAACAAGGTAAGTACGTTCAACTGAATTCTAAGTTAATCTCACTTATGATTCTCGTTCTTCCACAAGTAAATTCATCTTATCCAAGTTCTCAGTTCACTATTATTGTTACAACAAGATCGTATCGTTCTAACCATTCATATGGAGATTATCAATCCAAACAATCTTTACAACCCTGGATTATACTTGAAGAAAATTCCTACATTCATCATCTCGAATTCACCTAGTCTAGGTGATAACATAATCGGTTCATTCATCATATAAGCATCACAAAATCATCATCAAGGCAGGTTATAATCTTCGAAAATCACATCCATATGATAGGAACAATCAAGGCTCAACTTGTAATATCCGCAATTTCGATTTTCGATAAATTTATTTTTTTGGCGGAAGTGCATCTTAGTGATTCTGTTGTGACCGTTTCATCATTCCGAGAATGATTAATTCTGTACTTTTTGTCATCCGAGTTCGTTTCGGTGTCGTTTTGTGGAGTTCCGTATTCTTAAACGGCTTTTCCGCACTTGAGTTCGATTCTTGCGAATCTCGTCCGAAACTGTTGTTTCGAGTTTCTCGTAAGTTCATTTAATATTATTATTCATGTTGCGAGCTTTGGCTTAGTGTTTCGATCGTGTATCGTGTATTTCAGACATTTTGGGCCGTTTTCGTAATTTCCCAAAGTTTGGGGTAATTACTTTCCGTTGTTGAATTTCGAGCCTTCGGGTGGTTGGAATCGTGTGTTCTTCTAACACTTGGATTCGTCTTTACGAGTACTACGTAACCGTATCTTCAGTTTATATTCAGGTTTGGGTTTCGGGGTTGTCCGGGTCATTGAAGTGGCCACGGACGAGTCACGGCCGCACATTTTGGAGCAGGTCTTGGCCTGACCGAGTTACGGTCGTAACGTGCCGGTTAAGGCCGTAAGTGATCGGTAGACACGGGCTGGACGAAGGACGGTTACGACCGTAAGGCGTGCTGGTTACGAACGTACGGTACTGGTTATGGCCGTAAGGGGGTGTCGGTTACGGCCGTAAGTGATCGGCAGGCGCTGGGTAGGATTTTGATGAATACTGGTTACGGCCGTAAGGACCTGCCGGTTACGACCGTAACTTTGTCGGCCATATATAGGCCAGGGACGGGCCAGACCTCATTTTTACCCCATTTCTTCACCCGGGTGGCGGCTGGCGACGGGAGAAGTCGAGGAGTGGAGTTTTTGGTCGATTCCACTAGATTTCTAGGCGTTTTGAAAAATTCTTGTCGATTATATCATCTTCTAATCCTTGTTCTTCGTCGGATCGAGGTAAATTCTTGAAATCTCCTAGAATTGACTTTCGAGATTTCCTTCTTGATTTTCGTTGTTCGTTTGATTTCGATGAATCGATTGATGTTATTGAGCATTAATAATCATGTTCTATGGGTTGTATATCCATATTTCGAGTTTATTCAACTCGAATGGTGATTCCAGTGTTCTTGGGAGTTATCGAATGTGGAGTGTTCGATTAAATATCCCAATGAGTTTCATTTCGATAGTTTGGTGGCATTTCCGTTGTTTTTGACCTTAATTCTCATTGTAATAGTATCTTCATTATTTTTGCCAGAGGATTGTAGGTATTCGTGGTTTTCCTGTTTGGACCGTGTCCGTCGGAGTATTAGCGTGTTGATTCAAGTCAAGTACCTTGTCCATACCTCTCTTGTTTTGTGGATATGATGATTGGTGATTGTCTTGGTATGTTTGTTTGATTGTTTGAGATGAACTTTCAAAAGATTCGGTTTAGCCTCGTCGAAGGCTCACTTTCAAAATGCGTGTGTTTTGTGAATGTTGTGTCTCGTAAATGGTTAAGTGAACCCTATGAATATGCTTGGTGTTGTTGTTGTGCTTTGATAATATATATACATATATTATCTCATTTCGGTATGTTGTGATTCGACAATTGCGTCATGCTTTGTGTTTGTTGCCTTTGGGTGAATTGCTTGAATATCCTTGGTGTGACATGTTGATTGTGTGAATGTGCTTTACTCACCTCGGGAGGGTCCAGCGAGGCCTCGAGGGAATCTATGACTTCACTCTGGATTCACGAGTTTGAGTATATGATTGTGTGAATGTGCTTTACTCACCTCGGGAGGGTCCGGCGAGGCCTCGAGGGAATCTATGACTTCACTGTGGATTCACGAGTTTGAGTATATGATTGTGTGAATGTGATTTACTCACCTCGGGAGGGTCCGGCGAGGCCTCGAGGGAATCTATGACTTTATTCTGGATTCACGAGTTTGAGTATATGATCTGTGAATGTGTTTTGCTCACCTCGGGAGGGTCCGTCGAGGCCTCGAGGGAATCTATGACTTCACTCTGGATTCACGAGTTGGTGTTGTGTTTTTGTGACCAAACTTTGCATACCTTGGGTGATTATGTTGTGTTGATTTTTATGTCCGTCGAGGACACGTGACGTGGGTTCTAACCCTGTGAATTGTTGTTGGTTTTATTTGTGAAAACAAAACCTTTGGGTTGTGACCCCTGTTGATTTTGGAAAGAGAAGGATTCGATAATCCTAAATTGTTTTCTACCAAAACTCCCGATGGCTTATTAAATCCTTTTGTAAACTATTTCTCTTGGATTGCGAATTTTTTCAGTTTTAGAATGTTTCATCCAAACTCTTGCTTCGGGAAGTATTTTCGTTGTGTTTGAATATTTGAGGATTCCTGATTATTATTATTCTTGGAACTTGAATTGTATGACTCGTATTTTGCACTTTGTACTCGCACTAGAAAAATAGTGGAATTTTGCTAACCCCCGAGTAATCGGGGGGTGGATGTCTGTATTGCATTCAGGTTTTTGGGGAGCATAGCACAGGGTCGACATGAAGGATGATGAAAGATGAACGATACTAATCACAAGGACCCGTATGATGTCGTATTGGTTGAGTTGTATTTTATTTCCGCTGCAGTATTCTTTCCCCGTGGTATGGGTATTTTGTATTTGACCACTGCGTGGGCATGTATTGAGATTGAGTTGTATGTTTTTATTGAAAGACCAAATCGGTCTACTGAGTCTTTTTAGACTTAAAGGCATTATTGAGATGTTTGGTGTTGTTACCAACCTGGTAGATCCTTGAGGAAAGGTTCTACGGCGTGTAATATCCCTGAGCGGATTAGGGGTGTTACACAACTATTACCAATGAAAACCCTACATTCATCGAATCCAATCTTCCTTACTAGTTATACGATTCATAATATTCATAATAAACTTCATAAACTCAGTAGCATGCTCGTAATCGATACTAAGAATAAGAGTTTCAGGTGGTTGAAGCATCACATACCTTACTACGAAAGGAAACGATGAAACACTTGATGAAACTCAACGTCGGATGCTAGAACACTAATACCCAATGCTCCTCGTCTTCAACAATCACATTCAGAGGCTGATATAAGGGATTAATGTCGTTAGGGTAGCTCTCCAAGTCGGAAAAATTGGATAATGGACGAAGGGTAAAGTGAGAAATGAAATGAGGGTGATGTCCTATATATAGGAAATGACCTTTAGCGTGCGCTATTCCTCAGTTTTAGCGTGCGCTAATGGGCTCACAACCTACTGTCTCTTTCTGTCCTTGGCCTTACGTACGTTAAATAGCCTTTACGTACATTACTGCAATAGTTAGCGTATGCTAGCTCCATATAATAGCGTGTGCTAATGACTTTACGAAGCTTACTGACCTCACTGTACTCGACTTAACGTGCGCTAGCATATAGCCAATAGCGTGCGCTAAGCATCGTTGACTCAACTTTTCCAAAAGCCATCCAGGTTCATCCCTACATAATCTTATCCAAATCCGCGATCCGATCTCACATGCTGACCCTTGTCTTATTCATGTTGACTGCACATAGCGTACGCTAAGTGTCTTTCTTTATCGTACGCTAGCTCATACATATAGCGTACGCTACATTCACTGGTTAGTGTGCTTTAATTACGTATAGGTACATGCATGCATTAACATCAATGGATTCATACACTCACCATTACTGGACTATGAAATACGGAGGATCATACCCTGATTAATAATACACATTCGCAATGTCACAAGGTTCAAATACAGATAAAATACATATCAAATATCCGGGTATTACATACTCTCGCTCTAAAAAAAAGTTTCGTCCCGAAAATTAAGATGAAAATAATTCCGGGTATCTCGACTTCATACTATCCTCCGTCTCCCAAGTGGCTTCTTCGATTCCATGTCGCGACCATTGAACTTTCACCAAGGAGATTGGTTTATTCCTCAATTTCTTGACTCGACTCTCGAGTATCTTGATTGGTTTCTCCTCGAACGTGCCATCATTAGCTACTTTGATCTTGCCAAAATCAATGACATGACTGGAATTCGGTACATACTTTCGTAACTAATATACATGAAACACATTATGAACATGATTCAGCGATGGCGGCAAGGCTAACCTGCATAAGACTTCTGCCGACTCTGGGCAGTCAATAGCCTTTCACGAATCAGAGCTACCTTCTCTTGAGTCTGCACTATCAATTCTAGTTCCGACATAATTAAGTCAGACAAATCATTCCAACATAAGGGGGGTCTACATCTTCTTCCGTACAATGCTCCGAAAGGTTCCATCTTAATAGAAGCATGCCAACTATTACTGTAGGTGAATTCAATCAACGACAGATGAATTTCCCAATCAGTCGATCAGTATAAGGCACAAGCTCTCAATATGTTTTCTACTGTTTAATAGTTCTCTTGGACTGTCCATCGATTTGAGGATGATAAGCTGTGCTAAAGTTCAGCTCAGTTCCCAGGGCTCTATGAACCGCTTTCCAAAAATGTGACAGGAAGCAACCATCTCGATCTGAAATAATGATCTTCGTTGCAGCTAGTGCTTATCAGATCATGAGTTATTTATTGTTGTGTATCATGCAATCGGACTATCTCTGCAATAAACACTCGTGCCAACCTCTCGGGTCCCCATGTATCCTTAATGCCCAGAAAATGAGCCGACTTGGTTAGACGATCAACTATCACCCAAATCATATTCATCCCTGTTCTGGTCTTCGGCATATTGGTGATAAAGTTCATCGATATATCTTCCCACTTCCATTCAGGGATCGGAAGTGGCTTCAACATTCCGTCAGGTCGTTGATGTTCAATCTTAACCTGCTGACAAGTTAAACACTTCGAAACACAATCTGGCACATCGTTCTTCATGTTGCCCCCCAAAAGTTTTTCTTCAGGTCCTTATACATCTTATTAGTGCCCGGGTGAATGGGATAGGGCGTACTGTGAGCTTCCTTCATGATTGTCTGCTTCAAAACATCATTATAGGGAACACAAAGTCAACTTTCGAATCTCAGAACTCCATCTTCGTGAATTACAAATCCTGGGGCCTTTCCCTTACCTACTTCATCACGTAGCCGAATCATCAGAGGATCATCTAATTTCTTAGATTTGATTTCTTCAATTAACGATGAAGTTATTTCCATCACACATAATTGTCCTTGAACTCCTTGCAACCATACTTCAAATCCTTCACGGATAAATTCTTGTTGTATGCTGCACTGGGAAGTGAGTGTCTCCAGCATTCGAATAGAAACGGGTTTGCGGCTCAGTGCATCAGCCAATACGTTCGCTTTTCCTGGATAATAAAGAATTTCCATGTCATAGTCTTTAATCAATTCCAGCCATCTCCTCTATCGCATGTTCAACTCTTTCTGACTGAAGATGTATTTCAGACTCTTATGATCTGTGAAGATCTGACAGTGAGTCCCGTACAAATAGTATCTTCATATCTTCAGGGCAAAAACAACAGCTTCCAGTTACAAAACATGAGTTGGATAATTTACTTCATATGGCTTCAACTGCTGTGAAGCGTAGGCGATCACCTTATCATTTTGCATCAGTACACAACCGAGACCTTGATTTGAAGCGTCATTATAAACTACGAAACCTTCAGTTCCTTGCGGTAATGTTAAGATTGGAGCCGTCGTCAATCTCTTCTTAAGTTCGTCAAAACTAGCCTGACATATCTCATTCCATTCAAACTTTTAGGTCTTCTGCAGCAATCGAGTAAGTGGACGGGTAATTTTGGAAAACCCTTCCACGAACCGATGATAATACCCAGCAAGTCCTAAGAAACATCTGACTTCCTTCACGTTCTTAGGAGACTTCCATTCTAAAATTGCCTCGACTTTCTGGGGATCTACTCGGAACCCTTTCGCTGATACCACGTGACCAAGGAACATCACTTCCTTTAGCCATAATTCACATTTAAAAAGTTTGGCATATAACTGCTCGCTTCTCAAGAGGTTCAAAACGATCCACAAATGCCGCTCATTCTCTTCCGGGCTCTTGGAATAGACCAAAATATCATCAATAAACACAACTACGAATTTATCCAAACACTCTATGAATACTCGATTCATTAACTGCATAAACACAGCAGGCGCATTAGTGAGACCAAACAGTATCACCACAAACTCATAGTGCCCATAACGAGTTCTGAAGGCTGACTTCGGGACATCAGATTCTTTAATTCTCAGCTGATGGTATCCTGATCTCAAATCGATATTTGAAAACACTGTCTCTCCTTGCAACTGGTCGAACAAATCATCAATCCGTGGCAACGGGTACTTATTCTTGACCGTCATCCTATTTAGCTCTAGATAGTCGATGCTCAATTGAAGCGATCCATCTTTCTTTCGAACAAAAAGAACTGGTGCACCCCAGGGCGAAACACTTGCTGAATATAACCTTTGTCCAGCAATTCTTCCAGTTGCTTCTTCAATTCATACATCTCAGTAGGTGTCATATTATACGGCGCCTTAGAAATCGGCGTAGCTCCCGGTTCTAGCTCGATGGTAAATTCTACAACTCGTTGTGGATGTGGTCCCGATAATTCATCAGGGAACACATCCGGATTCTTTCACAATAAGAATGGATGAAAGCTCTACCTTTACTTCTTATTTCTTCATCGTGTAACACCAGTATCCGGTACAGCCTTGTTTTAGTAGTTTGACGGCTTTCATTGTAATACCCGTAATTTTTGTTCCCCGGAAATTTTCTATTTTTGGCGGAAGTCTATTTTGACGACTTGTTTGGGACCGTTTCGTCATCCTGAGAATGATTAATTCTACACTTTTTGTCATCCGAGTTCGTTTCGGTATCGTTCTGTTGAATTCCGTGTTCTTTAGCGACTTTTCCACGTTTGAGTTCGACTTTGTTAAATCACCATAAATTCTTGGAAACTCCAAAAATTCTGAATCTTGGCAATATTATAAAGCATCGAGTTAGCTTTCCAATGGTTCAAACGTTGAGTCAATCGGAGTCCAGACGAGGGAGTTATGGTCGAAATAGCTAAGTTACTCTCATTTTCCAGATTCGGCCAAAACCGCCTGTACCCGGTGCCGCGGCACACCTGGGCTGAGCCGCGGCACCGCCGAGCCACAGGAGCAAATTTTGGGCTGTCTTTGCGGCACACCTATACTGAGCCGCGGCACACATGACAGTTTACCCTATATCTGCGTTTTCTTGAGCGGATCACCTCATTTTTCCCCATTTCTTCACTTGGGCACGAGAGAGGGGGTTTGAGAGGAAGATGTTTCTTCACCTATCACTTGAGGGTGTGATTCCTCTTCATCTCTTTTCGATTGTGAAGCTCGGATCATCGATCTATGGAGTATTCTTCGAATCATAGTGCTTGGATCTTCAAGAGGTAATTTCTTCAACATCTTGGATTTCGATTTTGTATTGGGTAATGATGTTTTGGATGTTAAAATCATGGGGTATGAAGTGATATACGCATGATTATGGACATGTTGGGGTATTCATCGGATTATTGAAAGATTATTCAAGAACACTTTGAATTTTGTATTGGAAATTGGGGATTTTGTTTAACTTCATCCTTTTAATCCGTAGTAATTTAGATTAGTGATGGATTGATGATTATTTAGGTGTACCCTATCATTTCCATCGTTATTCCACGGTTGGATTGTATTGGTTCGTCGTTTTGGTTGAGTTATTAGTCGACGCCTTGAAGGTGTCCGACAAAAGGTCTAAGAGGGGGGTTTGTGCGTTGTACGATTATTATTCATCGTACGATTGTTGATTTATCATTTATATGACTTAGGGACGAAATCCTTGTGAAGAACTCAAGTCGGAACCCTTCCGTTCGTTGTCTTCTTCTTGGTTCAAGCTTCCCGGTCGAACCGTGTTCTTCGGGATCTTCTGTAACGTTTATTAAGGCAAGTATACATTTATGATTGTACGTTCTCGACTTTGAAAGTATGAAATATTGATGGTATGATTATTTCTAGCCACTCCGGGACGGGTCTATGGTCCTCTGAGGGTTTCGTAGCCTCTGGTGCGATTCCATGGTTGATATGAACGAACCGTTTCTACGGCATTCATATGAAATAATGTTGGCATGTAATGAACGAACCGTTTTGACGGCATTCCTACATGTAACGGCGTATGATATGAACGAACCGTTTCTATGGAATTCACATACGTCATGAGATTTTAGTTATTCCGGAATACTAGTCTTAAATTGATGAATTGACGGATATTGATGAATTGACGGATTACATTTACTTTATTGTCGAGGAGTATTATGTTTCATATTGTTATACTTGCACTAGCTATTCGACGGCTAACCCCTTTATGGGGGAAATACGTTTCATGTATTTCAGGTTCCAGGAGAGCGGACAGACGGGTACCGGGTCGGCATGAAGATGATGGGCAAGTGTGATACTGTGTCTTGTCTCCGGTTATCTCTTTTGGTTTCCTCCATTCAGTGTTGTTGTACTGGAATGGATTTTAAATACTCGAGTATTGTATTTCAGTTTCCTTGATGTTCCGGCCTGTGTTGCCGAGATATTGATTTGTGCAGTGATGTATATGGTTTCATTGGTTATGGTTTTGAATACCATTTGTATCGTCTTTCTTTCTATTGTATGTAGACCTTATCGGTCAAGTTTATAGTTCCGCGTATATTTAGCCTTGTGGGTCCCACGGCGGGGCTCACGGCGCTGTAATATACCCTGAATAACTTGGGGGTGTTACAGAATATGGTATGAGAGCTTAGGTTTATGGATACCTAGGCTGTCGGTCTTTTGGGTCGATTGAGTCGGCATTTGCCCACAGTATCACTACTCTGCCATCATCACAGTGCGACCGGTACTTGTAAGTCCTCTCACTCTTCTTGTATTTTTCTTAATCGTTTCGTTTATAGCTTGGTATTCTTGGGATTTGGTCACTTCGAGAATGTGCGATTTGGATTATACTTACGCACGTATGTGCCCTTCAGAATGTTGGCTGAAAGTAGGAAGAATCGTGGCTGTGATCACGGACGTGAACTCTTCCTTGAGATTTTGTTAAATTGCTAATTGCGATATTGGTGTGTAACGGTATTATGTTGAGACTTTGTTTAGGAGTCGCATGCTAGTATCACGGGAGATCTTCGACTTCACTGACCTGTAAGTATGTTGTTCGGATTATTCGATAATTCTTGGTTATCTTGGTGATTTTGGATTTTCCGTTGAAATGTTGTTTGTACGAGTGATTGTAAGTTTCGAGGACGAAACTTATTTTTAAGGGGGGTAGAGTGTAATACCCCGATTTTTCGGATATATTTTTTTCGTTTATATATTGGATATCGTGGATGGTTAATTATGCTCGAGAACGTTGTGAACGTTTGAAAATGTTATTGAATCGAGTATATGTATTGATTTTGCCGTATGCTCGTATTTGGTATGTCATGACTTTGGACAGGAATTGTTGAAATTGGCTAAGTATGGAATTATTACGTACGTTAATAAGGTGAGATTACGTACGTAAGATTGGCATGGTTACGTACGTTAAGGCTAAGGTATTACGTACGTAACGAAGGCATCGGACAGAACCGAGTCCTGTGAGGCAGGTGGGACCCTGTTTCGGCAACTTTCGGCGGAGGATGTTGACAGGTGAGTCAACGTACGTGTTACGTACGTTATACAGGACGTGTTACGTACGTAACACAACCATTGTACTGTAGCAAGTCAACTGGTATATTACGTACGTTGTATGGTATGGGTTACGTACGTAATGGACTGCACGGAATGAGACAGTGAGTTGGTTACGTACGTTATGGATTTTGGATTACGTACGTTAAAGTTGTTACGTACGTTAAGAAAGGACACTTACGTACGTAATGAGAGTGCAATTTATAAATTGAAGTGTTGCCTTTCATTTCCCTCACGATCCTTTGAGATATTTCTCTCCAAAACTCGTCCCTCTTAACTTTTAAGAGTGTTCTAAACACTTTTAACATGATTGTGAGCTTGGAATCATGGAATTAGAGCTTGGTTATGGAACTATTGTTGATTCTTGAAGTGATTTCTTGTGTTATCCATATTCTATGAGGTTTATGTTGAAGGAAGATAATGATATGCTTTGAATATGTTGATTATGATTATGGAATCATAGAGATCTTGATGTTCTTGAGGCCATATGATGACTATGATGATTTAATGATTCTTGGAATGGAGTTCAATTATTCTTTCTTCGTGGTTCGTCCATACAAGGTAATCCTCGTATCCCTTTGATAGTGGCTCATTTTTTTCTTTTTGGATTACTACTTGGGAGGGAGTATGTTGGGAATCGTGTATTTTGATGTTCGTCTTATTTCAATGAAAATGCATAAATTGGACTGTACTTTTATCCGCTGCGTGAGTATTTTTGAAATGGATTTTGGTATTTTGCCAACTGAAATTTTATTTTGTAAAACCGATTCCCTAAACTGAGTTTTTGGCATTTTAACCTTGATCGTTTTGACGGTATTTGGAAAATGATTTTTTTTAGTATTTGAAAAATATTACCGTCATCGGTCTTTTTGGCATTTTTGGAATGACGTGGAAATTGTGCTTAGCCTGGTAAATCCTTGTGAGTAGGGTTTACGGCGTGTAATATTCCCAGGAGGATCTGGGGTGTTACAATTTTGGTATCATGTGATAATGTTATACGAGATTTATTGGAATTGTAATAAGAGATTTCGGATGTTGATATGATCACTGAGATCTTCTTCATATGGTGATAAGGGTTTTGTTGCGATTCTTGAGATTGTATGAATGACATGATGAAGGAAATGATAACATGGAGATATATACCTCGGATATGTTGTTCTGAACGTGATTTTGGATATTTCATGTTCTTGAAGAACTCTTGAATTATACGAGGTGATGAAAATTTTTGAGAAGTGTTGATGTTTTGAAAATGAATATGGAATATTCATATCTAGAAGTGTTGGAAATAATATTCGTATAGGAATACGAATGTGATTATGAGTTTGATGAGACTATTATTCGTCTCTGAATTTGGAAGCCCATACGTATGGAGCAAATATTCAAATCGAATGATTGGATTGTTTGATAACCTTTTTAATATGATTATCTATTGTTTTGAACCAGTCGGATGATTCGAATTGATGACGGTTATAAGTAAATTTTAACGAAGGATTTACGAGAAGGGAACCTTGTCAATTCGTATTTAAGAATTGAGTTTAACATTTAGACCCTTATTATTGGTCCGAATTGGTTACTGATATGATCATCATATTTCGACTCGTATTGTGGACAGGATTTGTAAGTGTCTGAGTTGGATTGTTCAGACTGTGATTAGTCGAGATATGGTGAAACAGTGGAGTTGTGGTTTGGTGGTGTTGATATTGGTCGTCATCGAACCTGTTGATTATTAATCCTTCGTTTTACAATAAGATATGATGTTTGATCATAGATTATGACTGTGGTGTTGCGGTTAAGGTTGAAGGGTTCGTAGATTAACTTGGTCGGGACTGAGGAACTCGTAAGACGAAATCAACTGAATTGGTAACAGTTCGTTGTATTGATATCGAGGCAAGTTTTATACTTGTACTGGTCAATGAGATTAATGTTATCATGTATGTGTATGAATGTGTGTATCATTTCGAGACTTGGTCTCTTTGTGATTTTGTTGATATCAGGGGATTGTTTGATACGATACCCTTCGGCAAATTATGCCAAATGTTACTGTTGTTTGTAAAAGGCTGGTTCGAGGCATTGCGATACTTGTTGGTTAAGTCGCTGTCGATTGCCGGTTCGCGGTATCGACGTATCGATTGTGATTGTGATGGATGTTCCATTGAGATATTGTGGTGATCGTCGTCATTGACATCGGTGTTTTTCTATTAATATTATATTAACCGATGAGAGACGTTTGATATATCCTTTTATCATCTCCGTTTCGGTGGTCGGTTTAAGACACCGGGACATCTATTCTATCATATCATTGTTTATCGATTGACCGTTCTAAGGTAATCGAGGTATTGAATTGGGATTATCGAAGATAATTCCCATCCGTTGTCAAAAATATTCTCATCCGTTGTATCGTTGTTATCGATTGGCCATTCTACGGTAATCGAAGTATTGAATTGGGATTATCAACGATAATTCCCATCCGTTGAATTATTATTGTCGTGTTGACCGATTCAAGGCAGCACACTATTATTCTTGTGAACTCGGTAATTTTGTGATCGTTGAAGGTTGAGGATTTCCCGAACTGTTATGTTGTGATCGTTGCTCGTGTTAATCGGTCCTTAGGGATTATGATCCCAGGATGGTTGTTTTGAATATTGTCGGTCGTGTCGATCTTTCATTATTCGTGTCATCGTTCACTTGGTGAGTCGTATGATTTGTTTTGGATGTCTTATCCTTTGAGTTTCGTTGTCATGTTGTATCGTGACATATCCGGAATCATATCTGCGTGCCGATTGGTTATTGTGTAGGATTTTTAGCCAGGCACACGATGGTCATGCGTGGATGTTTCCGCATTGGACCGTGCACACGAGACGTTAGTTCGTGAGGCTAATTAGGTACATTGTCCCACGTATATTTCTGGATTCCGTATACGGGGTGGACATGTGCACGGACACATTTCTGGATCGGGCGTACTGTGATGTCCATCATTGAGCCATACAATTTTGTTCGTTCATAATCCATTTAAAGGCGTGGATGTGTTCGACGTTTTGTGATTGAGCGTTCATACGCTGAGGGGTATGTTCGACAGTCAGGTTTGTTTCTTTGAGATCTGTATTGTGATGATTTACAGCTTGGTACATTGGCTTCGTGCCACCGTGATATTTTGGCAGCTTCGGGCTGTTCGGCTTTCAGGCCATCGTGATATTTTGGCAGCTTCGGCTGAGGGCTTTCAGGCCATTGTGATGTATCGGTATTTCCGTTGGAGCCTTCGGGCATTGTGAATTCGTATCTTTTTCGGCATTGGTTTGGTTTACCTTCGGGTAATGTATTGTTGTGTTCTATATTGATGATTCGCCGTTTGGGCGTAAGTTTTGGTTCTTGTGCATCTCGTTGAGTTTTTCCTGGCGAAATATTTCTTCCCCCTACATGTTTTAAGTTTCGGGACGAAACTTCTTTTAAGGAGGGTAGAATGTAATACCCGTAATTTTTGTTCCCCGGAAATTTTCTATTTTTGGCGGAAGTCTATTTTGACGACTTGTTTGGGACCGTTTCGTCATCCTGAGAATGATTAATTCTACACTTTTTGTCATCCGAGTTCGTTTCGGTATCGTTCTGTTGAATTCCGTGTTCTTTAGCGACTTTTCCACGTTTGAGTTCGACTTTGTTAAATCACCATAAATTCTTGGAAACTCCAAAAATTCTGAATCTTGGCAATATTATAAAGCATCGAGTTAGCTTTCCAATGGTTCAAACGTTGAGTCAATCGGAGTCCAGACGAGGGAGTTATGGTCGAAATAGCTAAGTCACTCTCATTTTCTAGATTCGGCCAAAACCGCCAGACCCGGTGCCGCGGCACACAGGCTGAGCCGCGGCACCGCCGAGCCACAGGAGCAAATTTTGGGCCTGTGCTGCGGCACACCTATACTGAGCCGCGGCACACATGACAGTTTACCCTATATCTGCGTTTTCTTGAGCGGATCACCTCATTTTTCCCCATTTCTTCACTTGGGCACGAGAGAGGGGGTTTGAGAGGAAGATGTTTCTTCACCTATCACTTGAGGGTGTGATTCCTCTTCATCTCTTTTCGATTGTGAAGCTCGGATCATCGATCTATGGAGTATTCTTCGAATCATAGTGCTTGGATCTTCAAGAGGTAATTTCTTCAACATCTTGGATTTCGATTTTGTATTGGGTAATGATGTTTTGGATGTTAAAATCATGGGGTATGAAGTGATATACGCATGATTATGGACATGTTGGGGTATTCATCGGATTATTGAAAGATTATTCAAGAACACTTTGAATTTTGTATTGGAAATTGGGGATTTTGTTTAACTTCATCCTTTTAATCCGTAGTAATTTAGATTAGTGATGGATTGATGATTATATAGGTGTACTCTATCATTTCCATCGTTATTCCACGGTTGGATTGTATTGGTTCGTCGTTTTGGTTGAGTTATTAGTCGACGCCTTGAAGGTGTCCGACAAAAGGTCTAAGAGGGGGGTTTGTGCGTTGTACGATTATTATTCATCGTACGATTGTTGATTTATCATTTATATGACTTAGGGACGAAATCCTTGTGAAGAACTCAAGTCGGAACCCTTCCGTTCGTTGTCTTCTTCTTGGTTCAAGCTTCCCGGTCGAACCGTGTTCTTCGGGATCTTCTGTAACGTTTATTAAGGCAAGTATACATTTATGATTGTACGTTCTCGACTTTGAAAGTATGAAATATTGATGGTATGATTATTTCTAGCCACTCCGGGACGGGCCTATGGTCCTCTGAGGGTTTCGTAGCCTCTGGTGCGATTCCATGGTTGATATGAACGAACCGTTTCTACGGCATTCATATGAAATAATGTTGGCATGTAATGAACGAACCGTTTTGACGGCATTCCTACATGTAACGGCGTATGATATGAACGAACCGTTTCTACGGCATTCACATACGTCATGAGATTTTAGTTATTCCGGAATACTAGTCTTAAATTGATGAATTGACGGATATTGATGAATTGACGGATTACATTTACTTTATTGTCGAGGAGTATTATGTTTCATATTGTTATACTTGCACTAGCTATTCGACGGCTAACCCCTTTATGGGGGAATACGTTTCATGTATTTCGTGTTCCGAGGAGAGCGGACAGGGCGGTGCAGGTCGGCATGAAGATGATGGGCAAGTGTGATACCGTGTCTTGTCTCCGGTTATCTCTTTTGGTTTCCTCCATTCGGTGTTGTTGTCTTGGAATGGATTTTAAATACTCGAGTATTGTATTTCGCTTCCTTGATGTTCCTACCTGTGTTGCCGAGGTATTGATTTGTGCAGTGATGTATATGGTTTCATTGGTTATGGTTTTGAATACCATTTGTATCGTCTTTCTTTCTATTGTATGTAGACCTTATCGGTCAAGTTTATAGTTCCGCGTATGTTTAGCCTTGTGGGTCCCACGGCGGGGCTCACGGCGCTGTAATATACCCTGAATAACTTGGGGGTGTTACATTCATAGCCTTGATCACTTTTCCTGAGCTTTCTGGTCTCCATCCTTTGAATAATACTTCGGAACCATCTTCGTCTATCATCGAGATATTCCTCTTTCGGTAGTTCATAATAGCTCCATAACGGCTAAGCCAATCATCTCTGAGAATCAGATCGTCTCCTTGTATCTCTATTACAATCAGATTTTAGGGCCACTCCCTGCCTCGAATTGATATAGGAAAATCTATAGTTTCTAAATTCCCCATAATTCTTTCCCCACTCGGTAAACCCATAATATAGGGCTCGCATTCATGAAAATAAGAAATTTGCAAACGATTAACACAAGACAATGATATAAACGAATGTGTAGCTCCTGTATCGATCAAAACACTAACTGGTTGCGAAAGGATCTGAATGGTACCTGATGAGACAGCTGCATTCTGACCGTCTGCCCTTCTTATCTCATAGAGGCATGGAGGATCGGACCTAGCACTCGATGCTTCTTTTTGGTCGTACTATCCTCTGCCTCTACCTCGACCGAAATTCCGGGGTGGCTGAACAATCTGTTGTGTTTGAGGGGCACTTGCCTCTTTCTGAACTGGCTGCGAAGTACGAGCTCCAAAAGATTTTGCAGCCTCTTCACAAAACACAGCACGATGTCCTTCTCGTCCACAATCATAACACGTCATGGAGAGAAGTGAGCAATCACGTCGATAACGTCCTGTCCGACCACAATTAAAACATTTCCTGGTTGCATCTGCCATTGCTGATACTGATATGGAGTTCTTTCCACCTTTGGATGGATGCGGAGGCCTCTTGAATGAATGAAAGGATGACTGGGGTTTACGAGGCCCACTACTCTTGTGCTCTGTAAAACTACCAGAGACTTTCTACTTCTTGGACTCGGAGAACTTTTCCATAGCTGCTTCTTTCATTTCATACGCCAGAGCTTTGTCTTGATACTGGCGGAGAGTGGTGCATTCAGAACCTGACGTGTACCTTTGTATCTCTGGCTATATTCTCATATCAAAGTGAATCATCATTTCTATGTCGGTTCTGACTAGGTGTCGAACAAAAGCCAGATGCTGGTTAAATGTCTTAATCGCCTGAGCCAGTGGCACATCCGAAGGCTGCGCGGAGAAAAATACTCAAACTTTGGCTTCTCTCACTGGGCGAGGGCAGTACTGATCTTCCATCATAAGTTCGAACTCTCCCCAATGGCATCATGATCGATTGGTAGGATAGCTTCCCACCATCCAAACACTTCTCCCATCAGGAAATTTTGTGCAATGGGGGCTCTCCGGTCGTCCGAGCAGTTAATCCAAGCAAATACTTTCTCCAGCTCTCTCAGTCAGTGATTCCATGTCGGTGTCTCAGAAAAACCATCGAACTTTGGCGGGTGCATCTTCGCCACCTCCTATATCCATATATCTCCTCGATTTCCCAAGTCTGGGATGCCTTGCTGTCTCTCTCCCGGCTGCAATCTTACCGCCACTTGCATTATGTCCACAACTTGAGCAAATTGGGTCATTTGGTTAACCACTTGACGAAGGATGTCGGAAATAGCATGTTTGGCATTTGCTTCCACTGTTTGCTCTCGTTCATTTTTGATGGACTCTTGTTGTTCGCCCGAGCTGTGGCTAGCCTGATTTGACAGCGAATCAGGGACAGAGGGTGAAACTTCCCTCTCAGCATTTCATCGTCCACGACTGCGACCGCGTCCACGTCCTCCTCTCAACATACTGTAAGCATACATACTCAATATACAGGAAATAATATCGTTCTATGTTCGATTATCAAAATGGACATAACATGTAAAGGACAAGATAGAGTTTAGGAAACTTACAACCACCACTCACATGAAGACGTAAGTAGTACAATGATATTATTCGCGGCCGGTTAACTCAAAAAGACACATTTGAACCCTAATTTAACCCAACGGCCAAGATATCCATAATCTTAGCTCCGATACCATATTCTGTAACACCCCGAGATATTCAGGATTATTACAGCAATGAAATTTAAAACAACCTTAATAAGTACCAACAACAAAGTTTATTATTACATTACAAGTCTGGAAAATGCAAATCGGACAACTCCCGATAATAAACATCAAATACAACCAACAACGACAGCCTACTTGAGTACTTTATTAAAATAAAACACAACTGACAAATCCTTCCGATCGTAACATCACTCTGCACCCTCGTTATCATGCAGCTCTAGTGGTTGTTTTTTCGTTCTCCTGTATCCTGAACATAACATAAAACAAATGTCCACCCCCGAAGGGGTTAGCACAACGATGCTAGTACAAGTACGATCATTATACAAAAACAGATTATTCAACATCTCATGAAGAATAAACACAACATCATGAACGACAACAATGACAACGAGTCTCTACTACGATAAGACTCACAATACCGTACACAACATGATAACCACAACATGATATCACAACATACACATGGTAATTCCGATGATCCAGCGTTCACTGCATAGATCCCAAGATGATCTCGTCGGACCAACACGAGGTGGAAAAACCTGTCTAATGATCCAGCTCACGCTAGCATAGATCCCAAGATGATCCCGTCGGACAAACACGAGGTGGACATACAACAACGACACATATGCACGACAACATGTATAACATCAATACATAAAACATAATTAAAGTACTTGTCTTAGAAAGATGGCAAGAAATAAATACTTCAATGACTTCAACAAACTCGAAGGCCGCCCCTTCGATCAACCGTTCGCAAACCTCGAACCTTACAAAAAATGAAATAACGACAAACTCAACTTACGTAACAAGGTTATCACACGAACATGTTAAACGTTCCAATAATTGACCGAACTAATTATCATCATACGGCCGATTCCCAGTTAATTACTTAAAGCACACTACCTCGAACGAATACCATACTAAATGTGAAACGAAGGATCGCAACAGGGATATCACATTGATGTCTACGGATTTCAGCATATTCAAAACATCACAAACCACATTCTAATTCTACCCATCAATTCTAATACACGTATCAGTTACCTAAATGAATTCATAACAAGGTAAGTACGTTCAACCGAATTCTAAGTTAATCTCACTTATGATTCTCGTTCTTCCGCAAGTAAATTCATCTTATCCAAGTTCTAAGTTCACCATGATTGTTACAACAATATCGTATCGTTCTAACCACTCATATGATGATTATCAATACAAACAACAACCTTAGATTATACTTGAAGAAAAATTCCTACATTCATCATCTCGAAATCGGTTCATTCATCATATAAGCATCACGAAATCGTCATCAAGGCAGGTTATAATCTTCGAAAATCACATCCTTATGATAGGCATAATCAAGGTTCAACTATTACCAATGAAAACCCTACATTCATCCAATCCAATATTCCCAAGTTGTTGTACGATTCATAATGTTCATAACAAACTCCATAAACTCAGTAGCATGCTCATAATCGATACTAAGGATAAGAGTTTCAGGTGGTTGAAGCATCACATACCCTACTACGGAAGGAAACGACGAAACACTTGATGAAACTCAATGTCGGATGCTAGAACACTAATCCCCAATGCTCATCGTCTTCAACAATCACATTCAGAGGCTGATATGAGGGGTTAATGTCGTGAGGGTAGCTCTCCAAGTCGAAAAAAATTGGATAATGGTCGAAGGGTAAAGTGAGAAATGAAATGAGGGTGATGTCCTATATATAGGAAATGACCTTTAGCGTGCGCTATTCCTTAGTATTAACGTGCGCTAACGGGCTCACAGCCCACTGTCTCTTTCTGCCCTCGGCCTTATGTGCGTTAAATAGCCTCTACGTACGTTCGTACAACAGTTAGCGTACGCTAACTCCATATAATAGCACGCGCTAATGACTTTACGAAGCTTACTGACCTCCCTGTACTCGACTTAGCCTGCGCTAGCATATCGCCAATAGCGTGCGCTAAGTATCGTTGACTCAACTTTTCCAAAAGCTGTCCCGGTTCATCCCGACATAGTCTTATCTAAATCCGCGATCCGATCTCACCTGCTAACCCTTGTCTTATTCATGTTGACTGCACATAGCGTACGCTAAGTGTCTTTCTTTAGCGTGCGCTAGCTCATACATATTAGCGTACGCTACATTCACTGGTTAGCGTGCGTTAATTACGTATAGGTACATACATGCTTTAACATCAATGGAATCATACACTCGTCATTACTGTGCATTCCATGTTTCTCTCTAAATCTTTAAACTTAGGACCACCAACAGAAGTTGGTGAATTTTTGTGGTGCACTTACTTATGTGGAAAGAGTATATAAATAATAAATGTCAGAAAGGAAAGAAATGCATATTTTCAATTTTATGCAAACTTAGCCAAATACATTTCTACCTTTAATGCTATTATACAAAATTCCTTGTATTTTTATATGACTATACCAGTATGACAAAAGATCGATACTTTGTCAGTCTACACAGTAATAGATGGCACTGAAGGAAGATATAATGTGTACACCTAAATGTGTAAATATTTTGCAATGATGCTATAGAGGTCCTGATTGACGATGGATATTTAACACGTGACACTTTTGAAAGTAAAATTATTTTTAATTAACTTTAGTATTTTCTTTGTTTTGTAATTTGTTTCTTTATGTTCATTTCATATTGTATATAAATAAATCGTGCATTGCAGCTTTTCCCTCTGAATATTTAAACTTGAGTCCACCAACAGGAATTTGTGATAAATAAATTGTGCATTGCACCTAAATTTTGCCAGGTTTACATATATGATACAGAAAATGAAGTTGACAACCGAATCAGTGCTTTATACGGGGAATCCAACTTAGATCCAAATATTGTTGATGGTCTTATGAAAATGCTTGACGAGAACAATGAATTGGCCAAGGGTTTTCGGATGACGCGAGATCGATTCCAAGAATGTGGACTGGAAGAATTAAAATTAATGTTCATATCTTCCAGGTCTGCAAGTGGACGTCCGAATCATATTGGACCATCAAATGAGGTTAGTGCTCTTTTGGTTGGTGCTTCTGATAATCATACTGTTGGGGAGAACGACACAATAACGTCACAACGAAACGCGGAAATTTATTTGACAATTTTTCCAATCTTCAATTAGAACTTTGAGGTTACCGACGAGTAGAGTAAATCAATTACAACTCGATAAACAATACAAATGATATCCAAAAAACGATAAACAGTAGAAACTCTATAAATTAATACTGTTGGGACAACCAAAATTTATTAATTAATCGACAAATTAATAATTATTAATTTATATATTAATTAATATTTTATTAATTTATAATGAAATACTTAATTTACAAACAACTTTCAAACTTTCACTCAATTATTGTACAATGCATGTACATATCAAATGAAGGGTCCAATTTAAAATAACCCTTCAATCTCTCATCTTATTATGCGTCCTGTGTTGAATATATCAGTGTATATTTTTTCTATAAATACAAAATCAAAATATGCGAACATTAAAGCGGCCATCATATTGAATAATTTATTGCTGAGCCTATATGAGAATACAACACTAGAAGTTCTTACGGTGATAAGGAAAATTAGAGATGCGATTTAAGATGAAATTGATTCCAACAAAAAAGAAATACAATTGAGTAATTTTTTAAGAAACCTTCATAAATTATTCCTATAATATGTACAATATATAAGGAATTATTAATTTATATTTTATACGGGACCTATAGAAATTATCAAAAATGTATTATCTTATAATTTTAGGGAATTATTAATTTAGCACCCTATCCCTGAGTCGGGACCGGCCAAAATTATTATCTTAGAGAGTTTATTAAATAATCGAGTATTAAATTATCGAGTTTCTACTGAACAATTAGACACAATTTTTAGCGTGGAAAACCCCTCAAGACGAGAGTAAAAACCACGGGACCGAAGCCGCTTAAATCCACCATCATCAATACACAATACATGATTCGTCCCTAGTACAAACTAGAGGTATACAACAATAATCTTCAAATACTTGGTAATAAACTGTTGGAAAGTTCTGTTTTAGAAACTTCCTGGGCGAAAATTAAATTACAACTGGAAACAACAATTACAACTCGAAAATTGAAAATATAGGACTCGACGCGGAATTGAAAATACAATGAAAAATTAAATTGAATCTGCACTAACCAGAAACAAATTAGAAATACAAGAAGATAATCGAAACAACAAAAACAATAAACGAAATCAGACTGTGGTAGAAGTCGCCCGAAGATGCCTTCTGCCCGCAAGACGAGAAACGCCCCGGTAGTGTTCACGGATTGGCGGCTCGTCCCCAAAGGTCAACGACTTTACGTCTCTATAGTAGCAACACCGCAAACTGGAGAGCTCCGACGAACTGGAAGTGGTGAGGACAAAGCTCCGACTTATGATATGCAGAGAATGCTGAAAACTGTTGATTATACTCAGTTCGAAAATTGCATATGAGATGCAAATGAGATGCATGCCTATTTATAGGCCATCTCACCTGCATGGAATTTAAACGCAGCCCTTATGGCTGTCATAATGCAGTCATTTATGCTGCATTATGCTCAGGAGTTACGAATTTCAAACAAATGGCAGGGGTTACGAAATTCAAACCTGCCATTAACTCCTCCTCATTACACTGGGAGGTTATAGACTGTATTGGCTGAATTTGAACAGTCAGGACGCACCTGGACTGTATTCAGCTCCTTAACCGCTCGAGGGATGTATCTGGATATCCTTATGTGCACATACGAGCCCAACTACATTGTTGAGCTTGTCCAAAAAATTCTTTAGGCATGCCAAGGCCTAGCCCACGACCAAGCCCAAAGAACAGCCCAAAGACCACCCAAAGACCAATTGCCAAGATCCAAGATCCAAGTCCAAGATCAAGACCAAGATCAAGGCCAAGGCCAAGGTCCAAGGCCCAAGGTCCACGGCACGCGGCACGCGGCCGAGGCGAAGCGATCCTCCAAATAATCGATCACCTCGATCTCATCGATTTAAGGAGACCCAAATCTGAACTCACTGCTCAATATGATCCCGGGAGGTCACAAGAACAAGAATGATCACAATGAATGATAATGATTCGAAATCCGACAAAGATCAAGAATGACTCACCGAGGTAAATAATGACGCAATGAATGATAGCTCAATGCAATAATTGGGACTGTCGTCCCTCGTGAATTGAATGATTAGTTTGATAATTGCCAGTTTCAACATGATTGATATATTATGAATGAATTACATTCATGAATGAACAACAACGAACGAAATGATAATCCTCTAACACTGGTGATGAATGTCCTTACCTCTGGCTCTCGAAGCCTGATAGGACCCCTTGAATGAAGTACGGGTTGGAGTAACAAAATCTCTCGAGGCTTGCGAGCTCTCTCGAAATCTACTGGAACTAGAACTCCTGCAGTATTTCTGAAGGTATCCCTACCTCCCACATAGAAAATAAACAATAGCGGGCACCGTACAATGAGTGCTAACATGCCCCACTGAATCACAGTTAAAGCAAACAACAGTCGAACTCGTCGCCTGAGAAGAAAAGGCTTTCCTAGTACGAAGACGAATAGAAAACGACCTCTTGGACGTCGGATCCCGATGTCCCTCGGAACGAACCGGCATCCTAGTCCTCTCACCAGAACAAACTAAATGGTGTTTCCGAGCAAGCTCCTTAATCAAAAGCTCTGCTCCAAGAGCCTTCTTAATGAATTCACCAAGTGAATTACAATTATGATTGAACAACTGCATCCTCAACTGCGGGTTTAGCCTCTTGCTAAAATATTTGATCGTATCCGCCTCAGTACGGATAATAGACAAAGCAAACTGAAGAAGCCCGTGAAACTTCTCAGCAATGAGAATAACACCCTCGTCCTCGATGGATTCGGGGTTCAAAACCTCTGAAAACTTGGCTTCATGAAGTGGAGCCAGATTATACCTTTCTAACATGAGAGTCTTGAACTCGCTCCAAGTACAATCACGATCGGTGGGTTTCACGAAAAGCCACCAAGAATAAGTGCCCTTACTTAAGTAGTAAGCCGCTACTGCCACCTTACTCTCTTACGGATACTGAACCATATCGAAGAGTTTATCAAAATGCTCAAGCCAATGAACAATATCAGCTGGTTCCGACGAACCATCAATAGTAGGCGGCCTCTGACGAGAGATATCGCCAACAATCTGACTCACTCCTCCAGTCTGTCCATGAAATGGCACCTGGAATCCCTGTTGCGGTGGACCACGAACCATCGAGGTCTGCATGGTCTCCATCAGACGTGCCATCTGAATCATCTGGGCCATCATGCCCTGTATACATATGAATGGGTCCACCCGAACACCTTCCGATTGAGCTGCATCTCGGGTACGACTCCCGGACAGTGAATGATTACCTGTCGGTGAATGAGTGGCATCGCTACATGATGAACTAATGCTATCCCTCGCGTTCGCGCGGGTAGTCACACGAGATCCTGGGTTTCATCTTCCCCTACGTACCCTGACAACTCTATCCATACTGAAGCAGTAAAGTCACATGATAATTATAGATCCCGCATGAAGATCGCATTATTATTACGTTACGGAATGATAATAATGAGCATACACGCTTTATCACAATGAATGCATTAATAATGCAATAAAATGATCGTCAACATGACGCCGGAATATGATAAGATCGCATGAAAGATCAAGTGAGGTAACATGATTATCTGATGAAATTCCTGAACTGGTTATCTTGAACAAGTTAACAAGATTGATAATTCGATCCACAAGATCAACAACTGAGCAATGAGATTGACTGAGTGATTAATGAATTAACATGATCGACGAGATCAAAAATGATGATTGAGGATTGTTGACTGATGAATGAGTTGATCCTTATCGCTTGCACAGGTCACACGTGCTCCAAAACAATTAGTCATGAATCAATCGGAACACTAATATCACATATAGGTTTCAACAAAACATGTATAATATATGACATAATGAATGTATGAACATAAAGAGAATCGAGTCCTTACACAGGTCATACGAAGCTTCGAGGTCTTGCGATACTAGTCTTCACTGACGATGACTCAATGAATGAATGACTCGTGCAGTCCTACAAATTTTATGACTCACAAAACCCGACTGTCCGGATTGTCATAACCTGACAGTCCCACTACTACCGCATCGGTAGAGCCACATAACTCACATATCAGGGTATCTCACAACCCAAGTCTCTGATACCATCTTCTGTACCACCCCCAAATCCCATTGGGTCATTACAGTGACGTGGACCCCACACCAGGAGATCCACCAGGCGAACACGACTAAATTACATCAAATTAACCAACAAGGGCAACCATAGTCGGAATTTCAACGACAATGATGGGCCTACATGGCCAAAATAAAAATGAAAATACAACGACATCCACGAGCCTTGCTCGGGTAATACAAAATGACAATAACTGACAAAACTGGAGTACTCCAACTGACTGACCGACATGAACATCTCGGACTAGTATCGCTCGAAAGCCTCGTCTCCAACGTCATGCCCTTGTATCTCAACTCTCTCCTCGCAAGCACTTAAAACATGAAAACATGTTCCGCCCCAACGGGGTCAGTCATCCAGATAATGAATATCAAATACATGTACAACATGATATGCATCCAAAGGCAGAATGAAACGGTACAATAATAATAATACGAGATGCTCACAAACCAAGGTAAGAACCGAGCATTCGTGAAACACTATGCCCATGGCATACTATTAATACCTGCTCAACATGTTAGAACATAAGCGCCCAACGACGAACCATCGATATAGATGTTAGGCGTATTTTTATACGCTTATTTACCATTATTTTGTATTATTTTGGAGATTAAATTTGCATAAATGAGCTCTTAATGCCTTAATTTTGTATGTTTGTCAGGAGATTGGAGTCCGGAAGCTAAAACGAGGCGAAACGGGCGAAAACGACAAATTTTGGCAGTGAGCCGCGACACAAAGCAAGTGGGCCGCGGCACAGGAAGGCAACCAGCGGGCACAAAGTAGACTGTACTCTGTGCCGCAGCACAGTCCAGGTGAGCCGCGGCACAGATGAATTAAATGGCGCCCAGGCTTCCAACTAAAGACCATGTGCCGCGGCACAGATTTAGTGAGCCGCGGCACACTAGGCGGTTTTTGTATGCTCCGCGCGGATTTGGGCCGTTTCTAAGCCAGTTCTCGACCTACTCACACGGACGCGATTTGGAGACTAAGCAAAGCTATAAATAAGGGTTTAAGACCCTAATTAATGATCTTTGGGATCTTTTGATCTTAGAAAACCTTGGAATCAGAGAATCTTGGAGACGGCAGAAGAGGAAGAGAAGCAGAAGACTTCAAGAGCAGAGGGCGGAAGCCGAAGAACGGAGGAATTCGAGCTTCATCTGTGTTTGATTTTCATGCTTCTATTTATTAATTCTGTATTTTCATTTATTAGTATGTCATGCTAAAACCCTAATCTAGGATTTTGATGAAACCTGCGTTTTGACGGATTTGCTTGAGATTATCTAATTAATTCCCTTTTAGTTGAGTTTTCCCAATCGTGTTTAATGATTTAAATTATCTGGCCAATAGTTGTATTGTTTTAATCATTCAATTCGAATCGGGAGAGGAGAATTGATGAGGAACTATTGGTGAGGACCGTTTTATTCTGTGAGATAGGAATATACTCATAGGAACTACGTGGCATTTTGGAGATTTTATGCTTTTTGCCTATTGACGAATTAATTCACCTAGGGATATAGTGCGTTATTCGCCTTTAGAAAAATCTATTGACCTCGGGAGAGGCGGTAGAATATATTAGCAATCTTCGCCTTCAATAAATTGGGAAAATCATTAACTTCAAGATAATCGAGAGTAAATTCGGATAAACCGAGGTGGATTCAGAATCCTAGACTTATTCATCATTTGATTCTCTTTCTTCAAGCTATCATTTTCTACTGTGTAGTCTTTTATTAATTCTCTTAGTAATTAATTGCACAACCCAAAATTCGATTGTTCGAATAAAACTAGAATACATAAAAATCGGTAGTTAGTGATTCAGTCCTCGTGGGAACGATACTCACTCATCACTTTATTACTTGTATACGATAACGTACACTTGCGTTCAAGAAATATCGCAACAAGTTTTTGGCGCCGTTGCCGGGGACTGAAATTTTGCTAATATCGATTTCAGTATTTCTAGTCTTAGTTTGAACGTTTTATTTACTTGTTTTTGTGTATTTAATTTCATTTGTTTTTCCTTTCAGGATCTTTCGCGTAGTGCATGAGAAAACTCGGTGACAAAGGCCTACTACCTTTGAATACCGAACTCGAGCGCACTCTTAGGAGAAAGAAGAAGGAGAAACAAAAGCTACCTACAACCATCAACATGGCCGAAAATATCGAGATTCAAGGAGGAAATAATATTGTGCAGCAAGCTCAACCGGAAATGGCACTTCGAGACTATGCCATGCCGCAGATTAATGCTAATTTTTCGGGGATTCGGCGTCCCACTATCCAGGCGAACAATTTCGAGATCAAGCCTGCGATCATTCAGATGGTGCAGGCGAGCCAATTCTGTGGATTGCCGAATGACGACCCAAACGCTCATATTGCTTCTTTTCTTGAGATTTGTGACACGTTCAAGAATAATGGTGTCACCGACGATGCTATCCGATTACGTCTTTTCCCTTTCTCTTTGAGGGATAAAGCGAAATTTTGGCTAAATTCCTTACCGCCGGGTTCGATCACAACCTGGGCAGAGTTAGCGCAAGCCTTCCTTGCCAAATTCTTCCCACCTTCTAAGATGGCGAGATTGATAAACGAGATCACCACTTTCGATAAGTATGACATGGAATCGCTCCACGAGGCGTGGGAGCAATACAAAGATTTGTTACGGAGATGCCCACATCACGGCCTTCCAGACTGGCTTCAAATTCAGACGTTCTACAATGGATTGAGTGCCTCTACACGCACTCTCGTGGATGCAGCCGCCGGTGGGGCTTTGATGGGAAAGACTATGGCCGAGGCACATTCGTTGTTGGAAGCTATGGCCGCAAATGCATATCAATGGCCATCTGAAAGAGTAACACCGAAGCGAGTTTTGGAAATTTCGAGTAATGACCCGATATCTACATTGTCAGCCCAAATCGCAGCCTTGACTCAGCAGCTTCAAGCATTTTCGCATTCTCCTTCCCCCGTTACTATTGAGACTTGCAATTGGTGTAACGGATCTCACCCTAGCGCGGAGTGTCAAGTCGGAAATCCGTTCGAGCAGCCCCAAATTGAACAAGCTCAGTTTGTAGGAAACGGAAACCGGCAAAATAATCCGTACTCCAACACGTATAATCGGGGGTGGCGTAATCATCCCAACTTTTCGTGGAGAAACGGACAGAACTCAAACCAACCTCCGTTCGCTCAGAACCAATAGCAGCCCCCTCCCGCTCCTAAAGTTTCTCTCGAGGAAGCAATTGCGAAATTGGCAGCGAATACGAGTCCATTCATGACCCGTACTGAAGCGACATTGCAGAATCATTCCGCTTCCATTCGCAACTTGGAAATCCAGCTGGGCCAAATTGCTAACGTGTTGATAGCCCGCCCGGAGGGAGCATTGCCAAGTACGATCGAGACAAATCCTAGAGAGAGTCTAAATGCGATCCGTCTGAGAAGCGGGAAGGAGGTGTGTGACCAGCCCGAGAGAAGTGAAAAGAGGAGTGAAATTGAGGAAAAGAAAAATTTAGCGACAGAGGAGTCACAAGATTGGAGACCTTCGATAACGTTTCCGGATAACCCGAAGGCATATGTGCCATCCGTCCCATTTCCGCAGAGACTACAGCAGAAAAAGGCGGACAAACAATTCTCTAAGTTCCTCGACGTGTTCAAAAAGCTTCATATTAACATTCCATTTGCCGACGCGTTGGAACAAATGCCGAGCTACGTTAAATTCATGAAAGAGATATTGTCAAAGAAAAGAAAACTCGAGGAGTTTGAAACTGTCGCCTTGACGGAGGAATGCAGCGCGATTCTTCAAAAGAAGCTTCTACCAAAATTGAAAGATCCGGGAAGTTTCAACATACCGTGCACCATGGGGAATCTTTCTTTTAATAAGGCATTGTGCGATCTCGGTGCTAGTATTAACCTCATACCTCTGTCGATTTTTAAGAAGCTGGGAATTGGAGAAGCAAAGCCGACGACGGTCTCCTTGCAATTAGCGGACCGATCTATTAAGTATCCGAGGGGAGTGATTGAGGATGTGCTAGTAAAAGTGGATAAATTCATCTTTCCAGCGGATTTTATTGTTCTCGACATGGAGGAAGATGAAGATATCCCGATTATCTTGGGACGACCATTTTTGGCGACCAGCAGAACTCTTATTGACGTGGAAAAAAGAGAATTAACTCTGCGGATTCAAGAGGAGCATGTCACGTTCCAAGTGTTCAAATCTTTTCCATGTCCGGGAGGTGTTGATAAAAGCTCACAAATTGAAAGTGTAGATGCCGTTGAAAAAGAAAAACATCGAAAACATCATCGGTCGAAAAATTCAGATTCTGTGTCAGATGGTCCAAGTTTTAAGAAAGATGTAGAACAAGTAGCATTTCTCGAGCATGTGGACATGCCATCATCGCCATCCGACCAGCCACACTTTGACAAGTTTGCTGCTGTCATAAAGTCATTCGTGAAAAAGGAAAATAAGCCGGAAATCAAACGGACATCTAGTCATGAAAGAAACGGGTGTTTCGGAAAGTTGTTCTCGTCAAAACCTTTCCGCAACCAACATTGGGTCTCCGATCCAAAAATCGAATCGTTAATGACTGATGGTCAAAATTTTAAAAATCATATCAACGGTTCGATGAACGGGGCGGAAACCAAATGGAGTTTGCGAACAGCGAATTGATTTTTTAATAGGTCCGGCTGAAGACTATAAACTTAGCGCTTCTCGGGAGGGAACCCGAGTTCGTAGTTGTAGATTTTTGCGTTTCTATATTTTTCTTGCATTCTTGATTTTTATTTTTCATCAGTTTGTGCTTTAATTTGCTTCTACCTCTCGCTTTTGACGTGTTCTTCTCAAAATTCTGTGCAGGAAAATCCCAGGGGAGAAATTCATTACTGAGCCGCGGCACAAGTAAGGTGAGCCGCGGCACACACAGATCGAAAGGGAGGGCTGAACAAACTGTACTCTATGCCGCGGCACAACATTACTGAGCCGCGGCACACCTACGCCCTGCGCCGCGGCACACGAAAGCTGAGCCGCAGCCCACAACAAAACAAACGAACAGGCAAAACGGGACTGTACTTGGTGCCGCGGCTCACTTGAGCTGTGCCGCGGCACACCATGCGGAATTTGAAAGGCCCAGGTACCTTATAACCCGCATTCGGCCGGCCACCCCAGGTTACTTTTCTTTCTTCCTTCCCTTTCCCCTTGCGCGCGATCGACCGACAGTCTTCTTCTCGTTTTCTTCTTGCGATTTTTCTTGCATTTTTCACAATCCAAGCAAGGTATGCTCAAATCTCTACTCTCTACTTGTTCTATGAATTTAAATTTGAAGTTGTTTTATGCATTTGAGGATTGAATATGTTTATTTTCCTTCAAAAGTCTATGATGGTTTAGTGGATGACATGGTGGTGTTGATCGAATTTTCATGGCTATTTTGGATTATTGATGAATTGAATATGTCGTTTTTGATGGTGAATGATCCGTGTTGCTATTCTTGGGGATTTAATCGAGCTATTGTCATATTTGTTCTTCAAGTGAACTCTTGCCCTTTAAGTGTTCGATGAAATGCCTAAATGAAAAACTTTCTTTGTTAAAGCAATATTTTGAATCTTTGTGCAATGTATTCGTCCTGAAATTATAGCAAGCCCAACCCTTACGTCTAGTTTAAACGTTAAAGTTCAATTTCATTTTTCTCTCACGGTTGTGCTATCTTGTTAAATTTTTGATTTACGGCTGGATATCTTTGGTCAAGTAATGATTAGTTTCGTTATTGTTTGCGTAAATAAACTCTGGTGTTTAATTTTTTTTAGGGATCGTTATGGCTAGGACTAAGAAGCTGAACAAGAGAACCAGGACTTAGTCGTCCCCTACTCGAGGGGAAACCTCTCGTAGTCGCACCGAATCTGAGGGGCACCAGTTTTCTGACCCTGAGATCCACAAAATCTTCAATGAGAAGATTCGGCCGCGACCTCTTATCCCGGAGAGGGGATTTACTCCAGCCCCCCAAGATAGGGAATTGCTTACGATGATAGATGAGATGGGGTGGGCCCGATTTGCTGCACCCCCCGAGACAGCGGTGATATCGATAGTGCAGGAGTTCTACGCCAGTGCGCTATTGAAGCACATTCGAGTAGGCCAGATGTTGCAGCAGTCTGACACTCGGACTCAGGTCGATGTCCGAGGTATTACGGTTGATTTTTCCACAGCTGCTATTCGGAGGTTGTTTGGGCTTCCGGTGGTAGATGAGTCGGCCTATGACCGAGTTATGACTAGCCTCACGAAGGAGGCTCTACTCGAGACTATTGCGCAGCCCGACTCCGACTGGGAGCAGCGCGCACCAGGTTCTTCCACTTTCCATTTCAAGAGCTCGCGCCTCAGTCGGCTCGGGCGTGCCTGACTTTACTTTATTTGCCCTCGTATTGACCCCACATTTCAGATTCGCACTGTTTTTCTCTCCCGCGCCCGGACACTTTACGCTATCACATCTGGGCTGCGGTTCGATGTGGCCCCTCTTTTGGTCCGTTCTATATTCCAGTGCATTCAGGGAGGGTCCAAAACGGGGTTGAAACACCCCTCTCTTATCTGCGCTCTGTGCCGGCAGTCGGGGCTGACGTGGTCAGACGACGAGCCGATGCTTGCTCCCCAGGCCCCGATCGACCACCGCATCATCTCACATTTTGACCAGTGGGGAGGAGCGCCGGCGCACGCTCGGGGGAGAGGATTTCTACTGCATGAGGCCCACGAGGGGTCCCCCGAGCCTCTTTTGCTGACACAGGGGCAGGCAGATGCCGGCCCGCCGCCCGGCAGAGAGAGATTGCAGGAGATGTTTGACGGGCTGAGGGAGGATATGAGGAGAGAGAGAGAGAGGAGACGAGGAGAGAGAGAGAGGATATGAGAGAGGATATGAGGAGAGAGAGAGAGATGAGATGAGGAGAGAGAGGAAAAGTATGCTGGCTGCCATGCGAGAGGAGCAGCGGACGGAGCGAGAGAGCGTTATTGCTGCCGTCAGAGCTGAGATGCGAGAGCAGGCCCGTCGGGCCAACCGACGAGAGGCGAGGCGTCTGGCAGCGAGGGACGCCTACCATCAGGAGCACCTTGTCGCATGGACGGCCCATATCATGCATCCAGACGGGCCATTTATTGCACCCGCTCGGCCAGCCACACCACCCTCCTCACCGGATGATGCCGGCACCAGCTCGTGAGAGGACTGGAGGGGAGTACTTGACCTTCTCATTCTATTGCATATTATATTTTGTCCATTGAGGTCAATGTACGTCCTAAGTTTGGGGGGGTTTACTTTCTGTTGCTACATTCATTGCTGTACTGATTTTGTTGCACTTTTCATTACTTTGCGTTATTTTTTTTTTCGATAGCCTTGCTTGTCTTGATTTTACTCTTATTCGTGAATTTTTCGTGCTTCTATTTGTGTAATACTGATGTTACGACACTGTTTTTCTCTCTGAAGAAACGGTCGAGTTTTAGTCGGGTTGTAGTCAGTGATTTCTGTTTCTGCTAAGTATTCATTTAGGTCCGAAATTTTTTCTCGTGATTGTAGAGGTCTTGGCGGATAAGAGAGGACACATACTTGTTTTAAAATCACCGTCGATACGTTTAGTTACATTTTTCGGTTAGTTAGTCGTCCTGTAACATTAGTCGTGTTGGCACTTAGATTGAGTTTAGAGTCGGTCAGTTTCCCAAAAGTCGAGATATTTTTGTTCTATGATGGGAAGTCTAGTAACCGGGGGTATTCACGTGACCCGTTGTTTACTCTCGCGTAAAACGACGACCCTGATTAGACTAGTGATTTAGAGATTTCACATGTGCTAATGATAGGGAGCCTAGTAACCGGGGGTATTCATGTGACCTGTTGGCCACTTAAGTATACTGGATACAGTTTGGAAAATAGTTTAAACAACAAACTGTACGGAATCTAAATCTGAGTGCGTAGCGGAAGTCTTGGATACAGTTAGTTGCCTTGGATACAGCAACGAAGTATTTGGTGTATACTTAATATATCACAGTAATTTAAAACAGTAAAAGCTGAAGGTAAATGACACAGTAATTTAAGTGGTTCGAGGTAAACCCCTCTACGTCCACTGGTCCTCCACACAGGAGTAAAAAGTTTATTATAATTACTGCGTACACAACTACGTAATTATAAACAAACCTATCCTTGTATCGTTCACACAGATTGATACAAAGAATGTCACTTTCAACCGTTCACACAGATTGGTTAAAGCTTTCTTCTTGACTAGCTTCTTCATACACAGTTCCAAAGCTTCGTCCTTATTCGTCCCACACAGGTCAGAATAACTTGTTGAGTTCACACAGAGCTCGGTTTTTACACAGAGGTAAAAGGTAGGTAACCAGGTAAGAACAACAGCTTTGAAGTTCTTGAGCTGATGATGGTTGTTCTTGATGTTGAGCACTGTATATCTCTTTCGTTCTTAATTGCAGTATGCTTTGGAGATATGTTTGCTCAGATGATAACTTTGATAGCTTGAATGTTAGGTTACTTCGGTTGGTAACTGATCTTCAATGTCTTCATAGGATATATATAGTCTCTGAAGAAAGTATCCGTTGAGATGTATCCGTTTGAATAAGATTTCCTTCAACGGGAATATGACATGATCCGGATTTCGCGGGATTCTGAAGATCTGAAGACTGGCAGTATTTAAATACTTTATCCTTGAGTATTTAAATACTTCTTTGTTCAACGGGACTTGACTTGTGTTCTTTCTTGTCCTTTTGTGAACTGTATGGAAGATGACTGTGTTTAGGGTGTCGAGACAGTTTCCATACTTGGTCTTTTACAAGTCTTATTGCTGTACTGAAGAGCTTCACTTATGCTGATTCGAGGCAGGTCTTCGATACAGGATAAAGCCTCAAAGCTTCGATACAGTTTCCTTTACTGTATTTGGCATATATGTCAAAACCTCTAAATAACATTCGATACAGGGATTCGAGTATCCCGGCTGTTTCGATACAGGGTCTTTGTTTTCCCAACATGACCCGTTGTTTACTCTCGCGTAAAACAGCGCCCTTGATTCGGACATGCGGGAATTAGCTATTCGAGTTGTTTCTCCGCTGTAGAGGGGAACTTAGTAACTAGAAGCATCCATGTGCCCCATGAATGTCTTTTACGTCAAACGGTTTCCCAATACATGAGAATGGAAGTTCCACCCTAGGATTATCCCGATGAAACATCCCGAGATCCGAACCTAGTGGTCAACTCGAATCAATTTCTTGAGCATATATATATAAGGGAATACTGTCCGAGGATTATGTTTATGAAACTCGTAAAAATTTTGCCATTAGACTGTAGAACGGGGCGAACTAGCTTGTTTATTTTAACCTTTCGTATTGACGGTCGACTAGATTCACGTTTGTTAATCTTTGAGCTGGATTTTCTTCGTGAACGAGTGATTAGGACTGAACTTGGTTACTTTGTGGAATCAGTGTTCTGAGTGTAGCTCGCTATTACGATACTCGTATTATTCAGAGAGAATTTCAGGATAGTATTGATTAGGTAGATCACTACGAGTTGCACGATTATTCACGACATTCTTTTGTTGAAATTAATTCTTTTTGATTGAGGACAAGCAAAGGCTTAAGTTTGGGGGTATTTGTTAGGCGTATTTTTATACGCTTATTTACCATTATTTTGTATTATTTTGGAGATTAAATTTGCATAAATAAGCTCTTAATGCCTTAATTTTGTATGTTTGTCAGGAGATTGGAGTCTGGAAGCTAAAACGAGGCGAAACGGGCGAAAACGGCAAATTTTGGCTGTGAGCCGTGGCACAAAGCAAGTGGGCCGCGGCACAGGAAGGCAACCAGCGGGCACAAAGTAGACTGTACTCTGTGCCGCGGCACAGTCCAGGTGAGCTGCGGCACAGATGAAATAAATGGCGCCCAGGCTTCCAGCTAAATACCATGTGCCGCGGCACAGATTTAGTGAGCCGCGGCACACTAGGCGGTTTTTGTATGCTCTGCGCGGATTTGGGCCGTTTCGAAGCCAGTTCTCGACCTACTCACACGGATGCGATTTGGAGACTGAGCAAAGCTATAAATAAGGGTTTAATACCCTAATTAATGATCTTTGGGATCTTTTGATCTTGGAAAACCTTGGAATCAGAGAATCTTGGAGACGGCAGAAGAGGAAGAGAAGCAGAAGACTTCAAGAGCACAGGGCGGAAGCCGAAGAACGGAGGAATCCGAGCTTCATCTGCGTTTGATTTTCATGCTTCTATTTATTAATTATGTATTTTCATTTATTAGTATGTCAGGCTAAAACCCTAATCTAGGATTTTGATGAAACCTGCGTTTTGACGGATTTGCTTGAGATTATCTAATTAATTCCCTTTTAGTTGAGTTTTCCCAATCGTGTTTAATGCTTTCAATTATCTGGCCAATAGTTGTATTGTTTTAATCATTCAATTCGAATCGGGAGAGGAGAATTGGTGAGGAACTATTGGTGAGGACCGTTTTATTCTGTGAGATAGGAATATACTCATAGGAACTACGTGGCATTTTGGATATTTTATGCTTTTTGCCTATTGACGAATTAATTCACCTACGGATAGAGTGTGTTATTCGCCTTTAGAAAAATCTATTGACCTCGGGAGAGGCGGTAGAATATATTAGCAATCTTCGCCTTCAATAAATTGGGAAAATCATTAACTTCAAGATAATCGAGAGTAAATTCGGATAAACCGAGGTGGATTCAGAATCCTAGACTTATTCATCATTTGATTCTCTTTCTTCAAGCTATCGTTTTCTACTGTGTAGTCTTTTATTAATTCTCTTAGTAATTAATTGCACAACCCAAAATTCGATTGTTCGAATAAAACTAGAATACATAAAAATCGGTAGTTAGTGATTCAGTCCTCGTGGGAACGATACTCACTCATCACTTTATTACTTTTATACGATAACGTACACTTGCGTTCAACAAATATCGCAACAATAGAACACCACGATGACTTACACGAAGATGAAACAAACCAGAATTGAATTAAATATGAATCACAATGCCCACAGGCTCCAATGAAATACCAAGACATCACAAAGGTCTGAAAGTCACTCAGCTGAAGCTGTAAATCAACAAAATCACCTGAGAGTTACTCAGCTGAAACTATAAATCATCACGATGGACCGAAGCCAAAAAGCCCGAAGATGTACCAATGAGGGTCGAAGCCACGACACGAAGCCGTATCACAATGAGGGCCGAAGCCACGGCACGAAGCCGTATCACAATGAGGGCCGAAGCCACGGCACGAAGCCGTATCACAATGAGGTCCGAAGCCACGGCACGAAGCTGTATCACAATGAGGGCCAAAGCCACGACACAAAGCCGTATCACAATGACGGCCGAAGCCACGACATGAAGCCGTATCACAATGAGGGTCGAAGCCACGGCACGAAGCCGTATCACAATGAAACCATCAAATGGTTGTAACCTACTGAACTGTAGGTGTTGGGAACCAACCGCGAAGGTTCAAGCCCCAAACCTACCCATAATGAAATCACCCAGTGACCGTGACCTACTGAGTTGTAGGTGTTGGGAACCAACCGCGAAGGTTCAAGCCCCAAACTTACCCATGATGAGCACTAGCCGAGACTAGCCTCCAAAACACAATTAATCACAAACAGAAACGATCCAAAGATTACCGAATTCACGAGAATGATAGTGTGCTGCCTTGAGTCAGCCAACACGACAATAATGACTCACGGATGGGCACCATCCTCAGCGGTCCCAATTCAATACCTCGATTACCTTAGAATGGTCAATCGATAACAACGACACAACAGATGGGAACTATCCTCAACAGTCCCAATTCAACACCTCGATTGCCTTAGAATGGCCAATCGATAACAATGATGCAGCAGATGAATCAATACCTCGATTGCCTTAGAACGGCCAACCGAGAACAATGATACAATGAATGATTCAATACCTCGATTGCCTTATAACGACCAATCGATAACGATGATACAATGAATGATTTAATACCTCGATTGCCTTAGAACGGCCAATCGATAACAATGATACAACGGATGCCTCGGCACCTTTAATCGGTTACCGACGACAGAGGTGAGAAACGAATACGCCAATGCCTTCAATCGGCCAATACAACATCAATGATAAAACACCAACATCAATAACAATGATTACAATAATGTCTTAGGTCTGTTGGAATATTTATTCCACATATTAATAAATTATGTTTTGATGATTAAGTTGCTAAACAAAACAAAACAACATAAAGGCGAAACAAAACGTCGAAGCAGACAAAGTCGCAAAAAGTTGCAATCTAGACTGCCTTAGCGCATGCAAGTCATCACACGTTAGCGCATGCTAACGGGAAGTCATCTGCTTATCAGCCAAGTTCGAAGTTACCTGAAGTGAAGTTAACTGATGAGGTAGCGCACGCTACACATAGTCATTAACGCACGCTATCGAAGGATTGTTACCGTTGTGAAGATATTCAAACATAGAATGACGTATGCAATGAAATCAGTATTATCGCACGCAAGGAATAATATTTAGCGCACACTAAATATCAGTTTGAATTCTATTCAATCAGAACGTTGGGAAAAACAGGTCAAAGTCAGCATATCAAACGGATACTTTGACAAATGAAGGCAACGGATATATTGCTTAGCGCACGCTATAATGTATTATTAACGCACGCTAAAGCAAGAGTATAACGTATGTAAGGAAGAAGGCATAACGTACGTAAGAGAAGAAACGAAGCCACTGGACTGAAACTGGGAACAGTCTAGCGCATGCTACATGCACGCTACACGCGATAGCGCACGCTAAAAAGAAAGACTAGCGCACGCTAATTAGTCAAAACAGACTAACGGCTAGTTTGGTAGATGAAGGCTATAAATACCACATCTTTGGTATTATTCCATACAACAACTCCAAGCAATCAAGACATTGATCTTATATTCATATACTTACATTATTGTTGTGATATTGAGCTTATATTTTTAGTTTGAGTGTTTATCCATTCAATATTATATACGAGAGGTAAAAGAAAATATACGATTGGATTCGGTGTTATTAGGATCAAGGATCCGGCATTATTAGAATCGCAATCGCTATCTTCGTGAGATTTATCTAGTACCAATAGAAAGCTATAGTGGTTGATTCCTTATCCAATAGAAAAGGAAAAACAGTTTTACTCGGACCGATAGAAGACGAGATTGTAACGGTAATCCCTCTACTGATAGAAGAGAGGCGTAGAGGTTTTGATCTTATTCCTATAGAAAAAAATACATCGAGAGAGGACGTAGGCTTCGTTAATAGCCGAACCTCTATAAATCCTTGTGTGATTTATTTTCCGCAAGTTATTTATGTTTCCGCACAAACGGCGCAAATATCTAATTTCCTACCAACAATTGGTATCAGAGCGGTTACTCCAATACGCGGCCTAACAACCGAGGAGAAGATCCAAAATGGCATTTCAAATGGCTCCAGTCTAAGGCCTTTCTCCCAACCGACCACCATTTCTTGATGGATCGAATTTCATGACTTGGAAGAAGAAAATGTCTATCTTCATCCGAGCTTACGATATCGAATTATGGAAGGTGATATGCCTTGGTCCCAAAATTCCGACGAACTCAAACGGAACTCTCAAAACCTTTGAAGAGTATGATGATGCGGATTGGAAAAACGATCATTATAATTGCAAAGCCACGCAATTATTATACCGTGCTTTAAATCCGAAAGAACACAACCGAATATCATCGTGTGATAGTGCCAAAGAAATCTGAAAAATGCTTGAGGTAACACACGAAGGTACGTCTCAAGTCAAAGAGACGAAGATAAACATGCTCCTTCACGATTATGAATTATTCCAAATGAAGGACGACGAATCCATCTCGATTATGCTCGACCGATTTTCGGTCATCACTAATGGATTAGCATGTTTCGGAAAACCACTTTCGAGTAGTGAGAAAGTAAAGAAAATTCTCTGATCACTACCTCGAGAATGGGACGGTACGGTAACGGCAATAATGGAATCTAAAGATTTAAATAATCTTGATTTTAGTGCTCTCGTTGGTTCTCTTATCAACTACGAAATTGTTCTAAAATCTCGAAATGCCAAACCGAAACCGAAGGAGAGGTCGATAGCCATGAAGGCTAAAATATCGAGAAAGAAAGAAGAAATCCCGGTGGACGAAAGCGATGAAGAATCGGCATATTATGCCAAGAATATTAATAAGTTCCAACACTTATTAAACCAGAGGAAGCAGTACATCCTAAAGGGCGAATCTAAGAAATTCGACAACACCTGTCGATTATGCGGTAAACCGGCCACTTTGCTAAGAACTGTCGAGTAAAACAAAAGGAAGTCTTAGTTGCAACATGGAGTGACGAAGATCTTGATGATGATTTCATGAATCAAAATAATCTCGCTCTTATGGCCCGGAGTTCATTCGACGACAGCGACGTCGAAAGCTAAGTAAGTAACTCTTACGACGAACTTTTTGAAGCATTCGAGTTATTACATACCGATTATCAAAATACTTTAAAAGAAATTAAATCTCTTCAAACCAAATATAAATCTTTGGAAAATGAAAATTCCAAAATTCTAGAAAAGGGAAAATTTGTCGAGATCGATGATTCAAAATGCGTTGAAAACGAGAATATTTTAAAGAATGATCTTGTTAAAGTTCAAACCGAGCTCAAAAATTTAACAAAGAATTTTTTTCTTGGAAACGAGAAATTTGAAAATAAGCTTTCGGTTCAAAAATACACATTAAATAAATAGGGTTTGGGATTCACACATCGCTCTAAAAATGAATCCTTAAATTTCAAAATACCTCGTTGCGAAAAATATTTAAAACATGGGCATATATTTCAAACTGTAAAAGACCACGATGGACGATTAAAATTAAGAAAATTTGGGTTCCTAAAGGAACGAATATTTCAAATATCGTCTATTTCTCCAAACAAAAACCAACTATAGGTTGGATCCCCAAAAATTGATTTTTGATATTTTACTCACGGGGAGTATATTTTTTAAAATGAGATAATACTTTCAAGGGGAGTATTTTTTTAAAAAAGGTATAACTCAATTCCCTTAATAATGCATATTCATTAATTAGTTCCATGCATATTTATATTTCATTGGTATCCTCTATATTTTTTTGCACTTTTTGCTGAATACAAAAAGGGGGAGAAGAAGGTGAATCGGATAAAATGAAAGGAGGAGAAAAATAAAAATCGAAGAAGTTGAAAAGGAAAAGAAAGCATACAAAAAGGGGGAGAAACGATGGAGCCGAAAAATCGCCATAATCATACGTATATCCCTTCACATATCATGATTACAACATCCAAATCACCATATTCCCATTGAAAAATCGAAATCTAGGGTTTGAAGAAATTACCTTACATTTGGGATGAGGAATCCAAAAAGATGTTGTTAATCCACACCAAGAACTCAAGGAGGATGAAATCTCTGAGATTGATGATGATAAATCGCCCAAGAATTCGCCCAAAAATCGCCCAAGGAGAGGAGAAATGAAGAGGAGGATGAAATGAGCTTCCTTCCTCCAAAAATCCGCTGAAAAAGGGTGATCTGACCCGTGTGCCGCGGCCCAGACTGAGTGTGACGCGGCCCGTGGCTGAAAAAAAATGCTCCCAGCCATCTTAGTGCCGCGGCCGGCCAGCAGAGGGCCGCGGCCCGCAGTACAGCCACGCTAGGCTCACTGTGTAGTCTTAGCTTTTTCGACCATAACTCCTTCGTCCGGACTCCGATTGACTCACCGTTTGAACCATCGGAAAGATAACTTGATGCTCTATAATACTGAAAGGATTCAGAACTTTTGGAGTTTCCATGAATTGATGGTGATTTTACAAAATCGAACACATACGTGGAAAAGTCGCTTAAGAATACGGAACTCAACAGAACGACACCGAGACGAACTCGTATGACAAAAAGTGTAGAATTAATCATTCTCGGAATGAATAAACGGTCACAATAGAGTTGCTAAGATGGACTTCCGCCAAAAAAAAAATTATCGAAAATCAAAATTGCGGATATTACAGTCGAGCCCACTCAAAATTTCCTCTCAAGTGGGCTGCTCAAAACAGCTTATTTTCCTTTATTTTTCTAACAATCCCCCACATAAATGAGATTGATGGTCCAACAGCACACGTCAGACACTGAGTTGACTTGGTGATAGTAACTATGGTTAGGCATTGCATAGGATAGGTAGAGTATGCTCCTTGAACCTTCCCTTCAAAAGATATATTCTTCTTACTGGATAGACAGTGTGACTAGATGCCTTTGAACTGTCCGACCGCTTGTGTAAGTGATCGTACCCTTCCTGGTTTGTTCTGTTCTCATTATTGTGTCCATTTTGGCCATTGACACTGTCCTGGTTCTGCGAGAGTTTCTAAGGAATTGTGCCTTGCAATTCTCATTTGAAGCGGCCCCTCTTCTCTCTAACATAGGTGATTCTCTTTAAAAATTTTTTAGTAAACCCGTATTTTACTCCACCCGACTATACGTGGTCGACTTGAGAATCATTAAAAGCATAATCTTAACCTCTCCCTACGGGTATCACTATTTTCATCCTAGGAATGGTCGGTTCGGGGTAACCCCCCACAGTGATCGTGCCCAGTTTTATGAATTGGTTGTCCTAGATCTTGGGATCTCCAATTAGCCGGGTATCCTCATAAAACCATTAGCTCAAGGCAATAGACCCATTCCTCTTGATGATTTATCAACAAGGTCTCTTGATAACCCTTTGGTTAGCGGATCCGCAATGTTATCCTTTGATGACACATAATCAATAGTGATAACTCCTGTTGATATCAATTGTCTAATGGTATTATGTCTCCTCCTTATGTGATGAGACTTACCATTGTACATTACGCTCTGTGCCCTGCCAATCGCAAATTGACTATCGCAATGAATACATATTGCGGTCACAACTTTGCCCATCTTGGAATATCTTCTAGAAAATGGTGTAGCCATTCTCCCTCTTCTACACATTTATCTAAGGCTATAAAATCGGATTCCATCGTTGACCGAGATATAAGTGTCTGTTTCGAAGATTTCCATGCCACTGCTGCACCGGCTAGTGTGAATACATAACCGCTTGTTGACTTGGAGTCTTTTATACCAGATATCCAATTTGCATCACTATATCCTTCAAGTACTACTGGATATTTGGTATAGTGCATCCCATACTCACAAATACCCCTCAAGTATCTTAGTACCCCTATGATTGCCTTCTAGTGATTCTTTTCGGGGTTGCTCGTGTATCTACTTAGTCTGCTAACTGAGTAGGCTATATCTGGTCTTGCACAGCTCATCAAGTACATCAGACTTGCTATTATGCGTGAGTAATCAAGTTGAGATACTCCTTCACCCTTATTCTTTGATAGTCTCAATGTCATATCCACAGGGGTTTTGGCTGTGCCGGAGTCATCTTTATTAAACCTTTCAAAGATTTTATCCACTTAGTGGGCTTGACTTAGTATGAGACCTTCCGACGTTCGTGTAGTTTTAATCCCTAAAATTACATCTGCGAGTCCCATATCTTTCATATCAAATCACGACCTCAGCATGTCTTTGGTCGATTTGATTATTCTTTCATTTCCGGTAATGAGCAAGTCATCTACATATAGACACAAAATGACATAGCCATCTTCTGTGTCTTTCACATATACATATTTGTCGTATTCATTAATTTTGAAGCCATCACTCAACATGACATGATCAACTTTTTCATGCCACTGTTTTGGTGCCTGCTTCAATCCATACAATGATTTGACCAACTTGCATACTTTCCTTTCTTGTCCAGGAGCAAGAAACCCTTCGGGTTGTTCCATATAAATTTTTTCTTCCAAGTCCCCATTAAGAAAGGCAGTATTAACATCTATTTATGAACTTCTAAGCCTCGTAATGCGGCGATAGCAAGTATCATTTTGATGGAAGTTATTCTCATCACAAGAGAGTAAGTATCAAAATAGTCTAAGACTTCTCGTTGGTTATAGCCTTTCATTACGAGCCTAGCCTTATACTTATCAATTGCTCCATCCTTCAGCTTATTCTTGAAGATCCACTTGTTTCCTAGTGTATTACACTTAGGTGGCAACTCTACTAGTTTCCAAGTGTGATTCTGTAATATAGAATCAATTTCCTCTTTGATAGCCTCCTTCCAAAGAGGTCCATCCGTCGAGCTTACAGCTTCTTTGTAAGTCTGAGGTGCCTTTTCGAACAAGTAGGTGATGAAATCTGGTCCATAAGATTTCTCCGTCCTTTGTCGCTTGCTCCTTCTAGGTTCGTCCTCATTATCCATTATTTGGTCTTCATTATCTTCATCCATTAGTTCAGAAGTCTGTTCGGATGAGATAAGCGGTTCACTTGCAGTCTTACAAGGAAAGGTATTCTCAAAGAATGATGCATTCCTTGATTCCATAATTGTATTGTTGTGAATCTCAGGCACTTTAGATTTATGCACAAGAAATCGGTAAGCATTGCTGTTGTGTGCATATCCAATAAAAATGCAGTCAACCATTTTTGGGCGTATTTTAACTTTCTTAGGAGTAGGTATCAGCACCTTTGCTTGACACCCCCACACTTTCATGTAATTGTAGGAAGGCTTGACTCCTTTCCACAATTCATAAGGAGTTTTGTCCTCGTTCTTACGGCATATCTTGTTTAAGAGATAATTCGCCGTTAAGATGGCTTCTCCCCACATATTTTGTGGCAGACCTGAATTTAGTAGTATCGCATTCATCATCTATTTCAGAGTGCGATTCTTACGTTCCGCCACTCCATTTGACTGTGGTGCATATGGGGCAGTGACTTCATGAATAATCCCATGTTGCAAGCAAAATTCGCCGAATGGTTTCACATATTCACCTCCACGGTCACTCCTTAAAACTTTTATCATTGCATTCAATTGATTCTCAGCTTCCATTTTATAAAGAATGAACTTCTCTATAGCTTCATCTTTGCTTTTAAGCAAGTATACATAACAATATTTAGTACAATCATCCACGAAAGTAATAAAATATTTGTTTCCACCTCTAGTTTGGTGTTTCTTCCCACTTGTCGGAATGGAGATCGAGTTAATTTTTCCTCTACACAAGTTTTACACTTGTGGTTTAAATCAATTTTAAACTTTGGTATGTGATCCAATGCAATTAGTCTAAGCATTGCATTAAAATTAACATGTCCTAATCTAGCATGCCATAAATTAGGAGACTCAAGCAAGTAAGCAAAAGAATTCTTCATTTCATTATTTTGATAGTCATTACATTGAGCTTAACTAGCCCATCATATTCGTATCCCTTGCCTATAAACTTACCATTTTTCGACAAAATAACTTTATCGGACTTGAAAACTGTTCTAAAGCCAAGCTTCATCAACAAGGTACCAGAAATAAGGTTCCTGCGAATATCAGGCATATATAACACACGTTTAAGAGTTACTTCCTTTCCAGACGTCATCTTTAAGATCACCGTGCCTTCGTGCAAGATAGTTGAGGTTGCAGAATTTCCCATATACAGTATTTCACCGGCATCAGTTTCAATCAATGAGGAGAACATTGATTTGTTGGCACATATATGCATAGTTGCTCCAGTGTTAATCCACCACTTTTTGGTATTTGAGCCAACTAAGTTCACTTCGGAGATCGTAGCACATAAGTCAATATTTTCCACTTGTTCGATAATGAGATGTGCTGGATTACCATCCTTTTTCTTTAATTTCTTTGGCAGCCTGCAGTCAGCCGCCCTATGTCCCATCTTTTCACAGTTGTAGCATTTACCAAGGAATTTTTCTTTCTTTTTACCAATTCCTCATTTAGGTCCTAGCTTGGTTCCCTTTCCATTGTTGCCTTTCTTGGATGTTTGTCCAGTTTCCACAATATTGGCCTTTGTCATAGCAGCATTTACCTTCTTCTTTGATCTTCGGTTGTCTTCCTCTATGCGAAGTCTAATGATCAAATCTTCCATACCCATCTCCTTGTGCTTGTGCTTGAGATAATTCTTGAAGTCTTTCCAAGTCGAGGGCAGTTTTCGATCACAGCAGCAACTTGGAAGGATTCGCTAATGATCATTCCTTCAGCATGGATTTCGTGAATGATCACTTGTAACTCTTGTACCTGACTGACCACAGTCTTGGAATCCACCATCTTATAGTCAAGAAACCACCCAACAACACTTTTTGGCACCAGCATCCTCGATCTTGTACTTATGATCTAGTGAGTCCCATAGTGCGTTGGCTGATGTAGCAGTGCTATACACGTTGTATAGCGAATCATCAAGGCCATTCATTACATAATTCCGACACAGATAGTCGGAAGTTTTCCAAGCGTCAATGGCCATCAAAGTCTATTGGTCACTGTCTTCATTATATTTTGGCGCGTCCTCCTTAGGGAATCGAGACAAGCCTAGAGTGGTCAGATAGAACATCATCTTATGCTGCCATCTCTTGAAAATCTGGTCGTTGAATTTCTCTGGTTTGTCCGCATGGTTGACCGGAACCGAAATCGAATTAGTTATCGGAGCCGAGGTAGAGTGGTTCGCTGAACCCAATCCAGTTACAGGCGCACCTCCAGTCGCGAAACCTGATCCAATTTTCTGAGACGCACCTCCAGAAAAGTCCGTAGACAGAGTTGGGTTTGAAACATCCATATTTACTTAACTTTCCAAAACAGATCTGTTTTAATCAAGTACAACAACAACATCTAAGCCTTAGTCCCAAAATGATTTGGGGTCGGCTAACATGAATCAAACTTTGAAACCGTCAATAATCGTTACATAAATAACATAAAAGGAAAAAGAGGGAAAAAGTAGAGAAAAAAACAAATAAAAAAAGAGAATGAATGTAGAAAAAAAAAAGAAAGAAAAAAAAGAAAAAAAAATTCTGAAAAATAAATTAAAAGATAACATGAAATATATAAAAAAAAAGGAATCAGACTCCATCCACCATCCGTATTCTTTTCCACCATCTGTTTTAATCAAGTAAACAAAAAAAATTTGCTTTAAGATTGTTGAATTTATATTTGAAAAACGATTACTTAAAATAAACAGAACGGTGAATGAAAATTATTATTTATCGAAATCCTGCAAAAAATTGGTTAGCAGAACGAAAAATTGTAGAGCACGTAAATGAATGGAAGAGTCGATGTTGAGTCCAGAATATCTGTCTCCTTAAAGCAAATTCACCCTCACCACGGTGTATGACGTCTGCCTCTGAGGATAAAACAACAGCTCGATGCAGTGAACCGATGATCCGCTGCACCCTCAGCGAACTAGAAGAACTTTGTATACTATCACCGACTGAAAGAAGACAAAAACGAGGAAGGAAAACCGGACAGAAAAAAAGGCTCTGAAAATCGTACGTCTGAAGGTGTTAAAAAATAAGCCCCTCAAGCCGGGTATTTATAGGTGAAGGCTGGAGGAGGTTGTGTGCTGGAGGAACTCTAAACCGATCAGGATTGGTATCTCAATACTTATCCAGATCTGTTTAATTCGATAATTATCAATTAAATTGATGTTAACCGAACCGAGCGGACGGACGGTGGCGGCGGCACGCGCGTGTGTGTGTGCGAGGGGCGCCTAGTCACACATCCACTCATGTCTCACTTTTGAACAAGACTTTATCCACGTCTCCTTATATACTCACAATTTTTCCTTTCTTTTTCCAATGTGAGATTGCATCCCAAAACCATTTCTAAAGGGTTCACTTTGAAACATTATATCTCATGCATACCTCAATCATTTTGAGTGTTCTTACATGTTTTGGAAACCTTGTACGGAGTACTACGTATTCCAACTAAGTCCCGACTTTAACTTGTAGTCGAGCCCACTCAAAATTTCCTCTCAAGTGGGCTGCTCAAAACAGCCCATTTTCCTTCATTTTTCCAACACTGTGTATCATGAATTGCTTCACAGCTTCATATCCAAGCGGATCTTCGTCACGATTAGGAATCTCAGCCGAAACAATTTTATCAATTTCATTGGCAGAATTTGGTCTATCATCAGGGTGCAGCCATATTAGCGTATGAACATGGGGTAGACCTCGTTTTTGGAACTCTATAACGTATAGAACTGAAAATCAATTGTATATACAAAATCTTATTATAGAACTCAAGAACGATTTTGAAAATAATTTTCTAAAAAAAGAAAGAGGGGATGAACACTTACTCCCTATACATCTACCAAAATTGTTTTTAATAAGTATTAATTTCATCCAACAATTGCTCCAACTTTAACTTAAAAATCCTTGCAAGAAGATATGGACAATCTTCAAGACGCACACCGAGCATAAATTTTAATGCTGCTTTTATTTCAGGCCATTTTGTGTTGCAAGTCATGGTTAAAAATATTGAACGATGGCCAATAGTCATACATATGGCAAAAGAATCTTGGAAATACCGAGACATATAACGCCTTGAACCTGTAAATGATGCCGGTAGAATATAATTCTTCCCGATATGAGTAGGATCATTATCATCACCACGACTTATGGCGTCTCTTACAGATTTATATAGATATGTCCTAAGAGTTTCCTGATGCTCTTTAATCCAGTTCAGCCTATATTGTTCAATGGCAGAATACGCATCAACTATGTATTGTTGATACAAACGACCTTCTAATCGTCGTGTATAACCTAGAATGGAAGCAACTTATTGAATGTGTAAAATGTTGGGATTCGGTGCCTAAAACGAAGGCCCAGCGGAAGCGGTAAAACGAAAATTAATTTGATCCGAATCCCTACGAGGATCGATCGAGCTACGTATATACGATCAAAAATGAATAGCAAGAGTCGTAAGAAACTAACCCCCGAATTCCGTTGATTAAATGGTAACCTTCTCTTGAGCTATTCCCCAAGCTTTGCTTGATCTCTACGAATCCAATCCGCCCCAAGTCCTTGAACGATCCAACGCCGAAAGCACCGCGTCTCTACTTGCCACGCGCCGGAAAAACGAACGGAATGACAAAACCCGATTAACCTCTAAGGTTACGGCTAGAATCAAGTGATGAAGCTTTGTATGTTAAGATTATTACACTCTAAGTGTTTTAATCTTACTCTCTCAATATTTTTTCTCAATTTTCTCCAATAAAAAAAATGAATGAAGAAGATGAAGATGAGTGTTAAACTCAAAGTCTATCTCTCTCTCTCCTTTCTTATTCACGTTGGAAATCAAGTGTTTGAAAATTATTGTCATCATCTTCATTTATTCAACTCCCCACCACTACCAACAACTAATACATGTGGGAATCTAACCCCACCATATATCATAATCCATTAAAGAATGGAACAAGAGTCCACAAGGAAGGTGGGTGGAATGTGGGGGGCGGCCCATGCTAGAAATTGGACGAGTTCGGTTCGTTTCGGACTCACGAGGGTCTAAATAGATAAACTCCGATTCCGTATCGATGTATTTATATCGATTAATTAATCCAATTAATTAAACATATCAAATACAAAATAATATAATTAATTTCTCCAAGAAATAATTATATACATAAATTAAATTAATCACCCAGTAATTTATTTAATTCATTAGGCCGTAAATCAATTTATCCAATAAATCGATTTAAACATCCAATGTTCCAAAATTAGATATCCAATATCTAATATTCATAATGAGAGAATTAGCTTTATTCATTCCGTCGTCAATCCTATTGTGCGACTCGGTAGGTCCGTCTCAGTCAGCAATGGGAGGAACCAAAGAGTAGTAGCACCACCTAGCTAGCCTGGCGGCCTACTGCACTTAACCGAGAACGAATGATTGGGATCATTCAAGAACCATTCTGTCGTGAATACCAGTATACGTATAAACCCTTCTTTCAAATGTCCCGATCAAGTTATAGGGTCACGGTCAGTCAAACCCCATCTGTACTTGACGCTATGCATGCGTTAATGCAAACCGAGATCATCGAGCTCTCGTGTATCTAATACAGCTAGCTCCAATGCTTTGACTAAAGACTTATGATCTCATATGCCAATAACCGCATAGGACATTTAACCTGTTCACTAACAGGAGAAAGAATTTTATCTTGGTATTCAGTAGGACCTGCTACTTGCCCATCAAGATGCACGTCGAGGTTGACCCCCGCCTTCCGATTTATAGGGTCGAACTACTCTAATGAAAATATTGACGTCACAAGCACATCCTTACTAAATCCTCAAGTCGAAGGTTCACGAATACCTATCACAACCTTTCGATTCTATCATTGACTGTCCCGGAGTGAAATCCGTGTGATGAATCGAGGGTGAGTCGGTTCGAGTATACTAATCCAATTAACATACCTATAATGTGTGCTCCCACTAACCATTAGTGTTCGACAGGCACTCTCCTTGTCAAAGAACACGTCATACAAGTCTTCACATAAACTTAACGCCCAGTCAAGTTTCATCGACTTGCGAACAATAAAGTATTTGAGCTATAAACCTTTCCAGTGCCGACCCCCTTATCCAATAAGGAGTGGAACGTTTTGCTCTCAAATACACGGACTAGTTTCAACATGAATATTTACGAGTTAGGAATGCCAGTAACTACCAGTAAATAAAGAAACATTCATTGCCTTATATAATTGATTTACATAATTACAAGTGCAATGTCCTCACTCAACATCTTCTGAGTGGCATTCGAGGGCATACTCCTAACATAAAACATGCATCATGAATAATTATTAAAGTAACAAACAGAAAAATTAATAGATTAAAAAAGATTAGTATATATTTATAGAACAAACATATGTACTATCAAGATAAATTGCATTATTATATATTTAATAAACAATTAGTTGGTGTGTTGTTTTTAACCATTCACTGCATCTATTTTACGTATACAGTAGAACCTCGATAAATGAATACTTTTGGGACCAAAAAAAATATTCATTTGGCGAGATTATTTATTTATCGATTAATGAATCTAATATTTATTTATCGATAAATGAATAATAATTCATTTAGGTGATATTTTTAGACTTTTTTTTTTGTAATTATATCATTTTGTATATATTAAGTTCAAATGTACCTGGAACTCACGGTAGTTATAATTTTTATGCAAACTTTAATTACATTCATATTTTTATAATTCTAGATTAGTGGTACATGCATGCAAGGAGTAGATAAAGTGCACAGTACCATGTATGGAGACTACTGTGTACATGCATGATAGTTAGAGTTAAGATGTCTACTCAATACCTCATACCAAGCTATATATAATTCTAAATTCTCACTTTATCTCCATAACACAATCATATTACTATTTTCGTGTTCAATCTACTATAATGGCTTCCAAAGAGCACGCAAAACCAGTAACAAAAATTACTTTAACAGATCAGATAAGGAGAGCCATGTGTGAGCATAAGAAGGAGAATTCAAGTATTAGCCAAAAAGATATGCAATCATGGGTGAAAGAAAAATTTGATTTGGTTACTAGCCAAACCACAATATCAAATACTCTCAAAAGATCATCGGAATATTTGTCTGATGAGATGAAAAAGAGCAATGTTAAGAGGCACAAGTCAGCTAAATATCCTGAACTAGAGAAAGCTTTATATGAATGGTTTCTTCAAAGACAAGAGAAGGTGAATATGTCAGGAGAAATGATCGAGGGTAAAGCAAAAGAGTTTATGCAGAAAATGTATGGAGAAACAAACTCAGAATTTAGCTTTTATAGTGGATGGCTCGAACGTTTTAAGGCATGATATTCAATCAAGTCTTATCGACGATTTGGTGAGAGTGGTTCAGTTAACATGGACGACATTGCAAATGCTTTACCCGAGATACGGTCAAAACTAGACCAATTCAACCTTAAAGATATATACAATATGGATGAGACCGGATTGTTTTATCGGTTGGAGGTTGGCCATTCACTTGCCACGACGTAGCTTGAAGGGCGGAAGAAAGATAAGGAGAGAATCACTATTGCTGTTTGCTGTAACGGTGAAGGGTCTGATAAAGTGCCTCTTTGGGTTATTGGTAAGTATGCAAAAACCAGATACTTTAAGAATGTGAATATGAATAATCTTAATTGCGAGTATCGATTTAATAAGAAAGCTTGGATGACTGGTTTGCTTTTTCAAGAATACTGTCATTGGTTTGACAAGAGAATGAATGGTAGAAAGGTTCTCTTGCTAGTAGACAATTGTCCGGCACATCCAAAGATTGTTGAAGGCTTGAGAAATGTGGAGTTATATTTTTTGTCCCCTACCACAACTTCTAAAATTCAACCATGTGATGCCGGGATTATTAGAGCATTCAAAGTTCATTATCCACGTCATTTCTATTCTAGCATTTTACAGATGCTTGGGGTTGGCTCACCAAATCTTGAAAAATTAAATATTTTGGATGCTATTAATTTTGCTACCATGGCTTGGAGTTTTGATGTGACAACAAAAACAATAGCAAACTGTTTTCACCGCTATAAAATTCGATCAGAAGAAGTTGATGTTCCTGAAGTAGAAGATGGTCAGTTAAAGCAAGAGATCCAAGATTTAACTAAACTCCTTTCTAAATTAAGCTATAGAAATGTGATGGATGTTGAACATCTTCTGAACTATCTTGAAGAGAATAATGTGGTTATGGAATCTCCTACGGACGAAGAAATTATTGAAGCTGTACTAAATGATGAGGTAAATGATCCCGAACCCGATGATAGTATCACTATACCACAAGTGTCCTCAAGAGAAGCTTTTCAAGCTGTTGTCACTATAAAAAATTACCTACTGCAACATGATCAAAATATTCCAGAAGTGATGCATGCTTTACACAAAATCAAGGATCATATGCATTTTGGGGTAGGAAAGAAACAATCAATTTTGGAGGCATTTTTCAAAAAAATATGACTTATTAATGTGTTTGAAAAATAGTCATTGGATGAAATGTATTCATGATATATTATATAAATAAAAATATATTATTTGAAATATAGTGATTATTCATTTATATTTACATAGGGCCTATAAAGACTTCATTTGTATTTATTCATTAATACATTAAGCGAGGTTATTCGTTAAGCCTATTGGCCCAAGTTGGGACCGGAGAAATTTATTCATTAGACGAGGTTATTCATTTATTGAACATTCATTTATCGAGGTTCTACTGTATTTACATCACAGTTAATACTATTTATTGCCTCTGTGTATGTAGTTTCATACTTTTTTTTCTCCCCAAACTACAACAACAACAACATCTAAGCCTTAGTCCCAAAATGATTTGGGGTCGGCTAACATGAATCAAACTTTGAAACCGTCAATGATCGTTACATAAATAACATAAAAGGAGAAAAAGAGGGAAAAAAGTAGAGAAAAAAAGCAAATAAAAAAAGAGAATTAATGTTAAAAAAATAAAAAAAAAACAGAAAAAAAATGAAAAATCCTGAAAAATAAATTAAAAGATAACATGGAATAAAAGAAAATAGGAATAAAAATACATATAAAAAAAGGAATCAGATTCCATCCACCATCCGTATTCTTTCCCGCCACATTTGCCTCTCTATCGCCATACATTCTCCAATTCCAAGAAACCACATATCATTTTCAATAATCTTTATCCAAGTTTTCTTGGGTCTTCCTCTACCTTTCACAACATTACTTGTTTCCCAACTTTCTAACCTCCTCACTGGGGCATCAACAGGTCTTCTTATCACATGACCAAATCATCGTAATCGATTCTCCATCATCTTGTCTTCTATAGCCGCAACTCTTACCTTCTCTCTAATCACCTCATTTCTGAGCCGATCCATTTTTGTATGACCACACATCCATCGTAGCATACGCATCTCCGCCACATTCATCTTTTGAACGTGACACTGTTTTACAGCCCAACACTCGGTGCCATATAACAGCGCAGACCTAATTGCCGTGCGGTAAAATTTACCCTTTAACATGTCAGGATCACATAAAACCCCTATGGCACTCTTCCACTTCAACCACCCAGCCTTTATTCTGTGAGCCACATCGCCATCTAGCTCTCCATCCTTTTGAATAATAGATCCAAGATACCGAAAGAAAGTGGATCCATGAACAACTTTCCCATCAAATGTGATCATCCCCGCCTCTCTATCACTGTTTTCGCTAAACCTACACTCCATATATTCAGTCTTACTTCTGCTCAGCCTAAAGCCTCGAGCTTCCAAAGTATCCCTCCAAAGTTCCAATTTCTGTTGCACTCCAACCTTCGTTTCATCAATCAACACAATATCATCTGTGAACATCATACACCACGGAACGTCATTTTGAATTTCTCTTGTCAATTCGTCCATGACTATGGCAAAGAGAAAAGGACTAAGAGCAGATCCTTGATGCACCCCAATCGTAATAGGGAATTCTTCTGTCCTCCCAACATTAGTACGTACACTTGTACTAGCTCCCTCATACATGTCCTTTATAATGTCAATATATTTTTGCGATACACCCTTCTTTGCTAAGGCCCACCAAAAGTACTTCTCTTGGTACTTTATCATATGACTTCTCTAAATCAATAAAAACCATATGTAGATCTTTATTTTTATCTCGATAATGTTCAATCAACTACCGGATAAGATAAATTGCTTCCATGGTCGATCTTCTAGGCATAAATCCAAACTAATGTTCTGTTATCTTCACACATTTCCTGATCCTTTGTTCAATCACTCGTTCCCAAAACTTCATGGTATGACTCATTAGTTTAATTCCGCGATAATTAGAACAATCTTGAACATCACCTTTGTTCTTATACAAAGGGACGAGAATACTTTTCCTCCATGCTGATGGCATCTTATTGCTTCTCCAAATCTTATTGAAAATCATAGTTACCCATTCGATCCTTCTCTCCCCCAAACACCTCCAAACTTCAATAGGTATACCATCTGGTCCTTCTGTTTTCTTTGACCCCATCTTCTTCAATGCAATTGTCACTTCACCCTTTTGAATTCTCCTCTTAAACTCTCGGTTAACCATACTTGAGGGGATGTTTAAATTCCCAATATCTTGTTCTTGATGGCCATTGAATAGGGTATCAAAGTATGATCTATATCTCTCCTTTATCTCTTTATCTTGAACCAAAACTTTTTGGTCAGTATCTTTTACACATTTAACTTTTTCAATATCTCGCGTCTTCTTCTCTCTCATTCGAGCAAGTTTATAGAAATCTTTTTCCCATTCCTTCGTATCTAATCTTGCATATAATTCTTAATTGACCTTTGATCGGGCATTTCTCACTGCCTTTTTAGCTTCTGTTCGAGCTTTCTTGTACTTATCATAATTCTCATCGTTCGAGCATTTACCCAGTGCCTTATAACATTCACGTTTGGTATTTATCGCTTGCTTAACTTCATCATTCCACCAAGATGTGTCCTTACATGATGGTCTGTTTCCTTTAGATTCTCCTAGGACCTCTTTTGCAACTTCCTTTATGTTATGCTCCAACAAGTTCCACATTGAATCTATATCCATCTTCGTGCAATCAGACCAAATACCACTATCAGCAATCTTAGCCAAAAAAGTATGTCGACTCTCCCCTTGGAGCTTTCACCACTTAATTCGAGGGTAAACTTGTGGTCTACTCTTTCTTAAGTGCCTCTTACCTCGAAAGTCAAGTACCACAACCCTATGCTGCGTTGCAACACTCTCACTGGGTATCACCTTGCAATTAGTAAAACTTTTCCTCCAAACATTCCTTACTAAAAAGAAATCAATATGACTTGCATTACCTTCGTTTCTATATGTCACCAAATGAGAGTCCTTTTTCTCGAACCAAGTGTTCATAATACCCAAGTCATGAGCTAATGCGAAATTCAATATACCATTTCCTGCTTCATTCTAATCCCCAAAATTAAGCCACCATGAATGCTCTCAAAGCCATCTCTGCTAACACTGACATGCCCATTGAGGTCACCACCAATGATCAAGTTCTCACCCATAGGAATTTGTTCGACAACCTCTTCCAAATCTTCCCAAAATTCTTGTTTGATCGATGCATCCAATCCTACTTGTGGTGCATAAGCACTTATGATAGTTAGAACTCATCCCCTATCACAAGCTTAATACTTATTATTCTATCACTCTTTCTTGACACTGCCACCACATCATCAATGAATTCTTTATCAATGACGATACCCACTCCACTTCTACTTCTATCCTTTCCAGAGTACCAAAGCTTGTTATCCCAAGGAGCTAACACTCTTGCCTTCTCGCCAACCCACTTAGTCTCTTGTAGACACATCATGTGAATCCTCCTCCTTTTCATAACCTCCCCCACTTCTGCTGATCTCCCCGTCAAAGAGCCAATGTTCCAAGCTCCAAACCGCACCTTACTACCCTTACTAGCCGCATGAACTAACTTCTCTGTCTGTCCCCGTCCACGCTGCAAGGATTTGTGCACATTTGACACCACACCCATACTTCGAGGTGGCGCGCTGCTTTCGGGCGACGACCTAGCAACCCTTGCATATTTTCCACTACACCCGGGCCTATGAAGTGTAGCGCATCATTACTCATTTGACACCACCCTCAGATGTAAAGGTGGCGCGCCGCTTCTGGGCGACGACTTAGCAACCCTCGCATCCTTATCACTGCACCCGGGCTTATGAAATGCAGCGCGTCGCTTCTGAGGAGACGCCCCAACGATTTTCAAAGTTTGATTCATGTCCATGGGATGTGACGAGTTTTAAGCTGGCTGCCACTAACCTATCGCAACCCTCCTCTTTTATCCGGGCTTGGGACCGGCAAAGAATGTCAAGAAGACACCCACATGTAGAGTTTTTCTCCCCAAACTCTAAAGAAAAAATCAAATGTCTACACATAAGACTAACGTATATATTGCAAGTAAAGTGATACAAAAATATCAAAGTTTGTAGGAGAAAATGTGATTATTTCTATGTAAAGAGTAGATCGGCGAGCTTTAGTTTCAAATATGCGTGATTTGAATGGTATTAGTTTCAATGTTCAATGTGATTAATTCAATACTTTAAAACATGTATAACAATGCAAGAGTAAAATAAAACATAAAACAAATAGTGCATACCTTGCAACGGCCTAAACATCAAATCATAAGAATACCATTCCCTCATGGTAACATACTCTCTTTTTCTTTTTACGACGGGCATACATGGTATTGTAAGGGATTTCGAGGTGAAAGCCAGATTCACCATCTGGAAATAGAAGTGGATACTGCAGAGCCATAAAAAAACCTTATTAGTTTCATATACTCGATGAATACTTCTTTCTTTACTTTGTACAACAACATCACGCTCTGCTGCACATGTATGTGTAGGAGTTATTTCCGAAATATAGGTTTTCTCGGAGTCGACTGGACTCTGGGCCGCGGCACAAGCCTTCCGGGCCGCAACACACATTTTTCCCTCAACTCGCCCAACCTACTGTACTACGAGCCGCGGCACATGCCTGCCGGGCCGCGGCCCCCTGGGAATTTTTTCCTGACCAATTTCTGAGTGTGCCGCGTCACACCTTGCTCGGGCCGCGGCACACGGAGTCAACTCTGCGTTTTGGAGTTCCTTTTAGAGCATTTGGGCTGCATTTTCTTCATTGACACACCTACACTTTGAGAGCAACACAAGAGAGATACAAGAGAGAAAAGAAAAAAGAGAAATATATTTGTTCGATTTTCCAGAGTTGTACCGATCGGATCATCGTGATATTTTGACAAGAGTTTGGTAGCGGTTGGGCAAATCTTTTTACCGGAATAGATCGAGGTTTTGAGTCCAGAAGTTCGGGTATTTTTTTAGCTTTTTGTGTAAGCTATTTACGGTGTTTTTCTTTCTCGATCTTGTTGTTGTTGTGTATTCCAAATACTTGAAGATTGTCTAAGTATTTGAAGATTATTGTTGTATACGTTTAGTTTGTACTATGGACGAATCGTTATTGTGTATTGGTGATAATGGATTTAAGCGGCTTCGGTCCCGTGGTTTTTACTCTCGTCTTGAGGGGTTTTCCACGCTAAAAATGTGTATCGTTGTTTATCGTTTTTTGGATATTATTTGTATTGTTTATCGAGTTGTAATTGATTTACTCTACTCGTCGGTAACCTCAAAGTTACAATTGAAGATTGAAAAAATTATCAAATGAGTTTCCGCATTTTGTTGTGACGTTATTGTGTCGTTCTTCCCAACAAAGTGGTATCGGAGCCACGGGATTTTTTTTTGTTTCGTGATTGTATTATCTCAATAAGATGGAAGCCAATACAAGTAGAATGGTGAATTTGAATGGTTCGAACTACCATGTATGGAAGGGCAAGATGGAAGATCTTCTATATGTTAAGGATTATTATCTACCGGTCTTTAGCAAAGACAAACCGAAAGGCAAGTCCGACCCGGATTGGGCTATTTTGCATCGCCAAGTGTGTGGCTATATTCGACAATGGGTTGATGATAATGTGTTGAATCATATTAGTGGAGAAAAGGACGCTCGAGAATTGTGGCACAAGTTCGAGCAATTGTATGCTCGGAAGACGGGGAATAATAAGCTATTCCTCATTAAACAAATGATGAACCTAAAATATCGAGATGGGACTCCTCTGTCGAATCATTTGAATGCATTCCATGGCATCATTAATCAACTTGCAGGAATGGGCATTAAATTCGAAGGGGAGGTTCAAGCTTTGTGGTTGTTGGGCACATTGCCGGATACTTGCGAGACGTTTCGTACGTTTTTGTCTAACTCTGCCCCTGATGGTTTCATTTCGATGGAACTTGCTAAGGGGAACATGCTGAACGAGGAGGTCCGAAGAAAGTCACATGGATCTTTGTCACAGTCGGATGTTCTTGTTACCGAAAGGCGGGGGAGAGGTCAAAGCAGAGGTCCGAGTAATAGAGGGCCACAAAGAAGTAATTCTCGAGGGAAGTATGCCAATGTTGAATGCTACCATTGTGGTAAGAAAAGGCATATGAAGAAATTTTGCCGACAACTCAAGAAGAAAAATCGCCAAGGCCGAGAGAACACTCAAAAGTAGGAGAGCGGGAGTAATGAAAAATCTGAAGTAAATACTACTACCAAAGAGTTCTTTGTATGTTGCGATTATGACATGGTGAACCTTTCCAGAGATGAGTCGAGTTGGGTGGTCGAAAGTGGAGCTACGTGTCATGTTACATCACGTAGGGATTTCTATTCCTCTTATACTCCGGGTGACTATGGGATAGTCCAGATGGGTAACGTGTTAGGAGTATGCCCTCGAATGCCACTCAGAGGATGTTGAGTGAGGGCATTATACTTGTAATTATGTAAATCATTAATATAAGGTAATGGATGTTTCTTTATTTACTGGTAGTTACTGGCATTCCTAACTCGTAAATATATATATAGAAACTAGTCCGTGTATTTGAGAGCAAAACATTCCACTCGTTATTGGATAAGGGGGTCGACACTGAAAAGGTTTATAGCTCAAATACTTAATCGTTCGCAAGTCGATGAAACTTGACTGGGCGTTAAGCTTATGTGAAGACTTGTATGACGTGTTCTTTGGCATGGAGAGTGTCTGTCGAACACTAATGGTCAGTGGGAGCACACATTATAGGTATCCTAATTGGATTAGTATACTCGAACCGACTCACCCTCGATTCGTCGCACGAATTTCACTCCAGGACAGTCAATGACGGAATCGAAAGGTTGTGGTAGGTATTCGTGAACCTTCGACTTGAGGATTTAGTAGGTATGTGCTTGTGACGTCAAGATTTTCATTAGAGTAGTTCGACCATATAAATCGGGAGGTGAGGGTCAACCTCGACGTGCATCTTGACGGGCAAGTAGCAGGTCCTACTGAATACCAACATAGAATTCTTTCTCCCGTTAGTGAGAGGGTTATATGTCCTATGCGGTTATTGGAAGATGAGATCATAAGTCTTTGGCCAAAGCATTGGAGCTAGTTGTATTGGATACACGAGAGCTCAATGATCTCGATTTGCATTAACGCATGCATAGCGTCAAGTACAGATAGGGTTTGACTGACCGTGACCCTATGACTTGATCGGGACATTTGAAAGAAGGGTTTATATGTATACTGGTATTCACGACATAATGGTTCTTGAATGATCCCAATCATTCGTTCTCAGTTGGGGTACGGTGTAGGCCGCCAGGCTGGCTAGGTGTTGTTACTACTCTTTGGTTCCTCTCATTGCTGACTGAGACGGACCTACCAAGTCGTGTATTAGGATTGACGACGAAATGAATCAAGCTTAATTCTCTCATTATGAATATTAGATATTGGATATCTAAATTTGGGGCATTGGATGTTTAAATTGATTTATTGGATAAATTAATTTACGGCCTAATGAATTAAATATATCATTGGGTGATTAATTTAATTCATGAATATAATTATTTCTTGGAGAAATTAATTATGTTATTTTGTATTTGATATGTTTAATTAATTAGATTAATTAAACGATATAAATACATCGGAACGGAATTGGAGTTTATCTGTTTGGACTCTAGGGAGTCCGAAACGAACCGAACTCGTCCGTTTTTGCATGGTGACCGCCCCCCTTTAGTTCCACACACCTTCCTTTTGTCTTGTTTTAATTTTATATGAAAGAACATGACTTTGTGGGTTAGTATTCATGTGACATGAGTTGTTCACATGAGGGTTGAATTAGAATAAGTAGGGAAGACTTATATCTCTCACCTCACCTCATTCATCTTCAAAGTGAGATAGGATAGATAAAGAGAGAGAGAGAGAGAGAGAGAATAAAATTTTCTTCAAGTCTTCTTCTTGTTCATTTTGTTCTTGAGAGTTTTCTTGAAGAAAATATCAAGACATAAAGAGAGAAAGTGAGTTATACACTAAGAGTGTTGTAATCACAAAATCAATAGCTTCATCACTTAGCTCTAGCCGTATCCTTGGAGGATAGCAAGGTGATCGTCATTCCATTCGTTTCTCCGGCGCGTGGCAAGTAGAGGCATTGTATCTTCGACGTTGGATCATTCAAGTGCTTGGAGTGCTTTGGATCGTAGGGATACACAAGTAAAGCTTGGGGAATCGCTCAAGAGAAGGAATCCATTTAATCAACGCACTACAAGGGTGAGTTTATACATCTCTTGTGTTTTCGTTTATATATTCGTATATACGTAGCTCGATCGATCCTCGTAGGGATTCGGATCGAATTAATTTTTGTTTTACCGCTTCCGCTGGGCCTTCGTTTTAGGCACCGAATCCCAACAGTGGTATCGGAGAGTAGGTCTTGCGACCGTATATACGATATTGGCATTTGGAATGCTTGATTAGATGGTGTATGATTTGGAACCATAATTGTATTAATCGTTGATTTTCTATTGTTCATCTAAAAATTAATTGTTCATGATTTTATGTTACAATATAAATCTATTTTTCTTTTGAAAAACTAATTTAAATGAGTAATATAAAGATTAGAAAAATATTATTTTTGGAATCGGGGCGAAAAAACGAGCCGAAAACATAAACGGACCTGACTTGAGTCATCCGGCGCGCCTCATGATGCCACTGCGGACTGCTGCCAGCCCCTTCCGGTCATGCTCGCAAAGATGCGAGCCTGTGGGCGGCTGTGTGCAGCTGTTCGAAGCTCATTGGCGGTGTCCTGCTTGGCCCGGCCGTGTTTTCCGACTCCGTTTTTTTTATATTTCGTGCGATAATTAATTTCCCACAAACTAAATTGGATTTAATTTGACTAAAATTTAATTATGGTAATTTTATTTTTAGGGGAATTAATTTAATGAAATATTTTCTCGTCCGGAACAAGTTAAAATTGACGGTTGTTTGAATTAATTGGATTAATTCGTTTTGAATCGATTGGATTGGTTCGTATTGTTGATTGGATCAATGTATCTCTACGCTTTCCATTTATATAGTATTTATTGGATGAATACTTTTGAATGGGGATATGGTTCGTGGACTTAGTTTGAATGGTTCATTTTATTCTATTGGGTTGTAAAGGCCGTTTTGAGCCTATTTATTTTACTAGAAATATTTGTATCTAGGATGCAATTTTCAATGTAAAATTTATATTTAATGACGAAGACCGGAGGAAGAACCATTTCGAGAAGACGATGAATCAAGATGAAGACTTGTAATTAGATTACGAAGTTTTTGTTTTCTAGGAACGGTCCACGAACCACATGTTGGTAGCAACTAGGTTGTGAATGGTTGTTTCATATTGTATAATGCCACAAACGCGCTTAAATGAATTAATGTGCAAAGTGTAACATTAATCGCAAAAATTCTCCCACGACAAATTATTAAGTTTATAAGGTTTCAAGGTTTTCCTTCCCTCCATCGAGTTTTCGGGAAATTGAAATCCAAACCGGATGTGCTATGCTTCCGAGTTATCGGGGTAGTCGTTCGGGGAGGACGGATAAATTATCAAGAACGCATTGGATGCCTTCGGTAGGAGCAAATTTTATCCCTAGAAACCTGATTGGTTTCCGGATAATATTCAATTGTGAAACTGATTTGCGTCAATGGTATAATAACTTGTTCACGAACCATAGAAACCGTATAGGTTGAGGGGAATGAACAAGGGGAAAAAAAAGATCGAATCATCCATTAGATGGGTTGGTGTTGGACACCACTTTATGAATTGATAGACTAGAATCCTGTTCGGTTGCCCTCTATTAAGATTTATAAAGAACATGATCACCACTATGAAGTAGAGCGACGATACTTCCGGTTTTCACATGAGAGTGTGTTATTCCGATAAAAATAGTGTGAGCTGGGTAAAAAGAATAGAAAAGACCTTAATTATATACTCAGAACATAATATAACAAGTCACTAATTAATCTGTTATACTTAATGAAGACATAACTCTCAATATGACAATGAATCCACTCGCAATTCTACTCGAAAAGAACACCCTAATTGGACCTAACTTTGTGGACTGGCTCCGCAATCTAATGATTGTCCTCAGTATAGAGGCACTGGGATACGTCTTGGAGACGGACATTCTTGCACCTCTTGTACGGACCAGAGTCAATCAGGAAGAGATTGAAAACCAAGAAAAGTGGCTTAAGGATGACATAAAAGTTTGTGCGTACATGATGGCTTCTATGTCTAATGAGCTTCAGAGACCTCATGAGAAAATGACTTCTGCTAGGCAGATTCTATCTCACTTGACGAACTTTATGGTGAGCACAGCAGAACTGCTAGATATGAGATATCCAAGCAACTGTTCGGTGCAAGGATGAAGGAAGGTGAGAAGGTTGGGGAACATGTCCTCAAAATGATATCCATGATCGAGAGATTGGAGGCTCTTGATTTTAAAATGGATACTTCTCTCCAAACCGACCTTATCCTACAGTCTCTCCCTGATTCTTTTTCACAGTTTGTTATGAACTTCAACTACAATGAGATTGCATGTAATTTAGCTGGGCTAATGAACAAACTTGTGACCGCTCAGTCTCAGATGAAGACTCTGCGGATGAAGGAGTCTGCTCTTGTGATTTCTTCTGGACCTCGGAGGTCTAAGAACAAAAAGAAAAAGACCAAGAAGCAGACTGGACCACATGTCAAGGACTTCAAGGGTAAGGGCAAGGCCCCAACGGTTCCAAAGAGCAAGAAGAAAGACGCTTGTCTCAAGTGCGGTGAGCTGGGCCACTGGGATAGAGAGTGTCTGATTCTTCATGGCACTTCAGGTACAGAAATTTTAGTTTTAGAAAAAATTTGTTCTGCTACTGTATTTTTTACTTCCTGGATACTGGATTCTGGTGCTAGTTCTCATATTTGTACCGTGAATCAGGATCTGGAACAAAGTAGGAAGCTTAGAGCTGGAGAAGTTATGATCACAGTCGGAAGCGGGCATAGTGTCGAGGCGACCAACATAGGATCACTTCTTTTGGGTTTAGAATCCGGCGTTGTTGTGACTTTAGAAGATATACTTGTTTTGCCCAAGGGGCACAAAAACATTGTATCCATTCCGGTCATGGACCGAAAAGGCTTTTCATTTTTCATTGGTGATGGTTCCTGCAAAATTTAGTTCAGAAATAAACTAGTGGGTACTTCTACATTGTTAAATGAATTGTATCATATAAACCTCAGCAACAAAGTAGTTGTGAATACTATGACTAGAAAACTTGGTAGGGATGAAACCAATCAAGTTTTGAAATGGCATCTTAGACTTGGTCATATTGGTCAGACCAAGGTTTACAAGATGGAAAAAGATGGACTTATGGGTCCGTTGGGATCGGATCCCTTTCCTACTTGTGAATCTTGCCTTAAAGGCAAAATGACTAAGTCGCCCGTCACAGGGACCTTTGAAAGAGCCACTGATAAACTAGGATTAATCCATACCGATGTATGTGGTGCTTTGGAAGCAGCACGTGACGGATATCAATATTTCATTACGGTTACAGATGATCATACTAGGTATGGTTATGTATACTTAATGAAACATAAATCCAAGGCTTTTGAGAAATTCCAGGAATTCAAAGCCCTAGTCGAGGAACAAACTGGTAATCATATCAAAGCACTTTGTTCGGACTGAGGTGGCGAGTATATGAGTACGGAGTTTGACGAGTTCCTTAAGGAACATGGAATAGTTTCACAACTAACACCTCCAGGTACTCCTCAGTTAAATGGTGTGTCAGAAAGAAGGAACAGGATCTTGTTGAACATGGTCCGTTCCATGCTGGGCTATACTGACTTACCGATTTACTTGTGGGGGTATGCACTCCTGACTGCTACTTACATCTTGAACAGATGTCCTTCCAAATCCATTCCTAAAACTCCACATGAGATGTGGGAGGGCAGGAAACCAAGTCCTAATCACATTAGGATTTGGGGATGTCCCGCCTATGTAAAAAAGACTAAGGTGGAAAAGTTAGAAGCAAGCTCCACAAAGGGACGTTTCATTGGATTCCCGTATGGGATGATGGAGTATCTATTCTACATGCCTGAAGATCGAAAGATCGTTGTTGCTTTACAAGCACACTTCCTGGAAGATGAGTTCATTCAGGAAGGCGGAGCAGGTAGAAGTATTTCTTTGGAAGAATACAATGAAACTCCTCGGGAGACACCTGTGTAAGAAACTAGAACCGAACCTTCTGAAACACAAGTACAACTGCCTCGTAGGTCTAGTAGGGTGTCTCATTTACCTGAGAGGTATGGGCTGGTGCACTTGGAGGAGCTGGGTCTCCATGAGGTTCCAAGTGATAGCCAAGAGACCGACCCAACGTTCTATGACCAAGCGATGGTGGATGTAAACTCCGCGAAATAGAGTGAAGCTATGGAAGCTGAGATAGACTCAATGCATGTCAATCAAGTCTAGACTCTAGTAGACCGCCCCAAGGGCATAGTGCCTATTGGGAATAAGTGGATCTACAAGAGAAAGACTGATGGAGATGGCAAGGTTGACGCCTATAAGTCCAGGCTTGTGGCAAAGGGTTATACCCAAAGGGAAGGGATCGATTACCACAATACCTTCTCGCCCGTAGCCATGATCAAGTCTATTCGCATGATGCTTGTTATAGCTGCCTACCACGATTATGAGATATGGAAAATGGACGTAAATACGGCCTTCCTTAATGGATTTCTCGAGGAGGAAATCTATTTGGAACAGCCTAAAGGCTTTGTGTCTGTAACACCCCCAAGACGTTCAGGGCATATTACAGCGCCGTGGACTCCACACTATGGAATCCACCAGGCTAACGTAACAACAAGACATTTGACAACGACAAACGATCATCAATAATACGACAATTCAAATAAGATTACAATCCGACAATAAAATCCGACATCAATCCATTTCCCAAAACAGGAACACAACATTAACAATTTTGAAATAAGAAGTACTCGAGTACTTAATCCAATTTTACAACACAAAGGTCCCAAAACAAGACATCAAAAGTAATAGACCGAACTGAACACCAACAAATGACCACTGATCAGTATCACGCTTGCCCATCATCCTCATACGGCTCAAGTGATCGTTTGTCCCCACGATCGATACCTGAAATACAAAAATTATTTCCCCCATTTAAGGGGTTAGCGACAACTGCTAGTGCAAGTACAATCCATTTGAACTACATTCTAATCAGATGAATAGATGCGCCAAAAAGTCATTTTAGAAAACATTTTATATTCCGGAATATTTATGATGTACAATCACAAAACACATTATCTCCAACAAATCACAATTCAAAGTTAACCGTTGGTACGAGACTCACGGCCACAGTACCCCACAGAGCCCCGTCGGACATCCCTGGGTGGCTAACCACAGTTCGCGATACGCACACTCACGGCAATACGTATCCCTAGAGGCCCTGTCGGACCGTCCCTAGGTGAACATACACATAACCATCCACAACAACCACGATACAGCCATAATTCAAATACTAGAACATGTAAACAAATGTAAAGTACTTGCCTTTGAGACATTCTTGAAGAAACGGAGTTGAAGCACGACTACGAACGGTCCGGGTGGAAAACGACGGTTCCTAAACGAAGGACCAATACAGTTCAGTCCCCACGGACAACAATACTCTAATGGAATACACCCATAACCCCGATTACATGATACGACAATGAACGATCAATGGATACGGGCGAGGGTTTACACAAAATCTCCCCGTATCGATAATTTGCGGATTAAAAACAAGAAAGTTGGATTAAGAATCACTCACTAATCACAATCGGTAAGGAATATCGTAATATAGATGAACAATTCGGAACTAAACCCTAAAATCCCGAAAATCCCGCAAATCCGTCAAAATTAGGGTTCCTGAGGAATTACCTTTAATTCGGCTGATGAAGGGTGATTAGGCTGATTATGATATGATGGCTCGATTCTACCGTGATGGAATTTGAAGAGAACTCCGAATAGAACCGGTGGAAATCGCCTCTGAGTTCGCACGTCGAAGGAACGAAGAGAAAAGAATAAAAATGTTGTTCTGAAACTGTCCGCTAGCTTATATATTCAGTGGAGTTAGCGCACGCTAATCGTCACATGTAGCGCGCGCTAACGGGGCCGTGACAGGTCCAGTGGCTACTGCGACCATTCGCTAGCGTACGCTAACAATAGGAAGTTAGCGTACGCTAACTGCACTTCGGTAGCACACACAAGGTAACAGGGATAGCGTGCGCTACCTACACATCAGTTCAGCACTGCTGATGTCACATCAGCAGTAAGCTGCTGTCGAGGGTATAAAACGCGAAACGCACGACGAAACCAGAATCCAGGAACATAGACGCGAAGCATACAAGTTGACGGAGCTGAGCGCTGAAAGAAAATGCAATTCCGACCACCGGAGGGTCCGTAATGCGACAACGAAAAATAAGATTCCCTAAACTATTAGGAATTACAAAAATAGCCCAAGTGCCCGAAAATCACGAAACGACGTCGGATTTACAAACCGAAAGTCTCCACATGACCAACTCAACCATACGAACTTGTACAAACCAAGAAACAACGAAAAAGAATGAGTTTTACAAGAATCGAACGTTCATACGGCAAAACATGCCATAAAACGAAATTACGTGAAAACATCATCAAAACTCATCCAAATGGAAAAACTCCAAGAACAAAATAGATTCAAAATGTCGAAACAGTTACACGCGAGTCGATAAAAATAGAAATACACCAAAAATGGAAACTGCTAAAAATGGAAAAATTACGGATATTACATTCTCTCCCTATAAAATAAAGTTTCGTCACGAAACTTAAGAATCAAAAAGCTCGGGGTATCTCGAACGCATATCCTCCTCTAGCTCCCACGTCGCTTCTTCTACTCCGTGCCTCGACCATTGCACCTTAACCAAAGGAATGGTTTTGTGCCTTAACTGCTTATCACGACGCTCCAAAATTCTGACGGGCCTCTCTTCAAACGTAATATCCTTCTCGATCTCCACGTCCCCAAAGTCAATAATGTGGGACGGGTCCGAAACGTACTTCCTCAACTGGGAAACGTGAAATACGCTATGAACATGACTCAGCGATGGAGGTAACGCCAAACGGTACGCTAACTCACCGACTCTCTCCAATACCTCGAAAGGTCCAATATATCTCGGGCTGAGTTTCCCCTTCTTCCCAAAATGTAAAACTCCTTTCGTCGGAGACACTCTCAACAGAACATGATCTCCCACTTCAAACTCCAAAGGTCTACGCCTAACATCCGCATAAGACTTTTGTCGACTCTGAGCAGCCAACATCCTCTTTCTAATCAATTCAACTTTCTCCCTCGTCTCCAACACAAGGTCCGGCTCGGTGCCAACCAAATCAAATGGCTCATCCCAACATATCAGTGATCGGCAACGTCGGCCATAAAGTGCCTCATACGGTGCCATCTTAATCGACGCGTGCCAGCTATTATTATAAGTAAACTCAATTAAAGCCAGATGATCCTCCCAGTCACTACTCCAATCTAACGCACACGCGCGCAACAAATCCTCGAACGTCTGAATGGTATGTTCGGACTGCCCATCGGTCTGGGGATGGAAAGAAGTGCTCAGACGTAATCGTGTCCCCAATGCCTTATGTACCGCCTTCCAAAAATGCGATACAAATCGGCCATCTCTATCCGAAATAATGGTCTTCGGCGTACCATGAAGTCTCACTATCTGTGCGATAAAGACACGAGCCAACTTTTCTGGACCCCAAGTATCCTTGATGCCCAGAAAATATGCCGACTTAGTTAGTCGGTCTACAATCACCCACACCATATTCATACCAGTCTTCGTCCTCGGCAAACTCGTGACAAAGTCCATAGAGATGTCCTCCCACTTCCATTCCGGAACGGGAAGTGGTTTCAATAATCCTACCGGCTGATGCTCAATATTGACTTGCTGACAAGTCAAACACTTAGCCACAAACTGAACTACCTCCTTCTTCATATCGTTCCACCAGAAATTTTTCCTCAGATCTTTATACATTTTACTCGAGCCCGGATGGACTGAGTAAGGTGATGCATGAGCCTCTCGCATGATACTTTGTCTCAATTCCGAGTCGTTCGGAACGCACAACCGACCTTGGAATCTCAACACTCCGTCCTCATGAATAACGAATCCCGGGGCTTTCCCCTTCCCTACACTCTCCCGAAGCTGAATAAACATCGGGTCCTCCAACTGTCCCGATTTAATGTCCTCGACCAGAGATGAAGAAATCTCAAGAGTACGCAACTGCCCGGAACTCTCTGGCAGTACAATCTCAATGCTCAACCTCATAAACTCTCGCTGAAGTACCGACTGGGCCGTAAGAAACTCAAGCGCTCGAAGCGATACCGATTTCCGGCTCAAGGCATCTGCTACCACATTAGCCTTGCCCGGATGATAAAGGATCTCGAGATCGTAATCCTTAATTAATTCCAACCATCTCCTATGTCTCATATTGAGCTCTTTCTGGGTGAAAATGTACTTTAGGCTCTTGTGATCGGTGAAAATCTGACACGACGAGCCATACAAGTAATGACGCCAGATCTTCAACGCAAATACGACTGCGGCCAACTCAAGATCGTGCGTAGGGTAATTCAATTCATACGGTTTCAACTGACGGGAAGCATAGGCAATCGTCCTCCCGTGCTGCATAAGTACGCATTCGAGTCCTTGGCCCGAAGCATCACTATAAACGGAGAAACCATCATTACCACTCGGTAAAGCCAAAACGGGAGCGGTTGTCAACCGCTTCTTCAACTCCTCAAAACTATTCTGCCTCTCATCGATCCACACAAACTTCTCTCGACTTCGTAATAACCGAGTCGGCGGTCGAGCGAGCTTAGAGAACCCTCGACGAATCATGTAATACCAGCTAATCCCGAACTGCGGACCTCTTTCACGTTCTTGGGCGGCGCCCAATCCAACACTGCCTCTACCTTATGTGGGTCCACACGAACACCCTCGGCCGAGATCACATGACTGAGAAACATAACCTCCCGTAACCAAAACTCGCACTTTGAGAACTTCGCAAAAAGATGCTGAGTTCTCAAAATGTCTAACACAATATGTAAATGACGGGCATGCTCCTCCTCGCTCCTCGAGTAAATCAGAATATCATCGATAAAGACGACTACACATTTATCGAGGTACTCGATAAAGACTTTGTTCATAAGCTGCATGAACACGGATGGGGCATTGGTTAGCCCAAAAGGCATAACCACAAACTCGTAGTGTCCGTATCTCGTCCGAAAGGCCGTCTTCGGAATATCGGTATCCTTCACTCGGAGCTGATAATACCCCGATCTCAAATCAATCTTCGGAAACACGGTTGCCCCTTGCAACTGATCAAACAAGTCATCAATCCTCGGGAGCGGATACTTGTTTTTGATGGTCACTTTGTTCAACTCTCAGTAGTCGATACACAAACGAAGTGACCCATCCTTCTTCTTCACAAACAGGACCGGTGCGCCCCAAGGTGAAGCACTCGGTCGAATATACCCCATGTCTAGCAACTCTCCCAACTGTTTCTTCAACTCAAGCATCTCGACAGGCGCCATACGGTATGGCGTCTTAGAAATCGGTGCTGCACCCGGCTCTAAATCGATGGTAAACTCAACTTCTCGATCCGGCGGCAAACCCGGCAACTCGTCTGGAAAAACATCAGGATACTCACACACTACCGGAATAGACGAGAGCTCGACTCCCCCTTCTTCCGATCTCAAAGCGTAACACCAATAGCCCGTGCAACCTCCTCGAATGAGTCTCACCGCCCTCAAGGCGCTGATCAGTAATCTCTGGCTACTCCGCTTACGCCCCACAAAAGAATGCTCAGTACCATCAGAGGCTAACATCAAAACAGTCCTCGTTCTATAATTCATGATCGCCCCATGATGGTCCAGCCAATCCTCACCTAGAATCAAATCCTCATCTCTAATATCCACCGCAATCAGATTAGAAGGCCAAACCCTCCCCGCGATACTTACTGGAAAATCCCTAATCTCACGATCCCCCATGATGCTATCCCCGCTAGGAAGTTTAACAACAAAAGGCTCACAAGCAACAAGGCAATCAACATGCAGACGACGCACACAATCTATAGATATAAAAGAATGCGTAGCACCAGAATCGAACAATACGGAAACAGGATGATCAAGGATGTGGACGGTACCTGTAGCCACCGTCGTGTCGGGATCTCCGGCTCGCCTCATCTCATACACACGGGGCGGAACAGACCCCGCACTAGAAGCTCCCCCTCTAGAAGGCTGACCACGACCTCGACCTCTACCAAAACTCTGCTGCGGCTGAGGAACTGTCGGTGCCTGATTCACACTCGGCTCTCCCGCAGCTGGGGATGATATCTGAGTAACTGGAGCCCGAGCTGCATCCGTACAAAACTTAGCACGATGACCCATACGACCACAAGCAAGATACTGAATCGGAGGCCTATCACACTCACTCATCATGTGGCCTGGACGACTGCAGTTGAAGCACGTAGGACCACGAACGGAACCAGCAGGAGCAGACCTAGAACCGTTTCCTCGACCAACTGATGGCAACTGACTCCCGAAGACTCGCGAACCAGACTGAGCCTTCGGATACCCTCCTGACTTGCCTCCCCAAATCGACCGAGGTCTTCGCTTCTTTCCTTCACTGCCTCTCGCTACAGAAAACGACATCTCGTAAGCCATCGCTTTATTTTAATATTCTTTCAAAGTCGTGCACCCCAGACCAGACATGTAGTGGCGCACCCTCGGTTTCATCCGCATATCAAAGTGGCGGATCTTATCAAGCTCATCGCGGACTTGGTTTCTCACATAATGCAACTGTTGATTGTAGTCTTTGATAGCTTGAGATATAGGAACATCTTGGGGTTTAGCCTCAAAGAAGGCTCGGATCCTCCCCTCTTTCACTGGCCAAGGACAGAATTCGTCTTCCATCAGATCCCGAAACTCTGCCCACGTAGCTGCTCGGTCACGCGGTTTCACCGCTTGCCACCACGTTGCTTCCTCCTTGGCGAGGAAGTACTTAGCAATGGGTACTTTCCTCTCCTCGGAACAATTAGCACCCTCAAACACTTTCTCCATCTCGAATAGCCAATTCTCCCAACCAGAAGGGTCGGAAGCACCATCAAACTGCGGAGGCCGCATACGAATCACGTCCTGAAGGAGCTTATCATTACCGGATCCAGTAGGCGGAATCGGGTTGGCATTAGCTTGGCCGACTAGAACGGCCTGAGTCAGTAGCGTCATCTGGTTCGCTACCTGCTGCAAAATGTTGGCCACTCCAACATTCTCATGTGCACACGGAGCTAGCAGATCGTCCTGTGACCTCCAAACTAGGGGAACACTGTTTGACAAGGAAGGCATCGCGAATCGGTTCCCGAGTGATCGGACATGGCCGCCACTGGCCGCGCCACGCCCCTACCGCGTCGCGATCAAGGCCCGCGTCCTCTACCAGCATGAATTCTGAAGAAGCAACGGGTAAGTACAATTCAAACGCAAAACGCAACAAGATACTAAGACAGGAATAGAACGTAACGATGAAATGAGTCAAGTTAGGAAAACTTACGAGCACCGGCGTACTGAGATGATGGCATAGCAGTGATACTGTCCCAAAAACGACACTTAACTAGACCCAAATAACCGACAGTCTAGGTATCCATAAACCTAAGCTCCGATACCATATTCTGTAACACCCCCAAGACGTTCAGGGCATATTACAGTGTCGTGGACTCCACACTATGGAATCCACCAGGCTAACGTACCAACAAGACATTTGACAATGACAAACGATCATCAATAATACGACAATTCAAATAAGATTACAATCCGACAATAAAATCCGACATCAATCCATTTCCCAAAACAGGAACACAACATTAACAATTTTGAAATAAGAAGTACTCGAGTACTTAATCCAATTTTATAACACAAAGGTCCCAAAACAAGACATCAAAAGTAATAGACCGAACTGAACACCAACAAATGACCACTGATCAGTATCACGCTTGCCCATCATCCTCATACGGATCAAGTGCTCCTTTGTCCCCACGATCGATACCTGAAATACAAAAAGTATTTCCCCCATTTCAGGGGTTAGCGACAACTGCTAGTGCAAGTACAGTCCATTTGAACTACATTCTAATCAGATGAATATATGCGCCAAAAAGTCATTTTAGAAAACATTTTATATTCCGGAATATTTTTGATGTACAATCACAAAACACATTATCTCCAACAAATCACAATTCAAAGTTAACCGTTGGTACGAGACTCACGGCCACCGTACCCCGCAGAGCCCCGTCGGACATCCCTGGGTGGCTAACCACAGTTCGCGATACGCACACTCACGGAAATACGTATCCCTAGAAGCCCCATCGGACCGTCCCTAGGTGAACATACACATAACCATCCACAACAACCACGATACAGCCTATAATTCAAATACTAGAACATGTAAACAAATGTAAAGTACTTGCCTTTGAGACATTCTTGAAGAAATGGAGTTGAAGCACGACTACGAACGGTCCGGGTGGAAAACGACGGTTCCTAAACGAAGGACCAATACAGTTCAGTCCCCACGGACAACAATACTCTAATGGAATACACCTATAACCCCGATTACATGATACGGCAATGAACGATCAATCGATACGGGCGAGGGTTTACACAAAATCTCCCCGTATCGATAATTCGCGGATTAAAAACAAGAAAGTTGGATTAAGAATCACTCACTAATCACAATCGGTAAGGAATATCGTAATATAGATGAACAATTAGGAACTAAACCCTAGAATCCCGAAAATCCCCCAAATCCGTCAAAATTAGGGTTCCTGAGGAATTACCTTTAATTCGGCTGATGAAGGGTGATTATGCTGATTATGATATGATGGCTCGATTCTACCGTGATGGAATTTGAAGAGAACTCCGAATAGAACCGGTGGAAATCGCCTCTGAGGTCGCACGTCGAAGGAACGAAGAGAAAAGAATAAAAATGATGTTCTGAAACTATCCGCTGGCTTATATATTCAGTGGAGTTAGCGCACGCTAATCGTCACATGTAGCGCGCGCTAACGGGGCCGTGACAGGTCCAGTGGCTACTGCCACCATTCGCTAGCGTACGCTAACAATAGGGAGTTAGCGTACGCTAACTGCACTTCGGTAGCGCACGCAAGGTAACAGGGGTAGCGTGCGCTACCTACATAAAGAAGCCAAAGATCGGCCGATGTCACATCGCCAGAAGTCGCTGTCGAGGGTATAAAACACGAAACGCACGACGAAACCAGAATCCAGGAACATAGACTCGAAGCATACAAGACGACGGAGCTGAGCGCTGAAAGAAAATGCAATTCCGACCACCGGAGGGTCCGTAATGCGACAACGAAAAATAAGATTCGCTAAACTATTAGGAATTACAAAAATAGCCCAAGTGCCTGAAAATCACGAAACAACGTCGGATTTACAAACCGAAAGTCTCGACATGACCAACTCAACCATACGAACTTGTACAAACCAAGAAACAACGAAAACGAATGAGTTTTAAAAGAATCGAACGTTCATACGGCAAAACATGCCATAAAACGAAATTACGTGAAAACATCATCAAAACTCATCCAAATGGAAAAACTCCAAGAACAAAATAGATTCAAAATGTCGAAACGGTTACAAGCGAGTCGATAAAAATAGACATACACCAAAAATGGAAACTGCTAAAAATGGAAAAATTACGGATATTACAGTGTCCGAGGTCGATATTCAGAAAGTGTGCAAGCTTCAGCGTTCATTTATCTACTGAAGCAAGCATCGCGTAGTTGGAACCTTCGTTTTGACGAGGCAGTCAAAGAGTTTGACTTCATGCAAAATAAAGAGGAACCTTGTGTATACAAGAGGGTTAGTGGGAGTACGATCGCATTCTTAGTACTATATGTGGATGACATTCTACTAATAGGAAATGATGTGGTAATGCTCAGTTCTGTGAAAGCTTGGCGTCCGAGTAATTTCTCCATGAAAGACTTGGGAGAAGCAACCTATATTCTTGGAATTCGACTCTACCGGGATAGAGCGAAGAGAACAATAGGTCTTTCCCAATCCCTCTATATAGATAAAATCTTAAAGCGATTTAAGATGGATGATTATAAAAGAGGGTTCCTACCGATGCGACATGGAATAAAACTCTCCTTGAAGAGGTGTCCTCAAAGTGAGGAACAACGAAAGGAAATGAGTAATATACCATATGCTTCGGTCGTGGGTAGCCTTATGTACGTTATGTTGTGTACGAGACCTGGCATTGCGCATGCTGTAAGCGTGGTGAGTAGGTTTCAGGCAAACCCAAGTAGGGAACATTGGACTGCCGTAAAGAACGTTCTCAAGTACTTAAGAAGGACTAGAGATATGGTTCTGATGTATGGCGGTTGAGAATTGGATGTGGTGGGATTCACTAATTCGGACTTCCAAGGACTGAAGGACGATTCGATGTCTACTTCTGGCTACATATTTACTCTTAATGGAGGAGCAGTATCTTGGCGTAGCACCAAGCAAAGCGCGACTGCTGATTCCACCTGTCAGGCTGAGTATCAAGCAGTCTCGGAGGCTTCCAAGGAAGGGTTCGGGATTAAGATGTTTCTGGGAGAACTTCAAGTGATACCATGTGCTGAGCTTCCTGTTCCGCTGCACTGCGACAACGACGGAGCTGTAGCACAGGCCAAGGAGCCGAGGTTTCACAACAGTACCAAGCACATTGAGAGGAAGTATCATCTCATAAGAGAATTTATTCGCAAGGGATATATTGTGCTGCATAGAGTAGACTTAGCCGACAACGTCGCTGATTCACTGACCAAGCCACTTTCTCAGACTAGCTTGGAGCGTCATCTGGAGAACATGGGTATTAGATACCATAGTGTGTGGCATTGAGTGCAAGTGAGAGTTTGTTAGGAGTATGCCCTCGAATGCCACTCAGAGGATGTTGAGTGAGGGCATTGTACTTGTAATTATGTAAATCATTAATATAAGGCGATGGATGTTTCTTTATTTACTGGTAGTTACTGGCATTCCTAACTCGTAAATATACATATAGAAACTAGTTCGTGTATTTGAGAGCAAAACGTTCCACTCATTATTGGATAAGGGGGTTGGCACTGGAAAGGTTTATAGCTCAAATACTTAATCGTTCGCAAGTCGATGAAACTTGATTGGGCGTTAAGTTTATGTGATGACTTGTATGACGTGTTCTTTAACATGGAGAGTGCTTGTCGAAGACTAATGGTCAGTGCGAGCACACGTTATAGGTATGATAATTGGATTAGTATACTCGAACCGACTCACCCTCGATTCGTCGCACGGATTTCACTCCGGGACAGTCAATGACGGAATCGAAAGGTTGTGATAGGTATTCTTGAACCTTCGACTTGAGGATTTAGTAGGGATGTGCTTGTGACGTCAAGATTTTCATTAGAGTAGTTCGACCCTATAAACCGGGAGGTGGGGGTCAACCTCGACGTGCATCTTGACGGGCAAATAGCAGGTCCTACTGAATACCAAGATAGAATTCTTTTTCCCATTAGTGAGCGGGTTATATGTCCTATGCGGTTATTGGCAGATGAGATCATAAGTCTTTGGTAAAAGCATTGGAGCAAGTTGTATTGGATACACGAGATGAGCTCAATGATCTTGATTTGCATTAACGCATGCATAACGTCAAGTACAGATAGGGTTTGACTGACCGTGACCCTATGACTTGATCGGGACATTTGAAAGAAGGGTTTATACGTATACTGGTATTTACGACAGAATGGTTCTTGAATGATCCCAATCATTCGTTCTCAGTTGGGGTACGGTGTAGGCCGCTAGGCTGGCTAGGTCGTGCTACTACTCTTTGGTTCCTCCCATTGCTGACTGAGACGTACCTACCGAGTCGCGCATTAGGATTGACGACGGAATGAATCAAGCTTAATTCTCTCATTATGAATATTAGATATTGGATATCTAAATTTGGGACATTGGATGTTTAAATTGATTTATTGGATAAATTAATTTACGGCCTAATGAATTAAATATATCATTGGGTGATTAATTTAATTCATGAATATAATTATTTTTTGGAGAAATTAATTATGTTATTTTGTATTTGATATGTTTAATTAATTAGATTAATTAAACGATATAACTACATCGGAACGGAATTAGAGTTTATCTGTTTGGACTCTCGGGAGTCCGAAACGAACCGGACTTGTTCGTTTTTGCATGGTGGACGCCCCCCTTTAGTTCCACCTACCTTCATTTTGTCGTGTTTTAATTTTATATGAAAGAACATGACTTTATGGGTTAGTATTCATGTGACATGAGTTGTTCACATGAGGGTTGAATTAGAATAAGTAGGGAAGACTTATATCTCTCACCTCACCTCATTCATCTTCAACGTGAGATAGGATAGAGAGAGAGAGAGAGAGAGAGAGAGAGAGAGAGAGAGAGAGAATAACATTTTCTTCAAGTCTTCTTCTTGTTCATTTTGTTCTTGAGAGTTTTCTTGAAGAAAATATCAAGATATAAAGAAAGAAAGTGAGTTATACACTAAGAGTGTTGTAATCACAAAATCAATAGCTTCATCACTTAGCTCTAGCCATATATTTGGAGGATAGCAAGGTGATCGTCATCCCATTCGTTTCTCCGGTGCGTGGCAAGTAGAGGCATTGTATCTTCGACATTAGATCATTCAAGTGCTTGGAGTGCTTTAGATCGTAGGGATACACAAGTAAAGCTTGGGGAATAGCTCAAGAGAAGGAATCCATTTAATCAACGGACTACAAATGTGAGTTTCTACATCTCTTGTGTTTTCGTTTATATATTCGTATATACGTAGCTCGATCGATCCTCGTAGGGATTCGGATCGAACTAATTTTCATTTTACCGCTTTCGCTGGGCCTTCGTTTTAGGCACTGAATCCCAACATAACGATGGGTTATCCAAGATCGTTGGAGTAGGAGACATGCATTTGAGATTCGACAACGGTGTGGAAATTGTTTTACGTAATGTGAAACATGTTCCGGATATGAGGCTAAATGTGATTTCCGTTGGTTTACTCGATGATGATAGCTATTGTAGCGGCTTTGGCAAGGGATTGTGGAAACTCACTTGAGGTTCCTTGATTGTCGGTAGAGGAGAGAAGACAAGGAAACTGTACGTGACACTTCCAAAGGTCACGATTAATGCCGTGAACACAATTGACAATAATGACATGATAGAACTATGGCATAAAAGGCTCGGTCACATGAGCAAGAAAGGGATGACGCTATTATCAAAGAAGGAGGTGCTATCCGGGGTTCACGATGTACATCTTAAAAGGTTCTCTCACTGTCTAGTCAGGAAGAAAAGGAGAGTCACTTTTAAGAGCCATACTCCTTCACGGAAGGAAAATGTTCTTGATCTTATACATTCCGATGTTTGTGGTCCTATGAAGACTAGGACGCTTGGTGGTTGCCTATATTTTGTCACATTCATCGACGATCATTCGAGGAAGGTGTGGGCATACATCTTAAAGACCAAAGATCAAGTTTTGGATGTCTTTAAATAGTTTCATGCCTCAGTGGAGAGAGAGAGACCAGGAAGAAGCTGAAGTGTATTCGGACGGATAATGGTGGAGAATACACTGGGCCTTTTGATGAGTATTTCCGAGAGCAAGGGATCCAACATCAAAAGTCACCACTGAAGACTCCGCAACTTAATGACTTGGCAGAAAGGATGAATCGGACTTTGGTTGAGAGAGCTCGATGTTTGCTCTCACATGCCGGATTACCAAAGTCATTTTGTGGAGAAGCATTGAACACGGCGGTTCATGCGATTAATTTGACGCCGTGTGTTCCTTTGAAATTTGATGTCCTGGATAAAGTGTGGAGCGATAAAGACATTTCATATCACCACTTACGGGTTTTCGGATGTAAAGTATTTGTACAGATTCCGAAAGATGAGAGGTCGAAGCTTGATTCCAAGACAAAGCCATGTATCTTTATTGGCTATGGTCTTGATGAGTTCGGGTATAGATTGTATGACCCGGTGACTAAGAAGCTTGTTCGTTTGAGAGATGTTGTTTTTGTTGAAGATGAAACGATGAAGGATGTTGAGAATGGAGAGTCGGATTCACAACATGATTATGATCTTATTGATTTGGACCCCGTTCCTCCACAACATGTTGAGAGACCTAGTGGAGATGATGGCCAAAATAATGAACAACATGATGCCGGTGACAATGATGAGATGGTACAAGATGACACCGATGGATTTCATCCCGAGCTACCTGTAACGAACATGCCCTCATTTGTTCTACTTAGACGGTCGACGAGGGACCGTCATCCGTCCACTCGTTATTCGGCTGATGAGTATGTTTTACTCACCGACGAGGGAGAGCCCCAATATTTTGAGGAGGCGATGGATGAGAACAAGAAGGAGTGGAAGGACGCCATGCAAGACGAGATGCGTTCGTTGCATGAGAACAATACGTACGAGTTGGTGAAGTTGCCGAAGGGCAAGAGAGCTTTGAGAAACAAATGGGTGTATAAGATGAAGTCAGAGGAGCATACTTCATTGCCCCGATACAAAGCTAGACTCGAAGTCAAGGGCTTTAGTCAAAAGAAAGGCATTGATTTGAGGATATTTTTTCTCCAGTTGTGAAGATAGGATCGATTCTGTAACACTCCCAATCCGCTCAGGGATATTACACGCCGTAGAACCTTTCCTCAAGGATCTACCAGGCTGGTAACAACATTGAACATCTCAACAATGCCTTTAAGGCAAAAATGACTCAGTATACCGATTTGGTCTTTCAATAAATACATACAACTCAATCACAATACATGCCCATGCAGGGGTCGAATACAACACACTCCCGTACAACGGGGAAAGAATACTGCAGTGGAAATAAAATACAACTAAACCAATACAACATCATACAGGTCCTCGTGTGATTAGTATCGTTCATCTTTCATCACCCTTCATGCCGACTCTGTTCTATGCTCCCCAAAACCTAAATGCAATACAGACATTGACCCCCCGATTACTCGGGGGTTAGCAAAATTCCACTATTTTGCTAGTGCAAGAACAAAGTGCAAAATACGAGTCATACAGTTCAAGTTCCAAGAATAACAATAATCAGGAATCCTCAAAGATTCAAACACAACGAAAAATACTTCCCGAAGCAAGAGTTTGGGTAAAACATTCCAAAACCGAAAGTTCACAATTCAAGAGAAATAATTTACAAAATGGTTTAATAAGCCATCGGGAGTTTTAATAGAAAATAATTTAGGATTATCGAATCCTTCTTTTTCCAAAAATCAACGGGGGTAACAGCCCAAAGGTTTTGTTTTCACAAATAAAATCAACAACAATTCACGGGGTTAAAACCCACGTCACGTGTCCTCGACGGACATAAAATCAACATAACATAATCACCCATGATACGCAAATCTAGGTCAACGAATACACACCAACTCGTGAATCTAGGGCTATACCATTGGATTCCCTCGAGGCCTCACCGGACCCTCCCGAGGTGAGTAAAATACATTCACAAACATATAAACATCAACTCATGAATCCAGAGCTATACCATTGGATTCCCTCGAGGCCTCACCGGACCCTCACGAGGTGAGCAAAATACATTCACAAACATATATGCACCAACTCGTGAATCCAGGGCTATACCATTGGATTCCCTCGAGGCCTCACCGGACCCTCCCGAGGTGAGCAAAATATATTCACAATCATACACATAATACCGTTAACACATGCCACGTCATCTCACGGTTGGATCAATAACTTGTTGTCTCCTGACCATATGATCGCATGCCATATGTCACCGCAGGTCTTATCATCTCATGGTTGGATCACTCACTTGTTACATCCTGACCACATGATCACAAGCCATGTGTCACCGTAGATTGTCTTAGGCTCTCACGGTTGGATCAATCACTTGTTGCATCCTGACCACATAATCACATGCCATGTGTCACCGTAGACCTTCAACCATATCCACACATTCACACAAATAATATCACACCAAGGATATCCAAACAATTCACCCAAAGGCAACAAACACAAAGAACGACACCATTGTCAAATCACAACGTACCAAAATGAGATAATATATGCATATATATTATCAAAACACAACAACAACACCAAGCATATTCATAGGGTTCACTTAACCATTCACGAGACGAAACATTCACAAAACACACGCATTTTGAAAGTGAGCCTTTAACGAGGATAAACCAAATCTTTTGAAAGTTTAATTCAAACAACTAAACAAACACATTTAGACGATCACCGATCATCATATCCACGAAACAAGAAATGTATGAACAAGGTACTTGCCTCAAATCTAAAGCACGCGAAGCAACAGGAAAGCTCAACCGGAAACCCTCGAATCTTCCAACTAGGTCGAAAACACAAGAACAACTTAATCACTATAAGGTCGATCGCAAGGAAGATGCAAAACACACGAAATTCTTAACAAGAATCCGTAGAGACAAAGGATCGGACACTTGGGGCTCAATATTTCCCAAAGAACATCAAGAACATCATTCGAACCCAATACGGTAAGAAATACGAATCAAAACATGAGGAGAGAATCAATACAATCGATTGATGATATACAACAGCACGATTCATGAAGAACAACCCGAATCTTGAAGATTCACGAAATATAAAGGAAGTGTTTACAAGATGATTACCTCGAATCGAAGATGAAGAACACGGATTGATGATGTTAATCAACACCAAGAACTCAAGAAAGATGTAAACTTGGAGTTACAAAACTCCAAAATCTCCCCTAGATCGCCCACAAATCGCCTCAGCCGCGGAGGAAATGAAGAAAGGGTGAGAAATGACCAACACGGTTAACCCTTGATATATAAATACCTGCGCATGCGTTACGTACATTAACCAAGAAGGATAACGTACGTTACCTGTATTACGTACGTAAATGCAGGAAATATTACGTACGTAATTGATGGCCAGACCCTCCTGTCCAAAATAGCGAAGACCCTTACGTACGCTATGGCAAGGACTTAACGTAAGTAAGGATCACAGCTAACGTGCGCTATGATCAAAACATAGCGTGCGCTATCGACGGCCAGAACTCAAAGTCTGAACTGTGAAGACCCCTCTTGCGTACGTTATGATAAAGGATTCACGTACGTAAGGCACATGACGATAGCGTGCGTTATGCTCACAGCATAGAGTACGTAAGTCACTTAGCAGTTCCAGAACTTTTAAGTTCAGCTCGTTGAGTACGAGCACGACGAAACCGCGAAACGACGAAAATAACACAAGACGAGGCCATGCATACGAAGAGTGCAGAACGACGAACTCAATCGTTAAAACAAAATATGATTCCGACTACCCAAAGGTTTGGAATACGATAACAAAAGTAATTACCCCCAAACTTTTGGGAAATTACGAAACATCCCAAAACATCCGAAAATCACGATAGGACAATGAATCGCCAAACCGAAGCTCACAATACGTATAACAACATTAAATGAACTTACGAGAAATCCGAAACAACAGTTTAGAACGAGATTCACAAGAATCAAACTCAAGCGCAGAAAAGTCGCCTAAGAACACGGAACTCAACAAAACGACACCGAAACAAACTCGGACGTTAAAAAGTGCAGAATTAAATATTCTTAGAAAGATGAAACATTCACAAGCGGGCCGTTAAAATGGACTCTCGCCAAAAAAAAATTACCATAACCGAAATTGCGGGTATTACATACTATCGATGTTGGGTACATTTGAGATGTAGCCTTAATTTTTGTATTTTCCTTTCTCTGTTTTCGGATTAATGTGTAACTTAATCCGTAATAATGTATCGTGGTTGCGAATCATTTATAGTTGATCTATTTTATAATGATCGTATCTGAGAATCTTGAGATTTGAGTCATTTGATGTGATTTTCTTTCCTTCTGCATTGTATCCAAGATTTCGTGATAATCTGGGTAATTGTTTATTGTGATTCAAGATGTCAAGTCATGGGGACTTGGGCGTGCGATTGATATGGTCCCGAGGACTATATGTGCATTGCTGTTTTTCTTTAGAGGTGTGAATCAGTGTTTGTATGGGCATCTGATGCCGATGAGAAGCGAGTTTTCGGTTCTGGTGTATCTCGTTGAGTTTTTCTGGCGGGATATTGCTTCTCCCTACTCGTTTTAAGTTTCGAGACGAAACTTCTTTTAAGGAGGGTAGTATGTAATATCCGCAATTTGGATTTCCGATAATTTTTTTTGGCGGAAGTCCATCTTAGCAACTCTATTGTGACCATTTATTCATTCCGAGAATGATTAATTCTACACTTTTTGTCATACGCGTTCGTCTCGGTGTCGTTCTGTTGAGTTCCGTGTTCTTAAGCGACTTTTCCACGTATGAGTTCGACTTTGTAAAATCACCATCAATTCATGGAATCTCCAAAAGTTCTGAATCCTAGAGCATCAAGTTATCTTTCCAATGGTTCAAACGGTGAGTCAATCGGAGTCCGGACGAAGGAGTTATGGTCGAAATAGCTAAGACTACACATTGAGCCTGGCGCGGTTGTACTGCGGGCCGCGGCCCTCTGCTGGCCAGGCCGCAGCACTAAGATGGCTGGGAGCATTTTTTCAGCCGCGGGCCGCGGCACACTCAGTCCGGACCACGGCACACGGGTCAGATCACCCTTTTTCAGTGGATTTTTGGAGGAAGGAAGCTCATTTCATCCTCCTCTTCATTTCTCCTCCCCTTGGGCGATTTTTGGGCGAATTCTTGGGCGATTTATCATCATCAATCTCAGATATTTCATCCTCCTTGAGTTCTTGGTGTGGATTAACAACATCTTTTTGGATTCTTCATCCCAGATATAAGGTAATTTCTTTAAACCCTAGATTTCGATTTTTCAATGGGAATATGGTGATTTGGATGTTGTAATCATGATATGTGAAGGGATATACGTATGATTATGAGTTTTTATGATTATCATTGGATTGTTGGAGGATTATTCAAGAACATGTTGGATGTTGATTTTGGAATTGGGGGTTTCGATTAGATGTTGTTGGAATCTCGAGTTGTGTACTCCTATTGGATTTTTGATTCCATTGATGATGTTTTGTTGGTTTGAATCACTCATTTGGAGGTTGGTTTTCGATATAATTGAGATTGGTTGTAAGCAATGGAAGATTGTTTACAACGTATTTGTCTAATTGCCCCAATGAGTTGGGTAGTGTTGTATCAACCTTTCGTTTTGGTCATGACTACGTGGATTTGTATATTAAGCGAATCGTTGGTAATTGTGTTATTCAAGGTTGTTCGAGCGACCGAGAATTCCATAAAGGACGTTGATCGTGGAAGGACTTTCTCGCCGTCAGTTTGAGGCAAGTTTTATACTTGTACTAGTCAATGAGATTAATGTTATCATATGTGTGTATGGATGTGTTGTATCATTCCGAGACTTAGTCTCTTCATGAGTTCATTGATACTAAGGGATCGTTCGATACGATACTCTTCGGCAATTATGCCAAATGATTATTATTGTTCATTAATGGTCGGTTTAAGGCATGGAGATACTCGCTGTTAATGTCATTGTCGATAGCCGGTTTGCGGTATCGATGTATCGATTGTTGTTGTTGTTGATATTGATGTCGACCTAAGACATTGTTGTAATCATTGTTATTGATGTTGGTGTTTTATCATTGATGTTGTATTGGCCGATTGAAGGCATTGGCGTATTCATTTCTCACCTCCGTCGTCGGTAACCGATTAAAGGTGCCGAGGCATCCGTTGTATCATTGTTATCGATTGGCCGTTCTAAGGCAATCGAGGTATTAAATCATTTATTGTATCATCGTTATCGATTGTCCGATATAAGGCAATCGAGGTATTGAATCATTCATTGTATCATTGTTCTCGGTTGGCCGTTCTACGGCAATTGAGGTATTGATTCATCTGCTGCATCATTGTTATCGATTGGCCATTCTAAGGCAATCGAGGTGTTGAATTGGGACTGTTGAGGATAGTTCCCATCCGTTGTGTCGTTAACGATTGACCATTCTAAGGTAATCGAGGTATTGAGTTGGGACCGCTGAGGACGGTGCCCATCCGTGAGTCATTATTGTCGCGTTGGTCGACTCAAGGCAGCACACTATCATTCTCGTGAATTCGGTAATCTTTGGATCGTTGTCGTTTGTGATTAATTGTGTTTTGGAGGCTAGTCTCGGATAGTGCTCATCATAGGTAAGTTTGGGGCTTGAACCTTCGCGGTTGGTTCCCAACACCTACAACTCAGTAGGTAACGATCACTGGGTGATTTCATTACAGGTAAGTTTGGGGCTTGAATCTTCGCGGTTGGTTCCCAACACCTATAGTTCAGTAGGTCACGACCATTGGATGGTTTCATTGTGATACGGCTTCGTGCCGTGGCTTCGGCCCTCATTGTGATACGGCTTCGTGTCGTGGCTTCGGCCCTCATTGTGATACGGCTTCGTGTTGTGGCTTCGGCCCTCATTGTGATACGGCTTCGTGCCGTGACTTAGGCTCTCATTGTGATACGCCTTCGTGTCGTGGCTTCGGCCCTCATTGGTACAGCTTCGGTCCATCGTGATGATTTACAGTTTCGGCTGAGTAACTTTTAGGTGATTTTGTTGATTTAAAGCTTCAGCTGAGTGACTTTGAGACCTTTGTGATGTCTTGGTATTTCATTGGAGCCTGCGGGCATTGTGATTCATATTTAATTCAATTCTGGTTTGTTTCATCTTCGTGTAATTCATTGTGGTGTTCTATATCGATGATTCGCCGTCGGGCGCTTATGTTCTAACATGTTGAGCAGGTATTAATAGTATGTCGTGGGCATAGTGTTTCACGAATGCTCGGTTCTTACCTTGGTTTGTGAGCATCTCGTATTATTATTATTATTATTGTACCGTTTCATTCTGGCTTTGGATGCATATCATGTTGTACATGTATTTGATATTCATTATCTGAATGACTGACACCGTGGGGGCGGAACATATTTTCATGTTTTAGGTGCTTGCGAGGAGAGAGTTGAGATACAGGGGCATGACGTTGGCGACGAGGTATTCAAGCGATACTAGTCCGAGATGCTCATGTCGGTCAGTCAGTTGGAGTACTCTAGTTTTGTCAGTTATTGTCATTTTGTATTACCCGAGCAAGGCTCGTGGATGTCGTTGTATTTTCATTTTCATTTTGGCCATGTAGGCCCATCATTGTTGTTGAAATTCCTTATCGGAATATTATGTCAGTTATCATAGTAAGGACTGTGGTTGCCCTTATTGGTTAATTTGATGTAATTTTAGTCGTGTTCGCCTGGTGGATCTCCTTGTGTGGGGTCCACGGCACTGTAATGACCCAATGGGATTTGAGGGTGTTACATCGACTACGAGTTAAAGTCGGGACTTAGTTGGAATACATAGTACTCCGTACAAGGTTTTCAAAACATGTAAGAACACTCAAAATGATTGAGGTAAGAATGAGATATAATGTTCCAAAGTAAACCCTTTAGAAATGGGTTTTGGATGCTATCCCACATTGGAAAAAGAAGGGAAAATTGTGAGTATATAAGGAGATATGGACAAAGTCTTGTTCAAAAGTGAGACATGACTGGATGTGTGACTAGGCGCCCCTCGCGCACACACACACGCGCGCGCGCCGCCTCCGCTGTCCGTTCGTCTGGCCGACCGGCTCGGCTCGGCTCGGTCTCGGTCGAAAGGCGATTTGGGTGAAATATCTCGGCGTCTCGAAATTATCTCTTTACTGCAATTTTATTAGGTAAAAATTTATTTTACTGAAAATACCTCAATTATAAATTCCGAATTTTTCGGATCCGGATAAACATTAATTTAATTAATAATTATCGAATTAAACAGATCTGGATAAGTATTGAGATACCAATCCTGATCGGTTTAGAGTTCCTCCATCACAAAACCTCCTCCAGCCTTCACCTATAAATACCCTGCTTGAGGGGCTCGTTTTTTAACACCTTCAGACGTACGATTTTCAGAGCATTTTTTTCTGTCCGGTTTTCCTTCCTCGTTTTTTTCTTCTTTTAGTCGTTGATAGTATACAGAGTTGTTCTAGTCCGCTGAGAGTGCAGCGGATTATCGGTTCACTGCATCGAGCTGTTGTTTTATCTTGGGAGGCAGACGTCATACACCGTGGTGAGGGCGAATTTGCTTTAAGGAGACATATATTCTGGACTCAACAGCGACTCTTCCATTCATTTACGTGCTCCGCAATTTTTCATTCTGCTAACCAATTTTTTGCAGGATTTCGATAAATAATAATTTTCATTCACTGTTCTGTTTATTTCAAGTAATCGTTTTTCAAATATAAATTCAACACACGGTCCATGTGGAGACATAAATCGAAATGCAAGTTGTATGCATGATAAAAAATGTACTCGGCACTTTCCAAAGAGGTACTCCCTCCATTTTTCTTTAGATGTCGTTTGACTTTTTGATACACATTTTTAGGTGCTTTGACCGGGTAGTTAAATTTATCATTTTTTTAAATTTTATTTTCTTGAGTAAAAATATACAATCTAAATTTTAATTCACAAAAAAAATTATTTAAAGATAATAATTTTAATTATACGGTCAAAGCACCTAAAAATGTGTGTCAAAAAGTCAAACGACATCTAAAGAAAAGTGGAGGGAGTAATATCTAAATTTTTTTTCTTAATCAACTATTGATGCAAATCTTTATATTAATTCAGGAGTAAAATGTATACATTACTACAAAGTAATTTTTATTAAACTTCATTTGTTTTGTACATATTTTTAATTAAATTCAAGTACTTTGATATCTTCTACAAATAAAGTGTTAGTTTTTGGATAACTATATAAATTTAGGATCTTAAATACACATAAACAACTCATTAATTGTTAAATAGTTAAATTTGAAAGTGTGGTCAAAGGACTATCGCTTAAAATTTAATTGTTCACTTCTGATGTATGAAATGAAAGATGCAGTAATAGTAGGTTAAATCTTTTAGGCGAGCCATTAAGGAGCATAAAAATATAATAACCCAAAGAAAAAATAAGCACACATAATGAGTCCTCAGCTACTCCAGAATCAATTTTTGATCCACCATTAATATATATCAACTATCAGGTTTGTTTGTTAATCTTTTTTAAGTTTTAAAGTTTTATTACTACGTATTTAATGCCTTTTTCAGTTTGTAACATGTACATATATGTATGTATATAATTTATGCTTTTAGTGGGATAATTTATGGTATATTTTTTTCAGACTAATCTATATGAAGTTTATCACTGTCAATATATCATTTTATGAGAATTTGATTGGATCTGTAGATTTTGATCTATTTGTAGGTATAGTTCGCATACCATGTTTGACGAAAATGGATTCCCAATTTACAGAAGGAGAAATATGGGTCGGACTGAAAATATGATGCCGACAACCAGTTTGTGGTACCATATAACCGAGATCTTTTGCTTAAATTTCAGTGTCATATTAATATTGAAATATGCAAGAAAGAATGTACGGTGAAAGAAAAACATGGAGACCATCGAATCACGCATATTTCTCAACAAGGAGATGAGATTAAAACGTATCTTGATGGTCGATATATTTGCACTTCTGAAGCTTCGTGGAGGATTTTTTCATTTGATATCCACTTTAGAAATACTTTCAATTGATATCCATAATTAATCAATTATTTAATAAAACAGTTATAAGTTCGATGGTTCTCGCTCAATGAGGCTCATGTCATTGAAATGATTAACCTTGCTGTCAAACTTAAGGATTTGGGATTGAATATGGATGATGCTTTTCTAGTCCAATTCATCTTGACTAGCCTACCTCCTCATTATGAACCATTCAAAATTCATTACAACACTATTAAGGAAAAGTTGAGTCTTAATGAATTGACTACTAAGGGGCTGTTTACTTTTTTTTCCATTAATACCTGAATGGATTAAGCTGTCTGAGTGGATTAATCTGTCTGATTTGAAAAAATATCTTGTTGTTTCTTTCTTTTCTGAATGAACTATCTGAATGATGTAAAATGACCATTTTACCCTCAATATGAATTAAGTCTTTTTGATAAAGGATTTGATTGAGATTTTAGTTTACTTAAACAATTTAAATAATAAGACATAATATTTATTTTAATTTATATTATAATATATATTCATAAATCATATTATAATTTTCAGGTATATTTAAATATTCAGACAATATTTTTATAAATACATTAAGTTATATTTTAATATATAGTTATATAAATTTTTTTAATAGTCAATATAAAAAATCAATTTAAATAATATAACATAATATATATTTTTTAATTTATATTATAATATATATATATTCATAAATTATATTATAAATTTCAGATATATTTAAACAATTAGACAATAGTTGTATAAATATATTAAGTTATATTTTAATATATAGTTATATTAATTTTTTTTAATAGTCAATATAAAAAAATCAATTTATATAATATAACATAATATATATTTTAATTTATATTATAATATATATTCATAAATCATATTATAATTTTTAGGTATATGTAAATAATCAGACAATATTTTTATAAATATATTAAGTTGTATTTTAATATATATATATATATAGTTATATTATTTTTTTAATAGTCAATATAAAAAAAATCAATTTCTATAATATAACATAATATATATTTTAATTTATATTATAATATATATATATATATTCATAAATCATATTTTAATTTTCAGATATATTTAAATAATCACACACTATTTTTATAAATATATTAAGTTATATTTTAATATATATATATATATAGTTATATTAATTTTTTTATCAATAAATAGCTTATATTTTATGAATTTAAAATATATAATATAAATATATATTTTAAATTTATACTATATATACCCAATTATAATTAAGATTATATGATAATTTATACTATATATACTCAATTCTTTTATTATTAGAGGGTAATTTTAGTTTATTGGGGAAATATTTCTGTCTTAATGGTAAGGACACCCCAGAAGTTGCTTAATGAAAAAGACATTATTAAGATCATTAAGTTGAAAGTAAACAGCAAAATATAGCTGAACGATTAACCTGATTAAGTATTAAGCTGATTAAGTAAAAAAGTAAACAAGCCCTAAGTTGGTTCAAGTGGAGTCTAGGCAAGGCCCGCAAAACTTTAAGGTTGCTAATTTCACTCAAGGAGCTAGCAAAGCTACTGGGAAAAAGAATTACTCAACCCATAAACGTGTAGCACCCAGACCAGATGATACTGGTCCATCCAAGATGAAACATTAGTAGCAGATAATGAGAATAATAAACTAATTTTAGACTTTCATCTTCAATTCAAAATGAGGTAAAAAAACTTTTAACTCCAAAATTATTTGTATCATATTCTATTATCGTCTCGCACTTCTAAATGCGGAGCGGGGATTTTAAAAATAGATGAGATTTATGTACTTAAAAAAGTCAGAAAATACAATAACCAAACCAAACCAAACATACACAGTATATCCTGCTCAGAGCAGGGTCTCGGGAGGGTAAGATGTACGCAGACCATACCCCTACTTATTACGGTAGGGAGGCTGTTTCCGTGAAGACCCCCAGCTTAGTGCACAGCAGAATCTTGTGTGATAAATACAAAAGAAAACATATGATTCGAAAAAGCTTGAGACCATACCTGAGCCCATGGCTTGATCCATATGGGACTTACCTAAGTGAAATTTGGCTACTTCACTCCCGATAAACGCTGCTCTAACAAAAGAGAGGTTGGCTCTGCGCACAGCTCCCTGTCAAAAATACATCACACGCAAAGACAATAGGATAAAATATACAATAAAAGTAAAAATGCAATGCTCTAGGTCAAATCTAACCGAGACAATCCAACCCTGAGGCTCTCAACTACAGCACTGCTCCCTACAAAAGAATCCACAACTCTGATCTGGCGCCTCCAAGCGCACCTATCAACAGTCATGGTCTCGGAAAGGTTTAAGGCCTTCAAATCTAATCTCAGTTGCTCCTCCCACGTCCTCCTCGGTCTGCCTCTCCTCCTCTCCCCGACAACCATTAAACTCTCGACCCTCCTCACCGGAGCACATGCATGCCTCCTGCGGACGTGGTCAAACCATCTCAATCTCCCTTCCCTAACTTTCGCTGAAATGGGCGCCACTTCCAGCGCGTTCTTGAAAACCCCGTTCGCAATTCTATCTAACATTGTGCGACCACACGACCAACGTAACATTCTCATTTCAGCCACTTCCAACTTGCTCTCAAGCGACTTCTTTATCGCCCAACATTCGGAGCCATACAACATTGCAGGTCGGATTGCCGCTCTATAGAATTTACCCTTCAATTTTAGAGGGATTTTCTTGTCGCACAGGACTCATGTCACTGCTCTCCACCTTAGCCACCCCACCTTGATGCGATGCATGACATCATCTTCACACTCACCTTTCTTCTGTTCCTAAATACGTTTTTTGTAATACAGAAGATAAAAATTGGTCGGTCATCGAGACTTACTAGAAGCTTGGCTCTGTTCCTGATACGTTTTTTGTAATTTGTATGGTGCAAAGTAGCATCCAGTTCCTGGTCCGCCTTTGGTAACAAACCCCAAGTCTCAATTAAGGGAGATGGACGGCCAGTATAGGAGCTGCAGGATCAAACGGTAAGAGGCCATCCGAATATGAAAGAGATGGACTGCTGTTGTGTCGTGGGCCGATAAAATGGAGCAAGGTAAATGGGTTTGTTTTTGGGCCAATATCAACAGATAGCTCTCATCACATGTCCCTCCTGATTATGCTTATGACAAGATCCAGCTAGCTTCATTTTATTAAATCATTATATTAAATATTTTTTCCTGCTTCATGCATCTCGATCACTACTATTGGTTCACGCATCTTCACGGCAGCAGAAAAAGTACGACTTGCATTTGCAGCAAAAAAGTTACGAATGTTATAAAATTAAAATATTATAGAGAGGATTTACGCTTAGTTCTCGAGTTTAACTTAACGAAAGAAAAGAAGGGAAATGGATAGAAATAAGAAGAAAGAAACAATATTTGGTGTTCCAGAATTTTTTAATGAAAAAAACGGAAAGAAATGGAAGGAAAACTTTCCCTCCTAACTTTCCTTCCGATTTGGAAGGATTTGGAGAGAAAAAAACAAAATTGTTAATTTTCCTTCAAACTCGGGAACACAAAACACAATTTTCTTTTACTTTCATTTCTCTTCTTTTCTCTCATAACTTTCTTTCTCTTTCTTTTCTTTCCTTTACTAAAACTCGGGAACTAAGCGTTAGAGAGAGAATAGAGAGAATGATTCTCAAGTATATCTTTCATTAATAACTGAAGTCCTATTTATAGGAAAACTTCAGATGGCACAACCGTAATTACATAATTACATCAGGGGCATAATAGTAATTCACATATTATAATACATTATCTTATTACGCACTACGAGAAGTGCGCATTTCAACGATTCTTAACACTCCCCCTTGAATGACTATTTACATAAATATCTGTCAAACTAGTTTGAAGAAAAATCCAATGGGAGAAAAACTCTCAAACTTTTTGTATTGAAGCGTGTGACAACCATATCATGTTGCATCATAACGTTGGTAGGAAACCTCTGTTGGATAAAACTTTAGCAATTTGTAATCTCGTAAATTTGCTCCATCTTATCTTGATAGTTTTTGTATAAGTATTCTTGTGCCGTCTCAGTAAAACCGCATGGGACAAAACTGAGTGAATCTATCATGTATATTATTCGTTGTTGGGGTATCCACGTGTTGCCTCATTAAAACCTTGTCAAGAAGACTCGGTGGGAAAAAAACTTGATCGAAGGAAAAAGAGTACAACTACCCCTTATGTTTTTAAATCTTTGAGGAATAATCTTGATCTTTATAATTTTCCTCATTATGCCATGAATATGCCTCGTTAAAACCTTATTAGGAAAAGCCCAATGGGAAAAATCCTAATGAAGGAAAAAGAGTACAATATTCATACTAATACGCCATTCCAGTTGCCTCGTCAAAAACCTTGCTAGGAAAACCCAATGGGACCAAACCTCAATCAAGGAAAAAAAGGGTGCAACGCGTATAAACAAATATGCCTCAGGCATTTCAATAATCCTCCAAAGATTAGTACGAGTATCATATTCATTGCAGTTTGTAATATCGAACTCATATTCTTTGTAATATATTCCAAATCTCTTTTGGAGATTCCATATTAGTTGTGATTAAGCTGCCTCGTTAAAAACCTTGCTAGGAAAACCCAGTGGGATAAAACCTTAGTCAAGGAAAAGAGTACAACATATAATTTCCTTTCACAACGCCTTATTTTGGGTGATTACACGCAGTGATAATACTTTTAGAATCTCTTCAGGAGTCACTTTCAGTAAGCCCATATGTTTCATTTTGTTATAAGGGCATATGTTTCAATTTCGATGGATTTCAATATCCTCATTTCAAATATCCATATTCCACAATCATGGATTTCAATATCCTCATTTCATTTATAGCGCTATATTGTGTCGACAATTTCAACATTTATTTCCTGTAGCAACATAACTTGCCGAGATATCTCATTATCTTCCTTTATAGTTATGTCTATATACTTCAAAAGTATATGCCTCCTTTTATCATTTACTTTAATTTATATTCGGAAAATTATTTTTATCAAAGCAGTTGTAGTTGGTACCAAAGATTAATAATTTATCATGCATCTTTGAACTTCAAGTTTATATAGTTGTGATGATATAGTGTGATGCATTTCACATATTTCCAACTACTAATACTCCCCCTCATGCTAAGAGATTTATTGAGAACCAAACTCATATGCCAGTACCTCACTATTCATCTTCAGTCATGGGGGTTTGTATATTATGTTCTCGATATTGGCAAGAGGACTTCGAATAGTATGCCAATTAATATTCCACTTGTATGCGCATATCTTGATCATTTCTGGGATCTATTCAAGTTTATTTGGGATATATTACTAGCTTAATCTGATATGGAATATATGCTCCAACCATGAGCAAATCATCTCGTAAATTTCCGATTATGAGTCATATACACATGTGACTATCTAATGAATCCATAATATCCAGTAGTTCTCATATAGAGGAAGTGGGCCCATACTTCCCCTTAATATATTCCAAATTTAGGAATTCATTCCCAATATTGGCTAGTAGTGATATTAATCGAGAACAAATATTTGAAGACATGATGTGTATATATCACCATATAGATATTTTACCGACATATCACATCATCTTTCGGTGCCATTATTGCACATCATTATCAACATGGAGTCGCCGCTCCCACATGTCATATTATGTTCATTATTCAAATATAGAACCGTAGTTCATATGCTTCGGGATATGAATTATTCAATCGCGGAGTCAAACCTCATACGCGTAATTCCAATCTATAAATAGATTAGCATTATATTCACAATTACCCATATCGAGGGTTTGGTTATCATAATGGATTCAATGCTTTCTAGTCTTCGCAAATATTACCCATCTCTTCCACTTAATATCATAAAAAGAATTTATCGAGCTCAACTCGAAAGGTTAAGGGTGCTAATGAGAAATGACATCCCAGAAGAGATTCGATGGTTGATCGAAGCACAAGTTCGATTATCTGGCGAATTTTCAAATTCATTTAAGTACATGCCAGGTACAGGTAGGAGTAATTTTGCAAAGAAACGAAGAGCAAAAAGATTAGGTGGATGCTATAAATGTACTCGGTGGACATGTGACACACGGTGCAAATCGGTGGGGTTTGTATCCAAAAATCGAGAAGATAAAAGCGCATTTATCAAGGATGGATTGAGTAATGAATCTATGGATCACGATATCCAACAGATTCTTGATACACATCCCAGTGGATACGTTCATCGTGAACTATTGGCTCTGTGGACACAATTTAAGGATGGACTGGAACGCTATAGTCATGAAAAATTAGTCTCAAAAGATCCAGTTTGTAAGTCCATTCTGTCAAAGTTGGTATAAGGTAAATAGCAAAATAATCCAAGTTTATGAATATTGTTCTCCAATATTTAAATTTCTCAACTGCCGATAGATAACGTCATTTTCATTGAAAAATATAATATCATATCTTTCGTTTTCTTCTGCAATTTTGTCAAAAATAAAATAGTAAAAGCAGTGACTTATCTGCTGCTCGTTTTCAATGAAAATAGTGAAGTCATTTGTCTTCTAGTAAGAAGTTTGTTCTTTAAATTTGGGATCCACAAATCAGAAATCGTATATCTCATAAAAGTACTTTGAAAATCTAGTGTAGAGAGATGGAGTTCTCAAAATCCTCATACAGATCTCATCCGATTAAAACCATATGTATTTTAGGTGGATCCAAACTGATAGGTCATATCCAGCATATAGATATGTCGTATCAATTCGTAAAAGAATTAGGAAAACACACAATCGATATATTGTATGGTGAGAGTAACCATAGATTTTTTTGGGTTATCTTTTAGCGGCTGCACAAAATGGGAGAGTAAGAGTAACAAGTGCCTCACACTTTCCCACAGTTAGAACCAGTAGTATAGGGGGTTCAACTGGATTGATGCTCTAAGCACAGTCTGTGCATGATAGTTTGATGTATATGGTGAATAATAGTGATGCTTTTATTGTTCTCCGGGTGGTTATGGCACACTTAATGAGATTTTCAATATCACGTCATGGGCTGAGCGGGACTTCCATACCAAACTTATAGGTTTATTGAATATTAATAATTTCTTCAACGATTTGCTTGCCTTTCTGGGTCAAGGAGTAGATCACAATTTTATCTCTCAGCCATCAAGAGATATTATTATATGTGCTGATACAGTTGCTGATCTACTTATAAAGTTTCAGGCATATATTTCAGTTATGAATTTGGAAGTCAAAGCTCACCAGCCACAGACCATTGGTGGCAAACAAAAAAGAAGTTTAGATCCTTTAGATCTTTCATTATGAACCCTAATGCCAGGGGTGGCAGAGTTACGGAGTTTTATACTCTCGAGACGCACCCCTTTTTATGGGTTTCATATGTATTTTCCTTTTCGCATATTGTCGAGTATTTATTACCTTTTTGGCTAGTCTCAATATTTTCCACTTCAACTGTTTTGTGCTTTTTCGAGCAATAATAAGATCATATTTTTGCCTCTATGAAAATATATTATTCTCACGAATATGTGATATATGCTTCTCTATTATTCATCACATACATTAATATGATTTCAATGATCTCATCATATGATATAATTAATATGATATTTATTGAGCAATTATTTTTCGGTGATAGTTTTTCATATCACTTGTCAGATGATCCCGCCATGCGGTGTATTTGCATGGGATTTTTCTTTAATTTGATCGATTATAACTTCTGGTATCGCTTGCTCAATTTTCTCCATCTTATTATCTCTATCAACTGTTTCTTCTTTCGAGAGTAGGATTTGAATCATTGATCAACTACTTCTTCATAGTAGGATTTATTTCTTTCAACTGATTCTTTAAGAGCAGTATTTAAATAATTGATCAACTACTTCTTCAGAGTAGGATTTATTTTTATCGACTACTTCTTCGGGAACAAGATTTAGATAATTGATCTACTTCTTCAGAGTAGGATTTATTTCTTTCATCTGCTTCTTCAAGAGCATGATTTAAATAATCGATCAACTACTTCTTCAGAGTATGATTTATTTTTATCGACTGCTAAATCAAGAGCATGATAATCGATCAACTACTTCTTCAGGAGCAGTATTTATGAACCATTCATATGGTATAACCAACCACGATGATAATATATAATATATAAATTGCATATATGTAAAACTATCCGTCTTGTGATAAGTGAACTCATCACATAGGAGGTATAGTAAATATGTAAAACCACCAGTCTTGTGACAATTACATTTATCATATAGGAGGCATCGCCATCCATCTTGTGATAATTGAACTTGTTACATAGGAGGTATAGTAAATATGTAAAACCATCCGTCTTATGACGATTACATTTATCATATAGGAGGCATCACCATCCATCTTGTGATAATTAAACTTGTCACATAGGAGGTATCATCATCCATCTTGTGGTAATTAATTATCATATGGGAGGTATCACCATCCATCTTATGATAATCAGACTATCACATGGGATGTATAGTAATATTTACATAATGTAAGCTCAACAAATAGATGATTTTAACCACCACTTGGAGATAATTATAATAAAGTCAGGAATTAGATTAGTAAATATTTAACTGCTTCTTTTGGAGCAGGTTCGTCCAACCATTTTCTCAAAGTATAACCATGTGGTATTAGGTTGGATCATTAATAGTCATCATCGACCCCAGTTGTCGGCATCAGTACCGCCTGGTCATCCCGTAATATTACACATACCACTTTATAAATTTCCACAATACAAGGACGTATATACACAAGTCTTTTCAATATTTGTGAAGGAATCAAGGTACTAATTTGTACATTTTAATAAATTTTGATAATGACAGATATTAAAAGGATTATAATCAACATATCAAAATTAGTGTCAAATTAAAGCTCTCGTGAAATGGGTCATGGTTGTTGGAATATTTATTCCACACATTATTTAATTTGTGTTTTGATGATTAAAGTTGCTAAACAACAAAACAACATTGAGGCGAAGCAAAACGACGAAGCAGACGAAGACGCGAAAAGCTGCGCAAAATGCATGTCTAGCGCACGCCAAGACATATATGCTAGCACACGCTAACGGGGAGTAATCTGCATATCATCCTAGTTCGAAGTTACCTGAAGGGAAGTCATCTGACGAGATAGCGCACGCTACACGTTATCATCAACGCACGCTATCGAAGTCCTGTTACCGTTGTGAAGGAATTCAAACACAGAATGACGTATGAAATGAAGTCAGCATTAGCGCACGCTACAAAGAAGGAATAGCGCACGCTGAGCAGTTTGAATCAAGTCAATCAGAACGTTGGGAAAAGCAGGTCAAAGTCAGCATATCAAATGGATACTTTGACATGTCATGCAACAGATATATTGGAAAAGCGCACGCTACAAAGGAAGTGGTAGCGCACGCTAACTGTCAAGGACAGTAGCCACTGGACTGAAACATAAAAGAATTAACGTACGCTACATGAAAGACATTACGCACGATAAAGCAAAAATGTGCGATAGCGCACTCTAAGAAGGAAGAGCTAGCGCACGCTAGCTAGTCAACTGGCAGCAACGGCTAGTTTGTGGGAAATGCCTATAAATACTATTCCTATGGTATTGTTTGAGTACAACAACTCCAAGCATTCAAGACATTGATCTTATATTCATATACTTACATTGTTGTTGTAATATTGAGCTTATATTGTTAGTTTGAGTGTTTATACATTCAACATTATACACGAGAGGTAAAAGAAAAGATACGATTGGATTCGGTGTTATTAGGATCAAGTATCCGGCATTGTTAGATTCACAATCGATATCCAAGTGAGGTTTATCTAGTACCCATAGAAAGCTAGAGTGGTTGATTCCTTATCCAATAGAAAAGGAAAAATGGTTTTACTCGGACCGATAGAAGACGAGCTTGTAAACGGTAATCCCTCGACCGATAGAAGAGAGGCGTAGAGGTGTTGATCTTAATCCTAATAAAAAGATACATCGAGAGAGGACGTAGGCTTCGTTAATAGCCGAACCTCTATAAATCCTTGTGTGATTTATTTTTCGCAATTTATTTACGCTTCCGCTCAAAACGGCGCAAATATCCGATTTCCTACCAACAATGGTGGCATCAAGAAAAATCAATTCTGACATCATATGTATCTTATATGTAAGAAAAACCGAATTAATAATTTAATGAATTAAAAGAATATTATATTTTTATATTTTATTTATTTTTCTTTTGCTTCTTACCCGTTCGTGTTTTCTCTTTTTTTTTTCTTTCTCCCTTATCTGCTCTTCATCTCCTCCCTGTATCTCCTTACCGTCTTCTTCACTTTTTTTTTCTTTTTTTTCTTCTTCCTCGATTCACCGCTTTTTTTTTGGTTTAGAATATGTACCTGTCTGAACTTCGAAATTTATTTCTCTTCTTGTCGTTGCTCGCGCACGTCGAGACCTACGCTGGAGCTTCCATTTTAAATTCGCAGGGAACCGGAGGTGGACCTTTAATTTTTTTTCGCTTTCGCCAATCACTCTCTACTGCACTGCTTGCCTGCTGCGTCTGAGCCCCGTGTGTGGCGTGAGAAATCGGAAGGGTGAGAGAGTAATTAGAACTAGTGTTTCTCTTTTTTTTTTTGTGGAAACTCTTTACTAAGGATTAGAACATTCGTGCTGATAACGTGTTATAAAATCGAAATATTATAGAGAGGATTTAGAGAGAGAATAGAGAGAATGATTCTCAAGTATATCTTTCATTAATAACTGAAGTCCTATTTATAGGAAAACTTCAGATGGCACAAACGTAATTACATAATTACATCAGGGGCATAATAGTCATTCACATATTATAATACATTATCTTATTACGCACTACGAGAAATGCGCATTTCAACGATTCTTAACAACAAAAAGCTTTTGGTTCTAAGGGAAAATTAATCACAGATCCATCATTCTTTTAAAATAGGAAAATGCTATGCTACCCACTTTACAAGTCTCTAATTTCCCCCAACATCCTAATCAGATGGATTCTAATTGGATCCATCGTGTATAAATATGAGACACGAATAAAAATACGACACTTGTCATTCGGGAACATATGTTGGGACTAATTTCGGGGTGTGTAGCACAACTCTTTAAAATATAACTACAGGATGGACGACGTGCACAACATGTCGGAGGATCTCAATATGGGTTTGTCTCCGTGAAAAATATATGTATAGTGTTAAATACAGACAATGCAAACATAGATTGATTATACATTTTAAGTTTTGTTTAATTCTCAATTTTAAGTGACGAGGCATTATCCAACCCGTGCGATGCACGGTCTTTGGTTGAATATCTACGTGTTTTGTACGTAATGTTGGGGCAGACGGTTGAATGAGCAGATGACAGAATTTTAATGCCTTTTAGAGAAGTTTATAAGTTTTTTTTATTGTTGTTGTCCTTTTATTTTAGTCTATGTAATTAGTTATATGAAATGAGGCTTTACTAACCCGTATGTTGCTCCGGGGTTGTTTTTGGTTTATTCAACCCGTGCGATGCACCTATTGTATCTAAGATTTCATAGCTAAAATTTAACCATCCTGTAATTTATACTATCATTTAAAAGTTCATTTTAATCACTTTGTGTATTAGAAGGTGCATTTGCATTGTGATGTTTATCATAACTTTTGTATTTAAATTAGTTTATTTACATTAAAAGTTACCATTAAAATAGTTTCTTCATATGTAATCCTTTAACATGAATAAGTGACATAAATCCCCCTTCCATATTAAATTAAGGGGGATAAGTTTTATATAGTATAGATTAGTGAGCCGTTAATTCATCACATGTTTGTCACTAATTACAAGAAGAAAGCTTCAAAAAATCACAAAGTTAATGCCGAAAAAGTAGATTGTCAATCATCATAAGAGAATCCAAAAAAGGCTCAAAAAATGAACATTGTATTTAGGCAATACTGATTCCAAAAATGAACCAACAGCATAAACCTTAATGTGTATAGAAGAAGTTATGAATAAGTACGCTCTCATACTTTTCAATGACTATGATGAAAGACAATCTATGATCAAACACAATATAACCCGATTTTGGTGTGAACCAAACATAAACAATTATGAGTTGACATGAGCAGTAATCTTCAAACAAAAGTGGATCCAAGCAAAGGAACTTCTAGATAATGTTTTATGTGAACTTTTTGGAGTAAAAAGATGCAAGTGGATCAACAATTTCAAAGGAGAAGAGGTGGATGTATACTTAGTTTCTGTAACATACAAGTAAAGAAAAATCCAGATACTGTTACATGCCGAACTTGGAAAAAGAGAGTGGAAATTGCGAATAGTATTCAAGATCCTTTGTTTACTTAAATTTCTTTCCCCAACTCATCACAAATCTTTGGGCAAAAGGCATCGATGTCGTATCTGGAGCACCAAGGTATTGTGGAATTTTGATTTGGAAAATGACTCCTCTCGAGTCGACACTGATGATACCTATTTGTAGTTATATAGTCAACTAACAAGTAAAGGCAATAGAAAAGACATTGTATATAATTAAGCTCATATTCTATTTTTCCCCCACCCTCACCCCTGTATTCAGCAAACACAACCATTAAGATTCAGAATGTTCATTTTCTTGCCTTCCTATTTAAGATTTTATGTTTCTGTTTATGTTTCTATCTTCTAGGCAATCTTTTCTTATTCTCCTTTTTTCAGGTCATTTCATTCACTTATCAAGATATGTACTTTAGGGAGTATCAAGTATAAACAAAAGGAATATGACCTATATTAAAAAACAAAAGAAACACAGCTAAAAAGATTGTGAGATCCTTATACTGAGGTACTGCAAGAATGTAATGATATTAATGCGATGGTATAAAGATGTAACACAGATGGTGATCCATTGCAAGAAAGATCAAGGAAAACATACCTTCTGAGGGCCAGAAGTCCTCGACCATGTTCAGTCAACCATAGACGCTAAAGTGAGAGCATGTCTGAAAGCGCACAAAATTAGACAACAAATATCAATGTTAAAGTTACGGCCTTCTGGAGATGTTGATGAAGATCATTCCATGTTTTTAATGTCTGGTGAATTCATCAAAAGAATTATATATGAAAAATAATTTTATATAAACAGGCACACATCACGTGCAAAACAGACTTAAAAAATTGATTTGACATAACATTTAGCTAAATTTGTGCCAAAAAAAAATACCAGCACTGCCCCTAGTAGTATCATACATGTGTGCAATATATCTCGGAATAGAAAACGGGCAATGTATCCTCTTTAGTTTCACACTATGAAGTATGGGGACTTCATTTTGAGCCCCGTTCCCGTGTTGGGGACGTTTCGCGGACGGGACAGCACGGGGACGCCGGGGAATCGTCCCCAGCATGAATCTGGATGGTTGGGGACGGCTAGGATTTTGGGGACGGCGCGGGGAAAACTTGAGGACGGTGCGGGGACGTTTTTGGTAGAGAAAAAAATTACAATATATAAACTAGGGCAAATATATCTTATTATTCCCACACCCCAGTCTCCCAAGAGAGAACAAAGAACACAACCGGCATTCCACATTGCTCTTCAACTTCGCGACGTCTGAACTCCGAAGACCCTCCCGGCGACGTCGACCGGCGATGCCTTACCACCATGACGTCTGAACAAATTGATCATTGAGGATTAATTTGATTGATTATATTGTTCTTTGAAGATTTTGAATTTTTAGTTATGCTTTATTTTGTTGTTATAATCGTGACTTATCACTTATGTATGGATTTTAATTTTAGAATTATGTATGGATTTTCTAATTTTGGAACTTTTTTTCCCGTACCCATGCCCTACCCGTTTTTTGAAATTCTAATTTTTCCGTTCTTTGTCCCCGTTCCCGTCCCCGTTTTTCGTCCCCGTCCCCGTCTCCGTGCTACCTAGGTTTCACATATACTTCAGGCACTAAAGAGGGATAGTAGTTCGACTGATTGATGACATAAATATAGAATGTTTGGTTATAGAGATAGATAATGTTAGATAACATAAAATGCAAATGACAAAACTGAAGCAGGGTTTTTCACCATCTTGCTGTTCCCGACTCTCTGTCGTTGTGTTTTTCTGTTTAGCAACAAGAATATATAATTGCCAAGTATATGAAATATTATGTCAGTAAGTTGGCAGACATTTGCTAACGACCTAAAGAATATTCAGAAGACAATCAAAGACTCAACGGTGATATGGCCCTCACGTATGTAACAATGCATCTAAAGATTTCAAATCTGGGCATGAGCACATTCATGTCGCAATATTTATGCGTGGAAGCAATTCTGAAACCTACAAGATCTGCAGACTTTTTTGTAGTTACTAGACAGAACTTTATGGATCAGAGAGCTAGTTATTCGTCAGCACTTATGTTCATCATATATATAGAGAGAGAGTTGAATACATTTTTTGTCCTTGTGGTTTGCCGGTTATTTAACTTTCAGTCCAATTTTTTAAAAAGTTTCGGGTTTGGTCCAAAAGTGAAACACCCGTTTCAGTTTCAGTCCGTTTTTTACTAACACCGTTAGTTTGACTAGGTTTGACCGTTAGTTAAGAGGGTATTTTCGTCTTTGTTGGAACATTTTGTTCCATACATGATTAATAATGTTTTGATGATTAAAGTTGATAAACAAAGCAAAACAACAACAAGGCGAAGCAAAGTATCGAATGAAACGAAGTGCAAAAAGCTGGAAAAACACAAAACTAACGTACGTAACATATGATGTTTAACGTACGTAATTGAAGCAGCTTAGCGTACGTAAGAAGAGTTGGATAGCGTACGTAATGTGTTCAAACCAGATGAACGTTGGGAAGAGTCAAGGTCAAAAAGGCGGCAACAGATATATGACGTCAGCAATGACGTAAGCTTAACGTACGTAATGGAATATTGATAACGTACGTAAGGAAAGAAACGAATGCTACTGTACTGGAACTGGGTGATGCTAACGTACGTAAACCTTTGAGGTTAACGTACGTAAAATAGCTTATTTACGTAAGATGGTGAAGATAGCGTACGTAATCAAGTCTGAAGGTACAACGATTAGTTTGGTTGATGAAGCCTATAAATACCATAACCTTGGTATTATTCTGTACAACAACTTCAAACATACGAGACATTGATCTGAGATTCATATACATTCTATTGTTGTTGTAATATTGAGCTTATATTGTTCGTTTGAGTGTTTATACATTCAACATAGACACGAGAGATAAAAGAAAAGATACGATTGGATTCGGTGTTATTAGGATCAAGGATCCGACATTATTAGAATCGGAATCGCTATCTTCGTGAGGTTTATCTAGTATCCATAGAAAGCTCCAGAGGTTGATTCCTTGTCGTATAGAAAAGGAAAACGATTTAACTTGAACCGACATAAAGACAAGTACGAGTGGTTTATCACGGACCAATAGAAGACGTGATTGTAACGGTTAACCCTCGACCGATAGAAGAGAGGTACAGATGTTTTTATCTTGAACCTATAGAAAAAGATACCGAGAGAGGACGTAGGCTCGTTTATAGCCGAACCTCTATAAATCCGTGCGTCATTTAATTTCTGCAATTTAATTTACGCTTCCGCAACACGGCGCATATTCCGATCTTGCTCCAACAGTCTTTTCATTAATAAATAAAATAAAACATTCAGATTTTTATTTTATAGAAAATAATATTCTAGTTTTTATTTTTATTAAAATAATTTATAATTAATATCCAGAGTTTATAAATTTTTTATTTCCAATTTTTAAATAAAAAATACCGATTTTTTAATATTAATTATATTTCAGAATTTAAAAAAGTACTCGAAGTTCCGATTTTTTCTAACATTCCAGATTTTTTAAAAAATCAGGAAAATTTAAGAAAAAAATCAGAACTTTATTTTTTTTATTTAAAAACTCCGGAAAATTAGAAAAAATCGAAACTTCATGTATTTTTTTAAATTCTGAAATATTAATTTAAAAAAAATCGAGTTTATATTTAGAATTAAAAAAAACAAAAATTGAAATATTATTTTCCATAAAATAAATAAAAAATCTTATCGGTTATCTTCTCCGGTGAAGTTCAATTCAAGTAATCAATCTTTAATTTGTCTTTTTAGATTTTTAGATTTTTTTAAAAAATAAAACAATATTTTTTATGAAAAGTAAAAAAAATTAAAAAAATAAATTACTAGCAGTTTTTTTTAATAAATAAAATAAAATAATTCAGATTTTTATTTATTTTATGAAAATTAATATTCTAGTTTTTATTGTTTATTAATACAATTAAAAATAAGATCCAGAGTTTTTTAATTTTTTATTTCTGCTTTTTAAATAAAAAATACTTAACTTTAAAAATAATATGAATAATAATAATAATAATAATAATAATAATAATAATAGAAAGAGAAAGAATGAAAGGAGAGTATTTTAGTCATTTTATGTTGTTTAACAGGTCAAACTAACAGTCAACATCAAAATGGACTGAAACTGAAACGGGTGTTTCACTTTTGGACCAAATCCGAAACTTTTTAAAAAATTGGACTGAAAGTGAAATACCCGGCAAACTATAAAGACCAAAAATGTAGTTAACTCATATATATATATATATATATAATGTATTCTGGGATCTACCTAAAAACAGTCTTCAAACTTATGCATCCAAGAATTATCATTCTACTTTTCTCTCCTGATCATTTTATGAAATAAATCAAAGTATATTGAATGATAAAAATCCATTCACTGGATTTTTCTGTTTTCTCCTATTCCCGCAACAAATTAAAATTACACCAATAAAAACAGAAGGCAATCATTCTTTTAACTGCATTGAGCAGAGCAATACACGACCAAGAATACAAGATAAATTACACATACACACTGACTGTCGTCTCGTTCTCCATTGAGATTAAATCCCGCCGCTGTTTGCCAAACAACAAGAGGGCTTTCCTTAACTGAACATCCATATTCTTCTAAGGGAAGACTGTCGAAATCACGCGTACATTGTTAGTTTATTTAGAAAAGTGAATAGCATACATTTAAAAATTAACTAAAAGCACATATGGATCAACTGGGTACTATAAATCCATGTAAAAATAATGATAATAGTAGTAATACTAATATTATTGATACGAATAATAATAATAATAATAGTTAATAAAAGTAACAGTAATAGCATATGAATTCCAAAAACCACTTAATCTTTGCCATAAAGAAAATATAATCATGTCGCTAATATGTATATATTTATAAGTATTAATTCGTTTTGCCAGAACCCACACCGCTGTCTCCGTTCACCTCAATCTACTATAACTGAATTGAAAATTTATATGTGAAGAGAAAGTTGTACATAGAAGTTCAAAGCACAAAGTACTGACGCATTCATTATCAATTATGATATTCACAAAGTTGTCCTTTTAGTAAAAGATAATATAGGGGGAATATAAGAGATCAGTGTTGGAAATTAACGGATCATTATAGTGAATTTCTAATGATTTGAGAGAAAAATATTTGTTTTATTATCACTCAAGAATAGATACAAACTCACAAAATAGAAAAACTCTCAAACTCACTCAATCTCAACTTGGATTGTTATTCACTCTTTGAACTCACTCTTGGAGATGGGATGGTTACAAATGCTACAAACAAGTCTTATTTATAGGTAGTAAACATGGTGTGAAACCATGGTGTGAAAGGATCAACCATGATGAGGTGTTGTGAAGTTTCCCATCCTTTTTCACAAACTTGCCAACTAATTGTTCAAAGGTAGATGGCTTCACATGTTTAATTACTTAGCCTCCATTCTAGAAGGGTTTGAATTCTAACACTCCCCCTCAAACCCGACTTTGCATTCCGAGTAATTTTCGAAACTCATAAATCTTTGTTGCGGATAAGCTCTTCGTAAATATGTCTGCAACTTGATCTTCTGTATTGACTGGTTTCATGTCAATATCTCCTTGGAGTACCTTCTCTCGTAAGAAATGATAATGTACTTCGACATGTTTGGTCCGAGCATGAAATACTGGATTCTCAGCCAAACGAACTGCTGACAGATTGTCACAGTGTAATGCAACTCCATCTTCTATTGGTTGGTTCAAATCCTTCATGAGTTGAGTCAACCAAGCACACTCTTGTGCTGTCATTGCCCCTGCTCCATATTCCGCTTCAGTAGTTGAAAGAGAAACGGTAGGTTGTCTCTTACTGCACCATGATATAGCTCCCGAACCAAGATTGAATATATATCCTATAGTCGATCTCCTGGTATCATACTCTCCGGCATAGTCAGCATCACAATAGCCGCTGACCTTGCTTTGTACTCCCTTCTTGTAGAAAAGTCCCCAATTAATTGTGCCTTTAACATATCTCATGATCCTTTTGACTGCTTCGAGATGTGGCTTCTTAGGTTTCTCCATGAACCTGCTAGTAACACCTACAGCGAATACTATATCAGGTCTGGAAAGAGTTAGATAGATAAGACTACCTACTATCTGTCGGTACATTCTTGTGTCCTCCAAGTCTTTCCCATCGTAGGCACACAGCTTCAAGTTTGGCTCCATTGGGGTAGATATTGGCTTGCGATCGATTACCCCAAACTTCTCGATTAAATCCTTTGCATATTTCTGCTGACCAAGAAATATACCATCATCTGTTCTTTCGACTTCCAATCCTAGGAAGTGTTTCAGTTCACCAAGTTCCTTCATTTGAAATCGGACTGACAAGTTTGCCCTTGTTTGTTGAATCTCGTCTTCGTCATCGCCAGTGATGATTAGATCATCCACATATACAAGGACTACGCTAGCTTGCCTCCTTGAGTTTTCACGAACAAGCTTGAATCTGCTGGGCAACATGATAACCACTTTGGATTAGAAACTCGGCAATTTTCCCGTACCATGCTCGGGGTGCCTATTTCAAGCCATACAACGCCTTTTCAACTTGCACACGTACTCGGGCTTTTCATGATTCACAAATCCTTTGGGTTGATCAATATAGATATCACGATCAAGTTCCCCATGTAAAACGCATTCTTCACATCCATTTGCCATAATTTCCAAGACTTACTTGCTGCTAAGGCTAGTAAGACACGAACTGTAGTAATCTTTGCAACTGGACTAAACGTCTCGTCATAGTCTATGCCATACTCTTGAGAGAATCCACGAACAACTAATTGAGCCTTGTACCGCTCAATTGTACCATTTGGACGAATCTTCAACTTGTAAACCCATTTGCAGGATATGGGTCTAACACCTTCAGGTTTTGGCACTAAATTCTAAGTTTGATTTTGTTTTAATGCCAAAATCTCTTCTTCCATGGCCTTTCTCCACTCTGGACTATTTGATGCTTCTTCAAATGTACTTGGCTCTATGACTTCGACATAGCGGCATCTAGATACTTTGGATTTGGCCGTCTTTCTATGGTTGACCTTCGCACTTGAGGTTGTGAAGGTTCCTGCTCTTCCGGTTGACTAGTCTGTACTTCATCTGGTGTTTCATGTACACCTGTTCTCCAAGGGCTTCTTGATTTGGACCGTACCTCAACTTGATCCGACGGGGATCTTGGTTCTTCTATGTCATTGTTGTCTTGAGAGGAATGTAGCTGCAACTTGCTTTGTAGCTTTCCTTGCAGCTCATGTGTATCTGGTAATGCCACCTTGTTTGCCCACCATGAAGATGCCTCATCGAATACAACATTTCGTGAGATATAAATCTTGTTTGTATTTGGATTGCAGCATCTCGACAACTTTCTTTTGTTCATCATATCCAACGAATATGCATGGAATGACTTTCTTGTCGAACTTGGTGCGATCTTCATCTGTAATAAACACATAACATACACAACCAAACACTCGAAAATAATTCACCGTTGGTTTTACATTATACAATTTTGAAATGGTGAAATAAATTCCACCTCGGTTGTGGTAGCCTGTTGGTGATATAGACTCTTGTCTCCATGCATTACGCCAAAATCTTGTATCAACATTCTTTGCATGTAGAAGACTTCTACATGTCTCTGCTAGGTGACGGTTCTTCCTCTCCGCTACTCCATTTTGCTGTGGAGTTTTTGCACAAGTTAGTTGCCTTCGGATGTTGCACTCCTTGAGGTAGTTGTTGAATTCATTAGAAGTGTATTCTCCTCCATTATCAGTACGGAGGCACTTGATCTTCCTTCCAAACTCACGTTCTACCGTATCTTTGAATTTCCTGAATTTTTCAAAAGCCTCATCTTTATGCTTCAAGAAATATACCCATACATACCTTGAGAAATCATCAATAAAGGTTATCAGATATTGATAACCGCTTGTTGACTTTTGTTTGATCTTCCCAAGCACATCTAAGTGGACCAATTCCAACGGCTCCCTTGCTTTGAACTTTGACTCTTTGTAAGGTAGTTGATGTGCCTTACCATATTGACATCCAGCACACACAGTGTCATGTTGGATCTCGAGTTGAGGAAGTCCCCTCAGCATGGACTTCTTCATCATAATTTTCAGTTTGCCATAATTGACATGCCCAAGTTGTGCATGCCATAGGTCTCCAGTGTCACTTCTCCTAGCCTTCTCAACATAGGCTTCTTCAGCTGACATCACATAGATAGCCTTCATTTTTGGTCCTTCCACAAACGATGTACCTATGACTTTCAATTCAAGATACACTTTCACATCGTTCGGGCCAAACAACACATAATTACCTGAAGCAGTTAATTGTGGTACTGACAACAGGTTCTTCTTCATCCCTGGGACATGATAGACATTGTCGAGTTGTACTTCTTCATGTCCGTACCTTTGTGGCAGTTGTGTCTTGCCAACATGGGCTATTGGTAATTGTGTGTTATCAGCTGTCACAATAACTCGATCTCCTTTGTACTTGGTCATACTTACAAGTTTCAACTCATCTCCGGTCATATGATTGGAACAACCAGAGTCAACGATCCAATCATTCTTGTAATCGACTAACTTCTCACATACCGCAGTAAGTGCGAATTCCTCTCTTGGGCCTTTCCCTCGTGTATCGGTAGTATCTACCTCCTCGACATAGAAGGAAGTCTCGAAATCCCAATCTTCTTCTCCTGGAGCCTCGTCCTTAGATGTTGTTTCTGCATTTCCTTCAACTCTCTTGGACCAGCAATTTTTTGCATAATGTCCTTTCTTGCCGCAATTAAAACATTCGTCACTTTGACGATCCTTTTGTTGCCACCGGTTCTGACCATTTCGATTATGTTGAGCTCCTAGAGATCCCCCTGACTGGAAACCTCTATCTTGGTTTCCTCGAACATCTCTTTCTTGACTATTGAATCTCCCGAAACCACGTCCTCGTCCTCGACCACGACCACGTCCTCGTCCGCGTCCTTGATTGTCTCTTCTATTAGTGAAAAGGGCTGTCTCTTCACTATTGGTTGCTCGACTAGACGTGGGTTTATCTAGATCCTCTTCATTAATGAGCAAATTCTCCAGATCTGCTAAAGTAGGCTCGGTGGGCCAGGCCAGAGTTGCCGTGTTTATACTCTTATACTCGGCTTCAATCCGTGGATGATAATTCTTTTCATCCTGGTTTGTGTAATGCCATTTTCAGGATCTAGTTTAGAAATCTCATCACAAAGAGATTTCACCTTTGAGAAATATTGACTCACAGACATATTTCTCTGGGAGATCGACAAAAACTCATTTTCAAGCCTTTGTAATTTTGCATCATTTTTCTTCGCGAAAATAGCCGCTAATGTATCCCAAGCTTCCTTCGGTGTTCGGACATCTTTGATCCATTTGGAGAAATTCATCTTCTGACTCTGATTAAGGCATACATAGCTTTGCCTGCCTTAACCTTCCATTTCTTTAAAGCATGAGGGTCGGCAGCTGGCCTTTGATGTGCAGTATCTGGTCGTACTGGTGTTGAGGTTGAGATGTCGGAGGTTGTGTCTGTGCTTTTGGCCTCCCTTGGTGGTGTTGTCTCAGCTCCGTTCACGATATCCCATAAGTCTTGCCCGAGCAGGTAAAACTTCATACGGGTACTCCATGACCCATAATTATTGTTATTGAGCTTCTCAATAGAGGTCTTAAAATTAGCCATTATTTTAACAAAGCTTCTGGGACCAAAAGTATAGTTTTTGAATTTTTTGGGGTCAAAATAAAAAAATTTCGGAAATTTAGGGACTGAATTAAAAAATTTCGAAAGTTCAGGGACCAGTATGTAATTTCTGGAAAACTTATCTGCAGAAATTCCATTTCATCATCTTCAACCTTGAGACTATTCTTTCGGCAGCCCGTACGGCTTCGTCTGATGTCGGTTTTGTATTCCGAAAATACCTCCGAACTCGTCTCGACGCAAGGAATCTAACGATATCCTCAAAACTGAGTTTCGACCACCTTTGTAAAACTCGAAATTTTCAGCCCTCTACCATTTCCGATTAGCACTCCAAACCTTTCTCCGATACCACTTGTTGAAAATTAACGGATCATTATAGTGAATTTCTAATGATTTGAGAGAAAAATATTTGTTCTATTATCACTCAAGAATAGATACAAACTCACAAAATAGAAAAACTCTCAAACTCACTCAATCTCAACTTGGATTGTTATTCACTCTTTGAACTCACTCTTGGAGATGGGATGGTTACAAATGCTACAAACAAGTCTTATTTATAGGTAGTAAACATGGTGTGAAACCATGGTGTGAAAGGATCAACCATGATGAGGTGTTGTGAAGTTTTCCATCATTTTCTTGTCAAACTTGCCAACTAATTGTTCAAAGGTAGATGGCTTCACATGTTTAATTACTTAGCCTCCATTCTAGAAGGGTTTGAATTCTAACAATCAGTTCCACAAATAACTCGTCCCATGAATATTAGAATTGAAATGGAAGACGATCAGATATAATCGAAACCTTACTGTGATAAAACATACTAAGAAGTTCAACAAATCATTCCGTCACTCCTTTTAATTCATTGACACTACATTAATAACATATACTCTTGTTACTATTTTTTCCCTCACTTCCATTATAAATAATGTTCAGGAGGTGGCATAAAACTCTTGGATTCCATGGATGTATATTTTTGTCAATTTCCAGCCCATAAAATCAACAATTAAACAGCAAGATTTTTTAGTATGTGAAATCATTCACATACTCCATTAATTTCATATTTTGAACGTAGGTTGGTGTTACATGCTGAGAAATTAGGTCGTGAAATACCTAAAATATTAAAATATGATCCGGCAGGATGAATTACTCTTTCGGACTCATCATGGCACTTTGTATGTGTATCATGTGTTCAATGATTTCTGCGACATATACAAAACCTAACCTATCAGTGATTGGAAAATACCACAATTTCTTTTGTGCACTCGATTTCCCTTCCTCGTACCGTGGCGCTGCACAACTAGGACAGGATTTCAAACTCTCACCTTCCCCATAGTACAGAAAATAATTGTTGCTACAAACATCATACTTGATCACTCGGAGACCAAGTTTCGACATGATATTTTTTACTTCGGAATAATTATCGGGGATTTGGCTTTGATATTGCTTCGGTGCCATGCCTTTGTTGCTTTTGATGAAATAATCCATTGCTTTTTGTGAGGCATTATACGTCCTCTTGAAATTCATTACCTCCGTAATCCACTGCAACAACGACTTATTATGCAACTCATACAAAAGCCGATCAGCATACTCTAACAGATCATAAAATGATTTTGCTTCACGATTTGGCTCTGCCGGCTCATTATCAATGTAATTGCGAAATTGAGGAAAACTATCCATGACCTTATCTCTTTGTGATGTAAAGTAATTTTCCGCAGGTGTAGAAGATGATCCTCCTATATTGTAATCATTGATCCCGCAATTTTGATAATCTTCACCATGGCATACCCAAACACGATAATCCGGTGCAAATCCACCTGATATAAATGTTGCATGACTGTATTGCGATCACGTTCACGCCAATTCTTACACTTTTTGCACGGACATAATATCTTACTACCAACTACTACACGAGCGAATCTAAAATCCAGAAACATATTAACACCATCAATAAATTCTCTAGTAATCATACCGTCGGGACCACGACGTTTTTCGTACATCCATTCTCTAAAAGTTGACATTTTTTCACTGCATAAAAAATAAATAACTACAAAATATAAAAATATTTTTATTGCATTCCAAATAATCTATTATCAACTAAAACATACAATTAGTATTTTAGTAAAAGACACTTAGATATATTTGCCTTTATAAATTCGGAACATTTTGTTATACCCAGTCCAATCAAATTTCGTTAGTGATCAGTAGTATTAATTAGCAAATATATATTTTGGTAAGAATATTAATGAATCAATAATATTTTATAAAGTCGCTATTTTAGTGAATACAACTGACTCTTATTGAAAAGAACATATATTTTTTTAGTAAAATTATTTACAGATACTTATTTTTACTGAATATTATTTTCTCAATAATTCTATGTGGCTCGATTCTATCTGGTTCGGTATCGCTAATAAAAAACTTGTATAATTTAATGAAAGGGCTTAAGATATACTATCAACTAAATTATCAACTAAATTTTCATTTAATATAAAACTACAACTAGATCAGTACAATTAATTAGCAAATATATGTATTGGTAAGAATATTAATGAATCAGAAATATTTTATAAAGTCGCTACTTTATTGAACAAAGCTGGCTTTTATTGAAAAGAACATATATTTATTTAGTAAAATTAATTAAAGATACTTATTTACTGAATATTCTTTTCTCAATAATTCTATGTACCTCGATTCTATCTGGTTCGGTATCGATAACAAAAAACTTGTATAATTTAATGAAAGGGCTTAAGATAAATTATATAAACTAATTTTACAACTAAATTATCAACTAAATTTTCAACTAAATTATCAACTAAATTTTCATTTCATATAAAACTGCAACTAAATTATATTTCGTATTAACAACAAGAAAAATAAGTATAATTAAATTTCAACTGTTTCTACATACCTTATAATATCGACGGAGATTGCTTGAAAATGCTCAATATATCCTTGAATATATATTCCGGAAAAAAATTCAGAAAAAAACATGTATATTTGTATAATTTAGTTGGTTTGAAAAAAAAAAGATGTATATATCTCGTTAAATGCAATCGTCAGTGAGTTATATAATATACTCAATCAGATATTGGCTTCACATATGTGAAGCTAAAGAATAATATTAGAATAATTTTGGTAGCGGTAGGTGGCGCATGCGGAAATGGTCGTTGACACATTTTAACTTCACATATGTGAAGCTAATGTGTTATCTTACTAAAGGCGTCACATATGTGACGCTAATATGAATATTTTAAAAAAAATTGGCGGAGGTTTGAAATTTTTGGCCGCGGAATTCAAATTTAGTGAAATACTTTAGCTTCACATATGTGAAGCTATTGTGTTTCAAAATATACTATAAATACACCATCACTCCAAACCTTCTTTCATTCAATTCTAAACCACATTTCATCTCATTTCTTCAACTTTCATCTCTCAATCTTCAAGGTAATTTCTAAATTATTTTCAATTTTATTAATAATTTTACTTATATAATTTTTTGTTTCTACTAACTTATTAATATTTTTGTTTTTTCTTTATTTTACAGGATTTTTATTTATTTAAAACTAAGTGAATTACAATATTAATATTATTGAAACATAACAAAAATGATTATATTTATTTTCTAATTAAATAATTATTTTTTTGGTATAATATAATTATTTTTTAATAATAATTAGAAGTGTAGCTTTTGGCATATTTTATAATTACAACAAAAAATAATTTAAAAAATATTTATGATTATATATATATATATATTCATACACACACATGAAATTAGCCAGAAATTCATTCGGGCTAATTTCATTTTTTTTTATTTTAAACGACTTTCTTTAGCGTCACACATGTGACACTAAAGATATAATAATTAAAATTACTGGATTTTCTTTAGCGTCACACATGCGACACTAAAGATATAATAATTAAAATTACTGGACTTTGTTTAGCGTCACAAATGTGACACTAAAGATATAATAATTAAAATTACTGGAGTTTCTTTAGTATCACACATGCGACACTAAAGATATAATATTTAAAATTACAGGGACTTTCTTTAGCGTCATACATATGACACTAAAGATATAATATTTAAAATTTCGGGACTTTCTTTGGCGTCACACATGTGACACTAAGAGCTCGTTTGGTAGTCATGTCAGGATATGGCATGTTAAGATATGTTATGTTAGGATATGATAAAATAGTTAAAATAGATTTATTATTTTGATGTTTGATAGGAAAAGAATAAAATTACTGTTCTTCTTAGATAATATATAAAATTACTTTTTTGTCCTTATCAATTAAAAAAACATCTTGACAGAAGCAAAATTTCAATCATGGCCCCTCAACCGGTAGTAGAAACACAGCAAGCTCAGCGTATAGAAATGGTGGAAGAAGCGGTGGCGGATCTTCACCGAACGATGTTGAATGAAGTGGCAGAGGCTGTAAATCGAGCAGCGATGGCGATGGTTTGGGAGGCTCTGGATCTAACAATGGTGGATTGGGAGGCAGAAATGGGTCGGGCGGCAGTGGGAGTGCGATTGGGGGTTTAGGGTTTCAAGGGGGTCAGCGAAATAAGGAAAGGGAGAGAGATGAGGGGACCCAGGAAGTGGATTTACCTGTGTTTGATGGTACAAACCTTGATGGGTGGATTTTAAGGGCGGCGACGCAGTGGAGGAAGAGAGAGAGGGTGAATGGGAAGGAAGAGAGAGAGGGTAAAACCGGCAGGAATTGTACTGTTTGAGCAGGTTATTGTAACCCACCATTTTGCTGGGTTACATTCTATACACCCAAACAGTGAATAGACACGGGCCGGAGCTTAAAACGCGGGCTTTCAAGATATGTAATATAGGCTACCAAACGCTTGTTTCGACCGATTAATATAACTAACTCCCAAAGCATGCTCTCAAACAGTACAAAGATTAAAAAATAATATTTATCGCCTCGCTTTTCAACTACGTGTATTAATGTAATAAATGCAATTGTTTTATTTTATCTTTAGACCTACGGCGCTAAAGTTCAATTCTTTTTAAGTTGTCAAACATTAACTAAATATTCTTTGGCGTCGGTTTAACTCAAACCGTATATTAGCGTCGCGTATGTGAAGCAAAGCTTCTTGATCAATTCTTCAGCTTCACATTTTTGTGAAGCTAAAGTAGTCATTTTTTAGTAGTACATGTTTTGTGCAAATAAACATATTATGAAACCCATTGTTTGTTTTTTTCTCATTGCCGTAAAACGACTTGCCTGAAGAAAACTCGCCTTAATGGTGAAGAAGACTTCAGAGTATGAAGACTGATTGTTTGCAATTGCCAAAAATTCAGATAACTGCATGAAGTTCCTACCATTATGGCTCGCATTTCGAAATAGTGAAAAATTTCCTCCATATGGATTGTACACAGCAGTTGCAATGACGATAGTACTTTATTTACATCAAGCAGAAACATTTGAAAGAACCAAGAAACAAAGACAGCTCAAATGGTGCCAAATTTGCAATCATTCTAGAAATATAGACACAGACACTATGCAACAGCCAGAAGTATGAGAGATCTCAGTCCTGTCTTCTATCAGTCTGAGAACCACAGAGAACCAAATAAAGCAAAAATAACTCCTAAATGGTACTACCTCCGTCCCGCCCAAAGGTTTACATTTCTATCAAAAAATAGTTCATTTAGTAAGTTTACATATATCACTTTTTACAATCAAACTAAACAATCATTTTTTACTTTTTAATCTCTACCACTCATTCATCATCAATACTTTTTACGTTTCAATCTCCACCACACATTTAATCATCATTACTTACACCAATTATTACCTAAAATACACCAAATATACACCATTTGTCAACCTTTGGCTGGGACAGAGGGAGTACTTTATTTGCATCAAATAGAAATATTTGAGAAAACCAAACAACAGATGCAACTGAAAGACTGCCAAATTCGAATTCATTCTAGAAATATAGATGCGGACACTGTACAACAACCAAGAATAAGAAAAATGCTGGACATACCTTAAAATTTAAAACAACGCAAAGTAAGGTGCAGAGAGAAAACAAGACCAAATAAATATGGAAGATACATATAGCAAGTAAGAACATTTTAATTGCCATAAGACAACACCATATAATAGCAAACAGATGTTGGTGATTTTAGTGTCACCATTCATTTTGTGTAATTGGAACTAATATGTGAGCTAAGGGGTTTATAATTTGTATTCTAATATATGTTCGGATATGTGCGGAGTGCACACATGTATAAGATCGAATTATAAGCCGGTACGGCCAAATGTCGGGGGTCCGGGGCAGCGCCCCTAGCGGGGTCCATGAGGCAGAGCCCCTGGCGGTGGTCCCGCTTACCGTTCAGCGGGCGGGGTCGAGGGGCAGAGCCCTCGCGGGATTTGGGGCAGTGCCCCAAAAGGTCTTCGGAAATTTAGACTGGGGATTTAGTGATATTTCCGAATTTTAGAGGAAGACTATGGTAAAATTGACTAATTTTGTCAATTTTGGTAAATCATCCGTCAAACCCTAATTTCGGATCACTAATGACGGCGCCACTCTTGTAAATCCTAAAAATCGACCTAATGTAACCCTAATCCGATATGTATAAATAAGGCTCTCCTCTTGAGTCTCACGGACACCCTTTTCTGAGCTCTCTCTTTCTGATAAACACATAATTTCTCTAGCAATTTGGCTTACGTTTCTGTGCCTAGATTCGTAAGTGTTCCATTGGATTATCCTAGACTGAATTACTTGTAACTCGGGCATAGGGTAGAAATATCAGTTCGGAAAGTGTTTACACAATCCATTAGAAATTCGGATCTCCATAATAAACCATTATATCCCACCAATCGAACTGATATTTCTGTCTTCTGGAGATGGCTGAATCAATCCGCGAGATGACTACAAAGTTCAACAAACTGGACAAGTTCGAAGGCAAAATACTCCCAGGCCAGAGGTGGTTGAGAACGAGACATTGGAGGAAACCACGAAGAGGAGCAAGTGGGACAATGATGACTACATCTACAGAGGTCACATATTGAACGGTATGTCTGATTCTTTATTCGATATCCATGGTGATGCTAAGAGTGCGAAGGAATTATGGGAAATCCTTGAATCAAAATACATCACTGAGGATGCTTCGAGTAAGAAGTTTCTGGTTAGCGATTTTAATGCTTATAAGATGGTTGATTCAAGGTCTGGCATAGAACAATACAATGAACTCCTTCGTATTTTGGGTCAATTCAAATTGCACAACATGAACATAGACGAATCCATTGCTGTGTCAAGTGTGATTGACAAATTTCCGCCATCCTGGAAAGATTTCAAACATAACCTAAAACATCAAAAGGAGGAACTGTCTTTGGTTCAACTTGCTAGTCATCTTCGCATTGAAGAATCTCTTCGTGCAAAGGATAATGACAAATCTGATAAAACTAAAGGAAAAGTTGAACCTGGACAGCCCTCTGTTCATATGGTTGAAAGCAAACCAAGGAACCCGAATAACAAAGGACATGGCAAACGTAAGCAAGAATATATCCCAAATAACTCCAACAAAAAGAATAAGGTACTTACTTGTTGGAGGTGCAACAAGGTGGGACATTGCAAGTGTGATTGTCGTGTGAATCTAGGCAACAATGGTACTGGAAACAGTGGAGCCAATGGAAGTGGACATGGGTCTAAGGACCAAGTTAAAGGAGGTCAGTACTTGACTAACCTTGATAATTCTAAACAGAATTATGTCTATTATGTCTCACTCATTCCGGAATCATTCTATGTGCAGGATGATGATGTTGCTTGGTGGATCGACCCTGGGGCAACGAACCATGTATGCAAGGATAAACGGTGGTTTGAAGCATTAACATCCCTTGAAGATGGATCGGTGCTGAAAATGGGAGACGATTCTTTTATACCTATTTGTGGTGTCGGTGTCGTTTGTCTTGAATTTACTTCTGGAAAGACTATTAGACTTTTTGATGTTTTGTTTGTTCCTGAGATTCGAAAGAATCTAGTTAGTGGTATTAGTTTGAATTCTGATGGTTTTAGACAAGTTTTTGAATCAGATAGGTTTATCCTATCTCGAGGTAGAATGTTTATTGGCTTTGGATATTTGAATAATAGAATGTTTCGTTTGAATGTTATTGATAAATCTATAACTGTTCAAAATTCTGCATTTGTGTCTTCTACTTCTAAGATTGATGACTCTATGCTTTGGCATGCTAGATTGGGTCATGTCAATTTTAGAAGGATGCATGAGATGTCAAAAGATGGATTACTTCCAGCCTTTGACATGAATCCAGAAAAATGTAAAACATGCATGCTTACAAAAGTGACAAAACAGCCTTTTCCCAGTGTCACTAGGAATTCGACTATTTTGAAACTTGTACACAGTGACTTGTGTGATTTTTACTCTACTCCTTCTTTGGGTAATAAAATGTATGTTGTCACATTTATTGATGACTATACCCGGTTTTGCTATGTGTATTTGTTACATTCTAAGGATGAAGCCTTAGATAAATTCAAAATATACAAAACTGAGGTGGAATTGCAATTAGGCAATCCGGTAAAATGTCTTAGAACTGATCGGGGAGGTGAATATATGGATCCCATATACTTCCAATCAGTAGATATCATTCATGAAACCACAGCACCTTACTCGCCCCAACAGAATGGAATCGCCGAACGCAAAAATTGAGTTTTAAAAGAAATCGTAAACTCGATGCTTTGTTACTCGGGATTGAGTGAGGGATTCGGAGGAGAGGCCATATTAACGGCCTGCTATTTTCTGAATAAGGTTCCAAATAAAAAGAACAAAATTGTCCCATATGAACTTTGGTTCAAGAAAAAGCCGAATTTAAGTTACTTTCGGGTTTGGGGATGTTGGGCAGTTGTAAAACTTACCGAATCCAAAAGGAAAACTCTGGGTGAACGTGGAATAGATTGTATATTCATTGGATATGATGAACATTCCAAGGCATATAGGTTTTATATAATAGAACCTAATGATTCAGTATCGATTAACACCGTTATCAAGTCACGGGATGCGATTTTTTATGAGATGCGTTTTTCATCGATTCAAAGGCCTAAGGATCTGATTTTTGGCACTAATGAAGTGCAAAATCCAGGAAATTTAGATGGTGTTGCTGTACCAACAACACAAGAGCCTCGTAAAAGCAAAAGAGGCCGAATTGCGAAAAATTTCGGTTCCGACTTCCAACTCTATTTGGTAGAAGGAACAAGGAACGAAATTGGTTTTCAATACTGTTATTGCTACAGCATTGAGGATGATCCTAAAACTTTTTAAGAGGCCATGGAGTCTCGAGATGTTGTTTTTTGGAAGGAAGCTATTGATGACGAAATGTCGTCAATTCTTGAAAATGACACGTGGGTGTTGTGTGATTTGCCTCCGGGTTCTAACCACTTGGTTGCAAATGGATTTCCAAAAAGAAAATGACTGTTAATGATACTATTGACAAGTTTAAAGCCCGGTTGGTCATTCAAGGTTTTAGACAAAAACCCGGTGTAGACTATTTTGATACTTATGCTCCGGTGGCGCGTATTTCTACTATTAGATTGTTAATTGCCTTGGCAAGTATTCACAATATGATTGTCCATCAAATGGATGTTAAGACATCCTTCTTGAATGGTGAACTTGATGAAGAAGTTTACATGAAACAACCAGAAGGTTTTGTTATGCCCGGTAAAGAGCATATGGTATGTAAACTTGTGAAATCATTGTATAGGCTGAAGCAAGCACCCAAACAATGGCATCAAAAGTTTGATGAGGTTATTTTGTCCTCTGGTTTTAAGTTAAACCAATGTGACAAATGTGTTTATAGTAGATTTGATGAAACTACTAGTGCTGGAGTGATCATTTGCTTATATTTAGATGACATGCTGATTTTCGGTACTGACCAAAATCAAGTAGATGAAACTAAGAAATTGTTGTCATCTAAATTTTCTATGAAAGACTTGGGAGAGGCTGATGTAATTCTTGGAATAAGAATTAAGCGGGTGAACAAAGGTTTAGTAATGACTCAAAGTCATTACATTAAGAAAATTCTCAAACGATTTAATTTCAGTGATTGTTCTCCCGTCAGCACTCCTATGGACTCTAGTGTGAAATTAATGCCAAACACTGGCATTCCCGTTTCACAATTGGAATACTCTAAGGCCATTGGTAGCTTGATGTATGCCATGACAAGTACCAGGCCTGATATTGATTTTGCTGTGGAAAAATTGAGCAGATACACTAGTAATCCTAGTGCTCAACATTGGCAAGCGTTGAATAGAGTATTTAAGTACCTCAAGGGAACTATGGATTATGGCTTGAGTTACTTGGGATATCCTTCATTTTTGGAAGGACATTCGGATGCAAGTTGGATAAACAACTTGGAGGACCATTCCTCGACTTCTGGTTGGGTATTCTTGCTTGGGGGAGGTGCCATTTCATGGGCTTCCAAGAAGAAAACTTGCATTACACACTCGACAATGGAATCTGAGTTTGTTGCGTTAGCTGCTGCTGGTAAAGAAGCAGAGTGGCTAAGAAAGTTAGTCTATGAGATTCCTCTATGGTCTAAACCGATAGCACCAATTTCTATCCTTTGTGATAATGAAGCAACCTTGGCTAAGGCATATACCCAAGTTTATAATGGAATGTCTAAAGACTTAGGTGTTAGACACAGTATGATTAGAGATCTAATCATGAATGATGTGATTTCGGTTGAGTTTATGAAATCGCAACAAAATTTGGCAGATCATTTGACTAAGGGCCTGTCAAGAGACTTAGTGCACAAGTCTATAATTGGGATGGGATTAAAGTCCATCTAATTCTGTAATGGTGAGATACCCAATTCCCTTCTAATATGACATTAGGAGTTGAATTCAATGAGGAAAGCTCACACTTATAGATTGGAACACACAAAGTATTCATCCCAGGTATGTGTTCGGTTCTGCAGTTGACTAGGTTGAAGTTTAACTTCTTAATAATTTCTTTGATAAAATGTATGTACAGATACATGAAGTAAAGGAATTACCTACGTGATTGTGAAGTGTAGCCGCATTTCAAGAGGTTGAGGACTTGGCTTTGATACAATCATGAGAGGATTAGGACACACGGCTTAAATAATAGTGTCAAGTTGTATTTTGTTAGAGAAATTCAATAAACTAGTATGTATTTTATCTCCAGGTATTCAAATGGGTTGAAGGGTTCAATTCTTAGAACACCCTAATTCTCGAGTATTTGAAAGTGTATGATACTAAGATGGAAATTCAATCGTTTCGATATTTTTATTTATGTACTGGTTTGGTTTGATTGGATTAATGTTATATTGGTTCATGGGTTACACTAAAATGGGGAAGGATAGTTGGTGATTTTAGTATCACCATTCATTTTGTGTAATTGGAACTAATATGTGAGCTAAGGGGTTTATAATTTGTATTCTAATATATGTTCGGGTATGTGTGGAGTGCACACATATATAAGATCGAATTATAAGCCCGTACGGCCAAATGTCGGGGGTTCGGGGCGCGCCCCGCGTGTGGTCTAGGGCGGCGCCTGGCAGGGTCCATGAGGCGAGCCACAGCGGTGGTCCCGCCGACTGCTCACGGCGGGTCGAGGCGAGCCCTCGTGGGATTTGGGGCAGCGCCCCAAAAGGTCTTCGGAAATTTAGAATGGGGATTTAGTGATATTTCCGAATTTTAGAGGGAGACTATGGTAAAATTGACTAATTTCGTCAATTTTGGTAAACCATCCGTCAAACCCTAATTTCAGATCACTAGTTACGGCGCCGCTCTTGTAAACCCTAAAAATCGACCTAATGTAACCCTAATCCGACATGTATAAATAAGGCTCTCCTCTTGAGTCTTAGGGACACCCTTTTCTGAGATCTCTCTTTCTGATAAACACAGAATTTCTCTAGCAATTTGACTTACGTTTCTGTGCTTAGATTCGTAAGTGTTCCATTAGATTATCCTAGACTGAATTTCTTGTAACCCGAGCATAGGGTAGAAATATCAGTTCGGAAAGTGTTTACATGATTCATTGGAAATCCGAATCTCCATAATAAACCCTTATACCCCAACACCAGATATTCATATGAAACTAAATAGAACAACATAAAGGAGAAACTCGTAGTAAACTACTCCCCACATAACTCAAATTTTCGCTTGGGAACCCTCGGCACTGGGTTTTACTAAATTTAATGGAATTACTCGAATAATTGAAGAGAATTTGAAGAGTATTTAATGTAATTATTCGAATTAATTAAGTAGGACCCGTTAATTAGGGTTAGAATAAAAAAATTAAATAATTGAAGAGAATTTGAAGAGTATTCAACGGAATTACTCGAATTAATTAAGTAGGACCCGTTAATTAGGGTAATAATTATGTTTACTTAACCCTAAAAACAACTATAAATACACACATAAAACCTATATCAATTACATCGATTTATCATCAATTACATGTAGAGTTTAATGACTTAATCTTCATTCCAAAGGTTGATTATCCTTCATTTCAATGGCATGCAATAAATCTTAATGAATACTATACCGCACAAGAATACATAAGATAAAAGAATTCAAAGAGCCGTGAATAGCAAAGGTCATTATACTATTTTAAGTTTAGCATAATAATGACATAATTAGTTTAATTAATAAGTAACTTCAAAAGTCTCTTCGCATGCATATATAATTTTTAATGTTTATAGGTTACCCAATATATTCAACTATAAATAAGCATTTAATTTCCTTTGCCTGCAAATACAAACTTACGGCTATTCACTTTTTTCTTCTGGGGTGATAGTAGACGGTGCTTACGACAGAATAAGTGAATCTGCGGATAGAGATTACCAACGAGATGGATGCAGTTGCTTTTGTTTACCATGTTATTTTTACTTTTTTTCTCAACATGATCTTATGAAAGAACTTTATGAGAACGAGGGGAAGTCCAGAAATGATGAACCGCTAGCTATGTTCATTCGCAGTGGCGATATTGTACTAATATCAGGTGAAGCAAGGGATCGTTTTCATGGTCAATACATAAACTATCTATGTTCTTGGTGTGCTGTTAACATGCAGAGTTTTTAGCTAAATGTCTTGATGTACATGTCCATATTCCATGATTTCCAAAGCACACACTTCTCCTTTTGAATCCATTTATCGTTGTCGACATCTGATATAGGTCTTAACCTTGATTTTCTCTACAGGCATGCCTCGGATATTCACTGATGCAGAACACGCAAATATCTGGTCTTTAGAAAAGGTGTTGTCGAATGAAGACGATATTTGTTACTTGGAATACATCAAAACTTCAGGAATTAAATTCAATATCTTCTGACTTTGTATAGTGCTAATATAAGTTAATCAACTTGATGCCCTTATTAATCAACTTAATGCATAGGCTAAAGTTCTACTGTAATAGATGAGTACAAATGTATATAATTTGATTTGTGTCAAGTTTTTTTTTTTAAGTTAGCGAAGTGAGCTAAAGTTCTTCTGTAATAGATGAGTACAAATTTATATAATATGATTTGTGTCAAGTATTTTTTTTAAGTTAGCGAAGTGAAATATTGATTTCGTTTTAGAGTGAGAGAAGTATAAGCATTCCTTTATTTATTTTTTCAATTGATTGTTGTAACCACCATATGATGAGATTGTATATTATTGTGTTCTGATGTTGTATTATGCATATTAGAGTTGGTTTTCTATGTACTTACCCACCATTGTAATTAATAGAATATTTGCATGACTGAATAAAGAGGGAGAACTGAGAGGCATCCGTAAAATTAGAATAAAGAGGAAGAAGGGAATAAGAAAGAGGAATAGTAAAAGGGAAAAAAACAAACAAATGAAAGGCGATGACAATGATGAGCTAGATCTGACGATCAATTTACGAGGACGAAAAAAGAAGACACGTTTCTAAAGCAGACATGGGAAGTAAACATGTTGAGGAGAAGGGCCACTGAAGCCAGTAGAATTGAAGTAGGAAATAAAAACGTGCTCGTAGTGTAATCCGTTTTTCCAAAGGACACACTCTTTTAAGATAGTAGGATAGGAAAATAGAACGTGCATCTCCATTCTCCACTACTATTGCCGGTCAACGGTTTTTATCCCCGTTGAGCAAGAATTTTAACTCATGTGTTCAATCAAAACATCTATATATTATAGGGCGATTTACATCTGACTACCTTTTTAGATGGCTTAATTACATTTTAGACCCTATTGTTTCAGATATTACAATAAAGGACAATCTTTGCTCGGTCCAGAAACTATATTTACAACGAAGGACAAAAGTCAAACTTTCAGATGATGTCACAGGAGAGAGAGTACTGATACTTCGAATATGCCCTTTTATTTTCCTTTTTGTTTTTACCCATTTATTTTTGGCCTCACGTAGGCGGCACATGCTGGACCTCATTGTAATATATATAACATTTTTGGACTTCAATGTAATAAATTTCAAACTTTCTAGAAAAAAATATTTTTTTCCAAAAAAAAGTATTTTCTGGAAAAATATATTATTTTTGAAAAAAAATTATTTTATGGGAAAAAATTATCTTTTCGAAAAAAAAATATTATTTTATGGATTTTTTTTAATTTTTGAAGACAACTAAAAAAATATTTTCTGGAGAAAAAATTATTTTTTTGGCAAAAAAAATATTTTTTCGAAACAAAAAATTATTTTCTGGAAAAAAAATATATTATTTTTTCGAAAAATAAAATTATTTTCTGGATTATTTTATTTTAAAAAAATTAAAAAAAATTATTTTCTGGAAAGAAATAAAAATTTCTGGAAAAAAAATTATATTTCGAAAATATAATTTATTTTCTGGAAAAAAAATATTTTTTAAAAGAAATGTATTAGCCAAACACTTTAATAACTTATAAGCTAATTGATTCATATGAAATGTATTTTAAAAGAAATATTTTATTCAAGTAAATAGAGGGGCATTTTTGTCTTTTTAATGGAAGTCAACACCAAACCAGATTTTTGTCATTCGCTGTAACTTATGAAACAATAGAGACTAAACTGTAAACAAGCCATCTAATAAGGTAGTTGGCTGTAATTTCCCCATATATTATAATTTGTATTTTGGAGAATGAATGAAGAGGAGACAAAAAAAAGACAAAAAAAATAAAACTTTGAACGACATAAACCGAATTAATTACGCGGATCTGAGGAGCCTGGGCATAAGCCCAGTAGAGCCCACAAATCAAGACCCTGCAAAGCCCAGAGGTAAACTTCTCAACCGTGCGCAAGGAATGACATCTAGGCCGACCTGAAGGCCAGATATCCTAACTTGGCTTGCCTCAGTTCCGATTCAGGTCTAGACCTTATCGGCCGACCATCTTATCACGCCGACTCAGTTTAAGTGACAGAACATGCCGAGATCCCTCAACCTCCACTCATTGTCGGTAGATGAAGGTCCTATCTTTCCAGCACGGCATGGAATCTGACGAAATCCAAGATGGAGGGAAATAAAGATATCCTTACTTAACAATGACTCTTTCCACAAGAAAACTGTATCCACAATCCTTATCAGGATTCCACTTCCCATATATATATGAAGTCCAACACCAACACGGACTCGATGACTTTCTCCGCAAGTTAGGGTTGCAATATTCATGTTTATACAATAGGTGTCCTCGCTCATACATTGGGACACCCATAATTCTTGACTCTCGATACAGTCAATTAAACTTATTTCCACTATATATTCAGTATACTTACTCTCACGCCGAAGGGCCTTCGTCGGAGAAGCCCCGACTCACTTCACGTGTTTTCTTGTGTGTAGGTCCAATCAGGAAGTTCACTCGCTAGAATTATCCGAACCGCTTGGATAAGGGCTGATTCGATACGTTTTGGCAGCATCAGTTTGGTTCCGTTGCCGGGAAACATCGAAGAACTTCTTTTGGATAACCACGAATCATGGCTGAAACTCCCCAAGACGGCAGGAGCCCAGTGTCACCTCTGGTGACCAGAACCCGCCTCAACAGACGAATCGACAAAGCACGGTCGCCACTGCCAAAAACACGGTCGATATTGCCAATAATACTACTGAACTTCCTCCGCCACCTTACCACAGTGCATGCATGACCCTGCGCAATCAGGGACTTCCTCCCCCAGCGACTGCGAGTATCTATGGCCGTCGGAGATGAGCGGAAACCTCAACGACCCAGCCCCAGAATAATGATGATGGCCCCCACGGCTACCTCCAATAGACAGAAAGACTTTACTCCATCAGAATTTAATAACGCTCCAACAGTTGGCCGAAACTCAAAGGGCCCTTCTGGAATATGACCCAGATAATTCCATGGCATATCCCCTTCAACCCTTCAAAACCAGGACAACGGGAGGGATTTATAAAGAGAGTAATAGGTTTCCACAGATGGGTAATCGATGTGACGGATCCCCTCCAGCAAAACCAAATTAGAATCGTCCCAGCCAGTTTAAAGGACGGTGGGACAGAAGAGACCGACGAGGAGAAGATCTGAGGGACCAATTAAATAGGTGAAGAGAGCAGGAGGCTGAGTCTTCTAAAGTCAGAATAGTGGGAGAGAGGCGGCCTAAGGACAACCTAAGAAGAACTCGTAGGCTGACATCTCCCCATCACAATTCTCCCATCCGGCCCCCGTCGGGTCCGATGGGGAGTCGAGTTGTAGAGGCGAAACAAGACGGCCGAGGAAGGAAAAGTCGAGGTAGAGGTACGGAAAAGCAAAGGAGCTCTTGCAGTAGCTCATGGCTGGAATCCCACGTCTTATGGGAATTGAAAGAGAGAATGGATAACATGTAAAACAAGCAGGGACAGAGTAGACCAAGAAACAAGTATGATGCTATACGCCCCTTTGCTCAGTGGATTGTCGATTCGCCTCCGAATCCTCATATTAAGCTCCCCAATATGGACAAATACTCGGGCACTTCTGACGCCAGGGACCATCTTCAATCCTTTGAGGGCATTCTTTGTAAAGCTTACGCCAGCACCTTGGCTGGGGCGGCCAGGTCCTGGTTCATGGATCTAGAGAAGAGGAGCATCAATTCATTCTCAAATTTGAAAAGACAATTCTTGGAATACTTCGCCACGGCAGGAGCAAGAAAGAAACGATTGTCCGACTTAGCAAACACCATCTAAGAGAAGAATGAATCGACCATGGATTTCTACAATAGACTCAGGACCTTGGCCTACTCCATAGAAGAGCGCCTCACAGACAGGGAGATCATCGTGTGCTTCACTAACGGACAGAGATCTGAAGACCTTACCCATGAACTGTTCATAAGGGAGGCAGCGACAAAGGCAGACCTATACCACATGGCCTACGCCACGGGCCTTGCTGAAAAAAAGAAGAAACAAAGGTCAGAGAAAGGAAATTGGGATCGAGATAGGGACGTAGCCAACTGACGGCGCCTATTTTCGAGGCTCCAACGGCACAGGATTTAAAGGTAAAAATAGAACCATAGGAACAGAGAAAGCCGAGGTCTTCACCCCCCTCACAAAGTCGATCTCAGAGATACTCAACTTGGTGGATCTGCCTCCACCCAAGCCAATCAGAGGCAACCCGAAATACCCTAAAGACGCCAACAAATACTGCACCTACCATAAAGACAATGGGCACGAAATGGAGAATTGTAACTCCTTGAAAAAAATGGTGCAAAAATGGATCGACAAAGGGAAACTAGATCAGAATGTCATGAAGAAAGATGGTAAGAGGATAAGGGACGATAGGCTAGAGGAGGAAGGAGACAGGCCGCCCAGGGCCAAACTACACGTCATCAGAGAAGAAATCCCCTCAAATACCAAAATAAAAGAGCATATCCATGAGCTAAGTAAAGTGTATCACATCCCACCATGGATTCATAGGGGCGAGGAGGCAATAAGCTTTTCTCCAAACAAGTTGGCAGGAAACAGAGCCACAAGGGAACAACCCCTAGTGATCAAAGGGAGGATATATAACTGTGAATCAGAGATGCTCCTAATTGACTAAGGGGCCGCGAAAGATATCATATACTACAGAACATTCAAAGTGATGGGACTGCCTGACAGCATGCTATCTCCTTACAACGGAATACTAGAAGGATTCACAAACCATAGAGCAGAGGCGAAAGGGACTGTGGACCTAATACTCGAGGTTGGAGACTATCCCTTCCGAACCTCAACCACTATAACATTCATTGTTGTGGACTTAAATCAGATTATCATTCCATTCTAGGTTCTTCGAGTCAAGGCAAACTCGGCATGGTTGCCTCCCTACCTCACCAAAGGGCAGAGTTCCACGCCAGCGGGAATAGAATGTGTCCTGGGGACTCCCAAAAACTTCTTAGAACATGTCATGAGATCTAGAAAAACGAAACATAAGATGGCAATCGACACCCCAGAAAAGAACATCACCATCACCAAATCCACCAAGGTAACAGGGTTGAGCCCCTAAAGGGAAATCCTTCGGGCAATGGTCGAGATACCCTGGAACTCGCAGCATGCTACGAGACGCTTAAGAAAGGATTACCAATAGAAAAAGTTAAACCGAGCTATCCGTTTACTTTTGATGTAAAGGCCTTTTATCTATCAAAATCCGTTTCATCATTCTGTCGAGTACTTAATTCGTACATACTTAGACATTACATAACAATGTATGAACATTAAAACAAGTCTGGAGCACTAACGCCTGACTTGAACATTCAAAGCAAGGCAACTCTTGTGAATTCAGATGAAAGCCTGGTTCCTATAAAGGCTAAATCATACATAACATGCTTGGTTACCAACATGCCGAGTTAAGATTAAGACATCTAACTCAGACAATCTGAGCCTAGTTCTGACAACTGGTCTGCTCAAATTTAATAATGAGTACATGACAATCAACATGCCGAGTTAAGATTAAGACATCTAACTCAGAAAATCTGAGCCTAGTTCTGACAACTAGTCTACTCAAATTTAATAATGAGTACTTGACACTTAACATGTCGAGTTAAGATTAAGACATCTAACTCAGACAATCTGAGCCTAGTTTTGACAACTAGTCTGCTCAAATTTAATAATGAGTACATGACACTCAACTTGCCGAGTTAAGATTCAGACATATAACTCAGACAATCCGAGCCTAGTTCTGACAACTAATCTGCTCAAGTTTAATACTGAGTACATGACACTCAACATGCCGAGTTAAGATTAAGACATCTAACTCAGACAATCTGAGCCTAGTTCTGACAACTAGTCTGCTCAAATTTAATAATGAGTACATGACAATCAACATGCCGAGTTAAGATTAAGATATATAACTCAGATAATCTGAGCCTAGTTATGACAACTAGTCCGCTCAAATTTAAAAATGAGTACACAACACTCAGCATGCCGAGTTAAGATTAAGACATCTAACTCGAACAATCTGAATTCAATTCTAAACAATTAGATCAAGTTTGACAAACGACACTCCGATCACAGATGGACGATACCTGGCTCATCTACACTTGGCTCGTACTGGCTAAAGTGATCATAAATAAACTAAGGTAAACATGCCATCCTTACCCCGATGTAAAGTGGGATCTCCTTCTGACATTTTCAGGAAGGCCGACCTCAACTGCTCAGCCTAAAGATAAACTAGCTCGTGGTTGTTTAAGTATGAGCATCTCGTAATGTGAGATAGAAAACTTGAACACGAACCGCGTATCAAGAGTACAGAAAGAAACATGGCGAAAACACCCAAATCAGGTCAACAAGAATATAGGAAAAACATGAAGACCCCGATAAAACCACCGGGCTCAGACATTATAAGGATTCAAACAAAAGAGTACATTGTTCTAGCCAAATCGGCTCACAATCCATCCAAATACAAAGACGAATCGAACTATCCAAGTCAGGCGCCATCCTCTTCCTCGGCCTGTGCTATCAAGTCATCGAAATTATTCTATTGAGGAGTCGGAGGATCCCATACCGGCTTCCCATCTTGAGAATACCTAGCCCTTATGTTCTTAATAGCATTCTCAGAATACGGGATCATAGGATGAGTCGCCCTAGCTTCGGCACTGTAAGGATCTTGGACGAAGAGTCGGGCTAGCTTCTCCATAAGTGTAATACCCGCATTTTTCTTCCCCTTGTATTTTTCTTTTTCGGCGTATTTCCCGATAGTAGTGACCCTCGTGTATCTTTCAGTGTATCTTTTCTATTATCTATGGATTTTTATCCACGTTATTGTTGTGCGGAACCGCCGTTTCGGGGTTGCCGTGGATCCATTCTATGTTATGATGCCCGTTGAGATGTTCCGTTGGATGTTTCGTTCACCTTCCGGTGTTTTAAACCGTTCATATTTCATACCTAGCGCACGCTATTTTTTCTACATAGCGCACACTAGGGGCCCCTTAGTAGCGCACGCTACGTTTGTTTCGTAGCGCGCGCTAACGAGTAGCCCTGGGAGTGGCAGTGCTGTTTTTCCAGCCTTCTGGACTAGCGTATTAGCGTACGCTACGTATACTAGCGCACGCTAATGTCGAGAGGCTAGCGCACGCTGATGATGCCCAGTAGCGTGCGCTAGCGTGGGTGTCCAGTACTGGACAGTTTATTTCTGGAATCGGTCAGGTGCCAGTTAGCGCACGCTACGCTCGTATGGTAGCGCACGCTAACGGGTCAGGTGAGTTTTGGGCGGTTAGCTTCTGGACTCGGCTGATGTACAGGTAGCGCACGCTATTGGTCGATAGCGCGCACTACCGATAGGTTGTTAGCGCACGCTACGCTTGGAGTAGCGCACGCTAACGCCGTAAGTCCGCTACCGGACCGACGCTAACTATTTTGGCCTATAATTTTATCCCGTTAGCGCACGCTAACCTTGAGGATTAGCGCGCGCTAACACTCCCTGGCTATATAAACCAGGGAGTTGACCCAGATGAGCAGATTAGTTCATTTCATTTCATCTCCGCGACGTAGAGTTCTTCCGGGCGATTTCCGAGCGATTCTTCCCTTCGATTATCTCAGGCATCCTCTACCTTGAGTTTTTGAAGTAGATTAACAACACCTACTTGTGTTCTTCATCATCAATCCAAGGTAAATCTCTTAGAACCCTACTTTTCGATAAATTGGGGGTTTTGGGATTTTCTTCCGATCCGTTCCCTTTTGTTGATGGATTCATGATGAATATGATTAATCTTGTTGGTATTCTTAGTTTCCCTACGGATTCATGGTATATTTCGTGATTTTTACGGAATCGAGAGGGTTTGGTTGTGGTCCGCCCTCGTTGTTGTTTATATACGAATATACATGAATCGTAGGAGGGTTTTCGGGTGTATTCCAATTCCGTATTCATTTAGAAATGGTTGTGATTGTATTCTTCGAATCGTTAGGTTCGGTTTCATTGGTTCCTAGCGTTCGTCGGTGACTTTACTTTCCGTTCTTCGCGTCGTCATTAATTCAAGGCAAGTAATTCTTGGAAACCCTTATGCTTAACGTGAAATGGTAATGTATATTGTGTGTGCTTTACTCACCTCGGGAGGGTCCGACGGGGCCTCGGGGGAATTTATGACTTCACTCTGGATTCATGAGTTTGTTTCGCTAGCCAGCTCGGGAGGGTCCTTAGAGGCCTCGGGTGGGATTCGTGGCTTCGTCCCGGTCCTAGGCGATGCCTGTGCGTGATTTGTTTTATGAAATGGCCAGCTCGGGAGGGTCCTTAGAGGCCTCGGGTGGGATTCGTGGCTTCGTCCCGGTCCTAGGCAAATTGTTTGACTGTTTGTTCCGGGAAAGACATGTCTGGTTTTGGTTTTTGAAATTGATATTGGTGCATGTACTATGAAATGTGTAAGCGATTGGTTTGCCTTGATTACTTGTACTAGCGTAATTGCTAACCCCTTTGGGGACCCGTTATGGGGAAATTCTTGTTATGGATTTCAGGTTATGATCATCCGGACGAGCGAGCTCTGGGACAGTACGAGGATGCTGGCCAGGGTCGTTGACATGTGCACTTGGGTCTACTCATTTCTTTTGTCCACTTCGATATGGTTGTTTTCTATATTTATAAACTGATAGATTGTACTCGCGAGTACTTAGGCTTCTCAAACTCAAACTCCGTGTTGTATTATTTTAAATTGCTATACTGTCGATTGTTATTCATTTAGTCGGTTGCTCCGAGTGTATTTTCTCGTGATGTATTATTTGATTGTGTCCTCGCTAACCGAGATGGTTAGTCGAGGGGTGTCTGATGTCGTAGCCTGGTGGGTCCCATGTAGGGGACCACGACGCTGTAATATACTCCGAATATCTTGGGGTGTTACAGAAATGGTATCAGAGCTCTAGGTTTATGGATACCTAGGCTTGTTGGTTATTTGGGTCTAGTCGTGTTTTGTTTTGCACATTGTCACACCGCTGCCAGCATCCCGGTATTTCCAGTGCTCGTAAGTTTTCTTATTCGGCTCTTTTGTTTCTTGCATTGTATTTCTACTTTTGAATCGTAGTTGCTTTTCCTCCCTTACTCATCATCGATATACTTCTGTTATCTCTCAACATCAGTATGGATGTCGGAGGAAACCGTGGTCGTGGTCGTGGTCGTGGTCGTGGGCGCGGCCGAGGACGTGGGGCAGCCGGTGGGGCGGCCACGTCGCATTCTTCGGGAGCCGGCAGTACCGGTGACCGTCACAGTCATGCTTCTTCTCAGGAGCGCGCCGATCTTGGTATTGCGGCTGTTATGCAGCAAATGGTTAACCAGATGGCGGCTATAGCTCATGTGGTCCAGAACCCCGATCAGGCCCACGCTAATCGGGGCGGAGCGGATCGCTGGCTTCAGGATGTCATCAAGATGCATCCACCTCAGTTTTCGGGAGCCTCGGACCCGATCGGCTGGGAAGGGTGGATCAAGGAGATATCCAAAGTCTTCACTGCTACCAACTGTCCCGAGGACCGTAAGGTCCCTATTGCTCAATACTTTCTCACGGGAGATGCTACAGATTGGTGGGAGGCCGTTGGTCCCAAAGATCATGTTGCTTCGTGGGTCGAGTTTCAGGAGTTGATGGAGACCGAGTATTGTCCGTGGCCAGTCAGACAGGCTCGAGTGCATGCTTTCTACGATGCTCAACCTCGGGATATTCCCGTATCCCAAGCTATTGCTGATTTCAACAAAGAGCTGGGCTATGTGAAAACCCAAGTTGTCGCTGAGAGCGACAAAATTTTCCATTTTTCCAGGAGGATGAAACTGTCCATTCGGGACTATATGTCTGGACTTGTCTGTACTACCCTGAAGGATTATCAGAGTCGAGCTCTTGCCTAGGACATGTCGGTGACAGCCAGTGCGGCGGTTCGGGAGAGTAAGAAGAAGAAATCCGCCGGAAATTTTTCGGGTCACAGAGGTGGGGGCCAGCAGAAGTCTCAGTCTGTGAATATTCCTGGAGGTAATTCGGCTCGTTTCTCTGGGGGCTATCGGGTCTGCGGTGCCTCCGCTCGGGATGCCAAATGCTTTAAGCTGGCGAGCCGCCATCGGAACCGGAGTGTCTCGTCCGCCTCTAACTTGTCACACTTGTGGTCGGTCGGGCCACAAGGCCTTCTTTGTGAGCGGGTAAGAAAACTTCTTGGTGCTCAGCTTCTTTCCAAAGACCTTTGGAGCCGAGTGTGAATCGTGGTTCTTTTGCTCCGCCGCCACCTCCGAGTGCCGGCCGAGGTAGGGGGTCGGGCCCGCTAGAGAAGGAGCTTCGGTGTCGGCTCCGCCCAACCGCGTATCTACGAGATGAGGAGGGCCGATGACCCAAGGCCTCTTGTGGCGGCAGTACCGTCCATATCCATTCTCATCCCGTCGTGTGCTTTTCGATTCTCGGTGCTACACATTCGTTCATATCGCCGGGGTGTGTGCGCCGCTTGAGTCTCGATCGCTTGTCGCCTTGCGAGTCTTTCATCGTTAAACTTCCTAGCGGTGATCGGATCGTTGGCGATCGAGAGGCCCGAGACTGTCCTGTGTTTATTTGTGAGAGGGCCTGGCTCTCTAATCTTATCGTTGTTGATATTGAGGGTGAGGATTTAATTCTCGGGGATGATTGGCTCGAGCGGCATGGCGCAATCATGAACTACCGCACGAGAATCATCACAATGTTAGCCGAGGACGGCACCGAGTACTCTATCGCGGGGCGAAAGAGGGAAACCCAAGTTCGTTATTAATGCCTTGAAGGCGATGAGTCTCCTGCGAAAGGGGTGTACTGGTTATTGGTGCTATGCCTTGAAGGCGGAGAATGGTGGAGTCGAGCTTTTGTCGATTCCATCGTTAGTGAGTTTCGATGTTTTTCCTGACGACTTACCGGGATTGCCACCGGATCGTGAGGTTGAGTTTGCTATAGAGTTAGAGCCGGGTGCGGCTCCGATTTCGAAGGCGCCGTATCGCATGGCACCTTCAGAGATGTCAGAGTTGAAGAAGTAGTTGAGTGAGCTTCTTGAATTGGGGTATGTTCGACCGAGCGCCTCGCCTTGGGGCGCACCGGTCCTGTTTGTACGGAAGAAGGATGGTTCACTACGTTTGTGTATCGACTATCGCGAACTAAACAAGGTAACCATCAAGAACAAGTATCCTTTGCCGAGGATTGATGACTTGTTCGATCAGTTGCAGGGAGCTGCGGTATTCTCGAAGATTGATATGAAATCGGGGTACTATCAGCTTCGGGTGAGAGAGTCCGACGTGCCGAAAACGGCTTTTCGGACGAGATACGGACATTATGAATTCGTAGTTATGCCTTTCGGGTTAACTAATGCGCCAGCGGTGTTCATGCAGTTGATGAACAAAGTCTTTATCGAGTATTTGGACAAGTGTGTCGTCATCTTCATTGACGATATTCTTATCTAATCGAGGAGTGTGGATGAGCATGCCCATCATTTGCGGATAGTGTTAGACATTTTGAGGACCGAGCAACTCTATGCAAAGTTCTCGAAATGTGAGTTCTGGCTGAGGGAAGTGATGTTTTTGGGTCACGTGATTTCAGCCGAGGGAGTTCGCGTGGATCCGCAGAAAATTGAGGCAGTGTTGGATTAGGCACCGCCCATAAACGTGAAGGAGGTCCGTAGTTTCTTGGGTTTGGCTGGCTACTACCGTAGGTTCGTTGAGGGTTTCTCAAAACTAGCTCGGCCACTTACGCAGTTGCTCCAGAAATCCGAGAGGTTCGTCTGGGATGACAAGAGGCAGTCGAGTTTTGAGGAATTGAAGAAGCGTTTGACTTCAGCTCCGGTTTTGGCGTTGCCGTGTGGCAACGAGGGATTCGCCATTTATAGCGATGCTTCGGATCAAGGTCTTGGGTGCGTATTGATGCATCACGGCAAGACCATTGCCTTTGCGTCGAGCCAATTGAGGCCGTATGAGCTGAACTACCCTACTCATGATTTGGAGTTAGCGGCAGTTGTTTTTGCGCTCAAGATTTGGCGTCACTACCTTTTCGGCTCTACATGTCGATTGTTACCAATCATAAAAGTCTCAAATACATATTTACTCGGCGGGAGTTGAATATGAGGCAGAGGAGGTGGTTAGAGCTGATTAAGGATTATGACCTCGAAATCCTTTATCATCCAGGCAGGGCGAACGTCGTGGCCGACGCCTTGAGTCGGAAACCGATTGCGTTGCGAACGCTTGAGGTCCTTACGCCTCAGTCTGAGCTTCGGCGGGCTTTGATCGGGTTAGATGTTGAGGTTTTGTTGCCCGGAGCTGACGTGCAACTTTGTGCTTTAGAGATTTCGTCGTCTTTGATCAATGAAATTAAGCTGAAGCAATTAGAGGATCCGATGATTACTCAAATCCGAGAGAATGTTCTTAAGGGAAAGTCTCCTGGGTTTGTGATTCACGAAGATGGTGTTTTAAGATTTCGGAGTCGGCTTTGCGTGCCGAACGACTCAGAGTTGAGACAGAGTATTTTGCGTGAGGCACATGCTACACCTTATTCCGTTCATCCTGGTTCGAGTAAGATGTACAAGGACCTGAGGAAGAATTTCTGGTGGAATGATATGAAGGAGGAGGTCGCAGAGTTTGTAGCGAGATGTTTGACTTGTCAGCAGGTCAAAATCGAGCATCAGCGACCGGCCAGGTTATTGCAGTCACTTCCCGTTCCAGAATGGAAATGGGAAGATATATCGATGTATTTCGTTACGAGTTTGCCGAGATCGAGGTCGGGCATGACCATGGTATGGGTGATTGTTGATCGCCTGACCAAGTCGGCACATTTTCTGGGCATCAAGGACACTTGGGGTCCGAAAAGTTGGCTCGTGTGTTTATCACGCAGATTGTGAGACTTCACGGTACTCGAAGTCTATTGTTTCGGATCGTGATGGCCGTTTGTATCGCACTTTTGGCGGCGGTGCATAAGGCGTTAGGTACCCGTTTGCATTTGAGTACCTCTTTTCATCCCCGATGATGGATACGGAACGCACTATCCAGACATTCGAGGACATGTTGCGTGCTTGTGCTCTCGACTGGAGTAGTGACTGGGAGGAGCATTTGCCATTGATCGAATTCACGTACAACAATAGTTGGCACGCATCGATTCGGATGGCACCGTATGAGGCACTTTATGGGCGACGATGTCGATCGCCGATTTGTTAGAATGAGGCGTCCGATTTGGTCGGGACCAAACCGGATGTCGTTTTAGAGACGAGACGGAAGATAGAATTAATTCGAGAATGGATGTTGACTGCCCAGAGTCGACAGAAGTCATATGTCGATGTCCGTCGTCGACCTTTAGAATTCGAGGTGGGAGACCACGTTTTGCTGAAGGTGTCGCCCTGAAGGATTATCAGAGTCGAGCTCTTGCCTAGGACATGTCGGTGACAGCCAGTGCGGCGGTTCGGGAGAGTAAGAAGAAGAAATCCGCCGGAAATTTTTCGGGTCACAGAGGTGGGGGCCAGCAGAAGTCTCAGTCTGTGAATATTCCTGGAGGTAATTCGGCTCGTTTCTCTGGGGGCTATCGGGGTACTGCCGGTGCCTCCGTTCGGGATGCCAAATGCTTTAACTGCGGCGAGCCGGGCCATCGGAACCGGGAGTGTCCTCGTCCGCCTCTAACTTGTCACACTTGTGGTCAGTCGGGCCACAAGGCCTTCTTTTGTGAGCGGGTAAGAAAACTTCTTGGTGCTCAGGCTTCTTTTCCAGCACCTTTGGAGCCGAGTGTGAATCAGGGTTCTTTTGCTCCGCCGCCACCTCCGAGTGCCGGTCGAGGTAGGGGTCGGGGTCAGCCCGCTAGAGAAGGAGCTTCCAGTGTCAGCTCTGCCCAACCGCGTATCTACGAGATGAGGAGGGCCGATGACCCAGCAGCTACTGTGGCGACAGGTACCGTCCATATCCATTCTCATCCTGTCAGTGTGCTTTTCGATTCTGGTGCTACACATTCGTTCATATCGCTGGGGTGTGTGCGCCGTTTGAGTCTCGACTGTTTGTCGCCTTGCGAGTCTTTCATCGTTAAACTTCCTAGCGGTGATCGGATCGTTGGCGATCGAGAGGTCCGAGACTGTCCTGTGTTTATTTGTGAGAGGGCCTGGCTCTCTAATCTTATCGTTGTTGATATTGAGGGTGAGGATTTAATTCTCGGGGATGATTGGCTCGAGCGGCATGGCGCAATCATGAACTACCGCACGAGAATCATCACAATGTTAGCCGAGGACGGCACCGAGTACTCTTTCGCGGGGCGAAAGAGGGGAAACCCGAAGTTCGTTATTAATGCCTTGAAGGCGATGAGTCTCCTGCGAAAGGGGTGTACTGGTTATTGGTGCTATGCCTTGAAGGCGGAGAATGGTGGAGTCGAGCTTTTGTCGATTCCAGTCGTTAGTGAGTTTCCTGATGTTTTTCCTGACGACTTACCGGGATTGCCACCGGATCGTGAGGTTGAGTTTGCTATAGAGTTAGAGCCGGGTGCGGCTCCGATTTCGAAGGCGCCGTATCGCATGGCACCTTCAGAGATGTCAGAGTTGAAGAAGTAGTTGAGTGAGCTTCTTGAATTGGGGTATGTTCGACCGAGCGCCTCGCCTTGGGGCACACCGGTCCTGTTTGTACGGAAGAAGGATGGTTCACTACGTTTGTGTATCGACTATCGCGAACTAAACAAGGTAACCATCAAGAACAAGTATCCTTTGCCGAGGATTGATGACTTGTTCGATCAGTTGCAGGGAGCTGCGGTATTCTCGAAGATTGATATGAAATCGGGGTACTATCAGCTTCGGGTGAGAGAGTCCGACGTGCCGAAAACGGCTTTTCGGACGAGATACGGACATTATGAATTCGTAGTTATGCCTTTCGGGTTAACTAATGCGCCGGCGGTGTTCATGCAGTTGATGAACAAAGTCTTTATCGAGTATTTGGACAAGTGTGTCGTCATCTTCATTGACGATATTCTTATCTAATCGAGGAGTGTGGATGAGCATGCCCATCATTTGCGGATAGTGTTAGACATTTTGAGGACCGAGCAACTCTATGCAAAGTTCTCGAAATGTGAGTTCTGGCTGAGGGAAGTGATGTTTTTGGGTCACGTGATTTCAGCCGAGGGAGTTCGCGTGGATCCGCAGAAAATTGAGGCAGTGTTGGATTAGGCACCGCCCATAAACGTGAAGGAGGTCCGTAGTTTCTTGGGTTTGGCTGGCTACTACCGTAGGTTCGTTGAGGGTTTCTCAAAACTAGCTCGGCCACTTACGCAGTTGCTCCAGAAATCCGAGAGGTTCGTCTGGGATGACGAGAGGCAGTCGAGTTTTGAGGAATTGAAGAAGCGTTTGACTTCAGCTCCGGTTTTGGCGTTGCCGTGTGGCAACGAGGGATTCGCCATTTATAGCGATGCTTCGGGTCAAGGTCTTGGGTGCGTATTGATGCATCACGGCAAGACCATTGCCTTTGCGTCGAGCCAATTGAGGCCGTATGAGCTGAACTACCCTACTCATGATTTGGAGTTAGCGGCAGTTGTTTTTGCGCTCAAGATTTGGCGTCACTACCTTTTCGGCTCTACATGTCAGATTGTTACCAATCATAAAAGTCTGAAATACATATTTACTCAGCGGGAGTTGAATATGAGGCAGAGGAGGTGGTTAGAGCTGATTAAGGATTATGACCTCGAAATCCTTTATCATCCAGGCAGGGCGAACGTCGTGGCCGACGCCTTGAGTCGGAAACCGATTGCGTTGCGAACGCTTGAGGTCCTTACGCCTCAGTCTGAGCTTCGGCGGGCTTTGATCGGGTTAGATGTTGAGGTTTTGTTGCCCGGAGCTGACGTGCAACTTTGTGCTTTAGAGATTTCGTCGTCTTTGATCAATGAAATTAAGCTGAAGCAATTAGAGGATCCGATGATTACTCAAATCCGAGAGAATGTTCTTAAGGGAAAGTCTCCTGGGTTTGTGATTCACGAAGATGGTGTTTTAAGATTTCGGAGTCGGCTTTGCGTGCCGAACGACTCAGAGTTGAGACAGAGTATTTTGCGTGAGGCACATGCTACACCTTATTCCGTTCATCCTGGTTCGAGTAAGATGTACAAGGACCTGAGGAAGAATTTCTGGTGGAATGATATGAAGGAGGAGGTCGCAGAGTTTGTAGCGAGATGTTTGACTTGTCAGCAGGTCAAAATCGAGCATCAGCGACCGGCCAGGTTATTGCAGTCACTTCCCGTTCCAGAATGGAAATGGGAAGATATATCGATGTATTTCGTTACGAGTTTGCCGAGATCGAGGTCGGGCATGACCATGGTATGGGTGATTGTTGATCGCCTGACCAAGTCGGCACATTTTCTGGGCATCAAGGACACTTGGGGTCCAGAAAAGTTGGCTCGTGTGTTTATCACGCAGATTGTGAGACTTCACGGTACTCCGAAGTCTATTGTTTCGGATCGTGATGGCCGTTTTGTATCGCACTTTTGGCAGGCGGTGCATAAGGCGTTAGGTACCCGTTTGCATTTGAGTACCTCTTTTCATCCCGATCGGATGGGACAATGGAACGCACTATCCAGACATTCGAGGACATGTTGCGTGCTTGTGCTCTCGACTGGAGTAGTGACTGGGAGGAGCATTTGCCATTGATCGAATTCACGTACAACAATAGTTGGCACGCATCGATTCGGATGGCACCGTATGAGGCACTTTATGGGCGACGATGTCGATCGCCGATTTGTTAGAATGAGGCGTCCGATTTGGTCGGGACCAAACCGGATGTCGTTTTAGAGACGAGACGGAAGATAGAATTAATTCGAGAACGGATGTTGATCGCCCGAGTCGGCGTAAGTCATATGTCGATGTCCGTCGTCGACCTTTAGAATTCGAGGTGGGAGACCACGTTTTGCTGAAGGTGTCGCCGACGAGAGGAGTTTTCCGTTTCGGGAAGAAGGGGAAGTTGAGTCCGAGATTTATTGGACCCTTCGAGATTCTCGAGCGAGTCGGTGGGTTAGCATACCGTTTGGCGTTACCCCCGGCCCTGAGTCATGTTCATAGCGTTTTTCATGTTTCCCAGCTGAGGAAATATGTCCCGGATCCTAGTCACATCATCGACTATGGGGAGATTGACGTTGCCGAGGATATTACTTTTGAGGAGCGTCCTTTAAAGATTTTAGAGCATCGGGAGAAACGACTGAGGCATAAGACCATCCCTTTGGTCAAGGTGCAGTGGTCGAGACACGGTGTCGAGGAGGCAACTTGGGAAGCCGAGGAGAGCATGCGTGCTAGGTACCCTGAGTTGTTTGTTTCTTAAGTTTCGGGACGAAACTTGTTTTTAGAGGGGTAGAATGTAATACCCGCATTTTTCTTCCCCTTGTATTTTTCTTTTTCGGCGTATTTCCCAATAGTAGTGACCCTCGTGTATCTTTCAGTGTATCTTTTCTATTACCTATGGATTTTTATCCCCGTTATTGTTGTGCGGAACGGCCGTTTCGGGGTTGCCGTGGATCCATTCTATGTTATGATGCCTGTTGAGATGTTCCGTTGGATGTTTCGTTCACCTTCCGGTGTTTTAAACCGTTCATATTTCATACCTAGCGCACGCTATTTTTTCTACATAGCGCACGCTAGGGGCCCCTTAGTAGCGCACGCTACGTTTGTTTAAATGGCGCGCGCTGGCAGTAGCCACAGGAATGGCGATCTTGTTTTCCGGCCTTACGGACTAGCGTATTAGCGTACGCTACGTATACTAGCGCGCACGCTAATGTCGAGAGGCTAGCGCCGCGATGATGCCCGATGGCGTGCGCTAGCGTGGGTGTCGATCTTGGGTTTATTTACAGAATCGGTCAGTGCCGATTAGCGCATGCTACGCTCGTATGGTAGCGCACGCTAACGGGTCGTGAGTTTTGGGCGGTTAGCTTCGGACTCGGCGATGTCCGGTAGCGCACGCTATTGGTCGATAAGCGCGCGCTGGATAGGTTGTTAGCGCCGCTACGCTTGGAGTAACGCACGCTAACGCCGCGAGTCCGCAGCTCTTTGGGCCTAACTATTTTGGCCTATAATTTTATCCCGTTAGCGCACGCTAACCTTGAGGATTAGCGCGTGCTAACACTCCCTGGCTATATAAACCAGGGGGTTGACCCAGATGAGCAGATTAGTTCATTTCATTTCATCTCCGCGACGCAGAGTTCTTCCGGGCGATTTCCAAGCGATTCTTCCCTTCGATTATCTCAGGCATCCTCTACCTTGAGTTTTTGAAGTAGATTAACAACACCTACTTGTGTTCTTCATCATCAATCCAAGGTAAATCTCTTAGAACCCTACTTTTCGATAAATTGGGGGTTTTGGGATTTTCTTCCGATTTGTTCCGTTTTGTTGATGGATTCATGATGAATATGATTAATCTTGTTTTTATTCTTAGTTTCCCTACGAATTCATGGTATATTTCGTGATTTTTACGGAATCGAGAGGGTTTGGTTGTGGTCCGCCCTCGTTGTTGTTTATATACGAATATACATGAATCGTAAGCGGGTTTTCGGGTGTATTCCAATTCCGTATTCATTTAGAAATGGTTGTGATTGTATTCTTCGAATCGTTAGGTTCGGTTTCATTGGTTCCTAGCGTTCGTCGGTGACTTTCCTTTCCGTTCTTCGCGTCGTCATTAATTCAAGGCAAGTAATTCTTGGAAACCGTTATGCTTAACGTGAAATGGTAATGTATATTGTGTGTGCTTTACTCACCTCGGGAGGGTCCGACGGGGCCTCGGGGGAATCTATGACTTCACTCTGGATTCATGAGTTTGTTTCGCTAGCCAGCTCGGGAGGGTCCTTAGAGGCCTCGGGTGGGATTCGTGGCTTCCTCCCGGTCCTAGGCGATGCCTGTACGTGATTTGTTTTATGAAATGGCCAGCTCGGGAGGGTCCTTAGAGGCCTCGGGTGGGATTCGTGGCTTCGTCCCGGTCCTAGGCAAATTGTTTGACTGTTTGTTCCGGAAAAGACATGTCTCGTTTTGGCTTTTGAAATTGATATTGGTGCATGTACTATGAAATGTGTAAGCGATTGGTTTGCCTTGATTACTTGTACTAGCGTAATTGCTAACCCCTTTGGGGACCCGTTATGGGGAAATTCTTGTTATGGATTTCAGGTTATGATCATCCGGACGAGCAAGCTCTGGGACAGTACGAGGATGCTGGCCAGGGTCGTTGACATGTGCACTTGGGTCTACTCATTTCTTTTGTCCACTTCGATATGGTTGTTTTCTATATTTATAAACTGATAGATTGTACTCGCGAGTACTTAGGCTTCTCAAACTCAAACTCCGTGTTGTATTATTTTAAATTCCTATACTGTCGATTGTTATTCATTTAGTCGGTTGCTCCGAGTGTATTTTCTCGTGATGTATTATTTGATTGTGTCCTCGCTAACCGAGATGGTTAGTCGAGGGGTGTCCGATGTCGTAGCCTGGTGGGTCCCATGTAGGGGTCCACGGCGCTGTAATATACTCCGAATATCTTGGGGTGTTACAATAAGAACCTCGACTTCAGGGTCAATGTAGAGGAGCTGAGATAAATTGAACCAGGAATCACCGTGACAGAGCCCGCTTCATCAGCCAAGTCATCCCGATACTGATTACTCTTTTGGTATCGCTCAACGGCGGCCTCCTCTTTTCCAGACAAGCTCTCCTCAAGAAAGTCCAGCCTTTCATCCGCAGCATGCTTCTCCAGCACCAAGACATCGGCCCTCTTCCTCTATGCCTCGGCCTTGGCCTCAGCAATCTCCCGAGTGGACTCAGATTGCAGCAAGGCCTCCTTTAGTTTCTTCAAGTCATCCAATATAGACTTCTTGGCAAACTCGACCGGTTCTACCTTCAGCACGGCCTCGTGCACCAAGGCATCGTGAGAAGCTTTCTCCTTCTCGAGGGCTTCAACCTTCTCAGCGAGCTTAACAGTGGATTCTTGGGCCGACTTAGCCGCTGCCTCATTCTTGTGCGCCAGATCCACAACCTGCCTGAATACCTCATACTCGTGCTGGGATATGGAGGCGAGCTACAAAAGGAAAATAAACTCAGTTCGAGCAGATTGCAAAAAATAAATTGCCAAGTATGGGAAATCGGCACGGAATAAATGGTACCTCACTAAGAATTAAACCCTTCTTGTTGAAGAGTTGGAGCGAACTCGGCTTGTCAGCAACGAGCCGTTCAATATAAGATGTATTCATGACGCGTTTAATGACCGGTCTCCCAAGCTTCAAGGCATACCCATATCGAACAGTCGAATCAAACCCAGACATGATGGGCGCAGCAGCAAAGGAGTCAACCAAGTTTTTTATCTCGACATCGGATAGGGCAAAAGCCGAGGATGAACCATAGGGCAAGGAAATGGTTCTCTTTTGAGAAGGCTCTTCTTGAGCTCGGCCTCCATCATCCCTCGGCCTTTTCTGTCTATGGAGACGCTTTACCTCGGGGTCCAGCCCGCGATCTCGGCCCGGTCCTTGAGAGTGCCCCTGGCCTTGACTCCAGGCACGGGTCCGAGTAGGGCTAACTTCCTCGGTGGGCTCCCTCTCGACTTCCGCTTCAGGTTCGGACGATGCCCCGGCTTGAATGATAGGCGGCTCCTTAGGAAGCGAAGACTCCCCTTTCTCTTGCAGCTCTTTTTGACGAGCCACCATATCTGCATGTCTATTTCCGACTCCCCTCAACCGAGACAGTCTCTTCTTTTTTCGAGCTGCCATCACGGGGTCGATGTGCTCCTCATTGACCTTCTGGATGTCCTCCATAGATAGATCTGCGGAAAAATAAATGTTAGCCCAGAACGAGATGAGAGAAAAAATGAAGGTGACAAGTATGAAGAAAATTACATCATACGATGTCCACGGCATCTAAGCACTTGTCCCCTCGGCCCTGCAAGTTGCACAATCCTCATGAAAGACGAAATGGGGTGAACAATACAGTCAGGAAACTAAGTCCCTTTTTTGACCTCGACCAAAGGTCTAACCCCAGCTATAGGCCCCCTCATTAGGCCAGCCTGAGCATGGTAATGGAAGTCTGTCTCCAGCTCAGCCCAGTTGAGAATGGCAACGGAGGAGAACTGCTCGAGCTTCGCAATCAAGTCCGCACTCTAGTCCGGCTCGTGAACGCGCGAAGGACGATGCAGTGAATTAACAAGTGCTGCAAATTCCCAGCCATGCCGGCTCTCAACCTTGATCATGTGCCTGTTCCAACCCATGACCTTATTGACGGTATTTGAAATGGGGGCCATGAGCTTGGATTTGTTGGGATCTGACTTAATGGTGATGGTTCTGGTTTTTGAGTTGTAATACGAATTGAAAAAGTGATAGAAGGCAAACATGGACGGTTCGAAGCCGAGACCACGGCATAAGATAATAAAGGCAGTGAGATACATAACCGCGTGGGCACCGAGGTGGGCTGGGACAATTTCCCAGTCCTCCAAAAATTGATTAATGAAAGGATCTAAGGGCAGTCTCAGGCCGAGGTGGAATTGCTTAAAACAAAACGGGATGAGGGCGTCACTATAGTAGAAAGTTTTAGCTTCATGCTTATCAGCGAAAGGAGTGGCCAAACTATGGTGGAGCCTATACTTATTCATATCCATATTATATGTGGTATAAAGTTCCTCAAGCATCTCGTCCCCCCCCCCCCTTTGGGATGCTTAGGCCAAAAGGAGCCTCTCGGGTTTATCTAGCCTTTGCCTCGGCTACATCTTGAGCTGACAACCTCAGAGTCGAACTCCCCAACGGGCCTGTCAGATGTACTTCCCCCATCCATACGTGTAGAAGAGGACAAGGGATTAGACTCACCCTGTGAGGATGACGAGGTGACCTTCTCCCTCATCTCAACCACTTGGGCCGAGGAGGAAACTTCCCCAAGGCGAAGCCGAGCTTGAGACTTGTCCTTGACATAATGCAAAAAGATATAGTCTAGGACTTCATCCAAACTATCAAGAGTCAACATGTCGACATCACTACCTTCTACAATCCTGGGCGCGAAAGACCCAGAGGGATATCTAACATTCGTTCTAGGGGGTTTGTTCATGTACAACATTTCGCCAATGGCCGCGAGGGATAAAAGCCTCCACGACCCATTGGATTTAACATAAATCCTAGAGTTCCTAGTGTAGAAACCGTAAGTGGAATTCTTTTACAAATACCCACGCTTAGACATCTTGAGGACACAAAATTTAATAGAAGACTTGAAGCTTTGAAAACCTCAACAATGGCGGAAAAAATAAATGGGAAATGGAGCTGGAAAAAGTACCTCAAGAAGGAAAGATAAGCGGACGAAAATGAAACTTGACTGGGCGTCAAGTTTATGTGAAGACTTGTATAACGTGTTCTTTAACTTGGGAAGTGCTTGTCAAACACTAATGGTTAGTGGGAGCGCAAATTATAGGTATGCTAATTAGATTAGTATACTCGAACCGACTCACCCTCGATTCGTCACACGAATTTCACTCAGGGACAGTCAATGAACGAATGGAAAGGTTGTGATAGGTATTCGTGAACCTTCGACTTGAGGATTTAGAAGGGATATGCTTGTGACGTTAAGATTTTCATTAGAGTAGTTCGACCCAGAAAACCGGAAGGTGGGGATCAATCTCGACGTGCGTCTTGACGGGAAGTAGTAGGTTCTACTAAATATCAAGATAGGATTCTTTCTCCTGTTAGTGAACGGGTTATATGTCCTATGCGGTTATTGGCAGATGAGATCATAAGTCTTTGGCCAAAGCATTAGATCTATTTGTATTGGATACACGAGAGCTCGATGATCTCGATTTGCATTAACTTATGCATAGTGTCAAGTACAAATAGGGTTTGACTGATCGTGACCCTATAACTTGATCAGGACATTTGAAAGAAGGGTTTATACGTATACTGGTATTCACGACAGAAAGGTTTTGGAATGATCCCATCATTCATTCTCAGTTAGGGTATAGTGTAGGCCGCTAGACTGGCTAGGTGGTGCTACTACTCTTTGGTTCCTCCCATTGCTAACTGATACGGACCTACCGAGTCGCGTAATAGGATTGACGATGGAATGAATCGAGCAAGAATAAGGACGCATGTCTCAAATGCAGTGAGCTAGGCCACTGGGCTAGAGACTGTCTGATTCTTCATGGCACTTCAGGTACAGAACTTTTAGTTTTGGAAACAAATTATTCTACTATTATATTTTCTACTTCTTGTATACTGGATTCAGGTGCTAGTTCTCACGTTTGTACCGTGAATCAGGATCTGGAATAAAGTAGGAAGCTTGGAGCTGGGGAAGTAATGATTACCGTCGGAAGAGGGCATAGTGTCGAAGCAACTGACATAGGATCACTTCTTTTGATTTTGGAATCCAGCTTTGTTTTAACATTAGATGATGTACTTGTTTTGCCCAAGGGGCATAAAAACATTATATCCATTCCGGTCATGAATCGGAAAGGCTTTTCATTTTTCATTAGTGATGGTTCCTGCAAAATTTATTTTAGAAATAAACTAGTAGGCACTCTACATTGTTAAATGGATTGTATCATCTAAACCTTAGTTACAAAGTCATTGTGAATACTATGACTAGGAAGCGTGGTAGGGATGAAACTAATCAAATTTTGAAATGGCATCTTATACTTGGTCATGTTGGTCATACCAAGGTTTACAAAATGGAAAAGGATGGACTTATGGGTCCATTGGGATCGGATCCCTTTCCAATTTGTGAATCTTGCCTTAAAGGCAAAATGACTAAGTCCCCCTTCACAGGGACTTTTGAAAGAGCCGCTGATAAACTTAGATTAGTCCATACCAACGTATGTGGTGCTTTAGGATCAGCACGTGATGGATATCAATATTTCATTACGTTTATAGATGATCATACAAGGTATGGTTAATGTATACTTAATGAAACATAAATCCAAGGCCTTTTGAGAAATTCCAGAAATTTAAGGCCCTAATCGAAAAACAAATTGGTAATCATATCAAAGCACTTCAGTCGGACCGAGGTGGTGAGTATATGAGTACAAAGTTTGACGAGTTCCTAAAGGAGCATGGAATAGTATCACAACTTACACCTCCAGGAACTCCTCAGTTAAATGGTGTGTCAGAAAGAAGGAACCGTTCTATGCTTAGCTATACTGACTTACCAATTTACCTGTGGGTGTATACACTTCTGACTGCTACTTATGTCTTGAACAAATGTCCTTCCAAGTCCGTTCCTATAACTCCACATGAGATGTGGGAGGGCAGAAAATCAAATCTTAATCACATTAGGATTTGGGGATGTCCAGCCTATGTCAAGAAGACTAAGGTGGAGAAATTGGAAGCAAGGTCCGTGAAGGGATGTTTCATTAGATTCCCATCTGGGACGATTGGTTTTCTATTCTACATGCCCGAAGATTGAAAGATCATTGTTGCTTTGCAAGCACACTTCCTGGAAGATGAGTTCATTCAGAAAGGCGGAGCAGGAAGAAGTATTTCTTTGGAAGAATACAATGAAACTCCTCAGGAGACACATGTACAATAAGTTGGAACTGAACCTTCTGAAACACAAGTACAACCACCTCATAGGTCTAGTAGGGTGTCTCAATTACCTGAGAGGTATGGCCTCGTGCACCTGGAGGAACTAGGTCTCCATGAGGTTCCAGGTGATAGCCAAGAGACCGACCCCGCGACCTATGACCAAGCGATGGTGGATGTAGACTCCGTGATATGGACTGTAGCAGTATTTACGTAGTTAGGACCTTCGTTTTGACGAGACAGTCAAAGAGTTTGACTTCGTGCAAAATGAAGAGGAACCTTGTGTATACAAGAAGATCAGTGGGAGCAAGATCGTATTCTTAGTACTATATGTAGATAACATTCTACTAATAGGAAATGATGTGGAAATGATCAGTTCTGTGAAAGCTTCACTTTCGAGTAGGTTCTCCATGAAAGACTTGGGAGAAGAAAACTGTATTCTTGGGATTCGGCTCTACTGGGATAGAGCGAAGAGAATGATAGGTCTTTCCCAAGCCCTCTATATAGATAAAATCTTAAAGCGATTTAAGAGGGATGATTCTAAAAGAGTGTTCCTACTGATGCGACATGGAATAAAACTCTCCTTGAAGCTGTGTCCTCATAGTGAGGAACAATGAAAGGATATGAGTAATATACCATATGCTTCGACCATGGGTAGCCTTGTGCATGCCTTATTGTGTACGAGACCTGACATTACGCATGCTAGGAGCGTGGTAGGTAGGTTTCAGGCAAACCTAGGTAGGGAATATTGGATCGCCGTAAAGAACTTTCAGGAAAACCCAGGTAGGAAATATTGGATCACCGTAAAGAACGTTCTCAAGTACTTAAGAAGGAATAGATATCTGGTTCTTATGTATGGCAGTGGAGAACTGAATGTGATGGGCTTCACTGATTCAGACTTCCAAGGACAGAAAGACGACTCTGTGTCTACTTCTGGCTACATTTTATTCTTAATAGAGGAGCAGTATGTTGGCATAGTGCCAAGTATTGCACGACTGCTGATTCCACATGTTCGTCTGAGTATCAAGAGGCTTCGAAAGCCTCCAAAGGAAGAGTTTTGGATTAAGAAGTTACTGGGTGAACTTCAAATGACAACATGTCTTGCGCTGCCTATTTTCGTTTTTTATACGATAACAATGGAGCGGTAGCACAGGCCTAGGAGCCGAGGTTTCACAACAGTACCAAACACATTGAGAGTAAGTATCATCTCGTGAGAGAATTTGTTCGCAAGGGATACATTGTGCTGCATAGAGTAGACTCAGCCGACAACGTCGCTGATCCACTGACCAAGCCACTTTCTCAGATTATCTTGGAGCTTCATCTGGAGAACATGGGTATTAGACACCATAGTGTGTGGTATTGAGTGTGGGATATTGTTAGGAGTATGCCCTCGAATGCCACTGAGGGGATGTTAGAGTGAAGGCATCGTACTTGTTATTATGTAAATCATAATCAGAAAGCAATTGTATGTTTCTTTATTTACTGCTAGTCACTGGAATTCCTGACTCGTAAATATATATATAGAAACTAGTCTGTGTATTTGAGACCAAAACATCCCACTCCTTATTGGATAAGGGGATCGTTACTGGAAAGGTTATGGCTCAAATATTTAATCGTTCACAAGTCGATGAAACTTGACCGGGCATTAAGTTTATGTGAAGACTTTTATGATGTGTTCTTTGGATTGGATAGTGCCTGTCGAACACTAATGGTTAGTGGGAGAACACGTTATAGGCATGCTAATTAAATTAATATACTCGAACCGACTCACCCTCGATTCGTCACACGGATTTCACTCCGGGACAGTCAATGACGGAATCAAAAGGTTTTGATAAGTATTCATGAACCTTCGACTTGAGGATTTAGTACGGATGTGCTTGTGACGTTAAGATTTTCACTAGAGTAATTCGACCCAGAAAGCCGGAAGGTGGGGGTCAACCTCGACGTGCGTCTTGACGGGCAAGTAGCAGGTTCTACTAAATGACAAGGTAGAATTCTTTCTCCTGTTAGTGAACAGGTTATATGTCTTATGCGGTTATTGGCAGATGAGATCATAAGTCTTTGGCCAAAGCATTAGAGCTAGTTGTATTGGATACACGAGAGCTCGATGATCTCGATTTCCATTAATTCATGCATAGTGGCAAGTACAGATAGTGTTTGACTGATCGTGACCCTATAACTTGATTGGTACATTTGAAAGAAGGGTTTATACGTATACTGGTATTCACGACAGAAAGGTTTTGGAATGATCCCCATCATTCGTTCTCAGTTAGAGTGCAGTGTAGGCCGCCGGGCTGGCTAGGTTGTGCTACTACTCTTTGGTTCCTCCCATTGCTAACTGATACGGACCTACCGAGACGCGCAATTGGATTGACGATGGAATGAATCGAGCTTATTCTCTCTTTATTAATATTAGATATTGGATATCTAATTTATTGGACATTGGATGTCTAATTAAATTTTGGGACATTGGATGTTTAAATTAATTATCTACTTGGACTCGCGAAAGTACGAAACAAACCAAACTCGTCCGGTTCTACTAGATGGCCGACACCCCTCACCTAATTCCCTCATGGTCTTAGTCTCCACCTTAATAGGTGAAAGACCAAAGATATTCAGAGATATCATATCTCATATTTTAATGAGGTAGGTGATTTTGGTCATGGAGATGAAGAATAAAAGTGTGTGAAGACTTCATTTTCCCTCCCAAGGGGTTGAATCACATGGTTCATTTTGGCAAAAGAGAGAGAGAGAGAGAGAAACATTTCTTTCATTGTCTTCTTCACCATCTTCTTCTTCATTCTTTTATTCATAATTTTTCTTAGAGAAATATTGTGAGAAAATATGGAGAGATAGTGAATTATACACTTAGAGTGTTATAATCACATTTAAAGGCTTCAATCACTTTGTTCTAGCCGTATCCTTGGAGTACAACAAGGTGAAGTCATTCTGAACGTCCTTACGGCAAGTGGCAAGTAGAGACGCAGAGTTTTCGGTGTTGGATCATCCAAGAGCTTGTTGCGGATTGGATTCGCAAGGGACATCATCTTCTCACCATTTAATCAACGGACTACGACTGTATATTATCGAATCTTACTTTGTTTCGTTTTATATTCATATATACATAGATTGATCGATCGTCTTAAGGGATTCGGATCGATCTGCTACGTCTTTGTTTTAGGCACCGAATCCCAACACCTTAATCTTGAGTATCTGGATCTTTACCTCATTCATTGGCCCATAAGCGTTGTTGATAGTCCATCCGTCTTGGCATCCACGTATGGGCTCCCCACCAGCTCAACCATCCCGGTTAAGAGGACCAGAGGACAAAAGAACCGGTTCCCGGGTAAACTGGCCAAGCAGAGTAACAGGGAGGACCGAGTACATATCAAATTTACTCCCAGGTCCCGTTAAATACCGGACCGGACAAAACTATTTGGGCCAACCCGATGACCAGTCCGGAGCAAGGACGAAAGGGCCGACCAGATCCAGAATAAGTATGCTCCAAAACCACGTCATGGCATGACCGATCAGACCAGCGGGAGACCCAAGGGCCGACCCCAGTACCAACCACAACGGATATGCATGGCCAAAAACATGTGGAACAGGCACACAGGACATGCGGAACAAACACACAGGACAGTTAATGCATTCTGTCCTCCCTCTTCCCAAAGCAGTCCCCAAAGGCCGCCACGTGACTAAGGCGCACTCTCCCTCTGACAAGTGTTTGGACGTATTCCCAAACATTCTCCAGCTGTCGCCCGCTGATTGTCCCAAATTTTTTATATAGAGAGAGAATGTATGATAAGAAAGGACTTTTGGAAGTTTTCATAAAAGAGAGGGAGAGAAAGAGAGAGAATACAAAAATAAGACTTGTAAAAAATAAGCAATTAATTTAGACCGGCTTAAAAGTTCAGCTCGGCTCTATCACAGATTACGATCATCAATAAAATTTCGTGATCCAACTCACTTGATCTTTTTTATTATTTTCTACATGGCTTCAATCCATCTAATCTAGGCCAGTCCACATGTCGTTGGTCGAATCAGTCATTAACAAGCATCACAGAGGAAAATATCGAGTATCCTCTTCCCAGTAAGAAGAATATTATTCCATTCGACTGCAAGGTCGTCTGGTCTAAAATGGAAGAAGCCGTAAAATCAGGGCTTGTCAAATCCATTAGAGTTAGTAACTTCACTTGCAAGAAGATTGATGACTTGCTATCATTTTCAACCATACCTCCAGCTGTCAACCAAGTAAGATTAAATCTTTTTTTTTTTGATAATTTAACTCATCTCTAACCCCATTTATTACTAATGTGGTAAATCTCTCTCTCTCTCTCTCTATCTCTCTCTCTCTCTCTCTCTCTCTCTCTCTCTCTATATATATATATATATATATATATATATATTAAAAGGTTGAACTTAGTCCATTGTGGCAACAGGAGAAGTTGATTGATTCTGCAACTCCAAATGAACTGTTGTGGCCGGCTATTCAACGTTGGGGGTCAGCCAGACAGTTTTTGGGATCCGACAGAGTCGTGGGCGTTGAGGCCTCAAAGGAGATAGCAATAGCCAAAGGGAAGAGTGTCCCACATGTTATCCTTAGATGGGCACATCAACATGGAGCTGTTCCAATTGTGAAGAGCTACAATCCAGGAAGGATGGAAGAGAATCGCAATATTTTCTACTGGGAGTTAAGCCATGAAGAGGTGGCGAAGATAACCGAGATCCCTCAGATGAGAGAAATGCCTGCGGACGGCTTCGTAGGCGAAGAAGGAGCTATCAAGTGTTGGGGTATTTTGGGTTTATGATGGAGATCCGGATTCCCAATGGATCGTGTAATCACTTTCCGAACTAGTATTTCTACCCTATATCAGGGTTACAAGAAATCCAGTCTAGGGTAATCCAAAGGGACACTTACGAATCTTGGTACAGAAACATAAGCCAAATTGCTAGAGAGATTTTGAATTCGTCAGAAAAGAGAGAGCTCAAAAAAAGGTTATGTCAGACTCAAAAAGAAGAGCCAATTTATACATGTGAATTAGGGTTACATTAGGGCGAGATTAGGGTTACATTATGTGGCGCCGTCATTAGGATTAATTAGTGATCCGAAATTAGAGGCATGAGTGATGGTTTACAAAATTGACAAAATTAGTCAATTTTACCATAGTCTCCCTCTAAAATTCGAAATTTTCACTAAGTTACCAATCCAAATTTCCGAAGACCTTTTGGGGCGTTGCCCCAAACCCCGGTAGGGGCGCCGCCCCTAGACCTTCCGGCTGAACGATCATCGGGACTACCGCCAGGGGCTCTGACCCTTAGACCCCAGGACCACGTGTCGTTGGTCTAATTCGTCATCAACAAATTGGCGCTACAAGAAGGGGCACATGCTGCCCACAGCTACAAACATTCTCACCAGAGTCCTGACAAGATTGTTCCGATAGAGTCATGTCTCACGGAAGTTCCAAGCACCATCAACCCACCACGGAGGAAGAAAACCTCCTCAAGGTGGCAGGCACCCCGCGTTCATCTAGGGAATGAACGCACTTATGGCGCGGGTAACTGAAGGCGGAATTTTTCAGAAGCCCGAGGACCAGACGGAGGCCCAATCTCAGACAACCCGTCCAGATGCCCCTAAGTGGGATAAAAAAAGAACCGTCTCCCTAGTTGTCGAGGAAGAGGTGTAAAGCCATGGTGAAAGCCCTCACCCTTCCAGGAAAAGTCGGTTTTCTCAACCCATATCGGTTTCTGATCGATTGGGGACAGGGAGGAGAACTGAAAAAATGGCACCGGCCTGGATCGCTTAGAGTCGGGGCCGCAAATAAGTGGAGGCTCCTCGTAAATCCCGAGTCCCGATGCAACCATTACCGCAAAACTCCATGCGAAAACTCGAGCAAAATTGAGTTCCTCAAAAAACGCCTCATGAAGTTTGAGAATAACAACTCCAGTCACCCCAAAATTCTAAATGGGTCAACAGTGAGGAGAGCCCCCTTGACCCCTGGATTTTGGTGGAACCACTCCCGGAGATGTTTAAGATCCCCCAAGTCCCACCATATAATGGGGAGACCGACCCCAATGCCCATCTCGGACACTAAAACTCATGGATGGACCTACACGGGTCCCAAGATGTATATCGATGCCGGAAGTTTTCCCTGACTTTGGGGAAAAGGGATCAAAAGTGGTACCGCTCGCTACCCCACCGTTCTATCCAGACATGGGCTCAGCTCATTGCGACATTTCGGTCCCATTTTATGGGATCTCTAGTACGCGTCGCCCCGCGGTCCTCCATCACCTCCATCATGCACGGGCCAAATGAATCCCTCAAGGATTATATTTCTCGTTTCAATAAGAGGATATTGGAAACGGAACCTATGTCTGATGACGCGCTGGCCATAATTGCTCAGGCCAGCCTCTTAAAAAATTCTTTTTTCCGCTAGACAGTGTGCCAGAACATCCCCCGCACATACCAGGAGTTCTTGGAGCGCGCCAGCTCCCACATCGCTTCCGAGGAATCTATGCTGTCCCCAGTCCTAGTCATGCCCGCCGATCCGAAAGGATCGTACAAGAAAAAGAAGACATACATGACTCCAGGGAGACCCGCCAAGAACCCCGCAGGGAGAATAAGGCCACCGACTCATCTTCAATTGCCCCATCAAACTGTAATTTCTGGAGTAAAGTCCCAAGATCATGGCCAGCCACGCCGAGATTGTAAAACCCGTAATTTCGATTTCCGGTAATTTCTTTTTTTCAGCGGAAGTCCATTTTGATGACTCGCTCATGACCGTTTCATTATTTTGAGAATGATTAATTCTACACTTTTTGACATCCGAGTTCGTTTCGGTGTCGTTTTGTTGAGTTCCGTGCTTTTTAGCGACTTTTCCGCACTTGAGTTCGATTCTTGCGAATCTCAGTCGAAAATGCTACTTCGAGTTTCCCGTAAGTTTGTTTAACTTTTTTATACGTGTTGTGAACTTAGGTTTGGTTATTCGATCACGTATCGTGATTTTCGGGCGTTTTGGGCCATTTTGTAATTTACCCAAAGTTATGGGTATCCTTATCTGTAATTGTTGTCTCGACCCATTTTTTGGTCGCGTATGATTAATTATTGCATTATGTTTTCATTTCGGGTCGTTAATGTTGTCCGCGAACTTTTCGTCGTGTTCGTTCCGTAAGTTTTCGGAAATCGAGTCGTCGGGTCATGGCGGCTGAACAGCTGGCCGGACGGTGGCGGGTCCTGGCCGGACGGTTGCGGGCACTGGCCGAGCTGACGCGGCAGGAACCGGCGTAGCGCGCGCTACTGCTGGAAGGCTGCGTGCGCTAACCGGCAGGAGTAGCGCACGTTATGCGTCCGGCCGACGCACGCTATCGGGTCTGGACAGTGGAGTCCTGAGGTTCTGGAATCGAGTAGGCTCGGCAGGTCAAGTAGCGCACGCTATGGCCAGAAGGCTGTGCATGCTACCTGATCGAGCAGTCTAGTCCAGGAGGTCACTGGATTGCGGCCTGGGCCGATAGCGCGCGCTAGCTCGGCATCCTAGCGCACGCTAGTCCGGCCCAGTATAAATATGGCAGAGCAGCCTCATTTTCACTCATTTTTCATTTCCTTTCTTTTCGATCCGCGGCTGGAGCTTCGGAGGTGACGAAGCCATGTTGTTTAACAACAAATCCACGAAGTTCTTGAGTTCATAACATCAATCAATCATCCGTTATCATCCTTTGATCCAGCGAATCAAGGTAATCTTCCTTAGAATCCTAATCTCGTGAATTTGGGGGTTTTTGCATTTTTGTCCGATTCGTTCCATGTTGTTGATTAATTCATGATGGGTATGATTAATCTTGGTAGTATTCTTGTGTTTAACATCATTTAATCCATTGTTCTTCGTCGAATCGAAGTATATTTCTTGATTTCCTTCGAATCGACTTTTTGGGGGATTTGTTCTCGATCTCGTTTTCCATCCATTTTTGATGGATCTATTGTGGTTAAATGATGTTGTTAAACATATTCTATAGATTGTATATCCATATTTCAACTTGGAATTCCATTTTCGTGTTTTGTCGGGACGAATCATGTTCTTGGCCGTTTTGGGTAAAACACTTGAACATTCGTCGTTTGTTATTTGAATTCAACGGCTTTGAGTCATGCTATGGAATTCATTTTCATTGTTGTTATTGTCCTCGTAGTTTATTATCGCGAGTTGGTGTTCGGTGGAGTCGGCGGGTTCGTAGTCGGTTCGTGCCAACCTACTTCGGTCGATTCTCCGCGTTGTGGTTGTTCAAGGCAAGTACCTTGTCCATACTATTCTTGTTTTGTGGATATGATAATTGGTGATCATCTTGGTGTGTTTGTTTATTTGTTTGAAATGAGTTTTCAAAAGATTCGGCTAGCCTCGTTAAAGGCTCACTTTCAAAACGCGTGTGTTTTGTAAATTGTGTGGGTTGTAAGTGACTACGTGAATCCTTTGGATATATTTGGTGTTGATCTTGCGCTTGATAATGCGTGTGTACGTATATTGCTTCTTTCCGTTGCGTTATGGTTGATGTGCGTGTTGTTATTTATTCATGTGGTCGTGGACTGATGGATGAATTATGTGAATTGGTGTATTGATTTGATAATTGTTACGACGATGACTGTGTACTTGATGGTTGTGACAATGTGAATACTTGTTGTGAGAGACGTCATATCCGGGAGCCTCTGAGGGCGGGGCGTGCGATCTCCGGCCTGGTGTACGCTACAATGTGCGGCTCCATATGGTTGGTGAACGTCGGTGTTTACCTGATGCGCGTGCAAGGGGCGGCTCTTATGGTAGTGACGCCGGCGCGGTGACACGTACAAGGTGCGGCTGACATGTGAAGTGAACACCGGTGCACAGGTGTTTCAGTGGAGGCGCCTGACAGGCTTATTGGTAACGGATATTTGAGTGTTTAGCTAAGACCCCGTTACCGAATGATTATCGTATTTCAAATTCTTTCAACCCTTTTCAAATGCTGGTCTCGATATAGACCGTGATTCATGTTTTCTGAAAGTGTGTTTCAACTTGTTTTAAAATGTTGGTATCAGGGTTAATTAACCAAGGACATTTGACGAGATCTCCGAGGGTTAATTAATCAGGGGTCTTGAGTAGTTTTTGGGCGGACGAAAGGCTGTGTCCTTGATTATACTGTGTTGACATTTTGTGTTTTGGGTCGAGGACCCCGTGTGATGTTGAGATGTTTGATATCGTGTTGATATTATTTGGATTGGGTCGAGAACCCCGTGGGAAATATTTGTGAAGACTCGTTTGTGTTGATTGGGTGATTTTCTTGCAAATTGCTTTCCGCCTACTGGTCGAGGACCCTATTGATTTTGGAAAGAGAAGGATTTGATAATCCTAAATTGTTTTCTATTTAAACTCTCGATGGCATTTTTAAAACTGTTTTATAAATTGTTTCCCTTTTTATTTGTGATCTTTCGGTTTTGTAATGTTTACCAAACTCTCGCCTCGGGAAGTACTTTTTGTTACGTTTGGATCTTTGAGGATTCCTGGTTATTGTTACTCGTGGAATGTGGATTGTATGGCTCGTATTTGCACTTTGTTCTTGCACTAGCAAAACAGTGGAGTTTTGCTAACCCCCGAGTATTCGGGGGGTGGATGTCTGTTTTTGCATTCAGGTTTGGGAGCGTAACACAGGGCCGGCACGAAGGATGACGAAAGATGAATGATACTAATCACACGAGGATATGTTGATGTCGTATTGGTCTAGTTGTATTTTCTTTTCCGCTGCAGTATCTTTCCCCCGTTGTACGGGAGTTTATTGTATTTGGACCCCTGCGTGGGTATGTGTTTGGAATTGAGTTGTATGTAATCATTGAAAGACCAGATCGGTCTACTAAGTCATTTTGCCCTTAAAGGCATTGTTGATTTGTTCTATGTTGTTACCAGCCTGGTATATCCTTGAGGAAAGGGTCTACGGCGTGTAATATCCCTGAGCGGATTAGGGGTGTTACAGAGATATGTTCTGTAGGGGCCGCAGCCATATTCGACCAGATAAAGAACAAGAATTTGCTTCCATTCCCTCGGCCGATCTACAAAGACCAGAAAGACATGGATCAGACCCGCTTCTATAAATACCATGAATCGGCAGGTGAGACCTCATTGCCGCCTTGATCGTGGTATGCGACGATACCGGGTTGAGGCAATCTACCCGGAACCCACCCCGGGATTGCTAGGATTGGGCTGACCCGACGAAAGTAAAGAACGATCGGTGCATCCGCCCCCTATATCTTTCTAGGAAATCCTCACTGTAATGGGGACAGCCGAAGTCGACGACCATCGGTCGAAGCGGCAGCAGAAAGCCTTTATTCGAGAGGCCACCACCTCCTACCAGCAGACCGAAGGCCGACCCAAAGAATTTCTATTAGTGGCGGAAGAAACCCCCTAAAACCCCACAGCTAGCCGTCACTTTCGAGGAATCCAATGCTGATGGCTTAGATCATCCCCATTATGATGCCCTCGTCATCACTTTACCGATAATAGGAATCATTATACCTTCATACCCTTCGCAGGATGAAGGTGGACCAATCCTATGTCCGACCATGCATGGAGGACATCCGAGGGTTTGCCAACTGCCGCACCACCTCGTTAGGGGAAATCGACCTCGCCTTAGAGTTTGGTCAAGGTCCGATCAGAAGAACGATGATCACCACATTTAAGATCATCGACGTGCACAGTGACTCTAATGCCATCATAGGCCGACCTGTGATGTTGAGGCTGAGGGCCACCTAATCCACTTATCACTTGTGCGTGAAATTCCCCACCGCGGACAGCGTCAGGGTCCACATGAGGGATCAACGCGCTTCTAGAGAATACAATCTTAGCATCCGGTCTCATGACATAAACGTCGCAGAGGGCACCCCAGGAAGTCTGCCTGAAGAAATGGGAGTGATCGGACCCAAATAGCTAGAGGATGGCACCAGGCTGGAACAAGCGCTTAAGGTTCCGGGGCCGCTCAAGCCCCCGGTATAGAGGTTAATCGGGATGCAGACCGAGGCTGTAGGCCCGGGAAAGAACCTTCCCTGGAGGAAGATCCCGTCAACCCACGATTCCAAAAACCAAAGAGAAAAATTCGCCACGCCGAGCCAACGGAAGAGCTAGATCAGGTTAACATGGGTACTGCTAATCCCGTCCAACAACTTAAGATCGGCCACAACCTACAGGAGCCGATCCGTTTTGAGTTAATCTCACACCTAAGACAAAATTTGGACGTCTTTGCGTGGACCCATTCGAACATGCCGGGAATTGATCAAGAATTTGCCTGCCACCGGCTGAATATTAACCCTAATTCAAAACCGGTCGTTCAAAAGTGAAGGAAATTAGGACCTGAGCTGCAAAAGGGATTGGAAGAAGAAGTGGAGAAGCTAGTCTACAACAACTTTATCCGGGAGTCCAGATATCCAACCTGGGTTGCCAACCTGGTCCTGGTTAAGAAGCCGACCGGACTATGGCTGCTCTGCATTGACTTCTCCGATCTAAATAAAGCCTGCCCAAAAGATAGCTATCCCCTACCTCACATTGACTACATGGTTGACGCAATGGCTGGACATGAGCTAATGAGTTTTATGGACGCACACTCCGGGTACAATCAGATCCGGATGCATCCTACTGATGAATAGAATACGTCATTCTACTCGTATGATGCCTTTTGGGCTTAAAAACGCTGGCGCGACCTGTAATATCCGACAGAAATTCTTACTTGCTGTTGTACTATTCGGATAATTTAAAACTGTTGTACTCTTGTTGCATTTGTGTATGGTTATTGGAATATATCATAAATAAACATAATAATAATGATCACTCCATTATGTTCGAATTTTCAGTATTATAAAGATAAGTGCTTATGGAACTATTAAACTTGAGCCTAACGTACGTTAATCGTTAGGCATAGCGTACGTTATTTTGAGGCCTTTACGTACGTAAAGTGGTACCTGTTACGTACGTAACCAGTGCAATCGTATCCGATCCCAACTTTCGGCGTGTGGGGCCGGGTAGGATTTGAATATCTGATCTTTTGGAGCCAATCTAGTTGACCTATCTTACGTACGTAATGCTACGATAGGTAACGTACGTAACGAAGTTCGTATTTCAGTCCAGTAGCCTCTGGACTTATCTTACGTACGTAATACTTTCCTTATAAGCGTCGTAAAGCGCTTAACGACGTTATCATTTTGTGATAACGCATTTAACTTATCTTTGTTATAAAAAGAGAGCTTGTGTCTTTCATTTTGCACGACCAAACTCTGAATTTTCACCTAGATAATTATCCTCCTGCACCCTTAGATCAAATTACCTTCTTCCAATTTGTGGTTGAGCTTTACATTTCGATTTTGGAGCTTGTTGTTTGGAACTTGGAGACATTCTTGAAGCTTATATTGTGTTCTTGTGGTTTTGTGTATTGTTCTTCATTTCTGAAGGTATGTTCTACGATTTAACCCTATAATCTCATAGTTATAATGATAGTGATTAAGTATAATCCACCTAGTGATGATTTAATCAAGCTAAACATGTTCATAGTTAGACTTCCAACAACTTAATGATGAATATGATAGTTAAGGGTTTGTAAGGTTGTGTTTTAGTATCTTCAAAGATGATGATCATGTTTACTTAAACCAAACTCTTACTTCTGGACTAATAACACCAATAGACTATTAATAATCTTTGTTTCATTATGATGTAAATAACTTCTTAGAATAATTACCATAAAATGTTTTGAGAACCCTTGTTGATCATTAGAAGTTTGGAATAACCTTCTTGAACCTAAGCTAAGTGAATCCAGAGGACTAATGCTTGAACCTCCAAGTTAGTTAAAAGATTATAAAGAAGGTGTTGAACTTGTAGTGGTCTTCATAATCATAATATGGAATTGCAACTACTTAACTCAACATAAGTAGTTGATGGAAGTGATTTTCTTTTGATGTCCTTGATGAGTTTAAGGAATAGGAAATTATTGTTAACACATCTTAATCCGACAAACAATTGGTAAACGTCTTGTAATCAATTGTAAGATTAGAATGGCATTGAATAGGATTCTTGGAGTAAACCCTCAACATCTTAATAAGTGAACTACTCAAATGAGAATTAGGATGTTGTCTCGTTGAAGTTTGGTATAGATGATTATATGAACGCATTATTAAGTGAAATATACTTCATTCAAGGTTGATTGTCCGAGTAACCGATTTTGAATCGAGGGCCTACTGCTCGTTCGACAAAGAAGGACTTTACTCGCCTCCGTATTGAGGCAAGTTATCTTGCTTGGTTATAATGATGTGTGGATTCTTATGATAATTATGCATTTCGTGTATATGAAACACTTATAAACTTGTGCCTTGTGACTTGAAGTTATTCTTCATGATGTCCCGTTTTCATCGTGGGATTGCATTCCCAAGTTCGTTACTTTTGGACCCCTGATATTGTTGATCTTGTTGTCATTTCGGTGAGTCCTCGATCCTTATTCGGATTGTGTGAAATTCTTGAATTCGTTGTCATGTTGCATCGTGACATATCCGGAGTCATATCTACGCTCCGATTGGATATTGTGTAGGATTTTTAGCCGGGCACATATATAGTCATGCGTGAATATTTTTCCGTGAAAGGCTGTGCACACGAGACGTAGTTCGTTGAGGCTAATTAGGTACATTGTCCTGCGTATATCCTGGATTCCGTATACGGGGTGGACATGTGCACTGACACATATTCGGATCGGGCGTACTGTGATGTCCATCATTGAGCCATACAATTTTGTTCGTTCATAGTCCATTTAAATGTGTGGATGTGTTCGACGTTTTGTGACCAAGCGTTCATACGCCCGAGGGGTATGTTCGTTAGTCAGGGAGTTATTCTTAAAATCTTATATACGTGAATTGTATACTATCTTGAGAATCATTTATCATGTATATCTGACCCTGTGTTGGGCGAAATACTTTTGTTGTATTTTAGGTCGAGGAAAAGGCAAGGCACGGGAAGATCAAGGTGATGACGAAGGGTTCGAAGGATACTAGTTCGGGGGCCCCAAGTCTTTCGTGTCCGGTCATGTTCGTACCGTGTAATGTTATCTTTTCACTTTATTTTAAGTTTGAACAAATGTATTGTTATTTTAAGGTATAATTCATCTCCATATGGATTATACTTATGTTTTGGATTACGTGTGTAATAAGGCCGTAGGCCATATATTGTAAACTCCAGATCGGAGTAAGTACCTTGTTTTGTGGTTCGGCATCACATGTTTTGCGTATTTTAAAGCGTACTTTGGGTATCGCCCGGTGGATCCTAGTGTGGGATCCACGGCCTTCAGAATGGCCGACTTATCGGGGTGTTACGTAAGATGGTATCGAGAGGGAATTTTTTTCTAGAGGACGTTTTCTTTCTTTTTGAGTCTTTGTGTATTGAACTAGTATCAAGAGACCTTCGTGTCACGTGTGACCCGTGCGGCGCCCGATCCTACGAGCCAAATGCGGTACGTACTTTATGAACCATGAATAAACTATTGACATGATATTGATCTCTGAATAGATCTCCTTGTTGATCTTGGTATTCTAAGGGTTTGTGGCAGAATTATCTCGATTGATGATTCGAATAAAATTCGGATCGATTATATGATTGAAATCATTTGACTCAAATGTCGATCGATATTCTGTGTGACTTTCGTAGTAACGATAATTCATTACAAACCGCTTCCTTGAATATGTAATTTCTTACCGCCATTAACTTAGCATGAATTCTGATTTGTATTATGAACTGTACTTATGATTATCATCTCAAAATTGATTCTTTCGGTATGGAAAGAAATTTGAGAGGTCGTGGAAGAGGGGGACGAGGCCGCGGAAGGGGCCGAATCCCGATACCGCGAGCCAGACGTCTGGCAAACGCAGAGCATAGTTCCGCAGGCGGTGATTCGCCTTCTAGGGACCAATCGCACCACAATGGACACGAGGATGCTCGAGTCGATCCTTACACCGTAATGCAGGCATGATGGCTCGATGACCCAAATGGGTCGATTAATGGAAGCAATGCAGAGTCTACCGACGGCATCGGGGCCACCTCACGTACATGGCGGGCGGTGAATCGGATCATCAGCGACATCTCGCGCCAACGACCCCGATTTTGAAGGTTCCTCTGAGCCGGCTGATATCGTGCATTGGATCGAACACTTCGAGAAGTTGTTCGATATGGTAGACTGGCCCGAGAGAGAATCGCGTCTCCGTGTGACTTACTACTTGGGCAAGGGCGCCCACACTTGGTGGCTTTCGGTGAGGCCGGTGATGGCGTATGCCCTTGGGAAGAATTTAAAAATCTCATGCTAGATCGTTACTATCCGTGTCCTCTCCGCGAGGCCAAATTATCGAATTGCTGAATCCGGAGCCGTCAAGATGATGACGTACTATCGATCGCCGAGAAATTTCGAGCACTCCTCCCTTTTGCGACGATTGTCCACACGGAAGCCGATAAGATTAAATATTTTCTCAAAAGGCTTAAACCCGAATGAGAATGCAATGTTGAACCATCATTGTGTGACCCTACCGAGTTCATCGAGAAAGCTCGAGTACGAATCGACCGTGAAGGAAATTTCAAAGAAGCAACCGCATCTAACAACAAGAAATTCAGAACCAGAACCAGACAGAAAGAACCTGGGAACATTCAAGAGACCCCAACCAGTGCCAAATCCTTCTGAACGGCAACCTATGGCATCGAAGCCAACCGGATCGCAACCTCGAGCGGTCAGCCTATCTGTTGTATGCTATAATTGTGGAGACCCGGGGCACATCAATTCGAAATGTCCTAGACCAGCCGTGTCATGCCATACATGTGGGAAGAACGGACACCGTGCTCGTTATTGTAGGAGTGGACTAGGACGTATTCCCGCAGCATCTCATGCTCCAGTACAATCTTCAGTTCAGGACCGAGTACATCCATCCGCTTCTTATCAGACTACCGGGGCAAACAAAGGGATGGGACGTGGAAATCAAGCAGGTACGTCTGGTTCAGGGGCTGCAAAACCTAGAGTTTACGAGATGAAGAGGGCTGAAGATCCCGAAGCCAACATGATTGCAGGTACTCTCGAGATCCAATCTCAGCCTATCTGTGTCCTTTTTGATACTGGTGCTTCACACTCCTTTTTATCTACTTCTTGTTTGAGTCGTTTGCAATTAGAGCATGTTATCAATTGTGAACCTTATATAATTGGTCTACCCGATGGTAGAAGAATTGTTGGGAATCGTGAAGTTCAGATCGCTCGATTCGAATGAACGACGTGAGTGGTTGTCAAATTTAATCGTGGTCGATTTACCTAAAGATGATGTGATCTTGGGAATCGATTGGATGGACCGTCATGATGCCATAATTAGTGTCGCAAGCGACAATGGCCGTCACATCGACGATGGTGTTGAGTGTACCTTCCAGGTGATAACCCAGCCGTTCGGAGAATCATCGGCGCTATGAAAACGGTGAAACCGCTTAATCAAGGATGTATTGGCTATTGGTGTTACATGACCAAAACAATGGATCGACGGTCGAATTGATCGATATTCCGGTAGTCCGAGACTACCTGCACGTATTTCCGGATGAGTTGCCAGCTTACCTCCACATCGTGATGTAGAGTTCAATATTGAGTTAGAGCACAGTACGTCCCGCTTTCAAAAGCACCATATCGTATGGCTCCGACCGAGATGCGGGAGTGAAGAGCCAACTTGAGGATTTGACCGAGAAAGGCTACATCGGACCTAAGCGCGTCCCCTTGGGAGCACCAAGATTATTTGTACGGAAGAAGGACGGATCCCTACGTCTGTGTATTGATTATCGTGAGCTGAACAGGGTAACCATTAAGAACAAATACCCATTGCCGCGTATTGACGATTTATTGGATCAGCTTCAAGGGGCTGCTGTGTTTTCTAAGATAGACCTGAGGTCTGGTTACCATCAGTTGAGGATTAAAGAGTCTGATATTTCAAAGACAGCATTCCGTACTCGTTATGGGCATTATGAGTTTGTGGTGATGCCTTTTGGACTGACGAATGCACCGGCAGTATTCATGGAGCTGATGAATCGAGTGTTTATTAATTATCTGGATCGCTTTGTAGTCGTTTTTATTGACGACATCCTGATCTATTCTCGTGACCATGAAGAGCACGAGCGTCACCTCCATCTAGTTCTCGAGGCGTTAAGGCGGGAGCAGCTTTATGGAAAATTTTCTAAATGTGAGTTCTGGATGCGTGAAGTTATCTTTCTCGGACATGTGATATCAGCTGATGGGGTTCGAGTAGACCCACAGAAGACAGAAGCTATCCGAGACTGGTTACCACCAAAGAACGTCAAGGAAGTACGCAGTTTCTTGGGACTAGCAGGCTATTACCGACGATTCGTAGAGGGTTTTTCCACTGCCCAACCAATGACCAATTTGTTGAGAAAAGATAAGAAGTATTTATGGTCAGAGGCATGTCAGCGGAGCTTTGATGAACTTAAGAGTCGGTTGATTTCGGCGCCTATTTTAGTCCTACCAAAAGGAACGGAAGGTTTTGTAGTGTATAGTGACGCATCTAAACAGGGCCTTGGATGTGTACTAATGCAGAACGGGAAGGTGATCTCCTATGCATCGAGACAGCTACGACCTTACGAGGTCAACTATCCCACCCATGATTTAGAACTCGCACTGTGGTGTTTGCTTTAAAGATCGGCGTCATTATCTCGTATGGAGTTACATCGGATTTTTACGGATCACAAGAGCTTGAAATACATTTTTACTCAGAAGGAGTTAAATATGAGGCAGAGAAGGTGGCTAGAACTCATCAAAGACTATGATATCGAGATCCTTTATCATCCGGGCAAAGCAAATGTAGTTGCTGACGCTTTGAGCCGTAAAACCGTACAGGAGCAGATGCTTGCCCGCCTAACAACTCAGAGGGTATTGCAGTTAGAATTGATGAGGCCGGAAATTGAAGTCTGGATACAGCATATTCAAGGGCAGCTCTGTACACTTGAGATTTCATCGTCCCTTGAGGATATAACTAGATCGAAGCAAGTTACGGACCCATTCTTATCTCGAATTCGCGATGAAATAACCCAAGGGAAAGCTCCTGGCTTTGTAATACACGAGGATGGATTAATACGTTTCAGAAACCGAGTTTGTGTACCCGCTGATGACGAGTTAAGGAGTTCTATCCTGAAAGAAGCCCATGCTAGCCCGTACTCTATCCACCCGGGGTCTAGCAAAATGTATAAGGATTTGAAGCAGAACTATTGGTGGGAAATATGAAACATGAGGTTGCGAATTTGTTTCGAGATGTTTAACTCACGTGAGTTAAAATTGAGCACCACGACCCGAGAATCTTGAAACCGCTCCCGATTCCCGAGTGGAAATGGGAGGACATATCAATGGATTTTATTACTAGATTGTCGGCGAGTCGCCGAGGAATGAATACGATTTGGGTGATTGTGGATCGTTTAACCAAATCAGCCCACTTCTGGAAATTAAGGATACTTGGGGACCGAGAGATTGGCCCAACTATTTATTAAGGAAATTGTGAGATTGCACGGTACCCCCAAGGGTATTGTATCAGATCGTGACGGGCGATTCGTGTCACACTTCGAAAGCAGTTCATCGTGCGATGGGTACGCACTTGAACTTCAAAGACATTTCACCGCAGACGGATGGCGGTCGAGAGAACTATCCAAACTTTAGAGGATATGCCGAGGGCATGCGTTCTCGATTGGAAGGATGATTGGGAGGCCCAGCTACCCTTGGTGGAATTCACTTATAATAATAGTTGGCATGCTTCGATTCGGATGGCACCGTATGAGGCATTATATGGCCGTCGGCCGTAGGTCCCCTTTGTCTTTGGGACGAACTATCGGAATCTCTGGGTACGGAACCCGACATGTTGCTAGCGGCCGTGAGAAGATCGCTCGATCAGAGTCGGTTGTTGACGGCTCAAAGCCGGCGAAGTCCTACGCAGACAACCGCCGCGGCCGCTTGAGTTCGAGGTCGGCGACCATGTACTAATGAAGGTGTCACCTACCCGAGGAGTCTTTCGTTTTGGAAAACGAGGCAAGTGAGCCCGAGGTATATCGGGCCGTTTGAGGTTTTGGAACGAGTAGGCGATTTGGCTTATCGCTTGGCTTTACCACCACCACGAGCCGGATCCATAGCGTGTTCCATGTCTCCCGGCTAAGGAAATACGTTGTTGATCCGAGTCATGTACTTGATTCGATGAGATCGACTTAGCGGAGGATCATTCGTATGAGGAGCGCCCGTCACGAATACTTGAGAGGAGGATCAAACAAGCTGCGTAATAAGACGATTCCCCTGCGAAGGTGCGGTGGTCACGACACGGGGTCGAGGAAGCCACGTGGGAGGCGAGCACGACATTCAAGAGAGGTATCCCGTGCTTACCCCTTAGTTTCGAGGACGAAACCCTTTTAAGGGGGAGTATGTAATATCCGGCGTAAATTCTTACTTCTTTGTTGTACTATTCGGATAATTTAAAAGCTGTTGTACTCTTGTTGCATTTGTGTATGGTTATTGGAATATATCATAAATAAACATAATAATAATGATCACTCCATTATGTTCGAATTTTCGTATTATAAAGATAAGTGCTTATGGAACTATTAAACTTGAGCCTAACGTCGTTAATCGTTAGGCATAGCGTACGTTATTTTGAGGCCTTTACGTCGTAAAGTGGTACTGTACGCGTAACCAAGGCAATCGTATCCGATCCCAACTTTCGGCGTGTGGGGCGGGTAGGATTTGAATATCCGATCTTTTGGAGCCAATCTAGTTGACCTATCTTACGTCGTAATGCTACGATAGGTAACGTGCATTTAACGGTTCGTATTTCATCCGAGAGCCTGGACTTATCTTACGACGTAATACTTTCCTTATAAGCGTCGTAAAGCGCTTAACGACGTTATCATTTTGTGATAACGTACGTAACAACTGTCTTTGTTATAAAAGAGAGCTTGTGTCTTTCATTTTGCACGACCAAACTCTGAATTTTCACCTAGATAATTATCCTCCTGCACCCTTAGATCAAATTACCTTCTTCCAATTTGTGGTTGAGCTTTACATTTCGATTTTGGAGCTTGTTGTTTGGAACTTGGAGACATTCTTGAAGCTTATATTGTGTTCTTGTGGTTTTGTGTATTGTTCTTCATTTCTGAAGGTATGTTCTACGATTTAACCCTATAATCTCATAGTTATAATGATAGTGATTAAGTATAATCCACCTAGTGATGATTTAATCAAGCTAAACATGTTCATAGTTAGACTTCCAACAACTTAATGATGAATATGATAGTTAAGGGTTTGTAAGGTTGTGTTTTAGTATCTTCAAAGATGATGATCATGTTTACTTAAACCAAACTCTTACTTCTGGACTAATAACACCAATAGACTATTAATAATCTTTGTTTCATTATGATGTAAATAACTTCTTAGAATAATTACCATAAAATGTTTTGAGAACCCTTGTTGATCATTAGAAGTTTGGAATAACCTTCTTGAACCTAAGCTAAGTGAATCCAGAGGACTAATGCTTGAACCTCCAAGTTAGTTAAAAGATTATAAAGAAGGTGTTGAACTTGTAGTGGTCTTCATAATCATAATATGGAATTGCAACTACTTAACTCAACATAAGTAGTTGATGGAAGTACAGATTTTCTTTTTGATGTCCTTGATGAGTTTAAGGAATAGGAAATTATTGTTAACACATCTTAATCCGACAAACAATTGGTAAACGTCTTGTAATCAATTGTAAGATTAGAATGGCATTGAATAGGATTCTTGGAGTAAACCCTCAACATCTTAATAAGCTGAACTACTCAAATGAGAATTAGGATGTTGTCTCGTTGAAGTTTGGTATAGATGATTATATGAACGCATTATTAAGTGAAATATACTTCATTCAAGGTTGATTGTCCGAGTAACCGATTTTGAATCGAGGGCCTGTTCGTTCGACAAAGAAGGACTTTACTCGCCTCCGTATTGAGGCAAGTTATCTTGCTTGGTTATAATGATGTGTGGATTCTTATGATAATTATGCATTTCGTGTATATGAAACACTTATAAACTTGTGCCTTGTGACTTGAAGTTATTCTTCATGATGTCCCGTTTTCATCGTGGGATTGCATTCCCAAGTTCGTTACTTTTGGACCCCGATATTGTTGATCTTGTTGTCATTTCGGTGAGTCCTCGATCCTTATTCGGATTGTGTCAAATAAATGAATTCGTTGTCATGTTGCAACGAGACAAATCCGGAGTCATATCTACGCTACGAATGGATATTGTGTAGGAAATTAAGCCTGGCACATATATAGTCATGCGTGAATATTTTTCCGTGAAAGGTCAGGCACACGAGACGTAGTTCGTTGAGGCTAATTAGGTACATTGTCCCGCGTATATCCTGGATTCCGTATACGGGGTGGACATGTGCACTGACACATATTCGGATCGGGCGTACTGTGATGTCCATCATTGAGCCATACAATTTTGTTCGTTCATAGTCCATTTAAATGTGTGGATGTGTTCGACGTTTTGTGACCAAGCGTTCATACGCCCGAGGGGTATGTTCGTTAGTCAGGGAGTTATTCTTAAAATCTTATATACGTGAATTGTATACTATCTTGAGAATCATTTATCATGTATATCGACTCTGTGTTGGGCGAAATACTTTTGTTGTATTTTAGGTCGAGGAAAAGGCAAGGCACGGGAAGATCAAGGTGATGACGAAGGGTTCGAAGGATACTAGTTCGGGGGCCCCAAGTCTTTCGTGTCCGGTCATGTTCGTACCGTGTAATGTTATCTTTTCACTTTATTTTAAGTTTGAACAAATGTATTGTTATTTTAAGGTATAATTCATCTCCATATGGATTATACTTATGTTTTGGATTCTGTGTGTAATAAGGCCGTAGGCCATACTGTTGTAAACTCCAGATCGGAGTAAGTACCTTGTTTTGTGGTTCGGCATCACATGTTTTGCGTATTTTAAACTGTACTTTGGGTATCGCCTGGTGGATCCTAGTGTGGGATCCACGGCACTGTAATGGCCGACTTATCGGGGTGTTACATGGTTGACGCAATGGCTGGACAGAGCTAATGAGTTTTATGGACGCACACTCCGGGTACAATCAGATCCGGATGCATCCTACTGATGAATAGAATACGTCATTCTACTCGTATGATGCCTTTTGGGCTTAAAAACGCTGGCGCGACCTATCAACGCCTGGTAAATAAAATGTTCTATAGCTTGATAGGTCATACAATGGAGGTTTATGTAGACGATATGATTGTGAATTCTTTATATTCGGCCGACCATGTAAATGATCTCAATAAAATGTTCCCGATTTTGCAAGAGTACAAGATGAAGTTATACCCAAAATATGTTCATTTGGGATAGGCTCGGTGAAATTCCTCGGCTATATGGTAAGCCAAAGAGGAATTGAAGCTAATCCCGATAAAATTAGGGCAGTGACCGAACTTAGTCCGCCAAATTCGGTCAAAAAAGTGCAGAGCCTCACAGGCTGACTAGTTGCGCTAAGCCGCCTTATATCTCGCTCAACCGACAAATGCAAACCCTTTTTTGAGGCAATACAAAAGAACAAGGATTTCCAATGGACCGACCCCTGCAAGAAAGACTTTGAGGCCATCAAGGAAGTCTTGACAGAAGCACCAATCCTGCAACGACCGGCCCGCGAAGAGCCTCTCAATTTATATCTCGCTGTGTCCGACTCTGCCATTAGCGCTGCTCTTATCGGGACAGAAAATTCAGTTCAACATCTGGTCTACTATGTTACCCAGGCCCTTCACGATGCCGAGATCTGGTACACCCCAATGGAAAAGTTGGCCTATGCACTTATAATGGCATCCCGAAAACTAAGGCCCTACTTCCTCGAACATCAGGTAGTCGTCTTAACGAACTAGCCCCTAGAGCAAATCATGCACCGACCGGACGTCTCCGGCCGGAGCCGTGGAGCTTGGACAGTTCGACATAGCCTTTGAATCACGCACCGCCATAAAAGGTCAGGTCCTGGCATATTTCATCACAGAGTTCACACCAATAATCACCCAAGAGAATGACCGATCCGAAGAGTGGTCACTTTACGTGGATGGGTCGTCAACTACCGACCGAGCACGTACAGGAATATTCTTGGTCAGTCCCGATCAATGGCTGTTCTGTTCGGCCGTTCACCTAGGTTTCTCGTCCACTGATAATGAGACAGAATACGAAGCCCTCCTGGTCGGACTAGAAATGGCGACCTCCCTTGGTCTCACTCGCCTCGCCATCTTAAATGACTCCCAATTGGTGGTTAACCAAATCAAGGGCGAATATAATGCCAAGGAGCCTAAACTAATCAAGTACCTCCGCCTAGCGCAAGCCCGGTTGCAAGATTTCCGAGGAACTATACAATATATTCCTCGAACAGAAAACATCCAGACCGACTCCTTACCAAAGCTTGCATCCAGCTCCGGAGCCGAGCATATGGACGAGGTCAGCATAGGGTACCACACATCATCGGCTCTGGAAATGTTTGAAGTTCAAACAGCCGATCAGTCGAAGCTACAAGGATAGATGCGACCAATAATTTAATATATCCAGAACAACATTTTACCCACAGACCGAGCCGAGGCACGCACCCTCCAAACTCAGTCCGCCCGATTCACCATCCTGGATGGAACCTTATACAAGAGAGTCTATTCAGTCCCATTGCTAAGGTGCCTGTCCGAGTCGGAGGCGGACTACACCCCCAAAGAGGTGCATGAGGGTATATGCGTCAACCACTCGGTGGCCAGGCACTTGCCTTCAAACTGATCCGACAGGGGTATTGCTGGCCGAATATCAAGAAAGATGCCATCATGCTCGTACGGAAGTGCATCCGATGCCAAATCTTCGCTCCTTAGATCCGCTCCCCACCAGAAACTCTCACTTCCGTTTATTGCCCTTGGTAATTCGCCAAGTGGGGGATTGATCTGATCGGACCCCTGCCTAAAGGATGGAGAGGAGTGCAATATGCCATTGTCGCAGTCGATTATTTTGCGAAATGGGTGGAGGCCGAACCCATGGCATGGACGACTAAGCAAAAAATAGTCGACTTTATTTGGAAGTCCCTCATCTGCCCGTTTGGGATCCCTCAGTCAATTATCTTTGTAATGCCAAACAGTTTGATAATAAGAAATTCCGGACATTCTGCGACGGCCTCCACATACGAAACAACTTCTCTATGCCATTCTATCCGCAATCCAATAGACAAGTCGAGGCAGTCAACAATATTATAAAACAACACCTCAAGACCCGCCTCGAAGAACTCAAGGGCCGTGGCCGGAAGAACTTCATGGAGTATTATGGGCTTACAGGACAACACATCGATCCGCCACCGGAGAAACACCTTTCTCCTTGGCTTTCGGCACTGAAGCCGTCATCCCGGTCGAAATTGGGGCACCTACGTACCGAGTGAACGACTTGGCCCTCGAAGTGGACTTCATCGCCGAAAAATGGGCCCAAGCAGAAATGCGGAACGCCATCTACAAAAGAAGATGTGAACGCTATTATAACTCCAAGGTTCACCAAAGAAGTTTTCAGATCAGGGACCTCGTTCTTAAATGAGTAATGGGGCTGGATACCGGTCCACTTAGACCAAAATGGGAGGGGCCATACAAGATAAGCGAAGTCCTCCATAATGTGGCCCACCGGCTAGAATACCTGAGCGGCCAAAAATTTACTTATCCATGGAATGATATATATTTAAATAAGTATTATCAATAAAATTCAACTTTATTTCTTGGCTCCGGCACCCTAAGACCGAGCTCGACCTGGCACTATGAATGATCGGCTCCTCCGGCACCCTAAGACCGAGCTCAACTCGGCACTATGAATGACCGGATCCTCCAGCACCCTAAGACCGAGCTCGACTCGGCACTATGATTGACTGGCTCCTCCGGCACCCTAAGATCGAGCTTGACTCGGCACTATGAATGACCGGCTCCTCCGACACCTTAGGACCGAGCTCGACTCGGCACTATGAATGAACGGCTCCTCCGGCACCCTAAGACCGAGCTCGACTTGACACTATGAATGACCGGCTCCTTCGGCACCCTAAGACCGAGCTCGACTCGGCACTATGAATGACTGGCTCCTACGGCACCCTAAGACCGAGCTCAACTCGGCATTATGAATTACCGACTCCTCCGGCACCCTAATACCGTGCTCAACTTGACATTATGAATGACTGGCTCCTCCGGCACCCTAAGACCAAGCTATACTTGGCACTATGAATGACCGGCTCCTCCGGTACCCTAAGACCGAACTCGACTCGGCACTATGAATGACCGGCTCCTCCGTCACAAAAGACCGAGCTCGCCTCGGCACCATCAATGTAAGATATCAAAAAAGAAAATACAATGGCCGTACCAACCCAGTTGGAACATCTAAAAGAGAATGACTAAACAGGTTCTAAAAAGGAAATTTTATTCATTCGAAAATTATTTTTACAAAAAACATCCAGGAAAAGCCAAGGGAAAGAAAAAGCTAAGGAGGCACGCAGGCCATATACAAGACAAAGGCTAAAGCTACTCGACTTCGCCACTCTGTCCAGCGGCCTGAAATGACTGCCCCTCACCTTCGCCGGGAGGGGCCATGCCCGGACCTCCTGTAGCCTCGTCGGCCTCCTCGGACTTGTCGGCGTCCATCGGCTGCACCTGTAGGTTGGACGCCCGAGTCACGATGTAGGCGCGAACCTCCTCGACCGTCTTCCCCTCCTTCATGAGATCCAACATCTCGTGGCAGGTGGAGACGTAGTTCAAGTTAATCAGCTCTTCATACTCGGTCGACTTCTTGAAGGCAGCCACCCCGTCAGCCAGACCCTTTGCATAGCCCACAACTTCTCAAGTGCTGATCTGCTCGGTCATGCGTTCAATCTGGGCGCTTGTCTCCCTCAAATAGGCCTCATGCTCAGCCTGGATATCCTCGCACTGCTTATGCATGGACTCCGCCGCCTCGGTCATATCGCAGGCTCTCTCCCTTCATATGTCGACCTCACCGGCACGGCTCTCTAGGTTCTCCATTTCCCCCTTCATGGAGGCTATCTCCTCCTCCACGGACTTGATCATGGAAGGGCAGAGATTATGCTCCTCCCGAAGGGTATGAAGCTCGGGCGCCATCTGTTAGGAATACTTGTTAGATTTTGATGATGTCATCATTGTTTATTCAAATGTATGTTTATTACTTGGCAAAATGTAAGGAAGAACCAGATGAGTATCTTCCATAGGCCAAACTGTGTTAAATTAGATACTTGGCAAAATGTTAAGAAGAACTAAATGAGTATCTTCTATGGGCCATATAAGTTAGGCTTAAAAAAATCGGCTAAGTACAAATCACAGATAAGTATCTATCAGCCGAGTCTTGGTCAACTCAACTGTTCGGATAAGGTTGACCACAGACGAGCTATATCAGGCAACCCTTATCAGAGAAGTTCTGGTCAACAATTTAATTAGCGAAGTTGGACCAGACTGCAGTCAAGAAGGAAAGTCAAGTCATCTGAAGCTTGACCATAAGATCAGTCAAGTTCAATCAGGTCAGAAGACTTTAGTCAAGTCGGCACATCAGAGTAGTTGACATCAGAGAAGGTTGACTGCACATCAGACAGTTTGACCACAGAGAGATCAGTTAAGTGATCAGCCAAGTACTCCAGTCCACATTAGCATGCGTTGAATAGTCAATATTTACGGAAAGTCACATGCGGGCGATAAGAGACAGATTAGAGAGATTTTCGAAAAGGACATGAATTAAATAATTCATCCAAACCACCACTTGAGACTTTAATCTTATTATATTCAAAAGATTCGGTTCCATCACATAGAAGTCTTCACAACGGTCGAAAATGGATTAAAAAAAGGGAATCCAACCTTGCAACATTCAGAAAGAAAAACAAAGAAGTATATTTCTCCAACGGACGGATTTGTTACATATTTGCAACGGCTATGAAGAAAAGCTCAAAGTATCGACACCTATATATATCTGAAGATTTGAAAGAGCAAACACACACAACGGTGCGAACTATACTTTCAAGCGATCAAAGCAATCTAAGCAATCAGAAATCTATAGCATCGTGAAGAGCAGTATTCTCATTCATATACGAAGAAAGATCTTAGTTGGAGAAGACAAAACACTCTTGTCTTAAAACTTGAGTAAGGGGTACTTCACTGGTTGAAGTTTCGCGACTGATAGGCATCCAAGGATTTGAAGAATCGAGTGGTGCTAGGCAGTTAGAAAGGAGTTACAACAACAGGATTTCCACTGGTTGGAAGTTGTTGTAGCTTAATTGTAGAATCACTGTATTATTTATCACTGGTTGAGAATTATAGTAGATTCATCTCCAACTGGTTTGGAGAAAGTGGATTAGTAGAGGATTACCCCACCTCTGAGACCACTATAAATTGCCTGCGTACTTTACTGTTTTTAGCATCATACTTAACTGCTGCATTCATACTTAAGTGTTCCATTAATTATTTCTGTATTCGTCATCAGCTGACTTCCGCACTTACATTGACTACAGACGACTCTAAGTCATCTGTACCATCAGCTGAGAAACTCATCCCTTGTGGAAAAGAGTTTCAATAAGTCTATTCACCCTCCCCCTCTAGACTTATTCCTGTACGACTTGTGACCTACACCATCTTTTTATGCTTCTCAACCAGGGCCTGGAACTCCCCGGCAGCCTTCACATAGGTTTCCAGCGTACGATCGAGCTGAGCATTTCCGAATTGGATCTGCTCGGCAGGATCCATATCGTTAGTCACCAGCTCCAATTTTGGCGTCCAGCCCCGAACAGGGACATGGCTGGATTCGGCTATGGCCGGAGGGACCCGATCGAGCATCTCGGTAGTTGGAGTGGCCGCCCGGACATAGTTGAGAAACCAGCACAGCCTCTGTAATACCCGATATTTTCGTTTCCGGTTATTTTGGAATTTTTTTCGGTTGTGCCGGTTATTTTGCTCTGTTAGCGATTATTTGAGTTTTCCCCTATGTTGGGTACGGCATGATGTACCGTGTTGTGGTGTTCGTCGGGTACGACATATCGTTACGTAAGCCGAGCTAATAGTATGTCGTGCTTTATTATTTGTTTGTTTTAGATTTGGATCGTTGGTGTTGTCCGTTAGTGTTTCGTTGCATGTTGAATAATCATTGTTTTGTCGAGGAGTATCGTTGTTGTGCAATTGGTCGACTTTGTAAGATCACCACCGGCACTTATAAAGTCTAAAAATTCTGAAACTTTACAATGTGATAGAGCATCAAATTAGCTTTCCAATAGTTCAAACGGCGAGTCAATCGGAGTCCGGACGAAGGAGTTATGGTCATAATAGCAAAGACTACACAATGTATAATTAGCGCACGCTAACGTATTTATTAGCGCGCGCTAACTATTAGGGACAGAGCGTTACGTCGCTACAGGATCGCCTCGTTTATGCACGCTAATACATTGATTAGTGCACGCTAACGGGACCGAACAGAGGCTTCGACCGCATTTTTACCACAGTAGCGCACGCTAAGCCTTTCCGTAGCGTACGCTAAACCTCTGTTAGTATATAAGGGTTTGGGAAGTCAACTTTCATCATTTTTTCATTTCACTTCTCCTCCGCGACCCAGCGACTCCGGGCGTGAGAAGGTGGAGATCTTGGCCAGATATCATTAGATATCAACTCCTTTCAACTCCTAACACAGATTTATCGACCTTCTTTCATCTTCCACCGTCGGATTCGAGGTAAAATCCCTTAGAACCTTGGTTTTGGAAATTTTGGGGGTTTTTCCTTGATCTCTTGAGTTCACCCGGAAATGATAAATTGATTACGTAGTTCTTGTTGTTTTGGTTGTACCCTACGGATTAGAAACTCGTTTACTGATTTCATTCCACCCGGAACATGATTTTGATTTCCTTGGGAAACCCTTGAACCCTTGTTGTTTCTTAGTTTCGATTGGGATTTCGTTTAGTATTGTTGATCCATAGCGGTGTTATTCTCGTAGTGATGGTGTTGTTATTGATTTTTCGCGAAGGTGGTCGGTTTTCGGGGCTGTTTCGGGGCTGTTTCGGCCGAGCCGCGTTCGTCGGAGTATTCACAATTGATTTCGAGGCAAGTATCTTGCCCATACAGTACGTGTTTTGTGAATATAATGATCGAAAATTGACGATATGTGCTAAATGAATATTTACAACCTTTTCTTAAAAGAATCGGTATATTTACAATCATAGTTTTCTTAAAGGACGACTCCTGTGTTCGGGACTTAATGTGCTTATTGACTTTGTGTGTTAGTGTTGAGTATAGGATATCCCTAATTTCGGGTGATGCCAATATGTGTGAATATGTCGTCGGTAATTTATGGTTAAATCCTCTTGTTATGAATTATGCGTGGAGTCATGTGGTTATCGGTGGATATATGAGTTGTGTGATATTGGTTGTTGTCATTCGGTGTTGATGAGATAAGTGTGTTTCTTTGTGGATAGTATTAATTTTGGGTCGTGAGTATGTGTTGGATAATATGGCCATTTTAGCAAAATACCTCGACTATATATATTGTGATTGACTCTTGAGGATTGCGGTTTTGGAAATGTGAATTGATGAGAGTTGTAAGGTTTTTCTCGGGTACTCTCACTCGGGGATTGACTCGACGGGTCACACGGGACCACAGTGGCTTAGCGGCCGGATCGGGTCGCGAGAGTTACTTCGAGTGGGCATTCTCACCTGGGGATTGCTCGACGGGGCACACAGGGACTTGGTGGCCTTACGGCAGGACCGGAGGGCTGGACCGGGTCGCGAGAATTGCCAGAGTGTTTGTACTGTTGATTAATTGTGATATGTCCGGAGTATCACAATGCTTGTTGCTCGGAGTCGAGAGATATTATATATCGAGTCTTGGTGTTTGGCTAAAATGGCATAAAAATAATGTGTTGTGTGTAATGTGTCGTTGGAAGTGAATTGAAGTGAATGAACGGGTCGCGGACCCTGTATTGATGATCGAAATGGTTGGGTCGTGGACCTTGTGTTTTGTGATTGGAGTGAATTGAGTTGTGAACCCCGTGTTTTGTTAATCGGATTTGCATTTTTGGAAAATGAATATTGGGGCGGTGACCCTAAGTGGCTTTTGGAGAATTAAGAACCTTACTATCACAAATGTTTTCGAAAACTCCCGAGATTTGAAAATGTTTTCAAAGTGCTTTCTTGTTTTGGTTTCTACTTTCAAGACTTGAACTATTTTAATTATCAAATATCTCGGGAAGACTTTTGTTGTATTCTCGGAATGTGTTTTGTATGGCTCGTATTTGCACTTTATACTTGTACTAGCAAAACAGTGGAGTTTTGCTAACCCCCGAGTATTCGGGGGTGGATGTCTGTTTTTGCATCCAGGTACATGCAGGTTTGGGAGAAAAACACATGATCAGCGCGAAGGATGATGGAAGGCGAATGATACTAATCACACGAAGGCCAGTGTTGGATACAGTTAGTCGGAGTTCGTGTATGGTCCTTTCCGCTGTCGTATTTTTATTTATGAGTGTATTTTACCCTTGCATGGGTATGAGTTGAGATAGAAATGTGCATTTTGACTTGTATGTTTGTGATGAAAGACCAAGTTAGTATGTTGATTTGGTATTTTATCACGTCGGTATGTAATGAGTTGTGTTGTTTGGATGTCTAGCCTGGTGGATCCTCATGGAGAGGGTCTGCGGCGTGTAATATTCCCGGTTTGATTCTGGGGGTGTTACATTTATGGTATCAGAGATTAGGTTGCGGAAACCTAGGCTGTCGGGTCCAGTCAGATATTGTCGTGTCTTGTCCTGTCAGATTGTTTTTGTCTAAGTCGTGTCGCGACGCGTCGTCTGTGATGTCGGCCGTAATTAGTATCGAGGTGCAGCCATCATCTTCGTGCGACCTGTGGATGTAAGTCTCCCTACTATATTGTGCCTTGTGATATACGAGCCGTATGATTTTGTGTTATGATGTGGAGTTAAAGGTGATTTGTGAGTATGTGGCCTATGTTGTTTGATTTTCATATGATGACCTCAAGGTCAAAATTTTTGGAGAATTCCAACTACCGATATTTTATTTTCTTCTTGTATTATAAGTTTTCAAAACACCATTTTTAAACTCAAGTGAAGTCTCCAACATGTAGACAAGACATGACTCTCGTTTTCAACTTATCAGTTTTATGGTTGTTAGTCGGCAAATACGTGATGATGTTCTTGTTGTTCGGGCAGTATAGCCAGTTTTAGATTAAAACTGTGATGTGATTGCTGAGTCGTTCGGTTTGTGTACATTGAGATAGCTCTCTTTAATAAGAGGTGAGATTTCGGTTTTTGAATAACAATTGTCTTTTGATGGTTGCTCATGAAGTGTTAAATCGATGGCGTGGAGATTCGAACGTTGTTGTTGTTTATTTGTGACCATCGATTCTAGTAACGTCGTATATATGTTTGCGATCATGTTGCTGAGTTGGAGCAGCTAGCGCACGCTAAGCGCGAGGCTAGCGCGCGCTAATGCAGCATTGGTAGCGCACGCTAAATATTGTTGTAGTGCGCGTTAGTTAGCCGGGACAGAGGCTAGTGAACCGCATTTCCTTTAGCCGTTAGGCCTAACCTCGGTAGTCAATCACCCGTAATTGTATTCTATGTGTGTTATGACTTTTCGTTGCGCTAAGCGATAATTGATTTTGTTTAGTGAGTTGATAAATTATGTCTGCTCTGTGTGTGTGTTCGAAAATGCTTTCCTGAAACTTTCATAAGTTTGTGCAAGTTACGGAAAATCAATTTTTAAAAATAATTTGACGTTGCGATTAAATCGGCGGCTTCATATGAACTTTGGAAATTGTTTGAAATTTGCGAGCCAGCCTAAGATTCTCAAATAAAACCTCGACGGTATTTAAAGAGTTGTTTTAAAGTACCTTGAACATTTTGTAAAATGTTACCGTCATTGAATTTTGTGTAGTGTTAGGAGAATTTTCAGAAATGATTTTTAACGTACTATTGTATTTTCAAATAATTCGAGTACATGATTTTCAAAAAATCTTTCAAAACATAAATATTTTTTTTATTTCCAAAACCAACACGATTTTTATTTTCAAAACATGTAGTGAAAGACGAAAAAGCTTACTCGATTTTAACATCAAACTCGGATTTGGAAAAGTTTGAATAACTCCAAAATCATTGTCGATTTGTGGAAATATTTAGTGCATGTGCGAATGGTTTGATTGTATTGCGTGGTTACCCTGTTTGTTATTAACGAAAATGACGATATCGACATAAGGGATAATTGATATTCCGAAATATTGTTTTGCAAATGATTTCAAAATAAGATAGTTACGGTCTTTTGTTTACAAGTCGTGGTAAAACAGCCCGAGGTACCAAAAGTACTTTCAAAAATTCTCTTTCGAGTAAACATACAAATTCAAAGATTTTTTTTATGATATCATTTAAAAGGATACCTCGTGGATCTTCTTATCATGTTGTTATTAGATACCTTATGTCGATATGTTGTGCTATGTTGGCATTCTAATGTATCATTTTGAAATGTTGGGTTCCATCGTGCTGAGTGGTTACTTACTCAGTATGCTGAGGGGCGGAGGTCATGGTCGTGACTATGATACAGATGGTTGTGGAGACTAGATGTGGGACCAAGAGAATATTGCCGAGAAGGTTGCTATGCTAACACCTCGCTTTCTTTGTTTTGGTTTCAGGGATGAAACCTCTTTTAATAGTGATAGAGTATAATAACCATTTTTTTTTCGCTTCCGTATTGCTCGACTTTGTTGACTCGTTTGTGTTCGCTGATACTTCTGACCTGGCGTTGTTTTTCGGCATTGTCAATCGAGAGAGTTTTGATGTTGTTTCGAATCAATTAGTTTAGCCTTGTGACTTTTCCAAGTTCGGTGCGACTTCCGTGAACCCTATGCATATGAGCATCTTGTAGTAAACGTCGGCGTTGTGGTCTAATCGTTGTTGCTCGACCGTTGTTGCTTGACCATTGTTGTTCGATCGTTGTTGTCCAATTTTTATTGTCCGATCCAAAACTGCGAATATTGAGCATCTCGGCCATTTCGTGGGTTCCTTAAAATTCGGGTAATTGTTCCCGTATGTGATTTTTTCAAACATTTGAGGTTATTGGAATTTCATTCTTGTTCAACGTTGGAGTTGTGTTTTGATTGTTGTACTGCTTGGATTTATCAACCGTGGGGGTTCAGGTTCGTTACTTTCGTAAACATTCTTGCGTACTGATTCGGACTACATTAGCTTGGTACTGCATGGAGCTCTTGTGCGCTCTCAATATCAGATAGAGTGTGTTATCTAGAGTCACCTTGCTCTTGTTTTGAGTTTCGGGACGAAACTTATTTTTAGTAGGGTAGAATGTAATACCCGAGATTTTCGTTTCCGGTTATTTTTGAATTTTTGTCGGTTGTGCCGGTTATTTTGCTCTGTTAGCGATTATTTGAGTTTTCCCCTATGTTGGATACGGCATGATGTACCGTGTTGTGGTGTTCGTCGGGTACGACATATCGTTACGTAAGCCGATCTAATAGTATGTCGTGCTTTATTATTTGTTTGTTTTAGATTTGGATCGTTGGTGTTGTCCGTTAGTGTTTCGTTGCATGTTGAATAATCATTGTTTTGTCGAGGAGTATCGTTGTTGTGAAATTGGTCGACTTTGTAAGATCACCACCGACATTTATAAAGTCTAAAAATTCTGAAAGTTTACAATGTGATAGAGCATCAAATTAGCTTTCCAATGGTTCAAACGGCGAGTCAATCGGAGTCCGGACGAAGGAGTTATGGTCATAATAGCAAATACTACACAATGTATAATTAGCGCACGCTAACGTATTTATTAGCGCGCGCTAACTATTAGGGACAGAGCGTTCTGTCCTTTACAGGACTGCCTCGTTTACGCACGCTAATACATTGATTAGCGCACGCTAATGGGACCGAACAGAGGCTTCTGGATTGCATTTTTACCCTGGTAGCGCACGCTAAGCCTTTCCGTAGCATACGCTAAACCTCTGTTAGTATATAAGGGTTTGGGAAGTCAACTTTCATCATTTTCTTCATTTCACTTCTTCTCCTCCGGCGACCCAGGCGACTCCAGGCGTGAGAAGGTGGAGATCTTGGCCAGATATCATTAGATATCAACTCCTTTCAACTCCTAACACGGATTTATCGACCTTCTTTCATCTTCCACCGTCGTATTCGAGGTAAAATCCCTTAGAACCTTGGTTTTGGAAATTTTGGGGGTTTTTCCTTGATCTCTTGAGTTCACCCGGAAATGATAAATTGATTACGTAGTTCTTGTTGTTTTGGTTGTACCCTACGAATTAGAAACTCGTTTATTGATTTCATTCCACCCGGAACATGATTTTGATTTCCTTGGGAAACCCTTGAACCCTTGTTGTTTCTTAGTGTCGATTGGGATTTCGTTTAGTATTGTTGATTCGTAGCGGTGTTTTTCTCGTAGTGATGGTGTTGTTATTGATTTTTCGCAAAGGTGGTCGGTTTTCGGGGCTGTTTCGGGGCTGTTTCGGTCGAGCCGCGTTCGTCGGGGTATTCACAATTGATTTCGAGGCAAGTATCTTGCCCATACAGTACGTGTTTTGTGAATATAATGATTGAAAATTGACAATATGTGCTAAATGAATATTTACAACCTTTTCTTAAAAGAATCGGTATATTTACAATCATAGTTTTCTTAAAGGACGACTCCTGTGTTCGGGACTTAATGTGCTTATTGACTTTGTGTGTTAGTGTTGAGTATAGGATATCCCTACTTTCGGGTGATGCCAATATGTGTGAATATGTCGTCGGTAATTTATGGTTAAATCCTCTTGTTATGAATTATGCGTGGAGTCATGTGGTTATCGGTGGATATATGAGTTGTGTGATATTGGTTGTTGTCATACGGTGTTGATGAGATAAGTGTGTTTCTTTGTGGATAGTATTAATTCTGGGTCGTGAGTATTTGTTGGATAATATGGCCATTTTAGCAAAATACCTCGACTATATATATTGTGATTGACTCTTGAGGATTGCGGTTTTGGAAATGTGAATTGATGAGAGTTGTAAGTTTTTTCTCGGGTACTCTCACTCGGGGATTGACTCGACGGGGTCACACGGGGACCTGGTGGCTTAGCGGCTGGACCGGGTCGCGAGAGTTACTTCGAGTGGGCATTCTCACCTGGGGATTGCTCGACGGGGCACACAGGGACTTGGTGGCCTTACGGCGGGACCGGAGGGCTGGACCGGGTCGCGAGAATTGCCAGAGTGTTTGTACTGTTGATTAATTGTGATATGTCCGAGTATCACAATGCTTGTTGCTCGAGTCGAGAGACATTATATATCGAGTCTTGGTGTTTGGCTAAAATGGCATAAAAATAATGTGTTGTGTGTAATGTGTCGTTGGAAGTGAATTGAAGTGAATGAGCGGGTCGCGGACCACTGTATTGATGATCGAAATGGTTGGGTCGTGGACCTTGTGTTTTGTGATCGAGTGAATTGGGTTGTGAACCCCGTGTTTTGTTAATCGGATTTGCATTTTTGGAAAATGAATATTGGGCGGTGACCCTAAGTGGCTTTTGGAGAATTAAGAACCTTACTATCGCAAATGTTTTCGAAAACTCCCGAGATTTGAAAATGTTTTCAAAGTGCTTTCTTGTTTTGGTTTCTACTTTCAAGACTTGAACTATTTTAATTATCAAATATCTCGGGAAGACTTTTGTTGTATTCTCGGAATGTGTTTTGTATGGCTCGTATTTGCACTTTATACTTGTACTAGCAAAACAGGTGGAGTTTTGCTAACCCCGAGTATTCGGGGTGGATGTCTGTTTGCATCCGGTACATGCAGTTTGGGAGCAAAACACAGGATCGCGCGAAGGATGATGGAAGGCGAATGATACTAATCACACGAAGGCCAGTGTTGGATACAGTTAGTCGGAGTTCGTGTATGGTCCTTTCCGCTGTCGTATTTTTATTTATGAGTGTATTTTACCCTTGCATGGGTATGAGTCGAGATAGAAATGTGCATTTTGACTTGTATGTTTGTGATGAAAGACCAAGTTAGTATGTTGATTTGGTATTTTATCACGTCGGTATGTAATGAGTTGTGTTGTTTGGATGTCTAGCCTGGTGGATCCTCATGGAGAGGGTCTGGGCGTGTAATATTCCCGGTTTGATTCTGGGGGTGTTACAGCCTCCGCCCCCTTATCTCGGCACAGGGGTCCTCCCGGTCCTTGGTAACCGTAAGTGCCACTCCAAATCAACCAAGGCCTCCTTCTCAGCCGCACGGCCTACCCGGACAGGACTCGACATTGTAGGCAACGGTGCAGTGGGAACCTCCGCCTTGTTGACGCTACCCTAGGGCTCGGTCCCTTCCCTCTTCCGCTTAGCCCCCACACTCTTCCTCCGCTCGGTGGCTTCAGTAGCCAACCGTTCCACCCGCTGTGCTGGAGTTTCCCACTTTCCTGACGCAACTTTGATCCGGGAAGCTGCAAAAACGGGAGATAAAAAAAGGTACTTGAATCAGATATATTCGGGTTGGTAGATTGAAGACCGGCGGCCCAGAGATTCTCCTTGGTGGTTAGTAGCTGCGACTTCCTCTGCTCGGATGAAAGATCTAAACACTTCTCAATCCGATCATCGAATTCAGTGGACGTCTCCTGCGCCGGAATATGATCTGCACAGGAAATAAATGATGAGCGTTAGACAAAAACGAACAGAATAGAATACACCATACTTATGCATTTTTGCAATAAAGTGCCCTGGGACCCGAAGCCGCGCGTCCAAAACACCAGGCTCTAACTCATCCATCGAGCTCCTCCAATATCTCCCGATGTAAAACCACTGCTCCTTCCAGCTGTGTGTGGTCTCCGGCACATCCACCACCTCCTTGTGAATAGCATGTTGAGCTGTCAAATAAAACCAGCCCGAGACGGATCTTCCGACCGACCTCCATAGGAAGAGGCTATTAAATTCCTCAAAGCTGGGCTCGAGCCAACCTTGCTGGTTGAAAAAAATGAAAAAACCCACCACCCGAGCCCAGGCATTGGGATGAATTTGAGCAATGGGAAGGCCCCACAGCCTCAGGAATCGGGACAAAGCCAAGGGAAGCGGGAACCTCAGCCACGCCAATAGGGAGCGGTAATACACGGCGGTGCAACCAAACGGCGTAAGGTGAGGCCTCTCCTCACGATACGGAACAAACATCCGCACCACCGCCGGGATTTTGAACTGCCGCCGCCAGGCCACCAGTTGCTCCTCCGTAACGACGCTGCAGATCGAGGCCGAGTCCCACGCCGCCTCCACGAATAGGGACGGCCGAGGCTGAACCCAGGCCTCCTCAGGCTCAATTTCCCCTTCCTCATCCGAAGCTCCGCCAACCGCCACCAGTGGCACCACCACCCCTGTCTCCTCAAGTTCCAATGACATCGCCGCCTCGCCGCATCCCTCCTCGTCACTCGAGTCGACAGGTGTCCCCCCTAGGGACAAATCCACCACCCCGTACGGTCCGGCAACATGGCCAACTCCACAGCCCTCACACCCCCTAGATCTGACATTTCGGCTACTTGAAATGAAAAAAAAACAAGAAATGAAACTCACCAGAGCTTTTTCTCTGCAAGAAGTCGGAAAAAATGGCGGAAATGAAAATCGAAAAAAGAGGGTAAAGGACCCTTTATTTATAAGGGGAACCAAACATTAAATGCTTGGCACGTGGCATGTCGATTCACACTGAATCGTCGCAAAAATCAAGGGCGCGTGAACGAATAGCCAAACCGAATCCTGTCACGCGTCCCTCATCATTACACAAAGACGCGGAAATCGATCCAACACATCTCTCGAAGAGATGTCCCTTCGATAATCCCATCCTCTCTAGGAAGCCGGCTCGGCCTAACTACGAATTGACTCCAGCCCCGGCCAACCGACATGGCCCTGGACTCGCGGGCCCTTGTTGATAGCCTATCCGTCTTAGCATCCACGTATGTGCTCCCCGCCAGCTCAAACATCCCGGTTAAGAGGACCAGAGGACAAAAGAACCGGTTTTTGGGTAAACCGGCCGAGCAGAGTAACAGGGAGGATCGATCGAGTACATATCAAATTTACTCCCAGGTCCCGTTAAAGACCGGACTGGACAGAACCGCCGGGGCTGACCCGATGACCAGTCCGGAGCAAGGATGAAAGGGCCGACCAGATCAAGAATAAGTACGCTCAAAAACCTCGACATGACATGATCGATCAGAGCAGCGGGAGACCCAAGGGCCGACCTCAGTACCAACCACAACAGATAAGCATGGCCAAAAGCTTATGGAACAGGAACACAGGACATGCGGAACAAGCACACATGACAGTTAATGCATTCTGTCCTCCCTATTCCCAAAGCAGTCCCCAAAGGCCGCCACGTGTCTAAGGCGCACTCTCCCTCTGATAAGTGTTTGGACGCATTCCCAAATATTCTCCAGCCGTCGCCCTCTGATTGGCCAAGATTTCTATATATAGCGAGAATGTATGATAAGATTTGGAAGTGTTCATAAAAGAGAGGGAGAGAAAGAGAGAGAATACAAAAAGAAGACTTGTAAAAAACAAGCAATTAATTTAGACTGGCTTTAAAGTTCAGCTCAGCTCTATCACAGGTTACGATCATCAATAAAATTTCGTGATCCAACTCACTTGATCTCTTTTATTATTTTCTACGTGGCTTCAATCCATCTAATCTAGGCCAGTCCACGTGTTGTTGGTCGAATCAGTCATCAACAAGCATCACAGAGGAAAATATCGAGTATCCTTTTTCCAGTAAGAAGAATATTATTCCATTCAACTGCAAGGCCGTCTGGTCTAAAATGGAAGAAGCCGTGAAATCAGGGCTTGTCAAATCCATTAGAGTTAGTAACTTCACTTGCAAGAAGATTGATGACTTGCTATCATTTTCAACCATACCTCCAGCTGTCAACCAAGTAAGATTAAATCTTTTTTTTTTTATAATTTAACCCATCTCTAACCTCATTTATTACTAATGTGGTAAATCTCTCTCTCTCTCTCTCTCATATATATATATATATTAAAAGGTTGAACTTAGTCCATTGTGGCAACATGAGAAGTTGATTGATTTCTGCAACTCCAAAGGAATTGTTGTGGCGACTATTCAACGCTGGGGTCAGCCGGACAGTTTTTGGGATCCGACAGAGTCGTGGGCGTTGAGGCCTCAAATGAGATAGCAATAGCCAAAGGGAAGAGTGTCCCACATGTTATCCTTAGATGGTCACATCAACATGGAGTTGTTCCAATTGTGAAGAGCTACAATCCAGGCAGGATGGAAGAGAATCGCAATATTTTCGACTGGGAGTTAAGCCACGAAGAGGTGGCGAAGATAACCGAGATCCCTCAGAGTAGAGAAATGCCTGCGGACGGCTTCGTAGGCGCTATCAAGTGTTGGGGTATTTAGGGTTTATGATGGAGATTCGGATTCCCAATGGATCGTGTAATCACTTTCGAACTAGTATTTTTACCCTATGTGAGGGTTACAAGAAATTCAGTTTAGGGTAATCCAAAGGAACACTTACGAATCTTGGCACAGAAACATAAGCCAAATTACTAGAGAGATTCTGAATTCTTCAGAAAAGAGAGAGCTCAGAAAAAGGTTATGTCAGACTCAAAAAGAAGAGCCAATTTATACATGTGAATTATGGTTACATTAGGGCGAGATTAGGTTTATATTAGACGGCACCGTCATTAGGCTTAATTAGTGATCCGAAATTAGAGGCATGAATGATGGTTTACAAAATTGACAAATTTAGTCAATTTTACCATAGTCTCCCTCTAAAATTCGAAATTTTACCAAATTACCAATACAAATTTCCGAAGACCTTTTGGGGCGTTGCCCCAAACCTCGGTAGGGGCGCCGTCCCTAAACCCCGCCAGCTGAACGATCAGCGGGACTACCGCCAGGGGTTCTGACCCTTAGACACCGTCATCAGGGGCGCTGCCCCCGGACCCCCGACATTTTGTCAACCGTCTTATAATTCGATCTTAAACATGCCTGCACTCTGCACATACCCGAATATATATTAGAATACAAATTATAAAACCCCTTAACTCACATATTAATTCCAATTACACAAAATAGCTAGTGACACTAAAATCACCAACGTCAAGTCCTTTGAGGATCTCTGGGATGGTGAACTTTGATTGATAATTGCTTCTTCAAAATTTGTGTGCTTGCTTGTTTGATTTTGATTTTTCAACAAGTCTCAATTGTTTTGGAGCGTTGCTTACACGAGGAATTTCTTTATAAAAAAAAATAAATAATAATAATAATAATAATAATCTTTACTTTGTGAGGAAATTTATACTTAAATTTTAATTGTGGTCATAATTGTCTAATTAATTACTATTAATTATTCTATATGTTTAGCTAAATTATATTCCCCGTCCCGCTGAAAGCTTACATTTAGCCTCTTTTTTATCCTTTTAAAAACTTTACATTTATCACATTTACATAATCAAATCAAACAACCATTTTTTCCTTTTTAATCTTCACTATACACTCACTATTAATATATTTTACTTTTTTTTATCTCCATTATACATTTATCGTCATTATTTACGCCAATAACAAGCCTTCAACAACAACAACAACAACATCTAAGCCTTAGTCCCAAAAGGATTTGGGGTTGGCTAACATGAATCAAACTTTGAAACCGTCAATGATCGTTAAATAAATAACATAAAAGGAAAAAAAAGATGGAAAAAGTAGAAAAAGAGCCAAAAAAAGGGAATCAGATTCCATCCACCATCCGTATTCTTTCCCGCCATATTTACCTCTCCATCGCCATACTTTCTCCAATTTCAAGAAACCGCATATCATTTTCAATCATCTTTATCCAAGTTTTCTTGGGTCTTCCTCTACCTTTCAAAATATTACTTGTTCCCCAACTTTCTAGCCTCCTCACTGGGACATCAACAGGTCTTCTTCTCACATGACCAAACCATCGTAATCGATTCTCCATCATCTTGTCTTCTATAGACGCAACTCTTACCTTCTCTCTAATCACCTCATTTCTGAGTCGATCCTTTTTTATATGACCACACATCTATTGTAGCATAGGCATCTCCGCCACATTCATCTTTTGAACGTGACACTGTTTTACAGCCTAACACTCGGTGCCATATAACAGTGCAGGCCTCATTGTCGTACGGCAAAATTTACTCTTTAATCTATGAGGCATGTCAGGATCACATAAAACCCCTGTGGCACTCTTCCACTTCAACCGCCCTGACTTTATTCTGTAAGCCACATCGCCATATATCTCTCCATACTTTTGGATAATAGATCCAAGATATCGAAAGAAAGTGGATACATGAACAACTTTCCCATCAAATGTGATCATCCCCGCCTCTCTATCACTGTTTTCGCTAAACCTACACTCCATATATTCAGTCTTACTTCTGCTCAGCCTAAAGCCTCGAGCTTCCAAAGTATCACTCCAAAGTTCCAATTTTTGTTGCACTCCAACCTTCGTTTCATCAATCAACACAATATCATCTGCGAACATCATACACCACGGAACGTCATTTTGAATTTCTCTTGTCAATTCGTCCATGACTATGGTAAAGAGAAAAGGACAAAGAGTAGATCCTTGATGCACCCAAATCGTAATAGGAAATTCTTCTGTCCTCCCAACATTAGTACATACACTTGTACTATCTCCCTCATACATGTTCTTTATAATTTCAATATAATTCCCCGATACATCCTTCTTTTCTAAAGCCCACCAAAGTACTTCCCTTGGTACTTTATCATATGCCTTCTCTAAATCAATAAAAAACATATGTAGATCTTTCTTTTATCTCGATAATGTTCCATCAACTTCCGGATAAGATAAATTGCTTCCATGGTCGATCTTCCAGGAATAAATCCAAACTGATTTTCTATTATCTTCACACATTTACTGATCCTTTGTTCAATCACTTGTTCCCACAACTTCATGGTATGACTCATTAGTTTAATACCGCAATAATTAGAACAATCTTTAACATCACCTTTAACCACTGAGGAGAAAAAATCTCATGTATACAACCATATAAACTTTGTCATGCAACCTTTGATTAAGTAGAAACACACGAATTAAACCACAAAGAATAATAAACGGTGCTTCTATTCTTGGACCGCGTTTCTTGATAGTTGATTCTCATTTATTTTCGGCAGATCCCTTATCATGCAACAAGAACTGTTGATAACCCATCCGTCTTGGCATCCACGTAAGCGCTCCCCGCCAGCTCAACAGTCCCGGTCGAGAAGACCAGAAGACGAAAGAACCGATTTTCGACTCGATCGGCCGAGCAGAGCAACAAACCGGAACGAGTATGTATCAAATTTACTCCCGGGCCTGCGGAAGACCGGACCAGGCAGAAACATCTGGGCCGACCCGATGACTAGATCGGAAGGGCCGACTATATACCAGAAAATATACTCCAAATCATGATCATGATATGAGCGATCAGAACAGCGGGAAACCCGAGGTCCGACCACAGAGTCGGCCACAATGGATAAATATCATCAAAAGCATGAAGAACAAGCAGACAGGACATGCGGAATAGGCACACAGGACAGTTAATGCATTCTGTCCTTTCTCTTCCCAAAGCAGTCCCCAAAAGACTCCACATATCTAAGGCACACTCTCCCTCTGATAGGTGTTTTGGACACATTCCCAGACATCCTCCATCTGTCGCCCACGGATTGGTAAAGACTTTCTATATATAGAAGGAATGTACAGAAAGAAAGGACTTTTTGGAATTTTGCAGAAAATAGAAAAAGAGAGAGAGAGAAAGTAAAAAAGAAGACTTGTAAAAAACAAGCAATTAATATAGACTACCTAAACATTTCAGCTCGGCTCTATCTCGGAATAATAAAATAAATTAAATCCAACTATCTTATTCATTTATATTTTTTATTGTTTTCTACGTGGCTTCGACCCACCTAGTCCAGGTCAGCACACGTTACGTTGGTTAAATCGGTGATCAACAAATTGGCGCTAGAAGAAGGGGCCTCGCTGCCCACAGGTACATACATTCTCACCGGAATCCTGACAAGATTGTTCCAATAGAGATGTCTGACGGAAGTTCCAAACACAATCAACCCGCCACGGAGGAAGAAAACCTCCTCAAGGTGGCAGAATGCTATAGAACATCCCGCCTTCATCCAGGGAATGAACGCCCTCATGGCGCGATTCACTAAAGGCAGAACCCTTCAGAGGCCCGAAGACAAAATGGAGGCCCAGTCTCGAACAACTCGTCCATCCGCCCCCAGATGGGATCAAAAAAGAATCGTCTCCCGAGTTGTCGAGGAAAAGGCGGAAAGCCATGGAGAAACCCCTCACACTTCCCGGGAAAGTCGGCTTTCTCGCCCCATATCGGTCTTTGATTGACTGGGGGAAAACTGAAAAAATAGTACTGGCCCGGATCACCCAGAGTCAGGGCCGCAAAGAAGAGAAGGCTCCCCTAGTCCCGGCTCAAACACTACCTATAATATCCTATAATTTCGCTATAAATTTTCGCATTATTTTATCCGAGTTGTACTGTACAAAGTGGGACCGATACAGTATGGATGAATAATTTTGGGAACTGTGAGAGTCGTGCCAGTATATCTATCGAAGTTATTTTAATTCTAGGATACTACATGCTTGATATGTCTTTCGATGTCAGGTATACTGTATGAGTATTTGTATAATTGTCGTACTTGGTCGACGATTGCCATTGAGGATATCATGCATCAGATGTATCGTATGAGAATATTATCGGAATGAGTATATGTATTCCGTATGTCGCGTGTACGTGTACGGTATATTGAGGCGGCAGACAGGAGCAGAAATGGCTAAGTGTAAAAGCCATTACGTACGTTAAGCGTAGGAGCTTACATACGTAAATGTGCAAGTGTAGCGTACTCTAAACAGAGGAGCTTACATACATAACGAGGGGAGCTTAACATACATTAGGTTGAGTACGTAACGTACGTTATGAAGGTAATCGAAGAGGTCCCAGCTGTGGTCGGCAGGTCGGCACGGTGTCGGTAGCTTTCGGCGCGGATGTGGACAGGCGAGTCAACCTCGAGCCTTACGTACGTTAGGGATGTGCCATTACGTACGTTAAGCAAGTATGGCACTGTAGCAAGTCAATCGCTATATTACGTACGCTACGATAATGAAATTACGTACGTAATGCATGCCACGAAATAGTATAGTTAACCCTGGGTGACTATTACGTACGCTATGCAGGACATGTAGCGTACGTTAAATGTTCTTACGTACGTTAAGGTTGGGTCTTAACGTATGTAACAAGCTGTGCAGATTATATATTAAGAATTGGTCTTTCATTTCTTCATGATAGGAAACACATTTTTCCCACCCCAGCTCGTCCCTCTTCACTTTCAATCCCATTCCAGACCCTTCTACCTTGGTGGAGACCTTGATAATTTGATTAGAAGCTTGAAGCTTGGAGTTTTTGATGTTTCTTGAAGTGTTTGATCCTTGTAGTTCTTCTTCAATAGGTATGATGAAAAACTCCCCTCTTTGATTCAGATTTTGATATTGTTGTTGATGTTCTTCTTCGTATGATAATGGTTATGGTGTGTTGTTGTGATTCTTGAGGATATATGAATTGTATAATGAAGAGAAAAATGATATATGCCTTCGATTATGGATTGGACGACGGTTTAGATGTTAGAACAAATTGGATTACGTCGTTTTGTTAGCTACAAACCTGATTATGGATTAATTCATATTCTTGAAGACCACTTGAGTTATATATGTTGTGATTTTATGGAAATTTGAAGGATTACGATCAATTTCGGTATATGGTTATTCGTGACGAAAACCGGTAATTGTATTTCTCTGAATTTACAAGGATGAGCCGTGTTAATCTATAAGTAAGATTTAAGTCGGGATTTAGAATGTTGAGAAACTTGTTAGAATTGATTGATTATCGAATTTCGGCTTGTATTCGTATTGTTTAAGTTGAAATAGTTTGGTTTTATGATCGAGATATAGTTGAACCATTGAGTTTGATTGGTTGATAATATTAGTTGTTGATTGTTATCGAATGTATCGTTAATCGATTATTGCATTAGGTTGCATTAAGTGATCGTTGATGATTAACCGTTGTGCTACGGTTGAGATTGGGGAATGCATGGATTGCCTTGGTCGAGGCTGAGGAGCTCGTAGATGAAGGCGATGGGATTGGTAACGGCTTCGTCGTATCGGTATCGAGGCAAGTTATGCTTGCTCAGTTCATAATGTTTAATAAATGGTTTTGATTTCATTTCATTTATGATTCGTATAGCAATGATATCATGTATATTAATTGTCGGGATGATGGTATGTATATTATGCTTGGACTGGGATAAATCATAATGTATATGATTTTAAAGATGTCCAGTGGAAATGGAATTGTGAATTACCTTTGGTCTATTGTATGAAATGGTGGATATCAGGATAGTTTATCGTGCCCACATTGAACTCGAGATGGTGGTTTGGTAATAGTGATGGACTGTAATTCATTTTGTACTATTCGAATAACTGTGTATTCGTTCAGGGACGTTGGTCGAGGAAGGGGTAACGTCTCCGGTTTTGAGGTAATTTAGTATTTTTGAATATAATTATCATGTTGCATTGTTGCATATGTGTTTGTTGATGTTTCGTGTAATGAGTGTGCATCATTGTTTGGTATATTATGATGTGCTCTTCTTTGAACTATAATTTGTTGGGCTGATGTGTTGGGGATAAAATATGTATGGTACCCGTATGGAAATATGTTGGGGGATAAGACCCAAATTGGGCACCCATGTTCCGGAGTATTCCTATGAGATGCTTCCGTGACCCTTGGTTGCGGCCTTGGGGTTTATATGCTAATATTATATGCATCGTTGAGCATGCTGCGAGCTGTTGTCTAGCGGAGATACGACATTGTGGTCGTGTCGGTCTTTTATGATTGAGTTGTCGTTGCTCACTTGGGTAGTTTTCTGATCCTTATTGGATATGCGTTTCTTCGAGTTTCGTTGTCATGTTGTATCGTGACATATCTAGAGTCGGATACGTTCTGATCAGTCATGTGTAGGATTTTCAGGGCGGGCACGCGTAACATGTGTTGGTTTCGACCTCATATTGAACTGTGCACACGAGACGTACTTCGTGAGGCTGATTAGGTACGAGACCAGGCGTGTATCTTATCAATACCCATGGTTGGATTGTACACGGACACATTTTTGGATCGAGCGTATCGCGGCGTCCATCTTGAGTCATTTTGATTGGTCGTTCATAGTCCATGTATAATCGAATCTGTTCGATAGCCGGGTTTGTCTTCGAGATCCCATATATGTGATTTATATACGGTTGACGATTTTATTCTCTCGTGTATCTGTGCCTGTTGATCCTTTATCGATCTCATTTGGAGTTCCATATCGTTGGTAATCTCGTTTGTTATCGATTCCATACTGGTCTCGTTTGGAGTTACCATATCGTTGGTAATCTCATTTTTTAATGATTCCCTACTGATCTCGTTTGGAGTGACCATATCGTTGGTAATCTCGTTTGTTATCGATTTCCTACTGGTCTCGTTTGTAGTTACCATATCATTGGTAATCTTGTTTGTTATTGATTCCCTACTGATCTCGTTTGGAGTTACTATATTGTTGGTAATCTCGTTTGTTATTGATTCCCTACTGATCTCGTTTGGGTTTACCATATCGATGGTCAACTCATTTGTTATTGACCCTTTGTTAATCTCGTTTGAAGTTTACCCTATCATTGGTAATCTCATTCGTTATTGATCCTTATTGATTCCGTTGGAGTTTACCACATCAATGGTATTCTCGTTCGTTGTTGGTCCCTTGTCGATCTTGTGTGGAGTTACCATGTCATTGATATTCTCGTTCTGATGCGTTGGTTGTTTATTAATATTGATTGTGTGAGCATTCATACCTTTTATCGATATCCGGGACTTGTCATTGTTTCAGGGCAGTTGATCTACAGATGCATCGTGTGTTATCGGTTTTATTAGAATTGAGATTCGATTGTGCGATCCTGCGGACATAATTGGACATGGACAGATTATTCCATATGGGATATATATTATGTTTGAGAATCTTGGTATCGTTTTGAATACAGTACAAATGGTTATTTGTGAATTCATTCGTCACTTGAGAATACAAGGTGTGAATTGAGGTGAGGGTTGATTTGATATGAGTTGCCACGAATTGGTGAGGTTACTATGGTAAGATTACAATGGAAATATTCTTACCTTGTAATTACATTGATATGTAATTGTTTATATTGATGTGATCGTTATCATTGTTGAGTATTGTGGCTGACCCCATCGTGGGCTTTATCTTTTAGGTACTTGGAGATCGAGCTTGTAGCAGTCGTGAAGGGATTAGCTTTCTGGTGATACTGGCTATGGCATGGTTATTGGGATTCGAGTATTCCTTTCTGGTTCTTATAATCCCGATGCAAATGTATTTCATTCTGTGTTTATATGCGCTGCGTGTGTATCCATAAATGGCTTTCGGTATTTGACCAACTCGTGTATACTTTCTAAATGCCTTTTGGCCTCTTCGCCTCGTGCTTTCAAATGTTATTTTATGATGGAATTTGGGAACTTTGTTTGTAAAACATTTGGGTATTTAAAATATTACCGTCTTTGTCTCGTTGGCGTGTTTGAAACGTTTGCGAAAATGACTTTTAGCCTTGTGGGTTCCGGCGCGGGGCCCACGACACTGTAATATTCCCGGTTGGCTTTGGGGGTGTTACAGAAGATGGTATCAGAGCTTGGGTTTCGTAAAACCCGGCATGTGTGTTATGTGGCTCTACCGATACGGTAGTAACATGACTTTTGAAAATGATTTTCTGACTATTGTATCAAACCGATTTTTGAAGGTTCCAAAATTTTTGAAATATTTTCCAATTGCTATACTTGCGATGATGTTGTGTTGTTATTGTGATTGAGGCTTTGTATGGGAGTCATATGCTAGTATCACGGGAGATCATCGACTTCACGGACCTGTAAGTATGTTCTTTCAGTTATTTGGTTTTAATGATGATTATTTGAGCATGGTGGCAAGATTTTGAGATATTCGGGGATTGAGATCGATTATGACAGGATTTTAAGTTTTGAGGACGAAACTTATTTAGGTGGGAAGATATGTAATATCCTAGAATTTCGCTACAAATTTTCGCATTGTTATATCCGAGTTGTACTTTATAGAGTGGGACCGATACAGTATGGATGAATAATTTTGGGAACTGTGACAATCGTGCCAGTATAGCTATCGAGATTATTTTAATTCAAGGATATTACATGCTTGATATGTCTTTCGATGTCGGGTATACTGTATGAGTATTTGTATAATTGTCGTACTTGGTTGACGATTGCCATTGAGGATATCATGCATCAGATGTATCGTATGAGAATGTTATCGGAACGAGTATATGTATTCAGTATGTCGTGTGTACGTGTTCGATATATTGAGGCGGCAGATAGGAGCAAAAATGGCTAAGTGTAAAAGCCATTATGTACGTTAAGCGTAGGAGCTTACGTACGTAAATGTGCAAGTGTAGCGTACGCTAAACAGAGGAGTTTACGTACGTAACGAGGGGAGCTTAACGAACGTTAGGTTGAGTACATAACGTACGTTATAAAGGGAATCGAACAGGTCCCAGCTGTAGTCGGCAGGTGGGCCCGGTGTCGGCAGCTTTCGGCGTGGATGTTGACAGGCGAGTCAACCTCAAGCCTTACATACGTTAAGAATGTGCCATTGCATACGTTAAACAAGTATGGCACTGTAGCAAGTCAATCGCTATATTACGTACACTACGGTAAGGAAATTACGTACGTAATGCAAGCCACGAAATAGGACAGTTAACCCTGGATGACTATTACGTACGCTATGCAGGACATGTAGCGTACGTTAAATGTTCTTACGTACGTTAAGGTTGGGTCTTAACGTACGTAACAAGCTGTGCAAATTATATATTAAGAATTGGTCTTTCATTTCTTCACGAGAGGAAACACATTTTTCCCACCCCAGCTCGTCCCTCTTCACTTTCAATCCCATTCCAGACCCTTCTACCTTGGTGGAGACCTTGATAATTTGATTAGAAGCTTGAAGCTTGGAGTTTTTGATGTTTCTTGAAGTGTTTAATCCTGAAAAACTCCTCTCTTTGATTCGGATTTTGATATTGTTGTTGATGTTCTTCTTCGTATGATAATGGTTATGGTGTGTTGTGATTCTTGAGGATATATGAATTGCATATTGAAGAACAAAATGATATATGCCTTGGATTATGGATTGAATGACGCTTTAGATATTAGAACAAATTGGATTACGTCGTTTTGTTGGCTACAAACATGAGTATGGATTAATTCATATTCTTGAAGAACACTTGAGTTATATATGTCGTGATTTTATGGAAATTGGAAGGATTACGGTCAATTTCGGTATATGGTTATTCGTGATGAAAATCGGTAATTGTATTTCTATGAATTTACAAGGATGAGCCGTGTTAATCCGTAAGTAAGATTTAAGTCGGGAGTTAGAATGCTGAGAAACTTGTTAGAATTGATTGATTATCGAATTTCGGCTTGTATTCCTATTGTTTAAGTTGAAATGGTTTGGTTTCGTATATGATCGAGATATTGTTGAACCGTTGAGTTTGATTGGTTTACTATATAGGTTGTTAATTATTATCGAACGTATCGTTAATCGATTATTGCATTAGGTTGCGCAAAGTAATCGTTGATGATTAACCGCTGTGCGACGGTTGAGATTGGAGAATGCATGGATCGCCTTGGTCGAGGCTGAGGAGCTCGTAGATGAAGGCGATGGGATTGGTAACTGCTTCGTCGTATCGGTATCGAGGCAAGTTATGCTTGCTCAGTTCATAATGTTTAATAAATGGTTTTGATTTCATTTCATTTATGATTCGTATAGCAATGATATCATGTATATGAATTGTCGGGATGATGGTATGTATATTATGCTTGGACTGGGATAAATCATAATGTATATGATTTTAAAGATGTCTAGTGCAAATGGAATTATGAATTACCTTTGGTCGATTGTATGAAATGGTGGATATCAGGACAGTTTATCATGCCGACATTGAACTCGATATGGTGGTTTGGAAATAGTGATGGACTGGACTTCATTTTGGACTATTCGAATAACTGTGTATTCGTTCAGGGACGTTGGTCGAGTAAGGGTTAGTGTCTCCAGTTTTGAGGTAATTTAGTATTGTTGAATTATGATAATTATCATGTTGCATTGTTGCATATATGTGTTGAAGTTTCGTGTAATGAGTGTGCATCATTGTTTGGTATATTATGATGTGCTCTTCTTTGAACTGTAATTTGTTGGGCCAATGTGTTGGGTATAAAACCTGTATGGTACCCGTATGGAAATGTGTTGGGGGGTAAGACTCAAATTGGGCACCCATGTTCCGGAGTATTCTTGTGAGATGCTTCCGTGACCCTTGGCTGCGGCCTTGGGGCTTATATGCTAATATCATATGCATCGTTGAGCATGCTGCGAACTATTGTCTAGTGTAGATACGACATTGTGGCGTGTTGGTCTTTCATGATCGAGTTGTCGTTGCTCACTTGGGTAGTTTTCGGATCCTTATTGGATAGGCGTTTCTTCGAGTTTCATTGTCATGTTGTATCGTGACATATCTGGAGTCAGATACATTCTGATCGGTCATGTGTAGGATTTTCAGGGCGGGCACATGTAGCATGTGTTGGTTTCGATCTCATATTGAACCGTGCATACGAGACATACTTCGTGAGGCTGATTAGGTACGAGACCAGACGTGTATCTGATTAATACCCGTGGTTGGCTTGTACACGGACACATTTCCGGATCTATTCGATAGTCGGGTTTGTCTTCGAGATCCCATATATGTGATTTGTATACGGTTGACGATTTTATTCTCTCGTGTATCTGTCCCTGTTGATCCTTTATCGATCTCGTTTGGAGTTACCATATCGTTGGTAATCTCGTTTGTTATCGATTCCCTACTGGTCTCGTTTGGAGTTACCATATCGTTGGTAATCTCATTTGTTATTGATTCCCTACTGATCTCGTTTAGAGTTACCATATCATTGGTAATCTCGTTTGTTATCGATTCCCTACTGATCTCGTTTGGAGTTACCATATTATTGGTAATCTCGTTTGTTATTGATACCCTACTGATCTCGTTTGGAGTTACTATATCGTTGGTAATCTCGTTTGTTATTGATTCCCTACTGATCTAGTTTGGGGTTACCATATCGATGGTCAACTCGTTTGTTATTGACCCTTTGTTAGTCTCGTTTGAAGTTTACCCTATCGTTGGTAATCTCGTTCGTTATTGATCCTTATTGATTCTATTGGAGTTTACCACATCAATGGTATTATCGTTCGTGGTTGGTCCCTTGTCGATCTTGTGTGGAGTTATCATGTCATTGATATTCTCCTTCTGATGCATTGGTTGTTTATTATTATTGATTGTGTGAGCATTCATACCTTTTATCGATATCCGGGACTTGTCATTGTTTCGGGGCAGTTGATCTACAGATGCATCGTGTGTTATCGGTTTTATCAGAATTGGGATTCGATTGTGCGATCCTGCGGACAGAATTGGACATGGACAGATTATTCCATATGGGATATATATTATGTTTGAGAATCTTGGTATCGTTTTGAATACACTACAAATGGTTATTTGCGAATTCATTCGTCATTTGAGAATACAAGGTGTGAATTGAGGTGAGGGTTGATTTGATATGAGTTACCACGAATTGGTGAGGTTACAACGGTAAGATTACACTGGAAATATTCTTAACTTGTAATTACATTGATATGTAATTGTTTATGTTGATGTGATCGTTATCATTGTTGAGTATTGTGGCTGTAATATCCAAGAATTTCGCTTTGAATTTTTCACATTGTTTTATCTGAGTGGTACTGTATAGAGTGGGACCGATGCAATGTGGATGAATAATTTTGGGAACTTTGACAGTTGTACCAATATATCTATCAAGGTTATTTTTAATTCTAGGATATTACATGCTTGATATGTTTTTTGATGTCGGATATACTGTATGAGTATTCGTATAATTTTCGTACTTGGTCGATAATTATATATGAGGACATCGTGTATCAGTGGTATCGTATGAGAATATTGTTGGAAGGAGTATGTGGATTCAGCATGCAATATATTCGTATTCTGTATGTCGAGACGTTGGACAAGAATAGCTGAAAATGGCTAAGTACAACCACGATAGCGCACGCTACGATGTATACTTAACGTGCGGTAATGCATAAGGGTTACGTACGTTAAGGAGGATAGTTAACGTATGTAAGGATCATAGCTATTATGTACGTTAAGCGGATGAGTTAACGTACGTAATGTTCGTATCAGGTAGGATCCGAGGTATGGCCGACAGGTGGGTCCTGTGGTCGGCAGCTTTCGGCGGAGAACGTGCATGGGCGAGTCAACCCTTGGTTAACGTACGCTATTATTGGTAAGTTATGTACGTTAACTGTGTATTTTACTATAGCAAGTCAACATATGTATTACGTACGCTATGGAGAAAGTGCTACGTACGTAAGGCATTGAACAAAATGAGTCAGTAACCTCTGGACTGTCAATACGTACGCTACCAAAGTCAGACAGCGTATGTAAAGGGCTTTTACGTACGTAAATGGTAGCATGTTACGTACGTAAAAGTTAGAAGTTTATATAAGTGGGATGTTCGGCACTTCGACTTTTCAGATGTTCATTTCATTTCTTTCATCCTTCAACACTCAGAGATGAATGCTAGGTCTTCTAAGTCGACTTTGGGCTTAAGGGCTTGGATTTGGAGCTTGAGATGAGAAGCTATTGATGATTCTTGAGGAGGTTACTTGTGTATTTCATCTTCTAAGAGGTATGTCGTGTAATCCTCACTTTGATTCGGATTTTGATATTGTTATTGATGTTCTTCTTCGTATAATGATGGTTACGATATTGTTGTTGTGATTCTTGAGGTTATATGAATTGTATATTGAGGAACAAAATGATGTATGTCTTGGATTATGAATTAGATGATGGTTTAGATGATAGAACCCATCAGATTACATCGTTTTGTTGGCTACAAACATGGTTATGGATTAATTCATATTTTTGAAGAATACTTGAGTTATATATGTCATGATTTTATGGAAATTGGAAGAATTACAGTTAATTTTGGTAGATGGTTATTCGTGATGTAACCGATAATTGTATTTCTATGAATTTACAAAGATGAGCCATGTTAATCCGGAATTAAGATTGAAGTCAGAATCAAGAATGTAGAGACACTTGTTAGAATTGATCAATTATCGAATTGCGGCTTGTATTCGTATTGTTTGAGTTATAATGGTTTGGTTTCGTATGATCGAGATATCATTGAACCGTTGAGTTGATTAGTTGATTATATCGGTTGTTGATTGTTATCGAACGTATCGTTAATTGATTATTGCATTAGGTCGCGCTAAGTGATCGTTGATGATTAATCCTTGTGCTGCGATTGAGATTGGAGAATGCATGGATCGCCTTGGTCGGGGCTGAGGAGCTTGTAGATGAAGACGACGGGATTGGTAACAACTTCATCGTATCGGTATCGAGGTAAGTTATGCTTTCTCAGTTCATAATGTTTAATAAATGGTTTCGGTTTCATTTCATTTATGATTCATATTGCAATGGTATTATGGAATATGAATTGTCAAGATGATGGTATGTATATTATGCTTGGACTGAGATAAATCATAACGTATATGATTTTAAAGATGTCTAATGGAAACGGAGACGTGAATTATATTGGTCTATTGTATGAGATGTTAGATATCAAGGCTAGTTATAATGCCGACATTGAACTCGAGATGATTGTTTGGTATTAGTAATGGACTGTACTTCATTTTGGGTTATTCGGATAACTGTGTATTCATTCAGGGATGTTGGTCGTGGAAAGGTTAGCGTCCCCAGCTTGAGGTAATTAATATTGCTAAATTATGACAATCATCATGTTGCATTATTGCATGTGTGTGTTGGTGCTTCATGTGGTGAATGTGCATCATTGTTTGTTACATTTTATGATGTGCTCTTTCTTTGAGCTGTAATCTGTTGGGTCGATGTGTTGGGGGATAAGACCTAAATGGCACCCATGTTCTGGGGTATTCCTGTGTGGATACTTTCGTGACCCTTGGTGGCGACCTTGGAGTATTTTGTGATTGCATGAACTGCGTTAGGGGATAAGACGTAAATGGCACCTACATTCCGGAGTATTCCTGTGAGATGCTTCCGCGACCCTTGGATGCGGCCTTGGGGTTTATTTGCTAATATCATATGCATTGTTGAGCATGTTGTGAACTATTGTCTGACGGAAATACGACATTGTGGTGATGTCGGTCTTTCATGATCGAGCTATCATTGCTCACTTGGAAAGTCTTCTAATCCTTGTTGGATATGCGTTTCTTCGATATTTGTTGTCATGTTGTATCATGACATATCGGTCATGTGTAGGGTTTTCAGGGCGGGCACATGTATCATGTGTTGGTTTCGACCTCATATTGAACCGTGCACACGAGACGTACTACGTGAGGCTGATTAGGTACGAGACCAGACGTGTATCTGATCAATACCCGTAGTTGGCTTGTACACAGACACATGTCCGGATCGGGCATATCGTGACGTCCATGTTGAGTCTTATTGATTGGTCGTTCACAGTCCATGTATAATCGGATTTGTTCGATAGTCAGGTTTGTCTTCGAGATCCCGTATATGTGATTTGTATATGGTTGACGATTTTATTCTCTCGTGTATGTGTCCCCGTTTACCCTTTATTGATCTCGTTTGGAGTAACCATATTGATGGTCAACTCGTTTGTTATCGATTCCCTACTGGTCTCGTTTGGAGTTACCATATCGTTGGTAATCTCGTTTTTTATTGATTCCCTACTGATCTCGTTTGGAGTTACCATATCGTTGGTAATCTCGTTTGTTATTGATTCCCTACTAATCTCGTTTGGGGTTACCATATCGATGGTCAACTCGTTTGTTATTGACCCTTTGTTAATCTCATTTGAAGTTTACCCTATCGTTGGTAATCTCGTTCGTTATTGATCCTTATTGATTCCGTTGGAGTTTACCAAATCAATGGTATTCTCGTTCGTGGTTGGTCAATCAACTGGGAATGTAAAAGTATCGTAAAGTCTCGTAATTCATCATGGAAGTGTAAATTCACAAATGAATGGACAGCAATGGCACTTAATCGAACATGCAAGAAAACAAGTTTTAGTAGTCCCTCGTAGAATTTTATCAATTCACTCATATCTCAAGTGTTTAGATAGGTCAATACGCTCAACTCGATTCGAATGGAAAGTTCTACTATATGCTTGCACTTCTCTCATCAATCGCATCAATATTCACAAAATACAAGTCACAGGGTCTTACTTTTGCTTGTAACGGGGCTGTGGCTCAGGTTGGGAAAATTTCGCTAGTGGTTACAAGTTTTAGTCCAAGTAGAGCATATACAATCCTCACATATATGAAATAAATACTCAAAACAAGATCGATCACTCTACTTCAATTCTCCCGTATATATTTTTTTTCTTTTCAATTCAAGGCCTTGTGAAGCGCAATTCTTTTGATATCGGCCTAATCATCACAACCTAATGACTTTCCCTTTTGTTTTTCTTAGGCTCACTCCTCTCCTCTCTTTTTTTTTCTAGCTCACTATTATTAATATTATTATTATTTTTTAGTGGGGTTCATTATTTTGGGGGAACGGGAGAGAAGTTTTTTGCCTCTTTACACCACAAACTCTGCACACCCTCATTTTTCAAATATACCCTCTCATGCTCTTACGAGGACCAACAATTGGGTAAGTTATGGCTTTTGGATATGGAGCTATAAGATGCGGGTTTTTCGAACAAAAATACGGCTAAAGGCTCAACGGGGATAGCAAAGGATATTGATATGAAATGGTGGGTATTTTTAGATAAGTAGGTTTAAGACAGAATGGGCAGCCTTAATCATTTCTCGTGTATGTAAATATCAACACATCATCCGACATAATCATGCAAGTTCTAAAGAATACAAACCATAAGAAGATAATTCACACATGAAAGAATTTTACCGCTAAAAGTAAACGGTTCAATTAGGCACAAGAACTCAAGGATTTTGGACTACCACACTCATTCCTTACACATCAAATCATGTTACCAAAACTATACATCACACGCAAGGTCAAACAATCAATTAGATTTATAAAACTCCACGAGTCAAGTACAAACATAACTAATCGTCCATATACCCCACAGTTAACGAGGTTATTACAACCCAACTACTACATCACACTAGATAAAATAAAGAAAAGAAACAAAAAAAAATCAAAAAAATTCACGCAAACTAAAAACAAGTGAAAATCAACGAAGTTCACCACCCCAAACCTAAGCCTTTGCTTGTCCTCAAGCAAAAAGAAAGAAGTTGGGAAAGATGCTAAAATGCAAAGTAAAAATAAAGGAAATAAAACTACCGGATTAAGAAGTGTGGTTTTTGATCGCGAGGCACCATGTTTTTGGGCTCGGGTCATAACTTTCAATAGGTTAGGCTTTTTACTCCCATAAATACCTCCTTTTAGATTTCCTACACACACCACAGACAAAAAATAAATAAAAGCAATAATAAAAATAATAATAATAATAATAGCGATAAAAATTTAAAAACTCCTTTGGGTTGCCTCCCAAGCAGCGCTTTTTTATAGGCTTTAGCTTGACTCTTCAGCTTCTTCTATCCTGGATTAAATGGAAACGTGGCAGGTCCATCCACATAGCTCGTTATTTTTTGCTCGTTTTCCTTCGTCAGGATAAGGATGGTGGTTCCATGGATTTCCATTGTGAGCGCTTTTGTCACCATTTCAATTTTTATTATGATTGTCACCATGAAATGTCTTCCTTGAAGAATAAGTGACGTGATTTTTGTTGGTGATGTTTCTTCTATGTTTGGTATCACGAAATCCATCGGGGCTATCACCTCCCCCAAACCTAATTGCGAGTATATTGTTTTTTGCGTTAAATTAATATTCGCTCCTAAGTTCACAGTGTGAACTTCTTTCTCCACGAAAAGAACTTCCATGTCAAAGCTTTCTATATCCTCCTTTTGATGCATTGATTCGACTGGCTCGCTCTTATTCTCTTCAATTGGCTTCTCGATTGGATCTTTAGATTTCTCCCAAGGAATTCGAGTCTTGCAAGATTGAGTAGCAGTTACTCGCATTTCTTTATCGTTAGACTCATCCTATTCAATCACCATATATTTCTCCGATTGACTCGGCAATTTTTCTTTCTCGCCGCCCCTTTCTTTCGCTTCGGAAATCGTCTCTTTATTTATCACTTTACCACTTCGGAGGGTGGTAATAGCTTGAGCTTGCTCGGGATGGCTTGGTAGTTTACCCTTTCTTGTCTGCGTGCCTTGGTAGCAAGTTGCCCAATTTGAATCTCCATTTTTTTCACCGAAGCTTCTAAATATTCGAACCTTTTATTGTTCTCAGCTCGGTTTTCCCTGCTTTCCTTAATGAATGCCGCAATACTCTCCTCAAGAGAGTTCCTTTGCTGTGGAGGGGGTTCACTTTCCGTTGTTTGTTGGACTCGATTTCCTACGTTGTATTGAGCTTGGTCTCTTGTGTCGTACAGCATCGGGTTGTTGTTTCTCCAAGAGAAATTCAGATGGTTTATTATCCCAGGATGATAAGTGTTCGAAAGAGGTGCATTTCTTGAATTTATGCCATAATTATTTCTCCTCTCCTCCCACTCGGGCCTTCCCGTGCTTTGTCCCATAGCCCAATTCACTTGTTCGGTTTGTTCTTCTGGAAAAGTATGTGGGGCAAGAATTAGCATCATGTCCAGGTCCCCCGCAAATTTCACAAACTCGTGAGATCGAAGATTTATTTTGAGTCTTGAGTTGTCTTAGTTCCCTCATTAACTCATCGATTTTAGATTGCATCTCGTCCTTCTCGCGTACTTGGTTCACAACTCCCCTACGAACATGCACACTTTTTTGCTAAAAATTAGCTCCCAATGTTTCATACACATCATAAGCTTGTTTCTTTGTTAACCCCCAAAACGAACCACCGACTGCGTTATCCACTGCACCTTGGCAATATTAAGTCAATCCATCGTATAAAAATTGATTAAGTAGTTGAAGCGGATAGTGATGGTGTGGGCACACTACCAAAATTCACACTTTAGCCGAAGACACGTAAAAAAATGGCCGACGACTTTTAAGTGTCGTCGCCTAAACTTTTCACTTTAGCCGACGACTCGTAGTACCGTCGGCTAAAACAGTTTAGCCGACGACCTGATCTGGGTCGTCAGCTAAAGTTCAACAAAGTCGTCGGCTAAAGTGTTAAACTTTAGCCGATGACTTTTATTATGGTTTAGCCGATTACTTGATCTGGGTCATCGGTTAAACCCTTTTCGAAAAAAATGGGCTTTAGCCGACGACCCAGATCAAGTTATCGGCTAAACCTACAATTTAAAATTATATATAGTCCACAGAACACCAACCCAATATTGTGAGTTTCTACTTTCAGTTGCTACAATATTGTGACCTTGTGATTTCTAACACAATGACAATATTACAGGCAACTCGGTGATTACAAAGACTCCGTGGCCAATAAGTCTGCACCGGAAGGATGCATTGAAGAATCTTACCTTGCATCGGAGTGTATTACGTATATCAAGTTGTATTTGGGCACCTTCGAGCCCCCTTCCCGCTCTATTCCAGCAGATGAAAGACAATTCAATATTTCTATCATCTCCACTGATGTTGACGTCTATGGGAGGTTGCCAGGAAGACAACTAGACCCGTACGAGTCACGAATTGCACATTGGTGGATATTGCTCAATTGTCCAGAAGTTCAGTACTGGAAAGACATCTACTTGTCATGCGATATGGTGCGAGGTGACACTAGATTCCACAATGACACTTTTGCCGTCTATTTTGGAGAAGGGTACGTATACATTTAGTTGCTATTGATTTTGAACTTGATATATTTTTTTTACATAAAAAGTTTATTTATGACAGATGACCTATATACAAGATTACAGACACCCTAACTGGTCGCGCGAACTTATGCTTCTTTCTATGAAGCCGGTTATGTCAAGAATTTATTCGATGGCCAAAGTCAACGGTGTCACATTCGTATGCCTTGAGAGAGACCAAAAAAGAAGATGTCAGAATTCTGGGGTTATGATAGATGGCGGATATTACGGTGTTCTTATGGAAGTGGTAGAACTCATTTACGGGGAATGCATGACAATTTACTTGTTTAAGTGTCGATGGTACGACACCAGTCTTGGAACTGATATGCAAAACGACTACGGGCTGTTATCCGTTGACACTTCTACTTCATGGTATGAAAGTGATCCTTTTGTATTTACAACATCAGCAAAGTCGGTGTATTATTTGGACGACTTGGTGAAGAAAGGCACATGGAAGATAGTGAACGTTGTGACAACGAAGAATATTTATAGTGCTACTACACTGGGAGAAACACCAGGTACTGATGACGATAATGCTTATCAAGAGCCAAATGCTGTAAATATTCCACCGTCAACGACAATTACGATGAATAATGTTCCTGAAGGACGAGTCGTCCGACTCCGTGGTGATGCTCGCGGGTACGTTGACGTTGATACAGACGAATTACTTGAAAATTCTGATGACGATAATGTGGACGACTTGAGGCATATGTTGCCGGATATCAACTCAGATAATGATACAGACTGTAGTGATGACTCAGACTATGAGCCATAAATTTAAATTAGATGTTTATTTTCATACGTTATATATAATGAACAAAAATACTAATAATAATAATCAAAACATTAACATAATTTTAATAATATTATTAAGAAAAATCGGGGGGTTTAGCCGACGACTTTCACGAAAGTCGTCGGCTAAAACTCTTTAGAAAAAAAATAATTGGAGTTTAGCCGACCACTTTCATGGAAGTCGTTGGCTAAACCTGTAAAGAAAAAAAATTGTGGTTTAGCCGACGACTTCAATAAAAGTCGTCGGCCAAACCCCTTTCAAAAAAAAAAAATTTGGTTAAACTAAGAAAACTCCTGCCCACCTGACCCGACCGTGTCAAATGACACGGCCCGTGTCGCACCAGCCAATAAAGTCAAAAACGACTGTGTACCCGACCGTGTTAGGTGACACGGCTCGTGTCGTACTTTGGATTTAGCCGACGACTATTGCTAAACGTCGTCAGCTAAACTATATTATTTTTTTTAAAAAAAAACTTTAGCCGACGACTTAGATCTTGTCGTCGGCTAAACCCCTAAATATTTATACATTTTTTCTCCTTCTTTTCTTACTTTTTTCTTCTCTCAACCCCATCCCCGACCCCCTTCCCGGACCCACCCCAACCCCGCCAACACACCGCCGCCCGCCCGCCCGCCCGCCCGCCGTCCGACAACCCCCGTCCCGCTGCCCGCCCGCCGTCCGCCCACCAGCCCCTCGCCCCCGTCCCCATCCCCCAGCCCCCGTAACCCGACCGCCAACACACCACCGCCCGCCAACACACCGCCGCCCGCCGTTCGACAGCCCTCGTCCCGCCGCCCGCCCGTCGTCCGCCCGCCAGCCCCCTCCCGCCGTCCGACAGCCAGGTAACCATTTTCATCTTTTTTTGTTTGATGAATTTATAGTATTTGTTTGATGAATTTGTTTAGATTATTTGATGAATTTAGTATTTTCCATATTTTGTGTTTAATTTAGTTTTGATCAATTGTTAGTTGTTAGTTGGATGAAATATGATGAAATATGATGAATTTTGTGATGAATTAGGTAAATTGTTTGATGAGTTGTGAATTGATGAAATATTTGATGAATTTATTTGAGGAGGAAGAGATTGTATAGCCGGCGTTAATCGAAAGATTAACGTGGTATGGCATTGATAATTACTGTTGTGTGATTATTAATTTACTATGGAAACTATGTCGAATTTTTGAATATATGTATGTTTCTTTATTTTTGAAGATGGATATAATAAAGAAAGCGTTGGGGAAGAATTCGACAAAGTCGACCACTCCCGGTTCGGGGGGAGTTCGGCAACCTCTAGTAGGCGGGATCGCGCTAGTCAGTATATATCTAAGAGTAGCGCTCGTGCCCGCCAGATACTAGAAGAAACCCGCATTAACGCTGATAATTTTCTGAGGGCGACAGATGAGCCCGCCACACTAGCACGACGTTTATCCTTTCAGACACCACGGTCGACTCCCTCGCAGACGGAGAATCACATGCCTCCCATCCACCGACCCACGTCTAGACCTCATATATCAGGAGATGTATGGAGTTCCTCGTCGGCGGTGCCCCACGGTCCGCTGCTGAGTCTATTCATGCCTACGATGGTTCCGAATATTCCGGAGGTCGATGAGACGGGAGTCCGAGTTCCCGTTCGATTGATTAGCCCTGAGGAGGCGTACGTCTACGAGTCTTGACCAGACAACATGCATTGGTGGAGTTGTCGGGTTTCGAAGACGAAATTGTACGAGGAGATAGAGAGGGAGAAAGAGAAGGAGAAAACTGTAGTTGAGGAGGAGAAGAAAAAGAAAAAGACTTGTGGGCCGGCAAAGGGTCTGGCGCTCGACTCGTACGTCAGTAAGCATGGCCGTTACGAGATTCCTCTAGACAGACACGAACGGGCGGTGATGTCTTCTGACGCTACGGCGTCATATAACCGTAATGTGGGCTTTGTCATTCGGGATAGAGTCCCCGTTTTGTGCCCCGATTGGGGGGACGTGCCGCAGTGCGTGAAGGATGCTTTGAACAATGTTATGTCGGTAAGTTATTAAATATTTAGTAAGTGTTTTTCAATCAACACGTAGTTCTTCAAAATGCAATATGTGATGTTTTTAAAATATTGCGTATTTATGTTGTTCATAGGTGTGGTTTGTCATTCCCGACTCTCTACTACGTACTTGGTGTGACGAGGTGCAGTCTACCAAGTAAGTCATTTTAATTTATTTTGTATCTACATTGTTAGCGTAATTTTTTTCTTACGAATAGTATATGTTGTGCAACGTGTGTTGTAGGTACAAATCTTGGAAAAATGAGATGCACATATTCTGGACAGCCTTGGGTGATACCCAAGAGGCTACCCCGGAAGAATTCAAGTTCCGGGAGTACGAGTGGAAGTGGCTACGTGCCCATTTTCGCGACCCGGAGTTCATGGTATGAAATTATTTTTAATATATATGTCATTTTTTAATTGTCTATAAAATCTTGTAATTCTTGCAATATTTTTTTGAAGGCGACTATCTTGACCAACACGACCAATCGTGTTGGTCTGACTACCCATCACAGTCTGTGTTCGCGGTCGTTAGCGAGAGTTGCGCACGAGGCCACTTCTTCTGATTCGGTGGGGTACCGTCTACCCTCCTAGAGGTAGTCGGTACCATACTAAGATGATGGGAGCCGAGGGTAATAGCCTATTGAAAAATCCCCCGGCTTCCGGTGCCCTCGCAGACGGGATGCACGGACTGTCTATCTAGAGGAGCAGTTGAGGGCGGAGATGGAGCTTAGAGCTGAGAATGAAAGGAGGACTCAGACGCGGTTACATGAGAGTGATCAGAGGACTGAGTCGCGGTTAGAGAGTTTATAGAGACACCAGCAGGACATGATGGACTATATGATGACGCTGACTCAGACCATTACTGCAGGCACCTGCTCCACCGCCTTCTCTCTTCGGACAGACCCCATCTTCACAGCCTCGTGACGAGGATCTAGGGGATGGTGGTAATCCTTCTACTTCTACATTTGGATAATTAGATGATTTTGGTAGTGGATTGTAGTTGTGTTGTTGTAGGACTCTTGTATATTTATACTTGTGTTAGAATTGTGTAAGTGATTTTGTTGACGCTACTAGTATGTTGATGAAATTTATGCTCGTGAATGTGTTGTGCGTTGTGTTGTGTTGCATATAATGTTGGGCATATTATTGATGGTATTAGTTGAATGTGTTGTGCATTGATTGTTGTTGATAATGGGAGCTGGTGTATAAAAATTACAGGTGCAAAAAAACAGGTTTTGGGATCCCAAAATCTGAATTAATTTTTTCTTATATTAGGTTTTAGCCGACTACTTTTGTCAAGATCGTCGGCTAAAGTGCATCATTTTTTTTAAACACTTTAGCCGACGACTATAATTAAATGTCGTCGGCGAATGTGTGTGTATATATATATATATTAAAAATACTCTAGCCGACGACTTTTTCGTGGTCGTCAGCTAAAACCTTAACATTTTAGCTGACGGAGTAAAGTCGTCGGCTAAACTTCCAACTTTAGCCGACGACTACCAGAAAAGTCGTCGGCTAAACCTTGGCCGACGAATATCGGTCGACGACTAAGGGGATTAGCCGATGACATTGACCTTTAACCGACGACTTAAAGTCGTCGGCTAAACCCCCGATATTGGTGGTGGCATTAAATGAGGAGCATCTTGAATTGGTCCCATGCTTCGTGAAATGCCTCTCCGTCTTGTTGTCCAAATGTTGAGATTTGGGCTTTCAACTGTGTAGCCTTCAAATGAGAGAAATATTTGGTAATGAATTTGTCGTAAACATCATCCCACGTTCTTAGTGAGCCCAGCGCTGAAGTCATCAACCAGTGTATAGGGGAAGCACTTCATTCTTAGTTGATCCTCGCTCAACTCATATAATGAGAAACTTGTCAATCGCCACATAGAAGTCTCGGATGAACGATAATGAGTCCTCACGTGATAATCCGTGGAATGAGGGTAATTGCTCGATGTGAAATCCGCTGATGTGGTAGTTCCTTGTTGCCGGTGCCAATTGGATGCACGAGATGGCAGTGTTAACCACGGGCTTTGCAAAGTCTCGCATTAGATGCTCAACCGGAGGTTGTTGCGGCATATTATAGTTTGCTCCCATCAAATATTGAGGTCCTAGATAATAGTTTGCTCCATATTGTACACCAACGGGTGGTTGTCTCGGATAAAAGTATCTCCCTTGTTGAGCTTTGGGTATCTCTTGATTGTGCCCAATATTCTCATATCTCGAAAGTCTTGGTTGAAGAATGTTTTCTCCCACGAGCAAAAGTCGCTCTTTAAGATCCGGATTCTCTTCGTCATTTGCCATTGATGATGTGGCTATTGTTTTTGGTGCTCTAATTATTTGGACCTCGTCAATGTATGGAAGAACCGGGTTTCCCAACGATCTCCTACCAAACATAAACAAGAGAAGTTAGAGTGACTTTTATAGTTTGTAGGAAAAAATGATTAAGAAAAATGATTCGACTATTATTAAAATAAGATCAAAATTAAATGCCAACTCACTGGCAACGGCGCCAAAAACTTGATGAGCAAAATAAAAACTCACAATTGTACGAATCAGTTTTGTAGGTAGCGGCAAGTAACTCCGAGGTCGATCTCATAAGGAGTTGGAAATGGTTTGAAGTTCGATTATGTTTGGCAAATAGTCGAATTAACATAAGTAAAGTAAAACACGGTGAATGATACGATAGAGAGGTAAGATTACAATCACAAGTGCGGAAGATTAAATTAAAAGCTAAGCGTTAAAAACACCGAATTTAAGGTTGGATTTTCTAGAGATTACAATTATGAGAAAGATATGGGAGTTTAGAATCACCGACACACACGTAATCAATCATTAGTTTCAATACTCAAAGAATTAATGGTTGGAAATCACCGATTGCTCACAATTAAAAGAAAACCATTTGATGGCGGAAAATCTTAAAAATCGTGATTGTTCTATTCAATAATAAGAGAAACTCCTTTGATGGGGAAGAATCCCTAACTAACAATCGATTAGCCGACTACTTTTGATGAGGTAAATCGCTAAAAGATCATAGAAAAAGGCTCAAGAACATTCACAATCACTTCTACAGGACCGTTTGATGGCGAAGACCGATAAAAACCCTTGTATATCTCAATACTAGCAACTTAGAATCAAGGTTTAATGATCTAAATATTAAGTTCTCTTGTGTCTAAACAATATTCGTGCACAATATCATCAAGAACACTGAGCAAAATGATAGAACAATGAAAGAGGAACAATCCCACACACATACCCGGGAAATCAATCAAAACTACCAACCAAGAACATGTGTGTGGTTTAATCTAAAAACCCATATGAAAATATTAGTTACTCATGATAATACGAATAATAACAACAATAATGTAGCAAAACATGGTAGAAATTCTTCCCTTTCAATCCCTTGATCGAGTTCCGAGGAAGATTTGATGTTCTTCCTTCAATTCTTGTTAAATCTTAAGGAACAAAAATTACTCACAATTGTCTTTCTAGATGTTTGAATACAAGAAAAATTAGAAAAACTGAGTCTAGAGTGTTTTCGGCTTAGGAGAAGTTGTATATAGGGTTTCCCTTTATATACCCATCAAAAAATGCGAAAAGTGCAGAAAATCGCGTTTTATGCACATCAGGGGGGTGGATCGCGACCCGGGTGTTCAGCAGAACAGCCCGCCGTGCGGTCTGAATGTCGGATCGCGATCCGGGTGCATTCCAAGACAGGATCGCGATCCTGATGCGGTCCTTACTGTGCGTCTGTGGTCTAAAAGCTATATCTCCCTCAATACACCTTGGAATTTAGCGTATAATATACCGTTGCGAAGCTGATTTCACGAGAAATCCAAACAATTAGAGAACACATACTAATTCGAAGTAATGGATCTCGAAATTGGAAAATACGACTGACATTGCTTCATTCTTCATCGTCCAAGCTATGTTCTTTCTCTCGACTTGTTCTTGATCGTCATAAACTCCAATATTTGCCGTAAAAGTACATATTTCACCATAATCTTCGCCCGGCTACCTACAAAACAAAATCACAACATTCCACGCATAAAAAGAACAAAAACACTTAAAAACAAACAAAAGCACGACTCGATAGAATAGAATGAGACGATCAAAAATTGACTCATCAGGTGCATTTGAGGAAAGAACAATTCCCGAGTAAATGCAAGAAGAAACGGATGCCATGAGCCGAGGGTCCTTACAAGGTGGTTGCCAAGGTGAACGACAATGCATACAAAGTAGAGCTTCCGGGTGATTATGGTGTGCATGCTACCTTCAATGTAAGTCATCTTTCTCCTTATCTTGATGATGATGGGATTGCGGAATTGAGGAAAATTCCCTTTAAAGGGGGAGGAGACGATATGGGATCGATTAGATCGAGTACAGATGACGACGTAGTGCTCGATATGGATAGCTATGTTGCACGCTCAAGTGCAGCCCGCATTACTTATTTGGGTGAAACAACAAGTGCAAGCCTTGGCGTAACTTTGGTGCTCGGGCTCGGGATAACTTAGTTTATAATTTTTTATTTTCGTAGTATTTAATAAAAAGGTGCGACATGTGCAGTCCTGTTTTGCTTGTTTGGTTTTTGTTTCGTTCGTTTTAGTACTTTCCTCAAACGTTAGTCGGCTAAACTTGTTTAGGGGCATTTTAGGAAGTAACCTTTTGTTTTTTTTAGGGTTAGGAGGCTATAAATAACCCTCCTAGTGGCTGATCTCATTATGCATGATATACAAGAAAAGTTTTCTTCTAGTTGTTCGTAATACACAATGTTCAATTGAGTTCCAATTTATTGACGCATTTCAATCACAATCTTGGTTATTATTCGATGCATTTTCGAATTCTAACCCGATCAATTCTCAATAGGTTTTGGGAAGAGATCACCATTGATGAGTTATAGGTCTAGCTCGGCAATTTCATATCTGCACTTACGCATTTGGATCATCTTGATCGTGGGTGCTGTTTGTTTCTGCTGTGTGTTGTTATTGTTGCTGTCCATCGTTGTTCGTTGTCCGATCGTGATTCCTATTTTCTGCTTTGTCCGATTGCTGTTGGTTGTTGCTGTTTGTTGTTAGTTGTTGTTGTTCGCGGTTGTTCGTTGCGGTTTGTTTCCGTCCGTCTGATTGCTATTTGTTACTATTGTTTGTTGCTGTGTGTCCTCGTTCGGCCGGTTGCTGTTTGTTCCCGTTCGTGAAATTTACTTCCGGTCGTCCGATAGATATTTGTATCAGATACAATGGGTGCAAGCCACTTTGAGGCAGGATCCGATCCTAAAATGCAACTCGGTCTGAGCTGGCTGGATTAGAATAGTTCAGAAATAAAATGTCGTTTCCAATAACATCTTTAAATTAACGTACTTTCAGGACCTATTATTTTATTGTGGATTGGGTTCCAATCCTTACCCGCCCATCCCAGATATTGGTAGGCCTAATGTTTTTTATATGTCATCCTCCCTTCGTTTTCCTTATATATGTTGAATGTGACTTTGTTTTCTCAGATCATTTTTTTACCTTCTAATCCGACACCAGTAAGCCCGCTGAGGTTGTAAGGGATAAATAGGTCGGTGCTTCCAAGTCAGTGAAACCTACCAAGGATAAGGTCGAGGGTTCTTCTAAGTCGAAGCAGAAGACTTCCAGGTTTAAGTTGTCGAAGGTTGGGTATCTCTTCATTCTGACGCAACTCTCCCGCTAACCACAGGGTTGGGTCCGATCAGATCAATTGGGAAATCCAAAAGAGGCAAGAGAGCCCGATCTCCAAGTCCCCAGCTCCTCCCAATCGGTCTAAAGATGTAGGTGCGGGCACTTATTCTAGTTCAGGCATGAAGATCTTGATATGATGTATTTCGGGAAGGTAATCTATTAGGCATGGAGTTACCATATCATTGGTAATCTTGTTTGTTATTGATTCCCTACTGATCTCGTTTGGAGTTACTATATTGTTGGTAATCTCGTTTGTTATTGATTCCCTACTGATCTCGTTTGGGGTTACCATATCGATGGTCAACTCATTTGTTATTGACCCTTTGTTAATCTCGTTTGAAGTTTACCCTATCGTTGGTAATCTCATTCGTTATTGATACTTATTGATTCCATTGGAGTTTACCACATCAATGGTATTCTCGCTCGTTGTTGGTCCCTTGTCGATCTTGTGTGGAGTTACCATGTCATTGATATTCTCGTTCTGATGCGTTGGTTGTTTATTATTATTGATTGTGTGAGCATTCATACCTTTTATCGATATCCGGGACTTGTCATTGTTTCGGGGCAGTTGATCTACAGATGCATCGTGTGTTATCGGTTTTATTAGAATTGAGATTCGATTGTGCGATCCTGCGGACAGAATTGGACATGGACAGATGATTCCATATGGGATATATATTATGTTTGAGAATCTTGGTATCGTTTTGAATACAGTACAAATGGTTATTTGCGAATTCATTCGTCACTTGAGAATACAAGGTGTGAATTGAGGTGAGGGTTGATTTGATATGAGTTGCCACGAATTGGTGAGGTTACTACGGTAAGATTACACTGGAAATATTCTTACCTTGTAATTACATTGATATGTAATTGTTTATGTTGATGTGATCATTATCATTGTTGAGTATTGTGGCTGACCCCATCGTGGGCTTTATCTTTTAGGTACTTGGAGATCGAGCTTGTAGCAGTCGTGAAGGGATTAGCTTTCTGGTGATACTGGATATGGCATGGTTATTGGGATTCGAGTATTCCTTTCTGGTTTTTATAATCCCGATGCAAATGTATTTCCTTCTGTGTTTATATCCGCTGCGTGTGTATCCTTAAATGGCTTTCGGTATTTGACCAACTCGTGTATACTTTCTAAATACCTTTTGGCCTCTTCGCCTCGTGCTTTCAAATGTTATTTTATGATGGAATTTGGGAACTTTGTTTGTAAAATATTTGGGTATTTAAAATATTACCGTCTTTATCTCGTTGCATGTTTGAAACGTTTTCGAAAATGACTTTTAGCCTTGTGGGTTCCGGCGCGGGGCCCACGACGCTGTAATATTCCCGGTTGGCTTTGGGGGTGTTACAGAAGATGGTATCAGAGCTTGGGTTTCGTAAAACCCGGGCATGTGTGTTATGTGGCTCTACCGATACGGTAGTAGCATGACTTTTGAAAATGATTTTCTGACTTTTGTATCAAACCTATTTTTGAAGGTTCCAAAATTTTTGAAATATTTCCAAATTGCTATACTTGCGATGATGTTGTGTTGTTATTGTGATTGAGGCTTTGTACGGGAGTCGTATGCTAGTACCATGGGAGATCATCGACTTCACGGACCTGTAAGTATGTTCTTTCAGTTATTTGGTTTTAATGATGATTATTTGAGCATGGTGGCAAGATTTTGAGATATTCGGGGATTGAGATCGATTATGATAGGATTTTAAGTTTCGAGGACGAAACTTATTTAGCTGGGAAGATATGTAATATCCTAGAATTTCGCTACAAATTTTCGCATTGTTATATCCGAGTTGTACTTTATAGAGTGGGACCGATACAGTATGGATGAATAATTTTGGGAACTGTGACAGTCGTGCCTGTATAGCTATCGAGATTATTTTAACTCAAGGATATTACATGCTTGATATGTCTTTCGATGTCGGGTATACTGTATGAGTATTTGTATAATTGTCGTACTTGGTTGACGATTGCCATTGAGGATATCATGCATCAGATGTATCGTATGAGAATGTTATCGGAACGAGTATATGTATTCAGTATGTCGTGTGTACGTGTTCGATATATTGAGGCGGTAGATAGGAGCAAAAATGGCTAAGTGTAAAAGCCATTATGTACGTTAAGCGTAGGAGCTTACGTACGTAAATGTGCAAGTGTAGCGTACGCTAAACATAGGAGTTTACGTACGTAACGAGGGAAGCTTAATGAACATTAGGTTGAGTACATAACGTACGTTATGAAGGGAATCAAACAGGTCCCAGCTGTGGTCGGCAGGTGGGCCCGGTGTCGGCAGCTTTCGACGCGGATGTTGACAGGTGAGTCAACCTCGAGCCTTACGTACGTTAAGAATGTGCCATTGCATACGTTAAACAAGTATGGCACTGTAGTAAGTCAATCGCTATATTACGTACGCTACGGTAAGGAAATTACGTACGTAATGCAAGCCACGAAATAGGACAGTTAACCCTGGATGACTATTACGTACCCTATGCAGGACATGTAGCGTACGTTAAATATTCTTACGTACGTTAAGGTTGGGTCTTATCGTACGTAACAAGCTGTGCAGATTATATATTAAGAATTGGTCTTTCATTTCTTCACGAGAGGAAACACATTTTTCCCACCCCAGCTCGTCCCTCTTCACTTTCAATCCCATTCCAGACCCTTCTACCTTGGTGGAGACCTTGATAATTTGATTAGAAGCTTGAAGCTTGGAGTTTTTGATGTTTCTTGAAGTGTTTAATCCTTGTAGTTCTTCTTCAAGAGGTATGCTGAAAAACTCCTCTCTTTGATTCGGATTTTGATATTGTTGTTGATGTTCTTCTTCGTATGATAATGGTTATGGTGTGTTGTGATTCTTGAGGATATATGAATTGCATATTGAAGAACAAAATGATATATGCCTTGGATTATGGATTGAATGACGCTTTAGATATTAGAACAAATTGGATTACGTCGTTTTGTTGGCTACAAACATGATTATGGATTAATTCATATTCTTGAAGAACACTTGAGTTATATATGTCGTGATTTTATGGAAATTGGAAGGATTACGGTCAATTTCGGTATATGGTTATTCGTGATGAAAATCGGTAATTGTATTTCTATGAATTTACAAGGATGAGCCATGTTAATCCGTAAGTAAGATTTAAGTCGGGAGTTAGAATGTTGAGAAACTTGTTAGAATTGATTGATTATCGAATTTCGGCTTGTATTCCTATTGTTTAAGTTGAAATGGTTTGGTTTCGTATATGATCGAGATATTGTTGAACCGTTGAGTTTGATTGGTTGACTATACAGGTTGTTAATTATTATCGAACGTATCGTTAATCGATTATTGCATTAGGTTGCGCTAAGTGATCGTTGATGATTAACCGTTGTGCTACGGTTGAGATTGGAGAATACATGGATCGCCTTGGTCGAGGCTGAGGAGCTCGTAGATGAAGGCGATGGGATTGGTAACTGCTTCGTCGTATCGGTATCGAGGCAAGTTATGCTTGCTCAGTTCATAATGTTTAATAAATGGTTTTGATTTCATTTCATTTATGATTCGTATAGCAATGATATCATGTATATGAATTGTCGGGCTGATGGTATGTATATTATGTTTGGACTGGGATAAATCATAATGTATATGATTTTAAAGATGTCTAGTGGAAATGGAATTATGAATTACCTTTGGTCTATTGTATGAAATGGTGGATATCAGGACAGTTTATCATGCCGATATTGAACTCGATATGGTGGTTTGGTAATAATGATGGATTGGACTTCATTTTGGACTATTCGAATAACTGTGTATTCGTTCAGGGACGTTGGTCGAGTAAGGGTTAGTGTCTCCGGTTTTGAGGTAATTTAGTATTGCTAAATTATGATAATTATCATGTTGCATTGTTGCATATATGTGTTTAAGTTTCGTGTAATGAGTGTGCATCATTGTTTGGTATATTATGATGTGCTCCTCTTTGAACTGTAATTTGTTGGGCCGATGTGTTGGGGATAAAACCTATATGGTACCCGTATGGAAATGTGTTGGGGGGTAAGACTCAAATTGGGCACCCATGTTCCAGAGTATTCCTGTGAGATGCTTCCGTGACCCTTGGTTGCGGCCTTGGGGCTTATGTGCTAATATCATATGCATCGTTGAGCATGCTGCGAACAGTTGTCTAGTGGAGATACGACATTGTGGCGTGTTGGTCTTTCATGATCGAGTTGTCGTTGCTCACTTGGGTAGTTTTCTGATCCTTATTGGATATGCGTTTCTTCGAGTTTCGTTGTCATGTTGTATCGTGACATATCTGGAGTCGGATACATTCTGATCGGTCATGTGTAGGATTTTCAGGGCGGGCACGTGTAGCATGTGTTGGTTTCGATCTCATATTGAACCGTGCATACGAGACATACTTCGTGAAGCTGATTAGGTACGAGACGAGACGTGTATCTGATCAATAGCCGTGGTTGGCTTGTACACGGACACATTTTCGAGATCCCATATATGTGATTTGTATATGGTTGACGATTTTATTCTCTCGTGTATCTGTCCCTGTTGATCCTTTATCGATCTCGTTTGGAGTTACCATATCGTTGGTAATATCGTTTGTTATCGATTCCCTACTGGTCTCGTTTGGAGTTACCATATCGTTGGTAATCTCGTTTGTTATTGATTCCCTACTGATCTCGTTTGAGGTTACCATATTATTGGTAATCTCGTTTGTTATTGATTCCCTACTGATCTCGTTTGGAGTTACTATATCGTTGGTAATCTCGTTTTTTATTGATTCCCTACTGATCTAGTTTGGGGTTACCATATCGATGGTCAACTCGTTTGTTATTGACCCTTTGTTAGTCTCGTTTGAAGTTTACCCTATCGTTGGTAATCTCGTTCGTTATTGATCCTTATTAATTCCGTTGGAGTTTACCACATCAATGGTATTCTCGTTCGTGGTTGGTCCCTTGTCGATCTTGTGTGGAGTTATCATGTCATTGATATTCTCCTTCTGATGCATTGGTTGTTTATTATTACTGATTGTGTGAGCATTCATACCTTTTATCGATATCCGGGACTTGTCATTGTTTCGGGACAGTTGATCTACAGATGCATCGTGTGTTATCGGTTTTATCAGAATTGGGATTCGATTGTGCGATCCTGCGGACATAATTGGACATCGATAGATTATTCCATATGGGATATATATTATGTTTGAGAATCTTGGTATTGTTTTGAATACAATACAAATGGTTATTTGCGAATTCATTCGTCATTTGAGAATACAAGGTGTGAATTGAGGTGAGGGTTGATTTGATATGAGTTACCACGAATTGGTGAGGTTACAACGGTAAGATTACACTGGAAATATTCTTACCTTGTAATTACATTGATATGTAATTGTTTATGTTGATGTGATCGTTATCATTGTTGAGTATTGTGGCTTTAATATCCAAGAATTTCGCTATGAATTTTTCGCATTGTTTTATCTGAGTTGTACTGTATAGAGTGGGACCGATGCAGTGTGGATGAATTATTTTGGGAACTGTGACAGTTGTACCAATATATCTATCAAGATTATTTTTAATTCTAGGATATTACATGCTTGATATGTTTTTTGATGTTGGATATACTGTATGAGTATTTGTATAATTTTCGTACTTGGTCGATAATTATATATGAGGACATCGTGTATCAGAGGTATCGTATGAGAATATTGTTGGACGGAGTATGTGGATTCAGCATGCCATATATTGATATTTTGTATGTCGAGACGTTGGACAAGAATAGCTGAAAATGGCTAAGTACAGCCACGATAGCGCACGCTACGATGTATACTTAACGTGCGGTAATGCATAAGGGTTACGTACGTTAAGGAGGATAGTTAACATATGTAAGGATCACAGCTATTACGTACGTTAAGCGGATGAGTTAACGTACGTAAAGTTCGTATTAGGCAGGATCCGAGGTATGGCCGACAGGTGGGTCCTGTGGTCGGCATCTTTCGGCGGAGAACGTGCATGGGCGAGTCAACCCTTGGTAAACGTACGCTATTATTGGTAAGTTATGTACGTTAACTGTGTATTTTACTATAGCAAGTCAACATACGTATTACGTACGCTATGGAGAAAGTGTTACGTACGTAAGGCATTGAACAAAATGAGTCAGTAACCTCTGGACTGTCAATACGTACGCTACCAAAGTCAGACAGCGTATGTAAAGGGCTTTTATATACGTAAATGGTAGCATGTTACGTACGTAACAGTTAGAAGTTTATATAAGTGGGATGTTCGGCACTTCGACTTTTCAGATGTTCATTTCATTTCTTTCATCCTTCAACACTCAGAGATGAATGCTAGGTCTTCTAAGTCGACTTTGGGCTTAAGGACTTGGATTTGGAGCTTGAGATGAGAAGCTATTGATGATTCTTGATGTGGTTACTTGTGTATTTCATCTTCTAAGAGGTATGTCGGGTAATCCTCTCTTTGATTCGGATTTTGATATTGTTATTGACGTTCTTCTTCGTATAATGATGGTTATGATATTGTTGTTGTGATTCTTGAGGTTGTATGAATTGTATATTGAGGAACAAAATGATGTATGTCTTGGATTATGAATTAGATGATGGTTTAGATGATAGAACCCATCAGATTACGTCGTTTTGTTGGCTACAAACATGGTTATGGATTAATTCATATTTTTGAAGAACACTTGAGTTATATATGTCGTGATTTTATGGAAATTGGAAGAATTACGGTTAATTTTGGTATATGGTTATTCGTGATGTAACCGATAATTGTATTTCTATGAATTTACAAAGATGAGCCATGTTAATCCGGAATTAAGATTGAAGTCAGAATCAAGAATGTCGAGATACTTGTTAGAATTGATCAATTATCAAATTGCGGCTTGTATTCGTATTGTTTGAGTTATAATGGTTTGGTTTCGTATGATCGAGATATCATTGAACCGTTGAGTGGATTAGTTGATTATATCGGTTGTTGATTGTTATCGAACGTATCGTTAATTGATTATTGCATTAGGTCGCGCTAAGTGATTGTTGATGGTTAACCCTTGTGTTGCGATTGAGATTGGAGAATGCATGGATCGCCTTGGTCGGGGCTGAGGAGCTTGTAGATGAAGACGACGGGATTGGTAACAACTTCATCGTATCGGTATCGAGGCAAGTTATGCTTGCTCAGTTCATAATGTTTAATAAATGGTTTCGGTTTCATTTCATTTATGATTCATATTGCAATGGTATTACGGAATATGAATTGTCAAGATGATGGTATGTATATTATGCTTGGACTGAGATAAATCATAACGTATATGATTTTAAAGATGTCTAATGGAAACGGAGACTTGAATTATATTGGTCTATTGTATGAGATGTTAGATATCAAGGCTAGTTATCATGCCGACATTGAACTCGAGATGATTGTTTGGTATTAGTAATGGACTGTACTTCATTTTGGGTTATTCGGATAACTGTGTATTCATTCAGGGATGTTGGTCGTGGAAAGGTTAGCGTCCCCAGCTTGAGGTAATTAATATTGCTAAATTATGACAATCATCATGTTTCATTATTGCATGTGTGTGTTGGTACTTCATGTGGTGAATGTGCATCATTATTTGTTACATTTTATGATGTGCTCTTTCTTTGAGCTGTAATCTGTTGGGTCGATGTGTTGGGGGATAAGACCTAAATGGCACCCATGTTCTTGGGTATTCATGTGTGGATACTTTCGTGACCCTTGGTGGCGACCTTGGAGTATTTTGTGATTGCATGAACTGTGTTAGGGGATAAGACCTAAATGGCACCTACATTCCGGAGTATTCCTGTGAGATGCTTCCGCGACCCTTGGATGCGGCCTTGGGGTTTATTTGCTAATATCATATGCATTGTTGAGCATGCTGTGAACTATTGTCTGACGGAAATACGACATTGTGGTGATGTCGGTCTTTCATGATCGAGTTATCATTGCTCACTTGGAAAGTCTTCTAATCCTTGTTGGATATGCGTTTCTTCGAGATTTGTTGTCATGTTGTATCATGACATATCGGTCATGTGTAGGGTTTTCAGGCTGGGCACATATAACATGTGTTGGTTTCGACCTAATATTGAACCGTGCACACGAGACGTACTACGTGAGGCTGATTTGGTACGAGACCAGACGTGTATCTGATCAATACCCGTAGTTGGCTTGTACACAAACACATGTCCGGATCGGGCATATCGTGACGTCCATCTTGAGTCTTATTGATTGGTCGTTCACAGTCCATGTATAATCGGATCAGTTCGATAGTCGGGTTTGTCTTCGAGATCCCGTATATGTGATTTGTATATGGTTGACGATTTTATTCTCTTGTGTATCTGTCCCCGTTTACCTTTTATTGATCTCGTTTGGAGTAACCATATTGATGGTCAACTCGTTTGTTATCGATTCCCTACTGGTCTCGTTTGGAGTTACCATATCGTTGGTAATCTCGTTTTTATTGATTCCCTATTGATCTCGTTTGGAGTAAACATATCGTTGGTAATCTCGTTTGTTATTGATTCCCTACTAATCTCGTTTGGGGTTACCATATCGATGGTCAACTCGTTTGTTATTGACTCTTTGTTAATCTCGTTTGAAGTTTACCCTATCGTTGGTAATATCGTTCGTTATTGATCCTTATTGATTCTGTTGGAGTTTACCAAATCAATGGTATTCTCGTTCGTGGTTGGTCAATCAACTGGGAATGTAAAAGTATCGTAAAGTCTCGTAATTCATCATGGAAGTGTAAATTCACAAATGAATGGACAGCAATGGCACTTAATCGAACATGCAAGAAAACAAGTTTTAGTAGTCCCTCATAGAATTTTATCAATTCACTCATATCTCAAGTGTTTAGATAGGTCAATACGCTCAACTCGATTCGAATGGAAAGTTCTACTATATGCTTGCACTTCTTCTCTCATCAATCGCATCAATATTCACAAAATACGAGTCACAGGGTCTTACTTTTGCTTGTAACGGGGATGTGGATCAGGTTGGGAAAATTTCGCTAGTGGTTACAAGTTTTAGTCCAAGTAGAGCATATACAATCCTCACATATATGAAATAAACACTCAAAACAAGATCGATCACTCTACTTCAATTCTCCCGTATATTTTTTTTTCTTTTCAATTCAAGGCCTTGTGAAGCGCAATTCTTTTGATATCGGCCTAATCATCACAACCTAATGACTTTCCCTTTTGTTTTTATTAGGCTCACTCCTCTCCTCTCCTTTTTTTCTAGCTCACTATTATTAATATTATTATTATTTTTTAGTGGGGCTCATTATTTTAGGGGAACGGGAGAGAAGGTTTTTGCCTCTATACACACAAACTCTGCACACCCTCATTTTTCAAATATACCCTCTCATGCTCTTACGAGGACCAACAATTGGGTAAGTTATGGCTTTTGGATATGGAGCTATAAGATGAGGGTTTTTCGAACAAAAATACGGCTAAAGGCTCAACGGGGCTAGCAAAGGATATTAATATGAAATGGTGGGTATTTTTAGATAAGTAGATTTAAGACAGAATGGGCAGCCTTGATCATTTCTCGTGTATGTAAATATCAACACATCATCCGACAGAATCATGCAAGTTCTAAAGAATACAAACCATAAGAAGATAATTCACACATGAAAGAATTTTACCGCTAAAAGTAAACGGTTCAATTAGGCAAAAGAACTCAAGGCTTTTGGACTACCACACTCATTCCTTACACATCAAATCATGTTACCAAAACTATACATCACACGCAAGGTCAAACAATCAATTAGATTTATAAAACTCCACGAGTCAAGTACAAACACAACTAATCGTCCATATACCCCACAGTTAACGAGGTTATTACATCCCAACTACTACATCACGCTAGATAAAATAAAGAAAAGAAACAAAAAAATAAAAAAAATTCACGCAAACTAAAAACAAGTGAAAATCAACGAAGTTCACCCCCCCAAACCTAAGCCTTTGCTTGTCCTCAAGCAAAAAGAAAGAAGTTGGGAAAGATGCTAAAATGCAAAGTAAAAATAAAGGAAACAAAACTACCGGATTAAGAAGTGTGGTTTTTGATCGCGGGGCACCATGTTTTTGGGCTCGGGTCATAACTTTCAATAGGTTAGGCTTTTTCCTCCCATAAATACCTCCTTTTAGATTTCCTACACACACCACAGACAAAAAATAAATAAAAGCAATAATAAAAATAATAATAATAATAGCGATAAAAATTTTAAAACTCCTTTGGGTTGCCTCCCAAGCAGCGCTTTTTTATAGGCTTTAGCTTGACTCTTCAGCTTCTTCTATCCTGGATTAAATGGAAACGTGGCAGGTCCATCCACATAGCTCGTCATTTTTCGCTCGTTTTCCTTCGTCAGGATAAGGATGGTGGTTCCATGGATTTCCATTGTGAGTGTTTTTGTCACCATTTCAATTTTTATTATGATTGTCACCATGAAATGTCTTCCTTGAAGAATAAGTGACGTAATTTTTGTTGGTGATGTTTCTTCTATGTTTGGTATCACAAAATCCATCGGGGCTATCACCTCCCCCAAACCTAGTTGCGAGTATATTGGTTTTTGCGTTAAATTAATATTCGCTCCTAAGTTCACAGTGTGAACTTCTTTCTCCACGAAAAGAACTTCCATGTCAAAGCTTTCTATATCCTCCTTTTGATGCATTGATTCGACTGGCTCGCTCTTATTCTCTTCAATTGGCTTCTCGATTGGATCTTTAGATTTCTCCCAAGGAATTCGAGTCTTTCAAGATTGAGTAGCAGTTACTCGGATTTCTTCATCGTTAGACTCATCCTATTCAATCACCATATATTTCTCCGATTGACTCGGAAATTTTTCTTTCTCACCGCCCCTTTCTTTCGCTTCGGAAATCGTCTCTTTATTTATCACTTTACCACTTCGAAGGGTGGTAATAGCTTGAGCTTGCTCGGGCTGGCTTGGTAGTTTACCCTTTCTTGTCTGCGTGCCTTGGTAGCAAGTTGCCCAATTTGAATCTCCATTTTCTTCACCGAAGCTTCTAAATATTCGAACCTTTTATTGTTCTCAGCTCAGTTTTCCCTGCTTTCCTTAATGAATGCCGCAATACTCTCCTCAAGAGAGTTCCTTTGCTGTGGAGGGGGTTCACTTTTCGTTGTTTGTTGGACTCGATTTCCTACGTTGTATTGAGCTTGGTCTCTTGTTTTGTACAGCATCGGGTTGTTGTTTCTCCAAGAGAAATTCAGATGGTTTATTATCCAAGGATGATAAGTGTTCGAAAGAGGTGCATTTCTTGAATTTCCGCCATAATTATTTCTCCTCTCCTCCCACTCGGGCCTTCCCGTGCTTTGTCCCATAGCCCAATTCACTTGTTCGGTTTGTTCTTCTGGAAAAGTATGTGGGCAAGAATTAGCATCATGTCCAGGTCCCCCGCAAATTTCACAAACTCGTGAGATCGAAGATTTATTTTGAGTCTTGAGTTGTCTTAGTTCCCTCATTAACTCATCGATTTTAGATTGCATCTCGTCCTTCTCGCGTACTTGGTTCACAACTCCCCTACGAACACGCACACTTTTTTGCTGAAAATTAGCTCCCAATGTTTCATACACATCATAAGCTTGTTTCTTTGTTAACCCCCAAAATGAACCACCGACTGCGTTATCCACTGCACCTTGGCAATATTAAGTCAATCCATTGTATAAAAATTGATTAAGTAGTTGAAGCGGATAGTGATGGTGTGGGCACAATACCAAAATTCACAATTTAGCCGAAGACACGTAAAAAAATGGCCGATGACTTTTAAGTGTCGTCGGCTAGACTTTTCACTTTAGCCGACGACTCGTAGTACCGTCGGCTAAAACAGTTTAGCCGACGACCTGATCTGGTTCGTCATCTAAAGTTCAACAAAGTCGTCGGCTAAAGTGTTAAAATTTAGCCGATGACTTTTATTATGGTTTAGCCGATTACTTGATCTGGGTCGTCGGCTAAACCCTTTTCGAAAAAAATGGGCTTTAGCCGACGACCCAGATCAAGTCATCGGCTAAACCTCCAATTTAAAATTATATATAGTCCACAGAACACCAACCCAATATTGTGAGTTGCTACAATATTGTGACCTTGTGATTTCTAACACAATGACAATATTACAGGCAACTCGGTGATTACAAAGACTTTGTGGCCAATAAGTCTGCACCGGAAGGATGCATTGCAGAATCTTACCTTGCGTCGGAGTGTATTACGTATATCAAGTTGTATTTGGGCACCTTCGAGCCCCCTTTCCGCTCTATTCCAGCAGATGAAAGACAATTCAATCTTTCTATCATCTCCATTGATGTTGACGTTTATGGGAGGTTGCCAGGAAGACAATTAGACCCGTACGAGTCAGAATTGCACATTGGTGGATATTGCTCAATTGTCCAGAAGTTCAGTACTGGAAAGACATCTACTTGTCATGCAATATGGTGCGAGGTGACACTAGATTCCACAATGACACTTTTGCCGGCTATTTTGCAGAAGGGTACGTATACATCTAGTTGCTATTGATTTTGGACTTGATATATTTTTTTTACATAAAAAGTTTATTTATGATAGATGATCCATATACAAGATTACAGACACCCTAACTGGTCGCGTGAACTTATGCTTCTTTCTATGAAGCCAGTTATGTCAAGAATTTATTCGATGGCCAAAGTCAACGGTGTCACATTCGTATGCCTTGAGAGAGACCAAAAAAGAAGATGTCAAAATTCTGGGGTTATGATAGATGGCGGATATTACGGTGTTCTTATGGAACTGGTAGAACTAATTTACGGGGAAGGCATGACAATTTTCTTGTTTAAGTGTCGATGGTACGACACCAGTCTTGGAACTGATATGCAAGACGACTACGGGTTGTTATCCGTTGACACTTCCACTTCATGGTATGAAAGTGATCCTTTTGTATTTGCAACATCAGCAAAGTCGGTGTATTATTTGGACGACTTGGTGAAGAAAGGCACATGGAAGATAGTGAACGTTGTGACAACGAAGAATATTTATAGTGCTGCTACACTGGGAGAAACACCAGGTACTGATGATGATGATGCTTATCAAGAGCCAAATGCTGCAAATATTCCACCATCAACGACAATTACGATGAATAATGTTCCTGAAGGACGAGTCGTCCGACTCCGTGGTGATGCTCGCGGGTACGTTGACGTTGATACAGACGAATTACTTGAAAATTCTGATGACGATAATGTGGACGACTTGAGGCATATGTTGCCGGATATCAACTCAGATAATGAGACAGACTGTAGTGATGACTCAGACTATGAGCCATAAATTTAAATTAGATGTTTATTTTCATACGTTATATATAATGAACAAAAATACTAATAATAATAATCAAAACATTAACATAATTTTAATAATATTATTAAAAAAAATCGGGGGGTTTAGCCGACGACTTTCACGAAAGTCGTCGGCTAAAACTCTTTCGAAAAAAAATAATTGGAGTTAAGCCGACCACTTTCATGGAAGTCGTTGGCTAAACCTGTAAAGAAAAAAATTGTGGTTTAGCCGACGACTTCAATGAAAGTCGTCGGCCAAACCCCTTTCAAAAAAAAAAATTTGGTTAAACTAAGAAAACTCCTGCCCACCTGACCCGACCGTGTCAAATGACACGGCCCGTGTCGCACCAGCCCAGAAAGTGAAAAACGACTGTGTACCCGACCGTGTTAGGTGACACGGCTCGTGTCGTACTTTGGATTTAGCCGACGACTATTGCTAAACGTCGTCAGCTAAACTATATTATTTTTTTTAAAAAAAAACTTTAGCCGACGACTTAGATCTTGTCGTCGGCTAAACCCCTAAATATTTATACATTTTTTCTCCTTCTTTTCTTACTTTTTTCTTCTCTCAACCCCATCCCCCCGACCCCCTTCCCCAGACCCCAGCCCCCCAACCCCCGCCAACACACCGCCGCCCGCCCGCCCGATCGCCCGCCCGCCGTCCGACAGCCCCCGTCCCGCTGCCCGCTTGCCGTCCACCCACCAGCCCCTCGACCCCCGTCCCCATCCCCCATCCCCCGTAACCTGACCGCCAACACACCGCCGCCTGCCGTTCGACAGCCCTCATCCCGCCGCCCGCCCGTCGTCCGCCCGCCGTCCGACAGCCAGGTAACCATTTTCATTTTTTTTGTTTGATGAATTTATAGTATTTGTTTGATGAATTTGTTTAGATTATTTGATGAATTCAGTATTTTCCATATTTTGTGTTTAATTTAGTTTTGATCAATTGTTAGTTGTTAGTTGGATGAAATATGATGAATTTTGTGATGAATTAGGTAAATTGTTTGATGAGTTGTGAATTAATGAAATATTTGATGAATTTATTTGAGGAGGAAGAGATTGTATAGCCGGCGTTAATCGAAAGATTAACGTGGTATGGCATTGATAATTACTGTTGTGTGATTATTAATTTACTATGGAAACTATGTCGAATTTTTGAATATCTGTATGTTTCTTTATTTTTGAAGATGGATAGAATAAAGAAAGCGTTGGGGAAGAATTCGACAAAGTCGACCACTCCCGGTTCGGGGGGAGTTCGGCAGCCTCTAGTAGGCAGGATTGCGCTAGTCAGTACATATCTAAGAGTAGCGCTCGTGCCCGCCAGATACTAGAAGAAACCGCATTAACTCTGACAATTTTCTGAGGCGACAGATGAGCCCGCCACACTAGCACGGCGTTTATCCTTTCAGACACCACGGTCGACTCCCTCGCATACGGAGAATCACATGCCTCCCATCCACCGACCCACGTCTAGCCCTCATATATCAGGAGATGTACGGAGTTCCTCGTCGGCGGTGCCCCACGGTCCGCCGCTGAGTCTATTCATGCCTCCGATGGTTCCGAATATTCCGGAGGTCGATGAGATGGGAGTCCGGGTTCCCGTTCGATTGATTAGCCCTGAGGAGGTGTACGTCTACGAGTCTTGGCCAGACAACATGCATTGGCGGAGTTGTCGGGTTTCGAAGACGAAATTGTACGAGGAGATAGAGAGGGAGAAGGAGAAGGGGAAAAATGTAGTCGAGGAGGAGAAGAAAAAGAAAAAGACTCGTGGCCCGGCAAAGGGTCTGGCGCTCGACTCGTACGTCAGTAAGCATGGCCGTTACGAGATTCCTCTAGACAGACACGGACGACCGGTGATGTCTTCTGACGCTACGGCGTCATATTGCCGTAATGTGGGCTTTTTCATTCAGGACAGAGTCCCCGTTTTGTGGCCCGATTGGGGGGACATGCCGCAGTGCGTGAAGGATGCTTTGAACAATGTTATGTCGGTAAGTTATTAAATATTTAGTAAGTGTTTTTCAATCAACACGTAGTTCTTCAAAATGCAATATGTGATGTTTTTAAAATATTGCGTATTTATGTTGTTCATAGGTGTGGTTTGTCATTCCCGACTCTCTACTACGTACTTGGTGTGACGAGGTGCAGTCTACCAAGTAAGTCATTTTAATTTATTTTGTATCTACATTGTTAGCGTAATTTTTTTCTTACGAATAGTATATGTTGTGCAACGTGTGTTGTAGGTACAAATATTGGAAAAATGAGATGCACATATTCTGGACAGCCTTGGGTGATACCCGAGAGGCTACCCCGGAAGAATTCAAGTTCCGGGAGTACGAGTGGAAGTAGCTACGAGCCCATTTTCGCGACCCGGAGTTCATGGTATGAAATTATTTTTAATATATATGTCATTTTTTAATTGTCTGTAAAATCTTGTAATTCTTGCAATATTTTTTTGAAGGCGACTAGCTTGACCAACACAACCAATCGTGCTGGTCTGACTAACCATCACAGTCTGTGTTCGCGGTCGTTAGCGAGAGTTGTGCACGAGGCCACTTCTTCTGATTCGGTGGGGTACCGTCTACCCTCCTAGAGGTAGTCGGTACCGCACTAAGATGATGGGAGCCGAGCGTAACAGCCTATTGAAAGATACCCCCGGCTTCCGGCGCCCTCGCGGACGGGATGCACGGACTGTCTATCTCGAGGAGCAGTTGAGGGCGGAGATGGAGCTTAGAGCTGAGAATGAAAGGAGGACTCAGACGCGGTTACATGAGAGTGATCAGAGGACTGAGTCGCGGTTAGAGAGTTTCTAGAGACACCAGCAGGCCATGATGGACTATATGATAATGCTGACTCAGACCATTACTCAGGATGGACTGCAGGCACCTGCTCCACCGCCTTCTCTCTTCGGACAGACCCCATCTTCACAGCCTCGTGATGAGGATCTAGGGGATGGTGGTAATCCTTCTACTTCTACATTTGGATATTTAGATGATTTTGGTAGTGGATTGTAGTTGTGTTGTTGCAGGACTCTTGTATATTTATACTTGTGTTAGAATTATGTAAGTGATTTTGTTGACGCTACTAGTATGTTGATGAAATTTATGTTCGTGAATGTGTTGTGCGTTGTGTTGTGTTGCATATAAGGTTGGGCATATTATTGATGGTATTAGTTGAATGTGTTGTGCGTTGATTGTGGTTGATAATGGGAGCTGGTGTATAAAAATTACAGGTGCAAAAAAACATGTTTTGGGATCCCAAAATCTGAATTAATTTTTTCTTATATTAGGTTTTAGCCGACGACTTTTGTCAAGATCGTCGGCTAAAGTATATTATTATTTTTTTTAAAAAGGTTTTAGCCGATGACCTTGCTAAATGTCGTCGGCTAAAGTGCATCATTTTTTTAAACACTTTAGCCGATGACTATAATTAAATGTCGTCGGCTAATGTGTATATATATATATATATATATATATTAAAAATACTCTAGCCGATGACTTTTTTCGTGGTCGTCGGCTAAAACCTTAACATTTTAGCTGACGAAGTAAAGTCGTCGGCTAGACTTCCAACTTTAGCCGACGACTACCAGAAAAGTCGTCGGCTAAACCTTGGCCGAAGAATATCGATCGACGACTAAGGTGATTAGCCAATGACATTGACCTTTAACCGACGACTTAAAGTCGTCGGCTAAATCCCCGATATTGGTAGTGGCATTAAATGAGGAGCATCTTGAATTGGTCCCATGCTTCGTGAAATGCCTCTCCGTCTTGTTGTCCAAATGTTGAGATTTGGGCTTTCAACTGTGTAGCCTTCGAATCAGAGAAATATTTGGTAATGAATTTGTCGTAAACATCATCCCACGTTCTTAGTGAGCCCGGCGCTGAAGTCATCAACCACTGTTTCGCTCCATCCTTGAGTGTATAGGGGAAGCACTTCATTCTTAGTTGATCCTCGCTCAACTCATATAATGGGAAACTTGTCAATCGCCACATAGAAGTCTCGGATGAACGATAATGAGTCCTCACGTGATAATCTGTGGAACGAGGGCAATTGCTCGATTCGAAATCCGCTGATGTGGTAGTTCCTTGCTGCCGGTGCCAATTGGATGCACGAGATGTCAGTGTTAACCACGGGCTTTGAAAAGTCTCGCATTAGATGCTCAACCGGAGGTTGTTGCGGCATATTATAGTTTGCTCCCATAAAATATTGAGGCCCTAGATAATAGTTTGCTCCATATTGTACACCAACGGGTGGTTGTCTCGGATAAAAGTACCTCCCTTGTTGAGCTTCGGGTATCTCTCGATTGTGCCCAACATTCTCATATCTCGAAAGTCTTGGTTGACGAATGTTTTCTCCCTCGAGCAAAAGTCGCTCTTCAAGATCCGGATTCTCTTCGTCATTTGCCATTGATGATGTGGCTATTGTTTTTGGTGCTCTAATTCTTTGGACCTCGTCTGTGTGTGGAAGAACCGGGTTTCCCAACGATCTCCTACCAAGCATAAACAAGAGAAGTTAGAGTGACTTTTATAGTTTGTAGAAAAAAATGATTAAGAAAAATGATTCGACTATTATTAAAATAAGATCAAAATTAAATGCCAACTCCCTGGCAACGGCGCTAAAAACTTGATGAGCAAATTAAAAACTCACAAGTGTACGAATCGGTTTTGTAGGTAGCGACAAGTAACTCCGATGTCGATCTCATAAGGAGTTGGAAATGGTTTGAAGTTCGATTATGTTTGGCAAATAGTCGAATTAACATAAGTAAGTAAAGTAAAACACGGTGAATGATACGATAGAGAGGTACGATTACAATCACAAATGCGGAAGATTAAATTAAAAGCTAAGCGTTAAAAACACCGAATTTAAGGTTGGATTTTCTATAGATTACAATTATGAGAAAGATATGGGAGTTTAGAATCACCGACACACATGTAATCAATCATTAGTTTCAATACTCAAAGAATTAATGGTTGGAAATCACCGATTGCTCACAATTAAAAGAAAACCGTTTGATGGCGGAAAATCTTAAAAATCGTGATTGTTCTATTCAATAATAAGAGAAACTCCTTTGATGGGGAAGAATCCCTAACTAACAATCGATTAGCCGACTACTTTTGATGAGGTAAATCGCTAAAAGATCATAGAAAAAGGCTCAAGAACATTCACAATCACTTCTACCGGACCATTTGATGGCGAAGACCGATAAAAACCCTAGTATATCTCAATACTAGCAACTTAGAATCAAGGTTTAATGATCTAAATCTTAAGTTCTCTTGTGTCTAAACAATATTCGTGCACAATATCATCAAGAACACTGAGCAAAATGATAGAACAATGAAAGAGGAACAATCCCACACATATACCCGGGAAATCAATCAAAACTACCAACCAAGAACATGTGTGTGGTTTAATCTAAAAACCCATATGAAAATATTAGTTACTCATGATAATACGAATAATAACAACAATAATGTAGCAAAACATGGTAGAAATTCTTCCCTTTCAATCCCTTGATCGAGTTCCGAGGAAGATTTGATGTCCTTCCTTCAATTCTTGTTAAATCTTAAGGAACAAAAATTACTCACAATTGTCTTTCTAGATGTTTGAATACAATAAAAATGAGAAAAATTGAGTCTAGATCGAGTGTTTTCGGCTTAGGAGAAGTTGTATATAGGGTTTCCCTTTATATACCCATCAAAAAATGCGAAATGTGCAGAAAATCGCGTTTTATGCACAACAGGGGGGTGGATCGCGATCCGGGTGTTCAGCAGAACAGCGCGCCGTGCGGTCTGAATGTCGGATCGCGATCCGGGTGCATTCCAAGACAGGATCGCGATCCTGATGCGGTCCTTACTGTGAGTCTGTGGTCTAAAAGTCATATATCCCTCAATACACCTTGGAATTTAGCGTATAATATACCGTTGCGAAGCTGATTTCCCGAGAAATCCAAACGTTTAGAGAACACGATCTAATGCGAAGTAATGGATCTCGAAATTGGAAAATACGACTGACATTGCTTCATTCTTCATCATCCAAGCTATGTTCTTTCTCTCGACTTGTTCTTGATCGTCATAAACTCCAATATTTGCCGTAAAAGTACATATTTCACCATAATCTTCGTCTGGCTACCTACAAAACAAAATCACAACATACCACGCATAAAAAGAACAAAAACACTTAAAAACAAACAAAAGCACGAATCAATAGAATAGAATGAGACGATCAAAAATCGACTCATCATGTGCATTTGAGGAAAGAACAATTCCCGAGTAAATGCAAGAACAAACGGATGCCATGAGCCGAGGGTCCTTACAAGGTGGTTGCCAAGGTGAACGACAATGCATACAAAGTAGAGCTTCCGGGTGATTATGGTGTGCATGCTACCTTCAATGTAAGTCATCTTTCTCTTTATCTTGATGATGATGGGATTGCGGAATTGAGGAAAATTCCCTTTAAAGGGGAGGAGACGATATGGGATCGATTAGATCGAGTGAAGATGACGACGTAGTGCTCGATATGGATAGCTATGTTGCACGCTCAAGTGCAGCCCGCATTACTTATTTGGGTGAAACAACAAGTGCAAGCCTTGGCGTGACTTTGGTGCTCGGGCTCGGGATAACTTAGTTTATCATTTTTTATTTTCGTAGTATTTAATAAAAAGGTGCGACATGTGGAGTCCTGTTTTGCTTGTTTGGTTTTTGTTTCGTTCGTTTTAGTACTTTCCTCAAACGTTAGTCGGCTAAACTTGTTTAGGGGCATTTTAGGAAGTAACCTTTTGTTTTTTTTAGGGTTAGGAGGCTATAAATAACCCTCCTAGTGGCTGATCTCATTATGCATGATATACAAGAAAAGTTTTCTTCTAGTTGTTCGTAATACACAATGTTCAATTGAGTTCCAATTTATTGACGCATTTCAATCACAATCTTGGTTATTATTCGACGCATTCTCGAATTCTAACCCGATCAATTCTCAATAGGTCTTGGGAAGAGATCACCATTGATGAGTTATAGGTCTAGCTCGGCAATTTCATATCTGCACTTACGCATTTGGATCATCTTGATCGTGGGTGCTGTTTGTTTCTGCTGTGTGTTGTTATTGTTGCTGTCCATCGTTGTTCGTTGTCCGATCGTGATTCCTGTTTTCCGCTTTGTCCGATTGCTGTTGGTTGTTGGTGTTTGTTGTTGGTTGTTGTTGTTCGCAGTTGTTCGTTGCGGTTTGTTTCCGTCCGTCTGATTGCTATTTGTTACTATTGTTTGTTGCTGTGTGTCCTCGTTCGACGAGTTGCTGTTTGTTCCCGTTCGTGAAATTTACTTCCGGTCGTCCGATAGATATTTGTATCAGATACATTGGGTGCAAGCCACTTTGAGGCAGGATCCGATCCTAAAATGCAGCTCGGTCCGAGCTGGCTGGATTAGAATAGTTCAGAAATAAAATGGCGTTTCCAATAACATCTTCAAATTAACGTACTTTCAGGACCTATTATTTTATTGTGGATTGGGTACCAATCCTTACCCGCCCATCCCAGATATTAGTAGGCCTATTTTCCTTATATATGTTGAATGTGACTTTGTTTTCTCAGATCATTTTTTTTACCTTCTAATCCGACACCAGTAAGCCCGCTGAGCTTGTAAGGGATAAATAGGTCGGTGCTTCCAAGTCAGTGCAACCTGCCAAGGATAAGGTCGAGGGTTCTTCTAATTCGAAGCAGAAGACTTCCAGGTTTAAGTTGTCGAAGGTTGGGTATCTCTTCATTCTGACGCAACTCTCCCGCTAACCACAGGGTTGGGTCCGATCAGATCAATTGGGAAATCCAAAAGAGGCAAGAGAGCCCGATCTCCAAGTCCCCAGCTCCTCCCAATCGGTCCAAAGATGTAGGTGCGGGCACTTGTTCTAGTTCAGGCATGAAGATCTTGATATGATGTATTTCGAGAAGGTAATCTATTAGGCGTTTCACCTTATTAGATTTTAGGGCGGGTCACCATTATTTGAATCTGAGGGCATTTCATCCGATCAAATTTTAGGACAATTCACCCTTATTTGAATGTGAGGCATTTCACCTGATCAGATTTTCGGGCGGTTCACCCTTATTTGAATCTGAGGGCATTTCACCTGATCAGATTTTAGGGTGGTTCAAACTTTGATCAAAGTACACTATTTGAGATTCTTCGTTGGACTTTCATCAAAATTTTACAAGTACACTGCTACTCCTTGCTCCACTAGAACCTGCATGTACGTGGACACAATACAGACATCCACCCCCTGATTACTCGGGGTTAGCAAAACTGCACTGTTTTGTTAGTGCAAGTATAAAGTTCAAATACGAGCCATACAGCACATACTCCGAGAACATAACAATCGAGAACGGCCAAACAGTAAAACGTAATAAAAGACTTCCCGAGATAATTCACTTGATTAAAACCATACAAACCATGAAAGGTAAAAGTGAAACTCAATATACATTTTGAGAAAACATTTTAACATCACATATGCACCGAATGAGTACACGTATCAATACATAATCCTAGACAAGTGATTATGGTCTACTATATTCACGTAATATGATTACAACATCTTCCAACATACAACACTAATGTACATATTCCGAAAACACATTTATTCACAAAGCATACGAGTTATCTTCGAAGGAAAATCTTTATCGAGAATATAACGATTCTTCTGGAAAGTTCATTAAAAACGTTCAAATTGCACATATATTCCATTACCAACTAATACGTCTACGAAACACTAAGTGTATGGGCAAGCTACTTGCCTCAATAATCGATACCGAAACCCTGACGAACATGACACAACTTAGAAAACCTCGAATACCTACAACCGTCCGTTAACCACAACGAAAGCACGATCACTACAAGTATAACGACCGAAATCAACGCGAGACACGCCCAAGAATCAAAGGAAACCTCGTTGGGTCATTTAATCGGACATTAAATGCTCAAAGCTCCCCTTAGAACACAAAAATCATGGTTGGACTCAATGAATTCGAAATACGGATATTCAATCCGTAGAAAATGATTAATAATATCCAATAACATCATCCAAACCATCAAAAATCGGATGAACAAAGAGATCAAGAAGAAAATCTCGAAGGTCAACCCTAAGAGATTACAAGAAATTACCTTCAATTCGGACGAAATGAATTGTAGGATGATGATAGAAATGAATGAAGCTTCCCAAGATGACGCACAATGATGCTCCTGATCGAAACCCTCAAATCTGGCCGAAGAATCGCGAAGGAGGAAGGAAAAAGGGGAGGAATGGCAACAGAACCCATCACCCGGCCTTATATAGCCGAACACGTTACGGACATAACCGGCATGGCCTTACGGCCATAAGATGCCTTACGGCCGTAACTCATACTCCCCCTTACGGCCGTAACCAACACCCTTGGGCTACTGCCTAAAATGCCTGCGTGCATTACGGCCACAACTTGGCCAGACATTACGGCCGTTACACTCATCACCTTACGGTCATAACTCGACCATCCCCTTACGTCCGTACTCGGCCACTCCCTTACGGCCGTACTCGGCCATGCATTACGGCCGTAATACTCATGGCCTTACGGCCGTAATTCGGCATTCTTGCGGATATAGCTCTCATGTCTCCCTTCCGATAGTCCGGTTAGACGTTCGACAACGTCTCGGTTACACTAACGCACCGTCTATGATTCAAAACAATAACGTACCACACCGCAAGCACACGTTTAACCAAGGAGGTGTATGCGGCAACAAGTCTCATTCGACGAACACTACATCACGGTATATCCTACCGTGCATAACAGAAAACGAAATCTAATGAATCAACAACAAATTGAATAACCGGCACAAAACAACAAATAATTTGAGGCAACCGAAAATGAAAATCTCGGGTATTACATTCTACCCCCCTTAAAAGAAGTTTCGTCCCCGAAACATAAAACATGAAACAATCGATGCAAGGCAGTCTCAGATAACACATGTTATCTACTGCTGACAACCCACAACGAACCGCATGCAGTACGTGACTTCTACCATCCATATCGCTACACCAGGATGATAACAAAACGTAACGAACACAAGTCAATATAGTTGACCAACCCAAACAGCACAACAATCAAAACATGAGTTTATCACTGGACAAATACGAAATTCCAACAACTCAAAGGTTTGGAAGATCGGAATGAATATAATTTCCCGGACCTAAGGAAATTACGAAGCGATCCGAACACTCAAAATAAAATTACGATACTAAATCAAATGATAATAATAGGACAACGGTCGAACAACAATGATTGAATGCCAACAATCAAATCAGCCACAATCGAACAACTATGATCGAACAAAACCAACAACGACATTCAAACAACAAATCCGAAGTTCACATCCTAATTCAAGGCATTAAATGGTCTTGCAAGAACTACAAGATGTTCATTTCGCATAGGCTCATGGAAAACAAACCGATCTCGGAAAGGTCATAACGATAAACGGGTTAATCCAAAACAATATCACAACTCGTTCGAACAACAAAAGTGAAGAATAGAACAAGTTCAGAAAGTATCAACGAACACAAACGAGTCTATAGAGTTGAAAATACAGAAGTTCAAAAATCCGATCCACTTCTAATAAAAGAAGTTTGTCCCCGAAATTCGAAACAACGAAGCAAGGAAATAACATAACAAACAACTGGTAAGACTACACTTCTCAGGGACTTCTCAGAGTCGATCCTGATCTCGGTGCTCAAGTCCGTGCCTCAGAAGGCTCGGTGACCAACTCGCAAAACTGAATCCGGTGTCCCTTGAGTCTGCACTTGTAACACGTTACTGGCGGAGAAGGACAATGTGCACTTACATGCCCCGACACATTACAGTTAAAACACCTCCTGGTTTTACCAGGAGTCAGGGACTTGGAACTCTTAGTCCCACTCGTCGAGTGATAGGGCTTCACAGTAGAAAAACGACGGTGTTGCAATTTAGCAACACCAACTCATGTACTATCCATAAGATCATCAGACTTCCTCCGTTTTTTCGACTCGGGCACTCGTTCCGGCGATGACGAAGCTAGCTCATAGGTTAAGGATTAATTTTGATAATCTCTCAACGTAGTGCAAGTGAGTCCCTCCATATACTTGCGAATCTCCGGCTTCATCCGCATGTCAAAATGACGGATCTTCTCTTCTTCAGTCCTTACCTGATCTCACATATAACTGAGTTGTTTGCTATAATCAATAATGGCTTGCGACACCAATACATCCTGCGGTTCTGCCAAATAAAAATCATGGATCCTATGATCTCTAATCGGTTTCGAACAAAACTCAGCTTATAAATCCTGGAACTCTGTCCACGTGACAACATGATCACGAGGTTTAATAGCTTCCCACCAATTAGCGGCATCTTTGTCAAGATTTTGGTCTTCGGGACAATCATCTGCCTCTAATATCTTTCCCAACTGAAAAAGGCCAACCATCCCAGCCCAACACATCCGTAGCACCGGCGAATCGTACAGACTACCTCTCGAAGCCATTGATTTATGCCGACGTTCTGAGTCGCATCAATGCTACGTCGAACCGCTTGGGTCAACTGAGTCATCTGTGACGCTATTTGTTGCAATATAGTAGCAACACCAATACTAATATCGTTTCCAGTCACCTTCTCTTGGTCCCGTATTTGATCCCCATGGCCATCTGTACCACGATTACGACCACGACCTCTGCCCCTCGGCATACCGAATAGATACCCGCTCAGCACGATGAAACACAACATCACAAAAAAAAATAGTACACCAAAGTGCCAACTCAGCACAACATATCAACAAAAGGCACCAAATAGCAACACGTTAAAAATATTCACTCTGGGTAATTACACGAATACAGAATTTACAATTGCAACAAATGAAACTTATGCTCGTAACTATCGGTTCGCATAACCATATCAATAGAAAATTAACGACCATTATCGTTACAATCACGGCCATAAAATACTACACATGGTAGGCAAACATTTTTAATATTCTTCTTAAAACTCCACGAGGTATCCATTTAATTAATATCATTTGAAAATCGTTGAATTTGTATAATTTTTCTGAAATGAGGTTCGAAAATAATTTCGATATCTCGACTGTTTGATCAATACCAGAACCACAGTTTATAACCGTTTGATTTGAAAACTTTGCCAAACCATAACTCGGAACAACAAGTTCCCTCAAAACCGACATCATCAAGATGACCATGTCATCACTTACCATCATCTCAAGTAATAACACATAAAGTAACCACATGTTCATACGCAACATCATAATCACACATCTTATGACCGACAATCATGAAATAGAAAAGTTGCAAGCGAGAGTCACGTCTTGAGTAAGTTCTTGTTTTTGGTATACCTCATTCGAGTTTAAAAGATCGCGTTTTGAAAACTTATGATACAAAAATGAAATGAAATATCAATCGTTTGAAATTCTCCAAAAATTTTCGGCCTTGAGGTCATCATACGAAAATCAAACTTTTTTCCTCCCGTGAGGGATGTGTTAAAATAAAATTTATGTGACTCCTCAAAAATGTTTAAAACTGTAATATATCACATTGATGAACTTTGCTTGTGTAACCACATCAGAGCCATTACTCATGTAAAAATGATTTATACAAAGATATATATATATATATATATATACATATACACCGGCACCATTTTTTATTCCCGCACACCACAAGAATCAAACAAGCATAGGTCAAGTATTCACAATTCACATTTAAACACCACTTCACGATACAGAATCACACAAGCTCGTATAACACAAGGCACAATATAGTAGGGAGACTTACATCCACAGGTAGCATGAAGATGATGACTGCACCTTGATACTAATCACAACCGACATCCCAGACGACGTGTCGCAACACGGCTTAATCAGACAAGACCGGACAAACATGACCCAACGATACACGACTCAACCCGACATCCTAGGTTTTCTCAACCTAAGCTCTGATACCATAATCTGTAACACCCGCAATCCACTCAGGGATATTACAGCGCTGCAGATCCTCTACATGAGGATCTACTAGGCTAGATACCAAAAACAAGACATCGCAACCTTATGCCACAGGGCTAATTATGAATCAATAGACCGATTTGGCCATATATCAATACATACAACGTAAACATCAAATACAACTCTGTCAAGAAACTTATACCCGCACAGGGGTCAAAATACAAATACACTCCCATAGGATGGGAGAACAAATACAACGGAATGAATAATACAATTCGACCATGATAAAAGCCCAGTACTGGCCCTCGTGTGATTAGTATCATTTGTCTTCCATCATTCTTCGTACCGATCCTGCACCTTGCTCCACTAGAACCTGCATGTACCTGGACGCAATACAGACATCCACCCCCCAATTACTCGGGGGTTAGCAAAACTCCACTGTTTTGCTAGTGCAAGTATAAAGTGCAAATACGAGCCATACAGCACATACTCCGAGAACATAACAATCGAGAATGGCCAAACAGTAAAACATAACAAAAGACTTCCAAGATAATTCACTTGATTAAAACCGTACAACCTATCAAAGGTAGAAGTGATACTCAATATACATTTTGAGAAAACATTTTAAGATCTCGGGAGTTTTGAAAACAATTAGAATTTATGAATTTTCACTTATCGAAACCACTAAGGGACATGGCCCGAAGATCAAATTTTTCAAAACACGAATCCGATAACAAAACACGGGGTCCACGACCCAATCATATGATTCCGATCACAAAACACAGGGTCCACGACCCAAACATCCATATCAACGTGTTCCCAGGGATTATTCGCGTCCCCTGCTAGCAAGCCACGAACCCCAGAGTCTCCTCGAGACATACCCGAGCGAATAACCGAATGAGAAACCACACAACATCACATATTACCATGACAACAGTCACATAACCACAACCATGACATACGTTGATAGTTATCCTGGCATCGGGCTAGCAAGCTACGAACCTCAGAGTCTCTGCATAGACATACCTGGTTTGGATAACCCCACAAGTTATCCCGGCATCAGGCTAGCAAGCCACGAACCTCGGAGTCTCCACGAGACATACCTGAATGGTTAACCCCAAGGTCATGCCCGATCCATACTTGCAAGGATGGATCCCTGAGATTCAACAAATCTACCTTGGTGGCACATCACTTTAGCACAATCACACAACAACAAAGAAGTATTATTGGGATAAACAATCCTGTACCTTGTTTTGATAAATTCCAACATACAGCAAAAGGATAACTGTCAAACATACAGTAATTAGCTGTCCCGAAGATGATCCTACAGCTGGATAAACTATCTTGTATCTGGCGGTGCCTCAACATACAGCAAAAGGAAAATTGTTAATCATACAATAAGAAGTTCATAAGTCAATATGACGTTTATATGACACCAAGTATGGAAGCTGTCCGGAAACATTTATACAGCAGCACTAAGATAGCCTACAACGTTGGAACCTACAGTAGCAGCATTAAAGACGCAACATGTCGGATACAACAAACAAGTTGTTAAGTGTTAGGATAATCAACACTCATCCAACAGGACTGAAGACCGTTGGAACGGAATATTATTAACTCACTAAAGTCAAGCCACCATTCGAAAAGAAGTAATTAAATAATGTCTGGATAAAATATTTAAATACCAGCCGACAAAGATCTTCAGACAAGGAGCAAAATCTAGATCTTGTACTTTGCAAGTCAATCAACACATTGGAACAGACATTTTGCTCAACGGATCTAATCACAACGGATCTATCCCAAAGGCTATATATACCCCGAAATTTGAAGATCAAACACAAACACACACTAAGATATAAGATTAAGAACTGAAAACTGAGCAAACTGAATCTACTGAGATACACTCATGAACATCACAATAACAGTATATCAAGAGCAAATATATTTATTCAAGCATACTGCCATTCTTGAGAGAAGAAATACACAAGGGCTCAACTTTGAACAACACATCATCAGATCAAGCTCAAGAAGTCAAGCTGTTGTTCAAACCCGTGTTCTTACATTTGAAGAAAACCATCAGCCCTGTGTGGACTGAAGAAAGCCTTGCTTTTCCTGAACTGCGTGTGATAGATCTGCATTGTAGACGAAGCTTTGGAATTGTGTGTGAAGAAGCAAGTCAAGTGAAAGATTTAGCCAATCTATGTGAACGCCTGAAAACGGAAGTCTTTGTATAAGTCTGTGTGAACGATACAAGTATAGATTTGATGTCACGTAGTTGTGTACGTAGTGATTATAATAAACATTTTTACTTCTGTGTGGAGGACCAGTGGACGTAGAGGGGTTTACCTTGAACCACTTTAAATACCGTGTTATTTTCCTTCTGCATCTATTGTTTTCATAAACTATGATTTGTTTAAGTATACTCCAAAAACCTTGTACGCACAAAGCTAATAGGAGACAAGCCTAGTTGCTGTATTTACAGCAACTTAGTTTAACAGACTTCCACTACGCACTCTTATTTGAAAAACGTACAGTTTGTTGTACTAACACTTTTCCAAGTTGTATTCTGTATACTTAGTGGCCAACAAGTGGTATCAGAGCGGTTGAATCTAAAAAAAAAATCAGTCGCATTTTTAACCGAATCAGATCCAAAATCACACATTTTTGAAAACAGTCTTTATATTTCCTGCTCTCACATATGGATACCTCTATGGTCAGTAAGGTTCCTATCTTTTCGATTAACGAATTTGATGATTGGAGAATTAGGATGGAAGCACATCTTGCAGCCATGCACGAAGAAATGATTATTGTCATTCAAGATGGCCCCAAAAAGATCATGAAGGTAAATCATGCCGCAAGGATTGAAGGCCAAGCTCATTTCGAGATGCTCAAGAAAGAGCACGAGCAATGGACAACTGACGAGCGCAAGCGTGCCAATATCGACAACGTAGCTAAGAATGCACTATTTGTCACTCACGACAAAGGCACATTCTCAAAGGTAAAAAGCTGCAAAAGAGGCAAGGAAATCTGGGATAAACTCAAGATGATTTGTGAGGAAACTGAGCTCTCAAAAGAAAATAAAGTTTCAAAACTCACTCAGCAATTTGAATCTTTTGAAATGAAACCATCTGAAACTCTTGAGGAACTTGACCTCAGATTCACTGGCATTATTGGTGAACTTGAAGCGTTGGGCAACGTTTATACCCAAAAGGAGAAGAACTTAAAAATTTTCAGATCTCCCCCTACCCGATGGGACATAAAACCACAGCTATGCGTGCATCATGTAATATAAATGACATTTCTACTTTTGACCTCTTCTCTGACCTAAAAGCTTTCGAGTATGACATTGACACGAGAGAGAAGGCTGAAGAGTCACCTGCAAGGACTACAACGTTAGCCGTTATATCCAACAGGAGACACAGCATGCCCAGCACATCCAAAATTACCTACAAGAATGCTGAAAGTGACGACGATATCCTGTCACAAGATGAAATGACCCTGCTCATGCACAAATTTAAGAAATTCGTCAAACAGTCTAGAAAGACCGCATACAAGCCCAAGCCTTTCCACAAGGTAAGTTCTGAATCTTCCCTATCCGGTGATTCTAATCTATGCTATAATTATAGGAAACCGGGATATTATGCGAATAAATGTCCATATCCTAATGTTCAAAAGTTGTCGGAAGCCGACCAATAAGAAAAGGACGAAAGAAGGCGTGCTTAGAAGAACAAGCTCAAAGCCCTGATCGGTGAATCAGTAGCCTCGCCCGCTCAAACCAAAACCGAGGAATATCTTCAGATGGTTACTGATAGTGACTCGTCTAATGATGACCTCGAAGAAAAAGCATACATGTGCTTCATGGCTAAAGATATTGAAGAAGATATAGATAGCGATGATGAGGTGAGCTCAACATCCAATATTCCCATTAATGCATCTCATACTTTTGAAAATATGATGAATGAATTTAAAAACATTCAAAAGGCCCATGAGACATTAAAACGAGAAAACATACCGCTCGAAATTTCTAACTTAGAGCTGAAAGATGAAAATGATTTGCTGAGAAATAATTACGAAAACATGTCTATTGATTGCGAAAACAGCAAGATCAAAGTGGAGAAACTCATGGAGAGAAATCGTCAACTTGCTCACGAACTAAATGAGGCTAAGTCTCACAGTGAGAGCAAGACAAATGATTTCATTCTGCTCGAAGCCAAAGTAAAAACCCTCGAAAAATGAGAAGGATAACTTGAGACCATCTTGAAATTTTTCGAGAAATCATCTAAAAGGATGGAAGAAATTCTAAGCACCGGGCGGCATGCTCATGATAAAAGTGTCTTAGGATACAACTCATTCTCTAATAAAGGGAAAACTAGTACTATGTTCTTCAGGTGTGTGGAACCTATTCCTACCTGAGGAGACCCCAAGTCCTGTCAAGGGTACCTGCTGCACCGCGTACAACAAAGGTTGCCATTCCGCCACCAAAGTCATATCACAGACAGCGGAATCCTCAACCATCCAGACCTGTAAGGCATAACCAACAGCATGCTCCTCGAGCATATCAAAAGGGCCAACAGCCATTTAGAAAGAAGGCTGTACCCACATATCAAAGGCCCGCACGACAGATCCAACAGTACAGCGCGCCTAGATATTGGATACAGAAGCCTCCTTATCTATCGAAAAAGCAGGTCGCCGCATAATATCAGCAACAACTTTGGGAATCCAACTAGAGACCCAGGAGGCAAGCTGTAAGGCTAAAGAAAATGGCTCCACCTCCAAGACGGCATTCGTACTGGATTAATAATAATAACCCTGATTTTTTCATGCATAATAATTATCAAGGTTATAGCGACTACGTGCCTGCCCTACATAGACATCGCAAGAACAGACCTAAAGTAACCAACAACAAGCTAATTGATGTCATGCAAATCTGGGTACCTAAAGGCACTAACATCCATGGACACAACATCTAAAGGGGACCTAAATCTACTTAATCTCTTTGCCAACATGACATCTTAGAGAAAGACATCTGGTACTTCGACAGCGGATGTTCTCGGCACATGACAGGAGATAGAATCAAGCTGTCAGATTTTGTAGAAGGTCGCGGTCCAAAAGTGTGGTTCGGTGATAAATCCAAAGGTAGAAGAAGAGGGAAGGGAACGCTGCTTATAGGAAAATTCAAAGTCACCGATGTAGCTTATGTTAAAGGCTTACAGTATAATCTACTTAGTATTATCCAGTTCTGTGATAAATAGTTCTTGGTGAAATTCTATATAGATCACTGTAGAGTCAAGAACATTCTAACCAAAGAAGTTGTTCTCATAGGAAGCAGATCAGGTAGAACGTATATTGCTGACTGGATACCTATGAGCTCCACAATTCCTTGTTTTGTTGCCAAAGGCACTGCATATCAAAGCTGGATATGGCACAAAAAGATGTCTTACGTCAACTTCAATATGATCAACAAGCTTGCCAGACAGGGAATGGTTAGAGGTTTGCCAGATGTGTCATTCCAAAAAGACAGCATCTGTGGACCCTGTCAGAAAGGAAAAAAAATCAAGACAACCCTGAAAAGAAAATCCTACCTGTCCACTCATAGAGTTCTAAAAATGCTACATATGGATCTCTACGGTCCTGTAGACCCAGTAAGTTTGGGAGGTAAGAAATACTGTCTCGTTGTTGTTGATTATTTATCTAGGTATGCTTGGACAATCTTCCTGAGCAAGAAGAAGGATACCACATGAAAGCTGCCCGAGCACCTGAGAAAGCTTCAAAATGAGAAAGGGTTGAGTATCGTGTCCATTCATTCCGACAGAGGTACTGAATTTACTAACCACTTTTTAGAGCAATACTGTTTGGAAAATGGGATACAACACGAATACTCAGATGCCCACACACCTCAATAAAATGGTGTTGCCGAGCGAAAGAACAGAACGTTGAAGGAAGCAACAAGGACCATGATTGCCGCAAGCAAGTTTCCACAGCGTTTCTATGGTGCAGCCACCAATACAGCGTATTATACACAAAATGCCTATATCATCAACAAACATCACAACAAAACAACATACGAGGTATGGAACCACAAAACTCCATTAGTTTCATACTTTCACATGTTCGGATGCAGGTGTTATGTTTTGAACAACGGGAATGATCAACTTAGAACCTTCAATGAGAAGTCGGATGAACGGATATTTGTAGGATATTCCTCTGTCAGCAAAGCTTTAAGGATCTTTAACAAACAGAAGATGATAGTTGAGGAATAAGTACATGTGGTGTTCGAAGAGCCTCACCATGATCCTACAAGAGTAGAAGATCTTACTCAGAATATCCAACAACTCTCCATTAATGACCCTGCAACCCCAATAGAGCTTGTCATTGACTTAGAAATCAACCCCGCAGCTGTAAGAACAGAGGTAGATGAAACTGATGATGTACAAGCTGAAGCCGAAACTACAGCAACTCTAGATATAGTACGGGATGCCGAAATAGAACCCAACAGAAGATGGTTGAGAGATCACCCACAGGAGTTGATCATAGGAAACATTGATGCTGGAGTATCTACCCGTAGCAGAATACAGAGTACACAAGGAAATGTACTGTGTGCGCAAGAAGAACCTGAATCTGATAAATCTTCATTTCCTGTATGGAAATCTCAATCTGAACTCAGAAGACTTAATATGTGCACTATCGTGATATTCTTAGCTCAATCCGAACCTGTTTCTACCAAAAAAGCTCTAGACAATTCTCACTGAATCACATTTATAGAAGAAGAGCTTAATGGTTTCGAAAGAAACAACGTACGTTATCTAGTACCCAGACCTGAGCATCCAGCCGTAATTGGAAGTAACTAGGTATTTAGAATCAAGAAGGACGAGAATGGACTATTAGCAGAAACAAATCCCGGCTAGTCGCACAAGGCTACAGACAGGAAGAAGGCATAGACTACGATGAAACATTTGCCCCTGTAGCCAGACTAGAAGCCACTAGGATATTTCTAGCCTTTGCCGCCCATAAGAGCTTTACTGTATATCAAATGGACGTCAAGAGCGCATTCCCGAATGGAGACCTCGCCGGAGAAGTCTATGTTGAACAACCACCAGGATTTGTCAACATAGAAGGTGGAGACCTTGTATACAGGCTACGAAAAGCACTGTATGGACTTAAGCAAGCACCTAGGGCGTGGTATGAAACTCTAGCCCTGTACCTTACCAATAATAGATTTGAGAAAGGTGTTGTGGACAAGACCCTATTTAAGATACATGAAGGTGATGACCTTCTGATGGTTCAAATATACGTAGATGATATTATATTTAGTTCCACTAACCTTGATTTATGTCAAAGGTTCTCTCATCTCATCCAAAGTAAATTTGAAATGAGTATGATGGGAAAACTTAGTTATTTCCTAGGATTGCAGGTAAATCAGTTTCCTACATGAATTTTCATCAACCAGGAAAAATACAACAAGGAGCTTCTCAACAAATTTGGGATGAACAACTCCAAATACTCGTCAAACCCCATGAGCACTTCCGTGCAAATTAGTGCTGACGAAGCTGGAAAGCCAGTTGATCAATCACTCTACAGGAAGCTAATTGGCTCACTCCTGTACCTAACAGCTAGCAGGCCCGATATCCAGTTTGCTGTAGGAGTGTGTGCTCGATATCAGGTAGCACGTAAAGAATCACACTTCACAACAGCCAAACGAATCCTGAAGTACGTCAAAGGAACAGTCGATGTAGGATTATAGTATCCTAAAGATGGCGGATTCAATTTGGTTGGCTACAGCGACTCGGATATCGGAGGTTGCAAGCTAGATAGGAAGAGTACAAGTGATATTTGTCACTTTATTGGACCTAGACTTGTGTCGTGGTTCAGTAAGAATCAATTGGCAAACTCACTTTCCACAGCTGAATCAGAATACTATGCTGCCGGTAGTTGCTGTATGCAGATCCTTTGGAAGCAACAACAGCTGTCAGACTATGGAATCATTACCAAAGAAACACCAATCATGTGCGATAGCATGAGTGCAATTGCAATAACGCACAATCCTGTATAGCACTCACGTACCAAGCATAGTCATATGAAGCATCACTTCATTTGGAATCATGTTGAGAACAAGGATATTCGGCTCGAGAAGGTTCATACATCAGTTAACTGACATATTTTCCAAACCTCTCAGCACAGCCAGATTATGTATGCTTCGACAAGAATTGGGAATGCTAAAGCCCGACTCCCTGTAAGTTTTAATGCTTTTACTCAACAATTGAGGGGGAATGATGTAAGACCCAAGAATACATTATACATCGTTAATTAACTGTACACTCAGACAATCCGACAGCAGTGTAGGAATAAGAGTACATGAAATCCTCCTACAGTTGACGTGTGCATTAATTAAGGGGGAATATAGTACTACCAATGAATACAGTATTAATCCAAATATTGCTGTAAGAATTGAATCCTGTATGTACCTTTTAAGGGGGAACGCTGTATTTTTGCGGATAGAATACATACTATGGGACATCAATTTATATTATATTATTCCTTTTAAATCAGTTTTGAGTCTATGTGTCCTATTTCATAATTCAAACGTCATTGCATTTAATACTTTACACGACATCTGGACTATTTTATCTCAAAGGCCGTGATTTTTAAAATTAATTAATTATTTCAAACCATCATTTCGGGAAATAAGGGAAGTCGAAATTTCAGATGTGGGACCAGTTATCATTTCAAAATCGGATAGATAAGATGTACTAGTTACGCCCGATTCATCCTGTTCGTACATTTAAAACGACGGTTCCCATCCCTTAAATCTGACCATTCACTGTTTGTAAACCCTAATCTTCCCCACCCACTATAAAAGGACTGTTACTTGCTCCCTTCGACTCTTTACGCTTTCTGCAAAATTAAACGAGTTCTTGAGCAAACAACCTATATTGTTTACTGCATTTTACTGCATTTTCTTTGCAATTTCACTCACTTTGTCTTCAGAAATCACAATGGCATCTTCACATACATCATCTCCATCCCATAAGAAGAGCGCCAACATCATCGACGGGCGAATCTTCGCCAGATCCGTCGTGCTAGAATGTGTTTGTGTTGAAAATGAGGACGTCGATGCCATGGAGATAATCATTTCAAGAATCCTTCAGTAAGGCCTTTATCACCTTGGAAGCCACACTACTGAGCTCTATGATGAGTAACTCGTCGAAGAATTTTATCTCGACACCTCTGTTCGCTCTTTCTCTCTGAAAAGAGGAGGAAACGTCTCTGACATTTCTGCCACCATCTTCGGAGTTGACATCCGTGTTGACTAGGATCTCCTTTAGAATCTGTACAGGCTGCCATCTGACGGCCTGACCATGGAAGAACTTGAGACTTTTTGGTCCCATGAAATTCTCACCGCCTACTAGGGATTATTTACTAGTGCTGCATCGAACACGAATGTTCATGCATCCTGCCACAAGAAGAGTTTCTGCTTGCCATTTGTATACTTACACAATTTTTGTTGTCGTGTTGTTAAAAACAGGACCGATGCATTTGATATGTGCACCAATCTGCGATTCAGAATGATGGTTGCCATCATGTGTGGCAAAAAAGTCAATTGGTGTCAAATTATCCTAAGGAGGCTGCAGGAAGAGGCTTCTAAGCCTGCTACCCAAAAGAAGTCTTTTGGCACCATTCTCAACAACATCTTCACCAAAAGCGGTGTGCCGCAATCGAAAGAAGCCAAGAAGATTGGACAACGCAAATATATTGGAGGAAGCAAGCCCTCCGTATTTAACAGAGATAGACTAATTGGGTCAAGACCACATGTACGGAATCTGCCCCTTTCGGATGATCCCAGGACACCACTCTGAAGTCAAGAACATCATCTCGGAGCAAAACGCCTCCTGCTGTCGATAAGCCGAAAAGGAAGCTATGGAAGCTTTCCAAATCTAAGGCAACGGCGCAACCCACTGTACAAATCCCACAGGGCGCAACCCCTGCGGAAGAAATAGCTGCTACTGTTCATCTAGTAGATCCCGCGCCTTTGGATGCAACGACGGATAGTAAGCTATTTGCCAATTGAAGGCTCTCGCGAGTCGGCTTTCCCTTCGGAGCCAACAGCTGCATATCCTGCACGGGAACCCGCACCCGTAGGGGATCCATCTCCCATCAGGGTACCAACCCCTGTTCGGGATCCATCTCCGAAATAGACTCCCATACCTATTGAGGAACATGTGCCTACAGTAGCCCCACATACTGTACGCAGCCCCTACCCACGACACTCTAATCAACAACACTTTTCTGTCAGTTCAAATTAAACAGGCTTACGAACGCTTTGTTCACTGGAAGACCTACAGGGTCGCTCTGTACGAAACTCTGTACAACTGGAGCGAGTGGATGGAAAAAGAATTATTTGTTCTGGAGGTGACTGATTCCCAGAGCATCGAAGTCCTAATTCAATGGGACAACATCTTTTGCAAGGAGCTGATATCGAGCTATTTTATGGAGAAATCTCAAGCTCGATTGAAAGGCAAATCAAAATCTGAAGACACTGTTCCTATAAGCCCCAAATAAGACCAAGACTCAGACGACAATGACGTCTTTCAGGCAGGTCTAAGAATGAGCCATGAATAAGCTAGAGAACAGGAGTTCTCACGGATGCAAAATCAACAGGGACAAGGGACCTCAAACCAATAGCAGTCCCCTCCCCGACAGCAAGAAACTTCCCAAGACAAGGAGGAATCAGTCCCTCCTATCGCTGAAGAATCGACAGTTTCAGCACAGGCGCACAATCCTGTCACCGCCGAAGAAGATCAATATTGCGCCATCCCGCACAAGGAATCAGTCCCTCTGTCGAGCAAGCGGATGCTGAGAGACAGCAGGAGGATTCAGTCACTCCTATACCTTTGTCTACAGAAGCACCAAGTGATGCCCCCGCATCTCCTACAACAATGGAATCTGATGACGGTTTCCTACCTGAGGATAGACCACACCAGCTGCGCAATAATGTGGCTCTGCGCCAGCTAAACGGAGCTGAAGATAAACTAGCGCGCCCCAACTCTCCCAGAACTGAATCCAAGATTGAGAAACTGCATGCAATCGGGCACCAAACTGTGTTTCTACAGGATGTTGTAGATGCTCTGTACAACATTGGCAAACAGCTCGATTGGCTGCATGCTACTGCCATCGATGAGATGACCGACGTGAAGCGAGAAATCACGAAGATTGAAGAAGCTTTTTGCATTTTTCCGAGTGCATTAAAGCAAGCTCTAACCCAACTTCAGAAATGCCAGGAAGAGATTCTCAAAGAGGAGCAGGCAAAGCTCAGAATCTACAAAGCTAAGACTGTCGCCGACCTTCAAGAGACTGGCTACAAGCTCACAGGACATGACCACAAGATCAATGACATGTCTGTGATGCTCAGTTCCCTTATGGATAAATTATCAAGCATGGAGACCAAATAGGACAATGCGATGAAAATCCTGGAATGCCTTGATATGAAGGTCTCTTATCTTGATGAAGCCAAAAAGGGGGGAAGAGTCCAGGGAGGCCGCTAGGCAATAGAGGATAAAAAGAGAGAGAGAATTTTATGCTACACTAGAAGACAGCATAAGTGATGCAATCAACCGATTGGCCGCACCTGCACAAAGTTACAGGGTATCTGTTTCTCGCCCAGAGTTCCACGACCCCAACTTTCCATGGAAGAATAATGTGCAGAAGCCTTCAGAGATTCGTCTGCCGATCAACCGTCAACCTACAGCTGATGAAATGAAGCAATGGAGGAAGAATAAACTGATGAGGTACTTTGTTAAGCTCATCAGGGAGTCCGCCATCTTCAAAAAATGCCGGACATTGGCGGAGGCTGCGAACGAATTTTCAAAGATGCTGGAAAAAGGACTGCTTCCATTACAAATTTCAATGAAATCAAGGCATCGTAAGGAAGATCGGATCACTCACCTGGAAGACTGGACACTTGCCTTCAGCCAATCGGCTGAAGGAAGAGCGATCTGTCTAGATCGGGGCAAGGATTCATTAGAGCACTGGTGGAGAGGAACTGAAAATGATCCTGACAGGAGGCCTTGGAGACATGCTCATTACAGGAGCTAGCATGGAGGATCCTTTTTAGCAATAATTCTAGCAGCATAAAATTCTGTATCTTTATTCCTGCTTTCATTGTAATCTTTGCACAATATCAATAAACTCTATTTTTGTCTCGAAAGATTACAACTTGTAATCTACTACTGTGTTACTGTTTGATTACGAAATCAATTCATTTGCTGCAAATAAACAGGTAAAAACTTGTTAAGTATAAAAGCTGTAAGAACGTGTCTACGAATAGTTCATTTGGTTAAGTTGTATTCAACACTAGACTACACTGTAAGATTCTGCCTGTGCGCCAACCATAAGTTTAAGTTGTAATTCACTTCCCTATTAGATTCTATCATTTTAGAACTTGCCTACGTGCAGTTCACATTTTCTTTTAAGCGCTGAAGACCAGAACATTCGACATAAGATCAAGAAGAAAGCCTCTCTAAATTCGGCCAATGCTTAAGAGGTTTTGACATCAAGGTTTTGGCATCATCAAGAGGTTTTGGCATTATCAAAAAGGGGGAAATTCTTGGGATAAAAAATCATGTACCTTGTTTTGATAAATGCCAACATACAGCAAAAGGATAATGGTCAAACATACAGCAAGTAGCTGTCCCGAAGATGATCGTACAGCTGGATAAACTATCATGTATCTGGCGGTGCCTCAACATACAGCAAAAGGAAAATTGTTCATCATACAGCAAGAAGTTCATAAGTCGATATGAAGTCAATATGATACTAAGTATGGAATCTGTCCGAAAATATTCATACAGCACCTTCCATACAACAGCACTAAGGTAGCCTACAACATTGGAACCTACAGCAACAACATTAAATATGCAACATGTCGGATACAACAAACAAGCTGTAAAGTGTTTGGATAATCAACACTCATCCAACAAGACTGAAGACCGTTGGAACGGAATATTCTTTACTCACTAAAGTCAAGCCACCGTTCTAAAAGAAGTATTTAAATACTATCTGGATAAAGTATTTAAATACCAGCCGACAAAGATCTTCAGACAAGGAGCAAAATCCAGATCTTGTACTTTGCAAGTCAATCAACATGTCAGAACATACATTTTGCTCAACGGATCTAAGCACAACGGATCTATCCCAAAGGCTATATATACCCCTAAGTTTGAATATCAAACGCACACATGAAGATATAAGATCAAGAACTAAAAACAGAGCAAACTGAATATACTGAGATACACTCATGAACATCACAAGAAGAGTATATCAAGAGCAAACATATTTATTCAAGCATACTGCCATTCTTGAGTGAAGAAATACACAAGTGCTCAACTTTGAACAACACATCATCGGATCAAGCTCAAGAAGTCAAGTTGTCGTTCAAACCCGTGTTCTTACATTTGAAGAAAACCATCATCCCTGTGTTGACTGAAGAAAGCCTTAATTTTCCTAAACTATGTGTGACGGATTTGCATTGTTGACGAAGTTTTGGAACTATGTGTGAAGAAGCAAGTCAAGTGAAAGCTTTAGCCAATCTATGTGAATGGTTGAAAGCGACAGTCTTTGTATCAATCTATGTGAACGATACAAGGATAGGTTTGATTACAGTCACGTAGTTGTGTACGTAGTGACTATAATGAACATTTTTACTCCTGTGTGGAGGACCAGTGGACGTAGAGGGGTTTACCTCGAACCACTTTAAATACCATGTTATTTCCTTCTGCATCTATTGTTTTCATAAACTGTGATTTGTTCAAGTATACTCCAAAAACCCTGTACGCACCAAGCTAACAGGAGACAATCCTAGTTGCTATATTTACAACAACTTACTTTAACAGACTTTCGCAACGTACTCTTATTTGAAAAACGTACAGCTTGTTGTACTAAAACTTTTTCAATCTGTATTCTGTATACTTAGTGGCCAACAAGTACAATTTCGAAACAACACTTAGCATCACAACCTCCTTACAAAGGAGTAACAACTACTATCACACAATATCACATATGCACCGAATGAGTACACGTATCAATACACAATCCTCGACAAGTGATTACAGTCTACTATATTCACGTAATATGATTACAACATCTTCCAACATGCAACACTAATGCACATATTCACAAAACACATGTATTCACAAAGCATACGAGTTATCTTCGAAGGAAAATCTTTATCGAGAATATACTGATTCTTTTTGAAAGTTCATTAAAAACATTCAAATTACGCATATATTCCATTAGCAACTAATACGTCTACGAAACACTAAGTTTATGGGAAAGATACTTGCCACAATAATCGATACCGAAACCCCGACGAACACGGCACAACCGGGAAAACCTCGAATACCTACAACCATCTCTTAACCACAACGAAAGCACGATTACTACGAGTATAACAACCGAAAACAATGCGACATACGCCCAAGAATCAAAGAAAAACTCGTTGGGTCATTTAATCAGACATTAAACGCTCAAGGCTCCCATTAGAATACAAAAATCATGGTTGGAGTTGATGAATTCGAAATACGGATATACATTCCGTAGAACATGATTAATAATACCCAATAACATCATCCAAGCCATCAAAAATCGGATGAACAAAGAGATCAAGAAGAAAAACTCGAAGGTCAACCCTAGGAGATTATAAGAAATTACCTTCGATCAGGACGAAACGAATTGGAGGATGATGATAGACATGAATCAAGCTTCCAAAGATGATGCACAATGATGCTCCTGATCGAAACCCTCAAATCTGGCTGAAGAATCGTGAAGGAGGAAGGAAAAAGAGGAAGAATGGTAACAGGACCCGTCGCCCAACCTTATATAACCGAACACGTTACGCCGTAACCGGCAGGGCCTTACGGCCGTAACTCAGACTCCCCCTTACGGCCGTAACCAACACCCTTGGGCTACTGCCCGAAATGCCTGGGCGCATTACGGCTGCAACTCGGCCAGACATTACGGCCGTAACACTCATCACCTTACCGCCGTAACTCGACCATCCCCTTACGGCCGTACTCGGCCACTCTCTTACGGCCTTACTCAGCAACTTCCTTAGTCGTACTTGGCCATGCATTACGGCCGTAATACTTATAGCCTTACGTCCGTAACTCGGCATTCTTGCGCACGTAGCTCTCATGCCGTCCTTCTGACGGTCCGGTTAGACATTCGACAACATCTCGGTTAAACTAACGCACTGTCTATGATTCAAAACAATAACGTACCACACCACAAGCACACGTTTAACCAAGGAGGCATACATGGCAACAAGTCTCATTCGACGAACACTACATCATGGTATATCCTACCGTGCATAACAGAAAATGAAATCCAATTAATCAACAACAAAACGAATAACCGGCACAAAATGACAAATAATTCGAGGCAACCAAAAATGAAAATCTCGGGTATTATAATTAGGTACAAGACCATATGTGTATTCAATCGATACCTGTTGGTGGCTTGTGCAGGGACACATTTCCATCCCGGGCATAGTGTGGTGCCAACCTTTGAGCCTTATGGTCTGAAATCATAATTTGGCTGAGTCATACAGCATGTTTGATTGCATGTGATTACTGGGTTGAGATTCTGATACTGTTGGGTTTATACAGCATGTGTGACTGCGTATATTCCAGGATAATTTTTATAGTCTGGTTGATTCATACAGCATGTTTGATTGCATGTGATCAACATTTGAGATTATGATGTTGTTGGGGGTTTATACAACATGTGTGATTGCGTATATTCCCGGAATTTGAGAATATGATATGGTTGACTCATACAGCATATTTGATTGCGTATGATCAACGGTTTGAGGTTATGATCTCTCGTGACTTAACTAATCTAGTTGGAGTTTATCATGTTTATGGTATTCTCAGTTGTTTGATCCTTCATTGATCGGTTGGAGTTTATCATGTTGATTATATTCTCAGTTGCTTGATCCTTCTTTGATCGTTTTGGGAGTTTATCATTTTGATTATATTCTCAGTTGTGGCTGACCTTTGATTGGTCGTATTAGAGTTTATCATGTCGATAATATTCTCGGGTGATTTCTTGGTTGATCATCATTATTGATCGTATGAACATATGAACTTTGCATCGATATTTCGGGGTTGCCATTATTCTGGGCAGTTTTTTCAAAGATGGATTGTGTATTATTGTTTTTTATCATGATTTATAATCTTTTATCAAGATTGAGATTTGATTATGCGATCCGACGGACATGATTTGGCACAGATGAGTTATTCCATACTTGAGTTATGATGATGTTTTGAGAATTTTGGTATTGTTTGAATATAGTAGAGATGGTTGTTATTGAGTTTATTTCGTCATTTGAGTATAGGAGATGTGAATTATGGTAAGAATTGATTTGATATAGACTTCTATGAGTTGGTAAGATTATGATGGTGAGATCACAACAGCAGTATTCTTACTTTGTAATTACATAGGTATGTAATTTTTTATGATGATGTGATGGTCATCATTGTTGAGTATTATGGTTGACCCCTTCGTGGGCTTTATTTTTAGGTTTTTGGAGATCGATCTTGTAGCAGTCATGAAAAAAAATGAGCTTCACGGATGATAATGATACTGGTAATGACATATTTATGGGAATCATGTATTTTGATTGTGTATTATATTCCGCTGTAAATGTATTTATATTGTGTTTATACCGACTGCATGTGTATTTCAAAATGGCCCTTTGGTATTTTGCAAACTTGGGTTTATATCGTAAAACCGATTCTCTAAACTATTTTTTCGGTATATGTAAGCAGGGGCTTAATGAACATTTTGAAACTGTCTAGTTTTAGTGTTTTGGCCTTGAACTTTTAAATGAGATATTTATGACGGTATTTGAAAAATAGATTTTTAGAAAGTATTTGATTATTTATATTACTGACTTTGGCCTTTCGGGTGTTTGAAACGATCGTGAAAATGATTTTTAGCCTTGTGGGTTCCGGCACGGGTGACCATATAGCCCAAAATAATGCATTCTAGTACCATAGTAAAATGGTACTTTTCTTGATTAAGCACTAAATTAGTCTCTTCAAAATGCGTGTAAAATTCACTTTCAGAAGGAATGATCAAAAGAATCATCAAAATAGAGAAATTATTCAGAATACCTCCATAATGTTTTCAATTAAACCTTTAAAAATAGTCATCATAGAACATAGAAAGGTGGCCAGGGAACTGTATAACCCTATGGTAAGCAAATATCCCATCAAGACACATAAAAATCATTTTTTCTTTATCTTTGATGCTGTTATTCTTAGAAAATTGCTTAATCGCCAGGGGTACATGAAAGCATTCACTAGTAGAATAAACATCAAAGACTTCGGTGCGTCTCACTTCGGTAATGTATATTAGCAAAGTAAAAACAAACAACAACTTCGCTTTTCAATTTACTGAAGTAAAAAACCCATATAGACTTCAGTAAATGGTACCAAACAAAAAATAGGAGTTAGTTATAAATTTTAAATTACAAAGACTTCGTTAATTTGATAATTACTGAAGTAAAAGGTGTGAAATTTTATTTTTTACCAAAAAAAATTTACAATAGCGAAGTGTATGTTTTGAGACCGGGAATTAATATTTTGAGGTTCAGTGACTGGGGTTAAAAATCATAAGTTTTGGAACTTGAGGGCTAGATTGAATTAACCTAAAAAGGTTGGGTATAAAACCCCTATTACACCGTTCGGCCGACATCATTCATTTCTCCCGTCTTCGCTTTCTTCTCTTCCTCAGGAATCCTTCTCGGCCGCAGCTCACAAAATTCACACACACACACACTCACAAAATTCGCACACACGAACACAGATTTGGACAAACTCAGATCTATGATTTGGACAAACTCGGATGAAGAGGTAAATCGGGCCTCCTAGAATCCTTCTCGGGTTGTATCACAAAATTCACACACACTCAAGAATCCTTCTGGGGTTGTATGATTTGGACAAACTCAGATGAAGAGGTAAATCGGGTCTGAGTTCGGGTTTAATTATTTTCTAAGTTTAACGATTGTGGTTTTCTTTAGTTTTCTTAGGGTTTAATTATTTTCTAAGTTTTTGCTTCTGGGATATGAAGGTGTGGTGTTTGTGAATTGATGCATTAACTTATGCCATTGTGATGAAAAGTGACTTATCGATTCTTGGTTATGCTACTTTAGTAGATAGATCCCTGTATGTATATAGAATTTCACCTGTGTTGTTCTATGGTAGTTACTGCACTTGGTGCATTCCTATGGTTCATGTTTGTTCGATTATTTTTTGTTGTTCGATTGTGCATTCCTCTATTGTCGGAAATTACTGCTTTTTGAAAATGGTGTTAAATTTGGGTTCTTGAAGCCAATGCACTTGCTTAGTTGAGATGATTTATTTTTCAGATTAATCTCTTTCCTCGAATTGAAACTATTACAAATGCATAATCTGATTAGTTTTGCTTTGAGTGCTGGTAACGTTTTCGGTTTCTCCTATGTGCAGTCAATTTTTGAGACCATTTGAAGTCTTACTGATATGCAGTAAATGTGGCTATCTGTTGGTTCCGGAAAGGTTAGAACATAGCGTCTCTTTATATTTCTTGGTGCGATAGTGTGTGTGTTTGTTTCCTGATCGCGAGACTTTTAGTATGAGACACAATTGAGGAGTGTTCAACCAATGTGAAAGAATCAAGTGATTTGTTGCTTTCTTAGCTAAGATAGAATCATATTTTAAGTGTTTGGAAATGAAAGCTTCTAGTTTCGATTCTGCTTCGTTTAGTCGAAATCGGAAAACAAATGGAGTGGTGCTTATCTGGTTGATGGTTGAGATCTGCGTTTGGAGATGGCCTTATATCTGCTTGTCTATGTGAATTTTACATCCTTGAACTCATTGGGATGGAAGTTGGACAGTTATGTCCCTTCTAACAGTACAGGACATGCTTGTTCCATTGTGAAACATTCTTCACTAAGTGATAACCGTTGGTGTGTAGTATTTCATTCTATAGGTGTCCTTAACTTCAAGAAAAACTTGATGGCTTCCAAGAGAATTTTAAAAGAATTGAGGCTGAGGTGGTTCAAGGATGAAGTTTGGGATTTAGATTTTACCGTTTTTTTGTTTTTTGGGCTAAAATTTTTTCTGTTGATAAGATGAAAACATTGGGATAAATGATATTAATTGAGTAGAACTTTTGTTATCCTGAACTTGTTATTTCTTGTTTATGGTCACAGTATTGTACTACTGGTCTTCTTTTGTGCTACAGGTACTGCAAACAGCTAGTAATCTTTCTTGACCGTCCCTAGCTGTAGTAATTCGGTTTGATGGCTAGCATTATATTTTTTTTAAAGTGATTATGTGGATTTATTTGCTTCACGTGCCGATGTTGAAGATTTGAAGAAGAAAATTGATGAGAAGATGATTTCATGAACAAGTAGTATGATCGTATGATGAAAATCAATGATATGTTGAAGAGAGACTTTGTCATTTCGAAGTATATGATCTTTTTTAATCCTTTTTGCCCTATTTGTGGTGTTCATGATGAAATAGATTGAATCTTATTACACATTCTGTCTTTGTTATGATATGTATCTGGTTTTGAATTGGTTGGAACGCATGTTATTTTTTTTAAGATGGGATGATATGAAATTGTTAGTTCTTATATTATTGAGCTCTTGTGGTTGATGGTTAGTTATAGTTGAATGTAGATTTTGGCAATGAATTTTATATTGAAATGTGAATTATTAATATATATTACTGCAGAAAATACTAATATGTATTATACAATAACTGAAGTAAAAAGTTCTTTATTTATTATGCCAATTATAAAATAATCGAAGTTAAAGGCATTCTTTTACTTCACTTACCCCCATATTTGGATCATAATTAGAAAAAAAAAACGAGATAGACTTCGGTTATTAGGATATTAGACTTCGCATAAAAAGCGAAGTCTAAAGTATACCTTTTACTACATGAACATAGACTTCGATAATTATAACGTTTTTACTTCAGATATTATGCGAAGTCGTTGACGTTTATTCTTATAGTGATTGTTCTGAAGTAGTATTCCATGTGTGGAACTACTATGCTAATGAATATACCAATTAGTGGGTGAATAGTAAAATGTAACTTCTGAGCAGGCCCGACCCTGAGGGCGGGCGGGCCTGGGCGACGGCCCAGGGCCCCAAAATTTTGGGGCACCAAAAATTTTTGGTGTAGTATTATATATATATATATATATGTTAAGATAAATAAATATTTTGTAGTTGGTGCAGTGGTAAAGTGTTTGTTTATTTGTGTAGTGGTTGAGTTCAAAACCCAGTTGACGCATTTGGAATTTTTGATTTTTTTATAGAATCTGTATTGGCGCTATTTTTTTCACAATAATGGTGCAATTTTTTGTTTCTTTTTTGTTTGGAGCCCAAAACTAATGAAAAAATGTCAAAAATCCTATTATACATATATCTTAGTATATATATCAATATTGCAGAGTTCAACGTTCTTTTTTCCAATTAATTCTCTCGCTGTTCTACTTCTTCTTACCTTGCTGTTCAATCTTGTTGACTATGCCTGTAACTGTAGCATCGGCCGAGAGGAGTTTCTCAAAGTTAAAGTTGTTGAAAACATATTTGAGATCGACGATGTCGCAAGAATGATTAAATGATTTGGCGATTTTGTGTATTAATGAAAAAGATATCTTAGAAAATCTTAAAATAAATGATACTGTAAATGACTTTGCAAGCAAAAAAAGCTAGAAGTTATTTTTTATGACTAATAAAAATGTTTATGAATATTATACCGTATTTTTTATTTATTGATGAAGGGTCCATTTTTATTGTTTCGCCCTGGGCCCCATTTTCGTCAGGAACGGCCCTGCTTCTGAGTGGGTGAAATACTCCATTTGTTGGTGTAATATGTGTATCATTATGAATAATAATATTTAAAAGGTATATATATTTTTAGCATATATCTTGGTTTTGTGCTATGGCTGACCCATAATGTGGGCTGGAATAGTTTCCTTGCCAATTGCAGGAATTTCGGGAGTGCATCCATGGGATCACGAAGGCTCTGACTAAAACTCCCATAATTTTTTAATTGAAAGAATTATTGTCTCGAATATTGCATTTAGAATGAACATATATTAATGTAAACTAGTGAATTATCTTCTATGTCGAGATATATTTTAAAACACATTTCATTTAAGAAAGTCTTTCTTAGTGAAAATATTTTATAACGTGTGATGTAACATAAATAATTTGGTCTTGTGTGTTCCACGAGAGATCTATGATACTGTAGCTACCTAAACTGTAGGAGTATTCCAAGCCTATTGTCATGGAACGGGAGTTCCGTAGCCCGTGTGGCGTCCCGAGGCCCCTCTCGTCTCGAGACCAGCCTATCCCACATACGCATGTCAACTGGTTTCGCCCTACCATGGGCTCATCAGGGAGACGGCAGTAGCCCCCGACCAGTTGTGCCCTACCCACAACGATCCCCTTCATAGTCAATTCCTTGACCAGCGACAAGATCTCCAGACTAAACCGGGTCGGCATGGCTGACTCAGCCAGACCGATGCATCCGGGCAAACAACGCCTTAACGCTAATGTCGCCCCCTTTACCCCTCTTGTGGCAAGCTAACCAGAAGGCACGCCTCATTTGGACGGTCAACACCGACATGACATATCGGGCGTGACATCCTCCCCCACTCAAATCACAGCACGCCCTCGTGCTGGGGGAGAATGTTTCTTTCCGCACACTGTATTATCCCACACACTCAAAATGATCGTGGCCATTCACATATGGCACCTTACTTCGATGGACAGGCTCTTCACCCGCGCGCCTCGCGCTAGCTCGTAGTGCGCCACGCAAGATACTGCATCACCAATCGACATCAACCTTCACTCTACGCGCTTCCTGGCATTAGTCCTTCAGTTGAATGGCATTCCCTCAGCCGCTGCATTTTCCCGTATGTCGAGGTCCTACAGTGGCCCACGATGATCCACGCTCTTACACCCCAGTCATTTTTCCGACCCTGCGCAGGTGGAGCTACCAATAGTGTGCAATACAAGTATGTCCACATTCCGGACCGTCTGATCTCACAAGCCTAGGACCACCTCTCATTCCGACATAGAATCGGTTCATGTTCTCCGCCTAGAAGCCTTGACAGGAGCCGCATTTTGACCGTGCCCTCTTGCACCGATGTTCACTCCCCACTCTCATCGATTTCGGCAGAACTTGACCACACCCGAACCATACCGTACTGAGAGAGGTTTTGGCTCTGATACCATTTGTCACGATATGGGAGTTCCGAAGCCCGTGCGGCGTCCCGAGGCCCCTCTCGCCCCAAGACCAGCCTATCCCACATACGCATGCCAACTGGTTTCGCCCTGCCATGGGCTCATCAGGGAGACGGTAGTAGCCCCCGACCAGTTGTGCCCTACCCGCAACGATCTACTTCATAGTTAAGTCCTTGACCAGCGACAAGCTCTCCGGACTAAACCGGGTCGGCATGCCTGACTCGGCTGTAATATCCGGAATTTCTACTACTGTTGTTTTATGTTATTTTATCCGAGTTGTGGACAGGATGAGTCAACTCTTGGTTAACGTATGTTATGAGTGGTACATTACGTATGTTAAACGTGTATTTTACTGTAGCAAGCCAACTCTGTGTTACGTACGCTATGGCACAGGTGTTACGTACGTAACACAAGGCACAAAATGAGGCAGTAGGTTCTGGATTGTCGTTACGTATGCGATCGAAGATGGATAACGTACGTAAAGGACATTATGTATGTTAAGAGGTTCATGTAACGTACGTAATGCGTGAAAACTTATATATATGTGAGACCCGTCATTTCGTCATTTTAGAGAAGTTCCACCTCGTTTCTTCATCTTTCAACCCTCTGAGGCCGATTGTGGCTCTTCTAACTCGGTTGTGAGCTTGGGAAGTAGGGATTGGAGTTGTTCTTATAGTTGATAAGCATTATTGGGAGGAGTTCAATTGTTCTTCATCGTTATTCTTCAATATTAGGTAACATTCATAATTCCTTTGATTATGGCTCGAGTTTACAATGATGTTTACATGTTAGGAAGCATGTTAACCTACCTTATTGTTATTATGATGTTATACGTGAATAAATGGTATTGTGACAAGATATTAAAGATATCGATTAAGGTTATTCATGTTTTAAGGGTCGCGATTCATTCAAACATGCTCGTATGATGGATTATCGGGTTTTGTTGTTGATATATGAGTATTGATAAGATTGTAGTGGTTTTGGATCGTGATGAAAAGATATGTCGATGTAATTCCTTTCTTCATTTCGGATTCTTGATGTTATTGTCGTTGGTTACTTTGTATGGTGACGATTATGGTTGTATCATTGTGATTCTTGGTGTTATGAAAAATGTATGTCGAAAAAGATGATGATATGTGTGTATTGATAGGGTTATGAGTAATGTAATTAGGTTAGAGGCTAGATAACATATTGGACTATGTTGTCTTGGTGATTATGAACAAAGTGATGTTAATTGGATGTGTTTACGGAATAATTTACATTCTGGAGGAACTCTTGAATTGTATATGAGATTGATTTTGGAATTAAGTATGTTATAGTCTTGGTTGTCGGGTTGAATTGATCGTTGGTATGACTATCGAGTTGCGGGTTGTATTGTGGATATGAGTTCGTATTTATTGAGTCATATTATTTGGTTTATACATGATTGAGGTATCGTTGAACCGTTGAGTTTGATTGGTTGGCTACGTCGGTTGTTGATTATTATCGAATGTGTGTTAATCGATTATTGTAATAAGCTGAGATTATTGATCGGTGATTAGAACCATGCTTTGCGGTCATGTTCGAGAATGTTCATAAATTACTTTGGTCGGGGCTGAGGAGCTCGTAGACGAAGGCAATGGAATTGATAACGACTTTCTCATTGTTGTATCGGTATTGAGGCAAGTTATTACTTGCTCAGTTTATAATATTTAATGAATGGTTTCAGTTTCATTCCGTTTATAATGTATATAGCAATGATTATTAATTTTGGAGATTTGGATTGTATGTTGATTTTCTGATTTTGGGAGTTAAATCATAATGTATATGATTGGGTATCGAGGATACATTGTGTTAAAGATGAAGATACGAGTTATCTATAGTCCGTGGTAAGTTTGGATCGCCGAGCATTGAGGAAAATCGTCGGTGATGATTTGACATCGAGATTGCTCCCGAAGGACTTGGGGCAAGTATATCGGTTTAGTGTTGATGATGTTGATCATGCATATTGTCATTCATGTTATTGAACATGAGGTCGTCCTAGTTGTTTTGTCATAATGTCGTTCATGTTATTGAGTCATGTGATGTTCATGTTGATGAACATATTGATTTGCATATGTGTATACGTAATTGTATTGTTTATGTTGTGTTGATCCGATGGGATCCTGCGATCTATGCTGAGGGCGCTGGATCAGATGTCCACCTCGTGTTGGTCCGACGAGATCATCTTGGGATCTATGCTGAGGGCGCTGGATCATTGGACGGGTTTTCCATCTCGTGTTGGACCGACGGGATCATCTTGGGATCTATGCTGAGGGCGCTGGATCATTGGATTACCCTGTGTTGTGTTGATGGAATCATGTGGATTCGCATCATTGGTTTTATCATGTGTTGTTTTGTGTACAAGTATATTGTTGGTTATCCACCTCGTGTTGATCTAGTAGGATCATCTTGGGATCTATGTTGATGGGCGCTGGATCATGGGATTTTCATTGAGTATACATTGTTGTTCTTGTTTTGAGCATATTGATGTTGTCATATGAATATGCATTTGTAGGTCTTGTGTTAGGACCGTATCCGTATGATGTCTCGATCTGATCTCGGATTAGACTGACATGATTGTTGTGGTATTGTGCATCTCGAGGTATGTTCCATATTTCCTTTGGTAATTGTATTTTGATGGACAATCGATTATTGTGTTGAGATGTGATAATGTTACCCGATGGATTAGGTGGGACAGAGTTAGTAGACTTTGTAACAGTGAGTTATGATGATGTTTTCAGAACCTTGGGTATTGTGTGGGATATAGTACATATGTTTATGTATGAGCTTATCGTGTTGTTGAGAATACGAGACGTGAATTTCGGTAAAGTTATGGTGGTAAGATTACATGGGTAGTATTCTTAATTAATATCTCATTGGTATGTAATTATTGATGTGATGTGACGGTTATCATTGTTAAGTATTATGGCTGACCCCGTCGTGGGCTTTATTTTTTAGGATATTGGATATCGAGCTTGTAGCGGTCGTGAAGAGATGAGCTTCCCGGAGGATACTGGCTATGGCATGTTTTTGCAAATCGAGTATTCTGATTATGTGTTGTATTCCGCTGCTATAGTATTTTTAACCGTTTGTCCTCTCCGCTACGTGAGTATTCTTAAATGCCTCTTTGGTTTTGACAATTTGAATTTCTTGGGATATGGTTTTCTAAACTACTTTGTCGGTACGTGTAAGCGATAACTTAACGTATGTTTTTAAACTGTTGAGTTTTGGCATTTCAGGCCTTGTAGTTTCAAATGAGATTTTACGAAGGTTATGATTAATGGATTTTATATAATTTTCAAATGTTTTTAAAAGATAGTACCGTTGTTAGCCTCTTGGGCATTTGTAAATATTTTCGAAAATGTCTTTTAGCCTTGTGGGTTTCGTCTCGGGGCCCACGGCGCTGTAATATTCCTAGATGGCTCTGGGGTTGAGAAGACCTAGGCAGTCGGCCGAGTCGAGTCGTGCTTTTGTCGTGTCATTCGAGTTGTCGATTGACGAATTCTAGGGCCCTAGGTTTTGTTGTTCACTCGGGCATGTGTGTTATGTGATTTACAGTGTGGTACTCGGGTTGTTGTAAACTTTTCCAAATGGTATTAACGTGTTTCTTTAGATAGAACTGAGTTTGCAAAATGTGTGTTTTGAAAATATCTGTGTCGAGTATTTTCTAGAGTTGAGACATGTGCCAGTATCACGGGGAATCGTCGGCTTCACTATCTGTAAGTATTTGGATTTTTGAATTTCATTGAGATTTATTGCCATTCTAAGTTGATATGCTTTGAGATTTAGAAAGATATTATGCATCACAGTATGAGATGACAGAGTTGGGACAAGATTGATGATCTTAAGAAGCTATGATTTTGTAAATCAATATGTCGGTTAAATATTGGAACGAAGTTGTGCATTTGGGAGAAATGTTGTGGATGGTTGAAAAGAACATGTAGCCGTGTTAATTAATTTTGAGGTATATGAACTGTTTTTGAGCATTTGAAAATGATACCTTTCAAAATGAATGTTTTATGGATGTTTTACGAAAAATAATTTTGGGCGGAGACCCAATCGATTTTGAAATAGTTTTATAACTAAGGACTTGGGGTCCGGAAAGGATTTTCTATTTTTAAAATTTCTTGTAATGTGGAACGGGTTATGGGCTGAGACCCTAATGCTTCAAAAAGGCTTTTAGTTTTTCTAACCCTCCCGAGATTTGTAAAACACTTTACCAATCGTTCAACTATTTTATTACTGCCTTTCGAAGTTTTGGTTTGCTTATTCAAATGAAACTTCTCGGGTAGTCTTTCGTTGTGTTTGATTTATTGATTATTCAATGTTTTGTCATAGCATAGTTGAGGTAATCCAGGATGGGATAATGGTTGACGTTGCGAGTCATATGTGAGGAAAAGGAGTTTTATCGGAGTCTATATATTGAGATTTTAGAATTATATCGTGTGGTTATCCGATGGAATGTCAGTGGATTTGGTGACAAGCTGAACTGGTATACAGGAATATGGATGTAGTTAAGCATTTGCATAATTCCATTTTATTTAATCGTGTGTATTCGGAAAAAAATTGTCATCGCGAACTTGATGTAAGCAAGCCGATTTAATTTTTCGAAAATTGATTTCGTGGTCTTACGAAAATTTATGTTTTGAGTTTTGAAATTCTTGAAAGAACTTTTGAAATTTGTCTTCTTGACGAGACTATATGATTTCAAACTGGTTTTGAAAATGTGATTGATATATATACGCATTTAGTGCATGGTGCATATCATGGTGAAGTTATGAGTGTGACTCACGAACTGGATAATACATCAGTATGGTATGATGAAAAGATATTTGAACTTTAGTATGGTAGTTTGGTTATTCAAGGATGACCGGTTGATTGATCAGATCAGAGAAATATACTGCGTGTTGTAGATTCATGTTCAGGATGTGATTTTGGAACTTTGGATTTTGTGAAATCGGGGCATATGTGCTATATTGCTCTATTAGTGGGGTAGTGTGATTTTGCTATAGTTATTTTTTGACTTTTGAGCCATATTTATTGGAGTACGATCGGGTATGTTCAACGGTTTGTAACTGGTTGTTCGTACGCCGAAGGGTACGTTCAACAGTCGGGTGTGTTTCATTGAGATCCACTGAAGGTGATTTGCGTAACGTTTTGAGAATTTTATTCTTTCGTATATCTATCTCGGTGGTTCTGTGTTGAACATGTTAGAGCTTACCGTGTGAGGGAATTTTATCATATTGATGATATACTCGATTGTGCTTTGACCTTTGCTTGGTCAAATTGGAGTTTAACATGTTGATGATATTTTCAGTTGTGTTTTGACCTTTGGATTGGTCGTATTGGAGTTTATCATGTCAATGATATTTTCGGTTAATTTATTGGTTAATCATTGTTAATGGTCGTATGAGCGTTCAAACCTTGTGTTGATGGTTTCGGGATATTTTCGTTGAACGGTTTGTCTCTTTATGAAGGATTGCAAGTTTCGAGGACGAAACTTATTTTAAGTGGTGTAGTATGCAATATCCGGAATTTCTACTACTATTGTTTAATGTTCTTTTATCCGAGTTATGTTGTACAGTGTGGAATCTGTGCAGTATGGATAAAATAAATGAAGGATTGAGACATTCGTATTGGTATAATTGTCGTACTTGATCGACAATTGCACTTGAGGATATAGTGTGTTGTGTATACATATTCGGTATATTGAGACGATGAGAAAGATCAGTGTAAATGGCTAAGTATAAAAGCCATTACGTACGTTAATCATAGGAGCTTACGTAAGTAAAGGTGCAAGCATAGCGTACGCTAAGCAAAGGAGCTTATGTACGCAATGAAATGAGCTTAACGTACGTTAGGTTGAGTACATAACGTACGTTATGGAGAGAATCGAACAGGTCTGAGCTGTGGTCGGCAGGTGGTCCCGATGTCGGCAGCTTTCGGCGCAGATATGGACATGAGGAGTCAACTCTTGATTAACGTACGTTATGAGTGGTACATTACGTACGTTAAACATGTATTTTACTCTAGCAAATCAACTCTGTGTTACGTACGCTATGGCACAGGTGTTACGTACGTAACACAAGGCATGAAATGAGGCAGTAGGTTCTGGATTGTCGTTACGTACGCTATCGAAGACGGATAATGTACGTAAAGGACATTACGTACGTTAAGAGGTTCATGTAACGTACGTAACGCGTGAAAACTTATATATATGTGAGACCCGTCATTTCGTCATTTTAGAGAAGTTCTACCTCGTTTCTTCGTCTTTCAACCCTCCGAGGCCGATTGTGACTCTTCTAACTCAGTTGTGAGCTTGGGAAGCAGGGATTGGAGTTGTTCTTAGAGTTGATAAGGATTATTGGGAGGAGTTTGATTGTTCTTCATCGTTATTCTTCAATATCAGGTAACATTCGTAATTCCTTTGATTATGCTCGAGTTTGGAATGATGTTTACATGTTAGGAAGCATGTTAACCTACCTTATTGTTATTATGATGTTATATGTGAATAAATGGTATTGTGACAAGATATTAAATATATCGATTAAGGTTATTATGTTGTAAGGGTTGCGATTCGGTCAAACATGCTCGTATGATGGATTATCGGGTTTTGTTGTTGATATATGAGTATTTATAAGATTGTAGTGGTTTTGGATCGTTATGAAAAGATATGTCGATGTAATTCCTTTCTTCATTTCGTATTCTTGATGTTATTGTCATTGGTTACTTCGTATGCTGACGATTATGGTCGTATAGTTGTGATTCTTGGTGTTATGAATAATGCATGTCGAAAAAGATGATGATATGTGTGTATTGATCGGGTTATGAGTAATGTAATTAGGTTAGAGTCTAGATAACATATTGGACTATGTTGTCTTGGTGATTATGAACAAAGTGATGTTAATTGGATGTGTTTACGGAATAATTCATGTTCTGGAGGAACTCTTGAATTTTATATGAGATTGATTTCGGAATTAAGTATGTTATAATCTTGCTTATCGGGTTGAATCGATCGTTGGTATGACTATCGAGTTGCGGGTTGTATTGTGGATATGAGTTCGTATTTACTGAGTCAGATTATTTGGTTTATATATGATCGAGGTATCGTTGAACCGTTGAGTTTGATTGGTTGGCTACGTCGGTTGTTGATTATTATCGAATGTGTGTTAATCGATTATTGTAATAGGTTGAGATTATTGATTGGTGATTAGAACCATGCTTTGCGGTCGTGTTCGAGAATATTAGTAGATTGCTTTGGTCGGGGCTGAGGAGCTCGTAGACGAAGGCAATGGAATTGGTAAAGGCTTCCTCATCGTTGTATCGGTATCGAGGTAAGTTATTACTTGCTCAGTTTATAATATTTAATGAATGGTTTCAGTTTCATTCCGTTTATAATGCATATAGCAATGATTATTATTGTAAATTCTGGAGATTTGGATTGTATGTTGTTTTTCTGATTTTGGGAGTTAAATCATAACGTATATGATTTACTTTAGCTAGTGGCATAATTGGGTATCGAGGATACATTGTGGCAAAGACGAAGATACGAGTTATCTATAGTCCGTGGTACGTTTGGATCGCCGAGCATTGAGAAAAATCGTCGGTGATGATTTGACATCGAGATTGCTCCTGAAGGACTCAGGGCAAGTATCTTAATTTGATCTCGGTTTAGTGTTGATGATGTTGATCATGCATATTGTCATTCATGTTGTTGAACATGAGGTCTTCCTAGTTGTTTTATCATAATGTCGTTCATGTTATTGAGTCATGTGTTGTTCATGTTGATGAACATATTGATTTGCATATGTGTATGCATAATTGTATTGTTTATGTTGTGTTGATCCGATGAGATCGTGCGATATATGCTGAGGGCACTGGATTAGATGTCCACCTCGTGTTGGTCCGACGGGATCATCTTGGGATCTATGCTGAGGGCACTGGATCATTGGACTGGTTTTCCACCTCGTGTTGATCCGACGGGATCATCTTGGGATCTATGCTGAGGGCGCTGGATCATTGGATTACCCTATATTGTGTTGATGGAATCATGTGGATTCGCATCATTGGTTTTATCATGTGTTGTTTTGTGTACATGTATATTGTTGGTTATCCACCTCGTGTTGATCTAGTAGGATCATCTTAGGATCTATGCTGATGGGCGCTGGATCATGGGATTTCCATTGAGTATACATTTTTGTTCTTGTTTTGAGCATATTGACGCTGTCATATGAATATGAATTTGTAGGTCTTGTGTTAGGACCATATCCATATGATGTATCGATCTGATCTCGGATTAGACTAACATGATTGTCGTGGTAATGTGCATCTCGAGATATGTTCCGTATTTCCTTTGGTAATTGTCTTTTGATGGACAATCGATTATCGTATTGATATGTGATAATGTTACCCCATGGATTGGGTGGGACAGATTTAGTAGACTTCGTAACGGTGAGTTATGATGATGTTTTGAGAACCTTGGGTATTGTGTGAGATATAGTACAGATGTTTATGTATGAGCTTATCATGTTGTTGAGGATACGAGACGTGAATTTTGGTAAAGTTATAGCGGTAAGATTACATGGGTAGTATTCTTACTTAATATCGCATTGGTATGTAATTATTGATGTGATGTGACGGTTATCATTGTTTAGTATTATGGTTGACCCCATCGTGGGCTTTAGTTTTTAGGATATTGGATATCGAGCTTGTAGCGGTCGTGAAGAGATGAGCTTCCCGGAGGATACTGGCTATGGAATGTGTTTGCAAATTGAGTATTCTGATTATGTGTTGTATTCCGCTGCTAGAAATTTTTAACCTTTTGTCCTCTCCGCTGCGTGAGTATTCTTAAATGCCTCTTTGATTTTGACAATTTGAATTGCTTGGGATATGGTTTTCTAAACTACTTTGTCGGTACGTGTAAGCGATAGCTTAACGTATGTTTTTAAACTGTTAAGTTTTGGCATTTCGGGCCTTGTAGTTTCAAATGAGATTTTACGATGGTTGTGATTAACGGATTTTATATAATTTTCAAATGTTTTTATAAGATAGTTCCGCTGCAAATGTATTTTATTTCGCTTATATCCGCTACTGTGTATTTGAAAATGGCTTTCGGTATTTTACCAATTCGTGTATAACTTTAAAATGGCCTTTTGGGTACTTCGTAAACTTGGGTGAATTTCGTTAAACCTTTTTCCTTTAACTATCTTATCGGTACGTGTAAGCGGTGACTTAACGTACATTTTCAAGCTGTCGAGCTTTGACATTTTTGGCCTTGAATACTAAATGGCATTTTATGACGGTATTTGAGAACTATACTTTGGAAAACATTTAATTATTCGTAAAATATTTTACCGTCATTTCCTCTTTGGCGTGTTTGAATGATTGTGAAAAAGATTTTTAGCCTTGTGGGTTCCGGCGCGGGGCCCACGGCGCTGTAATTTCCCCGGATAGTTTTGGGGGTGTTACAGAAGATGTTATCATAGCTTGGGTTTCGTAAAACCCGGGCATGTGTGTTATGTGGCTCTACCAGTGCTGTCGTAGTGTGACTTTTGAAAATTATTTTTCTGACTTTTGAGTCAAACCGATTTTGGATGTTCCAAAATTTTTGAAATATTTTCAAAATTTCTAATTGCGATATTGGTATATATTGGTATTGTGTTTGAGGCTCCATATGGTAGTCGTATGATAGTATCACGGGAGATCATCGACTTCACGGACCTGTATGTATTTTCTTTCAATTATTTGGTTTGATGATGGTTATTTGAGTATGGTAGCATAATTTTAAGATATATCGGGATTGAGATATTGATTACGACAGGATGTTAAGTTTTTAGGACGAAATTTATTTAAGTGGGAAGGTATGTAATATCCTAGAATTTCGCTACGAATTTTTTTTTTCTGAATTGTACTGTACAGTGTGAGACCTGTATAGTATGGATGGATTATTTTTAGAACTGTGACAGCTGTACCAGTATATTTATCGAGGTTATTTTAAATTCAAGGATATTACATGCTTGATATGTCTCTTGATGTCAGATATACTGTATGAGAATTTTATTGGAACGAGTATATGTATTTAGTATGTCGCGTGTACGTATTCGGTATGTTGAGACGACAGGCAAGAGCAGCTATATTTGGCTAAGTTCTGAAGCCGTTACGTACGTTAAGCTGAGTATATAACGTACGTTATGAAGAGAATCGGATAGGATCCGAAGTGTCGGAAACTTTCGGCACAGATGTGGACAGGCGAGTCAACGTAAGGATTTACGTACTTAAGGAGAAACCATTACGTACGTTAAACGAGTATGTTGCTGTAGCAAGTCAACAGCTATATTACGTAAGCTATGGCATGGACATTACGTACGTAATACATGAGACGAAATGAGGCAGTGAGCTATGTATGATGATTACGTACGCTATGCAGGACATGTAGCGTATGTTAGGAGGTCTAACGTACGTTAGTGGTTGGTGTTAACGTATGTAACGAGCTGTGCATATTATAAAATAAGGATCGGTCTTTCATTTCTTCATGAGAAGAAATAGATTTTTCTCCCCAAACTTCATCCCTCTTCAGATTCTAAGCTCATTCCAGCCCCTTATACATTAGTTACGACCATGATGATTTGATTTAAAGCTTGGGGTTTGGAATCCTTGATGTCCTTCAGGTGTTTGATGGTGTTGTTCATCTTCTTGAGATATGTTTGGTAACTCTTCTCTTTAACTTCAGATTTTTAGGTTGTTGTTGATGTTTTCTTCGTATGATGATGATTGTGGTGGTGGTGTTGTGATTCTTGAGGTTATGTTAGTTGTATGTTGAAGAATATGATGATATATATCTTCGATTATTTTGTTTGTTATGAACATGATTATGGAATCATGATGTTATTGATGTTCTTGGTATATATCACATCGAAGGAGAATATGTGATAGGATATATAAGTGTTTATGTGTTAAAGTTACGACTTATATGATTAGATAACATATTGGACTGTGTTGTCTTGATGATTATGAGCATGTGGATATTACTTGAACATGGTTATGGTTGATTCATGTTCTTGAGAATTCCATGAAGTAAATATAGTGATTATGATGAGTTTTTGTTAAGGTATTTATGTTTTTGGATATGAACATGGAATGTTGATATATAGAACAAGTGATGATGATTGTTGATGTCAAGAGACAAGTCATGTGAGTGGTGATATGATTTTCGTACGATCTTTATGATATACGAATTTCAATTATGAACTTGACAAGAGTATTATCCTTCTTTGAGTATATGTGTTCATACGAGTTGAATGATCGGATGATTGAATTTTTTGATAATCTTAAGTATAGTGTTGGTATGAGGTTGATGAGTATGAACAAGGGGTAAAACATATCATGTTGAATTTAAGGTTGAATTCGGAATAGAGTATGTTGTGTAATCCTTGTTATCGGGATAAGTTGATATGGTTATCGGACTGTGGAATCGTATTGTGGTTATGGATTCGTGATTGATTGACTTGGGTTGTTCGAATTTGTGTTTAATCGAGACATTGTGGGACCGTTGGGTTGTTGATCGGTTATATTGATTGTTAATTATGATTATCGAGTTGCGGGTTGTAGCGTAGATATGAGATCGTATTTGTTGAGTCGGATTAATTAGTTTGGTATATGATCAAAGTATCGTTGAACCGTTGAGTTTGATTGGTTGGCTATGTCGGCTATTGATGGTTATCGGATTGTTGTTAATTGATTACTTCAATAGGTTGTGATAACTGATCATGGATTAAGAATCGTGCCTTGCGGTCGTGTTCGAGGATGTTCGTGAATTGCGTTGGTCAGGGCCGACGAGATCGTAGACGAAGGCAAGGAACTTGGTAACGACTTCAGCATCATCGTGTCGGTATCGAGGCAAGTTTTATACTTGCTCTGTTCATAATACTTAATGAATGGTTTCGGTTTCATTTCATTTATAATTCGTATAGCAATGACTGTATATAAGAAATTGTGGAGATGACGTTTATATGTTGTGTTTTGTTTTTGGTGTGTAATCATAAGGTATATGATTTACATACATCAAGATGTATAATTGAGCGTTGGGATTACAGTTTGGTAATGACGAAGATATAAGTTATATAGTCTAAGGTATGCAGTTTCATCAAGTATCGAGGTATGTTACGATAAATGAAGGTTCTAATATTTTGAATGGTTCCGTGGTAGTGTGAGATTAGACGGTTATGTAGGTATAGTCAAGAGTTGGTTATTGTTAATGATAGTCGAGAAGGCCAATTCTAGCAAATACCTTAGTATATGTTTTATCTTGTTGTTTTGAATATGATTGGAGTCGAAAGACTCTTGTGATTGGGCCAATGTGTTGAGGGATAAGACCTAAATGGCACCCACATTCCGGAATATTCCTGTGTAGATGCTTCCGTGACCTTTGGTTGCTACCTTGGGGTATTTTGTAATTGTATGTAATATGTTGAGGGGTAATACCTAAATGGCACCCACGTTTCGTAGTATTCTTGTGTAGATGCTTCTGTGACCCTTGGTTGCGACCTTGGAGTTATTGTAATTGATATATAATTGATTATTTGTGATTTATCTGCTTTCATTTATTTTTGGTACTTGACTAGATTGGTACTCGATTATTAGAGTTGAGATTTGATGGTGTTAATCAATGGGTATGATTAGATTGGACGAATATTGTTTGAATACAATACATATGGTTGTAGTTGAGTTCATTCGTCATTTGAGAATGCAAAATGTGGATGATGGTAAGGATCGATTTGGCATGGATTGCTATGGATTGGAAAGGTTATGACGGTAAGATTACATTGGGGGTATTCTTACTTTGTAATTACATTGATATGTAATTGTTATTGATGGTGTGATCACTACCATTGTTGAGTGTTGTGGCTGATCCCATCGTGGTCTTTATCTCTTAGGTACTCGGAGATCGAGCTAGTAGCGGTCATGAAGGGGATGAGCTTCCAGGGTGATACTGGCTATGGCATGTATTTGAGAACTGAGTATTTTCCTGACTGTTATGATTCCGCTGCAAATGTATTTTTATTATGCTTATATCCACTGTTGTGTATTTTAAAATGGCTTCCGGTATTTTACCAATTCATGTATAACTTTAAAATGGCCTTTTGGGTACTTCGTAAACTTGGGTGAATTTCCTTAAACCTTTTTCCTTAAACTATCTTATCGGTACGTGTAAGTGGTGACTTAACGTACATTTTGAAGCTGTCGAGTTTTTGCATTTTTGGCCTTGAATACTAAATGGCATTTTATGACGGTATTTGAGAACTATACTTTGGAAAACATTTAATTATTCGTAAAATATTTTACCATCATTGCCTCTTTGGCGTGTTTGAATGATTGTGAAAATGATTTTTAGCCTTGTGGGTTCCGGCGCGGGGCCCACAACGCTGTAATTTCCCCGGATAATTTTGGGGTTATTACAGAAGATGGTATCAGAGCTTAAGCTTCGTAAAACCGGGCATGTGTGTTATGTGGCTCTACCAGTGCGGTCGTAGCGTGACTTTTGAAAATTATTTTTATGACTTTTGAGTCAAACCAATTTTGGAGGTTCCAAAATTTTTGAAATATTTTCAAAATTGCTAATTGTGATATTGGTATATGTTGGTATTGTGTTGAGGCTTCATATGGGAGTCGTATGATAGTATCACGGGAGATCATCGACTTCACGGACCTGTATGTATGTTCTTTTAGTTATTTGGTTTTGATGATGGTTATTTGAGTATGGTAGCATAATTTTAAGATATATCGGGATTGAGATATTAATTACGACAGGATGTTATGTTTCGAGGAAGAAATTTATTTAAGTGGGAAGGTATGTAATATCCTAGAATTTCGATACGAATTTTTTTTTCTGAGTTGTACTGTACAGTGTGAGACCTGTACAGTATGGATGGATTATTTTGAGAACTGTGATAGCTGTACCAGTATATTTATTGAGGTTATTTTAAATTCAAGGATATTACATGCTTGATATGTCTCTTGATGTTAGATATACTATATGAGAATGTTATTGGAACGGGTATATGTATTCAGTATGTCGCGTGTACGTATTCGATATGTTGAGACGACAGGCAGGAGCAGCTATATTTGGCTAAGTGCAGAAGCCGTTACGTACGTTAAGCTAAGGAGCTTACATACATTAAGTTGGTAAGTGTAACGTACGTTATGTATCATGCATTACATACGTTAAAACATCAGGTGAGATACAGTCGTCTGATCAGAGGACTTTGTCAATGTAAGCGTAGCGTATGTTAAGCATAGGAGCATACGTACGTTAAGACACATCCGTAACGTACGTTACATTGAGTATATAACGTGCATTATGAAGAGAATCGGACAGGATCCGAAGTGTCGGCAACTTTCGGCGCAGATGTGAACAGGCGAGTCAAAGTAAGGATTTACGTACTTAAGGATAAACCATTACATACGTTAAACGAGTATGTTACTGTAGCAAGTCAACAGCTATATTACGTACGCTATGGCATGGACATTACGTATGTAATACATGAAACAAAATGAGGCAGTCATCTCTAGATGCTGATTACGTACACTATGCAGGACATGTAGCGTACGTTTGGAGGTCTTACGTACGTTAGTGGTTGGTGTTAACGTACGTAACGAGCTATGTAGATTATAAAATAAGGATCGGTCTTTCATTTCTTCATGAGAAGAAACAGATTTTCCTCCCCAAACTTCGTCCTTCTTCAATTCTAAGCTCATTCAAGACCCTTATACATTGGTTAAGACCATGATGGTTTGATTTAAAGCTTGGGGTTTGGAATCCTAAATGTCCTTGAGCTGTTTGATGGTGTTGTTCATCTTCTTGAGGTATGTTGGGTAACTCTTCTCTTTAACTTCGGATTTTGATGTTGTTGTTGATGTTTTCTTCGTATGATGATGGCAGTGGTGGTGGTGTTGTGATTCTTGAGGTTATGTGAGTTGTATGCTGAAGAATATGATGATATATGCCTTCGATTATGTTGTTTGTTATGAACATGATTATGGAATCATGATGTTATTGGTGTTCTTGGTATATATCACATCGAAGGGGAATATGTGATAGGATATATAATTGTTTGTGTTAAAGTTACGAATTATATAATTAGATAACATATTGGACTGTGATGTCTTGATTATTATGAGCATGTGGATATTACTTGAACATGGTTATGGTTGATTCATGATCTTGAGAATTCCATGAAGTAAATATAGTGATTATGATGAGTTTTTGTTAAGGTATTTATGTTTTTGGATGAACATGGAATGTTGATATATAGAACAAGTGATGATGTTTGTTGATGTCAAGAGACAAGTCATGTGAGTGGTGATGATTTTTGTACGATCCTTATGATATACGAATTTCGATTATGAACTTGACAAGAGTATTATCCTTCTTTGAGTATATGCATTCATACGAGTTGAATGATCGGATGATTGAATTATTTGATAATCTTAAGTATAGTGTTGGTATGAGGTTGATGAGTATGAACAAGGGGTAAAACATATCATGTTGAATTTAAGGTTGAATTTGGAATAGAGTATGTTGTGTAATCCTTGTTATCGGGATAAGTTGATATGGTTATCGGACCATGGAATCGTATTGTGGTTATGGATTCGTGATTGATTGACTTGTGTTGTTCAAATTTGTGTTTAATCGAGACATTGTGGGACCATTGGGTTGTTGATCGGTTATATTGATTGTTAATTATGATTATCGAGTTGCGGCTTGTAGCGTAGATATGAGATCGTATTTGTTGAGTCGGATTAATTGGTTTGGTATATGATCAAAGTATCGTTGAACCGTTGAGTTTGATTGGTTGACTATGTCGGCTATTGATGGTTATCAAATTGTTGTTAATTGATTACTTCAATAGGTTGTGATAACTGATCATGGATTAAGAATCGTGCCTTGCGGTCGTATTCGAGGATGTTCGTGAATTGCGTTGGTCAGGGCCGACGAGATCGTAGACGAAGGCAAGGAACTTGGTAACGACTTCAGCATAATCGTGTCGGTATCGAGGCAAGTATTATACTTGCTTTGTTCATAATACTTAATGAATGGTTTGGGTTTCATTTCATTTATGATTCGTATAGCAATGACTGCATATAAGAAATTATGCAGATGATGTTTATATATTGTGTCTTGGTTTTGGTGTGTAATCATAAGGTATATGATTTACATACGTCAAGATGTATAATTGAGCATTTGGATTACAGTTTGGTAACGACGAAGATATAAGTTCTATAGTCTAAGGTATGCGGTTTCATCAAGTATCGAGGTATGTTACGATAAATGAAGGTTCTGGTTATTCTGAATGGTTCTGTGATAGTATGAGATTGGACGGTTATGTAGGTATAGTCAAGAGTTGGTTATTGTTAATGATAGTCAAGAAGGCCAATTCTAGCAAATACCTAGTGCACGCTAGCTGTATTAGTGGCACACGCTAAGTCATTGTAGTAGCGCGCGCTAAGGCTCGAGCAGGCGGAGGACAGTAGGTTCTGGACTCCAATATTATGGACACCAACTATCAGGTAGCGCGTGCAACACTTGGTCAATGTACGCTAAGAGTAAGGCGTTAGCGCACGCTACAAAGTATACGTAGCGCACGCTAACGAGGCAGGCAGAGTTCACTGGACTACCCGCGAGCGCACGCTAATCTGAGAAACTAGCGCACACTAAGCTGGGTTAGTATAAATAGGACATTCTAGCCCCACTTCGTCATTTTTTTCATTTCTCCTCCTTCCTTGGGCGATTTCAGGCGATTTAGGGCGATTTGTTAAGATCTCTTCGAGCTACTATCATCTATCAACATCTTTAAGCTTTTAGTTCGGATTATTCTGCAGTTAGTCCTTTCCACCATTCCAAATCAAGGTATATTTTGCTTAACCCTAGAATTTCGGATTTGGGGGTTTTCTTCCCGATATCTTCGAGTTAGCTTGCTATTATGTTTAAATATGTTGAGTATGGATTATCTACCTTGGATACATGTGTTCCTACGGATTTATTGGTGTATTTCCCAGAATTGTTAAGTATTTGGGTTGATTGGGTGTGATTCACCACCTATAGAATTTATCAGCGGAATACATGTATCGTGGGTAGTATTTTTCGGGTGGATTCCAACTTATTTTCCTACCGATGGGTTATTGATAGTTGATTACGAACTTGTCTAGGTTCGGAGTTGTCGTTTCCCTTCAACCTTAGTACCTCGGCGTTCGTACCCTTTACTCTCATCCCAGGCAAGTTAATTCTTGCTCAGTTAAAAGGATAATCATTCCTTTCATTATTGTTCATTCATACATATAATTCATTCATAGTATATTAACCATGTTAAGACTTGTAATCAAACTAATCATTTAATTCATGAGGAACGACGGTTCCAATTATTTCATTGAGCTATCACTCATTACGTTATTATTTCACCTTGGTGGGTCATTCTTGGCCCTTGTCGGGTTTCTATTCTTTGTTATTCATTATGGTCGCTTTTATTCTTGTGACCTTCCGGGATCGTATTGCGTTGTCGGGTGGTATATGTGTGGAATTTTTAGTCGGGCACACAATGGTCATGTGTTATGCGGGTAATCCAGCACATTGGACCATGCACATGGTAACATGCCTCCGTGAGACTAATTAGGCACAAGTGCGTGTGTTTATGTGGGTTTTCCGAGCACTCGGCCACATGTGTACTTGCACATCCCATTCGGGTGTACTATGATGCCCCTCTTTCAAACTTGACTTCATAACTAAGACATGTGATTATTATATTTGTTCAACTCTTGAGGATTGTTGTTTTGTGTAACTAACCCTGTTGGGGATGTTGTTTTTAGGTCATGGCAAGGAAAAGGCATGGGAAGATCACGGTGACGGCGAGGAGTCCGACTAATACTAGTAGGGGGCTCCAGTCCTTTCAGTTATTCATGTTTCCTTCACGTGTGTTTTCCGCTGCATTTCCGTTTGGACTTTCATTTTTAATTTGGTGTTGTATATTTCATCTTCATATGAAATATATATGTATTCTGTAATCCTGGGTGTATTGTACTTGAAACTCCTCATCGGAGAAATTGGTAATATAATGTGGTTCGGTACTACAGTTATATTATTTAAATCATTGTATTTCTTTCGCCTGGTGGGTCCCAGTGTAATACCCGGTTGTAATTCAGTCATTATCATTCAGTAATTTCATTCGGTAATTTTATTTTTTTGGCAGAAGTCCATCTTAGTGACTCTATTGTTACCTTTTCGTCATTCCGAGAATGATTAATTCTACACTTTTTGTCATCCGAGTTCGTCTCGGTGTCGTTCTGTTGAATTCCGTGTTCTTTAGCGACTTTTCCACGTATGAGTTCGACTTTGTTAAATCACCATTAATTTTTGGAAACTCCAAAAATTCGGAATCTTTATAAATCATCAAGTTATCTTTCCAATGGTTCAAACGGTGAGTCAATCGGAGTCCGGACGAGGGAGTTATGGTCGAAATAGCCAAGTCACTCTCATTTTCCAGATTTGGCCGAGCAGCATGTACCGTGGGCCGCGGCACACCCGTCCGGGCCGCGGCACACTCGTGTTGCAATTGTTCTGGCCGACCCGTCTGTACTGTGAGCCGCGGCTCATGCCGACAGGGCCGCGGCACACTGCCGAGTCACTGCCGCGGCACATTCGGCCGGGCCGCGGCACACTGCCGATCACTGGGGGCAATTTCGGCCCTGTGATGCGGCACACTTCGGCCGAGCCGTGGCACACAGTGCAGTCAGCACTATATTTGCGTTTTCTGAGCGAGAATCACTCATTTCTTCCATTCCTTCAAACTTGGTCCGTGAGAGCGGCTTGAGGGAGAGAATCTTCATCATCAATCACTTGGGAATTCATTTTTCATCATTTTCATTCGGTTGTGAAGCTCGGATTGTCGATCTAACGCGATTTCATCGGATTAAAGTACTTGGATCTTCAAAGGTAATTTCTCCAACATCTTGGATTTCGATTTTATTTTGAGATATGATGTTTTGGATGTTAAGATCATGTTGTATGAAGTGATATACACATGATTATGGACATGCTTGATTATTCATTGAATTATTGAAGGATTATTCAAGAACACTTTGAATATTGTGTTGGATTTGGGGGTTTACGATTTATTGTTGTTGAAATCACGATTTTGGATATTTATAATGGATTATTGATCGTATTGAAGATGTTTTGTTGGTTTGAAACACTTCTTGGGGATTTGATGTTGGTATTATTGAGGTTTGATTATAAACAATCGAAGTTGGCCACAAAGTGTTCGATATAATGCCCCAATAAACTTGGTTTAATCGTATCAATGTTTTGAGTTCGTTATATTCATGTTTGATTCGTATATTGATCGGATTGTTGGTAATCGTATTATTCAAGGTTGTTCGAGCGGCCGATAATTTCATTACGGACGTTGATCGTGGAAGTACCTTCTCGCCTTCGGTTTGAGGCAAGTTTTATACTTGTACTAGTCAATGAGATTAATGTTATCATATATGTGTATGGATGTGTTGTATCATTCCGAGACTTAGTCTCTTCTTGAATTCATTGATATTAGGGGATCGTTCGATACGATACTCTCCGGCAATCATGCCAAATGTTCATTATCATTCATTAATAGCCGGTAAGGCATTGAGATATTCGTTGTTAATGTTATTATCGATCACCGGTTCGCGGTATCGATGTATCGATTGTTGTTGTTCATATTGATGTCGATCTAAGACATTGTTGTAATCATTGTTATTAGTGTTGGCATCCTGTCATTCATGTTATATTGGCCGATTGAAGGCATTGTCGTATTCGTTCTCATCTTTGTCATCGGTAGCCGATTAAAGGTGCCGAGGCATTCATTGTATCATTGTTATCGATTGACCGTTATAAGGCAATCGAGATATTGAATCATCCACTGCATCATTGTTCGGTTGGCCATTCTAAGGTGATCGAGGTATTGAATTGGGACTGTCGAGTACGATGCCCATCCGTGAGTCATCATTACCGTGTTGGCCGATTCAAGGTAGCATACTATCATTCTCGGGAATTCGGTAATCTACGAATCGTTGTCATTTGTGATTAATTATATTTTGGAGGCTAGTCTCGGCTAGTGCTTATTACGGGTAAGCTTGGGGCTTGAACCTTCGCGGTTGGCTTCCCAACACCTACAACTCAGTAGGTCACGGTCGCGTTTATGACCTTATTACGGGTAAGTTTGGGGCTTGAACCTTCGCGGTTGGCTTCCCAACACCTACAACTCAGTAGGTCACGGTCGCGTTTATGACCTTATTACGGGTAAGTTTGGGACTTGAACCTTCGCGGTTGGCTTCCCAACACCTACAACTCAGTAGGTCACGGTCGTGTTTATGACCTTATGGGTAAGCTTGGGGCTTGAACCTTCGCGGTTGGCTTCCCAACACCTACAGCTTAGTAGGTCACGGTCGTGGTTATGACCTTATTAGCCCTCATTAACTACAGGGTTGTTTCGGTTTCTTATGATTGTGATATTTGACAGCTTCGGCTGAGTGGCTTTCAGGCCTTTGTGATTGTCTCGATAATTTCATTGGAGCCTTCGGGCATTGTGATTCATAATTAATTCAGTTCTGGCTTGGTTTATATTCGTGTAATTCATTGTGGTGTTCTATAATTATGATTTCGCCATTGGGCATTTACGTTCTAACCTGTCGAACAGGTATTAATAGTATGCCGTGGGCATAGTATTTCGCGAATGCTCGGTTCTTACCTTGGTTTGTTAGCATCTCGTAATATTATTATCATTGTACCGTTTCATTCTGCCTTTAGATACATATCATGTTATACATGTATTTGATGTTCATTATCTCGATGACTGACCCCGTGGGGGCGGAACATATTTTCATGTTTTAGGTGCTTGCGAGGAGAGAGTTGAGACACAGGGGCATGACGATGGCGATGAGGCATTCGAGCGATATTAGTCCGAGTTGTCAGTCAGTCAGTTGGAGTGTACTCCAGTATCGTCAGTTGTTGTCGTGTTGTATTACCCGAACAGATGTTCGTGGATGTTGTTGTATTTCATTTTTTGCCATGTCGGCCACCTTTGTCGTTGAAATTCCTTATCGTAATATTGTGTCGGATGTCATGGTAGGGACTATGATTTTCCCTTATTGTGTAATTTAATGTATTTTAGTCATGTTCGCCTGGTGGATCTCCCGGTGTGGGGTCCAGGGCACTGTAATAACCCAATAGGATTTTGGGGTGTTACAGAAGATGGTATCAGAGCGTTTGGGTTGTGAGATACCCTGATATGTGAGTTATGTGGCTCTACCGATGCGGTAGTAGTGGGACTGTCAGGTTATGACAATCTGGACAGTCGGGTTTTGTGAGTCGTAATATTAATACGACTGCACGAGTCATTCATTCATCGAGTCGTCGTCAGTTGGGACTAGTATCGTGAGACCTCGAAGCTTCGTATGACCAGTGTAAGGACTCGATTCTCTTTATGTTCATACATTCATTATGTCATTAATTGTTCATGTTTGTTGAAACATATATGTAGTATTAGTGTTATGATTGATTCATGACTAATTGTTTTGGAGCACGTGTGACTTGTGTAAGCATTAAGGATCAACTCATTCATCAGTTAATAATCCTCAATCATCATTTTGATCTCATCACTCAGTCAATATCATTCATCACTCAGTTAATTCATTCATCACTCAGTCAATATCATTACTCAGATAATTCATTCATCACTCAGTCAATATCATTACTCAGATAAATCACTCATCACTCAGTTAATTCATTCATCACTCAGTCAATATCATTACTCAGATAATTCATTTATCACTCAGTCAATATCATTCATCACTCAGTTAATTCATTCACCACTCAGTCAATTCCTTCATCACTTAGTCAATCTCATTGTTCATATTAATTCATTAATCACTCAGTCAATCTCATTGTTCAGTCAATTCATTATCACTCAGTCAATCTCATTGTTCAATACCATCCAGTTCATCTCACGGTTCAGTTGTTGATCTTGTGAATCAAATTTTCAACCTTGTTAACTTGTTCAAGGTAATCATTTCAAGAATTTCATCAGATAGTCTTGTCACCTCACTTGATCTTGCATGCGATCTTATCATATTCCGGCGTCATGTCGACGATCGTTTTATTGCATTATTAATGCATTCATTGGGTTAGAGCGTGTATGCTCATTGTTATCATTCTGTCTAGTAATCATAATGCGATATTCATGCGGGATCTATAATTATCATGTGGCTTTCCTGCTCCAGTATGGATAGAGCTGTCCGAGGACGCAGGGGAAGAGGCCGCGGTATGGACCAGAACCTGGGATCTCATATGAACGCCCGCGCGGAGGCGAGGGTTAGCATGTGTTCATCAGATAGATTTGCTACTCATTCACTGTCAGATAATCATTCACCATCAGGGAGTCGTACCCGAGAAGCAGCTCACTCGGAAGGTGTTCGGGTTGACCCATTCATATTTATGCAGGGCATGATGGCCCAGATGACTCATATGACGCATATAGTGGAGACCATGCAAACCTCGATGGTTCGTGGTCCACCGCAACAGGGATTCCAGGTTCCGTTTCATGGACAGACTGGAGTAGTGAATCAGATTGTTGGCGATATCTCTCGTCAGAGGCGGCCTACTTTTGAGGGTTCGTCGGAACCAGCTGATATTGTTCAATGGCTTGAGCATTTTGATAAACTCTTCGACATGGTTCAGTGTCCGGAAGAGAGTAAAGTGGCAGTAGCGGCTTACTACTTGATTAAGGGTGCTTATTCATGGTGGATTTATGTGAAACCCACCGATCGCGATTGTGGTTGGAGTGAGTTCAAGACCCTCATATTAGAGAGGTATTATCCGGCTCCACTTCGTGAAGCCAAGTTGTCAGAGGTTTTGAACCCCGAATCCGTCGAGGACGAGGGTGTTATTGTCATTGCTGAGAAGTTTCAGGGACTACTTCAGTTTGCTTCGTCAGTTATCCATACTGAGGCGGATAAGATCAAATATTTTAGCAAGAGGCTAAATCCGCAATTGAGGATGCAGTTGTTCAAGCACAATTGTAATTCACTTAGTGAGTTCATCGGGAAGGCTCTTGGAGCAGAGATTTTGATCAAGGAGCTTACTCAAAAGCATCCTTCAGTTTCTTCGGGTGAGAGGACTAGAATGCCGGCTCGTTCAGAGGGACATCAGGCCCCGACATCCAAGAGGTCATTTTCTAGTCGTCTTTGTGTGGAGGGAGCGTCCTCTTCTAAGGCCACGAGTTCGACCGTTGTTTGCTTTAACTGTGATGTAATAGGACATCGCAGCACCCGGTGCTCGATGCAGGCCGTTATTTGTTTTCGGTGTGGGCGGCAGGGAAACCTTCAGAAATACTGCAGGAGTTCTAATGCCGGTACATCTCGAGAGAACTCAAGGGCCTCGGGGTACTTTGTTACTCCAGCTCGTGCTTCATTCAAGGGGTCCTTTCAGGCTTCGAGAACCAGAGGTAAGGACATTCATCTCCGGCTTTGAGCAAGTTAATTCTTGCTCGGTAATAGGATAATCATTCATTTCATTGTCCTTCATTCATTCATGTAATTCATTCATCATATATCAATCATGTTGGGACTCATAATTATCGATTAATCATTCAATTCACGAGGAATGACGGTTCCAATCACTTCATGGAGCTATCACTCATTAATTTATTAATTCACCTCAGTGAATCATTCTTAATCCTTGTGGGATTTCGATTCATTATCATTCATTGTGATCATTGTGTTCTTGTGACCTTCCGGGATCATATTGTGCGGTGATTTAAGATTTGGGTCTACCTGATCGCTTGTTTTCGCGTAGTATGGTTTTCAAATCCGATCAATTTTAAAATTTGTAAAACCTCGGAGTATTTCCAAGGTGTCGAACCCAAGGGAATTGATGTGTCGAAAATAAAGGAATTAACTCTACTCAAAATTCGACTGCTATTTAGGAATCCGAAAAATTGTTTTGATTCTAATTATCTAACTTTAAAAATCGATGAACAAAAATTAAATAAAAGATGAATTATCTAAATTAAGCAAATAAAGCAAATTAGCAATATAAAATCACAAGTCTAAAGGTAATTGATCCTAGGGTAGTATCATCTAATTGAGTTCACACAATCCATTCACTTGATTCCTTTTCCCCAAATTTTAATTCAATCCTAGAAATAATCACTCAGCCGATCTAGAATTCCGATCAAGGCAACCTAGAAAGATAGTTAATTTAAACCCTTTTCGCCAGGCTCAAAGAATTTAAATCACTTAAAAAGCACCAACTTATTTATCTATGATTTATCTTTCTCCGCTAGGTCTCAAGATAAAATCATATTGTGCATCAAGTATTTCCACTAATCAATTACTCCTTAGGACAAAATCAATTAGCTAACATGCATCGATTAAGGGCCCTTTAATCTAACATGAGATTTAACACAACTTGAACACAAGCCCAGGATGAAAGGTCAAAAGGTAATCAAAGGAACATCATGTGAACATCAATTAAAATTACTAACCCTAGAATCAATCAATGAATTAGCCAGACATACTTGAAATTAAACAAGAAATTGATGAAGAATGCATATTATTAATATGAAAAGAGAGATTACAACCCTTACGGATGAACTCCGAGTCTTCAATCTCCGAAAAACAATAATAATTCTGCTCTCCAAAAAGTTCTTGTATCCCAAGAATTAATCTTGCTAAAAAGATGTAAAATTATAAAAGATGAAAAAGAATCGTAAAGATAGATCAAAGATGATGGAAGATGATAAAAGATTCATAAACTAGGGCTAGGAGGAGGTTTATATAGCCTAAGGGGGTTACAATCCCGATTAGCCCTAATCTAGGAAATAAAATCTATCCAAAAGAGTCAAAATCCGCCAAAATACGAGAGCCCGCTAGGAAGCCTTTCGGCCTGGCCTATCGGCCGATAGGCTGGCCGATAGTTGGTTCGTCGATTTCTTCACTTGGCAGGGCAGAATCTCCTTTCGGACGGGCCTATCGGCCGATAGGCTGGCCGATAGGTTCTTCTGTTTTTCGCAAAAATCCGTTTCTTCGTCCGTTTGACTCAACTCTCGGTCCGTTGTCTCGTTTTGGGTCCTTTTTGGCTCTAAAAACCTGCAAACACACTAAAACCAACCCAAACGCGTAATACGGCTCGACTAATCATAAATAAGCTAAATACGAGCACATTAATCACGAAACGAGATAAAAACCTAGTATAAAATCCTAGAAATAAGTGGTAAAATTACCACTAATCAAACCCCCCCCAAACTTAAGCCTTGTTCGTCCCGAACAACAAAAAGAAAAGAAAAAGAAAAGAAAAAGAAAGACGTGAATCATCGTGCAACTCATAGTGTTCAACCTAATCAATACTATCCTGTAATTCTCTCTAAATAATCCGAGTGTCGTAAAAGCGAGCTGCACTCAGAATAATGATTCCGCAAAGTAGTCAAGTTCAGTCCTAATCATTCGTGCATGAAGAAAATCCGGCTCAAAGATTAACAAAACGTGAGTCAAATCAACCGTCAATATGAAAGGCTAAAATAAACAAGCTAGTTCGTCCCGTTACACAGTCTAGTGGCACAATTTTCACGAGTTTCATAACAAATAAACCTCGGACAGTATTCCCTTATATATATGTTTAAGAATTTGATTCGAGTTGACCACTAGGTTAGGATCTCGGGATGTTTCATTGGGGTAATCCTAGGGTGGAACTTCCATTCTCATGTATTAGGAAACCGTTTGACGTAAAAGACACTCATGGGGCACATGGATGCTTCTAGTTACTAAGTTCCCGTCTACAGCGGAGAAACAGCTCGAATATATAATTCCCGCATGTCTGAATCAAGGTCGCCGTTTTACGCGAGAGTAATCAGCGGGTCACGCGAATACCCCCGGTTACTAGGTTCCCTATCCTTGGCACATGTGAAATATCTAAATCACTAGTCTAATCAGAGTCGTCGTTTTACGCGAGGGTAAACAACGGGTCACGCGAATGCCCCCGGTTACTAGACTTCCCTTCATAGAACAACATTATCTCAACTTTTGGGAAAAATTGACCGACTCTAAACTCAATCTAAGTGCCAACACGACTGACGAAACAGTACGACTCACTATCCGGAAGATGTAACCAAACGTATTGACGGTGATTTTAAAACAAGTATGTATCGTCTCTTATCTGCCAAGACCTCTACAATCACGAAAAATTTTGGACCTAAATGAATACTATGCAAAACAGAAATAACTGACTACAACTCGACTAAAACTCGACCGTTTCTTCAGAGAGAAAAACAGTGTCGTAACATCGGTATCACACAAATAGAAGCACGAAAAATTCACTAATAAAGAAAAACTAAGACAAGCAAGGCTATCTAAAACAAACAGCGAAAAGCAAATAAAAGCAAACACCAAACGAAAATGAATAAAAAAAAACTAAAAACTAAGCAACAAAAGCCAAAACCACGCAACACCAATATGATAAGCACAAATAAAAACAACGGGTACCAACACACACAAGCAAATAAAGATACAAGGCAAACAAGGTACTCACACGTAAAGAAATTAACAAAGCCGCACTTCCCCCCCCCCCCCCAAACTTATTTCGCATCCCAAAGGAGAAATAAGTTTGAAAAGAGAAAGGAGTGGCTTTGTTAGCGAGTACGATCACTGTGGCGGAAATGGCGGGTTTGTCGGCGAGCTCGGATCATAGCGGGCATGTGAATCGGGGAAAGGAGCAAAGTGGTACATCTCGTGTAGCATCCGGTGGTAGTGGTCCTCCTGGGCCCACCTATCTTCCTGCCTTTTCCTCTCTTGCTCCCTCCAAGCAATCTCCTCTTGTCGCCACACTCTGTCCTCTTCGGTTCGTCTCTCCACGAGCTCGTACAACTCATTGACCCGAGTGGCCACAACACCCACCCGAGTCTCAACCTCGCCCAGCCGAGTTCCCAAAGAACCAAACTCAGCTGTCAAAGAACGCATACTCGCCAAATGATAGTTGTCTTGCGCTTGCATACTCTCTTCGTGCATCTCTCTCTCTCTCTCTCAAAAAAACTCGTCTCAAAATCATCAAACTCCGGAGCTCTCATCTGAAAACTAGTACCTACACCGGTGGGAATCTCGTCACGGCTACCCCCCTCGGGTATATCATCCATCTCCTCCTCGGCTCCCTCCAAGAACGGCTCATCAATGGTCACCTCCCGGCGTTGCCTCTTACGAGACGCATCCAATGGTCGGATAAGTGCCACATGAGCCGCGGAGCTCATACTCCACCTCGCATATACATCGGGCGCGTCGCCCATCACAGTGGTCAAGGTCGGAGAGGGGAGTCGGAAGAGGGACACGGTTTTGTTCCGACCGTGCAATTTCCAGTCGAACCCCTCGGTGAAGGCAAGCATCTCTTGCCTCTGCAGTGTCGGTTTATCCAAATAGATGTCTCGGGACACCGGCTCTCCGCTAATGCGCACCCCGAGATGCTCCGCGATAGGGGTCACGAACGCCCCAATACCAATCCTCTGCTTCCCGGTCAGCCGGGCTTGTTTCTCCATGTGCTCAATCAGAAAACATCCGGCGTGCTTCCGTGTACCGTTCAAGGCTGACCACAAAAGGTGAAGATCAGTGGACAAGCACGTCCCCGAGTCGGTACGGCTCAAAATCGTCGAGGTGAACAGACGGTGGATATAACGGAGAACTGGGTTCCTGATCGAGGAGGCCTTGGCATATGTCGGATTATAAATGAGAAGCGTCTCCTCCCTGCGGTAAATCATCCTGGACCACAGCTCTAAGTTTTCTTTGGCATGATCGCCCTGCTGGAATGATCCGTCCTCGGCCCCGTTGATAATGGCATTGACTTCGTCGGCCGAGAGCTCCCTTTCTATGTTGTCGAGGTTGAAGCGAATAGATGCCGGAGTTCCGTTCTCCCTAAAGACCTCAAGTGTGGACAGAAACTCCACGGTGAGCACGTGGTAAGCGAGGTAGTTTGCCCGAAAGATTTGCTCGAACCCGCACTGCCTCGCTAGTAGCACAATATCATCGTAAACACCCATGCCCCGAGCCGTCTCCTCATGCAAAAATCGGCACTGCTTGTGTGACATTCCGATAAGGTGCGACCACCTTCTTTTAGACTCTGGCCCGGTCAATCTTAGCTTGAATTTCTTCGGTCGGCCAATGGATCGGAATAGCCGGCACTACCTTTGTCGGAGCCTTTTCCTTCTCTGTGGTCGCCTTAGACTTTCCGGCTGTACTTGGATTCGACTTCTTGCTTTGCTTTCCCATTTCAAAGTTCCTACAAAACAACCATCCAATTAAAATCCAATAAACAACTCATAATACAAACATTCAACGAGCATCGACATAATCCAATAATCCCACAATAACATTGAGACCCCTATAAATCACGCAATCTCCCCCAACCTTAGACTCCCCCATTTCATATTCAAAGGATCAAAATCACACCCCACAATAACAAAACAACACACTATGATCATATTAGGGCAAATTCTCTCCAATCAAATCTAATTCATCAACAATTCAATTCATATCAATCCCAATTAACTATTCAATTCAACAAATTTACCCAATTTCAACAATTTCAAAATTAGGGTTCTTCCAATTTGGGGGTTTTTCCAAAATTCGTTCAATTTCATCAATTAATCCCTCAATTCGAAGTACCCATGAACAATCAAGCATAGATAACACGTTTTCCTCAAGATTCTAGCAACAATCGGGCATAAAATTCAAAGAACATCAAAGTTTAGCAAAAGCCCCAAAAAGTGGATCCCCAATTCGATTTTCATCAAAACTCCAAAAAGAATCCGTCAAAATGCTTCAAAACATGCATAGAATTGAAAAACAAGAAGATTAAGAGTCGAAACTACGTACCTTGATCGAGTTTGAAGGAAGAAAAGTAGAAATAAAAATCGCCCCTTTCTCTATCGGCCGATAAGTGTGTAAGTGTGTGAGAAAATCGGGTGTGAAGTTGTTTAAAAGGGGTATTAATTAACCGGGTCGAAGTGGATACTGGGCCGGGTATGTTCCTATCTGCCGGGCCTATCGGCCGATAGGCTGGGCCGATAGGAACTTCTGTCTCTTACATACCTCATATCGGGTGGGATATCGGTCGATAGGCAGACCCTATCGACCACTGCTTGCAACAATAAAAATTTTTTTTATTCTCCTCAGCCTATCGGCCGGGCCTATCGGCCGAGAGGCTCGCCCGATAGGATTTTACGTCTCGAAATTTTTCACTTTTCTACTTCACATACTTGGTCCCGTTTTTGCTTGGATATGGCGATTAAAGACCTGCAAGTATTCAAAACTCGGCGTGCATGGATTAGAACTTAACAAAAACTAACAAAGCTACTACGAAACTAGAAACTACAAAAATCACGCAAACGAAAAATCGAAAACAAACGAATAAAACGAACTAATATACATACGTTGGGTTACCTCCCAACAAGTGCTACGTTTAACGTCTTTAGCTAGACGATACCTCATTCATTCCGGGTCTTCGGCGACTACTCCCCCTTGAACGGGTTTGTTGATATCCAGATAGCATATGTTCCTCTCATTAGACCGACTCTCGTTCGCCTCCAACATTCGAACATAATCTGGCAAATCCTCGAAAATTTCATCAACATCAGAATGTGAGTAAATGGAGTGTGAAATACAATGCTCCAACAAGTCGGTCGGGGGCGGCATAATAGACTCAATTTCAAAACATTCCTCGGGCGCTTCGTCGGGCTTCTTCATCGCGTCATAGATGGAAATTTTCAAATTTTTATCATTAACCCGGAAAGTAAGATCACCCTCCTGGACGTCGATAAGTGCTCTCCCCGTCGCCAGAAACGGTCTCCCAAAGATCAATGGTTGATTCTCGTCCTCGGGCATATCAAGAACTACGAAATCGGCCGGGAAGACCAAGTGTTGGACTCTAACGAGCACATCCTCCACAATTCCCCTCGGATAAGTGATTGACCGGTCCGCCATGAGTAGAGAAATGGTAGTCGGCTTCATCTCCCCAATCTTCAACCTCTTAAAGATGGATAGAGGCATAAGATTGATGCTTGCCCCGAGATCACACAACCCATTACGGAACGTTTGGTCGCCAATCATGCATGTCAAAGTAAAACGTCCTGGATCCTTCTGCTTGAGCGGAAGTTTGTTTTGAATGATAGCGCTACACTCCTCTGTCATATTTATTGTTTCAAACTTCCTCAACTTCCTCTTGCTTGCCACAGCGTCTTTCAAGAATTTCACGTACCCCGGCTTGTCTCTCAAAGCGTCTAGAAGTGGAATGTTGATATTCACCTTTTGAAACATGTCGATAAATTGTTGAAGCTTTTCATCATATCTCGACTTGGCCAATCGCTGTGGAAATGGAGCTTTTTCCTCAAAATCCTTCACATTCGAACTTCCAGGAGCCTTTCGGCCGATAGGTGGGTCGATAGGCTTCACTGCCGGCATTCTGTATGGGTATCGGTTGGGCCTATCGGCCGATAGGCTTGGCCGATGGGCCTGCTGCATTTCATCTTCTTTCTTGTTCTCGGCTCCCGTCTCTAATGCATCCTCGTTTCCAGATTCCTTAACTCCAGCCCCATGATTACTGTACCTTGTCCCACTCCGAAGCTCGATTGCGTTGCATTGTTGCGTCTTCGGGTTGGTCTCGGTGTTGCTCGGAAAATGCCCCGGCTTATGAAATCCGGCTTGGGCGTTCGCCATTTGACTCATTTGGGTCTCCACCATCGACATCTGCTTTGTCAAGGCTATCACTGAGTTTCCAATTGATGTCACACTATGCTCGAGAGCCCCGAACCTCTTGTCTACTTTATAAATAAAATCTTTTTGGCTCGCCTCCAATCGTTCCAACATCTCTTCCATAGGTGTCTTAGCAATCGGTTCTTGAATAACCCCGTTTTTCACGTTAAATCCCGGTGGTGGCTGGAGAGCATTGTTCGGATTGGCATAGGAGAAATTAGGGTGGTTTCGATTGTTCGGATAATAGTTCCCCATATTTCCCCCTTGCCGGAAGTTTCCTCCTTGCATGTAATTCACATCCTCCTTAACTGCAATAGGCTCGTTTAGCTCTTCAAAAACTGAATTGACACCCAAAGTATTCTTTCTTAGCATCTCAAGCTCTTTTTGTTGTTTTTCAAATTTCGCCTTCAAATCACCGTAGGCGTCCTCGTCACCGGATGGAACCTTTCTTCTCGTCATCTTCCTATCGGTCACCTCCTCATAATCATTGTTGACTGCTAGTTCGATGAGATTCTTGGCCTCTTCATAATCGTTAGCAAGAAATCCCCCTTTCGATGAATAGTCCAACTCTCTTCTAGCCTTCCTCGTCAAACCCCGATAAAACCGAATATAGATTTCCTCTTTGTCAATTCCATGCTGTGGGCATTTGCGAAGTAGCTTCTTAAATCGGATCCATGCCTCGTATAAGTATTCATCCTCATATTGCTCGAATTGCAAGATATCATTGATTTGTTTTTGCACCTTCGAGGGAGGATAGAAGCTGTCTAAGAAACAGTAGTCATCTCTCTCCAAGTACCAATCTCCTTCCGATCTAGGCTCTTGTACCAATCTAGTGCATCGTCTTCTAAGGAGAATCGGAATAGGCGGAGCTTAATGACATCCGGAGGCACTCCGTTTTGCTTGATGGTGGCACATATGTCCAAAAACGACTCAAGGTGAGCATTTGGATCTTCATTAACCCCCCCTCCGTATGTTTGAGACTTCACTGTAGCAATGAGGGACGGCTTAAGCTCGAAGTTGTTGGCATCAATCTTTCCCCAACCTCCTTCTTGATAATCGTCCAGCTTAGGTCGAAAGCGGGCATTCAAAGGGATCTTCTCGGGACGAGCGAGTTCTTGTGGTGGGTCAACAATGCCGGCCATGGTACTAACGAAAGGTATGGAAATAGTCTCGGTTCTCGCTTCTTGCTTCTTCCTCCTCAACGACTTCTCGATTTCCGGATCCAAAGGAAATAAGTCCTTTCCTTGGGATCTTGTGATCATGCACCGCCTACAAGGAAGAGAAAACAAGATGTGAGGAAACGAGATCGAATATTAATAATAAGAGTAAACAACCTAAAGTAACAATCTCTTCTTTTTCGAATTATTCCCTTAAATTTTCTATCAAGTCCCCGGCAACGGCGCCAAAAATTGATCACTTGTTTTCGCGTAGTATGGTTTTCAAATCCGATCAATTTTAAAATTTGTAAAACCTCGGAGTATTTCCAAGGTGTCGAACCCAAGGGAATTGATGTGTCGAAAATAAAGGAATTAACTCTACTCAAAATTATTTGCTATTTAGGAATCCGAAAAATTGTTTTGATTCTAATTATCTAACTTTAAAAATCGATGAACAAAAATTAAATAAAAGATGAATTATCTAAATTAAGCAAATAAAGCAAATTAGCAATATAAAATCACAAGTCTAAAGGTAATTGATCCTAGGGTAGTATCATCTAATTGAGTTCACACAATCCATTCACTTGATTCCTTTTCCCCAAATTTTAATTCAATCCTAGAAATAATCACTCAATAGATCTAGAATTCAGATCAAGGCAACCTAGAAAGATAGTTAATTTAAACCATTTTCCCCTTGAGAACTCAAAGAATTTAAATCACTTAAAAGCACCAACTTATTTATCTATGATTTATCTTTCTCGCTAGGTCTCAAGATAAAATCATATTGTGCATCAAGTATTTCCACTAATCAATTACTCCTTAGGACAAAATCAATTAGCTAACATGCATCGATTAAGGGCCCTTTAATCTAACATGAGATTTAACACAACTTGAACACAAGCCCAGGATGAAAGGTCAAAAGGTAATCAAAGGAACATCATGTGAACATCAATTAAAATTACTAACCCTAGAATCAATCAATGAATTAGCCAGACATACTTGAAATTAAACAAGAAATTGATGAAGAATGCATATTATTAATATGAAAAGAGATTACAACCCTTACGGATGAACTCCGAGTCTTCAATCTCCGAAAAACAATAATAATTCTGCTCTCCAAAAAGTTCTTGTATCCCAAGAATTAATCTTGCTAAAAAGATGTAAAATTATAAAAGATGAAAAAGAATCGTAAAGATAGATCAAAGATGATGGAAGATGATAAAAGATTCATAAACTAGGGCTAGGAGGAGGTTTATATAGCCTAAGGGGGTTACAATCCCGATTAGCCCTAATCTAGGAAATAAAATCTATCCAAAAGAGTCAAAATCCGCCAAAATACGAGAGCCCGCTAGGAAGCCTTTCGGCCTGGCCTATCGGCCGATAGGCTGGCCGATAGTTGGTTCGTCGATTTCTTCACTTGGCAGGGCAGAATCTCCTTTCGGACGGGCCTATCGGTAGATAAATGCCGCCGATAGGTTCTTACATTTTCGCAAAAATCCGTTTCTTCGTCCGTTTGACTCAACTCTCGGTCCGTTGTCTCGTTTTGGGTCCTTTTTGGCTCTAAAACACCAAACACACTAAAACCAACCCAAACGCGTAATACGGCTCGACTAATCATAAATAAGCTAAATACGAGCACATTAATCACGAAACGAGATAAAAACCTAGTATAAAATCCTAGAAATAAGTGGTAAAATTACCACTAATCACTACCTTAAATCGTTGAGATAGAGGAGATCGATGATATGGAAGGATATCGATGTTGGGTACATTTGAGATGTAACCTTGTTTTTGGATGACTGTGTAAATCTATCTGTATTAATGTATCGTGACTGTATATCATTTATTGTTGATCTATTTTATTATGATCATATTCGGGAATCTTGAGATTTGGATAATTTGTTGAGAATTCGTCCATTTGGCTTTGTACTCAAGACTTCATGATAATTTGGAAAATCGTTCACTGTGATCCGAGACTTCAAGTCTTGGGGACTTGGGCGTGCGTTTGATTTGGTCCCGAGAACTATTTGGGAATTATTGTTTTCAGATCATGATGGATAGTTCATATCCCGAGTTGTCTACCCTTAGTTTCGAGGACGAAACTCTTTTTAGGGGGGGTATGTAATACCCGGTTGTAATTCAGTCATTATCATTCAGTAATTTTATTTTTTTGGCGGAAGTCCATCTTAGCGACTCTATTGTTACCATTTCGTCATTCCGAGAATGATTAATTCTACACTTTTTGTCATCTGAGTTCGTCTCGGTGTCGTTCTGTTGAATTCCGTGTTCTTTAGCGACTTTTCCACGTATGAGTTCGACTTTGTTAAATCACCATTAATTTTTGGAAACTCCAAAAATTCTGAATCTTTGCAATATTATTAATCATCAAGTTAGCTTTCCAATGGTTCAAACGGTGAGTCAATCGGAGTCCGGACGAGGGAGTTATGGTCGAAAAAGATAAGTCACTCTCATTTTCCAGATTTGGCCGAGCAACCTGTACCATGGGCTGCGGCACATGCTGGAAGGGCCGCAGCACACTGGCGAGTCACTGCCGCGACACACCCGTATGGTCCGCGGCACACTCGTGTTGCAATTGTTCTGGCCGACCCGTCTGTACTGTGAGCCGCGGCTCATGCCGACAGGGCCGCGGCACACTGCCGAGTCACTGCCGCGGCACATTCGGCCGGGCCACGGCACACTGCCGATCACTGGGGGCAATTTTGTCCCTATGCCGTGGCACACTTAGGCCGAGCCGCGGCACACAGTGCAGTCAGCGCTATACTTGCGTTTTTTGAGCGAGAATCACTCATTTCTTCCATTCCTTCAAACTTGGTCCGTGAGAGAGCCTTGAGGGATAGAATCTTCATCATCAATCACTTGGGAATTCGTTTTTCATCATTTTCATTCGGTTGTGAAGCTCGGATTGTCGATCTAACGCGATTTCATCGGATTAAAGTACTTGGATCTTCAAAGGTAATTTCTCCAACATCTTGGATTTCGATTTTGTTTTGAGATATGATGTTTTGGATGTTAAGATCATGTTATATGAAGTGATATACACATGATTATGGACATGTTTGATTATTCATTGGATTATTGAAGGATTATTCAAGAACACTTTGAATATTGTGTTGGATTTGGGGGTTTTCGATTTATTGTTGTTGAAATCACGATTTTGGATATTCATAATGGATTATTGATCGTATTGAAGATGTTTTGTTGGTTTGAAACACTTCTTGGGGATTTGATGTTGGTATTATTGAGGTTTGATTATAAACTATCGAAGTTGGCCACAAAGTGTTCGATATAATGCCCCAATGAACTTGGTTTAATCGTATCGACGTTTTGAGTTCGTTATATTCATGTTTGATTCGTATATTGATCGGATTGTTGGTAATCGTATTATTCAAGGTTGTTCGAGTGGCCGATAATTTCATTAAGGACGTTGATCGTGGAAGTACCTTCTCGCCTTCGGTTTGAGGCAAGTTTATACTTGTACTAGTCAATGAGATTAATGTTATCATATATGTGTATGAATGTGTTGTATCATTCCGAGACTTAGTCTCTTCTTGAATTCATTGATATTAGGGGATCGTTCGATACGATACTCTCCGGCAATTATGCCAAATGTTCATTATCATTCATTAATGGCCGGTAAGGCATTGAGATATTCGTTGTTAATGTTATTATCGATCACCGGTTCGCGGTATCGATGTATCGATTGTTGTTGTTCATATTGATGTCGATCTAAGACATTGTTGTAATCATTGTTATTAGTGTTGGCGTCCTGTCATTCATGTTATATTGGCCGATTGAAGGCATTGTCGTATTCGTTCTCATCTTCGTCATCGGTAGCCGATTAAAGGTGCCGAGGCATTCATTGTATCATTGTTATCGATTGACCGTTATAAGGCAATCGAGATATTGAATCATCCACTGCATCATTGTTCGGTTGGCCATTCTAAGGTGATCGAGGTATTGAATTGGGACTGTCGAGTACGATGCCCATCCGTGAGTCATCATTACCGTGTTGGCCGATTCAAGGTAGCACACTATCATTCTCGGGAATTCGGTAATCTACGAATCGTTGTCATTATTGATTAATTAAATTTTGGAGGCTAGTCTCGGCTAGTGCTTATTACGGGTAAGCTTGGGGCTTGAACCTTCGCGGTTGGCTTCCCAACACCTACAACTCAGTAGGTCACGGTCGCGTTTATGACCTTATTACGGGTAAGTTTGGGGCTTGAACCTTCGCGGTTGGATTCCCAACACCTACAACTCAGTAGGTCACGGTCGCGTTTATGACCTTATTACGGGTAAGTTTGGGGCTTGAACCTTCGCAGTTGGTTTCCCAACACCTACAACTCAGTAGGTCACGGTCGTGTTTATGACCTTATGGGTAAGCTTGGGGCTTGAACCTTCGCGGTTGGCTTCCCAACACCTACAGCTTAGTAGGTCACGGTCGTGGTTATGACCTTATTAGCCATCATTAACTACAGGGTTGTTTCGGTTTCATATGATTGTGATATTTGATAGCTTTGGCTGAGTGGCTTTCAGGCCTTTGTGATTGTCTCGATAATATCATTGGAGCCTTCGGGCATTGTGATTCATAATTAATTCAGTTCTGGCTTGGTTCATATTCGTGTAATTCATTGTGGTGTTCTATAATTATGATTTCGTCGTTGGGCATTTACGTTCTAACCTGTCGAACAGGTATTAATAGTATGCCGTGGGCATAGTATTTCGCGAATGCTCGGTTCTTACCTTGGTTTGTTAGCATCTCGTATTATTATTATCATTGTACCGTTTCATTCTGCCTTTAGATACATATCATGTTACACATGTATTTGATGTTCATTATCTCGATGACTGACCCCGTGGGGGCGGAACATGTTTTCATGTTTTAGGTGCTTGCGAGGAGAGAGTTGAGACACAGGGGCATGACGATGGCGACGAGGCATTCGAGCGATATTAGTCCGAGTTGTCAGTCAGTCAGTTGGAGTGTACTCCAGTCTCGTCAGTTGTTGTCGTGTTGTATTACCCGAACAGATGTTCGTGGATGTTGTTGTATTTCATTTTTTGCCATGTCGGCCACCTTTGTCGTTGAAATTCCTTATCGTAATATTGTGTCGGATGTCATGGTAGGGACTATGATTTTCCCTTATTGTGTAATTTAATGTATTTTAGTCATGTTCGCCTGGTGGATCTCCCGTCGTGGGGTCCACGGCACTGTAATAACCCAATAGGATTTTGGGGTGTTACAGAAGATGGTATCAGAGCGTTTGGGTTGTGAGATACCCTGATATGTGAGTTATGTGGCTCTACCGATGCGGTAGTAGTGGTACTGTCAGGTTATGACAATCTGGACAGTCGGGTTTTGTGAGTCGTAATATTAATACGACTGCACGAGTCATTCATTCATCGAGCCGTCGTCAGTTGGGACTAGTATCGTGAGACCTCGAAGCTTCGTATGACCAGTGTAAGGACTCGATTCTCTTTATGTTCATACATTCATTATGTCATTAATTGTTCATGTTTGTTGAAACATATATGTAGTATTAGTGTTATGATTGATTCATGACTAATTGTTTTGGAGCACGTGTGACTTGTGTAAGCATTAAGGATCAACTCATTCATCAGTTAATAATCCTCAATCATCATTTTGATCTCATCACTCAGTCAATATCATTCATCACTCAGTCAATATCATTACTCAGATAATTCATTCATCACTCAGTTAATTCATTCATCACTCAGTTAATTCATTCATCACTTAGTCAATATCATTACTCAGATAAATCACTCATCACTCAGTTAATTCATTCATCACTCAGTCAATATCATTACTCAGATAATTCATTCATCACTCAGTCAATATCATTCATCACTCAGTTAATTCATTCACCACTCAGTCAATTCCTTCATCACTTAGTCAATCTCATTGTTCATATTAATTTATTAATCACTCAGTCAATCTCATTGTTCAGTCAATTTATTCATCACTCAGTCAATCTCATTGTTCAGTCAATTCACTCATCACCCAGTTAATCTCATCACTCAGTTAATTCATTATCACTCAGTCAATCTCATTGTTCAATTAATTCATTAACCATCCAGTCCATCTCACGGTTCAATTGTTGATCTTGTGAATCAAATTTTCAACCTTGTTAACTTGTTCAAGGTAATCATTTCAGGAATTTCATCAGATAGTCTTGTCACCTCACTTGATCTTGCATGCGATCTTATCATATTCCGGCGTCATGTCGACGATCGTTTTATTGCATTATTAGTGCATTCATTGTGTTAGAGCGTGTATGCTCATTGTTATCATTCCGTCTAGTAATCATAATGCGATATTCATGCTGGATCTATAATTATCATGTGGCTTTCCTGCTCCAGTATGGAAAGAGCTGTCTGAGGACGCAGGGGAAGAGGTCGCGGTATGGACCAGAACCCGGGATCTCGTATGAACGCCCGCGCAGAGGCGAGGGTTAGCATCTGTTCATCAGATAGATTTGCTACTCATTCACTGTCAGATAATCATTCACCGTCAGGGAGTCGTACCCGAGAAGCAGCTCACTCGGAAGGTGTTTGGGTTGACCCATTCATATTTATGCAGGGCATGATGGCCCAGATGACTCATATGACGCAGATAGTGGAGACCATGCAAACCTCGATGGTTCGTGGTCCACCGCATGAGGATTCGAGGTTAGTTCCATGGGACAGTGGAGTAGTGAATCAGATTGTTGGCGATATCTCTCGTCAGAGGCCGCCTACTTTTGAGGGTTCGTCGGAACCAGCTGATATTGTTCATTGGCTTGAGCATTTTTATAAAATCTTCGACATGGTTCAGTGTCCGGAAGAGAGTAAAGTGGCAGTAGCGGCTTATTACTTGATTAAGGGTGCTTATTCGTGGTGGCTTTTTGTGAAACCCACCGATCGCGATTGCGGTTGGAGTGAGTTCAAGACCCTCATGTTAGAGAGGTATTATCCGGATCCACTTCGTGAAGCCAAGTTGTCAGAGGTTTTGAACCCCGAATCCGTCGAGGACGAGGGTGTTATTGTCATTGCTGAGAAGTTTCAGGGACTACTTCAGTTTGCTTCGTCAGTTATCCATACTGAGGCGGATAAGATCAAATAATTTAGCAAGAGGCTAAATCCGCAATTGAGGATGCAGTTGTTCAATCACAATTGTAATTCACTTAGTGAGTTCATCGGGAAGGCTCTTGGAGCATAGCTTTTGATCAAGGAGCTTACTCAAAAGCATCCTTCAGTTTCTTTGGGTGAGAGGACTAGAATGCCGGCTCGTTCAGAGGGACATCGGGCACCGACATCCAAGAGGTCATTTTCTAGTTGTCTTTGTGTGGAGGGAGCGTCCTCTTCTAAGGCCACGAGTTCGACCGTTGTTTGCTTTAACTGTGATGTAATAGGACATCGCAGCACCCGGTGCTCGATGCAGGCCGTTATTTGTTTTCAGTGTGGGCGGCAGGGACACCTTCAGAAATACTATAGGAGTTCTAATGCCGGTAGATCTCGAGATAACTCAATGGCCTCGAGGGACTTTGTTACTCCAGCTCGTGCTTCATTCAAGGGGTCCTTTCAGGCTTCTAGAACCCGAGGTAAGGACATTCATCTCCGGTTTTGAGCAAGTTAATTCTTGCTCGGTAATATGATAATCATTCATTTCATTGTCGTTCATTCATTTATATAATTCATTCATCATATATCAATCATGTTGGGACTCATAATTATCGATTAATCATTCAATTCACGAGGAATGACGGTTCCAATCACTTCATGGAGCTATCACTCATTAATTTATTAATTCACCTCGGTGAGTCATTCTTAATCTTTGTGGATTTCGATTCATTATCATTCATTGTGATCATTTTGTTCTTGTGACCTTCCGGGATCATATTGTGCGGTGAGTTCAGATTTGGGTCTACCTTAAATCGTTGAGATAGAGGAGATCGATGATATGGAAGGATATCGATGTTGGGTACATTTGAGATGTAACCTTGTTTTTGAATGACTGTGTAAATCTATCCGTATTAATGTATCGTGACTGTATATCATTTATTGTTGATCTATTTTATTATGATAATATTCGGGAATCTTGAGATTTGGATAATTTGTTGAGAATTCGTCTATTTGGCTTTGTACTCAAGACTTCATGATAATTTGGGAAATCGTTCACTGTGATCCGAGACGTCAAGTCTTGGGGACTTGGGCGTGCGTTTGATTTGGTCCCGAGAACTATTTGGGCATTATTGTTTTCAGATCATGATGGATAGTTCATATCCCGAGTTGTCTACCCTTAGTTTCGAGGACGAAACTCTTTTTAAGGGGGGGTATGTAATACCCGGTTGTAATTCAGTCATTATCATTCAGTAATTTCATTCAATAATTTTATTTTTTGGCGGAAGTCCATCTTAGCGACTCTATTGTTACCTTTTCGTCATTCCGAGAATGATTAATTCTACATTTTTTGTCATCTGAGTTCGTCTCGGTGTCGTTCTGTTGAATTCCGTGTTCTTTAGCGACTTTTCCACGTATGAGTTCGACTTTGTTAAATCACCATTAATTTTTGGAAAGTCCAAAAATTCTGAATCTTTGCAATATTATTAATCATCAAGTTAGCTTTCCAATGGTTCAAACGGTGAGTCAATCGGAGTCCGGACGAGGGAGTTATGGTCGAAATAGATAAGTCACTGTCATTTTCCAGATTTGGCCGAGCAGCCTGTACCGTGGGCCGCGGCACATGCCGGCAAGGCCGCGGCACAATGCCGAGTCACTGCCGCGACACACCCGTCCGGGCCGCGGCACACTCGTGTTGCAATTGTTCTGGCCGACCTGTCTGTACTGTGAGCCGCGGCTCATGCCGACAGGGCCGCGACACACTGCCGAGTCACTGCCGCGGCACATTCGGCCGGGCCGCGGCACACTGCCGATCACTGGGGGCAATTTTGTCCCTGTGCCGCGGCACACTTCGGCCGGGCCGCGGCACACAGTGTAGTCAGCGCTATATTTGCGTTTTCTGAGGGAGAATCACTCATTTCTTCCATTCCTTCAAACTTGGTCCGTGAGAGAGCCTTGAGGGAGAGAATCTTCATCATCAATCACTTGGGAATTCGTTTTTCATCATTTTCATTCGGTTGTGAAGCTCGGATTATCGATCTAACTCGATTTCATCGGATTAAAGTACTTAGATCTTCAAAGGTAATTTCTCCAACATCTTGGATTTCGATTTTGTTTTGAGATATGATGTTTTGGATGTTAAGATCATGTTGTATGAAGTGATATACACATGATTATGGACATGTTTGATTATTCATTGGATTATTGAAGGATTATTCAAGAACACTTTGAATATTGTGTTGGATTTGGGGGTTTTCGATCTATTGTTGTTGAAATCACGATTTTGGATATTCATAATGGATTATTGATCGTATTGAAGATGTTTTGTTGGTTTGAAACACTTCTTAGGGATTTGATGTTGGTATTATTGGGGTTTGATTATAAACTATCGAAGTTGGCCACAAAGTGTTCGATATAATGCCCCTAATGAACTTGGTTTAATCGTATCGACGTTTTGAGTTCGTTATATTCATGTTTGATTCGTATATTGATCGGATTGTTGGTAATCGTATTATTCAAGGTTGTTCGAGCGGACGATAATTTCATTAAGGACGTTGATCGTGGAAGTACCTTCTCGCCTTCGGTTTGAGGCAAGTTTTATACTTGTACTAGTCAATGAGATTAATGTTATCATATATGTGTATGAATGTGTTGTATCATTCCGACACTTAGTCTCTTCTTGAATTCATTGATATTAGGGGATCGTTCGATACGATACTCTCCGGCAATTATTCCAAATGTTCATTATCATTCATTAATGGCCGGTAAGGCATTGAGATATTCGTTGTTAATGTTATTATCGATCACCGGTTCGCGGTATCGATGTATCGATTGTTGTTGTTCATATTGATGTCGATCTAAGACATTGTTGTAATCATTGTTATTAATGTTGGCATCCTGTCATTCATGTTGTATTGGCCGATTGAAGGCATTGTCGTATTCGTTCTCATCTTCGTCATCGGTAGCCGATTAAAGGTCCCGACGCATTCATTGTATCATTGTTATCGATTGACCGTTATAAGGCAATCGAGATATTGAATCATCCGCTGCATCATTGTTCGGTTGGCCATTCTAAGGTGATCGAGGTATTGAATTAGGACTGTCGAGTACGATGCCCATCCGTGAGTCATCATTACGGTGTTGGCCGATTCAAGGTAGCACACTATCATTCTCGGGAATTCGGTAATCTACGAATCATTGTCATTTGTGATTAATTATATTTTGGAGGCTAGTCTCGGCTAGTGCTTATTACGGGTAAGCTTGGGGCTTGAACCTTCGCGGTTGGCTTCCCAACACCTACAACTCAGTAGGTCACTGTCGCGTTTATGACCTTATTATGGGTAAGTTTGGGGCTTGAACCTTCGCGGTTGGCTTCCCAACACCTACAACTCAGTAGGTCACGATCGCGTTTATGACCTTATTACGGGTAAGTTTGGGGCTTGAACCTTCGCGGTTGGCTTCCCAACACCTACAACTCAGTAGGTCACGGTCATGTTTATGACCTTATGGGTAAGCATGGGGCTTGAACCTTCGCGGTTGGCTTCCCAACACCTACAGCTTAGTAGGTCACGGTCGTGGTTATGACCTTATTAGCCCTCATTAACTACAGGGTTGTTCCGGTTTCATGTGATTGTGATATTTGACATCTTCGGCTGAGTGGCTTTCAGGCCTTTGTGATTGTCTCGATAATTTCATTGGAGCCTTCGGGCATTGTGATTCATAATTATATCAGTTCTGGCTTGGTTCATATTCGTGTAATTCCTTGTGGTGTTCTATAATTATGATTTCGCCGTTGGGCATTTACGTTCTAACCTGTCGAACAGGTATTAATAGTATGCCGTGGGCATAGTATTTCGCGAATGCTCGGTTCTTACCTTGGTTTGTGAGCATCTCGTATTATTATTATCATTGTACAGTTTCATTGTGCCTTTGGATACATATCATGTTATACACTTATTTGATGTTCATTATCTGGATGACTGACCCCGTGGGGGCGGAACATGTTTTCATGTTTTAGGTGCTTGCGAGGAGAGAGTTGAGACACAGGGGCATGACGATGACGACGAGGCATTCGAGCGATATTAGTCCGAGTTGTCAGTCAGTCAGTTGGAGTGTACTCCAGTCTTGTCAGTTGTTGTCGTGTTGTATTACCCGAACAGATGTTCGTGGATGTTGTTGTATTTCATTTTTGGCCATGTCGGCCACCTTTGTCGTTGAAATTCCTTACCGGAATATTGTGTCGGATGTCATGGTAGGGACTATGATTTTCCCTTATTGTGTAATTTAATGTATTTTAGTCATGTTCGCCTGGTGGATCTCCCGGCGTGGGGTCCATGGCACTGTAATAACCCAATAGGATTTTGGGGTGTTACACCCAGTTGGGGGTCCATGCACTGTCATAGCCTCCTAGTTTGGAGTGTTACAAAAACTCCATCACGATATTTAACAAAATCAAGGCTCAACTCCAATTCTACTTAACCATGAAAATCCTACTACAAATTCCCTCACTTTTCCTAGAGCATGATATACGATTCGTAAAGTTGTCAAAGAAATCTTAATAACTTTAGTAGCATGCTCCAAAGCAGTACAAGAATACGAATTCTAGGCTGAGATAGCTTCACATACCTTATTTTGGAAGAGTAAGATTAAACATTCGGCGGAACTCAACACCCGGAGCTTGAACACCAAACCAAGATGTTTCCCAACTTCAATCACCAAGTAGAAAGGCTAAACAAGGATTATAATATGGGGGAAGGCTCTCTGGACTTGCATAAAATGGATAGGGGGCGAAAGAAAATGAGGTAAAATGAAATGGGGTGCTGTCCCATTTATAATGTTCCAAGCGTTACGTACGTTAGCCTCAATGTTTAACGTACGTTATCATCTTAGCTTACGCTATTAGCAATCCTTAGCGTACGCTAATGTCCAATAATAGCCTACTGTCTCGTTCCTGGTCTTCTCTTACCTACTCTATACCAACACCTTTACGTACGTAATCATCTGGACATAGCGTGCGTTATCACCAACATCTAGCATACGTTAAACCTCGTCGACCCGCTTTATAAAAAGGCTGTCCAGGTTCACGCTGCGGGAATCTTATCCAATCCCACCACCAACTGGACCATGTGCTCAGCAGACTCATTCGTCGTTGACTGCATTACGTACGCTACGCTTCGTCCATAGTGTACGTTATCCGCAGCTCATAACGTACGTTAAGCTTACCAGTTAGCGTACGTTATGATGTAGTTGCATGCATGATTACAAGGTTGATACGATCATGAATGTTGATACGAATACGGGAAAGATCACACTTCGATTATTGATATCATAAAGTCGAATATATTACAAGGTTCAAATACAGATGAAAATGCTCAACAATTATCCGGATATTACATATTCTCCCTCTAAAAAGGAGTTTCGTCCCAAAACTTAAGACGAAAATAATTCTGGGTATCTTGACTTCATAATATCCTCCGTCTCCCAAGTGGCTTCTTCAACTCCGTGTCGCGACCATTGAACTTTAACAAAGGTGATTAGTTTATTTCTCAATTGTTTGACTCGACTCTCGAATATCTTGATTGGTTTCTCTTCGAACATGTCGTCCTTGGCGACTTCGATCTCGCCGAAATCAATGACATAACTGGGATCTGGTATGTATTTTCGTGATTGTGACACATGAAACACATTATGAACATGACTCAATGATGGCGGCAAGGCCAATCCGTATGCCAATTCTCCAACTCTTTCAAGAATCTCGAATGGTCCGATATATATCGGACTCAGCTTTCCTTTTCTCACAAAACAAAAAATCCCCCGAGTAGGAGAAACCTTTAAAAGCACGTGGTCCCCAATTCCAAATTCCAACGGGTGACGGCGCATGTCTGCATAAGATTTCTGCCGACTTTGGGCAGTCAACAGCCTTTCATGAATCAAAGCTACCTTCTCTTGAGTCTGTGCTATCAATTCTGGTTCCGCCTCAATCAATTCTAACGAATCATCCCAACACAGGGGAGATCTGCATCTTCTCCCGTATAATGCTTCAAAAGGTGCCATCCTAATGGAAGCGTGCCAACTATTGTTGTAAGTGAATTAAATAAATGGCAGATGAGTTTCCCAATCAGTCGACCATTCTAAGGCACAAGCTCTCAACATGTCTTCCACTGTTTGAATAGTTCTCTCGGACTGTCCATCGGTTTGAGGATGATAGACTATGCTAAAATTCAGCTTGGTCCCTAAGGCTAGATGAACTGCTTTCCAAAAATGTGACACGAATCGACCATCTCGATCAGAAATAATGGTCTTCGGTGTACCATTCAATCGGACTATCTCTGCAATAAACACTCGTGCCAACCTCTCTGGTCCCCAAGTATCTTTAATTGCCAGAAAATGAGCTGATTTGGTTAGACGATCAACTATCACCCAAATTATGTTCATCCCTGTTCTTGTCTTCGGCATATTAGTTGTTGGTGTAAGATTGGCCGGTATCGCCGTTTGGAGATAGAGTTATAAAACTATTTCGCGTTGTGGAACCGATTTAAATAACAGTGCAGAAAATAAATCGACACAAGATTTATAGAGGTTCGGCCAAACGTGCCTACATCCTCTCTCGGTATCTTTTTCTATAGGCTAAAGATAAACCTCTGCACCTCTCCTCTCTTCTATCGTTCGAGGGATAACCGTTACAAACTCGTCTTCTACCGGTTCGAGTAAATCATTCAATCACTTTTCTTATTGTCGGTCCAAGTTAAACCATTTTCCTTTTCTATTGGACAAGGAATCAACCAATCTAGCTTTCTATGGGTACTAGATAAACCTCACGTAGATATCGATTGCGATTCTAACAATGTCGGATCCTTGATCCTAATAACACCGAATCCAATTGAATCCTTTCTTTTTCCTCTCGTGTATGAGTTTTCGTGTATCACACTCTAACTCTTGACAATATAAGCTCAATTACAAAAATTAAAATGATTACAATGATATCTCAAGAATGAATGATTTGCTCAAGGTTGTTGGATGGTTTGATACCAAATGGTTTGGTATTTATAGCCATTTTCATCCAACTAGCCGTTAGCTTCATTTGACTGTGTAGCGTGCGCTAGCCTTTCTTCATAGCATGCGTTATGGCTCATTACGTACGTTATAGATGTCATGTAGTGTATGTTATCGACTTCCAGTTTCAGTCAAGTAGCTTTCATTTATTCCTTTACGTACATTGTCACTTCATATTACGTACGTTATGCTGTCTCATTAGTGTACGTTAATCTTGCATCGTAGCGTGCGTTAACTCATATATCTGTTGTATGCAATTGTCAAAGTATCCCTTTGAATCTTGACTTTGACCGGAATCTTTCCAACGTTCATTTGTTTGAATTCGTATTCAAACTTCGTTACGTACGTTAACGCATATGTGTTACGTACGTTAATCACCTTCGGTAGCGTACGTTAAGCTTGTGACTTAGCGTGCGTTAAACACATCAGATAACTTGACTCAGGTAACTTTGAACTCGCCTGATCTGCAGGTAGCCTCGTTAGCGTGCGCTAACTTTGATTACTAGCTTGCGCTAGCTTTGCAGTTTGTGCGACTTTTTGCGTCTTCGACTTCTTCATTGTTTTGTTTGCTTCTTTGTTGTTTTCCTTTGTTTAACAACTTAATCATCAAAACTCTATTAATGAATATTTGGAATAAAATATTCCAACAATCTCCCCCTTTTTGATGATTACAAAACAACACTTTGAATTGATTAAAACCTGCAAAAATATATCTGTATATATATATATATATATATATATATATATGTACGAATCAAAGTTTTCGGCTTTGATCGCTTCGTTAGTGTAATACCCGGTTGTGAATTCATTTATTATCATTCAGTAACTGTCACTCAGAATTTTTTTTTTCACTCAGTAATAATCATTCATCATTCATATTCAGTCAACTATGTTCATCATTCGGCGTATTTTGGGATCATCACTGTTTGAGATCGAGCCGAGATTGTTGTCGTCATCATCATCATGTTTTTATTTGTAGTTTGAGAGGTAGCGCACGCTACACATTGTAGTTAGCGCGCGCTAATGAGGTGCATGTAACGCACGCAATGATTCAGTATTAGCGCACGCTAGCGCAAGTGAGGCAGACAGTCCAGAAGGTACTGGGCTGATTTGGGAAATTCGTAGCGTACGCTACAAGTGGTAAGTAGCGTACGCTAACTATGCTGGTAACGCACGCTAAAACTTCAGAGTAGCGCACGCTAGCGCTCGAGCAGGGCGATGAGTTACGGACTCCAGGATTTTGGATATCAACTATCAGGTAGCGCACGCTAACATAAGGTTAACGTACGCTAAGGACAGGTTGTTAGCGCACGCTACCAAAGGTACTTAGCGCACGCTAACGATTCAGTCAGGGGGTACTGGACTACCCGGTACACGCGTTAGCGCACGCTAACATCAGGAGTTAGCGCGCGCTAAGCTGGGACAGTATAAATAGGACAGTTCGGTCCAACTTTCGTCATTTCTTCATTTCTCAATCATTTCGGACGAGCTCGGGCGATTCGGAAAGGTCTTTTCGAGCTGCAATCATCTAGCATCATCTTCAAGCTCCTAAGTTGGATTAATCATCATCTAAATCAGTTTCATCACTCCAAATCAAGGTAATGATTCTTGGATCTAGAATTTCGGATCTTGGGTGTTTTGCTTTCGATCTCTTCGTGTAAATCGATGTTATGTTGGAATATGTTAGATATAGATTATCTATCTTGGATACATGTATTTCTACGGATTCATTAGTGTAATTTTCGGAATTTGTGAATAATTGAGGAATTGTTCAAGAACCCTTACGGGTTGACTTTGGAATTTTGGGGGTTTTCGACTAAATGTTGTTGAAATATCGTTCTAAGCATTCCTATTGGATTATTGATAGTATCCATGAGTTTTTGTGGGTTTGAATCATTCATTGGGAGTTGGTTTCGGATGTAAATGAGTTTTGGTTGTAAACAATTGGAGATTGTTTACAACGCGTTTGTTTTAAATGCCCCAATGAGTTTCGGGTATTGTTGTATCGACTTTTGAGTTGGTGGTGATCATGCTTGATTCGTGTATTAAGAGAGTTGTTGGTTTTTGTGTTGTTTAAGGTTGTTCGAGCGGCTGGTAATTTCATTAAGGACGTTGATCGTGGAAGTACCTTCTCGCCTTCGGTTTGAGGCAAGTTTTATACTTGTACTAGTCAATGAGCTAATGTCATCATGTATGTGTATGAATGTGTTGTATCATTCCGAGACTTAGTCTCTTCATGAATTCATTGATATCAAGAGATCGTTCGATACGATACCTTCCGGCAATTTTGCCAAATGTTTATTGTTGTTCGTTAACGGCCGATTCAAGGCATTGTAATACTCATTATTAATGTCATTGTCAATAGCCGGTTCGCGGTATCGATGTATCGATTGTTGTTAATATAGATGTCAATTTAAGATATCGTTGAGATCATTGTTATTCCTGTTTGGATCGTCATTAAAACTGTACAGGCCGATTGAAGGCATTGGCTTATTCATTTCTCACCTTCGTCGTCGGTAACCGATTAAAGGTGCTGAGGCATCCTTCGTATCATTGTCATCGATTGGCCGTTCTCAGGCAAATCTAAATGTTCAATCATTCACTGCATCATTGTTATCGATTGACCTTTCTAAGGCAATCGAGGTATTCACTCATTCATCGTGTCATTGTTATCGATTGGCCGTTCTCAGGCAAATCGAAGTGTTCAATCATCCGCTGCATCATTGTTGTCGGTTGGCCGTTCTAAGGCAATCGAGGTGTTAATTTGGGACTGTCAAGGACGGTGTCTATCCGTGTGTTACTATCATCGTGTTGGCTGACTCAAGGCAGCACACTATCATTCATTGTGATACGGCTTCGTGCCGTGGCTTCGGCCCTAATTGTGATACGGCTGGATGTCGTGGCATCGGCCCTAATTGTGATACGGCTGGATGTCGTGGCATCGGCCCTAATTGTGATACGGCTGGATGCCGTGGCATCGGCCCTAATTGTGATACGGCTGGATGCCGTGGCATCGGCCCTAATTGTGATACGGCTGGATGCCGTGGCTTCGGCCCTAATTGTGATACGGCTGGATGCCGTGGCTTCGGCCCTAATTGTGATACGGCTGGATGCCGTGGCTTCGGCCCTCATTGTGATACGGCTTCGTGCCGTGGCTTCGGCCCTCATTGTTACTGCTTCGGGCTGTTTGACTTCAGGTGTTTGTGTTATTTGTTAATTTCCATTTGAATGACTTTCGTGCCTTTTGAAATGTCTTGGTATTTTCATTGGAGCCTTTGGGCATTATGATTCATACTAAATTCGATTGGTTTGGTTCTGTCGTTTAATTCATTGTGGTATTACGTGATTATGATTCGCCGTTGGGCATTTATGTTCTAACACCGTCGAGGTATTAATAGTATGCCGTGGGCATAGTATTTCACGAATGCTCGGTTCTTACCTTGGTTTGTGAGCATCTCGTATTATTATCATCATTGTACCGTTTCATTACGCCTTTGGATGCATATCATGTTATACATGTATTTGATGTTCATTATCTGGATGGTGACCCAGTGGGGAACATGTTTTTCATGTTTTAGGTGCTTGCGAGAAGAGATTTGAGACACAGCGGCCTGATGATGCCAACTATGCATACTAGCGATACTAGTTCGAGTTGTTCATGTTGGTCGATCGGTTGGAGTGTTCTCCGGTTTGTCACCATTGTCATTTTGTATTACGGCGGATGCTCGTGGATGTTGTATTTTACTCTTGGCCATGTAGGCCCATCGTTGTCGTTGAAATTCCTTATCGGAATATTGTGTCGGATATCATGGTAGGGACTATGATTTTCCCTTGTTGTTTAATTTAATGTATTTTAGTCATGTTCGCCTGGTGGATCTCCTGGCGTGGGGTCCACGACACTGTAATAACCCAATAGGATTTGGGGGTGTTACAGTTAGTTTCTCCCATCTTTTCTTTTTCTCCTTTTTGACTTCTTATTTTTATTTTTCTCGTCATTTTCCATGACGCTTTTTATCTCATTCAACTCTTTTCTCCCCCTTTTTGTTATCAGCAAAAAGTGTAAATCAAAGGATACCAATTTATGATAAAAATATGATATGATGAAATGTGCTGAAAAAGGGTAAAACTCACCCTGACAAATATCTCTCCCTTTTTAAAAAAATACTCCCCCAGAGTAAAATATCAATTTGACGAAAATTAATTTTTGGGGATCCAACCAAAAGTCGGTTTTTTATTTATATGGACGATGTTCGGAATAATGGTTCCTTTAGGGATCCAAATCTTTTTAATTTTAATCGTCCGTCTTTGGCTTTTACAATTTGAAATATGGTGCCTAATTTTTAAATATTTATCGCATCGGGGTATTTTCAAATTTAAGGATTCGGTTTTAAAATTTGGTTTGAATCCCAATCCCTGTTTGTTTAAAGTAAATTTTTGAACCGAGAGCATTTGTTCAAATTTTTTGTTTCCACACGAAAATTTCTTTGTTAGATTTTTAAGCTCGGTTTGAACTTTCAAAAGATTATTCCTTAAAATATTTTCACTTTCAAGGCATTTAGAATGATCGGTTTTAAAAACTTCCCCCTTTTCATTTAATTTGGAAATTTCACTTTCCAATAATTTATTTTTAGCTTGGAGGGATTTGATTTCAAATAAAGTATTTTGGAAATCGGTTTGCAGTAATTCGAATGCTTCAAATAATTCATCTTGAGACGATATACTAACCTGGCTTTCGACGTCGCTGTCATCGAATGTACTTCTTGCCATAAGTGCAAGGTTATTTTGATTGATGAAATCTTCATCCTCGTCTTCGTCACTCCATCTGGCAATTAAAACTTCCTTCTTTTGATTTGCTCGGCAATTCTTCGCAAAGTGGTCTGGTTTGCCACAGATTCGACAGTTGTTGTCGAATTTCTTAGATTCGCCCATTTTGATGTCTTTCTTTCTCCGGTTTAATAAGTTTTGAAACTTATTAATATTCTTGGCATAATATGCCGATTCTTCGTCACTATCATCGACCTGGATTTCTTCTTTTCTTGACATCTTCATTTTCATAGCTATCGTTCTTTCCTTCGGCTTCGGCTGGTTGTTCCGTGATTTTAGAACAATCTCATAATTAATTAACGAACCATCGAGTGCGCTAAAATCGAGCGTATTGAGATATTTATATTCCATTATAGCCGTCACGGTGCCGTCCCACTTGCTAGGTAGTGATCGTAATATTTTCTTATCTTTCTCACTACTTGATAGTGGTTTTCCCAACGAAGCTAGCCCATTGGTGTTGAACGAATCGGTCGAGCATGTTGGTGATGGACTCGTTACCCTTCATCATGAATAACTCGTAGTTATGGAGAAGCATATTAATCTTCGTCTCCTTGACTTGAGTTGTTCCCTCGTGTGTGATTTCAAGAATTTTCCATATCTCTTTAGCACTTTCACACGATGAGATACGATTGACCTCTTCTGGATTTAAGGCACAATATAAGAGTTGAGTAGCCTTACAATTTAGATGATCGTTCTTCCAGTCCTCGTCATTATATTCTTCGAAACTCTTAAGAGATCTGTCGGATTTTATTGGAACTTTCGGGCCAAGACAAATGATCTTCCAGATTTCTATATCATAGGCACGAATGAAGATCGACATCTTTTTCTTCCAAGTCATATAATTTGATCCATCGAAGAATGGTGGTCGGTTCAAGGCAAGACCTTCTACTGGGGCAAATTGGAACGCCATTTGGATCTTCTCCTCAGACGTTAAGCCGCTTCTAGGAGGTACCGCTCCGATACCAATTGTTGGTATAAGATTGGTCGGTATCGCCATTTGGAGATAGAGTTATAAAACTCTTTCGCGTTGCAGAAGCGATTTAAATAACGGTGCAGAAAATAAATCGACATAGGATTTATAGAGGTTCGGTCAAACGTGCATATGTCCTCTCTCGGTATCTTTTTCTATAGGCTAAAGATAAACCTCTGCACCTCTCTTCTATCGGTCGAGGGATAACCATTACAAACTCGTCTTCTATCGGTCCGAGTAAACCGTTCAATCACTTGTCTTTTTGTCGGTCCAAGTTAAACCATTTTCCTTTTCTATTGGACAAAGAATCAACCAATCTAGCTTTCTATGGGTACTAGATAAACCTCATGTAGATATCGATTGCGAATTCTAACAATGCCTGATCCTTGATCCTAATAACACCGAATCCAATCGTATCCTTTCTTTTTTCCTCTCGTTTATGAGTTTTCGTGTATCACGCTCAAACTCTTGACAATATAAGCTCAATTACAACAACTAGAATGATTACAATGATATCTCAAGAATGAATGATTTTCTCAAGGTTGTTGTATGGTTTGATACCAAATGGTTTGGTATTTATAGCCATTTTCATCCAACTAGCCATTAGCTTCATTTGACTGTGTAGCGTGCGCTAGCCTTTAGCGTGTGTTATGGCTCATTACGTACGTTATAGATGTCATGTAGTGTATATTATCGACTTCCAGTTTCAGTCCAGTAGCTTTCGTTTTTTTTTACGTACGTTATGCTGTCTCATTAGCGTACGTTAATCTTATATTGTAGCGTGCGTTAACTCATATATCCGTTGTTTGAATTTGTCAAAGTATCCCTTTGAATCTCGACTTTGACCAGAATCTTTCCAACGTTCATCTGTTTGAATTTGTATTCAAACTTCATTACGTATGTTAACGCATATGTGTTATGTACGTTAATCGCCTTCGGTAGCGTACGTTAAGCTTGTGACTTAGCGTGCATTAAACACATCAGGTAACTTGACTTCAGGTAACTTTGAACTCGTCTGATATGCAGGTAGCCTCATTAGCATGTGCTAACTTTGATTACTAGCGTGTGCTAGCTTTGCGGTTTATGCGACTTTTTTGCGTCTTAGACTTCTTCATTGTTTTGTTTGTTTCTTTGTTGTTTTCCTTTGTTTAACAACTTAATCATAAATACTCTATTAAGGAATATTTGTAATAAAATATTTCAACATTAGTGATAAAGTCCGTCGATATATCTTCCCACTTCCATTCAGGAGTCGGAAGCGGCTTCAGCATCCCTTCTGGTCGTTGATGTTCAATCTTAACTTGCTGACAAGTTAAACACTTCGAGACACATTCCGCCACATCTTTATTCATGTTGCCCCACCAAAAATTCTGTTTCAGATCCTTATACATCTTACTGGTGCCCGGTTGAATTGAATAGGGTGTACTGTGAGCTTATTTCATGATTGTCTGCTTCAAAACATCAATATCGGGAACACAAAGTCGACTCTAGAATATCAAAACTCCATCATCATGAATCACAAATCCTGGGGCCTTACTCTTGCTCACTTCATCACGTAAATGAATCATCAGAGGATCATTTAATTGTTTTGATTTGATTTCTTCGATTAACGATGAAGTTAATTCCATCACGCACAATTGCCCTTGGACTCCTTGCAACCATACTTCAATTCCTTCATGAATCAACTCTTGTTGAATGCTGGATTGGGAAGTGAGAGTCTCCAGCATTCGAATATAAAGAGGTTTGTGGCTTAGTGCATCGGCCACTATGTTCGCTCTGCCTGGGTGATAAAGGATTTCCAAGTCATAGTCTTTAATCAATTCCAGCCATCTCCTCTACCGCATGTTTAACTCTTTCTGACTGCAGATGTATGTGAGGCTCTTATGATCTGTGAAGATCTGATAGTGAGTCCCGTACAAATAATGTCTCCATATCTTCAAGGCAAAAACCACAGCTGCTAGTTCTAAATCGTGCGTTGGATAATTTACTTCATATGGCTTCAGTTGTCGTGAAGCGTAGGCGATCACCTTCTTATTCTGCATCAGTACACACCTGAGACCTTGATTTGAAGCGTCACTGTAAACTATGAATCCTTTAGTTCCTTATGGTAGTGCTAAAATTGGTGCCGTCGTCAATCTCTTTTTCAATTCATCAAAACTGGCCTGACACATATCGCTCCATTCAAACTTTTGGGTTTTATGCAGTAATCGAGTAGGTGGACGAGTAATTTTAGAAAACCCTTCCACGAATCGACGATAATACCCGGCGAGTCCTAAGAAACTTCTGACTTCCTTCACGTTCTTAGGAGACTTCCATTCCAAAATTGCCTCGACTTTCTGGGATCGACTCGGACTCCTTCCGCTGACACCACGTGACCAAGGAACATTACTTCTTTTATCCAGAATTCACACTTAGACAATTTCGCATATAAGTGCTCGCTTTTCAAGAGGTTCAAACGATCTGTAAATGCTGTGCATGCTCTTCTAGACTCTTAGAATAAACCAAAATATCATCGATGAACACAACTACGAATTTGTCTAAATACTCTATGAATACCAGATTCATTAATTGCATAAACACAGCAGGCGCATTAGTGAGACCAAACGGCATCACCACAAACTCATAATGTCCGTAGCGAGTTATGAATGCTGATTTTGGGACATCGGATTCCTTAATCCTCAACTGATGATATCCCGATCGCAAATCAATCTTGGAAAAGATTGTCGCTCCTTGCAACTGGTCGAACAAATCTTCAATCCGTGGCAATGGGTACTTATTCTTGATTATCATCTTGTTTAGCTCCTGATAGTCAATGCACAATCGAAGCGATCCATCTTTCTTTCGGACAAAAAGAACTGGTGCACCCCATGGTGAAAAACTTGGTTGAATATAACCTTTGTCCAGTAACTCTTCCAGTTGCTTCTTTAATTCATACATCTCGGTAGGTAGGGTTGTAAACGAATCGAATCGAGTCGGATATTTGAAAATTCTATTCGAATTTGTCAAATTTAAAGAATATTTGTATTCGTATTCGTTTAATATTCGAATCTTAAACCTGCTTCGAATCCGATTCGATTTATTATTCGGATATATTCGAGAAATATTCGAATATATTTATATTCGAAGTTCTTATTATACATTTTTATTTTATCAAAACAAAATAATTAGCTAAAATAACAGAAAATTAAAAATTAAATCTGTAGTCCAAACAAAACTCATAACTCTTAAACTTCTACAAATAGTCAAATATTACATTAAAAACAACATGAGTACGGTAAAAAAAGATGAAAACTCTCTAGATAATTACAATAAAACCGCCCAAAAACCTCCAGATGAGTACGATAAACTAGCACAGCTGAATCTGAATTCATGAGTACAATAAAATTGAAAATTCTCCAGATCCTGATCGGATTGTTTACATCTCCAAAACCTCTCAATTTCAATAAAAACTCTCAAGCAAGCATACATCCATTATGACTTTAGTAGGACCTCAATGACATCTTCCTCTTCCTGCAAATAAAAAAATACAATAAAATAATTAGAGATCAATATATTATCAGAATAACGTACTAATGGAATTAAAGAAAAAAACTTACAATTAGAGATCAATATATTATCACAATAATGTACTAATGGAATTAAAGAAAAAAACTTACATATGTCATGATTGACTTATTTATCCCGTGAAGATGACGAACCCAATCTGCTCCACAAAACAAAACTTGCACAATATCATTAGATAAGTTAGCACGATAAGGATCTAAGATACGAGTCCCTGCGCTGAATGTGGCCTCCAATGCCACCGTGCTAAGAGGAATAGCTAAGACGTCACGAGCCAACTTACACAAAATATTGAATTTTAATTCATGAGTTTTCCACCAAGCCAAAACATCGAATTGAGAGGCTCCTTCCCCATCTTTACATCTAAAAACTCCATCCTCTAAGTACATATCCAACTCTGATTTCATAGGGGAATCAACTTCAACAGTATCCAAATATTGATCAAATAAAAATAAAATAGATGGTAATGTTTTTTTCTTGAATGTGGAGCTTGTAGAAGAAGTACAGCCAAAAGTACTCTTGTCTAACTCTGACATGGAGGATCCATATTTTTCAGTCTTTGTATGTTGGGCCTCAATATATTCAGAAAATAAATCATACAACACATCTCGAACCATTTTCATATTTGTACGTGCAACATTCTCATTATAAATCTTTTTAAAAGAAAACTCAACCAATCTCATTTTGAACCTAGGATCAAGTATTGCCCCGATAGCCATTAAAAGATTGCATTCTCCCCAATATTTATCAAACTTTTCCTTCATCTTTTTAACCATCTCTCTAATGAATTCACTGGAATGATTTTCTTTCTCATTTAATATATATTTGACTCTCCATATAACAGCAAGAAAAATATTAGATGTTGGATAATTAGTTCCAGACATCACATGTGTAGCTTCATAAAACACCTCTAAAATATCGACAACATCAGCTACTTTATTCCAATCTTCTGGGCTAGGACAACATATATATGAAACCTCTCTTTCTGCAAATATTGGAAATGCATCCTTAACTTTCATTGCTTCAGCTAACATTTCGTACGTGGAATTCCAACGAGTTGGACAATCAATGGATAATTTTTTTCATAGGTGAACCTAAATGATGCACAATTTCGGAGAATTTCAACAGCCTAGCCTCTGATTGATTAAAGAACCGTACACTTTCTTTAACATCCTCAATTATGTACTTAATCACAGATAGTCCATCTTGAGCAACAAGGTTCAATATATGAGCAGCACATCTCACATGGAATAACTTACCTCCCAATGGAAGCTTACGACTTCTCGAGAATGTTTCTTTGGCTATTCGAATTGCAACATCATTGTTTGAAGCATTGTCTACGGATATGGTGAACACTTTATGTTCTATGCCCCAATATTTTATACACTTCATGAGCCCATTAATGAGATCAACACCTAACAAAAATAAAAAATATAATTCTCCATGACAAATAACATAAATCATTTCGCATTGAATACATACAAAGAAATATTTATGTATTTGTTACCTGTATGTGGAGGAGGGAGAGGAATAAAACTAAAAACTCGTTTTTGAAGATGCCAATCTGAATCAACATAATGCCCAGTGACACACATATAAGAAATCTTTTTCACTTTAGACTTCCAAATATCAGTGGTCAAAGAAATTTTATTGATGCCTTTTAGTGTAAAATGTAGTTTTTTTTCTCTATGTCATAAACATTAATGACATCACTCCGTATCGTGCCACGAGAGATCCTCTCAAATTGTGGAAGATTGACTTGGAACATGAAAGTAAAACCGCAGTTCTCCACACTATTAAATGGTTGTTCATGCATAAGAATCCAATGAGCGATAGATTCCCTTTGCTTCATATGATCATATCTACCATCTGACAACGGATTCATGTCAAACTTGGACTTTGCAGGCTGTAGTATTAATCTTTTCTGTTTCTCAACATGAAGTTTCTTTGACAAATACCTTCTTAAATGATTCCAAAGATGAGTTGTTGTTGAACTTTCTGGCCTACAAAGATCTTTTCTACAATGTTTACATTTAAATTTTTTGGTTCTATCTCTTAAAATTATTTCTTCAAAATTTTCATGAGCCTTCGATCTCTTTCTGACCGTCCTTTGAAGTTGGCCTTGATTGTTGTCCCTTTCACCATTGCCTTCCAAATTCATTTATTCAATTTGCATATCACCACCTCCATTAGCATTTTTCTCCATGCTAGGACTTCTCAACTTACAATATAATTTATAAGATAATAATTAAATCTCAGAACAATATGTTCCCATGTACTTAACAAGATAAAATGCTTATTTATATATTTAGTGCATAATTTTACCTCATGAATCTCCATTGCAGCATGAACATTTTCTTGAAGTTGAGATTCTTGCTCATTCATGTTTAAGCCTATGAAAAAAAACACAGAATAAAGTCGATTTCTTCAAAATCAGTTCTTTAGAAAAAAAACACATAAAAATCAGTTATTTTCAAAAATATGAAAAAAAAAAGGACAAACAAAATAATTGTAAAATGAATTCTGCAAAAAGAACCAACAAAATAATATAGGAGAACAAAAAGAACAAACAAAATAATTGATAAATTCTTACCAGGAGACGAGGCGAGGCGAGGCAAGGCGACGGCGGAATCGTGATGGCGAGCAACAAAGAGGGAGCAGATGGCGATTGGCGAGCAACAAAGTGAGAATTAAGAAAGAATTTGGGGGGGGGGATGAGAATAGGCGGCGGGTTAGGTAGTATTAGGGTTATAACACTAATATAACATATATTACTATGTATTGGGGGGAGGGAAGGGAATGAGCGGCGGCGGGGTTATTACAGTATGTATTAGGGGGATATGTATTTGGGGGGGGGGGGAGGGTAAGGGAATGAAATTATGAGATTGAGAATAGGGGCGGCGGGTTGGGTAGTAGTACTAGTAGGGTTAACTGTAATATATATTATAATTAATATATGTTATATTATTTATAATATATATTATATAATATAATATATATTATATAATATAATATATTATATATTTATACGAATAGAATATTCGAATTGCTTTCGAAGTGAATACTTATATTTTCATATTTGTATTCGACACAAATTCGAATATCAAAAACACTTCTTATTCGAATTCAAATTCGAATATTTCGAATTCAAATCATCAAATTCGAATAAGAATCTCGAATCGAATCATAAAAGTTCTATTCTTTTACAACCCTATCGGTAGGTGCCATACGATACGGCGTCTTAGAAATCAGTGTAGCTCCTGGTTCTAGCTTGATGGTAAACTCTACATCTCGTCGTGGAGGTAGTACAGGTAATTCGTCAGGGAACACGTCCAGAAATTCACTCAAAACAGGAATGGATGAAAGCTCTACTTTTCCGTCTTCTTTATTCAACGCGTAACACCAATATCCACTACAACCCTGTTTTAGAAGTTTGACGGCTTTCGGAGCTTTGATCACTTTTCCTGAGCTTCATGGTTTCCATCCCTCGAATAATAATTAAGAACCGTCTTTGGCTATCATCGAGATATTCCTCTTCCGGTAGTTCACAACAGCTCCATATCGATTAAGCCAATCGTCTCCGAGAATCAAATTGTCTCCTTCTATCTCTACCACAATCAGATTTGAGGGCCAATCTTTGCCTCCAATTGATACAAGAAAATCTCTAGTTTCTAAGTTCCCCACAATTATCTCCCCACTCAGTTAACCCACAACATAAGGCTCACATTCATGAAAATAAGAAATGTTCAAACGATTAACACAAGACAATGATATAAACGAGTGTGTACCCCCTGTATCGAACAAAACACTAACTGGTTGTGAAAGGATCTGAACGACACCTGATACGACAGCGGCATTCTGATCGCCTGCCCTCCTCATCTCATAAATGCATGGAGTAACGGATCCAACACTCGATGCTCCCTTTCGGTCTAACTGTCCTCTGCCTCGTCCTCAACCAAAACTATAGGGTAGTTAGACACTCTGCTGCGTCTGCGGAACACTTGCCTCCTTCTGAGCCGGCTGCGTAGTACGAGCTCCAATTAACTTAGTGGCATCCCTGCAGAACATCGCATGATGCCCTTCCTGTCCGCACTCATAACATGTCCGCACTCATAACATGTTACTGGAGAACGGAAACAGTCATGCCAAATGAGTCCTGGGTGACCACAATTAAAACAGTTCTTAGCTACATCTGTCGGTGTTGATACTGATCTGAAGTTCTTTCCGCCTTTGGATGGATGCGGAGGCCTTTTGAATGAATGAAAGGATGACTAGGCTTTGCGGGGCCCGCTACCCTTGTGCTCTATGAAACTACCAGAGACTTTCTGCTTCTTGGACTCAGAGAACTTTTCCATAGCTGTTTCTTTCATTTCATACGCCAGAGCTTTGTCTTGATATTGTCGGAGAGTGGTGCATTCAAAACCTGACATGTACCTCTGTATCTCCGGCATCATTCTCATATCAAAGTGAATCATCATTTCTGCATTGGTTCTAACCAGGTGTCAAACAAACGTAGGCTGTTGATTAAATGTCTTAATCGCTTGAGCCACCGGCACATCCGAAAGCTACACGGAGAAAAGCTCTCGAACCTTAGATTCTTTCACCGGAAGAAGGCAATATTGAGCTTCCATCATAAGTTTGAATTCTTCCCAACCGGTATAATAATCAACAGGTCGGATGGCTTACCAGCACTCGGCTGCTTATCCTGTTAGAAAATAATGGGCAAGGGGGGCTCTCCAGTCATCTGTCCAGTTAATCCCGACAAATACTTTCTCTAGTTCTCTCAACCAGTGATCCCATGTCGGTGTCTCAGAAAAACCTTCGAATTTTGGTGGGTGCATCTTCTCCACCTCCTGAATCCATTTGTCTCCTCAATTTTCCAAGTCTGGGATGCCTTGCTGTCTTTCCCCTGGCTGCAATCCTACCGTCACTTGCATCCTGTCTACAACTTGAGCAAATTGAGTCATCTGGTTGACCAACTAACGAAGGATGTCGGGAACAGCAGGTTCGGCATTGGTCTCCACCGTCTACACTCGTTCGTTGTTAACAGATTGTTGTTGCTCGCCTGAGTTGTAGCTAACCTGATTTGACCGTGAATCAGGGAAAGAAGCTGAAGCTTCTCTCTCAGGATTCCTACGTCCGCGTCCACGATCGCGACCACGTCCACGTCCTCCCCTCAACGTACTGTAAGCATAAACACTCAATATACAGGGAACAATATCATCCTAACGTTTCAAGTATAAAAAGATATAACAAGTAAACGACAAGATAGAGTTTAGGAAACATACAACCACCGCTCACATGAAGACATATGCAGTACAATGATGTTATTCGCGGCCGGTTAACTCAAAATGACACGTCTGAACCTTAATTCAACTCAACGGTCAAGATATCCATAATCTTAGCTCTGATACCATATTCGGTAACACCCCGAGATATTCAGGATTATTACAGCACTGTAAATCCCCGATATAAGGATTTACAAGGCTAAGAATTTAAAAACAACATTTATTAAATACCAATCACAGCAATAATTATTACATCACCAGTCTAAAACATACGAATCAATCCACAACCGAATACAAACTTCAAAGACGACAAAACAACAGCGTACTCGAGTACTTTATTAAAACGAAACAAACATCTGACAAATTATTCTAGCCGTAACATCACTCTCCACCCTCGTTGTCATGTAGCTCTAGTGGTTGTTTTCCCGCTCTCCTATATTCTGAACATAAAACAAATGTTCACCCCCAAAGGGGTTAGCACAACGATGCTAGTACAAGTACGATAATTATACAACAATGATTTATTCAGCAATTCCTGAATATTTACGTCAATAATATCAACAATAATCACAACAAGTCTCTCCAACGAGAAACAGTAACAATGTACAACACATCATGTCAATCTCAACATACTCGTGGTATTCCAATGATCTAGCGCACAAAGCTATAGATTCCCATTATGATCTCGTCAGACCAATGCATGGTGGAAATACCTGTCCAACGATCCAACGCACACAGCTATAGATTACCATGATGATCCCGTCGGACCAACGCATGGTGGACAAAATAGTCACAACACATATGCACGACACACGTGGATGTATGTCTCCCTTCTTTGTGTTGTGCCTCGTGTGACATGAGCTACTTGTATGATTATTTGTTAAGTGATGGAATCTTTATGTAGATTTTTGGTTTCGTGATATATATTTACTTGACTCTCATATTTTGTTTATATGAGGAGTGGTGTCGCTGCTAATGATTTCAAAATGATTTGCTCGTTTTGCAAGTGTTCTCATGAAACCTTTGTGCTTAATATGGAATAGAAATGTATATGTGTTTGATTTGATCACTCCGGGAGGGTCCGACGAGGCCTCGGGGGAATCCGTGACTTCACTCCGGATTCACGAGTTTGTTTGCTAGCCAGTTCAGGAGGGTCCTTAGTGGCCTCGAATGGGAATAGTGGATTCACCTCGGTCCTAGGCGATGTTTGTGCGTGATTTGATTTATGATTATGGCCTGTTCGGGATGGTCCTTAGAGGCCTCGAATAGGATCAGTTGTTTTGCCCCGATCCTAGGCGGTTTTCAACTGTGATTACTTGACTATTTTTTTTCCGGATAAGACATGCCTTGTTTTGATTTCGCAATGATTTGATGCATGTATTATGAAATGTGTAAGCAAATGTCAATACATGTGAGTTTTGGGCATTCTGGCCTAATGAATTTTTTTCAGGACTTAAGTATCTTAGAGAATAAACTTCGAGGCGTACTTTTAAAATGGATTATATTTTCAAGGCACCTACTAGAGCAACTATATGTTTCAATACCTTGAAAACCAAAATATTTTGAGATATTCTCATAATTTAGAAACGCGTTTGCTTAGACCCGAAGGTTGAATATTTCTAAAAGTTTTTAACCAAAAGAAAGATGTCTTCATTTTTACCAAACGCAAAATGATTTCTCAATGTCTCGATAACGATGTTTGTATTACTTTTTCGAAATATGATACTCAAGATCAACTGGTGTTCCCAAAATTGTTTTCAAAAAGGTGGTGGTTTTTTTTAAAACCTATCATTACTGTTTGCAGTTCGGGAGTGTGTGTATGATGTTAGAATTGTCGTTAGGGTGTTGGCCCTATGAGTTGTTATTGAATTGGTGGTGTGAGCGTTGAGTCGTTCGCCACGCATTCGTTGTGTTAGCCCTTTGTGAGAGGTGTGATGTTGGTATTAAATGTCTGTCGCTTCATGGTGATTTGCGTGTTATCGCACCTGTGCGAGCTGTTAGAGCTTGGGTTTTTATGATTGTGTAGATATGTGGTTGTTTCATGATGTTTGGTAATTGTGTGCTAGTTATCATTCGGGCCGTTGAAATCATCGAACGAATGTCGTCGTTGCTGTGATTTTGTGTATGTGGGTTGCCTTACGATGGTAATCATTGTATGTGTTATATATTATGATTTTCTGTCGTGCTGAGTGGTTACTTATTCGGTATGCCGATATGTTTCAACCGTAATGTGCTGGGGCATGTACGTGCAAATTATCCTTCCCCGCCAGTAGCGTGTTACAAGTGTGGACTCGAGGGACACAGAATCCAGTCTTGCGAGTTGGTTACCGAGTCTTCCGGGGCACGGACTTCAGCACATATACCAGGATCGGCTCTGAGAGGCCCTTGAAAGATGTTTCTGTCGGTTGCGTGTTGTGTTGTTATCTTTCTTCCATTGTTATGAGTCTCGGGGACGACACTTCTTTTAAAAGAGGTTGAATGTAATACCCGTATTATTTTGACTTCTGCTTTTTTTTCTTTCTCAATTCTATCGACTCGCTCGTGTTTGTTGATACTTTCTGTACTTGTTCTGTATTTTGGTTTGTATCGTTCGAATGAGTCGTGATATTGTTTTGGATCGATCTGGTTATCGCTGTGACTTTTCCGAGTTCGGTTCGATTCTTGCGAACCTTGTTCGAAAGTAGCGTCTTTTAGTTTCTACAAGCTCTTTTAATATCTTGAGTTGAAGTGTGAACTTCGGAGTCATTGTTCGACCGTTGTTATTCGATCGTTTTTGTCCGATCATTATTGTTCGATCGTTGTTGTTCGACTGTTGTTATTCGATCGTTGTTGTTCGATCGTTGTTGTTCGATCATTGCTGTTCGATTGTTGTTGTTCGACCGTTGTTGTTCGATCATTGTTGTTCGATCATTGTTGTTCGATCATTGATATTCGATCTTTGTTGTTCGATCGTTTTTGTATGATCATTGTTGTTCGATCATTGTTGTTTAATCGTGGTTGTTCGATGGTTGTTGCTTGATCTCGTACCGCGAAGAATGATCGTTCACCATTAGTCAGCTGTTTCGATTCCGGTCATTTGGGCCACCGAGTCGTGCATTGCGAGACGGTAGCTGAGAGGTTTGGGGATCGAGTTTTCGTCTCTGCTGCAAAAGGACATGGAGATTCCTAGTGTGGTTTTCGAGAATATCAGCGTGGTCGGAGTTCTTCGTGGTTACCTTTGCGGATCGTTGTGCGTTAAAATTCTATTTTTCGACGGCGCATGTTTTCTGGTGATAGGTATCTGTTGTTTTGTGATTGTTCGAATAATTGACTTGATTGTGACATCTGTTTGGTGATACTTGGCATTGGTTGTTTTTATTATGTCGCTGCTTGTGACATTGTGATGGTTGTCGTCGAGCGTGATTTCACGTCGTATGTTTTCTTGTGTTTCTTGTAACATTTCGCCGATGGGCGTAAGTTACGTGGTTCTTGTGTATCTCGTCAAGATGTTTTTCTGGTGGGATATTGCTCATCCCTATTTATTTTAAGTTTCGGGACGAAACTTCTTTTAAGGAGGGTAGTATGTAATATCCGCAATTTTGATTTTCGGTAATTTTGTTTTTTGGGCGGAAGTCTGTCTTAGTGACTCACTCGTGACCGTTTCGTCATTCTGAAAATGATTAGTTCTGCACTTTTTGTTATCCGAGTTCATTTCGGTGTCGTTTTGATGAGTTCCATATTTCTGAGCGGCTTTTTTCCGCACTTGAGTTCGATTCTTGCGAATCTCGTTCAAAACTGTTGTTTCGAGTTTCTTGTTAGTTAATTAACGTTGTTATACATGTTGGGAGCTTTGGTTTGATTATCTGTTGTCGTATCAGGATGTTTCAGACGTTTGGGCCATTTCGTAATTTCCCAAGGTTTTAAGGCGTTTGCCTTCGTATCGTCCTTTCAACCTTCGGGTTGTCATAACCATGTGTTTGTTTAGTGCTTAACTCGTGTTTTGAATGTTATACTATTCGTCTTGTTCGTTCCATACGTTTTCGGGAATTTGAGTCGTCGAGTCATGGCGGCTGGGCACTGGCCGGCCAGGTGCGGCAGGGACCGGCCAGGTGCGCACGAGCATGGCGCATGAGCTAGGCGCACGATCCGGTGCCCGTGCAGACCTGACTGCGCGCGCACGATCGTGTGCTTGTGCTCGGTGCTCGTGCGTCTCGGCAGACGCCTGGCAGTGCCGCGCACGACCGGCCGCTCGTGCGTGTCTGCTCGTGCGTCGCTGGGCAGTATTAATATGGTCGAGTAGGTGATTTCTTCACTCGTTTTCTCACCCATTTCATATCCTCCGCGGCCGAGACTTGGAGAACACGAATACATGATGTTATTCTATCAATCCACGAAGTTCTTGACTTTCTAACGCCGATTAATCATCCCATAACCTCCTCCGATTGACCGAATCAAGGTTAGATTTCCTACAAATCTAGTTTTGGGAAAATTGGGGATTTTGTTCGATTTCGTCCGTTTAATCCGAATTAACCTAGATTAGTGATGGATTATTGATTATTAAGTTGTATTCTATCAATTTCCTTGTTGTTCCATGCTTTGATTGCCAAGGATTCATTGTTTTGTTGAGTTCCTAATCGACGCCATAAAGGTGCCCGGTAAAATGTCATAAAGGGGATTTTGGGCGTTCTACGATTATTATTCCTCGTACGATCGTTGATTTATTGGTGATATGATGTTAGGGTCGATTTCCTTGCGAAGAGATCGTGTTGAACCCTTCCGTTCATCGTCGTCTTCATTTTCTATAACATCAAGGGTTTTGAAGTTTCCCGGTCGAGCCGTGTTCGACGGAGTACTTGCGTGCCGATTTCGAGGCAAGTACCTTATTCATACATTTCTTGTTTTGTGGATATGATGATCGGTGATCGTCTTAGTGTGTGTTTGGTTGTTTGAAATGAACTTTCAAAAGATTCGGTTTAGCCTTGTTAAAGGCTCTCTTTCAAAACCCGTGTGTATTTTGTGATTGTTGTGTTTCGTAAATGATTATGTGAATCCTATAGATATGTTTGGTGTTGATGTTGCGCTTGATAATGCGTGTGTACATATATTGCCTCATTTTGGTGCGTTGTGGTTTGACGTTTGCATCATGCTAAGTGTTTGTTTCCTCTGGGTGAATTGTTTGGATATCCTTGGTGTACTATGTTATGTGTGTGATATGTGGATATGGGCGGGGTCTATGGTGACACATGGCATGCGATCATATGGTCAGGATGCAACAAGCGATTGATCCAACCGTGAAAGCCTAAGAAAAACTACGGTGACACATGGCTTGTGATCATGTGGTCAGGATGTAACAAGTGATTGATCCAACCGTGAGCGCCTAAGAATACCTGTGGTGACACATGGCATGCGATCATGTGGTCAGGAGACAACAAGTGATTGATCCAACCGTGAGATGACATGGCATGTGTTCACGGTGTTATATATATGATTGTGGATGTGTTTTGCTAGGTCGAGTACCTTGGATGTGTTACGGAGATTTCGTATCTTGGGTGGTTATATTTTGTTGATTTTATATCCGTCAAGAACACGTGACGTGGGCTTTGAACCCTGTGAATTGTTGTTGTTTTTATTTGAGAAAGCAAATCTTTGGGCTGTGACCCCTGTTAGTTTTGGAAAGAAAAGGATTCGATAATCCTAAATTGTTTTACGTAAAAACTCCCGAGGGTATTTTAAACCATTTTACAAACTGTTCTTGTGACTTGTGATCTTTCGAATTTGGAAAGTTTTACTCAAACTCTTGCCTCGGGAAGTATTTTCGTTATGTTTGAATCTTTGAGGATTTCTGATTATTATTATTCTTGGAATATGCTTTGTATGACTCGTATTTGCACTTTGTACTTGCACTAGCAAAATAATGGAATTTTGCTAACCCCCGAGTAATCGGGGGTGGATGTTTGTATTGCATTCATGTACGTGTAGGGCCTCGGGGAGCATAACACAGGGTTGGTATGAAGGATGATGAATGATGATCGATACTAATCACATGAGGACCCGTACGATGTCATATTGGTCTAGTTGTACTTTATTTCCGCTGTAGTACTTTTCCCGTTGTACGGGAGTGTGTTGTATTTTGACCCCTGCGTGGGCATGTATTGAGATTGAGTTCTATATATTAATTGAAAGACCAAATCAGTCTACTGAGTTATTTTAGCCTTAAAGGCGATGTTGAGATGTTTGATTTTAGTTACCAACCTGGTAGATCCTTGAGGAAAGGGTCTACGGCATGTAATATCCCTGAGTGGATTGGGGATGTTACATAAATGGTATTGGAGCTTAGGTTGTGGAAACCTAGGCTATCGGTCAAGTTGTGTCTGTTGAGTCATGTCTCGTCGGATTTTGTCTGACTGAATTGTGTCGCGATACGTCGTCTGAGTTTGTTGGTGGTGATTAGTATCGTGGGGCGATCATCATCTTCGTATGACCTGTGGATGTAAGTGATGGAATCTTTATGTAGATTTTTGGTTTCGTAATATGTGTTTATTTGACTCTCATATTTTGTTTATATGAGGAGTGGTGTCGCTGCTAATGATTTCAAAATGATTTGCTCGTTTTTCAAGTGTTCTCATGAAATCTTTGTGCTTAATATGGAATAGAAATGTATATGTGTTTGATTTGCTCACTCCGGGAGAGTCCGACGAGGCCTCGGGGGAATCCGTAACTTCACTCTGGATTCACGAGTTTGTTCGCTAGCTAGTTTGGGAGGGTCCTTAGAGGCCTCGAATGGGACCAATGGCTTCACCACGGTCCTAGGCGATGCCTGTGCGTGATTTTATTTATGATTATGGCCAGTTCGGGAGGGTCTTTAAAGGCCTTGAATGGGATCAGTTGTTTCGCCCCGATCCTAGGCAGTTTTCAACTGTGATTACTTGACTGTTTGTTTTTCGGAAAAGACATGCCTTGTTTTGATTTCGAAATGATTTGATGCATGTATTATGAAATGTGTAAGCAAATGTCGATACATGTGAGTTTTGGGCATTCTGGCCTAATGGATTTTTTTCAAGACTTAAGTACCTTAGAGAATAAACTTCGAGGCGTACTTTTAAAATGGATTATATTTTCGAGGCGCCTGCTAGCGCAACTATATGTTTCAAAATTCTTCTACCTTGAAAACTCAGTAATTTAGAAACACATTTGCTTAGACTCGAAGGTCGAATATTTCTGAAAGTTTTTAACCAAAAGAAAGATGTCTTCATTTTTACCAAACGCAAAACAATTTCTCAAAGTCTCGATAACGATGTTTGTATTACTTTTTCAAAATATGATACTCAATATCAACTGGTGTTCCCAAAATTGTTTTCAAAAAGGTGGTTTTTTTAAAACCTATCATTCCTGTTTGCGGTCCGGGAATGTGTGTATGATGTTAGCATTGTCGTTAGGTGTTGGCCCTCTGAGTTGTGATTGAATTGGTGGTGTGAGTGTTGAGTCGTTCGCCATGCATTCGTTGTGTTAGCCCTTTGTGAGAGGTGTGATGTTGGTATTAAATGTTTGTCGCTTCGTGGTGATTTGCGTGTTATCGCACCTGTGCGAGCTGTTAGAGCTTGGGTTTGTATGATTGTGTAGATACGTGGTTGTTTCATGATGTTTGGTAATTGTGTGCTGGTTATCGTTCGGGCCGTTGAAATCACCGAACGAATGTCGTCGTTGCTGTGATTTTGTGTATGTGGGTTGCCTTACGATGGTAATCATTGTATGTGTTATGTATTATGATTTTCTGTCGTGCTGAGTGGTTACTTATTCGGTATGCCGATATGTTTCAACCGTAATGTGTTGTGGGGCATGTACGTGCAAATTGTCCTTCCCCGCCAGTAGCGTATCACAAGTGCGGACTCGAGGAACACAGAATCCAGTCTTGCGAGTTCGTTACCAAGTCTTCCGGGGCACGGACTTCAGCACATATACCAGGATCGGCTCTGAGAGGCCCTTGAAAGATGTTTTTGTCGGTTGCTTGTTGTGTTGTAACCTTGCTTCCATTGTTGTGAGTCTCGGGGACGACACTTCTTTTAAAAGAGGTTGAATGTAATACCCATATTATTTTGACTTCTGCTTTTTTTTTTCTCAATTCTATCGACTCGCTCGTGTTTGTTGATGCTTTCTGTACTTGTTCTGTATTTCAGTTTTTATTGTTCGAACGAATAGTGATATTGTTTCGGATCGATCTGGTTATCGTTGTGACTTTTCCGAGTTCGGTTCGATTCTTGCTAACCTTTTTGATAGTAGCGTCTTTTAGTTTCTACAAGCTCTTTTAATGTCTTAAGTTGAAGTGTGGACTTCGGAGTCGTTGTTCAATCGTTGTTATTCGATTGTTGTTGTTCGATCATTGTTGTTCGAACGTTGTTATTCCATCGTTGTTGTTCGATCGTTGTTGTTCGATCATTGCTGTTCGATTGTTGTTGTTTGACTGTTGTTTTTTGATCATTGTTGTTCGACCGTTGTTGTTCGATCATTGCTATTTGATCGTTGCTGTTCGACCGTTGTTGTACGATCATTGTTTTTCGATTGTTGTTGTTCGATCATTGTTGTTCGATCGTGGTTGTTCGATGGTTGTTGCCTGATCTCGTACCGCAAGAATGGTCGTTCACCGTTAGTCAGCTATTTTGATTGCGGGCATTTGGGATACCGAGTCGTGTATTGCGAGAGAGTAGCTGAGAGGTTTGGGGATCGAGGTTTCATCTCTTCTCTGAAAGGACTCGGAGATTCCTAGTGTGGTTTTCGAGAATTTCGGCATGGTCGGAGTTCTTCGTAGTTACCTTTGCGGATCGTTGTGCGTTTAATTTCTATTTTTTGACTGTGCATGTTTTCTGGTGATAGGTATCTGTTGTTTGTGATTGTTCGAATAATTGACTTGATTGTACTATCTGTTTGGTGATACTTGGCATTGGTTGGTTTTATTATGTCACTGCTTGTGACATTGTGATGGTTGTCGTCGAGTGTGATTTCACGTCGTATGTTTCCTTGCATTTATTGTAACGTTTCGCCGATGGGCGTAAGTTACGCGGTTCTTGTTTATCACGTTGAGATGTTTTCCTGGTGGGATATTGCTCATCCCTACTTATTTTAAGTTTCGGGACGAATCTTCTTTTAAGGAGGGTAGTATGTAATATCCGCAATTTCGATTTTCAATAATTTTCTTTTTTGGGCGGAAGTCCGTCTTAGTGACTCACTTGTGATCGTTTTGTCATTTTTAGAATGATTAATTTTGCAGTTTTTGTCATCCGAGTTTGTTTCGGTGTCGTTTTGATGAGTTCCATGTTTCTTAGCGGCTTTTTTCCGCACTTGAGTTCGATTCTTGCGAATCTCGTTCAAAACTGTTGTTTCGAGTTTAAACCAAACCAAACCAAACATACCCAGTATATCCCGCTCAGAGCAGGGCCTGGGGAGGGTAAGATATACGCAGACCATGCCCCTACCTATTACGGTAAGGAGGCTGTTTCCGTGAAGACCCTCAGCTTAGTGCACAACAACATATTGAGTGAAAAATACAAAGGGAAGCATATGATACGAAAAAAACTCAAAACCATACCTGAGCCCATGGCTTAATCCACATGGGACTTACCTAAGAAGAATTTGGCTACATCACTCCCAATGAACGCTCCTCAAACAGAAGAGAGGTTGACTTCGCGCACAGCTCACTGTCAAAAATACACCACACGCAAAAGGCTTTACATGTTTCTTGTAAGTTAATTAACGTTGTTATGCATGTTGGGAGCTTTGGTTTGATTATCCGTTGTCGTATCGTGATGTTTCGGACGTTTGGACCATTTCGTAATTTCCCAAAGTTTTGGTGCGTTTGCCTTCGTATCGTCCTTTCAACCTTCGGGTTGTCAGAACCATGTGTTTGTTTAGTGCTTAACTCGTGTTTTGAATTTTATACTATTCACCGTGTTCGTTCCGTATGTTTTGGGGAATTTGAGTCGTCAAGTCATGACGGCTGGGCACTGGCCGGCCAGGCACGCACGAGCATGGCGCACGAGCTGGGCGCACAATCAGGCGCTCATGCGTCCCTGATTGTGCACGCACGATCGTGTGCTCGTGCTCAGTGCTCGTGCGTCTCGGCAGATGCCTGCCAGTGCCGTGCATGACCCGGCGCACGACCGGCCGCTCATGCATGTCTGCTTGTGCGTCACCGGGCAGTATTAATATGGTCGGGCACGTGATTTCTTCACTCATTTTCTCACCCATTTCATCTCCTCCGCAGCCGAGACTTGGAGAACACGAAGATATGATGTTATTCGATCAATCCACGAAGTTCTTGAGTTTATAACGCCGATTAATCATCCCATATCCTCATCCGATAGACCAAATCAAGGTTAGATTTCCTACAAATCTAGTTTTGGGGAAATTGGGGATTTTGTTCGATTTCGTCCGTTTAATCCGAATTACCCTGGATTAGTGATAGATTATTGATTATTAAGTTGTATTCTACCAATTTCCTTGTTGTTCCATGGTTTGATTGCCAAGGATTTGTTGTTTTGTTGAGTTCTTAATCGACGCCTTAAAGGTGGCCGGTAGAATGTCATAGAGGGGATTTCGGGCGTTCTACCATTATTCTTCCTCGTACGATCGTTGATTTATTGATGATATGATGTTAGGGTCGAGTTCCTTGTGAAGAGCTCGTGTTGAACCCTTCCGTTCGTCGTCGTCTTCATTTTCTATAACATCAAGGGTTTCGAAGTTTCCCGGTAGAGCTGTGTTCGGCGGAGTACTTGCGTGCCGATTTCGAGGCAAGTACCTTGTTCATACATTTCTTGTTTTGTGGATATGATGATCGGTGATCGCCTTAGTGTGTTTGTTTGGTTGTTTTAAATGAACTTTCAAAAGATTTGGTTTAGCCTCGTTAAAGGCTCTCTTTAATAACCCGTGTGTATTTTGTGATGGGTGTGTTTCGTAAATGATTATGTGAATTTTATGGATATGTTTGGTGTTGATGTTGCGCTTGATAATGCGTGTGTACATATATTGCCTCATTTCGGTGCGTTGTGGTTTGAAGGTTGCGTCGTGCTAAGTGTTTATTTCTTGTGGGTGAATTGTTTGGATATCCTTGGTGTACTATGTTATGTGTGTGAATGTGTGGATATGGGCGGGTCTACGGTGACACATAGCATGCAATCATGTGGTCAGGATGCAATAAGTGATTGATCCAACCGTGAGAGACTAAGAAAAGTTACGGTGACACATGGCTTGTGATCATGTGGTCAGGATGCAACAAATGATTGATCCAACCGTGAGTGCCTAAGAATACCTACAGTGACATGTTGCATGCGATCATGTGGTTAGGAGACAACAAGTGATTGATCCAACCGTGAGATGATGTGGCATGTGTTCACGGTGTTATGTATATGCTTGTGGATATGTTTTGCCAGGTCGAGTACCTTGGATGTGTTACCGAGATTTCGTATCTTGAGTGGTTATGTTTTGTTGACTTTATGTCCATTAAGGACACGTGACGTGGGCTTTAAACCCTGTGAATTGTTGTTGGTTTTTATTTGAGAAAGCAAATCTTTGGGCTATGACCCCTGTTAGTTTTGGAAAGAGAAGGATTCGATAATTCTAAATTGTTTTACGTTAAAACTCCTGAGGGCATTTTAAACCATTTTACAAACTGTTCTCGTGATTTGTGATCTTTCGAATTTGGAAAGTTTTACTCAAACTCTTGTCTCCGGAAGTATTTTTCTTTATGTTTGAATCTTTGAGGATTCCTGATTATTATTATTTTTGGAATATGAGTTGTATGACTCGTATTTGCACTTTGTACTTGCAGTAGCAAAATAGTGGAATTTTGCTAACCCCCCGAGTAATTGGGGGGTGGATGTCTGTATTGCATTCAGGTATGTGCAGGGCCTCGGGGAGCATAACACAGGGTTGGTACGAAGGATGATGAATGATGATCGATAGTAATCACATGAGGACCCGTACGATGTCGTATTGGTTTAGTTGTACTTTATCTCGCTGCAGTATTTTCCCCGTTGTACGGGATTGTGTTGTATTTTGACCTCTGTGTGGGCATGTATTGAGATTGAGTTGTATGTATTAATTGAAAGACCAAATCGGTCTACTGAGTCATTTTAGCCTTAAAGGCGATGTTGAGATGTTTGATTTTAGTTACCAACCCGGTAGATCCTTCAGGAAAGGGTCTACGGCGTGTAATATCCCTGAGTGGATTGGGGGTGTTACAGGTAACATCTCAAATCTTTTAGGGTTGACTTTCGGGAGTTCCTTTTTGATTTAGTTGTTCGTCCAATTTTTATGAATCGGTTGATATTCTCGAGTATTATTAATCGTATTCTACGGATTTTATATTCGTATCTCGAATTTGTTTGAGCCCAATCATGATTTTTGTGTTCAAAGGGAGCCTTGAGCATTTAATGTCCAACTAAATGACTCAACGGGTTTCCCTTTGATTCTTGGGCGTGTTTCGCGTTGTCTCCGGTCGTTATACTCGTCGTAATCAAGTTTTTGTTGTTTTTGTTGGAGGATTGTAGGTGTTCGAGGTTTACAGGTTGAACTGTGTTCGTCGGTGTGTTTGATACCTATTATTCGAGGCAAGTATCTTGTTCATACATTTCTTTTATTGTGAATATGATGATCGATGATCGTATAAGTGTGTTTGTTTGGTTGTTTGATATGAACTTTTAAAAAAATTCGGTTTAGCCTCGTTAAAGGCTCTCTTTCAAAACACGTGTGTTTTGTGAATGGTGTGTTTTGTGAATGATTAAGTGAATCCTATGGATATGCTTGGTGTTGATGTTGCGAGTTGATAATACATATATATACATATATTATCTCATTTCGGTGCGTTGTGATTTGCCACTTGGGTCGTGCTAAGTGTTTGTTGCCTTTGTGTGGATTATTGTGATATCCTTGGCGTATTATGTTGTGTGATGTGAATGTTGGGTCATAGTCCAGCCGTGATGGCGGACGAGGTCTACGGTGATACATGGCTTGTGATCATGGTGGTCAGGATGCGATGAGTGATTGGTCCAACCGTGAGAGCCTAAGAAGACTTATGGTGACACGTGGCATGTGATCACGGTGTCATGGATATGATCACGGATGTGTTTTGTTGCTTGATATTGTGATGTGTATCGTAGTGTACTGATTTGTGAATGTGAAAGGGCTGTCATAGTCCAGCCACGCTAAATCGGGGGTGGATGTCTGTATTGCATTCAGGTACGTGCAGGGTCTTGGGGAGCATAACACAGGGTTGGCACGAAGGATGATGAATGATGATCGATACTAATCACATGAGGACCCCTACGATGTTGTATTGGTTTAGTTGTAGTTATTTCCACTATAGTAATTTCTCCGTAGCACGGGAGCGTGTTGTATTTTGACCCCTGCGTGGGTATGTTTTGAGATTGAAGTGCATGTATTAATTGAAATACCAAATCGGTCTACTGGGTCATTTCAGTCTTAAAGCCGATGTTTGATTTTGTTACCAGCCTGGTAGATCCTTGAGAAAAGGGTCTATGGCGTGTAATATCCCTGAGGTACTGGTTTCCAGCACGTACCTCAGCATTGTTTTCTTGTTCTCTACGCCCTCCATTCATAGCACTTTCATCTCCTCCTCTCCCAATGCGTGCTCGCCTCGGAAACATTTTCCTAATGTTCAAAATTTCGATTACTGGTAAGATTATACGTCTAGATATTATTGCAGAATTTTATGAATATAGGCCATACTCGTGACTGGAAAGAAAATAAACATATGTAAATATAATTCTACTATTATTTGCATGATTATTTTTTTAGCGAAAAATAAAAGTACATTATTGCACTCAGAAATAAGATTGTTAAACACTGGATGCCAAATCCACAATAATTAAATACTAAATACTCATAATTTATTCTCAAATATAGATTATAATTGAGTTCGAATTTATGCCATAGATGCCGAAGCCACACTGTCATCTTCGCTTGGATCTTCTTCTTCATCTTCATCACTGTCGGAATTTTCATCCAGACCACAGCGGTGATGAAGCCACATTCGATGTAGCTCGGTAGAGAACTCCACAAAGTCGATTACGAGAGTATCCGAGGTCCAGGTAAAGTCTACCAGATTTAGGAGTAGTGTCCTCGCCCCGAGACTCCAAGCAGGGGGAAGAGTCTCCATAAGCTTCACAACAACAAGGTAGTAGTAGTAGTAGTAGTAGTAGTAGTAGTAGTAGTAGTAGTAGTAGTAGTAGTAGTAGTAGTAGTAGTAGTAGTAGTAGTAGTAGTAGTAGTAGTAGTAGTAGTAGTAGTAGTAGTAGTAGTAGTAGTAGTAGTAGTAGTAGTAGTAGTAGTAGTAGTAGTAGTAGTAGTAGTAGTAGTAGTAATCTTAATTATTATTGTTATTATTAGTAATAATATTTACAATTATCGTTGTTGTTGATTACTATTATTATTTACCATTATTATCAGTGTTATTATTATTATTATTATTACTAATAATATTTACTATTATAATTAATAATATTTATTATTATCGTTGTTGTTGTTGATTACTATTACTATTATTTACCGTTATTATCAGTGTATTATTATTATTGTTATTATTATTATTAGAGTTATTATCATTATTGTTATTAATATCATTAATATTATTAAAATTTACCCTTATCAAATAGATATCAACTTATCATTTATATTTATTATATTATTATTTTATTATTATTATTATTTATCCTTAATATATATTTGATTCGATTCGATTCGAGTCCATTCGATTCGATTCGATTCGATCCATTCGATTCGATTCGATTGATTCATTCATTCCAAAAGAACAGATACTAAAGAGAGTTCAATTTTGACTTTGAGAGAAGGATGAGAGGGAGCGGGATAAATAAGGACATGATAACTTAGGCAAGATAATATACTTAACTATTAAAATTGATAAATAAAATTCAGTTCGTTGGTGACAAATTGATGATTAGACAACTTAACAACAATTGTACATGGTATGTGACTGATCATGAGGTGTTCGATGAAATAGTATTTGGTAGGTAGATGATCGAATGAGTTGATTCGGTCAGTTCGCTCGATTTTTTGATGTTCAGTTGTAAAATATTAGCCCTACCAAGTATAAAACTATTATTAAAATAGAAAAATATATAAGTTTTTTTTTGTTGGAACTTCAACATAGATTTGAATACTAATTGACCTTATATTTTGTCTCGAAAACTTGATTTCCTTCTAAATTTATCCTAATTTTCATATTTTTGTTTTCATTGCAATCATTTATGCTACAACATGCAGATCTAAAAGACTACATTTAAGATGAATATGTGAATGGAGCCAACACCAGACATTTTCATGTCATATAATAAATTCATCGGACTTGTTTGAAAAGCTTTAAGTGTAAAAGTATAATCCTTAATGCAAATGAGTATGGCTCGTCATTTGCAAAGGTGTTGATGAGGTTTGTGTTCTGAATTTTTTTCGTTGAGTTGTATCCCACCTTCTAATTTACCTATAGATCTCCCCGTCGCTCATTTCCTCAACCATTCCACCCTATTTGGGATATTAACTCACTTAAATAAATTGGTTTCTAACCATTTCGTATTCAATTTGAGATATTTGGGCGTATTCAATTGAGACTTGGAATGAGTTTTAAAGACTCTTATAAAATTTGATGGATTTGAAAAAGTTTGGGTGTATTTAATTGAGACTTTTAAAAGTCAATTAAATTCTTGTGGTATTCAATATAGAATTTTATGGAGTTCTTAAAAGTCTATTAAAGTCATGAGGTATTAAATGAGAACTTTTATAAATCTTACAAAATTATGAGGTATTCAAATTTATTTTGGATTCTAAGGATTTTAATGAAATCATCTAGGTACTCATCTTTAAGCACATAGTACAAACATAATTTGTCTTTTAAAATCTTTGGTACACCCCTAAGATTTTGATCGATTTTTATTCGTCACCACCACCCACCACCACTGCCGCAGCCACCTCCTCCACCACCACCACCGCCTCCACACCACCATTGCCACTGTCCCGTCCCACCACCAACACCATTTTGGCTGTCACTTCATCGCCACCACCACTGCCACTACCACCATATCCCGGAACAATAAAGAAGTTCTTATAATATTTTTATCTTTTGTTCTTCAAATTTTTATGAAAAAAATAATTATTTACAAAAACTTGTTAAAAAATTTTAATTTATAATTAAATATTTTATATCTACTCATTGCTTTAATAACTTGATATATATTTTTATCTTTTTAATATGAGATAGTTTTTTATTTTTTTTCTCGTTAAATTATATCAAATTGTTGTAAAATTTCTATTTGCAATAGATATTAATTTTTAATTAAAAATCTATTATACATAACTATTGATTGAAAATCACATATAGAACAACTATCTATTAAGATAGAACGCTAATAAATAAAATTCATGTGGTTACTATCTTTCGAGAAAAATAAAGTCATTAGAAATTCATAAAAGTCCATAAAAATCCATAAAAGTCTATAGAATTCTAATAGATAGAAGTCCATTGAAATCAAAGAGAATTATGAAAGTCTATTGAATTCCCATAAAATCTATCAAATCCATCAAACTCTAAAATCTATCAAATTCAATTAAAATCTTAATTAAATACATCCCTTAGATTTCAATACTAATTGACCTTAAATTTTGTCTCGAAAACTTGATTTCCTTCTAAATTTATCCTAATTTTTATATTTTTATTTTCATTGCAATCATTTATGCCACAACATGCAGATCTAAAAGACTATATTTTAGATGAACATTGAATGGCGTCAACACCAGACATTTTCATGTCATATAATAAATTCATCGGACTTATTTAAAAAGCTTTAAGTGTAAAAGTATAATCCTTAATGCAAATGAGTATGGCTCGTCATTTGCAAAGGTGTTGATGAGGTTTGTGTTCTGAATTTTTTTCGTTGAGATTTATCCCACCTTCTAATTTCCCTATAGATCTCCCCATCGCTCATTTTCTCAACCATTCCACACTATTTGGGATATTAACTCACTTAAATAAATTGGTTTCTAACCATTTCGTATTCAATTTGAGATATTTTGGCTTCCTATACTATATAAAGTGATGTAAAATCAAAAGTCAAGACCACTGACTAGCAAATTTTTGATTTCTAGATTTGTTGTCTGAACACTTTGCTGTCAGTTCAAATTGAACATGCTTATGAACGCTTTGTTCAGTGGAAAACCTACAGGGTCGCTCTGTACGAAACTCTGTACAACTGGAGCGAGTGGAAGGAAGAAGAATTATTTGTTTTGGAGGTAACTGATTCCCAGAACATCGAAGTCTTAATTCAATGAGACAACATCTTTTGCAAGGAGCTGATATCGAGCTATTTTCTGGAGAAATCTCAAGCTCGATTGAAAGGAAAATCAAAATCTAAAGACACTGTTCCTATCAGCCCCCAAATCAGACCAAGACTCAGATGACGATGATGACGACGACTCCTTTCAGGCAGGTCTGAGAATGAGACGTGAAGAAGCTAGAGAACAGGAGTTCTCACGGATGCAAAATCAACAGGGACAAGGGACCTCAAACCAATAGCAGTCCCCTCCCCGACAGCAAGAAACTGCCCAAAACAAGGAGGAATCAGTCCCTCCTATCGCTGAAGAATCGACAGTTTCAGCACAGGTGCCCAAACCTATCACCACCGAAGAAGATCAATACCGCGCCATCCCGCACAAGGAATCAATCCCTCTGTCGGGCAGGCGGATACTGAGAGACAACAGGAGGATTCAGTCCCTCCTGTACCTTTGTCTACAGAAGCACAAACTGATGCCCCCGCATCTCCTACAACAATAGAATCCAATGACGGTTTCCTACCTGAGGATAGACCACACCAGCGCGCAATAATGTGGCTCTGCGCCAGCTAAACGGAGCTGAAGATAAACTAGCGCGCCCCAAATCTCCCAGAACTGAAGCCAAGATTGAGAAATTGCATGCAATCGGGTGCCAAACAGTGTTTCTACAGGTTATTGTAGATGCCATGTACAACGTTGGCAAATAGCTCGATTGGCTGCATGCTACTGCCATCGATGAGATGATCGACGTGAAGTGAGAAATCACGAAGATTGAAGAATCTTTTTGTATTTTTCCGAGTGCATTGAAGCAAGCTCTAACCCAACTTCAGAAATTCCAGGAAGAGATTCTCAAAGAGGAGCAGGCAAAGCTCAGAATCTGCGAAGCTAAGACTGTCGCCGCCCTTCAGGAGACTGGCTACAAGCTCACAGGACATGACCACAAGATCAATGACATGTATGTGATGCTCAGTTCCCTGATGGATAAATTATCAAGCATGGAGACCAAACAGGACAATGCGATGAAAATCCTGGAATGCCTTGATATGAAGGTCTCTTATCTTGATGAAGCCAAAAAGGGGGGAAGAGTCCAGGGAGGCCGCTAGGCAATGGAGGATAAAAAGAGAGAGAGAATTTTATGCTGCACTAGAAGACAGCATCAGTGCTGCAATCAACCGATTGGCCGCACCTGCACAAAGTTACAGGGTATGTGGTTCTCGCTTAGAGTTCCACGACCCCAGCTTTCCATGGAAGAATAATGTGCAGAAGCCTTCATAGATTCGTCTCGTGATCAACCGTCAGCCTACAGCTGATGAAGTGAAGCAATGGAGGAAGAATAAACTAATTAGGTACTTTGTTAAGCGCATCAGGGAGTCCTCCATCTTCAACAAATGTCGGACATTGGCGGAGGCTGCGGACGAATTTTCAAAGATGCTGGAAAAAGGACTGCTCCCATTGCAAATTTCAATGAAATCAAGGCATCGAAAGGAAGATCGGATCACTCACCTGGAAGACTGGACACTTGCCTTCGGCCAATCGACTGAAGGAAGAGCGATCAATCTAGATCGGGGCAAGGATTCATTAGATCACTGGTGGAGAGGAACTGAAAATGATCCTGACAGAAGGCCTTGGAGACATGCTCATTACAGGAGCTAGCATGGAGGATCCTTTTTAGCAATAATTTTAGCAACATAAAATTTTGTATCTTTATTCCTCCTTTCATTGTAATCTTTGCACAATATCAATAAACTCTATTTTGTCTCGAAAGATTACAAATCGTAATCTACTACTGTGTTACTGTTTGATTACGAAATCAATTCATTTGCTTCAAATAAACAAGTAAAACCTTGTTAAGTATAAAAGCTGTAAGAACTTGTCTACGAATAGTTCATTTGGTTAAGTTGTATTCAACACTAGACTACACTGTAAGATTGTGCCTGCGCGCCAACCATAAGTTTAAGTTGTAATTCACTTTCCTGTTAGATGCTATCATTTTAGAACTTGCGTACGTGCAGTTCACATTTTATTTTAAGCGTTGAAGACCAGAACATTCGACATAAGATCAAGAAAAAAGCCTCTCTAAATTCGACCAATGCTTAAGAGGTTTTGACATCAAGGTTTTGGCATCATCAGGAGGTTTTGGCATAATCAAAAACGGGAAAAATTGTTGGGATAAAAAATCATGTACCTTGTTTTGATAAATGCCAACATACAGCAAAAGGATAACTGTCGAACATACAGCAAGTAGTTGTCCCGAAGATGATCGTACAGCTGGATAAACTATCATGTATCTGGCGATGCCTCAATATACAGCAGAAGGAAAATTGTTCATCATACAGCAAGAAGTTCATAAGTCGATATGACGTCGATATGATACTAAGTATGGAAGCTGTCCGAAAATATTCATACAGCACATTCCATACAACAGCACTAAGATAGCTTGCAGCATTGGAACCTACAGCAACAGCATTAAATATGCAACATGTCGGATGCAACAAACAAGCTGTAAAGTGTTAGGATAATCAACACTCATCCAAGACCGTTGGAACAGAATATTCTTTACTCACTAAAGTCAAGACACCATTCGAAAAGAAGTATTTAAATACTGTCTGGATAAAGTATTTAAATACCAGCCGATAAAGATCTTCAGACAAGGAGCAAAATCCGAATCTTGTACTTTGCAAGTCAATCAACATGTCGGAACAGACATTTTTCTCAACGGATCTAAGCACAATGGATCTATCCCAAAGGCTATATATACCCCAAAGTTTGAATATCAAACGCACACACGAAGATATAAGATCAAGAACTGAAAACTGAGCAAACTGAATATAGTGAGATACACTCGTAACATCACAAGAACAGTATATCAAGAGCAAACATATTTATTCAAGCATACTGCCATTCTTGAGTGAAGAAATACACAAGTGCTCAACTTTGAACAACACATCATCATCTCAAGCTCAATAAGTCAAGTTGTCGTTCAAACCCATGTTCTTACATTTGAAGAAAACCATCAGCCCTGTGTGGACTGAAGAAAGCCTTGCTTTTCCTGAACTATGTGTGACGGATATGCATTGTAGACGAAGTTTTGGAACTATGTGTGAAGAAGCAAGTCAAGTGAAAGCTTTAGCCAACCTATGTGAACGGTTGAAAGCGACAGTCTTTGTATCAATCTGTGTGAACGATACTAGGATAGGTTTGATTATAGTCACGTAGTTGTGTACATAGTGACTATAATAAACATTTTTACTCCTGTGTGGAGGACCAGTGAACGTAGAGGGGTTTACCTCGAACCACTTTAAATACCGTATTATTTGCCTTCTGCATCTATTGTTTTCATAAACTGTGATTTGTTTAAGTATACTCCAAAAACCCTGTACACACCAAGCTAACAGGAGACAAGCCTAGTTGCTATATTTACAACAACTTACCTTAACAGACTTTCGCAACGCACTCTTATTTGAAAAACGTACAGCTTGTTGTACTAACACTTTTTCAAGCTGTATTATGTATACTTAGTGGCCAACAAGTACCATTTCCAAACAACATTGAGCATCACAACCTCCTTACAAAGGATTAACAACTAATATCACACAATATCACATATGCACCGAATGAGTACACGTATCAATACACAATCCTCGGCAAGTGATTACAGTCTACTATATTCACGTAATATGATTACAACATCTTCCAACATACAACACTAATGCACATATTCACAAAACACATGTATTTACAAAGCATACGAGTTATCTTCGAAGGAAAATATTTATCGAGAATATACCAATTCTTTTTTAAAGTTCATTAAAAACGTTCAAATTACACATATATTCCATTAGCAACTAATACGTCTACGAAACACTAAGCGTATGGGCAAGATACTTGCCACGATAATCGATACCGAAGCCCCGACGAACACGGCACAACCAGAAAAACCTCGAATACCTACAACCGTCTATTAACCACAACGAAAGCACGATTACTACGAGTATAACAACCAAAAACAATGCAAGACACGCCCAAGAATCAAAGAAAAACTCGTTGGGTCATTTAATCGGACATTAAACGCTCAAGGCTCCCATTAGAACACAAAAATCATGGTTGGACTCGATGAATTCGAAATACGGATATACATTCCATAGAACATGATTAATAATACCCAATAACATCATCCAAGCCATAAAAAATCGGATGAACAAAGAGATCAAGAAGAAAAACTCAAAGGTCAACCCTAGGAATTATAAGAAATTACCTTCGATCTGGACGAAACGAATTGGAGGATGATGATAGACATGAATCAAGCTTTCCAAGATGATGCACAATGATGCTCCTGATCGAAACCCTCAAATCTGACCGAAGAATCATGAAGGAGGAAGGAAAAAGAGGAAGAATGGTAACAGGACCCGTCGCCCGGCCTTATATAACCGAACATGTTACACCGTAACCGGCAAGGCCTTACGGCCGTAACTCAGACTCCCCCTTACGGTCGTAACCAACGCCCTTGGACTACTACCCGAAACGCCTGGGCGCATTACGGTTGCAACTCGGCCAAACATTACGGCCATAACACTCATCACCTTATGGCCATAACTCGACCATATCCTTACGGCCGTACTCGGCCACTCCCTTATGGCCATACTCGGCAACTTCCTTACGGTCGTACTCGGCCATGCATTACGTCCGTAATACTCATAGCCTTACAGCCGTAACTCGGCATTCTTGTGTACGTAGCTCTCATGCCGCCCTTCTGACGGTCCGGTTAGACATTCGACAACATCTCGGTTACACTAATGCACCGTCTATGATTCAAAACAATAATGTACCACACCACAAGCACACGTTTAACCAAGAAGGCGTACATGGCAACAAGTCTCATTCGACGAACACTACATCATGGTATATCCTACCATGCATAACAGAAAATTAAATCCAATTAATCAACAACATAACGAATAATCGGCACAAAACGACAAATAATTCGAGGCAACCGAAAATGAAAATCTCGGGTATTACAATTAGGTACAAGACCACATGTGTATTCGATCGATACCTGTTGGTGGCTTGTGCAGGGACACATTTCCATCCCGGGTATAGTGTGGTGCCATCCTTTTAGCCTTATAGTCTGAAATCATAATTTGGCTGAGTCATACAGCATGTTTGATTGCATGTGATTAGTGGGTTGAGATTCTGACACTGTTGGGTTTATACAGCATGTGTGACTGCGTATATTCAAGGATATTTTTTATAGTCTCGTTGATTCATACAGCATGTTTGGTTGCATGTGATCAACATTTGAGATTATGATGTTGTTGGGGGTTTATACAACATGTGTGATTGCGTATATTCCCGGAATTTGAGAATATGATCTGGTTAACTCATACAACATATTTGATTGCGTATGATCAACGTTTGAGGTTATGATCTCTCGTGACTTAACTGATATAGTAGGAGTTTATCATGTTTATGGTATTCTCAATTGTTTGATCCTTCATTGATCGATTGGAGTTTATCATGTTGATGATATTCTCAGTTGCTTGATCCTTCTTTGATCGTTTTAGGAGTTTATCATTTTGATTATATTCTCAGATGTGGCTGACCTTTGATTGGTCGTTGTTGTGCGGCGATTTATACGCCTCGATGGCGATCGGCATGATGGTCAGGAGCCGGTCAAAGAAGACGGACGCTGGATAAGCGCCTAGTGATCGGCATCCAAGGCGATCGTCTCTAGGCATCTGGCGATCGCCGATGATACCACACCGTGGATGATCGTCCCATACTGCATGTGAACCCGACACCCGTCAAAGTCTTCGAAGACCGAATCTTGGATGGAGACCCACGAGCAGATCCACAAAAGGCGCCGCAAGATAAGGCCTTTGACCCCAGCTTGTCACCTACCTCACCTACCGACAAGCCTGCCGAAAGGTACAAGGTGGGTCCTCCCCTGACAGCGACTCAGGACGCGTGCAGGCTTCCAATTGGCTCGCACAGCTGGCTGCCAGCAGCAGACTCGGACTTTAAGGAAACAGCCCCACGTGATAGGATGATCGCCCACATTATTCTAATATATAATACGGCGGTCGCCCGCGATCGCCGGAGAGGACCCAGCAACCTTGTCTCCTATAAATAGCAGGCCTCCAACAGTGGCCTAAATATATCTAGAATACAGCGAAAAACATACAGAGAGAGATACATTCGCATATACTGAACATCAAAAGCAAGAACTCACAGAGCTTCATATTTGGTTCCTCCGGCAATCTTTACGCTCTATAGCTAAGATAACTAGAATCATTACACTCATTGTAATAGTGTTCTAACATTAATATTTGTACTCCACAGTATACATATTAATAACATCTCGCGAGAGCATTCAAGCCCGGGATTAACAACCCCGGAAAATCCTGTGTTATTTATTTTCCCACGGAAGTGTTCTCGCATTTGTTTGTTACTCGATCATTCCAGCAATATCATCTCCGGATAATATTTTGGGCAACAACAATTGGCGCTAGAGGAAGGGCATCTAAACCTTCGTTTATTCCTACCGTCTCGAAGAACACTCACTATTCCCCGGGGCATATACTTGAAGAGACACTCACTGCTCTTCGAAGAAAACTTTCAGAAAAATGACGTCGGCAACAACCTCCAAAAGAGCCACCCTGCGATCTACCGGACATCTCATTCCGGCCTAGACCGAATCCCAGCCTACGGCGGAAGGCGACCGCGGCGACGCTAGACTCTCACTCCCGCCCCCGAGGGATGGTCCCAGCCTCTTACTCGATCAGTTCCAGACCGCGGAACAGATTGAGGAGGCTATAGCCGTCCTCAGGGAGCGACGGAGGGCATGCGACTCGCCCACCATTACTCCATCAGCCATTCGCCGAGCAGGCAAGCGGAAGCTTAAGGGGATATATGTTGAGAAATCGACAGAAAGCCCCGAGCCGCAGGGAAAGGCTCTCGTAAGGCGGAACGACTCCATCTTCAGCCGCCTAGGGAGTGATCCCTCGTGGCGACCTGGGTATTCAGGCCCCAACCGGGAGGCATCGGAGTCCGAATCCGTCACCAGGAGTTCGGCATATCCGACTCCCAAAAGACAAGCCGGCCAACGGGCCCCTGCTCGCCCAAGAACTGAGCCCGGTGGTGGAGAATTCATCATCTCCCCTGGGGCCAGGGGATCAGTACATGATCGCCTTGGCTCACGCTCCGGGAGCCAATCAGCGGCGATCGAGCTCTGGCCATGGCCGCCATGCGGCCTTGACTCGACGAAATGAAGGCGCTCCTAGAAACTGGGGTAGGCGCCAGAAAATCGATCGCGGGACCGAGTGAGCCACTTGCGGTCCAGATCGAGCTCGCCCCAGTTCAACCGAAGATCGCTCCCCCTCAAACACCTCTATATGAAGGGAGATCGGATCCTGAGACCCATTTGAGCAAATTCCGGATTTACATGACCGGATGCGGAGCATCGGACGTGACGACATGCTGGATGTTCCCATTGACATTGGGCGACCTCGCCCACAGGTGGTACATCTCACTACCGCCTCGCTCGATCAATTGTTTCGAGAAGCTGTCGAACGACTTCACGTCGTATTTTGCCGCCAAAGTTGCTCGGCCAGAAGGCCCCCACCGCATGATAAAAATCAGGCAGGGGAAGGACGAGCTCGATGAAGACTATATTGACCGGGTGGACGAAATAATACTCGCCGGCGAGCCTATTAGCGACGAGCTCGCTCTCCACTCGGTCCTAGGGGGATTCTATGGCCACTCGCCCATGTTCAGGCACCTTACAAAGGATATCCCCCGACCTACACAATCTTCCGCGTCAGGGCCGCTGATTTCTTGGACAGGCAGAGGATGCTCACCCTCCGCCTAGGCGAGGGATATACCGGAGGAGGGAAGGCGCCATCCCAGATCCAGAAGAAGGTGGTCACCAAGCCTAGAAAGGCGATCGCAAAGCTGCCTGGTGAATTCAAAGCCTTCGAGGATGTAGAGGTTCACCTCCTCCGCAACCTCAATCTATCTTCGGCCCACATCTTTAACGCCATCAAGGGGCGTGAATGGCTCAACAAACCAAAGCCGATAAGGGACAGCGATTATCTAGACCACAGCAAATTCTGTGCCTACTATAAAAGTCCCGGCCACAACACCAGCCAATGATGCGACCTCATCAGACAACTCTGGAGACTGTTTGAGGAAGGCAAATTGGACAACTTGGTTACAAAGCCAAAACCTAGAGCAGAGAGGACCGGAGGGCGCGAGCGCCGACAGAACGATGGAATCCCTCCCAATATGGTCGCCAGGATCGAGCAGAATGAGCCGGAGTACTCTGATGAATCAATCCCTCCGATCAACCCTGGTGGCCGAATTAATATGCTTCAGGCGGGAGGCGGAAACCTCGGAGGCCTTTCCCCGGTTTCCACTCTGTCGAACAGAAAGAGGAAGGCCGAACTGAGGGCGTTCGCCGGGGTCCATGTCGTGGTACCCCCAGAGCCGACCATCTCCAAAGACGGGCCCATCACTTTCTCCAACAAGGATAGGGAGGGAGTGCAGTGCCCCAAAGAGGATGCATTGGTGATCTCTGCATGTATCCTTGGGAAAATGGTCGATCGCGTGCTGGTTGACAATGGGAGCTTTTGCAATATCATATTCAAATCTACTCTTGACCAGCTCGGCAACCTAACCAAGTTCATCATGCCGTTCGATACCGTGCTTTAAGGGTTCGGCGACAGCACAGTCCAAGTCTATGGAAGGATCAAGCTCTCTGTCGAGCTAACATGTTACTACGATCCCAAGGTTAGGATTACTAGGAACCTAAACTTTGTAATCATAGATAGGCCCAGCATCTATAATGGGTTCCTAGGTCGTCCATTCTTAGAAACCTTCGAGGCGGTCGACTCTTCTTTCTTTTACTGTATCAAATTCCCCACTACCGATGGGATGGTCGGCACTGTAAAAGGAGACCAATTAATGGCTAAGAAGTGTTTGAATTACTCATGTGCCATAACTTCTTTCAGTACTTCCCATGCTGTGTGTAACATTGAAACGATCGACAATCAACCCATGGAGATCGATGAGCCAAGCATATCGTACCAGCCCAACTCAGAGGACGGCATCTCACAACGATTGACGGACGACATCGAGCCAAGGATCGGTTTCGAGCCAAGCCTCGACATCGATCCCAGGATCGAGTCCGGAAATCGTTCCAAATGAGAGGCAACCGTCCCCATCGAAGAGTTGGAAAATATAACGATAGATCCGGCTCGCCCGGAGCGAGAAGTACAGATCGGCACAAGCGTCGACCTCAAATTAAAGGAGGAGCGGATCAATTTACTACGTAAGAACATCGGAGTCTTTGCCTGGTCGCATCAAGATATGGTTGGCATAAGTCCAGAACACGCCTGCCACTATCTAAAGATCGACCCGGCAAGGAAGCCTGTTTACCAGAAACGTAGGAAATTCGGTCCTGAGAAATACGCAGCGCTCGACATAGAAGTCAAAAAACTACTCGATAACAAACTAATCGGGGTAGCTACAGACGAGCCACAGTGGGTCGCCAACGCGGTGCTCGTCAAAAATCCGAACAGCTCCTGGAGGTTATGCATCGACTTCACTGACCTCAACGCGGCATGCCCAAAAGACCACTTTCCGATGCCTCATATTGATCACTTGGTCGATAGTACAGCAGGTTGCAAAATGATGTCGTTCATGGATGCCTTCGCCGGATACCATCAAATCCCAATGGCAGAGAAAGACATAAAGCACACATCTTTCCACACGGAAAAAGACATATACTTTTGGGTCCGAATGCCGTTCCGCTTGAAGAACGCAGGGGCAACCTACCAGCGACTATTCAACGGGATGTTCGCCAATCAGATCGGCAAGACCATGGAGGTCTACATTGACGACATCGTGGTCAAAAGCCTCAAGAAGGAAGACCACCTCAATGACCTTGCCGAGACGTTCGCCATCCTCGATAAGTTCAACATGAAGCTGAACCCCAAGAAATGCAACTTCGAGGTGAGCTCCAAAAAATTTCTGGGGCACATCTTTAGTCAAAGGGGGATCGAGGCGAACCCCACCAAGATCCAGGCGATCCTCGACATGCAGGAGCCATGGAATGTCTAGCAGGTGCAACGCCTCACAGGTTGTCTGGCTGCCCTCAACTGTTTCATATCTCGGCTCGGGGATAAAAGCAAGCCTTTCTTCGCGACCATAAAGAACAAGAAGTTCGCATGGACGAAGGAGAGTCAGATAGCGTTCGCCAAGATCAAGGAGTATCTGTCTAACCCCCAGATCTTGGCAAAGCCGATCCCCGGCGAGAAACTATTCCTTTACCTGGCGGCCTCAGAGGTCGCACTGAGTGCCGTTTTGGTGCGAGCGGACGGACAAGTCCACTTGCCGATATACTTCGTCATCCAAGCGATCCACGACGCAGAAACGTGATACACGCCTCTGGAGAAGATCGCCTACGCTCTAGTCATGAGTGTTCGCAAGCTAAGAGCCTACTTCTTCGAACATCAAGTGGAGGTTCTGACAACTCTCCCTCTAAGGCAAGTTCAACACCGACCAGACACCAATGGGCGACTCCTCAAGTGGTCACTGGAGATCGCCCAGTACGGTATCACATACGCTCCTCGCACGGAGATCAAAGGCCAGGCTCTGGTAGACTTCGTGGTGGAATTAACATTCCCTCACAACCGACCGGATCGCCGCCCGCCTGGAAGGCAGACGTGGATGGCTCGGCGACCAACTCGCGAGCAGGGGCAGGGATTGTCCGCTTCAGCCCCGACGGACAAAGTTTCACAAATGCTGTGCATTTCGGGTTTCGTGCGACCAACAATGAAGCCGAGTACGAAGCCTTGGTAGGCGGGCTAGATCTAGCCCTCGCCCTTGACGTTCGTCGCCTCCATATCTTCATGGACTCCCTCTTGGTCATGAACCAAGTCAAGGGAGAATATGAGGCGCGCGGCGAACATATGGTCAAATACCAAGAATTGGTCGCCGAAATGTGCACGAAATTTGAGGAAGTGCTAATCGAACAAGTATCGAGAGAGCACAATTCCCAGGCCGACGCCCTATCCAAACTAGCATCATCAGATGGGGCGGCCGATTTCTCCAACATCCAAATCACAAAATCAGCAAAGCCGGCGATCGACAGAAACCTGGTAACCGCAGTTACCATCGCAGAAGAGAACTGGATAACTCCATTCATTAAATACTTAAAGGACGGAACGGTCCCCGACGACCGTATCAAAGCTCGTCAGCTTAAGCTCCGTGCGACCAGATACACCCTATTGGACGACCGGCTTTACAAACGAGCTTTCAGCCTCCCTCTTCTTAAGTGTATCACGCCGGAGGAAGGTCGGCTCGTTTTAGCTAAGATCCATGATGGGATCTGTGGAAACCATGCTGGCGGGCGAGCTCTCATCCACAAAATGACCAGGCAAGGGTTTTTCTATCCTATACTACAAAAAGATGTGATTGCCTATGCCAGATCGTGTCACAGATGTCAAGTGATGGGTCCAAACATCAAGTTCTCCCCCGAGCAGCTCACCTCAATATACAGCACATGGTCGTTCGCCCAATGGGGCATCGACCTCATAGGTCCCTTGCCGACGGCGCCTGGGGGTTGCAAGTTTGCCATCGTAGGGGTCGATTATTTTACAAAATGGGCTGAGGCCGAGCCACTCAACAAGATCAGCCAAGAACAAGTAATCAAGTTCATCTGGAAGAACATCATATGCCGATTCGGTCTGCCCCAGGCTATCATCTCTGACAACGGAAAGCAGTTCGATGGTTTGGAAGTCATGCAATTCTGCGAGAAGTGGGGAGTCAAAAAGTTGTTCTCGGCCCCTTACCACCCTCAGACGAACGGGCAGGTAGAGACTGTAAACAAGATCCTCAAACATACAATCAAAGCACGATTCGAATCCAGACAAGGACGATGGGCGAGCGAGCTTCCAGATATTTTGTGGTCATATCGAATGACGACCCGAAACTAGACCGGCGAGACCCCATTCGCCCTCGCCTTTGGAACAGAAGCCGTGATCCCTTCGGAGATCGCCGTCCTTGTAACACCCCCGATATATTCAGGTATATTACAGCGCCGTAAATCCTTTACATAAGAATTTACAAGGCTGAATAAAGGAAATGACAATAACAGATACCAATTTATGAAATTGCTGAAATAAAATTCAACCGACTGGTTCAAAACCGAGATTACAAATATCCAATGAAGAGTTATTATTACATCACTAAAATCCAAACATTATAAACTGACGACGTACTCGAGTACTTATTGAAATAACCAACAAACAACAGATAAGAAACCCTAGGAACATCACTCTGCACCCTCGTCGTCATGTATCTCCAGTGGTTGTTTCCCCGCTCTCCTGGATCCTGAACATACACAAATGTTCACCCCCGAAGGGGTTAGCACAACAATGCTAGTACAAGTACAATAATCATACAACAGTGATATAATCAACAATTATATCTTAAGAAGTTTCTCCAACGAGAAATATCCACAACACATATCATATCATAACAGTTTCAACATACTAATGGTATTCCAACGATCCAGCGCACACAGCTATAGATTCCCATGATGATCCTGTCGGACCAACACATGGTGGAACTACCTATCCGACGATCCAGCGCACACAGCTATAGATTCCCATGATGATTCCCGTCGGATCAACGCATGGTGGACATATAATCACAACATATTTCCACGATACAATCACATCATAATTTTCATAATATAAACAATTCTAATTAGAGTACTTGCCTCGGTTCGTTGATAAGAATAAACTTCCACGAATATCAAAATACTCGAAGGTCGTCCCCTTCGATCAATCACGTGTTATGCTCGAACCTTAACAAAAGAAATAGCATAGAATTCATTTCATGTCGAATGAACGTCTAATAATTCAACAATTATGGTAGAAAGTCCTTAATATGTAATCTGTCTGGATAGCTTAACGCACGCTACGAATCCTATGTAGCGTACGTTAATGCTACTCGTTAGCGCACGCAGTACACACAGCCTAGCGTACGCTAACCAGGCGTGGTCAGTGCCTCACTCATCAGCCGACTGACTCAACTGATGACTTAACGCACGCTAAGTCCCAATCGTGGCGTACGCTAAACGTACTCGATAGCGCACGTTAATTCTCGTAGCTTAGCGCACGCTAAGAGTGCATGGCAGTTCACTGGAGGGCAGCAAATTATACAAATGGTGATGAAGTAAGCGAATCCCTCAGTAATTAATGTTTGTTATCCGGCTTCATGTTATGATCATAACCTTTATGAATGATCTCATGGATACTAACAACTTCGAGGTGCAAGTATACGTATAATCATCATAACACTATAATCCGTATTGATTACAATTCTCCTGTGAAGTTGGTGATCTCCGGTTGATGTATTAGATTCTACTATCATTATACATATTCAGACTTCATCTGGAGGTGAACTAACAATTCCAACTTATACAAAAGAATATATCCTAAGACGATTCTTCCCTTAAGTCCTTATAACCGAAAATAATACCACCTCCAATTTATGATCACTAAGATAACATAAATCATACGGATAATAACTTCAGAATGTTCTCTAATCACTTGAAGTACTAGGATCCCAACTACGAGGTTCCAACGATAATATCATAAGCATAGACATTCCAATCTTAAAACATGATGTTTGTTGAATAATTCACTAATGAAATTCAATATCACGTTAGCATGATCATATAATCCCTTGGAATCCAAATCTAAGGCTGGTGATAGGTTGAACATACCTTAATATGACGAAATCACTGAACCACAAGGTAGAATCCGACTCCGGTTGGTTATGTGCCACTCCAAGGTGTTACTTCTCTTCAATGATCACTCATAAGTGATAACCAATATTCAAGGATCACTAAGATGTGTTCTAAGTGTGTTAGAGGGATGATTGAAGCTATCTGGCCTCTCAAGAATGAAGAATGGACGAACGAAATGTAAGCCAAAACAGGTGGTTGTCTCATTTATAATATTCTGCACTTTAGTTAATTAGCGCACGCTACAAAGCATTCCTTAGCGCGCGCTAATAAGAGTTGACTTCAAAATTGTCCAGGTTCGTCCGCGGGAATCTTACCTGGACCCATGTCCCGGCTGGCGCATGTGCTAGCCACCTACCTCAATAATTCAGTGTCTAGCACATGCAATTCCTACATACGTAGCGTGCGCTAGTAATAGCCGATAGCGCGCGTTAAGCTACATTCTTAGCGTGCGCTATCACGAGTTTGTATGAGAAAATTTGCATGTTATACTTAAGTAAAAGGATGCCAATGCAAGAAATATCATACTCCAATAATCAAAACCACAAATCCGAATAATACAGGGTTCGAATACAGGTAAAATACATAGTAATAAATCCGGATATTACATACTCTCCTACTAAAAAGGAGTTTCGTCCCGAAATGCAAGACGAAAATAACTCGGGATATCTGTACTTAATGCCATCTTCCGTTTCCCATGTGGATTCTTCCACTCCATGGCGTGACCATTGAACTTTGACCAAAACGATGGGTTTGTTTCTCAACTGCTTAACTCGACTCTCGAGTATCTTGACCGGTCTTTCTTCAAACGTCCCATCTTGAGCGACTTCGATCTCGCCGAAATCAATGACATGACTAGGATCTCGTATATACCTCCGTAACTGGGATACGTGGAACACGTTATGAACATGGCACAATGACGGCGGCAATGCCAATCTGTATGCCAAATCTCCAACTCTCTCAAGGATCTCAAATGGTCCGATATATCTCGGACTCATCTTTCCTTTCCTTCCGAAACGAAAGATTCCCCGAGTAAGAGAAACCTTCAAAAGTACGTGGTCTCCAGTACTGAACTCCAATAGGCGACGACGTACGTCTGCGTAAGATTTCTGGCGACTCTGGGCGGTCAACAGCCTTTCACGAATCAAGGCTATCTTCTCTCGAGTCTGCACAATCAACTCTGGTTCTGTTCCGATCAAGTCTGATGAATCGTCCCAGCATAGGGGCGATCTGCATCTCCTCCCGTATAATGCCTCGAATGGTGCCATCTTAATGGAAGCATGCCAACTATTGTTGTTGGTAAATTCAATCCATGGTAGATGAATTTCCCAATCGTTTGACCAATCTAAGGCACAAGCCCTCAGCATATCCTCCACTGTTTGAATGGTCCTCTCGAATTGTCCGTCAGTCTGCGGGTGATAAGCTGTACTGAAGTTCAATTCGGTCCCCAAGGCCTTATGAACTGCTTTCCAAAAGTGAGACACAAAACGGCCGTCTCGATCAGAAATGATGGTCTTCGGCGTACCATGCAATCGAACTATCTCCGATATAAATACCCGTGCCAACCTCTATGGTCCCCACGTTTCCTTAATGCCTAGAAAATGAGCTGATTTGGTTAAACGATCAACTATCACCCAAATCATGTTCATTCCTGTCTTGGTTCTCGGCATACTGGTGATAAAGTCCATCGATATGTCCTCCCACTTCCATTCATGGATTGGAAGCGGCTTCAACATTCCGGCAGGCCGTTGATGCTCGATCTTAACCTACTGACAAGTCAAGCATTTCGAAACATAGTCCGCTACATCTTTCTTCATGTTGCCCCACCAGAAATTCTGCTTCAAGTCCTTATACATTTTACTGGTGCCCGGGTGGATAGAATAGGGCGAACTGTGAGCTTCCTTCATAATCGTCTGTTTCAGAACATTGACATCGGGAACGCAGAATCGGTTCTGGAATCTCAAAACTCCATCATCATGAATTAGGAATCCGGGGGCCTTCCCCTTGATCACTTCATCACGTAACCGAATCATCAGGGGATCATCTGCCTGTCTAGATTTGATTTCTTTGGTTAGTGATGAAGTTATTTCCATCATGCACAGTTGTCCTTGGACTCTTTGTAACCACACTTCAATTCCTTCTCGAATCATCTCTCGTTGAAGGCTAAGTTGGGAGGTCAGAGTCTCCAGCATCTGAATAGAAACAGGCTTGCGGCTGAGTGCATCGACCACTACGTTCACTTTGCCTGGATGATACAAAATCTCTAGGTCATAGTCCTTGATCAGCTCTAACCATCTTCTTTGCCGCATGTTCAACTCCTTCTGACTGAAGATGTATTTGAGACTCTTATGATCTGTAAAGATCGTGATGAAGTCCGTCACGAGATAATGCCTCCAGATCTTCAAAGCAAAAACTACTGCTACTAGCTCTAAATCATGTGTTGGGTAATTCACTTCATAAGGTTTCAGCTGTCGTGAAGCATAAGCGATCACCTTGTCATTCTGCATTAATACGCATCCAAGTCCTTGGTTCGAAGCATCACTGTAAACTATGAATCCTCCAGTCCCCTGTGGAAGTGATAGAATCGGTGCCGTCGTCAATCTCTTCTTTAATTCGTCAAAACTAGTCTGACACGACTCGTTCCACTCAAACTTTTGAGTTTTCTGCAGGAGTCGAGTAAGTGGGCGGGAGATTTTGGAAAACCCTTCCACGAACCGACGATAATACCCAGCAAGTCCTAAGAAACTTCGGACTTCTTTCACGTTCTTTGGAGGTTTCCAATCCATAATTGCTTCGATTTTCTGAGGGTCAACTCGGACTCCTTTAGCTGATACCACATGTCCGAGGAACATTACTTCCTTCAGCCAAAATTCACACTTAGAGAGTTTGGCGTACAATTGCTCGTTTCTCAAAAGTTCCAATACAATCCGCAAATGCTGAGCATGCTCTTCCGGGCTCTTAGAATACACTAGAATGTCATCAATGAACACGACCACAAATTTATCCAAATATTCGATGAACACTCGGTTCATCAATTGCATGAATACAGCAGGTGCGTTAGTGAGACCAAACGGCATCACTACAAACTCATAGTGTCCGTAGCGAGTTCTGAATGCTGATTTCGGGACATCAGATTCTTTAATCCTCAGTTGATGATACCCTGATCTCAGATCGATTTTAGAAAATACTGTTGCCCCTTGCAACTGGTCAAACAGATCATCAATCCGTGGCAATGGATACTTGTTCTTAATCGTCATCTTGTTCAGCTCTCGATAGTCAATACACGATCAGGCGATCCATCCTTCTTTCGGACAAAAGAAGCGTGCTCCCAGGGAGAAACGCTTGGCTGAATATAGCCTTTGTCCAGTAACTCCTCCAGCTGCTTTTTCAGTTCATACATCTCAATAGGTGCCATACGATATGGCGCCTTAGAAATTGGTGTAGCTCCGGGTTCCAGCTCAATAGTAAATTCTACATCCCTTCGTGGAGGTAGTCCAGGTAACTCGTCAGGAAATATATCTGGAAATTCGTTAACAACAGGAATGGATGAAAGTTCCACAGTTTCGTCCTCTTTCTTCATTGCATAGCACCGATGCATCTGACACTGTTTCAACAATTTGACAGCTTTCATTGCTTTGATCAATTTTCCGGAGCTTCCTGGTTTCCATCCTTCAAACAGTACTTCGGAGCCATCGTCGGCGATTATCGAAATATTCCTCCTTCGGTAGTCTACAATTGCTCCATATCGATTAAGCCAATCGTCTCCGAGTATCAGGTCGTCTCCTTGCATTTCTATCACGATCAAATTTGACAGCCACTCTCTGCCTCCAAATGTTACAGGGAAATCCCTAGTTTCTAAATTCCCGACAATCCTCTCTCCACTCGGTAAACCAACAACATAAGGTTCACAAGTATGAAAACCAAAAATATTCAAACGATTTACACAAGATAAAGATATAAAAGAATGCGTAGCTCCTGTATCGAATAAAATGCTAACTGGCTGGGAAAGAATGCGGGCCGATTACGATGCGACAAAGACATCGATCGTCTGTCCTCCTCATCTCATACAGACGTGGGGGAACAGATCCGGCACTCGATGTCCCCTTTCGGTCCTATTGTCCTCTGCCTCGTCCGCGGCCAAAATTTTTGAGGCATCTGAACACTTTGCTGCGTCTGTTGGATACTAGCTTCCTTCTGAACTGGCTGCGATGAACGGGTTCCATTGTACTTGGTGGCGTCCTTGCAAAACATAGCACGGTGCCCTTCCTGTCCGCAGTCAAAACATGTAACTGGAGTGCGCAAACAATCACGCCAAAGGTGGCCTGGGCGACCACAGTTAAAGCACTTCCTAGCTGTATCCCTCGTGGCTGACATTGTTCCATAATTCTTTCCGCTCTTAGAGGGGTGCGGAGGTTTCTTGAAAGAAAAAGAAGACTGGGCCTTGCGGGGCCCACTGTTCTTGTGCTCTGTAAACGCACCAGATACTTTTTGTTTCTTCGTCTCCATAAACTTCTCCATTGCTGCTTCTTTTATTTCGTACGCCAACGCCTTATCCTGGTATTGGCGGAGAGTGGTACATTCAAAACCGGACATGTACCTCTGGATTTCTGGTTTCATTCTCATTTCAAAATGAATCATCATCTCCGCATCTGTTCTGACCAGATGTCGAACAAATGCTAACTGCTGATTAAACGTCTTAATAAATGCAGGATACGGGTTCGTCGATGGTTGAGCGGAGAAAAACTCCCGAATTTTGGCTTCCCTCACAGCCGAGGCGATCGAGCTTCCATCATCATTTTAAATTCTGTCAATCGGCATCATGATCTGCCCAGTCGGATAGCTTCCCACCACTCGGATGCCTCCCAATCGAAGAAATCTTGGGCAATAGGAGCTCTCCTGTCGTCTGGGCAATTAATCCCAGCAAAAATTTTCTCTAATTCCTTCAACCAATGATCCCAAGTGGGAGTCTCGGAAAAGCCGTCAAATTTGGGCGGTTGCATTTTCGCTACCTCTTGCAACCATCTGTCACCTTGATTTCCCATTTCTGGGATCCTTTGCTGTCCATCTCCCTGCTGAAGTCCCACTGCCATCTGCATTCGGTCCACGACATGAGCGAACTGAGTCATCTGATTCACCACTTGGCGAAGGATTTCTGGTACTATAGGTTCCGGTTCGTTATTGATGGATTGTTGCGGCTCGCCTGAGCTATGACTAGCCTGAATAGAAGGCGACGCCTCCCTTCCAGCATTCCTTCGGCCGCGTCCACGACCGCGACCACGTCCACATCCGCCTCTCAACATACTGTAAGCACAAATACTTAATATACAGGAAACAACATCGTTCTAATATTCAAGTATAAAAAGGTACAACATGTAAAGAACGAGATAGAGTTTAGGAACTTACAACCACTGTTCGCATGAAGACGTAGGCAGTACAGTGATGTCATTCACGGCCGGTTACCTCAAAAGACGTAAATGACCCCTATTTTAACCCAATGGCCAAGATATCCATAATCTTAGCTCCGATACCATATTCTGTAACACCCCCGATATATTCAGGAATATTACAGCGCCGTAAATCCTTTACATAAGAATTTACAAGGCTGAATAAAGGAAATGACAATAACAGATACCAATTTATGAAATTGCTGAAATAAAATTCAACGGACTGGTTTAAAACCGAGATTACAAATATCCAATGAAGAGTTATTATTACATCACTAAAATCCAAACATTATAAACTGGTGACGTACTCGAGTACTTATTGAAATAACCAACAAACAACAGACAGTAAACCCGGCCGGAACATCACTCTGCACCCTCGTCGTCATGTATCTCCAGTGGTTGTTTCCCCGCTCTCCTGGATCCTGAACATACACAAATGTTCACCCCCGAAGGGGTTAGCACAACGATGCTAGTACAAGTACAATAATCATACAACAGTGATATAATCAACAATTATATCTTAAGAAGTTTCTCCAACGAGAAATATCCACAACACATATCATATCATAATAGTTTCAACATACTAATGGTATTCCAACGATCCAGCGCACACAGCTATAGATTCCCATGATGATCCCGTCGGACCAACACATGGTGGAACTACCTGTCCGACGATCCAGCGCACACAGCTATAGATTCCCATGATGATTCCCGTCGGATCAACGCATGGTGGACATATAATCACAACATATTTACACGATACAATCACATCATAATTGTCATAATATAAACAATTCTAATTAGAGTACTTGCCTCGGTTCGTTGACAAGAATAAACTTCCACGAATATCAAAATACTCGAAGGTCGTCCCCTTCGATCAATCACGTGTTAAGCTCGAACCTTAACAAAAGAAATAGCATAGAATTCATTTCATGTCGAATGAACATCTAACAATTCAACAATTACGGTAGAAAGTCCTTAATATGTAATCTGTCTGGATAGCTTAACGCATGCTACGAATCCTATGTAGCGTACGTTAATGCTACTCGTTAGCGCACGCAGTACACACAGCCTAGCGTACGCTAACCAGGCGTGGTCAGTGCCTCACTGATCAGCCGACTGACTCAGGTGATGACTTAACGCACGCTAAGTCCCAATCGTGGCGTACGCTAAACGTACTCGATAGCGCACGTTAATTCTCGTAGCTTAGCGCATGCTAAGAGTGCATGGCAGTTCACTGGAGTGCAGCAAATTATACAAATAGTGATGAAGTAAGTGAATCCCTCAGTAATTAATGTTTGTTATCCGGCTTCATGTTATGATCATAACCTTTATGAATGATCTCATGGATACTAACAACTTCGAGGTGCAAGTATACGTATAATCATCATAACACTATAATCCGTCTTGATTACAATTCTCCTGCGAAGTAGGTGATCTCCGGTTGATGTATTAGATTCTACTATCATTATACATATTCAGACTTCATCTGGAGGTGAACTAACAATTCCAACTTATACAAAAGAATATATCCTAAGACGATTCTTCCCTTAAGTCCTTATAACCGAAAATAATACCACCTCCAATTTATGATCACTAAGATACATAAATCATACGGATAATAACTTCAGAATGTTCTCTTATCACTTGACGTACTAGGATCCCAACTACGAGGTTCCAACGATAATATCATAAGCATAGACATTCCAATCTTAAAACATGATGTTTGTTGAATAATTCACTAATGAAATTCAATATCACGTTAGCATGATCATCTAATCCCTTGGAATCCAAATCTAAGGCTAGTGATAGGTTGAACATACCTTAATATGCCGAAATCACTGAACCACAAGGTAGAATCCGACTTCGGTTGGTTATGTGCCACTCCAAGGTGTTACTTCTCTTCAATGATCGCTCACAAGTGATAACCAATATTCAAGGATCACTAAGATGTGTTCTAAGTGTGTTAGAGGGATGATTAAAGCTCTCTGGCCTCTCAAGAATGAAGAATGGACGAAGGAAATGTAAGCCAAAACGGGTGGTTGCTCATTTATAATATTCTGTACTTTAGTTAATTAGCGCACGCTACAAAGCATTCCTTAGCGCGCGCTAATAAGAGTTGACTCCAAAATTGTCCAGATTCGTCCGCGGGAATCTTACCCGGACCCATGTCCCGGCTGGCGCATGTGCTAGCCACCTACCTCAATAATTCAGTGTCTAGCGCACGCAACTCCTACATACATAGCGTGCGCTAGTAATAGCCGATAGCGCGCGTTAAGCTACATTCTTAGTGTGCGCTATCACGAGTTTGCATGAGAAAATTTGCATGTTGTTATATCTAAGTACAAGGATGCCAATGCAAGAAATATCATACTCCAATAATCAAAACCACAAATCCGAATAATACAGGGTTCGAATACAGGTAAAATACACAGTAATAAATCTGGATATTACAGTCCTCAACCATCGAACCGAACAAGAGATGACGACGGACAATGATGTGGCCCGATGAATCGATTTGGACATGCTCGAAGAACGGCGACTGACCTCAGAAATGAAGAACACAATCCACAAAAGGAGATCCGATAAGTTCTTCAATTCGAAGGTCAAGGAAAGACGGTTCCAAGTGGGCGACCTAGTCCTCAAAAAGGTCCAGACCCACACTGGAGTCTTTGGCCCAAATTGGGAAGGCCCCTTCAGGGTATCTAAATGGCTAAGTAGGGGAGCCTACGAACTTGATCATCCTGATGGCACTCCGGACCAATATCCCTGGAACGCCATACATTTAAAGAAATACTACCAGTGAAAACTTTGTATTCAATATCAGTTACCCAACGTACAAAGAGTATAATGAGATTTCCATGTCCCATCTATATGATTCGCCTCGATGAAAACGAGAAACTAAAAAGGGGATGACTCACTCGCCTTACAAGAGGTCATCGTCTAAACTTGACAGACCTATGCAAGCGATCGCCCCTCCAAGCACAACGTATACCGTCGAGGGTCGTCATCTAACATGGCGATCCGAGGTAGAAAAGTGCAGCCGTGGTCCTGGAGGTTGATGGAACCGACAGCTTCGTCCATGCAAGGTTCCTTTGAGCTGAGATCGCTCGCCCTTCGTTTAAATACGAGGCGAGCGTAGCCGAAGGACCCTCCAATTAAATCCGTGGACACGCTCGTGCGCCCTCAAAGTACATCGTCTAACATGATGTACCCGGACAAGGCGGCGCGTCCCTACCCCATCATAACGTATACCGACGAGGGTCGTCATCTAATATGGCGATCCGAGGTAGAAAAGTGCCAACAAGCCACGGAGGTGAAGTCGAATAAACCGACGACACCCCATGCAAGGACTCCTCCAGACCAAGACCGCTCGCCTTTCGTTTAAACACAAGGCGAACGCAGCCTAACGGAGGACCCTAACAAAAAGTGAGTCGCGGGACAGTCCCTCGCACATAAAGACACGGTTACGGAGATCGTTCCATCGAACTCAGCGACCGTGCACACAGTCGTCTCCCCTCAAAGGATCGGCAAAACTGAAGATAGCTCACCAAGACATACTATTTTCGCTCCCTTACTTACACTAAGTAAACAAAAACAAGGGGCAAAGAAGTGGAGCTATTCCTAAATGCGATCAGAAGGAAGGGACCATACACGATCGGCTTCGTTCAAAAACACACACGACGATCAGCTCTATTCAAGAAATTTACAAGTAAGAATTTTCGAGTACACCAATACATTCGGATCCATTCAACATTCAAACAATCAATCGGGCGAACAAAACATCAGGTGCAATTATGCAAACACTTGTATAAATTCACATGATAAAAATTCCGAGACGATCGTACTTACAAAGAATCAGATGCGAAAAAGGATTATTTTATTCAAATCAAGAAATTCGTACAAATACAAGCCCGAAGGCAGTAGAAGAAAAAGCAGAAAGTTACAAGTGAAGGAAGATAAAAATCACTCAGGCTCCCCCCGGCTGGCCTTCGCCCCCAGCGGGCGGATCGGTGCACGCTCCCTCATCGACTTCAGGATACATCAACTTATTTGGAAAAGGATACCAACTCAAGTCGATCCCCAAGTCGGTGAGGTCGAGGATCGGCAGGGAAAATTCCGGATGCAAAGCATGCTCGAGTGCGTAGGCCTTGAAGGACTCCATCACAGGACCGACCTCGATCCCTACCTTCTTAGCGGCTCGGACAGCGTCGACATAGGCCATATAGTAGGCGAACTCTCCGACGTATGTCACGTTAAGGTAGGGATCGGTCTCGATCGCCTTTATCTGCCCCTTCAAATCCGCGGTCGTCTTTTCAGCATCCTTAAGCTCGACCACCTTGGCGGCCAGATCTCCCTTCGCCTTCTCTAGCTCGCTGTTGAGACGATCCACTGTCGCCTTCAGCCAGGTCGCCTCCTCCTGTGAGGCCGCATGCATCCGGCGAGCTTCCGCCATCTGGTCGTGGGACCGATCAGCCACTTCCTTGGACCGGCTGAGCTCCTGCTTCATCCTATCAAGGTCCTGCTTGGCTCGTTTAGCCACCTCTAAGTGCTCCTTCTCCATGGCCGCTATCCGATTGGCGAAGTCGGCGTTCTGGCTCCGAGCGGCCTTAAGATATTGATGGAGGCGAGCATTAGAGGGTTGCCCCGCATAATCCTTGGCGGCTTGGACGGCCATCGTCGCCGCCTGGAGAGTCAGTGTGATGGTCGCCTGCATGGCATCTCCAGACCGACGACGAGCAATCGCGTCGAGATCGGTCGTTCAAGCCTTAGGCAGAGAGGTGATGTCCCGGGAGACATAAGAAGGGACTTTGAGGGACTTGCGAGGAGACTTGCTCGCCAAGAAGTCCAGCACCATCGGCGAGATATCCGGATCGGCAAGACGGATCCTGCAACACAAATAAATAGGGGCAAAGGAGTCAGAATATGCCTTGCACAAATAAGCCCAACTCAGAAAAGGCCAAACCGGTCTTACCTGTTGACCAACTCGGGGTCGCAGCCAAAATAGGGTTTGCCCCGAGGAGTTTCGGCTTCGGCGATCGCCGCCGTTTTCAGGAAGCCGGTCGAGGACCTGGAGCCGGATCCCTCCACCATTGGAACAGCAGAGATAGGAGCCGAGGCAACCGGCGGCTCCAATATAGATACGTCCGCCTCACCAGTCGGCAGGGACTCCTCCGGCCTCCGCCTCTTGCGGTTGCGTTGGAATTGCTCTCCCTCCTGAACTTCCGGCTCGACGACCGGCACAGCAGCAGTCCTCACTGCAGGGACGGGACGAGACGTCGTCGCAGGGGCACGGCCCGTCTTCTTTCCCTGGTGAAGGCGACTCAACAGACCAGGATTCGACATTGCGATCTCTTGCGGTGGCTCGGCGTAGCGAGGAAAATGAATCTCTGTCAAAGAAGGAATTCAGACAAGTTAGACATCTACTTCAATCAGACGATCGTCATGCAGGAAAGAGGAAATAAAAATCCATACCCGGGGCCTTCAAGTGGCGAGGGTAGCGAAACAGTCGAGCTCCCAACCAATGAAGTTAGTGGCCGACTGAGCGAACGTCGATGTAGGAGTCCGGCAAGGCACGAATTCGCTCCCAGACGATCAAGAAATCAAAGGGGAGATCGCCGATCGCTGGAACAAGGGATGCTGCAAAAAGAAAACCAAATTAGATCAGTTCAAGGTGTATCCAAATAAAGGGAGAGTTGAAACCCTTACTCGGATTCCTCTCCCGAAAATTGGTGGGGATATCCAACTCTTCCTCCGGCTTTTCGATCGATGCCGACCTCCATGCTCCGCCGGCCCAGCACCACTTTGCCAGATCGCCCCGAACCTTGTTCGGCACCCCAAGGACCATCCTACCCAGGCGACCCTGGATATGGTAGCCTCCGACCGAGCCCTTCTGCGCGGTCAGCTTGAAAAGATAGTTCATTTCCAGCGCAGAAAGTAGACGAAACAGCTGATGACCGCCGAACAATGTCAAGGTGCTGATAATCTGCAGCCAAACATTCGACGTCAACTGGAGTGGCGCCACATTCCAGGCGATCAGCAAATACGACACGGCGAACGGCAAGGGAAACCGCAATCCGGCCGCCAGGATCATTTCATTGACAGTGACCATACCCTCGGGAGGCTGGTCGGCACGTTTGTTCTCCGAGGGCACGTGCAATGAAACATCAGAAGGAATGTGGAATTTCTCCCTCTAACGAAGCAAATCTTTCCTGGTCTCCAAACTCCGGATCTGTCCAAGGGTCTATAAGGAATGGTCCGCGGCCCGGAATGATGTCCGCTTCACGTGCTCATAGGGGTGGGCGGCGGAATACGCTTCGAATCAAATTCAGGACATGGTCCAGCGATCCCCTCCATAAGCTTAGCAAAATATAAATAGGCGGGGCCGAATACGCTATTCTGTTCCCAAGACAGCCGTACCATTTCATCTTCATCCACCGGCGAGCCCCCCTGCTCCACCGCCGCCGCTGATCTCGCCATTTCGGCCTTATTGAAGAGCTCCTCAATTTTCGCAGGTGCAATCCCCGCACGAATGGCCTCGACGGCCGTTTTCGTATAGAGACCCATAGGAATTTCCTCCCGGTCAGGCGAAGCCGCGGCGGCGTAGGAGCTACCGGCCTCGAATGTTTTAGGTCCTCCAGACATATTCTTAAAAGTAAAGGGGGAGAGAAGATTTGTGTTCTTACCTAAAAAGAAGGACAGTCGGCACAAGGATCTTCGAAAAAATTCTGCAGAATCTCGACTAAAAAGCAAGGGTGCGTGAAGAGTGGAAATGAAGTAACCCTAGCCCCTTTTATAGGCGGGAGCAGGGGTCTTTGTGCAAATAGGTGAAATCCCGAGGGCTAGAGTGCAACCGTCGGGAGGGGACACATTAAATGCAGCCCTCGAAACCCGCGTACGCGTCTTTTGGAGGGCACGCCAGGCGACAAGTCTGAAAAAACCGTCGGACTCCCCCAATGGAAGCGCAACACGTGTCCTTGCAACGTTTCGAGAGCCCGCCTCCATTTCCCACTATTTCCAGCGCATAAGGAGATCGTCAGGGTTCGAAATCAAATTGTCCAAGTGACGATCGTCGTTATCATAAGCAGACAAGCCAACCGTCTAAAACAAATGATTGCCAACAGCGCCACCTCACCCCATGTTTTCAACATCGGAGCGAGCTGGGGGGCAATTGTTGTGCGGCGATTTATACACCTCGATGGCGATCGGCATGATGGTCAGGAGCTGGTCAAAGAAGACGGACGCTGGATAAGCGCCTAGTGATCGGCGTCCAAGGCGATCGTCTCTAGGCATCTCGCGATCGCCGATGATACCAGACCGTGGACGATCGTCCCATACTGCATGTGAACCCGACACCCGTCAAAGTCTTCGAAGACCGAATCTTAGACGGAGACCCACGAGCAGATCCACAAAATGCGCCACAAGATAAGGCCTTTGACCCCAGCCTGTCACCTACCTCACCTACCGACAAGCCCGCCGAAACGTACAAGGTGGGTCCTCCCCTGACAGCGACTCAGGACGCGTGCAGGCTTCCCATTGGCTCGCACAGTGTTGCCAAGCAGACCTCGGACTTTAAGAAAAGCTTTACGTGATAGGACGATCGCCCATATTATTCTAATATATAATACGGCAGTCGCCCACGATCGCCGGAGAGGACCCAGCAACCTTGTCTCCTATAAATAGCAGGCCTCCAACAGTGGCCTAAAGATATCGAGAATACAGCGAAAAACATACAGAGAGAGATACATTCTCATACACTGAACATCAAAAGCAAGAACTCACAGAGCTTCATATCTAGTTTCTCTGGCAATCTTTACGCTCTATAGCTAAGATAACTAGAATCATTACACTCATTGTAATAGTGTTCTAACATTAATATTTGTACTCCACAGTATACATATTAATAACATCTCGCGAGAGCATTCAAGCCCGGGATTAACAACCCCGGCAAATCTTGTGTTATTTATTTTCCCACGGAAGTGTTCTCGCATTATTTGTTACTCGATCATTCCAGCAATATCATCTCCGGATAATATTTTGGGTAACAACAGTCGTATTAGAGTTTATCATGTCGATAATATTCTCGGGTGATTTCTTGGTTGATCATCATTATTGATCGTATGAACATATGGACTTTGCGTTGATATTTCGGGGTTGCCATTATTCTGGGCAGTTGTTTCAAAGATGGATTGTGTATTATTGGTTTTTATCATGATTTATAATCTTTTATGAGGATTGAGATTTGATTATGTGATCCGACGGACATGATTTGGCACGGATGAGTTATTCCATACTTGAGTTATGAGTTATTCCATACTTGAGTTATGATGATGTTTTGAGAATTTTGGTATTGTTTGAATACAGTAGAGATGGTTGTTATTGAGTTTATTTCGTCATTTGAGTATAGGAGATGTGTATTATGGTAAGAATTGATTTGATATGGACTACTATGAGTTGGTAAGATTATTATGGTGAGATCACAATAGCAGTATTCTTACTTTGTAATTACATAGGTATGTAATTATTTATGATGATGTGATTGTTATCATTGTTGAGTATCATGGCTGACCCCTTCGTGGGCTTTATTTTTAGGTTCTTGGAGATCGATCTTGTAGCGATCATGAAAAAAATGAGCTTCACGGATGATACTGGTAATGGCATATTTTTGAGAATTATGTATTTTGACTGTGTATTATATTCCGCTATAAATGTATTTCTATTGTGTTTATACCGACTGCATGTGTATTTTAAAATGGCCCTTTGGTATTTTGCAAACTTGGGTTTATATCGTAAAACCGATTCCCTAAACTATTTTGTAGGTATATGTAAGCAGGGGCTTAATGAACATTTTGAAACTGTCTAGTTTTAGCGTTTTGGCCTTGAACTTTTAAATGAGATTTTTATGACGGTATTTGAAAAATAGATTTTTAGAAAGTATTTGATTATTTAAAATATATTACTGTATTTGGCCTTTCGGGTGTTTGAAATGGTCGTGAAAATAATTTTTAGCCTTGTGGGTTCCGACACGGGTGATCATATAGCCCAAAACAATGCATTCTAGTACCATAATAAAATGGCACTTTTCTCGACTAAGCACTAAATTAGTCTCTTTAAAATGCGTGTAAAATTTACTTTCATAAGGAATGATCAAAAGAATCATTAAAATAGAGAAATTATTCAGAATACCTCCATAATATTTTTAATTAAACCTTTAAAAATAGTCATCATACAACATAGAAAGGTGTTCAGGGAACTGTATCACCCTATGGTAAGCAAATATCCCATCAAGACCCATAAAAATCATTTTTTCTTTATCTTTGATGCGGTTAGTCTTAGAAAATCGCTTAATCGCCAGGGGTACATGAAAGCATTGTTCTGAAGTAGTATTCCATGTGTGGAACTACTATGCTATTGAATATACCAATTAGTGGGTGAATAGTAAAATGTCACTTCTGATCAGGCCCGACCCTGAGGGCGGGCGGGCTTGGGCGACGGTCCAGGGCCCCAAAATTTGGGGGCACCAAAAATTTTTGGTGTAGTATTATATATATATATATGTTAGGATAAATAAATATTTTGTAGTTGGTTCAGTGGTAAAGTGTTTGTTTATTTGTGTAGTGGTTGAGTTCAAAACCTAGTTGACACATTTGGAATTTTTGATTTTTTTATAGAATCTGCATTGGCGCTATTTTTTTCACAACATTGGCGCAATTTTTTGTTTTTTTTATTTGGAGCCCAAAACTAATGAAAAAAAAGTCAAAAATCATATTATACATATATCTTAGTATATATATCTATATTGCAGAGTTCAACGTTTTTTTTTCAATTAATTCTCTCACTGTTCAACTTCTTCTTCTCACCTTGCTGTTCAATCTTGTTGACTATGCCTGTAACTGTAGCATCGGCCGAGAGGAGTTTCTCAAAGTTAAAGTTGTTGAAAACATATTTGAGATCGACGATGTCGCAAGAAAGATTAAATGGTTTGGCGATTTTGTGTATTAATGAAAAAGATATCTTAGAAAATCTTGAAATAAATAATACTGTAAATGACTTTGCAGGCAAAAAAAGCTAGAAGTTATTTTTTATGATTAATAAAAATGTTTATGAATATTATACCGTATTTTTTATTTATTAATGAAGGGTCCATTTTTATTGTTTCGCCCTGGGCCCCATTTTCTTGAGGAATGGCCCTGCTTCTGAGTGGGTGAAATACTCCATCTGTTGGGGTAATATGTGTATTATTATGAATAATAATATTTAAGAGATATATATATTTATAGCATATATCTTGGTTTTGTGCTATGGATGACCCATAATGTGGGCTGGAATAGTTTCCTTGCCAATTGCAGGAATTTCGGGAGTGCATCCATGGGATCACGAAGGCTCGGACTAAAACTCCCATAATGTTTTAATTGAAAAAATTATTGTCTTGAATATTGCATTTAGAATGAACATATATTAATGTAAACTAGTGAATGATTTATCTTCTCTGTCAAGATATTTTCTAAAACACATTTCATTTAAGAAAGTCTTTCTTAGTAAAAATATTTTATAACGTGTGATGTAACATAAATAATTTGGTCTTGTGGGTTCCACGATAGATCTATGATACTATAGCTACCTGAACTGTTGGAGTATTCCAAGCCTATTGTCACGGGACGGGAGTTCCGAAGTCCGTGCAGCGTCCCGAGGCCCCTCTCGCCTCGAGACCCGCCTATCCCACATATGATGCCAACTGGTTTCGCCCTGCCATGGGCTCATCAGGGAGACGGCAGTAGCCCCCGACCAGTTGTGCCCTACCCGCAACGATCCCCTTCATAGTCAAGTCCTTGACCAGCGACAAGCTCTCCGGACTAAACCGGGTCGGCATGCCTGACTCGGCCAGACCGATGCATCCGGGCAAACAACGCCTTAACGCTAATGTCGCCCCCTTTACCCCTCTTGTGTCAAGCTAACCAGAAGGCACGCCTCATTTGGACGATCAACACAGACACGACATATCGGGCGTGACATCCTCCCCCACTCAAATCACAGCACACCCTCGTACTGGGGGAGAATGTTTCTTTCCGCACACTGTATTGTCCCACACACTCAAAAAGACTGTGTCCATTCACATATGGCACCATACTTCGATGGACAGGCTCTTCACTCGCGCGCCTCACACTAGCCCGTAATGCGCCACACAACATACTGCGTCACCAATCGACATCAACCTTCACCCTACGCACTTTCTGGCGTTAGTCCTTCAGTTGAATGGCATTCCCTCAGCCGCTGCATTTTCCCGCATGTCGAGGTCCCACAGTGGCCCACGATGATCCACGCTCTTACACCCGGTCATTTTTTCGACCCCGTGCAGGTGGAGCTACCAATAGTGCGCAATACAAGTGTGTCCACATTTCGGACCGTCTGATCTCACAAGTCTAGGACCACCTCTCATTCTGGCATAGAATAGGTTCATGTTCTCTGCCTAGAAGCCTTGACAGGAGCCACACTTTGACCATGCCCTCTTTGCACCGGTGTTCACTCCCCGCCCTCATCGGTTTCGGCAGAACTTGACCACACCCGAACCATACTGTACTGAGAGAGGTTTTGGTTCTGATACCATTTGTTACGGGATGGGAGTTCCGAAGCCCGTGCGGAATCCCGAGGCCCCTCTCGCCCCGAGACCAGTCTATCCCACATACGTATGCCAACTAGTTTCGCCCTGCCATGGGCTCATCAGGGAGGCGGCAATAGCCCCCGACTAGTTGTGCCCTACCCGCAACGATCCCCTTCATAGTCAAGTCCTTGACCAGCGACAAGCTCTCCGGACTAAACCAGGTCGGCATGCCTGACTTGGCTATAATATCCGGAATTTCTACTACTGTTTTTTAATGTTATTTTATCCGAGATGTGTTGTACAGCGTGGAATCTGTGCAGTATGGATAAAATGAAGGACTGAGACATCCGTATTGGTATAATTGTCGTACTTGATCGACAATTGCACTTGAGGATATAGTATGTTGTGTATACGTATTCGGTATATTGAGACGATGAGCAAGATCAGTGTAACTGGCTAAGTATAAAAGCCATTACGTACGTTAAGCATAGGAGCTTACGTAGTAAAGGTGTAAGCATAGCGTACGCTAAGAAAGGAGCTTACGTACGCAACGAAACAAGCTTAACGTACGTTAGGTTGAGTACATAACGTACGTTATGGAGAGAATCGAATAGGTCTGAGCTTTTGTCGGCAGGTGCCCGATGTCGCAGCTTTCAGCGCAGATGTGGACAGGAGGAGTTAACTCTTGGTTAACGTATGTTATGAGTGGTACATTACGTATGTTAAACGTGTATTTTACTGTAGCAAGTTAACTCTATGTTACGTACTCTATGGCACAGGTGTTACGTACGTAACACAAGGCACAAAATGAGGCAGTAGGTTCTGGATTGTCGTTACGTATGCTATCAAAGACGGATAACGTACGTAAAGGACATTACATACGTTAAGAGGTTCATTTAACGTACGTAATGCGTGAAAACTTATATATATGTGAGACCTGTCATTTCATCATTTTAGAGAAGTTCCACCTCGTTTCTTCGTCTTTCAACCCTCCGAGGCTGATTGTGGCTCTTCTAACTCGGTTGTGAGTTTGGGAAGCAGGCATTGGAGTTGTTCTTATAGTTGATAAGGATTATTGGGAGGAGTTCGATTGTTCTTCATCGTTATTCTTCAATATCAGGTAACATTCGTAATTCCTTTGATTATGGCTTGAGTTTGGAATGATGTTTACATGTTAGGAAGCATGTTAACCTACCTTATTGTTATTATGATGTTATACGTGAATAAATGGTAATGTGACAAGATATTAAAGACATCGATTAAGGTTATTCATGTTTTAAAGGACGCGATTCGTTCAAACATGCTCGTATGATGGATTATCAGGTTTTGTTGTTAATATATGAGTATTGATAAGATTGTAGTGGTTTTGGATCGTGATGAAAAGATATGTCGATGTAATTCCTTTCTTCATTTCGGATTCTTGATGTTATTGTCGTTGGTTACTTCGTATGGTGACGATTATGGTAGTATCGTTGTGATTCTTGGTGTTATGAATAATGCATGTCGAAAACGATGATGATATGTGTGTATTGATCGGGTTATGAGTAATGTAATTAGGTTAGAGGCAAGATAACATATTGGACTATGTTGTCTTGGTGATGAACAAAGTGATGTTAATTGGATGTGTTTACGGAATAATTCACGTTCTGGAGGAACTCTTGAATTGTATATGAGATTGATTTCGGAATTAAGTATGTTATAATCTTGGTTATCGGGTTGAATTGATCGTTGGTATGACTATCGAGTTGCGGGTTGTATTGTGGATATGAGTTCATATTTATTGAGTCAGATTATTTGGTTTATATATGATCGAGGTATCGTTGAACCGTTGAGTTTGAATGATTGACTACGTCGGTTGTTGATTATTATCGAATGTGTGTTAATCGATTATTGTAATAGGTTGAGATTATTGATCGGTGATTAGAACCATGCTTTGCGGTCGTGTTCGAGAATGTTCGTAGATTGCTTTGGTCAGGGCTGAGGAGCTCGTAGACAAAGGCAATGGAATTGATAGCGGCTTTCTCATCGTTGTATCGGTATCGAGGTAAGTTATTACTTGCTCAGTTTATAATATTTAATGTATGGTTTCAGTTTCATTCCATTTATAATGCATATAGCAATGATTATTAATTCTGTAGATTTGGATTGTATGTTGATTTTCTGATTTTGGGAGTTAAATCATAATGTATATGATTTACTTCGGCTAGTGGCATAATTGGGTATCGAGGATACATTGTGGTAAAGATGAAGATACGAGTTATCTATAGTCTGTGGTACGTTTGGATCGCCGAGCATTGAGGAAAATCGTCGATGATGATTTGACATCGAGATTGCTCCCGAAGGACTCTGGGCATGTATCTTAATTTGATCTCGGTTTAGTGTTGATGATGTTGATCATGCATATTGTCATGCATGTTGTTGAACATGAGGTCGTCCTAGTTGTTTTGTCATAATGTCGTTCATGTTATTGAGTTATGTGTTGTTCATGATGATGAACATATTGATTTGCATATGTGTATACGTAATTGTATTGTTTATGTTGTGTTAATCCCATGGGATCGTGCGATCTATGCTGAGGGTGCTGGATCAGATGTCCACCTCGTGTTGGTCTGACGGGATCCTCTTGGGATCTATGCTGAGGGCGCTGGATCATTGGATGGGTTTTCCATCTCGTGTTGGTCCGACGGTATCATATTGGGATCTATGATGAGGGCGTTGGATCATTAGATTACCCTGTGTTGTGTTGATGGAATCATGTGGATTCGCATCATTGGTTTTATCGTATGTTGTTTTGTGTACATGTATATTGTTGGTTATCCACCTCGTGTTGATCTAGTAGGATCATCTTGGGATCTATGTTTATGGGCGCTGGATCATGGGATTTCCATTGAGTATACATTGTTGTTTTTGTTTTGAGCATATTAACGTTGTCATATGAATATGCATTTGTAGGTCTTGTGTTAGGACCGTATTCGTATGATGTATCGATCTTATCTCGGATTAGACTGACATGATTGTCGTGGTATTGTGTATCTCGAGGTATGTTCCGTATTTCCTTTGGTACTTGTCTTTTGATGGACAATCGATTATCGTGTTGAGATGTGATAATATTTCCCGATGGATTGGGTGGGACAGAGTTAGTAGACTTTGTAACAGTGAGTTATGATGATGTTTTGAGAATCTTGGGTATTGTGTGGGATATAGTACAGATGTTTATGTATGAGCTTATCGTGTTGTTGAGGATACGAGACGTGAATTTCGGTAAAGTTCTGGCGGTAAGATTACATGGGTAGTATTCTTACTTAATATCTCATTGGTATTTAATTATTGATGTGATGTGACGGTTATCATTGTTGAGTATTATGGCTAACCCCATCGTGGGCTTTATTTTTTAGGATATTGGATATCGAGCTTGTAGCGGTCGTGAAGAGATGAGCTTCCCGGAGGATACTGGCTATGGCATGTTTTTGCAAATCGAGTATTCTGATTATGTGTTGTATTCCGCTGCTAGAGTATTTTTAACCGTTTGTCCTTTCCGCTGCGTGAGTATTCTTAAATGCCTCTTTGGTTTTGACAATTTGAATTGCTTGGGATATGGTTTTCTAAACTACTTTGTCAGTATGTGTAAGCGATAGCTTAACGTATGTTTTTAAACTGTTGCGTTTTGGCATTTCGGGCCTTATAGTTTCAAATGAGATTTTACGACAGTTGTGATTAACGGATTTTATATAATTTTTAAATGTTTTTAAAAGATAGTACCATCGTTAGCCTCTTGGGCATTTGTAAATGTTTGCGAAAATGTCTTTTAGCCTTGTGGGTTCCGTCTCGGGGCCCACGGCACTGTAATATTCCTGGATGGCTCTGGGGGTGTTACAGAATTTGGTATCGGAGCTTAGGTTGAAAAGACCTAGGCAGTCGGGTCGAGTCGAGTCGTGCTTTTGTCGCGTCATTCGAGTTGTCGATTGACGAATTCTAGAGCCATGGGTTTTGTTGTTCACTCGGGCTTGTGTGTTATGTGATTTACCAGTGTGGTACTGGGGTTGTTGTAAACTTTTCCAAATGGTATTAACGTGTTTCTTTAGATAGAGTTGTGTTGTATTCTCGAGTTGAACTGAGTTTGCAAAATGTGTGTTTTGGAAATATCTGTGTCGAGTATTTTCTAGAGTTGAGACATGTGCTTGTATCACAGGGAATCGTCGGCTTCACGATCTGTAAGCATTTGGATTTTTGAATTGCATTGAGATTTATTGCCATTCTAAGTTGATATGCATTGAGATTTAGAAAGATATTATGCGTCACAGTATGAGGTGACAGAGTTGAGACAAGATTGATGATCTTAAGAAGCTATGATTTTGGAAATCAATATGTCGGTTAAATATTGGAACGAAGTTGTGCATTTGGGAGAAATGTTGTGGATGGTTGAGAAGAACATGTAGTCATGTTAATTCATTTTGAGATATATGAACTGTTTTTGAGCATTTGAAAATAATACCTTTCAAAATGAATGTTTTACGGATGTTTTACGGAAAATGATTTTGGGCCGAGACCCAATCGATTTTGAAATAGTTTTATAACTCAGGACTTGGGGTCCAAAAAGGGTTTTCTACTTTTAAAATTTCTTGTAATGTGGAACGGGTTATGGACTGAGACCCTGATATTTCAAAAAGGCTTTCAGTTTTTCTAACACTCCCGAGATTTGTAAAACACTTTACCAATCGTTCATATATGTTATTACTGCCTTTCGGAGTTTTGGTTTACTTATTCAAATGAAACTTGTTGGGTAGTATTTCGTTGTGTTTGATTTATTGATTATTCAATGTTTAGTCATAGCATAGTTGAGGTAATCCAGGATGGGATAATGGTTGACGTTGCGAGTCATATGTGAGAAAAAGGAGTTTTATCGGAGTCCATATATTGAGATTTTGGAATTATATTATATGGTTATCCGGTGGAATGTCAGTGGATTTGTTGACAAGCCGAACTGGTATATAGGAGTATGGATGTAGTTAAGCATTTTCATAATTTCATTTTATTTAATCGTGTGTATTCAGAAAAAGAATTGTTATCGAGAACTTGACGTAAGCAAGCCGATTTAATTTTTCGAAAATTGATTTCGTGGTCTTACAAAAATTTATGTTTTGAGTTTTGAAATTCTTGAAAGAACTTTTGAAAATTTGTCTTCTTGACGAGACTATATGATTTCAAACTGGTTTTGAAAATGTGATTGATATACATACGCATTTAGTGCATAGTGCATATCATGGTGAAGTTATGAGTGTGACTCACGAACTGGATAATACATCAGTATTGATGAAAAGAGATTTGAACTTTAGTATGGTAGTTTGGTTATTCAAGGATGATCGGTTGATTGATCAGATAAGAGAAATATGCTGCGTGTTGTAGATTCATGTACAGGATGTGATTTTGGAACTTTGGATTTTGTGAAACTGGGGCATATGTGCTATATTGCTCTATCAGTGGGGTAGTGTGATTTTGCTATAGTTATTTTTTGACTTTTGATCCCTATTGATTGGAGTACAATCGGGTATGTTCAACGGTTTGTGACTGGTTGTTCGTACGCCGAAGGGTACGTTCAACAGTCGGGTGTGTTTCGTTGAGATCCACTGAAGGTGATTTGCGTAACGTTTTGAGAATTTTATTATTTCGTATATCTATCTCGGTGGTTCTGTGTTGAACATGTTAGAGCTTACCTTGTGAGGGTATTTTCGATTACCGTTGATCATTCATTGGTGATATTGGAATTTATCATATTGATGATATACTCGGTTGTGCTTTGACCTTTGCTTGGTCATATTGGAGTTTAACATGTTGATGATATTCTCAGTTGTGTTTTGACCTTTGGATTGGTCGTATTGGAGTTTATCATGTCAATGATATTTTCGGTTAATTTATTGGTTAATCATTGTTAATGGTCCTATGAGCGTTCGAACCTTGTGTTGATGGTTTCGGGATATTTTGGTTGAACGGTTTGTCTCTTTATGAAGGATTGCAAGTTTCGAGGACGAAACTTATTTTAAGTGGTGTAGTATGTAATATCCAAAATTTCTACTACTATTGTTTAATATTCTTTTATTCGAGTTATGTTGTATAACGTGGAATCTGTGCAGTATGAATAAAATAAATAAAGGACTGAGACATTCGTATTGGTATAATTGTCGTACTTGATCGACAATTGCACTTTAGGATATAGTGTGTTGTGTATACGTATTCGGTATATTGAGACGACGAGAAAGATCAGTGTAAATGGCTAAGTATAAAATCCATTACGTACGTTAAGCATAGGAGCTTACGTACGTAAAGGTGAAAGCATAGAGTACACTAAGCAAAGGAGCTTACGTACGCAAAGAAATGAGCTTAACGTACATTAGGTTGAGTACATAACGTACGCTATGGAGAGAATCGAACAGGTCTGAGCTGTGGTCGGTAGGTGGGCCCGATGTGAGAAGCTTTCGGCGCAGATGTGGACAGGAGGAGTCAACTCTTGGTTAACGTACGTTATGAGTGGTACATTACGTACGTTAAATGTGTATTTTACTGTAGCAAGTCAACTCTATGTTACGTACGTTATGGCACAGGTGTTACGTACGTAACACAAGGCACGAAATGAGGCAGTAGGTTCTGGATTGTCGTTACGTACGCTATCGAAGACGGATAACGTACGTAAAGGACATTACGTACGTTAAGAGGTTCATGTAATGTATGTAATGCGTGAAAACTTATATATATGTGAGACCCGTCATTTCGTCATTTTAGAGAAGTTCTACCTCGTTCCTTCGTCTTTCAACCCTCCGAGGCCGATTGTGACTCTTCTAACTCGGTTATGAGCTTGGGAAGCATGGATTGGAGTTTTTCTTAGAGTTTATAAGGATTATTGGGAGGAGTTCGATTCTTCTTCATCGTTATTCTTCAATATCAGGTAACATTCGTAATTCCTCTGATTATGGCTCGAGTTTGGAATGATGTTTACATGTTAGGAAGCATGTTAACCTACCTTATTGTTATTATGATGTTATACGTGAATAAATGGTATTGTGACAAGAAATTAAAGATATCGATTAAGGTTATTCATGTTGTAAGGGTTGCGATTCGGTCAAACATGCTCGTATGATGGATTATCGGGTTTTGTTGTTGATATATGAGTATTGATAAGATTGTAGTGGTTTTGGATCGTGATGAAAAGATATGTCGATGTAATTCCTTTCTTCATTTCATATTCTTGATGTTATTGTCATTGGTTACTTCGTATGTTGACGATTATGGTCGTATCGTTGTGATTCTTGGTGTTATGAATAATGCATGTCGAAAAAAATGATGATATGTGTGTATTGATCGGGTTATGAGTAATGTAATTAGGTTAGAGGCTAGATAACATATTGGACTATGTTGTCTTGGTGATTATGAACAAGTGATGTTAATTGGATGTGTTTACGGAATAATTCATGTTCTGGAGGAACTCTTGAATTGTATATGAGATTGATTTCGGAATTAAGTATGTTATATTCTTGGTTATCGGGTTGAATTGATCGTTGGTATGACTATCGAGTTGCGGGTTGTATTGTGGATATGAGTTCGTATTTACTGAGTCAGATTATTTGGTTTATATATGATCGAGGTATCGTTGAACCGTTGAGTTTGATTGGTTGGCTACGTCGGTTGTTGATTATTATCGAATGTGTGTTAATCGATTATTCTAATAGGTTGAGATTATTGATCGGTGATTAGAACCATGCTTCACGGTCGTGTTCGAGAATATTTGTAGATTGCTTTGGTCGGGGCTGAGGAGCTCATAGACGAAGGCAATGGAATTGGTAACAGCTTCCTCATCGTTGTATCGGTATCGATGCAAGTTATTACTTGCTCAGTTTATAATATTTAATGAATGGTTTCAGTTTCATTCCGTTTATAATGCATATAGCTATGATTATTATTGTAAATTCTGGAGATTTGGATTGTATGTTGTTTTTCTGATTTTGGGAGTTAAATCATAATGTATATGATTTACTTCGGCTAGTGGCAAAATTGGGTATCGAGGATATATTGTGGCAAAGACGAAGATACGAGTTATCTATAGTCCGTGGTACGTTTGGATCGCCGAGCATTGAGGAAAATCGTCGGTGATGATTTGACATCGAGATTGCTCCCAAAGTACTTGGGGCAAGTATCTTAATTTGATCTCGGTTTAGTGTTGATGATGTTGATCATGCATATTGTCATTCATCTTGTTAAACATGAGGTCGTCCTAGTTGTTTTGTCATAATGTCGTTCATGTTATTGAGTCATGTGTTGTTCATGTTGATGAACATATTGATTTGCATATGTGTATATATAATTGTATTGTTTATGTTGTGTTGATCCGATGGGATCGTGCGATCTATGCTGAGGGCGTTGGATCAGATGTCCACCTCGTGTTAGTCCGACGGGATCATCTTGGAATCTATGCTGAGGGCGCTAGATCATTGGACTGGTTTTCCACCTCGTGTTGATCCGACGAGATCATCTTGGGATCTATGCTGAGGGCGCTGGATCATTGGATTACCCTGTGTTGTGTTGACGGAATCATGTTGATTCGCATCATTGATTTTATCATGTGTTGTTTTGTGTACATGTATATTGTTGGTTATCCACCTCGTGTTGATCTAGTAGGATCATCTTGGGATCTATGCTGATGGGCGCGGGATCATGGGATTTCCATTGAGTATACATTGTTGTTCTTGTTTTGAGCATATTGACGTTGTCATATGAATATGTATTTATAGGTCTTGTGTTAGGACCATATCCGTATGATGTATCGATTTGATCTCAGATTAGACTGACATGATTGTCGTGGTAATGTGCATCTCGAGGTATGTTCCGTATTTCCTTTGGTAATTGTCTTTTGATGGACAATCGATTATCGTGTTGAGATGTGATAATGTTACCCGATGGACTGGGTGGGATAGAGTTAGTAGACTTCGTAACAGTGAGTTATAATGATGTTTTGAGAATATTGGGTATTGTGTGAGATATAGTACAGATGTTTATGTATGAGCTTATCATGTTGTTGAGGATACGAGACGTGAATTTTGGTAAAATTATAGCGGTAAGATTACATGGGCAGTGTTCTTATTTAATATCTCATTGGTATGTAATTATTGATGTGATGTGACGGTTATCATTGTTTAGTATTATGGCTGACCCCGTCGTGGGCTTTATTTTTTAGGATATTGGATATCGAGCTTGTAGCAGTCGTGAAGAGATGAGCTTCCCGGAGGATACTGGCTATGGCATGTTTTTGCAAATCGAGTATTCTGATCATGTGTTGTATTCTGCTGCTAGAGAATTTTTAACCATTTGTCCTCTCCGCTGCGTGAGTATTCTTAAATGCCTCTTTGGTTTTGACAATTTGAATTGCTTGGGATATGGTTTTTTAAACTACTTTGTCGGTACGTGTAAGCGATAGCTTAATGTATGTTTTTAAACTGTTGAGTTTTGGCTTTCGGGCCTTGTAGTTTCAAATGAGATTTTATGATGGTTGTGATTAACGGATTTTATATAATTTTCAAATGTTTTTAAAAGATAGTACCGTCGTTAGCCTCTTGGGCATTTGTAAATGTTTGAGAAAATGTCTTTTACCCTTGTGGGTTCCGTCTCGGGCCCCACGGCGCTGTAATATTCCTGGATGGCTCTGGGGGTGTTACATCGGCCAGACCGATGCATCCGATCAAACAACGCCTTAACGCTAATGTCGCCCCCTTTACCCCTCTTGTGGCAAGCTAACCAGAAGGCACGCCTCATTTGGACGGTCAACACAGACACGACATATCGGGTCGTGACACTATGCTACCATAGTCACTTGCCAAGAAGACCGAACGGAGAAGATAGAATGGAGTCAATACACTAAGGCCCTGTTATTTTGGACTTATTTTTGATTTTGATTCGATTCGATTCGAGTCCATTCAATTGATTCGATTCGGCTCGAGTTCATTCGATTGATTCGATTCAGTCCATTCGATTCGATTCGATTCGATTCGATTCGATTCTTCTTCTTCTTCTTCTTCTTATTATTATTATTATTATTTATTATTATTATTATTAATCTTAATTATTATTATTATTATAAGAAACTCATAGGGTTTACAAGAAATTAGTGGGGAGCCGAGAAACAATCTGAGCCCCCACTCCTCTAGCTATAGCGAAGCTAACCCTACTAAAAATATGAGCAGCACGTGCTCCAATGTCTTGAGTCACCGAGAATCTTCGGATACGTTTTAGTAAGGCCACCGCATCCTTCTCAAGTTCTCCAAAAGAAGAGAATGAAAACGGGAGAAACTCATATCCCATATCAGAGCATTTAGCCTCGTACTTGACGCGTTTACGTTGTGCGGCTTCAATAACCGCATGACCCGGCACAAAATCAACCATGCCAGTTTGCGTCAAGGGCGATGACCCTGTCAGATCAACACATACATCAACCCCCAGCATCTTAATTATTATTATTGTTATTATTACTAATAATATTTACTATTATCGTTGTTGTTGTTGATTACTATTATTATTTACCACTATTATCAGTGTTATTATTATTACTATTACTAATAATATTTACTATTATAATTAATAATATTTATTATTATCGTTGTTGTTGTTGTTGATTACTATTATTATTATTTACCGTTATTATCAGTGTTATTATTATTATTATTATAGTTATTATCATTATTGTTATTAATATCATTAATATTATTAAAATTTATCCTTATCAAATAGATCTCAACTTATCATTTATATTTATTATATTATTATTTTATTATTATTATTATTATTTACCCTTAATATATATTTTAGTTCGATTCGATTCGATTCACTTGATTCGATTCGATTTCGATCCATTTAGTTCGATTCATTTGATCGATTCAATTGATTCGATTGATTCATTCGATTCGAAAAACAGAGACTAAAGTGGGTTCAATTTTGACTTTGAGAGAAGGATGAGAGGGAGCGGGATAAATAAGGACAAGACAACTTAGGCAAGATAATATAGTTAACTAAAAAAATTGATAAATAAAATTTAGTTCGTTGGTGACAAATTGATGATTAGACAACTTAACAACAATTGTACATGGTATGTGACTGATCATGAGGTGTTCGATGAAATAGTAGTTGGTAGGTAGATGATCGAATGAGTTGATTCGGTCAGTTCGCTCGATCTTTTGATGTTCAGTTGTAAAATACTAGCCCTACCAAGTATAAAACTATTATGAAAATAGAAAAATATGTAAGTTTTTTTTTTTTGGTTGGAACTTCAACTTAGATTTGAATACTAATTGACCTTATATTTTGTCTTGAAAACTTGATTTCCTTCTAAATTTATCCTAATTTTCATATTTTTATTTTTAGTGCAATCATTTATGCCACAACATGCAGATCTAAAAGACTACATTTTAGATGAATGTGTGAATGGAGTCAACACCAGACATTTTCATGTCATATAATAATTTCATCGGACTTGTTTGAAAGCTTTAAGTATAAAAGTATAATCCTTAATGGAAATGAGTATGGCTCGTCATTTGCAAAGGTATTGATGAGGTTTGTGTTCTGAATTTTTTTCGTTGAGATTTACCCACCTTCTAATTTCCCTATAGATCTCCCTGTCGCTCATTTCCTCAACCATTCCACCCTATTTGGGATATTAACTCACTTAAATAAATTGGTTTCTAACCATTTCATATTCAATTTGAGATATTAGATTTGAATATTAATTGACCTTATATTTTGTCTCGAAAACTTGATTTCCTTCTAAATTTATCCTAATTTTCATATTTTTATTTTCACTGCAATCATTTATGCCACAACATGCAGATCTAAAAGACTACATTTTAGATGAATATGTGAATGGCGTCAACACCAGACATTTTCATGTCATATAATAAATTCATCGAACTTGTTTGAAAAGCTTTAAGTGTAAAAGTATAATCCTTAATGCAAATGAGTATGGCTCGTCATTTGCAAAGGTGTTGATGAGGTTTGTGTTCTGAATTTTTTTCGTCGAGATTTATCCCACCTTCTAATTTCCCTATATATCTCCCCATTTATTTCCTCAACCATTCCATCTTATTTGGGATATTAACTCACTTAAATAAATTGATTTCTAACCATTTTGTATTAAATTTGAGATATTTTGGCTTCCTATACTATGGGTATGTTTGGATGTATTAACTGATAATCTAGCTGATTGTTGATAATCTAGCTGAAAACCAATAATCTAGATTATGTCAGATAATCTAGCTGAAAATTGATAATCTAGCTTTAGTATGATAATTTAGATTATTGTATTTAAAAGTGTTTGTGGCCATTTATCATCTTATTTGAAATTTATAAAATGACATAAAGGTACATCTTTTATATTTATTGTTATATTATAATATTACAAAAACAACCTTAATATTTATATTAACTCTTATGTTGCTTATTATTCTTTGACATTATGCAATATTATTATTTATTTTGTTTTCAACCTCTAATGGTTTTTTAGGTTTTTTATGTTATCACTTATATTATTATACAAATTTTATACAAATATTTATTAAGGGTAAAATCAGAATAAAAAAATAAAATATGTATATATATATATACACACACACACAATAAGGGTAAAATCGGAATGAAAAAGTAAAATCTGGTAGCTTTGGGTTGAAAGCTATATTCGAAAGCGTTTGAATTTAATCTAGATTAAGATTATAATCTAGATTAAATTAGCACCATCCAAACAAGATTTTGAAGGTCAAATTAGATTATTTGACCCACTTTAATCTAGATTAAGATTATAATCTAGATTAAGTGGTCATCCAAACATACCCTATATAAAGTGATGTAAAATCAAAAGTCAAGACCACTGACTAGCAAATTTTTTATTTCTAGATTTGTTGTCTAAACACCAAATATTCATAAGATATGTCACAAACGTAATAGGGAACGCAATGGGTTTCAGCACGGTGAGTTTTCTAAAAAAAATCCTAATAAAAATTGTAAGAAAATAGTAGAAACTCACTAATCCGATAAATCTTACCTCACTCCTCTAAAAAAGGCGATGCAAACATTATTCATAATGCTATGAAATAGTCATTGCCATTGACATTATGGAGAAATGCTATGTGTGCACTGATTCGTAGCTCAAATAATATATTAAGTTGTAGAGTATTCGATCAAAATATAATCGGTAAGATTCAATATACAGGAGATGAATGAATGAGATAAATCTGAATTAAGGTTGCAAGTATTGATAAAAAAATGTTTAGTTTGAGAAAAATGTTAAAAAAAAAAAAGGCATTGATAAAGGCTTAATTAAGAAACAAAAAGCAAAGTTCAATTACAGCAGGAATCCCGAAGTAGGCTCTCAAAGGTGCAGAACAAAAGGGAAAGATTGAATGATTACTACATGAAATGATTTCATATTAAAATCTCCTTTTTTTTCTTTTAAAGTCACTCAAATTATTTTGACTTGAAATTTGGGGTCCCATCCCATGTTAGCCACCCATTGTCTTTATGGATTGATTGATAAAAAGAGCACCTCACGTGGAGTCTGAACCAAAGCCACTGTCCAACCACAATAAAAAGAAATAAATACAAATAAAATTAAAAGAATCATCATCATCACAATGTTTCATTGTTCTTCTTTTTGATGCATTTCAACAAAGGATTTTTTTGTCAAAAAGAAAAAAAAAAAAAAAAAGAGAGAGAGAACAAGAAAAAGCACATATGTTCTCCTTTTCCACTTTGCCCATTTTTTTGTTGGTTTTTACTTTTTAGAGCTTTACCCCCAAATAATCCCCATTGTTGCTTAAAGCTTGTTCTCTCTATCTCCCTTTCTCTCTCTTCAATTGTTTGAAGCTAAGAACACAGAGAATATAAAAGGAATTACACCATTCAAAAAAAAAAAAAAAAGTGAAAGAGGATTATTTTTCATCACTTTCCTCTCCTATCAAACATACAAACTCAGAAACATCATTTAAACTCCACTTATGTACACTCTATATTTTCCCCCCTTCTATATATAAAGAAAAACAAATGGAAAGCAAGGCTTTGTAACAAGTGGGGTTTATACACTTATAGATATTTTTCACATTTTCCTTGCTATAACCCCAATGTGATCATGGATGGAGGGGATGATCACAATTTCCATCTCCACCATCACCACCAGCACCAACACCACCACTACACCCGTCCTAATTTCCCGTTCCAATTACTCGAACCAAAAGAAGACGAATCAACCAGCTCCGCCACCTACCCTTCCCCCACTATCGACGTCCCATCATCATCATCATCAAATCTTAATAGCACTACCACCACCACCTCCTCCACATCGGGACTCCAAATTGTCCCCGCCGCCGAACCCTCGAAGAAGCCGCCGCCGAAACGCACATCCACTAAAGACCGCCACACGAAGGTCGACGGCCGGGGGCGACGCATCCGCATGCCCGCCCGATGCGCGGCTAGGGTTTTCCAGCTCACGCGCGAGCTCGGCCATAAATCCGACGGTGAAACCATTGAGTGGCTGCTACAACAGGCAGAGCCTGCCGTCATCGCCGCCACCGGCACCGGTACCATTCCGGCTAATTTTACTTCACTAAATATCTCTCTACGTAGCTCGGGTTCGAACATGTCCGTACCGTCTCAGCTAAGATCTACGTGTAATTTCAATCCGAATTATAATATTCTCCCCCAAAGTCGGGGGCTTTTTGCGGGAATCGGGATTTCGCAGGAAAATTCCTCCGCCACACTGTTGAATTTTCAGGCGGCGAACTTAAACCCTGATTTTATGCAGACGAAGCAGGAAATGCAGGAAAGCGATAATAATAATAATAATAATAATAATTCGGATTTGATTCATGAGACAGAGGAGGAAGAAGGCTTAAGGTGGAAGCGTAGGGCGGAGCAACAATTACAGCAGCAGCAGCAGCAGCACCATATGGGTAGCTATTTGCTGCAGTCGAGCGCCGTATCTATACCGGCGAGCCACACTTCTATCCCGGCAAACTTATGGATGGTGGCAAATTCGAATAATAATCAAGTCATTGCCGGCGGCGGGGATCCGATTTGGACATTTCCGTCGGTTACTATTAACAATAGTACTGCTCAAGCGGCGACGACGGCTTTGTATAGAGGAACTATGTCTAGTGGATTGCATTTGATGAATTTTCCGGCACCGGTTGCGCTGTTATCGAGTCAGCAACTAGGCAGCGGCGGTGGTGGTAATGGGATGGGAGAAGGGCAACTGGGGATGTTTGGTGGTTTGAACCCTTATCGAACAGGAGGCGACGAAGTTTCGGAATCACAGGCGAGTGGGTCGCACGGAGGCGGCGGAGATAATCGGCACGACGCTGCCAGCCACCATTCGTGAATGATGAACGAAGTAGGGACGGTGTTTTTGTGTAGTTTGGATGTGTGAAACACACACGTGGAAGTTTGATTAGTTTGTTCCGAAATTGAGTGTTGTTTTGTTTTTTTCTTGCTTTGCTTTTGATCTCTTTCAATTTTTGGAAATGTGGTCCCATTTTTTTATTTTATTTTTGGTTTTAATTTGTATTTTTTGGTGTGTCCATTCTATGGAGGAACGCAATATTTTTAACAATTTGGATGATTTTGGCTGGTCTTTGTGAAGAGTCGTTACTTGATTTTTATGGTTATAAAATATCTTTTCACTATTGAATATTGATTTGTGCTTTCTTAATTTCCTTTTTTTTGGCGTACCAACAAATATATGTAATATTATGATTGAATTTTTTATAATTTCAATATTTAAATTTTCTTGGTTGTCAACACACAATTTGAACTATTATATCTTTTTTCTTACTTATAAATCACAAAAGATGGTTAAAAGAGATAGTGATGATAGTATAGGAGTTATTTCGGGTATAACATAGTTGCAATATATACTTTTTAAAATTAAACCTAACTGATCCATTATATCCAATTTATACAAAATAATAAATAAAATATAAGCATACAAAAATCGAGAAGGTTTGAGAAGCTAGAGTATGCAAATTTGATTGGTAATTTTACAGCGAAAAATACTAAAAAAATAATTTTTGCTTGTATTTCTAATCTGTAATTATAAATGATATATTTTCATGGATTTATATATTTTCTATAATGTTATGTATATAGCCTCAAATTATGAGGGTCGGCCCTGATAAGCTTACATGGAAGATTTTTAAACGGATCAGGTTCGTGTTTTTGCAGTTCTTATTAAAAAAATGAAAAATCTATCGAAATTAACACATGAATGAATGTGAACCACAAATTTAGTCATAGGCCTTATCTATTACTAGAATTTTTCGGCATTTGTTAGGAAATATACAAAAGAATATAGGGGCATCTACCATATAATCATACTCCCTCATCCCTAAGGCTGCAGGGTGTACATGATAGATGGGGGCGGTACCCTATGGTACCGAAATTATACACCACCCCCCTATATCTATATAGAGCATGCAAGATGGAAATCTAGGATATCTTCTAGCAATTGATACCGCACTAAATGTGCTTCCCAACGTCCATATGACCGTTGAACGGTCTTAAAATTAAAAAAAAAAAGATTTTTTTTTGTTTGCAGGGGAAAAGGACGAGCAGCAGCAGGGGTTTATATTTGTGGGTTTTCCAAACCAAAATCAAACCAAAACCATATATTTTACATACACTCATTCATTCCTACATCAAAACAAAACAAAACCAAAATCACTCATTTCATCAACCAAAAATGGATCCAAGAAAAGGAAAAACTAGCCAACCAAACCCAAAACCAAATCGCGCCACAACCAAAAACCGCGGTGGTTCTTCGTCACAAGCCAACCCTTCGCGAACCCAACCAAACATGAGCCGCACACTACCAAACACGAGCCGCGCCCGTGCCAACACACAACACTTTCAACAATTTAACCAATTCGAGACCGATTTTTCTCAATATTCGTCCCAAGGTCCACACAGTTTTTCTAACTTTGCAAACGAAATGCCCATACAAACCGGCTATAACGAGTTCCATTTGCCACCGTCTCCCCAATTTACACCCCGTCATTGTGCAACCGATTTATCAACCGAAGACGAAGAAGAAGCCGAAGAAGAAGGAGTGCCCGAGACACAAGAAGAAGAAGTGATTGTTGTCCGCACCACAAGAGCCAAGAAGCGACCTTGGACACCCGCCGAAGAAGAGGCTTTGGCAAAATCCTTCGTGAGCGTCTCACTAGACCCGTATAAAGGGGACTTCCAAACCGGCCATTCATTTTGGAAGAAAGCCTTGGCCGAGTTCGTCGAGCGTATGGGAGTGGATGTTGGTCGTACACACCATCAAATAAATTCGAAGTGGGGTGAATTGCAAAAAAAAGTTTCATCCTAAGCCTCAATTAACAATAGACGAAAGACAAACATGGCTAGCGGCACCAATGATGAAGATGTGTTAAAGGCGACACACAAAGAATGGTGTGTCAAGCATAGAACAAAACACGCGTTTAACCATTTTGCGGCTTGGGATGTTTTGAAGCCATATCCAAAGTGGTGCGAGGTTGAAACTTTTGAAGAAATGGAAGGCTCGAACTCCAAACGAGCAAGAACTAGTGAGTCCAACAACGCCTCGTTTAGTCTTTTGAAGTCGAATTCCCAATTGATCTAAATGAGGATCAATGTGATCAAGATGAGCCCGAGCACCCCCACGAGCTCGAACCAGAACCGGCACCGACACCCCGTGCAAGACCAAAATCGCCACCAAGACGAAAAGGAAAGAAGCCGGTTGAAGCAACGTCATCCGAACGAGAAGAAATGATGAAAGTGTATAGGGGACTCCAAAATGCGAAGCTCAAATTAAAAGAAGATGTGGCGAAGGCAAAGATTGCAAAAGAAGAAGAGGCGAAGAGTTTTATCCAAGAACAAAAACGTTTACTTTTGGAAAACGAAAAACGAAAAGACTTGGAGTTCATTATGACGTCCCACGATCACTTCACCGGACCATTGTTGCAAACGGTGTTGGATCAAAAGCGTGAGGTTGCCGAAAAATGGGGATGGCAATTTTAGTTTATGTAGTTTTAATATTTTAAGTATTTTCGCAATTTTAATGTTATCTAGCTTAGGTTTCGGTTTTTTTTTTTTTAAGTCTAGATGTATGTTTAAAATTTTTAATTATGAAATTTATTTTAGTTTCATGGAATGTTAAATTTATTTTTTAAAAAGTAAAAAAAAAAGGTTGAAAGATGGTGAAAGATGGATTCCTTGTATGAAAGATGAGTGAAAGGTAGATGATAGATAGATGAAAGATGAAAGATGGTGAAAAGCATGCTCACTCTTTATGAGTGTGGGTTTTAATTGTAATATCCGTATTTTTTCTTTCCCTTGTATTTTCGTTTTTGGTGTATTTCTCGATCGTAGTGACCCTCGTGTACTTTTCAGCGTGTCCTTCCTGTCAAACTGTTGATTTGTATTCTCGTTATTGTTCATTGTTTCAACTTTCCTCATATGAATTAGACTTTGTTAGATCACCATTAATTTTTGGTGACTCCAAAAATTATAAATCTTTGCAATATTATAGAAAATCGAGTTAGCTTTCCAATGGTTCAAACGGTGAGTCAATCGGAGTCCGGACGAGAGAGTTATGGTCGTTTTAGTGGAAGATCACCGTCGGGCACCGTCAGAGCCTTTCGGCCGATAGGGTGGGCCGATAGACTCTCTGCCGGCATTTCGCATGGGTATCGGCCGATCACTTCAGAGCCTTTCGCCGATAGGGTGGGCCGATAGACTCTCTGCCGGCATTTACGTATGGGTATCGGTTGGGCTATCGGCCAAATTTATCGGCCGATAGGTTCTGTGAGTTACACTATAAATGTGTCGCTTTGAGCGTGAACAGCTCATTTCTTTTTTTTTCTTCCACCGCATCGCGAGAGAGGATTTAGAGGGGAGAGTTCTTCATCCGGGGTCGATTTTCATCATTTCTTTTCGGTTGTGAGGCTCGGATAATCAATCTAACGCGAGTTCTACGGATCTTAGTTCTTGAATCTCCAAAGGTAATGTTCTAAAACCCTACTTTTTTTGGATAATTGGGGATTTTGGGGTTTTGTCCGATTCTTTCCGTTTCGTTGATGGATTCATGATGAATATGATTATTCTTGTTGGTATTCTTAGTTTCTACGGATTCATGGTATATTTTCATGGTTTTGCGAAATCGAGAGGGTTTGGTTGTGGTCCGCCTCGTTGTTATTTTTGTTTGAATATACATGAATCGTAGGCGGGTTTCCGTGTATTCCATTTCCGTAATCGTTTAGAAGTGGTTGTGATTGTGCTATTCGAATCGTTAGGTTCATTCTCGCTTCCTCGTGGTTGTGCTTGATCCTTCGTTTAGGAACCGTCGTTTTCCACCCGGACCGTTCGTAGTCGTGTTTCATCTCTGTCTCTTCAAGAATGTCTCAAAGGCAAGTACTTTACATTTGTTTACATGTTCTAGTATTTGAATTATGGCTATACGTGGTTGTTGTGGGAGGATATGTGTATGTTCACCTAGGGACGGTCCGACGGGGCCTCTAGGGATACGTATTGCCGTGTGTGTGCGTATCACGAACTGTGGTTGACCACCCAGGGATGTCCGACGGGGCTCTGCGGGGTACGGTGGCCGTGAGTCACGTACCAAGGTTAACTTTGAATTGTTTTGGTTGGAGGAAAATGTGTTTTGTGCTTGTGCATCGTAAATATTCCGAAATATAAAATGTCTTCTAAAATGATTTTTGGCGCATTATTCATCTGATTAGAATGTAGTTCAAATGGATTGTACTTGCACTAGCAGTTGTCGCTAACCCCTTAAATGGGAAATACTTTTTGTATTTCGTATTGATCGTTGGTACTAGCGAGCATTCGTGCCGTTTGTTGATGATGGTCAAGGATTCTTTTGTCTAGTATATGATTTTTGGTGTCTTGTCTGTCGGTTATTATTATTGATGTCTGATTCTGGTATTTATGTATTATAAAAATTGGTTTAAGTACTCGAGTACTTCTTTTGCAAAATTGTTAATGTTGTGTTCCCGTTTTGGGAAATGGATTGTTGTTGGATTCTATTGGTCGGATTGTACTCTTTTATTTTGAATCGTCATTTTATTGTTGATGGTTGTCGTTGGCAAAGGTCTTGTTGGTATGTTAGCCGGGTGGATTCCACAGTGTGGGGTCCACGGCTACTGTAATATGCCCGAATGTCTTGGGGGTGTTACGAATATGGTATCGAGCCTAGGTTTATGGATACCTAGGCCGTCGGTTATTTGGGTCTAGTTAAGTGTCGTTTTGGGACAAGATCACCGCTATGCCATCATCTCGACGCCGGTGCTCGTAAGTTTCTCTAACTTGACTCGTTTCCCGTCTGTTCTATTTCGTCTTAGTATCTTTGCGTTTTGAGTTTGAATAGTACTTACCCGTTGCTCCTTGAATTCCTGCCGGTAGAGGACGCGACGCGGTCGCGACGCGGTAGGGGACGTGGCGCGGCCGGTGGCGGCCATGTCCGATCACTCGGGAACCGATTCGGCGATGCCCTCTTTGTCGAGCAGTGTTCCCCTAGTTCCGGAGGTCACAGACCGGCCGCTAGCTCCGGTAATGCTCATGAGAATGTTGGAGTGGCAAACATATTGCAGCAAGTAGCGAACCAGATGACGCTATCGACTCAGCCGTTACAGTCGGCCATGCTAATGCCAACCCGGTTCCGCCTACTGGTCCGCAATGATAAGCTACTTCAGACGTGATTCGTATGCGTCCTCCGCAGCTTGATGGTGCTTGACCCTTCTGGTTGGGAGAATTGGATGTTCGAGATGGAGAAAGTGTTTGAGGCTGCTAATTGCCCCGAGGAGAGGAAAGTACCCATTGCTCAGTACTTCCTCGCCAAGGAGGCAGCGACGTGGTGGCAAGCGGTGAAACCGTGTGACCGGACATCTACATGGGTAGAGTTTCGAGATCGATGGAAGATGAATACCGTCCTTGGCCGGTGAAAGAGGGGAGGATCCGAGCCTTCTTTGAGGCTAAGCCCCAAGATGTACCTATATCTCAAGCCATCAAGGACTACAATCGCAGCTACACTATGTGAGAAACCAAGTCCGCGATGAGCTTGATAAGATCCGCCACTTTGACATGCGGATGAAACCGGGTGCGCCACTACATGTCCAGTCCAGGGTGCACGACTTTGAAAGAATATCGAATAAGGCGATGGCTTATGAGATGTCGTTTCATGACAGAGACGGCAACCGAAGGAAAGAAACAAAACCACCGGTCGGTTTGGGAGGCAAGTCAGAGGATATCCGAGGACTCGGCCTGTTCGCGAGTCTTCGGGAGTCGGTTGCCATCGGTGTCGAGGAAACGGTTCTAGATCCGCTCCCGCCGGTTCCGTTCGTGGTCCTACGTGCTTCAACCGCATCGTCCGGCCACATGATGAGTGAGTGTGATAGGCCTCCGATCCAGTTGTCTTGCTTGTGGTCGTATGGGTCACCGTGCTAAGTTTTGTACGGATGCGGCTCGGGCTCCGATTACTCGATATTCTGCTCACCGGCAGGAGAGCCGAGTGTGAATCGTGCACCGACAGTTCCTCGGCCGCAGCAGAGTTTTGGTAGAGGTCGAGGTCGTGGTCACCTTCTAGAGGGGGAGCTTCTAGTGCGGGGTCTGTTCCGCCCCGTGTGTATGAGATGAGACGAGCAGAGATCCCGACGCGACGGTGGCCACAGTACCGTCCACATCCTTGATCATCCTGTTTCCGTATTGTTCGATTCTCGTGCTACGCATTCTTTTATATCTATGGATTGTGTGCGTCGCCCGCATGTTGATTGCCTTGTTACTTGTGAGCCTTTTGTTGTTAAACTTCCTAGTGGGGATAGCATCGTGGGGATCGTGAGGTTAGATATTTTCCAGGAGTATCGCGGGGAGGGTTTGGCCTTCTAATCGATTGCGGTAGATATTAGAGATGAGGATTTGATTCGGGTGAGGATTGGCCGGACCGTCATGGGGCGATCATGAATTATAGAACGAGGATCTGTTTCGATGTTAGCCTCGATGGTACCGAGCATTCTTTTGTGGGGCGTAAGCGGGTAGCAGAGATTACCGATCGGCGCTTTGAGGGCGGTGAGACTTCTTCGAGGAGGTTGCACGGGTTATTGGTGTTACGCTTTGAGATCGGAAGAAGGGGAGTCGAGCTCGTCTATTCCGGTAGTATGTGAGTATCCCGACGTTTTTCCGGATGAGTTGCGGGTTTGCCGCGGCCGAGAGGTTGAGTTTACCGTCGATTTAGAGCCGGGTGCGGACCTATCTCTAAGACGCCATACCGTATGGCGCCCCGAGATGCTTGAGTTGAAGAAACTTGATTGGGAGAGTTGCTAGACATGGGATATATTCGACCGAGCGCTTCGCCTTGGGGCGCACCGGTCCTATTCGTAAAGAAGAAGGATGGGTCACTTCGTTTGTGTATCGACTACCGAGAGTTGAACAAAGTGACCATCAAAAACAAGTATCCGCTCCCGAGGATTGATGACTTGTTTGATCGATTGCGGGGGCAACCGTGTTTCGAAGATTGATTTGAGATCGGGTATTATCGGCTCCGAGTGAAGGATACCGATATTCAAGACGGCCTTTCGGACGAGATACGGTCACTACGAGTTTGTGGTTATGCCTTTTGGGCTAACTAACGCACCTGCCGTGTTCATGCGGCTTATGAACAAAGTCTTTATCGAGTACCTCGATAAGTGTGTAGTCGTTTTTATCGACGACATCCCGATTTACTCGAGGAGCGAGGAGGAGCATGCCCGTCATCTACATATTGTGTTAGACATTTTGAGAACTCGATCTTTGCTAAGTTCTCGAAATGTGAGTTTTGGCTACGGAGGTTATGTTTCTCGGTCATGTGATCTTGGCCGAGGGTGTTCGTGTGGACCCACATAAGGTAGAGGCAGTGTTAGATTGGGCGCCGCCCAAGAACGTGAAAGAGGTCCGCAGCTCGGGATTAGCCGGTATTACCGTAGATTCGCCGAGGGTTCTCTAAGCTCGCTCGACCGTGACTCGGTTATTCTGAGAAGTCGGAGAAGTTTGTGTGGACCGATGAGAGGCGTAATAGTTTTGAGGAGTTGAAGAAGCGGTTGACGACCGCTCTCGTGTTGGCTTTACCGAGTGGTAATGATGGTTTCTCCGTTTATAGTGATGCTTCGGGCCAAGGGCTCGGATGCGTACTTATGCAAGACGGAGGACGATTGCCTATGCTTCCGTCGGTTGAAACCGTATGAAGTGAATTACCCTACGCACGATCTTGAGTTGGCCGCGATTGTGTTTGCGTTGAAAATCAAGGCGTCATTACTTGTATGGCTCGTCGTGTCGATTTTCACCGACCACAAGAGCTCAAGTACATCTTCACGCGAAGGAGCTTAATATGAGACAGAGGAGATGGTTGGGCGATTAAGGATTACGATCTTGAGATCCTTTATCATCCCGGTGGCTAATGTGGTGGCGTATGCCTTGAGCCGGAAATCGTATCGCCGGACGCTTGAGTTACTTACGGCCCGATCGGGACTTCGGCGAGAGTTTATGAGGTTGAGCATTGAGATTATGCCAGAGAGTTCCGGGCGATTGCGTACTCTTGAGATTTCTTCATCTCTCAGTCGAATACATTAAGTCGGGACAGTTAGAGGATCCGATGTTTATTCGGCTTCGAGAGAGTGTAGGAAAGGGAAAGCCCGGATTCGTTATTCATGAGGACGGCGTGTTGAGATTCCGAGGTCGGTTGTGTGTTCCGAACGACTCGGAACCGAGACAGAGCATTATGCGAGAGGCTCATGCGTCACCATACTCGATCCATCCGGCTCGAGTAAGATGTATAAAGACACGAGGAAGAATTTACGGTGGAGCGATATGAAGAAGGAGGTAGTTCGGTTTGTAGCTAAGTGTTTGACTTGTCGGCAAGTCAAGATTGAGCATCGTGGCCGGCCGGATTATTGAAACCGCTTCCGTCCGGAATGGAAGTGGGAGGACATCTCTATGGATTTTGTTACGAGTTTACCGAGGACGAAGACCAGTATGAATATGGTATGGGTGATTGTAGACCGACTGACTAAGTCGGCACATTTTCTGGGCATCAAGGATACTTGGGGTCCAGAAAAGCTGGCTCGTATATTCATCGCACAGATTGTGAGGCTTCACGGTACTCCGAAGTCTATTGTTTCGGATCGTGACGGCCGTTTTGTATCGCACTTCTGGCAGGCGGTGCATAAGGCGTTGGGTACCCGGTTGCGTTTGAGTACCTCTTTTCATCCCGATCGGATGGACGGACGCACTATCCAAACGTTCGAGGACTTGTTACGTGCTTGTGCTCTTATCGAGTAGTGACCGGGAGGAACATTTACGATTGAATTCACGTACAACAACAACGGTTGGCACGCGTCGATTCGGATGGCACCGTATGAGGCACTTTATGGCGGCGATGTCGATCGCCGATTTGTTGGAATGAGGCGTCCGATTTAGTCGGGACCGAGCCGGATGTCGTTTTAGAGACGAGGCGGAAGATAGAGTTAATTCGAGAACGGATGTTGACTGCCCAGAGTCGACAGAAGTCGTATGCCGACATCCGTCGTCGACCCTTGGAATTCGAGGTGGGAGACCACGTTTTGCTGAAGGTGTCGCCGACGAAGGGAGTTTTCCGTTTCGGGAAGAAGGGAAGTTGAGTCCGAGATTTATTGGACCCTTCGAGATTCTCGAGCGAGTCGGTGGATTAGCATACCGTTTGGCGTTACCCCCGGCCTTGAGTCATGTTCATAGCGTTTTTCATGTTTCCCGGTGAGGAAATATGTTCCAGATCCTAGTCACGTCATCGATTATGGCGAGTTTGATATTGCTGAAGATATTACTTTTGAAGAGCGTCCTCTGAAAATTTTGGAGCATCGTGAGAAACGACTGAGGCATAAGACCATCCCTTTGGTCAAAGTTCAGTGGTCGAGACACGGTGTCGAGGAGGCAACTTGGGAAACCGAGGATAGCATGCGTGCTAAGTACCCGGAGTTGTTTGTTTCTTAAGTTTCGGGACGAAACTTATTTTTAGAGGGGTAGAATGTAATATCCGTATTTTTCTTTCCCTTGTATTTTCGTTTTGGTGTATTTCTCGATCGTAGTGACCCTCGTGTACTTTTCGTGTCCTTCTGTCAAACCGTTGATTTGTATTCTCGTTATTGTTCATTGTTTCAACTTTCCTCATATGAATTAGACTTTGTTAGATCACCATTAATTTTTGGTGACTCCAAAAATTATAAATCTTTGCAATATTATAGAAAATCGAGTTAGCTTTCCAATGGTTCAAACGGTGAGTCAAACGGAGTCGGACGAGAGAGTTATGGTCGTTTTAGTGGAAGACTGTCACCGTCGGGCACTGGCCCAGAGCCTTTCGGCCGATAGGGTGGGCGATAGACTCTGCCGGCATTTACGCATGGGTATCGGCCGATCACTTCCAGAGCCTTTCGGCCGATAGGGTGGGCCGATAGACTCTCTGCCGGCATTTCGTATGGGTATCGGTTGGGCCTATCGGCCACTTATCTCGATAGGTTCTGCTGAGTTACACTATAAATGTGTCGTTTTGAGCGTGAACAGCTCATTTCTTTTTTTTTTCTTCCACTGCATCGCGAGAGAGGATTTAGAGGGGGAGAGTTCTTCATCCGGGGGTCGATTTTCATCATTTCTTTTCGGTTGTGAGGCTCGGATAATCAATCTAACGCGAGTTCTACGGATCTTAGTTCTTGAATCTCCAAAGGTAATGTTCTAAAACCCTACTTTTTTTTGGATAATTGGGGATTTTGGGGTTTTGTCCGATTCTTTCCGTTTCGTTGATGGATTCATGATGAATATGATTATTCTTGTTGGTATTCTTAGTTTCCCTACGGATTCATGGTATATTTTCATGGTTTTGCGAAATCGAGAGGGTTTGGTTGTGGTCCGCCCTCGTTGTTATTTTTGTTTGAATATACATGAATCGTAGGCGGGTTTCAGTGTATTCCATTTCCGTAATCGTTTAGAAGTGGTTGTGATTGTGCTATTCGAATCGTTAGGTTCATTCTCGCTTCCTCGTGGTTGTGCTTGATCCTTCGTTTAGGAACCGTCGTTTTCCACCCGGACCGTTCGTAGTCGTGTTTCATCTCTGTCTCTTCAAGAATGTCTCAAAGGCAAGTACTTTACATTTGTTTACATGTTCTAGTATTTGAATTATGGCTATACGTGGTTGTTGTGGGAGGATATGTGTATGTTCACCTAGGGACGGTCCGACGGGGCCTCTAGGGATACGTATTGCCGTGTGTGTGCGTATCACGAATCGTGGTTGACCACCTGGGATGTCCGACGGGCTCTGCGAGTACGGTGGCCGTGAGTCACGTACCAAGGTTAACTTTGAATTGTTTTGGTTGGAGGAAAATGTGTTTTGTGCTTGTGCATCGTAAATATTCCGAAATATAAAATGTCTTCTAAAATGATTTTTGGCGCATTATTCATCTGATTAGAATGTAGTTCAAATGGATTGTACTTGCACTAGCAGTTGTCGCTAACCCCTTAAATGGGGGAAATACTTTTTGTATTTCAGGTATTGATCGTGGGGACAAGCGAGCACTCGAGCCGTATGAGGATGATGGGCAAGCATGATATTGTCCAGTAAATGATTTTCGGTGTCATGTCTGTCGGTTATTATTATTGATGTCTGATTCTGGGATTTATGTATTATAAAAATTGGTTTAAGTACTCGAGTACTTCTTTTGCAAAATTGTTAATGTTGTGTTCCCGTTTTGGGAAATGGATTGTTGTTGGATTCTATTGGTCGGATTGTACTCTTTTATTTTGAATCGTCATTTTATTGTTGATGGTTGTCGTTGGCAAAGGTCTTGTTGGTATGTTAGCCGGGTGGATTCCACAGTGTGGGGTCCACGGCGCTGTAATATGCCCTGAATGTCTTGGGGGTGTTACATTAATAATAGTTAGGTGGCAGTGGATTTGAGTGGAGAAAGAGTCTCATTTTTTATTGTAGGATATATTAATTATTATTATTAATTAATTAAAGGATAAAGGGTGGGAGCCATAATTGACATTATTATAAATATGTTGAAAAAATGGAGTAAAATTATCAGTGATACTTTTTAAAAATAAAATGAGCACACTCAAATGGTAAAATAAACTTACTCTAGAGAGGTATCAACTAACCATATGGACAAATTTGTTGCAATGTGGATTTTCAGTAGGAATATTAAATTGATCACATCTATATATGCATAATTACAAAAGATCTCCATATTTAGTTAGGAAAGAGAAAGTTCAGACTAGAAAAAGAATCATATACAAACTAAAAAAATAAATACAAAAAAATAATAAAACAACAATGAATAATATATTATAACACTTCCCCACAATCAGAATAGGAGGATCATAAAAATTTAGACCGGATCAAGAAAAAAAATATCCATAAAAACAACTTTCAAAATCTTCATAACCTTCGTGTGCTGACATTGGAGGTGTCGAGATAATTTAACAATAGAGAGGAGTCCAAGTCTGATATCAAAGTTGTATTTCTTGAGGTTACTCAGTATCCTTCATGAGTCACGATAATTAGGGACCTTTTTTAAGAGAGAATTTTTTTTGACAGCTAGAATAAATTTAATTAAAATGGATCAATATATGAATTAGGCGATATTTGCTTTGAGGAGAAGTAAAGCTTTAGATAGATGGAAAGAAATAGAGAGCAAAGAGAAGGCACATGAGCGTGCATGTTAATGAAGAAGGAACACATGTGTTAGGGTTATATGCTGCAAAATATACTTCATGTTTGTATTACATTATATTCATATTTTCTCTATATAATGAATACATTTTCGTCACTTATTTTGCTTACTAATTTTTATATTTGTGCATATATAATCTATGTAGTTTACATTGTAGATAATATGGTATGTTGGTGTCACACAGAAGATCACATCACCAGCGCCTTATAAAGCATATTTAATAAGTTTACAACCTATATAATCTTAGAAAATTATGTGAAGGATTGTAGTGTATGATTGATATTGGTTGGTATTGACTATTAGCATGCATTAGTATATTTTGTATATATTGAACGGATCACATTGATAATTTCTTCTGTACTGACTAAGTGAATAATAAACACCGAATTTCCCCCTAATCCAATCAGCATTCCACTACTTCTCTCTTAGGCTAGAGGGTATGCCTTGGTGACCAATGTGGTACCGGTTGGTACCAATGGAGCACACCGCCCCCCCTCTTTGGTACCAAGTGCTAGTGATGAAATGAGTGACCTTTGTCCCGATCTTGCTCCCGCACATTGACTCTCTTTCCCACATTCCAACGGTCATATGACTATTCCAAATTAAAAAAAAAAAAAAATTCACTTTTTTTCAAAACAATTAATACTCATTTCCTTTCTTTTTCCTATATATACATACTCCAAAAACACCAAAAAACAAACATAAACACTATAAAAAAATATACAAACCCCCATTTAAACTATGGATCCGTCGAATTCATGGAACCCATTGTCGTTTCTCGGAGATTCATCATCAAGTTCATCGTCATCAAGTTCGGATAATCCGGTTGGAGAGACGGCCACATTTTTAGAGATGATGTTTTCATCCGATGTTCGTGACACTGCCTCGTCATCGAGAACGTCTGTTACAAGAGACCTCCGTAGTGAGGGTCATGCCCGTCTCGTACGAGATTATTTTGCCGACGACGCAAGGTATCGTGTCTACTTTCGTGACCGGTTTCGGATGGAGAAGAGACTTTTTCAGAAAATAGTTAACGACATGGTAAACAAGTATGAATTTTTTCAAACCAAGTACGATGCAAGACTCAAGATTAGCTTTTCGGGTTTGCAAAAATGCACATCCGCAATCCGACAATTGGCCTACGGGCACGTTCCCGACTCGCTCGATGAATATTTACAAATGTCGGCAAGAACATCGCGGGAATCCCTACAAGCGTTTTGTGAGGGAATTATTCATTTGTACAGGAAAGAATACTTGCGGCGCCCAACTACGAACGACATACAAATTTTATACGAGCATCATGCGACACGTCATGGTTTTCCCGGCATGTTAGGTATATTTTTATTTCGTATATATTTAGCATTTTTTTTAGTTACATACATTCGTATATATTTATTCTACAATTTTTATTTCGTATATATTTAGCATTTTTTTTTAGTTACATACAATTTTTATTTTGTATACTTAATGTAGGAAGTGTTGATTGTACACATTGGGCGTGGCGGAATTGCCCAATGGCTTGGCGTGCAAAATTCCACAGGGGTGACCACCCGGGGCCAACTATCATGCTTGAAGCGGTTGCGTCACAAGATACTTGGTTTTGGCATGCGTATTTTGGTGTTGCGGTTCAAACAACGACTTAAACGTGTTGAATCACCACCCTTATTCAATGGTCAAGTCAATGGTACTTCCCCGGTGATTCCATATATGATACGTGGAACCGAGTATAAGCATGGATATTATCTCAGATGGAATTTACCCGAAGTGGGCGATTTGTGAAAACCATTCCTTACCCAACCGGTGCTAAGCGTGTCCGGTTTAGCAAAGCACAAGAAGCCGCACGAAAGGATGTAGAACGGGCTTTCGGCGTCCTTAAACAACGTTGGGGTATACTTCGTGGGCCAAAGACGACAAACCGAGGAAACCAGAATTAGGAGGGTCATGTATGCGTGTATTATTTTGCACAACATGATTTTAAAAGACGAGGGGTTGGCTTTATGTCCCGACTACATTCCAGATCCGTCGATGAATGCACAAGTAAATGACGACGTGCTATTGGAGATCCGAGACGAGGGTGTTCACGAAACTCTCCGAATGGATCTCATCGATCATATTGAGCACGCACACATTCCAAGTCTAGACGACTAGTATTTATATTTTATTTTAGTATTTTTTTTTTAATTTTTTTTTGTGGATTTTAGCTTCTTTTTTTTATCTCTAGATTTAATGGTAGTTTTTTTAATATGAAATGTATTTTAGTTTTTTATTGAATATTAAAATTATTATATTAAAAAAAATAAATTTGAAAGATGGTGAATGATGGGTGAAAGATGGGTTTCCTAGTATGAATGAGGGGTGAATGAGGGATGAATGATGGGTGAAAGATGGGTGATGGGAGTGACCCATACCCTCCACCCTTATGTATTGACTAGACAACCAATTAATGTTCCCTTTTTTTCACGCTCTATTATCAGGAGCTATAGGAAGAAGGAAGGGACTGAGAGCACATCTTCTATGAAGTCAAGATTTTTTCCAAATCAATACAAGACATACTTGGCGGCAAGTTGACCAGAGACTTTTTATATTCCTACAACTGAGATTAATCGAGCAAATTTTTTCCCGGCGATTTCTTCCGGCAAGGTAACTATTTCCAACCCTAAAATAATATTTATTTTTATTTTCAGAAATAGAGTGCTGTAAAAAAAAATCTTATTATCTTTTTCCTTCCTTTGTGTTATTTTTTCTTTTCACCAGTGAGAAATTTTTTTATTTAGTTTTTCATTATGCTTTTTAATTAGTGTTTATTTGTTAAACTAAATAGATTGAATAATGGAGACAGAAGAAGTGAATTTGAGTATGGATGTTAATGAAAATATTCATCCCGAGGAATTGGATATAATACACGGGGAAGACGAAGTGGGTGATCCTAAGGTCGGAATATGGTTTGATCCAAGTGATGAGGTAGCTAATTTTTATCTAAGATATGGCAAGAAGATGGGTTTTGCTATTTGTAAAAGAACTTGTCGTAAAGACCAAAATGGGGAGGTGAGATACATAACCATTACTTGTTCACGCGAAGGTAAACCACGACGAACAAGTAAGAAGCTTATTAGCATGCATCCAATAACCAAAATGAATTGCAAAGCAAGAATTAGTGCGACTCTTTGCCCGGATGGGAAGTGGACAATTACCTCTGTGGTGCTCGAGCATAACCATACATTGAGTCCAACCAAGTCGAGATTCTATAGATGTAATTGAGTAATGGAACCACATGTTAAGCGGAGACTTGAACTGAATGACAGAGCTGGTATTAGAATGAACAAGAGTTTCAACTCATTTGTAGTGGAGGCTGGAGGACATGAGAATCTTACATTTCAAGAAAAGGATTGTAGAAATTATATAGATAAAATTCGGCATTTACGACTTGGGGATGGAGATGCTACTGCTATGCATAACTATTTTTTGAAAATGCAAGCCGATAATTCTGACTTCTTTTATATGATGGATCTAGATGACGAGGGCCGGCTTAAAAACGTGTTCTGGGCAGATGCAAGAAGTCGGGCAACATTTAAAGAGTTTGGGGATGTGATCACATTTGACACTACGCACTTGACAAACAAGTATGATATGCCCTTTGCTCCTTTCGTAGGAGTGAACCATCATGGGCAATCAGTGTTATTGGGTTGTGGATTGATCTCAAATGAAGACGTTGATACTTTCACATGGTTATTTCGATCTTGGCTTACATTTATGTCTGGAGATCCCCCTAAGGCAATAATTACCGACCGGGATAAAGCTATGAAAAAGGCCATAGAGATTGTATTTCCTAATTCACGACACAGGTGGTGTTTATGGCACATCATGAAAAAGGTGCCTGAAAAACTAAGAGCATACACAGATTATGAATCAATTAAATTTTGTCTTCAAATAGCTGTGTATGATTCTTTATCAATTGCCGAGTTTGAAGATAGTTGGTGTAGGCTAATCATGGAGTATATTCTCGAGGATAACAAATGGCTAAGTGGGTTATATGAGGAAAGAAGTCGGTGGGTGCCAGCATTTGTAAAAGATTCTTTTTGGGTCGGAATGTCGACTACATAGCGAAGCGAGAGCATGAATGCATTTTTTGATGGATACGTCAATTCTAAAACATCTTTAAAATTGTTTGTGGAACAGTATGAACATGCTTTGAGAAGTAAAGTTGAAAAAGAGAATGAAGAAGATTTCAAATCTTTCAAGTCATGCATTGCATAAGTCATTATGAGATGGAGAAGCAATATCAAAGGGAGTATACGACATCGAAGTTTAAAGAGTTCCAACAAGAGTTAAAGGCGAAAATGTTTTGTGAGTTGCGGTCGTCTGTCAAAGGTCCTGGAAACATTGTAGAATATGAGGTAACTGAAGATGTTCCTATTGGAGAAAAGATTAGACGTGCTATATTCAAAGGTTGCTACAATGAAGGCGTTGAAGAAATAAATTGCAATTGTCAGTTGTTTCAATTCAAAGGTATATTATGCAGGCACGCAATTACAATGTTAATTCATAGGGAGATCTACCAAATCCAGAGAAGTATATCTTAAAGAGATGGAGCAAGACAGCGAAAAGAAGCCACACAAAAGTTAAAATTAGTTACAATGACTGGTCAACAAAACTGGAGGCGCGGCGATTCAATAAAATGTGTAATGCTTTTTATGAGGCTGCGGATTTAGCAACTGATTCAGAGGATATGTGTGACCAAGTGATGGCGTGGATACATGAATTAAAGAAGAAGTTGACACTAGATTCAGGAATTAATCAAGATGCTTCAAAGAAGAGCAACGAGGCACCCTCAACCGGAGATGATATTTACCATACACAAGAAAGTGTGGCTATACGTTCTCCGGTAGCTATTCGGTGCAAGGGGAGGCCACCGTCAAAGAGGAGAAACGGCGTCCTCGAAACAGTTGTCAAGAAAAAAAATATAAGAAAAAGAAGGCGACTACAGCTAGTGAACCTTCACATGCACCTAATTTTGATGAGTAGGGAGTACATGGGAGTTTTCATTCAAAGGTAAAAGTACCTAGAAATTTTATATATAGTGAAAATAAGAGTATATTTTTCTGATTTTCCTTTAAATTTTATCTAGTATATTTTTCTGATTTTCCTTTCAATAAGAGTATTCTACAAAACCGTTTATATACTACAGGTACGTTACTGATGAAATGGTGAAATCGAATTTTTATGCCTTTGTTCTTTAAGGATTCCAATACTCAATGCTCGCATGATTTTGGACATTCAAATACGTCACGAGGATTTGTCCATTCGAATACAATGCAAGGGGGACTTGGGCATCCAAATATATTGCAAGGATTTGGGCGAATGTGGAATCAATTCCCAACGGGCGATGTCGGGTAATCTGCTTTTTACAATTTTGCAACGAGATACAACATTAACAGTAATGGTTCGTCTCCACATGACCAACATTAAGAGATCTAAGAGTTCAAATGCATAATAGCTATATAATTGAATTTTTGATTTTGAATTTGTAATACCTATATTAAGGATTTTTTAATGGTCCAAACATATGCGGTAAGCCTTGTTCCACGTTTTCGCCGAATCAATGACACAATTGATATTTGAATGAAGTCAAAAGAAGTCACATGGATGTGCAGGGGAATTCAGAAGGCAGCAGAAAACTTCAATTTATATTCTAGGTGTGCTTTGTTCGGCTCTAAATTGCATTCTACTGATTCCAACTTCAATGCCATGGCAAAAATTACAGAGCAAATAATACAACAAAAAAGAAGAAGAAAAATTTACTTAAAATCAAGAAAGAAAAGATTCTAAATCCGTTCAGATTAAACTTATATAGGAGAATTTGGTAGAGGAAAAAAAAGAATGTGTATTATTCTTGGATATTAAAACTAAAAGAATTAGATTTGGCAAAAAGAAATGATCTAATCAGTAGAAAGGGAAGTGGAAGTTAGAGAGAGAGTGTGTGTGAGTGGAATGTCTAATCAGCAAAGAGAGATTAGGGGGAAATTAGGGACCTTGTCAACGGGTAGTATAGCAACGGCGCTAAAAAACTTGTTGTGGAATTTTTGTTAACGCAAGTGCAAATCGTTGACAAGTAATAAAGTGATGAGTGAGTATCGTTGCCACGAGAACTGAGTCACTAACTACCGATTTTTATGTATTCTAATTTTATTTGAACAATCGAACTTTGGGTTGCAATTAATTACTAAAAGAATTAATAAAGGCTAAACAGTATAAACGATCGATCAAAGAAGGAAAATCAAATGATGAATAATTCTAGGATTATGAATCCACCTTAGTTTATTCGAATTTACTCTCGATTATCTGAAATTAATGATTTTCCCAATTTATTGAAGGCGAAGATTGCTAAAATACTCTACCGCCTCTCCCGAGGTCAATAGATTTTTCTAAAGGCGAATAACGCACTCTATCCCTAGGTGAATTAATTCGTCAATAGGCAAAAAGCATAAAATCTCCAAAAGGCCACGTAGTTCCTATGAGTATATTCCTATCTCATAGAATAAAACGGTCCTCACCAATAGTTCCTCACCAAATCTCCTCTCTCGATTCGAGTAAGGTAATTAAAACAGTCTAATTATTGGCCAGACAATTGAAAGCATTAAAATCAATTGGGAAAACTCAATAGAAAAGGGAATTATATAGATAATCTAAAGCAAATCCGTCAAAACTTAGGTTTCATCAAAATCCTAGAACAAGGGTTTTAGCCTGACATGCTAAATAATGAAAATACAGAATTAATAATTAAAAGCATGAAAATCAAACGCAGATGAAGAGCTCGGATTCCTCCGTTCTTCTGGCTTCCGCCCTCCGCCTTTGATGTCTTCTGCTTCTCTCGTCTGTGATAGTCTTCTGTGATCCTCCTTTTCCCCAAGCCTCCAAGATGATTAATTAGGGTCTTAAACCCTTATTTATAGCTCCCAACAGCCTCCAAATCGCGTCCGTGTGAGTAGGTCGAGAACTGGCTTCAAAACGGCCCAAACCCGCACGGAACACGCCAAAACCGCCCTGTGTGCCGCGGCTCACTTAATCTGTGCCGCGGCACATAGCGTGCAAATTAAAACCTGGGCGTTGGGTGTTTCTTCTGGGCCGCGCTCATCAGTGTCAGGCCGCGGCTCAGTCTGATCTACTCGTGCCGCTGGTCCTCTGCGTGTGCCGCGGCCCACTTGCCTTGTGCCGCTGCCCACGGCCAAAATTCGCCGTTTTCGCCCATTTTGCCTCGTTTTAGCTTCCGGACTCCAATCTCCTTTCAAACATGCGAGAATAAGACATTAAAAGCTCATTTATGCAAATTTGCTCGCCAAAATAATACAAAATAATGATAAATAAGCGTATAAAAATACGCCTAACACTTGTCAACGGGTAGTATAGCATTTTTGATTTAACGATAGAGAGGAGTCCAAGTCTGGATTTTTTCCATAGAGAAGGGGGGTGCAGTGCACTCCCTCCCTTCTCCACAAATCACGGCGCGACACGTGTAATGTATGCTACACGTGTCGCGCCGTGAATGGCTGAGAAGGGGGGGAGTGCACTGCATCCCCTTTCTCCATGGAAGCACTCCCAAGTCTGATATCAAAGTTGTATTTCTCGAGGTTACTCAGTATCCTTCACGAGTCACGATAATTGGGGACCTTTTTTAAGAGAGAATTTTTTTGGAGTTATTTACCAAATAGGTGTATTTATAAAATATATTTACCTTTTTGGTGTAGTTTTGAACATATTTACCATTTAGGTGTTGTTTTCAATTTAAATGGGTTTTTGTTTTATTTTTTTCAATTTAATGCTTTTTACTTTGAATTACCTCTGCCCTAAATATTTTTTACTGCTTTTTATAAAGAGTGATTTACCATAGGGGTGTAGTTTTAAAATATATTTACAATATAGGTGTACTTTCAAACATATTTACCAAATAGGTATAGTTTTATATTTAAGTGGGTTTTTATTGTTTTTTTACATTTTTAAATCTTTATTTTTTCTGCTTTTTTCAACTGTTTTTTACTGCTTTTTTAAACTATTTTTTTAAGAAAAAAATATTTGTAATATTAATATTAAAAGCCGAAAGTTCTTATTAAAATTCGTAAATAAAAAAAAGTGAAATTTTTTTTTGAAATTTATTTGTAAACTGTTTTAATAAAAAAATAGAATATTATTCTACATGAAGAAATAAAAAGTTGAATAATTTTAATAAAACCTGCTAGTTTATTTTCATAAAAAACTGTTATGTTCTTAAAAAAAATTTAAAAATCTAACAAACAGCCAAATTAAGATTTTTTACTGGTTTTCTAACTGTTTTTAATGCCTTTACTAAATTATTTTTTTTACTGCCTTTTTTTTTACTGATTTTTATTGTTTTTTTAAACTATGCTAACAATAAAAAAATATTTGAACATTATAATCCATACTAAATACGAGGTTAATCATGGATGAGTTCTTAAAATCATTATACCAAGTAAAAGGGCCTGAAAAGGTCCTCCTTTCCTCAAAATAATCAAGAAAGATTGCAAAAACATGAGTAGAACAAAGAAAACTCACCTTGATTGTCAAAGGACTTGAGGTGTTGGTGTTTTGATGAATTGTACTTCAACTTTTGATGAATTTTCCAAGACCTGAGCTTCTTGATGAAGTTCAAACTGTGTACGAAGGATTAGAATCGGTTTTATCCCTCATCCAAGTGAGTTATGTTGATTTAGAGTGTGACATGTCAAAAATACCCCCGAATAGCTTCTAGAAATCTGGTTTGAAGAATCGAGCGGTTTGGGTAGGTATGATCCGGTTCCTGGATGGTTTGAACCAATTACTAGTATATATGTACCATAATTAAGGTATGGGTGTCCGGTCTAGGGGTTTTGTATAAGCTTAGGGTGTGTTTTTATTGAATAAAGTCAGTTACTTATGCGAACGCTGAAAATATTAGTGAATGAGTTTATTGTCAAATTTTATAAGACTTTATTCCTATAATACTATAGATAAGAAAGAAAGGACTCATTTATCAACATGATATAGTAAGCACAATAAACTAAAATATAAATTCAATCCCGACCACAGTTAGAACGAATAGGATATAAACAGATCACAATAGTTAACAAACATTACAGTTGCAACCACAAATTGCATTCCATGGAGTATGGAAAAGAGTCAGGTGTTTGAAATGTGTTATTAGATTAAATACGAGTTACTTGATCCATCAATCCGGATTGACTTACAACATGAGCCGATTAAAATCCAGAAGTAGAATTGTTAGCTCCTGACAGACACATCACGAACACATTTAGTACTTGTAGATTTACTGCATGTCCTCTAGTGTAATATCTTGACATGTATTTTCATGTTTATACAAAGATAATTATCCAACAACAAATTAAAGTCTTTAGAGTTAAATTCAAATGTTCAGTATTACTGAATGTATTTGAAATATATTATAAAATAAAATATAAAATATCGCAGTGAACATAACTAACACCTAATAAACAAGTAAAGCATTCACCACATTAGCTAAATGAGTAGTGTGAGGCTCGGGTCTCACATCTCTTCCCCTCTTTTTAAAACTTTATCCCCGATATTTAACTTACTGAAATAAATTTGGGTATTTGGCTCTCATCTAGTATTCTCTTTCCCACGTGGATTCTTCTATAGACTGATTTCTCCATAAAATCTTACCTAGTGGTACTCTTTTGTACCTGAGTTGTTTAACCTCTCGCTGAAAGAATTTCTATCAGTATCTCCTTGTAGCACAAATCAGATTTTGGTTCTACTGAATTGCTCTTTAAAATATGAGATGGATTTAGAAGATACTTCCATAGTACTAAAACATCAAAGACATTGTGTATTTGAGACATTGAGGTTGGTAGGTCGAGTCCGTAAGCAACATCACCCCCCAGTAGGAATGAAAAGATATTCCTTGGAATTAGCTTTCCTTTCTTACCAAACCGCATGACACCTTTCATTGGATATACCTTTATAAACATTTGATCTCCCACTGCAAATCCCAACGATCTTCTCCTTTATCTGCATAGATTTTCTGTCGACTTTGGGCCATTTTCGTCCTCTCCCTAATTTGTGAAATAATTTCAGTAATTTCTCAGATCATGGCCTTATTTCCCCAACTTCATCCCAATATCGAAATTTTCTCCCATTAATGCTTCATAAGAACCATTCCTATGGTAGACTGATAACTATTGTTGTAAGAGAATTCTTACCAAGGGATAGGGCTGGGACTTTTGGAACCGGGAACCGCAGAATCGATCTGAACCGCATTGGAACCGACGGTTCGGTTCGGTTCGGTTCCTAGCAATAATTTGTTTTTTCGGTTCGGTTCGTACTGTTAGTATTCGGTTCGGTTCGGTTCGCGGTTCCTGTCTGTTTTAAAGAGGAACCGATCTGAACCGCAAGGAACCATCCAAACCGCACCGAACCGGAAAACCGACCCTCTGAATATAATATGATATAATATATTCTTATTAAACATAATTAATAGAATATAAAATAATATAATATATTCTTAATAAAATAAAATATAATATAATATATTTCGTCCAAACCATACAAAATCGGTTCCGGTTCGGTTCGGTTCCTGTGCAGTTCGGACAAAAAAATACTAGAAAAACCGAACCGCGGAAAATCTATGCGGTTCGGTTCCGGTTCCTGTATTTTTCTCCCAGGAACCGAAAAGTCTCAGACCTACCAAGGGAAATAACTTACTCCGTTCTCCTTGAAAGTCTAATACGCAGGCTTCGAGCATGTCCTCCAGTATTTATATAGTCTGTTCTGATTGTCCATCGATTTGTGGATGGTACGCAGTACCAAAAGTTAACTTTGTCCCAAATGCCTTATGTAGACTCTTCTAAAAGATAGATAAAGTTCTCGAATCTCTATCTAAAATACTTAACATTGGTAGTCCATGAAGTTTGGCTATCTCTTATATGTATATCTGGGTATATCGTCCATGGAGTAAGTAGAGCAGACTTGTATAAAATATCGGCCTTTGACGATCTTTGGTAATCCGATAATAAAATTCATACTGATATGTTCTCACTTCCATTCTGGTATTGTTCGCTAAATATTTTTCGCTAACCACAAGTGCATGGTGTAGTTATTGTATCATGGCGATCCAAGGTCGTATTCCTCAAGGATTAATATTTCGACTTTTGTGACTATTATGATCGCGATGTTTTGGACCTTGTTTAACTGATGGCGAGTTTGGATTGAGTTGAATTATAATAATAAAGACAAAACTAAAAACAAAGAAAATAAATTCTAAATAAGCAATAATGGTAGTGTAGGATAAATAGATTCTAGGATATCCTATCCTTTAATTAATGGTCATGGCTTTTAAATTATATATTTAAACCCGATTTAACCTCAATATTTGTAAAAAATTATAAAATATTTTAACCTTTATTTTTGAAACAAGTAAAAACATGAATTAAATTTCCAATCTCAATCTTTTGAATCTATGTATTGAAAATGAATCCTAATAAAAATATAGGATTATGCTTCTTCACAAACTTCCTATACTCTTTTGAAGATAGTTTTTGTTTGTGTCTTGGATTTGACTCATATGTCATTAAATATCTTATTTTGAATCTCAAAGTTAATGAAAATGTATGCATAATTATTGGCCTTATGTTTATACATGAATCAAAACAACAAAATCCAAGAACAAGTAAAGAGAAGGAATAAATATATCAAATTCAATCTATGAACAATAATCAAAGTACTAGCAAATCCTAGAATCTAAAAGAGTTTGGCCAAGAAACATGGCTACAAAATTACAATAAGATAAATTGATCAGGTTCTTCAATTAAAAAAATGGACAAAATAAACTTATTCTAGGTCTTGGATCTTGAAGCTTAATCATTGATCTCCCCCTTCTTGTGTTCTCTTAAGTATCTTAATGATAAGAGATGATTTTCTCCACTCAATTCCTGTAACACCTCCAAAATATTCGAGGCATATTACGACGCCGTAAATCCTTCCATAAGGATTTATCAGGCTAAGGTATAAGATAACTCGTATAGATTTCTTTTTAAACAAGATATAACAAATAAAAATATAAGAACAAAACACCGACCTGCAAGGTCGAGCACTCAGCCTGACACACATATATAGACTAATGAGGTCGAGTACACGACGACAATTATTTCCATGATCAATGAAATATACAACACACTGACTTGACCCTCATACGGGCTCCACATAACTTGACAGAGACCTTACTACGCAGTCGCTGGGGTTGAATCCTTTTACTCTTGGAATTATTAGCATCACTGCGGTTCTTCGTCCTGCGCCGATCTTGTGATTGCTCCTCCACCTATAAGTACCTGGACACACGAAATGTATCCCCCCCGAAGGGCCATCAACTGGCGGTGCAAGTAAAACGAATACATAAAACATATTTACATCATTAACCATACTATACATATATCATGAAGCAATCAAGATATCACATTGAAACATTCACTGATTATAAAATGTCTTTTGGGCCTCCCGGGTTTTTTTGAGATACATTCCCAATAATTTAACAAAATACACTGAATACCATAATTAACCACCTCGAGAAATTTTATAAAAACATTGTTCAAAAATCTTTGTCAAAAGGTTTTAAAATCATTTAGGGTTCGTGGCCCCATAATTCTTGTCACAATCTGATAAAGAGGTTGAACTCCGTTAAGAAAACTACTAGGACCTGCAGTCCACAAAATTTTGTTGCTTAACAAATCAACAGGGTTATACCAGTATTACTCAACTTCGTAGCCCAGAGCCCTTGTTAGGGCAATCCCCAGTTGGATAACCCGTTGAGTGCTCAGCATAAAAAAGAGGGCCCGCGAACCATACTACTTTCCATCCCTCATCCGCACCACTAGGTTCATGACTCATCACACCACTGTGTTCATGATGTCCAGGGAACCGCCAGGCCTTAACAGATCTCGCCTGGTAGGATGATCCTTGGTTCCAACTACCTTGGTACCAACCCTTTTAAGAAAGAAGGGATTTTCAAGCGTATCATACACATGCAGTTGGTATCAGTGACTCGGCACATAATAAGTATCCTTAGTCGGGAAGTTAACCAGAGCAGCTCACTTGATCACCGTGAAAGCGGTATTTATTACAAGAAGAAGCCATCCCTTGCACATGTCCACCGCGCATTCCCATGTGTGACTGGTGGAACCGGACATACACTCCCAACAGGAGTCGTACATTGTAGCATAACACGTCCCGGCAGCACTCCCGCCCTCGCTGACTTCGGACACCACTCCGGAGAAGCACATAGTTCACACAAGTCATGTAATACACACAATTCACCAAAGTCATCCATTCACGATACTTGATCAATATAAGTACAACTAAGTACCATATGATATAAACATATGTACCTTATTTAAGGTGCATGTCATGCCTATATTTCCTGACGTGTCACTATGAGGGTAATGATAACATTTATGAGTCTCGTAATCATACCCGACTTTCTATATCTTCTGGGTTAACAGAATTGCAACTGCCTAACGTGCACTTACTACATTTCTTATTTTCCATAAGCTTGTAATCTACGTATATAGTATACAATCATTATAACTGAAGTAAACTATAAGGAATATAATTGCAAAACTTGCCTGGCATGATAAGAAACCAGGAAATCATGATGATTCATGAACAAGGGCTCAGGCCTCTCGATCCATACCTTCAATACTAGAGAAAACTGGTGAGTCCGATTGAAATGAACTTCATGGAATGATTCCTTCGCGTTATACATATGTTTAGCACATTAAGAGAGGATCAAGTTCAGGTTTATAGTGAGAAGAACGAACTGGCTGAGAAAATTTTGGGAAAATCTGAAGAAGAAGGCCCTATGCAGTCCTATATATACAAAATCCCATCCTTAAGTCGACAAGGCATAGCAGTCGCTATCAAGGCGGCGTTTTGATGATGGTTTTCTCGACATTCCTTGTGGACGACTTAAATCTCCAGACTTTTCTCTTGACCGACCTTGTAGTGGCCATAACTCTCCCTTTCTTGTGGCCATAATCTAGACAACATATCGTCCATAATCCTCCCCATGTTACGACCATAATCTTTCTTTTCTCACAGACGTGGTTTTTCTCCGGTTGCGGCCGTAACCTGGTCCCCTTACGGTGTTGCCATGCAAACCCTTGGGATATAATCATGTTGTTTCAAATTCTCCCGGCATGCTTGGGTGTAATGGAGGGGTCCCGAGGTCAGGTTTAATTCTATATTTCCTTAATGTCCGATTCTCCTTTCTGTGGTTATTGATCATAAGTCCATTTAAGACGTATTGTTTGGAATCGATCTTTGTCGATACAACTACAATCATCTCAAGGCGAGTCACTAAATTTAGTGTGGTTTATAAATATTACATAAAATTTTGTTATTTGGATTATCGGGATAACAAGAATTCACTTTATCATTAACTTTAGAAACTTAAAACTACGGGGCCTTACACCCTTCCACCTAAAAAGAAGTTTCGTCCCTGAAACTTGGGATGGAAAGGAGGATGTTGAAACATATTAGGATTATATCTTATTGTGCACTTTCTGAGTATTGGGTTGTGCCTTATAACCCTAGTCACGTCCATATATAATCTTCTTTTAAAACGGAAAATATTAATAAATTATTAGGAACATGTGGGGAAACTATTCGGAATACATAGACGATTACACAACAGCGAGGTAAACAAATTACAAATAAATTCCCGGTGCAAACGAATTACACAGCAAACGAATTACACGAAATAAAAACAGGAAAAACTAATTAATCCCGAAAGGCAGATTAACACACAGAACAGGAAACAAAAATGCCAGAAATTCAAACCGAAAGGATCACAAAGATCCGAACACACGGTGGACGGTGGTGAGAGATGACCGGAACTCGGCCTCGGCTCAGTCCTCCTCTATCAAGTACCCGCGTCCAAGGCTCCGTACGAATCCGCGGCCAACAGCCCAGACGAACAATTCCAGACTCACCACGGCTGGTTCCAACTATCCCCGAAAAACCCCCAACAAATGCCTCAAGTAGCTTTTCACTCAGAAAAAGTTTTCACTCAGAAAAAAAAAATGTTCACAAAGAAAACACAAATCGATTTATTCCTCACTTAGAAAATTAGGGTTTTATTTTCGTTCGTTTTTTTCCGTGTGTGTCCCTCATCCCAAATCGCCGGCCTTAAATAGGCAAAATACCAACCGGTCGAAGCCACCGATTTTAGGGGGATCGAATCCAATCATATCAAAGGATGATACGGGTTTCGATCCCCTTCCAAATTGGGGCCGCGAAGCTGAGCAGGAGAAAGGAAAGAAAATCTTTCCCATGGCAGACGGCGGGTGGGTGAGAGGGGGGGGAAGGAAAAAACCGAGAGAGAAGTGAGGCTAGGGTTACGGGTGGGGGGTTTAAATATGGGGGATGGATGGTAGAGATAGGTCAACACACATCCAACGGGTGAGAAGAGAGGAGCCGGGAGTAGTATTAAAACGTCTGGGCCGGGCTGCTAGAAATGCCGGCCCATAACATAAATAATCATTTGGGCCAAAATGTTAACAAATCTCCACCCGGACCAAATGAGCCATCGGGGTACTCTCGTGATAGGGAGGTCATCATCGCCGAACGTCACACCACCTGCACACCACACAAAGTTAGTACAAGTATAAAGACATTAAATAATCACTAAGAAAGGAAAAACTAGGAGTCACAGAGAAAACTAGCAAGGCTATCACAAAGATAGCGACAGGATGAGTCTTCAGTTGAAGGAGTCGATATTTAGTATCGACTTGCAAGATCTGACTTTCTCGACTGGTAGGCACTTCGTGCCCATATCTGCAGGGTTAGACTGGGACGGGATTTTCTTCAAATCAATTATGCCCTTTTCGACTATATCACGGATGAAATGTCGCCTGACGTCAATATGTTTTGTACGATCATGGAAAACAGGATTTCTGCACAAGTGTATGCTAGATTGGTATCAGAAAAAATCACAACATTGTCACGAAGAACACCAATTTCATTAAGTAAACCTTTCAACCAAATAGCCTCTTTAAAGGCTTGATAGTGGCAATATATTCACTTCGGTAGTAGACAAAGTAACTATATCTTTGAAGTTGAGATTTCCAAGAAATGCATGAGCCACACAAGGTAAACACATATGAAGTTGTGGACTTACATTCATCCCGATCATTGGCATAATTCGAATCAACATAACCTTTAAGGTTAACCCCATCATTAGATTTAGAAAACACAAGTCCATCGAAGCAGAATTCTTTAAGTACCGAAGTAACCACTTAAGAGCCTCCCAATGAGGCTTCCCAGATTTGCCATATACCTACTTAAATGACTCACGGCATAAGCAATATCAGTGCAGTGCGACCATAAGGTACATGTGAGATCCAATAGCATTAGCATAAGGGATAGCTCTCATTTCTTGAATTTGATTCCGTTTTTGGAAGCGTGTTTTGGATAACAAGAAATGAGAAGCCGGTGGCACACTAATGATTTAGCATCAGCCATAGAAAATTTTTCCAGAATTTTACCAATGTAAGAGGACTGATTTAGAAATAAAGTGCCTTTCGATCTATCCCGAACAATATTCATACCTAAAATCCTTTTAGCATCCCCCAAATATTTCATGTCAAATTGTTCACCTAAGCGATTTTGGACATGATTAATAGACTTAATGCATGAACTTATCAAGAGCATATCGTCTACATAAATAAGAAGGAACATAGGAACATCACAATCAATCTTGAAATAAAGGCATGGGTCATAAGCACTTCGGCAGAATTTCAAAGACAACATGCAATCATTAAATTTTTTGTTCCATTCTCTAGGGGACTGCTTCAGGCCATATAAGGTTTTATTCAGCAAGCACACATAATCCGGATGGTTAGCATCTATAAAACCTTCCGGTTGTTTCATGTAGATGGTTTCTTTTAATTCACCATGCAAAAAAGCCGTTTTTACATCTAATTGTTTCAATTCCCAATTATGATGAGCAACTAATGCAAGCATGATGCGAACAGTGGTGAATTTAACTACAGGAGCAAAAATTTCGGTATAGTCAATACCTTCGCGCTGAGTGAAACCTTTAGCTACTAACCTAGCTTTGAATCTGATGTCATCCTCATCCTTTTTGACTTTAAATAACCACTTACAATCAATCAAAGAACAGTTCTTAGGTTTTGGAACAAGTTTCCAAGTATTATTAGCATGCAAGGACGTCATTTCTTCATTCATAGCACTTAACCATTCATTTGATTTATCAGACAACAGGGCGTCATTGTAAGATTTAGGTTCATTTCCATCAAGCATATCAAACACATTGAAAGCAAGAGAAGTCATGTGGAAATCATCTAAATGTATAGGTCTTCTAACATTTCTTCTAGACCTATCCCTAGTTAGTTGATAATCAGACAAATCAGAGCATGTTCGGACTCGTCTCCATTTTCGATTGATTATCGGGTTGATCATTAGAGATTTCAGATTTTCTATATTATCGATTCAGCAGCAACTCATTATCACTAAGACGCTCCACCCTAATCAGCAGGTGGGGAGTATTATCAGCAGCTAACACAGGAGCAGGTAAAGGATTATTAAGACAAGGGAATTCAGTTTCATTGAACACCACATCCCTACTAGTGATCACTTTCAACACGGGTTCAGATCTGACCCATAATCGATAACCCTTAATACCATCAGGATATCCAAGAAAAACACATCTCAAGGACCTAGGCTCAAGTTTATCGACATTTTGATGCACATAAGCAGCACAACCAAACACACGAATGTTTGAAAAATCAACAGCATGACCCGACCACACAGACTCGGGATAATTACCATTCAGAGGTATAGAAGGTGATCTATTTATAAGATAGGCGTGATTAAAAGAGCCTCACCCCAAAAACTTTTGGGCCAGTCCAGTGGCGAGCATAGCCCTAACCTTTTCAAGGAGGTTCGGTTCATCCGCTCGGCCACCCCGTTACATTGAGGGTGTAAGGAAGCTGTCTTATGCCTAAGGATGCCGTTTTTGAACACATAGTATCAAGCGAGTATTGCAAAATTCAAGACCGTTATCGGTCCTTATCTTTTTAATCCGCTTTAGGTTTGATTTTCCACTAAAGTTTTCCAAGTTCGAAATTTATCGAACACATCGATTTCAATTTGAGTAGAAAAACAAAAACTTTCCTAGAATAATCATCAATGATTGACAAGAAGTAACGGTTTCTCCCATGAGTCGGGACAATCGGACCCCAAACATCGGCATGAACATAATCAAGCACATTGGAACTTTTACCGATTTTTCAAAAACAGGATCGGGGAATTGGGAGGTTTCGGAAATTGTGTTTTATGTTGTTTGCCATACATGCAAGAGTCACAGAAAGACAATTTAGAGATTTTATCTTTTCCAAAACACTTTTGTTTATGCAAGATATCTAATCCCTTTATGCTCATGTGTCCTAACCTATTATGCCATAATTCGGTTTTATCTGCACAAACCAGGTTGGAACATGCAGCAATTTCAGTTTGGCAAATATATAAATTAAATTTCCGGATTCCTTTAAACAACATTAAGGAACCTTTGCAAATTTTCATATAACCATTTCCCCATGAACCCCTTAGACCCTCATCTTCCAAAGTAGTACAAGATATCAAATTGTTAGACAAATCGGGGATATGTCTAACATTTTTTAAAGTAAATTGAGTACCATCAGCAAATTTCAAACAAACATTCCCAACCCCGGCCACAACCCGTTTCATTTTATCAGGCATATACACATACCGATCACCAAGATTAGTATAACTCGTAAAATGCTGTTTATAAGGTGTCATATGGTGAGTGCATCCAGAATCCAGCAACCATTCATTTTCACTTAGACCAGAAAGCACAGAATTCACAGAAAGATGCATATTATCAATAACTGTAAAGACATCCCCAGCAGTAAAGTTTGCCTGATCATTTGGCAAATTCTTTTTAGGTTTGGTGCATTCATGTATATAATGACCAGATTCACCACAGTTATAGCATTTGCGGTTTTTAGGCCGGAACTTAGATTTATCCTTCCATTGCCCCTTTTTCTTATTAGACTTCTCAAAATCAGATTTGATAAACGGTTTCTTTTTAAGGTGTGGTTTAGACCTTACAAAATTGACATCAGAAACCGGTTTATGGACCTTATTAACTTTCAAGTCTAATTCCTTACTCTTCAAGCCACTTATAAAAGTATCTAAGGTCACAGAATCCCTACCATACTTAATGGCATATTTCACATCATTATAAGCATCTGGGATAGCATTCAAGAGCACAATAGGGGAATAATCATCAATGTTTTTATCACCAGTTTGTTTTATATCTTGAACTAACTTTGTAAAGGTATCAAGATTGCCATCAATATCTTTATTCAAGTCCAGCTTGTAACGGAAAAACTTTTCGAGGAGGAATAATTTATTTGGCAAAGATTTTTCAGTAAACGTTTCCTCAAGTTTATCCCAAAGATGTTTAGCATTATCAGTTCTACCTATCCGTCTAATCACAGAGTCAGACAGGTTCAAGATTATAGAGGAATGAGCAAACTCAATTAATTCCTCTCGTTTTTCAAAAGACACATCGGATGGAAAAGTACCTTCAATGGCTTTAAAACATTTTTGTTGGACAAGTATAGATTTCATTTTTTGTTGCCAAATTCTAAAATCTCCTTTACCGTCAAAAGGTGCCATTGTAAATGAAGTTAGAGAACCCATTTTAGTATTTATAAAAAATCACACAAGATTTTAAAAAATACCAGCACAAGGTATTAATTAAAGCGGGAAAACAGAGGTGAGATAAATATCACGAAGATACCACAACGAACGAAATCACACAGATTTTGGAGTCGAATACCAATGTCACACAGATAACACACAATTTAAAAATCACACGATTTTTAAAAGATGATAAGAAATTTGGAATCGTATCCGGAGCCCCCACAAGATCCGAGGAACACTTACGGTCCAGCAAGGGGGTTTGGTATGCCCGGAGATAACGAATTCAACGGTCTCAACACAAGGTATCACAAAACCGAAACAATCTCGAGTCACCAAGACGAGCGACGGAAGCTAAAAATAAATAGGAGCGACAACTCAAAAATACCGAAAACTTAAGGGAGAGTAAGGAGTGTAATACTGAGCGGATTCCTCGTAGGAACCCGAATGCCCTTCCGAATAGAAACCCCTTTTAAAGGGCTCCGATACCACTGTGGGGAAACTATTCGGAATACATAGACGATTACACAACAGCGAGGTAAACAAATTACAAATAAATTCCCGGTGCAAACGAATTACACAGCAAACGAATTACACGAAATAAAAACAGGAAAAACTAATTAATCCCGAAAGGCAGATTAACACACAGAACAGGAAACAAAAATGCCAGAAATTCAAACCGAAAGGATCACAAAGATCCGAACACACGGTGGACGGTGGTGAGAGATGACCGGAACTCGGCCTCGGCTCAGTCCTCCTCTATCAAGTACCCGCGTCCAAGGCTCCGTACGAATCCGCGGCCAACAGCCCAGACGAACAATTCCAGACTCACCACGGCTGGTTCCAACTATCCCCGAAAAACCCCCAACAAATGCCTCAAGTAGCTTTTCACTCAGAAAAAGTTTTCACTCAGAAAAAAAAAAAATGTTCACAAAGAAAACACAAATCGATTTCTTCCTCACTTAGAAAATTAGGGTTTTATTTTCGTTCGTTTTTTTCCGTATGTGTCCCTCATCCCAAATCGCCGGCCTTAAATAGGCAAAATACCAACCGGTCGAAGCCACCGATTTTAGGGGGATCGAATCCAATCATATCAAAGGATGATACGGGTTTCGATCCCCTTCCAAATTGGGGCCGCGAAGGCTGACGAGGAGAAAGGAAAGAAAATCTTTCCCATGGCAGACGGCGGGTGGGTGAGGGGGGGGGAAGGAAAAAACCGAGAGAGAAGTGAGGCTAGGGTTACGGGTGGGGGGTTTAAATATGGGGGATGGATGGTAGAGATAGGTCAACACACATCCAACGGGTGAGAAGAGAGGAGCCGGGAGTAGTATTAAAACGTCTGGGCCGGGCTGCTAGAAATGCCGGCCCATAACATAAATAATCATTTGGGCCAAAATGTTAACAGAACATATTTATGAAATACATCAATGTCTGCTGTACCCATGGCATGCTTTGCTAGTCATACTTTATGGGTTAATGACGAGGAGATGTTCCTCAATATCTCCTTCGAGGTTCTCCTTGGGGTCTTCCTCGGGATCCTCTTCAACTTCTGTGACTTCTTGTTCCCCTATCGGACCTGGGGCCACTGGGAGGACAGCAAGAATTTATTCTGTGCTGGCTCGTATCATCGCCCTCTCTTGATGGATCTGATCTTGAAAGGCCTCTCTTGCTTGATTGTACTGGGCCCCTCTCTCTTGAAGAGTGCGCTGCACTGTAGCTTGTTGGGCTTCTAGTTGTACGACACGCTCGTGTTCTCTTGTAGCTGACTCTTGTGCGGCCTGACTTGCGTCCAGGTGAAATTGTGCCAATGCTTCTATATAGTTGATATGTTCCTAGGAATGGGTATGTGGATCCATTCTTATAAGGTTATTCAACTCTCTCTTTTTGTCTCACGCCTTCGGTTTTGCTAAAGAAGTACCCCTCAGGGTCTTATATACTCGTTGAGCCAACTTTAAGTTGGTGGTCCTAGCAAGCACTACAAGGGCTTCTTAACGGCCATTATTATGGTTGTTCTATGGTCCAAAGTTGGTCAGCCGTTGCGGTCAAGAGGAAAATTTTATGGCGGCCGCTATCATGGCGGTTTGGCGGCCAAGAGCTCTCTTCTAAACCAAAATCCGTTAATATCATTATAGCCACTAGTCATGGCCATTAGCGATCACTATGCATGGTTCGCTGTGATTGTTCTTATTGGTTATAATATGCAATATAAACAGCTTAGAATGGGGGTTGAAAAAGTTGTATCCTTTTTGGAAGTTTGTTTGCATAGTGAAAGTCTAAAACTAAGTTGTTGTAAATACAACAACCGAATGGTCTCCTATTAGCTTGGAGCTTACAGGATTTTCAGGATAAGTATACTAAAATCACACAGGAAGTAAGAAAACAGTAAAGACAGTAAGTAAAGAAACACTGTTTAATGTGGTTGGAGGTAAACCCCTCATTGTCCATAGGTCCTCCACACAGAAGTAAATAATTTATTAAAATCACGGCGTACACAACTGTATGATTTTAGCTAAACTCATCGCTGTATTGTCATATAGATTGATACAGCCGATAGTAGATTTGACCGTTCCCACAGATTGGCTTGGGCTTCTTCAACTTCCTTCTTCTCACGCAGATTGAAGCTTTATTTCGAACTCTATTCGTCCGACACGAGTCAGAATAGCCTTGCTTAGTCCACATAAAGGCTAAGTAACTCAACAGTAAGAACGGGGTTATCACGACTTGAATAGCAGCTACAGGCTTGATGAGCTTTTGCTGTATATATGTTATTCGTTGTTGAGGACTTGTATATTTCTGCACTTCAGATGTCACTGTATGCTTGAAGAAATATAATGCTCTTGTAAGCTTGATGTTCATATTGTGTTCGTGTGTAAATTCAGTGTGTTATCAATGTCCTCTTACTTAGGGCTATTTATAATCTTGGAAAATGATTAAATAGTCATGGGCCGGTTCGTGAGATTAAGACAACTCTGATTGGCGGCTCCAGAATGTTTGAATTAAAGGTGATTCGCATTTAATGATTCAGATATTCTTTTTGACCCGCATTAAATGCTCTTATGTCGGTAGTCACTACCAAAATTACCAGTTTAGCCGACGACTGGCTGGAGAATGGCCGAAAGCCGTGGTCGTTAGATAAATATTGAAAGTTTAGCCGATGGATCTTAGGTTGTCGGCTAAACTACTTTAGCCGATGACTTTACTTTTTCTCATCGGCTAAAGCCCTGCAAGCCGTCAGCTAAAGTGGAGTAGTATAGCCGATGGCTACAGGACTTTAGCCGACGACCTGGAGTTGTTTAGGCGACGTCTACCACACTTTAGCTGATGGCTTGTCGTTGGCTAAAGTCTTACATGTTTTTTGTGTGCAGAATATCACCATCTCACACTTCATAACACACTATTAACAATAGACTCAGAAATTACACAACAAGAAGACGAAAAACAATAATTTTATCTGGTTTGATCATTCAAGAAGTCATATATTAAAGGTATGTTCATTGAACTTTGATATCAATTATCTATATTATGCACACACACACACACACATATATATATATATATATATATATATATATATAAATTAAAGCTGTTTTGATGATTATGAACATGTTCCAGAATTAATTCATTTTCTTGAAGGTTTCTTAGTGTGTGTATAACATCTATAGATGATTATATGATCAAGTATTGATTTTTTGAATAATATATATATATATATGGATTTGACATCTTGAAGTCGATTTATGATGATTGAAGTCGTAATTTTTGTATGTTCTTGATAAACACGAATTATGATTGTGTAATATTATTGTTATTTTTGTTATAGAATGGATAAAAGTTGGATTGGTCTACAAAAATGGGATCAAAGAGTCATAGATGGAATGAGAGGGTTTATTCGATTTGGGAAGGAGCTTGATAGTGATAGTATAATTCATTATTGCCCATGCTATAAATGTAAATGTCGCAGCGATATGTACCGTTTTACACTTGATGTTGTATGGGAGCACTTGAAAAAGAATGAGTTTTGAGATAAATATACATGTTGGATTTACCATGGTGAAAGATCAAATCATTTATTCACCATGATCACGGACAATACAGTGGTAGCATATCCAACGATCCCACAAGAAGTTTGATTGACGACGTGTTTGGTTATTACGAGAGGGACGTACCGACTGAAGGTCAAGAATACCATATAGTTGATCAACCAGTCGTCTGAAACCCTACATCGATAACCGTTAACACTATTTCTGTTGATAAATACAACAAGCTAATCCAGCTTCAACACTCTTTTTTACCCTGGGTGTCACATGACGGTTCTTGATAGTGTCATAGAGACTATGAGAGTCAAGGTGGAGAAAAAAACCTCGATTAAAATTGTGGATGATTATCTGGAACTTACATGAAAAATGCTCCTAGAAGGTCATCATCTTTTTAGTAATCACATTAAAATGAGACGTATCCTGAAAGGTCTTGGGCTATCGTACATCAAGATCGACGTATGAATATTTGGGGAAAGCCTAATGAAAACCTAAAGAGATGTCTAGTATGTGACATAGAAAAGGTATAAGTTCACTCCTTCTAATAAACAGAAAGCTATGAAGGTTCTTTTATATATCCCTCTGAAGGATAGACAAAAGAGGCTTTTCATATCTCCTCACACAGCCAAGGGGATGAGATGGCACGCCGAGCCTCGCGTCAATGATGAGGATACTGTGATACACCTTTCTGATGGATAGGCTTGGAAGCATATAAATAGGTAGTTTCCATAGTTTGCATCAGATGCCTGAAATATAAGACTCGGGCTCACATCTGATGGATTCAGCCATTTTGGCAATATGAGTCTTTCGTATAGTATATGGCCGGTGGTAATGGCTCATTACAACCTTTCTCCATAGATGTGCATGAAGAAGGAGTATAATATGTTGACTCTATTAGTACCTGGCCCTAGGCATGTAACACCCCTAGAAGTCATCCGGGAATATCACACGCTGTAGACCCTTCTCACAAAGATCTATCAGGCTAAACATTACAAAACAAGACGTCACATCAAATACTAACATGGATACATATGAAACAGTAGACCGATTTGGTCTTTCATCAGTAACATATAACTTAAACTTCAAATATATTCTCTATATCAAAACTCATACTCGTACAGGGGTCAAATACGACAACACTCCCATACGACGGGAAAACACTACAGCAGAAAGGAAAAATATAATTCGACCAACAGTACCAAGTACTATCCTTCCTGTGATTAGTATCATTTGTCTTTCATCATCCTCCGCACCGATCCTGCGTATTTCTCCTCAAGAACCTGCACGTACCTGAATGCAATAACAGGTATCCACCACCCGTTTAGGGGTTAGTAAACTAAAATTTTGCTAGTGCAAGTATAAAGTGCAATTACGAGCCATACACATCATATTCCAAGAAAATAATAATCTTGAGTAATCAACCCATCAAACACAACGAAAGACTTCCCGAGATATTTCATTTGAGCAAAATAATTCGAAACCATGAAAGGCAATAATAAAGCATAAATGATTTGTAAAGCATTTTACAAATCTCAGGAGTTTTTAGAGGAAAGAAACATTTAGGATTAAAGAGTCTTTATCTTTTCAAAAATCACTTCGGGTCACATCCCAAAGATTTATTCAGTTCTCGACAACTAGAATATAATCACGGGTCATGCAATCCGACAACAACATGTTATTCATACTCATCAAGTAACAAATTCCAAAGGCCCTATAAGGTTCGTACTCCTCAAGTAAAAAACTCCAGAGGCCCCATACGACCCTACCTGGCATCACACAAATACGGTTCATACTCATCAAGTAACGAACTCCAGAAGTGTAACACCCCAAATATCAAAAGGGACATTACACGCCGTAGAACCTTCACAAGGTCTACCAGGCTAACATATGACACATAATCCACATAATAAATCCCATAAGACACCTTAATAATAATATGTAGGGCCGCGAACTCGGCCAAAACAATTTAATTCATCACCAACAACAGAAATGACATGTATTCAATTTCCCACGCAGGGGACTTTAACAATATTTGAAAGACAACCAGACCAACACGACACCAAGTAAACATAATAACAAATATCTAACACTGAATCGAGCCTCATCATCATGCTGGGCCATCCTTTGTATGCGTATCCCGTGCCAGCTCCTCAGCTCAACCGATACCAGAAATGCATAAAACGTATTTCCCCCATTTAAGGGGTTAGCATTCGAATAGCTAGTGTAAGTACATAATTACACTACATTATATACAGATACGATTCAACACAGTCATCTCATTTGGAAAACATTTGAAAATCATATTCCAGAATATTCTAGTGATTTCAAATCGTAAAACATCTCATAAAAATATCACAACCATCCACACTTGGTAACCCGTGGCCGTACACCTTAGTATCGACCCCCAGATGCCCCATAGAACGCTCCGGGTGTGAAACCACTTCCGCAGCCGTACCCCTTAGTATCGGCCCCCAGACGCCCCGTCGAACGCTTTGGGTGGAAGAACAACAACTCTTACACACAATATCATGATTCAACATTCGTATCACAACCGTAACACACATAACAAAATGTAATACATGTACTTGCCTTGAATAATATGACGTGGAGGAAATGATGAACGGAAAAGGTCTCGGTCCGAATAATCTCCAAATTCCGATCCTAGCAACAATAGAGACTAAATCAACTACAAGCCCACTGAAAAACCATGAATCATTCGAAGTTCTACTCTTAGGGACAATATACCGAACACTACGGAGGCATAAAATGTTAAACTCGATCAACGAAGAAAAACTTGGAATTAATCTGTAACACCCCAAACTAGGCGGATATTACAATGCCGTGGACCCCCGACTGGGACCCACCAGGCGAATGAAAACTGATGAATTACATAATATAATTATAGTACCGAACCACATTATATTACCAAATACTCCGATGAGGAGCTTAAATACAATACACCAGCACAATACAGAATACTAGTATATTTTATATAAAGATAAAATACACCACCCTGAATAATTAAACATCTCAAACGGAATTTGCAGCGGAAAACAACTGAAGAGAAATAAGAATGACTGAAATGACTGAAATGACTGAAATGATTGGGATCCCCTACTAGTATCACTGGGACTCCTCGCCATCAACATGCTCTTCCCGTGCCTTTGCCTTGCCGTGACCTGAAAACAATATCCCCCAACGGGGTCAGTTACACAGAACAACAATCCTCAAGGGTTGAAAATACACAAACACGATATATCTTTAGTTATGAAATATCCTTAATTATGAATTACGCTGAAGAGGGGTATCATAGTACGCCCGTAATGTTCTGTGCAAGTGTACAAGACGAATGACCGGACACACCCGTCCTTGTACCTAATTAGTCTCACGGAGGTAATCGTTACCGTGTGCACAGTCCAATGTATCGATCCCAATACATGACCATCGCGTGCTCGACTAAAAATTCCACACATCCGCACCCGGCCACGCAATATGAACCCAGAAGGTCATGTGAACGAAAATGACCATAATGAATATCAATGAATAATAATCTGACAAAGTCAAGAATGACTCACCGAGATGAAAGTAGTAATGAAGTGATTGATAGTTCAATGAAATGATTGGAACCGCCGTTCCTCGTTAATGAAGTGATTATTCGACAATTACAAGTCTCAATATGATTAATACAATGATGAATGAATTATGATTATGAATGATCAACAACAAAAGGAATGAATATCCTTTTAACCGAGTAAGAATTAACTTACTCAACACCGATGACAATTATCCTTCCACGAACAAATGTCCTAAATGAGATGTCGGTCGCTCGAAAAATCTTGAATAACACAATTACCAACAATCCGTTCAATATACGAATCAAACACGATATAACGAACTCAAAACGTCGATACGACTAAACCAAGTCCAATGGGGCATTATATCAAACACGTTGTGGCCAAACTCCGATTGTTTACAATCAAACCTCAATATACCAATATCAAATCCCCTAAGAAACCAACAAAACATCTTCAATACGATCAATAATCCAAAATGAATATCTAAATTCGTGATTACAACAACAATTAATCGAAAACCCCCAAATCCAACTTGATATTCAAAGTGTTCTTGAATAATCCTTCAATAGTCCAATGAATCTTTATACAAACTCATAATCATATGCATATCCTTCCATATAACATGATTATAACGTCCAAAACATCATATATCAACACAAAATCGAAATCCAAGATGTTGAAGAAATTACCTCTTGAAGATCCAAACACTTCGATCCGATGAACACGAGTTAAATCGAGTATCCAAGCTTCCCAAATGAATGAAGATGATGAAAATCTAACACTCAAGTGATTGATGATGGAAAATCCCTCCTTCAAGTTCTCTCTCTCGGAACAAAGTGAAAGAAATGGTGCAAATGAAGAAAAAGTCCCGGCCAACTCCTTATAAACTGCCGGAAGTTACGGCCGTAACTCGGCCTTCTTACGGCCGTAACTCGGCCTTCTTACGGCCGTAACATCCCAGGTCAACGGCCTTACGGCCGTAACCAGCCAACTCGTACGGCCGTAACTCGGCATCGTCCAAACACCTGCCGATAGCCTTACGGCCGTATCCATACCTGACTTACGGGCGTAACTTGCCCTTCGTCAAAACACCTACCGACATCCTTACGGCCGTACCCGCACACCTTACGGGCGTAACTCGGACGATACGGCCGTATCCGGCCAAATTTACGGGCGTAAGCCCCCTTCGTCAAAAATGACCAGGCACCCTGCCTGTAACGTACGGCCGTATCCGGCCAAGCCTTACGGCCGTACCTTCCTCGTCTTACGGCCGTATGCCGCAACCCTTACGGCCATAAGTCCCTCCCGTCCGACAAAACCTGAAATATACGAATACCACTTACGGCCGTATCCTACCCTTCTTACGGCCGTAACTCGCCTTCGGCCAAAAATGCCTGGGCAGCCTGCTGGACACGTACGGCCGTAACCGGCCAAGCCTTACGGTCGTACCTGCTCAACTTACGGTCGTATTCCGAAACCTTACGGCCATAAGTCCCGTTCGTCCAAAATGGCCTGAAATCAACGAACACTTGTTACGGCCGTAACCTACAATCCTTACGGTCGTAACTCGCTGCTGGACAAGGTGAAAATCCGATAACTCTGATTCCTCGATACGATTGATGAAAGATCCGACATACCATATGAATGTGAAAGTGAACAAGTCCAAGATAAGTCAAAGATGATACTCCCAGTACAAGACTACCAATGACGATGAAAATGATAATACTCCCGTCTCGATCTATAAACGGAGATGAAATGACGGTCGGTAACTGATATACGGTTACAACATGCCAACAGTGAACGCAAATGAATGAATTATGAATGATGAGCGATTAATAATGAGTGAAAATTACTGAATGACAATTATAGACTGATAATTACTGAATGATAATGAATGAATTACAACCGGGTATTACATAATCCACAAAACTTCTAGGGAAACATAAACCCATGATTACACAACTATAATCTACCATTAATCGAAGCAAAACGGTTGGAAAAATGAATTATAGTCAAAACCCAAAAATTTGGTAAAAGGACCACATACCTAAATTTGGTGATGCAATGGTGGAAGGAAGATTATTAATTCGTGATATAATCGCCAATTCTGAGTTATAAGATGATTGGATGAAACACCCGAGTGAAATCGCCTGAAATCGTCCCCAAGGAGTGTAGAGCCGAGAGGAATAGTGAAAATGGGGGGTCAAACCCGTGTCTGTCCTATTTATACCAGGACGGAACACGGCGCAACAAAAACACCGCCCTTTTTAGCGCCGTGTTGCGAGACAGTGAGCGGGGCTGTACGACACGGCGCGCAGACACGGCGCAGAGTGTCGTGGGTCTAGTGCCGTGTTGCGACAAACGGCGCATCACCCGTGGCAGACACTCGCGCGGGTGTCTCGGTCGTTTGCTAAATGCGCGAACACCTGACGCAGGACCCGGCAACACCGTTCGACAAATAGCTCATAACGCGGCACAAATCCTTGGCCGTTTTCATCGCCGTTTTACACAGGTATGGCCAGAAAGTTCCTGGTGCAAACTAATGGCTCGACAACCACCAGAATGAAGATGCAAGGGTAGGTCCAATGGATAAACTGAAGTCCCCCACTGACGGGATGAGCATAAAAACGAACACATGCCTCTGGCCATCCGAAGGTCGGAATAAACGAGTAACAACACCAACGTCCCAAAATAATAAGAATTTACAAACGATCCAACCCTTCGAAAATCTAAATTCGAGACCTGAACGACAACTCAGAAAGTTGTAACATATCCAGAATTATTAGAGGAACTCGTAGAAGTAACGAAACGTCGGATTAGAATGAGATTTACGAGAATCGAGTCTCAACGCGGAAAAGTTATATAATAAGTAAAATCTCATAAAGCAACCCCAAAACTCGTCCGGATGGTCATGGATACAGAACAAAATAGTTTCATAATTCCGAAACAATAACAAGCGAGTCGACCGAAATGAAAATTCACTGAATATAGAAATTACTAAAAATAAAAAGTGCGGATATCACATTCTCTCCCCATAAAAATGAATTTCGTCCCGAAACTTACACAGTAAATAACTCGGGGTATCTCGCCTTCATAATATCCTCCGTTTCCCAAGTCGCTTCCTCTAATCCATGTCTTGACCACTGTACTTTAACCAAAGGGATGGTTTTGTGCCTAAGTTGTTTCACTCGACGTTCCAAGATCTGAATCGGCCTCTCGTCAAATGTGATGTCGGGACCCAGTTCAATCTCTCGAAAATCGATAATATGGCTAGGATCCGATACATACCTCCAAAGCTGGGAAACATGGAATACATTATGCACATGACTCAAGGACGGCGGCAAGCCTAACCGATATGCAAGCTCTCCAACCCTTTCTAAAATCTCGAACGGTCCAATATATCTCGAACTAAGTTTACCCTTCCGGCTGAAGCAATAAACTCCCCGTGTCGGCGATGTAACATCCCAATCTAGGCGGATATTACAGTGCCGTGGACCCCCGACTGGGAACCACCAGGCGAATGAAAATTAATGACTTAAATAATATAATTGTAGTACTGAACCACATTATATCGTTAAATTACTCCGATAAGGAGTTTCATTACAACACACCCAGGATAATACAGAATACATGTATATTTTATATGAAGATAAAATATACAACACGGAATAAATGAGTTTTCAAATGGAAGTCTGCAGCGGAAATAAAAATGAAGAAACATGAAGACTGAAAAGGACTGGGGCCCCCTACTAGTATCACTGGGACTCCTCGCCGTCACCGTTCTCTTCCCGTGCCTTAGCCTTGCCATGACCTGAAAACAACATCCCCCAACGGGGTCAGTTACACAGAACAACAATCCTCAAGAGTTGAACAATATACAATAATCACATAAATGAATTAATGAATTAAGTTGAATGATGATCATCAATGTACACCCGAATGAACTGAGTAAGAGCACCAATAGACGAGTGTACGGAGTCCCGCATATACACCCGCTATTATCCTAATTAGTCTCATGGTTCAACATGTCCAGAGTCCCGCGTATACACATTACCATGCGCACAGTCCAATGTGTCCGGAGTCCCGCATATACACATGACCATAGTGTGCCCGACTAAAATTCCACACATGCGACAACCGGCCATGCAATATAATTCCGGAAGATCACCAGAACAAAAAATAACCAAGCTGAGGAGTAATGAATAGAATCTGATAAGGATCAAGAACGACTCAACGAGATGAAATAATGATACAACGAGTGATAGCTTCAATGAAATGATTTTGGAACCGTCGTTCCTCGTGAGCTACATGATGAGTTGATAAATACAAGTCTCGACATGAATGATATATTATGAGTGAATTACATGTATGAATGAACAACAACGTAAAGAATGAATATCCTTTTAACCGAGTAAGAATTTACTTACGCAATACCGGTGTTGAAATGTCCTTCCTCGAACAATGTCCTAAAGAGAGATGTCGGTCGCTCGAACAACCTTGAATGACACAATTACCAATAATCCACTCAATATACGTATCAAACACGATTATAACCAACTCAAACGCCGATATAACAATATACAAACTCATTGAGGCATTCTAACGAATACTTAGCAAACATACATCCTTTGATAATATTCAATCCCGAATATATCGAAACCAAACTCCAAAATGAGTATTTCAAACCACAAACACCTTCAATGATATCAATAATACCATAGGAATCCACAACTCGAGTTAAGGACTACATCTAATCGAAACCCCCCAAAAATATCAAAGTCAACTAAAAGTGTTCTTGAATTAACCCCAATATTCATGAAATCCGAAATATATGCCAATAAATCCATAGGAATACATTCATCCAAGGTAGATAATCCATATCTAACATATTTCAACAACAATCCATGCTTACACGAAGAAATCGGAAGGAAAATACCCAAAATCCGAAATTCTAGATCCAAGAAATTATTACCTTGATTTGATGTGATGGAGATGATGAAATGATGATTAATTCGAATGATAAGCTTGATGATGATGATAGGTGAGTGCAGCTCGAAAAGATCTCTCCGAATCACCCGAATCGTCGAAGGAGTGAAGAGAGAATGACAAATAACGAATCTGGACTGCAATGTCCAATATATACTATTCCCAGATTAGCGCACGCTACGACCTGCTATTTAGCGTGCGCTAACAGGTTAACCGGACAGCCCAGTGAACTCTGACTGCCTCGTTGGCGTACGCCACGAACTTGATAGCGTGTGCTAACGCCCTCCCGATAGCGTGCGTTAACTCCGAAATTTAGCGTGCGCTAGCTAAATGCCTGATGTCCAATGACCGAAGTCCAGAACCTCCTGTCCTATGACCTGCTTGCGATAGCGCGCGCTACATCCAATAATCAGCGTGCGCTACTGCCCCAATAGCGTACGCTAAAATCCACTCATAGCGTGCGCTAGGAATTATTCCAAAGTCAGTCCAGTACCCACTGGACTCTGCCTGATCGGCCTTAGCGCGCGCTACGCCGACTGCATAGCGGGCGCTATCCAAACTTACTAGCGTGCGCTACTTACCATTCGTAGCGTGCGCTACTCCAACTCGATTGCAGTCCAGTGCCTTCTGGACTGCAGAACTGAACCACATTAGCGTGCGCTAACACTGAGAGGTATTGTGCGCTACCCGTGCTCAATTAGCGCACGCTAAAGAGAGTGCATAGCGTGCGCTACTCCTCACACACAGCCCATTATGAAGATGACAATGATGATGACCACGGTTCGATCCTCCAACCAGGTAGGACGACGGATAATAACTGATGTACGATACAATAACTCTGATCGGTGAATACAATGAATGAATATGAACGATGAATGATCATTAATGAGTGAAAATTACTGAGTGACAATTACTGAATGATAATTACTGAATGATAATGACTGAATTACAACCAAGTATTACATACACCCCCTCTTAAAAGAGTTTCGTCCCCGAAACTAAGGGTCAAACAACTCGGGATAACTCTCCCGCATACTATCCTTGGTTTCCCAAGTAGCTTCTTCGACTCCGTGTCTAGACCACTGAATTTTAACCAATTCGCCGCTCTAAGACTCGTACGGGACGCTCCTCATATGAATGATCATCTGCGATTTCGATCTCCTCGAACTGAAGTATGTGACTCGGATCGGCAACATACTTCCGCAACTGAGAGACGTGAAACACATTATGAATTCGGCTCAACGCTGGAGGTAAGGCCAATCGATAAGCTAGCTCGCCTACTCGATCCAAAATCTCAAACAGTCCAATGAATCTCGGAATCAACTTTCCCCTCTTCCCAAAACGGAAGATACCTCTACTCGGGGATACCTTGACCAAAACATGGTTACCTGTCTCGAACTCTAATGGCCGACGACGGTTATCTGCGTATGATTTTTGTCGACTCTGAGCGGTCGACAAACGACTCCTGATCAAAGCTACCTTCTCACGGGCGGCTATAAGCATATCGGGCTCCGTGCCGATTGATTCTGATAAGTCATCCCAACACAAAGGAGATCGACAATGATGACCGTACAAGGCCTCGTAAGGTGCCATCTTGATCGAAGCATGCCAACTATTATTACACGTGAACTCAATCAACGGTAGTTGGGCTTCTCAATCATCTTTCCAATCGAGGACACATGCTCTTAACATGTCCTCCAATGTCTGAATAGTCCTCTCTGATTGTCCGTCGGACTGAGGATGAAAAGTTGTGCTGAGATTAAGCTGAGTTCCCATAGCACGATGAACTGATTTCCAAAAATGTGACATGAATTGCCCGTCACGATCAGAAACGATACTCTTAGGAGTATCGTGCAGTCTCACTATCTCTTTGATGAACAACTGGGCAAGTCTCTCGGGACCCCAGGTATCCTTAATCTCAAGGAAATGGGCTGACTTAGTTAGACGATCCACAATTACCTAAATTGTATTCATGCCACGACGACTCGTCGGCAAACTCATGATGAAGTCCATTGAAATATCTTCCCACTTCCACTCTGGAATAGGGAGAGGTTTCAGCATACCCGCCGGTCGCTGATGTTCTATCTTGACTTGCTGACAGGTTAAACATCTCGAAACAAATTCCGCGACTTCTTGCTTCATATTACTCCACCAGTAATTTTGTTTCAAGTCTTTGTACATCTTGCTAGACCCCAGATGAATGGAATAAGGGGTAGCATGAGCTTCTCTCAAAATCGAGTTTTTCAACTCGTCGTTCGCCGGTACGCATAACCGATTCTTAAATCGCAAAAGTCCATCCTCGTGGACCACAAATCTGGGGGTTTCCCTAAGTCACATCATCTCGAATGCGTAACAAAAATGGGTCTGAACCCTGATTCTCCCTGATCGCCTCCTCAAGTGGCAATGAAATCTCTAACGTGCAAAGTTGCCCTTGTACTCGCTGTAACCAGACCTCGATCTCGGGTGTCAGAAATTCCTGCTGAAGTTCCCTCTGAACTGTTAATCGAGCAAGCATCTGCTCCTGAACGGTCTTACGACTCAAGGCATCGGCGACAACGTTCGCCTTGCCCGGGTGGTATAGTATCTCAATATCATAATCTTTGATTAGTTCCAACCACCGCCTCTGTCGCATATTTAACTCCTTCTGAGTAAATATATACTTCAAACTCTTATGATCGGTGAGTATTTGACAGGTAACGCCATAAAGATAATGGCGCCAAATCTTCAATGCGAACACCACGGATGCTAGCTCCAGGTCGTGGGTCATATAATTAACCTCGTAAGGTCTCAATTGCCGTGAATCATAAGCAATAACTTTCCCGTTCTGCACCGAGACCCTATCCAGACGCATCACTATAAACCACAAATCCTTCCGTCCCTTGCGGTAAAGAAAGGACGGGTGCTGAAATTAACCGGCTCTTGAGTTCCTCAAAACTCTATTGGCATGCGTCGGACCACGTGTATTTCTTATCCTTCCATAAAAGGTTCGTCATGGGTTGAGCAATTTTAGAAAATACTTCCACAAATCGCTGATAATAACCAGTTAATCCGAGGAAACTCCGGATTTCCTTAACATTCTTCGGAGGTTGTCAATCTCGGATCGCCTCCGTCTTCTGAGGGTCGAAACGAACTCCATCAGATGAAATTATATGTCCGAGAAATGTCACTTCGGACATCCAGAACTCACATTTGGAAAACTTTCCATAAAGTTGCTCTCGTCTCAACATGTCGAGCACCTGATGCAGGTGAAACTCGTGTTCCTCCAAGTCATGAGAATAAATTAGAATGTGATCAATAAAGACAACCACGAACTAATCCAAATAGTTTATGAAGACCCGATTCATTAATTCCATGAACACCGCAGGTGCATTAGTTAACCCAAACGGCATTACCACAAACTCATAATGACCGTAGCGTGTTCGGAACGCCGTTATTGCGATATCCGACTCTCGAATTCGTAACTGATGATATCCAGATCTTAAGTCGATCTTGGAAAATACTGAAGCTCCCTGAAGTTGATCAAAAAGATCATCGATACGGGGTAGAGGATATTTATTCTTGATCGTCACTCGGTTCAATTCCCGGTAATCAATACACAAGCGAAACGAGCCATCCTTCTTCGTGACAAACAATACAGGTGCTCCCCACGAGGACGCACTCGGCCGGATATAACCCTTCTCGGTCAACTCCTCTAATTGATTCTTCAACTCCTGCATCTCGGTCGGGGCCATTCGGTACGGTGCCTTCGATATTAGGGACGTACCAGGCTCCAACTCAATCGTGAATTCCACATCTCTCTGTGGAGGCTAACCAGGTAACTCGTCTGGAAATACATCGGCATATTCTCTCACTACAAGAATATCCGTCAACATTACTGATGGTTTCTCGGTGTTGGTCATATAGCACCAATAACCGACACACCCATGATTGAGTAATTTCACTGCTATCATCAAGTTGATGACTCTACCGGAACAGTTGGGATTACCTCCCTGAAAAACACATTCGACTCCATCGTCTGAAATGATAGTGACCATACGCTTACGAACACTAATGATAGCATCGTGACGATCCATCCAATCAATACCCAGATGACGTCGTCTCTCGGTAAATCTACCACGATTAGGTTTGCTAACCAATCACGGCCATGAAGCTGAATCAGACAATCCTTAATCTCACGATTCCCGATAATTCTTCTACCATCAGGTAGACCAATGACATAAGGCTCACAACTAGTAGCACTACCCAGATGTAGTGTACTCAAACATGACTCGGAAATGAATGAATGCGATGCACCAGTATCAAAAAAGGCACACACAGGTTGAGATAGAATTTCGAGTGTACCTGAGATCATTCGGGCTTCCGGATCATCAACTCTCTTCATCTCATAAATTCGGGGCTTGCCAGCCCCGGAACCGGATGCTCCCGTCTGATAGCTGTAGGCTCCGCCTTTGTTATCTCCCGTCGTCTTAAACGACGCGGACTGAGTAGCCTGGTTCGGAACCGTTGACTATTTTGGGGCCTGAGATGACGCCGGAGTAGGTTTGGAGTCCATTCGGCAAAAATGGGCCTTATGCCCCGCCATTCCACAGTTATTGCACGTGACGGTTTGCCTCAAACACTTCGTGCTGTAATGACCCTGTTCTCCACAGTTGAAACAGGTAATGGCCGAACTGGTCACTCGTAACTGAGATTCCGCGGGTCTGGGCACCATAGGAGGTCGCTTAGTGAATGTAGAGCCCGCTCGAGGCTTCTTGAAAGTTGCCTGACTGCCTTCAGGCTGATTTCAATTCTTTGACTTCTTGCCAGATGATGGAGTTTGGTTCTTAGCAATCTCCTTAGCAGTAAGCTCATAAGTAAGAGTTTTCTCGATAAATTCGGCCAGAGTGGTGCAATTGTGGTTAAGCAACTCCATCCGCATACGAGGTTTCAACCTCTTGCTGAAATACTTGATCTTGTCCGCCTCGGAGTGAATAATAGACGAGGTGAAAGGAAGAAGCTCCTAAAATTTCTCGGCAATGGCGAGAACATCATCGTCCGCTGAGAGGTCGGGAGTGAGTAATTCCGATAACTTGGCCTCTCTGAGTGGGGCTGGATAATACCTCTCCATCATGAGAGTCTTGAATTGATCCCAAGTACATGATCCGTCGGTGGGCTTCAACGATAACCACCATGAATGAGCGCTCTTACCCAGATAGTAAGCCGCAACTGAAACTTTATGCCCTTCGGGGCAATCCATCATAGCAAATAACTTCTCGAAATGCTCAAGCCAATGAACAATATCTGCCGGCTCAGACGAGCCCTCAAAGGTAGGTGGTCTTTGGCGAGAGATGTCGCCAATAATACTGCTCACACCCCTCTCCTGCCCATGAGGTGGCGGCGGAGGAGCCTGTTGATTCTGAGTAGCTGAGTTCTCCATCGTCTCCATAAGGCGTGCCATTTGAGTCATCTGGGCCATCATGCCCTGCATAAAAGCGAGTGGGTCAACTCGAACACCTTCTGAATGAGTTGTGTCCCGGGTACGACTTCCTGACAGTGAATGATCATTTCCAAGAGAATGAGTGGCGTCATCGCTGCTCGATGAATTAACATTATTTCTCGCATTCGCACGCGTATTCACACGAGTTCTCGGGGTTCGTCCCGCACCGCGGCCTCTTCCCCCGCGTCCTCTGCCAGCTCTTTCCATACTGAAGTGGGAAAGTCACAAGATGATTATATATCTTGCATGAATATCACATTATGATTACGTTATGAAATGATGAAAATGAGCACATGCGCTCAAACACAATGATTACATGAATGATCAACTGAAGTGACGAGATTATCTGATGAAATTCTTGAAATGATTATCTTGAACAAGTTAACAAGATTAATGATATGATCCTCAAGATCAACAACTAAACAGTGAAATTAACTGAGTGATTAATGAGTTAACATGATCGACATGATCACAAATGAGTGATTGTTGACTGTTGAATGATGAACGAGTGATTCTTATTTCCAGAAATTATACCATGGCGTCAGAAATCTTACTGTTCTTTGGTCTGAGGGGCTCGGCTCTTGCACGGGTCACACGTGTCGCGAAAGTCCAATGATACTAGTCCGATGAACGCTGATTTCAATGAGACATGACTCAGAAGGTAGTATTCAAAACCACTCTTCGATACCAACTCTGTAACACCCCAATCTAGGCGGATATTACAGTGCCGTGGACCCCCGACTGGGAACCACCAGGCGAATGAAAATTAATGACTTAAATAATATAATTGTAGTACCGAACCACATTATATCGTTAAATTACTCCGATGAGGAGTTTCATTACAACACACCCAGGATAATATAAAAACATGTATATTTTATATGAAGATAAAATATACAACACGGAATAAATGAGTATTCAAACGGAAGTCTGCAGCGGAAATAAAAATGAAGAAAACATGAAGACTGAAAAGGACTGGCCCCCCCTACTAGTATCACTGGGACTCCTCGCCGTCAACGTTCTCTTCCCGTGCCTTAGCCTTGCCATGACCTGAAAACAACATTCCCCAATGGGGTCAGTTACACAGAACAACAATCCTCAAGAGTTGAATAATATACAACAATCACATAAATGAATTAATGAATTAAGTTGAATGATGATCATCAATTTACGCCCGAATGAACTGAGTAAGAGCACCAATAGCCGAGTGTCCGGAGTCCCGCATATACACCCGCTATTGGCCTAATTAGTCTCACGGTTCAACGTGTCCAGAGTCCCGCATATACACATTACCATGCGCACAGTCCAATGTGTCCGGAGTCCCGCATATACACATGACCATAGTGTGCCCGACTAAAACTCCACACATGCGCCAACCGGCCATGCAATATAATTCCGGAAGATCACCAGAACAAAAAATGACCAAGCTGAGGAGTAATGAAAAGAATCTGATAAGGATCAAGAACGACTCACCGAGATGAAATAATGATACAACGAGTGATAGCTTTAATGAAATGATTTTGGAACCGTCATTCCTTGTGAGTTACATGATGAGTTGATAAATACAAGTCTAGACATGAACGATATATTATGAGTGAATTACATGTATGAATGAACAACAACGTAAGGAATGAATATCCCTTTAACCGAGTAAGAATTAACTTACGCAATACCGGTGTTGAAATGTCCTTCCTCGAACAACGTCCTAAAAAGAGATGTCGATCGCTCGAACAACCTTGAATGACACAATTACCAATAATACGCTCAATATACGTATCAAACACGATTATAACCAACTCAAACGCCGATACAACAATATACAAACTTATTGAGGCATTCTAACGAATACTTAGCAAACATACATCCTTTGATAATATTCAATCCTGAATATATCGAAACCAAACTCCAAAATGAGTATTTAAAACCACAAAACACCTTCAATGATATCAGTAATCTCATAGGAATCCACAACTCGAGTTAACGACAACTACTAATCGAAAACCCTCAAAAATATCAAAGTCAACCAAAAGTGTTCTTGAATTAACCCCAATATTCATGAAATCCGAAATATATGCCAATAAATCCGTAGGAATACATTCATCCAAGGTATATAATCCATATCTAACATATTTCAACAACAATCCATGCTTACACGAAGAAATCGGAAGGAAAATACCCAAAATCCGAAATTCTAGATCCAAGAAATTATTACCTTGATTTGATGTGATGGAGATGATGAAATGATGATTAATCCAAATGATAAGCTTGATGATGATGATAGGTGAGTGCATCTCGAAAAGATCTCTCCGAATCGCCCGAAATCACCCGGAATCGTCGAAGGAGTGAAGAGAGAATGACAAATGACGAATCTGGACTGCACTGTCCAATATATACTGTTCCATGATTAGCGCACGCTACGACCTGCCATTTATCGTGCGCTAACGGGTTAACTGGACAGTCCAGTGAACTCTGACTGCCTCGTTAGCGTACGCTACGAACTTGATAGCGTGCGCTAATGCCCACCCGATAGCGTGCGTTAACTCTGAAAGTTAGCATGCGCTAGCTAAATACCTGATGTCCAGTGACCGAAGTCCAGAACCTCCTGTCCTCTGACCTGCTTGCGATAGCGTGCGCTACGTCCAACAATCAGCGTGCGCTACTGCCCCAATAGCATACGCTAAGATCCACTCATAGCGTGCACTAGGAATTATTCCAAAGTCAGTCCAGTACCCACTGGACTCTGCCTGATCGGCCTTAGCGCGCGCTACGCTGACTGCATAGCGGGCGCTATCCAAACTTACTAGCGTGCGCTACTTACCATTCGTAGTGTGCGCTACTCCAACTCGGCCGCAGTCCAGTGCTTCTGGACTGCAGGCCTGAACCACATTAGCGTGCGCTGACACTGAGAGGTAGCGTGCGCTACCCGTACTCAATTAGCGCGCGCTAAAGAGAGTACGTAGCGTGCGCTACTCCTCTCACACAGCCCATTATGAAGATGACAATGATGACCACGGTTCGATCCTCCAGGATGACTGGATAATAACTGATGTACGATACAATAACTCTGATCGGTGAATACAATGAATGAATATGAACGATGAATGATCATTAATGAGTGAAAAATTACTGAGTGACAATTACTGAATGATAATTACTGAATGATAATGATTGAATTACAACTGGGTATTACAGGCGACACCTTAAGCAAAACATGGTCCGGTCGGCGATGCGTGTCGGCATAAGACTTCTGTCGACTTTGGGCCGTTAACAACCTATCATGAATCAAAGCAATCTTCTCTCTCGTCTCCACTACCATATTCGGTTCAGTGCCCATCAACTCGGATGCATCATCCCAACACAACAGCGATCTGCACCTCCTTCCATACAATGCCTCAAATGGTGCCATTTTGATCGAGGCGTGCCAACTGTTGTTGTACATGAAATCGATCAATGGAAAGTGCGACTCTCAGTCATATTTCCAGTCTAAAGCACATGCTCTCAACATATCCTCCAGCATTTGTATCGTCCGCTCTGACTGTCCGTCTGTCTGAGGATGGTAGGATGTGCTGAGTCTTAACTCAGTTCCCAAAGCTCGATGAACAGCCTGCCAAAAATGAGATACAAACCGGCCATCTCGATCCGAAACAATACTCTTAGGAGTCCCATGCAACCTCACGATCTCTGTAATAAACACTCGTGCTAGTCTCTCTAGTCCCCAAGTATCCTTAATACCTATAAAATGAGCTGATTTGGTTAGTCGATCAACAATAACCCAAATCATGTTCATTCCAGTCCGAGTCCTAGGCATACTGGTAACGAAATCCATAGAAATGTCCTCCCACTTCCATTCCGGAATGGGAAGTGGTCGTAATAACCCCGCGGGTCGCTGATGCTCGATCTTAACCTGCTGACAGGTCAAACACTTCGCCACAAATTCGCTAACGTCCGTCTTTAAATTGCTCCACCAGTAGTTACTCCTTACATCCTTGTACATTTTGCTCGCACCAGGATGTATGGAATAAGGTGTAGTATGAGCTTCACTCAAGATCTTCTGTCTCAACTCCATATCACTCGGTACACATAATCTGCCGCGAAATCTCAAAATTCCATCATCCTGAACCACAAATCCAGGGGCTTTCCCCTTCTTCACGTCCTCCCTCAATTGGACTAGCCTTGATATCTTCAACCAAAGACGAAGTGATTTTTAACGCACATAACTGACCCTGAACTCTCTGAACCCAAACTTTGATATCATGAAAAATCAAATCCCGCTGGAACCTGCTTTGAGGCGTAAGTACCTCTAACATCTGTAGCGCCATCGGCTTACGACTCAACGCATCTACCACAGCATTGGCCTTGCCCGGATGGTAAAGAATCTCGAGATCGTAATCTTTAATTAACTCCAACCACCTACGCTGTCTCGTGTTCAACTCTTTCTAACTGAATATATACTTCATACTCTTGTGATCCGTGTAAATATCACACGACGACTCATAGTAATAATGCCTCCAGATTTTTAAAGTGAAGACGACCGCAAACAACTCTAAATCATGCGTAGGGTAATTTGCTTCGTAAGGTTTCAACTGAGGGGATGCATAAGCAATAACCCTATCTCTCTGCATTAAAACACATCCGAGCCCGAGGCCCGAAGCATCACTATACACCACAAAATCCTCGTTCCCCTGAGGCAAAGCTAAAACTGGTGCGGTAGTCAACCATCTCTTCAACTCATCAAAGCTATTCCACCTATCTGCGTCCCACTCGAACTTCTGAGTCTTCTGGAGTAACTGAGTGAGTGGTCTAGTGATCTTAGAAAATCCTTCAACAAACCTACAGTATTAGCCCGCAAGTCCCATAAAACTCCTCACTTCCTTCACATTCCTAGGCGGTTCCCATGCCATCACTGCCTCTATCTTCTGCGGATCTACACGAACTCCCTCTGGTGAAATCACATGCCCGAGGAATATCACTTCCTTGATCCAAAACTCACACTTAGAGAACTTCGCATACAACTATTCAGCTCTCAAAATGTCTAACACAATCCGAAGATGTAAAGCATGCTCCTCCTGACTCCAGGAATAGATAAGAATGTCGTCGATAAAGACGACTACAAATTTGTCCAGATACTCAATAAAAACTTTGTTCATCAACTGCATGAACACCGCTGGGGCATTGGTTAGCCCGAAAGGCATAACCACAAGCTCGTAATGGCCATATCTCATCCGAAAAGCATCTTTCGGTATATCGCTATCCCGAATACTCAACTGGTAGCAGCCCGATTGTAAATCAATCTTCGAGAACTGTCTCTCCCTGAAGCTGATCAAACAAGTCGTCAATCCGAGGCAAAGGGCACTTGTTTTTGATGGTTAACTTGTTTAATTCTCGATAGTCGATGCATAAACAAATCGATCCATCATTCTTCTTAACAAAAAGCACAGGCGCACCCCAAGGCGATGCGCTCGATCGAATATACCCTTTATCTAGCAACTCCCCAACTGCTTCTTCAACTATAACATCTCTGACGGTGCCATACGGTATGGCGCTCGAGAAACAGGAGCCGCGTTTGGCTCTAGATCAATGGTAAACTCAACCTTCCACTGCGGTGGTAATCCCGGCAAGTCCTCCGGAAATACGCCGGGATACTCGTTCACAACTGGAATCGACGACATGTCAACTCCCCCATTTTCCTCCTTCAATGCGTAACACCAGTAGCCTACACAACCCTGGTTCAGAAGTTTCAACGCTTTCAAGGCACTAATCACATTTCCCGATCTACCCAGCTTACAACCAACAAGAGTATGCTCTCTGCCATCCTCGACCACTATCGAGATAGTACGAGTCCGATAGTTCATGATAGCACCGTGAAGGTCCATCCAATCATCCCTGAGGATCGAATCCTCACCCTTAAGGTCTACAATAATGAGGTTCGAGGGCCAATCCCGGCTCCCGATCCTCACTGGGCAATCTCTAACTTCCCGTTTCCCAACCATACGATCCCCACTAGGCATACCCACTACAAACGGTTCACACTCAAACAAGCAATCAATACCAATACGACATATACAATCCGAAGCAATAAAAGAGTGAGTAGCACCCGAATCAAAAAGCACCAAAACCGGATGAGAGAGGATCTGAGTGGTACCTGATGCCACCGGGACGTCTGTCTCCTCCACACGTCTCATCTGATATAACTGGGGTGTACCGAGCCCGAACTCGATACTGCACGGCAATCTGGCTAACCCCGACCCCTACCACGGCCCGAACTCTAAGGAACCTGAGTGATTGGAGTCTTCTGATATACACTATGATCTTTCTGAACGGCAGTGGTAATCGGAGCTCTGGAAGACCCTGGTAGCCCTCTCGCAATGATCTGCCCGGTGCCGGATCTGCTCGCAAGTAAAACAAGTAACTAAAGGGAATGGACAATCTTTCACCAAATGCTCGTACTGGTTGCAGTTAAAACAAACTCTGCCACCAGATGCAACGGACTGGACTGAACGGTTACTCTGAGATCCTCCGGCCTGATGAAACGGTCTCTTCCTAGATGTAGGAACGGACTGAGACTTCAAAAATCGACCACCCTTACCGGCTGAAAAACTGCCAGCAGTCTTCTATTTTTTGGCCTCGGAACCCAACTCTGACTCCGGGATTGCCATCTCAATCGCCAGAGCGCGATCCTGGTACTCCTTCAATGTGGCACACATGAGTGGTGCCATGCTCTGTCTGATATGCGGCTTCATGCGCATATTAAAGTAGCGAATCTTATCAGCCTCGGTCCTCACTTGCCCTTTCACATATCCCAACTGCTGGTTATAAGTGATGATGGCCTGAGAGATCGGTACATCCTGAGGCGTAGCAGTAAAGAACTCAACAATCCTACGCTCTCGAACTGGGGGTGGGCAGTACTCCGCTTCTATAGCGGTCTTAAACTCTTCCCAGGTAGCTAAACGGTCCCTGGGCATCACAGCCTCCCACCACTCCACATCTTCTTTATCCAGGAGGAACTGCGCAATAGGTACCCTCCTGTCATCAGGACAAGCTACAGCATCGAACGTCCTACCCATCTGAAAAAGCTAATTCTCCCAACCCAGGGAGTCAGTAGAACCAGCGAAGCGAGGGGGGTGCATCTTGGTCACTTTCTGAAGCCATTTACTAGCTTTATCTTCTGGAGTCGGGCGGATTACGCGTCCACCCCAGGCTATCTGGCGAGCTGAGCTACCAAGCTGGAAATGCGGTAGCTCCAATGTCGGCATTAATACCCGATGGCTGATCCTGACTAACTGACAAATTCTTCTGCCCGTCAGAACTCAAAGGTAGAGTACTCGGCACTGAATGAGAGGCCGAATCCAAAGAGGACTGAGAAAGCGGAACTTCCTCACTATTAGCACCACGACCACGGCCTCGGCCGCGCCCCCTAGATGGTCTACCGCGACCTCTCAACATACTGAAGAAAAGAATTGAAAAGAATAAGATCAGAAAAATTCAATATTTACAAAGTTGGTACCACAACTCACAATTCCAATATACATAATGGAAATGAATTACAGAAATAAAAGAGTTCGAGAAGACTTACAGCCACGGGTCGCACAAAGAGATGGTAGCACGATGATATTAGGCTCAACGACTGACTCTAACGACACGACTTACAGGCCCAAAATTAACCAACAGCCTAGGCATTCATAACCTAAGGCTCCGATACCATAAATGTAACACCCCAAATATCAAAAGGGACATTACACGCCGTAGAACATTCACAAGCTCTACCAGGCTAACATATGACACACACTCCACATAATAAATCACATAAGACACCTTAGTAATAATATGTAGGGCCGCAGCCTCAGCCAAAACAGTATAATTCATCACCAACAAAACAGAAATGACATGTATTCAATTTCCCACGCAGGGGACTTTAACAATATTTCAAAGACAACCAGACCAACACGACACCAAGTAAACATAATAACAAATATCTAACACCGACTCGAGACTCATCATCATGCTGGGCCATTGTTGCGATATTTCGTTAACGCAAGTGCACGTTATCGTTTACAAGTAATAAAGTGATGAGTGAGTATCGTTCCCACGAGGACTGATGTCTCCTAGTTTTATCTGAACAATCGTAGTATTAATTTTTATGTAAACTAGTTTTAATTGAACAATCGAACTTTGGGTTGCAATTAATTACTAAAAGAATTAATAAAAGAGCTAACAAAATAAACGATCACTTGAAGAAAGAAAATCAAATGATGAATAAGTCTAGGATTCTGAATCCACCTTGGTTTATCCAAATTTACTCTCGATTATCTGAGATTAATGATTTCCCCAATTTATTGAAGGCGAAGATTGCTAAAATACTCTACCGCCTCTCCCGAGGTCAATAGATTTTTCTAAAGGCAAATAGCGCACTCTATCCCTAGGTGAATTAATTCGACAATAGGCAAAAAGCATAAAATCTCCAAAAGGCCGCGCAGTTCCTATGAGTATATTCCTATCTCACAGAATAAAACGGTCCTCACCAATAGTTCCTCACCAACTCTCCTCTCCCGATTCGAGTAAGGTAATTAAAACAATCCAATTATTGGCCAGACAATTGAAAGCATTAAACTCAATTGGGAAAACTCAATAGAAAAGGGAATTATATAGATAATCTAAAGCAAATCCATCAAAACTTAGGTTTCATCAAAATCCTAGAACAAGGATTTTAGCCTGACATGCTAAATAATGAAAATACAGAAACAATGAATGAAAGCATGAAAATCAAACGCAGATGAAGAGCTCGGATTCCTCCGTTCTTCTGGCTTCCGCCCTCTGCCTTTGATGTCTTTTGCTTCTCTCGTCTGCGATAGTCTTCTATGATCTTCCTTTTTCCAAGCCTCCTAGATGATTAATTAGGGTCTTAAACCCTTATTTATAGCTCCCAACAGCCTCCAAATCGCGTCCCTGTGAGTAGGTTGAGAACTGGCTTCAAAACGGCCCAAACCCACGCGGAGCACACCAAAACCGCCCAGTGTGCCGCGGCTCACTTAATCTGTGCCGCGGCACATGGCGTGTTAATTAAAACCTGGGCGCTTTAATTTTCTTCTGGGCCGCGGCTCACCATGTCTGTGCCGCGGCTCAGAGTACAGTTTACTCTGGTGCCTGCTGGCCTTCTGCGTGTGCCGCGGCTCACTTGCCTTGTGCCGCGGCCCATGGCCAAAATTCGCCGTTTTCGCCCGTTTCGCCTCGTTTTAGCTTCCGGACTCCAATCTCCTGTCAAACATACAAGAATAAGGCATTAAAAGCTCATTTATGCAAATTTACTCGCCAAAATAATACAAAATAATGATAAATAAGCGTATAAAAATACGCCTAACAAATACCCCCAAACTTGAGCCTTTGCTTGTCCTCAAGCAAAAATAAACAATTTCAACAAAAGAACATCGTGAATAATCGTGCAGCTCGTAGTGCTCAACCTAATCAATACTATCCTGAAATTCTCTCTGAATAATACGAGTATCGTATTAGCGAGCTACACTCAGAACACTGATTCCTCAAAGTAACCAAGTTCAGTCCTAATTACTCGTTCATGAAGAAAATCCAGCTCAAAGATTAACAAACGTGAATTTAATAGACCGTCAATATGAAAGGTTAAAATAAACAAGCTAATTCGCCCCGTTCCACAGTCTAATGGCAAAATTTTCACGAGTTTCATCAAAAATAACCCTCGGACAGTATTCCCTTATATATATGCTCAAGAAATTGATTCGAGTTGACCACTAGGTTCGGATCTCGGGATGTTTCATCGGGATAATCCTAGGGTGGAACTTCCATTCTCATGTATTGGGAAACCGTTTGACGTAAAAGACACTCATGGGGTACATGGATGCTTCTAGTTACTAAGTTCCCCTCCACATCGGAGAAACAACTCGCAAAGCTATTCCCGCATGTCCGAATCAAGGTCGCTGTTTTACGCGAGAGTAAACAACGGGTCACGCGAATACCCCCGGTTACTAGGCTTCCCGTCTTCGGTACATGTGAAATTTCTAAATCACTAGTCTAATCAGGGTCGTCGTTTTACGCGAGAGTAAACAACGGGTCACGTGAATACCCCCGGTTACTAGACTTCCAATCATAGAACAAAAATATCTCGACTTTTGGGAAAAACTGACTGACTCTAAAACTCAAAGCAAGTGCCAACACAACTTATGTTACTGGACGACTAGCTAACCGAAAAATGTAACCAAACGTATCGACGGTGATTTTAAAACACGTATGTATCCTCTCTTATCCGCTAAGACCACTACAATCACGAAAAAATTTCGGACCTAAATGAAGACTTAACAGAAACAAATATCACTGACTACAACTCGACTAAAACTCGACCGTTTCTTCAGAGAGAAAAACAGTGTCGTAACATCAGTATTACACAAATAGAAGCACGAAAAATTCACGAATAAGAGTAAAATCATGACAAGCAAGGCTATCGACAAAAAGATAACTAAAAATAACAAAAAGTGCAACGAAATAAGTACAGTAGTAAATGTAGCAACAGAAATAGACCCCCCCAAACTTAGGACGTATATTGACCTCAATGGACAAAATATAATATGCAATAAAAGTGAAAGGTCAAGTACTCCCCTCCAGTCCTCTCACGGTGATCTGGCATCATCCGCGAGGAGGGTGGTGTGGTGGCGGCGGAGTGCAATAAATGGCCCGTCCGGGTGCAAAATGTGGGCCGTCCATGCGGCAAGGTGCTCCTGATGGTAGGCGTCCCTCGCTGCCAGACGCCTCGCCTCACGCCGGTTGGCCCGGCGGGCCTGCTCTCGCATCTCATCCCTGACGGCATCAATGATGCTCTCCCTCTGCGTCCGCCTCTCCTCTCTCAGCTCAGCCAGAAGGCTCTCTCTCTCTGTCCTCATCTCCTCTCTCTCTCTCTCCTCATATCCTCCCTCATATCCTCTCTCTCTCTCTCTCTCCTCATATCCTCCCTCAGCCCGTCGAACATCGCCTGCAATCTCTCTCTGTCGGGCGGTGAGCCGGCATCTGCCTGCCCTTGTGTCAGCAGAAGAGGCTCGGGGGACCCTTCGTGGGCCTCATCCAGTAGAAATCCTCGCCCCCGAGCGTGCGCCGGCGCTCCTCCCCACTGGTCGAAATGTGAAATAATGCGGTGATCAATCGGGGCCTGGGTAGCTAGCATTGGCTCGTCGTCTGACCACGTCAGCCCCGACTGCTGGCACAGAGCGCAAATAAGCAAGGGGTGCTTCAGCCCCATCTTGGCCCCTCCCTGAATACACTGGAATATAGATCGGACCAAGAGAGGGGCCACATCGAATCGCAGCCCGGATGTGATAGCATATAATGTCCGCGCTCGGGAGAGAAAAATAGTGTGGATCTGAGAGGTGGGGTCTATACGAGCGCAGATAAAATATTGCTAGGCACGCCCGAGCCGACTGAGGCGCGAGCTCTTAAAGTGGAAAGTGGAAGAACCCGGTCTGCGCCGCTCCCAGTCGGAGTCAAGCTGCGTAAGAGTCTCGAGCAGAGCCTCCTTCGTGAGGCTATCCATAACTCGCGCATAAGGCGTCTCATCGACCACTGGCAGCCCAAACAACCTCCGAATAGCAGCTACAGAAAAATCAACCGTAATACCTCGGACATCGACCTGAGTCCGAGTGTCATTCTTTGCAACATCGAGCTGCCCGAATGTGCTTGATAGCGGCGGCATAGAACTCCTGCACTATCGATATCACCGCTGGCTCAGGGGGTGCAGCGAATCGGGCCCACCCCATCTCGTCTATCATAGTCAGCAGTTCCCCATCCTGGGGGGCTGGAGTGAATCCCCTCTCCGGGATTAGAGGTCGCGGGCGAATCTTCTCGTTGAAGATTTTGTGGATCTCCGGGTCAGAGAACTGGTGCGCCTCCGACTCGACGCGACTACGAGAAGTTTCCCCTCGAGTGGGGGATGACTGAGTCCTGGCCCTCTTGCTCAGCTTATTAGTCCTAGCCATAGCGAGTCCTGAAAAAAATTAAACACCGGAGTTTACTTACTCAAACTATAACGAGAATAATCATCACTCGGCTAAGGATATCCAGCCGTAAACCAAGAATTTGACGAGTTAGCGCAGCCGTGAGAGAAAAATAAAATTGAGCTTTAACGTTTAAACTAGACGTAAGGGTTGGGGTTGCTGTAATTCCAGATCGAATACATTGCACAAAGATTCAAAATATTGACCTAACAAAGACAATTTTTCATTTAGACATTTCATCAAACACTTAAAGGGCATGAGTTCAATTGAAGACAAATATGACAATAGCTCAATTAAATCCCAACAACAACAACAACACGAATCATTCGTCATGACAACCGACATATTCAACTCAGTCATAATAAAAAATAACCATCAAAAATCGATCAAAAGCCATCATGTCATCGACTCAACTTCATAGGAATTTTAAAAGAAAGAACATAATCAATCCTCAAATAAATAACACAACTTCACCTTTCGATTCATAGAACAATTGAGATTACAAGTTTAGACATACCTTGCTTGGATTGTGAAGAGTGCAAGAAAAATCGCAAGAAGATGAGGGGAAGGGGTGGTCGGCCGATCGCGCGCAAGGTAAGGGAAAGGAAGTGTACCTGGGGTGGTCGGCCGAATGAGTGTTATAAACTACCTGGGCTGTTCAAATTCCGCATGGTGTGCCGCGGCACAGCTCAAGTGAGTCGCGGCACAGAGTACAGTCGGCCTGGGACTTTTGTGATGCAACCGGGTGCCGCGGCTCAACATACGCGTGCCGCGGCTCAGGACTCACGTGTGCCGCGGCTCAGTAATGTTGTTCCGCGGCACATAGTACAGAAGGTTTAGCTCTCCCTTTTGATTTGTGTGTGCCGCGGCTCACAAGCCTTGTGCCGCGGCTCAGGCATAAATTTCTCCCCTGGGAACATACGGCATACTGAATACATATACTTCTTACATCCAATTGTCGACCAAGTACGACAATTATACCAATACAGATGTCTCGATCCTTCAATTATTATACCCATACTGTACAGATTCCACGCTGTACAACATAACTCGGATAAAATAATCTTAAACAACAGTAGTGGAAATTCCGGATATTACACAATATCATGGTTCAACATTCGTATCACAACAGTAACACATATAACCAAATGTAATACATGTACTTGCCTTGAATAATATGACGTGAAGGAAATGACGAACGGAAAAGGTCTCGGTCCGAATAATCTCCAAATTCCGATCCTAACAACAATAACGACTAAATCCATTACAAGCCCACTGAAAAACCAGGAATCGTTCGAAGTTCTACTCTTAGGGACAATATACCGAACACTACGGAGGCATAAAAGGTTAAACTCGATCAACGAAGGAAAACTTAGAATTAATCCACATAACTTCTAGGGAAACATGAACCCACGATTACACAACTATAATCTACCATTAATCGAAGCGAAAACGGTTGGAAAAATGAATTATAGTCAAAACCCCAAAATTTGATAAAAGGACCACATACCTCAATTTGGTGATGCAATGGTGGAAGGAAGATGAATAATTCGTGATATAATCACCAATTCTGAGTTATATGATGATTGGATGCAACACCCGAGTGAAATCGCCAGAAATCGTCCCCAAGGAGTGAAGAGCCGAGAGAAAAAGTGGAAATAGGGGGTCAAACCCGTGTCTGTCCTATTTATACCAGGATGGAACACGACGCAACAAATGGCCCAAAAATTGCCGTTTTTAGCGCCGTGTTGCGAGACAGTGAGCGGGCCTGTACAACACGGCGCGCAGACACGGCGCAAAGTGTCGCGGGTCTAGCACCGTGTTGCGACAAACGGAGCATCACCCGCAGCAGACACTCGCGCAGGTGTCTCGCGCGATGGCCTGTACAACACCCGACGCAGGACCCGGCAGCGCCGTTCGACAAACGGCTCATAACGCGGTGCAAATCATTGGCCGTTTTCATCGCCGTTTTGCACAGGTATGGCCAGAAAGTTCCTGGAATGAAGATGCAAGGGTAGGTCCAATGGATAAACTGAAGTTCCCCACTGATGGGATGAGCATAAAAACCAACATATGCCTCCGGCCATCCGAAGGTCGGAATAAACGAGTAACAACATCAACGTCCCAAAATAATAAGAATTTACAAAATGATCCAACCCTTTGAAAATCTAAATTCGAGACCTGAACGACAACTCAGAAAGTTGTAACATATCCAGAATTATTAGAGGAACTCGTAGAAGTAACGAAACGTCAGATTAGAACGAGATTTACGAGAATCGAGTCTCAACGCGGAAAAGTTACACAATAAGTAAAATCTCATAAAAACAACTCCGAAACTCGTCCGGATTGTCATGGATACAGAACAAAATAGTTTCAGAATTCCGAAATAATAACAAGCGAGTCGACCGAAATGAAAATTCACTAAAAATAGAAATTACTAAAAATAAAAAGTGCGGATATTACAAGAGGCCCCATCCGACCCTACATGGCATCACACAAATACGGTTCATACTCATCAAGTAACGAACTCCAGAGGCCCGGTCGGACGTACCTGGTTCCAAAGAACAACACAACAATCCACAACACATATCAACAATACCACATTCACACACCACGAGGAGATATACTTCTCGAACTACACTGAATAGCACCACCTCCTTACAAAGGAGTCAGCAAACAATACAACACAACATTACACACTCACCAAGCAAATACACATTCTAACATACAACCCTTAACAAGGGGAAAAAGCTTTTTATAACCACACAACATGAAGTTAATGTATTTCAATTTACAACCAGAATACAACGTATCTGCAAAACTCATTTATTTACAGAGCACTCAAGCATTTTGACAGAAAGTCGTTAGTAAGATTATATCAATCCTTTTGAAAGTTCATTATGAGTACTTAAATAGCACACATAGTCGATTACCAATTCTTACATCTACGAAACACGAAATGTATGAGCAAGATACTTGCCTCGATAATCATCCGCGAATATTCTGAAGAACACGATCGATCGGAAAGCTTCAAAACCCTTGATGTTAGAAAATGAAGACGACGACGAACGGAAGGGTTCAATATGAGCTATTCGCAAGGAACTCGATCCTAACATCATATCATCAATAAATCAACAATCATGCGAGGAAGAATAATCGTAGAACACCCGAATCCCCTCTATGACATTCTACCGGACACCTTATAGGCGTCGATTATGAACTCAACAAAATGATGAATCCTTAGCAATCAAACCATGGAACAACAAGGTAATTGGTAGAATACAACCTAATAATCAATAATCCATCTCTAATCTAGGTTAATTCGGATTAAACGGACGAAATCAATCGAAATCCCTAATTTCTCCAAAACTAGATTTTGGGAAAACTAACCTTGATTCGGTCGATTGGAGGAGGTTACGCGATGATTAAATCATTGTTGGGAACTCAAAAACCTTGTGGATCGATAGTTCTACACCATGTATTCATGTTGTCCAAGTCTTGGCCGCAGAGGAGATGAGTTGGGTGAGAAAAATGAGTGAAGGATTCCACTGCCCGATCATTTTTATACTGACGGGCGATGCATAAGCAGACACGCACGAGCGGCCGGTCAAGTGTCGGTGTTGCGCGCACATTGTCAGGGCTCTGCCGTGATGCACGAGCACCGCACACGATCACCCGCTCGTGTGCGCCTGCTCGTGCACATCTGCTTCAGGCAGTCAGTACCGGACGAGCGCCGGCTTGTGCGCCTTGCTCGTGCGCCCTACTCGTGCGCACCTGGGCGGTTCCTGCCGCACCTGGCCGGCCAGTGCCCGGCCCCATGACTCGATGACTCGAACTTCTGAAAACGCACAGAACGAACACGAGAAATGCTCGCGGACAAGATCATCGATCCGAAATTAAAACAACATATAACAAATCACCACATACGACCACATATACAAAAAATCAGTCAACGAGAAAATAATACCAATGCTCGACAACCGGGAAATATCCGGCCTAAAAAGAAAAAAAACCAAAATAACCAGAACAAAAATATCTGGTATTACATTCTACCCCACTAAAATTAAGTTTCATCCCGAAATCTGAAATGAATCACATCACGAAAACGACCAAAAGCAAGAAAATCTATTATCAAGGATCTCCACGAGCGGATCTCAAATCTGGCATCGAAGCCTGCATAGCGATTGCACTAGATACTATCTTGCAATACTAAACTCGATGCACCTCGTGTACACAATTATAACAAGTCACCGGCGGCTTCTTATAATTCGCACGCTTGTGGCCCAGAACATTACAGTTAAAGCATCTAGGCAAGTTTTCAGTAGTTAAAGATACCGACCTAGATCTCTTAGATCTGCCAACTGATCTAGAAGGCTCCACAACCGATTGAGGGTTGAGGTTTATGAATCTTGATTCTCTTACTTCCCGATGAATCACCAGAAATCTTCTGTTTCTTTATCATAGTTGTAGGCTCTGTCGATAATAAAGTCATCTCAAAAGCCAAGGCTCGATCTTGATAATCCTTCAAATTGGTACACATAAAAGGATACATACACTGCCGAACACGAAGGTTTCATATGTCTATCAAAATAATGAACTTTATCCTCTTCACTTTTCACTTGATCCAGAACATAACACAGCTGCCGATTATAATCGACTATAGCCTGAGATATCGACACATCCTGGGGCGTAGCTGAGAAAACTTAATATTCCTGTGCTCTCGAATAGGGGGCGGACAATATTCGGCCTGCATGGTAGTCTTGAATTCAACCCATGTAGTTGTACGATCACTAGGCACTGCGGCCTCCCACCAATCTGCAGCTTCTTCGTCGAGGAGGTACTGAGCAATGGGTACCCTCCTCTCATCAGGACAGGCTACAACATCGAACGTTCTTCCCAACTGGAATAGCCAATTCTCCAAACCTATCAAATTAGAGGAACTCGTAAAACAAGGTAGATTCATCTTCATCACGTCTCATATCCACTCACTAGCTTTGTTATCCCCATCTGGAGGTTCATTGCGTTGCACATTCTAGTTCATCTGCGCCAATTGGGTTGCCACCTGCTGAACAATGGTAGTGGCTTCCACATTAACATTACCTCCAGTCGTTTGCCTCAGATCACGCGATTGGTTATCCCGACCATCTATACTGGATGGATTAGTGCTCGACAATGAATGAGTCACCTTGACACGCTTCTAACTACGATCATAACCACTACCTCAGCCTCGACCTCTCGGCATTCTAAACAGACAACCGCTCAGTATCATGAAACACAAGATCACAAAACAATATACCAAGGTGACAACTCAGCACAACACATCGCAAACAGTATACCAAAATGCCAACTTAGCACAACATATCAACATAAGGCAATGAGTATCAACACGACAAAAATGTCCATTCAGGATAATTATACGAATACAAGAGCTACGACTGTAATAAATGGAACTTACAGTCGTAACCAACTAATCACATAACCATATCAATAGGAAAATTACGACCATTATCGATATAAAGACGGTCGTAACACTACACATCATTGTAACCAATCATTGATCACATTCTTTTTAAACTCCACGAGGTATTCGTTTAAATACTATCGTTTGAAAATCTCTGAGATCGTATATTTTCCTGAAATAAAGTTTGAAAATACTTTTGATACCTCGGGTTGTTTTACCAAAACCATGAATCATAAGTCTTAACCATCTCTCTATGAAAATAATTTCAAAAAAAATATTCCAAAAGATCAATTTCTTTGGGAACAACATCATCAAGATAACCACGTCATCATGTATCCTTATCACAACTGACAACACACAGGGTAACCAAATGTTACCATGCAACATCATCATAATTAACAACATACAAGGTAACCCACAGCCATGACCCTTAGCATCGACCCCCAGAGGTTCTGCTGAACCATCCCCGGGTGGGAACCACTCATACTCGCACAGAATACTTCCACAGACCAACATTCACATCGGAATAACATCATATGAGTCACAAGCAGATTCAAACCATACAACACAACAATTGGGTATTCATCCAAAATTTCTCATCAAGAACCGCAATATGACAAACATATCATAATGGCTTGACACCACACGGTTCAACTCTAGCCTGTCACTTTAAGCAAAAATCCACACCCCCCACACGCTGCACTTAACGCGCGCTAGGTACAAATTTAGCGTGCGTTAATGAGTCTGCTAGCGTGCGCTAACTAACTCAATTCAATCCACACTTCTGTTAGCGTGAGCTAATGATGACATTAGCGTCCGCTCACTGACTCTTCTCAGAAAATTTCCAAGTCCGAAATTTTTAAATTTAAGCCAAGTAAGATTTTTCATCTTTCACTATTTATTTTTGAAAATGAAAATCATATTTTTGTTTTAAAATACAAAAGTTTTATGCTGTGAAAGATTTTTTTTTAAAATCGTATAATCGAGTCATTTGAAAATTAAACCAATACATTTAAATCATTTCCAAAATTCTTTTAAACACGACAAAAGATCAATGACGGTAACATTTTACAAAATGTGCAAAATATTACAAAGCACATCTTTCAATTACCGTCATAAGATTTCATTTGAAGCTACAAAGCCGGGTCGCTAAGAGTTTAAACACTTTTTAAAATCCAGACTAAATCCTTTTTTGACTGCAGCATCAAAAGAATTTCGAAATTCCACTATTTTTGAACACACACGCAGCCGATATAATTACGACAACTATCCAAAATAATCAATTTTTAAACACTTGCCCATCCGACATACATAATCATCAATTTAACAAACACAACTCTGGAACACCAGATTCAAACATACGCTAAAACCATCTGTCTGAGTTTCTCAACGACCTCTATCGTCGACACATTTTCCGAAACATATCAATGTTCAAAGTTTCATAACACACTACAAAACTCGGTGTCCAATCCATCAATATATATATATATCTAATTGCACACGTAATATACCACAAGTATTAAATACGAATTCCATCTTTTAACGCACATAAAATCAAGGTTACTAAACACGAGATATAAAAGAGGAGGCTTACATTCACAGGTTGCACGAAGATGATGGCTGCACCATGATATCAATCACGACCGACCCTCGGACGATGCATCGCGACACGACTCAGTCAGACACAATCCGACAAGACAAGACTCGATAATACACGACTTGACCCGACAACCTAGGTTTCCACAACCTAAGCTCTGATACCATAAATGTAACACCCCCATAAGTCATCCGGGACTATCACATGCCGTAGACCCTTCTCACAAGGATCTACCAGGTTAAACACTACAAAACAAGACATCACATCAAATACTAACATGGCGACATACGAAACAGTAGACCGATTTGGTCTTTCATCAATAACATACAACTTAAACTTCATATATATCTCTATTTCAAAACTCATACCCGAACATGTATCAAAATACGACAACACTCTCATACGACAGGAAAATACTACAGCGGAAAGTAATAATACGTTTCGACCAACAATACCTAGTACTGTCCTTTCTGTGATTAGTATCATTTGTCTTTCATCATCCTTCGTACCGATCCTGCGTATTTCTCCTCAAGAACCTGCATGTACCTAAATGCAATAACAGACATCCACCTCCCGATTACTCGGGGGTTAGCAAACTGGAATTTTGCTAGTGTAAGTATAAAGTGCAATTACGAGCCATACACATCATATTCCAAGAATATAATAATCTTGAATAATCAACCAATCAAACACAACGAAAGACTTCTCGAGATATTTCATTTGAGCAAAATAATCCGAAACAATGAAAGGCAATAATAAAGCAAGTAAACGATTTGTAAAGCGTTTTAAAGATCTCAGAAGTTTTTAGAGGAAAGAAACATTTAGGATTAAAGAGTCCTTATCTTTTCAAAAATTACTTAGGATCACAACCCAAAGATTTATTCAGGTCTCGACAACTAGAATATAATCACGGGTTATGCAATCCGACAACAACATATTATTCGTACTCATCAAGTAACAAATTCCAGAGGCCCTATCCGACCATACCTGGCATCACACAAATACGGTTTGTACTCATAAAGTAACAAACTCCAGAGGCCCCATCTGACCCTACCTGGCATCACACAAATATTGTTCGTACTCATCAAGTAACCAACTCCAGAGGCCCCATCCGACCCTACCTTCCATCACACAAATACGGTTCGTACTCATCAAGTAACGAACTCCAGAGGCCCCGTCGGACTGTACCTGGTTCCACAGAACAACATAACAATCTACAACGCATATAAACAACACCACATTCACATACCACAGGGAGATATACTTCTCGAACAACACCAAAGAGCACCACCTCCTTATAAAGGAGTCAGCAAACAATACAACACAACATTACGCACTCACCAAACAAAAACACATTATAACATACAATCTTTAACAAGGGGAGAGAGCTTTTATAACCACACAACATGAAGTCAATGTATTTCAATTTACAACCACAATACAACGTATCCGTAAAACTTGTTTATTCACAGAGCACTCAAGCGTTTTGAAAGAAAGCCCTTAATGAGATTATATCAATCCTTTTGAAAGTTTATTATGAGTACTCAAATAACACACATAGCCGATTACCAATTATTACATCTGCGAAACACGAAATGTATGAGCAAGATACTTGCCTCTATAATCGTCCGCGAATATTTCGAAGAACACGATCGATCGGAAAGCTTCGAAACCCTTGATGTTAGAAAATGAAGATGACGATGAAAGGAAGGGTTCAATATGAGCTCTTCGCAAGGAACTCGATCCAAACATCATATCATCAATAAATAAACGATCGTGCGAGGAAGAATAATTGTTGAACACCCAAATCCCCTCTATGACATTCTGTCGGACAGCTTTAAAGCATCGATTAGGAACTCAACAAAACGACGAATTCTTAGCAATCAAACCATGGAACAACAAGGAAATTAGTAGAATACAACTTAATAATCAATACTCCATCACTAATCTAGGTTAATTCGTATTAAACGGATGAAATCAATCGAATCCCCAATTTCTCCAAAACTAGATTTTAGGAAAACTAATCTTGATTTGGTCGATCGGAGGAGGTTACGAGATGATTAAATCATTGTTGGGAACTCAAAAACCTTGTGGATCGATAGTTTTACACCATGTCTTCGTGTTCTCCAAGTCTTGGCCATGGAGGAGATGAATTGGGTGAGAAAAATGAGTGAAGGATTCCAGTGCCCGATCATATTTATACTGATGGGCAACGCACGAGCAGACACACACGAGCGTCCGATCGTGCGCGCACACTGCCAGGACGCTTCCGCGATGCACGAGCACCGCACACGAGCGTCAACTCGTGCATGCCTATTCGTACGCGCCTGCTCAGTGCTGCACGAGTGTCGGCTCGTGCGCCCTGCTCGTGCGCACGTGGCTGGTTCCTGCCGCACCTGGCCGGCCAGTGCCCAGCCGCCATGACTCGACGACTCCAACTTCTGAAAACGCACTGAATGAACACGATGAAACACTAGCGGACAACATTATCGATCCGAAATGAAAACAACATGAAACAAATCACTACATACGACCACATAAACACAAAATCTGTTAACGAGAAAATAAAACCAACGCTCGGCAACCGAGAAATATCCGGCCTAAAAAGAAAAAATTTAAAATAACCAGAACAAAAATCTCGGATATTATAGGGTATCCATGAAAGTGTATTGATATCTATTTGAGAAGTTTGATAGAGGAGCTGAAGTGGGAGCAAGGTCATCCGACGTACGACAGTTACTCACATGGGATGTTCTACTTACGTGCTATGTGCACCGGTACCATTAGTGATTTTCCTGCGTATGGGATGTTGTCTGGGTCTATTATTAGTGGATATAGAGAATGTACAGTATGCCTGAATTCAGATTGCGCAAGGTATCACCGTCGGAAGGTTATCAGAATGCGTCACCATCTATGTGTTGAGAGGATGCATGTTTGGCGTACGGATGCTACAAGATTTGATGGGGCTGAGGTTGTGGGTGATCCACCATGGGAGTGGACTAGTGAGGACATTTTGTCCGTGCTGAATGAGTATGATTATGGTCAGTTGAGCAACCATCCTGATAAAGTAGCGGCAACTCCCAAAAGATCGGACAAGTACAAGTACTGGTCCCAGAAGAGTATATTCTAGGATCTACCTTATTATAGTAAGTTGTTGATTAGGATATTCTTAGATGTTATGCACATAGAAAAGCATGTTTGTGAAAGTGTTGTCGGTACACTGTTATTTTGGGAAGAGAAGACTAAAGATGGCCCTAAGGCATGCATTAGTTTAAAAGAAATGAACATTAGAAAACATTTATGGCTGAAGTAAGGGAAGGGGAAACACAGAATGCTAAAAGCAGCTTACAACGTCATCCCTGAGCAACCAGCTGAGATTTTTTTATGGATGAGGGCTGGTGGGTATCCCACAGGATATGCTGAAAATATGGGAAGGTGTGCTAACTTCAAGAAGAATAAGTTAACTGGACTAAAGAGCCATGACTGTCATATCCTCTTATAATGCTTATTTTATGTGTTTATTCGACCACCTTGTCTCAACAGGCAGTCGAGCCTTGTGCATTGTTAGCCAGGTTCTTTCAAAAGTTATGCACTAGGGAAGTAAGGAAGTCAGATCTCCGGCTCATGCAAAAGGAGATCATTTATATCTTATGCAAATTTGAGAGGATATTCTCACCGAATTTTTCTGATCTCATGCCTCACCTAATGATCTATCTTCCTCACTAACTTTTACTAACAGACCCGGTCCACTACACGTGGATGTTTCTAATAGAAAGGTAACTTGGTGACTACAAGGACTCTGTGACTAATAAGTCTGCACCTGAAGGATGTATAGCTGAAGCATATCTTGAATGGGATTGTGTAACATATACCAAGTTCTATTTAGGCGTGGTGGATTTCACACCCGAGTCTATATCAACCATCCCAGTGAAATTTAATCTCTCCATCATCACCAATGAAGTTGAAGTTCAAGGAAGATTACCTGACAGTCATTTACAACCTCACGAGCTAGGAATTGCACATTAGTGAATATTGCTTATCTGTCCAGAAATTCAATACTAGAAAGACATTCACATTTGATGTGATGCCGCGAATGGGGACATTAAGTTCCACAATGAAACATTTGCTGATTATTTTGGACAATGGGTAAGTATTTAATCACTGTTTACTTAATTTCCTTTTATAAATATGTAAAAGTTGTAGATGAAATAAGATATTCACCTTAATTAATATCCAGATGATGTACATACAAAGTGATGGCCACCCAATGTTGTCACATGAGTTGATGATTCTTTATATGAATCCTGTTATATCTAGAGTTTATTCAATGACGAAGGTAAATGGTGTGACATTTGTATGTATCGACATAGATCAAAGAAGGAGATGTCAAAATTCTGGGGTTATGATTGACGGTGGATATTGCGGTGTTCTTCTTGAAGTAGTGGATATTAAGAATACTATTTTAGATTTTGATGATGTCATCCCTGTATTCATGATTATTTCAAATGTATGTACTTAGCATTGTAAAGAAAAATCAAATGAGTAACTTCTATAGGCTTTGAAAAGATTAGGCTAAGTATTGATCATGTTGATCAAGTATAGATTTAGCTAAGTATAGAACAAGCCTATTATCAGCTGAGGTTTGGCCAACGCAACATAACAAATAGGTTTGGCCGATAATATCAGGCGAGTATTTATCAGGCAAGTTTCGGTCAAAGGAAATATCAGCTGAGCTTGACCAGACATAATATCAGGCGAGTTTTTGTCAGGCGCGGTTTTGTCAAAGGATGATATCAGCTGAGGGTTGACCAAGGGAATACCAGCCAACTTTATAAAGACAAGATTTCAGACAGTATATATCCAGGCAGAACATCAGCAAGGTTTGACCAACATATCCGGCAGGTTTGACCAAAGCAACATCAGATGAGCTTTTATCAGATGATATATCAGCCAAGTTCTTGGATATCAACTGTCCACCTCAACAAGCGTTGAAAAGTCTACAATAACGGCTAAACTCATGCAGACGCAAAAGCCAAGGGAAAAAGTGATTGATTCCCGAAAGTTAAGCAATATTTTATTCCTAGAGATTCGCGCCCTGAAAACTTTCTAATTATTGTAATCAAGAAAAGCAGCACAACGGGAGAATACATCTTCAAACGGTCAGATTTTGAAGAAAGAGACAAAGCCTTGCAAAGAGATGAACAGATAAATAATGAAGTCCACTCTCCAACGTACGGAATTGTTACAAAATGGATATGTGGAAGCTCAAGATCGTGCTATAAATATCTAAAGAAAGATTGAGCAGAAGTATGATGCGAACAATACTTACAAGCAAACAAAGCAATGTATATCGTCGTAAAGAGTTAGTTTCCAAAGTATAATACTGAGAAGCTCTTGAAAGTTGGAGAAGATGAAAGCTCTTGTCTGAAAGTCTGAGTACGGGGTACTTCTTTGAACGAGGTTCTTAGAAGTTCAAGGTTGTAAACGCATCCACGGGTTCTTTATTGAAGGTGATAGATACCTTGCGAGTTGTTGAGGGATCCACGGGTTTTCGATCAAGAGGTGCTAGGCAGCCAAAAGGGAGTTGCAATGGCCACAGGTTTCCACTGGTTGGAAGCTATTGTAACGAAGTTCATTGTAACATAATTTCACTGGCTGAAAGTTATAGTTAATTTATCTCCAACTGGTTTGGAGAGAAGTAGATTAGTAGAAGATTACCCACCTCTGAAACCACTATAAAAGTGTTGTGTGATTTACTGATTTATCGTCATATTTGACTGCGGCATACATATTTACTTTTCCATTATATAATCAGCTATTTTTCCGAAAAACAAGTTTTATAGCTGACATAAGTTATCTGCATTATTATCAGCTGTGTCTTCCGCATTACTTATCTGCAGCCGAGGTTTGTTAGCTGCACACAAACACATCTGAGGTTACTCAACTGATATATTCAGGAAAAGATTTTAAACAGTCTATTCACCCCCTCTAGACTGTCCTCTGAGTATCTGTGACCTAAAAGTGGTATCAGAGCGGTTGGTTCAATTTTATCGAACCAGATCCATATATATTTGAGCATATATATTTTAATCTATCATAAATGGAACACATGCAACATATGCATTCTAGATTACATGTATTCTAGAATACATGATTACATCTGCAGGCACATTTATCATCCATACATGATGACATGTGGTGTATAATCGAAGATGGACCCTTCATCTTCCTGAAGGACAGTACAGATGACGAAATAACAACTGGGAAACCAAAACAGATTACCAAGAAGAGAACAGGTATGTCCCCTGAAGAAAGAAAGCTGGCCAACCTTGACAACCGGGCCAGAGATGTCGTGTACCAAACTCTTGATAAAGAAACAATGGTGAAAATCAAGAATTGCAAAAATGCAAAAGAGATATGGGACACATTAGTTGTAATGTGTGAAGGAAGAGAGCTTATCAAGGAGAATAAATTGTCAATAGCTACTCAGAAATTTGACAATTTCAAAATGAAGACAGATGAAACAATTGTCCATGTGGATACAAGATTCACAGAAATCATCAATGAGATAAACTCCATTGGAAAGACATATGGCAACAGGGAGATGGCCCTGAAAGTTCTAAGATCTCTCAATCCAAAATGGAATATGAAGGCTGCGGCCATGAGAGAATCAAAGTATCTTAATAAAATAAAGATCCAGGAGCTGTTCTCAGACCGGAAGGCCTATGAGTTCGAGATGCCCTGCTCATCATCAAGTGAGCCAACAGAAAAAGGCATTGCATTTGCAGCTAAGTCCTCTGCAAAGAATCTATTTGAAGTCAATCCTCCAAGCCCTCTAAACTTTGAGGAAGAAATGGCATTCATCATGCAAAGATTCAGCAACTTTAGAAAGAATTACTCCAAGTAGAAAAAGAACTACAAAGACAATCTAAGGAGAAATTAAAAAACTGGAAATTGGGAAGTTGAGTGCTACAACTGCCACAAAACAGGGCACATCCAGTTTGACTGTCCTGATCTCAAGAAAGATGAAGATAAGAAGGAAGTAGGCAAAAGGGATGACAAAAGAAAAGCCCTCATTGGTGAAGATCAAATTCACGATAGAGTATAATCAAGCAGTGAATTATTCTCTAATGATGATGATGACTACAACTGTGCACAAGCTAAAGAGATAACATCTCTAAAAGCATCTATAACTCTTGATGGATTGTGTATAAACCAAATGCCACTATATTTAAAATAAGGCCTTGGATATGACCCAACACTCCGTCCACTTCTGAAACCACTTTATAAAGGGAGAAACATATGTCCAGACTGCTGAGTCAACAAACAAACCTGTATTTAAAAATATGCAGCAACCCAGTCAAAAGTTTAGGCAGCAGCCAAGGTTTACAAGGCAGCCACCTAGACAAAAGACTAAGCAATGACCAAAACAGCAACAACAGTTACGACACTATTCTGCTTACTATCAAAGACTCCCCAGAAATAGATTTCAAAATGGGAGAGGAAAATGGAAAACTCAAGGCTATCCAAAGTTTCAAAATGATCAGATATGGAGACCTCAAAACTTTCATCACTGTCTCAGCCAAGACTTTACAATGGCCCATACCACTCAAATTATCAGGCATATCCTGTATATAATCCTAACCAGGGATATAGACCTAGACAGTATGCACCTTATAGGGGTAATCAATATAATTTTCATAACACGAGGAGAAACCAGTTCTCTAGAAAATTCACTAACCCCAAAGGACCCACTCAGATTTGGGTAACTAAATCTCTTCTTTCATGATTACAGAAAAGGTTGGAGGACTACTACCATATCTCCTCAAGTTCAACAATAGGAGGTGAAGAATGGTTTGTAGACTCTGGATGATCAAGGCACATGACAGGAAACAAGAAGATTTTGTCAGAATATGTTAAAGAAAGAGGTCCAGATGTAACATTTGGAGATAGCTCAAGTAGACAAACTAAAGGTTATGGGAAGATGCACATAGGAAACATAATCATTACAAAAGTGCAATATGTCAAAGGTCTCAAATACAATCTCCTAAGTATAAGCCAATTCTGTGATGAGAACAACCTGGTAGTCTTCACAAGATGAAAATGTATGGCTACAAGGATACAGAAGAAAAGATATCTACCTGATAGATTGGAAATCAGGATCAACAAACACTTGTTTCTTATCAAAAACAATTGCTGAGAATGGATGGCTCTGGAACAAGAGACTCTGTCACCTGAACTTCAAAGATGTCAACAAAATAAGTACTCAAAAGTTGGTCAGAGGACTTCCAGCAGAATTATTCAAGAAAGAGACTCTTTGTGATGCATGCCAGAAGGAAAAGCAAACCAAAGCATCCTTCAAATCAGTTCAGCCTACCACTCTCACCAGCAGAATTTTGGACCTACTTCACATGAATTTATTTGGTCCCATCAAGCCAAGAACGCTGAGTGGAAGAAAGCATGTCTTAGTAATTGTTGATGACTACTCTAGATATACATGGATTGTTTTCCTCTATAAAAAGAGTGAAACATTAACAAAGCTCCATGGGCTGATGAGAAATATTCAAAATGAGAAATCACTCTCCATCATAAAAATCAGATCAGATACAGGAGGAGAATTCCTCAATAAGACAATCACTGAATATAGTGATCACAATGGAATCCAGCATGAAGTCTCTGCCGCAAGAACACCACAATAAAATAGTGTAGCTGAAAGAAGGAACAGAACCCTATAGGAAGCAGCCAGGTCAATGATTGCCAAATCGACTCACAAAGAGGTTCTCGGGTCAAGAAGTCACAACACAAAGATGCCATACTCAGAATAGGACTATGATAGTAGGTAGATACGACAAAACTCCCTATGAGGTTTGGAATGGCAGATACCAACTGTTGCATATTTTCACATTTTTGGTTATAAGTGTTTCATCCACAATAATGGTAAAACCCAACTGAATGCCTTTGATGCTAAAACTGATTATGGTCTCTTTATGGGATACTCACAAATAAGCAAGGCATACAGAGTATTTAACAAAAGAACATAAGCTGTGGAAGAAATACCTCATGTTGTCTTTGATGAATCTACTGTTGAGTATAGAAAATAGGTGGAATTAATTGAGAAAAAGATCAAAACCACCTCCCCGGAAGAAGTCATTATCAATGACACAGGAATGATGGACACAGCTGATGAAGACCCAACTACAGATCAGCCAGGATCTCCAAATGTAGCTGATCCAACCATAGGATCCATCTACAGCTGATAAAGTCACAGCTGAACCAACCACAGCTGATGGAAATCCTCAAGAGACAACTGCAGCTGATAAAACCATAGCTGAACCTAATGCAGCTGCAGACCATCAAATCCACCTGATGGAGAGTTAGACACAGTTTCTCCAAGCAATTCAACAGGGGGAATGAACAATAAAGACTCTCAATCCAAAGTAGAAGACAAAGATGAAATTCCCAAATGACTCAAAGATCATCCCATCCAAAAGATCATTGGAAACATATCAGATGGAGTCAAAACCAGGAATTTAAAAGAACCAACAGGAATGGCCATGTTCTCATGTTTCATGTCTCAAATGGAACCTAAAACAACTGAACAAGCCCAGGAAGACTACACATGGGTAAATTCCATGCAAGAAGAGCTCAACCAGATGGAAAGGAACAGAGTATGGGAAGAGGTAGAAAGGCCATTTCAAAAGAAAGTTATAGGCACCAAGTGGGTTTACAAAAACAAATGTGATGAAGATGGAAATGTTTTTAGGAATAAAGCAAGACTTGTTGCAAACGGATATGCTCAATGTGAAGGCATAGATTTTGATGAGACCTTTGCACCTGTAGTAAGATTGGAAGCAATAAGACTATTCCTATCCCGTGCAATATTCAAGGATTTTGAAGTGTACTAAATGGATGTCAAGAGTGCCTTTCTAAATGGAGTGCTGGAAGAAGAAGTCTATGTGGAGCAGCCCCCTCGATTTATCAAATGAGACAAAGTGTACAAATTGCTCAAAGCTCTATATGGACTCAAACAAACACCTAGAGCCTGGTATGATACTCTGTCCATATTCCTGGAGTCCAATGGATTTACCAAAGGAAAAGTATACAAAACACTATTCAGGATTTAACATGAAGACCATATATTACTTGTCCAAATATATATGGATGATATTATTTTTAGATCAACAAATCCAGAATTGTGTGAAAAATTCTCTAAACGGATGCAAGGAGAATTTTAAATGAGCATGATGGGCAAACTAAGTTTATTTCTTGGTTTGAAAGTCAAACAAGTTGACACAGGAATCTTCATCAACCGATCAAAGTACACAAAGGAGCTGATCAAGAGATTTGGCATGGAGACAACCAAACCCCTAAGAGTACCAATGAGCACATCTCTGCACATTGATGCAGATGATGGAGGCATTCCAGTAGATCCAACCCATTAGAGAGGATTGATTGGATCTTTACTATACCTAACTGAAAGCAGACCAGATATATCATATGCAGTTGGAGTATGTGCAAGATTCCTTTCCAAGCCAAAGTAATACCACCAGGAAGCAGCTAAGAGGATTATCAGATACCTAAAATCCACAATCAATGTTGGATTATGGTACCCCAAAGACGATCACTTTGAACTATCAGGATATTCACATGCTGATTTTGCATGCTGTAAAATCAACAAGAAGAGCACAAGTGGAACATGCCACTTCCTTGGAACAAAGCTGATCTCATGGTTTAGCAAGAAGCAAACAAATTCTATATCCACAACCGAGTCAGAATACCTAGCTGAAGGTAGCTGCTGTGCTCAAATTCTGTGGATTACACAACAGTTGAGGGACTACAACATTATTGTAAATGAAGTCCCATTTCGATGTGACAGTACAAGTGCAATTTCCATCACCAACAATCCAGTGCTTCATTTAAGGACAAAGCACACTGATGTGAAACGCCATTTCATCAGAGACCATGTGAGCAATAAGACAGTTCGAATAGAAAGAGTCAGCATGGAGTATCAAATAACTGACATATTCATAAAGCCTCTACCTGAAGAAAGATTCCTTGAACTAAGTAGGGAACTTGGTTTATTGGATTGGGAATGAAAATTGTAGCTGATGAAGAAGAACAGTTGACTGATCAGAACCAGATGAGAACAATCACCTGATCAGAAGCAGACAAGACATATCACCTGATCAGACCAGATCACTACAAGAAAAATTAGTTTTACCAGCGAAAATTACCGACGCCCGCTCTGCCGTTGGTAAATACCTAAAATACCGACGACATTATCGACGGCTTCAATTAACTAAATTTACCGACGACATTACCGACGACACGTTGGGGGGATGTTGGCGCGAACTTTACCATCAAATTTACCGACGGTATTATAAACGGCAAAATTACCGATGGCACGGTTGCTGTTGGTAAATAATTTTTCCATATTTTTTATATTTCAGAATTTACCGACGGCATTACCGATGCCGGGAACAATTTTTTCATTTTTTATATTTCAGAATTTATCGACAGCATTTTCGACGGCAGGAATAATTTTTTATTTCTTTTATATTTTAGAATTTACTGATGGTATTTACGGCGGCGGGAATATTTTTTTCATTTTTTTTATATTTTAGAATTTACCGACGGTGGGAATAATTTTTCCATTTTTTATATATTTCAAAATTTACCGACGGCATTTCCCGAGGGCTTTACCAACGGCTAGTTACCGTTGGTAAATTATGAAAAAACCTTATCCCACATTGAAAAAATACCACAATTTTCATCACTTTATAAACCAAAATCTTGCGGGGTAATATTGAATGAAGACATTGGTCCGACCCGATCCGACCTCGACCGAGCCCTGACCCGACCTAACCTCGGCCAAGCCCGACCCGACCCCCGACAAAAAAAAATTAATGCATGCAGATTTTACCAACGGCACCGTGCCATCGGTAAATTACCAATGGCGGTTGTCGTCGGTAATCCATTGGAAAAACCGTTCCCGAATTTTAACGAAAAGAAATTTACCGATGGACGGGGTGTCGGTAAGCCGTCGGTAAATCAGCAACGATGGAATTTTTCGTCGAGATTTTTTTTACCGTCGAAGGTTTTAGCAACTGCAGAGCGGCGTCGGTGACGGCATCGGTAACCTATTTTACCAACGACATTTTGTTTTTGCCATCGGTAATTGGCGTCCGTAGAAATTATTTTTTTTTTTTTGTACTGGATGGTGAAAAGCCACCTGATCAGACCAGACGATAAAAAGCCACCTCATCAGGCCAGTCGGTGAAACGCCACCTGATCAGACCAGACAGTGAAAAGCCACCTGATCAGAACAAACGAGGATCCAAAGCGCAGCGAGGAAAGCTAGTTGATCAGAAGTTAAAAAGTCAAACAGCTAAGTTTTAATTTTTTTAAATACTCACTTTTATTACATGTAGCTAAAAACACACGATCATCACAACTCCACGTTAACTTCACGATGTCTAATCAATCACTCGAACCGCCTCATCTCTATTTAATTATTAAATTCAAAAACAACTCTTCGAGTGGTATTCAAGACGGTCGAAATCATTTCACAAAAACCTTATCGTCTTCAAGCTCTAGAAATTCTCTGAATATTCACTACACTAAAAGCTCGAAAAATTTGCAGAAATGAAAACCGATACATATTCCAATAACGTCAACCTGAGGATGTTAAAGGAGCAGATCATCTTCAGTATAGTCATAGACTTTGTCGATCTATTGGAGGCCAACAACAACGCAGTAATGACACAACTGATTCGAAGGATGAAAAAGAACGAGATTTACCATTTATTGGACATTAACCCGATGCAGCTGTTCAAGGAGGCTGTCGTCTGTTTTTACAAGGAGGCCCAAGTCAGTGAAAGGGGCATTGAAAGCTCTATCTTCGGAGAGCCAATTTTCATAACCAAACAAACCATTGCAGACGCGTTCAAATTGGAGAACCGGGGCATTGCAGTCGAAGCCCTCAAACAAAGCCCAATTGACATTTGGTTCGAGATAAAGATGGCAGACCAGCCAATGAGGATGAAATTCACCGCCCGGAAGTCGGATCTGAAGAAAGAACACTGATACATGATGGACATCACAAACAAAATTGTGATGGGAATGGCAGGAAGCTTTGACGAGTTATCTTCCTCCAAATACATAGTTTTGGGAGCATTGATTCAGCAGCAGAGGATTAATTGGTTTGACTACATTAACAGGCAATTAGTCCGTGAACTAAACAATGACAACAAAATGTTTGGGCATAAGTTAGCCTTTGGAACCCAAATTAGTTACATTCTGGAGTTCCTTGGAAAGGCCAGAGGCAAGGTGGAAAACTTCCATATCAGCAAGATACTTGGTCACTTGGATCAAGCTGCAAAAGAAAAATATGCAGAGAACAAGCCCAGAGCGGCTGAAATTCTTGAGCGGATGAAGACTGGAACATCCTCCTACAAAGGAATCTCAAACTTAGAAGAATCAGTTGCATTTGACAAAAACACAGCTGAAGTCTCATCTGCAGCTGATAAAACCTCACCTGAGATCCCACCTGCCCCAACCACAGCTGAGATTCCACTAGCTTTAATCCCAGCTGAAAAAACTGCAGAGGAGATTCTGCCAGGCCCAACCACAACTGCAGCTGACAAACCTGGAAAGTTAGCTGCAAATGATATCATTCCACTTGCTCCTGAAAACTCACCTATTCCCCCAACTACTCTTCTAACCGCACCTGAAGACAGTAATGATCTTCCAATTGCCAAGATATTTAGAAAGAGGAAGTCTCCATAAAAGGAGACCAGTCGACCTTCCTCACCTGAACCCATCAAAAGACAAAAAAGCTCCGTGGGTCATTTACCAAAACCTTCCGACCACATTGCACCTGAAGAACATGCACCAGAAGTATCTCCAGTTGCACCTGCAACACCTCTCCTCATAGCACCTGCATATCAGTCCAAGGAACTGATCATCATTCCAGATGAAGAAATGGTTCAAGAACCATTGCCTGTACTTCCAAGGACCCCAGAATAAGAAGAATTTGAGGAAGTCCTTGAGGAACCTGAAGTTCACTACAGCTTCAACCTCAGGGAAAATAATCCTCTTATAAGTATTAGAAGAGATTGAAGGCTCTTAGCTTCAATACTCTTGAGGATATGGTAGAAAGGGATGGATGGGACCACCCCCTCACTCTTGAGCAACTTATTCAGGTATTCTGTAAAAAGACTGATATAAGTTTGCTAATTGATGAGAATTGTTTCTTACAAAATTTCAGAACACACATGGACCAACTCATCCTACTTATAATGGAGGGAATAGCCCAAGGAGGAACATTTGATAATGAAGAGAACATTGTAGGAGGAGAAGGAGAAGTGAAAGAAGTAGGAAATGAAGTTGAAAATAAGAAAGAAGTTGAGGAGAAAGAGAAGGAGAAAGAAAAAGAAGTTGTTGAAAAGGAAAAAAAAAGAAGTATAAAAAGAGAGTGGATGACAGAGAAGAAAAAGAAGAGAAAGAAGAAGAAAAAGAAGAAGAAGAAAAAAATGGAGGAGAAGGAAAGAATGAATAAGATAAGGATGATGATGACCATGGTCAGGGGGCACTTGATCAGGCTTCCAGCTCAGCACAGCCCACAACAGATGATGAATCAGGGGAGCCAGAAAAACACCATCTGATCAAGAAGCAGCTGACAGGAGGATATCATCTGAAAAATCGAATGCTCGGAGGTCAGCTGCAGAGGAGAACTCAACAAAAAACACTACGCATGGAAAGGCACCTGAAGTCCAACTGCCTCCTAACATCACTGAGCTGATCAGATCTATGTAGGGATGGCAAGAAAACCCGAACCCGACAGGGAAACCCGAAACCCGATCTTAACAGGGCGGGGCGGGAATTATCGGGTTACGGGGCGTGGATCGGGGCGTTAACGGGGATTTTTTCGAGGTTCGGGGTAGTGACTGGGGTGACCGTTCCCCGCCCCGCCCCGACCCGATATTATATTATATATATTTTTTATATATTTATATATATATATATATAATTATATTTTATATATATATAAAATATAATTATATATAAATATATAAAACGGGGCAAAAATAGGGAATGGGGAACGGGGCGGGGTTCGGGGTTAGACGGGGTTCGGGGTAAGTTTTAACCCCAATGGGGCGCCCCGATAAGATCCCCGATGGGGAACGGGGCGGGGACGGGGCAGATTTTAGATTTCGGGTTCGGGGACGGGGATAGTCTGCCCCGCCCCGAACCCGCCCCATTGCCATTCCTAGATCTATGGTTAAGGAAACAGTTGCAAAAGTCCTGGCAACTAAAGTAAAACCTCACCTGTTGTCCCTCAATGACAAGATGGACTCACTTCTTAACAAAAAGGAATCTCCACCACCTTCATTTTCAAGGATGCCTATTGGCATGTCAGACTTTATGAATAGGGTGGGGGAACAGCTGGCAAAGATTCTTGATGCCGACAAAAAGGGGGAAGAAGAGATGAGAACCAAGAGAAGGGAGGAGGCACTAACAGTTGTCCCCAAAAAATCAGTTGCACCTCCCACAATCATTCATTTTCGTGAGGCTGAAACTTCGAGTACCTTGAAAAGAAAAAATACAGATGCATCACCAGAAGTACCAGCAGCTAAGAAACGGATAATTGGGTAAGAACTAGTTGTGCCACTTCAATGGGAAGGAAAATAACTTTTTTCTGTTGAGGAGTTCATTCCAGTGGAAGCTACAAATAAACGGGGGATTGCCAAAAAGCAATTTATTGAAAAATATTATCTCTGGGAAATCTTCCAAGACCCAGACTTCACTCATCAATAAATCTTTGTTGACTACATGGAAATTAACTACCCAAATATGTGGGAGATCCTGAAAAGGGTTGCTGAAGAAACCTTCAATGCCTACCCAAGAATTCCTGACTTTAGACCACAAGACCCTCCATTGAACATTCATGGAAGTTGGATGATGAAGCACTTCAGGAGGAGATAAATCAATTTTACATAATGAACAAATATACCTCCCTTGAAGATCAAAAGTTTGCATTCTCCATAGGCAAGAAGAAGTATGGACTTATCCCAGTGGTACAGAAGCCCGTTGGAGCAAAACCGCTGAGGTCTCTCCCTCCAGGAAGGACCAGAGGAAGAGGGAGAGGGAGATTCTAAGTTTTACACTATCAATCACTTGTAAATTTATTTGTAATTTTTCATTTCACTTGCAAAATACTGTACTATAATCTTGAATATCATAAGTTTATAACAGTCGACTTGAATGAAAACCATTAGTTATCTCAAACAGACCAAGTATTTACATTACAGTACTTTACTTATCTGCATTTGATTACATTTGATCATTAAGCTTTGCCATCATCAAAATAGGGGGGATTTGTTAGGAATACTATTTTAGATTCTGACGATGTCATCCCTGTATTCATGATTATTTCAAATGTATGTACTTAACATTGTAAAGAAAAACCAAATGAGTATCTTCTATAGGCTTTGAAAAGATTAGGGTAAGTAATGATCATGTTGATCAAGTAGAAATTTAGCTAAGTATAGAACAAGCCAATTATTAGTTGAAGTTTGGTCAACGCAAGATAACAGATAGGTTTGACCGATAAAATATTAGGCGAGTATTTATCAGGCAAGTTTCGGTCAAAGGAGATATCAGCTGAGCTTGACCAGACATAATATCAGGCGAGTTTTTATCAGGCGAGGTTTGGTCAAAGGATGATATTAGTTGAAGGTTGACGAAGGGAATATCAACCAACTTTTTAAAGACAAGATATCAGACAACTTTTATCTAGGCAGAACATCTGCCAGGTTTGACCAACATATCAGGCAGGTTTGACCAAGGCAACATCAGATGCGCTTTCATCAGATGATATATCAGCCAAGTTCTTGGATATCAACTGTCCACGTGAGCAAGCGTTGGAAAGTCAACAATAACGGCTAAACTCATGCAGACGCAAAAGTCAAGAGACAAAGTGATTGACTCCCGAAACTTAAGGAATATTTTATTCCTAGAGATTCGCGCCCTAAAAACTTTCTAATCATAGTAATCAAGAAAAGTGGCGCAACACGAGAATACATCTTCAAAGGGTCATATTTGAAGAAAGAGAAAAGCCTTGCAAAGAGATGAACAGATAAATAATGAAGTCCACTCTCCAACGGATGGAATTATTACAAGATGCAATGGCTATGAAGAAGCTCAAGATCGTACTATAAATATTTGAAGAAATATTAAGCAGAAGTACGATGCGAACAATACTTACAAGCAAACAAAGCAATCTATAGCATCGTGAAGAGCTCGTTTCTAAAGTATAATACTAAGAAGCTCTTGAAAGTTGGAGAAGACAAAAACTCTTGTCTTAAAGTCTGAGTACGGGGTACTTCTTTGAACGAGGTTCTTAGAAGTTCAAGGTTGTAAATGCATCCAAGGGTTCTTGATTGGATGGTGATAGCAGCTTGCGAGTTGTTGATGTATTCACGGGTTTTCGATCAAGAGGTGCTAGGCAGCCAAAAGGGAGTTGCAACGGCCACGAGTTTTCACTGGTTGGAAGCTATTGTAACGAAGTTCGTTGTAACATAATTTCACTGGTTGAAAGTTATAGTGAATTTATCTCCAATTGGTTGGATTAGTAGAGGATTACCCCACCTCTGAAACCACTATAAAATTGTTGTGTGATTTACTGCTTTATCATCATATCTAACTGCTGCATACATATTTACTGTTCAATTATAGAATCAACTATTTTTCCGCAAAACAAGTTTTACAGCTGACATAAGTCATCAACATTATTATCAACTGTGTCTTCCGCATTACTTATCTACAGTCGAGGTTTGTTAGCTATACACAATCACAGTTGAGGTTACTCAACTGATATATTCAAGAAAAGATTTTAAACAGTCTATTCACCCCCTCTAGACTGTCCTTTGAGTATATATGACCTACAGTGGAACTAATTCATAGAGAAGGCTTGACAGTATACTTGTTCCAGTGTAGATGGTTCGATACTAATCCAAAAAGCAAAAGGGAGGATGATTATGGACTTTTCTCTGTTGGTACTTCTACAAGTTGGTATGAATGTGATCCTTTTATTTTGCAATATCAGGTAAAACATCAGGGAGGATGACTTGGTAAAAAATGAGTCATGCAGCTACGCGACCTGCCTGCCTCGCTTCTTCCTTCGCCCACGGCTGACACCTCCTCCTTTGTTTTTGGCTTCTTCTTCTCTATTTATCAACTGTGTCTTCCGCATTACTTATCTACAGTCGAGGTTTGTTAGCTATACACAATCACAATTGAGGTTACTCAACTGATATATTCAAGAAAAGATTTTAAACAGTCTATTCACCCCCTCTAGACTGTCCTTTGAGTATATATGACCTACAGTGGAACTAATTCATAGAGAAGGCTTGACAGTATACTTGTTCCAGTGTAGATGGTTCGATACTAATCCCAAAAGCAAAAGGGAGGATGATTATGGACTTTTCTCTGTTGGTACTTCTACAAGTTGGTATGAATGTGATCCTTTTATTTTGCAATATCAGGTAAAACATCAGGGAGGATGACTTGGTAAAAAATGAGTCATGCAGCCCAGCTTCCGCGGCTTCTCCTCCCTCGTCTCCAAGGCGTGTCGAAGTCCGGTATCATTGTACTTTTCTGTTAAATTTCATTTTTGTCTGCCATATATCTACCATTTACTGCGATTTTTATGCGGTTTGATTGCTTTTATATTGTCTTTGTCATTCTCATCTTATTTTCATTTTTGGCTTCACTACCCCATTTTATTTCTCGTAGCGCATTTGGGTTTTGTATTGGTCGATGTCGCACTGTTTGCGGGTTGGTAGTTGGAATTTGGGTACCTTGTCGGGTAAGCTTTTGGAGCTTGTGGATGTTTTGGGCAAGAGAAGGGTTGATGTTTCATTTTTATGTCTTTGTTCGGTTTTCTTAAAATATATTTTTGATGTTTTCCGTTAAACAAATTATTTTTCCTAAAAGGAAAACTTCTTTGAAGTTTTTTATGGATTTCTTCAGAATTTATATTGAGAATTGATTTTATCTTTGTCATTGCAGGTCTTTGTTGTGTTTTTGCTCGTTAGATTGTCTTTGTGTGCTTGGTTTTGGTTTCGCTTTCCTCTTTCTCCCTTGGCAGCAACCATCTCTGCTCTCTTTTCGCCCGCAGTATGACCCTCTCTGTGCATTAATTTGAGTTCGAACCTCTCCTCCAGAAATTAGGGTTCGAAGAGAAGTCGAAAATTAGGGGTTTCAGTTGATTTTTCTGTAAGATAACAGTGTGATTTTCACTAACCCCTGAGCTTTGCCGTAACTTGCGCTTGCGCCGCCCCGGGCTGCTGGTCATCTCTGACCGGCGTATCGCCGGAAGAATAACTTTACACCGCGGCATTCATCCCTCCCCGTTAATCTAACAATAGTATTGTATTTTAGCTGTCTGTTTTGTAGGTTTCCCGTGCTGCTCCCAGGTGTCGTCGGCCTATCGATCGCCTTTTCCCTGTTCAGGAGTCGATCGGTTTCAGCCATGGCTTCTCCTCCCTCGTCTCCAAGGCGTGTCGAAGTCCGGTATCATTGTACTTTTCTGTTAAATTTCATTTTTGTCTGCCATATATCTACCATTTACTGCGATTTTTATGCGGTTTGATTGCTTTTATATTGTCTTTGTCATTCTCATCTTATTTTCATTTTTGGCTTCACTACCCCATTTTATTTCTCGTAGCGCGTTTGGGTTTTGTATTGGTCGATGTCGCACTTTTTGCGGGTTGGTAGTTGGAATTTGGGTACCTTGTCGGGTAAGCTTTTGGAGCTTGTGGATGTTTTGGGCAAGAGAAGGGTTGATGTGGCTTGTATTCAGGAGACTAGGTGGAAGGGGGCGCAGTCCAGGGAGGTGAACAGTTATAAATTGTGGTATTCAGGCCTTGCTAACTCGAGCAATGGTGTGGGCATTCTTTTGTCTAAGGAGCTTAAGGACAACGTCATGGAAGTGAAGAGGTGCAATGATAGGATTATGTCCGTTAGAGTGATGGTTGGGGAGAAGGTGGTTAATGTAGTATGTGCGTATGCCCCACATGTTGGTTTGGGTGTGCTTGTTAAGGAAGCTTTTTGGGTCTGTTTAGATGAGTTGGTCGGGTGTATTCTGGACGATCAATTTATTATTTTGGGGGGCGATTTCAATGGGCACATTGGTGAGGGGGTGGATGGTTATCATAGTGCGCATGGAGGTTTCGGCTTCGGAGTTAGGAATGCAGGAGGTTCCGCACTGTTGGAGTTTGCCACTGCGCATGAGTTGGTAGTTGCTAACTCTGTTTTTCAGAAGAGAGCTGAGCACCTCATCACCTTCAGTAGTGGGGGGCACAACACGCAAATTGACTACCTTCTTTTGCGCAGTCGTGATGCTAGGGCGTGCGTGGACTGCAAGGTGTTCCGAAGCGAGGCATGTGCTTCTCAACACCGGCTGCTGGCTATGGATTTATCCATGGGAGGTCGTGTTGTTAGCAGGGTTCGAGAAGCTAGACCTAGGATTCTCTGGAAGGATCTGAAGGGTGAGAAGGCGACAGTATTCAAGGAGTCTCTGACCCGCGAAGGAGGTTTTTTGCGTGGGGGCGATGCTAACCTTATGTGGACCACCATGGCCAATGCTATTAGGAGAGTGGGCGAGAAGGTGGTAGGGGTTTCTTCGGGCAGGTCTAGTGGACCTAGGGAGGCTTGGTGGTGGAATGAGGAGGTCCAAAACAAGGTTAAGGCAAAACAAGCGCTATTTAAGGAGCTTTTGTCGGTTAGTGCTGGGGAGGAGAGAATTTTGAAGATTGTAGCGTACAAGGTGGCGAAAAGAGAGGCTAAGAAGGCAGTGGCTAAGGCTAAATGTGAGGCGTATGAGGAGATGTACAAGCGCCTAGACTCCAAAGAAGGAGCAGATGCTATTTTTAAACTAGCGAAAGCTAGGGAAAGAGGGCGGCGCGACCTGGGTCCCGTTAAGTTTATTAAGGATGATTTGGGTCAAGTGTTAGTGAACGATGTGGCTATTAAGGAGCGGTGGAATAGGTATTTTTTTCGAACTTTTCAATGAGGCTAGAGGTAGTGACTCGGTGGTGCAAGGAGTTAGTCTATCTTCTGCTCGTTCGTTTAGTTCCTGTGAGAGCATCAGCAAGGAGGAAGTAAAGGGTGCCCTAATGAAAATGGGTAGAGCTAAGGCTGTAGGCCCGGATCAGATCCCTATTTAGGTGTGGCTTTGTTTGGGGGAAGTCGGAGTTCAGTGGCTAGCAGAGCTGTTCAACATCCTTCTCAGAGGCTCTAAGATGCCGACAGAGTGGAGGCATAGTATTGTCGTGCCTTTTTTCAAGAACAAAGGTGATGCTCAGAGTTGTAGTAACTATAGGGGTATTAAACTCCTCAGTCATATTATGAAACTTTGGGAAAGAGTGGTGGAATGCAGGGTTAGAAGAGAAGTTGAGATCTCGTGAGAACCACCTGCTTCATGCCGGGGAGGTCTACGACTGAGGCCATTCATCTCGTCAGACGCCTTATGGAGAAGTTTAGAGAGCGGCGTAAGGACCTCCATATGGTGTTCATAGATCTAGAGAAGGCTTATGATAGCATTCCGCGCGATGTTATTTGGAGGAGCCTAGTAGAGAGGAGGGTGTCGTTGCCGTTCGTTAGGGCGATCCAAGACATGTACTCCCAAGCTAGACGTGCGTTAGACCCCATTGGTGACACCCAAGATTTTCCGGTTGAGATAGGGCTACACCAGGTCGGCGCTAAGCCCTCTTCTCTTCGCTCTAATCCTTGACGTCATTTCGCGAGGGATTCAAGATGGCATCCCGTGGTGCATGCTTTTGGCCGATTTACATTGTGTTAGTGGCGAGTCGAGGAGGAGGTGAACTCAAGTTGGAGCTTTGGAGGGCTAAGTTAGAATCCTGTGGCTTGCGTGTGAGCTTGCCTAAGACCGAGTATCTCCAGTGTAACTTTAGTGGTGAGGCCAACGAGGAAGATGTTGAGGTAATGATTGCGGATCGATCGCACCCGTACGGATAAGTTCAAGTATTTGGGTTCGATCATTCGGAAGGAAGGTGAGTGTGAAGATGATGTCACGCATCGCATCAAGGCGGGGTGGCTAAGGTGGAGAGCAGCACAGTGGGTCCCGTGCGACAAGAAAGTCCTCTAAAGTTGAAAGGTAAATTCTATAGAGCGCAATCCGACTGCAATGTTGTATGGCTCCGAATGTTGGGCGATGAAGAAGTCGCTGAGAGCAAGTTGGAAGTGGTGAAATGAGAATGTTACGTTGGTCGTGTGGTCGCACTATGTTAGATAGAATTGCGAACGGAGTTTTCAGAACGCTACTGAAGTGGCGCCCATTTCAGAAAGTTAGGGAAGGGAGATTGAGATGGTTTGGCCACGCCCACAGGAGGCGTGCTTCGCTCCAGTGAGGAGGGTCGAGAGTTTAATGGTTGTCGGGGAGAGAGGAGGAGAGGCACTGAGGAGGACGTGGGAGGAGCAATCGAGATTAGATTTGAAGGCCTTAAACCTTTCCGAGACCATGACTGTTGATAGGTGCGCTGGAGGCGCTGATCGAGTTGTGGATTCTTTTGTAGGAGCGCACGTAGTTGAGAGTCTCGGGGTTGGGTTGTCTCGGTTGCTAATGACCTGTAACATCGTATTTTTACTTTTATTGTATATTGTATCCTATTTTCATGTGGTGTATTTTGACAAGTGAATGCGCGCAGAGCCAACCTCTCTTTGTTAGAGCAACGCTCATCGGGAGTGAAGTAGCCAAATTCCGCTTAGGTAAGTCCCATGGACGTCACGCCTGTGATTGGTCTCGAGTTTTTTTCGAATCATATGTTTTCCTTCAGTATTTATCACACTAGATTCTCACGCGCACTGTTCTGCCTTCACTGAAACACCTCCCTACCGTAATAAGTAGGCATTGGTCACAGACATCTTACTCCTCCCTGCACTCGCTCCGAAATGGATATACTGGGGATGTTTGGTTTGGTTTGGTTTTCTCTATTTTCGTTCGTTCTGCTTCAGAATTAGGTTCTCTTTCCTTTTCTTTCCTTCTCGATGTCGGGGGTCGGTCCCTATCTCTACGCAGGTAATTTTTTTCTCTTTGTTATTTCCGTTTGCTTGCCACCATACGTAAACAATAATATCCCATGGTGAGTGTTAAATTGTAGATTAAATTCAATTTGAGTTAAACTCCATCCGAATGCTTTTCATCTTCTCTCTTGACAACCAGGTTCATTTGATGTCATTCCTTTTGCTTTTCTTGAATATTGTTTTTTTGGCCCTTCGTCTTTGCATTAATTCTTAGGTGGGCTTTGCTTATTGTTTTTTGACGATTCAGATTTTTCAGGCGAAAGGAAGAAGATATTTTGTTTAGCTAATTCGTACATAACATCAAATTTCGGGGTAAACCGTGTCATGGTGCTGAGAGTGGTGTTGGTTTTCGTGGGATTATTGTTGATTTGTTACGTTGAGAGGCATCCCCAAACGTATTCCACTGCGTTGGCCGCCTCATGTCCGCCTTGTTCTTGTGATTGCATATCGGAGCCGACAGTATCTTTGCATTTAGGTGACTTTTTTTTTCACTTGTGAACGTAATTCATCTATAATTTGACTAATGTATGCTGTTTTTTTTTCTCTGTGATGCTTGTTCTTGTGAATTGCACAAACTTATATACACTAAGTAGGTATGTTTAGTTTGTCTTTGTTGTTGAATATTTGATAAATTTGCTTGCCACCATAGGTAAACAATAATATCCCATGGTGACTGTTAAATTGTAGATTAAATTCAATTTGAGTTAAACTTCATCCGCTAAATGCTTTTCATCTTCTCTCTTGATAACCAGGTTCATTTGATGCCCTTCCTTTTCCTTTTTTCGAATATTGTTTTTTTGGCCCTTCGTCTTTGCATTAATTCTTAGGTGGGCTTTGCTTATTGTTTTTTGATGATTCATATTTTTCAGGCGAAAGGAAGAGGATATTTTGTATAGCTAATTCGTACATAACATCAAATTTCGGGGTAAACCGTGTCATGGTGCTGAGAGTGGTGTTGGTTTTCGTGGGATTATTGTTGATTTGTTACGTTGAGAGGCATCCCCAAACGTATTCCACTGCGTTGGCCGCCTCATGTCCGCCTTGTTCTTGTGATTGCATATCGGAGCCGACAATGTCTTTGCATTTAGGTGACTTTTTTTTCACTTGTGAACGTAATTCATCTACAATTTGACTAATGTATGCTGTTTTTTTCTCTGTGATGCTTGTTCTTGTGAATTGCACAAACTTATATACAGTAAGTATGTATGTTTAGTTTGTCTTTGTTGTTGAATATTTGATAAATTTGCTTGCCACCATACGTAAACAATAATATCCCATGGTGACTGTTAAATTGTAGATTAAATTCAATTTGAGTTAAACTCCATCCGCTAAATGCTTTTCATCTTCTCTCTTGATAACCAGGTTCATTTGATGCCCTTCCTTTTCCTTTTTTTGAATATTGTTTTTTTGACCCTTCATCTTTGCATTAATTCTTAGGTGGGCATTGCTATTGTTTTTTGACGATTCAGATTTTTCAGGCGAAAGGAAGAGATTTTTTATAGCTAATTCTTACATAACATCAAATTTCGGGGTAAACTGTGTCATGGTGCTGAGAGTGGTGTTGGTTTTCGTGGGATTATTGTTGATTTGTTACGTTGAGAGGCATCCCCAAACGTATTCCACTGCGTTGGCCGCCTCATGTCCGCCTTGTTCTTGTGATTGCATATCGGAGCCGACACTGTCTTTGCATTTAGGTGACTTTTTTCACTTGTGAACGTAATTCATCTACAATTTGACTAATGTATGTTTTTTTTTTCTCTGTGATGCTTGTTCTTGTGAATTGCACAAACTTATATACAGTAAGTAGGTATGTTTAGTTTGTCTTTGTTGTTGAATATTTGATAAATATAATTTTAATTAATTTGTTAGGTTATTTGATGATTTTGTACATTGGGAAAATTTTACTAAAGTTATGCTTGACTTTTAAAGGCTTGTAGAGTCGTTTGAATTGGTTACTCAGACCCAGAATAATACAGATATGATCCTTTGTAATTGCAGTACGCCAGTGTGTTAATAGTAGCTTATCTGATTTAGATATTAATTTCTTATATATGATTTACCTATTTATTATGGGAGAAAATGGTTAAACGTTAAGGTATTAGTAATAACAATCTATAACTTTACCTGAAACACTCCTATTCTGTCTTAGACTACTGCCTTCTTCCCGTTTTGATAGTCACACGTCCTTTGTTTGGTCCCAAAATGATGGTCCCTTTTGTTAGTTAGAGGTGTGTTTATTTTTTTCCTTGTTCTTCCATGAGGCATTACCTATCTTCCAAAGTAATTAGTCAACGTAGGGCTTAATGAGGTAATCAATTTTGAAGTGTAAATAAAAGTATAAATGGAACATTGGGCATTATTTTGATTATACAAAGTATGTTAAATGCTTTTCTTAATCTTTGTGAAACTGAGAAATGATACTATCTTTTGGGGATGGAGGCACTATTAAGTTGGGTTTTTTTTTGGATGTATATGTCTCACTGCATGTTTTAGAGTTGTTTAAATATGTAAAGATGTGGTGCATTAGGTCTCCCACAAAATATGTAATGTCCTTTAACGAGGGATTGGTTTATGTCCTTTTTCAGTCAATTATATGAGTCACAAATGGAGCTGGGAACAATGTGAGCTAGCCGTGTCTACTGAATATGGATTGCATTGTCTTTATACTAGGAAAAACAAAGATCCTTAAATGTAACTAAGAAGAGCATGTGTAAGTTTGTAACAATTGGCAATGCAGGACACAGGGTCTTGTTCAGCCTACATTTTTATGTAGTGGCAGATTTTCAAAGTTGGAAAGGCAAGCGTATAATTGGACAAATGTTTTCTTACATAGAATAGAAAAAAGGGGTAGTTGAAAATGTACCCTTGAGGTTTGACCTCATTACAAAAAAGCATAGGATGATGGTAAAAATTACATAAGCTACCCGATTTTGTATTCGATGTTAAATGTGAAGGGGATTTTGAAAGTTTTTTTTGCTTAGGAAAATGTAAGACATCAAAATCTCAAGGGTCTTTTTCTTAATTTTTAAAATTAGTTGGGATTGCGCCAAATTTGAAGATTACTTTTTCTGACTAACCCTAGAAAAAATTGTTGCTCTTAAGAACACGACAGGATGTTTGTGGGCTGGTGATTGAGAGATATGCATTGATTAGTAAATGAATCTTTGTGCTACTAATGCGTAGATTAGTAAATTAGAAAAGCTTGTCATATGGCCTTCTCATGCTTCAAATTTTTTATCGCACCAACGTTTGAGCTTTCATTGAAAAATGTCTCTGAGTATCGAACACAGTCATAGGGTGCTTCATCAGTGGGATTCAAATTAGGTTTGATAATTATTCCTGGAATGTGCTGGACAGATATTTGTGGACAAAATCAAGACTGATTTTGTCTTAGAAAAGAAAGACCCTGATTCTCTTATTATTGGTGTGGCCTATGGTCTTGGAATATTTGATGCTTTCTTTGCAAGTTTTTCCATGATACTTGTATATATATATATATATATATATATATATATATATATACATCTTTCGTCGCCCGCTTCCTCTCTGTTTCACCTGCCTTCTCTTCTCCACCTCCTCGCTTTTCGCCTTATTTTCTCTCGCCATCTCTTCTCCACCAAACTGCCTGCCTCGCCTTTCTTTTTCCCCCGGTTGACAGCTCCTTTTACGTTCTCAATTTTCTTCTTCTCTTTCTTTGTTTCGTTCCTTGTGTTTCAGATTTCTCGATCAGGGCTTTCTTCCCATCTCGACGATTTCTTCTTCTCTCGCGCTTGTGGATATTCTGTGGCAGGTAAATTTTTTTGATTTCTCTTTTTCGTTTTCTGATTTTGTTTCTCTTCCTTTGTTTCGTTCATTTTGTTTCAGATTTTTCGGTCAGGTTTATCTTCCCATCTCAACGATTTCTTTTTCGCATCCTTCACCTTCTTTTGAATTTGGGATAGATAGTGAGGACAGAGGCAGGATACTCGGAATTTGGATTGGTAAGACTAAATATTGTTTTTCTTAGGCTGTAATTGAGGTAACTCGGTTTGGGGTTACTCTTGGCCTTCGATCGTTCAGGCTGACTTCCGGCGGATTTCTGATTTAGGGCTTTGTCTATTTATAGCAGGCTCAAGGATAGTCGATCAGAACAGCTGAGTTGGGGTATGGGTTGGTTGAGAGTACTATCCCGGTTTGGCCTAACGGAATGTGTTTTTTGTTTCTGTTTGACCATATGAGATTAGTTTGGAGGATTGATGAACCCAATTGATAGTTCTTATAGAAACTGGGGTTGAGTATTGTTTCAGGCTGGTTGTTCTTTTTTTTTGTGGTTTCTGACTTAAGACAGAGGAGTCAAATTGTGAAATGAGCATACACTAAAATACCTGAGGCAGTTTACGAATCTTAAAATCATTGTGAAGATTGAGTTTTGATAGTTTATGATTTAGAGTTGGGATAGTAGAGCCGTTTCTTCCTCGCACATTCACATAGTTTTTAGTCTTCTCTTTAAAAAAATATTACTGTTGTTGATTTCGCTATGTATCTTTCACTTTGCTTTTGCCCTCAATATTTTCTAATATGCATTTCAGAGGTTTTTTTTTTCTTTTTTGATCCGAACAGATTGGATGCGAATCGGAGCATTCTCGTTTGAGTCACATGCTGCTCTTCTGACTGAGAACTTAAATGCGCCCCTCCGAATTCCCAAGGTCGAGAAAATGTTGGAGTTAACTCTAGCTCGGAGCTCTTCTGGGAGTAAGCTAGGTGCATTGCTTTACTAAAAGACTCCATCCGCCCGACAGCAGCAGAGGGGGTTCGACTACTGTTGACGATTTTGGAATTTCATCCCATTTGTCCTTCATATGAAGGTTGCGACAGAAAGGCGTAAGACTTTGTTGCTTAACGTTTTGCATGAATTTATAATATTATTGATATTAGACCATTATTTAACCTATGGCCACCGACCCCGGCATAGTTGGGATTAAGGTTTGATGATGAAGATGCACATCTTTGCCTATAGCTTTAGGGGGCATGGACTAAGTCTTAGATATGGAATATTCTAAGAGTATTTCCTTAATTAATTTCCCTTTTATGTTCTTACACCTCAAATAGAATGAATGAACTTGTCTAAAGTACTGATATATCTCTTCTCGCTTGGTTGTCGTATAAATGCTGGTGAATGTTACATGTTTCAGAAAGGACCTACAATGTTCAAGGCCATTTGAAGGATTGAAGTTTGTAGATGTTGGGTGTGGAGGGGGGATTCTATCTGAGGTATGCATCTTTGTTATTTGGGGATATTCAACTTGGCATTATTCAAATATATTGAATCTCGGAGGTCGTCTACTCTGAGCAACTAAGTATTTGTCTGAAGAACAGCCGTATGTTTGTGACATCTTTTCTTGTAAGAAAATGCAATGTCCTTGACATGCATCCTTGGATGAACTTTGATCTATTTTGTCTTTATTTCTAAATGTTCATAAAGGTTATACATATTATCCTGACAATTCCTCCAAAAGTGGGTTGTGAATGTTTCCTGAATCCTGACTACGACAGGAAGGAGATAAAACTGGAGGTCCTTTGCAGTAAAGCTGAGGAAAACTTTGTGGCTTTTTCAGGTAAATACATACCTCTCATGGGGTGTTTATAACATTTTGTCTTTATTTCTAACTGTTCATAAAGGTTATACATATTATCCTGATAATTCCTCCAAAAGTGGGTTGTGAATGTTTCCTGAATCCTGACTACGACAGGGAGGAGATAAAAGTGGAGGTCCTTTGCAGTAAAGCTGAGGAAGACTTTGTTGCTTTTTCAGGTAAATACATACCTCTCATAGGAAGAAAGGCTGATGTTCTTACTTTATTTAGTTATTTTATTTGGCTCTATGAATTGTAGCAACAGGACGATGCAGAGATGCTGGTGCCACACTTGGATTTAGTTGAAGGTCTTCAGCTTTTAATTGAAGGCCCGCAGCCTATGGAAGGTGCTTCGGTTTTCCATACTACTCGAAATCTTTTTGCTATCCTGTAGACAGGACGCATGCATGTATATGAATACTGTCATGATTTTTGTTGCCTTCTCTTTTTTTTTTTTTAGGTTTTTTATTGGTACATTGGGCACATGATATGTGGATTGTTCGGTTTTTTATAATTGGTATTCATACATAATTGATTCTTTTGAGGTTTTGTCAATGCATATTAATAGTTGATAGCATTCCCATTTTTTTACTGGGACCGTCTGAGAAAGCTGGAACTGTGGATAACCAGGCTATTGACGAGCCACAACCATCGTACATTTGGACGATTGAGAACTTCGCTCGGTTGAATTCGAAGAGGCTTTATTCCGATGTCTTCTTTGTTGGGGGTTATAAATGGTAATTTGAAAGCTGAAAATTTTAGCTTTTTCATGTTATTTATCTTATGGCGTGCGTTAGAATCTGAATTTTATTTTTTGCATTGGAACACTTTTATATCACCACGTGCAACAACCAGACTTAATAAATTTCTTTTTTGTTTTTTTGTGGTTATGGAAAGTGACACACTTGCCTTTCTTACTCGTCTCTATTTCGCCAGGCGGGTGCTTATTTTTCCTAAAGGGAATAATATGGAGTACTTATCCATGTACTTAGATGTGGCTCATTCAGCTATCTTGCCGTATGGATGGAATAGATATGCACAATTTAGCTCATCCGTTCGTGTAGGTAAGTGCTACATATCATCTTCTTTTCAGTCAACTCTATTAAGGTTCTTATCCAAATTTGACAAAAAATATGCAGATGTCTATGAATGATCCACCGCATGTAATTTTATGTTGAATTCTCCGAAATTATTATTATTATTATTATTATTATTATTTATTATTTTGCTTGTGTTTGGTGGTTACAGAGAGCCAGGGCAGTCCAAGACCGCATTTGTTACGTTTAAAGACCCGAAGGCGCTTGAAATCGCCTTGCTATTATCAGTATTCCTGTTCGCAAAGAAAAGATAACCTGAATCTTGTTTGAGCTGTGTAACACTTGTAATTAACAAATATCATTGTCTTTTTTTACTAAGGTAATACTCGAACAAGTGAAAGTTAGGTCAAATGATTTTGCTGGATTTTGAGCAGATACAGAGAGGAGTTATTAGGAAGTTCAATTTGCCAATGAATTTATGCAAAAATATAGAGCTACAATGGGTATCAGGGTTTAATTTGATGTTAAATGAATTGAAAAGATCAGAGATATGCTTCAGCGTTGGGGATATTCCTAATGCACCATGATCTGCTTCAATTTGTTTTGCGCTGAAAACATCTCTTCGAGCTTCGTTTCTTCCATATCTCACACCTTTACCATCCGCTATCTCAATCTCATCTTTCTCCCTTATCTCGGTTGCGGCTATATTTATGAAGGTATGATTTTTCTTCTTCCTTATTTCTGTTTTCTCTCGAGGGCTTTCTTTGAGTTCTTCCCCCTACAGATTCGTCTTTTTCTCTGCTTCAGATCAAGGCAATCGATTTTAGGGGTCTCGATTTTCTGTTATTAGCCGCTTTTTGTTTTCAATGGATTTAAATTCGATATTGCAAATTTTATTGCTAATATTCCGCATATTTCAGCTGTTGTTGGGTTTTTTTACAGTTTTTTTAGTTCTTTTAATTTTTCTAAGGATGTTCCATTTTACGTTCCTTTTGTTCTTTTATTTTTAGTTTCTTTGGGCTTTTTTTTTTTCTTTTATTTTAGTTCTTCGGATTCATCTTCAGTTTTTCAGGTTTTAATATTTAGTATCAGTTCTTTTAGTTTTTCTGAGAGTCAAAACTTAGTTTTAGAGGATTCACGGATCTATTGGGTCGCGTAGGAGACCTACTCTTCTTATAATCTTGCTTGTGTTGATGATGGCAGGTTAGTGGAGTGGCCGTCGGTTTTTATTGGGTGGCTCCAAATTCAGATGACACGGGAAAATATTATATATCGGTACGTTTCTTTTGGGCAGGTACCTTAAATATATTATCGGTTTACTGAGCAAATTCAGTAGCCTTGTTATCAAATGAATGGTGTAACATATATCCTTTTTTCTTGTAGTCACAATAACGGTTTGTTTTTTGAAAGTTACATCAGGTGGCAGGAAAGAAAAGATTGGGTACTTAAAAAAACTACCCCTGAGATTTGTGGTGTTCACAAAACAAACCAGCTAACTTCAGAAAGTATAACACCGCGATAAAATAATGAAGGTCCATCTCGGTCGAAATCGTCATTGTTATTTCAATGCTTTTTCATTTCCCTTGATTTGGCAACTCTCTTGGTTACCGGTAGGCGATGGAGTTACAGACATAGAAGCAATTGTCAAAATGGAGACAAAGCTATGAAACTGCTGGTTGGGTCACGGCCCAAAAAGGTTGCTGGTCCATGCTCAAGGGTGGTTTAGTCCTGGATGTTTCTGGCCCAGTACAGCTCTATTTTGAGGATCCTCTTTTCAGCTTTTTTTATTCTTTTTCTTTTCATTTTCATATTTTATTATTGCTTTTAAATTAAGATTGCTCATATACATAAGTGTATGTTTGGTTCCTGTTATTGTATATTCTTTATTTGGGTTGCTGCTTTATTCATGTATTTGTATCATTATTGGGTAGTTGTTGTTTGGTATAGGTTTTGGGATATTCCTGTTTTTTCTCTTCTGGTTTGTTTTAGATTTTTTTGTATTTGTTTTTTTTGGGTTTCAGTTGAGGTTGAGAAAAGTGTTCATATGCTCCTGGACAGTGATGTCTTCGGTGTGCCTCCCGGCCATATTGTGCCTTAGCACTTCAACTATTTTATAATAAAATAATTGGGTTTAGATATTTTATAGTTTTATTCGTGTTATTTTATTTTAGTGTTTTGTATAATTTTTCTATTGCGGTAATTTTGAAATTGGAATTTTCTTACATTATATGTTTAATTTATTTTGTAATGATTTTTATTTGTTTTTTTAGGTACACATAACTCGGAGATGAGAAAGGAAAGCCAATGATTGTATCATGGGTTACTGTAGAAATAGAAAACACTAATCATGAATCCGGTGGCAGGAAGAAAATGCAGAAAACAAATGGTTAAAAGAGGCTTAGCCTATAATTTCTTGTTTCTAATCCGACGTCTTGTTTCCTGTTATTAGAGGTCATTTTTTGGAACTTCTACAGGCTAGCTGGTCAGTAATTTTATTTACCCCTTTTTTCCAGGTCCGTGTTCTGTATGATTTATCAGCGGTAAGTGGAGGTGTATCTCCTTATGTTTTCAGTTTAGAGTTTTTTTAATTGTTCCACTTCTCACCGTTGTCTGTACTTTAGATGATTTAGTGTGATCAGGTGTATGATCGTATGCCAGGTTATTTGTGCTTTGTTATTGTTTGGCTAGGTGTAGTGGGTGATTTAAGGTATTCTGGATTGTTCTTTCTTTCTTTTTCATCTTCCTCTTTAATGTAAAAAACATCCATGTAGTTTTTTCTTTCTCGCTGCCTACACATTCCTTCGGACTTTTTATGACGACCGTGTATGTGCTGTGGTGCTTTAGGGTTCAGTTATTTCTTGTGGTGGCTTTCCCAAAAAAGGCCTTCACTTTCTTGGTTGTTTCCCAATTTATTTCTGCTTTTTCTTTTTCGTGATTTGGTTTTTCCTTTATAGTTGCTGCTTTCAACTGTTGCTGGCGGGAATTTTCTATTAGCTATTTTGAACATTCCGCATTCCTTGGTTTTATGTACTTCGGTGAGTATTGTTTGTACTTTAGATACCTGATTATGATCAGCTGTAGAGTCGTACACCTAATTATTCTTGATTTCTTATCGTTCTGGCTGGGCGTTGTGGATGATTTGAGTGACTTCCTGCTCAGGTATGCTTTGCACTTCTTCTTCTGCTTTATTATAAAAATAACCAGGTATTTTTTGGTCTACAAAATAACATAGGGTTTCTTAAATTTCTTTCTCCAACGTGGTGCACGACGTGTAGTTTTCAACATGCTAGGCCTCTATCAGCTGCCTGCATGCTGCATTGCAAAATTGTAGAGGCCATATCCGGCATTCTAAAAATGAGAAGGCCATGACTAAATTGTTAGCATACAGAATGTTGGGTTCTTTTTTGTAGCTAGCCTTATTTTTTGGATGTACTGTGATCTGTACTTTACATGAGTGGATGAAAATAAAAAAACGAGTAGGCTTTGGTCGGTGTTCATGCGCCTGTATGTAGTGATTGTGTAAAATATACAAACATAAGAGGTTGAGCAACATCAAATTTACATAACTTGAGGCCTTTTTTTATAGATTGTGTCTATTGTGCAGTCGTGCCGTCACTTTATGATTTAGTTTAAATTTTCCCCTTTACTACAATTTCTTATCATGCAGCTTTATTGTGTGGTGTGACTATACAAAATGTACCCCTTTCATGTGGAAAGTTCTAAAACAAGGACGAATTTTTATATGGTATGTGTAAGACTCCGTAATGTAATTGGATTATTTTGTAATTCTTGTCAAACTGGCCACTCAAGAAAAACTCTTGTGTATGCATAGTTGTGCGTTCATGGGTCCTGTACTGTGTGATGTTTCTGTGCTCCGAATTTTGTGTCAGAAGATAGATGTGCAGTGTGTATATTATGTTTCGATGTATGTGTGTGGTTATGTTTGTGATTGCGTACTATACGGCATTACGATTTCCTCAGGTGTTTTTTTAAGAGCCTACCACCTGCCTCGTCAGAGGTTCATGTTGAATTTGTGGCATTGGGAAAATGTATTATTTACTGCAATAGTACTTATGATAGAGATTGAGGTTCTAACATCAACTACTCTTAAATGTCTCCCAGCTTTTTTCACTTTGCAAATTATTTCACGTGCTCTGATCTAATTACATCGTACCTTGTTTATGTTTTACAAATATATGTCATCTCTCTGCGTAGATTTTGTTCCTGTTTATTTGGTGATGTAGGCCCTGTTAGGCTTTTTAAAAATTTCGAGGCTGGTTGTGCCTTCGACTTGTTATCATCAGCATGTTTCTTTATTTTCGCATTTGTCGCATGATTTGTTGTTAGTGTTTTCTTGGACTATTTGCATATTCCGTATCATAGCTCGCAGTGCAGATTTAACACACAACCACCGTCCAATTAATTTAACAAACACAATTAATCAGGTTATCAACAATTGGGTTAGGTTTATTGTGTTACATGTGGAGGAGGGGGTGAGGGGGGATCCACACCATTTATTTTTCTATACTTTCGAGCTATGTTTATATACTGAGGTGTCGTTCAGGCCCTGTGTTTGTCTGGACCTTTTTTTGTTGGGTTCTGTAGATGTTTTTTTAGCTAGACACTTAGAGGGTATGCTGTATGAGTAAATCGGATATTGATTTGATGAGTTTCATTTGATAGGATGTTAACCATGAGTTTTGATATTTTGCTCGACAACTTCGTCCTTCGCTGCTAAGGACAGTTGTACTGTGAATCTTTTTTCCAGGTACATTTCAATATTAGCATTGCATCTATTTTTTAGGCTGTGTCATCTTCCCCTCACCTCTGTCTTCACTGTACAAAAATTACACATATTTGTTGCCGCTTTGTCCTACATGATCTTTTCCTCATGAGGTTTCGTTCAATTTTCGCCACACACCTAACTGTACAGTTGATTGTTGGGCATTTGGTTTTCTAATTTCTTGTAATTTCCAAATAAATCAGAACTAATATTTCCTACAAATTCCTGTCGATGCGTTGTATGAAAAATAGCAAAGATGTTATTCGGAACCTAGAAGATTGAGGACCATCACTTCAGCGCTGTTGTTACTCAAAATATTATCCGGAGATGATATGATGGAATGGACGAGTAACAAACAAAATGCGAGAGCACGTCTGTGGGGAAGTAAATAACACAAGATTTGCCGGGGTTGTTAGTCCCGGGCTTGAATGCTCTCGCGAGATATTATTAATACGAATACTTGGGAATACAAATATTAATGTTAGAGTACAATTACAATCGAGTCTATCTCAGCTTCCATAGCTTCACGCCATTTCGCGGAGTCTACATTCATCATCGCTTGGTCATAGGTCGTTGGGTCAGTCTCTTGGCTATCACTTGGAACCTCATGGAGACCTAGTTCCTCCAAGTGCACAAGCCCATACCTCTCAGGTAAATGAGACACCCTACTAGACCTATGAGGTGGTTGTACTTGTGTTTCAGAAGGTTCGGTTCCAGTTTCTTGCACAGGTGTCTCCCGAGGAGTTTCATTATATTCTTCTAAAGAAATACTTCTACCTGCTCCGCCTTCCTGAATGAACTCATCTTCCAGGAAGTGTGCTTGTAGAGCAACAACGATCTTTCGATCTCCAGGCATGTAGAATAGATATCCCATCGTCCCAGACGGGAATCCAATGAAACGTCCTTTTGCGGGACATCCCCAAATCCTAATATGATTAAGACTTGGTTTCCTGCCCTCCCACATCTCATGTGGAGTTTTAGGAACGGATTTGGAAGGACATCTGTTCAATATGTAAGCGGCAGTCAGGAGTTGTAAGCGGCAGTGAGGAGTGCATACCCCCACAGGTAAATCGGTAAGTCAGTATAGCCCAGCATGGAACGGACCATGTTCAACAAGGTCCGGTTCCTTCTTTATGATGAGGAGTACCTGGAGGTGTTAGTTGTGAAACTATTCCTTGTTCCTTAAGGAACTCGTCAAACTCCGTACTCATATACTCGCCACCTCGATCCAACCGAAGTGCTTTGATATGATTACCAGTTTGTTTCTCGACTAGGGCCTTGAATTCCTGGAATTTCTCAAAAGCCTCGGATTTATGTTTCATTAAGTATACATAACCATGCCTAGTATGATCATCTGTAAACATAATGAAATATTGATATCCGTCACGTGCTGCTTCCAAAGCACCACAAACGTCGGTATGGGTTAATCCCAGTTTATCAGTGGCTCTTTCAAAAGTCCCTGTGAAGGGGGACTTAGTCATTTTGCCTTTAAGGCAAGATTCACAAGTAGGAAAGGGATCCGATCCCAATGGACCCATAAGTCCATCTTTTTCCATTTTGTAAACCTTGGTCTGACCAACATGACCAAGTCTAAGATGCCATTTCAAAACTTGATTGGTTTCATCCCTACCACGTTTTCCAGTCATAGTATTCACAACTATTTTGTTGCTGAGATTTAGATGATACAATCCATTTAACAATGTAGAAGTACCCACTAGTTTATTTCTGAAATAAATTTTGCAGGAACCATCACCAATGAAAAATGAAAATCCTTTTCGGTCCATGACCGGAATGGATACAATGTTTTTGTGCCCCTTGGGCAAAACAAGTACATCTTCTAAAGTCAAAACAAAGCTGGATTCTAAACCCCAAAGAAGTGATCCTATGTCGGTCACCTCGACACTATGCCCGCTTCCGACTGTGATCATACCTTCTCCAGCTCCAAGCTTCCTACTTTGTTCCAGATCCTGATTTACGATACAAATATGAGAACCAGCACCAGAATCCAGTATCCAGGAAGTAGAAAATACAGTAGCAGAACAATTTGTTTCCAAAACTAAAGGTTCTGTACCTGAAGCGCCATGAAGAATCGGACAGTCTCTAGCCCAGTGGCCCAGCTCACCGCACTTGAGACAAGCATCCTTCTTCTTCTTGTTCTTCGGAACCGTTGGGGCCTTGCCCTTGCCCTTGAAGTCCTTGACATGTGGTCTACTCTGCTTCTTGGTCTTTTTCTTCTTGTTCTTAGACCTCCGAGGTCCAAAAGAAATCACAAGGGCAGACTCCTTCATCCGCGGAGTCTTCATCTGAGACTGTGCGGTCACTAGTTTGTTCATTAGCCCAGCTAAATTACATGCAATCTCATTGCAGTTAAAGATCATAACAAACTGTGAGAAGGAATCAGGAAGAGACTGTAGGATAAGGTCGGCTTGGAGAGAAGTATCCATTTTAAAATCAAGAGCCTCCAATCTATCGATCATGGATATCATTTTGAGGACGTGTTCCCCAACCTTCTCACCTTCCTTCACACTTGCACTGAATAGTTGCTTGGATATCTCATATCTAGTAGTTCTGCTGTGCTCACCATAAAGCTCGGTTAAGTGAGATAGAATCTGCCTAGCAGAAGTCATTTTCTCATGAGCTCTCTGAAGCTCATTAGACATAGAAGCCATCATGTATGCACGGACTTTTACGTCATCCTTAACCCACTTTTCGTGGTTTTCGATCTCTTCCTGATTGGCTCTAGTTCGCACTGTTGGGATTCGGTGCCTAAAACGAAGGCCCAACGAAAGCGGTAAAACGAAAATTAATTGGATCTGAATCCCTACGAGGATCGATCGAGCTACGTATATACGAATATATAAACGAAAAACAAGAGTTGTAAGAAACTTACCCTTGAAGTCCGTTGATTAAATGGTATCCTTCTCTTGAGCTATTCCCCAAGCTTTACTTGAATACTCTATGATCCGAAGCACTCCAAGCACTTGAACGATCCAACACCGAAAGCACCGCATCTCTACTTGCCACGCGCCGGATAAACGAACGGAACGACAATCACCCGATTAACCTCTAAGGTTACGGCTAGAATCAAGTGATGGAAACTTTATATTCAAGATTATAACACTCTAAGTGCTTAATCTTTATCTCTCAATTTTATCTCTTGATATTTTCTCCAAGAATATATCTCAAGAACAATGAATAATAATGAAGACTTGGAAAAAGATTTTCTCTCTCTATCTCCCACAACTCTCACGTATGGAATGAGGTTTGCAAGGGAGAGATAGTCTTCTTTTTATTCTTCTAACCTTTTGACCAAATCACCTAATATCATATCTTATATGATATTGTCCCCTTGGTGGCCATATGTCTTCCACCTAACAAGGAGAAGACCAAGACCAAGGGAGGGGTTAGGTATGGGGCGGCCATCTAGAAGGAATTGGACGAGTTTGGTCCGTTTCGGACTCCCGTGAGTCCAAACAGATAAACTCCGATTCCGTTCCGATGTATTTATATTAATTAATTAATCCAATTAATTAATCATATCAAATACTAAATAACATAATTAATTTCTCCAAGAAATAATTATTCTTATGAATTAAATTAATCACCAGTGATTTATTTAATTCATTAGGCCGTAAATTAATTTATCCAATAAATCAATTTAGACATCCAATGTCCCAGTAAATTAGATATCCAATATCTAATATTCATAATGAGAGATTAAGCTCGATTTATCCCGTCGTCAATCCTATTGCGCGACTCGGTAGGTTCGTCTCAGTCAGCAATGGGAGGAACCAAAGAGTAGTAGCACCACCTAGCCAGCCTGGCGGCCTACACTGTACCCCAACTGAGAACGAATGAATGGGATCATTCAAGAACCATTCTGTCGTGAATACCAGTATACGTATAAACCCTTCTTTCAAATGTCCCGATCAAGTTATAGGGTCACGGTCGACCAAACCCTATCTCAGACTTGACGCTATGCATGCGTTAATGCAAATCGAGATCATCGAGCTCTCGTGTATCTAATACGACTAGCTCCAATGCTTTGCCAAAGACTTATGATCTCATCCGCCAATAACCGCATAGACATATAACCCGTTCACTAACAGAGAAAGAATTCTATCTTGGTATTCGTAGGACTGCTACTTGCCCGTCAAGATGCACGTCGAGGTTGACCCCGCCTTCCGGTTTACATGTGGTCGAACTACTCTAATGAAAATCTTGACGTCACAAGCACATCCCTACTAAATCCTCAAGTTGAAGGTTCACGAATACCTATCACAACCTTTCGATTCCGTCATTGACTGTCCCGGAGTGAAATCCGTGTGACGAATCGAGGGTGAGTCGGTTCGAGTATACTAATCCAATTAGCATACCTATAACGTGTGCTCCCACTAACCATTAGTGTTCAACAGGCACTCTCCATGTCAAAGAATACGTCATACAAGTCTTCACATAAACTTAACGCCCAGTCAAGTTTCATCGACTTGCGAACGATTAAGTATTTGAGCTATAAACCTTTCCAGTGTCGACCCCCTTATCCAATAAGGAGTGGAATGTTTTGCTCTCAAATACACAGACTAGTTTCTATATGTATATTTACGAGTTAGGAATGCCAGTAACTACCAGTAAATAAAGAAATATTTATTTGCCTTATGATAATAAACTACATAATTACAAGTACAATGCCCTCACTCAACATCCTCTGAGTGGCATTCGAGGGCATACTCATAACAATCTCCCACTTGCACTCAATGCCACACACTATGGTATCTAATACCCATGTTCTCCAGATGACGCTCCAAGCTAGTCTGAGAAAGTGGCTTGGTCAGTGGATCAGCGAAATTATCGGTCGAGTCTACTCTGTGTAGCATAATGTTTCCCTTGCGAACAAATTCTCTTACGAGATGATACTTCCTCTCAATATATTTGGTGCTGTTGTGAAACCTCGACTTCTTCGCGCCATACTCCGTCATTGTCTCAAGATCTGAACAGCAAACTCTGCACATGGTATCACTTGAAGTTCTCCCGAAACTTCTTAATCCGTAACCCTTCATGGAAGCCTCTCAGGCCGCTTGATACTCTCGGCTGACAGTGGAATCAAGATCGCGCTTTGCTTGGCGCTACGCCAAAATACTTCTCCTCCATTAAGAGTAAATATGTAGCCAGAAGTAGACATCGAGTCGTCCTTCAGTCCTTGGAAGTTCGAATCAGTGAATCCCACCACATCCAATTCTCCACCGCCATACATCAGAACCATATCTCTAGTCCTTCTTAAGTACTGGAGAACGTTCTTTATGGCAGTCCAATGTTCCGTACCTGGGTTTGCCTGAAACCTACTCACCACGCTTACAGCATGCGCGATGTCAGGTCTTGTACACAACATAGCATACATAAGGCTACCCACGGCCGAAGCATATGGTATATTACTCATTTCCTTTCGTTGTTCCTCACTTTGGGGACACATCTTCAAGGAGAGTTTTATTCCATGTCGCATCGGTAGGAACCCTCTTTTAGAATCATCCATCTTAAATCGCTTTAAGATCTTATCTATATAGAGGGCTTGGGAAAGACCTATTGTTTTCTTCGCTCTATCCCGGTAGAGCCGAATACCAAGAATATAGGTTGCTTCTCCCAAGTCTTTCATGGAGAAATTACTCGAAAGCCAAGCTTTCACAGAACTGAGCATTCCCACATCATTTCATATTAGTAGAATGTCATCTACATATAGTACTAAGAATGCGATCTTGCTCCCACTAACCCTCTTGTATACACAAGGTTACTCTTCATTTTGCACGAAGTCAAACTCTTTGACCGCTCTTGTGCGGCGATTAATACGTCTCGAAGGCGATCGGCATAACGATCAGAGAGTCTACCATAGAAGACATACTCTGGGCAAACACCCAGCAGTCGGCACCCACGGCGACCGTCTTTCGGTATCCGGCGATCGTCTTTTATTAATTGGTGATCGTCTATGATGTCCAGCCAGAGACGATCGTCTCGTGCCACGCATGAATCCAGCATCCGTCAAAGTCGTCGAAGACCGAATCTTAGACGGTGGCCCATGTGCAGATCCACAAAGGGCGCCGACAGATAAGACATTTGACCCCAGCCTGTCACCTACCTCACCTACCGACAGGGCCACCAAAAGATACAAAGTGGGTCATCCCCAGACAGCGACTCAGGACGCGTGCAGGCTTCCCATTGGCTCGCACAGCTGGCCGCCAGCAGCAGCCCCAGACTTTAAGGGAACAACCTCACGTGACGGGACGATCGACCATCTTATTATAATATAGAAAATGGCGGTCGCCCGCGATCGCCGGAGAGGTCCCAGCAACCTTGTCTCCTACAAATAGGAGGCTCACTACAGTGGCTAAGAGGGGCTGCCATTACCGTGAATACAAGTGCGAATCATACAGAGAGAAAATCATAAACTCGAGGTCCCAGCAACCTTGTCTCCTATAAATAGGAGGCTCACTACAGTGGCTAAGAGGGGCTGCCATTACCGTGAATACAAGTGCGAAACATACAGAGAGAGAATCATAAACTCATCTGGCAATTACTTACGCATTCATAGTAATATTCATACATACTTACAATACATCCCAAGCAAGAACTCACAGATCTTCATATCTGGTTCTTCCGGCAGTCTACACGCTCTACAACTTAGATAACTAGAAGTCTTTACACTCATTGTAATAGATTCTAACATTAATATTTGTACTCCACAGTATATTTATTAATAACATCTCGCGAGAGCATTCAAGCCCGGGATTAACAACCCCGGCAAATCTTGTGTTATTTATTTTCTCACGGAAGTGTTCTCGCATTTGTTTGTTACTCGATCATTCCAGAAATACTATCTCCGGATAATATTTTGGGTAACAACAATTGGCGCTAGAGGAAGGGCATCTAAACCTTCATTTTTATTCCTACCGCCTCGAAGAACACTCACTGTTCTCCGGACATATACTTGAAGAAACACTCACTGTTCTTGAATAGAAAAGCCTTCAGAAACATGACATCTGCAACGACCTCCAAGAGAGCCACCCTGCGATCTGCCGGAAACCTCATTCCGGCCCGGACCGAATCCCAGCCCACGGCGGAAGGTGACCACGGCGACGCAAGTCTCTCACTCACGCCCCCGAGGGACGGTCCTAGCCTCTCACTCGATCAGTTACAGACCGCGGAACAGATTGAGGAGGCTATAGCCATCCTCAGGGAGCGACGGAGGGCATGCGACTCGCCCACCATCACTCCGTCAGCCATCCGCCGAGCAGGCAAGCGGAAACTCAAGGGGATCTATGTTGATAAATCGACAGAAAGCCCCGAGCCGCAGGAGAAGGCTCTCGTCAGGCGGGTTAACTCTGTCTTCAGCCGCCTGGGAAGCGATCCCTCATGGCGACCCGGGCACTCAGGCCCCAGCCGGGAGACATCGGTATCCGAATCCTTTACCAGGAGCTCGGCATATCCGACTCCCAGAAGACAGGCCGGTCAGCGAGCCCCCGCTCGCCCAAGAAATGAGCCCGCTGGCAAGGAACTCATCGTCCACCATGGGGCCAAGGGATCTGTGCACGATCGCCTTGGCTCGCGCTCCGGGAGCCAATCAGCGAGCAGTCAGGCGACGGCGATGGCCGCCATGCAGCGCCAGCTCGACGAGATGAAGGCACTCCTGGAAACTGGGGCAGACGCCAGGAGATCGATCGCTGGACCAAGTGAACCACTCGCGGTCCAGATCGAGCTCGCCCCGGTATAACCGAAGATCGCTCCCCCACAAACACCTCTATACGAGGGGAGATCGGATCTGGAGACCCATTTGAGCAAATTCCGGATCTACATGACCGGGTGCGGAGCATCAGATGCGACGAAGTGTCGAATGTTCCCATTAACTCTGGGCGACCTCGCCCACATGTGGTACATCTCACTGCCACCTCGCTCAATCAACTGCTTTGAGAAGCTGGCGAACGACTTCACGTCGTACTTCGCCGCCAAAGTCGCTCGCCCGGAAGGCCTCCACCGCATGATGAAAATCAGGCAGGGGAAGGACGAATCAGATGAAGATTACATCGATCAGGTAGACGAGACAGTCCTCACCGGCGAGCCCATCAGCGATGAGCTCGCCCTCTACTCAGTCCTGGGGGGATTCTGCGGCCACTCACCCATGTTCAGGCACCTCACTAAGGACATCCCCCCGACCTACTCGGTCTTCCGCGTCAGAGCCGCCGATTTTCTGGCCAGGCAGAGGATGCTCTCCCCCCGCTTAGGCGAGGGACCCTCCGGAGAAGGGAAGACGCCATCCCATGTCCAGAAGAAGGCGGTCGCCAAGCCCAGAAAGGCGGTCGCCAAGCCGCTTGGTGAGTTCAAAGCCTTCGAAGATGTGGAGGTCCACCTTCTCCACAACCTCAACTTATCTCCGGCCCACATCTTCAACGCGATCAAGGGGCGCGAATGGCTTTCCAAACCAAAGCCGATAAGGGACCACGGTCATCTAGATCGCAGCAAATTCTGTGCCTACCACAAGAGTCCCGGCCACAACACCATCCAATGCCGCGACCTCCTCAGACAACTCTGACAGCTGTTTGAGGAAGGCAAATTGGACAACTTGGTCACCAAGCCAGAACCTAGGACAGAGAGGACCGGAGGGCGCGAGCGCCGACAAACCGAAAGGACCCCTCCCAATCCGGTCGCCAGGATCGAGCATGAGCCGGAGTATTCTGATGAATCGATCCCTCCGATCAACCCTGGCGGTCGGATTAATATGCTTCAAGCAGGAGGTGGAAACCTCGGGGGCCTTTCCCCGGTTTCCACCATGTCAAACAGGAAGCGAAAGGCCGAACTGAGGGCACTCGCCGGGGTCCATGTCGTAGTACCTCCAGAGCCAACCATCTCTAAAGATGCGCTCGTCACCTTCTCCAACAAGGACAGGGAGGGAGTACAATGCCCCAAAGAGGATGCATTGGTGATCTTCGCGTGTATCCTTGGGAAGATGGTCGATCGCGTGCTGGTCGAAAACGGGAGCTTCTGCAATATAATATTCAAATCCGCCCTGGACTAGCTCGGCAACTTGACCAAGTTCATCAAGCCGTTCGACACCGTGCTCCAAGGGTTCGGCGACAGTACAGTCCAAGCCTACGGAAGGATCAAGCTCTCTGTCGAGCTAATATGCTTTTACGATCCCAAGGTTAGGATTACTAGAAACCTAAATTTTGTAATCATAGATAGGCCCAGCATCTATAATGGGTTCCTAGGTCGTCCATTTCTATAGACCTTTGAGGCGGTCGCTTCATCTTTCTTTTACTGTATCAAATTCCCCACTGCCGATGAGACGGTCGGTACTGTAAAAGGAGATCAGCTAATGGCAAAGAAATGCTTGAATTACTCCTATGTCGTAACTTCTTTCAATACTTCCCATGCTATGTGTAACATTGAAACGATCGACAATCAACCCATGGAGATCGACGAACCAAGCACATCGTACCAACCCGACTCAGAGGACGGCATCTCACAACGATTAACGGACGACATCGAGCCAAGGATCGGTTTCGAGCCAAGCCTCGACATCGATCCCAGGATAGAGTCTGGAAATCATTCCAAACGAGAAGCGACCGTCCCCGTGAAGAGTTGGAGAGTATAACGATAGATCCGGCTCGCCCGGAGCGGGAAGTACAGGTCGGCGCAAGCATCGATCGCGAATTAAAAGAGGATCTGATCAATTTACTACGTAAGAACATCGGAGTCTTCGCCTGGTCGCATCAAGATATGGTCTGCATAAGTCCTGAACACGCTTGCCACTATCTAAAGATCGACCCAGCAAGGAAGCCCGTTCACCAGAAACGTAGGAAATTCGGTCCTGAGAAGTACGCAGCGCTCGACATAGAGGTCAGGAAGCTACTCAACAACAAACTAATCGGAGTATCTACAGACGAACCACAGTGGGTCGCCAACGCGGTGCTCGTCAAAAAGCCAAACGGCTCCTGGAGGTTATGCATCGACTTCACCGACCTCAACGCGGCATGTCCAAAAGATCACTTTCCGATGCCTCATATTGATCACTTGGTCGATAGTACTGCAGGCTGCGAAATGATGTCGTTCATGGATGCCTTCGCCGGATACCGTCAAATCCCAATGGCAGAGAAAGACATAAAGCACACATCCTTCCACACGGAGAAAGACATATACTTTTGGGTCCGAATGCCGTTCGGCTTGAAGAATGCGGGGGCAACCTACCAGCGACTAGTCAACGGGATGTTCGCCAATCAGATCGGCAAGACCATGGAGGTCTACATTGACGACATAGTGGTCAAAAGCCTCAAGAAGGAAGACCACCTCAATGACCTCGCTGAGACATTCACCATCCTCGAGAAGTTCAACATGAAATTGAACCCCAAGAAATGCAACTTCGGGGTGGGCTCCGGAAAATTCCTGGGGCACATCGTGAGCAAAAGGGGGATCGAGGCGAACCCCACCAAGATTCAGGCAATCCTCGACATGCAGGAGCCACGGAATGTCAAGCAGGTGCAACGACTCACAGGTTGTCTAGCCGCCCTGAACCATTTCATATCTCGGCTCGGCGATAAAAGCAAGCCTTTCTTCGCGACCATCAAGAACAAGAAGTTCACATGGACGAAGAAGAGTCAAGTAGCGTTCGCCAAAATCAAGGAATATCTATCTAATCCCCAGATCCTGGCAAAGCCGATCCCCGGTGAGAAACTATTTCTTTACCTAGCGGCCTCAGAGGTCGCACTGAGTGCCGTTTTGGAGAGGGCGGAGGGACAAGTCCATTTGCCGATCTACTTCATTAGTCAAGCACTCCACGACGCGGAAACGCGATACACACCCCTGGAGAAGATCGCCTACGCTCTAGTCATGAGTGTTCGCAAGCTAAGGGCCTACTTTTTCGAACATCAAGTGGAGGTTCTGACGACTCTCCCTCTAAGGCAAGTTCTACACCGACCGGACACCAACGGGCGACTCCTCAAGTGGTCACTGGAGATCGCCCAATACGGTATCACCTACGCTCCCTGCACGGCGATCAAAGGCCAGGCTCTGGCGGACTTCGTGGTGGAATTAACGTTCCCTCACAGTCCGTCCCAGGTCGGTCGCCCTGCCTGGAAGCTGTACGTGGATGGATCAGCGACCAACTCGCGAGCAGGGGCAGGGATTGTCCTCATTAGCCCCGACGGCCAAAGTTTCACGAATGCCGTGCGTTTTGGGTTTCGTGCGACCAACAATGAAGCCGAATACGAAGCCTTGGTAGGCGGGCTCGATCTAGCCCTCGCCCTAGATGTTCGTCGCCTCCATATCTTCATGGACTCCCTCTTGGTCGTGAACCAAGTCAAAGGAGAATATGAGGCGCGCGGCGAACAGATGGTCAAATACCAAGAGCTGGTTGCCGAAATGTGCACGAAATTTGAGGAAGTGCTAATCGAACAAGTCCCGAGAGAGCACAACTCCCAGGCCGATGCCCTATCCAAGCTAGCGTCATCAGATGGGGCAGCCGACCTCTCTAATATCCAAATTACAAAATCAGCAAGGCCGGTGATCGACAGAAACCTGGTTACCACAGTCACCGTTGCCGAGGAGAACTGGATGACTCCGTTCGTCAAATACTTAAAAGATGGAACGGTCCCTAACGACCGTATCAAAGCTCACCAACTCCAGCTCCGTGCGACCAGATACACCCTATTGGACGACCGGCTTTACAAGCGAGCTTTCAGCCTTCCCCTCCTCAAGTGTATTACACCGGAGGAAGGTCGGCTCGTTTTAGCCAAAATCCATGACGGGATCTGTGGAAACCATGCTGGCGGACGAGCTCTCATCCATAAAATAGCCAGGCAAGGTTTTTTCTGGCCGTCACTTCAGAAGGATGCGATCGCCTACGCCAGATCGTGTCATAGATGTCAAGTAATAGGCCCAAACATCAAACTCTCCCCCGAGCAACTCACTTCAATGTACAGCCCGTGGCCTTTCGCCCAATGGGGCATCGACCTTATAGGTCCCTTGCCGACGGCACCGGGGGGCTGTAAGTTTGCCATCGTAGGGGTCGACTATTTCACCAAATGGGCTGAGGCCGAACCGCTAAACAAGATCGGCCAAGAGCAAGTAATCAAGTTCATCTGGAAAAACATCATATGCCGATTCGGTCTACCCCAGGCCATCATCTCCGACAACGGAAAACAGTTCGACGGCTTAGAAGTCATGCAATTCTGCGAGAAGTGGGGAATCAAGAGATTGTTCTCAGCCCCCTACCACCCTCAGATGAACGGGCAGGTAGAAGTCGTGAACAAAATCCTTAAACACACGATTAAAGCGCGACTCGAGTCCAGGCAAGGACGATGGGCGAACGAACTCCCACACGTTTTGTCGTCTTATCGAACGACGACCCGTAATTCAACCGGCGAAACCCCATTCGCCCTCGACTTCGGAACAGAAGCAGTGATCCCCTCGGAGATCGCCGTCCTCAGCCATCGAACCGAACAAGAAATGACGACCGACAATGATGTGGCCCGACGGATCGACCTCGACATGCTCGAAGAACGACGATTGACCTCAGAAATGAAGAACACAATCCAGAAAAGGAGATCCGAGAAGTTCTTCAATTCGAAGGTCAAGGAGAGAAGGTTTAAAGTGGGCGATCTCGTCCTCAAAAAGATCCAGACCCACACTGGTGTTTTTGGCCCGAACTGGGAAGGCCCCTTCAGGATATCTAAATGGCTAACTAAGGGAGCCTACGAACTTGAACACCCTGACGGTACTCCGGACCAATATCCTTGGGACGCCGTCCATCTGAAGAAGTACTACCAATGAAAACTTTGTATTCTGTTTCTACTACCCTATGTACAAGGAATATAATGAGATTTCTTCCTATCCCATCTATTCTAGCGATCGCCCCACCAGGCATATCGTATACCGTCGAGGGTCGCCATCTAACATGACGATCCGAGGTAGAAGAGTGCACAGTCACAGTAGTCGATGGAACCGACTGCTTCGGCCATGCAAGGTCCCTTTGGGCCAAGATCGCCCGCCCTTCGTTTAAATACGAGGCCGGCGTAGTCTGAGGGCCCTCCAAAACTAATCAGTGGACACGATCGCCCGCCCTCAAAGGTTCATCATCTAACATGGTGAACCCGGACAATGCGACGTGCCGCTACCCCCATCTCAACGTACACCGTCGAGGGTCGCCATCTTCATGGAGGGCCGAGGTGGAAGCAGAGCTAACAAGCCACGGACGTGGAGTCGAATAAACCGACAACGCCCCGTGCAAGGACTCCTCCAGACCAAGACCGCCCACCTTTCGTTTAAATACAAGGCGGGCGCAGCCTAACGGAGGACCCTCACAATAAAGTGAGTCGCGGGAATATCCCTCGCACACAAAGACACGGTTGTGGAGGTCGGTCCATCGAACTCCACGACCATGCACGGTTCCTCACAATCGGCAAAACTGAAGATAACTCACCAGACATACTATTTTTGTTCCCTTACTAACAATAAGTAAACAAAAACAAGGGGGCAAATGAGGCGAGCTAATCCTAAATGCGATCGGAAAGAAGGAACCATACTCGATCGGCTTCGTTCAAACAGACGCAGGACGATCGGAATTGTTCCACAATATTTACAAGTAAGAATTTTCAAAACATGTCGATACATTCAAACAATCGGTCGGATGAACAAGACATCGGAAGCAATCATACACATACTTGAAAAAATTCGCATGCAATCATTCAAAGGCGATCGTGTAAAGACACAAATACAATAAGGGAGTATTTTATTCATGACAAGGAGTTCGTACAATACGAAGCCCGAAGGCAATACAAAGAAATAGCAAAAATTACAAGTGAAAGAAAACAAAGAAGTCACTCAAGGTCCCTCCGGCTGGTCTTCGCCCCCAGGAGGCGGATCGGCATGCGCTCCCCCTTCGGCCTCAGGATGAATGAGTTTATCCGGAAAAGGATACCAACTCAAGTCGATCCCCAAGTCGGCGAGGTCAAGGATCGGCAGGGAAAACTCCGGATGCAAAGGGTGCTCGAGTGCATAGGCCTTAAAGCTCTCCATCAAAGGACCGATCTCGATCCCTGCCTTTTTGGCGGCTCGGACAGCGTCAGCATAGGCCGCCACATAATAGGCGAACTCGCCGACGAGTGCCACATTGAGGCAGGGATCGGTCTCGATCGCCTTCAGTTGCCCTCTCAGCTCAGTGGTCGTCTTCTCAGCTTCTGCCAGTTCGACCACCTTAACGGCCGTTTCCCCCTTGGCCTTCTCCAGCTCTCCCTTCGCCGCCTCCAGCTCGCGGTTGAGCCGATCCACCGTCGCCTTCAGCCCGGCCGCCTCTTCCTGCGAGGCCACGTGCATCCGGCGAGCCTCTTTCTCCTGGTCGCGGAACCGATCGGCCACTTCCTTGGAGCGGCTCAGCTCCTGCTTCATCCGATCGTTGTCCTGTTTAGCTCGTTTAGCCGTCTCTATGTACTCCTTCTCCATAGTCTGGATCCGGTTAGCAAATTCAACGTTTTGGTTCCGGGCGGCCTCGAGGTCGCTATGGAGACGAGCATTAGAGGGTCGCCCCTCGTAATCCCTTGCAGCTTGGACGACCATCGTCGCCGTCTGGAGAGCCAGGGCAAGGGTCGCCTGCATGGCATCTCCAGATCGCCGACGAGCGATCGCATCAAGATCGGTCGTCCAAGCCTTAGGCAGAGAGGAGATGGCCTTCTGAACATAAGTAGGGACGTCGAGGGACTTCTGCGGAGACTTGCTCGCCAGGAAGTCCAGCACCATTGGCGAGATGTCCGGGTCAGCAAGACGGACCCTGCAACACAAACAAAAGAGACAAAGGAGTTAGAAGATACCTAACTAAATTTTCCAACTCGGAAAGATCAATCCGGTCTTACCTGTTGACCAATTCGGGGTCGCGGCCAAAATAGGGCTTGCCCCGAGAAGTTTCAGCTTCGGCAATCGCCACCTTTTTCAAGAAACCAGCCGATGACCTGGAGCCGGACGCCGAGGGCATAGGACCAGACCCCTCCGCCATCGGAACGGAAGAAACGGGGGGAGCGGCGATCGGCGGATCCAAGATAGCTAAGTCTGCCTCAACTGTCGGCAGGGACCCCTCCGGCCTCTGCCTCTTGCGGTTGCGCTGAAGTTGTTCCTCCTCTTGAATTTCCGGCTCGGCGATCGGCACCACAGCGGGCCTCACCACAGGGGCAGGGCGAGACAACGTCGCAGCGACGCGACCCGTCTTCTTTCCCAGGTGAAGACGACCGATGAGACTAGGATTAGACATGGCGATCTCTTGTGGTGGCTCGACGAAGCGGGGAAAATGAATCTCTAACAAAAAACAAATTCAAACAAAGTTAAACACCTCTTTCGATCAGACGATCGTCAAGCAAGGAAGAAGTAGAATTTATACCTGGAACTTTCAGATGACGTGGGAAGCGAAACACTCGAGCCCCCAATCGATGAAGTTCGCGACCGAGTGAGCGAACATCTATGTAGGAGTCCGGCAAGGCGCGAATTCGCTCCCAGGCGATCAAGAAGTCAAAGGGAAGATCGCCGATCGCTGGAACAATGAGTCCTGCAAAATGAAAACAAAATTAGATCAGTCCAAGACGTATCCAATCAAAGGGAGAGTTAAAACCCTTACTCGGATTCCTCTCCCGAAAATTGGTGGGGATCTCCAACTCCTCCTCCGGCCTATCACTCGACGCCGATCGCCACGCTCCGCCAACCCAGCACCATTTTGCCAGGTCGCCCCGGGTCTTGTTCGGCACACCGAGGACCACTCTTCCCATTCGACCTTGAATGTGATTACCGCCGATCGACCATTTCTGCGCAGCTAATTTGAAGAGATAGTTCATCTCCATCGCAGAAAGGAGACGGAACAGCCGGTGACCACCGAAAAGTGTCAAAGTACAGATGATCTGTAGCCAGGCGTTCGGCGTCAGTTGGAGCGGCGCCAAATTCCAGGCGACCAATAAATAGGATACGGCGAACGGCAAGGGGAATCGCAGGCCGGCCTCCATAATCATCTCACTAACGGCGACCAGACCCTCGGGAAGTTGATCGGCACGTTCATTTTCCGATGGCACGTGCAGCGAAACATCGGAAGGAATGTGATATTTCGCCCTCCAGCGACTCAAGTCTTTTCGGGTCGCCGAACTCCGGATCTGACCAAGAGTCCACTGAGACGGGTCGGCGGCCCGGAACACCGTCCGCTTCACAGGTTCGTAGGGATGAGCGGCGGAGTAAGCTTCGAAATCAAATTCTGGACAGGGCCCGGCAATCCCCTCCATAAGCTTAGCAAAAGCCATATAGGCGGGGACGAATACGCTGTCCTTTTCCCAAGACAATCGCATCAGTTCATCTTCATCCACAGGCGAACCCCCTCACTCCGCCGTCGCCGCAGATCTCGCCACTTCGGCCTCGTTGAAGAGCTCCTCAAGTTCTGCGGGTGCAATCCCCGCACGAATAGCCTCAACGGCCATTTCCATATGGAGTCCCACGGGAATTTCCTCCCGGTCCGGCGAAGCCGCGACGGCGGAGGTGCTTCCGGTCTCGAAGGTCTTAGATCCTCCACACATGTTATAAAAAGTAAGGGGAGAAAGAAGATTGGTTTTCTTACCTAAAAAGAAAAAGGAGGACGATCGGCACAAGAAGCTTCGGAAATTTATGTAGAGTTTCAGCAAGAAGGCAAGGACGCGTGAAGAGTAAAAATGAAGTAGCCCTAGCCCCTTTTATAGGCAGGAGCAGGGGTCTCCGTGCAAATAGGCGAAATTCCGAGGGCTGGAGTGCAACCGTCGGAGGGGGGACACATTAAATGCAGCCCTCAAATCCCGCGTACGCGGCTTTTCGAGGGCACGCCAGGCGGCAAGTCTGACAAACCGTCGGACTCCCCCAATGGTGGCGCGACGCGTGTCCTTGCAACGTTTCGAGAGCCTGCCTTTCTTTCCCGCTGCTCCCAGCGCAAAGGAGATCGTCCAAATTTGAAATCAGATCCCCTAATTGGCTAAACATTGGCGATCGCCAACAGTGCCACCTCACCCCGTGTTTTCAACATCGAAGCGAGCTGGGGGCAATTGTTGTGCGGCGATTAATACGCCTCGAAGGAGATCGGCATAACGATCAGAGAGTCTACCATAGAAGACATACTCTGGGCAAACACCCAGCAGTCGGCACCCACGGCGACCGTCTTTCGGTATCCGGCGATCGTCTTTTATTAATTGGCGATCGTCTATGATGTCCAGCCAGAGACGATTGTCTCGTGCCACGTATGAATCCAGCATCCGTCAAAGTCGTCGAAGACCGAATCTTAGACGGTGGCCCACGTGTAGATATACAAAGGGCGCCGACAGATAAGACATTTGACCCCAGCCTGTCACCTATCTCACCTACCGACAGGGCCGCCGAAAGGAACAAAGTGGGTCCTCCCCAGACAGCGACTCAGGACGCGTGCAGGCTTCCCATTGGCTCGCACAGCTGGCCGCCAGCAGCAGCCCCAGACTTTAAGGGAACAGCCTCACGTGACGGGACGATCGGCCATCTTATTATAATATAGAAAACGGCGGTCGCCCGCGATCGCCGGAGAGGTCCCACCAACCTTGTCTCCTATAAATAGGAGGCTCACTACAGTGGCTAAGAGGGTCTGCCATTACCGTGAATACAAGTGCAAAACATACAGAGAGAGAATCATAAACTCATCTGGCAATTACTTACGCATTCATAGTAATATTCATACATACTTACAATACATCCCAAGCAAGAACTCACAGATCTTCATATCTGGTTCTTCCGGCAGTCTACACGCACTACAGCTTAGATAACTAGAAGTCTTTACACTCATTGTAATAGATTCTAACATTAATATTTGTACTCCACAGTATATTTATTAATAACATCTCGCGAGAGCATTCAAGCCCGGGATTAACAACCCCGGCAAATCTTGTGTTATTTATTTTCTCACGGAAGTGTTCTCGCATTTGTTTGTTACTCGATCATTCCAGCAATACTATCTCCGGATAATATTTTGGGAACAACAATTGGCGCTAGAGGAAGGGCATCTAAACCTTCATTTTTATTCCTACCGCCTCAAAGAACACTCACTGTTCTCCGGACATATACTTGAAGAAACACTCACTGTTCTTCAATAGAAAAGCCTTCAGAAACATGACATCTGCAACGACCTCCAAGAGAGCCACCCTGCGATCTGCCGGAAACCTCATTCCGGCCCGGACCGAATCCCAGCCCACGGCGGAAGGTGACCACGGCGACGCAAGGCTCTCACTCCCGCCCCCGAGGGACGGTCCTAGCCTCTCACTCGATCAGTTACAGACCGCGGAACAGATTGAGGAGGCTATAGCCATCCTCATGGAGCGACGGAGGGCATGCGACTCGCCCACCATCACTCCGTCAGCCATCCACCAAGCAGGCAAGCGGAAACTCAAGGGGATCTATGTTGAGAAATCGACAGAAAGCCCCGAGCCGCAGGAGAAGGCTCACAAAGTGATGACTCGTCTTCGGCCGGGAAGCGATCCTCATGGCGACCCGGGCACTATGGCCCCATCCGGGAGACATCCGTATCCGAATCCTTTACCAGAGCTCGGCATATCCGACTCCCAAGACAGCCGGGCCGAGCCTCGCCGCCCAAGAAATGAGCCACGGGCAAGGAACTCATCGTCCACCATGGGGCCAAGGGATCTGCACGACGCTCGCTTGGCTCGCTCCGGAGCCAATCGGGCCGAAGCGACGGCGATGGCCGCCATGCACGGCCACTCGGCGAGATGAAGGCGCTCTGAAATCGGGCAGGCGCCAGGAGATCGATCTCTGGACCAAGTGAACCACTCGCGGTCCAGATCGAGCTCGCCCCGGTACAACCGAAGATCGCTCCCCCACAAACACCTCTATACGAGGGGAGATCGGATCTGGAGACCCATTTGAGCAAATTCCGGATCTACATGACCGGGTGCGGAGCATCAGATGCGACGAAGTGTCGAATGTTCCCATTAACTCTGGGCGACCTCGCCCACATGTGGTACATCTCACTGCCACCTCGCTCAATCAACTGCTTTGAGAAGCTGGCGAACGACTTCACGTCGTACTTCGCCGCCAAAGTCGCTCGCCCGGAAGGCCCCCAGCGCATGATGAAAATCAGGCAGGGGAAGGACGAATCAGATGAAGATTACATCGATCGGGTAGACGAGATAGTCCTCACCGGCGAGCCCATCAGCGACGAGCTCGCCCTCTACTCAGTCCTGGGGGGATTCTGCGGCCACTCACCCATGTTCAGGCACCTCACTAAGGACATCCCCCCGACCTACTCGGTCTTCCGCGTCAGAGCCGCCGATTTTATGGCCAGGCAGAGGATGCTCTCCCTCCGCTTAGGCGAGGGACCCTCCGGAGAAGGGAAGACGCCATCCCATGTCCAGAAGAAGGCGATCGCCAAGCCCAGAAAGGCGGTCGCCAAGCCGCTTGGTGAGTTCAAAGCCTTCGAAGATGTGGAGGTCCACCTTCTCCACAACCTCAACTTATCTCCGGCCCACATCTTCAACGCGATCAAGGGGCGCAAATGGATTTCCAAACCAAAGCCGATAAGGGACCACGGTCATCTAGACCGCAGCAAATTATGTGCCTACCACAAGAGTCCCGACCACAACACCATCCAATGCCGCGATCTCCTCAGACAACTCTGGCGAATGTTTGAGGAAGGCAAATTGGACAACTTGGTCACCAAGCCAGAACCTAGGACAGAGAGGACCGGAGGGCGCGAGCGCCGACAAACCGAAAGGACCCCTCCCAATCCGGTCGCCAGGATCGAGCATGAGCCAGAGTATTCTGATGAATCGATCCCTCCGATCAACCCTGGCGGTCGGATTAATATGCTTCAAGCAGGAGGTGGAAACCTCGGGGGCCTTTCCCCGGTTTCCACCATGTCAAACAGGAAGCGAAAGGCCGAACTGAGGGCACTCGCCGGGGTCCATGTCGTAGTACCTCCAGAGCCAACCATCTCTAAAGACGCGCTCGTCACCTTCTCCAACAAGGACAAGGAGGGAGTACAATGCCCCAAAGAGGATGCATTGGTGATCTCCGCGTGTATCCTTGGGAAGATGGTCGATCGCGTGCTGGTCGACAACGGGAGCTTCTGCAATATAATATTAAAATCCGCCCTGGACTAGCTCGGCAACTTGACCAAGTTCATCAAGCCGTTCGACACCGTGCTCCAAGGGTTCGGCGACAGTACAGTCCAAGCCTACGGAAGGATCAAGCTCTCTGTCGAGCTAATATGCTTTTACGATCCCAAGGTTAGGATTACTAGAAACCTAAATTTTGTAATCATAGATAGGCCCAGCATCTATAATGGGTTCCTAGGTCGTCCATTTCTAGAGACCTTTGAGGCGGTCGCTTCATCTTTCTTTTACTGTATCAAATTCCCCACTGCCTATGAGACGGTCGGTACTGTAAAAGGAGATCAGCTAATGGCAAAGAAATGCTTGAATTACACCTATGTCGTAACTTCATTCAATACTTCCCATGCTATGTGTAACATTGAAACGATCGACAATCAACCCATGGAGATCGACGAACCAAGCACATCGTACCAACCCGACTCAGAGGACGGCATCTCACAACGATTAACGGACGACATCGAGCCAAGGATCGGTTTCGAGCCAAGCCTCGACATCGATCCTAGGATCGAGTCCGGAAATCATTCCAAACGAGAAGCGACCGTCCCCGTTGAAGAGTTGGAGAGTATAACGATAGATCCGGCTCGCTCGGAGCGGGAAGTACAGGTCGGCGCAAGCATCGATCGCGAATTAAAAGAGGATCTGATCAATTTACTACGTAAGAACATCGGAGTCTTCGCCTGGTCGCATCAAGATATGGTCTGCATAAGTCCTGAACACGCTTGCCACTATCTAAAGATCGACCCAGCAAGGAAGCCCGTTCACCAGAAACGTAGGAAATTCGGTCCTGAGAAGTACGCAGCGCTCGACATAGAGGTCAGGAAGCTACTCAACAACAAACTAATCGGAGTATCTACAGACGAACCACAGTGGGTCGCCAACGCGGTGCTCGTCAAAAAGCCAAACGGCTCCTGGAGGTTATGCATCGACTTCACCGACCTCAACGCGGCATGTCCAAAAGATCACTTTCCGATGCCTCATATTGATCACTTGGTCGATAGTACTGCAGGCTGCGAAATGATGTCGTTCATGGATGCCTTCGCCGGATACCATCAAATCCCAATGGCAGAGAAAGACATAAAGCACCCATCCTTCCACACGGAGAAAGACATATACTTTTGGGTCTGAATGCCGTTCGGCTTGAAGAATGCGGGGGCAACCTACCAGCGACTAGTCAACGGGATGTTCGCCAATCAGATCGGCAAGACCATGGAGGTCTACATTGACGACATCGTGGTCAAAAGCCTCAAGAAGGAAGACCACCTCAATGACCTCGCCGAGACATTCACCATCCTCGAGAAGTTCAACATGAAATTGAACCCCAAGAAATGCAACTTCGGGGTGGGCTCCGGAAAATTCCTGGGGCACATTGTGAGCGAAAGGGGGATCGAGGCGAACCCCACCAAGATTCAGGCAATCCTCGACATGCAGGAGCCACGGAATGTCAAGCAGGTGCAACGACTCACAAGTTGTCTTGCCGCCCTCAACCGTTTCATATCTCGGCTCGGCGATAAAAGCAAGCCTTTCTTCGCGACCATCAAGAACAAGAAGTTCACATGTACGAAGGAGAGTCAAATAGCGTTCGCCAAAATCAAGGAATATATATCTAACCCCCAGATCCTGGCAAAGCCGATCCCCGATGAGAAACTATTTCTTTACCTGGCGGCCTCAGAGGTCGCACTGAGTGCCGTTTTGGTGAGGGCGGAGGGACAAGTCCACTTGCCGATCTACTTCGTTAGTCAAGCACTCCACGACGCAGAAACGCGATACACACCCCTGGAGAAGATCGCCTACGCTCTAGTCATGAGTGTTCGCAAGCTAAGGGCCTACTTCTTCGAACATCAAGTGGAGGTTCTGACGACTCTCCCTCTAAGGCAAGTTCTACACCGACCGGACACCAACGGGCGACTCCTCAAGTGGTCACTGGAGATCGCCCAATACGGTATCACCTATGCTCCCCGCACGACGATCAAAGGCCAGGCTCTGGCGGACTTCGTGGTGGAATTAACGTTCCCTCACAGTCCGTCCCAGGTCGGTCGCCCTGCCTGGAAGCTGTACGTGGATGGATCAGCGACCAACTCGCGAGCAGGGGCAGGGATTGTCCTCATTAGCCCCGACGGCCAAAGTTTCACGAATGCCGTGCGTTTTGGGTTTCGTGCGACCAACAATGAAGCCGAATACGAAGCTTTGGTAGGCGGGCTCGATCTAGCCCTCGCCCTAGATGTTCGTCGCCTCCATATCTTCATGGACTCCCTCTTGGTCGTGAACCAAGTCAAAGGAGAATATGAGGCGCGCGGCGAACAGATGGTCAAATACCAAGAGCTGGTCGCCGAAATGTGCACGAAATTTGAGGAAGTGCTAATCGAACAAGTCCCGAGAGAGCACAACTCCCAGGCCGATGCCCTATCCAAGCTAGCGTCATCAGATGGGGCAGCCGACCTCTCTAATATCTAAATTACAAAATCAGCAAGGCCGGCGATCGACAGAAACCTGGTTACCACAGTCACCGTTGCCGAGGAGAACTGGATGACTCCGTTCATCAAATACTTAAAAGATGGAACGGTCCCTAACGACCGTATCAAAGCTCGCCAACTCCAGCTCCGTGAGACCACATACACCCTATTGGACGACCGGCTTTACAAGCGAGCTTTCAGCCTTCCCCTCCTCAAGTGTATTACACCGGAGGAAGGTCGGCTCGTTTTAGCCGAAATCCATGACGGGATCTGTGGAAACCATGCTGGCGGACGAGCTCTCATCCATAAAATAGCCAGGCAAGATTTTTTCTGGCCGTCACTTCAGAAGGATGCGATCGCCTACGCCAGATCGTGTCATAGATGTCAAGTAATGGGCCCAAACATCAAACTCTCCCCCGAGCAACTCACTTCAATGTACAGCCCGTGGCCTTTCGCCCAATGGGGCATCGACCTTATAGGTCCCTTGCCGACGGCGCCGGGGGGCTGTAAGTTTGCCATCGTAGGGGTCGACTATTTCACCAAATGGGCTGAGGCCGAACCGCTAAACAAGATCGGCCAAGAGCAAGTAATCAAGTTCATCTGGAAAAACATCATATGCCGATTCGGTCTACCCCAGGCCATCATCTCCGACAACGGAAAATAGTTCGACGGCTTAGAAGTCATGCAATTCTGCGAGAAGTGGGGAATCAAGAGATTGTTCTCAGCCCCCTACCACCCTCAGACGAACGGGCACGTAGAAGCCGTGAACAAAATCCTCAAACACACGATTAAAGCGCGACTCGAGTCCAGGCAAGGACGATGGGCGAACGAACTCCCAGACGTTTTGTGGTCTTATCGAACGACGACCCGTAATTCAACCGACGAAACCCCATTCGCCCTCACCTTCAGAACAGAAGCAGTGATCCCCTCGGAGATCGCCGTCCTCAGCCATCGAACCGAACAAGAAATGACGACCGACAATGATGTGGCCCGACGGATCGACCTCGACATGCTCGAAGAACGACGATTGACCTCAGAAATGAAGAACACAATCCACAAAAGGAGATCCGAGAAGTTCTTCAATTCGAAGGTCAAGGAGAGAAGGTTTCAAGTGGGCGATCTCGTCCTCAAAAAGATCCAGACCCACACTGGTGTTTTTGGCCCGAACTGGGAAGGCCCCTTCAGGATATCAAAATGGCTAACTAAGGGAGCCTACGAACTTGAACACCCTGACGGTACTCCGGACCAATATCCTTGGGACGCCGTCCATCTGAAGAAGTACTACCAGTGAAAACTTTGTATTCAGTTTCTACTACCCTATGTACAAGGAATATAATGAGATTTCTTCCTATCCCATCTATTCTAGCGATCGCCCACTGTGCATATCGTATATCACGAGGGTCGCCATCTAACATGACGATCCGAGGTAGAAGAGTGCAGCCCTGGTCCTGGTAGTCGATGGAACCGACTGCTTCGGCCATGCAAGGTCCCTTTGGGCCAAGATCGCCCGCCCTTCGTTTAAATACGAGGCCGGCGTAGTCTGAGGGCCCTCCAAAACTAATCAGTGGACACGATCGCCCGCCCTCAAAGGTTCATCATCTAACATGGTGAACCCGGACAATGCGACGTGCCGCTACCCCCGTCTCAACGTACACCGTCGAGGGTCGCCATCTTCATGGAGGGCCGAGGTGGAAGCAGAGCTAACAAGCCACGGACATGGAGTCGAATAAACCGACAACGCCCCGTGCAAGGACTCCTCCAGACCAAGACCGCCCACCTTTCGTTTAAATACAAGGCGGGCGCAGCCTAACGGAGGACCCTCACAATAAAGTGAGTCGCGGGAATATCCCTCGCACACAAAGACACGGTTGTGGAGGTCGGTCCATCGAACTCCACGACCATGCACGGTTCCTCACAATCGGCAAAACTGAAGATAACTCACCAGACATACTATTTTTGTTCCCTTACTTACAATAAGTAAACAAAAACAAGGGGGCAAAGGAGGCGAGCTAATCCTAAATGCGATCGGAAAGAAGGAACCATACTCGATCGGCTTCGTTCAAACAGACGCAGGACGATCGGAATTGTTCCACAATATTTACAAGTAAGAATTTTCAAAACATGTCGATACATTCAAACAATCGGTCGGATGAACAAGACATCGGAAGCAATCGTACACATACTTGAAAAAATTCGCATGCAATCATTCAAAGTCGATCGTACATGTAAAGACACAAATACAATAAGGGAGTATTTTATTCATGACAAGGAGTTCGTACAATACGAAGCCCGAAGGCAATACAAAGAAATAGCAAAAATTACAAGTGAAAGAAAACAAAGAAGTCACTCAAGGTCCCTCCGGCTGGTCTTCGCCCCCAGGAGGCGGATCGGCATGCGCTCCCCCTTCAGCCTCAGGATGAATGAGTTTATCCGGAAAAGGATACCAACTCAAGTCGATCCCCAAGTCGGCGAGGTCAAGGATCGGCAGGGAAAACTCCGGATGCAAAGGGTGCTCGAGTGCATAGGCCTTAAAGCTCTCCATCAAAGGACCGATCTCGATCCCTACCTTTTTGGCGGCTCGGACAGCGTCAGCATAGGCCACATAATAGGCGAACTCGCCGACGAGTGCCACATTGAGGCAGGGATCGGTCTCGATCGCCTTCAGCTGCCCTCTCAGCTCAGTGGTCGTCTTCTCAGCTTCTGCCAGTTCGACCACCTTAACGGCCGTTTCCCCCTTAGCCTTCTCCAGCTCTCCCTTCGCCGCCTCCAGCTCGCGGTTGAGTCGATCCACCGTCGCCTTCAGCCCGGCCTCCTCCTCCTGCGAGGCCACATGCATCCGGCGAGCCTCCTTCTCCTGGTCGCGGAACCGATCGGCCACTTCCTTGGAGCGGCTCAGCTCCTGCTTCATCCGATCGTTGTCCTGTTTAGCTCGTTTAGCCGTCTCTATGTACTCCTTCTCCATAGCCTGGATCCGATTAGCAAATTCAACGTTTTGGTTCCGGGCGGCCTCGAGGTCGCTATGGAGACGAGCATTAGAGGGTCGCCCCTCGTAATCCCTTGCAGCTTGGACGACCATCGTCGCCGTCTGGAGAGCCAGGGCAAGGGTCGCCTGCATGGCATCTCCAGATCGCCGACGAGCGATCGCATCAAGATCGGTCGTCCAAGCCTTGGGCAGAGAGGAGATGACCTTCTGAACATAAGTAGGGACGTCGAGGGACTTCTGCGGAGACTTGCTCGCCAGGAAGTCCAGCACCATCAAGTAGATGTCCGGCCGCAAGACGGACCCTGCAACACAAAAAAAAGAGACAAATGAGTTAAAAGATACCTACCTAAATTTTCCAACTCGGAAAGATCAATCCGGTCTTACCTGTTGACCAATTCGGGGTCGCGGCCAAAATAGGGCTTGCCCCGAGAAGTTTCAGCTTCGGCAATCGCCACCTTTTTCAAGAAACCAGCCGATGACCTGGAGTCGGACGCCGAGGACATGAGACCAGACCCCTCCGCCATCGGAACGGAAGAAACGGGGGGAGCGGCGATCGGCGGCTCCAAGATAGCTAAGTCTGCCTCAGCTGTCGGCAGGAACCCCTCCGGCTTCCGCCTCTTGCGGTTGCGCTGAAGTTGTTCCTCCTCTTGAATTTCCGGCTCGGCGATCGGCACCACAGCGGGGCTCACCACAGGGGCAGGGTGAGACAACGTCGCAGCGACGCGACCCGTCTTCTTTCCCAGGTGAAGACGACCGATGAGACTAGGATTAGACATGGCAATCTCTTGTGGTAGCTCGACGAAGCGGGGAAAATGAATCTCTGACAAAAAACAAATTCAAACAAAGTTAAACACCTCTTTCGATCAGACGATCGTCAAGCAACGAAGAAGTAGAATTTATACCTGGAACTTTCAGATGACGTGGGAAGCGAAACACTCGAGCCCCCAATCGATGAAGTTCGCGACCGAGTGAGCGAACGTCTATGTAGGAGTCCGGCAAGGCGCGAATTCGCTCCCAGACGATCAAGAAGTCAAAGGGAAGATCGCCGATCGCTGGAATAATGAGTCCTGTAAAATGAAAACAAAATTAGATCAGTCCAAGACGTATCCAATCAAAGGGAGAGTTAAAACCCTTACTCGGATTCCTCTCCCGAAAATTGGTGGGGATCTCCAACTCCTCCTCCAGCCTATCACTCGACGCCGATCGCCACGCTTCGCCAACCCAGCACCATTTTGCCAGGTCGCCCCGGGTCTTGTTCGGCACACCGAGGACCACTCTTCCCATTCGACCTTGAATGTGATTACCGCCGATCGACCCTTTCTGCGCAGCTAATTTGAAGAGATAGTTCATCTCCATCGCAGAAAGGAGACGGAACAGCTGGTGACCACCGAAAAGTGTCAAAGTACAGATGATCTGTAGCCAGGCGTTCGGCGTCAGTTGGAGCGGCGCCAAATTCCAGGCGACCAATAAATAGGATACGGCGAACGGCAAGGGGAATCGCTGGCCGGCCTCCATAATCATCTAACTAACGGCGACCAGACCCTCGGGAAGTTGATCGGCACGTTCATTTTCGGATGGCACGTGCAGCGAAACATCGGAAGGAATGTGATATTTCGCCCTCCAGCGACTCAAGTCTTTTCGGGTCGCCGAACTCCGGATCTGACCAAGAGTCCACTGAGACGGGTCGGCGGCCCGGAACACCGTCCGCTTCACAGGTTCGTAGGGATGAGCGGCGGAGTAAGATTCGAAATCAAATTCTGGACAGGGCCAGGCAATCCCCTCCATAAGCTTAGCGAAAGCCATATAGGCGGGGACGAATACGCTGTCCTTTTCCCAAGACAATCGCACCAGTTCATCTTCATCCACCGGCGAACCCCCTCACTCCGCCGTCGCCGCAGATCTCGCCACTTCGGCCTCATTGAAGATCTCCTCAAGTTATGCGGGTGCAATCCCCGCACGAATAGCCTCAACGGCCATTTCCATATGGAGTCCCACGGGAATTTCCTCCCGGTCCGGCGAAGCCGCGACGGCGGAGGTGCTTCCGGTCTCGAAGGTCTTAGATCCTCCAGACATGTTATAAAAAGTAAGGGGAGAAAGAAGATTGGTTTTCTTACCTAAAAAGAAAAAGGAGGACGATCGGCACAAGAAGCTTCGGAAATTTCTGCAGAGTTTCAGCAAGAAGGCAAGGACGCGTGAAGAGTAAAAATGAAGTAGCCCTAGCCCCTTTTATAGGCAGGAGCAGGGGTCTCCGTGCAAATAGGCGAAATTCCGAGGGCTGGAGTGCAACCGTCGGAGGGGGGACACATTAAATGCAGCCCTCGAATCCCGCGTAGGCGTCTTTTCGAGGGCACGCCAGGCGACAAGTCTGACAAACCATCGGACTCCCCCAATGGTGGCGTGACGCGTGTCCTTGCAACGTTTCGAGAGCCCGCCTTCCTTTCCCGCTGCTCCCAGCGCAAAGGAGATCGTCCAAATTTGAAATCAGATCGCCTAATCGGCTAAATATTGGCGATCGCCAACAGTGCCACCTCACCCCGTGTTTTCAACATCGAAGCGAGCTGGGGGGCAATTGTTGTGCGGCGATTAATACGCCTCGAAGGCGATCGGCATAATGATCAGAGAGTCTACCATAGAAGACATACTCTGGGCAAACACCCAGCAGTCGGCACCCACGGCGACCGTCTTTCGGTATCCGGCGATCGTCTTTTATTAATTGGCGATCGTCTATGATGTCCAGCTAGAGACGATCGTCTCGTGCCACGTATGAATCCAGCATCCGTCAAAGTCGTCGAAGACCGAATCTTAGACGGTGGCCCACGTGCAGATCCACAAAGGGCGCCGACAGATAAGACATTTGACCCCAGCCTGTCACCTATCTCACCTACCGACAGGGCCGCCGAAAGGTACAAAGTGGGTCCTCCCTGCATAAACTCAGACGCGCGGCAGCTTCCATTGGCTCGCACAGATGCCGCCACAGAAATTCTGACTTTAAGGGAACAGCCTCACGTGACGGGAACCTTTCTATCGTGAATACCAATATACGTATAAATCCTTCTTTCAAATGTCCCGATCAAGTTATAGGGTCACGGTCAGTCAAACCCTATCAGTACTTGACGCTATGTATGCGTTAGTGTAAATCGAGATCATCGAGCTCTCGTGTATCCAATACAACTAGCTCCAATGCTTTGGCCAACTCATCTGCCAATAACCGCATAGGACATATAAACCGCTCACTAACGGGAGAAACAATTCTATCTTGGTATTCAGTAGGACCTACTACTTGTCCGTCAAGATGCACGTCGAGGTGGACCCCCACCTTCCGGTTTACAGGGTCGAACTACTCTAATGAAAATCTTCCTCAAGTCGAAGGTTCACGAATACCTATCACAACCTTTCGATTCCGTCATTGACTGTCCCGGTGTGAAGTCCGTGTGACGAATCGAGGGTGAGTTGATTCGAGTATACTAATCCAAAACATACCTATAACGTTTGCTCCCACTAACCATTAGTGTTCAACAGGCACTCTCCATGTCAAAGAACATGTCATACAATTCTTCACATAAACTTAACACCCAGTCAAGTTTCATCGACTTGTGAACGATTAAGTATTTGAGCTATAAATCTTTCCAGTGCCGACCCCCTTATCCAATAAGGAGTGGAATGTTTTGCTCTCAAATACACGGACTAGTTTCTATATGTATATTTACGAGTTAGGAATGCCACTAACTACCAGTAAATAAAGAAACATTTATTTGCCTTATGATAACATAATTACAAGTACAATGCCCTCACTCAACATCCTCTGAGTGACATTCGAGGGCATACTCCTAACATGCACAGGAGGCGCCGGAATGTCCGTCTCCAAGACGTATCCCAGTGCCTCTATACTGATGACAATCATCAGATTTCAAAGCTAGTCCACAAAGTTAGGTCCAATCAGGGTGTTCTTATCGAGTAGAATTGCGAGTGGATTCATTGTCATATTGAGAGTTATGTGTGCATTAAGTATAACAGATTAATTAGTGACTTGTTATATTATGATCTGAGAATAGAATTAAGGTCTTTTCTATTCTTGTTACCCATATCCCACTATTTTTATCGGAACGACACACTCCGATGTGAAATCCGGAAGTATCGTCGCTCTACTTCATAGTGGTGATCGAGTTCTTTATAAATCTTAATAGAGGGCAACCGAACAGGTTTCTAGTCTATTAATTTTCATAAAGTGGTGTCCAACACCAACCCATCTAATGGATGATTCGATATTCTTTTTCCCCTTGTTCACTCCCCTCAACCTATACGGTTTCTATGGTTCGTGAACAAGTTAAGTTTATACCATCGACGCAAATAAGTTTCACAATTGAATCTTATCCGGCAACCTATCAGGTTTTTAGGGATAAAATTTGCTCCAACCGAAGGCATCCAATGCGCTCCCGGTAATTTATCCGTCCTCCCCAAACGACTACCCCGATAATTCAGAAGCATAACACATCCGGTTTGGATTTCAATTTCCCAAAAGCTCCATGGAGGGAAGGAAAACCTTGAAACCTTAAAAACTTAATAATTTGTTGTGGGAGAATTTTCGCGATTAACGTTACACTTTGCACATTAATCATTTTAGCGCGTTTGTTGCATTCATACAATATGAAACAACTATTCACAACCTAGTTGCTACCAACATGTGGTTCATGGACCATTCCTAGAAAACAAAAACTCCGTATTCTAATTACAAGTCTTCGTCTTGAATCTTCGTCTTCTCGAAACGGATCTTCCTCCAGTCTTCGTCATTACATATAAATTCTACATTGAAAAATTACATCCTAGATACAAATATTTCTAGTAAAATGAATAGGCTCAAAACGGCCTTTACAACCCAATCGAATAAAACGAACGATTCAAACTAAGTCCATGAACCACATCCCCATTCAAAAGCATTCATCCAATAAATACTATACAAATGAAAAGCGAGAAGATTACATATGATCCAATCAATAATCAACAATAAATAGAATTGATCCAATCAATTCAACAATAATCGATAATTTAATTTTCGTCCGTAGTGTGCCCTTACAATATTTTCTTTGAATCTTCCCTCATCAAAAATTCCAAATTAATGATTTTAATACAGGAAAATTCAATAATCGAAAATATACTAAAAAATGAGACCCAGTACCCGACAGCCTGGAAACTGCCAAGCAGCACCAGGCACCCTACCCAGCAGCCTACAGGCCATGCCCGACAGCCTACAGGACCCGCCCGGCTCCAGACAGGAAAGGGGCCCGACCATGCCCGGATACGCCCGACAGAATACAGCACGTACTCGGCCGGATACAGCAAGTGCTCGGCAGGATACAGCAAGCGCTCGGCTGGGTTCAGCAAGTGCTCGGCCGGATACAGCAAGTGCTCGGAAGGATACAACAACGCGCTCGGCCGGATCCAGCAAGCACTCTACCGATACAAAGAACGCGCTTCGGATCGACTTCGGCAGAATACAAAGAAGCGTCCGGTCACGGTCCGGACGTGTTTCGCATCGCTGCGAGAATAGCAAGCGCCCGCCACAGCCGGACGTGCTCGGCCACACTCGACAGCTGTATGGAAAATCGTCCAACGATTGGATAAAGCTCATTTTCGGGCATATTTCTAAAATCTTGTTATTCCTGATCTATATATTATTAATATAAATCATATTTCCAAGAAAAACCTGACTTATACCATAACATAAAATCACGGAAAAACGACACTACGACGAACAATAAAATATCTACGATTATCAAAGTGATTCTAAATCACAAAATAAGCATTCCAAATGCTAAATATCATATATACGATCGCAAGACCTTGCTTCGATACCACTGTTGGGATTCGGTGCCTAAAATGAAGGCCCAACGGAAGCGGGAAAACGAAAATTAATTCGATCTGAATCCCTACGAGGATCGATCGAGCTACGCATATACGAATATAAAATAAACAAAGGAAGATTCGAAATCATACCCTTGTCGTCCGTTGATTATATGGAGTTCCTTCTCTTGAGCTATTCCCCAAACGATCCAAAGTGCTCCAAGCCCTTGGATGATCCAACGTCGAAAAACCGCGTCTCTGCTTGTCACGCGCCGGAGAAACGGACGAAATGACAACACTTGATTAACCTATAAGGTTACGGCTAGAATGAAGTGATGAAGTTTTATTATTATAACACTCTAAGTGTATAATTTATATCTCTCAATTTTATCTCTTGATATTTTCTCCAAGAATATATCTCAAGAACAATGAATAAATGTGAAGACTTGAAGAAAAACTTTTCTCTCTCTCTTTTGTGCTATTCACGTAAGTCTCAAGTTGGTGGAGCAAAATGAGATAATCTTCACTTTATATTCAACACCAACCATCATGATAAGATATCACTTTGATATCTTGTCCCTCCATATCTTGATATTCATTATTAAAATGATGACCAAAGACCAAGAGGGAGTTGGTGAGGGGAGGGGCGGCCATCTAGAAGGAGCCGGGTGAGTTCGGTCCGTTTCGGACTCCCGTGAGTCCAAACAGATAAAATCCGATTCCGTTCCGATGTATTTATATCGATTAATTAATCCAATTAATTAATCATATCAAATACATAATGACATAATTAATTTCTCCAAGAAATAATTATATTCATGAATTAAATTAATCACCCGGTAATTTATTTAATTCATTAGGCCGTAAATTAATTTATCCAATAAATTAATTTAGACATCCAATGTCCCAAATTAGATATCCAATATCTAATATTCATAATGAGAGAATTAGCTCGATTCATTCCCCCGTCGTCAATTCTATTGCGCGACTCGGTAGGTTCGTCTCAGTCAGCAATGGGAGGAACCTGTTGTTACCCAAAATATTATCCGGAGATGATATTGCTGGAGTGGTCGAGTAACAAACAAATGCGAGAGCACGTCCGTGGGGAAAGTAAATAACACAAGATTTGCTGGGGTTGTTAGTCCCGGACTTGAATGCTCTCGCGAGATATTATTAATACAAATACTTTGGAGTACAAATATTAATGTTAGAGTACAATTACAATGAGTGTAAAGACCCTAGTTATCTTAGCTATTGAGCATGAAGATTGTCGGAAGAACCAGATATGATGCTCTGTGAGTTCTTGTAACAATGATGGAGTGCTGTGACGATTGTGAGAAATCGACGGTCTCTCACTGTGTGTATTAGCTGAATGTCTGAGCTACTGGACTTGTGAATCTCTTCAAACCTGAGCTTTAGGGAGTTCTTGCCTCTGCCGACCGTCTTTTGGTGAAGAGGTGCTGAGAGAGAAATCCTAAATGGGTTCAAGAGAGAAAGTCCGAGAGGAGATAATTTGTTGAATGTTTTCAGAACTTTCGTGAATGTTTGTGAACGTATTTTTCTGAGAGGAACGTCTGAACCCTTTTTCTAGTTGCTGGAGGCTCTTTATTTATAGGACTGGGAGTTGCTGGGCGATCGCCTCTGCAGTATTATAATAAGCGGGCGATCGTCTTTAGCACATGGGTTGGTCTCCTTAAAGTCTGCAGAAGTAGCTGGCTACCAGAAGTGCGAACCAATGAGAGGCCAACACGAGTCTATGTCGCTGTCTTGGGAGGCCCTACTTAGGACCTTTCGGCGGGTCTGTCGGTAGGTGAGGCCGTCCTTGTCACTAACAACTGCTAATGGGCTGGATTCAACGATCCATGTTCTGCGGCGCCTTTCGCGGATCTGCACATAGGTGTTTGCTTCGTGATCCAGTCTTCGCAGACTTTGACGGACGAAGGCCTTGTTCGTGGCACTGGACGGTCGTCCTTTGTCGGGAACCAGAGTCGATCGCTAGGTGCCAAAAGGCGATCGCCTTGGGAGTCGATCGCTAGATACTCGAAGGTGGACTGTTACCTTCGTTCTGACAAGGTCTCCGTAGCTCATTTGGTCATGAACTCGATCGCTCGGCCCTTATACCGATCGCCGTCGAGGCGTATAAATCGCCGCACAACAGAACCAAAGAGTAGTAGCACCACCTAGCCAGCCTGGCGGCCTACACTGTACCCCAACTGAGAGCGAATGATTGGGATCATTCAAGAACCATTCTGTCGTGAATACCAGTATACGTATAAACCCTTCTTTCAAATGTCCCGATCAAGTTATAGGGTCACGGTCAGTCAAACCCTATCAGTACTTAATGCTATGCATGTGTTAATGCAAATTGAGATCATCGAGCTCTCGTGTATCCAATACAACTACCTCCAATGCTTTGGCCAAAGACTTATGATCTCATCAGCCAATAACCGCATAGTGTAATACCCGGTTGTAAATTTATTTATTATCATTCAGTAATTATCACTCAGTAAATTTTCACTCATTAATAATCATTCATCATTCAAGTTCATTCATTTGTATTCATCGTTGGCGTATTTTAAGCCGTGTATCAGTTACCGATCGTCATTCAACTCCATTTGAGAATCGAGACGAGAGTTTTTTCATAACTATCGTGATTGGTAGTCTTGTGTTGGAAGTATCATCTATTGCATGTTATTGGACTTGATTACATTCATATACGTATGGTATGTTGGATCATTCATCAATTGTAACGAGAAGACGGAGTTGTCGGATTTTGTCATTTCCAGTAGTGAGTTACGACCGTAACTGATCATGCATTACTGTTGTAACATGCATTCGTGGAATTGGTGTCTTTCTGGACGAAGACAACTTACGGCCGTAAGTCATGCTAGTTACGGTCGTAAGCAGGAAGGTACGGCCGTATGTTTTGGAGACTACGGCCGTAGCATGCATTCATTTGTGCAGGAAGGTGTTGTCAACGAAGACAACTTACGGCCGTAAGTTCGGTAGGATACATCCGTAAGTGTTGTTGTTACGGTCGTAAGGTAGTTTTGGTACATCCGTAACCCGGACAGTGCAGGCATTATTGTTTTTCGACGAAACATTGTTACGGCCGTAAGGCCGTTGACTTAGGAAGTTACGGCTGTAACTCTGTGCAGTATTTAAAGGCTTGAACGGGATTTTTGTGCTCATTTCATCACTTCTTCATCTTTGTTCCGAGAGAGAGATATTGTGGGAGAGATTTTTCATCATCAAACACTTGTGTGTTCGTGTTTAATCATCCTTATCCGTTTGTGAAGCTTGGGAAGTCGATTAACACTAGTTTTGACGGATCGAAGAGGTTGGATCTTCAAAGGTAATTTTCTCCAAACCTTAGATTTCGATTTTAAGGTGGAATATGATGTTTTGGATGTTATAATCATGATATATGAAGAGGTATACATATGATTATGAGTTTGTATGAATATTCATTGGATTGTTGAAGGATTATTGGAAGAACACTTTGAATGTTGATTTGGATTTGGGGGTTTCGATTAGATGTTGTTGAAATCTCGAATTATGTATTCATATCGGATCATTGATTGTGTTGAAGATGTTTTGTTGGATTGAATCACTCCTTGGAGGTTTGGTATTGATATAATTGAGATTGGTTGTGAATAATTGAAGATTAGTTACAACGTGTTTGTTATAATGCCCCAATGAATTTGGATTTGTCGTATCGACGTTTTGAGTTGGTTGTGATCATGCTTGATTCGTATATTAAGCGGATTGTTGGTATTTATGTTATTCAAGGTTGTTCGAGCGACCGATATTTCTATTTAGCACGTTTGTTTGAGGAAGGACTTTCTTCACCGGTATTGTGTAAGTTAATTCTTACTCGGTTAAAAGGATATTCATCCCTTTCGTTGTTGTTCATTCATATTCATAATTCATTCAAGATATATTATTCATGTCGAGACATGTAATTATCAAACTAATCATTCAATTCACGAGGAACGACGGTTCCAATCATTTAGTTCGCCATCATTCATTTCATTATTATTTCATCTCGGTGAGTCATTCATGACCCTTGTCGATTTGTTATTCATTGATATTCATCATGGTCACTTTTGTTCTTATGACCTTCTTGGTTCATATTGCGTGGCCGGGTGGTTACGTGTGGAATTTTTAGTCGGGCACACGATAGTCATGTGAAGGGTTCACCGACACAGTGGACTGTGCACACGGTAACGTGCCTCCATGAGACTAATTAGGTACAAGGACAGGTGTGTCCGGACACTCGTCTTGTGCACTTGCACGTCCCATTACGGGCGTACTATGATGCCCCTCTTCAGCTTGATTTCATGACTTATATATTTAATGATTGTGCTTGTTTAACTCTCGAGGATTGTTGTTCTGTGTAACTGACCCCGTTGGGGATGTTGTTTTTAGTCCATGGTAAGGCAAAAGCACGGGAAGAGAACATTGACGACGAGGAGTTCTAATGATACTAGTAGGGGGCCCCAGTCCTTTCAGTTGTTCATGTTTTCTTCATTTTCATTTCCGCTGCAGTTTCCGTTTTGGATGTTCATTTATTCAGTGTTGTATATTTTATCTTCATATAAAATATACATGTATTCTGTATTTCCTGGATGTATTATACTTAAAACTCCTCATCGGAGTAACTGATAATATAATGTGATTCGGTACTACAGTTATATTGTTTAATTCATTAATTTTCATTCGCCTGGTGGGTCCCAGTCGGGGGTCCACGGCACTGTAATGGCCGCCTAGTTTGGGGTGTTACAGAGTTGGTATCAGGGAGATAGGTTTTGAATACTACCTTCCGAGTCATGTCTCATTTGAAATCATCATTCATTAGACTAGTATCATTGGACTTTCGCGTCACGTGTGACCTGTGCAAGCGCCAAGCCCCTCAGACCGAAAGAACTGTAAGATTTCTGATGCCATGATATAATTTCCGGCAATAAGAATCACTCATTCATCATTCTTCAGTCAACATTCCTCAATCATCATTTTCATTTTTGATCATGTCGATCATGTTACCTCATTAATCACTCATTTCATTTCATTACTCAGTTGTTGATCTTGTGGATCGTATCATCTGTTAACTTGTTCAAGATAATCATTTCAAGAATTTCATCAGATAATCATGTCACCTCAGTTGATCATTCATGTAATCATTGCGTTAGAGCACGTGTGCTCATCATTACCATTTCATAACGTAATCATATGCGATACTCATGCGAGATCTATAATTATCACGTGACTTTCCTACTTCAGTATGGAGAGAGCTGTCAGAGGACGTAGGGGAAGAGGCCGCAGTGCGGGCCGAAACCCGGGAGCTCGTGCGAATACACGCGCGAATGCGAGGAATAACGTCAATTCAACGAGCAGTGACGCTGTGACGCTGCCACTCATTCACCTAGAAATAATCATTCACCGTCAGGAAGTCATACCCGAGATACAGCTCAATCAGAAGGTTTTCGGGTCGATCCACTCATTTTTATGCAGGGCATGATGGTCCAAATGACTCAGATGGCACATCTCATGGAGACGATGCAGAACTCAACTGCTCAGAATCAACAGGCTCCTCCGCCACCACCTCAGAGACAAGAGAGGGGTGTGAGCAGTATTATTGGAGACATCTCTCGCTAGAGACCACCTACTTTTAAGGGCTCGTATGAGCCGGCAGATATTGTTCACTGGCTTGAACACTTTGAGAAACTATTTGCTATGATGGAGTGTCCCGAAGGGCACAAAATTTCAGTTGCGGCTTACTATTTGGGTAAGAGCGCTCACTCGTGGTGGCTATCTTTGAATCCCACCGACGGATCTTGTACGTGGGACCAGTTCAAGACTCTCATGATGGAAAGATATTATCCGGCCCCACTCAGAGAGGCCAAGTTGTCGGAGTTACTCAGTCCCGACCCCTCAACGGAAGAAGATGTTCTCGCCATTGCCGAGAAGTTTCAGATTCTACTTCCATTCGCCTCATCCATTATCCACTCTGAGGCGGATAAGATCAAGTATTTCAGTAAGAGGTTGAAACATCGTATGAGGCTACAATTTCTTAACCATCATTGCACCACCCTAGCCGAATTCATCGAGAAAGCCCTTGCTTATGAGCTTGCTGCGAAGGAAATTGCTAAGAATCAAACTTCCTCTTCTGGCAAGAAATCAAAGAATCGTAATCAGTCTGAAGGTAGTCAGGCAACATTCAAGAAGCCTCATACGGGCTCTACTTGTTCTGAGCGACATGATACGGTGCCTAAACCTACGGAATCCCAGTCCCGATCGGCTAGTTCGGCCATCACCTGTTTCAACTGTGGAGAGCAGGGTTATTTCAGCACTAAGTGTCCGAGGGAGACTATCACGTGTAATAACTGTGGGATTGCGGGGCATAAGGCCCGTTTCAGCTGAAGAGACTCCAGGCCTACTCCAGCGACATCTCAGGCCCCGAAGCAGTCAGCTGTTCAGAATCAGGCCACTCAGTCCGCATCGTTTAAGACGACGGGAGCAAACAAAGACGGAGCCCACAGCTATCAGATGGGAGCATCCGGTTCAGGGGCCGTCAAGCCCCGAATTTACGAGATGAAGAGGACCGATGAACCGGAGGCCCGAATGATCTCAGGTACACTCCAAATTCTATCTCAACCGGTGTGTATGCTTTTTGATACTGGTGCTTCGCATTCATTCATTTCCGAGTCATGCTTGAGTAGACTTCACTTGGATAGTGCTTCTAGTTGTGAACCTTATATCATTGGTCTACCTGACGGTAGAAGAATTATCAGAGATTGTGAGATTAAGAATTGTCCGATTTAGCTTAATGGCCGTGTTTGGTTGGCGAACCTGACCATGGTAGATTTACCGAGAGACGACGTCATCTTGGGTATTGATTGGATGGATCGTCATGATGCCATCCTTAGTGTTTGTAAGCGTATGGTCACTATCATTTCAGACGATGGATTCGAGTGTGTATTTCAGGGAGGTAATACCAGCTGTTCCGGAAGAGCCATCAATATGATGAAAGGAGTGAAATTACTCAATCAGGCGTGTGTTGGTTATTGATGCTATATGACCAAGACCGAGAAATCATCAGTGACATTGGCGGATATCTCAGTAGTGAGAGAATACGCCGATGTTTTTCCAGATGAGTTACCTGGTTTGCCTCCACAGAGAGATGCGGAATTCACGATAGAGTTGGAGCCTGGTACGTCCCCATTATCGAAGGCACCGTATCGGATGGACCCGACCGAAATGCAGGAATTGAAGAATTAACTGGAGGAATTGACGGAGAAAGGTTATATCCGACCGAGTGCGTCCCCATGGGGAGCACCAGTGTTATTTGTCAAGAAGAAGGACGGTTCGTTGCGCTTGTGTATTGATTATCGAGAGTTGAACAGGGTGACGATCAAGAATAAATATCCCCTACCCCGTATTGATGACCTCTTAGATCAACTTCAGGGAGCTTCAGTATTTTCCAAGATCGATTTAAGATCTGGGTATCATCAGTTGCGAATTCGAGAGTCGGATATCCCAAGGACGGCGTTTCGAACACGCTATGGGCACTACGAGTTTGTAGTGATGCCGTTTGGGTTAACTAATGCACCTGCGGTATTCATGAAATTAATGAATTGAGTTTTCATCGACTATTTGGATCAGTTCGTGGTTGTTTTCATAGACGATATTTTGATTTATTCTCGTGACCTAGAGGAGCACGAAGTTCACCTTCATCAGGTTCTAGATGTGTTGAGACGAGAGCAACTCTATGGAAAATTTTCCAAATGTGAGTTCTGGATGTCCGAGGTGACATTTCTCGGACATGTGATTTCATCAGACGGAGTACGTGTCGACCCTCAGAATACGGAGGCTATCCGAGATTGGCAACCTCCGAAGAATGTTAAGGATATTCGAAGCTTTCTCGGATTAGCAGGCTATTACCGATGATTTGTGGAAGGTTTTTCTAAAATCGCTCAACCCATGATGAACCTTTTGCGGAAGGATAAGAATTACATGTGGTCTGACGCGTGTCAATAGAGCTTTGAAGAGCTTAAAAGCCGTTTAATTTCACCACCTGTCATTTCATTACCGCAAGGGACGGAAGGATTCGTGGTTTATAGTGATGCGTCCGGGCATGGTCTCGGATGTGTACTAATGCAGAAAGGGAAAGTTATTGCTTATGCTTCACGGCAACTAAGACCTTACGAGGTCAATTATCCGACCCACGACCTGGAGCTAGCAGCCGTGGTATTTGCGTTGAAGATTTGGAATCATTATCTTTATGGCGTCACCTGTCAGATTTTCACCGATTATAAGAGTTTGAAGTATATATTTACTCAGAAGGAGTTAAATATGCGCCAGAGACGGTGGTTGGAACTAATCAAAGATTATGATATTGAGATACTATACCACCCGGGCAAGGCGAACGTTGTCGCCGACGCCTTGAGTCGTAAGTCCATTCAGGAGCAAATGCTTGCTCGTTTGACAGTTCAGAAGGAGCTTCAACAGGAATTCCTAAGACCCGAGATCGAGGTCTGGTTACAGCGAGTGCAAGGGCAACTTTGCATATTAGAGATTTCATCGCCACTTGAGGACGCAATCAGAATGGGTCAGGGTTCAGACCCATTTTTGTCGCGCATTCGAGATGATGTGGCTCAGGGGAAAGCCCCTGGATTTGTGGTCCACGAGGATGGACTTTTGCCATTTAAGAACCGGTTATGCGTGCCGGCGAATGACGAGTTGAAAAACTCGATTTTGAGAGAATCTCATGCTACCCCTTATTCCATTCATCCGGGGCCTAGCAAGATGTATAAAGACTTGAAACAAAATTACTGGTGGAGTAATATGAAGCGAGAAGTCGCAGAATTTGTTTTGAGATGTTTAACCTGTCAGCAAGTCAAGATAGAACACCAGCGACCAGCAGGTATGCTCAAACCGATCCCTATTCCAGATTGGAAGTGGGAGGATATTTCAATGGACTTCATCACGACTTTTCCGACGAGTCGTCGTGGAAGGAATACAATTTGGGTAATTGTGGACTGCTTAACTAAGTCGGCATATTTCCTTGAGATTAAGGATACGTGAGGTCCCGAGAGACTTGCCCAGTTGTTCATCAAAGAGATAGTGAGATTGCACGGTACTCCTAAGAGTATCGTTTCTGATCGTGACGGGCGATTCGTGTCACATTTTTGGAAATTAGTTCATCGTGCCATGGGAACTCAGCTTAATCTCAGCACAACTTTTCACCCTCAGTCTGACGGACAATCAGAGCGAACTATTTAGACATTAGAAGATATGTTGAGGGCATGTGTTCTCGATTGGAAAAATGATTGGGAAGCCCAACTACCGTTGATTGAGTTCACGTACAATAACAGTTGGCATGCTTCGATTAAGATGGCACCTTACGAGGCCTTACCTGGTCGTCGTTGTCGATCTCCCTTATGTTGGGATGACTTATCAGAATCAATCGGCACCGAGCCCGATATGCTTATAGCCACCCGCGAGAAGGTAGCTTTGATCAGGAGTCGTTTGTTGACCGCTCAGAGTCAACAAAAATCTTATGCAGATAATCATCGTCGACCATTAGAGTTCGAGGCAGGTGACCATGTTTTGGTCAAGGTATCCTCGAGTCGAGGTATCTTCCGTTTCGGGAAGCGGGGAAAGTTGAGTCTGAGATTCATTGGACCGTTTGAGATTTTGGATCGAGTAGGCAGTCTGGCTTATCGATTGGCCTTACCTCCGACGTTGAGCCAAATTCATAATGTGTTTCACGTCTCTCAATTGCGGAAGTATGTTGCCGACCCAAGTCACATACTTCAGTTCGATGAAATTGAGATCGCGGATGATCATTCGTATGAGGAGCGTCCTGTACGAGTCCTAGAGCGACGAATCAAATAGTTGAGGAACAAGGGGATTCCTTTGGTGAAAATTCAGTGGTCTAGACACGGAGTTGAAGAGGCTACTTGGGAAACTGAAGATAGTATGCGGGAGAGTTATCCCGAATTGTTCGACCCTTAGTTTCGAAGACGAAATTCTTTTTAAGGGGGAGAGTATGTAATACCTGGTTGTAAATTTATTTATTATCATTCAGTATTGTCACTCAGTAAATTTTCACTCATTAATAATCATTAATCATTCAGGTTCATTCATTTGTATTCATCGTTGGCATATTTTAAGCTGTGTATCAGTTACCGATCGTCATTCAACTCCGTTTGAGAATCAAGACGAGAGTTTTTTTCATAAATATCGTGATTGGTAGTCTTGTGTTGGAAGTATCATCTATTGCATGTTATTGGACTTGATTACATTCATATACGTATGGTATGTTGGATCATTCATCAATTGTAACGAGAAGACGGAGTTGTCGGATTTTGTCATTTCCAGTAGTGAGTTACGGCCGTAACTGATCATGCATTATTGATGTAACATGCATTCGTGGAATTGGTGTCTTTCTGGACGAAGACAACTTACGGCCGTAAGTCATGCTAGTTACGGCCGTAAGCAGGAAGGTACGGCCGTATGTTTTGGAGACTACGGCCGTAGCATGCATTCGTTTGTGCAGGAAGGTGTTGTGACGTATCCTACCATAAGTTCGGTAGGATACATCCGTAAGTGTTGTTGTTACGGTCGTAAGGTAATTTTGGTACGGCCGTAACCCAGACAGTGCAAGCATTATTGTTTTTCGACGAAACATTGTTACGGCCGTAAGGCCGTTGACTTAGGATGTTATGGCCATAAGGTGGCAGAGTTACGGCCGTAACTCTGTGCAGTATTTAAAGGCTTGGACGGGATTTTTGTGCTCATTTCATCACTTCTTCATCTTTGTTCCGAGAGAGAGATATTGTGGGAGAGATTTTTCATCATCAAACACTTGTGTGTTCGTGTTTAATCATCCTTATCCATTTGTGAAGCTTGGGAAGTCGATTAACACTAGTTTTGACGGATCGAAGAGGTTGGATCTTCAAAGGTAATTTTCTCCAAACCTTAGATTTCGATTTTAAGGTGGAATATGATGTTTTGGATGTTATAATCATGATATATGAAGAGGTATACATATGATTATGAGTTTGTATGAATATTCATTGGATTGTTGAAGGATTATTTGAAGAACACTTTGAATGTTGATTTGGATTTGGGTGTTTCGATTAGAGGTTGTTGAAATCTCGAATTATGTATTCATATCGGATCATTGATTGTGTTGAAGATGTTTTGTTGGATTTAATCACTCCTTAGAGGTTTGGTATTGATATAATTGAGATTGGTTGTGAATAATTGAAGATTGGTTACAACGTGTTTGTTATAATGCCCCAATGAATTTGGATTTGTCGTATCGACGTTTTGAGTTGGTTGTGATCATGCTTGATTCGTATATTAAGCGGATTTTTGGTATTTGTGTTATTCAAGGTTGTTCGAGCGACCGACATTTCTATTTAGGACGTTTGTTCGAGGAAGGACTTTTTTCACCGGTATTGTGTAAGTTAATTCTTACTCGGTTAAAAGGATATTCATCCCTTTCGTTGTTGTTCATTCATATTTATAATTCATTCATGATATATTATTCATGTCGAGACTTGTAATTATCAAACTAATCATTCAATTCACGAGGAACGACGGTTCCAATCATTTAGTTCGCCATCATTCATTTCATTATTATTTCATCTCAGTGAGTCATTCATGACCCTTGTCGTTTTGTTATTCATTGATATTCATCATGGTCACTTTTGTTCTTATGACCTTCTGGGTTCATATTGCGTGGTCGGGTGGTTACGTATGGAATTTTTAGTCGGGCACACGATAGTCATGTGAAGGGTTCACCGACACAATGGACTGTGCACACGGTAACGTGCCTTCGTGAGACTAGTTAGGTATAAGGACAGGTGTGTCCGGACACTCGTCTTGTGCACTTGCACGTCCCATTATGGGCGTACTATGATGCCCCTCTTCAGCTTGATTTCATGACTTATATATTTAATGATTGTGCTTGTTCAACTCTCGAGGATTGTTGTTCTGTGTAACTGTCCCCGTTGGGGATGTTTTTAGGTCATGGCAAGGCAAAAGCACGGGAAGAGAACATTGACGACAGGGAGTTCTAATGATACTAGTAGGGGGCCCCAGTCCTTTCAGTTGTTCATGTTTTCTTCATTTTTATTTCCGTTGCAGTTTCCGTTTTGGATGATCATTTATTCAGTATTGTATATTTTATCTTCATATAAAATATACAGGTATTCTGTATTTCCTGGATGTATTATACTTAAAACTCCTCATCGGAGTAACTGATAATAGACAAAGGCATGAGGTTAATACTAGCACCGAGATCGCACAATGCCTTATTAAAAGAAAGATTCCCCATGGTGCACGGTATGTTGAAACTTCCCGGATCTTTCAATTTTGGTGGGAGCTTCTTTTGAAGAATTGCGCTGCATTCCTCCGTCAAGGCGACTGTTTCAAACTCCTCGAGTTTTCTTTTCTTCGACAATATCTCTTTTATGAATTTAACGTTGCTCGGCATTTGTTCCAACGCGTCGGCAAATGGAATGTTAATATGAAGCTTTTTGAACATGTCAAGGAACTTAGAGAATTGTTTGTCCGCCTTTTTCTGCTGTAATCTCTGCGGAAACGGGACGGGTGGCATATATGCCTTCGGGTTATCGGAAACGTTATCGAGGGTCTCCAATCTTGAGACTCCTCTGTCGCTAAATTATTCTTCTCCTCAATTTCACTCCTCTTTTCACACCTCTCGGGCTGGTCCAACACCTCCTTCCCGCTTCTCAAACTGATCGCATTTAGACTTTCTCTAGGATTTGTCTCGGTCGTACTGGGCAATGCTCCCTCTGGGCGGGCTGTCAACACATTAGCAATTTGGCTCAGCTGAACTTCCAAGTTGCGAATGGAAGCGGAATGATTCTGCAACGTCGCTTCATTACGGGTCATGAATTGACTCGTATTCGCTGCCAATTTCGCAATTGCTTCCTCGAGAGAAACTTTTGGAGCGGGAGGGGGCTGCTGTTGGTTCTGAGCGAACGGGGGCTGGTTTGAGTTCTGTCCGTTTCTCCACGAAAAGTTGGGATGATTACGCCACCCCGGATTATACGTGTTGGAGTACGGATTATTTTGCGGGTTTCCGTTTCCTACAAACTGAGCTTGTTCAATTTGGGGCTGCTCGAACGGATTTCCGACTTGACACTCCGCGCTAGGGTGGGATCCGTTACACCAATTGCAAGTCTCAATGGTAACGGGGGAAGGAGAATGCGAAAATGCTTGGAGCTGCTGCGTTAATGCTGCGACTTGGGCTGACAATGTAGATATCGGATCATTACTAGAAACTTCCATAACTCGCTTCGGCGTTACTCTTTCAGATGGCCATTGATATGCATTTGCAGCCATAGCTTCCAACAACGAATGTGCCTCGGACATAGTCTTTCCCATCAAATCCCCACCGGCGGCTGCATCCACGAGAGTGCGTGTAGAGGCACTCAATCCATTGTAAAACGTCTGAATTTGAAGCCAGTCTGGAAGGCCGTGATGTGGGCATCTCCGTAGCAAATCTTTGTATCGCTCCCAGGCCTCATGGAGCGATTCCATATCATACTGACCAAAGGTGGTGATCTCGTTTCTCAATCTCGCCGTCTTAGAAGGTGGGAAGAATTTAGCAAGGAAGGCTTGCGCTAACTCTGCCCATGTTGTGATCGACCCCGGCGGTAAGGAATTTAGCCAAAATTTCGCTTTGTCCCTCAAAGAGAAAGGGAAAAGCCGTAGTCGGATAGCATCGTCGGTGACACCATTGTTCTTGAACGTGTCACAAATCTCAAGAAAAGAAGCAATATGAGCGTTTGGGTCGTCATTCGGCAATCCACAGAATTGGCTCGCCTGCACCATCTGAATAATAGCAGGCTTAATTTCGAAATTGTTCGCCTGGATAGTGGGCCGCCGAATTCCCGAAAAGTTTGCATTAATCTGCGGCATAGCATAGTCTTGAAGAGCCATTTCCGGTTGAGCTTGCTGCACAATATTATTTCCTCCTTGAATTTCGATATTTTCGGCCATGGTTACCGTCGTCTGTAACTCTCGTTTATCCTTCTTGTTCCTTCGAAGAGTGCGCTCGAGTTCGGTATCCAAAGGTAGTAGGCCTTCGTTACCGAGTTTTCTCATGTACTACGCGAAAGATCCTGAAAGGAAAAACAAATAAACAAATAAAATTAAATACACAAAAATAATAAAATAAAAACGTTCAAACTAAGACTAGAAATATTGAAATCGATATTAGCAAAATTTCAGTCCCCGGCAACGGCGCCAAAAACTTGTTGCGATAATTGTTGAACGCAAGTGTATGTTATCGTATACAAGTAATAAAGTGATGAGTGAGTATCGTTCCCACGAGGACTGAATCACTAACTACCGATTTTTATGTATTCTAGTTTTATCTGAACAATCGAATGATGAATAAGTCTAGGATTCTGAATCCAAGGTTTTCCAAGTTCTAAAAGATCCAAAGATCAGGGTCTTAAACCCTTATTTATAGCTTTGCACAGTCTCCAAATCGCGTCCGCATGAGTAGGTCGAGAACTGGCTTCAAAACGGCCCAAATCCGCGCGGAGGACACAAAAACCGCCTAGTGTGCCGCGGCGCACTAAATTTGTGCCGCGGCACATGGCCTTCAGCTGGATGCCTGGGCGCCATTTAATTCATCTGTGCTGCGACTCACCTGGACTGTGCCGCGGCACAGAGTACAGTCTACTTTGTGCCCGCTGGTTGTCTTCCTGTGCCGCGGCCCTGCTTCCTTGTGCCGCGGCTCACGGCCAAAATTTGCCATTTTCGCCCGTTTCGCCTCGTTTTAGCTTCCGGACTCCAATCTCCTAACAAACATACAAAATTAAGGCATTAAAAGCTCATTTAAGCAAATTCACTCTTCAAAACAATACAAAATAATGATAAATAAGCGTATAAAAATACGCCTAACAAATACCCCCAAACTTAAGCCTTTGCTTGTCCTCAAGCAAAAAGAATTAATTTCAATCAAAAGAATGTCGTGAATAATCGTGCAACTCGTAGTGCTCTACCTAATCAATACTATCCTGAAATTCTATCTGAAGAATACGAGTATCGTAATAGCGAGCTACACTCAGAACACTGATTTTACAAAGTAACCAAGTTCAGTCCTAATTACTCGTTCATGAAGAAAATCCAGCTCAAAGATTAACAAACTTGAATCAAATCGACCGTCAATATGAAAGGTTAAAATAAACAAGCTAGTTCACCCCGTTCCACAGTCTAATGGCAAAATTTTCACGAGTTTCATAAAAATAATCCTCGGACAGTATTCCCTTATATATATATGCTCAAGAAATTGATTCGAGTTGACCACTAGGTTCGGATCTCGGGATGTTTCATCGGGATAATCCTAGGGTGGAACTTCCATTTTCATGTATTGGGAAACCGTTTGACGTAAAAGACATTCATGGGGCACATCGATGCTTCTAGTTACTAAGTTCCCCTCTACAGCGGAGAAACAACTCGAATAGCTAATTCCCGCATGTCCGAATCAAGGTCGCTGTTTTACGCGAGAGTAAACAACGGGTCACGTGAATACCCCCGGTTACTAGGCTACCTATCATCGGCACATGTGAAATTTCTAAATCACTAGTCTAATCAGGGTCGTCGTTTTATGTGAGAGTAAACAACGGGTCACGTGAATACCCCCGGTTACTAGACTTCCCATCATAGAACAAAAATATCTCGACTATTGGGAAAAACTAACCGACTCTAATCTCAATCTCAGTGCCAACGCGACTTATGTAACTGGATGACTAGCTAACCAAAAAATGTAACCAAACGTATCGACGGTGATTTTAAAACACGTATGTATCCTCTCTTATCCGCCAAGACCTCTACACTCACGAGAAAAATTTCGGACCTAATTGAATACTAAGCAGAAACAGAAATCACTGACTACAACGCGACTAAAACTCGACCGTTTCTTCAGAGAGAAAAACAGTGTCGTAACATCAGTATTACACAAATAGAAGCACGAAAAATTCATGAATAGAGAAAAATTAAGACAAGCAAGGCTATCGAAAAAAAAAATAACGCAAAGTAATGAAAAATGCAACAAAATCAGTACAACAATGAATGTAGCAACAGAAAGTAAACCCCCCCAAACTTAGGACGTACATTGACCTCAATGGACAAAATATAATATGCAATAAAAGTAAAAGGTCAAGTACTCCCCTCCAGTCCTCTCACGAGCTGGTGCCGGCATGGTGAGGAGGGTGGTGTGGCTGGCCGGGCGGGTGCAATAAATGGCTCGTCTGGATGCATGATATGGGCCGTCCATGCGGCAAGGTGCTCCTGATGGTAGGCGTCCCTCGCTGCCAGACGCCTTGCCTCTCGTCGGTTGGCCCGGCGGGCCTGCTCTCGCATCTCAGCTCTGACGGCAGCAATAATGCTATCTCGCTCCGTCCGCTGCTCCTCGCGCATGGCAGCCAGCATACTCTCCCTCTCTCTCCTCATCTCATCTCTCTCTCTCTCTCCTCATATCCTCTCTCTCTCTCTCTCCTCGTCTCCTCTCTCAGCTCCTCTCTCTCTCCTCAGATCCTCCCTCAGCCCATCAAACATCTCCTGCAATCTCTCTCTGTCGGGCGGCGGGCCGGCATCTCCTTGCCCCTGTGTCAGCAAAAGAGGCTCGGGGGACCCCTCGTGGGCCTCATCCAGTAGAAATCCTCTCCCCCGAGCGTGCGCCGGCGCTCCTCCCCACTGGTCAAAATGTGAGATGATGCGGTGGTCGATCGGGGCCTGGGGAGCAAGCATCGGCTCGTCGTCCGACCACGTCAGCCCCGACTGCCGGCACAGAGCGCAGATAAGAGAGGGGTGCTTCAACCCCGTCTTGGCCCCTCCCTGAATGCACTGAAATATAGATCGGACCAAAAGAGGGGCCACATCGAACCGCAGCCCGGATGTGATAGCATATAGTGTCCGGGCGCGGGAGAGAAAAACAGTGCGGATCTGAGATGTGGGGTCTATACGAGCGCAAATAAAGTATAGCCAGGCACGCCCGAGCCGACTGAGGCGCGAGCTCTTGAAATGGAAAGTGGAAGAACCCGGTGCGCGCTGCTCCCAGTCGGAGTCGGGCTGTGTGATAGTCTCGAGCAGAGCCTCCTTCGTGAGGCTAGTCATAACTCGGTCATAGGCCGACTCATCTACCACCAGAAGCCCAAACAACCTCCGAATAGCAGCTGTGGAAAAATCAACTGTAACACCTCGGACATCGACCTGAGTCCGAGTGTCTGACGGCTGCAACATCTGGCCTGCTCGAATATGCTTCAATAGCGCACTGGCGTAGAATTCCTGCACTATCGATATCACTGCTGGCTCGGGGGGTGCAGCAAATCGGGCCCACCCCATCTCATCTATCATCGTAAGCAGTTCCCCGTCTTGGGGGGCTGGAGTAAATCCCCTCTCCGGGATAAGAGGTCGCGGCCGAATCTTCTCATTGAAGATTCTGTGGATTTCAGGGTCAGAAAACTGGTGCCCCTCGGACTCGGCGCGGCTACGAGAGGTTTCCCCTCGAGTAGGGGACGACTGAGTCCTGGCTCTCTTGTTCAGCTTCTTAGTCCTAGCCATAACGATCCTGAAAAAATATAAACACCGAAGGTTACTTACTCAACTAATAATGAGAATAATCATCACTCGACTAAGGATATCCGGCCGTAATCAAGAATTTTTACGAGATAGCACAACCGTGAGAGAAAAATGAATTTGAACCATAACGTTTAAACTAGACGTACGGGTAGGGGTTGCTGTAATTCCAGAACGAATACGTTGCACAAAGATTCAAAATATTGCCTTAACAAAGAAAATTTTTCATTTAGACATTTCATCGAACACCTAATGGGCAAGAGTTTAGTTGAAGAATAAACATGGCTAAAGCTCGATTCAATCCCCAAGAACAAAAACACGAATCATTTACCATCAAAACTACATACTCAATTCATTCATAATAAAAAAATAACCATCAAAATCGATCAAAAGTTCATATTTCCCAATCTTAATAAGACTTTGAAAACTAACAACATAATCAATACTTCATGAATAACAACATCTCTTTTCGCAAGTCATTAAGCAATTAATACAAAGGATTGAGAATTACCTTGATTAGCCTTGAGAGATGCAAGAAGAAGGAGTGTATCGGCCGATTGTTTGTGCAGAGGGAAGAGGGGAAAGGAAATGTACCTGGGGTACCGGCCGAATGCGTGTTATAAGCTACCTGGGCCTTTCAAATTCCGCATGGTGTGCCGCGGCACAGCTCAAGTGAGCCGATGCACCGAGTACAGTCCCTTTTTACCTATTCGCATGTTTTGTCGTGTGCCGCGGCACAACTTTCGTGTGCCGCGGCTCAGTGCTCAAGTGTGCCGCGACTCATTTATGCCGTGCCGCGGCACAGGGTACAGTAGGTTTAGCTCACCCTTTCGATTTGTGTGTGCCGCGGCTCACAATACTTGTGCCGCGGCTCAGGCATCAGTTTCTCCCCTAGGACTTTTCCTGCAAAGAATTTCAAGAAGAACACGTCAAGAGCGAGAGGTAAAAGCAAATTAAAGCACAAAATGATGAAAAATAAAAATTCAAGAATGCAAGAAAAATATAGAAACGCAAAAATCTACAACTACGAACTCGGATTGCCTCCCGAGAAGCGCTAAGTTTATAGTCTTCAGCCGGACCTATTTAAAAAAAAATTAGTTCGCTTTTCGCAAACTCCATTTGGTTTCCGCCCCGTTCATCGAACTACCAATATGATTTTTAAAATTTTTACCATCAGTCATTAACGATTTGATTTTCGGTTCGGACACCCAATTTTGTTTGCGGAAAAGTTTTGACGTGAACAACTTCCCGAAACACCCGTTTTTCTCATGACTAGATGTCCGTTTGATTTCCGGCTTATTTCCTTCTTTCAAAAATGACTTTATGAGCCCAGAAGACTTGTCCGAGTACTCGAGAAATGCTACTCGTTCTACATCTTTCTTAAAAATTGGGCCATCTGACACAGAATCTGAATTTTTCGACCGACGATGTTTTCAGTGTTTTTCTTTTGCAACGGCCTCCACACTTTCACTTTGAGAGCTTTTATCAACACCTCCCGGACATGGAAAAGATTTGAACACTTGGAACGTGACATGCTCCTCTTGAACCCGCAGAGTTAATTCTCCTTTTTCCACGTCAATAAGAGTTCTGCCGGTCGCCAAAAATGGTCGTCCCAAGATAATCGGGATATCTTCATCTTCCTCCATGTCGAGAACAATAAAATCCGCTGGAAAGATAAATTTATCCACTTTTACTAGCACATCCTCAATCACTCCTCTCGGATACTTAATAGATCGATCCGCTAATTGCAAGGAGACCGTCGTCGGCTTTGCTTCTCCAATTCCCAGCTTCTTGAAAATAGACAAAGGCATGAGGTTAATACTAGCACCGAGATCGCACAATGCCTTATTAAAAGAAAGATTCCCCATGGTGCACGGTATGTTGAAACTTCCCGGATCTTTCAATTTTGGTGGGAGCTTCTTTTGAAGAATTGCGCTGCATTCCTCCGTCAAGGCGACTGTTTCAAACTCCTCGAGTTTTCTTTTCTTCGACAATATCTCTTTTATGAATTTAACGTTGCTCGGCATTTGTTCCAATGCGTCGGAAAATGGAATGTTAATATGAAGCTTTTTGAACACGTCAAGGAACTTAGAGAATTGTTTGTCCGCCTTTTTCTGCTGTAATCTCTGCGGAAACGGGACGGGTGGCATATATGCCTTCGGGTTATCCGGAAACGTTATCGAGGGTCTCCAATCTTGAGACTCCTCTGTCGCTAAATTATTCTTCTCCTCAATTTCACTCCTCTTTTCACACCTCTCGGGCTGGTCCAACACCTCCTTCCCGCTTCTCAAACTGATCGCATTTAGACTTTCTCTAGGATTTGTCTCGGTCGTACTGGGCAATGCTCCCTCCGGGCAGGCTGTCAACACATTAGCAATTTGGCCCAGCTGAACTTCCAAGTTGCGAATGGAAGCGGAATGATTCTGCAACGTCGCTTCAGTACGGGTCATGAATTGACTCGTATTCGCTGCCAATTTCGCAATTGCTTCCTCGAGAGAAACTTTTGGAGCGGGAGGGGGCTGCTGTTGGTTCTGAGCGAACGGGGGCTGGTTTGAGTTCTGTCCGTTTCTCCACGAAAAGTTGGGATGATTACGCCACCCCAGATTATACGTGTTGGAGTACGGATTATTTTGCCGGTTTCCGTTTCCTACAAACTGAGCTTGTTCAATTTGGGGCTGCTCGAACGGATTTCCGAATTGACACTCCGCGCTAGGGTGGGATCCGTTAAACCAATTGCAAGTCTCAATGGTAATGGGGGAAGGAGAATGCGAAAATGCTTGGAGCTGCTGCGTTAATGCTGCGACTTGGGCTGACAATGTAGATATCAGATCATTACTAGAAACTTCCATAACTCGCTTCGGCGTTACTCTTTCAGATGGCCATTGATATGCATTTGCAGCCATAGCTTCCAACAACGAATGTGCCTCGGACATAGTCTTTCCCATCAAAGCCCCACCGGCGGCTGCATCCACGAGAGTGCGTGTAGAGGCACTCAATCCATTGTAAAACATCTGAATTTGAAGCCAGTCTGGAAGGCCGTGATGTGGGCATCTCCGTAGCAAATCTTTGTATCGCTCCCACGCCTCATGAAGCGATTCCATATCATACTGACCAAAGGTGGTGATCTCGTTTCTCAATCTCGCCGTCTTAGAAGGTGGGAAGAATTTAGCAAGGAAGGCTTGCGCTAACTCTGCCCATGTTGTGATCGACCCCGGCGGTAAGGAATTTAGCCAAAATTTCGCTTTGTCCCTCAAAGAGAAAGGGAAAAGCCGTAGTCGGATAGCATCGTCGGTGACACCATTGTTCTTGAACGTGTCACAAATCTCAAGAAAAGAAGCAATATGAGCGTTTGGGTCGTCATTCGGCAATCCACAGAATTGGCTCGCCTGCACCATCTGAATAATAGCAGGCTTAATTTCGAAATTGTTCGCCTGGATAGTGGGCCGCCGAATTCCCGAAAAGTTTGCATTAATCTGCGGCATAGCATAGTCTCGAAGAGCCATTTCCGGTTGAGCTTGCTGCACAATATTATTTCCTCCTTGAATTTCGATATTTTCGGCCATGGTCACCGTCGTCTGTAACTCTCGTTTCTCCTTCTTGTTCCTTCGAAGAGTGCGCTCGAGTTCGGTATCTAAAGGTAGTAGCCTTCGTTACCGAGTTTTCTCATGTACTACGCGAAAGATCCTGAAAGGAAAAACAAATAAACAAATAAAATTAAATACACAAAAATAATAAAATAAAAACGTTCAAACTAAGACTAGAAATACTGAAATCGATATTAGCAAAATTTCAGTCCCCGGCATGTAATACCCGTAATTTCGATTTCCGGTAATTTTTTTTTTTCGGCGGAAGTCCATTTTGATAACTCGCCCATGACCGTTTCGTCATTTCGAGAATGATTAATTCTGCACTTTTTGTCATCCGAGTTCGTTTCGGTGTCGTTCTGTTGAATTCCGTGTTCTTTAGCGACTTTTCCCCGTGCGAGTTCGACTTTGTTAGATCACCATTAATTTTTCGAAACTCAAAAAATTCTGAATCTTTGCAATATTATAAAGCATCGAGTTAGCTTTCCAATGGTTCAAACGGTGAGTCAATCGGAGTCCAGACGAGGGAGTTATGGTCGAAATAGCTAAGTCACTCTCATTTTCCAGATTCGGCCAAAACCGTCAGACTGTGCCGCGGCACACTTGCTGAGCCGCGGCACCGCGAGCCACAGGAGCAATTTTGGGCCTGTGCCGCGGCACACATCGACTGAGCCGAGGCACACATGAAAGTCAACCCTATATCTGCGTTTTTTTTAGCGGATCACCTCATTTTTCCCCATTTCTTCACTTGGGCTCGAGAGAGAAGGCTTGAGAGAGAAGTTTCTTCACCTATAACTTGAGTGTGTGATTTCTCTTCATCTCTTTTCGATTGTGAAGCTCGGATCATCGATCTATCGCGTACTCTTCGAATCATGGTACTTGGATCTTCAAAGGTAATTTCATTAAACCTCTTGGATTTCGATTTTGTATTGAGTGATGATGTTTTGGATGTTAAAATCATGTTGTATGAAGTGATATACGCATGATTATGGACATGTTTGATTATTCATTAGATTATTGGAGGATTATTCAAGAACACTTTGAATATTGTGTTGGATTTTGGGGGTTTTCGTAGATTCGTCCGATTTATCCGATTTGAAGCTTGAGAACCTTGAGATTATGATATATCCATGCCGTATGCGTGTTTCTCTTACGATTTTACGGGTTGGATTGAGCCGTTTTCGGACTTGTGGGAGTTTGGGCGATTTCCCAACCTTTAGTTGTTCACCCGTGTATTTTCTTGAATCGTAGACGAGTTTCGGGAGTCTCTTCGTGTAATTTGAGTATGAATAATTAATTATCATTTCCTTGCGAATCGTTTAGGTGCCGGAAGCGCGTTCTTGGACTTACCGAACTCATACCCTTCCGCCGTTCGATTTCTCGATGTCTCAAAGGCAAGTATATATTTGTGATTGTACGTTCTCGACTTTGAAAGTAAGATATATGTTTGGCATAATTATTTATATCCACTCCGGGACGGGCCGACGGGTCCTCTGAGGGTTTCGTAGCCTCTGGTGCGATTCCATGGATAATATGAATTAACCACTCCGGGACGGGCCGATGGGTCCTCTGAGGGTTCCATAGCCTCTGGTGCGGTTCCACGGTATTCATATATGTATTGATGACGGATGATATGAACGAACCACTTTGGGGCGGGCCGACAGGTCCCCTAAGGGTTCCGTAGCCTCTGGTGCGGTTCCAAGGTATTAATATACGTCTTGATGTGATGCTATGAGATTTAGTTATTCCGGAATACTAGTCTTGAATTGATGAATTTACGGATTACATTTACTTTATTGTCGAGGAGTATTGTGTTTCATATTGATATACTTGCACTAGCTATTCGACGGCTAACCCCTTTTTGGGGGAAATACGTTTCATGTATTTCAGGTTCCAGGAGAGCGGACAGGTGGGTACCGGGTCGGCATGAAGATGATGGGCAAGTGTGATACTGTGTCTTGTCTCCGGTTATCTCTCTTGGTTTCCTCCATTCAGTGTTGTTGTACTGGAATGGATTTTAAATACTCTAGTATTGTATTTCAGTTTCTCCGATGTTCCGGCCTGTGTTGCCGAGGTATTGATTTGTGTAGTGATGTATATGGTTTCATTGGTTATGGTTTTGAATACCATTTGTAGTGTCTTTCTTTCCATTGTATGTAGACCTTCTCGGTCAAGTTTCATAGTTCCGCGTATGTTTAGCCTTGTGGGTCCCACGGCGGGGTTCACGGCGCTGTAATATACCCTGAATAACTTGGGGGTGTTACACGACAACGGCGCCAAAAACTTGTTGCGATAATTGTTGAACGCAAGTGTACGTTATCGTATACAAGTAATAAAGTGATGAGTGAGTATCGTACCCACGAGGACTGAATCACTAACTACCGATTTTTATGTATTCTAGTTTTATCTGAACAATCGAACTTGGGTTTTGCGATTAATTACTAAAAGAATTAACAAAAGATTAAACAGTAAAAACGATCGCTTGAGGAAAGAAAATAAAAAGTCTAGGATTCTGAATCCAAGGTTTTCCAAGTTCTAAAAGATCCAAAGATCAGGGTCTTAAACCCTTATTTATAGCTTTGCACAGTCTCCAAATCGCGTCCGCATGAGTAAGTCGAGAACTGGCTTCAAAACGGCCCAAATCTGCGCGGAGGACACAAAAACCGCCTAGTGTGCCGCGGCGCACTAAATCTGTGCCGCGGCACATGGCCTTCAGCTGGATGCCTGGGCGCCATTTAATTCATCTGTGCCGCGGCTCACCTAGGCGTGCGGCACAGTCTGATCTACTTTGTGCCCGCTGGTTGTCTTCCTGTGCCGCGGCCCTGCTTCCTTGTGCCGCGGCTCACGGCCAAAATTTGCCGTTTTCGCCCGTTTCGCCTCGTTTTAGCTTCCGGACTCCAATCTCCTAACAAACATACAAAATTAAGGCATTAAAAGCTCATTTAAGCAAATTCACTCTTCAAAACAATACAAAATAATGATAAATAAGCGTATAAAAATACGCCTAACAACAATCGTCATATTTCGGAGCCAGTCCACAAAGTTAGGTCCAATCTGTAACAGCCCCAAGTTATTCAGGGAATATAACAGCGCCGTGAGCCCCGCCATGGGACCCATAAGGCTAAACATACGCGGAACTATAAATTTTGACCGAGAAGGTCTACATACAATGGAATGAAGAACAATACAAAGGGCATTCAAAACATATCCAATGTATCCAAAGACATCACAACACAAATCAATACCTCTGCAAACCCAAGCCGGAACATCAAGGAAAATGGAAAACAATACTCGAGTATTCAATAACCATTCCAGTACAACAACACTGAATGGAGAAACACAAAACATAACCGGAGGAAAGACACAGTATCACACTTGCCCATCATCTTCATGACGACCTGATACCTGCCTGTCCGCTCTCCTGGAACCTGAAATACATAAAAAGTATTTCCCCCATAAAGGGGTTAGCCGTCGAATAGCTAGTGCAAGTATATCAAGTATGAAACACAATACTCCTCGATAATAAAGTAAAGATAACCGTCAATTCATCAATTCAAGACTAGTATTCCGGAATAACTAAATCTCATAGCATCACAACAATGCATACATGATCAACCATGGAACCGCACCAAAGGCTACGGAATCCTCAGGGGACTCGTCGGCCCGCCCCAGAGTGGTTAACCCAAATTATCCATGGAATTGCACCGAAGGCTACGAAACCCTCAGGGGACCTGTAGGCCCGCCCCAGAGTGGATATAAATAAAGATGCCATTCATATATCTTACTTTCAAAGTCGAGAACGTACAATCATAAATATATACTTGCCTTTGAGACATCGAGAAATTGAACGAAAAAGAGTATGAGTTCGGTAGGTCCAAGAACGCGCTTCCGGCACCTAAACGATTCGTAAGGGATATGTTAATCAATAATCTATACTCATAATTCACGAAGAAACTCCCGAAACCCATCTACGATTCACAAAAATACAAGGGTTAACAACTAGAGTTTAGAAAATCACCCAAACCCTCACAAGTCCGGACACGGCACAAACCAATCCGTAAAATCATAGGAAGAGCATGTATACGGGGTAGATACATCATAATCTCAAGGTTCTCAAGCTTCAAAACCGATAAATCGGATGAATCTAGGAAAAACCCCAAAATTCCCAAAAAATAGGGTTCTAAGGATTTTTACCTTGATTTGAACGATACAATGGATTAGATGTTGTGTAATCCTTGTTCTCCAACCAAAGATGTTGATGTTTGAATATGGATCGCTTCCAATCACCCAAAATCGCCTCTCCCGAGCTTCTCCCGTCGAAAATAAGTGAAAAGGATGAAAAATGACGAAATGGAAGTCAACTGTCCAATATATACCCGCCCAGTCTAGCGTACACTACGCCACGATTATTAGCGTGCGCTAGCGAGGTCACCGGGTAGTCCAGTAGCTTCTGCCGGCCCCGTTAGCGTGCGCTAATCGCCTTATCTTAGCGTGCGTTAGCCAAAGACGGTGTCCAGAAAACTGGAGTCCAGAACCTACTGTCCTCTGCCCTGCTCGATTCTTAGCGTGCGCTACCGTTATGGCATAGCGTGCGTTACGCAGCTCTGCTAGCGTGCGCTATCCGAAGACTAGCGTACGTTACTAAATAGTCCAGAAAACCTGTCAACCTCACTGCCTCTGCCAACCAGCCCGTTAGCGTGCGCTATGGACGGTTGTTAGCGCACGCTACTGACCACGAATAGCGTGCGTTAACGAACTCCTAGTGCGCGTTAACTGCCAGTCCAGAAAGTAGTATGAGTTACTGGTTCTGACCTGAATGGTCCCTTAGCGCGCGCTACGGCTCAAAGCTAGCGTGCACTACTCAAGTAGAATTAGCGTGTGTTAGCCTAGGCCTAGCGAGCGCTATTTTTGTGACCCAGAACACTTCTGCAAGGTCTAAACAGCACGATCGTGATCCAAACAAGATACGAAACTCTATAACAATATCAACAACATCACCAAGAGTTTACAGAGCGACAAAATAAGAACGGCAAGGTCAAACAGTCAATAAAAAGTACGGGTATTACATTCTCCCCCTCCAAAAAAGAAGTTTCATCCCGAAACTTAAGAAATAAAAAGTTCGGGGTACTCAGACCGTATCTTCTCTTCCGTTTCCCAAGTTGCCTCCTCGACTCCATGTCTCGACCATTGCACTTTAACCAGTGGAATGGTCTTATGCCGAAGTTGTTTCTCGCGACGCTCAAGGATCTTCACGGGTCTCTCTGGAAAGGTAATATCCTCGGCTACGTCAATCTCACTGTAGTCGGTTGTAATACCCGTAATTTCGATTTCCAGTAATTTCTTTTTTTCGGCGGAAGTCCGTTTTGACGACTCGCTCATGACCGTTTTGTCAATCCGAGAATGATTAATTCTACACTTTTTGTCATCCGAGTTCGTTTCGGTGTCGTTTTGTTGAGTTCCGTGTCCTTAATCGACTTTTTCACGTGTGAGTTCGACTTTGTAAAGTCACCATTAATTCTTGGAAACTCCAAAAATTCTGAACCTTTGCAATATTACATATCATCAAGTTAGCTTTCCAATGGCTCAAACGGTGAGTCAATCGGATTTCGGACGAAGGAGTTATGGTTGAAATAGCTAAGACTGCACGATGTGCCTTTTTGGTGTTGGAGTGGACTGTACCGTGTGCCGCGGCACACTTCGGCTGGGCCGCGGCACTAAGCCAGTGGTGGGCAGTTTTTTTTGGCCGTGGGCCGCGGCACACTTGTCCTGTGCTGCGGCACACTTGTCCTGTGCCGCGGCACCCAGGGCAGATTAGCCTATTTCTGCGGATTTTGTGAGATGAATGCTCATTTCATCTCTTCCTTCATTCCTCCTTCTCTTAGGCGATCTTGTGGCAATTTTTGGGCGGTTTGGCATCATCAATCCCAGAGAACTTCATATTCTTCAAGTTCTTGGTATGGATTAACAACACCAACAATTGTTCTTCATCATTAATTCAAGGTAAATTCTTGAAACCTTACTTTTGGGAGATTTGGGGATTTTCCTTTTGATTTCGATTCCAATCCGTTTTTGTCCAATTAATTGTTGTATAGACGTTGTTTTAAACTTGTTCTATGGATTGGATACTCGTATCTTTGGTTCGTTCGACCCGAGGGGTGATTTCTTTGTTCTTGAAGGGTCTTGAACATTTAATGTCCGATTAAATATCCGAATGAGTTCCTTTCGTTAGTTTGTTGGGATTTCCGTTGTTTTGGCCTTGATTCTCGTCGTAACCATGTGTTATTGTTCCTTCCGGAGGTTTATAGGTGTTCGATGATTCCGATGTTGAATCTCGTTGGTGATTGACGATTCGTGTGGTGTTATTCACGTAGTAATTTCGGTGCTATCGCGTTCTTGATAGTGTTCGGGAGTTCGGGGCCGTTCGACCGTATTTCATCCGTCGTCTTGTTGCGATTGTGGTTTCGAGGCAAGTACCTTATCCATACTATCCTTGTTTTGTGGATATGATGATTGGTGATCGTCTTGGTGTGTTTGTTTGTTTGTTTGTTTGAAATGAATTTTCAAAAGATTTGGTTAGCCTTGTTAAAGGCCCCCTTTCAAAACCGCGTGTGTTTTGTGATTGGTGTGTTTCGTGAACGAGTATGTGACTCCTGTGGATGTGTTTGGTGTTGATGATGCACTTTTTAGATGGTCTAATTACAGTTTGGTCCCTATTGTTTCAGATATTACAATGAAGGACAAACTTTGCACTGTCTAGAAACTATATTTACAACGAAGGACAAAAGTCAAATTTTCAGATGATGTCCTTTGGAGAGAGAAATCTATTCCAAATTTGCCCTTTTATTTTTCCTTTTCTTATTTACTCATTTATTTTTCGCCTCACGTGGGTGGCACATGCCGGACCTCATTGTAATATATAACACTTTTGGACTTCACTGTAATAAATTTTCAAGCTTTTTAGAAAAAAATATTTTTTCCAAAAAAGAAAGTATTTTCTGGAAAAAAAATATTATTTTTCGAAAAAATAAAAAAAAAATTCTGGAAAAAAATTATCTTTTCGAAAAAAATATTATTTTATGGAATTTTTATTTTTTTTGAAAAATTAAAAAATATTTTCTGGAGAAAAAATTATTTTTGGGCAAAATAATATTTTTTTCGAAATAAAATTATTTTCTGGAAAAATTATTATTTTTTCGAAAAAATAAAACTATTTTCTGAAAAAAAAAATAAAAAAAAATATTTTTTCGAAAAAATTAAAAAAAATATTTTTTGGAGAAAAAGGTATTTTTTGGCAAAATAATATTTTTCGAAATTAAATTATTTTCTGGAAGTAAATACTATTATTTTTCGAAAAAATAAAATTATTTTAGGAAAAATAAAAAAATATTTTTCGAAAAATTTAAAAAAATATTTTTTGGAGGAAAAAATATTTTTTGGCAAAATAATATTTTTTTCGAAATAAAATTATTTTCTTGAAAAAATATTATTATTTCGAAAAAAAAATTATTTTCTGGAAAAAAAATAAAATAAAATATTTTTGCGAAAAATAAATATATCTTCGGGAAAAAAAATATATTTCGAAAAAAAATTATTTTTTGAAAAAAGAATATTTTTTTAAAAGAAATGTATTAGCCAAACACTTTAATAACTTATAAGCTATTTGTTTAATATGAAATGTATTTTAAAAGAAATGTTTTATTCAAGTAAATAGAGGGGCATTTTCGTCTTTTTAATAGAAATCAACACCAATTCAGATTTTTGTCCTTCGCTGTAATTTATGAAACAATAGGGACTAAAGTGTAAAGAGGTCATCTAATAGGGTAGTTGGCTGTAATTTCCCCTTTTACGGAAAGTAAACCTTTGGGGCGGTGACCCCTTTCGTCTTTTGGGTTTTAAAAAGCGGGATTTGATAATCCTAAAATGTTTTCTATTGAAACTCTTGATGGCATTCTAAACCGTTTTATAAATTATTTCCATTGATTTGTGATCTTTCGATTTTGAAATGTTTTCTCAAACTCTTGCCTCGGGAAGTACTTTTCGTTTCGTTTAAATCTTTGAGGATTCCTGGTTATTGTTATTCGTGGAATGTGAATTGTATGGCTCGTATTTTTGCACTTGTACTTGCACTAGCAAAACAGTGGAGTTTTGCTAACCCCCGAGTATTCGGGGGGTGGATGTCTATTTTTGCATTCAGGTTTTGGAGCATAACACAGGGTCGGAACGAAGGATGATGAAAGATGAACGATACTAATCACACGAGGATCCGTTGATGTCTTTGGTTTAGTTATAGTTTATTTTTCTGCTGCAGTATTCTTTCCCATTGTACGGGAGTGTGTTGTATTCGACCCCTGCGTGGGCATGTATTGTAATTGAGTTGTATGTATTTATTGAAAGACCAAATCGGTCTACTGAGTCATTTTAGCCTTAAAGGCGTTGTTGAGTTGTTCGGTTTTGTTAACAGCCTGGTAGAATCTTGAGGAAAGGTTCTACGGCGTGTAATATCCCTGAGCGGATTGGGGGTGTTACATAAATGGTATCGGGGGGTGTTACATAAATGGTATCGGAGCTTAGGTTGTGAAAACCTAGGCTGTCGGATCAGTGGTGTCTGTTGAGTTTTGTCTCGTCGGATTTTGTCTGACTGAGTCGTGTCGCGACGCATCGTCTGAGTTGATTTTTCGTGATTAGTATCGTGGGGCGATCATCATCTTCGTGCGACCTGTGGATGTAAGTCTCCCTTCTTTGTGTTTGTGCCTCGTCTGATGCGAGTTACAGGTATTATGAGTTAATTGACGGAATCCTCTTATGGATTTTGATTTCGTGATATGTGGTTATTTGACTCTCATATTTCGTTCATATGAGGAGTAGTGTTGCTGGATTGTGCATGTTGAACTGTATTTCTTTTATCCGCTGCGTGAGTTCTTTTGTAATGGCTTTCGGCATTTTACCGAGTGAGTTTTATTTCGAAAACTGATTCCCTTAACCGAGTTTTTGGCATTATGGCCTTGATCGTTTTGGCGAAATTCTTATGACGGTATTTAGTATTTTGTAAATGGATTTTGTGAGTTTTTGAAATATTACCGTCATCGGCATTTTTGTAAATGGTTTTTTTAGCCTGGTGGGTTCCGACGTGGGACCCACGGCGCTATAATGTTCCGTGTAATTACCTGAAATTTTTGGGCATTATAGCCCATTGAATTATCTTTGAAAACCTTGAGTATCTTAGAAAATAAAATTCGAGACGTACTTTTAAATGGAACGTATTTTCAAGGCGCCTACTAGCGCAACTATCTGTTTCAAAATTCTTCTACCTGGAGGACCAAAATATATTTTTTTTTCTTTCCAGTAATTTTGGAAATGCTTTGCTTAGACCTGAGGGTCGAATATTTTTGAAAGTTTTTCACTAAAGGAAAGGTGTCCTCATTTTTGTTCAAACGCAAGATGATTTTCAAAGTCTCGATAACAATGTTTGCACTACTTTTTGTAAAGTGATACTCAAGATCAACTGGTGTTTCCAAACTATTTTCAAAAGGTGGTTTTCATTTTTAAAACCTATCATTCCTGTTTGCGGACCGGAAATGCAAGTATGGTTTTCGAACTTTCGTTACGGTGTTAACCCCGAATTGTGATTGAATTGGTGGCGTGAGCGTCGAGTCGTTCGCCACGCATATGTTTTGTTAGCCCTTTGTGGGAGGTGTGATGACGATCTTTAATGTTGCCACTTCGTGGTGGCTTGCGTGTTATCGCACCTGTGTGAACTGTTAAAGCTTGGGTTTATACGTTTGTGTACATGTGTGATTGTTTCATGATGTTTGTAATTATGTGCTGGTTATTGTTCGGACCGTTGAGGTCGCCGAACAATACCGTCGTTGCTGTAGTGTTTGTGGGTGTGTATTACTTTACGATGGTAATCGTTGTATACGGTATGTGTTATGATTCTTCGTTGTGCTGAGTTGGCATCTCCGCTATGTTGTTTTGTGACGTTATGCCCCATTGTATCTAGCATTTGTATTTTCGGTATGCCGAGTCGAGGCGTTTCAACCGTGATGTGCCGGGGAATGCACGTGTAAATTGTCCTTCTCGTCAGTAACGCGTTTCAAGTGCGGACTCGAGGGACACCGAATTCAGTTTTGCGAATTGGCTACCGAGACTTTCGGAGTTCGCGCTTTAGCACAGTCATCGGAATCGTCTTTGAGAGGCCTTTGAAGGATGTTTCTGTCAGTTGCTTGTTGTGTTGTCACCTTGATTTCGTGTTGTGAGTTTCGGGAACGACACTTCTTTTAGAAGGGGTCAAATATAATACCCGTATTATTTTTGGCTTCTGCATTTCCTCTTTCTCAGGTCTATCGACCCGCTCGTGTTCATTGATACTTTCTGAACTTGTTCTGTATTTCAGTTTCATCGTTCGAATGAGCTGTAATCTTGTTTTGGGTCGATCTGGTATCGCTGTGACTTTTCCGAGTTCGGTTCGATTCTTGTGAACCTTTTTCGGAAGTACCATCTTTTGGTTCTACTAGTTCTTTTATTCGAAGTGGATCGGATTTGGAACTTCTGTATTTTCGACTCTGTCGATTCGTTTATGTTCGCTGACATTTTTTTTAGCTTGTCCTGCCCCTTGCTTTTGTTGATCGAACGAGGGTGGTATTGTTTCGGAATTACTCATTTGTCGTTGTGACTTTTCAATCGCTATTCCCTTTCCTGTGGATCTTATGGGAATGCATGTCTTGTTGTTCTCACCAGATCATCCTGGGAATTGTTGTTTGAATTTTATTATCCTTCGTGTTTCGGACATGATTGTTCGATTTTTGTTGTCTCGATCGTTTGTTTGTTCGGTTTTTGTTCTCGTTTCATGATTGTGCGTTCAGGCTCCTTCCTAATTCCCTTAAGTTCGGGAAATTAGTCTCGTTTTCGATCTTCCAACCCTTGAGTGGTGGAATTCCGTATTTGTTCAGCGATTGGCTTGCGTTTTGATTGATGTACCGTTGGGTTGGTCAATCGTATTGATTTTCGTTCGTTGTGTTTTGTGATTGTTCGGATAATTGACTTGACTATATTATCCGTTTGATGACGCTTGTCATTTGTTGGTTTTATTATATCCCTAACGGCGACGTTGTGTTGGTCACCGTGGAGCGTGTTTTCACGCCGTATATTCCTTTGCGTTGCTTGTAACGTTTCGCCGATGGGCGTAAGTTACGCGTTTCTTGTGTATCTCGTTGAGTTTTCCTGGCGGGGATATTACTTCTCCCTACCTGTTTTAAGTTTCGGGACGAAACTTCTTTTAAGGAGGGTAGAATGTAATACCCATAATTTCGATTTCCGGTAATTTCTTTTTTTTCGGCGGAAGTCCATTTTGACGACTCGCTCATGACCGTTTCGTCAATACGAGAATGATTAATTCTACACTTTTTGTCATCCGAGTTCGTTTCGGTGTCGTTTTGTTGAGTTCCGTGTCCTTAATCGACTTTTTCACGTGTGAGTTCGACTTTGTAAAGTCACCATTAATTCTTGGAAACTCCAAAAATTCTGAACCTTTGCAATATTATATATCATCAAGTTAGCTTTCCAATGGCTCAAACGGTGAGTCAATCGGAGTCCGGACGAAGGAGTTATGGTCGAAATAGCTAAGACTGCACGATGTGCCTTTTTGGTGTTGGAGTGGACTGTACCGTGTGCCGCGGCACACTTCGGCTTGGCTGCGGCACTAAGCCAGTCCTGGGCAGTTTTTTTTGGCCGTGGGCCGCGGCACACTTGTCCTGTGCCGCGGCACACAGGGCAGATTAGCCTATTTCTGCGGATTTTGTGAGATGAATGCTCATTTCATCTCTTCCTTCATTCCTCCTTCTCTTAGGCGATCTTGTGGCGATTTTTGGGCGGTTTGGCATCATCAATCCCAGAGAACTTCATATTCTTCAAGTTCGTGGTATGGATTAACAACACCAACAATTGTTCTTCATCATTAATCCAAGGTAAATTCTTGAAACCTTACTTTTGGGAGATTTGGGGATTTTCCTTTTGATTTCGATTCCAATCCATTTTTGTCCAATTAATTGTTGAATAGACGTTGGTTTAAACTTGTTCTATGGATTGGATACTCGTATCCTTGGTTCGTTCGACCCGAGGGGTGATTTCTTTGTTCTTGAAGGGTCTTGAACATTTAATGTCCGATTAAATGTCCGAATGAGTTCCTTTCGTTAGTTTGTTGGGATTTCCGTTGTTTTGGCCTTGATTCTCGTCGTAACCATATGTTATTGTTCCTTCCGGAGGTTTATAGGTGTTCGATGATTCCGATGTTGAATCTCGTTGGTGATTGACGATTCGTGTGGTGTTATTCACGTAGTAATTTCGGTGCTATCGCGTTCTTGATAGTGTTCGGGAGTTCGGGGCCGTTCGACCGTATTTCATCCGTCGTCTTGTTGCGATTGTGGTTTCGAGGCAAGTACCTTGTCCATACTATCCTTGTTTTTTGGATATGATGATTGGTGATCGTCTTAGTGTGTTTGTTTGTTTGTTTGTTTGAAATGAGTTTTCGAAAGATTTGGTTAGCCTTGTTAAAGGCCCTCTTTCAAAACCGCGTTTGTTTTGTGATTGGTGTGTTTCGTGAACGAGTATGTGACTCCTGTGGATGTGTTTGGTGTTGATGATGCACTTTGTATTTGCGTGTGGACGTATATTGTTTCATTTCGGTGCATTGTGGTTTGACGTGGTGTTTTGCTAAGTGTTTGATGCTTCTGGGTGAATGGTTTGGATATCCTTGGTGTGATATGTTATTTGTGCATGATTACTTCGCTCACCATGGGTTGGTTCGACGGGGCCACGACGGGAATTCCAATGGGTGAGTCCGGAATTCACGAGTGGTGAATGTATTTTACTCACTCTGGGAGGGTCCAACGGGGCCTCGGGGGAATCTATGACTTCACTCTGGGTTCACGAGTAAAAACTTCACAGGTTGATGTGTATGTTTAGTGAATGTATTTTACTCACTCCGGGAGGGTCCGACGGGGCCTCGGGGGAATCTATGACTTCACTCTGGGTTCACGAGTAAAAACTTCACAGGTTGATGTGTATGTTTTGTGAATGTGTTTGCTCACCTCGGGAGGGTTCAACGGGGCTACGGAGGGAGTCCAATGGTTTCGCCCTGGATTCACGGGTGAAACTTCACGGGTGCGTGTGTATTTTATGTCCGTCGTGGACGCGTGACGTGGGTTTTAACCTTGCGTATTGTTGTTGGTTTCATTTGTGAAAAACAAAACCTTTGTACTGTGAGTTGATGAAATTTGGGGCTAAAACCCCAACGGTTTTGTAAAGATCATTTTACGGAAAGTAAACCTTTGGGGCGGTGACCCCTTTCGTCTTTTGGGTTTTAAAAAGCGGGATTTGATAATCCTAAAATGTTTTCTATTAAAACTCTCGATGGCATTCTAAACCGTTTTATAAATTATTTCCATTGATTTGTGATCTTTCGATTTTGAAATGTTTTCTCAAACTCTTGCCTCAGGAAGTACTTTTCGTTTCGTTTGAATCTTTGAGGATTCCTGGTTATTGTTATTCGTGGAATGTGAATTGTATGGCTCGTATTTTTGCACTTGTACTTGCACTAGCAAAACAGTGGAGTTTTGCTAACCCCCGAGTATTCGGGGGGTGGATGTCTATTTTTGCATTCAGGTTTTGGAGCATAACGCAGGGTCGGCACGAAGGATGATGAAAGATGAACGATACTAATCACACGAGGATCCGCTGATGTCTTTGATTTAGTTATAGTTTATTTTTCCGCTGCAGTATTCTTTCCCGTTGTACGGGAGTGTGTTGTATTCGACCCCTGCGTGGGCATGTATTGTAATTGAGTTGTATGTATTTATTGAAAGACCAAATCGGTCTACTGAGTCATTTTAGCCTTAAAGGCATTGTTGAGTTGTTCGGTTTTGTTAACAGCCTGGTAGAATCTTGAGGAAAGGTTCTACGGCGTGTAATATCCCTGAGCGGATTGGGGGTGTTACTTCGATAACGTGGCTCGGATCCGGCATGTACTTTCTCAACTGAGACACATGAAAAACACTATGGATGTGACCCAAAGCTGGAGGCAACGCCTAGCGATAAGCTAAATCTCCAACTCTGTCCAAAATCTCGAAAGGTCCGATATACCTCGGACTAAGTTTCCCCTTTTTCTCGTAGCAGAAAACCCCTCTGGTCGGCGACACCTTGAGTAAGACATGATCCCCCACTTCAAACTCCAAGGGTCGATGAAGAGTATCAGCATAATATTTCTGACGGCTCTGGGCAGTCAGCAATCGGTCCCGTATAATAGAAATCTTTTCCTTAGTCTCCATCAACATATCCGGTTCCGTTACAATTAGCTCCGAAGCCTCGTCCCAACATAATGGCGACCTAAATCACATACCATAAAGTGCCTCGAATGGTGCCATTTTGATCGACGCATGCCAACTATTATTGTAGGCAAACTCGATCAACGGTAAATGAAGCTCCCAATCATTACTCCAGTCTAAGGCACAAACTCGCAACATATCTTCCAATGTCTGAATCGTCCTCTCTGTCTGACCGTCCGACTGAGGATGAAAGGAAGTGCTCAATCTCAACTCAGTACCCAAAGCCTGATGAACGGCCTACCAAAAATGCGATACGAAACAACCGTCTCGATCATAAACAATGGTCTTGGGGGCACCGTGCAACCTTACGATCTCAGCTATAAAAGTTCGAGCCAATCTATCCGGTCCCCAAGTATCCTTAATACCCAAGAAGTGTGCATACTTGGTCAACTGATAGATAATTACCCAAATCATATTCATTCCGGCCCGAGTTCTCGGCATGCCAGTGATGAAATCCGTAGAGATGTCTTCCCACTTCCACTCGGGAATGGGAAGCGGCTTCAACAACCCTGCTAGCCGTTGATGTTCGATCTTGACTTGTTGACACATCAAGCACCGTAGAACAAATTCCGTGACATCCTTCTTCATGTTGTTCCACCAAAAATTTCGTTTCAAGTCCTTATACATCTTACTCGTCCCAGGGTGGATTGAGTAAGGTGTAGCATGGGATTCTCGGAGAATTCTCCGCCTCAAATCTAGATCATTCGGAACACAAAGTCTGCCCTGAAATCTCAGAATACTATCCTCGTGAACCATAAAGACAGGAGCTTTTCCTTTAATTACATCTTCCTTCAGTTGAGAAATCATCGGGTCACTCCACTGTTTCCCTTTGATGTCGTCAACCAAGGACGAAGTAATTTCGAGAGTACACAACTGTCCCTGTACTCGTTGAAGCCAAACTTCTAGCCATTGCTCGATTAAATCCTGACGAATCTTCGTCTGAGATGTAAGAACCTCGAGCATTTGAAGAGATGCCGATTTGCAGCTCAAAGCATCCGCGACGACATTGGCTTTTCCGGGGTGGTAATGATTTTCAAAATCGTAATCCTTTATCAACTCTAACCAACATCTATGTCTCATATTCAGCTCCTTCTGACTGAAAATATACTTCATGCTCTTGTGATCGGTATAAATACGACACGGAGAACCATACAAATAATGCCGCCAAATCTTGAGTGCGAAGACAATTGCGGCCAATTCCAAATCGTGAGTAGGATAATTCATCTCATACGGCTTTAGTTGTCGTGACACAAAAGCTATCGTCTTATCATGCTGCATAAGCACACAACCAAGACCTTGACCTGAAGCGTCACTATAAACTGCAAAGCCCTCACTACCATGTGGTAAAGTTAAAATCGGCGCTGAAGTCAAACGTCTCTTCAGCTCATCGAAGCTCTGTTGTCTCTCATCCGACTAAACAAACCATTCAGTCTTCTGGAGTAATTTCGTAAGCGGCCGAGCGAGTTTCGAGAATCCCTCAACAAACCGACTGTAATACCCAGCAAGGCCCAAAAAGCTACGAACTTCCTTAACATTTTTAGGTTGTGCCCAATCTAGCACTGCCTCAATCTTCTGTGAGTCTACACGAACCCCTTCGGCCGAAATCACATGGCCGAGAAACATAACTTCTTCCAACCAGAACTCACATTTTGAGAATTTTGCATAGAGGTGCCCGGTTCTCAAAATATCTAGTACCAAACGCAAGTGTCGGGCATGTTCCTCTTTATCTCGAGAATAGATCAAAATTTCTTCAATAAAGACGACTACACACCTATCGAGATACTCGATGAAAATCTTATTCATTAACTTCATGAATATTGCTGGTGCATTAGTCAACCTAAAAGGCATAACTACAAAATCATAATGCCCATACCTCGTCCGAAATGCCGTCTTCGGAACGTCGGACTCTCTCACCCTGAGTTGATAATACCCTGATCTTAAATCAATTTTCGAGAAAACTACAGCCCCCTGCAACTGATCAAATAAATCGTCTATACGAGGCAAAGGGTACTTGTTCTTGATGGTTACTTTGTTCAGCTCACGGTAGTCGATGCACAAACGTAGTGAACCATCCTTCTTTCTCACAAAAAGAACAGGCGCGCCCCAAGGCGAAGCGCTCGGTCTGATGTACCCTCTTTCCAGAAGTTCTCCCAACTGATTCTCTAATTCTTGCATCTCGGAAGGTGCCATTCGATAAGGTGCCTTAGAAATCAGAGACACATCTGGCTCTAAGTCCACAGAAAATTCTATCTCCCGATCTGGCGGTAATCCCGGGAGATCATCCGGAAAAACATCGGGATACTCATTAACAACCGGAATCGAAGAGAAATCGACTTCGTTCCTTTCCGTTTTCAAGGCATAACACCAATAGCCCGTACAACCTTTATTCAAAAGTTTTACGGCCTTTATGGCGCTGATAAGTAATTTGGATTGGCCCGACTTACGTCCCAAAAATGAGTACTCAGATCCGTCTTTAGTCATCATAGTGATAACCTTGGTACGATAATTCATAATCGCTTGGTGACTATCAAGCCAATCCTCGTCGAGGATCACGTCCTCGCCTACCATATCAACTACAATTAGATTCGATAACCATTCCATACTGGATATAATCACCGGAAAACCTCTAATCTCCCGGTTCCCCACAATTCTATCCCCGCTAGGAAGTTTCACAATGAAGGGATCACAAGCAGTCATACAAGTTATATTCAAACGGCGTACACACTCCAAGGAAATAAAAGAAAGTGTAGCACCCGTATCAAAAAGCACACGGACTGTATGAGATAAAATATGAATGGTACCTGAAGCCACCGCCGCATCGGTTTCGTCTGTTCGACACATCTCATAGACCCGTGGTTGTACCGAACCGACGCTAGAGTTCCCCCCTCCAGCGTTCTGACCCCTTCCCCGGCCCCTGCCGTAATTCTGCTGAGATTGACCAAAAGATTGCCGTTGATTAACGCCTTGGTCAAGTGGTGCTGGGGCAGAAGCCCGAGTGTCCAAAGTCTGATTTGGTTCGGAACAATAAGCCGCTCTATGTCCCATCTATCCGCAAGTGTGACACTTCAACGGCGGAAAATTGCATTCCAAATTAACGTGGCCTGGACGACCACAATTATAGCAAGTTACCATGCGATTTGTGGTGCCCAGAGCAGAACGGAAACCCCTCTTCCCTTTAGGAGAACGTGACAACTGTCCGGTAGAACAGTTAGTCGTCTGTGAACTCTGGAAGTTGCTACTCTTAGAGCCAGAAAAATTCCCCGCAACCTTCTGCTTCTTCGATTCTTCAACGGTATCGTTGTCGGGGATTAACATATCATGGGCTAAAGCTCTGTCCTGATACCCCTTCAGTGTGGTGCAAGCAAATTCGTCCATGTGCCGCCGTAAGTCCAAATTCATCCGCATATCAAAATAACGGATCTTATCACGCTCGTTCCGCACTAGATCCTTCATGTGGATCAATTGTTGGTTGTACTCTATAATTGCTTGCGAAATAGGAATATTTTGCGGTTTAGCCTAAAAAAGGCTCGAATTCGGCCCTATCGCACCGGCCAAGGACAAAACTCGGCCTCCAAAAGCTCTTTAAATTCATCCCACGTGGCAACACGATCCTGTGGCTTGATGACTTTCCACCATGTAGCGGCCTCCTTGGTGAGGAAATACTGAGCAATCGGTACTTTCCTCACTTCGGGGCAATCAACCGCTTCAAAAATTTTCTCTAACTCCGCTAGCCAATCTTCCCAACCTAACGGGTCTGTGGCACCTCCAAACTGTGGAGGGTGCATACGTATTACATTCTGAAGCAAGGCATCCGCGTTCGGGTTCAGATTATTCAGTTGAACAGTTTGGGCTAAAATGGACATCTGGGTAGCAAATTGTTGAAGTACATTTGCAACTCCAATGTCTGCGCTGTTCCCCTGGCCAGTCGACTGGTCGTGCTGACTTTCGGTGTCAGGATGCACCGAGTTCGACAAACTGGGGTTGGTTGACCCCGCAACAAAACTGAGGGAAACGACCGCGCCACGTCCTCGTCCACGTCCACGGCCACGACCACGGCCACGGCCCCTACCAGCAGACATACTGAAGAACACACAAGGCACATAAGTACAATTCAATCGCACGTCATCGAAGTGACCGAATCTCAAGAATACCAAAAATAGAAGTAAAATGAATAAGGAAACACCAGGAGAGTAAGAGGTCTTACAAGTACCGGTCGCATTGTGATGATGGCAGAGTAGTGATACTGTGGACAAATGACGACTCAATCAACCCAAAAGACCGACAGCCTAGGTATCCATAGACCTAAGCTCCGATACCATAATCTGTAACACCCCCAAGTTATTCAGGGAATATTACAGCGCCGTGAGCCCCGCCGTGGGACCCACAAGGCTAAACATACGTGGAACTATAAATTTTGACCGAGAAGGTCTACATACAATGGAACGAAGAACAATACAAAGGGTATTCAAAACATATCCAATGTATCCAAAGACATCACAACACAAATCAATACCTCGGCAAACCCAGGCCGGAACATCAAGGAAAATGGAAACCAATACTCGAGTATTCAATAACCATTCCAGTACAACAACACTGAATGGAGAAACACAAAACATAATCGGAGGAAAGACACAGTATCACACTTGCCCATCATCTTCATGCCGACCCGATACCTGCCTGTCCGCTTTCCTGGAACCTAAAATATATAAAAAGTATTTCCCCCATAAAGGGGTTAGCCGTCGAATAGCTAGTGCAAGTATATCAAGTATGAAACACAATACTCCTCGACAATAAAGTAAAGGTAACCGTCAATTCATCAATTCAAGACTAGTATTCCGGAATAACTAAATCTCATAGCATCACAACAATGCATACATGATCAACCATGGAACCGCACCAAAGGCTACGGAACCCTCAGGGGACTCGTCGGCCCACCCCAGAGTGGTTAACCCAAGTTATCCATGGAATCATACCAAAGGCTACGAAATCCTCAGGGGACCTGTCGGCCCGCCCCAGAGTGGATATAAATTAACATGCCATTCATATATCTTCCTTTCAAAGTCGAGAACGTACAATCATAAATATATACTTTCCTTTGAGACATCGAGAAATTGAACGGAAAAGACTATGAGTTCGGTAGGTCCAAGAACGCGCTTACCTAAACGATTCGTAAGGGATATGATAATCAATAATCTATACTCATTATTCATGAAGAAACTCCCGAAACCCGTCTACGATTCACGAAAATACAAGGGTTAACAACTAGAGTTTAGAAAATCACCCAAACCCTCACAAGTCCGAACACGGAACAAACCAATCCGTAAAATCATAGGAAGAGCATGTATGCGGGGTAGATACATCATAATCTCAAGGTTCTCAAGCTTCAAAATGGATAAATCGGACGAATCTAGGAAAACCCCCAAAATTCCCAAAAAAATAGGGTTCTAAGGATTTTTACCTTGATTTGGACGATAGAATGGATTAGATGTTGTGTAATCCTTGTTCTCCAACCAAAGATGTTGATGTTTGACGATGGATCGCTTCCAATCGCCCAAAATCGCCTCTCCCGAGCTTCTCCCATCGAAAATAAGTGAAAAGGATGAAAAATGATGAAATGGGAGTCAACTGTCTAATATATACCCGCCCAGTCTAGCGCACGCTACGCCACGATTATTAGCGTGCGCTAGCGAGGTCACCGGGTAGTCCAGTGGTTTTTGCCGGCCCCGTTAGTGTGCGCTAATCGCCTTATCTTAGCGTGCGCTAGCAAAAGACGGTGTCCAGAAAACTGGAGTCCAGAACCTACTGTCCTATGCCCCGCTCGAGTCTTAGCGTGCGCTACCGCTATGGCTTAGCGTGCGCTATGCAGATCTGCTAGCGTGCGCTATCCGAAGACTAGCGTACGTTACTAAATAGTCCAGAAAACCTGACAACCTCACTGCCTCTGCCAACCAGCCCGTTAGCGTGCGCTACGTGTAATATCCGTACCTTTCTATTCTTAGCAGTTTCCATTTTGGTGTATGTCTATTTTTATCGACTCGCTTGTAACCGTTTCGACATTTTGAATCTATTTTATTGATGGAGTTTTTCCATTTGGATGAGTTTTGGTGATGTTTTCACGTGATTTCATTTTATGACATGTTTTGCCGTATGTACGTTCGATTCTCGTAAAACTCATTCGTTTTCGTTGTTTCTTGGCTTGCATAAGTTCGTATGGTTGAGTTAGTCATGTTGAGACTTTCGGTTTGTTAATCCGATGTCGTATCGTGATTTTTGGGCACTTGGGCCATTTTTGTAATTTCCTATAAGTTTAGGGAATTTCATTTTCTTTGTCGCATTACGGACTCTCCGGTGGTCGGAATTGTGTTTTATTTCAATGCTTAGCTCCGTCATATTGAATATTCTGTGTTTATGTTTCTGGATTCTGGCCTTGCTTTGCATTTCGATTTTCGTACTGTCTGCAGCAGTGTACTGATCTGAGCAGTACTGAACTGCTGCGTGAGTAGCGCACGCTACTCCTTGATTCCTTGCGTGCGCTATCGTTGTGTGGTTAGCGTACGCTAACTCAGAGTTTGTAGCGTGCGCTAACGATTTCAGCGTACTGGGCAGTGGGGGTTCTGAATTCATATCCTGTGCATTGATCATCAGGTAGCGTGCGCTAAGGCTTCCGTAGCGTACGCTATCGGGTAGTATTTAGCGCACGCTAAACATGTCTAGCGCACGATAGCGAAGCCGGGCTACTTATGGACTGCTTGCGATCCCCATTAGCGCGCGCTATGTTTTGATAGTTAGCGTGCACTAACTATGTTTTATATAAATAGAACAGCAGCCCCCTTCTTCGTCATTTTTCCTCCTTTTCTCTTCTTTTGGGCGATTCCGGCGATTTTAGGGCGATTTGTGGAGAGTAATCCATGGAGTCTCATTGTAGACCAATTCTTGTGTTCCAAGCTTAGTACATCATCATCTTAATCCATCTTCTCCACTCCAATTCAAGGTATTTTGACTTAGAACCCTACTTTGTCAATTTTGGTGGTTTTTCGGGTTTTTCTTGATTAATTCCGAATTGTACGTATATGTTGTATTATTCCTCACCGATTGTTGTTGGGTGATTCCCAATCAGTTTTCTTCAAGTTAAATCCGTGGATTATCGATTCGGGGAGATTTTGCGTAAACCCCCGCCCATATCGATTAAATGTTTATTGTCATAGCTTGTAATCGGGGTTATGGGTGTATTCCATTCGATTATTGTTGTCCATTAAGACTGAGTTATGTTGACCCTTCGTTTAGGAACCGTCATTTTCCACCCGGACCGTTCGTAGTCGTTTTTCATTCCCGATTCTTCAAGATGTCTCAAAGGCAAGTACTTTACATTTGTTTACGCGTTCTAGCATTTGAATTATGGCCTTTCGTGGTTGTGTGGATGTATATATGTATGTTCACCTATGGATTGGTCCGATGGGGACTCTAGGGATACGTTGCCGTGAGTTTCGTATCGCAAACTATGGTTAACCACCCAGGGATGTCCGACGGGGCTCTGCGGGGTATGGTGGCCGTGAGTCTCGTACCAAGGTTAACTTTGAATTGTTTTGTTGGAGAAAATGTGTTTTGTGCTTGTGCACCGTATAATATTCCGGAATATAAATGATTTCTAAAATGATTTTTGGCGCATATTTTCATCTGATTAGAATGGTAGTTCAAATAGATTGTACTTGCACTAGTAGTTGTCGCTAACCCCTTAAATGGGGGAAATACTTTTTGTATTTCAGGTACAGGTCTTGGAGACAAACGAGTACACGAGCCATATGAGAATGATGGGCAAGCATGATACTGTTCAGTAGTCATTGTTGGTGTTATGTTCTGTCGTTTATTATTGATGTCTTGTTTTGGAATTTCTGTATTATGAAATTGGTTTATGTACTCGAGTACTTCCTTTTTGAATGTTGTGTTCCCGTTTTGGGAAATGGATTTGATGTCAGATTGTATTTGTCGGATTTTAGTCTTTTATTTGAATGTCGTGGTTTGAGAAATGTTGTTTCGTTGATGATTGTATGTCGTTATCGAATATCTTGTTGGTACGTTAGCCTGGTGGATTCCACAGTGTGGGATCCACGGCGTTGTAATATGTCCTTATCGTCTTGGGGGTGTTACAGAATATGGTATTGGAGATTAGGTTTATGGATACCTAGGCTGTCGGTTATTTGGGTCTAGTCGAGTGTCGTTTTTGAACAGTATCGCTGCCATGCCATCATCTTAATACGCCGGTGCTCGTAAGTTTTTCCTAACTTGACTCGTTACGTTGTTCTGTTCTATTCGTTTCTTGGTATCTTGTTGCGTTTTCGTTTGAATTGTACTCACCCACTACTTCTTCAGAATTCCTGCTGGTAGAGGTCGCGGACGCGGTAGGGGATGTGGCGCAGCCGGTGGGGCAGCCATGTCCGATAACTCAGGAACTGATTCGACGATGCCTTCCTTGTCGAATAGTGTTCCACCTAATTCTGGAGGTCAGCAGGATCAGTCTGCTAGCTCCGGCAACGCGCATGAGAATGTTTGAGTGGCGAATATTTTACAGCAAGTAGCGAACCAGATGACGCTACTGACTCAGGCCGTTTTGGTCGGCCAGGCTAATGCTAACCCGGTTCCGCCTACTGGATCCGGTAATGATAAGTTACTTCAGGACGTGATTCGTATGCGTCCACCGCAGTTTGATGGTGCTTCTGACCCTTCCGGTTGGGAGAGTTGGTTATTTGAGATGGAGAAAGTATTCGAGGCTGCTAACTGCTCTGAGGAGAGGAAGGTACCCATCGCTCAGTACTTCCTCGCCTGAAGAGGCAGCAACGTGGTGGCAAGCGGTGAAACCGCGTGACCGGGCAGCCACATGGGCAGAGTTCTGAGAGCTGATGGAGGACGAGTTTTGTCCGTGGCCAGTTAAAGAGGGGAGGATCCGAGCCTTCTTCGAGGCTAAGCCCCAAGATGTCCCGATTTCGCATGCAATCAAGGACTACAACCAACAACTCCATTATATGAGAAACCAAGTCCTAGATGAACTTTATAACATCCGCCACTTTGACATGCGGATGAAACCGAGGGTGCGTCACTACATGTCTGGTATCGGGTGCACAACTTTAAAGGAGTATTAGAATAAGGCGATGGAATATGAGATGTCGTTTCCTGCGACAGATACGGCAGCCGAGGGAAAGAAGCAGAAGACCTCCGGCCAGTTTTCGGGAGGCAAGTCTGGAGGGTATCAGAAGACTCAATCCGGTTCGCGAGTCTTCGGGAGTCAGTCCCCGTCACTTGGACGAGGAAACAGTTCTAAGTCTGCTCCTACTGGTTCAGTGTGTGGTCCTAATTGCTTTAATTGTGGTCGCCCTGGACACATTATGAGTGAGTGTGACAGGCCTCCGATTCAGTGTCATTCCTGCGGTCGGATGGGGCATCGTGCCAAGTTTTGTACAGATGCTGCTCGGGCACCAGTTACTCAGATATCAGCCCCATCTGCGGGGGAACTGAGTGTAAATCAGGCACCGATAGCTTCTCAGCCACAGCAGAGTTTTGGTAGAGGTTGAGGACGTGGACAACCTTCTAGATGGGGAGCTTCTAGTGCGGGGTCTGTTCCGCCCCGAGTATATGAGATGAGACGAGCGGGAGACCTAGACGCGACGGTGGCTACAGGTACCGTTCACATCCTTGACCATCCTGTTTCCGTATTATTCGATTCTGGTGCGACACATTCTTTCATATCTCTGGATTGTGTGCATCGTCTGCATGTTGATTGCATAGTTGCGTGTGAACCATTTGTTGTTAAACTGCCTAGTGGGGATAGTATCGTGGGGGACCGTGAGATTCGAGATTTTCCTGTGAGTATCGCGGGGAGGGATTGGCTTTCTAATCTGATTGCGGTAGATATTAGAGACGAGGATCTAATTCTTGGTGAGGATTGGCTGGACCGTCATGGGGCGATCATGAATTATAGAACGAGAATTGTTTCGATGTTAGCCTCTGACGGTACCGAGCATTCTTTCGTGGGGCGTAAGCGGGGTAGCTAGAGATTTCTGATCAGCACTTTGAAAGCGGTGAGACTTCTTCGAGGAGGTTGCACGAGTTATTGGTGTTATGCTTTGAGATCGGAATAAGGGGGAGTCGAGCTCTCGTCTATTTCGGTAGTGTGTGAGTATCCTGACGTCTTTTCAGATGAGTTGCTGGGTTTGCCGCCGGATTGAGAGGTTGAGTTTACTGTTGATTTGGAGCCGGGTGCGGCACCGATTTCTAGGACGCCATATCGTATGGCGCCTGCTGAGATGCTTGAGTTGAAGAAACAGTTGGGAGAGTTGCTAGACATGGGATATAATCGACCGAGCGCTTCGCCTTGGGGCGCACCGGTCCTGTTTGTGAAAAAGAAGGATGGGTCACTTCGTTTGTGTATCGACTATCGTGAGTTGAACAAAGTGACTATTAAAAACAGGTATCCGCTCCCGAGGATCGATGATTTGTTCGACCAACTGCAAGGGGTAACAGTGTTTTCGAAGATTGATTTGAGATCGGGGTAATATCAGCTCCGAGTGAAGGATACCGATATTCCGAAGACGGCCTTTCGGATGAGATACGGTCACTACGAGTTTGTGGTTATGCCTTTTGGGCTAACCAACGCCCCAGCCGTGTTCATGCAGCTTATGAACAAAGTCTTTATCGAGTACCTTGATAAGTGTGTAGTTGTTTTTATCGATGATATCCTGATTTACTCGAGGAGCAAGGAGGAGCATGCCCATCATTTGCATATCGTGTTAGATATTTTGAGAACTCAGCATCTTTTTGCAAAGTTTTCAAAGTGTGAGTTTTGGTTGCGAGAGGTAATGTTTCTCGGTCACGTGATCTCGTTCGAGGGTGTTCGTGTGGACCCACATAAAGTAGAGGCAGTGTTGGATTGGGCGCCGCCCAAGAATGTGAAGGAGGTCCATATTTTTTAGGTTTGGCTTCTCTAAGCTCGCTCGACCTCTGACTCAGTTGTTGCACAAGTCAGAGAAGTTTGTGTGGACCGATGAGAGGCAGAAGAGTTTTGAGGAGTTGAAGAAGTGGTTGACGACTGCTCCTGTTTTGGCTTTACCGAGTGGTAATGAGGGTTTCTCCGTTTATAGTGATGCTTCGGGCCAAGGGCTCGGATGTGTACTCATGCAGCACGGGAGGACGATTGCCTATGCTTCTCGCCAGTTGAAACCGTACGAGTTGAATTACCCTACCCACGATCTTGAGTTGGCCGCGGTTGTATTTGCATTGAAGATCTGGCGTCATTACTTGTATGGATCGTCGTGTCAGATTTTCACCGATCACAAGAGCCTGAAGTACATTTTCACGCAGAAAGATCTAAATATGAGGCAGAGGAGATGGTTGGAGTTGATTAAGGATTACGACCTCGAGATTCTTTATCATTCGGGCAAGGCAAATGTGGTGGCAGATGCCTTGAGCCGGAAATCGGTATCGCTTTGGGTGCTTGAGTTGCTTACAGTCCAGTCGGGACTTCAGCGAGAGTTAATGAGGTTGAGCATTGAGATCGTGCTACCAGAGAGTTCCGGCAGTTGCGTACCCTTGAGCTTTCGTCGTCTCTAGTCAACGACATTAAATCGGGACAGTTAGAGGACCCGATGCTTATTCAGCTTCGAGAGAATGTAGGGAAAGGGAAAGCCCCGGGATTCGTGATACATGAGGATGGTGTGTTGAGATTCCAAGGTCGGCTTTGTGTTCCGAATGACTTGGAATCGAGGCAGAGTATTATGTGAGAGGCTCACGCATCACCTTACTCAGTCCATATGGGCTCGAGTAAAATGTATAAAGATTTGAGGAAGAATTTGTGGTGGAATGACATGAAGAATGAGGTAGTCGAGTTTGTGGCTAAGTGTTTGACTTGTCAACAAGTCAAAATCGAGCATCAGCGGCCAGCCGGACTGTTGAAACCACTTCCCGTCCCGGAATGGAAGTGGGAAGATATCTCCATAGATTTTGTCACAAACTTGCCGAGGACGAAGACCGGAATGAATATGGTGTGGGTGATCGTGGGCCGACTGACTAAGTCGGCACATTTTCTGAGCATCAAGGATACTTGGGGTCCAGAAAGATTGGCTCGCGTTTTTATCGCGCAGATAGTGAGACTTCATGGTACGCCGAGGACTATTATTTCGGACAGAGATGGCCGGTTTGTATCGCACTTCTGGCAGGCGGTACATAAAGCATTGGGAACACGTTTGCGTTTGAGTACATCTTTCCATCCTCAGACCGACGAACAGTCCAAACGTATCATTCAGACGTTCGAGGATATGTTACGCGCGTGTGCATTAGACTGGAGTAGTGACTGGGAGGAGCATGTGGCCTTGATTGAGTTTACGTATAATAATAGCTGGCACGTGTCGATTAAGATGGCACCGTATGAAGCACTTTATGGCCGACGTTGCCCATCGCCGATATGTTAGGATGAGCCATCCGATCTAGTAGGCACCGAGCCGGACCTTGTGATGGAGACGAGGGACAAAGTGGAATTGATTAGAAAGAGAATGTTGGCAGCTCAGAGTCGACAAAAGTCTTATGCGGAGGTTAGGCGTCGACCTTTGGAGTTTGAGGTGGGAGATCATGTTCTGTTAAGAGTGTCTCCGTCGAAGGGAGTTTTTCGTTTTGGGAAAAAGGGGAAGCTCAGCCCGAGGTACATTGGACCTTTCGAGATATTGGAGAGAGTTGGCGAGTTAGCGTACCGTTTGGCATTACCTCCGTCGTTGAGTCATGTGCATAGTGTATTTCACATCTCTCAGTTGAGGAAGTATGTTCCGGACCCGTCCCACATTATTGATTTCAGAGATGTGGAGATCGAGAAGGATGTTACGTTTGAGGAGAGGCCCGTCAGAATTTTAGAGCATCGAGTCAAACAGTTAAGGCACAAAACCATTCCTTTGGTTAAAATGCAATGGTCGAGGCACGGAGTAGAAGAAGCGACGTGGGAGTTAGAGGAGGATATGCGTTCGAGGTACCCCGAGCTTTTTGATTCTTAAGTTTCGGGACGAAACTTCTTTTTAGAGGGGGAGAATGTAATATCCGTACCTTTCTATTCTTAGCAGTTTCCATTTTGGTGTATGTCTATTTTTATCGACTCGCTTTTAACCGTTTCGACATTTTGAATCTACTTTATTCTTGGAGTTTTTCCATTTGGACGAGTTTTGGTGATGTTTTCACGTGATTTCATTTTATGACATGTTTTGCCGTATGTACGTTCGATTCTCGTAAAACTCGTTCGTTTTCGTTGTTTCTTGGCTTGCATAAGTTCGTATGGTTGAGTTATTCGTGTTGAGACTTTTGGTTTGTTAATCCGATGTCGTATCGTGATTTTCGGGCACTTGGGCCATTTTTGTAATTTCCTATAAGTTTAGGGAATTTCATTTTCTTTGTCGCATTACGGACTCTCCGGTGGTCGGAATTGTATTTTCTTTCAACGCTTAGCTCCGTCATCTTGAATATTCCGTGTTTATGTTTCTGGATTCTGGCCTTGCTTTGCATTTCGATTTTCGTACTGTCTGCAGCAGTGTACTGATCTGAGCAGTACTGAACTGCTGCGTGAGTAGCGCACGCTACTCCTTGATTCCTTGCGTGCGCTATCGTTGTGTGGTTAGCATACTCTAACTCGTAGCGTGTGCTAATGATTTCAGCATACTGGGCAGTGGGGGTTCTGAATTCATATCCTGTGCACTGATCATCAGGCAGCGTGCGCTAAGGCTTCCGTAGCGTACGCTATCGGGTAGTATTTAGCGCGCGCTATGTTTTGATGGTTAGCGTGCGCTAACTATGTTTTATATAAATAGAACAGCAGCCCCCTTCTTCGTCATTTTTCCTCCTTTTCTCTTCCTTTGGGCGATTCCGGCGATTTTAGGGAGATTTGTGGAGAGTAATCTGTGGAGTCTCATTGCAGACCGATTCTTGTGTTCCAAGCTTAGTACATCATCTTCTTAATCCACATTCTCCACTCCAATTCAAGGTATTTTGACTTAAAACCCTACTTTGTCAATTTTGGGGGGTTTTCGGGTTTTTCTTGATTAATTCCGAATTGTCCGTATATGTTGTATTATTCCTCACCGATTGTTGTTGTTGGGTGATTCCCAATCTATTTTCTTTAAGTTAAATCCGTGAATTATCGATTCGGGGAGATTTTGCATAAACCCTCGCCCGTATCGATTAAACGTTTATTGTCATAGCTTGTAATCGGGGTTATGGGTGTATTCCATTCGATTATTGTTGTCCGTTAAGGCTGAGTTATGTTGACCCTTCGTTTAGGAACCGTCGTTTTCCACCCGGACCGTTCGTAGTCGTTTTTCATTCCCGATTCTTCAAGATGTCTCAAAGGCAAGTACTTTACATTTGTTTACGCATTCTAGTATTTGAATTATGGCCTTTTGTGGTTGTGTGGATTTATATATGTATGTTCACCTAGGGATTGGTCTGACGGGGCCTCTAGGGATACGTTGCCGTGAGTTTCGTATCGCGAACTATGGTTAACCACCCAGGGATGTCTGACGGGGCTCTGCGGGGTACGATGGCCGTAAGTATCGTACCAAGGTTAACTTTGAATTGTTTTGTTGGAGAAAATGTGTTTTGTGCTTGTGCACCGTATAATATTCCAGAATATAAATGATTTCTAAAATGATTTTTGGCGCATATTTTCATCTGATTAGAATGGTAGTTCAAATGGATTGTACTTGCACTAGCAGTTGTCGCTAACCCCTTAAATGGGGGAAATACTTTTTGTATTTCAGGTACAGGTCTTGGAGACAAGCGAGTACACGAGCCGTATGAGAATGATGGGCAAGCATGATACTGTTCAGTAGTCATTGTTGGTGTTATGTTCTGTCGTTTATTATTGATGTCTTGTTTTGGAATTTATGTATTATGAAATTGGCTTAAGTGCTCGAGTACTTCCTTTTTGAATTTGTTAATGTTGTGTTCCCGTTTTGGGAAATGGATTTGATGTCAGATTGTATTTGTCGGATATTAGTCTTTTATTTGAATGTCGTGGTTTGAGAAATTGTCGTTTTGTTGATGATTGTATGTCGTTGTCGAATGTCTTGTTCGTACGTTAGCCTGGTGGATTCCACAGTGTGGGGTCCACGGTGCTGTAATATGCCCTGATCGTCTTGGGGGTGTTACACTACGGATGGTTGTTAGCGCGCGCTACTGACCACGAATAGCGTGCGTTAACGAACTCCTAGCGCGTTAACTGCCAGTCCAGAAAGTAGTATGAGTTACTGGTTCTGACCTGACTGGTCCCTTAGCGCGCGCTACGGCTCAAAGCTAGCATCCGCTACTCAAGCAGAATTAACGGGCGTTAGCCTAGGCCTAGCGTGCGCTATTTCTCTGACCCACAACACTTCTGCAAGGTCTAAACAGCACGATCATGATCCAAACAAGATACGAAACTCTATAACAATATCAACAACATCACCAAGAGTTTACAGAGCGACAAAATAAGAAGAACGGCAAGGTTAAACAGTCGATAAAAAGTACGGGTATTACACAATCAGGGTGTTCTTCTCGAATAGAACTGCGAGTGGATTCATTATCATATTGAGAGTTATGTCTGCATTAAGTATAACAGATTAATTAGTGACTTGTTATTTTATGATCTGAGTATAGAATTAAGGTCTTTTCTATTCTTGTTACCCAGCTCCCACTATTTTTATCGGAACAACACACTCCCATGTGAAATCCGGAAGTATCGTCGCTCTACTTCATAGTGGTGATCGAGTTCTTTATAAATCTTAATAGAGGGCAACCGAACAGGTTTCTAGTCTATTAATTTTCATAAAGTGGTGTCCAACACCAATCAATCTAATGGATGATTCGATCTTCTTTTTCCCCTTGTTCACTCCCCTAAACCTATACGGTTTCTATGGTTCGTGAACAAGTTAAGTTTATACCATCGACGCAAATCAGTTTCATAATTGAATCTTATCCGGAAACCTATCAGGTTTCTAGGGATAAAATTTTCTCCAACCGAAGGCATCCAATGCGCTCCCAGTAATTTATCCGTTCTCCCCGAACGACTACCCCGATAACTCGGAAGCATAGCACATCCGGTTTGGATTTCAATTTCCTGAAAGCTCGATGGAGGGAAGGAAAATCTTGAAACCTTATAAACTTAATAATTTGTTGTGGGAAAATTTTCGCGATTAACGTTACAATTAGCACATTAATCATTTTAGCGCGTTTGTTGCATTCATACAATATGAAACAACCATTCACAACCTAGTTGCTACCAACATGTTTTTTTTTTTTTTAAGAAAAAATCGAAATTTATTAAATGGACCAGAAATGTGGGGGGACGAGGCCCACTACACGCCCAAAGAGATTGAGGGAGGACGAGCCCCTCTACACGCCCCAATTAACGACAATAACAGCCGAGGAGATTATTTAAACCTAACATATGGAAAATTATTTTTATCGAGCCTAATCAAGCCATTAATCTTCCCGGGCAGATCAGACGGGCTATAAAGCTGAAAATTTCTGAACTTATAACCTTCATTAGCCAGGTGGTCCGCAATGGTGTTCCCTTCCCGATAAATGTGAGAGAATGAGATATCCATGACACGCCTGAATGATGCAATTTTGTGACAGATGTTTAGCACTTGCCAATTACCCTTGTTAGGCGAGTTGACTAGAGAAAGGGCAATGGCCGAGTCCATCTCAACCCAAACCTTGCGAATGTTTACATGTGGCAAAGGTCAGTAGCTCTCCAAATAGCAAAAAGTTCGGCAAAATTATTAGAATGGTTGCCGATAAATTCGTGAAAAGCAAAGATAGGTTCGCCCAAAAAATTCCTAGCAATCCCCCCCTACCAACATGTTGTTCATGGACCGTTCCTAGAAAACAAAAACTCAGTAATCTAATTACAAGTCTTCGTCTTGAATCTTCCTCTTCTCGAAACGGATCTTCCTCTGGTCTTCGTCATTACATATAAATTTTACATTGAAAAATTGCATCCTAGATACAAATATTTCTAGTAAAATAAATAGGCTCAAAACGGCCTTTACAACCCAATCGAATAAAACGGACGATTCAAACTAAGTCCATGAACCACATCCCCATTCAAAAGCATTCATCCAATAAATACTATACAAATGGAAAGCGAAAAGATTACATATGATCCAATCAATAATCAACAATAAATAGAATTGATCCAATCAATTCAACAATAATTAACAATTTAATTTTCGTCCGTAGTGTACCCTTAAAATATTTTCTTTGAATTTTCCCTCATCAAAAATTCCAAATTAATGATTTTAGTACATGAAAATTCAATAATCGAAAATATACTGAAAAACGAGATCCAGTGCCCGACAACCTCGAAACTGCCAAGCAGCACCAGGCACCCTGCCTGGCAGCCTACATGACCCGCTCGGCTCCAGACAGGAAAGGGGCCCGACCATGCCTGGATACGCTCGGCAGAATACAGCACGTACTCGGCCGGATACACCATGTGCTCGGCAGGATACAGCAAGCGCTCGGCTGGGTCCAGCAAGCACTCGGCCGGATACAGCAAGTGCTCGAAAGGATACAGCAACGCGCTTGGCCGGATCCAGCAAGCACTCATTTGGATCTGAGAACGCGTTGGCACTGACTTCGGCAGAATCTGACAAGCGTCGGTCACATCCGGACGTGCTCGGCTTGTCGGCGAGAATCACAAGCGTCCGGCCACAGGCCGGACGTGCTTGGACACACTCGGCAGCTGTATGAAAAATCGTCCAATGATTGGATACAACTCGTTTTCGGGTAGATTTCTAAAATCCTGTTATTCCTGATCTATATATTATTAATATAAATCATATTTCCAAGAAAAACCTGACTTATACCATAACATAAAATTACGGAAAAACGACACTACGACGAACAATAAAATATCTACGATTATCAAAGTGATTCTAAATCACAAAATAAGCATTCCAAATGCTAAATATCGTATATACGATCGCAAGACCTTGCTCCGATACCACTGTTGGGATTCGGTACCTAAAACGAAGGCCCAGCGGAAGCGGTAAAATGAAAATTAATTCGATCCGAATCCCTACGAGGATTGATCGAGCTACGCATATACGAATATAAAATAAACGAAGGAAGATTCGAAATCATACCCTTGTCGTCCGTTGATTATATGGAGTTCCTTATCTTGAGCTATTCCCCAAACGATCCAAAGTGCTCCAATCCCTTGGATGATCCAACGCCGAAAAACCGCGTCTCTACTTGTCACACGCCGGAGAAACGAACGAAATGACAACACTCGATTAACCTCTAAGGTTACGGCTAGAATGAAGTGATGAAGTTTTATTATTATAACACTCTAAGTGTATAATTTATATCTCTCAATTTTATCTCTTGATATTTTCTCCAAGAATATATCTCAAGAACAATGAATAAATGTGAAGACTTGAAGAAAAACTTTTCTCTCTCTTTTATGCTATTCACGTAAGTCTCAAGTTGGTGGAGCAAAATGAGATAATCTTCACTTTATATTCAACACCAACCATCATGATAAGATATCACTTTCATATCTTGTCCCTCCATATCTTGATCTTCATTATGAAAATGATGACTAAAGACCAAGAGGGAGTTGGTGAGGGGAGGGGCAGCTATCTAGAAGGAGCTGGGTGAGTTCGGTCCGTTTCGGACTCCTGTGAGTACAAACAGATAAAATCCGGTTCTGTTCCGATGTATTTATATCGATTAATTAATCCAATTAATTAATCATATCAAATACATAAAGACATAATTAATTTCTCCAAGAAATAATTATATTCATGAATTAAAGTAATCACTCGGTAATTTATTTAATTTATTAGGCTGTAAATTAATTTATCCAATAAATTAATTTAGACATCCAATGTCCCAAATTAGATATCCAATATCTAATATTCATAATGAGAGAATTAGCTCGATTCATTCCATCGTCAATCCTATTGCGCGACTCGGTAGGTTCGTCTAAGTCAGCAATGGGAGGAACCAAAGAGTAGTAGCACCACCTAGCCAGCCTGGCGGCCTACACTGTACCCCAACTGAGAACGAATGATTGGGATCATTCAAGAACCATTCTGTCGTGAATACCAGTATACATATAAACCCTTCTTTCAAATGTCCCGATCAAGTTATAGGGTCACGGTCAGTCAAACGCTATCAGTACTTGATGCTATGCATGCGTTAATGCAAATTGAGATCATCGAGCTCTCGTGTATCCAATACAACTAGATCCAATGCTTTGGCCAAAGACTTATGATCTCATCTGCCAATAACCGCATGGGACATATAACCCGTTCACTAACAGGAGAAAGAATTCTATCTTGGTATTCATTAGGACCTGTTACTTGCCCGTCAAGATGCATGTCCAGGTTGACCCCCACCTTCTGGTTTATAGGTGTTGTGCGGCAATTAATATGCCTGGACGGCGATCGGCATAAGGCCGAGCGACCGAGTTCACGATCAAATGAGCCACGGCAAACTTGCCAATCGAAGGTAACAGTCCATCTTCGAGTATCTAGCGATCGACCTTCCACGTGCAAGATCCGCGAATGGCGCCACAGAGTAAGGATCATTGACTCCAGCCCATCAGCAGCTGTCAGTGACAATTTACGGCCTCACCTACCGACAGACCCGCCGAAAGGTCCTAGGTGGGGCCTCCCAAGACAGCGACATAGACGCGTGTTGGCCTCTCATTGGTTCGCACACCCGACTGCCAGCAGCTGCTGCGGACTTTAAGGAGACCAACCCATGTGCTAAAGACGATCGCCCGCTTATTATAATACAATAGAGGCGATCGCCCAGCAACCCCCAGTCCTATAAATAGAGAGCCTCCAACAACTGGAGAAAGGTTCAGATTTTGAGATTCAGAAGTTCAGACTTTAAGAGGTTCACAAGTACATAAACTACTTCATACGAGAGTTCAGCTAATTCACACAGTGAGAGACCGTCGATTTCTCACAGTCAACACAGCACTCCATCGTTGTTCCAGGAACTCACAGAGCATCAACTCTGGTTCTTCCGGCAATCTTCACCACTCAAGAGCTAAGATAACTAGGGTCTTTACACTCATTGTAATTGTACTCTAACATTAATATTTGTACTCTCAAGTATTCGTATTAATAATATCTCGTGAGAGCATTCAAGCCCGGGACTAACAACCCCCGTAAATCTTGTGTTATATACTTCCCCACGGACGTGCTCTCGCATTTTGTTTGTTAGTCGACCATTCCAGCATATCATCTCCGGATAATATTTTGGGTAACAACAATAGGGTCGAACTACTCTAATGAAAATCTCGACGTCACAAGCACATCCCTACTAAATCCTCAAGTCGAAGGTTCACGAATACCTATTACAACCTTTCGATTCCGTAATTGACTGTCCCGGAGTGAAATTCGTGTGACAAATCGAGGGTGAGTCGGTCCGAGTATACTAATCCAATTAGCATACCTATAATGTGTGCTCCCACTAACCATTAGTGTTCGACAGGCACTCACAAGTCAAAGAACACGTCATACAAGTCTTCTCATAAACTTAACGCCCAGTCAAGTTTCATCGACTTGCGAACGATTAAGTATTTGAGCTATAAACCTTTCCAGTGCCGACCTCCTTACCCAATAAGGAGTGGAATGTTTTGCTCTCAAATACACGGACTAGTTTCTATACGTATATTTACGAGTTAGGAATGCCAGTAACTACCAGTAAATAAAGAAACATTCATTGACTTATATAAATGATTTACATAACTACAAGTACAATGCCCTCACTCAACATCCTCTGAGTGGCATTCGAGGGCATATTCCTAACAGCTGCATTACTTGGAAGCAAGAAAAAGGCTTCTGGAGGACAAGTTGCGTTTTTTCGTTGGGTGTTGTGTCCCTGTGCCTGTGGATCATGTGTGGGTTGGGGCTGTCCCAGACCAATCCATTATATTTTAAGAGAACAAAAAAAATATTTTCAAATATTTCGAAATGCATTGAAATTTTATTATTTTTTTACAGAAAAAAAATTATAAAAATCCATGTATTTAAGAGGAAAACAGGAGTCCATAGAACAACAGGAGCCCATAGAAGAGCTCTACGTGACCTCTGCATTGCGCATCAATCCAACTTTATGCAAATCACAAAAAATAAATATTTTATCGAGGGAAAACAACTCGAATAGCACAGGTTGAAAAGCGACTAGGCTATAGTGAAATATACTTATAAAATACATATGTAAGCGTATTCATCAAACTTGCTGTTGTTGAGCACATTTTCGATGAACCGTACAAACACGTTCTCCACGAGGAAGAAAAGGAAGAGATTGCAAATTTTGTGATTTTTAGATAAGAACTAAACCAAATAATAACTAGGCATGTATCGACTTGGAAAAAAGTGATTTGATTCCAATCAAAACCAAAGAGTCTACATTGGCAATAACTTAAAAAAGGGAATCTACAAGGAGTTGCTCATTGCAAAAAATGTGTAAGAAGTAGTAAATAAAGAATAAAAAATGCACATTAGTATAAAAAACAAAAATAAATCGAACATTGTGTTTTTCCCATTATTACATTTTACGCCCATCTTGGTTGTTGGCTTTTAAAATCATCAGGCTGTACCACCAAAGACATCCTTTTAACTTTGCCATTATTGTGAATTTAGCACCTCTGTATTCTGAATAAACTGCTCGCATATCACCGACTCTTGATATTTATGAATTTAAAATTTTTTAAACTTCCCTAAAAAAGGAATTTGCTCATTATAAATAATAACATAATACAATATTAATATGTTTTTATTGACCTTTCTCATAAAAAAATAGCTATAGTCGCATATATTTAATATAACATCATCTATTTTTTCCTCAAATATTGAGTTCATAACATCTGGCTCATTCCAACAATAGTAGTATTTACTAAAAAAATTTAGCATATAAAAAAACAGACTTTTTTAAATTTTTTAAACAATATAAAACAATACTGAAAATAATGAAAACAAAACAACACCTATGGGCAACCCCGTGCATCGCACGGGGGACAAAACTAGTATATACTATATATATATATACATATATATATATATATATACATATATATATATATAAATATAAAAACATCAGTAAATATATAAATATAAAAACTGTCTTTAAATGTATGAATGACAAACATGACTCAGTGGCAAACAGCCATATTGTATATATAAATGGCCCGGGTTCGAATCCCGGCAGCTACTGAGTCATGTTTTTTTAATTATGTATAGCCGACGACTACCGTCGGCTAAAGTCATGGGCATAGCTAGAGCTGTAAACGAAACTAGCTTTTAACGTACAAGCTCAAGCTCGACTCGTTAAGGGCTCGGTTCAGCTCAGTTCGTTAAGAGCTCGAGCCGAGCTCAAACACAAAAATATGTGCGATAAGAAAACGAGCTCGAGCGGAGCTTTCACCATATGCGGCTCGAGCTCGGCTTGAAATTGTTCGAGCTCGGTTCGGCTCTAAAAAATGAATGTTTTAAAATTTTTATTTTTTATTAAGATCTCTAACCACATTAATTTTTTATTTTTTGAAAATTTAAAAATATCAATAAATTAGATACATCTTGACATCCGTACGGTTCGATCATCGAGAAATAATTTTAAAAAATTAAAATAATAATCCAGGACAAAGCACTAGTTACGAGTACTAGTTAAAATAGCAGTGATCTACTAAGATCTTCAACCAAATTAATTTTTTATTTTTTGAAAATTTGAAAAATATCAATAAATTAGATACATCTTAACATCTGTACGGTTGGATCATCGAGAAATAATTTTAAAAAAATAGAACCAATAATCCGGGATAAAACACTAGTTACGAGTACTCAGAATAGTAGTGATCTACTAAGATCTCCAACTAAATTAATTTTTTATTTTTTGAAATTTTGAAATATTAATAAATTAGATATATCTTGATATCCGTACGGTTGGATCGGCGAGATCTTTTTTGTGACGATGGTTTAATTTTTTTTGTTAACGAGCTATTCGCCAAGAGCTCGTTTCGACTCGGCACGTTTGTGTTCGATAAAAGCTCGTGTGCGGCTCGGTTTATTAATGAGCTCGAGCCCGAACACGATTTTTGTTCGGCAAGGAAGCTCGGCTCGGCAGAAAAAAATGAAGCTCGGCTCGGCTCGATTCGTTTACAGCCCTAGGCATAGCCGACGACTGTCGTCGACTAAAGTGTAGATATATGATTTTTTTAATTTCTATTAACAAAAATTTCAATTAATTCAAATTTTTAATGATTTCTTCATCCATTTTTAAAATTTAATTATAAATATATACATTTTCTATAATATTTAATATAATTAATGTCTTATATTGATAAATATATAACCATCATATATATAATAGCGTTACGGATTCTAAGCACTACATTAATTCTCTCTCTTATGTGGCATTCTCTTAATTTTGGATTTCTATTTATCTAAAATCTTGAATCTCACATCCTTGAAAATGGTACTGACTCATAGACAACCTAATTAAATAGAATTCAATATCTTGAATCCCACATCGATTGAAAATAAAACTCCACCGATAGAGAACCTAATAAATACTTAGAATTCAATGTATTTTTCAACCACATAGTTATTTTACACACAAGCTTAAGAATATTATTTTTATTATGCTTAATTTAGCCAATTATTAAGTTGGATAAATAAATAGTTTATATTTTTATTGAATTTTAATTGGGTCAATTATTAAATTTACATTAATTTTATTTGTCGAAAAATTGAATCTCACATCTATTTTATTTAGTAGTTTTATAATAATTGAAAGTATTTATAATAGCGTTATGGATTTGAAGCACCACATTTACTCTCTCTCCTATGTGACATTCTCTTGATTTTGTATTCCTATTTATCTAAAATCTTGAATCTCACATCGATTTAAAATGGTACTTAACTGATAGACAACCTAAATATATAGAATTCAGTGTCTTAAATATCACATTGATATAAAATAGAACTTAAATATTATTTTTCAACTCCATATTCATATTTTACACACAAGCTTAAGAATTTTATTTTTATTGTGTTTAATTTGGCCAATTATTAAGTTGGACAAATAAATATTAAATTTCTTTTGTGAAAATTTAATTTGATTATTATTAAATTTACATTAATTTATTTGTCGAAAAATTGAATCTCACGTCTGTTTTATTTAGTAGCTTTATTTTAATTAAAAATTTTAATTTGGTCAGTTTTAATATATCACTTATTAAATAAATTACTTTATTTTTATTTCAGAATCTAATTTGACCAATTTCGAATTTGCATTAATCGTATTTATCTAAATTTACCACATAGATTTTAAATGAGGCTATGTTGATTGGGGAACTAAATAAATCTTTAAAATCAATGTCCATTTTGAACTCCATAAGTATTTTGCACGTCTAATAGTTTTATTTTTATAGAGCAAAAATAATTTGGCTAATATTAATTTGGCCGATTATTAAGCCAAATGAATCGTTTTATTTCTATTGAAAAATGAATTTGGCCAATTACTAGGTTTGTACTAATAGTATTTATTATAGATTTAAATCCCATATTGGTTTTAGAAGAAGCTATATCCATTGAATAACCTAAATAAATACTCATAATCAATATGTATGTTTGCACCTCACAATTGTTTTGCACCACAAGTAAATAGTTTTATTTTTATTGAAAAATTTAATTTCATCAATATTTTTGCCTAGACATAACAAATTTGCCTTATATTAATTGGGTCAATTTTTATGTTTACGAAATAAATAGTTTTACTTATATATATATATAATCAATTTGTATTTTAGCATTATATTTTTCATATGCAATTAAGTTGACCAAATAAATAATCTTATTTTTTTGAAATTTTTATTCTTATTTAATTTAATTTATCAAATTTACAAGTGTCTAACAATTTGAGCGAATTTGAATTTTTTTAAAGTCAAACATAACAACCAAGTATTGTAACAACTTATAATTGATTATGTAGATTTTATAAGTTTTAATAGTTCTACTTATTATAATCAATATGTATTTTACCATCATATTTTCCATCGCCAATTAATTTGACCAATTATCGAGTTGACCAAATAAATAGTATTATTTTTATTGAAATATAATTTGGCCAGTTAAGTTGGCTAAATAAATATTTGTTATCAAAAAAATATTTTGGCTAACTATTGACGTTTAACTTAATTTGTGTATCAACATATAATAATTTGAGCAAATTTAAATTTTTTGAAGTCAAACTTAACAACCAATTATTTTAACAACTTAAATTTAATTATTCAGATTTTATGTATTTTAGTAGATTTGGGAAATTAGTGCATATAGCTATATAGATTTGCGAGGGGAACATGTGCTAAAATTATTTTTTAATTAAATTTGAGACGGTATAGGTATATAATATCTAAATAGGTTTCGCATGGCCGAACCCTACCTGTATTGTTTCGGGTATCACTATATGGGTTTGGGATGAAAACGCGTAGTAAATTCACCTTTAAGTCAGATGTCGGACGAGTACGATTATATTAATTATAAAAGGGTTCGAGTGACTGAATCCTTGCCTCATCTTTTTAGTTTTTCGTTGTATTCTGCCGTGGTAAGGAACTCTGAATGGCTGAACCTAACTAATAAATATAATTGGCAAGTTTTTTGCATTAATAAACTCGATTAAAAATATAATTTTATTTTATATATATATATATAATACCATTACACATTCGGAGCACCACGTTAGCTCTCTCATATATTGTATTTTTTATGTTCTAGATTCTTATTTATTTAAAACTTTTATCCGATCTTGATTTTAAATGACACTCCACTCAATGAATAATTAAATAAATATTTAACATAAATATATATTTTAGCCATAATTATTTTACACCGCCACATTAATTTGGTCATCTATTGAGTTGGCCAAATAAATTATTTTATTCTTATTAAAAAATTAAAGTTGGCAAATTATTAATTAAACCTCATTGGCCCAAATATATACATATTTATTTTTAATATCTAATTTATACATGCATAAATATTATTTTTATATTTTTTAATAAACTCGATTCTCTTCGCTTATAAATAAATATATAAAATATCTAATAGCAATATGGATTTGAAGTATCACGTTAACCCTCTCTCCTACATGAAGTTTTTTATTTTTTTTATTATTTATCTAAAATCTTGAATCACACATCAAAATATAGGTATATAAATTTTCAAGGGTTTTTGCAGATTGTATAATTCTAAAATTATACTAGGAATTTAACTTTTAATCTTTTGTCATTTATAATATTTATTCTTAACTTTTACTTTATAATGTTTGAGTTTTCATTGAGATGGATTGACCAATTACTATAGCAACTTATGTTTAGTTATTTAAATTATATAAATTTAAATACGTTGAGTAATTAGCGGATATTATATAGGGTTTGAGATATGAACAGGTAATAAAATCATATTTTAATCAAGTTTGATGAATATGAGTATAATTTAAACAATTTTGAATATTTGTACCAGACTTCCATTATTTCATGTGTTACTATCTGAGTTTTGAACGTGAATAAGTAGTAAAATTATCTTTCAATTGGGTTTATGACGAATACAAGTACATAAATTCTAAAGGAATTCGGGTGGCTGAATCCCATACTCATTATTTTTGTTTATTGGTGTTTCGCTGCGGTATAATTTCAAAAGTAGCTGAACCTTAAAAAAATATTAAATTATTTTTTGATTTTTACTTATAAATTACTACATAAAGTGATTATCTGTCGAGTTTCGACGGGCTATACACTAGTATATATATATATATATAAACTATCTTTAAATATACGAATGATAAATATGATTAAGTGGCAAAAAGCCATATTATCAATACAAATGGCCCGGGTTCGAATCCCAGCAGCCACTGAGTCATGTTTTTTTCCTTTTTATGTGATATAGCCGACGGTCATCGTCGGCTAAAGTCTGGGGCATAGCCGACAACATAGTTGTCGTCGGCTACCCGTCCTGTGTTGTTCGTTGACACGATCGATCGCACCGGCCTAAAACACGCGGAAACACTGTTCGAGGACACGGTCGTGTCAAATAAAACACGCCGACATCGACTTTATCCGACGACCCTCGTTGGGGTTTAACCGACAACAATTTTTGATTTTAGCCGACGATCGCCTGTCAGCCGTTGGCCAAAGTTGACTTATAAAAGAAAAAGAAAATGTATCGGCCATAATTAGTAAACCCCCCTTTCTCTTCTGCCCCCCCCCCCGCCCCCCCCCGCACCGTCGAAATAGCCAGTAAACCCTTTTCTGTTCAAAACTAAAAGTTTGATAGGTTCCTTCTCTGAATAGTTAAATCAAAGTTTCATGCAATTTTTTGCTTGACCAGATATCTATCATAAGCATATGAGAATCAATTGCTTGAACCATTTCTTTGTTTCTTTGTTCTCTTCTACGTAAGAAGAGGCTCTATTACCTGTTCAAACAGTATTGCCAATATTTTAGCAATATCTTAAATCGGAATCTTCCTTGTTGACTCCATCCGATTTTAGTTAGGCTAAATGACTAAAAAAGTATTTTAACAATTCAGGATCTAAATTTTTGAATGTATCAAATTGAGACATACTCTTTGATCCGTTAGACCACGTTAGGACCTCTGTTAATTTTTGTCCGTTAAGTCCTAATGGAGTGCTTATTTGGCTGTTAAATGACACATGACAGATGTTTATTGCCTGGTCAATATATGACGTAAAATAATAATAAAAAATAATAAAAAATCTAAAAAATCTAAAAAAAATGGAAAAAAAAATCTGGAAAATAGAAAAAATCTGGGAAATAAAAAAATCGGAACTTCAGAGAATTTTTTTTATATTTTAGAATATTAATATTAAAAAATTGAGTATTTATTCAAAATTCGAAAAAAAAATTAAGAAACAATCTGAATCTTATTTATAAACTATTTTAATAAAAATAAATACTAAAAATATTATTTTCTATAAAATAAATAAATGATCTGATCAGTTATCTTCTCCAGTGAAGTTGACTTCAAGTAATTAATCTTTAATCTGTTTTATTATTTTTAAGATTTTTAGATTTTTTTTAAAATAAAAGAGTTTTTTATGTAAAGTAAAATTTTTTACATAAAATAAAATAATTCAGATTTTTTATTTATTTTGTGGAAAATATTCTAATTTTTATTTTTATTAAAACAATTTATAAAGAAGATTCAGAATTTTTGAATTTTTTATTTCCGAATTTTAAATAAAAAATTCCGATGTTTTAATATTAATTATATTCGAGAATTTAAAAAAAACTGGAGTTACGATTTTTTTTTAATTTTCCAGATTTTTTAAATAAAAAAATGAATTTCTTATTTTTTTCTTAAGTTTTCCAGATTTTTTTATTATTTTTAAAATTTTTATATTTTTTTATTTTTTATTATTATGTCATATCTTGACCAGCCAATAAACATCTGCCACGTGTCATTTAACTGCCAACAAAGCACTCCGTTAGTACTTAACAGACCAAAACTAATGGAGGTCCTAACGTGGTGTAACGGATCAAAGATTATGTTCCAGTTTGATACCTTCGTAAATTTAGGTCCTCAAATGATAAAATTGGTAAACTTGAGGTCCTATTTTGGTCATTTAGCCTTTTAAGTCAAGGATAATAAAAAAATCTGCTGCAACATCTATCAGAAAGCTCAACTTTGCATAGATCATTTGGCGTTTTTATTGTGTAAAAAGGAAAAAGAAATAGAAGCCTTTCTGCGAAAGCTGTCTTTACTGAACCATGTGAGAGATGTTGGGAATATTAGATAAAATGGAGGAAATAGAATGTTTGAGCAGCCCATTTGAGAGGAAATTTTGAGTTGGCTCGACTATGAGTTAAAGTCGGGATTTAGTTGGAATACGTAGTACTCCGTACGAGGTTTCCAAAACATGTAAGAACACTCAAAATGATTGAGGTATGAATGAGATATAATGTTCAAAAGTGAACCCTTTAGAAATGGGTTTGGGATGCTATCCCACATTGGAAAAAGAAGGGAGAAATTGTGAGTATATAAGGAGATGTGGACAAAGGCATGTTAAAAAAAGTGAGACATGTGTGGATGTGTGACTAGGCGCCCCTTGCGCACACACGCGCCGCCGCCGCCATCCGGCTTGGCTCGGCTCGGCTCGGTCTCGGTCTTCTCAAAGTTATCTTTTTACTGCAATTTTGTTCGGTAAAATTTTAGTATTGAGATACTAATCCTGATCGGTTTAGAGTTCCTCCGGATACCAATTTCGATCGGTTTAGAGTTCCTCCAGATACCAATTTCGGTCGGTATAGAGTTCCTCCAGCACATGTCTCTCTCTCATCTTCACCTATAAATACAGATGTGAGGGGTCTTATTTAACACAGAAATTTCGTCCGTTTTTCCGCCCAAAATATTCCGACTTCAAAATTTTATTTTTGAAAATAATTTCTATTCATAATTTGGGTCGCGTCGGTGGTAGTTCAGGTTTAATTCTAGTTCGCTGAGGGTGCGATGATCGATATATCAGCGTATCGAGATGTTGTTTTATCCTGGGAGGCAGACGCTATACACTGCGGTGGAGGCGAATTTGCTTTAAGGAGACAGATTTCTGGACTCAACATCGCCCACATTCGGATTTACCTCATCTGATTAATTATATATATATATATATACATATATAGTTTTTTAATGCTTTCGTCATTAACGAATCTGCCTCCTAATTTGTTCTTCTCTGATTTGCAGCACAGACAGTAGATTCAAAACATGCGATCCCTTAAGTCGTAATTTGACGGACACGGACGAGTCCAAGACAAGCTTTTGGATCTACAAGTATAATGGAAAATCATCAAATATTATACTTCATGGTATAATTATATGAATTCAAATTTATCGATATAATTTTTTAGTAAATTATACCAACAATCTTAAAGCAAATTATTATTTTGTAGCATAAATTTCGAAATTATTTATATTGGATCTCTGCAAATTTTCCATCTATGGGAAAAATTATTTATTATTTTCGAAATTTAATTTTAATGATGTTTGGATCTGCCATGAAAAACATGCGGCTGTTCTTGCTGGGACTCTGCTCAAAACGATCTTGTGAAGGTTCTTCAAACTTTGATCGAGATGTGATCCAAATAAATGGACTAAAAATTATTACGAGCAAACAAAAAATTCAAATGAATATCCATTTCTCACAATCAGCTTCGGGATGTGCTCTTCTATTTCTTATTCTATTTATGGTTTTGCAATTGTCTTGGCTTAGAGTGAGGGCTTGAGCACCTACTGAAGTGCCGATTCTTCCAATCTTCCTTTGCCTCTATAATTCGATTTGCCCTATAGTTGCTTTATAACTGCAAATATATATTATAAACATCTTATGTTTATTTTGTTGTATAAGGATGACTTGAATTAGCTGGATGTCATATAGGAAAGTACTTATGTTTACATTAGTTATTAATGGTAAAAATCCGCGTAAACATATTTGTGTGACTTGTGTTGATCCATGAATGGTAGGATCGATGATGCTTATTCGACTCTAATTCATTTACCCGGCATATGTGGCACCGCAATATCTAGTCTGAATTTTTAATTGAGTTACGCTAGTATCAGCAAACGTAGTTGTTAATAGCTGATTGAAATAAAAAAAATATTATGGATTACACGTCGATCATTATTTAGAAAGTGTTTGTGGTTAATATAAATGAGAAGAATTTATATTATTTGTTGCCATGCGTTTTTCTAAATAAGATTGTGATTATATTTGCTATTATATAATCATGCATACTGTAATATCCGCAAATTTTCGATTTTCGGTAAATTTCTTTTTCGGCCGAAGTCCGTTTTGACGACTCGCTTTTGACCGTTTCGTCATTCGGAGAATATTTAATTCTGCACTTTTTGTCATCCGAGTTCGTTTGGTCGCTTTGTTGAGTTCCGTGCTTTTTAACGACTTTTCCGCGCTTGAGTTCGGTTCTTGCGAATCTCGTTCGAAACTGTCGTTTGGGGTTTTTCGTAAGTTCATTTAACGTTGTTATACGTGTTGTGAGCTTCGGTTTGATTATTCGTTGTCGTATGGTGATTTTCGGGCATTTGGACCATTTTCGTAATTTCCCAAAGTTTGGGGTAATTACCTTCCGTTGTCGAATTTCGAGCCTTCGGGTGGTCGGAATCGTGTGTTCTACTAGCTCTTAGATTCGTCTTTGTGAGTACTTCGTAACCGTATCTTCGGTTCGTATTCAGGTTCGGGTTTCGGTGTCGTTTTGTTGAATTCAGGATTACTAAACGACTTTTCTAAGTATGAGTTCGACTTTGTTAGATCACCATTAATTTTTGGTAACTCCAAAAATTCTGAATCTTTGCAATATTATAGAGCATCGAGTTAGCTTTCCAATGGTTCAAACGGTGAGTCAATCGGAGTCCGGACGAGAGAGTTATGGTCGTTTTAGCTCACCCGCTCGTTATTGGCCGATCACTGCCGGCCGAACTCGGCCGTGTCGTCCGACACGGCCCGTGCCGTACTCGTCCGGATAAGCCAGAAGTCTCTGCCTCAGGACCCGACCGTGTCGTCTGGCACGGCCGAGCCGAACTCTTCCGATAATCCGGAAGAGGCCCGACCGTGTTCCAGGACACGGTCGAGTCAATGCCGAGCGCCGCGGACAGGTCAACCCCTTCGCGCCGCGACCGTGTCATGCAGGACACGGTCGAGTCCCTGCCGGCCAACTGCGCGCCACGACCGTGTCAGGCGGACACGGTCGAGTCTGTCAGCCTATTTAAGGCCCAGCAGTCGTTTTTTCGCCATTTTTTCTCCTTCTTCTACTTCTCTTCCGCGGCTGGGATTGTTTCTATCATGGAGAGATGTTGTTTTTCAATAAATCCATGAAGTCTTGGAGTTCATATCATCAATCATCCATTCTATAACATCCTTTGATCGAGCGAATCAGGTCAGATTTTCTAGAAATCTAATTTTGGGGATTTTGGGTATTTTGTTCGATTTCGTCCGTTTAATCCGATTTAACTTAGGATTGTGATGGATTGATGATTATTTAGATGTATTGTATCATTTCCCTTGTTATCCCATGGTTGGATCGTATCGATTCGTTGTTTTGGTCGAGTTCTTGACCGACGCCTTGAAGGTGTCCGGTAAAATGTCATAGAGGGGTTTTCGGGCGTTCTACGATTATTCTTCCTCGTATGATCGATGATTTTTTGAATTTATGTTGTTAGGGTCGAATTATTGTGAAGAACTCGAGTCGAAACCCTTCCGTACATTGTCTTCTTCGGGGTCCGAGCTTCCCGGTCGAACCGTGTTCTTCGGAGCGTTTGGTAGCGGTTATTAAGGCAAGTATCTTATTATACGACTTGTATCTTGTGAATAGTAATTACGTATGATATGTATAACGATTTTGCTTGCCTCCGTAAATATGTTCCGTTTGAGTTGGTTGTGTTTTCCGAAATTTGAAGGCTTTGTGATAATAGTGATATATTGGTATACATGTTCGGCGTTGTGCCATTTGTGCAGGATTGCGATGTACATATGAGATGGTTGTACACGTGGTTGTGCAATGTATTGTGTACCGAATGTGTGTTATGTTGGTTAAGAGTCGTTGTGATGATCATGATATTTGCGTTGTTTTGGTTTACATACTTGATTGTACATTTCATTGTAATGTGGAATGGCTTGACATTTAATGATTATGAATTGTGTCGTGTCGATGTGTGGGTGTTCCAGGTAGGGTCTGACGAGGCCTCTGGAGTTCGGTACATGATGTGTACGAACAAAGTGTGTGATCTAGGTAGGGTCTGACGAGGCCTCTGGAGTCCGGTACATGACGTGTACGGACAGGTTGTGTGATAAGTGTAGGGTCTGACGAGGCCTCTGGAGTTCGGTACATGATGTGTACGAACGATGTTGTGGCCGGGTAGGGTCCGTCGAGGCCTCCGGAGTTCGGTACATGATGTGTACGAACAGTGTGTGTGGCCGGGTAGGGTCCGTTGAGGCCTCCGGAGTTCGGTACATGATGTGTACGAACAGTGTGTGTGGCCGGGTAAGGTCCGTTGAGGCCTCCGGAGTTCGGTACATGATGTGTACGAACAGTGTGTGTGGTCCGGGTAAGGTCCGTCGAGGTCTCCGGAGTTCGGTACACGATGTGTACGAACAATGATCGTGTAGCAGTGATTGTTCGGGTAACATTTTATATATGGATCTTGGACTCAAAATGATATATATTATTTTGTATGCTTTGAAACGAGAATCGGGCTAAGGCCCTAATGTTTTCGAAAAGGTTTTGTAAATTGGGACTCGAGGTCCAAAAGAATTTCTGTTTTAAAAATCCCCGAGATGATGTGTTCCTTTTCAAATATCTCTTACTTGAGTTCGAAATTCTAAAACATCTACTGAACATTTTTATAAAGTATTTCCGTATTAAATTCGTAGTTGCTATTTGCTTGTTACATTTCGTATGGTTTGATACTTGCACTAGTAAAACAAGTGGAGTTTTACTAACCCCAGTATTCGGGGTGGATGTCTGCTCGGTCCGGTACATGCGAGTTCGGGGAGCGATCAGGATTGGCACAAGGGGATGACGAGCTGCGATACTAATCAAGAGTTGAGAGTTGGTAGGGTTTAGTTGTATTGTTAGAGTTGATTCAGTCTTCCGCTGTATTCTATTTCGACCCCTGTGTGGGTAATGTTGTTAGTCAGTCCTGTTGATAGAGTTGTGTGACCTCATCGGTCTGTGTGTTTATGTGTAAGTGACCTTGGCCAGTGCAGTATTATTATATTGTTTGACCACAGACGGGCAAGCATTTGGTTGTTTATGGACGTTTAGCCTGGTAGATCCTTGCGGAAAGGGTTTACGGCGTGTAATATTCCCATACGGTTTTGGGGGTGTTACATTTATGGTATCGGAGCTTAGGTTGCGGAAACCTAGGCTGTCGGGTCGAGTCAAGTCGTGATTTGTCGAGTAATGTGTTGTCATGTCGTTTGAGTCATCAGGTGACAAGTTGAGTTGTGCGTAGTCACAACGTGTCGGTTATGTTGTCGGACGAGATTGGTATCGTGGGCGACCGTCACCTCCGTGCGACCTGTGGATGTAAGTCTCCTCTTTTATGCGAAGTACCTGTGTATCTCGATTTTATCTTAGTGAGTTAATTGCGGTGCATGATTTTCTTTACACAGTATTGTGTAATATAATTGTGTTTAGTACTTGTGGCATATAGTATGTGTATAGAACTGGGCACATTATTGTTTTATCTTTGAACCACCGGGTGGTGTGGAAGTTGTAAACCTTGATGGATTTCGAAAAGGTATCGGCGACTGAGTTTTATTTTGAAAATCGATTCCCTTAATCGAGTTTTGACATTATGGCCTTTATCGTTTGGGCGAAATTCTTATGACGGTATTTAGTATTTTGTAAATGGCTTTTGTGAGTTTTTGAAATATTACCGTCATCGGCCCTTTTGGCGTTTTTGTAAATAGTTTTTATCCTGGTGGGTTCCGGCGCGGGACCCACAACGCTATAATGTTCCGTGTAATTACCTGAGATTTTTGGGCATTCTAGCCCATTGAATTATCTTTGAAAATCTTGAGTATCCTAGAAATAAATTTCGAGACGTACGTTTAAAATGAATTGTTTTCTCATGGTACTTCCAAGGTGCCACGATATGTTTCCGAATTCTTCTACCTCGAGGACCAAAATGTTTTGAGATATTTTTCAATGTTTTATAAACACTTTTACTTAGACCCGAGGGTCGAATATTCTGAAAGTTTTCCACTAAGAGAAAGTGTCCTCATTTTTCTCAAATGCGAAATGGTTTTCCAAAGTCTCGATAACGATGTTTCACGTTTGTATTTTTTTGAAAGGTGATACTCAAGATCAACCGGTGTTTTTCTAAATTATTTTCAAAAGGTGGTTTTTATTTCATTTCATTTTTTAAAACCTATCAATTCCCGCTTGCGTTTGGGAATGTATGTATGATTTTGCTTTGTCGCTTTGATGTTCCTCCCGAGTATGATCGAATTGGTGGCATGAACGTCGAGGCATTGCCACGCAATTATTGTACTAGCCCTCCGTGAGGGGTGTGGTAGTGTTCTTGTTTATCGCCTCGTGGCGATTTGCGTGTTGTCGCACGAGTGTGAGATGTTGAAGCTTGGGTTTACGTTTGTGTACATGTGTGATTGTTTCATAATGTTTGTAATTATGTGCCGATTATCGTCGGGCCGTTGATGTCGCGAGAACGTCATCGTTGTTGTAGTGTTTGTGTGTGTATTACTTTACGATGGTAATCGTTGTATATGATATGTGTTATGATTCTTTATTATGCTGAGTTGGCATCTCCGGTATGTTGTTTTGCGGTGTTATGTTCCATTGTATCTAGCATATGTATTTTCGATATACCGAGCCGAGGCATTTCGAACGTATTGTGCCGGGGGCATGTACGTGCCAATTGTCCTTCTCGTCGCAACGCTTTTCAAGTGTGGACCCGAGAGACACAGGATCCAGCTTTGCGAGTTGGGTTCCGAGTCTTTCGGGACGCGAACTTCAAGAAAGATATGAGGATCGGATCTGAGAGGCCCATGGGAGATATTTCTGCCGTTTGCTTTTTGTGTTGTCACCTTACTCCAGCTTGTTGTGAGTTGCGGGAACGACATTTCTTTTATAAGAGGTCGAATGTAATGCCCGTATCGTTTTGACTTATGCATTTCCTCTTTCTCAGTCTATCGACTCGCCGTGTTCGTTGATACTTTATGAACTTGTTCAGTATTTCGGTTTCATCGTTCGAACGAACTGTGATCTTGTTGTGGGTCGATCTGTTATCGATGTGACTTTTTGGGTTCGATTCGATTCTTGTGAACCTTGTTCGGGAGTGACCTCATCGGTTCTATTAGTTCTTTTATTCAAGTGGATCGGATTTGGAACTCTTGTGTTTTCGACTCGACTCATTATGTTCGTTGACATTTCGAGCTTGTCCCCTTGCTTTTGTTGATCGAACGAGTGTGGTATTGTTTTGGAATAACTCATTTGTCGTTGTGACTTTTCAATCGCTATTCCCTTTCCGTGGATCTTATGGGAATGCACGTCTTGTTGTTCTCACCGCATCATCCCGGGAGTTGTTGTTTGAATTTTCTTATCCTTCGTGTTTCGAACATGATTGTTCGATTTTTGTTGTCTCGATCGTTGTGGTTCGATCGTTTGTTTGTTCGGTTTTGTTCTCGTTTCGTGATTGTTGAGCATTCGGGCTCCTTCCTAATTCCCTTAAGTTCGGGAAATTAGTCTCGTTTCGATCTTCCAACCCTTGGGCGGTGGGATTCCGTATTTGTTCACGGTTGGCTCGCGTTTTGATTGATGTACCGTTGGGTTGGTCAATCATATTGATTTTCGTTCGTTGTGTTTTGTGATTGTCGGATAATTGACTTGGCTATATTATCCGTTTGATGACGCTGTCATTTGTTGGTTTTATTATATCCCTAACGGCGACGTTGTGTTGGTCGCCGTGGAGCGTGTTTTCACGCCGTATATTCCTTTGCGTTGTTTGTAACATTTCGCCGTTGGGCGTTAGTTACGCATTCTTGTGTATCTTGTTGAGTTTTTCTGGCGGAATATTTCTTCCCTACTTGTTTTAAGTTTCGGGACGAAACTTCTTTTAAGGAGGGTAGAATGTAATATCCGCAAATTTTCGATTTTCGGTAAATTTCTTTTTCGGCCGAAGTCCGTTTTGACGACTCGCTTTTGACCGTTTCGTCATTCGGAGAATATTTAATTCTGCACTTTTTGTCATCCGAGTTCGTTTCGGTGCTGCTTTGTTGAGTTCCGTGCTTTTTAACGACTTTTCCGCGCTTGAGTTCGGTTCTTGCGAATCTCGTTCGAAACTGTCGTTTGGGGTTTTTCGTAAGTTCATTTAACGTTGTTATACGTGTTGTGAGCTTCGGTTTGATTATTCGTTGTCGTATGGTGATTTTCGGGCATTTGGACCATTTTCGTAATTTCCCAAAGTTTGGGGTAATTACCTTCCGTTGTCGAATTTCGAGCCTTCGGGTGGTCGGAATCGTGTGTTCTACTAGCTCTTAGATTCGTCTTTGTGAGTACTTCGTAACCGTATCTTCGGTTCGTATTCAGGTTCGGGTTTCGGTGTCGTTTTGTTGAATTCAGATTACTAAACGACTTTTCTAAGTATGAGTTCGACTTTGTTAGATCACCATTAATTTTTGGTAACTCCAAAAATTCTGAATCTTTGCAATATTATAGAGCATCGAGTTAGCTTTCCAATGGTTCAAACGGTGAGTCAATCGGAGTCCGGACGAGAGAGTTATGGTCGATTTAGCTCACCCGCTCGTTATTGGCCGATCACTGCCGGCCGAACTCGGCCGTGTCGTCCGACACGGCCCGTGCCGTACTCGTCCGGATAAGCCAAGTCTCGCCTCAGACCCGACCGTGTCGTCCGGCGGCCGAGCCGAACTCTTCCCGGATAAGCGGAAGAGGCCGGCCGTGTTCGTGACACGGCCGAGTCAATGCCGAGCGCCATGACAAGACAGTCAACCGCCGCGCGCGGCGTGTCATGCGGGACACGGTCGAGTCCTGCCGGCCAGCTGCGCGCCACGACCGTGTCGGGCGGACACGGTCGAGTCTGTCGACTATTTAAGGCCAGTGATCGTTTTTCGCCATTTTTTCTCCTTCTTCTACTTCTCTTCCGCTAGGGATTGTTTCTATCATGGAGAGATGTTGTTTTTCAATAAATCCATGAAGTCTTGGAGTTCATATCATCAATCATCCATCCTATAACATCCTTTGATCGAGCGAATCAGCCGATTTTCTAGAAATCTAATTTTGGGGATTTTGGGTATTTTGTTCGATTTCGTCCGTTTAATCCGATTTAACTTAGGATTGTGATGGATTGATGATTATTTAGATGTATTGTATCATTTCCCTTGTTATCCCATGGTTGGATCGTATCGATTCGTTGTTTTGGTCGAGTTCTTGACCGACGCCTTGAAGGTGTCCCTAAAATGTCATAGAGGGGTTTTCGGGCGTTCTACGATTATTCTTCCTCGTATGATCGATGATTTTTTGAATTTATGTTGTTAGGGTCGAATTATTGTGAAGAACTCGAGTCGAAACCCTTCCGTTCATTGTCTTCTTTGGGGTCCGAGCTTCCCGGTCGAACCGTGTTCTTCGGAGCGTTTGGTAGCGGTTATTAAGGCAAGTATCTTATTATACGACTTGTATCTTGTGAATAGTAATTACGTATGATATGTATAACGATTTTGCTTGCCTCCGTAAATATGTTCCGTTTGAGTTGGTTGTGTTTTCCAAATTTGAAGGCTTTGTGATAATAGTGATATATTGGTATACGTGTTCGGCGTTGTGCCATTTGTGCAGGATTGCGATGTACATATGAGATGGTTGTACACGTGGTTGTGCAATGTATTGTGTACCGAATGTGTGTTATGTTGGTTAAGAGTCGTTGTGATGATCATGATATTTGCGTTGTTTTGGTTTACATACTTGATTGTACATTTCATTGTAATGTGGAATGGCTTGACATTTAATGATTATGAATTGTGTCGTGTCGATGTGTGGGTGTTCCGTAGGGTCCGACGAGGCCTCCGGAGTTCGGTACATGATGTGTACGAACAAAGTGTGTGATCCGTAGGGTCCGACGAGGCCTCTGGAGTCCGGTACATGACGTGTACGGACAGGATGTGTGATCCGTAGGGTCCGACGAGGCCTCCGGAGTTCGGTACATGATGTGTACGAACGATGTTGTGGCCGGGTAGGGTCCATCGAGGCCTCCTGAGTTCGGTACATGATGTGTACGAACAGGTGTGTGGCCGGGTAGGGTCCGCTGAGGCCTCCGGAGTTCGGTACATGATGTGTACGAACAGTGTGTGGCCGGGTAAGGTCCGTTGAGGCCTCCGGAGTTCGGTACATGATGTGTACGAACAGGTGTGTGGTCCGTAAGGTCCGTCGAGGTCTCCGGAGTTCGGTACACGATGTGTACGAACAATGATCGTGTAGCAGTGATTGTTCGGGTAACATTTTATATATGGATCTTGGACTCAAAATGATATATATTATTTTGTATGCTTTGAAACGAGAATCGGGCTAAGGCCCTAATGTTTTCGAAAAGGTTTTGTAAATTGGGACTCGAGGTCCAAAAGAATTTCGCTTTAAAAATCCCCGAGATGATGTGTTCCTTTTCAAATATCTCTTACTTGAGTTCGAAATTCTAAAACTTCTAGAACATTTTGATAATGGATTTCCGTATTAAATTCGTAGTTGCTATTTGCTTGTTACATTTCGTATGGTTTGATACTTGCACTAGTAAAACAGTGGAGTTTTACTAACCCCCGAGTATTCGGGGGGTGGATGTCTGTTCTGCGTCCAGGTACATGCAGGTTCAGGGGAGCAGTCACAGGATTGGCACAAGGGTATGACGAGCTGCGATACTAATCAAGAGTTGAGAGTTGGTAGGGTTTAGTTGTATTGTTAGAGTTGATTCAGTCTTCCGCTGTATTGTATTTCGACCCCTGTGTGGGTAATGTTGTTAGTCAGTCCTGTTGATAGAGTTGTGTGACCTCATCGGTCTGTGTGTTTATGTGTAAGTGACCTTGACGGTCTGTATTATTATATTGTTTGACCCTGGACGGGCAAGCATTTGGTTGTTTATGGACGTTTAGCCTGGTAGATCCTTGCGGAAAGGGTTTACGACGTGTAATATTCCCATACGGTTTTGGTGGTGTTACACATACGATGATAAGGTATAGCATTGCTTGATAAGAGACGAATCAATTATTAATTGATTATTCGATTAATATGTTAAGATTATTTAGTTTAATTAAGATATTAACTAAATAGTATTTGTTGATTGATTTTAATCCTTTTATGTGATGGGATATCAATTTTGGTCGAATGCTCGGACGTTAAAAACCTAACGGGCCTGGTACCTAGTGAGTACAGGTTGTGGGTCGGCTTGAGAATTATAATTTTTTTGGTTGGATTTGCTCTTCCGGTTAAATTATATATTCTCGTGTTGGTGTCGGTCTGCTGCGGCAGTGACACACGAGCCTATTACGGTGATCCATGTAATATCTAACACGACAAATATTGATATTAGCTCCATATGCTGAAAATTCAGATAAATTCAATAATTGAATTTTAGCGCTAAGAACATAAAAGTTCTTTAATCGAATATTAAAACCAGAGAGGTTTTAAATGATGATGAAACCTACTCTTATGAGAGGTTGTAACAAGAAAAGTGATCACTCTATAAAGATAATGATACATTAGTTACATGTACTCGATAATGAGTAAAGCTATAAAGAGATATTTACACTCTAAAAGCTTGAGATACAAAACCAACTTAATCCGGAAATTAAGATGGTTGAATTGTGTTCTAACAGAAACGCAAAACGATGTTAAACAGTTCAAACTATCTCTGAATATGAGGATATCAATCATGTGGGGACTAGTTAACTCAAAACAAGATCCCATACTAGGAAATAATTGAAATTTCCTATTAGCTCTGAAATGTAGTAAACCAATTTTAGAAATACTAAAAATGTGGGGGTGTATGGATAAGGTAAAAGTTCCTAAACCAAAGCAAGTGAAGGTCTGACCCAAGACGGTCGACTGTATCTTCACTAGATACGCACATGATGCATGATGCGTATAAATTCGTAGTGCAAAAATCTGATAGTCTGACATGTCAGTATGTACTAATCGAGTTAAGGAAAAACGTGTATCAAACGCATAACTGATTTAAAAACTAAATCAATTATGAGATACCGTGGATTTATCAATGTGAAATGAATCACCAAGTGGTTTTAAAGGTTGAAGCAAAAAGGCTTGAACTTGGAAAATCACTACGTCTGAAATTTCTAGCATGCGTACTAGAAGATAACTTACAATGCCATATACACTCTTCATATGGTCATATAAGAGAAAGAATAATTCTGTTGTGTAGAATTTTGTTTAATGTTCGGTAGATCTTCCTCTGGAAAAGATACCGCTAGGATCCAACGTAAATTCAATTAAATGGATCCATGGATAAACAAGAGGCGAAACTACTAACTGAGGTTGTAGTAACATGAGAGCCTAAAGTACTTTGAGATATATTCTCTAGTAACAAGAAGAAAGTTCATTATTATGATATACATGTAGAAGTATATCAAATGAACATACTTGCAGTATTTCTAAATGGCGTCTTTGAGAAAAGCCAACTTGGAAGAACCAAAGGCATATGTGCCTAACGCAGTGATTGAAAGTCTGCAACTTAGTGAAAGTATTATGAATCTAAATTGACACTAAAGTAGTGGCATAAAATCTTTGACACTGTGGTGTCAAGCAATGACTTCAAAGGATGTGATAAAATCTCCATTTTGACAACGCTCAAATATGGTGATTAAATGACCGAAAAGTACCAATTTGGGGACGCTCAAATTTGGTAATGCAGTTGGTCAAAAATTGCTAATTTTGGGGACGCTTAAAATTAGTAATTTGATCAATGAGAAATTAAAGTCTCGGTTAATAGTTGGTAACGTAATTTCAAAATGTTAAAAAATGCCAATTTGTAATGTCAAAAAGATTCAAGACAATGAATATGTTAAGTGTGTATATGTCAAATACACATGACGACTATGTCATTTTAAGAATGAATTTGAATGATCGAGTCATTGATGTAAGTAATGACAAGGGGATCAATTCAACTAAGTCTGAAAAGACAAATATATGAGACCAAAGAGATGACTTTAAGATGTAAAATCTCAAGTCGTTCACAATCTCTCATATGAGGTCAGTCATACTATGATGACATGAATCTTGGAAAGATCAACGGAATCAATTGGAATGCCAATGGATATTGTGCATCTATCCAAGGACAAAGACAACTGATCTTTCAAGAGTAACTAAAAGTCTAATGTACTAAATGAAATGTACAAGACTAAACATAGTCTATATCGTGAGTAAGACTATGTGGACACACGAGTAATCAGGAAACTAATTATCAATTGGTGATTACAATGATATAAAGATTACTTGTGTGTATATGCTGCATGATATGAGAAATTCAAAAACTATAAAATGATATAGTGACGAAAATTGGATATCTGACATTATGAATTTAATGTCTATGTTTCACACTAGCTAGTGCAGCATTGGTATGGAAATCTTTATTATAGATGGTTATTGCTCGATTTACAAAGGAATATGAGCTCATAACCTTACACAAATATGCATGAGAGGCATAATGCAATACTAATTTCTAGAAGATATTCCAAAATGGGCAAAGCTGTGACCGCAATATGTGATAGTCAATCTACGATTGATGGGGCACAGAGCAGAAGTATAATGATAAGTCTCGTCATATAAGGCAAAGACATAATACCATTTGCTATCAACATTGGTTATCACTATTGACTACGATTCGTCAAGAGATAACATCGCGGATCCGCTAACCAAGGGGTTATCAAAAGACCTTGTTGATAAATCATCAAGAGGAATGGGTCTATTGCCATGAGCTAATGGTTTTATGAAGGATACCCAACCTAAGCTGACTGGAGATCCCAAGATCTAGGTTCAATGGGACAACCAATTCATAAAACTGATCACTGTGGGGGTTACCCCGAACTGACCATTCCTAGGATGAAAACAGTGATACCCGTAGGGAGAGGTTAAGCTTATGCTTTTAATGATTCTTAAGTCGACAATGTATAGTCGGGTGGAGTAAAATACGGGTTTACTCGAAACACTTAACGAGAATCACCTATGTTGGAGTGAAGAGGGGCCGCTTCAAAGGAGAATTGCAAGGCACAATTCTCTAGAAACTCCCGCAGAACCAGGACGGTGTCCACTGCCAAAACGGGCACAATAATAAGAACAGAATAAATTAGGGAGGGCACTTGTGAAGGATATACGATCACTTACACAAACGGTCGGACAGTTCAAAGGCATCTAGTCATACTGTCTAACCAGTAAGGAGAATATATCTTTTCGAGGGAAGGTTCAAGGAGCATACTCTACCTATCCTATGCAATGCTTAACCGTAGTAACTATCACCAAGTCAACTCCGTGTATGACGTGTGCTACTGGACCATCAATCTCATTCATGTGGGGGATTGTTGGAAATATTAGATAAAATGGAGGAAATGGGATGTTTGAGCAGCCCATTTGAGAGGAAATTTTGAGTTGGCTCGACTATGAGTTAAAGTCGGGACTTAGTTGGAATACGTAGTACTCTGTACGAGGTTTCCAAACATGTAAGAACACTCAAAATGATTGAGGTATGAATGAGATATAATGTTCCAAAGTGAACCCTTTACAAATGGGTTTGGGATGCTATCCCACATTGGAAAAAGAAGGGAGAAATTGTGAGTATATAAGGAGATGTGGACAAAGGCATGTTCAAAAAAGTGAGACATGTGTGGATGTGTGACTAGGCGCCCCTCGCGCACACACACACACGCGCGCCGCCGCCGCCGTCCGTCTGGCTCGGTCTCGGTCGAAGGGCGATTTGGGCGAAATGTCTCGGCGTCTCGAAGTTATCTTTTTACTGCAATTTTATTCGGTAAAATTTTATTTTACCGAAAATACCTCAATTAATAAATTCCGAATTTTTTGGATCCGGATAAAATCGAATTAAACAGATCAGTTTAGATAAGTATTGAGATACTAATCCTGATCGGTTTAGAGTTCCTCCGGATACCAATTTCGATCGGTTTAGAGTTCCTCCAGATACCAATTTCGGTCGGTATAGAGTTCCTCCATCACATGTCTCTCTCTCATCTTCACCTATAAATACAGATGTGAGGGGTCTTATTTAACACAGAAATTTCGTCCGTTTTTCCACCCAAAATATTCCGACTTCAAAATTTTATTTTTAAAAATAATTTCTATTCATAATTTGGGTCGCGTCGGTGGTAGCTCAGGTTTAATTCTAGTTTGCTGAGGGTGCGATGATCGATATATCAACGCATCGAGATGTTGTTTTATCCTGGGAGGCAGACGCTATACACTGCGGTGGAGGCGAATTTGCTTTAAGGAGACAGATTTCTGGACTCAACATCGCCCACATTCGGATTTACCTCATCTGATTAATTATATATATATACATATATAGTTTTTTAATGCTTTCGTCATTAACGAATCTGCCTCCTAATTTGTTCTTCTCTGATTTGCAGCACAGACAAGAGATTCAAAACTTGCGATCCCTTAAGTTGTAATTTGACGGACACGGACGAGTCGAAGACAAGCTTTTGGATCTACAGGTATAATGGAAAATCATCAAATATTATATTTCATGGTATAATTATATGAATTCAAATTTATCGATATAACTTTTTAGTAAATTATACCAACAAGAGAATCGTGACATTTGGACCAGTTAAAAATGTTTGCACATCAATGTGTGTTTGTTTGTGTGTGTCTGTGAGAGGGAGGGAGATAGAGAGAGCAGATTATTTATTTTAGGTGTTCAGGCGAGTTCTTCACCATGTGGTTATTTGCTACCAGAATCTTAAGCTGTACGCAAAATTTATAACAATCTGAAGTTCACATGAGCTTTACAACTTGTTCAATAGCCAAGTTGAAAATGACTTACAGCTACTTCAGGTTTGATCTATATACCAATATTTTAAAAGGCCTGATGCTTGGAAGTTGTGCCGATTGTGTTGGAATGATTATTTAATTTGTTGGGCTAATAGTGTTGATTATTGAATTTATTGATGGTTGAATTTGTTGGTATCTAATGTGTATATTGTTGTGTGTGAGTTTAGTTAATGTGATAGTTTGTTTGTGAATGTGTACACGTTAAATGGATAAAATTAAGAGACTAATAGGTTGTAAGAAAAAGTCGAAGACTCCGGAGTCGAGGGAGAGTTCCGCAACCTCCAATCGTGCGGATCCTGTGGGTAAGTATGTGGATCAAAATAACTCTCACACACGTGAGCTAGTACATAATAGTGGGCTAAAGTTTAAGGATGGAAACTTGTATCCGGCAGATGACACACATACTACTGCGAGGCGCTTATCATATCAGACTCCCAGACCGAGGACGAACCCCACTACTTCCGAGATGACTCAACCTCTATGCCTCTTATAAACCGCATTTGCTCCCCTCCTCCTACATCTGGGAGACACGGAGCTACACCGAGCACGTCATCTGAGGTGCCTTCTGGTCCACCGTCGACTCTATTTATGCCCCTATGGTACCGGTGATGCCAGAGGTCGATGAGAAAGGAGTCATAACTTGGTTAACCCAATGGAGGCGTATGTGTTCCATCAGTGGCCTGAGAAAATGTTGGAAGACATGTCGGATATCTAAGACGAAGTTGTACGCGGATCTTGTAGAAGAGAAGGAGGAGGGTCGTGAAGCTGAACCGAAATAGAAGAAGAAGACCCGTAGCCCACCTAAGGGCCTATCACTTGACGCATACATTAACAAAAATGGTCGTCACAAGATAACAGTAGATGAAAAATATCGACGACTCATTTTGGCTTCTGATGCTTGTACGACATATTCTCGTAATGTTGGATTTATCATACGCGATAGGGTTCCGATACTGTGGGCTGAGTGGAAGGATGTGCCACAGTGCGTGAAGGATGCACTGAACAATGCTCTGTCGGTAAGTTTACATTTCAATTCCGAAGGCTGCTTTTGTATTTCAGTTGGGAGTAAACTTAGTAATATATATTTTGTATATGTTAATTGTATGTGTGGTTTGATGTACCTTCTTTCCTACTACATACTTGGTGTGATGAGGTGCAAACAACCAAATAAGTACATTTCACAATACGTATAGTTGGGTAATTACTCGAGAAATTTTGTGTGATTGATTATTATTTATAAATGTTTGTTATAGGTACAAGTCCTGGAAGAATGAGTTACACATGTTTTGGTCGGCTTGGGGTAATTCCCGCGAAGCTACTCCCTAGGAGATCAAGTATCGGGAGTACGAGTGGAGGTGGCTATGCACACATTTTAGCGATCCGGACTATATTATATGTAATCGACCAAATAATATTGTCATAATGTTATTATTGTTAAAGACATGTAACGTATATGAAACTTACTTGTGGTAATTTTGTTCATTATTAAATAAAATTACATGTTTCCATGTGTAGGCGAGCAGTTCGACCAACATTGCTAACCGTAAGGGTTTGACGGAGCACCACAATTTAGGTTCACGGTCGTTAGCGAGAGTTTCACACGAGGCCTCTTCTGATGAAAATGTGGCGAATGCCTTTATCTACATGACTCTAAAGGCATATCCGAACTGTCTGGATAGACATGTAAGTTGTAAATGTATTCTAACCATTTTAATACTGCTAATAATCTTTACCTCTGAACTTTATTAATATTCGGTTACTTATTTTGTCCCCACTTAATTAGGAGAGTGTGATGAAGAGTCTGAGAGGATGTTAACAGAGATGGCAAGGGAGGAGAATCCGAATTTGGATGATACCGGCCTCGATTTATTACGCCGAGAGATCGATCGGCCGCCCTGCATTAGGGCAAGGGTGTGGGCTACCATTAACCCTCCTAAAGGGAGTCATCACCAGACGTCGGTGATGGTAGATGAAGGAAACAAACTATTGAATGATACTCCAGGGTTTATGGGTAATCAAAGGGGCGACACTCAAAAAGCCTATCTAGAGGAGCAATTGAGGATCGAGAGGGAGCTCCGGGCTGAGGAGCAAAGGAAGGCTCAAGAAGAGATGATATCTCACCAGCATGCCATGATGCAGTATATGATATCATTGAGTCAGACCTTGACTCAATCGGGAATTTAGGCACCACCACCTCCATTCTTCAATTTACAAACAACCCTCTCTTCTTCACAACCTCGGGATGACGACATGCAAGACGCTAATAATCCTTCTTCTATCTTTAAGAATTTGACGGATTTAGGTGGATTTTAGTTGTGGTCGTAGTACTTTTGCTATATAAACATATAAATGATAAATATTTGTGTATTTAGACTCGTGTTTGTTAACGTTGGTGTTTATAGTGATTTTTTTGATGTTGCTACGTGATATGTTGATATGGTGTGATTTTTATAATGTTGGTGTATAAATTATGCTTGTCGTACATTGATGTATGTTGATTGTGATGTATGGTTATGTATTGTACATCTAGAATATATAGGTTAAGTCTGAACAGGTTTGGGGATCTCAAAATTTGAATTTTTTATGGACTTTAGCCGACAATATTTGCACAAACCGTCGGCTAAACTCCAACTTCATCCGAAAACCTTATGTCTCTGCCGTCGGCTAAACTTTAGCCGATTGACCTGGGCCGACCAACTTTTAGCCGACGATCGGCCACTTTAGCCTACGGTTTTCGGCTTTAGCCGACAATTTTTTGCTTTCAGCTAAAATATGAACATTGGTAATGAGTCTCTTCGACTGCATTAGATACCGTCATATCAACAACTTTAACCGTGAATACTTTATGAATAACGAATGTTTGTTTCACAACGATTTAAAGTTTCTTTTCACTCCTATTGGTTTTGTGTTTTAGTTTTTCTATGTAAAACACTTAGAGCATTATTTGTTGTAGCCACCGTCTCATTTTGCTGTATCTTGAAAGCTAAGCTGTAAGATTTGACTCTTGACTCGCTGTATGATCTTTCGCTCTATGGACAGGCTTATGGATAGGCTTGAATGAACATGCTGTATGGACAGGCTGTACGGACAGGCTGTATGTAGCATTTATCATTTTTCCCAACAACATCCATACTTGGTGTTCATTTGGCGACTATTATTGCGACGGATCCCGACTGATGATGTTCTACAGCAGAGGGCGTATCCTTGGCTTCCAGATGCTTATGTTGTACTCATACCCCTACCCATACCTTTCACGCCGAGACCCTAGCCCACATTTTCTTGGAGAGTGACTTGGCTCATGACGTGTGGGAGTATTTTGGCGCTTAGATTCATTTATCCCTACCCCATACAGATAATATATTTGAGCTTCTGAGTTTTTTCTCACATGACACACACTTTAGGCACGCAACTTTCATTATTACTTGTCTGATCCTTTGGTTCATCTGGACAGAAAGGAATAGTGCAAAGCATAGGGCTGTTACGTTTCTTTCTTCTCATGTTATTGTGCAGGTGTAGCATCATGTTTTCTTATTAACTGCTGCGGGGATTATTACTTCAGAGTTCCGGGTGGGGTGCTCACCTCCTGATCGTTTTCAGCAAGCTACTTCTTCCCCCGCTCAGATATATCGTCCCATTCCAGTTGTTTGGCTACGACCCGAGACCCCCTGGATCAAGCTGAACACGGATGGCTCATTCGATAGTGATACTCAGATTGCTGGTGGTGGAGGTCTGATTAGAGATCATCACGGAGAGCTCCTTCTTGCTTTCCACTCCTCTTTTCAGGCCTCTTCGAGTTTTAACGCAGAGATCCAGGCGCTTGCTATAGGACTGATTTACCTTCTCAGAGATCGAGACACGTTTGGATTGAGCTTGATGCTACTGGTATGGTGATCCTGCTCACATTTGGCCACCGGGGATCTTGGCAGGTTCATCACACACTTATGAGGATCCGACGCATTCTCCGTGATATTCAGTATAGAGTCATTCACATTTTCCAGGAGGGCAACAGGCCAGCTGACTATCTTTCAGAGCTCGGCATGTCATCCCTCGGTATTAGGATTTATACATATGATACTGCACCTCCGTTTCTTCTCTCTCTTATATGGATAGATCAACTTGGTTATCCATATTTTAGATTTAGGTAGAATTTCCAAGTTTTAGTGGTTGATTTATTACTTATTGGTCTGTATATTAGCCCACGATTTTAGTGGTGCACTTTGTATTTCTCTAGCGGGCCGTAGGCATTTTAGTTTTTAGGATCCAGACTATAGCCTATTTTTGGTCATAATTCGGATAAGATATTTTATATTTCTTGATTTCTTCTCTATCTCACAGGTTAGTGGGTCCCGCCTTAGCCCCCCGTCCGTAATGGACATTTTTTATGGAAAATAAACCTTGAGAACGAGTTACCCTGTATCATCTAGCTCCTTGACCTGGCCCAGGTCCGACCAGTATTCTGATTGCAACAACACTATCATCCAAGATGTCTTCCATGTCCTTATCCTTTTCCATCCACCACCTCCTTCCAGCCTCTCGAGCCTCTTCCCCCATTTTGGCGTTATCAAGATCAGAGACTTTGCCGTGAATATCCTGAAGAATATCCATTGATTCTGCTTGCTTGTCTTTCAGATATTTGACTAAGTCCACTAGACTGGAGACCACTATTGTAAGGTCATCGATTTTCTGATCGTGAGCAGTGAGTCTCGATCCAGTGTACTCGATGTAGGCGATTGTCTTGGCTTACGCGACACGCGGTTTCTCTTGCTCTTGCTTTAGTATTCTCTCCTGATGCTGTTTCAGCTTATTGAGGGCCTCTGCCATAAGGCGTTTGGCATGAGGCATAATGCCTCTTCGAAATCCTGCACGACCCTTTGCAACTTGGGAGTTCATCTTGAGCAGTCTCACGCATCCAGTCGATCTCCTTACGGACATCATACAGGGCTTTGACAGCGTCCTATAGGAATATGGTTTGGCGACCGATTTGCAGAAGTTTCTCAGTCCTGGCTTCAGTACAGGGATAGTGGGGGTGAGCGATTTTAGAGTCAGGTGGCTCTCCAACTTGTTTGAGAACGATATTGTGATGAGCCCTCTGGGGTTCATCTTTAGCTTGGAAATCCTCTTCTCGTCCGGATGGTGATCCTGTAGGGATAGGAGTGGATACCTGTTCAAGAGCGGGCACCTCGGATGGTTCCGCTGTAGGTGTTGTTATAGCGACAGAAGGGACTGATTCCTCCTGTCTCTGTTCGGTTTTTGTAGCCAGGAGTACAGGAGGAAACGATTCCTCCTGCTAGCTCTCAGCTTCCGCCTGTCCTGTAGAAGGGACTTAATCTTTCTGTTGGACGGCGCATGATCCATCTTATCCAGTCGGAGGGACTGATTCCTCCTGGGCGGGATATGATGGTTTCTCATGTTTCATATCTGGTGCAGCATGACCAGATGAAGTCCCATGTCCCTCAGTGGCCTTGGGCTTAGCAAATTCATTCTCGCGAGCATAAAAATGTAATTTTAGAATTTAATCTAAATAGTACGTTTTTCTACCAAACACCAAACTATCATCTCCACTTTATCTAACTTGCTATAACTAACATGCCATATTCTAACCTGCGATATCCTGACATGACCACCAAACGAGCCCTAAGCATACATTACAAAACAAATATTTTTGTGAAAATTTTGTTTACTCATTTACCCCGCCAAATATTTTCGTGGAAAATTTGTTTGCCGTGCCAAAGGTGAAACCCAAACTTAAAACACTTTAACAAAAACTAGATCTGACTTTTTCTAACTCATTCTCATCTCCATCTGCTCCCAAACACACACACACACACACACACAAAAAAACTCATCTCATTCTCATATCATCTTCATCCTCCCAACCGAAACCACCACACACGCACCACTGTGCATGTTTTTTTCGATCCATCCTTCGCCACAAATAAACACACACGCACCACTGTTTTTTTTATAATTATATTAAAGGTATGTTTTTTTTTAATTTTAGTTTTTATAGTTTTTGTTCAATTATAATTTTAATTTTGTTACATTTGTGTTTGTTTATGTTAGTGTAAAAGACACCACTATCGCCGCTGTCGGACCACTGCTCACCGCCGCTGCTACCACCGACCACCACAGCCACCCCCCACCACAACATAAATTAAAGGTTTGTTCATCTTTTAATTTTTTAGCTTTAGTTTGTTTATAGAGTTATTTATGTGTTTAATTTGTATATTTGTAGGGATGTGGTTAATTGGTTATATTGATGTTTGTTGAATTGTAAAATAGATGATATGCGTAAATGTTGATTATATGAGGTTATGATATGATACAGATTACTGAAATCATTGTTGTGTCGAGATTTGTACGTCTCAACATGTGATCGCCTCAGAGACCAGGCGACCGAGCCAGAGCCCAGCAGCCAAGGCATATTGACCGACCGAAGGTCCCAGGACAAGTCCCGGTGCCGAGCGATCGACATCTAAGGCGATCGTCTCTCGGTACTTGGCGATCGACCCGTGGCGACCGACCTAATGACGACCGCCTCATGCCATGCAATGCCAACGATCGTCCAGTCGGCAAAGGCCTAAGCTTGGGACAGAAACCCACGTGCAGATCCGGAAAAGGCGCCGCAGAGCATGGATCGTTGACCACAGCCTGTCAGCATCTTCTCACCAACCGACATACCCGCCGAAAGGTGCACAGTGGGACCTCCTGTGACAGCAACTCAGGACGCGTGTCGGCTCCTCATTGGACCGCACAGCTGGCCGCCAGCAGCAGCCGCGGACTTTAAGGCAGACAACCCATGTGACATAAAGACGATCGCCCCTTATTATATTACATGAAAGGCGATCGCCCGTCAGTAAACAGAGCATCTCAGCTCCTATAAATAGAAGGCTGACTGCACTTGGAAAACTCTCTGTCTCTCTCTGATTCAGCTCATAACTTGGCTTTCTTACTCTTAGCAACAACTATCTCTCGACCTTTCTTCTCTCTCAGCACCTCTTACACAAAAGACGGTCGGCAGAGACAAAACACGCAGAGCTTCGCTCAAGAGCTAGATAAATAGGATCTTTTACACTCATTGTAATCGCATTCTTACATTAATACTTGTATCCCCGAATATTTGTATTAATAACATCTCGCGAGAGCATTCAAGCCCGGGCCTAACAAACCCGGCATATCTTGTGTTATTCACACCCCCACGGATGTGCTCTCGCAATTTGCTGTTGCTCGACCATTCCAGCAATATCTATCTTCGGATAATATTTTGGGCAACAACAATTGGCGCTAGAAGGTGTAATACCCGGTTGTAATTCAGTCATTATCATTCAGTCATTATCATTCAGTTATTGTCACTCAGTAATTTTCACTCATTAATGATCATTTGTCACTCATATTCAATCATCATATTCACCATTCAGAGTATTTATATCGTATATCAGTTGTTAATCGTCATCCAACATCAATCTAATTGGAGAATCGTGCAGTGTTTATCATCATTGTCATCTTCTTTGTGGGCTGTGTGTGAGGAGTAGCGCACGCTACGTACTCTCCTTAGCGCGCGCTAATTGAGTACAGGTAGCACACGCTACCACTCAGCATTAGCGCATGCTAATGTTGCCCTGGCTGCAGTCCAGAAGGCACTGGACTGCAGGTGAGTTATAAGTAGCGCACGCTACGAGGTAAGTAGCGCGCGCTAGTGGGTTGTAGTAGCGCACGCTAATATTTGGTGTAGCGCGCGCTAACGTCGGATCAGGTTGGGTCCAGTGGCTACTGGACTGCATTGGATTAATTCATAGCGCACGCTATGAGTGGTTTTTAGCGTACGCAATCGATGTTGTAGCGCACGCTAAATATTGATTGTAGCGCGCGCTATCGCGATCAGATCGGAGAACAGGAGGTTCTGGACTTCAGTACTGGACAACAGATATTTAGCTAGCGCACGCTAACAATTGGGGTTAGCGCATGCTACCAAGTTGTAGCATACGCTAACGGGTCAACCAGAGTTCACTGGAATGTACGTATAACTCATTAGCGCACGCTAAATAACAGGTCATAGCGTGCGCTAATCTGGAGCAGTATAAATTGGACAGTTAGCCTGAGTTTCGTCATTTTCTCACTTCTCTTCGTTTTTTTGAGCGGCTTCGGGCGATTTCGGGCGACTTGGAGTATTCTCTTCGAGCTACTATCACCAATCATCATCTTCAAGTCTTTGAGTTGGATTAATCATCACTTCATCATCTCCAAAACATCAAATCAAAGGTATTAATCTCTTGGATCTAGAATTTTGGATTTTTGAGTTTTCCTTCCGATTTCTTCGTGTAAGCTTGGATTGTTGTTGGAATATGTTAGATATAGATTATATACTGTGGATAAATATATTCCTACGGATTTAATGGCTATTTTGGGGATTTATTTCAAGAACCCTTGGGGTTGACTTCGATTAATTTGGGGGTTTCCGATTGATGTTGTTGTAATCTTGAATTGTGGATTCCTATTGGATTATTTATGCCAGTGATATTGTTTTGCTGGTTTGAATCAATCATTTGAAGTTGGTTTCGATAATTTGGGTTTGGTTGTAACCAACGGGAAGGATATTTTCAATGTATTCGTTAGAGTGCATCTACGAGTTTGGATATTGTTGTATCGACGTTTGAGTTGGTTATAATCGGGTTTGATGCATGTATTGATCAAATTATTGGTAATTGTGTTATTCAAGGTTGTTCGAGTGATCGACATTTCATTTAGGACGTTGTTCGTGGACGAACTTTCTTCATCGGTGTTGTGTAAGTTAATTCTTACTCGGTTAAAAGGATATTCATTCCTTTTGTTGTTGTTCATTCATAATCATAATTCATTCATCATTATATTAACCGTATTGAGATTTGTAATTGTCAAATAATCACTTCATTCACGAGGAACGACGGTTCCAATCATTTCATTGAGTTATCAATCAATTCACTATTACTTTCATCTCTGTGAGTCATTCTTGACTTGTCGGACTTTTATTCATTGATATTCATTATGGTCATTCTCGTTCATATGACCTTCTGGGTTCATATTGCGTGGCCGGGTGCGGATGTGTGGAATTTTTAGTCGAGCACGCGATGGTCATGTATTGGGTCACCGATACATTGGACTGTGCACACGGTAACGATTACCTCCGTGAGACTAATTAGGTACAAGGACGGGTGTGTCCGGTCATCCGTCTTGTACACTTGCACAGAACATTAGGGGCGTACTATGATGCTCCTCTTCAGCGTAATTCATAACTAAAGATATTTCATAACTAAAGATATATCATGATTGTGTATTTTCAACCCTTGAGGATTGTTGTTCTGTGTAACTGACCCCGTTGGGGGATTTTGTTTTTAGGTCACGGCAAGGCAAAGGCACGGGAGGAGCATGTTGATGGCGAGGAGTCCCAGTGATACTAGTTGGGGCCCCTAGTCTTTCCGGTTACTTCAGTCATTTCAGTCACTTCAGTCATTCAGTCATTTCCGTCATTTGTATTTTCTGCTGCAAATTCCGTTTGAGATGTTTATTTATTCAGGGTGGTGTATTTTATCTTCATATAAAATATACTAGTATTCTGTATTGTCCTGGTGTATTGTACTTAAGCTTCTCATCGGAGTATTTGGTAATATAATGTGGTTCGGTACTACAATTATATTATGTAATTCATCATTTTTCATTCGCCTGGTGGGTCCCAGTCGGGGGTCCACGGCACTGTAATATCCGCCTAGTTTGGGGTGTTACAGAGTTGGTATCGGAGCGTGGTTTTGAATACTACCTTCCGAGTCATGTCTCATTTGAAATCATCGTCATCGGACTAGTATCATTGGACTTTCGCGTCACGTGTGACCTGTGCAAATGCCGAACCAATCAGACCAAGAACTGTAAGATTTCTAACGCCATGATATAATTTCTGGCAATAATCATTCATTCATAATTCATTAGTTAACAATCCTCAATCATCATTTTCATATTGACCAGGACGGTCATGTTAACTCATTAATCACTCAGTTCATTTCATTGTTCAGTTATTGATCTTGAAGATCATATCATTAATCTCGTTGACTTGTTCAAGATAATCATATCAAGAATTTCATCAGATAATCATGTCATTTCAGTTGGCCATTCATGTAATCGTTGTAATTGAGCGCGTATGCTCATTTTCATCATTTCATAATATAATCACAATGTGATATTCATGCGAGATATATAATTATCATATGACTTTCCACTTCAGTATGGAAAGAGCTGGCAGAGGATGTGGGGGAAGAGGCTGTGGTGCGGGCCGAAACCCGAGAGCTCGTGTGAGAGCACGTGCGAATGCCAGGAATAATGCTAACTCATCGAGCAGTGACACTGCCACTCATTCACCTGGGTGTAATCATTCACTATCAGGGAGTCGTACCTGGGACACAGCTCAGTCAGAGGGTGTTCGGGTTGAGCCACTCGCTTTTATGTAGGGCATGATGGCCCAAATGACTCAAATGGCACAACTAATGGAGGCGATGCATAACTCCACTACTCAAAATCAACAGGCTCCTCCGCCACCACCTCAGAGGCAAGAGAGGGGTGTAAGCAGTATCATTGGCGATATCTCTCGCCAGTGACCACCTACCTTCGAGGGCTCATCTGAGACGGCAGATATTGTTCATTGGCTTGAACATTTCGAGAAGTTATTTGCTATGGTGGATTGCCCTGAAGGGCATAAAGTTTCAGTTGCGGCCTACTATCTTGGTAAGAGTGCTCATTCATGGTGGTTATCGTTGAAGCCCACCGACGGATCATGTACTTGGGATCAGTTCAAAACTCTCATGATGGAGAGATACTATCCAGCCCCACTCAGGGAGGATAAGTTGTCGGAATTACTCACTCCCGACCTCTCAGCGGACGATGATGTTCTTGCCATCGCCGAAAAATTTCAGGAACTTCTTCCGTTCGCCTCATCTATCATTCACTCCGAGGCGGACAAGATCAAGTATTTCAGCAAGAGGCTGAAACCTCATATGCGGCTACAGTTGCTTAATCATAATTGCACCACTCTGGCCGAGTTCATTGAGAAATCTCTCACTTACGAGCTTACTGCCAAGGAAATTGCTAAGCAACAACCTTCATCTGCTGGCAAGAAGTCTAAGAACCGTAATCAGTCTGACGGCAGTTAGGCTACTTTCAAGAAACATTGTGCGGGCTCTACTTTTTCTGAGCGACCTCCCATGGTGTCTAAACCCGCAGAGTCTCAGTCCCGAGCGGCCAGCTCAACCATCACCTGTTTCAATTGTGGAGAACCGGGTCACGTCAGCACCAAGTGCCCGAGGCAGACTATCACGTGCCATAATTGCGGAATTGATGGGCATAATGCCCGTTTTTTCCGTAGGGACTCCAAACCTACTCCGGCATCATCTCAGGCCCTGAAACAGTCAGCTGTTCAAAATCAGGCCACTCAGTCTGCGTCGTTCAAGATGACAGGAGCGAATAAAGGTAGAGCCTATAGCCAGCAGACGGGAGCGTCCGGTGCCGGGACTAGCAAGCCTCGTATTTATGAGATGGAGAAGACCGACGATCCAGAGGCCCGAATGATCTCAGGTACCCTCGATATTCTATCTCAACCTGTGTGTACCCTTTTTGATACTGGTGCATCGCATTCTTTCATTTCCGAGTCATATTTGAATAGAATACGTCTGAGTAGTGCTACTAGTTGTGAGCCTTATGTCATTGGTCTACCTGATGGTAGAAGAATTATCGGGAACCGTGAGATTCAGAATTGTCCGATTCGGCTTCATGGCCGTGTATGGCTAGCAGACCTTATCGTAGTAGATTTGCCGAGAGACGACGTCATCTTGGGTATTGATTGGATGGATCGTCATGATGCCATCATTAGTGTCCGTAAGCATATGGTCACTATCATTTCAGACGATGGGATCGAATGTGTGTTTCAGGGAGGTAATCCCAGCTGTTCTGGTAAGGTCATTAATTTGATGAAAGCAGTGAGATTACTCAATCAGGGGTGTGTTGGTTATTGGTGCTATATGACCAAAACCGAGAAATCATCAGTAATGTTGACGGATATTCCGGTAGTGAGGGAGTATGCCGATGTTTTTCCAGACGAGTTACCTGGTTTGCCTCCACAGAGAGATGTGGAATTCACGATTGAGTTGGAGCCCGGTACGTCCCCGATATCGAAGGCACCGTACCGGATGGCCACGACCGAAATGCAGGAAATAAAGAACCAACTTGAGGAGTTGTTCGAGAAAGGTTATATCCGTCCGAGTGCGTCCCCGTGGGGAGCACCAGTGTTGTTTGTCAAGAAGAAGGATGGTTCGTTCCACTTGTGTATTGATTACCGGGAATTGAACTGGGTGACGATCAAGAATAAGTATACCTTACCTCGTATTGATGATCTCTTAGATCAACTTGAGGGAGCTTCAGTATTTTCCAAGATCGACTTAAGATCTGGATATCATCAGTTGCGGATTCGGGACTCGGATATCGCGAAGACGGCGTTTCGAACACGCTATGGTCATTATGAGTTTGTGGTTATGCCGTTTGGATTGACTAATGCACCTGCGGTATTTATGGAGTTAATGAATCGGGTTTTCATCGACTTTTTGGATCAGTTTGTTGTTGTCTTCATCGATGACATTTTGATTTATTCTCGTAACCGAGAGGAACACGAGGTTCATCTTCATCAGGTTCTCGACGTGCTAAGACGAAAGCAACTTTATGGAAAGTTTTCCAAATGTGAGTTCTGGGTGTCCGAAGTGACTTTTCTCGGACATGTAATTTCATCAGATGGAGTCCGTGTTGATCCTCAGAAGACGGAGGCTATCCAAGATTGGTTACCTCCGAAGAATGTTAAGAAAATCCGAAACTTTCTCGGATTAGCCGGTTATTATCGGCGGTTTGTGGAAGGATTTTCTAAAATCGCTCAACCCATGACGAACCTTTTATGGAAGGATAAGAAATATACATGGTCCGACGCGTGTCAATAGAGTTTTGAGGAACTCAAGAGCCGGTTAACTTCAGCACCTATCCTTTCTCTACCGCAAGGGACGGAAGGATTTGTTGTTTATAGTGATGCGTCCGGACAGGGTCTCGGTTGTGTACTGATGCAGAACGGGAAGATCATTGCTTATGCTTCACGGCAATTGAGACCTTATGAGGTTAATTATCCGACCCACGACCTGGAGTTAGCAGCCGTGGTTTTTGCATTGAAGATTTGGCGTCATTATCTTTATGGCGTTACCTGTCAGATATTCACCGATCATAAGAGTTTAAAGTATATATTTACTCAGAAGGAGTTAAATATGCGACAGAGACGGTGGTTGGAACTAATCAAAGATTATGATATCGAGATCCTTTACCACCCGGGCAAGGCGAACGTTGTCGCCGACGCCTTGAGTCATAAGTCCGTTCAGGAGCAGATGCTTACTCGATTAACAGTTCAGAAGGAACTTCAGCAGGAATTTCTGAGACCCGAGATTGAGGTATGGTTACAGCGAGTACAAGGGCAACTTTGTACGTTGGAGATTTCATCACCACTTGAGGAGGCGATCAGGGAGAATCAGGGTTCGGACCCATTTTTGTTACGCATTCGAGAGGATGTGACTCGGGGGAAAGCCCCCGGGTTTGTGGTCCACGAGGATGGACTTCTGCGTTTAAGAATCGGTTGTGCGTACCGGCGATCGACGAGTTGAAAAACTCGATTTTGAGAGAAGCTCATGCTACCCCTTATTCTGTTCATCCGGGGTCTAGCAAGATGTACAAGGACTTGAAACAAAATTACTGGTGGAGTAATATGAAGCGAGAAGTCGCAGAATTTGTTTCGAGATGCTTAACATGTCAACAAGTCAAGATTGAATATCAGCGACCCGCGGGTATGCTGAAACCTCTCCCTATTCCAGAGTGGAAGTGGGAGGACATTTCTATGGATTTCATCACAAGTTTGTCGACGAGTCATCGTGGCATGAATACAATCTGGGTGATTGTGGACCGTTTAACTAAATCGGCTCATTTCCTTGAGATTAAGGATACGTGGGGTCCCGAGAGACTGGCCCAGTTATTCATCAAAGAGATAGTGAGATTGCATGGTACTCCTAAGAGTATCGTTTCCGATCGTGACGGACGATTCATGTCTCATTTTTGGAAATCAGTTCATCGTGCTATGGGAACTCAGCTTAATCTCAGTACAGCTTTTCATCCTTAGTCCGACGGACAATCAGAGAGGACTATTCAGACTTTGGAGGACTTGTTGAGGGCATGTGTCCTCGATTGGAAAGATGATTGGGAAGCCCAACTACCGTTGATCGAGTTCACGTACAATAATAGTTAGCATTCTTCGATTAAGATGGCAGCTTACGAGGCCTTGTATGGTCGTCGTTGTCGATCTCCTTTGTGTTGGGATGACTTATCAGAATCAATCGGCACCAAACCCGATATTCTTATAGCCGCCCGTGAGAAGGTAGCTTTAATCAGGAGTCGTTTGTTGACCGCTCAGAGTCGACAGAAATCATATGCAGATAATCATCGTCGACCATTAGAGTTCGAGACGGGTGACCATGTTTTGGTCAAGGTATCCCCGAGTCGTGGTATCTTCCGTTTTGGGAAGAGGGGAAAGTTGAGTCCGAGATTCATTGGACCGTTTGAGATTTTGGATCGAGTAGGCGAGCTAGCTTATCGATTGGCCTTGCCTCCGGCGTTGAGCCGAATTCATAATGTGTTTCACGTCTCTCAGTTGCGGAAGTATGTTGCCGACCCGAGTCACATACTTCAGTTCGACGAAATCGAGATCGCCGATGATCATTCATATGAGGAACGTCCTATACGAGTTTTAGAGCGGCGAATCAAACAGTTGAGGAACAAGACGATTCCTTTGGTGAAAATTCAGTGGTCTAGACATGGAGTCGAAGAGGCTACTTGGGAAACCAAGGATAGTATGCGGGAGAGTCATCCCGAGTTGTTTGACCCTTAGTTTTGGGGACGAAACTCTTTTAAGGGGGGGTGTATGTAATACCCGGTTGTAATTCAGTTATTATCATTCAGTAATTGTCACTCAGTAATTTTCACTCATTAATGATCATTTGTCACTCATATTCAATCATCATATTCACCATTCAGAGTATTTGTATCGTATATTAGTTGTTAATCATCATCCATCATCAATCTAATTGGAGAATCGTGCAGTGTTTATCATCATTGTCATCTTCTTTATGTGCTGTGTGTGAGGAGTAGCGCATGCTACGTACTCTCCTTAGCGTGCGCTAATTGAGTACAGGTAGCGCACGCTACCACTCAGCATTAGCGCACGCTAATGTTGCCCTGGCTGCAGTCCAGAAGGCACTGGACTGCAGGTGAGTTATAAGTAGCGCACGCTACGAATGGTAAGTAGCGCGCGCTAGTGGGTTGTAGTAGCGCACGCTAATATTTGGTGTAGGGCGCGCTAACGTCGGATCAGGTTGGGTCCAGTGGCTACTGGACTGCATTGGATTAATTCATAGCGCACGCTATGAGTGGTTTTTAGCGTACGCAATCGATGTTGTAGCGCACGCTAAATATTGATTGTAGCGCGCACTATCGCGATCAGATCGGAGAACAGGAGGTTCTGGACTTCAGTACTGGACAACAGATATTTAGCTAGCGCACGCTAACAGTTGGGGTAAGCGCACGCTATTGGGATGGAGTTAGCGCACGCTACCAAGTTGTAGCATACGCTAACGGGTCAGCCAGAGTTCACTGGAATGTACGTATAACTCATTAGCGCATGCTAAATAACAGGTCATAGCGTGCGCTAATCTAGAGCAGTATAAATTGGACAGTTAGCCTGAGTTTCGTCATTTTCTTACTTCTCTTCATTTTTTTGAGCGGCTTCGGGCGATTTCGGGCGACTTGGAGTATTCTCTTCGAGCTACTATCACCAATCATCATCTTCAAGTCTTTGAGTTGGATTAATCATCACTTCATCATCTCCAAAACATCAAATCAAAGGTATTAATCTCTTGGATCTAGAATTTCGGATTTTTGAGTTTTCCTTCCGATTTCTTCGTGTAAGCTTGGATTGTTGTTGGAATATGTTAGATATGGATTATCTACCGTGGATAAATATATTCCTACGGATTTAATGGCTATTTTGGGGATTTATTTCAAGAACCCTTGGGGTTGACTTCGGTTAATTTGGGGGTTTCCGATTGATGTTGTTGTAATCTTGAATTGTGGATTCCTATTGGATTATTGATGCCAGCGATATTGTTTTGCTGGTTTGAATCAATCATTTGAAGTTGGTTTCGATAATTTGGGTTTGGTTGTAACCAATGGGAAGGATATTTTCAACGTATTCGTTAGAGTGCATCTACGAGTTTGGATATTGTTGTATCGACGTTTGAGTTTGTTATAATCGTGTTTGATGCGTGTATTGATCGAATTATTGGTAATTGTGTTATTCAAGGTTGTTCGAGTGATCGACATTTCATTTAGGAAGTTGTTCGTGGACGAACTTTCTTCATCGGTGTTGTGTAAGTTGATTCTTACTCGGTTAAAAGGATATTCATTCCTTTTGTTGTTGTTCATTCATAATCATAATTCATTCATCATTGTATTAACCGTATTGAGATTTGTAATTGTCGAATAATCACTTCATTCATGAAGAACGACGGTTCCAATCATTTCATTGAGTTATCCATCACTTCACTATTACTTTCATCTCGGTGAGTCATTCTTGACTTGTCGGACTTTTATTCATTGATATTCATTATGGTCATTCTCGTTCATATGACCTTCTGGGTTCATATTGCGTGGCCGGGTGCGGATGTGTGGAATTTTTAGTCGAGCACGCGATGGTCATGTATTGGGTCACCGATACATTGGACTGTGCACACGGTAACGATTACCTCCGTGAGACTAATTAGGTACAAGGACGGGTGTGTCCGGTCATCCGTCTTGTACACTTGCACAGAACATTAGGGGCGTACTATGATGCTCCTCTTCAGCGTAATTCATAACTAAAGATATTTCATAACTAAAGATATATCATGATTGTGTATTTTCAACCCTTGAGGATTGTTGTTCTGTGTAACTGACCCCGTTGGGGGATTTTGTTTTTAGGTCACGGCAAGGCAAAGGCACGGGAGGAGCATGTTGATGGCGAGGAGTCCCAGTGATACTAGTTGGGGCCCCTAGTCTTTCCGGTTACTTCAGTCATTTCAGTCACTTCAGTCATTCAGTCATTTCCGTCATTTGTATTTCCCGCTGCAAATTCCGTTTGAGATGTTTATTTATTTAGGGTGGTGTATTTTATCTTCATATAAAATATACTAGTATTCTGTATTGTCCTGGTGTATTGTACTTAAGCTCCTCATCGGAGTATTTGGTAATATAATGTGGTTCGGTACTACAATTATATTATGTAATTCATCAGTTTTCATTCGCCTGGTGGGTCCCAGTCGGGGTTCCACGGCACTGTAATATCCGCCTAGTTTGGGGTGTTACAGAAGGAGGGCATCTTAACCCTCATTTTTATTCCTACCGTCTCGAATAATACTCACTGTTCTCCGGGGTATATACCTGAAGAAACACTAACTGTTCTTCAGAGAAAGATTTCAGAATCATGACTTCTGCCTCTGTATCGAAGAAATCCGCTGGCCGATCCACCCGACGCCTCATTCCGTCTCAATCCGAGCCACAGCCTATGGCGGAGGGTAGCCGCCGCGGTCCGAGACTCTCGATCCCGCCCCCGAAGGGCGGCCCAAGCCTCTCGCTCGATCAGTTCCAAACAGCAGAATAGATCGTAGGAGCCCTGGCCATCCTGCGGGAGCGACGGAGAGCTTTCGACGCGCCACCCTCTATAATCCCCTCGGCCATCCGCCGCGTGACCAAACAAAAGTTCAAGGGGCTACTGACCGAGCGATCGCCAGAAGGCCCCCATTCGCAAGAAGAGGCGCTCGCTATCCGGGGCACCTCTATTTTCGATCGCCTAAGCAGCGACCCGTCATGGCGACCGGGGCAGTCCGGCCCCAACCACGAGACGATGGAGCTCGAGTCCGTCACCAGGAGTTCGTCATATCCGACTCCCAGAAGGCAGGCCAGCCGTCTGGCTCCTCCTCGCCGAAGAACCGAGGTCGGCAACAGCGGAGTCAGGAGATCGGTACACGATCGCCTCGGCTCCCGCTCAGAAATCCGAGCCACGAGCGACCAAGCTACAGCGATGGCCGCGATGCAACGCCAGCTCGACGACATGAAGGCGCTCCTGGAATCTGGGGCAGGTGCCAAAAGCAAGATTGCTGGGCCGAGCGAGCCGCTCGCAGTCCACATCGAGCTCGCCCCCGTGCAGCTTAAGATCGCTCCTCCGCAAACAACTCTGTACGAGGGGAGATCGGACCCCGAAACTCATCTGAGCAAGTTTCAGATCTATATGACCGGGTGTGGGGCATCAGACGCAACCAAATGCCGAATGTTCCCACTGACGCTGGACGACCTTGCCCACAGGTGGTACACCTCATTGCCGCCGCGATCCATCAACTCCTTTGATCAACCGGCGAACAGCTTCACAGCTTACTTCGCCGCCAAGGTCGCTCGGCCAGAAGGTCCCCATCGCATGATGCAAATCCGGCAGGGAGAAGAAGAGTCCGATACAGACTACATCAACTGGGTAGACGAGATCATCCTCAACGGCGTGCCCGTAAGCGATGAGATCGCCCTCTACTCGGTCTTAGGGGGATTCCATGGTCTTTCGCCTATGTTCAGGCTCTGGCCAGGCAAAGGTTACTTCTCAACCTCTGAGCAGCGCGATCGGCGACCGAACAATGATCACCAGTCTTCTAACACGATCGCCAAAATCACGCAACATATCCAAAACTAGAGGACTCGCTCGCCATCTACAGTTCATCATCTAACATGTTGGACTAATGCACGAGATTGCCTCCCCCGCACAACGTACACCGTCGACGGTCGGCATCTAACATGACGATCCGAGCTAGAAGAGTGCAGCCATGGTCCTGGTGGTCGATGGAACCGACTGCTTAGGCCGTGCAAGGTTCCTTTGGGCTGATATCGCCCGCCCTTCATTTAAATACGAGGAAGGCCTAGTTGAAGGACCCTCCAAACAAATCAGTGGACACGATCGCCCGCCCTCAAAGGTTCATCATCTTACATGGTGAACCCGGACAATGCGACGCGTCACAACCCCCGTCTCAACATATACTGTCGAGGATTGCCATCTAACATGACGATCCGAGGTAGAAACGAGCTAACTAGCCGCGGACGTGGAGTCGATTCATCCGACGACGCCCCGCGCAAGGACATCTCCAGACCAAGACCGCACGCCCTTCGTTTAAATACGAGGCGAGGCGCAGCCTAACGGAGGACCCTCACAATAAAATGAGTCACGAGACATACAATGTCGCTCGCGCACAAGACATGGTCATGGAGTCGGTCCATCGAACTCCGCGACTGTGCACGGTTCCTCAACGACGAAACTATCAAGTTTCTAAGAGGGATCGGCAAAATTGTTTATTGCAGGTACAAGACCGAAGATAGCTAGCCAATCGACCAGATCGCCCAAATCCGAAACCAAAGTCCGCTCAACGGATCGCCCGTCTTCATCCTACACGATCGCCAGCAAGAACCACCTCACCCCATGTCTTCAACATCGGAGCAAGCTGGGGGGCAATTGTTGTGTCGAGATGTAGCACACCCGCACTAACTACCTAACTTATACTATCTTATATCATATTAGTACTTATAAATTATGGTGAAATTTCGACAGAGTTTCCCCTAAAGTAGTACCTATCCCAAACCTGTGACATAAAAACCAACACAAGTACCATACAGAGACATCTAGTCTCAATCCGAATCAAACTCATGACATCAATATCCCCGTAGCTATAACTACAAGAGATTAGTAAACCACAAAACTTCGAGCTTCTCAAATTACTTATTTATTTTACATTACGATATTTAAACAACCTCATAGGTTAAACAACATACTAAGTGAACTTAAAGTACCCATCACACCATCAACGACACTCGAACCTATGAGTACATTACTGCAATACATATTTATAAAGTAAGGTTCACAAACAAGAACGAAAATATGTTAAGCCCATGGTTAAGCCCGACAGGTCGTCATCCATGTACGTCGACCCTCAAAGAACGGTGGAACTCCAACTCATCCAGCGAGGGAACATACTCAAGCATCAGAATTACCTACAATGTATAAACTACGTGAGCTAAAGCCCAATAAGTAGAAATCATGCATGTTATGTATCATGTCTGATGCAACATATGACATATGATTATCAATGAGAATCTCTCAAAATCATTTTCTTATCCTTGGGTCCGTTGAACCACGTACTAAGCACCGGAATGAACTCAACATCATATCATATCATGAGGCATGCATCTACCATGCGGACATATAAGGCATGCATCTACCACACCAAATATATCGTGAGAACACGCATCTACCATGTCTCACACATGATATAAGCACGCATCTACCGTGCTAAACATATCGTAAAAGCATGCATCTACCATGCCTCGGTGCTCTAGCAGCGGCCAACAAAACATTTTTATTTTCTTTCTTTCCATGATCGTACCATGCATGCAGACACTAGTGAGTATCCTGTTATGCATGCATGTGAAGATGCTAATGTATGTTATGATCATGTAAGGTGCAACCAAACACTTTAATCATAGTACAGATCAATCATCCAATACAATACACTCTCAAGATATCATCAAGTTTACAAACAATACTATGTTTATGCATTGTAGTTGCAGATGGATTTCTACTTACCTTGATCGGGTAATACCCTTACGTTTATACCAATAGGGGGTGGTTGGGATGATATATCTTCAGAACCTGTTTCAAGGAATGTGTTTCAAGGATTTACATACCACACACAAGGTTTAACTCTCTTTATATCGAAAGGGTTTACCACTTCGCATAACCGGTGTTCTATGTACTTTATGTCGGTTTATCGATGTATACCAGCCCATTAACCAATCAATTTTGGACTTATAATTACTTAATAAATCTATTAGTATCTGTTTATAAAGTTCATTCAACTCTCACAACTTAAAATTTCAAGGTTTTATAACAACCACTTGATTAAGAGAGTTTATCAAAGTCTTGTCATAATCAGATTTTGTTTTGCTTATAACCACTATAATATAAGTTGAATTTGAACCAATTTTTGATATAATATCCCTAAGATACTTAAGAATAAGTATACTGAAACTCCTGACCCTGAAACATACGGATCAAGTAACATATACTATTAATTCCAAAAGGCGGCAGAATTGGTTCCTTTATTGCCTTAGTGAGTTTTAAGACTCATAAATCCATATTTAACACAAGGGTTTGCCATGGATGAATTCTTAACATCATTATAACATGTATAAGAACATATACAAGCTCTCACACCTTCGAAATAGCTAAGAAACATAGCAAGAATAAGGAAGAAACAAAGGAAACTCACCTTGATTGTCAAAGGAATTGAGGTGTTGATGTTTTTGATGATTTCTTCTTGAATTTTTGGTGATTTTTCGAAGTGTGAAGCTTCTTGATAATGTTCATACTGTAAATGAGGGTTGAGGGTCGGATTTATCCATCAACCAAGTGTCTTAAGTCGGTTATGAAGGTGAAATGTCCAAAATACCCTCGAATGACTACTAGAGACTAGGTTTGAAATAATTGATCGATTCAAGTAGTTATGATCCGGTTCTTGGAGTGTTTGAACCGGTTCCTAGTAGATATTGACATCATTTAGGGCATGGATGGTCTTTAAAATGGTTTAGTAGAAGTTTAAGGTGTATTTTTATTGCTTAAACTCGATTACCAATGCGAACAATGTTGAAAATGCTAGTGAAGGACTTTATTGTCAAACTTTCTAAAACTTCACAAATGAGACACTGTAGGTAAGAATGGAAGAAATAATTTATAAAAATATAATTAATATGATAAACTAAAAGATAAGTTCCATTCCTACCGCAGTTGGAACGAATGAGGTATAGACAGATCACAGTATTTTACAAACGTTATCAGATACAATCATAAATTGTATCCTATTAGGTATTGACAAGAGTCAAAGGCACTTGACGCGTGTTAGTTTATTGAATGATGGTTATCCACTTGAATCGTCAATTTAAAGTGACCCACTACACGCGCCGACTAAAATCTCGAGGTAAGCTAGTTAACCTCTGATAGACACGTCAGTGACACCTTTATAACTTCTAGGCTTACCACGTGTACTTAGAGTTTTATAAGATCTTTACACATATTTTATTTTCGTATTAGAAATACTATGAATAACATAACTTAGTCCCGTAAAATATACCACGATTGTGTTTTAGACATGAGTTCAAATGTTTAGCACATTCCTATGTGTGAAATTAACTATAAGATCAACTGAACCATGAAACATCAAGTAATCCAAATAACACATAATTAACAAGTTATGCATGAATCATATTGACCAAGTGAGTAATGTTCGGCTCGGGTATCACATCCTCCCCTCCTTATAAAAATTTCGTCCCCGAAATTTAACTTACCTGAAAAGGTCAGGGTATTTAGCCCTCATTTGATCTTCTCTCTCCCAAGTGGCTTCTTCTACGAGTTGATTTCTCCACAACACTTTGACTAGTGGCACCTCTTTATTTCTGAGTTTCTTTACTTCTCTTAGTAAGATTTGTACCGGTATCTCCTTGTAACTCAAATCTTCCTCCATCTCAACTGGTTCATTCTTGAGAATGTGGGATGGATTCGCAATGTATTTTCTTAGTAGAGAAACGTGAAATACATTGTGTATCTGAGACATTGATGATGGCAACTCTAGTCGATAAGCCACTTCACCAACCCGCTCAGTAATAGGAAATGGCCCAATGTATCTTGGACTCAGTTTTCCTTTCTTACCAAATCTCATTATTCCCTTCATTGGAGAAACCTTAGAATACACGATCACCCACGGCAAATTCCAGTGCTCTCCTTCCGTATCTCGCATAACTCTTTTTATGCGCTTTGTTTGTTCTCATTCTTTCTCGATTAGTGAAAGCCCTTCTGTCATTTCTTGAATCATATCAGACCTAAAACTCTTCTTTCACCAACCTCATCCCAATGTACCGGTGATCGACACTTCCGCCATACAAAGCTTCATAAGGAGCCATTCCAATTGTACTACGATGTTATTGTAGGAGAATTCAATTAGGGGTAAATGTTTGATCCACCGGCCTTGAAAGTCCATAACACAGATCTCGAGCATATCTTTAAGAGTTTGTATAGTTCTTTCGATTGCCCATCCGATCGTGGATGATAAGCGGTCTGAAAGACAAGTGGGTACCCAATGCTCTATGCAGGCTCTTCCAAAAAGTCGATACAAATCGTGAATCTCTGTCCGATACAATAGATAATGGAACCCCATGTAGCCTCACTATTTCCTGTATATAGAGTTGAGCATAACGATCAATGGAGTATGTCGTACAAACTGGGAGAAAGTGAGCAGATTTTGTCAATCTATCAACTATAACCCAGATAGAATTGTGTCCTTTAACCGTTCTTGGTAAACCTATCACAAAATCCATCGTAATTTCCTCCCACTTCCATTTTGGAACAAATAAAGGTTTCAAGGTTCCTGCTGGTCTTTGATGCTCAGCTTTTACCTGTTGACATGTTAGGCATTGCTCCACATATTGTGCAATATCTTCTTTCATACCTGGCCACCAATAGTGTAGTTTCAAGTCTCAGTACATTTTGGTTGCTCCTGGATGTACTGAATATGATGTTGAGTGCGCCTCTAGTAATATTTCTTTGCGAACATCTACATAAACGATTTCTAAATCGAATAATACCATCTTCTGACAATTGGAAATCTGACGAGGTTCCTAATTTAATGTTCTTCTTTATTTTCTCTAACTCTTGATCCTCTTTCTGGCCTTGCTGAATTCTATCTATTAAAGTAGGTCGAAGGGTTAGTGCTGACAATTTTGCTTCTAGCCATCCATGTTGGATAATTTCCACATCCGTATTCATCAAATCGTGTAATTCTGGCTTCTGGATCAAGGTCATGGCCGCAATGGATTGTGCTGATTTTCTGCTTAGGGCATCTGCTACGACATTAGCTTTACCAGGGTGGTAGTTGATGACACAATCATAGTCTTTAACAAGTTCCAACCATCTCCGCTGTCTCATATTTAATTCTTTCTGAGTGAAGAAATATTTCAGGCTCTTGTGATCAGTATAAATTTCACAACGTTCTCCATATAGGTAATGCCTCCATATTTTAAGTGCAAACACCACTGCAGCAAGTTCTAAATCATGTGTCGGGTAGTTCTTTTCATACTCCTTCAGTTGGCTAGATGCATATGCTATTACTTTACCATTCTGCATTAATACACAACCCAGACCATTCTTTGAAGCATCACTGTAGACTTTAAGACCTCCAGTTCCCATTGGAATGGTCAAGATCGGTGTCGATGTCAGCCGCCTCTTCAATTCTTGAAAGCTTTGCTCGCATGATTCTGTCCACTTGAAGGGAACATTCTTTCTAGTCAGTTGTGTTAATGGAGAGGCAATCTTGGAGAATCCCTCTAGGAATCGACGGTAATATCCAGCTAGACCAAGAAAGCTGCGTACTTCTGTAGAATTTGTGGGTTGCGGCCAGTTATTGATTGCTTCAACTTTGCTTGGGTCTCATCAAATCCTGCTCCGGATATAACATGCCCCAAGAATACCACTCGGTCTAACCAGAATTCACACTTTTAAACTTAGCATATAATTGTTTCGTTTTAAGACTTCTAAAACTTTCCTTAGATGCACCGTATGGTCTTCTTTGGTCTTCGAATATATGAGAATATCATCAATAAACACGATAACAAACTTATCCAGAAGTCTTTAAACACTCTATTCATTAAATCCATAAATGTCTTTGGGAATTTGTTAGGCCAACGGCATCACCAAAAACTCATAGTGTCCGTACCTCGCATCAATGTCGTTTTTGGGATGTCCTCTTCCTTTATCTTCAATTGATGGTACCCTGATCGCAGATCAATTTTGGAAAAGATAGATGCGCCTTGAAGTTGATCAAACAAGTCATCAATTCGAGGTAAAGGATACTTGTTCTTGATCGTAACTTTGTTGAGCTCTCGATAGTCTATACACATCCTCAAGGAACCATCCTTCTTACGAACAAACAATATTGGCGCTCCCCATGGTGAATAACTAGGCCTAATGAGGCCTTTATCTAACAACTCTTGCAACTGGGTCTTTAATTCCTTTAATTCAGCTGGTGCCATTCTGTATGGTGACTTTGATATTGGTGCCGTTCCCGGCTGTAAGTTAATCACAAACTCTATTTCACGATCCGTGGCACCTCAGATCATCAGAAACACTTCAGGTATTGTTTCACCACTGGTACTTCATTGACCTTCGAGAAATCTTGTTTTTCAATGCTCATTACACTAACTACATAGCCTTCACAACCACTGTTTAATAAACGTTGTGCCTTCATTGCTGAGATTACTGGAAATCTTAAATTCTTACTAACCCCGACAAAATAAAAAGGTTCTTCCCCAGGTGGTTGCAGTGTCACAATCTTTCTCCGACAAACAAAGTAGCATGATATTTTGATAACCAATCCATACCCAAGATTATGTCATAGTCATTCATGTCCAACACGATTAAATCAGCATAGAGTTCCCTATTTTCGATAGGAATACTGCACGCTCGTATGATCTTATTTGTTTGTTTTGGATCTCCAGAGGGTGTAACTACATTATAACCTACCTCAATTGTTTCTGGTACTCTACCCAGCGTTCTCACATACTCGGTAGATGCAAATGAATGTGTAGCACCAGGATCAAATAATACCGATGCTGAAATACCAAATATAAGAAGGTTACCTGTGATAATAGACGGATTAGCTTCAGCATCTTCTCTGGTTATAGTGTAAACTCTAGCTGGTACCCTTTCCTGCGCTTTAGCTTTTGTCTTGTTTGGGCAAACGTTCGCCATATGTCCAGGTTGTCCACATGAAAAGCATACTTTAGAACCCAATAAGCAAACTCCACTATGTTGTTTTCCACAATTAGGGCATGCCGGTAATGGTACAAAGGGTCTACCCTCTTCAGACTTCATGCGCTTACTTGGTCCTCCTTGTTCCTGCCCCTTTTTAGATGGAAAATCAGCCTCTGGATTCTGCGATTGAGGTGGCCTCTTCTTTTCATTCTTAAACCAGCGTTGGCCTTGTCGTTGGGCAAATTGCCGCCTAACCTCTTGTGCTTGTCGAATCCTCAATTCTGCCTGTTCTGCGACCAATGCTCTCTCAGCAATTATTGAATAAGTCGTCCCTTGAATTCCTGCCATGTTGACATCTCTGTATAGCTCTGGTCTCAAGCCTTCAAGGAACCTGTTATGATCATGTAAGGTGCAACCAAACACTTTAATCATAGTACAGATCAATCATCCAATACAATACACTCTCAAGATATCATCAAGTTTACAAACAATACTATGTTTATGCATTGTAGTTGCAGATGGATTTCTACTTACCTTGATCGGGTAATACCCTTACGTTTATACCAATAGGGGGTGGTTGGGATGATATATCTTCAGAACCTGTTTCAAGGAATGTGTTTCAAGGATTTACATACCACACGCAAGGTTTAACTCTCTTTATATCGAAAGGGTTTACCACTTCGCATAACCGGTGTTCTATGTACTTTATGTCGGTTTATCGATGTATACCAGCCCATTAACCAATCAATTTTGGACTTATAATTACTTAATAAATCTATTAGTCTCTGTTTATAAAGTTCATTCAACTCTCACAACTTAAAATTTCAAGGTTTTATAACAACCACTTGATTAAGAGAGTTTATCAAAGTCTTGTCATAATCAGATTTTGTTTTGCTTATAACCACTATAATATAAGTTGAATTTGAACTAATTTTTGATATAATATCCCTAAGATACTTAAGAACAAGTATACTGAAACTCCTGACCCTGAAACATACGGATCAAGTAACATATACTATTTATTCCAAAAGGTGGCAGAATTGGTTCCTTTATTGCCTTAGTGAGTTTTAAGACTCATAAATCCATAGTTAACACAAGGGTTTGCCATGGATGAATTCTTAACATCATTATAACATGTATAAGAACATATACAAGCTCTCACACCTTCGAAATAGCTAAGAAACATAGCAAGAATAAGGAAGAAACAAAGGAAACTCACCTTGATTGTCAAAGGAATTGAGGTGTTGATGTTTTTGATGATTTCTTCTTGAATTTTTGGTGATTTTTCGAAGTGTGAAGCTTCTTGATAATGTTCAGACTGTAAATGAGGGTTTAGGGTCGGATTTATCCATCAACCAAGTGTCTTAAGTCGGTTATGAAGGTGAAATGTCCAAAATACCCTCGAATGACTACTAGAGACTAGGTTTGAAATAATTGATCGATTCAAGTAGTTATGATCCGGTTCTTGGAGTGTTTGAACCGGTTCCTTGTAGATATTGACCTCATTTAGGGCATGGATGGTCTTTAAAATGGTTTAGTAGAAGTTTAGGGTGTATTTTTATTGCTTAAACTCGATTACCACTGCGAACAATGTTGAAAATGCTAGTGAAGGACTTTATTGTCAAACTTTCTAAAACTTCACAAATGAGACACTGTAGGTAAGAATGGAAGAAATAATTTATAAAAATATAATTAATATGATAAACTAAAAGATAAGTTCCATTCCTACCGCAGTTGGAACGAATGAGGTATAGACAGATCACAGTATTTTACAAACGTTATCAGATACAATCATAAATTGTATCCTATTAGGTATTGACAAGAGTCAAAGGCACTTGACGCGTGTTAGTTTATTGAATGATGGTTATCCACTTGAATCGTCAATTTAAAGTGACCCACTACACGCGCCGACTAAAATATCGAGGTAAGCTAGTTAACCTCTGATAGACACGTCAGTGACACCTTTATAACTTCTAGGCTTACCACGTGTACTTAGAGTTTTATAAGATCTTTACACATATTTTATTTTCGTATTAGAAATACTATGAATAACATAACTTAGTCCCGTAACATATACCACGATTGTGTTTTAGACATGAGTTCAAATGTTTAGGACATTCCTATGTGTGAAATTAACTATAAGATCAACTGAACCATGAAACATCAAGTAATCCAAATAACACATAATTAACAAGTTATGCATGAATCATATTGACCAAGTGAGTAATGTTAGGCTCGGGTATCACACGAGATTTGTACGTCTCAATAGGCGATCGCCTCAGAGACCAGGCGACCGAGCCAGAGCCCAGCAGCCAAGGAATATTGACCGACCGAAGGTCCCAGGACAAGTCCCGGTGCCGAGCGATCGACATCTAAGGCGATCATCTCTCGGTACTTGGCGATCGACCCCTGGCGACCGACCTAATGACGACCGCCTCATGCCACGCAATGCCAACGATCGTCCAGTCGGCAAAGGCCTAAGCTCGGGACAGAAACCCACGTGCAGATCCGGAAAAGGCGCCGCAGAGCATGGATCATTGACCACAGCCTGTCAGCATCTTCTCACCAACCGACAGACCCGCCGAAGGGTGCACAGTGGGACCGCCCGTGACAGCAACTCAGGATGCGTGCCGGCTCCTCATTGGACCGCACAGCTGGCCGCCAGAAGCAGTCGCGGACTTTAAGGCAGACAGCCCATGTGATATAAAGACGATCGCCCCTTATTATATTACATGAAAGGCGATCGCCCGTCAGTAAACAGAGCATCTCAGCTCCTATAAATAGAAGGCTGCCTGCACTTGGAAAACTCTCTGTCTCTCTGTGATTCAGCTCATAACTTGGCTTTCTTACTCTTGGAAACAGGTATCTCTCGGCCTTTCTTCTCTCTCAGCACCTTTTACACAAAAGACGGTCGGCATAGACGAAACACACAGAGCTTCGCTCAAGAGCTAGATAAATAGGATCTTCTACACTCATTGTAATCGCATTCTTACATTAATACTCGTATCCCCGAATATTTGTATTAATAACATCTCGCGAGAGCATTCAAGCCCGGGCCTAACAAACCCGGCATATCTTGTGTTATTCACACTCCCACGGACGTGCTCTCGCAATTTGCTGTTGCTCGACCATTCCAGCAATATCTATCTTCGGATAATATTTTGGGCAACAACAATCATTGATTGGTTGTCTTTGTTGGCTACTTGTATTTGTTACACATTTGCAAATTGTGAATGCCAAGTGTTCGCTGAAATGTCTGAATGGAGTTTTAGCAATTAATTCATGTACGGCACTTGCAAAAGGAGGTTCAATGAAATGCGTGCAGGTTTATTCAAATATTAAGAGACTAGAATTCTACAATTTTATGGCGACCTCAGTTACCATGCCCTCATCATTATAGGTCTATATGGTTCGCGAGCCTGGACTTCAACAGCAGATGACGGACCATTAAACTCGCCGCCAATGGCACAACAACGTTAGTGATGCTCATTTCCAGTTTTAACACTTCCATATATCTGCTTTAAGGTTGCTTATTTTATTTAGCAAAGTGGTTATTTAAATAGGTGAAGGGTGAGGATTTCGATGTTCAGACGAGCGGTTTCAGGTGGGCCGTGCAAACATTTATCAACACAAACCAAGGCCCGCAAAGAATTTTCTAAAACCAGAAACATCAACCCCTATGGCTGTTAATGATCCTGCAAGCAGCTACGCGACTAACGATGGTAACAAACGTATTTTTTATTCATCTGTAAAATAATCAAATTATTTATTTCATAAAGTGGAATCGAATCCCTTAGATTACCGTTACAGGTTTGTAATAATCAGCATTAGTTTCTTATCTCACTAAAGTCCAGACATGGCGGAATGGACAGTTTGAGTAATGGGTCAACGTGTTGGTTTGTGTTCATTTGATAATGGGTCAACCATGTTAAACTATAAATCTGACTAAAAATAATATGGATCAAACAGGTCAACTAGCAATTGCATTTTCAATACGTTTACTTTTATGGACAAGTGGTCAGGAGAATCATAGAATTTCGATACACATACTTTTGTTGCAAAATTTTTAAATATGTGAAATGAGACAATATTTCAACATTCTTTTATTTTAACGCAGGCTCGCCAGGAATAAATTTGCGCGATGTACCCCTTCCGACGTCTAATGAGTTATCTGGAAACTGCTTATTAGTCATCTGAAATTGCTTATTATCTCACTGCTATCTTAGACAAGAAGTTTTTTATACCCTGTTTGTTTCATGATCAGAATGCAATAACTACTTACATCATCTAAATTGGCGTACTAAAGATGCTGTTGCTTATCTTGGCTATCACAGTCCTATTGATCCTTGGAAAGATACCAATACCAAAAGACTGTATGGGTGAGTGTACGTTAACAGCTTTGATCTTAGAAGCTAATTATATGGTACTGATTTGCAACACCTTGATCAGTAGTTGGTCTAATGAATAGATAGACAAATAGGTCAGCTGCTTTACGTGTTTTTATCTGAAATGTCATTAGGTGCATGACAAATAGGTCTAATGAATAGCATGATACTTGTGGGAGTTAGATTGATTAAGATATATTGTTGGCGGGCAATTGAAAAATACCATAATAGCTAACTGTAGTTGGCTTTAAGCTACTTTACGTAACAATTATAGGTTCAGAAGCAATGACACTTTGTTTCTTTTCTGCTGGTATACTTCAGGCTCAGAAGCAATGTTTGCTGATCTTTGCTATTTTTCTCTTGGAGCTATTTTGGTAAGGATGCATAATATTAACATCAGTTTGATATGTTTGAATGCACATTTTTCCAACTGTTCTTAATTATATCATTGATATACTTGATGAATTTATGATTTTTAAAAGCATGGTTATTATTAGGTTGCTTGTTAACTGGCGCTTATTTGTAAACAGGCTGGAGAAGTTTCTACCTCCAAGACCGGAAAGCACAGTCATGCTAAGTGTCAGTTTGTTACTATCGACATTTTCAATGGCAAGAAGCTTGAAGATATTGTTCCATCTTCCCACAAATTTGATGTATGCAGTTGTGAAGTGAAAGTTGAAGATGCGCAGAGAGCCATTTTCGACATCGCTAAAGTGCAGGTAGTTATACTACAGCTGCAAATGCTACATTTGCTCTGAAGTTATACTTAAGTAATCAATTAAGGTAGCTTGTAACTTTTTGAAAGGTGTTGTTTGCAAGAATGTATCAATAGAAAGTAAGTTGTAATATCAGTGAATCTTTTCTTATCTGAATCAATACAGTGTTCACTTGGCCAAATAAGAATTGGATTTCTCGAAAGATTAACTTTGTACCGGCAAAGGATAACTTATATACCGAAGATTAATCGTACTAGCGGATTAATCGTGTACTAGCGGAGTAACTTATATACCAAAGCAGCAGAATCGTGTACTAGCAAGCATTAATCGTGTACTAGCAGAGTAAACACTTAAGCATAATTTTCATTGATGTTCATGAGCAAGACTAACTCCAGAAATGAGCGAGATTAACACAAATATGAGCAACAGTAACTCTAACTGCATCAAGAAGACTTTTAATCAACATATGGTCACACTTATTAACACTTTTGGCCACTTTTGGTTAACTTGTATGTGACTAAATAAAAAAAAACATGCGCTGTGTGATTAAATATTACAAAATGCCACACAAACTAAAAATTCATGTGACCATTGGATGAACAATAGTCACACAAAATACACATATGGTCACACTTATTAACACTTTTGGTCACTTTTTTTTTTAAATTGTATGTGACTAACTCCAAAAACACCACGCTTTGTGTGACTAAATATTACAAAAGGCCACACAAACATAAAATTCATGTGTCCATTGAATGATCAATAGTCACACATCACGTATGAAATAATTTTAAATTACTACTTAGTTTTAATTAATTTTGTGATTTCTAGTCATAAAATATGATTATTAGTGGTTATTATTTATTTTATTTTGTATTTTTTTAGATGTAGAATCTTGTGAATCCATTTTTATTTATCACCCATAGTGTGGTTTGTTGCCTAAAGCTATATAGGACTGTTTAGACTACATAACACTCGCTATTTAAGTATGGTTTAGATTATTAAAATATGTTACAAATATAGTATTAAGTTTTCTTATGTTTTAAGATGACTTCAACATCATATATAATTGTATACTTTTAGTCTGAGCACAACTATCATCATATGCAAGTCTCTAAAATTCATTTAACTTGATATACATTATGATACTATATAATTATAAGATATGTATTACGAAGAACACATTATCATTTAATAAAGTGATATACGATGAAATTCTTGAGTTGCAAATGATAGAAATATCCTAATGACTTCTAGTCTTGCTACAGGGCAAAAGTTTCATCATAATCTATTCCTTCTTCCTGTCTGGAACCTTGGGCGACTAATCTGGATTTATTTTTGATAATAAGTCCATTTTCGTCCTTTTTGTTCCGGAATGCCCATTTGGTTCCTATGACTGCTTGATGGGTTGGTCTAGGGACTGGGTACCAAACATTATTTCTTTCGAAACCATTGAGTTCTTCTTCCATAGAAGTGATCCAGTAAAATTGTTTGAGAGTTTCATTGGTCGAAATAGGTTCATTCTATTTCCAAGGTTATAAATAGCCCAAACAAGAGGACATTGCTCATACACACGAACTCAAAAATCGCGCATACATCTGACGGATTACTATGACATTCTAGCTATTCAAAGAGCAGTATATTTCGAGTGCATACAACAGTATTCAAAAGAAGAAATATATCAAGTCCTCAACACAAATAGCACAACATACAACAAAAGTTCATACAAGATATAGTTGCTGTTTGGAAGTGTACTACCCTTACCGTTGATATAATCATTAGCCTTATGTGGACTACGGATCTTTGCATATTCCGACCTGTGTGGAAAGAATAGCATTGAAGACGAAGCTTCGATCTATGTGAGAAGAAGCGAGTCGAAACAGCTTGAAGCCAATCTGTGTGAACGGCCAAAGCCACAGTCCCTGTATCAATCTGTGTGAACAACACATAGACATGTTTAGTTAAGTCATGTAGTTGTGTATGTAGTGATTTTAATAAACTATTTACTCTTGTGTGGAGGACCAGTGGACGTAGAGGGGATTACCTCGAACCACTTAAATCTGTGTTATTTACTTCTTGTCCTTATTGTTTCCGTTTATAACTGTGATTTATAGTATACATTGTGAAAACCCTATAAACATCAAGCAAACAGGAGAATACCTAGTTGCTGTATTTACAGCAACTTACTATCAGACTTCTGCACGCAATTAACTTCAAAAATAATACAACTTACTTTATTCTTTCTTTACAAGTTGTTTAATGTATACTTAGTAGCCAACAAGTGGTATCGGAGCGGTTGATTCTAAAAAGAGTCAATCGATTTCTAAATGAATCAGATCCCAAAATCACTAGTTTTTGAAAATTTTGTTCTACACTTTCATCATTCTATGTATAATATGGACTTATCTATGATAAACAAGGTCCCTATGTTTTCTATTAATGTGTTTGATGACTGGAGAATCAGGATGTAAGCCCATCTTGCCGCCATGCACGAGGAAATGATTTATGTCATTCAGGAAGGACCTATCAAAATTTTGAAGGTCAACACAGCCCCAAGGATGGAAGGGCAACCTTATGACGAGATTCTCGAGAAAGAGCGCGACCAGTGTACGACTAATGAGCGCAAGCGAGCCAACCTGGACAATATCGCTAAGAATGTGCTATTTGTGACTCTCGTTTAAGGCCCATTCTCCAAGGTAAAGAGCTGTCAAACAGCCAAGCAAATCTGGGAGAAACTCAAGATTATATGCGAGGGTACCGAGCTCTCGAAAGAAAAAAATTTCTAAACTTACTCAGCAATTCGAATCTTTTGTAATGAAATCTTCCAAAATGCTTGAGGAGCTGACCTCAGATTCACTGGCATTGTCGGCAAACTAGAAGCATTGGGGAAGGTGTATACCCAAAAGGAGAAAAATTTAAAAACCTTTAGATCACTCCCTGCCCAAGATATTAAGACTACAACTATGCATGTGTCATATAATCTTAATGACATCTCTACTTTTGACCTCTTCTCTGGCCTTAAAGCTTTTGAGTATGATATTGACAGGAGAGAAAAGGCCGAAGAGTCACCTACCAAGAGTACAACATTGGCTGCTGTATCTTACAGGAGACACAACTCTGCACCCAGCACATCTAAATCAACACACAAAGCTGCAGAAAACGGCGACGACATCCTGTCGCAATATGAGATGGCCCTGCTCGTGCATAAGTTCAAAAAGTTCATCAAACAGTCTGGAAAGACTCCCTAGAGGCCCAAGCCTTTTCACAAGGTAAATTCTGAATCTCCTTCATCTGGCGGTTCTATCTATGCTATAACTATAGGAAACCAGGGCAATACGAAAATAAGTGTCCACCTCTGAAAGTACAAAAGTTGCCAGAAGCTGAGCAACTGGAAAAGGATGCAAGAAGACGTGTCTGGAAAAAAAGCTCAAGGCCCTGATTGATGAATGAGAAGCCTCGCCCGCGTCAACCAAGACCGAGGAGTGCCTACAGGCAATCGAAAACAGTGACTCCTCCGACGATGAGATTGAGGATCAATCATATATGTGCTTTATGGCTAAAGAAATACAGGATGATGAGCACAGCGATGATGAAGTAAGTTCAAATTCAAGTACTAATGTAAATGCATCGCATACTTTTGAAAATATGATGAATGAGTTTAAAACCATTGAAAAAGCCCATGAGACACTCAAACGAGAAAACATATATCTCGAAATTTCAAACTTAGAGCTGAAAGATGAAAATGACTTGCTCAAAAAAAACTATAAAAACATGTCCCTTGATTGCGAAAACAGCAAAGTTAGTTTTGAAAAACTCATGGAAAGCAATCATCAACTTGCCAAAGATCTAAATGAGGGAAAGCCTCATAACGAGAGCAAGACAAATGATTTTGCTTTACTCGAAGCTAAAGTAAAACTCTCAAAAAACGAGAAGGAGAATTAGGGACCATCCTGAAATCATTTGAGAAATCTTCTAGACGGATGGAAGAGATTCTAAGCACTGGGCAGAACGCCCACGATAAACGTGGCTTAGGATATGATTCATTCTCCCACAAGGGAAAGTCTAGTTTGGTGTTTGTCAGATGAGTGGAACCTATTCCTGTACCTGGAGAGATCTCAAGTCTCACGAAGGTTACAACAAACCCTCCTCGTACAGCGAAGGTTGTGATTCCACCCCCAAGTTCATATCACAGACAGTAGAAGCCTCAGCCTCCCAGACTTGTAAGGCGTGATCAACATAATGCTCCTCGAGCACAACAACAGCGCCATCATCCATTCAGAAAGAATGCTGTATCCAAAAATCAAAAGTATGCACCAAGGTGCTATCAACAGTACAGTGCGCCTAGATATTGGATACAGGAGACTCATTATTCATCTAGAAAGCAAGTCTCCGTGAAGTACAACCAACAGCTCTGGAAATCCAACTGGAGACCGAGAAGGCAAGCTGTAAGGTCGAAGATAATGGTTCCCCCTCCTATACAGCAATTGTACTGGAACCAAAACCCTAGATTTTACATGCATAATTATCAAGGTTATAGCAACTACATGCCTGCCCCACGTATGCCACACAAATCTATACCAAAAACATCCTATAGAAAACCAATTGATGCAGGCAAATATGGGTACCAAAAGGAACTAACATACATGGACCCACATTCAAATGGGACCGAAATCTACTTAAACTATTTTCTTACAGGATATCAAATAAAAAGACATCTAGTACTTTGACAGTGGATGTTCTCGGCACATGACAGGAGATATCAGCAAGCTGTCAGATTATGTAGAAGGTAGGGATCCTAAGGTACGCTTCGGTGACAAGTCCAAAGAAAGAACAAGAGGGAAAGTAACCCTGCTTGTAGGAAAGTTCAAAGTCACTGACGTAGCATGTTTTGAGGACCTACAGTAAATCTACTTAGTATTAGCCAGTTCTGTGACAAACAGTTCTCGGTCAAATTCTATATAGATCACTGTAGGGCGAAGGACATCAAGAGAAAGGAAACCGTCCTCACAGGAAGCTGATCACGTAATATGTATATTGCTGACTGGAAGCCTACGAGCTCCACTGTTTCATGTTTTGTTGCCAAATGCACTGCAGATCAAAGCTGGCTATGGCACAAGAGGATGTCTCATATAAACTTCAAAAACAAACTCGCTAGACAGGGTATGGTCAGACGTTTGCCCGATGTGTCATTCCATAAAGACAGCGTCTGTGGACCCTGTCAGAAATGCAAACACGTTCAAACCACCCTTAAAAGCAAGTCAAACCTGTCCACCCACAGGGTTCTGGATATGCTACACATGGACCTCTACGGTCCTATAGACCCTGTAAGTTTGAGAGGTAAGAAATATTGTCTGGTTATTGTTGATGATTTTTCTAGGTATGCATGGACAATCTTTCTTAGCAAGAAGAAAGAAACCACAACGAAGCTACCAGAGCACCTGAGAAAGCTGCAGAATGAGAAAGGGTTGAGTATCGTGTCCATTCGTTCCGACAGAGGCAATGAATTCACAAATCGCTTCTTAGAGCAATACTGTTCGGACAATGGAATACAGCACGAGTAATCAGCAGCCCGGACTCCTCAACAAAATAATGTTGTATAGCGAAAGAACAGGACGCTCAAAGAAGCAACAAGAACCATGATTGCTGCAAGCAACTTGCCGCAAAGGTTCTGTGGAGAAGCAACAAATACAACATGCTACATACAAAACTATTGTATCATTAATAAGCATCACAACAAAACAACCTAAGAGGTATGGAACAATAAAACTACTTTAGTTGCATACTTTCATATCTTTGGATGCAGGTGTTATGTTCTGAATAATGGGAAAGATCAACTCAAGACCTTCAATGAAAATTCAAATGAACGGATATTTGTAGAATATTCCTCTATCATAAAATCTTTCAGGATATTTAACAAAAAGAAGCTGACAATAGAGGAATCATTCCACGTAGTATTCGATGAACCCCATTATGATCCTACAGGACTAGAAGACTTAACCCAGACCATCTAAACTCTATCTATTGATGATCCTCAAACTCCAGTAGAGCCTGTCGTGGACTTAGAAATCAACCCCGCCGCTGTAAGATCATAAGTAGTCGAAGCCGGTGCTGTATAGGCTGAAGCCGAGACTCGACCACAAGATACAGCATGGGATGCCGAATTAGAACCTGGCAGGAGATGGCTAAAAGATCACCCCCAGGAATTAAGTATAGGTGATATTAATGCTGGTGTATCTACCCGTAGAAGAATACATGGTACACAAGGAACTGTACTGTGTACACAAGAGGAGACTGATTTTGAGAAATCTCTATTTCTTGTATGGAAATCTCAAGCCGAACTTAGTAGACTAGCTATGTGCACTATAGCTGTATTCTTAGCCCAATCCGAACCCATTTCGACCAATGAAGCTCTGAATAATTCTCACTGGATCACTTCTATGAAAAAAGAGCTGAATGGTTTCGAAAATAACAATGTATGGTATCTAGTACCAAGGCCAGACCATCAAGCTGTAATTAGAACCAAATTGGCATTTAGAAACAAGAAGGATGAGAATGTACTTGTTATCAGAAATAATTCCCGTCTAGTCGCACAAGGCTACAGACACGAAAAAGACATAAACTACGATGAAACATTTGCCCCTGTAGCCACGCTAGAAGCCATCAGGATATTCCTAGCATTTGCAGCCCATAAAAGACTTATAGTATATCTAATGGACGTCAAAAGTGCATTCCTGAATGGATACCTCGCCGAAGAAGTCTATGTTGAACAACCACCATGTTTTGTCAACACTGAAGGCGGAGACCTAGTATATAGGCTACGGAAAGCTCTGTATAGACTTAATCAAGCACCTAGAGCCTGGTATGACACCCTGTCCCTGTACCAAATCAACAATAGGTTTGAGAAAGGTGTTGTGGACAAGACTCTCTTTAAGATACAGGAAGCTTATGACTTCTAATAGTGCAAATATATGTCGATGATATAATATTTAGTTTTTCTAACCTTGCTTTAAGTCAAAGGTTCTCTCATCTCATGTAAAGTAAAATTGAAATGAGTATGATGGGAGAACTTAGTTAATTTATAGTATTGCAGGTTAAGCAGTTGCCTACAGGAATCTTCATCAAACAAAAGAAGTACAGCAAGGAGCTGCTCAACAAGTTTGGGATGAACAACTCAAAATATTCATCCATCCCTATGAGCACTTCCACGCAAATTAATGCTGACGATGCTGGAAAGTCGGTTGATCAATCACTGTTTACGTGTTATTCGAGTTTGGTGTTACACATTCCTTCATATATCTGGATTGTGTGCATCGTCTGCATGGTGATTGCCTAGTTGCGTGTGAACCATTTGTTGTTAAACTGTCCCAAACGAACATGCTTTGTGTGACTATATATTACAAAAGGCCACACAAACATAACATTCATGTGGCCAATGGATGAACAATAGTCACACAAAATACACTTTTACTTCACTTTAAACAGCATATGGTCACACTTATTAGCACTTTTGGCCATTTTATGATTAATTGTATGTGACTAAATACCCAAAACAAACATGCTTTGTGTGACTAAATATTATAAAAGGCCACACAAACATAAAATTCATGTGGCCATTGGATGATCAATAGTCACACAAAATACACATTTCTTCACTTTAAACAGCATATGGTCACACTTATTAACACTTTTGGCCACTTTATGCTAAATTGTATGTGACTAAATATACAAAAAAAAACATGCTTTGTGTGCTTGTAAAGTGTTTACGGTCACACTTAATAACACTTTTGGTCACTGCTTTTTAATGGATACGGACACTAACTCAAAAATGTGACCATAAACACCCTACGGTCGCGCGACCTTTTGTCACACACATTCGAAAACGCATGTGTGACTATATGTATATCGTCACACTTTTTTGGTGTAGCCAAATCCACTTTTTGTTCTAGTGATAGCCATCACAGGCTCATGAACTGATGTAGGAACAGCCAACGTTTCTTCCATAAGGATTGGCCCTTCTACTACAGCAGATGGTGTAGTAGGCGGAACTGCCTCAGTGACCATTGTATCCATTAGAGGTGTTGTAGGAACATCCTCTGATTTCGAAGACTTCTTAGTCTTTATTTTCTTCTTCTTCTTCTCGACGGCTATTGAAAGCCTCTTCCTGAAGCCATTTCAAGATTACCTGACACCAATTGACTTTCTCTCTGGACATGATGCGATCATCATCCGGAATCTCAGGCTGGTGCACATCTCGAATTCTCAAGTTCGATTATCCACAATTCTGCAGCAAAAATCATACAGATAAAGATAAGGCAGGTTGAAATTCTTCTTGTGACAGTCAAGATGCACTTGCGATTGCAGAGAGTTGCCAGTGAATAAGTTACAGTAGGCCTTTGGCAAGTCTTCAGACCCAAATATTTCCAACTTCTCCAAATTTAGACCATCAGAGGGCACTTTGTACAGTCTTTAAAGGGTTTTCCGGTTGATGGAGATCTCCTTATCTTGCACTATACTAACAGTAGGCCACGGCAGTAAAGGCAGAGCCCTTTTTCTCTGAAGCATACATGAACTCAGCGTCAAGGAAAAAATCTTCTACGATCCGTTCATCGTAGTTCTCTGGGTGGAGACTAACCAACCTGTACAGACTGGTTTGTTTGACGCGAGAGATGACCAAGTTTATCCCCGGCATGTCACCGTATTCAGAGATTATGCACTCTTTGTTTGCGTTTTAGATTATTCAGAGAAACATTTTTGAAGAGCTTAAGTGTATGAATTTACATACGCTTAAAATATTAATTGAAATCCTACAGTGTATATGTTGTATCCTTAGAAATACAGCGTTCCCCCTTAAAAGATACATACAGTATTCAATTCTTGCAACAATTTATGATTAATGTTGTATTATTGGGTCATACTACATTTCCCCTTAATTAATGCACATGTCATCTGTAGGAAGGCAATTATGCCTTCTTCTTCCTACAGTAAGGATATAACTTGTAGTTCTGAGTCTTCGACTAGTTAAAGTAGACACTATATTTATGGGTCTTACAGCATTCCTCCTCAATTGATGAGTAAAATTTAAAAACATATAGGGATTCGAGCTGTAGCATTCCCAATTCTTGGTAGAGCATACAAAACCTGGTGGTGCTAAGAGGCTTTGTAAAGATGTCAGCTAACTGAACGTCCGTATGAATTTTCTTGAACCAAAAATCTTTATTCTCTATATGTTTGTGCGTGATTGTGATTACACTTGTTCTACCTCACATGATTGGAGTTTCTCTTGCATAAATGCCATAGTCCTATAACTACTGTTGCATCCATAGGACCTGCATACAACAACTTCCCGCAGCATAATATTCTGATTCAGCTATAGAAAGCGAGTTGGCCAATTGTTTCTTACTGAACCATGACACAAGTCTTGGTCCAAGGAAGTGACAAGTCCCGCTCGTACTCTTCCTATCCAACTTACAGCCTCCATGATCCGAGTCGTTGTAGCCCACCAAATCGAATCCTCTTTCCTTAGGATACCATAATCCTACATCATTTGTTTCTTTTACGTACTTAAGAATTCATTTGGCTGTGGTGAAGTGTGACTCTTTAGGTGCTACCTGATACCGAGCACACACTCTTATAGTAAATTGGATATCGGTCCTGCTGGCTGTTAGGTACAGGAGTGAGCCTATAAGCTTCCTGTAGAGTGATTGATCAACCGGCTTCCTAGCTTCGTCAACACTTATCTGTGTGGAATTGCTCATGGGGGTAGATGATGATTTGGAAGTATTCATCCCAAACTTGTTGAGCAACTCCTTGTTGTATTTCTCCTGGTTGATGAATATACCTGTAGGAATTCCATTTTTCATGATTTAACGAGTCGATTTGCGTTCCGTTTTGGGGGGAACCCTTGAACTTTCGTCATTTGACCCTCTAATTCGGCGGCTTTGAGTCATGGTGTGGAATTTATTTTCATTGTTGTTATTGTCATTCGTAGTTTATCGTTGCGGGTTGTCGCTCGGCGGAGTCAGCGGGTTTGTGGATGGTTCGGGTCTCCTCACTTCGGTCGATTCTCCGCTCTTGTAATTATCCGAGGCAAGTATGTTGCCCATACATTTCGTGTTTCGTAGACGTGATAGTTGATAATTGATCATATGTGAAATTTTAACTCTTTAATGAACTTTCAAAAAAAGATCGGTATACTCTCGATAAAAGATTTTCCTTCAAAGATAACTCGGATGCTTCGTGAATAAATGTGTTCCGGAATATGTAGTTAGTGCCGTATGTTGGAAGGTGTTGTGATTATATTACGTGAATATAGTAGACCACAAACACTTGCCGAGATTTTGTATTAACACATGTACTTGTTCGATGAATAGGTGAGGTTGTGTGATATTAGTTCTTACTCCTTCGTAAGGAGGTTGTGGCGCTTGGTGTTGTTTGGTATTGGTAATTGCTTGTGGCGTGTGACATTAGTTGTGAGTATACGTCGACTAAAGTGGCCATTCTAGCGAAGTACCTAGCATTTGTATGCATATTCTAGTATTCGAATTATGGCTTCCCGTGGCGTTGTGGATGATATGTGTATGTTCACCTAGGGACGGTCTGACGGGGCCTCTAGGGATACGTATTTCCATGAGTGTGCGTATCACGAACTAGGATTAACCACCCAGGGATGTCCGACGAGGCTCTGCGGGGTACGGCGGCCGTGAGTCTCGTACCAACGGTTAACTTTGAAATGTTTTGTTGGAGAACTGTGATTTTTGGTGCATATTTCATCTAATTAGAATGCCAGTCCAAATGGTATCGTACTTGGCTGGAATGGCACCAGTGTGTGGTTCATCCCTTGGCTGTGATAATTTGGTATGGGTACGTGAGTCCTGTGGTTGCTCTATGTATTGTAGCTCTATGGTGTGTCGAGTTCGACCGTATCGTTAAGTTGCAAAGTTGTACTCTCTGATGTCATTCTGTGCGATTGTTGTCATGTTAATGTTTGACACGATGTAGTTTCCGTCGGGTTATTCTTGCGAGTATGTGATGTGGATGATTTGGGTCGTGGACCCCCGTGTTTGTGATTGGAATGTTATGATTGGGTCGTGGACCCCATATTTTGTTATCAGAATCGTATTTTGAAATAAATGATTTTTGGGCTGTGTCCCTAAGTGTTTCGAAAGGCTTGAGAATTCTTAAACCCTAAGTGTTTTCAAAAACTCCCGAGATCGTAAAATGTTTTGTAAGATGTAAAATGGTTTTATTCCTATCTTTCGTAGTTCAAACTGTTTTGATCAAGTGAATTAGCTCGGGAAGTATATTCACGATTTCTATATTCTTGGAGTATGATATGTATGGCTTGTCTTTGTATTTATACTTGCACTAGCAAAACAGTGGAGTTTTGCTAACCCCCGAGTATTGGGGGGGTGGATGTCTGTTTTGCGTCCAGGTACTTGCAGGTTGCTGGGGAGCAATTCACAGGATCGTTACGAAGGATGATGGAAGACGGCGACACTAATCACATGAAGACAGGTGTTGAGCATTTGGTGATGTCTTGTTGTTTTGTCCTCCCGTTATGTTTATTTTCCCCTTTTACGGGAATGTTGAATTATGTTAACCCCTGCGTGGGCATGAGTTACGAGAAAGAGTAATGTATAGTTGATGTGTCTGTTGTGTTAAAAGACCAAATCGGTCTAATGGTCCGTGAATTACCCATATCGGTATGTATTGTATTGTGGTGTTTCTGAATTTAGCCTGGTAGATCCTCATGGAGAGGCTCTACGGCACTGTAATATTCCCGGGTGGTTTGGGGGTGTTACAAAATATGGTATTGGAGCTTAGGTTGCGGAAACCTAGGCTGTCAGGTCGAGTTTTATGTTGTCGGGTATTGTCTTGTCTTGTCTTGTCAGATTTTGTCTGACTGAGTTTTGTCGCGACGCGTCGTCTGAGGTGTCGGTCGTGATTAGTATCGAGGTGCAGCCATCATCTTCGTGCGATCTGTGGATGTAAGTATCCCTACTTTGTTGTGTCTCGTGTTATACGAGCTTGTGTGATTTTGTATTATTATGTGGAGTTTAAAAATGAATTGTGAATACGTAATTCAATGTGCTAGAATGAAAAGTGATACCGGTGTATAAATATGTATATATATTGTGTGAATCGTTTAACTCGAGTAATGGCTTGATGTGATCCCGCAAGGAAAGTTTGTCAGTGTGATATTTCAAAGTTTAATTATTTTTGAAGAGTCACGTAAATTTTATTTTAAAACATCTTTGATTTCTAAAACTCAAATGAGGTCTATCAAAATTTACTTGATACGTGACTTTCGCTTTCAACTTTTCGATTTAATAAAATTCTAGTAAAAAGGCATGTGGTAATGATGTCGTTGTCGTTTCGGCTTTAATGCCCCTAGTTGTGATTAAAGTGGTGATGTGAACGCTGAGTCGTTCGGTATACATTCATCGAGGTAGTTCTCTGGGCCGAGAGGTGGGAATTCGGTTTGGAAGGTTAGTTAACTTTTGATGGTTATTTGTGTAATGTTATAAGTATGTGAACTGTTGGTGTTTGGACTTGTACGCTGTTGTTTATTCGTAACCTCCGGTCTAGTACTGCTGGAAGGTGATTATGAATGGGTTACCAAAGTTGCACAGTTAGCGCACGCCATCTCTTGTCATAGAGCGCGCTTTCTAGTTGGGCAAAAGTTTTAGACTGCATTTTGCCGTTAGGTCTAACTTTTGCAGTCGATCACCTGTGAATGGATTTCATGTGTGCAGTAATATTGTTGTGTGTGATTATGTGACTTTCGTTGCATTAGGTTGTTGCTTGATTAATATGCCGATGGGCAGAGGTCGTGGTGACAACTGTGGTATAGATGGCCATGGGGATCAGGAGCGGGATCGAGAGGATGTTGCCGGGAACGATATTGGTATGGATGTTGCTACCATATTGCAACAAGTAGCAGCACGGCTGACTCAGTTGACCCGGTCGGTTCAACATAACATTGATGCGATTCAGAAGATCGGGGCAAACCTATGGCTCCGAGAGGTAGTTAGTATGAATCCTCCTCGATTTTTTAGTATGGCAGATGCATTGGGTTGGGATGGCTGGCTCCTTCAGCTGGAAAATATATTCGAGGCTATTGATTGTCCCGAAGATCGGAAGGTTCTTATTGCTCAGTACCTTCTTAGCGAAGATGCTGCTCATATTGCATGATTCAATGGCAACGGGGGAAGGAGCATGTGAAAAGGCTTGAAGTTGCTGCGTCAAGGCGGCTACTTGAGCTGATAATGTAGAGATTGGATCATTATTTGAGATTTCCATTACTCGTTTCGGGTTTACTCGTTCGGACGGCCATTGATAAGCATTTGCAGCCATAGCTTCCAATAAAGAGTGTGCCTCGGCCATAGTTTTTCCATTAAGGCTCCTCCAGCGGCCGCATCGACGAGAGTGCGTGTAGAAGCACTCAATCCGTTGTAAAATGTTTGTATTTGGAGCCAATCCGGTAGGCCGTGGTGTGGGCATCTTCTCAGTAAATCCTTGTATCGCTCCCACGCCTCGTGAAGTGACTCCATATCGAATTGCCCAAAGGTAGTGATCTCGTTCCGTAACCTCGCCGTTTTCGATGGTGGGAAGAACTTAGCCAGGAAGGCTTGCGCTAATTCTGCCCAAGTAGTGATCGAGCCCGGCGGTAAAGAATTCAACCAAAATTTGGCTTTGTCCCTCAAAGAGAAAGGAAAAAGCCTTAGACGGATGGCATCATCGGTGACACCGTTGTTCTTGAAGGTGTCACAAATCTCGAGAAAAGACGCAATGTGTGCATTGGGGTCATCGTTCGGCAATCCACAAAACTGGCTAGCTTGCACCATCTGAATAATAGCCGGCTTGATTTTGAAGTTGTTGGCTTGGATTGTCGGACGCCGAATCCCCGAAAAGTTCGCATTTATTTGCGGCATAGCATAATCGCGGAGTGCTAATGCCGGTTGGACTTGCTGCACAAGATTCTCTCCTCCGTGATTTTCGGTATTATCGGCCATGGTGACTGTTGTCGGTAGCTCTCGTTTCTCCTTCTTGCTTCTCCGAAGAGTGCGCTCGAGTTCGGTATCCAAAGGTAGTAGGCCTTCGTTACCGAATTTTCTCATGCACTAACCGGAAACTCCTGAAAGGAAAAACAAATAAATAAAATTACACAAAAACAATAAAAAATTTTCAAACTAAGACTAGAAATACTGAAATCGATATTAGTACAAAAAAATCAGTCCACGGCAACGGCGCCAAAAACTTGTTGCGATATTTAGTTAAACGCAAGTGCACGTTATCGTAGACAAGTAATAAAGTGATGAGTGAGTTATCGTTCCCACGAGGACTGAATTACTAACTACCGATTTATATGTATTCTAATTTTATTTGAACAGTTGAAGTTTGGGATGCAAATTAATAACTAAAGGAAAAAACAATAAAAGAACAAATAGTAAAAAAGATTGCTCGAAGAAAGAAAATCAAATGATGAATAAGTCTAGGATTGTGAATCCACCTCGGTTTATCCGAATTTACTCTTGATTATCTTAAGTTAATGAATTCCCCAATTTATTGAAGGCGAATATTGCTAATATATTCTACCGCCTCTCCCGAGGTCAGTAGATTTTTCTAAAGGCGAATAACGCACTCTATCTGTTGGGTTTTCTATGTATCGAATACAAAATAATCGGAGTAAAAACGCAGCGGAACAATAAATGTGAAAACCCAATTTAGGATCTCATGCAGTAATTTAATTGTTTAATTAAAGAGTTAATCGAATTACCTTAATCCGATTGAACAATTCTAGATCCGGACTAGAAGCAGATGAATATCTCCTTCCTCTTTTGGTGATCCACACACGAACAATTCCACAAGCCGGATTGCTAGATCCTTACGAATAATATTGATAAATAGTACAACACAAGTTCCTTACTAGAAGGATTGTACTATTGATCAAGATCAACTAAGGGAAGAGGGATGATCGACTCCGTTCTCCTACAATATGATGTAGATGGCCGATTTTTCTACTTCTTGAAGGGCCGATTTTAGGTCTTGTTATCTTGTTCCAACTCCTTGTCCAAGACCTTATATTTATACTAAGTAAACCCTAGATTCAATAATCTAGTATTTGCTTAGTTGCCCCTCAACTTATTAAATAATACAATATATAATATCCAATATTATATATATTACTTATTATTTAATCTCCTTATAAATATAATATCCAATATTATGTTTATTATTCCCAGTTGATATATATTCCTACTTGTCTATAATTGTCGTATGTGTGACCCAAAAGGCTTATATTATGTTGGCAATTATTTAATACCTTATTAAATAATAAATCATAAGCGGCCTCTAGCAAGACATTATGATTACCCAAATAATATAAGTTAATAGTCCATTAAACCTTTTAACGTGTCAAATCCCTTTGTCGCGCGATATCATATTTGAACTAAGTCATGGAGTCTGTCATACTTATTTATGTTCAAATGCTTTCTCGATCTTAAGTAGACTGATTGAATCAAATGACTCTTCATTTGAGCATGGCCATGCATTTCCTTCAGTCCTACTTATCGAGGCCAATGATATCTCTCTCACTTAAGAGAGGGACAAATTCCCATCTTGATTATTCATTGCCCTCTACATGACTTCCACTAATCCCGATCGCTAACCTTTATGATCACCATGTTTCAGATGACGTTGGATTACGTCAAGGCATAGCAGTTATCATGTTGGACTCTATGATAATCTCAGGTTCAAGGATTTATTGACATACTGTATTGAGATTCACTTATGACATTTCCATGCAGTGATCTCAATGCGGGTCGGTCCAGTATTAGTTCTCCAACCAATACCCATAAGATTGATCCGTACCATACGCATAATCATCCGATGATTATCAATCAAACTTATACTAGTATATTAATCACTTGAGTCTCTACTCAACGCGATTTTACCAGGGACGTTTGAATAATCTTATTATTCGTGAATAACTATTATTCGATTATTATAATATTAAAACATGCACACATTATAATAATCAACGAGAAATAAATGATATCAAATAACTTTAATTAAATGTGACAATTACAAATCTAGGCACATCGAATGTCCTAGGGCACTATTCCCAACAATCTCCCACTTGCACTAGGACCATTCATTCATGACTTTTAGTCCTATCGCTCTAGCATGCTCAACATGCTTTCCTTGTAAGAGAGGCTTGGTAAGTGGATCTGCAACATTCTCTTCCGTTGCTACTTTGCATATTGTAATATCTCCTCGTCTGACGATCTCTCTGACTAGGTGATATTTTACAGTATATGTTTGGAATTATGATGGGACCTAGGCTCTTTAGCTTGTGCAATAGCACCATTATTGTCACAATAAAGTCTTATGGGACCACTGGATGGTTGGCACCACTCCTAGTTCGTGCGAACTTCTTGATCCATACGGCTTCCTTAGCCGCATCCGATGCCGCCAGTACTCACATGTAATGAATCAGCAACCGTGCTTTGCTTGGAACTCTTCCAACTCACAAAGACCTCCATTCAATACAAACACATAACCGTTTGCGATTTGAAATCGTCTCTGTCGGTTTGAAACTTGCATCGGCGTAACCTCTTACAAACCGGCTCGTTTCCCACCCTCCATAAACTAGGAAATCATCCTTAGTTCTTCTCAAGTACTTTAGGATGGTTTTCACCTTTATCGATGACTTTCACCTGGATTCGATTGGTATCGACTTGTCATACTAAGAGCAAACGATACATCTGGTCGAGTACAAATCATGGAATACATGATCGATCCAATAGCCGAAGCGTATGGTATCTTGATCATACGGGCTCGCTCATCAGGAGTCTTAGGACTCTGAGTCTCACTCAGATGAATGCCATATGATATTGGCAAGAGTCCTCTCTTGGAGTCTTGCATATTGAACCTCTTCAATATTTTATTAATGTATGAACTTTGACTCAGACCAATCAATCTCTTTGATCTATCTCTATAGATCTTTATCCCAAGAATGTAAGCAGCTTCTCCTAAGTCTTTCATTGAGAAACAACTTCCCAACCAAGTCTTGACTATCTGCAAGGTGGGAATGTCATTTCCAATGAGTAATATGTCATCTACATATAAGACTAAGAAAACAACTATTCTCCCACTAACCTTCTTGTACACACAAGGTTCATCTTCATTTTGAATGAACCCAAACTCTTTGTGATTTCATCAAAACGAAGATTCCGAGAAGCCTGCTTCAACCCATAAATGGATCTTTGAAGCTTGCAAACCTTTTTAGAATTTTCTGGATGAACAAAACCTTCAGGTTGTGTCATGTACACATCCTCGAGTAAGTTTCCATTAAGGAATGCTGTTTTGACATCCATTTGCCATATTTCATAATCATAGTATGCGGCAATGGCAAATAAAATTCTAATTGATTTAAGCATGACTACTGGCGAAAAGGTCTCATCATAGTCAACACCATGAATCTGTCTATAACCTTTTGCCACTAGTCTAGCTTTATAGGCTTGCAGATTATCATCCATGTCTTTCTTCTTTTTATAGACCCATTTGCACCCAATGGTTTTAACACCCTCAGGTGGATCTATCAAGTTCCAAACTTGATTGTCAAACATGGATTGCATCTCAGACTTCATGGCTTCTAGCCATTCCTCGGACTCGTCCCAGGCGGCTTAGATAGGTACTAGGCTCATCATCTATGAGCGATGCATCATCATCCTCTGTTACGAGATAACCATATCTCTCAGGTTCATGTCGCATCCTATCAGATCTGCGGGGGACTTGTGTACTTTGAATGGGCTCTTCAACTGTTTGTTGAGCTTGTTCGGTTTCCATTGGTGAAGCGATGTCTTCTTGTGGTTCTCGAGTTTCCTCGAGAATTACTCTTCTCCCACTGTCTCTTTTGGAAATAAATTCCCTTTCTAAGAATACAGCATTTCGAGCAACAAACACTTTGTTCTCTGCGGGCTTGTAAAAGTAATATCCTTTAGTTTCCTTAGGATATCCCACAAATAAACATCTTTCGTATCAGGCTGCCGGTTTGTCAAACACTTGGCGCCTTACGAACGCTTCGCAACCTCGGATCTTTAGAAAAGACAAGTTTGGTCTTTTACAGTCCATTTCTCAAATGGTGTCTTTTCAAGCGCTTTAGATGGAACACGGTTAAGGGTGAATCTGCTGTTTCTAAGGCGTGGCCCCAAAATGATAATGGAAGCTCTGTTCGACTCATCATGGATCGAACCATATCTAATAAAGTTCGATTCCTCCTCTCGGACACTCCGTTATCTTTGAGGTGTGCGGGAGGAGTAAGTTGCAAAACAATTCCACAACTCCTAAGATGATCATCGAATTCTTGGCTCAAGTATTCCCCACCTCGATCTGATCGAAGGGCTTTAATTGTCTTGCCAAGTTGATTCTGTACTTCATTCTGGAATATTTTGAACATTTCAAAAGATTCATGTTTATACTTCATAAGATAAACATATCCATATCGGCTAAAATCATCGGTGAATGTAATGAAGTATTGGTATCCGCCTCTGGCATGAGTGCTAAGAGGTCCGCATACATCAGTATGTATTAGGCCTAATAGATCACTAGCCCTTTCTCCATGACCGGTGAAAGGATTCTTCGTCATCTTGCCCAATAAACAAGATTCGCATGTCCCATATGATTCATAGTCAAAAGAGTCTAAAAGTCCATCATTATGGAGTTTAGAAATGCGTTTCTCGTTTATGTTGTAACACCCCCAAGATATTCGAGGAGAATTACAGCGCCGTGGACCCCTACATGGGACCCACCAGGCTAACACAAGAAAAACACCACTCGACTAACCGCCTCGGTTAGCAAGGAAACAATTGTTAACAATAAGAACATAAAACAACACGTCCGGTACAACCGGCATAAATAACATCAACCGACAAATACAGTAACTCCAACGAAGACCAATCACAATCTGAAAGGAAAAGCCTAAGTACTCGCGAGTACAATCTATAAGTTTACAATTTGAAAAAAAACATCCACATCAAAAGAGACAGTAAGAAATAACAAGACTCGATTTCACATGTCAACAACCTTGGCCGACATCCTCGTACCATCCCAGCGCCCGCTCGTCTGGCTGAACATAACCTGAAATCCATAACAAGAATTTCCCCGACAACGGATCCCCAGAGGGGTTAGCAATTACGCTAGTACAAGTATTCAAGGCAAACCAATCGCTTACACATTTCATAGTACATGCACCAATATCATTTCGAAAACCAAAACAAGACATGTCTTTTCCGGAAACAAACAGTCACAATTAATTTGCCTAGGACCAGGACGAAGCCACGAATCCCACTCGAGGCCTCTACGGACCCTCCCGAGCTGGCCACATTCATAAAACAAACCAAGCACCACACGTCACCTAGGACCGGGACAAAGCCACGAATCCCACTCGAGGCCTCTAAGGACCCTCCCGAGCTGGCTAGCGAATCAAACTCATGAATCCAGGACGAAGCCATAGATTCCCTCGAGGACCCGTCGGACCCTCCCGAGGTGAGTAAAGCACACACAATATACATTACCATTTCACGTTAAGCATAAGGGTTTCCAAGAATACTTGCCTTGAATTATTGACGACGCAACGAACGGAAAGGAAAGTCACCGACGAATGCTAGGAACCAATGAAACCGAACCTAACGATTCGAAGAATACAATCACAACCATTTCTAAATGAATACAGAATTGGAATACACCCGAAAACCCGCCTACGATTCATGTATATTCGTATATAAACAACAACGAGGGCGGACCACAACCAAACCCTCTCGATTCCGTAAAAATCACGAAATATACCATGAATCCGTAGGGAAACTAAGAATACCAACAAGATTAATCATATTCATCATGAATTAATCAACAATACGGAAAGAATCGAACAATAATTCGAAAACCCCCAAATCTCCCAAAAATGGGTTCTTAGAAGATTACCTTGGATTAGGATGAATGATTCAAGAAGAAATCGATAATCTACAACAAAACTCGAAGTGGATGATTTCTTCAAGTCCGAAAATGTTAAAATCGCCAAAGAGTTGCTCCTGAATCGCCCAGAACGAGAGGAAGAAAAGAGAGGAGAGGAAAATGAAGACCTTCCCCCAGATCCCGTGTAATATAGTCAACTGATCCTAATATGTCCAAAAAGTGACAATAAATGACTCATCTACCCTTGTTAGGATTTACTCCAGCGTTTAAAATGGTTAAGTGAACCTGCCAAAACAGTTGGTCCTAACACGATGGATACTGAGACACGCCGATTCGATCTGAGGACACAATCGGTTGATACTGACATTGGTCGATCTGACACTCGCTCGATTCGGGGCTCACTCGATACAGCGATCGCTCGATCTGGCGCTCGCTCGTCTGGCCTTCGCTCGTCTGGCGATCGCTCGTCTGGCGCTCGCTCGATCTGGCCTTCATTGCATGACTCGACCGTGTCACGGAACGGTCGGGCGTGTCAGCGGTCGGTTCTGTCATTACGGACGAGTACGGCATGGGCCGTGTCGGACGACACGGTCGGGTCTGAGACGAAACTTTCGGCGATTCGGACGAGTACGGCACGGGCCGTGTCGGACGACACGGCCGAGTTCGATCGGCGATGATCGCCAGCAAAGCGACCATAACTCTCTCGTCCGACTCCGATTGACTCACCGTTTGAACCATTGGAAAGCTAACTCGATGTTCTATAATATTGCAAAGATTCAGAATTTTTGGAGTTACCAAAAATTAATGGTGATCTAACAAAGTCGAACTCATACTTAGAAAAGTCGTTTAGTAATCCTGAATTCAACAAAACGACACCGAAATCCGAACCTGAATACGAACCGAAGATACGGTTACGAAGTACTCACAAAGACGAATCTAAGAGCTAGTAGGACACACGATTCCGACCACCCGAAGGCTCGAAATTCGACAACGGAAGGTAATTACCCCAAACTTTGGGAAATTACGAAAATGGCCCAAATGCCCGAAAATCACCATACGACAACGAATAATCAAACCGAAGCTCACAACACGTATAACAACGTTAAATGAACTTACGAAAAACCCCAAGCAGCGGTTTGAGCGAGATTCGCAAGAACCGAACTCAAGCGCGGAAAAGTCGCTAAAAGCACGGAACTCAACAAAGCGGCAAATCGAACTCGGATGACAAAAAGTGCAGAATTAAATATTCTCCGAATGACGAAACGGTCATGATAGAGTTGTCAAAACGAACTTCCTCCGAAAAAAGAAAATTACCGAAATTCGAAATTGCGGATATTACATTCTACCCTCCTTAAAAGAAGTTTCGTCCCGAAACTTAAAACAAGTAGGGGGGAGCAGTATACCCGCCAGGAAAACTCGACGAGATACACCAATAACAGAAAACTCGCGCCCAACGGCGAAATGCTGCAAGAAACGCAAAGAGACATACGGCGTGAAAACACGCTCCACGACGACCAACACAACGTCGCCGTTAGGGATATAATAAAACCAACAAATGACAAGCGTCATCAAACGGATAATATAGCCAAGTCAATTATCCGACAATCACAAAACACAACGAACGAAAGTCAGTATGATTGACCAACCCAACGGTACATCAATCGAAACGCGAGCCAATCGCTGAACTAATACTGAATTCCACCGCCCAAGGGTTGGAAGATTGAAAACGAGACTAATTTCCCAAACTTAAGGGAATTAGGAAGAAGCCTGAATGCTCAACGATCACAAAACGAGAACAAAAACTGAACAAGCAAACGATCGAGACAATAAAAATCGAACAATCATGTCCGAAACACGAAGGATAATAAAACTCAAACAACAACTCCCAGGATGATCTGGTGAGAACTACAAGGAATGCATTCCCATAAGATCCACAGGATAGGGAATAGCGATTGAAAAGTCACAGCGACAAACGAGTTATTCCAAAACAATACCACACTCGTTCGATCAACAAAAGCAAGGGATAGGGAAAGTTCAGAAATGTCAACGAACATAAACGAGTCGACAGAGTCGAAAATACAGAAGTTCCAAATCCGATCCACTTCGAATAAAAGAACTAGTAGAACCAAAAGATGTTACTTCCGAACAAGGTTCACAAGAATCGAACCGAACTCGGAAAAGTCACAGCGATAACCAGATCGACCCAAAACAAGATCACAGCTCGTTCGAATGATGAACCCGAAATACAAAATAAGTTCAGACAGTATCAACAAACACGAGCGAATCGATAGACTGGAGAAAGAGAAAATACAGAAGTCAAAATAGTATGGGTAGTATCCCCGACCTCATCCACGAAATTCACAAAAACAGGAGCAATGTAACAAGACATTAAGCAACCGACACATAACGGAACGATCACCGATGCACACGGTCATACCAAACCAAGCTCTAACAGCTCGCACATGCGCGACAACGTAGAAATCACTACGAGGCGGCAACATTCGACACTAACATCCCACCTCTCACAACAAATGCGTGGCAACGCCTCGACGTTCATGCCACCAATCTGATCATACTCGGGAGCAAACATCATAACGACAACGCGAACATCATACATATATACCCATCCCTCAAACGGGAATGGATAGGTTTTAAAAACGAAAACCTCATTTTGAAAATAATTTAGAAGAACACCGGTTGATTTTGAGTATCACCTTTCAAAAAGTACAAACGTGAAACATCGTTATCGAGACTTTGGAGAACCATTTCGCATTTGATAAAAAATGAGGACACTTTCTCTTAGTGAAAACTTTCAGAATATTCGACCCTCGGGTCTAAATAAAAGTGTTTCTAAAACATTGAAAATATCTCAAAGCATTTTGGTCCTCGAGGTAGAAGAATTTTGAAACGTGTTGTGGCACCTTGTATGTACTACGAGAAAATAATTCATTTTAAAAGTACGTCTCGAAATTTATTTTCTAAGATACTCAAGGTTTTTCAGAAGTACAATAGGCCAAAATGCCCAGAATTCACACTTGTCAATATTCACTTAAACACATCATAGCACACTCATTAAATCGTTCACAATCAAGACAGTGATATACAATCCCTAGGATATACTTAACAACATCGTTAAAACAACGATCGGTTTATCAAAACCGGATGGAAAACGACATCAAGAACAAAACTCCAAAAGTCAACTCTAGGGATTCAAGAAAAATTGCCTGGATTCGGCGAAGAACAATGGATTAGATGATGTTAAAAATCATCTAGGATACTCCAAAACACCTATGGATGGAAGAAAAAAAAATCAGCCCCAATGCGAAACCTAGTCGCTACGTCTCAATCTCATGGAGGAAGAAGAAAAATGAAGAAAAATGCAACTTCTAGACTGGTGTCCGGTATTTATACTGGACACAATTAGTGTGCGCTAATCATTAAGGTTAGCGTGCGCTATCACGGCACCAAACAAAACTCCTTACAAAAAATACACAGTTAGAGTGCGCTAATCCCAAGTGTTAGCGTGCGCTAACGAGAACTTCGGACCAGTCCGGTAGTTCTGGATCGCTCTGAACTAACATGTAGCGTGCGCTATTCTCCCTTTAGCGTGCTACCAACGTACTCTCGCGCGCGTAAGCCGTAAAGCTTAGCGTGCGCTAACGATTCACAGAGACAACAACAGAACATATCATAAAAATTACATGCCGTAAACCCTTCTCACAAGGATTTACCAGGCTAAGCATGATTTCCCATCTCATTTCGAAAATGCTAAAAAGACCAATGACGGTGATATTTTCCAAAACTCAAAAACTCATTTGTCAAACCATCATGAAATATTCAAGGCCAAAATGCCAAAACTTGATTCAAGGAATCGGTTTTACGAAATAAAACTCAGTTTGCAAAATACCGAAAGCCGTTTGAAAGAACTCACGCAGCGGATAAACTACGGTACAAAAATACATCAGTAGTGACGACACTCCTCGTATAAACCAAATACAAGAGTCTAATAAACACATATCATGAAATCAAAATCCATAGAAGGATTCCATCATTCAATCGACTAATCATACAAATAACTCGTGTCACACGAGGCACAACACAAGGAAGGGAGTATTACATCCATAGGTCGCACGTAAGTGACGACCGCCCTTTGATACTAATCACGACCAATGATCTCAAACGACGCGTCGCGATGCGACTAAGTCAGACAAAATCCGACGAGACAAAACTCAACCAACACAACTTGGCTCGATGACCTAGGTTTCCTGTCGATTTTAAAATCGTATACTCTAGTTATTCGAAAATAAAACCGATAAGTTAAAAATCGTTTTCAAGACACTTTTAAACACGACAAGGGCTTAACGGTGGTAGCATTTTATAAAATGTCCTAAACACTTTTATACACGACCTTTAAATACCGACACAAGGTTTTATTTGAAAATACAAGGTGGCTCGCCCAAATTCATGTCACTTTTCAAAACCCACAATACGATCAAGTCTAAGAAATTTTCAAGCATGCACGCCGCATGTATTATTATTAATAGAAACACATTGGTTGTAAATAATAATAATTAGCCAAGTACCAACAATTCCGGACACACTCATATACGACATTCAAAATCACGGTTCAAAAGCGCAACTCGGAAATACTAATTCCAAGCATATGTCAAACTATCTCTTCAAGTTTAACAACAGTAACCAAAGATCACCGATTTGGACATATGTCGAAACCCGGCTATGTGAGTTTCTCAACAAACTCGCCATCAATACCTATCTGGAACATATCAATGTTCAAAACTTCTACATCATACCGCACCCTTGATTGTCCAACTCATCGGTACATTCGGCTCAACATACATTTAGTATATCGCAATTACCAAACACAGATTCCATCACACAGCAAAAGACTAGAGAGTCAAGCCCTCTCACAATATATCACGGAGCAAAACTCGGATCTTTCGATCACCAACGATCCCACCAATGCTAGGAAGTTTAGCGATGGAAGGCTCGCAAAACGACAAACGGTCAAGCCCAGAACGACGCACATACTCCAGAGAGATAAAAACTGCGCAATACTAGAATCAAAAGTGCACGAACCGGATGGATCGAAAAAAAACAACTCGACGATAAGTACGAGAGAGGCAATCACAGCTCAAGAAGTGGAATTTCAATACGAGAATACAAGAGAATCGAGTAAGGAAAACTTACGAGCACTGGATGTACTGAGATGCCGGCAGAGGTGTGACAATGTGCAAAACAAAACACAACTAGACCCAAATAACCAACAAGCCTAGGTATCCATAAATCTGTCTCTGATACCATTTCTGTAACACCCCCAAGATATTCGAGGAGAATTACAGCGCCGTGGACCCCTACATGGGACCCACCAGGCTAACACAAGAAAAACACCACTCGACTAACCGCCTCGGTTAGCAAGGAAACAATTGTTAACAATAAGAACATAAAACAACACGTCCGGTACAACCGGCATAAATAACATCAACCGACAAATACAGTAACTCCAACGAAGACCAATCACAATCTGAAAGGAAAAGCCTAAGTACTCGCGAGTACAATCTATAAGTTTACAATTTGAAAAAAAATCATCCACATCAAAAGAGACAGTAAGAAATAACAAGACTCGATTTCACATGTCAACAACCTTGGCCGACATCCTCGTACCATCCCAGCGCCCGCTCGTCTGGCTGAACATAACCTGAAATCCATAACAAGAATTTCCCCGACAATGGGTCCCCAGAGGGGTTAGCAATTACGCTAGTATAAGTATTCAAGGCAAACCAATCGCTTACACATTTCATAGTACATGCACCAATATCATTTCGAAAACCAAAACAAGACATGTCTTTTCCGGAAACAAACAGTCACAATTAATTTGCCTAGGACCGGGACGAAGCCACGAATCCCACTCGAGGCCTCTAAGGACCCTCCCGAGCTGGCCACATTCATAAAACAAACCAAGCACCACACGTCACCTAGGACCGGGACGAAGCCACGAATCCCACTCGAGGCCTCTAAGGACCCTCCCGAGCTGGCTAGCGAATCAAACTCATGAATCCAGGACGAAGCCATAGATTCCCTCGAGGCCCCGTCGGACCCTCCCGAGGTGAGTAAAGCACACACAATATACATTACCATTTCACGTTAAGCATAAGGGTTTCCAAGAATACTTGCCTTGAATTATTGACGACGCAACGAACGGAAAGGAAAGTCACCGACGAACGCTAGGAACCAATGAAACCGAACCTAACGATTCGAAGAATACAATCACAACCATTTCTAAATGAATACGGAATTGGAATACACCCGAAAACCCGCCTACGATTCATGTATATTCGTATATAAACAACAACGAGGGCAGACCACAACCAAACCCTCTCGATTCCGTAAAAATTACGAAATATACCATGAATCCGTAGGGAAACTAAGAATACCAACAAGATTAATCATATTCATCATGAATTAATCAACAATACGGAAAGAATCGAACAATAATTCGAAAACCCCCAAATCTCCCAAAAATGGGTTCTTAGAAGATTACCTTGGATTAGGATGAATGATTCAAGAAGAAATCGATAATCTACAACAAAACTCGAAGTGGATGATTTCTTCAAGTCCGAAAATATTAAAATCGTCCAAGAGTTGCTCCTGAATCGCCCAGAACGAGAGGAAGAAAAGAGAGGAGAGGAAAATGAAGACCTTCCCCCAGATCCCGTGTAATATAGTCAACTGATCCTAATATGTCCAAAAAGTGACAATAAATGACTCATCTACCCTTGTTAGGATTTACTCCAGCGTTTAAAATGGTTAAGTGAACCTGCCAAAACAGCTGGTCCTAACACGATGGATACAAAGACACGCCGCCTGATACAGACACAATCGGTTGATACAAAGATTCGGTCGATACAAAGACTCGCTCGACAGCGCTCGCTCGATACAGCAATCGCTCGATACGGGCGCTCGTCTGAGCATGTCGCTCGATACAGATCGCTCGATACGGCGCTTCGCTCGTCTGGCCATTGCATGACTCGACCGTGTCCTGGAACACGGTCGGGCGTGTCGGCAGTCGGTTCTGTCATTACCGGACGAGTACGGCACGGGCCGTGTCGGATGACACGGTTGGGTCCTGAGACAGAAACTTTCGGCAGTTCCGGACGAGTACGGCACGGGCCGTGTCGGACGACACGGCCGAGTTCGATCGGCAGTGATCGGCCAAAAACTGAAACGACCATAACTCTCTCGTCCGGACTCCGATTGACTCACCGTTTGAACCATTGGAAAGCTAACTCGATGTTCTATAATATTTCAAAGATTCAGAATTTTTGGAGTTACCAAAAATTAATGGTGATCTAACAAAGTCGAACTCATACTTAGAAAAGTCGTTTAGTAATCCTGAATTCAACAAAACGACACCGAAATCCGAACCTGAATACGAACCGAAGATACGGTTACGAAGTACTCACAAAGACAAATCTAAGAGCTAGTAGGACACACGATTCCGACCACCCGAAGGCTCGAAATTCGACAACGGAAGGTAATTACCCCAAACTTTGGGAAATTACGAAAATGGCCCAAATGCCCGAAAATCACCATACGACAACGAATAATCAAACCGAAGCTCACAACACGTATAACAACGTTAAATGAACTTACGAAAAACCCCAAACGACAGTTTCGAACGAGATTCGCAAGAACCGAACTCAAGCGCGGAAAAGTCGCTAAAAAGCACGGAACTCAACAAAGCAGCACCGAAACGAACTCGGATGACAAAAAGTGCAGAATTAAATATTCTCCGAATGACGAAACGGTCATGATAGAGTTGTCAAAACGAACTTCCTCCGAAAAAAGAAAATTACCGAAATTCGAAATTGCGGATATTACATCTGTGACCAAGTCGACAATGCCATAAGTAAGTCGGATTAGAATCATTGAGCTTAGGTTTCTTGGATGCAATGTTATAGACTTCGAAAGTGTCGGACTCATCTAGATCAATATTGTAAAGGCCAGTATATAACTTTGCAGTACCATAAAGCAAGTCATCAAAGAAAATACGAATGATCTTATTCTTAATAAGAAAACTGTAACCTTCACAATCTAATGTAGAAACTGAAATAATATTCCTATTCATAGCAGGAACATAATAGCAATTGTTCAAAACTAACAAAATCCCATTGGGCAAAACTAGATCATAAGTTCCTACGGCTAGTGCAGCAACTCTTGCTCCATTGCCGACTCTTAGATCTACTTCCCCTTTCTTCAGTTCTCTAATGCTTCTCAACCCCTGCACATTTGTACAAATGTGAAATCCACATCCAGTATCTAATACCCAGGAGTTAGAGGTAGATAAGTTAACTTCTATAACAAATATACCTGTGGCAGTCTCACTGCCCTTGGTACGCTTTAGCTCTTCCAAGTAAATCTTGCAATTTCCTTTCCAGTGTCCTGGTTTATTGCAATGATGGCAATTTCCATCTTTGGGAGCTTTAGCCTTGAAACCCGGCCTAGTAGGGTCTTTAGATTTGGCAACTTTTGCCTTACCCTTGCCCTTGCCTTTGTTCTTAAAGGATTTCCCTTTGCTGACCATCAACACATGGTTTGGTTTCTTCTTAATACTCTGCTCAGCCGTTTTAAGCATCCCATGCAGCTCAGCAATGGACTTCTCCATCTCATTCATATTATAGTTCATAATGAACTGACCGAAACTTTCGGGCAATGAGTTTAGGATCACATCCGTGGAGTGCTCCTTAGAAAGTGGAAAACCAAGCCTTTCAAGATGATCAATATATCCTTTCATTTTGAGCACGTGAGCGCTGAGAGATGTCCCCTCAACCATCTTGCAAGCATACAAGGCTTGAAAGGTCTCATACCTCTCTTGCCTAGCATGCTTCGAGAAAGTTTCCTTGAGGTGAGCATTTAGCTCATAAGCTTCCATCTCCTCCAGATTCTTCTGAAGTTCTGGACAAATGGTGGCCAACATAAGACAACCGACATCAATGGAATCATCACAATGTTTCTTCCATTTGTCTTTTGTTGCTTTATTTGCATTGTCAACTGGCTCATCGGGAATTTCTTCCTCAAGAACATACAGCTTTCTTTCTTGCTTGAGAACTATTCTCAGGCTCCGGATCCAATCCAGATAGTTGCTGCCATTTTCTTTCAGCTTGTCCTTCTCAAGGACGGATCGCAGTGAAATGGTGGATGTGTTGTTTGATGCCATTCTACAAAATTCAATATGTAAAATATTTAGTCACATTATTTTATTTCTCGAAAAATACTCCCACTAAAACAAAGTACCCTCAATTTACAACATTTGTAATTTTAGTGGGCTAAGATCCCATTTCGCACAATCCTAAACTCAGCTTTGGCATGACGCCTAGAATTGAACTACTTTAGGTGGATAACTCTTTATCGATTACATCATATGTAACTCTTAGATTATATCATGGGATTTGGCATCGTATGCCCAAGCATGTTATAATCCCATCTTATGCCTTAAGGTTCAAAACTATTTTGATTTCCAAATTCATTAAACGTATAGGTATCACCATTACCTATCCTACCTTACTAAGATAATCCGAGTGCCCAGCTTTGGCATGACCCACTCATGATGATCGAAGTCTTGATAGGTTTTTTTTAAATGAACGGCATTAAAATTTTAACGAGGGATTTTTATCCTATGTTAATGTCTATGTTTGCTAACATACATCTAAACATACATAGCATCACATACATGCATAAATTTAAACATACATCGCATCACATGACAATAAAGCATAGGACCGTGTATAGCATGACCATAATCCTAACGTGATTTTCATGAGCCAACATGAAAATCACAAAGCTCATCTAAAGGGTTAAATATGGTCTTCATTGATCTTCCAACTCCTTGGAACGTCATACGCGATCAATTTGCTCCTCGAGTCCGTCTTTCTCGTCCTTCTTGTCTTCATTACATTAATGAAATTTAATACTACACTAATAAATTAAATTACAAGAAGTACAAACGACACGCAGGCCGTAAAATAATAAACAATTTAAATAGACGACTCGCAGGCCGTAAAACCAATTATAATTAAACGACACGCAGGCCGTAAAACCAACCCATAAGAAATTAAATTATCCAATCACATTGGTCAATTTATGGTCATGCCATACACCACACACATACCATAAATAATTATCAAATAATTAATAAAGACAATAATTAAAATTTGATTCATATACTAAATAATCAATTTATCTGACAATCAGACAATAATTAAAATTTGATTCATCATATGAACAAAACTGGACTCTGGCCGAGATGGCTGCCAGCGCGATCTGTGCACGGGTTTGCCCGGGTTCGAAACTCGGTGGTTGCAGTTGTAACATTTTGCAACTATTATTTCCAAATTTACTTTTATGTTAAAAGGGCTTATAAGAAAAAGATTACTTTGAAACTACCAAAATAGTTCCCAGCCGAGATGGTAAAGCGCCGGATTTAAAGGCAAAGGACTCGAGTTCGAATCCCGTGTTTTGCGGAATAAATTTTGCAACATTAAAACAGATTTCCTGCCTTTAATAAAACATCCGTGAGAAAATTACCAAATTAAAGTGGTAGACCACTTGGTAAGAAAAGCTCCATCCTGTCAGATTGGCAAGGGATCGAATCCCCTTCCCAGCAAAATTCATTTTGCTAATTAATACAACCCGCGGGTCCAGGCCCGACCCGACCCGGACCCGAATCTGCCCGACCTGCCCGCCAGATCTTGTTCGAGCTTGGGATGCCAGCTTTTGCAAGCGATCCGTAAAATTATTTTTGACGATCCGATTTAATCAAATTAAACCAGAAAAAATATTTTATAAAATCTATATTTTATAAACATAATCAGGAACATAATTTACACATAAATATGTTCTACACAAACAATTAAATTACATGCAAGTTGGCTCCGATACCACTGTTGGGTTTTCTATGTATCGAATACAAAATAATCGGAGTAAAAACGCAGCGGAACAATAAATGTGAAAACCCAATTTAGGATCTCATGCAGTAATTTAATTGTTTAATTAAAGAGTTAATCGAATTACCTTAATCCGATTGAACAATTCTAGATCCGGACTAGAAGCAGATGAATATCTCCTTCCTCTTTTGGTGATCCACACACGAACAATTCCACAAGCCGGATTGCTAGATCCTTACGAATAATATTGATAAATAGTACAACACAAGTTCCTTACTAGAAGGATTGTACTATTGATCAAGATCAACTAAGGGAAGAGGGATGATCGACTCCGTTCTCCTACAATATGATGTAGATGGCCGATTTTTCTACTTCTTGAAGGGCCGATTTTAGGTCTTGTTATCTTGTTCCAACTCCTTGTCCAAGACCTTATATTTATACTAAGTAAACCCTAGATTCAATAATCTAGTATTTGCTTAGTTGCCCCTCAACTTATTAAATAATACAATATATATAATATCCAATATTATATATATTACTTATTATTTAATCTCCTTATAAATATAATATCCAATATTATATTTATTATTTCCAGTTGATATATATTCCTACTTGTCTATAATTGTCGTATGTGCGACCCAAAAGGCTTATATTATGTTGGCAATTATTTAATACCTTATTAAATAATAAATCATAAGCGGCCTCTATCAAGACATTATGATTACCCAAATAATATAAGTTAATAGTCCATTAAACCTTTTAACGTGTCAAATCCCTTTGTCGCGCGATATCATATTTGAACTAAGTCATGGAGTCTGTCATACTTATTTATGTTCAAATGCTTTCTCGATCTTAAGTAGACTGATTGAATCAAATGACTCTTCATTTGAGCATGGCCATGCATTTCCTTCAGTCCTACTTATCGAGGGGCCCAGCAGATATCTCTCTCACTTAAGAGAGGGACAAATTCCCATCTTGATTATTCATTGCCCTCTACATGACTTCCACTAATCCCGATCGCTAACCTTTATGATCACCATGTTTCAGATGACGTTGGATTACGTGAAGGCATAGCAGTTATCATGTTGGACTCTATGATAATCTCAGGTTCAAGGATTTATTGACATACTGTATTGAGATTCACTTATGACATTTCCATGCAGTGATCTCAATGCGGGTCGGTCCGATGTCGCTTCTCCAACCAATACCCATAAGATTGATCCGTACCATACGCATAATCATCCGATGATTATCAATCAAACTTATACTAGTATATTAATCACTTGAGTCTCTACTCAACGCGATTTTACCAGGGACATTTGAATAATCTTATTATTCGTGAATAACTATTATTCGATTATTATAATATTAAAACATGCACACATTATAATAATCAACGAGAAATAAATGATATCAAATAACTTTAATTAAATGTGACAATTACAAATCTAGGCACATCGAATGTCCTAGGGCACTATTCCCAACACTATCCCTAGGTGAATTAATTCGACAATAGGCAAAAAGCATAAAATCTTCAAAAGGCCACGTAGTTCCTATGAGTATATTCCTATCTCACAAGATAAAACGGTTCTCACCAATAGTTCCTCACCAACTCTCCTCTCCCGATTCGAGTTGCGTAATTAAAACAATCCAATTATTGGCCAGACAATTGAAAGCATTAAAATCGATTGGGAAAACTCAACAGAAAAAGGGAATTATATAGATAATCAAAAGCAAATCCGTCAAAAATTTGGTTTCATCAAAATCCTAGAACAGGGTTTTAGCCTGACATGCTAAAAGATAAAAATACAGAATTAATGAATGAAAGCATTGAAATCAAACGCAGATGAAGACTCGGATTCCTCTGTTCTTCTGGCTTCCGCCCTCTGCTCTTGGTGTCTTCTGTTTCTTCTCTTGATCGATTCCTCTCTTCCGCGATAATCCTCTCCCAATTATGAGCTTAAACCCTTATTTATAACTCCCCGCAGCCTCCAAAACGCGTCCGTGTGATTAGGTCGCGAACCGGCTTCAAAACGGCCCAAACCTGCGCGGAGCACACCAAAACCGCCCCGTGGGCCGCGGCTCACTTAATCTGTGCCGCGGCTCATGGGGCACAGCGGGATGCCTGGGCGTTATTTATTTCTTCTGGGCCGCAGCTCAGCTTCTACGTGCCGCGGCTCACAGTACAGTGCGCTCGGTGCCTGCTGGTTCCCTTCGTGTGCCGCGGCCCACTTGGTACGTGCGGCGGCCCCAGGCCAAAATTTGCCGTTTTCGCCCGTTTATCATCGTTCGATCTTCCAGACTTCAATTTCCTGAAAAACATAAAATAATAGGGCATTAAAAGCTCATTTATGCAGATTTAATCATAAAAAGAATACAAAATCATGATAAGTAAGCGTATAAAAATACGCCTAACATGCATCCCGTCAGTTGAAACCTTATGAGCTGAACTACCCTACCCATGATCGGGAGTTGGCAGCAGTTGTGTTGGTGTTAAAAATGTGGAGGCATTATCTGTACGGTTCATCTTGCCGAATTTACACGGATCATAAGAGCTTGAAATACCTTTTCACCCAGAAAGAACTCAATATGCGCCAACAGTGGTGGTTAGAGTTGATTAACGACTATGATCTGGAGATTCTTTACCATCCCGGTAAAGCAAATGTTGTTGCTGATGCGTTAAGTCGTAAATTAGTTACACTATAGAGATCGGAATTACTGACGACTCAACCAAAGTTGAGAGGAAAGTTTATCGAGCAAGGTATTAAAGTTTGAATTCAGAGAGCCCAAGGACAACTACGTTTTCTTGAAATTACTTCGGCAATGATTGCTGATATCAAACTAAAACAATGAGGAGATTTGATGCTAAAACAAATCAGAGATGATTTGATTAAAGGGAAAGCCCCTGACTTTGTGATTCAAGATGATGGCGTCTTGCGATATCAGGGAAGATTGTGATATAGAACTCAGGGAGATAATTCTAAACGAAGCACATACTACACCGTATTCTATTCACCCAGGTACGAGCAAAATGTACAAGGATTTGAAACATAAATTTTGGTGGCCTAATATGAAGAAAGAAGTTAATGAGTTTGTTTCGAAATGCTTGACTTGTCAACAAGTCAAGGTGGAACACCAAAGACCTGCTGGAATGTTAAACCCTATTCCGATTCCAGAATGAAAGTGGGAGGATATCACGATACATTTCATAGTTGCAATGCCGAGAACCCGTACGGGGATGGATATGATTTGGGTCATTGTTGACCGATTGACGAAATCAGCACATTTTCTAGGAGTTAGAGATACTTGGGATCCGGAATAGTTAGCTCGAACATTTATAGCCGAGATTGTGAGATTGCACGGCATACCGAAGAGCATTGTTTCAAGCCGTGATGGTCGGGTTATATCAGATTTTAGGTAGGTTGTACATTGAGCAGTAGGTAATGAGTTGAGATTCTGTACATCTTATCATCCCCAAATAGACAGATAATCTAAACGTACGATTTGAACGTTAGAATACATGTTGAGGGCATGCACTCTAGACTGGAAAGAAGATTGGGAGGTTCGTTTGCCTTTGATTGAATTTATATATAATAATAGTTGGCATATCTCAATCAAGATGACACCATTTGAATCACTTTACGGTAGGCATTGTAGATCCCCATTGTGTTGGGATGAATTATGTGAGCTACTTGGAGTTGAGCCGGACTTGTTGGCCCATACAAGAGAGAAAGTAGCCCTAATTCGAAAAAGGCTATTAATTGCGCAAAGCCGATAGAAATCATACGCCGACAATCGACGATGTCCTTTGGAATTCCAGGAAGGAGACCACGTGTTACTGAAGGTATCTCGCACTCGAGGGGTCTTCCGGTTTGGCAGGAAAGGGAAGCTTAGTTCAAGGTACATTGGACCTTTCTAGACAGGGTTGGCGAAGTGGCATACCGTCTGGCATTACCCTCAACCCTTAGCCAGATACATAACATTTTTCATGTCTCGCAACTTAGAAAATATGTGTCTGACCCTAGTCATGTAATTGATTTTGGAGAAATCGAAGTGGCAAGCGATGTTACATTTAAAGAACGCCCGATATCAATTTTAGAATGACGAGTAAAGCAATTATGGAACAAGATAATTCCGCTCGTTAAGGTTCAGTGGTCACGTCACGGAGTTGAAGAGGCAACTTGTGAAACAGAAGACATCATGCGAGCGCGATACCCCGAGCTTTTCGCAACTTAAGTTTCGGGACGAAATTTTTAATTATGGGGGAGGTTGTGATGCCTCGGGTTGTAAATTCGAACAGTTTCAATTATGTGAACCGTTATGTAATCTTCGCCGTTATTTACTTGGAATTTATCGTGTGATTTAATATTTTAAGCACCATTATATGATTCTTTCGGGTGTGAGACTTTGTGCCATTTTGTGTTATTTAGTATGACGACCTGAATTTCCATAAGCGCAATGTCGTATTTTGTACGTCACTGCCTTATCGACAATTATCGGGATAAGATAGAAATAATAATTCTATTAATTATAATAATATGTATACATATATGGTACTAAATAATTATTATAAAGGCGATGTAATATATATATATATATATATATATATATATATGTGTGTGTGTGTGTGTGTGTATTTAACACCTTACATATATATATATATGTGTGTGTATATTTAACACCTTACATATATTCTTACCTACATAATTAGTATACACACACATATATACCATTTCTACACCTTTAATAATGCATACCTATTAAACATATACACATCACCGCCAAAAAAGGGATTATCACACTCCTGTAGAAGAGCCGCGAACGTCCCTGTAGTACAAGGAAAAAAAAAAGAAAATTTCAGAGAGAGGGAGAGCCGAGAAGGGTTCCATAACTAAAGGAGATTTCTCGAGTAAAACTTCACAATTTATCTATCGTTTTGATCACTTCAGCGAGTAGGTCACAAATATCAGTCGATCATTACAAACCAAGGTCGGAACAGCCGAAACGGGGCCAAAACCGCCGCTCGACATCGCGCCCCCGTATGGCCATTCGGGATACCAAAACTTGGAACCCTGTACATCGTTAGGAAGCACTTCTAACTAGCTTCAATTTTCTAGTTTTAGTTGTTGGATTTGGTTGAGTATTATTGTAGTATGTGTGTGTTCATGTGTGGGTGTGTGAACTGTACGTGTATGTGTGTGTTAAACAGCGTGTGAGTGTGTGTGTTTGTGTGTGTGTGTGTGTAACTCTTCGAGGGGGAGAAAAGGAAAAAGAAAATAAGAGTTATACAAGTTTTTAAAAGTGGGGTGAAGAATGACAGAGTTTAAAGGTTTACGGGAGTGCATTTGAGAATTAGATAGAGTTTTGGGCTTGATTGTAAATATAATTTTCAATCTGACCCACAGGTTCTAATACAGTTCACTTAAACTAAATTGTCCAACCCTTCAACATTGGCCCCAAATCAGTTTTATAAAAATCCTAGATTGACCCAAACACTTTTATAAGCTTTTAAATTATACTTTTAGCCCCAAATACCTTGTTAATGAATTAAAATTGTATAACTTCCTCGTTTTTTAACCAAAATGGTTCAAACGACCTCCAAATGATCTAAACTCGAAACAAAACTTCCTTATAGCTTTATGACCCTAATTAAAATTAACCCGATAGTAGAGTTCCAATATTTCTCTGATCCGTATCGATAATTCTCATAATGACTGTATAGTATTATTGGTTCTAGGTGAAAGGTTTGGTGCATCACTAATCCATTCTCTTATTGGTCAAGTTTTCCATTTGTTGAAAAACCAGGCAAGTACTGATCGTTTTTTATGTATTATCTTGCATTTGAATTTATAAAATGACGTTTTACTATGGATTGAGACGGTATCAAGATTATATGTGAAATGTTGTGAAATTGTGGTTTGTGGTCGAGTAAAGCTGGGGAATGCCCTGACGAGGGCTCTGGGATACGATGGGGTGAGAACCTCGTATCACTCGATGGGTTATACAACCAGGGAAGGTCTAACGAGGCCTTCGGGATACGATGGGGTGCGAACCTCGTATCAGTATTATAACACCCCCAGATTTAACCGGGAATATTACAGCGCCGTGGGTCCCGGAGTGGAACCCACAAGGCTAAAGGAAATTTTCGCAAACAATTACAAATGCCCAAGAGGCCAACGATGGTACTATCTTTAAAACATTTAAAGACCATATATCAAAACCATCGTAAGATCTCGTTTGAAAGGACAAGGCTTGAAATGCCAGAACTCCACAGTTAAAAAACATACGTTAAGCTATCGCTTACACGTACCGACTAAATAGTTTAGAAAACGGTTGCCAAAGTAACCTCAGTTACCAGATACCAAACGGCCAAATAATACTCACGCAGCGGAAAAGACAAACAATTAAAACTACTCTAGCAGCGGAATACAACACTGATCAGGAAACTCAATACACAAATACATGTCCTAGCCAGTATCCTCCGGGATGCTCATCTCTCCACGACCGCTACAAGCTCGATATCTCAAGAACCTAAAAAGAAAGCCCACGACGGGGTCAGCCATAATATCCAACAATGATAACCGTCACATCACATTAATAATTACATACCAATGAGAATACAAAATACGAATACGACCAATGTAATCTTATCGTCACAACTTTACCAAAATTCACATCTCGCACAGTACCCAAGGTTCTCAAAACATCATCATAACTCACTGTTACGAAATCTATTAACTCTGTCCAACTCAAACTCCGTCGAGTAACATCATCACATCTAGACACGTAAACCAATTGTCCATCCAAGACAAATACCAAGGGAAATACGGAACATACCTAGAGATGCACAATACCACGACAATCATGTCAGTCTAATCCAAGATCAGATCAATACAACATACAGGCACGGTCCTAACACAAGACCTACAAATGCATACTCATATGACAACGTCAATATGCTCAAAGCAATAATAACAGTGTATACTCAATGAAAATCCCATGATCCAGTGCCCTTAGCATAGATCACGGATGATCCTACTAGATCAATACGAAATGGATAACCAACAATATACATATGCACAACAACACATGATAAAATCAATGATGCGAATCCACAAGATTCCATCAACACAATACTGGGTAATACAACGATCCAGCGCCCTCAGCATAGATCCCCATGATGATCCCGTCGGACCAACGCATGGTGGAAAACCTGTCCAACGATCCAGTGCCCTCAGCATAGATCCCTATGATGATCCCGTCGGACCAACGCATGGTGGACATCCGATCCAGCACCCTCAGGATAGATCCTCATGACCCTGTCGGATCATTTACAACATAAACAATGCAATTATGCATACACATATCCAACTCAATATGTTCATCAACATGAACAACATATGAATCAAAAACATGAATGGCACTATGATGAAACAACTAGGACGACTTCATGTTCAGCAACATGAATGACAACCTGCATGATCAACAACATCAACACTAAACCGAATCAAACTAATATACTTGTCCCGAATCCTTCAGGAGAAATCTCGATGTCAAATCGTCACCCATATTTATCCTTAATACTCGACGATCCCAACGTACCACGGACTATAGATACTCACATCCTCATATTTATCGCAACATAACCTTGATACCCGAATATACCAATAACCGAGATAAAGCATATACATTAGGATTTAACTCCCAAAACTCGAATACAATTTATAATCTCAAATCTCCTGTGATTACGATTATAAACATTGCTATACGAATTATAAACAAATGAAACGGAAACCATTTATCAAATATTATAACTGAGCAAGTAATAACTTGCCTCGATACCGATACGACGATGATGAAGCCACTACCAATCTCATTGCCTTCGTCTACGAGCTCCTCGGCCCTGACCAATGCAATTCACGAACATACTCGAACACGACCGCAACATACGGTTATAATCACCGATCAATAATCTCAACCTATTACAATAATCGATAAACAACAAGTTCGATAACAATCAACAATTATATCCAATCCACAACCCTAACGATTTCAAAATATCTTTATTAAACACAAGTCCGAACAATCTAACTCAAACAATTACGAATTCATTCCCATGATTCCGCAAGGTCCATATATCGATTTGATACGGCGAGTAAACAAACTTAACTAAAATATTCCAATCAATTTCTCTTTTAAAACTTCAATCAAAAACACCTTGAAGGCAGAATTCAAAGTTATACTCGGATCATCAATCAATAAACACCAACCATGTCAAGAACATGAAGAACACAATCACAAATATATATATGTCCGTCAACATATAGTCCATATAACCTCACGAATCGTAACAACAAAACCATAATCATCTTCATACGAATCATTCATCGACAATAACATCAAAATCCGAATTCAAGGAGAGGATTACCCAACATACCTCTTAGAAGATGAAATACACAAGTAAACATTTCCCTTAATTAATACGGTGCGAAGAAAATGATGAAAGGAAAGAGTCCCGATCCAACATCCTTCTAAAGTTCGTTCCTAAATCACAACGATATCAATTCAATCCCAATTCTACGAAAACATATAGAACTTCCCAAGTTCTACCCCATTGAAGCATTTTACCGGACACGTTGAGGGCATAACCCAATTTAATCGATTAACGGAGAAATTCTCGAATTTGTTCCACAAAACTTCAAGAGTAATGAATGATCTCAAGAATACAACAAAGTTCTATCAACAATCTGATTTAAAACGGATGAAATCGGCCAAAACACCAAGAAACCTCAAAAATCCCCAAAACCAAGAGTTTAGGTGTTCTTACCTTCGATCTGGGCTGAAGATGATGTTAACCATGAATCAAAATTCCAAAATATGTTGCTCCATAATGTTTCCATCCAAATCCATCCATTTATGGTGAAAAATCGCGAAAGGAACGAAGAAAACATGAAAAATGCCCAGGTGACCCGGTCTAGGCCTTTATATAGCCGGGACCTGTCGGTACCTTACGGCCGTAATCGGTCATGGCTTACGGTCGTGACCGGCCATGGATACCCTACTGCCCAATTCGTCCGACACCCTTACGACCCTAACCGGCACCAGCTTACGTACGTAATAGGGCCTTACGGTCGTACCCGGCCACAGCCTTACGCCGTAATCGGCCAGTCTTGACGCCCAGCGAGTCACTGCCGACCTTGATCGGCCATCCCTGCGAGTCACTGCCGACCATGATCGGCCATCCAGCGAGCCCTCGGCCACGACTCGGCCAGCTGCCTCCTAACGTACTTAACACTTAATCCATTGCGTACGTAATACGTATGTTGACTTGCTACAGTAATATACTCGTATTACGTACGTAATACACCCTGTATAGCGTATGTAAATCCATCCGTTGACTCACCTGTCCACATCCATTGCCGAAAGCTGTCGACAGGGTCCCACCTGCCGACCACAGCTCGTCATGTCTGATTCCCTTGTTACGTACGTAATGCCTTATGCATAGCGTACGTAACACTTAGCAACTTAACGTAGGTTAACTCTACTCCTTAACGTACGTAATCCTTGTATTTTAGCGTACGCTAAGTATACATCGTAACGTGCACTAGTGTGGCTATACTTAGCCATTTCAGCTACTCTTGTCCAACGTCTCGACATGCAGAATACGAACATACGGCATACTGAATACGTATATTCAACTCATTACATCCTCAAATGCAATTGTCGACCAGATACGACAATTATACCAATACTTACGATGGTAATCGTTGTATGTGTTATGCTAATCCTCAAATGCAGAGTTCCAGAGATTTATGAGAGATTAGTTTTGTCCGTAACCAGGAATCATAGGATTAATGAATTATTTTCGGCGAAACCGCAAGATGTACCGCTGTCTCAAGCTATTATTGATTTTAGCAAATAGCTCAGCTATGTGCAGGATCAGGTACGGACGGAGGAGGATAAGATCTGTCATTTTAGTAGGCGGATGAAGCCAGAGATTCGTCAGTACATGGCAGGTCTCACTTGTACTTCCTTGAGAGATTATCAGAAGGATTCGTGATTTTTACAGATGCATCTAAACATGGACTAGGATGTGTCTTCATTAACAATGGCAGAGTTATTGCATACGCCTCTCGACAACTCAAACCGGACGAGGTGAACTATCCGACGCATGACTTGGAACTGGCTGCAGTGGTCCACGCTCTTAAGATCTGGAGACACTACCTTTACGGGGTTACCTGTAAGATTTTTATGGACCACAAGAGTTTAAAATATGTTTTCACCCAAAGAGAGTTAAACATGAGGCAGAGGCATTGGATGGAGCTAATGAAGGATTACGACGTGGAGATTTTGTATCACCCTCGGAAGGACAACGTCATAGCAGATGCGCTTAGTCGGAAGACTGCGCATGAGTTGGCACTATCCAGTTTAACGGTATAGCTGAAATTGCAGCAGGACCTCCAGAGGAATGGTATTGAAGTATGGATACAGCACCGCCAGGGACAGTTGTGCTCAATTAACATTCATTCATCCTTGCTTGATGAGATACGCTTAGCACAAATGGAAGATCTGGAACTGCGCGCGATCAGCGCAAGAGCTGAAGGGGGAATTATTTTAGACTACAGGATCCAAAGGAACTTGTTAAGATTTAAGAACAAGATCTGTATTCCACCAAATGACGAGCTTAAGCAAACTATACTCCAGGAATCTCATTCTAGTCCCTATTCGGTACATCCCGGTGCTAGCAAAATGTATAAAGATCTACGGGAGAGCTTCTGGTGGAAGAACATGAAGCAGGAAGTAGCGAGATTCGTTGCTCGATAACATGTCAACAAGTGAAGATTGAACACCGCAGATCGGCCGGAATCATGCAGCCCTTACCCATTCCAGAATGGAAATGGGAGAGCATATCAATGGATTTTGTCACCATGTTACCAGTGACGATGGGAGGAAAGGACACAATATGGGTCATTGTAGACTGACTAATGAAGTTGTTACATTTCATTCCAATTCAGGAGACTACCGGAACAGAGCAGCTGACCACCATCTTTATCCGGGAAATCGTGAGACTACATGGCGTTCCCTCGGCAATAATATCAGATAGAGACACTAGGTATGTGTCCCGATTTTGGAAGGCTGTCCACAAGGCTATGGGTACTCAACTAAATTTCAGCACCGCCTATCACCCTCAAACAGACGGACAGATAGAACGTACAATACATACCCTGGAGGATATGTTAAGAGCATGTGTACTCGATTGGGGCAAAGATTTGGCTAAACATCTCTGCTTGGTGGAATTTTCGTACTATATTATATTAAATTCTAACATTTAATCTGCATCACTATCTATGGAATTGTGCTCGTTTTACTTATCTTGTCCGGAGTATTCCTGACTAGATACTTCTGTGACCCTTGGTTGTGACCTTGGGAGTTTATATGTTGATATACTGTATGGAACTGTGTTGCAGGATAAAACCTGAATGGTACCTATGTCCGGAGTATTCTTGTGTAGATGCTTCCGTGACCCTTGGTTGCGACATTGGGAGTTTATGTGGTGATAGATGAGATAATGTTGAGCATTCTGTAATATATTGCCTTACCAAGTAATAACATTGTATTGCGGATTTATCTGATTCTATCAATGAATTTTGTTCGCATTGCCTGACCTAGGTTGGCTGGCATGATTCGTCGTGTCAGGCAAATTTGTTGAATATGTGCAGGACATTCCCGAAGGTTCCGGTCAGGATTGAGAAGTGTTGGGGAGAAGCATTATTATTCTGTTTCTTAAATTGAATTCTGAAAACCTTCCACGTTATGTAATAACCGCGTATGCAGACTTGACGCTATCATGAGGCTACTTTCCGCAAATTATTTCATGACGAATTTTTAAACTCTTTAAAAACTTGCCTTGTGGGTCCCATACGGGATTCACGGCACTGTAGCATCCCGGCGAATTTTGGGGGCGTTACAAGAACTAATACACGAAAATCATTTTCTTAAAATCTTTTCCAACACGACAAAATGCCATCAACGGTAAACACGACAAAATGCCGTCAATGGTAATATTTACCAATCACCCAAAATACTTCAAAACACCTCCTCCAAAAATGTTGTCATAGGGTTCCATTAAAATACAAGGTTAGTTCGTCGAAATTCAAAAAAAATCCAAAATCAACACCAACCCACTGTTTGACCGTATCGTTAAAACCGTTTCAAGATTTGTTTTTCCACAAGCGTACTCAAGCCATGGTATCTTCAAGAAAATCACATTCAAGCGTACACGCAGCGGATATGATTACAACAACTATCTAGAATTAACCAATCTTAAAATGTATGCCCACTCGGCATACGGACTCACAAATTCCACAAACAACTCATAAATACCGAGTTCAAACACATGTCAAACCATCCATCCAAGTTTAACAACATAACTAATGAACACCATTTTCGAACAACTATCGAACCATCAATGCTTCCCCTGAGCATCTCTGATCAGTACACACATAATGCAGCACAAGCACCAAATACAACTTCATTACACAACAAACTTGTGACAAAGTCAGTAAACGCAAAATACAACGGAGGAGACTTACATCAAAGATCGGACGAAGATGACAGTCGCCCACGATACTAATCTTCTCTCGTCATCCGACAACTCAAATGACGGAACAAAACACAACTCAACTTAACTCAACTTGTCAATCGATACCTCGAATGACAACACAACACATCACTCGACTCGACCCGACAACCTAGTTTTCCACAATCTAAGCTCCGATACCATAAATGTAACACCCCCAGAATGCAACCGGGAATATTACACGCCATGGACCCCACACCAGAGATCCACCAGGCTGAACACAAACATATGACCAAATATTTGATCGGTCGGTATTAAACACCATAAAGACACAGACCGATAAGGTCACACCCTGCTGTACCCGAGCTAGGGGTGGCTGTACCGCGGGCCGTGGCACGCGAGTCAGGATACCCTCTTATCAGCGGGATTTTGAGAGGATTTCATTTCCTCTCATTTCTTCTCTTCGTGGGCGATTTTTCGGGTGATTTTTCGGGCGATTTGTCTTAGAGATATCTTCCTCCTCGAGTTCTTGGTGTAGATTAACAACACCAAATTATGTTCTTCGTCATTGATCCGAGGTATTTTCTTGATTTCCTAGAGTTGATTTTTTGGAAGTTTTGTTCTTGATTTCGTATTCCACCCGATTTTGATGAACCGATTGTTGTTAAATGATGTTGTTAATCATATCATATAGATTGTATATCCATATCCCGGTTTGGAATTCCGGTTTCATGTTTTGGTCAGATCGGTTCGTGTTCTTGGCCATTTTGGGGGAAACCATTGAACTTTTGTCGTTTGTTCCTTCAATTCAGCGGCTTTGAGTCGTGCTATGGAATTCATTTTCATTGTTGTTATTGTCCTTCGTAGTTTTTTTGTCGCGAGTTGGCATTCGACGGAGTCGGCGGGTTCATAGTCGGTTCGTGCCATCCTACTTCGGCCGATTCTCCGCGTTTGTGATTATTCGAGGCAAGTACCTTATCCATACAATTCTTGTTTTGTGGATATGATGATCGGTGATCGTCTAAATGTGTTCGTTTATTTGTTGAAATGAACTTTCAAAGAATTGGTTTAGCCTTTTTAAAGGCTCTCCTTAAAAACACGTGTGTATTTTGTGAATGGTGTATTTTGTGAATGATTAAGTGAATCATATGGATACACTCAATATTGATGTTGTACTTTGATAATATATATATATATACATATATATATAGGGGTGGGTTATGGAGTGAAATGGTATAAGTGTAAGAAATAGGAATGATTGTAAGTCATTGATCCTTGGAGATTAATGGCCCAGATTTCATTCTGGTGTACTAACACGGGAAACTAAGAGTGCTAACGAATTTAATTATTGGGGGTACCAATGTAATTTGACTAATTTATCTTATGGGAAGTTACTAAAATCATGGGAAGTTACTATATTCATGGGATTTCATATTTTAGGTTAATATCTATTTTTTATGGGATTTCATATTTTTTAGTCGTTCAAATATTTTATATTTTTGGTGTATTTATTTTTATTTTTTTAAAAACTAACATTATCTTTTTTTTCTATTTGATTTTTATTTTTAAAAATCGGAACTGTTGTGCTAACCATTTGTTTTGTGTGTGCTGCAAATTGGAAAGCAGAGTGCGGTTCTGGTTATATTCCAATTATGTGATTTTTTTGTTATGCTTTATTGTGTACAATACAGTCAATTTTGATACAATGTGTTGTGCTTTATTTTTTGGAAGATAAATAATCATACTCGTTTTCAAGTATAGGTACAAAATGATTTTCGCGTCATTTACTAAAAAAATACAATAAATACAATAAGACTCCATTTGTAAATCCCATAAACTGCTATGCAAGCATTACATACCATATATGCTAGTATTACCTATTAAATGTGCTAATACAAATAACATTTTAATGCTAAACTCGTACTATTAAAACATTAAGAGAAATAAAATGTATTAATAATGCAAAATTTTACAGATTTAAGTGCTAACTATCACACAAATGACATCATAATAATTATCAAAATAATATTATCAAAGGTGCTAAAATTTGGAAAGAGATAAGAAGTGGGATATGAAATCCCATGATTGTAGGAAATACCAAACATAAAATCTGTATAATTACAAAAATATCCCCTCAAAAATATTCCGCGTAGCACACTTAGGCTAACTCTTTAGCACAACGTGCACAAATCGCAGCCATTAATCACCAAAGATCAAGGGCCCAGAATCATTCTTATTTCTTACGGAAAAAAGCTTTCCTACCTGAACCTATCCCTATATATATATATATATATATTATTTCATTTCGGTGCGTTGTGATTTGACGATTATGTCGTGCTAGATATTTGTTACCTTTGGGTGAATTGTTGGAATATCCTTGGTGTGATATGTTATCTGTGTGAATGTGTGGATATGGTCGAGGTCCACGATGATACATGACGTGATCAAGTGGTCGGGTTGCAACAAGTGATTGATTCAACCGTGAGAGCCGAAGACAATCTACGGTGACACATGGCTTGTGATCATGTGGTCAGGATGCAACAAGTGATTGATCCAACCGTGAGATGATAAGAATACATGCGGTGACATATGGCATGTGATCATATGGTCAGGAGATAACAAGTGATTGGTCCAACCGTGAGATGCCATGACATGTGATCACGCTGGTGTGTATATGATTTGTGAATGCGTTTCGCTAGGTCGAGTACCTTGGATGTGTGACCAAGATTTGCATATCTTGGGTGATTATGTTGTGTTGATTTTTATGTCCGTCAAGGACACGTGACGTGGGTTATGACCCTGTAAATCGTTGTTGGTTTTATTGTGAAAGCAAATCTTTGGGCTGTGACCCCTGTTGGTTTTGAAAAGAAAAGGATTCGATAATCCTAAATTGTTTTCTATTAAAACTGCCGATGGCATTTTAAACCATTTTATAAATTGATTCCCTTGTATTGTGATCTTTCAACTTTGGAAAGTTTTACTCAAACTTTTGCCTTGGGAAGTACCTTTTGTTATGTTTGAATCTTTGAGGATTCCTAGTTATTATTATTCTTGGAATATGATTTGTATGACTCGTATTTGCACTTTGTACTTGCACTAGCAAAATAGTGGAATTCTACTAACCCCCGAGTAATCGGGGGGTGGATGTCTGTATTGCATTCAGGTTTTGGGGAGCATAGCACAGGGTCGGCATGAAGGATGATGAAAGATGATCGATACTAATCACAAGAGGACACGTACGTTGTTGTATTGGTTCAGTTGTATTTTATTTCCGCTGCAGTATTCTTTCCCCGTTGTACGGGAGTGTGTTGTATTCAACCCCTGAGTGGGCATGTATTGAGATTGAGTTGTGTGTATTTATTGAAAGACCAAATTCGTCTACTGAGTCATTTTAGCCTTAAAGGCAATATTGCGATGTTCGTGTTTGTTACCAGCCTGGTAGATCCTTGAGGAAAGGTTCTAAGGCGTGTAATATCCCTGAGCGGATTGGGGGTGTTACATAAATGGTATCAGAGCTTAGGTTGTGGAAACCTAGGATGTCGGGTTTAGTGGTGTCTGTTGAGTCTTGTCTCGTTGGATTTTGTCTGACTGAGTCGTGTCGCGATGCGTCATCTGAGTTTGTTGGTCGTGATTAGTATCGTGGGGCGATTATCACCTTCGTGCGACCTGTGGATGTAAGTCTCCCTTCTTTGTGTTGTGCCTCATGTGATACAAGTTAGTGGTATGATTATGTGTTAAGTGATGGAATCCTTATGTAGATTTTTGGTTTCGTGATATGTGTTTATTCGACTCTCACATTTTGTTTATATGAGGAGTGTTGTCACTGTTTATGTCTTTTCGACTGTTGTTTTTGTCCACTGTTGATAATTTTCAAAATGATTTGCTCGTTTTGCAAGTATTTTTGGAAGCCTTTGTGCTTAATATGGAATGGTGGTGTATTTGTGTGTGCTTTGCTCACCTCGGGAGGGTCCGACGAGGTCTCGAGGGAATCCAGTGGTTTAGCCCCGGATTCACGAGTTTGATTCGCTAGCCAGCTCAGGAGGGTCCTTAGAGGCCTCGAGTGGGACTAGTGGTATAGCTCCGGTCCTAGGCAAATGGATTATTTGACTGTTCGTATTCTGGTAAAAGACATGTATTCTTGATTTTGAACGATTTGATGCGTGTGCTATGAGGTGTGTAACCGAATGTTCATACGCATGAGTTTTTGGGCATTCTAACCTAATTCATTTTTTTTTTTTGAAAACCTTGAGTATCTTAGAGAATGAATTTCGAGATGTAATTTTAAAATGGATTATTTTCTCGCGGTACTTTCAAGGTACCTTCTACTGCCGCAATATATTTCAAAATTATTCCACTTTGAGGACCAAAATATTTTGAGATATTTTCAATGCTTTAGAAACGCATCTACTTAGACCCAAAGGTCGATTATTTGAAAGTTTTAATTAAAAGAAAGGTGTCCTCATTTTCATCGAACGCAATATGGTTTTTCAAAGTCTCGATGGCGATGTTTGTATTACTTTTTCGAAATATGACACTTAAGATCAACTAGTATTTCCAAACTTATTTTCGAAAAGATGGTTTTCATTTTTTTTAAAACCTATCATTCCTATTTGGGGCCGGGAATGTATGCATGATGTTAGCATTATCGTTAGTGTGTTAGCCCTCTGTGAGAGTTGTGATGTTGGTATTTAATGTTGTCGTTTTGTGGTGATTTGCGTGTTATCGCACCTATGTGAGCTGTTAGAGCTTGGGTTTTTATGACTGTGTACATCTGTGATTGTTTCGTGATGTATTGTAATTGTGTGCTGGTTATCGTTCGAGCCATTGAAATCGCCGAATGTGTGTCATCGTTGCTGTGATTTTGTATATGTGTGTTGCCTTATGATGGTAATCGTTGTATGTGTTGTGTGTTGTGAATTTCTGTTGTGCTGAGCGGTTACTTATTCAGTATGCCGAGGGGCAGAGGTCGTGGTCATGGCGATCAGACGCGTGATAGGGATCAGGCTGCCAGTGATGGTGTTGACATCGGTGTTGCTACTATTTTGCAGCAGGTAGCTGCACAGATGACTCAGTTGACTCAGGCAGTTCAGCGTAATACAGATGTGACCCAGAACATTGGTGCAAATCAGTGGCTTCGAGAAGTGGTTCGGATGAATCCACCTCGTTTCGCTGGTGCCGCTGATGCATTGGGGTAGGATGGTTGGCTTTTCCAGTTGGAATAGATATTCGAGGTAGTGGATTGTCCAGAAGATCGTAAGTTGCCAGTCGCTCAGTATCTCCTTGATAAGGATGCCACTAGTTGGTGGGAGGCTGTTAAGCCTCGAGATCGTGTTGTCACGTGGGTAGAGTTCGAGAGATTTATGAGAGATTAGTTTTATCCGGAACCAGGAATCAGAGGATTAATGAATTCTTTTCGGCGAAACCGCAAGATGTACCGCTGTCTCAAGCTATTATTGATTTTAGCAAACAGCTAAGCTATGTGCAGGATCAGGTAAGGACGGAGGAGGATAAGATCTGTCATTTTAGTAGGCGGATGAAACCAGAGATTCGTCAGTACATGGCAGGTCTCACTTGTACTTCCTTGAGAGATTATCAGAATAGGGCGCTAGCCTATGAGCTATCCAGATTATCGTCTGAGAATATGTCTGACTCCAAGAAATAGCAAACCGTTGGGAACTTTTCAGGAAATCAGGGGAGTGGGCCCCCTAAGGTTGGGACATCGTTTCGTCATCATAAGAAGGTTCCTCGATCACGTGATCGGAGGAGTAGTACCCCTGCAGTGAGTAATGTGAGCAGCATGAGGACATGCTATAACTGTAGTCGAGCGGGCCATACCGCGAAGAATTGTCGTTCACCGTTAGTCAGTTGTTTCGAGTTTGGCCAAGTGGGTCATCGAGTCGTGCATTGCGAGATGGTAACTGAGAGATTTGGGGTCGAGGTTGCGTCTCTGCTCTGAAAGGACACTGAGATGCCTAGTGTGGTTCTTGAGGATTTCGGCGTAGTCCAAATTGCTTGTGGTTGTCATTGTGGATCGTTTTGTGTTTATTTTTTGTTTTCTAGACTATGCATATTTTCTGATTTTAAGTACCTCTTATTTTGTGATTGTTCGGATAATTGACTTGATTGTACTATCTGTTTGATGACGCCCGTCACTTGTTGGTTTTATTATGTCTCTGCTTGTGGCATTGCGATGGTTGTCGTCGAGCGTGTTTTCACGCCATATCTTTCTTTGCGTTTCTTAGAATGTTTCACCAATGGGCGTAAGTTACGCATTTCTTGTGTATCTCGTTGAGATATTCCTGGTGGGATATTTCTTTCCCCGACCTGTTTTAAGTTTCGGGACGAAATTTCTTTTAAGGAGGGTAATATGTAATATCCGCAATTTCGATTTCCAGTAATTTTCTTTTTTTTGGCGGAAGTCCATCTTAGCAACTCGTTTGTGACCGCTACGTCATTCTGAGAATGATTAATTCTGCACTTTTTGACATCCGAGTTCGTTTCGGTGTCGTTTTGCTGAGTTCCATACTTCTTAGCGACTTTTCGCACTTGAGTTCGATCCTTGCGAATCTCATTCGGAAATGTTGTTTCGAGTTTCCCGTAATTCCGTTAAACATTTTTAGACGTGTTGTGAACTTCGGTTTGTTTATTGGATCCTTGCTCATTCGGAAATGTTGTTTCGTTTCGGTATCGTTTTGTTGAGTTCCATACTTCTTAGCGACTTTTCGCACTTGAGTTCGATCCTTGCGAATCTCATTGGAAATGTTTGTTGGGCTTCGGTCCAGCATCCTGCCTGCATAAGCTTAAAAATGCGCGAGGCGCGGCTTGCGATTCGGCCTGTGAGATCTGCACTAGAAAGTGGTTAAATGAATCGATTATGACTACTGGTACCAACAAGATGCATCTTCTTTTCTGGTAGCCATCTTATAGAAACTCCAAAGTTAAGCGTGCTTGACCTGGAGTAGTTATGGAATGGGTGACCCCCTGGGAAGTTTCTCAGGTGCGCGTGAGTGAGGACAAAGCGCGCTAGAAAAGACTCGTGTTGGTACAGTGAGGATAGTTTTCATCATTCTTGGGACCAACAATTGGTATCAGAGCAGGTCACGGGTGCGGATTCCCTTGAAGTATCCTACAGTGGAGGCTGCCAGAGTGTTGGAACTAAGAGGCGGGCATGCGGCAAATGTTGTCAGTTAGCCGGAACTAAGATGTTGGCGATGTAGAGGTTGTCAGGTGCTGGAGGGCTATGTGATCAAATCTAGTATGGCCGGAATCGAGATATCGCGCAGTTGGTATAAACGGAGCTGGAACAGATGCTGATGTCAAGTGTTGGAGGACTGTGTGAATGAATTCAGCCGCTAGAGAGCTGTGTGATCAAATCGAGTTCGCGGAGGTTTCGAGACTATGGGGCTGAAATGCTGGCAGATACTGGAAGGGGGATTGTTGGGCTTCGGTCCAGCATCCTGCCTGCATAGGCTTAAAAATGCGCGAGGCGCGGCTTGCGATTCGGCCTGTGAGATCTGCACTAGAAAGTGGTTAAATGAATCGATTATGACTACTCGTACCAACAAGATGCATCTTTTTTTCTGGTAGCCATCTTATAGAAACTCCAAAGTTAAGCGTGCTTGACCTGGAGTAGTTATGGGATGGGTGACCCCCTGGGAAGTTTCAAGGTGCGCGTGAGTGAGGACAAAGCGCGCTAGAAAAGACTCGTGTTGGTACAGTGAGGATAGTTTTCATCATTCTTGGGACCAACAATGTTGTTTCGTGTTTCCCGTAAGTCCATTAAACATTGTTAGACGTGTTGTGAACTTCGGTTTGCTTATTGGATCACGTATCGTGATTTTTCAGCACTTTTTGGGCTCGAATAGGGTGCGCCGTGGCACAAGGGGTTGAGCGCCGCGGCACACACCCTGCAGGACCCGACCTGGGCGCGGCTGTACCGCGGGCCGCAGCACGTCTGCTCTGCGCCACGGCACGACTGGGAGGCCTGACCGTGAATTTAGCCGCGGGCCACGACACGCGAGTCAGGATACCCTCTTATCAACGGGATTTTGAAAGGATTTCATTTCCTCTTATTTCTTCTCTCCATGGGCGATTTTTCGGGCGACTGTTGGATGATTTGTCTTAGAGATATCATCCTCATCGAGTTCTTGGTGTAGATTAATTATACCAAATTGTGTTCTTCGTCATTGATCCGAGGTATTTTCTTAATTTCCTAGAGTTGACTTTTTGGAAGTTTTGTTCTTGATTTCGTATTCCACCCGATTTTGATGAACCGATTGTTGTTAAATGATATTGTTAAATATATCCTATGGATTGTATATCCATATCCCGGTTTAGAAATCCGTTTTCATGTTTTGGTCGGATCGATTCGTGTTCTTGGCCATTTTGGGGGAAACCCTTGAACTTTTATCGTTTGTTCCTTCAATTCAGCGGCTTTGAGTCGTGGTATGGAATTCATTTTCATTCTTGTTATTGTCCTTCGTAGTTTTTTTGTCGCGATTTGGTGTTCAGCGGAGTCGGCGGGCTCGTAGTCGGTTCGTGCCATCCTACTTCGGCCGATTCTCCGCGTTTGTGATTATTTGAGGCAAGTACCTTGTCCATACAATTCTTGTTTTGTGGATATGATGAACGGTGATCGTCTAAATGTGTTCGTTTGGTTGTTGAAATGAACTTTCAAAGAATCGGTTTAGCCTCGTTAAAGGCTCTCCTTAAAAATGCGTGTGTATTTTGCGAATGGTGTGTTTTGTGAATGATTAAGTGAATCATATGGATACACTCGGTGTTGATGTTGTTCTTTGATAATATATATATATATATTATTTCATTTCGGTGCATTGTGATTTGACGATTATGTCGTGCTAGATATTTGTTACCTCTAGGTGAATTGTTGGAATATCCTTGGTGTGATATGTTATCTGTGTGAATGTGTGGATATGGTCGAGGTCCACGATGACACATGACGTGATCAAGTGGTCGGGTTGCAACAAGTGATTGATTCAACCGTGAGAGCCGAAGACAATCTACGATGACACATGGCTTGTGATCATGTGGTCAGGATGCAACAAGTGATTGATCCAACCGTGAGATGATAAGAATACATGCGGTGACATATGGCATGTGATCATATGGTCAGAAGATAACAAGTGATTGGTCCAACCGTGACATGCCATGACATGTGATCACGCTGGTGTGTATATGATTTGTGAATGCGTTTCGCTAGGTCGAGTACCTTGGACGTGTGACCAAGATTTGCATATCTTGGGTGATTATGTTGTGTTGATTTTTATGTCCGTCAAGGACACGTGACGTGGGTTATGACCCTGTAAATTGTTGTTGGTTTTTATTGTGAAAGCAAATCTTTGGGCTGTGACCCCTGTTGGTTTTGAAAAGAGAAGGATTCGATAATCCTAAATTGTTTTCTATTAAAACCCCCCGATGGCATTTTAAACCATTTTATAAATTGTTTCCCTTTTATTGTGATCTTTCAACTTTGGAAAGTTTTACTCAAACTCTTGCCTCGGGAAGTACCTTTTGTTATATTTGAATCTTTGAGGATTCCTGGTTATTGTTATTCTTAGAATATGTTTTTTATGGCTCGTATTTGCACTTTGTACTTGCACTAGCAAAATAGTAGAATTTTGCTAACCCCCGAGTAATCGGGGGGTGGATGTCTGTATTGGATTCAGGTTTTGGGTAGCATAGCACAGGGTCGGCATGAAGGATGATGAAAGATGATCGATACTAATCACAAGATGACCCATACGTTATTGTATTGGTTCAGTTGTATTTTATTTCCGCTGCAGTATTCTTTTCCCGTTGTACGGGAGTGTGTTGTATTCGACCCCTGTGTGGGCATGTATTGAGATCGAGTTGTGTGTATTTATTGAAAGACCAAATTGGTCTACTGAGTCATTTTAGCCTTAAAGGCATTATTGAGATGTTCGTTTTTGTTACCAGCCTGGTAGATCCTTGAGGAAAGGTTCTACAGCGTGTAATATCCCAGAGCGGATTGGGGGTGTTACATCATCAACCCACACGGACTATGCCAAACACAAATATCATAATACCATGAACTCTTGTCACGTATCAACACAACAATCACAACACTCGTGATCCCTTGTCACGTGGCTCCGTAGGTTCATCAACCCGCACGGACTATGCCAAACCAAAATAATCACAACATCCAGTCCCGACTCCGTGATCTGTTGCCACGAGTCACCGTAGGCCCCGTCGAACCCACATGGTTAGACGTACTGTGTCCTGACCCCATGATCGACTGCCATGTGTCATCGTAGGCCTCGTCAGACCCGCACGACTGGACCTCAGCACCACATACTAAGTTATGATTCCATGGACACTTGCCATGAATCTTCGTAGGCCCCGTCGAACCCGCACGAGTAAACTTAGCATCACAACACATATCTTCACAGTTACATTCACATTTCACCAAGTCCATACACAGCAAATCAATAACATTGATCACCACAAAGTCACGCATCATGCGTACATAACATAATACCAACAGTCATGACAACAGTCATCAATCAATGACACACAACCAACATAACTCGCGATCAATACACAATACATTGCACAACCATATGTGAAACCAATTCAGCACAATCATCACAATCCTGCACACAAAATACAACACAATACATGTATCCAAGTAACATAGTCATCACCAATCCCATATAACGGGAAACATATAACCAATTCACATGAACCACGTTTACAAAGGTAAACCAACCATCAAAACACAACACATGATTTCTAATCACAAGACACAAGTTGTATAACAAGATACTTGCCTTAATAATAGCTACTGAACACTCTAAAGAACACGGTTCAACCGAGAAACTCGGACCCCGAAGAAGACAACGAACGGGAGGGTTTCGACTCGAGTTCTTCACAAGGATTTGTTCCTAAGACATATCATCCATAAATCAACGATGTACGAGGAATAATAATCGCATAACACCTGAATCCTCCTCTAAGACCTTTTATCGGACACCGACAAGGCGTCAATAAGGAATTCAACAAAACCACAAATCCTTCACAATCCAACCATGGAACAACAAGGAAAATAATGGAATATAGCTCAATAATCATCGATCTGTCACAAATCTAAGTTACTACGGTTAAATCGGACAAAACCAAGCAACACCCCCAATTTCCCAAAACTAGGATTTTCAGGAAATCTAACCTGATTCACTTGATCAAAGGATGTTATAGAAGGATTAATCAATGTTATGACCTCCAGGACTTCATGGATTCATCGCCTGACAACATGCCTTCGACTTCTCCAAGACTCCAGTCGCGGACAGAAAAGAAAGGAAATGAAAAACGAGTGAAAATATGACTGCTCAGTCATATTTATATTGGCGCGTCCCTAGTGTGCGCTAGTCTTCCGGACTAGCGTGTTCTATAGACCAGTCTCGGCCTAGCACCTTCGTCTGGGACCCGCACGACCCAGTCCTCCTGACCTAACCTGCCAATTACCGTGCGCTGTCATTCGACAGTAGTGTGCGCTATGCCGGTTCCTGTCGGTTCCTGCCGCAACTGTCCGGCCAGTGCCCAGCCGCCCTTTCGGTTCCTGCCGCAACTGTCCGGCCACTGCCCAACCGCTATGACCGGGCGACTCGATTTATGAAAATGCACGGAACGAACACGACGAAACGCTCGTGGACAACATCAACGATCCGAAAAGAAACACCATGCAACAAATAATCACACGCGACCATGTAAACACAAAAATCAATCATCGAGAAAAATGATACCGATACTCGGCAATCGAGATATATCTGGAAAACATCCAAAATAACCGGAACAAAAATCTCGGGTATTACTGGTAGCCTTATGTATGCTATACTGTGTATGAGGCCTGACATTGCACACGCTGTGAGCATGGTAAGTTGGTTTCAAGCAAACCCAGGAAAGGAACATTGGACCGCCATAAAGAATATTCTCAAGTACTTAAGAAGGACTAGAGATCTAGTTCTTATATATGATGGTGGATAACTGAATGTGACGGACTTCACTGATTCAGACTTCCAAGGACAGAAAGATGACTCGATGTCTACTTCTGGGTAAATTTTTACTCTTAATAGAGGAGCAGTATCTTGGTTGCTGATTCTGACTACTGATTCCACCTGTCAGGCTGAGTATCAAGCGACCTCTGAAGCCTTTAAGGAAGGGTTTTAGATTAACAAGTATATTGAAGAACTTCAAGTGATACCATGTGTTGAGATGCCTGTTACGATTTGGGCGATAACGCCGGAGTTGTAGCGCAGGCCAATGTGCCAAGGTTTCACAACAGTACAACACACATAGAGAGAAAGTATCATCTTGTGAGAGAATTTGTTCGCAAATGATATATTGTGCTGCATAGAGTAGACTCGGGAGACAAAGTTGCTGATCCACTGACCAAGCCACTTTCTAATATAAGCTTGGAGCGTCATATGGAGAACATGGGTATTAGATGTTGGGTTCTACGTGTATCGAATACAATAAATATGAGCAAACATAGGGGAATAAAATAACGAAAAACCCAGACGAGGATCTACAAGCAGTAATTTAATTAATTTATTAATGGTTCGTCGAATTAACTTAATTCGAACAAAAGATCTGAATCCGGACTAGAAATTGATTAAATCCTCTTCCTCTTTCGGTGATCCAAACACGAACAACTGGTACAAGCTGGATTTCTAGATCCTTACGAATAATGTTGATAAATAGTACAACAACTAATTCCTTGCTAGAAGGATTTCTACTGTTGATCAAAATCAAATAAGGGAAGAGGACGGAGATGGCCGAAACGAATCTCCGGAATGAAAACTGTTCGGCCGATCTGTTGGAGAAGGGGGGCGATTTTTGGCTCTTGCAAAATTAGGGTTGTGCAATTTTTCTTGTAACAACTTCTTGTCCAAGACCTTATATTTATACTAAGTAAACTCTAGAGTTAAACTCTAGTATTTGCTTAGTTGCCCCTCAACTTATTAAATAATACAATACATATAATATTTTATATTATATATTACTTATTATTAAATCCTCTAATAAATATAATATCTGATATTATATATATCATTCCCAGTTGATATAATTAAATAAAATAATATATAATATTCTATATTATATATTACTCATTTTTTATTTTCTTTAATAAATATAATATCCAATATTATATATATTAATCATTCTTGCTTGTCTTTAGTTGTCGTGTGTGTGACCCAAGAGGCTTATATTATGTTGGCAATTATTTAATACCTTATTAAATAATAATCCATAAGCGGTCTCTAGTAAGACATTATGACTACCTAAATAATATAAGTTTATATTTCATTAAACCATTTAACGTGTCAAATCCCTTTGTCGCGCGATATTAAATTTGAACTAAGTCATGAATATTGTCATACTTATTATGTTCAAATGCTTTCTCGATCTTAAGTAGACTGGTTGAATGAAATGACTCTTCATTTGAGCATGGCCATGCATTTCCTTCAGTCCTACTTATCGAGTGGACTAGCGAATATCTCTCTTACTAAAGAGAGGGACAAATCTCCATCTTGATTATTCATTGCCCTCTACATGACTCCCACTAATCCTGATCGCTAACCTTTATGATCACCATGTTTCAGATGATGTTGGATTATGTCAAGGCAAAGCAGTTATCATGTTAGACTCTATGATAATCTCAGGTTCAAGGATTTATTGACATAATGTTATATTAATATTCACATATGACATTTCCATGCAGTGATCTCAATAATGGTCTGTCCACTATAGCTTCTCCAACTAATACCCATAAGAAATAATATTAAAACATGCACATATTATAATAATCAATGAGAAGTAAATGATATTAAATAATGTTATTTAAATGTGACAATTACAAATCAAGGCACATCGAATATCCTAGGGCACAATTCCCAACAATCTCCGACTTGTACTAGGACCATTCATTCATGACTTTTAGTCCTATTGCTTTAGCATGCTCAACATGCTTTCCTTGTGAGAGAGTCTTGGTAGGTGGATCTGCAACATTCTCTTCCTTTACTACTTTACATATTGTAATATCTCCTCGTTTGATGATTTCTATGACTAGGTGATATTTTTTGAGTATATGTTTGGAATTATGATGGGACCTAGGCTCTTTAGCTTGCGCAATAGCACCATTATTGTCACAATAAAGGCTTATGGGACCCTGGTGGTCGGTACCACTCCTACTTCGGTAACAAACTTCTTGATCCAAATGTCTTCCTTAGCTGCATCCGATACTGTCAGGTACTCAGCTTCTGTTACAGAATCAACAATCGTGCTTTGCTTGGAACTCTTCCAACTCACAGCACCTCCATCCAATACAAACACATAACCAGTTTGCGGTTTCAAAACTCGCATCGGCGTAACCATTTATATCCACCTTGTTTCCCACCCCTCCATAAATTAGGAAAGCATCTTTAGTTCTTCTTAAGTACTTTTGGATGATATTCACCGCTGTCCAGTGACTTTCACTTGTATTTGATTGGTATCGACTTGTCATGCTAAGGCCAAACGATACATCTGGTCGAGTACAAATCATGGCATACATGATCGATCCAATGGCCGAAGCATATAGAATCTTGCTCATGCGGGCTCGCACATCAAGAGTCGAAGGACTCTGAATCTCACTCAGATGAATGCCATGTGACATTGGCAAGATTCCTCTCTTGGAGTCTTGCATATTGAACATCTTCAATATTTTATTAATGTAGGTACATTGACTCAGACCAATCATTCTCTTTGATCTATCTCTATAGATTTTTATCCCAAGAATGTAAGAAGCTTCTCCTAAGTCTTTCATTGAGAAACAACTTCCCAACCAAGTATTGACTGTCTGCAAGGTGGGTATGTCATTTCCAATGAGTAATATCTCATGTACATATAAGACTACGAAAACGACTATGCTCCCACTAACCTTCTTGTACACACATGGTTCATCTTCATTTTGAATAAACCCAAACTCTTTGATAGTTTCATCATAGCGAAGATTCCAGCTCCGAGAATCCTCCTTCAACCCACAAATGGATCTTTGAAGATTACAAACCTTTTTAGAATTTTCTGGATGAACAAAACCCTCAGGTTGTGTCATGTACACATCCTCGAGTAAATTTCCATTAAGGAATGCTATTTTGACATCCATTTGCCATATTTCATAATCATAGTATGCAGCAATGGCAAATAAAATTCTAATTGATTTAAGCATGACTACTGGCGAAAAAGTCTCATCATAGTCAACAATATGAATCTGTCTATAACCTTTTGTTAGTAGTCTAGCTTTATGGGATTGCAGATTATCGTCCATGTCTTTCTTCTTTTTATAGACCCATTTGCACCCAATGGTTTGAACACCCCCAGGTGGATCTATCAAGTTCCAAACTTGATTGTCATACATGGACTGCATCTCTGACTTCATGCTTCTATCCATTCCTCGGACTCTGGTCCTGAAGCAGCTTCTGAATAGGTACTAGGATCATCATCTATGAGCGATACATCATCATCCTCTGTTAGGAGATACCCATATCTCTCAGGTTCATGTCGCATCTTATCAGATCTGCGAGGGACTTGTGTACTTTGAACTGGCTCTTCAACGGATTGTTGAGCCTTTTCAGTTTCCATTGGTGAAGTAATGTCTTCTTGTGGTTCTCGAGTTTCCTCGAGAATTACTCTTCTCCTACCGTCTCTTTTGGAAATAAATTCCCTTTCTAAGAATACAGTATTTCGAACAACAAACACTTTGTTCTCTGCGGGTTTATAAAAGTAATATCCTTTAGTTTCCTTAGGATATCCCACAAATAAACATTTTTCAGATCTGGATGCCAGTTTGTCAAACACTTGGTGCCTTACGAACGCTTCGCAACCCCAGATCTTTTGAAAAGACAAGTTTTGTCTCTTACCGTCCATTTCTCAAATGGTGTCTTTTCAACTGCTTTAGATGGAACACGATTAAGGGTGAATGCTGTTGTTTCTAAGTTGTGGCTTTAATTGTCTTGCCAAGTTGATTCTGTACTTCACTCTGGAATATTTTGAATATTTCAAAAGATTCATGTTTATACTTCATAAGATAAACATATCCACACTGGCTAAAATCATCGGTAAATGTAATGAAGTATTTGTATCCGCCTCTGGCATGAGTGCTAAGAGGTCCGCATACATCAGTATGTATTAGGCCTAATAGATCACTAGCCCTTTCTCTATGACCGGTGAAAGGATTCTTCGTCATTTTGCCCAATAAACAAGATTCGCATGTCCCATATTATTCATTGTCAAAAGTGTCTAAAAGTCCATCATTATGGAGTTTAGAAATGCATTTCTCGTTTATGTGACCAAGTCGACAATGCCATAAGTAAGTCATATTAGAATCATTGAGCTTAGGTTTCTTGGATGCAATGTTATATATTTCCATAGTGTCAGACTCATCTAGATCAATATTGTAAAGGCCAGTATATAACTTTGCAGTACCATAAAGCAAGTCATCAAAGAAAATACGAATAATCTTATGATAAATAAGAAAACTGTAACCCTCACAATCTAATATAGAAACTGAAATAATATTCTTATTCATAGCAGAAACATAATAGCAATTTTTCAAAACTAACAAAAGCCCATTGGGTAAAACTAGATCATAAGTTCCAACGACTAGTGCAACAACTCTTGCTCCATTATCGACTCTTAGATCCACTTCCCCTTTCTTTAGCTCTCTGTTGTTTCTCAACCCCTACACATTTGTACAAATGTGAGATCCACATCCAGTATCCAATACCCAGGATTTAGAAGTACATAAGTTAACTTCCATAACAAATATACCTGTGGCAGTCTCACTACCCTTAGTATGCTTTAGCTCTTCCAAGTAAACCTTGCAACTTATTTTCCAGTGCCCTGGTTTATTGAAATGATGGCAATTTCCATCTTTGGGAGATTTAGGCTTGAAAACTGGCTTAGTAGAGTCTTTATATTTGGCAACTTTTACCTTACCTTTGCCCTTGCCTTTGTTCTTGAAGGACTTCCCTTTGCTGACCATCAGCACGTGGCTTGGTTTCTTCTTAATATTCTGCTCAGCCGTTTTAAGCATCCCATGCAGCTCATCAATAGACTTCTCCATCTCATTCATATTATAGTTCATAATGAACTGACCGAGACCATTGGGCAATGAGTTTAGGATCACATCCGTGGAGTGCTCCTTAGAAAGTGAAAAGCCAAGCCTATCAAGATGATCAGTATATCCTTTTATCTTAAGTACATGAGCGCTGACTGAGTCCCCTCAACCATCTTGCAAGCATACAAGGCTTGAGAGGTCTCATACCTCTCTTGCCTAGCATGCTTCAAAAAAGTTTCCTTAATGTGAGCATTAAGCTCATAAGCTTCCATTTCTTCCAGATTCTTCTGAAGTTCTGGACTGATGGTAGCCAACATAAGACAACTGACATTAATGGAATCATCTCGATGTTTGTTCCATTTATCTTTTGTTGCTTTGTTAGCATTGTCAGAAGGCACATCGGGAATTTCTTCCTCAAGAACGTAGAGCTTTCTTTCTTGCTTGAGAACTATTCTCAAGCTCCGGATCCAATCCATATAGTTGCTGCGTTTTCTTTGAGCTTGTCCTTCTCAAGGATGGATCACAATGAAATGGTAGATGTGTTATTTGATGCCTTTCTGGAAAGTATTTAGTCACATTATTTTATTTCTCGAAAAATAGTCCCACTAAAACAATGTAACCTCAATTTTACAGCATTTGTAATTTTAGTGGGCTAAAACCCCATTTTGCACAATTCTAAACTCAGCTTTGGCATGACACCTAGAGTTGAGCTGCTTTAGGTGGATAACTCCTTATCAGTTACATCATATGTAACTCTTAGATTATATTTATGGGATTTGGCATCTTATGTCCAAGCATGTTATAATCCCATCTTATACCTTATGGTTCAAAACTCTTTTGAATTCTTAGTTCATTAAAACATATAGGTATCACCATTACCCATCCCACCTTACTAAGAGAATCTGAGCACCCAGCTTTGGCATGACCTGCTCAAGACGATCGAAGCCTTGATAGGTGTTTTAATTGAACGGCATTAAAAAAAAATTAATGAGGGATTTTATCATATGTATCATGTCTATGTTGCCTAACATACATCTAAACCTACATCGCATCACATACATGCATAAATTTAAACATACATAGCATCACATGACATAATAAACTTAGGACCGTGTATAGCATGACCATAATCCAAACGTGATTTTCATGAGTCAACATGAAAATCACAAAGGTCAATCTAAAGGGTGAAATTGGTCTTCATTGATCTTTCAACTCCTTGGAACGGCATACGCGATGATTGACCCCTCGAGTCTGTCCTTCGTCTCCTTCTTGTCTTCATTACATTAATGAAAAATACTACACTAGTAAAATTAAATTACAAGAGGGCAAATGGCACGCAGACCGTGAATTATAACAAATAATTCAAAACGACTCGCAGGCCGTAAAACCAATTAATATTAAACGACACGCAGGCCGTAAAAATAACCCGAAATTAAATTAAAACATCCAATCACATGGGTCAATTTAAGGTCATGCCATACACCAAACATATAGTAAAATTAATCATCACATAATCAATTAATCATACTATTAACATTAATTATTAAATAATTAATTAAACACAATATTAATCTGCCTGACTGTCAGGTATAAGACTAATACGTGATCAGAAATCAACAAACTGGAACAGTAGCCTAGATGGACGAACGTCCCTCACCCGCACACAGCCGCGTCGGTTCAAAATCCATCGGCCGCAAAAAAACCATTTTTTTATTTATAAAAACAGGAGGTTAAAATAAGTATCAGTGAATTAAATTCACAAGAAATGTGCTGGCCGAGATGTTCAGGTCGGGGCCGCAGGTCTTAATCGGCGCGAGATCGAATCCCTCCAGGCGCGACTAACTATATTTTGATTATTTTTCGCAGCCCGCGGGTCCTGGTCCGACCCGGACCCGACCGACCCGAATATTCCCGACCTGCCCGAACCTGCCCGAATTGCTGTGCTATTCCGGAACAATTCTGGACAGCAATTTATGCGAAAATACAATCCAGAAAAATGATTTAAAACGATCCGATTCAATCAAATTAAATCAGAAAAATATTTGTAAAATCTATATTTCACAAATATGATTAAGAACATAATTTATATATTCAAATCATATAAAATTTGTACTACATAAATAATTAAATCACTGCAAGTTGGCTCCGATACCACTGTTGGTTTAGGGCGGGGCCGCGGGTCTTAATCGGCGCGGGATCGAATCCCTCCAGGCGCGACTATATTTTGATTATTTTTCGCAGCCCGCGGGTCCTGGTCCAACCCGGACCCGATCGACCCGAATCTGCCCGACCTGCCCGAACCTGCCCGAATTGCTGTGCTGTTCCAGAACAGTTCTGGACAGCAATTTATGCAAAAATACGGTCTAGAAAATTGATTTTAAACGATCCGATTCAATCAAATTAAATCAGAAAAATATTTAAAAAATCTCTATTTGATAAATATGATTAAGAACATAATTTATATATTCAAATCATGTAAATATGTAGTACATAAATAATTACATCACTGCAAGTTGGCTCCTATACCACTGTTGGGTTATACGTGTATCTAATACAATATTTATTAGCAAACGCAACGGAATAAAATAATGAAAAACTCAGACGAGGATCTACAAGCGCTAATTTAATTGATTTATTAATGGTTCGTCGAATTACCTTAATTTGAAGAACAGATATGAACCCGGACTAGAAGCTGATTAAATCCTCTTCCTATTTCGGTGATCCACACACGAACAACTGGTACAAGCCGGATTGCTAGATCCTTACGAATAATGTTGCTAAACAGTATAACAATTAATTCATTGCTAGAAGGATTTGTACTGTTGATCAAAATCAACTAAGGGAAGAGGACGAAGATGGCCAAAACGAATCTCCGGAATGAAAACTGTTCAGACGATCTATTGGAGAAGGGGGCGATTTTTGGCTCTTGCAAAACTAGGGTTGTGCAATTTTTCTTATAACAACTTCTTGTCCTAGACCTTATATTTATACTAAGTAAACCATAGAGTCAATTTATTAAATAATACAATACATATAAAATCTTATATTATATATATTACTTATTATTTAATTCTCTACTAAACATAATATCTAATATTATATTTGTCATGGCCCCTTATCCCTAGGGACGGCACAGCCGGACTGTGACACAGGGTAGGAATTATGAAGCGGTGAAGAAAAGGGGAAGCATACGTTTCATAAGGAATATGGGTGGATTTCCATGAATGACCTATCAAGGTATCATGAAGGGGAGTCAATCCCGTGGGAATGGCTTAGAATTCAAAGTAGAATACATTGTTATAATATTAGCCTTGAAGTTAGAAAAAGGCTTCATAGCATATTACAATCGACATAACTTGGAAAGCAAAATCATAAAGAGTGTTCGCAGCGGAAAAACATGGTTGGTTACATATATGAAGATATGTAACCAGGGCTTAACATTGATCGTAAACAAAAGACTTCCACTCAACACCCTCCGTCACATCCTCTGCTCAACCTGCACATTTTAAAAGATATACAGGGCTGAGTACAACGTACTCCGTGAACATATTGCCAAAACATAAAACATGATTTCGTATTTATCATCATGCATATAAGCAGTAACACACGGGAGGTTTATGAAAAAGCCCATTTTTACTAAATCATTTCATTTCATAGCATATATCATCAGATTCACCATATCCATAATTTATGCCGGGGAAGGTGGCCACCTCCCGCGAACGTTACTCTCCGAGATTGGCCACTCCGAAGAGAGCTCACAATCCCGAGTACTGTGTACACTAACCCTGGCCAGCAACCTTTGTCTAGCTCAGGATCTGATTATTTCATAGATTGGCAAGCCAACAGTGATATGTTCATAAGAATCCACATAAAAGTTTTTATGCATCATAATCATTTGAAATCATAATTTGCTTGTAAAACATTTCATCAAAATAGAGCAAAGCTAAAATCATTTTCGTATAGAAAGCCCACCTGGATAAGAAATAAACGCAAGCAAAAATGATTCTCGACTCTTCCGTATGCTTCATTCTTCTGCTCCACCTTTCATCGGAAACAACTAAGTTTAGCGGTCGATCGAGCTTAACGAAGTCTAACGGACAACGGACTCGATCTACATGTTTAGACTTTAGAGTTTTGTATTCGAATTAAGTTTAAAAATAAAAGCTATGATTCTCTTAGAGAACTTAACTGATCATATAACATATAAAGATACTAACAGCGGTAACCGCTACTCGATTCTGTTACACATTCCTTGGTTCGGAAACCAACATCAAACACTTAACATAATCATAACATAATGTGCATCAAGGCTGGAAATAACTAGCATTATGTTATTGCTCACTAAGAACAATATAGTGTATCTTACACCAGTGGAAATCTACTGAAGTCTATTTTTATGTCCATTTTACGGATCTCAAAAATGTTAAACGTGGAGAAAGTTATGGCCATTTCCGTGAAGTGTAACGAAACTGCCAACTTCCCCTTAAAATGGGAAAAACATCATATAAACCTAGAGCTCGTTTCTAGCATCAAAAACCCTAAACATGTAAACTATAATCATGCATATCATACTTATAACACATATAGAAGTCGACATACAATCATGCTTCTTGACATTACGAACTCCATTTCATAATCTTTTCTTTTGAAAACATGCTACTTACTCATTTTTATTTCCCAACTTTAACATTCAAACACCACATATCAAATATCACTAACATCAACAACACATTTAATATCTACTCATGTTGACAATCAAAGTCTTGGTCCTAACATATAATGACCTAAACATGACTTTAAAATCCTCAATACATAACATGCTCCTTAACTACATCAAATATTACCAACACATCTTCCAACTTCATAAATCTAACTTCATGCTCTTGTTTTCAAATAAATTTCCAAAACATTTTATAAAAATCTAACGAAAACATATCATGTACTCCTTCCATACATCATCACAATTATCAAGTCACTTTTGAACATACAACAAAATATCAAGAACTAAACATGTTTCTTCCTTACTTTCCAAAATACCAAACATTTTATAAAAATCTCATAAATTCATCATAGCATCATATCATCATATAACAACATATAGTGTAAGAAACACATAAGAAAAACAACACATAATTGGGTTATGAAACCCTAAAATTTTCGGCCAAGACATGAAAATGAAAGCATGATTAAAACTTGTTCTAAACACTTTCAAGAACCTTAAAATCAACTTAAAAACAACATACAAAACATTATAACATTAAACCTAAGCTCTTCATATATTCCTAAATTTTAAAGTTACCTAAAACCTATTTCTATTTGGATAGAAATGAAGAGGAGAATGTTACTTGAATATGAACTTTGTTTCAGGTTTGGAACACAAAGTGAGCTTGTACTTGAGTTCTAATGGAAGAACAATGGTGTTTCAATGGAGAAGGGGGAGGTGGGCGGCCAAAGTGAGAAGAAGAGAGGAAGAAGATGAAGTGAGGAGTAAAAATGAAAGGGAGGTGATGTCCCTTTATATACTAGGTTAATCCTAGACGTCACCATAAAGCGGTCGAATAATATTCTTCGTTTCGCTCCTCCATAGATAAAATTACTCGGGTATTAAATGTATGACATATACTTAAATTATAGTATCGCACTTACAGCTTAAAGTCGGAGAAAAATTTCGCGATTTACGGAACGCGAAATTATCCGAGAAAATGACTCGACATAAAATATACCTAAAAATTCAAAAAGTAAACTTTTGAAAATCGTACTCGTAACGTAAAAGTGCTGTATATAGAAGGCGACAGAATCATGATTCTGTCTATCGAAACATAAAAATCAAATTCGGAAGGTAAACCCAACCAGATAACCGAACATCCGATTTCTGAATTAAAAACGTGTAAATAGTTCTAAACTTACTTCATTAGTCAGAATTTTATTATTTGTGAATGCAAAACCCTAATGTCGCACTTGAGGTCATAATAATTCATGCATATAAAAGACCGTGGCATTACATCGTACCCCGCTAACAAGAAATTTCATCCCGAAATTTACATACCTTATCAAAAAGTTCTGGGTATTTCTCCCTCATCTTGCTTTCGAGTTCCCACATAGCTTCTTCCTGACCGTGGTGACTCCATAATACTTTCACCAAAGGAATCGACTTATTCCTCAGTTCTTGAACCTTATGGTCTAGAATAGCTTAAGGCATCTCTACATAACTCGTATCATGACTAAGAACTATGTCACTCTGATGAATCACATGCTTGGGATCAAATACATACTTCCTCAGCTGAGAAACATGGAAAACATTGTGAACATTCCTAAGACTAGGTGGCAGAGCCAACCTATAAACAACTGGGCCGATCCTCTCAAGAATCTCATATGGTCCTATGAAACGTGGCGGGCCTAAGCTTGCCTTTAACGCCAAACCTGATTATTCCCTTAGAAGGGGAAACCTTGAGGAAAACCTTATCCACACTTTCAAAATGCAATTCAGTTCGGCCTGTATCAGCGTATGAATTATGTCGAGTCTGGGCGTCTTGTATTTTCTACCGTATCTTGCGGATAATCTCGATCATCTCGCTGACTGTGTCTGGCCCTATAATATTTCTCTCACCCACTTCATCCCAATAAAGTGGTGACCTGCATTTTCTGCCGTATAAGGCTTCATACGGCGCCATACTATCGTTGCCTGATGACTATTGTAAGCAAATTCGATTAACGGCAAAACATGCTCCCAATTTGTACCTTGATCCAACACTACATATCTCAACATGTCTTCTAGTGTCTGAATCGTCCTTTCTGATTGTCCATAGGTCTGCAGGTGGAAAGCGGTACTAAAGTTCAGGTGTGTACCCAATTCCTTCTGTAGACTTGTCCAAAATCTAGAGGTAAATTTTGGATCTCAATCTAACGTGATTGATATCGGCACTCCGTGCAAACATACAATTTCACGGACATATAACTGTGCCAACTTCTCAGATTTGTAAGTGATTGGGATAGGCAAAAAGTGAGCTGATTTTGTGAGTCTGTCTACTATAACCCATATAGCAGTGTTCGTCCTCGGCAAACTAGTCACAAGATTCATAGCTATTCCTTCCCACTTCCATTATGGAATGGTCAATGGCTGTAACTTTCCATACGATCGTTGGTGTAGTGCTTTCACTTGCTGACAAGCCAAACACCGCTCGACAAATGAAGCTACATCCCGTTTCATACCGTCCCACCAGAAATTTCTCTTCAGGTCTTGGTACATCTTGGTCCTCCCGGGATGAGCGGTATAGGGAGTATCATGAGCCTCACTCATAATCTCATTCCTTAATTCCTCATCATGTGGGACACATATTCGCTCTTTGAACATAATTGCGTTATCAGCCGCTTCGCGGTAACTTCCTGGGTTATCGGATCTGATTCTCATACGTACAAAAATGGCTTTTAATAGCGGTTAAAATGGCCAATTAACGGCGGTTCCGGAACCGCCGTTATATGTACCGCTGTTAATTTCAACAGCGGTTTTGAAAACCGCCGTTAAATATGTCAAATAACGGTGGTTCATAATAACCGCTGTTAAATGCGTTCTGACAGCAATCACGTTAAATATGTTGCTTAACAATGTTATAAGTAACCGCTTTTAAATCTGATACTTAACAGCGGTTATACAACCGCCATTAATTTTACATATAACAGCGGTTTCGGAGGAACCGCTGTTGAAGTATTAAAAATTTTGTCCAGTTTTCCCCCTATTTTGCACAATCCAGTACCTGAATCGGATCAAACTAATCAATAAACCACCAATTCATCGAATCCAAACACACCGAAAAGAACTAACCAACACCAAATTCATTGAACCACCAATTCATTGAAAAAGATAATACAAAAAACCCCAATTCATCCAAAATAATTCATACAAATATCCAATGTACAATTCATACAAAAACACAAACACACACACACTGCACAGCTAAACATACAATACACACACAAACATAAAAAAAACACAAACACACAATACACACACAAACATAAACACACACAACACACACAGTACACACAGCACACACACACATACTGCACACAAACACACACATACACACAGTACACACACATTGCACACAAACAAACACACACACACACAGTACACACACACACACACTGCACAAACAGAAAAAAAAAACACAAACACACACACACTGCATAGCTAAACACACAATACACACACAAACAGAAAAAAAAAAACACAAACACACAATACACACACAAACATAAACACACACAACACACACAGTACACACAGTACACACACACACACACTGCACAAACAGAGAAAAAAAACATAAACACACACACACACACATACTGCACAGCTAAACAAAAACAGAAAACAAAAAAACCAACACAAACACACACACACACACACATAACACACACACACAAACCAACACAAACAAACGGACACTTCATACACGATATGTTGGGAGAAGATCCTTAAGACGAAAGTTAACATCTATCCCAAAGGGAGAAGATCCTTACGACGGTAACCACGTCTATCTCAAAATAATTCGTGTTTCCAAAAACAATATTGTCGTACACACTCAAATATTCATACACACAAACACACATATTTACACTCATGTAATTAAATGTATTACCTTTGGATATATCCAACTAACCGCCTGCTTTGATTTACTTGTATACATACCATCCATGGTCTTGAATGCGGTCACGGCACTCTTAAAAGTAACAATAATATATTGAGTAGTTGATATAAAATTTTAAAGCAAATATGTTATAAATAAAATCTTACTTTTGGAGTATGGCCTTAATGCGAGAGTCAGGCCTACTATGTAGTGAGCCAAACCATATAATAGTTCCTTTTGCTGGCACAATGACCAGAAGTTGCCAATGATGCCTACATAGATAAATGCATTTGAAAGAAAGAACATATTACTACAGTATGTTGTAAAAAAAAAAAGTAAATAGTTTTGTTAAAAAGAAAATATTTTGAAATTTACAATCTTTTATCTTACTTATGATGGTAAGCTCCCATGTATATTTGCTTCTTCGACTCAAGCATACGCGTCGATATATATCTCGAGATCTCCTCTCCCCTCTGTCCCATATTTTGTATGGATTGAGGATCAAAATATCCATACAAAACCTCTTCCATCGTGCCCACATTCATATTAGACAAATACCTAATTTCTTAAGCAAAATATTAATATAAAAAAAACATTCCACACACTGCACACAAACACACACACACTGCCACACAATAAAAACACACACACTGCACATACACACACACACTGCACACACTGCACGCAGTAAAAAAAAAATGCCACACAGTACATACACACACACTGCACACACACATCACCTACAAACACACACACACACACTGTACACACACACATACTACGAATGTAGAAAAATTCCATAAAGGAAATTACTCACATAGTCCAAAGCTGTAAAACTGATAAACTAAGCCACTCCTTTACTTGAACAATCTCTAAAATATCGGTGTGAGCGATGTACAATGGAACATCATCACCACCACAGCCAAAGATAGCTGTATCCCACGGCACTGATATCGGATTATTGTACATACTCGATGCAGCACTAAGTAAGTCTTTCATGATGTCATCTTTGGTCCTCGACCCGTCATTGTGACGAGCCTGCTTCTTTAGTCGCTGAATATCCTATTTCATATAGTATAGTGTAAAATACAAGTAAATTTGAAATAATTTATTTTGTTTTCTTTCCATTGTAACTTCAGAAAGGATGAAGGATAAACGTATCTATTGAATACTATATAAACTCATTACTAATGACCCGAACCTATATCTATTTTCTGAATATTAAAAAGAGAAGAATTGGTGCGAATTTCTTCTATATTGAATAACGAATATTCATTCATCAAATCATTCACTCCATAGTCTGATAAATCTTTTAAAGAACTGATTAATCAGACGAGAATAAAGATAGAGTCCCATTCTACATGTCAATACATGTCAGGGGTTAAAATATTTTTATATATATACTATCTAAATATATACTCTAATAAAGTCAATAAAACAAAAAAAGAATAGGGCTTATTATTTTTATTTATTATTATTCCTACATGTTTCCATTACTTTGGGATGTTACTACGCATTTTGGTTGCGTTTAATCTTTTCCATATTAAAAATCATAATCAATTTATATTGGATTGATTTTGCAATAATGTTTGGTAGTTAGTGCACACACACACACACACTACACACACTTCACTCTCACACACACACTGCACTATCTCTCACACACACACACTGCACTCTGCGCACACACACACACACACACACACACACACACACACACACTGCACTCTGCATTCTCACACACACTGCACACAAGCACGCATACTGCACACACACACACACACACACACACACACACAAACACACACTACACACACTACAGTCTCACACACACTGCACTCTCTCTCACACACACACACACACACACACACACTATACACTAATTTATAGTATGGACCTGAGTTCGATTTCAGTTTTTAAGAGTCATTTTCAGTTTTCTACAACAATTTTGTAAGTTTTATTTTATTAATAAAATTTTTTTTTTGGACCATTTCTCGATTGTCATTAGATCTTATGAGGCATTTATTGTGTTATTAATATGTAAGTTTTATTGTACGACTCACGAGTCGACTCGTACGAGTTGATCGTTTTTAAAACAATGCTATACACACTACACACAGTGCATATACACACGCACACACACATTTTTTAATAACAAATAATGAAATAATCTTAATTACTAAAATATAAAAACTTGATTCTTCATAACAGAACGTTCAACATTAATACTAAAATTCAACAAAACCAACTTTATCATTAACAATGTCACAAAATTGAATATTAATACTACAATTCAACATAATCGACTGTGCCTTCATCATCAACTATCTAACTTGACTCTAGATAACAACGTTTTCCCATATGCCTTCATCATGATCATCTAGAATGGCATGTATGTCGTCTGCTACATTTTCTTCAACAATAGTCGGCATCCGTGTTGATAAAGGAATAAACTCACAAATGTCAAAAATTGACTCTTCAGTTTCATTAATATCCACACTTCTACCCGGAATGACCACTGACAATATTTCATTGCATGGATCCTTGACATAAAACACATGTTTAGCTTGATATGCCATGATAAAAGGCTCGTCAGTGTAAGCTATCTTATGAAGATCTACCAATGTAAAGCCCAGTTCATCGATTACCACACCCGTGTTATTATCAACCCACTTACACTTAAAAATAGGCACTCTAAACTTAACATAATCAAGTTCCCATATATCTTCAATAACTCCATAGTAACTTGTCGATGCCATAACTGGATTTTTATCTTTTGAGCTTGAAAAGTGCATGGACTCGGCTTGAAGAGTAACTCCGCTATTTTGAACCGAACTTTTGTCATCTTGTGACTTTGTATAGAATGAGTACTTATTGATATCATATCCATTCCAAGTTACGACATCGGACTTCGGCCCGTAAGCTAGCCATTTTAACATTTCAGATGCGCTATCACTTTCGGAGATTTGTACCTTAAACCACCTCAAAAAAGTCTTATTATGTTCAATCAACAACCATTTCTCGCTCATTCGGGGATTCTTTGTCTTCAAAAGATTCTTGTGAGCAGACAAGTACGGAAGAACCTCATCAGTATTATTCAAAACATACAAATGTGCTTGAAGCACCTCATCGCGATTCTTGGTTAATATTTTAACACCCCGTGTACCCTCTCCATTGAATTTCCCATCATGTCGAGACTTCGGAAGCCCTACAGATGGTGTTTGTGACATGTAATCTGTGAAAAACTCGATTGCTTCTTCTACAATATACCTCTCAACAATAGATGCTTCTGGAAGAAATGGGTTTTTACTATACCCTTTAAAAATCTTCATGTATCGCTCAATCGGAAACATCCATCGCAAATAAACGGGGCCACACTCTTCAATCTCTCTAACTACATGGACAAGTAAGTGAACCATAATATCAAAAAAAGGAGGAGGAAAATACATCTCCAATTGGCACAAGATAACAACATCCTCGTTTTTCCACTCATCCAAAACCAAAGGATCAATCACTTTGCTACATATAGAATTGAAGAAAAAACACAAGCGAGTTATGGCATTTCTCACTTTTTTAGGCAAAACGTCACGTATATCCACAGCTAGAAGTTGTTGCATCAAGACATGACAGTCATGAGACTTTAAGCCGACCAATGTCGGATTTTGCATCGATACAAGACTCTTAATATTCGAAGAATAACCTTGTGGCACTTTAATACCTTGTAAACAATTACAAAAGCTGATTTTCTCTCTTCTGGATAAAGTATAACATGCCAGGGGAAGATTAGTTCGTTTACCGACTACTTGCGGATGCAACTGAGGACGTATACCCATTTCCTCTAAGTCTTGACGAGCCTGTACACCATTCTTTGTTTTGTGTTTAACATTGAGAAGTGTTCCGATCACACTATCGCAAACATTTTTTTCGACATGCATAACATCTATGCAATGTCTAACATCTAGATGTCTCCAGTAAGGAAGATCAAAAAATATTGACCTCTTCTTCCAAATGTTTGTCGTAGCAGCCTTCTTTTTAGTTTTTCCAAATATAGTATTTATGTTCTTCACATGATCGTACACTTGCTCACCTGTTAAAGGCATCATCGCAAGTCCATTTTCTGGGAATCCATTAAATGCTTTTCGCAATCTACGATACGAGTGATGGCGACTGAGAAACCTCCGATGTTGAGTGTAAACTGTTTTATTTCCATGTTTCAACTGGATGTAGCTTGTGTTTTCTTCACATATAGGACATGCACTATGTCCCTTCACACTATATCTACTCAAGTTTCCATATGCAGGAAAGTCATTAATCATACAATATAACATTGCACGCAACTTGAAACTTTGCTGGCGGTAACCATCAAACACGTAAATCCCTTCATCCCACATCATTCTCAAGTCATCAATCAACGGACTTAGATAAACATCTATGTCATTTCCTGGTTGTTTTGGTCCTGAAATCATCATTGACAACATAACGTACTTCCGTTTCATACATAACCAATGAGTAGATTATATATCACAAGTAAAACAGGCCAGGAGCTATGCTTGGTGCTTAAGTTACCGAACGGATTCATTCCATCTGTGGAAAGTCCAAGCCTAAGGTTTCTTGTGTCACTCCCGAAATCTGGAAATAAATGATCTATTTTCTTCCATTGTGCATCATCAGCTGGATGACGAATTAGGCCGTCGCATTTTCTCTCATTTGCATGCCATGTGAGATTCTTTGCATAATCTCTATTAGCAAACAATCGCTTGAACCTTGGAACAATCGGAAGATACCATAACACCTTCGCGGGAGGTCCTTGTTGTGTGTTCTCTCCATCATTCTTCACTTTGTATCGTGATACCCCACACCTAGGACACTTATGCAATTCTTCAAACTCTTTCTCATGCAGATGCAATCATTGGGACAAACGTGTATTTTTTTATACTCCATACCCATCGGACACAAAACCTTCTTCGCCTCATAGGTACGCTTAGGCAATGTATTGCCTTTTGGTAGCATCTCATTCATCAACTGGAGCAATTCGGTGAAACTTTTGTCACTCCACCCATTTATTGCCTTCAAATTAACCAGCTTCAACACGGCAGATAGACATGTGAAATTTTCACACCCCAGATAGAATGGAGTCTCTGAATCACTTTTCAACGCATCATAAACATGAGCTCTTTGAAATGATTCTTGTCCGACATCACGAATCATTTCTTCAAATTGATCACCATCTATATCTACATGGGTGTTTCCAGTTGGAACATCTACTATTTCTCCATGTCATATCCACACCGTATAGTTAGTGTTTATCCCCTCACAAACAAGATGTTCACGAATTGTGTCAGCCTCATGTCGTCTCCCATTCATACACTTCACACAAGGGCAAAAGTATCGTTCATCGGGTTCCAAGCGATGTTGTCGAGCAAATTTAAGAAATTGCTCAATTCCATTGTCATACTCCGCACTCGCACGACTTGCATTCATCCAACTTCGATCCATTTCTTCTTTTCTGTTACACATACTACGTTCATCAATTTTCTATTGTTTTGTATAAGGGGAAGAATTTCATTTCTATATGATTACTAACTTTTTGAAAATTGTTTTGACAGAGAGAATGACAAAGGTATGGTAGTCCTATAATTGTTGTTTAAAATAGAAACATGAACGACGGTTGTCAAAATAGAATTAACTGTATACTACGTCAACTTATGGCTTTGTCAAGATTCCTAACTCTATCTGCACGAACTGTTGGGAGAAGATCCTTAAGATGAAAGTTAACATCTATCCCAAAGGAAGAAGATCCTTAAGAAGTTAACCAAAGCTATCCCAAAATAATTCGTGTTCCACAAAATAGTGTTGTCAAAAGAAACACACATAATTAAACACACACACTCAACTAAATTGATTAAATTATACGACAAACAAGAAGAAAATAACATGTAAAACTACATTACACACTCACATACACATAGTGCACACGCACATACATATTTTGTCCGTAATGTGCATTTGAACACAATACAGCCTCACACACAATACACATACACACGCTGCATGCACACATACTGCCATACACACACAACACACACATTAAACAGCACACAACAATCCTTAAAAGACTAGATAAAATTACCAAATAGGAACAAAGAAGAGAGTTCGGAATAATTACCAAATAATTCGCGGTGGTCGATTGCGAAATGCCGAGGAGGTTGCGGGGGCCGTGAGGTCGCCGGAGGTTGCGGGGGTCACGAGGTCGTCGGAGGTCGCGGGTCGACTGTGAAAAGTCGGGGAGTCAGAAGCGTAGGAGGAAAGAAAGGAAAAAAGAAGAAAGAAAGAAAGAAAGAAAAAAACAGGGCTGTAATTAAATGGAATATTAACAGCAGTTATAGATAACCGCTGTTAAAAGAAGAAAAAGAACGGCGGTTTTCAAGTAACCGCCGTAAAATTTCCAAAATTAATAGCGGTTATTAAGCAACCGCCATTAATTGTCGGAATTTAACAGCGGTTTGGCGAAAACCGCCGTTAACTTCTTAATTTAACAGTGGTTTCTTTATTAACCGCTGTTAATTTTTCATAATATTCTGACTGTGCCATGCACAAATTTAATAAATAGCTTTAACATAACCGCTGTTAATTGTCCGCTGTTAAATGGGTATTTTGTAGTAGTGGTAGTTTCTCGAATGCTTCATCTCTTCTCTGTGCATTCACTATCCGTCCTCTCAGATCTGGTGTCGTCAATAAAGTCGCCACACGACCCATTATCATTTCCGGTGGATGAACCACCTCTAAACTCATTCCGTCAAAATCTTAGATTAGATCCCCTTCTGAGGTAAGTAGGTATCCTAATTACGATTGAGTGTTACGACTCAAGGCATCTGCTATCACATTAGCCTTGTCGGGGTGATAGTTAATACCAAAATCCTAATCCTTTACCAATTCGAGCCATCTTCTCTCTCTCATGTTCAAGTCCTTCTGCTCGAAAAAGTACTTTAAACTCTTGTGGTCAGTGAAAATTTCACATCTTACCCCATAAAGGTGATGCCTCCATATCTTCAATGAGTGCCCAACTGCAGCTAGTTCCAAATCATGCATGGGATAATTCACCTCAATTGGCCTAAGTTGTCTTGATGCGTAATCTATCACTTTCCCATCTTGCATCAATACACAACCTAGCCTATTCTTAGAAGCATCCGTGTAAACTACATACTCCTTGTTCGCTTCTGGTACTGCTAAAACTGGCGCAGTAGTCAATCTTTTCTTGAGTTCCTGAAAACTCTCGTCACATTCATCCGTCTATAAATACTTAATTCCTTTCCGCAACAGTAGTGTCATGGGTCTAGAAATCTTTGAAAATCCTTCGATGAACCTTCGGTAGTACCCAGCTAGACCCAAGAAACTCCTAATCTCATTAGGGTTGGTTGGTGACTTCCAATCACGTACTGCCCTTTCTTCCCTGCTTCTTAATTCCTACCCCGTGTCACGCTCCGGCTGTGCCGTCCCTAGGGATAAGGGTCCGTGATAGAATGGTATCAGAGTGGTTCGTTCGCTCTGAGTCTATGTTCTTTCAAGCGAAGTTTAGTTCGATTCTATAAACTGATTTAAGAATCAATTGTCAACTCAACACCCCGTCACGTCATGCTCAAGTGAAGAGTAAGGTAAAAGATTTACTAGTCTTTATGATTCAAACTTCTTTCGCCATGAAAATGTATCTCTTTACGAGCTTTTATGAAATGTTAATTATGAACATATATGGAACGATATATGTATGACGAAACATGTACTATATGAAGTCTTATTTTCGATTACGCATGAATTGTTGCTGATCAAGAAACACGAAAGACAAGAACCTAGAAACTTCATTAGTGTCTTCTATTTAGCGAACGAGAACTTATGTGCCTTAAGTATTTCAGCACGTGTACGAATATGAAGGACGAATAATGACGATGTAATAACGAGGATCGATGATGCATTGGCATCTCCAACGAATATGACTTACGTACGAGTAATACGAGTATGGTTATTTTTATCGGGATGTCCATTTATGGCGGAACCCTTCATAACATACCCCGTCAAAGAGTATATTATTATTTTTATGTTAGTGTTTCTCAGAGTCCAGAGTTCGAGTCGAGAACTTCGGACGAGATTTATATCCTTCTTCTGAGAACCCTTTAGTAGAGTTGGTATATTATGTTGAGACGTTGATGTATTATACGTATACCTTCTTCATAGGATGGCGACCATGAAGGCGATGCCGCGTAAGTCAACGAGGTGAAGGCGTATACCGTGCGACCTTGTGGAGGCCTTCTGCAGCACGTATCGAGGCACAGGTGCCACCGTGGGCCAGTGCGTGGCAGACCTCGAGGCGACATGGCGCTTAGGTTCTCCTCATGGTGTCTCATACGACGAGGGCATTCAGCGCATTATCGACCTCCTTCCGATCGAGTGGAGGGAGTGGGCTGCTGCAGTCTCATGGTACTATATCTTTTTGCGTGAGCCCACTTTAGTACCGTTCGGAGATTTTGTGGCCTTTGCTATCCGCATCACCACTCAGTACCTCCAGCACCGTGCACCTCCCCCTGGAGCTTACGTGTATCGACCTTATGCTAGGGGAGCTTTGCCGGAGATGCTAGCTACACCTCTACCGAGCCAGGTGGTTCTTGTTTCACCGTCTCATGCTGAGGATGGGTTAGACTTGGGAGGCAGGGACATCAGCACCTCGCCGCAGGGACATGAGGACCGAGCCTTTTATTCTCAGGAGGACGTCCCCACCACATCAACCTATGCCAGTCATCGATCCAGTCCATCCACGACCGATCGCAGATGATGCTCATTTATTTCTCCTGAAGAAGCGCAGAGTCATTGAAGACCCTGTTGCAGTCTCTCCAGCTTTATACGAGGAGTCAGAAGAAGATCCGGAAGAGGATATAGAGAGTTGATATGGTTTGGTTTCATATGATCGAGATGTCTTTGAATCGTTTAGTTTGATTAGTTGGTTATATCAGTTGTTGATTGTTATTGAATGCATCATTAATTGATTATTGCGTTAGGTTGCGTTAAGTGATCGTTAATGATTAACCGTTGTGCTGCGATTGGAGTTGGAGAATGCATGGATCACCTTGGTCGGGGCTGCGGAGCTTGTAGATGAAGATGACTGGATTGGTAACAACTTCATTGTATCAGTATCGAGGCAAGTTATGCTTGCTCAGTTCATAATGTTTAATAAATGGTTTCGTTTTCATTTCATTTATTATTCATATAGCAATGGTATCATGGAATATGAATTGTCGGGCTGATGGTACGTATATTATGCTTGGACTGAGATAAATTATAATGTATAAGATTATAAAGATGCTTAGTGGAAACGGAGACGTGAATTATATTTGGACTATTGTACGAGAAGTTAGATATCAAGGCTAATTATCATTGAACTCGAGATGGTGGTTGGTATTAATGATGGACTGTGCTTCATTTTGGATTGTTCGGATAACCGTGTATTCATTCAGGGATGTTGGTCGTGGAAAGGTTAGCGTCTCCAACATGAGGTAAATTAATATTGCTAGATTATGATAATCATCCTGTTGCATTATTGCATGTGTGTGTTGATGCTTCATGTGGTGATATGCTTCACGTTCCAGAGTATTCCTGTGAGATGCTTCCGTGACCCTTGGTTGCGACCATGGGGTATTTTGTGATTGCATGAATTGTATTAGGGTATAAGATATAAATGGCTCCTACATTCTGGAGTATTCCTATGATATGCTTCCGTGACCCTTGGCTGCGGCCTTGGGGTTTATGTGTTAATATTATATGCATTGTTGAGCATGCTGTGAACTGTTGTCTGACGGAAATACGACGTTGTGGTCATGTCGCTATTTCATGATCGAGTTATCGTTGCTCACTTGGAAAGTCTTATGATCCTTGTTGGATATGCATTCTTCGAGATTTGTTGTCATGTTGTATGGTGACATACCTGGAGTCAATTACGTCCTGATCGGTCCTGTGTAGGATTTTCAGGGCGGGCACGCGTAGCATGTGTTGGTTTCGACCTCTTATTGAACTGTGCACACGAGACATACTTCGTGAGACTGATTAGGTACGAGACCAGACGTGTATATGATCAATACCCTTGGTTGGCTTGTACATGGACACATGTCTGGATCGGGCGTATAGTGACGTCCATCTTGAGTCTTATTGATTGGTCGTTCACAGTCCATGTACAATTGGATCTGTTCAATAGTCGGGTTTGTCTTTGAAATCCCATATATATGATTTGTATATGGTCGACGATTTTATTCTCTCGTGTATCTGTCCCTGTCGATCCTTTATCAATCTCGTTTGGAGTTACCATGTCATTGGTAATCTCGTTGTTGTTGATTCCCTAATGATCACGTTTGAAGTTTATCCTACCATTGGTAATCTCGTTAGTTATAGATCCTTAGTGATTCCATTTGGAGTCTGCCTTACCGTTGGTATTCTCAGTTGTTGATATTTTATTGATCTTGTTGGAGTTTACTGTGTCGTTGGTATTCTGGATTGTTGATCATTATTGATATTGTTGGAGTTTACCGTATCATTGGTATTCTCGGTTGTTGATCCTTTATTGATCTTGTTGGAGTTTACCGTGTCGTTGGTATTCTTGGTTGTTGGTCCTTATCGATCTTATTGGAGTTTACCGTAATGATGGTATTCTCAGTCACTGATCCTTTATTGATTTGCTGGAGTTACCACATCATGGTATCCTCGTTCGTGGTTGATCCTTTGTCGATCTTGTGTGGAGTTATCATGTCATTGATATTCTCGTTCTGATGCATTGGTTGGTTATCATTATCGATTGTGTGTGCATTCATGCTTTGTATTGATATCTGGGACTTGCCATTGTCTCGGTACAGTTGATCTCCAGATGTATTGTGTGATATAGGTTTTATCAGCATTGGGATCCGATTGTGCGATCCAGCGGACAGATACGGACATGGCCAGATTATTCCATATTGGAGATATGTTTATGTTTGAGAATCTTTGTATCGTTTCAGATACAGTACAATGGTTATTATCGAATTCATTCGTTACTTGAGAATGCGATGTGCGAATTGAGGTAAGGGTTGAATTGATTGAGATTCCACGGTTTGGTAAGGTTACTACGGTAAAGTTACACTGGAATTATTCTTACCTTGTAATTACATTGATATGAAATTGTATATGATGATGTGAGCGTTATCATTGTTGAGTATTATGGCTGACCCCGTCATGGGCTTTATCTTTTAGGTACTCGGAGATCGAGATAGTAGCGGTCGTGAATGGATGAGCTTTCCGGTGACACTGGCTATGGCATGGTTATTGGGATTTGAGTATTCTTTTCTGGTTGTTATGATTCCGCTGCAAATGTATTTAATCATGTCTCTATCCGCCACGTGTGTAATTTTATTATTGCTTTCAGTATTTTTTCCAACTCGTGTATACTTTCTAAATGCCCCGTTTGGAGTCTTTGCCTTGTGCTTTCAAATGGTATTTTCTGACGGTAATTGGGAACTATGTTTCGAAAAACATTTGGGTAGTTAAAACATTATCGTCTTCGCCTCTTTGGCGTATTTGAAACATTTGCGAAAATGATTTTAGCCTTGTGGGTTCCAACGTGGGGCCCACGGCGCTGTAATATTCCCGGTTGACTTTGGGGGTGTTACAGAAAATGGTATCGGAGCTTGGATTTTGTGAAACCCGGGCATGTGTGTTATGTGAAACCCATGATTTTTGAAAATAATTTTTCTGACTTTCGAGTTAAACTGATTTTTGGAGGTTCCAATTTTTTTTAAATATTTTCAAATTGCTATATTTGCGATGACGGTGTGTTGTTATTGTGTTGAGACTTTGTATGGGAGTCGTATGCTAGTATCACGGGAGATCATCGACTTAACAGACCTGTAAGTATATTCTTTCAGTTATTTGGTTTTGATGATGATTATTTGAGCATGGTGACATGATTTTGAGATATTTCGGGATTGAGATATTGATTTTGATAGTATTTTAAGTTTCGAGGATGAAACTTATTTAAGTGGGAAGATATGTAATATCCTAGAATTTCGTTAGGATTTTTCACCATTGTGCTGCGACTGGAATTGGAGAATGCATGGATCGCCTTGGTCGGGGCTGCGGATCTTGTAGATGAAGATGACGGGATTGGTAACAACTTCATCATATCGGTATCGAGGCAAGTTATGCTTGCTCAGTTCATAATGTTTAATAAATGGTTTCGTTTTTATTTCATTTATGACTCATATAGCAATGGTATCATGGAATATGAATTGTCGGGATGTTGGTACGTATATTATGCTTGGACTTAGATAAATTATAATATATAAGATTTTAAAGATGCTTAGTGGAAACGGAGACATAAATTATATTTGGACTATTATACGAGAAGTTTGATATCAGGGCTAGTTATCATTGAACTTGAGATGGTGGTTGGTATTAATTATGGAATGTGCTTCATTTTGGATTGTTCGGATAACCGTGTATTCGTTCAGGGATGTTGGTCGTGGAAAGGTTAGCGTCTCCAGCTTGAGGTAAATTAATATTGCTAGATTATGATAACCATCCTGTTTCATTATTGCATGTGTGTGTTGATGCTTCATGTGGTGAGTGTGCATCATTGCTGGTTACATATTGTGATTGCATGAACTGTGCTAGCGGATAAGACCTAAATGGCACCTACGTTTCGAAGTATTCCTGTGAGATGCTTCCGTGACCCTTGGTTGCGACCTTGGGGTATTTTGTGATTGCATGAACTGTGTTAGGGGATAAGAACTAAATGGCACCTACGTTCTGGAGTATTCATGTGAGATGCTTCCGTGACCCTTGGCTGCGGCCTTGGGGTTTATATTATATGCATTGTTGAGCATGCTGTGAACTGTTGTCTGATGGAAATACGACGTTGTGGTCGTGTCGGTCTTTCATGATCGAGTTATCATTGCTCACTTGGAAAGTCTTATGATCCTTGTTGGATATACATTCTTCAAGATTTGTTGTCATGTTGTATCGTGACATACCTGGAGTCAAATACGTCCTGATCGGTCATGTGTAGGATTTTCATGGCGGGCACGCGTAGCATGTGTTGGTTTCGACCTCTTATAGAACCGTGCACACGAGACGTACTTCATGAGGCTGATTAGGTACGAGACCAGACGTGTATATGATCAATACCCTTGGTTGGATTGTACACGGACACATGTCTGGATCGGGCATATCGTGACGTCCATCTTGAGTCTTATTGATTGGTCGTTCACAGTCCATGTACAATCGGGTCTGTTCAATAGTCGGGTTTGTCTTCGAAATACCATATATATGATTTGTATATGGTCGACGATTTTATTCTCTCGTGTATCTGTCCCTGTCGATCCTTTATCAATCTCGTTTGGAGTTACCATGTCGTTGGTAATCTCGTTGTTGTTGATTCCGTAATGATCACGTTTGAAGTTTATCCTACCGTTGGTAATCTCGTTAGTTATAGATCCTTAGTGATTCCATTCGGAGTCTGCCTTACCGTTGGTATTCTCGGTTGTTGATCTTTTATTAATCTTGTTGGAGTTTACCGTGTCGTTGGTATTCTCGGTTGTTGATCATTATTGATCTTGTTGGAGTTTACCGTATCATTGGTATTCTCGGTTGTTGATCCTTTATTGATCTTGTTTGAGTTTGCCGTGTCGTTGGTATTCTTGGTTGTTGATCCTTATTGATCTTATTGGAGTTTACCGTAACGATGGTATTCTCAGTCACTGATCCTTTATTGATTTGCTGGAGTTACCACATCATGGTATCCTCGTTCGTGGTTGATCCTTCGTCGATCTTTTGTGGAGTTATCATGTCATTGATATTCCCGTTATGATGCATTGGTTAGTTATCATTATCGATTATGTGTGCATTCATGCTTTGTATTGATATCTGGGACTTGCCATTGTCTCAGGACAGTTGATCTCCAGATGTATTGTGTGATATTGGTTTTATCAGAATTGGGATCCGATTGTGCGATCCAGCGGACTGATACGGACATGGCCAGATTATTCCATATTGGAGATATGTTTATGTTTGAGAATCTTTGTATTGTTTCGGATACGGTACAAATGGTTATTATCGAATTCATTCGTTACATGAGAATGCGATGTGCGAATTGAGGTAAGGGTTGAATTGATTGAGATTCCACGGTTTGGTAAGGTTACTACGGTAAAGTTACACTGGAATTATTCTTACCTTGTAATTACATTGATATGAAATTGTATATGATGATGTGAGCGTTACCATTGTTGAGTATTATGGCTGACCCCGTCGTGGGCTCTATCTTTAAGGTACTCAGAGATCAAGCTGGTAGCGGTCGTGAAGGGATGAGCTTTCCGGTGATACTGGCTATGGCATGGTTATTGGGATTTGAGTATTCTTTTCTGGTTGTTATGATTCCGCTGAAAATGTATTTAATCATGTCTCTATCCACCGCGTGTGTAATTTTATTATGGCTTTCAGTATTTTTCCAACTCGTGTATACTTTCTAAATGCCCTTTTGGCGTATTTGTCTTGTACTTTCAAATGGTATTTTCTGACGGTAATTGGGAACTATGTTTCGAAAAACATTTGGGTAGTTAAAACATTACCGTCTTCGCCTCTTTGGCGTATTTGAAACGTTTGCGAAAATGATTTTAGCCTTGTGGGTTCCAATGTGGGGCCCACGGCACTGTAATATTCCCGGTTGGCTTTGGGGGTGTTACAGAAAATGGTATCGGAGCTTGGGTTTTGTGAAACCCGGGCATGTGTGTTATGTGAAACCCGTGATTTTTGAAAATAATTTTTCTGACTTTCGAGTCAAACTGATTTTTGGAGGTTCCAAATTTTTTGAAAGTCAAGTGATTAGACGGAGCCCAACTCATCTAAAGTTTGACCATCAAGATCAGTCAAGTTCATCAGGTCAGAAGACTTCTGACAAGTCGTCAGATCAGAGAAGTCTCGTCAGGACATCAGAGAAGTCATCGTCATAGAAGTCCGACGACAGAGAAGTTTGACTGCACATGAGACAGATTGACTTAAAGAGATGAGATAAGTCATGTCTGAGCAATCAGCCAAGTAAACCTGTCCACGTCAGCATGCGTTGAAAAGTCAATAATTACGGAATGTCACATGCGGGCGATAAGGGACAGATTGGAGAGATTCCCAGAAGGATATGAATTAAATAATTCATCCAGACCCACCTCTGATGACTTTAGACATATTAAAATCAAAAGATTCGGCGCTTCCACTGAAAGTCTTCACAATGGTCGGAAATAGATTAAAATAAGGGAATCCCGCCTTGCAACATTCAAAAAGAAAAACAAAGAAGTCTACTTCTCCAACGGATGGATTTGTTACAGATTTGCAATGGCTATGAAGAAAAGCTCTAAGGATTGACAAGCTATAAATATATGAAGATTTGAAAGAGCAAAGTACGATGCGAACTATACTCTCAAGCAATTAAAGCAATCAAGTGATCAAGAAATCTATAGCATCGTGAAGAGCAGCATTCACATTTCACATACGAAGAAAGCTCTTAGTTGGAGAAGACAAAACACTGTTGTCTTAAAACCTGAGTACGGGGTACTTCACTGGTTGAAGTTGCACGACTGATAGGCATCCAAGGATTTGGAGATCGAGTGGTGCTAGGCAGTCAGAAAGGAGTTGCAACGACAAGATTTCCACTAGTTGGAAGTTGTTGTAGCTAATTTGTAGAATCACTGTAATATTTATCACTGGTTGAAAATTATAGTGGATTCATCTCCAACTAGTTTGGAGAAAAGTGGATTAGTAGAGGATTACCCCACCTCTGAGACCACTATAAACTGCCTGCGTATTTTATTGTTTTAGCATCATACTTAACTGCTGCATTCATACTTAGTGTTTCATTATTTATATTTCTGTATTTGTCATCAGCTGACTTCCGCACTTATATTGTCTACAGACGTCTCTAAGTCATCTGTACCATCAGCTGAGAAACTCCTTAATTCCGACTTGGAAAAAGATTTTAAATAAGTCTATTCACCCCCCCCCCCCCAACTTATTTCTGACGACTTGTGACCTGCAAGTGGTATCGGAGCGGTTGGTTCAATTTTACAGAACCAAATCTGCATATCGAGAATATATATTTTATCTCTCATTAAGAATGGAACACCTGCATTCTAGATTACCTGTTTTTTCAGTTGACGAGTATGATCTTTGGAAGATAAGGATGCAGGCACACTTATCTTCTGTCCATGACGACATGTGGTGCATTATTGAAGATGGTCCTTTCATTTTCGGGAAGGACAACACTCCTGAGTAGATTGCAGCCGGGAAGCCAGAAAAGATCCCCAATAAGACCATTGAAGAAAGAAAACTGGACAACCTTGACAATCGGGCCAGAGATGTGCTATATCAAACTCTTGACAAGTTAACCATGGTCAAGATCAAGAATTGCCAAAATGCCAAAGAAATTTGGGATACCCTTGCCATGATGTGTGAAGGTACAGAGCTGATAAAAGAAAACATGGTGTCAATTGCTACCCAGAAGTTTGACAACTTCAAGATGAAGACCGGAGAATTAATAGACCAGGTGGACACAAGGTTCACAGAGATCATCAACGAAATAAACTCCCTTGGAAAAACTTATAGCAACAGGGAGATGGCCTTGAAGGTGTTAAGATCACTTAGCCCCGAATGGAGCATGACGGCGGTGACCATGAGGGAATCCAAAGACCTCAATAAAATAAAGATTCAAGAACTATTCTCTGACCTGAAGGCTTATGAATTCGAACTCCCAAGTTCATCATCAAACGAGCCTACAGAGAAGGGAGTAGCATTTGCATCCGAGAACCTGCCTGATGTCAAACCTCCAAATACACTCAATTTCGAGGAAGAGATGGCATTTATAATGCAAAGATTCAGCAATTTCCGAAAGAATTACTCTAAGTATAAGAAGAATTATAAGGAGAATCAAAAGAGAAACCAAAAAGCCGGAAGTTGGAAGGTGGAATGCTATAACTGTCATAAGACAAGACACATTCAAATCGACTATCCTGATCTTAAGAAGGACGAGAGCAAGAAGGAGGTGAGCAGAAAAGAAGACTGAAGGAAATCCCTCATTGGAGAAGACCAAGAGAAAGTGGAATCAAGCAGCGGATTCTTCTCTGTTGGCCACTAAGTATACAAAATACATCTTGGAAAGTGTTTAACCAACAAGCTGTACGTTTTTCAAGTTAGAGTGCGTAGTGGAAGTCTTGTAAAAGTAAGTTGCTGTAAATACAGAAAATGCAGAAGGTAATTGACACATTAATTAAAGTGGTTCGAGGTAAACCCCTCTACGCCCACTGGTCCTCCACACAGGAGTAAAAGTTTATTATAAATACTGCGTACACAACTGCCTATTTATAATCAAACCTATTAATGTATCGTTCACACAGATTGATACAAAGATCGTAGCTTTCAACCGTTCACACAGATTGGTCAAAGCTTTCACTTGACCAACTTATTCACACACAATTCCGATGCTTTGTCTCTTCAATGCAGATCTGTCACACACAGTTCAGGAAAAGCAAGGCTTTCACAGTCCACATAGGGCTAATGGTTATCTTCAATGTAAGATCACTGGTTGAACAACAACTTGACTTTCTTGAGCTTTGAGCTGATGATGTGTTGTTCAAGGTTGAGCACTTGTATATTTCTTCTCTTAGAATAGGGAGAATGCTTGAAGAAATATGTTTGCTCATATGTATATATTCGTGTCTATATCATTGGGCAGTTCGTCTTATTTTCGTGTAAAATACTTATGGTATTCGTTCGTGTTTATCTGATATTCAAACTGCGGGGTATATATAGCCTTTTAATAGATCCGTTGAGAAAGATCCGTTGAGCAAAAGTCCGTTACAACTGGATGGTTGACTTGTATAGACCATGATCCGAATTTTGCGTTGTTTGAAGATCTCTGTCGGTATTAGTATTTAAATACTTTATCCTTTCAGTATTTAAATACTTCTTTTCAAACGGGACTTTGACTTTAGCAAATAACAAAGATTTCTTTTCAAACGGTCTCCAGTCCTGTTTCGATAGGTATTGAAGATCTCAATACTTTACAGCTTGGATGCTGTATCTATTTATGTTGTAGGCTATATTGGCGTAGTCGTTGTATGGAATGTTGCTGTATGAAGACACAGATTCCATACTTGGCGCTTTTAGACTCTGTTGCTGTATGATGGCAACGCGAAGGCTTGTATAAAGACACTTTATACTTTGGCTGTATGCTGGCATTATGAGAAATCTTCGATACAGAATTTACAACTTCGATCGTCTTTTGATATAGCTACTTGCTGTATGCTGGGTTGGCACATTATCAAAACTTTGATACAGGATTGTTTTATCCCAACAATTTCCCCCTTTTTGATAATTTGCCAAGTCTCCTTAAATCCTTTTGATGTTTTCCAAAAATTCGTGATGATGCCAAAACCTTGACACCTAATGAAACATCTTACAGGAGGGCAGACTTCTTGGTCTTCTGTCGAATGTTCTGGCCTTCAACAATTAGTCTAACACTAAGAACTGCTCGCAGGCGAGTTCAATTTAAAAAAAAAAGACTATTACATCTTTAAACTTATGATTGGCACGCAGGCATAATTTTACAGTGTAATCTAGATACATACAACTTAATCTATGAACTGTTCGCAGACAAGTTTGTACAACGTTATATATTTAACAAGTCTTTATACTTGTACTATTTTCAGCAAATGAATTGAATTTCGTAATCATACAGGAACACAGTAGATTAAGAGTTGTAATCTTTTAAGACAGGAAAATATTTTATTGATGTATGGCAAAGTTTACAATGTATAGCAAGCATACAAGATTTTGCTGGTTCAAAAAGAAATAAGAATACATGAAGGAATCTAGCTCCTATAATCAGAATACCTCCAAGGCCTTCTAGGGTCGTTCTTGGTTCCCTTCCACCAATTTTGTAGTGCATCCATGTTTTGATTTAGATAGATGGCTTGACCTTCATAAGATTTATCGAACACCAGGATCTGATCTTCTGGGAGGGTAACCAAATCTCCTTGCCTGTGCTTGGATTTCATCTTTTGCTATAGGGGGAGCGTTCCTTCGTCCAACCTCTTTTTGAATTCCGCGGCGGCTTCCTACACAGTCATACAACCATTGAATATGGAGGATTCCCTGATAAGAACTACGAAGTATCTTAAGAGTTCATTCTTCCTCCAATTCTTTATCTCGTCGGCAGTTGGTTGTCGGTTAGCTGGGAGGTTTATTGCTTGCGTCTTTTGCACGAGGTTTTTCCATGGAAAATTTGGGTCGTGAAATTCTGGACGATATCCCTGTATCCTGACATTGTGAGTAGGAGATGATAAACGAGAAATAGCAGTAGTGATGCTGTCTCCAAATGTAGCTTCCATCTCCTTCTCTTGCTCGAGCCTTGTTCTCCTCGTAGATTCTCTGGCCTCTTCCCCCCTTTTTGGCGTCATCAAGGTAAGAGACCTTTTCATCCCAGAGTTCCAGGATTTGCATAGCAGCGTCCTGTTTGGTCTCAAAACTTGTCATTTTATTAACTAGGGAGTTGAGCACTTGCGACATATCTTGAATCTTTTTGTCGTGCGCTTGAAGCTGGGAACCTGATTCAAGAAAAGCGGATGCTGTCTTGGCCTCAGAAACACGAAGATTTGCTTATTCTTCCTTCAGGATCTGCTCCTGTCGCTGTTGCAATTGGTTAAGGGCCTGTTTGAAGACGGTAGGCAGGATACGAAAGGCTTCTTCCACTTTTGAGACATCATGCCTCATACCGGTCATTTATTCAATGGAAGACTGATGAAACCAATCAATCTCCTTTTCAACAGCATGCAGGGCATTAACGGCGTCCTGCAGGAAAACGGTTTGTCAGCCAAGAGCATGCAGTTGCTCTTTCTTGTCTATGGTTCAGGGAGAGTCGGGCTGGGCAAAATCTTCAGCTATGTTCAGTTATCTCAAGTTCACATGGGTGCATGACTCGAGTTGGATATCCTCAGGTGTGATACCGTCATCAAATTCCAATACACTTGAAGGTGCGGTAGCATCCGATGTGGGCTCGGTAATAGGGGTAGCTGTATTTTCCTGTTCTGGAATGGGTTCTATAGACATGGATACATGAGGGACTGAATCTCCCGCTGTCTCTCAGCATCTGCCTGCTCCGGCAGAGGGACTGATTCCTCGTGCGGGATGGCGCGGGTCTGGTCGTCGGTGGCGATAGGCTCGTGTGCCTGTTGAGTGGATGGTTGTTCCTCCGCGACAAGAGGGACTGAATCCTCGTTGTCTTGAATATTATCTCGTGAATGGGGAGGAGATTGTTGTTGGTTTGAGGTCCCTTGATCCGGTTGGTGTTGAGTTTCCTCACGACTCATTATCAGACCTGCCTGGAAGGCGTCGTCCTCATCCGAGTCATGATCAGATTTAGGACTTTGGGGAGCGGAGCCAGTGGATTTGGATTTTCCCTTCTTGCGGGCGTCGGCTTTGTCCATGAGGTGGCTTGTTATCAACTCCTTATAGCAAAGGCTTTCCCATTGGATTAGGGCTTCAACATCTTGAGAGTCCATCACTTCCAACACAAACCTTTCTTCTTCGCTCCATTCGCTCCAATTGTACAAAGTGTTGTACGGAGCAAGCCTGTAAGCTTTCCACTAGAAAAAACGATCATATGCCTGCTCGATTTGCACAAAAAACAATGTTTTGTTAATTATGGTGTCCGGGGAGGGGCTGCGTACATCGCATGGGTCCGCTGTATGCAAAGGTTCCTGTACAGGTGTGGGTTCCTGTATTGGAGCGGGATCCCGTACAGGGGTTGGTACCCTGGGGGGAGATGGATCCTGCACGGGTGTGGAACCCCATATAGGAGATGTGGCTATTGGCTCTAAAGAGGAAGCAGACTCGCCAGAAGCTTTTAAGTTGGCAGATGTCTGTATATCTATCGTAGCCGCCAAAGGATCGGGATCTACTGTCTCGACAGTAGCAGGCATCTCTTCCATAGGGGTTGCGCCCTGGGGGCTCGATACAGAGGGTTGGGCCGCTGTTTTTGATTTCGAAAGCTTTCTTAGCTTCCTTTTCGGCTTCTCACCAGCAATGGGAGTTTTGCTGTGAGATCTCTTCCTTTCCTTTGAGGCCTCCTCGCTCCTTGACTTCGAAGACACGTCCCTTGGATCAGTAGAAAGGGGCAAAGTTCGGACAAAAGGTCTATTCTCAATCAGGGGTCCTTTGTTGAAAATGGAGGGCCTGATGCTTACAATGTATATCCGAGAGTTTATTTTCTTCGCTTCTTTGGGTTGCGGAACACCGCAATTAGTCAGAATATAATTAAGAAATAAACCAAAGGACTTCTTTTGAGAGGCAGGTTAATAATCTGGCACCAGTTGACCTTTTCGCAGGTCATGATGGCGACCATCATCTGAACCTCAAATTGGTGCACATTTCGAACGCACCTGTTCTATTTTGAATTACACGACAACAAAAATCGTGTAAGTCAACAAAAGGAAGACAAAAATGTTTCTTGTGGCATGAAGTATGAACCGTTTCAATCGATGCTGAACCAGTGAATAAGCCATTGTATCTGGTTAGGATTTTTTGGAACCCAAAGGTCTCAAGTTCCTCCATGGGAAAGCCATCAGTAGGTAGCCTGTAAAGATTCTTCAGCAGTTCTTGGTCAATGCGGATCTCCACTCCGAGAATGACAGCAGTGATGTCAGTGATGTTTCCTCCCTGAGCAAGATAGAATAAACGGACAGCAGCGTGGAGCTAAAATTCCTCAACCATTTGAGCATCGTAACGCTCAGTGGTGTAACTCCCAAGGCGATAGAGGCCTTGTTGATGAATCTTCGAAACGACAAACTCCATGAATTTGACGTCGTCTCCTTCAGAACGAACACGTTCAACAACTACAAATCTATCAAAGATCCGTCTGTCAATGATGTTTGAGGTCTTCTTGAGAGAGACAGAGAGAGAGGAAGTCTATGAAGATGCCATTTTTGATTCTTGAAGAAAAGTGAGGAAGATTCAAAGAAAATTGCAGTAAAAGCAATAAAACTTGTAGTGTTGGGATTCGGTGCCTAAAACGAAGGCCCAGCGGAAGCGGTAAAACGAAAATTAATTCGATCCGAATCCCTACGAGGATCGATCGAGCTACGTATATACGAATATCAAAAACGAAAAGCAAGAGTCGTAAGAAACTAACCCTCGAAGTCCGTTGATTAAATGGAAACCTTCTCTTGAGCTATTCCCCAAGCTTTAGTTTGATCTCTACGAGTTCAATCCGCTCCAAGCCCTTGAACGATCCAACGCCGAAAACACCGCGTCTCTACTTGCCACGCGCCGGAAAAACGACCGGAACAACAACACTTGATTAACCTCTAAGGTTACGGCTAGAATCAAGTGGTGAAGCTTTTGTTATTACACTCTAAGTGTATAATATATCTCTCTTAATGTATCTTGAATTTTCTCCAAGAAAACTCAAGAATCAAAGTGAAGAAGAAGATCAAGATGAAGACTTGAGAAAATGATTTTTCTCTCTCTCTCTCACTACTCACGGTTGGAAGCCTTTTCTAAAGGTTGAGTGAAGTGAGATCATTGTCCTCTTGCCATTCTTATTCAACCCACATAAATCAAATCATATCACATGAGATTCCCCCACCAAGTCATAATCATCTATTAATAAAATGGAATTGAAGACTTGGTGGAAAGTAGGTGGAAGGAGGGCAGCCATCTAGAAGGTATCGGACGAGTTCGATCCGTTTCGAACTCCTGTGAGTCTAAACAGATAAACTCCAATTCCGTTCCAATGTATTTATATCGATTAATTAATCCAATTAATTAATCATATCAAATACATAATAACATAATTAATTTCTCCAAGAAATAATTATATTTATGAATTAAATTAATCACCCAGGAATTTATTTAATTCATTAGGCCGTAAATCAATTTATCCAATAAATCGATTTAGACATCCAATGTCCCAAATTAGATATCCAATATCTAATATTTATAATGAGAGATTAAGCTCGATTCATTCCGTCAATCCTAATGCGCGACTCGGTAGGTCCGTCTCGATCAAGAATGGGAGGAACCAAAGAGTAGTAGCACCACCTAGCCACTGGCGGCCTACACTGCACTTAATCGAGAACGAATGATTGGGATCATTCAAGAACCATTCGTCGTGAATACCAAGAACGTATAAACCCTTCTTTCAAATGTCCCGATCAAGTTTTAGGGTCACGGTCGACCAAACCCTATCTGTACTTGACGCTATGCATGCGTTAATGCAAATCGAGATCATCGAGTATCGTGTATCTAATACAACTGGCTCCAATGCTTTGGCCAAAGACTTATGATCTCATCTGCAATAACCGCATAGGACATATAACCCGCTCACTAACGGGAGAAAGAATTCTATCTTGGTATTCATAGGACCTGCTACTTGCCCGTCAAGATGCACGTCGAGGTTGACCCCCGCCTTCCGGTTTACAGGGTCGAACTACTCTAATGAAAATCTTGACGTCACAAGCACATCCCTACTAAATCCTCAAGTCGAAGGTTCACGAATACCTATCACAACCTTTCGATTCCGTCATTGACTGTCCCGGAGTGAAATCCATGTGACGAATCGAGGGTGAGTCGGTTCGAGTATACTAATCTAATTAGCATACCTATAACGTGTGCTCCCACTAACTATTAGTGTTCGACAGGCACTCTCCATGTCAAAGAACACGTCATACAAGTCTTTACATAAACTTAACGCCCAGTCAAGTTTCATCGACTTGCGAACGATTAAGTATTTGAGCTATAAACCTTTCCAGTGCCGACCCCCTTATCCAATAAGGAGTGGAACGTTTTGCTCTCAAATACACGGACTAGTTTCTATATGTTTATTTACGAGTTAGGAATGCCAAGAACTACCAAGAATAAAGAAACAATCATTTGCCTTATATAAATGGTTTACATAATTACAAGTACAATGCCCTCACTCAACAACCTCTGAGTGGCATTCGAGGGCATACTCCTAACAATCTCCCACTTGCACTCAATGCCACACACTTTGGTATCTAATACCCATGTTCTCCAGATGACGCTCCAAGCTAGTCTGAGATAGTGGCTTGGTCAGTGGATCGGCGACGTTGTCGGCCGAGTCTAATCTATGCATAACAATGTATAACTTGCGAACAAATTCTCTTACGAGATGATACTTCCTCTCAATATGTTTGGTGTTGTTGTGAAACCTCGGCTCCTTGGCTGCGCTACGACTCCGTCGTTGTCGCAGACAATGAACAGCAACAAAGACATGGTATCACTTGAAGTTCTCCTAAACTTCTTAATCCGTAACCCTTCCTTGGAAGCCTCCGAGGCCGCTTGATACTCACTGACAGTGGAATCAGCGGTCGCGCTTTGCTTGGCACTACGCCAAGATATCGCTCCTCCATTAAGAGTAAATATGTAGCCAGTGGACATCGAGTCGCCCTTCACCCTTGGAAGTCCGAATCGGTGAATCCCACCACATCCAATTCTCCACCACCATACATCGTAACCATATCTCTAGTCCTTCTCAAGTACTTGAGAACGTTCTTTACGGCAGTCAATGTTCCCTACCCGGGTTTGCTCGAAACCTACTCACCACGCTTACGGCATGCGCAATGTCGTCCGTACACAACATAGCATACATAAGGCTACCCACGGCCGAAGTATATGGTATATTACTCATTTCCTTTCGTTGTTCCTCATTTTGAGGACACATCTTCAAGGTGAGTTTTATTCCATGTCGCATCGGTAGGAACCCTCTTTTAGAATCATCCATCTTAAATCGCTTTAAGATTTTATCTATATAGAGGGCTTGGGAAAGACCTATTGTTCTCTTCGCTCTATCCCTGAGAGTCGAATACCAAGAATATAGGTAGCTTCTCCCAAGTCTTTCATGGAGAAATTACTCAAAGCCAAGCTTTCACGTAACCGAGCATTCCCACATCATTTCCTATTAGTAGAATGTCATCTACATATAGTACTAAGAATGCGATCTTGCTCCCACTAACCCTCTTGTATACACAAGGTTCCTCTTCATTTTGCACGAAGTCAAACTCTTTGACCGCCTCGTCAAAACGAAGATTCCAACTACGCGACGCTTGCTTGATCCATAAATGGAACGCTGAAGCTTGCACACTTTCGAATATCGACTTCGGATACAAAGCCTTTAGGCTGCTCCATATAGATTTCCTCCTCGAGGAATCCATTAAGGAAAGCCGTCTTTACGTCCATTTGCCATATCTCATAATCGTGGTAGGCAATATAGCAAGCATCATGCGAATAGACTTGATCATGGCTACGGGCGAGAAGGTATCGTGGTAATCGATTCCTTCCTTCCGGTATAACCCTTTGCCACTAGCCTGGCCTTATAGGCGTCAACCTTGCCATCACCATCAGTCTTTCTCTTGTAGATCCACTTGTTCCCAATAGGCACTATGCCCTTGGGGCGGTCTACTAGAGTCCAGACCTGATTGACATGCATCGAGTCTATCTCAGCTTCCATAGCTTCACGCCATTTCGCGGAGTCTACATCCACCATCGCTTGGTCATAGGTCGTCGGGTCGGTCTCTTGGCTATCACTTGGAACCTCATGGAGACCCAGCTCCTCCAAGTGCACAAGCCCATACCTCTCAGGTAAATGAGACACCCTACTAGACCTACGAGGTGGTTGTACTTGTGTTTCAGAAAGTTCGGTTCCAGTTTCTTGCACAGGTGTCTCTCGAGGAGTTTCATTGTATTCTTCTAAAGAAATACTTCTACCTGCTCCGCCTTCCTGAATGAACTCATCTTCCAGGAAGTGTGCTTGTAAAGCAACAATGATCCTTCGATCCTCGGGCATGTAGAATAGATATCCCATCGTCCCAGACGGGAATCCAATGAAACGTCCCTTCGCAGACCTAGCTTCCAACTTTTCCACCTTAGTCTTCTTGACATAGGCGGGACATCCCCAAATCCTAATATGATTAAGACTTGGTTTCCTTCCCTCCCACATCTCATGTGGAGTTTTAGGAACGGATTTGGAAGGACATCTATTCAAGATATACGCGGTCAGAGTGCATACCCCAAGGTAAATCGGCAAGTCAAGATAGCTCGGATGGAACGGACCATGTTCAACAGGTCCTTCCTTCTTTCCGACACACCATTTAACCGAGGAGTACTGGAGGTGTTAGTTGTGAAACTATTCCATGTTCCTTAAGGAACTCGTCAAACTCGTACTCATATACTCGCCACCTCGGTCCGACCAAGTGCTTTGATATGATTACCAGCTTGTTTCTCGACTAGGGCATTGAATTCCTGGAATTTCTCAAAGGCCTCGGATTTATGTTTCATTAAGTATACATAACCATACCTAGTATGATCATCTGTAAACGTAATGAAATATTGATATCCGTCACGTCTTGCTTCTAAAGCACCACATACGTCGGTATGGATTAATCCCGCTTATCATGGCTCTTTCAAAAGTCCCTGTGAAGGGGACATAGTCAATTTGCCTTTAAGGCAAGATTCACAAGTAGGAAAGGGATCTGATCCCAATGGACCCATAAGTCCATCTTTTTCCATCTTGTAAACCTTGGTCTGACCAACATGACTAAGTCTAAGATGCCATTTCAAAACTTGATTGGTTTCATCCCTACCACGTTTTCTAGTCATAGTATTCACAACTACTTTGTTGCTGAGATTTAGATGATACAATCCATTCAACAATGTAGCAGTACCCACTAGTTTATTTCTAAAATAAATTTTGCAGGAACCATCACCAATGAAAAATGAAAACCCTTTTCGGTCCATGACCGGAATGGATACAATGTTTTTGTGCCCCTTGGGCAAAACAAGTACATCTTCTAAAGTCAAAACAAAGCCGGATTCTAAACCCAAAAGAAGTGATCCTATGTCGGTCGCCTCGACACTATGCCTGCTTCCGACTGTGATCATAACTTCTCCAGCTCCAAGCTTCCTACTTTGTTCCAGATCCTGATTCACGGTACAAATATGAGAACTAGCACCATAATCCAAGATCCAGAAGTAGAAAATACAAAGAGCGTAACAATTTGTTTCCAAAACTAAAAGTTCTCAGACCAAGTGCCATGAAGAATCGGACAGTCTCTAGCCCAAAGGCCCACTCACCGCACTTGAGACAAGTATCCTTTTTCTTCTTGTTCTTGAACCATTGGGGCCTTGCCCTTACCCTTAAGGTCCTTAGCTTGTGGTCCACCGCTTCTTGGTCTTTTCTTCTTATTCTTAGACCTCCGAGGTCCAAGAAATCACAAGAGCACTCCTTCATCCGCGGAGTCTTCATTTGAGACCGAGCGGTCACAAGTTTGTTCATTAGCCCACTAAATTACATGCAATCTCATTGCATTGAAGTTCATAACAAACCGTGAGAAGGAATCGTGGAGAGACTGTAGGATAAGGTCGGGCTTTGGAGAGAAGTATCCATTTTAAAATCAAGAGCCTCCAATCTCTCGATCATGGATATCATTTTGAGGACGTGTTCCCAACCTTCTCACCTTCCTTCATCCTTGCACCGAACAGCTTGCTTGGATATCTCATATCTAGCGATTCTGCCGTGCTCACCATAAAGCTCGGTTAAGTGAGATAGAATCGCAGCGAAGTCATTTTCTCATGAGCTCTCTGAAGCTCATTAGACATGGAAGCCATCATATAAGCACGGACTTTCACGTCATCCTTAACCCACTTTTCGTGGTTTTCAATCTCTTCCCGATTGGCTCGAGTCCGCATAGGAGGCGCCGGAATGTCCGTCTCCAAGACGTATCCCAGTGCCTCTATACCGAGGACAATCATCGATTGCGGAGCCAATCCACAAAGTTAGGTCCCATTAAGGTGTTCTTTTCGAGTAGAATTGCGAGTGGATTCATTGTCATATTGAGTTATGTCTGCATTAAGTATAACAGATTAATTAGTGACTTGTTATATTATGATCCGAGTATAGAATTAAGGTCCTTTCTATTCTTGTTACCCGGCTCCCACTATTTTTATCGGAATAACACACTCCCATGTGAAATCCGAAGTATCGTCGCTCTACTTCATAGTGGTGATCGAGTTCTTTATAAATCTTAATAGAGGGCAACCGAATGTGTTTCTAGTCTATTAATTTTCATAAAGTGGTGTCCAACACCAACCCATCTAATGGATGATTCGATCTTCTTTTTTCCCCTTGTTCACTCCCCTCAACCTATACGGTTTCTATGGTTCGTGAACAAGTTAAGTTTATACCATCGACGCAAATCGGTTTCACAATTGAATCTTATCCGCAACCTATCGTGTTTCTAGGGATAAAATTTGCTCCAACCGAAGGCATCCAATGCGCTCCTAATTTATCCGTCCTCCCGAACGACTACCCCGATAACTCGGAAGCATAGCACATCCGGTTTGGATTTCAATTTCGAAAACTCGATGGAGGGAAGGAAAACCTTGAAACCTTATAAACTTAATTATTTGTTGTGGGAGAATTATCGCGATTAACGTTACACTTTGCACATTAATCGCTTAAGCGCGTTTGTGGCATTCATACAATATGAAACAACCAATCACAACCTAGTTGCTACCAACATGTGGTTCATGGACCGTCCTAGAAAACAAAACTCCGTAATCTAATTACAAGTCTTCGTCTTGAATCTTCGTCTTCTCGAAATGGATCTTCCTCCGGTCTTCGTCATTACATATAAATTTTACATTGAAAATTGCATCCTAGATACAAATTTTTCTAGTAAAATAAATAGGCTCAAACGGCCTTTACAACCCAATCGAATAAAACGAACGATTCAAAACTAAGTCCACGAACCACATCCCCATTCAAAAGCATTCATCCAATAAATACTAAATTAATGGAAAGCGAGATACATTGATCCAATCAACAATACGAACCGATCCAATCGATTCACACAATCGGTAATGTAATAACGCTCAAAATAATTCACGACCATAAATATTCCAATTAATCAAATTTACCTTATAAAATGAAATACCATAAATCATTTTAATCATATTAAATCCAATTTAACATGCGGGAGATTAATTTTTAAGAATACACGGAAAATCGAGCCGGGTGAAAACGGCCAAGATGACCGAGTCACCCTCGGCACTACCGGCAATCACTCCCGGCTTGGCCGAGTCACCCTCGGAAGATGCCGGCCAGACACGACCGAGTCACCCAGACACGGCCGTCGCTCAGCGATGACTTGGCAGATCGCTGACACGACCGTGTCACCCAGACACGGCCGAGTCACTTCGGCCAGACACGCCCGTGTCTCCGGACACGGCCGGTCTCTGTGCAGCTGCTCGCCACATCGCTGACACGACCGTGTCACCCAGACACGGCCGAGTCATCCTCGCCAAATTACCCTTTTTGTCCAAAAAGTCGTCCGACGACGATTCGGGGCTAGATTTTCGACCGGATATCAATATCAATATTTTCCGACTTTCATATCTTCAATATAAATCATATTTCCCGAAATTTAAGATTTATATTTAGACATAAACTTACGAAAAATACAATTATTACGAACGAAAAACATATACCACGATTATGACTAAAATGATTCCAAATCATTCACCATTTAATCGAGCATTCCAAATGCCAATATCGTATATACGATCGCAAGACCTACGCTCCGATACCATCTGGGATTCGGTGCCTAAAACGGCGAAGGCCCAGTGGAAGCGGTAAAACGAAAATTAATTCGATCCGAATCCCTACGAGGATCGATCGAGCTACGATATACGAATATCAAAAACGAAAAGCAAGAGTCGTAAGAAACTAACCTCGAAGTCCGTTGATTAAATGGAAACCTTCTCTTGAGCTATTCCCCAAGCTTTAGTTTGATCTCTACGAGTTCAATCCGCTCCAAGCCCTTGAACGATCCAACGCCGAAAACACCGCGTCTCTACTTGCCACGCGCCTAAAAACGATCTAACAACAACACTTGATTAACCTCTAAGGTTACGGCTAGAATCAAGTGGTGAAGCTTTTGTTATTACACTCTAAGTGTATAATATATCTCTCTTAATGTATCTTGAATTTTCTCCAAGAAAACTCAAGAATCAAAGTGAAGAAGAAGATCAAGATGAAGACTTGAGAAAATGATTTTTCTCTCTCTCTCTCACTACTCACGGTTGGAAGCCTTTTCTAAAGGTTGAGTGAAGTGAGATCATTGTCCTCTTGCCATTCTTATTCAACCCACATAAATCAAATCATATCACATGAGATTCCCCACCAAGTCATAATCATCTATTAATAAAATGGAATTGAAGACTTGGTGGAAAGTAGGTGGAAGGAGGAGGGCACCATCTAGAAGGTATCGGACGAGTTCGATCCGCTTCAACTCCCGTGAGTCTAAACAGATAAACTCCAATTCCGCTCCAATGTATTTATATCGATTAATTAATCCAATTAATTAATCATATCAAATACATAATAACATAATTAATTTCTCCAAGAAATAATTATATTTATGAATTAAATTAATCACCCAAGAATTTATTTAATTCATTAGCCGTAAATCAATTTATCCAATAAATCGATTTAGACATCCAATGTCCCAAATTAGATATCCAATATCTAATATTTATAATGAGAGATTAAGCTCGATTCATTCCGTCAATCCTAATGCGCGACTCGAGGTCCGTCTCGATCAAGAATGGGAGGAACCAAAGAGTAGTAGCACCACCTAGCCACCGGCGGCCTACACTGCACTTAATCGAGAACGAATGATTGGGATCATTCAAGAACCATTCTCGTGAATACCAAGAACGTATAAACCCTTCTTTCAAATGTCCCGATCAAGTTTGTGGTCACTACTACCAAACCCTATCTCAGATTGACGCTATGCATGCGTTAATGCAAATCGAGATCATCGAGCCGTGTATCTAATACAACTGGCTCCAATGCTTTGGCCAAAGACTTATGATCTCATCTCGCCAATAACCGCATAGGACATATAACCCGCTCACTAACGGAGAAAGAATTCTATCTTGGTATTCATGAGACTGCTACTTGCCCGTCAAGATGCACGCCGAGGTTGACCCCGCCTTCCGGTTTACAGGTGGTCGAACTACTCTAATGAAAATCTTGACGCTACAAGCACATCCCTACTAAATCCTCAAGTCGAAGGTTCACGAATACCTATCACAACCTTTCGATTCCGTCATTGATCGTCCCGAGTGAAATCCATGTGACGAATCGAGGGTGAGTCGGTTCGAGTATACTAATCTAATTAGCATACCTATAACGTGTGCTCCCACTAACTATTAGTGTTCGACAGGCACTCTCCATGTCAAAGAACACGTCATACAAGTCTTTACATAAACTTAACGCCTACCAAGTTTCATCGACTTGCGAACGATTAAGTATTTGAGCTATAAACCTTTCCAGTGCCGACCCCCTTATCCAATAAGGAGTGGAACGTTTTGCTCTCAAATACACGGACTAGTTTCTATATGTTTATTTACGAGTTAGGAATGCCAGTAACTACCAGTAAATAAAGAAACAATCATTTGCCTTATATAAATGGTTTACATAATTACAAGTACAATGCCCTCACTCAACAACCTCTGAGTGGCATTCGAGGGCATACTCCTAACATGTAGGTTGTATGCTCAAAGACTCGTTCAATTTGCAGAAAGCGTAAAGAGTCAAAAGAGGCATTAACAGTCCTTTTATAGTGGGCGGCGGTGAAGGGTTTCCTGATAGTGAACGGTCAGATTTAAGGGATGGGAACCGGTGTTTTAAAATAGACGAACAGGATGGACTGAGTGTAATGGGTACAGCTTATTCATCCAATTTTGAAATGAGAACGGGTCCCACATCTGACGTATCAATTTCCCTTATTTCCCGAATTGGCGGTGTGAATATATAAAATTATTTGAAACATCGCGGCTTTTGAGATACCAATGTCCAGATGTCTTGTAAAGCATTTAATGCAAAAGACGTTTTAATTAAAACAGGGCATGTGGACTAAAAATTCTTTTAAAAGAAACAACATATTAATTGATTTCCCATAGTATGTGTTGTATCCGCGAAAATACAGTGTTCCCCCTTAGAAGGTACATACGAGTTTCAATTCCATACAGCAACTTCCAAATTACTGATGTATTCATGGGTCATACTGTATTCCTCTTAATTATTGCACATGTCAGCTGTAGGATAATTCATGTCTCTTTGTTCCTACAGTGCTGTTCTGATAGTCTGAGTGTACAGATAATTAACGGTGGATACTGTATTCTTGGGTCTTACAGGATTCCCCCTCAATTGTTGAGTAAAAGCATTAAAAAAAAACTTACAGGGAGTCATACGCAATCCTAATTCTTGTCGAAGCATGCAGAATCTTGCTATGTCGAGAGGTTTGGTAAAGATGTCAGCTAACTGGATACCTGTATGAACTTTTTCAACCCGAACATCCTTGTTCTCTACATGATTCCTGATGAAGTGATGCTTCATGTGAATATGCTTAGTACGCGAGTGCAATACATGGTTGTGTGTTATTGCAATTTCACTCGTGCTATCGCACATTATCGGCGTTTCTTTGGCTTCAATTCCATAGTCCGACAGCTGTTGTTGCAACCAAAGGATCTGCATACATCAACTACCAGCACCATAGTATTCTGATTCAGCTGTTGAAAGCGAGTTTGCCAATTGTTTCTTGCTAAACCAAGACACAAGTCTAGGTCCAAGAAAGTGACAAGTTCCGCTTGTACTCTTCTTATCTAGCTTGCACCCTCCGAGATCCGAGTCGCTGTAGCCAACTAAATCGAATCCGCCTTCTTTAGGATACCACAGTCCTACATCGACTGTTCCTTTGACGTATTTCAGGATTCGTTTGTCAGTTGCGAAGTGTGATTCTTTAGGTGCTACTTGATATCGCGCACACACTCCTATAGAAAACTGGGTATCGGGCCTGCTAGCCGTTAGGTATAGGAGTGAGCCAATAAGATTCATGTAGAGTGATTGATCAACCGGCTTTCCAGCTTCATCAGCACTAATTTGCACGGAAGCGCTCATGGGGGTTGACGATGATTTGGAAGTATTCATTCCAAACTTGTTGAGAAGCTCTTTGCTGTATTTTTCTTGGTTGATGAATATCCCTATAGGCAACTGCTTTACCTGCATTCCTAGGAAATAACTAAGTTCTCCCATCATACTCATTTCAAATATACTTTGCATGAGATAAGAGAACCTTTGACACAAAGCAAGGTTAGTTGAACCAAATATTATATCTTCTACATATATTTGAACCATCAGGAGGTCATCACCTTCCTATATTTTAAATAAGGTCTTGTCCACAGCACCTTTCTCGAAGCCATTATTGGTTATATAATGGGACAGAGACTCATACCATGCTCTAGGGGCTTGCTTAAGTCCATGCAGCATTTTCCTTAGCCTGTATACGAGGTCTCCGCCTTCTGGATTGACAAACCCTGGTGGTTGTTCAACATATACTTCTTCGGCAAGGTCTCCATTCAGGAATGCACTCTTGACGTCCATTTGATATACAATGAAGCTCTTATGGGCGGCAAAGGCTAAAAATATCCTAATGGCTTCTAGTCTAGCTACAGGGGCAAATGTTTCATCGTAGTCTATGCCTTCTTCCTGTCTGTAGCCTTGGGCTACTAGTGGGGATTTGTTTCTAATAATGAGTCCATTTCTATCCTTCTTGTTTCTAAATACCCACTTTGTTCCAATTACGGATTGATGCGTAGGTCTGGGTACAAGATACCATACATTGTTTCTTTCGAAACTGTTAAGCTCTTCTTCCATAGATGTAATCCAATGAGATTTGTCTAGAGCTTCTTTGGTAGAAACAGGTTCGGATTGGGCTAAGAATACAGCAATAGTGCACATATTAAGTCGTCTAAGTTCATATTGAGATTTCCATATAGGAAATGGAGATGTTTCAGACTCGGGTTCTTCTTGCACACATAGTACATTTCCTTGTGTACTCTGTATTCTCCTATGGGTAGAAACACCAGCTTTAATATTTCCTATTATCAACTCTTGTGGGTGGTCTCTCAACCATCTTCTGTCGGGTTGTAATTTGGGATCCCGTACTGTATCTTGAGTTGCTATAGTTTCGGTTTCAGCTTGTACAGCTGTTGCGATATTTCGTTAACGCAAGTGCACGTTATCGTTTACAAGTAATAAAGTGATGAGTGAGTATCGTTCCCACGAGGACTGATTCACTAAGTACCGATTTTATGTATTCTAGTTTTATTTGAACAATCGAACTTTGGGTTGCAATTAATTACTAAAAGAATTAATAAAAGAGCTAACAAAATAAACGATCGCTTGAAGAAAGAAAATCAAATGATGAATAAGTCTAGGATTCTGAATCCACCTTGGTTTATCCGAATTTACTCTCGATTATCTGAGATTAATGATTTCCCCAATTTATTGAAGGCGAAGATTGCTAAAATACTCTACCACCTCTCCCGAGGTTAATAGATTTTTCTAAAGGCGAATAACGCACTCTATCCCTAGGTGAATTAATTCGACAATAGGCAAAAAGCATAAAATCTCCAAAAGGCCACGTAGTTCCTATGAGTATATTCCTATCTCACAGAATAAAACGGTCCTCACCAATAGTTCCTCACCAACTCTCCTCTCCCGATTCGAGTAAGGTAATTAAAACAATCCAATTATTGGCCAGACAATTGAAAGCATTAAACTCAATTGGGAAAACTCAATAGAAAAGGGAATTATATAGATAATCTAAAGCAAATCCGTCAAAACTTAGGTTTCATCAAAATCCTAGAATAAGGGTTTTAGCCCGACATGCTAAATAATGAAAATACAGAAACAATGAATGAAAGCATGAAAATCAAACGCAGATGAACAGCTCGGATTCCTCCGTTCTTCTGGCTTCCGCCCTCTGCCTTTGATGTCTTCTGCTTCTCTCGTCTGCGATAGTCTTCTATGATCTTCCTTTTTCCAAGCCTCCAAGATGATTAATTAGGGTCTTAAACCCCTATTTATAGCTCCCAACAGCCTCCAAATCGCGTCCCTGTGAGTAGGTTGAGAACTGGCTTCAAAACGGCCCAAACCCGCGCGGAGCACACCAAAACCGCCCAGTGTGCCGCGGCTCACTTAATCTGTGCCGCGGCACATGGCGTGTTAATTAAAACCTGGGCGCTTTAATTTTCTTCTGGGCCGCGGCTCACCAAGTCTGTGCCGCGGCTCAGAGTACAGTTTACTCGGGTGCCTGCTGGCCTTCTGCGTGTGCCGCGGCTCACTTGCCTTGTGCCGCGGCCCATGGCCAAAATTCGCCGTTTTCGCCCGTTTCGCCTCGTTTTAGCTTCCGGACTCCAATCTCCTGTCAAAAATACAAGAATAAGGCATTAAAAGCTCATTTATGCAAATTTACTCACCAAAATAATACAAAATAATGATAAATAATCGTATAAAAATACGCCTAACAAATACCCCCAAACTTGAGCCTTTGCTTGTCCTCAAGCAAAAATAAACAATTTCAACAAAAGAACATCGTGAATAATCGTGCAACTCACGGTGCTCAACCTAATCAATACTATCCTGAAATTCTCTCTGAATAATACGAGTATCGTAATAGCGAGCTACACTCAGAACACTGATTCCGCAAAGTAACCAAGTTCAGTCCCAATCACTCGTTCATGAAGAAAATCCAGCTCAAAGATTAACAAAGGTGAATTTAATCGACCGTAAATATGAAAGGTTAAAATAAACAAGCTAATTCGCCCCGTTCCACAGTCTATTGGAAAAATTTTCACGAGTTTCATCAAAAACAACCCTCGGACAGTATTCCCTTATATATATGCTCAAGAAATTGATTCGAGTTGACCACTAGGTTCAGATCTCGGGATGTTTCATCGGGATAATCCTAGGGTGGAACTTCCATTCTCATGTATTGGGCAACCGTTTGACGTAAAAGACACTCATGGGGCACATGGATGCTTCTAGTTACTAAGTTCCCTTCCACAGCGGAGAAACAACTCGAATAGCTATTCCCGCATGTCCGAATCAAGGTCGCTATTTTACGCGAGGGTAAACGGCGGGTCACACGAATACCCCCGGTTACTAGGCTCCCCGTCTTCGGTACATGCAAAATTTCTAAATCACTAGTCTAATCAGGGTCGTCGTTTTACGCGAGAGTAAACAACGGGTCACGTGAATACCCCTGGTTACTAGACTTCCCATCATAGAACAAAAATATCTTGACTTTTGTGAAAAACTGACCGACTCTAAAACTCAAAGCAAGTGCCAACACAACTTATGTTACTGGACGACTAGCTAATCGAAAAATGTAACCAAACGTATCGACGGTGATTTTAAAACACGTATGTATCCTCTTTTATCCGCTAAGATCTCTACAATTACGTAAAAATTTCGGACCTAAATGAAGACTTAACAGAAACAGATATCACTGACTACAACTCGACTAAAACTTGACCGTTTCTTCAGAGAGAAAAACAGTGTCGTAACATCAGTATTACACAAATAGAAGCATGAAAAATTCACGAATAAGAGTAAAATCATGACAAGCAAGGCTATCGACAAAAAGATAACTAAAAATAACAAAAAGTGCAACGAAATAAGTACAGCAGTAAATGTAGCAACAGAAATAGACCCCCCCCAAACTTAGGACGTACATTGACCTCAATGGACAAAATATAATATGCAATAAAAGTGAAAGGTCAAGTACTCCCTTCCAGTCCTCTCACGAGCTGGTGCCGGCATCATCCGGCGAGGAGGGTGGTGTGGCTGGCCGAGCAGGTGCAATAAATGGCCCGTCCGGATGCAAAATGTGGGCCGTCCATGCGGCAAGGTGCTCCTGATGGTAGGCGTCCCTCGCTGCCAGACGCCTCGCCTCACGCCGGTTGGCCCGGCGGGCCTGCTCTCGCATCTCATCCCTGACGGCATCAATGATGCTCTCCCTCTGCGTCCGCCTCTCCTCTCTCAGCTCAGCCAGAAGGCTCTCTCTCTCTCTCTCCTCATCTCCTCTCTCTCCCTCTCCTCATATCCTCCCTCATATCCTCTCTCTCTCTCTCCTCATATCCTCCCTCATCCCGTCGAACATCGCGTGCAATCTCTCTCTGTCGGGCGGTGAGCCGGCATCTGCCTGCCCCTGTGTCAGCAGAAGAGGCTCGGGGGACCCTTCGTGGGCCTCATCCAGTAGAAATCCTCGCCCCCGAGCATGCGCCGGCGCTCCTCCCCACTGGTCAAAATGTGAAATAATGCGGTGATCAATCGGGGCCTGGGGAGCTAGCATCGGCTCGTCGTCTGACCACGTCAGCCCCGACTGCCGGCACAGAGCACAAATAAGCGAGGGGTGCTTAAGCCCCGTCTTGGCCCCTCCCTGAATACACTGGAATATAGATCGGACCAAGAGAGGGGCCACATCGAATCGCAGCCCGGATGTGATAGCATATAATGTCCGGGCTCGGGAGAGAAAAACAGTGCGGATCTGAGAGGTGGGGTCTATACGAGCGCAGATAAAATATAGCTGTGCACGCCGAGCCGACCGAGGCGCGAGCTCTTAAAGTGGAAAGTGGAAGAACCGGTGCGCGCGCTCCCGGAGTCGGGCTGCGTAAGAGTCTCGAGCAGAGCCTCCTTCGTGAGGCTATCCATAACTCGCGCATAAGGCGTCTCATCGACCACTGGCAGCCCAAACAACCTCCGAATAGCAGCTACAGAAAAATCAACCGTAATACCTCGGACATCGACCTGAGTTCGAGTGTCTGACTGCTGCAACATCTGGCCTGCCCGAATGTGCTTCAGTAATGCGCTGGCATAGAACTCCTGCACTATTGATATCACCGCTGGCTCGGGGGGTGCAGCGAATCGGGCCCACCCCATCTCGTCTATCATAGTCAGCAGTTCCCCGTCCTGGGGGGCTGGAGTGAATCCCCTCTCCGGGATTAGAGGTCGCGGGCGAATATTCTCGTTGAAGATTTTGTGGATCTCTGGGTCAGAGAACTGGTGCGCCTCCGACTCGGGGCGACTACGAGAAGTTTCCCCTCGAGTGGGGGATGACTGAGTCCTGGCCCTCTTGCTCAGCTTCTTAGTCCTAGCCATAGCGAGTCCTGAAAAAATTAAACACCGGAGTTTATTTACTCAAACAATAACGAGAATAATCATCACTCGGCTAAGGATATCCAGCCGTAAATCAAGAATTTGACGAGCTAGCGCAGCCGTGAGAGAAAAATAAAATTGAGCCTTAACGTTTAAACTAGACGTAAGGGTTAGGGTTGCTGTAATTCCAGATCGAATACATTGCATAAAGATTCAAAATATTGACCTAACAAAGAAATTTTTTCATTCAGACATTTCATCAAACACTTTAAAGACATGAGTTCAATTGAAGAACAAACAAGATAATAGCTCGATAAAATCCCCAAAAACATCAACATGAATCATTCGTCATGACAACCGACATATTCAACTTATTCATAATAAAAAATAACCATCAAAAATCGATCAAAAGCCATCATGTCATCAACTCAACTTGATAGGAATTTTGAAAGAAAAACAAAAAATAAACATGATAAATCATCAACTGCATAACACAACTTCACCTTTAAATTCATAGAACAATTTGAGATTAGAAATTTAGACATACCTTGCTTGGATTGTGAAGAGTGCAAGAAAAATTTCAAGAAGATGAGGGGAAGGGGGGGTCGGCCGATCGCGCGTAAGGGAAGGGAAAGGAAGTGTACCCGGGGTGGTCGGCCGAATGAGTGTTATAAACTACCTGGGCTGTTGAAATTCCGCATGGTGTGCCGCGGCACAGCTTAAGTGAGCCGCGGCACAGAGTACAGTCGGCCTGGGACTTTTGTGATGCAACCGGGTGCCGCGGCTCAACATACGCGTGCCGCGGCTCATCATGTTAGTGTGCTGCGGCTCATTTTTGCCGTGCCGCGGCACAGAGTACAGTCTCCTGGGCTTTTCTCGAGCATTTGGTGTGCCGCGGCTCAGTGAACTTGTGCCGCGGCTCAGCCTTAAAATTTTCCTTTGGGACTTTTTCTGCACATAATTTTTAGAAGAACACGTCAAGAACGAGATGGACAGCAAATCAAAGCAAGAAAATGAAGAAAAATAAATATCCAAAAATGCAAGAAAAATACTGAAACGCAAAAATCTACAACTAAGAACTCGGGTTGCCTCCCGAGAAGCGCTAAGTTTATAGTCTTCAGCCGGACCTATTTAAAAATCAGTTCGCTTTTCGCAAACTCCATTTTATCTCCGCCCCATTCTTCGAACCGTTAATATGGGTTTTAAAATTTTGACCATCGGTCCCTAACGATTCGATTTTCGGTTCGAACACCCAATGTCGGTTGCGGAAAGGTTTTGACGAGAACAACTTTCCGAAACACCCATTTTTCTCATGACTAGACGTCCGTTTGACTTCCGGCTTATTTTTCTATTTCACGAACCAACTTATAACAGCAGCAGACTTTTCCGATTGTGGCTGGTCAGATGGTGATGATGGCATGTTCACATGCTTGATAAATGCGACTCGTTCTACATCTTTCTTAAAAGTTGGGCCATCTGAAACGGAATCTGAGTTTTTCGACCGACGATTTTTTCGGTGTCTTTCTTTCGCAACGGCCTCCACACTTTCACTTTGTGAGCTCTTATCAACACCTCCCGGACATGAAAAGGATTTGAACACTTGGAACGTGACATGCTCGTCTTGAACCCGCAGAGTTAATTCCCCTTTTCCACGTCTATAAGAGTTCGGCCGGTCGCTAAAAATGGCCGTCCCAAGATAATCGGGATATCTTGATCTTCCTCCATGTCGAGAACAATAAAATCCGCTGGAAATATAAATTTATCCACTTTTACTAACACGTCCTCAATCACTCCCCTCGGATACTTAATAGATCGATCCGCTAATTGCAAGGAGACCGTCGTCGGCTTTGCTTCTCCAATTCCCAGCTTTTTGAAAATAGACAGAGGCATGAGGTTAACACTAGCACCGAGATCGCACAATGCCTTATCAAAAGTCAGATTTCCCATCATGCAAGGTATATTAAAACTTCCGGGATCTTTCAATTTTGGCGGAAGCTTTTTCTGAAGAACCGCGCTGCACTCCTCCGTCAAGGCGACTGTCTCAAACTCCTCGAGTTTTCTTTTCTTTGACAAGATCTCCTTCATGAATTTAACGTAGCTTGGCATTTGTTCCAATGCGTCGGCAAATGGAATGTTAATATGAAGCTTCTTGAACATGTCGAGGAACTTAGAGAATTGTTTGTCCGCCTTTTTCTGTTGTAATCTCTGTGGAAACGGGACGGGTGGCACATATGCCTTCGGATTATCCAGAAACGTTATCTAGGGTCTCCAATCTTGTGATTCCTCCATCGCTAAATTTTTCTTCTCCTCAATTTCACTTCTCTTTTCACTTCTCCTGGGCTGGTCACACACCTCCTTCCCGCTTCTCAAACTGATCGCATTTAGACTTTCTCTAGGATTTGTCTCGGTCGTACTTGGCAATGCTCCCTCCGGGCGGGCTGTCAACACATTAGCAATCTGGCCCAGTTGGACTTCCAAGTTGCGAATGGAGGCAGAATGATTTTGCAATGTTGCTTCAGTATGGGTCATAAATTGACTCATATTCGCTGCCAATTTCGCAATTGCTTCCTCGAGAGAATCTTTTGGAGCGGGAGGAGGCTGCTGTTGGTTTTGAGCGAACGGAGGCTAGTTCGAGTTATGTCCGTTTGTCCATGAGAAGTTGGGATGATTACGCCATCCCGGATTATACGTGTTGGAGTACGGATTATTTTGCCGGTTTTCGTTTCCTACGAACTGAGCTTGTTCAATTGGGGGCTGCTCGAACGGGTTTCCGACTTGGCACTCCGCGCTAGGGTGAGATCCGTTACACCAATTGCAAGACTCAATGGTAACGGGGGAAGGAGCATGCGAAAATGCGTTAATGCTGCGACTTGGGCTGACAATGTAGAGATTGGATCATTATTTGAAATTTCCATGACTCGCTTCGGAGTTACTCTTTCAGATGGCCATTGATATGCATTTGCGGCCATAGCTTCCAACAAAGAATGTGCTTCAGCCATAGTTTTTCCCATTAAGGCTCCTCCGGATGCTGCATCCACGAGAGTGCGTGTAGAGGCACTCAAACCATTATAGAATGTCTGAATCTGAAGCCAGTCCGGAAGGCCATGATGCGGGCATCTCCTTAGCAAATCTTTGTATCGCTCCCACGCCTCGTGGAGCGACTCCATATCATATTGACCAAAAGTAGTGATCTCGTTTCGTAATCTCGCCGTCTTTGAAGGTGGGAAGAATTTAGTAAGGAAGGCTTGCGCTAATTCTGCCCATGTCGTGATCGAGCCCGGCGGGAAAGAATTCAGCCAAAATTTTGCTTTATCCCTCAAAGAGAAAGGGAAAAGCCGTAAACGGATAGCATCGTCGGTGACACCATTGTTTTTGAACGTGTCACAAATCTCGAGAAAGGACGCGATGTGTGCGTTGGGGTCATCATTCGGCAAACCACAAAACTGGCTCGATTGTACCATCTGAATAATTGCAGGCTTGATTTCGAAGTTGTTCGCCTGGATGGTGGGTCGCCGAATCCCCGAAAAGTTTGCGTTAATTTGCGGCATAGCATAGTCTCGAAGTGCCATTTCCGGTTGAGCTTGTTGCACAATATTATTTCCTCCGTGATTTTCGATATTTTCGGCCATATCGACTTTCGCTGGTAACTGTCGTTTCTCCTTCTTGTTTCTTCGAAGAGTGCGCTCGAGTTCGGTATCCAAAGGTAGTAGGCCTTTGTTACCGAATTTTCTCATGCACTACCCGAAAGATCCTGAAAGGAAGAACAAATAAAATAAAATAAAATACACGAAAATAAGTAAATAAGAAAAAAAATGTTCAAACTAAGACTAGAAATACTGAAATTGATATTAGTAAAAATTTCACTCCCCGGCAACGGCGCCAAAAACTTGTTGCGATATTTCGTTAACGGGAGTGCACGTTATCATTTACAAGTAATAAAGTGATGAGTGAGTATCGTTCCCACGAGGACTGATTCACTAAGTACCGATTTTTATGTATTCTAGTTTTATTTGAACAATCAAACTTTGGGTTGCAATTAATTACTAAAAGAATTAATAAAAGAGCTAACAAAATAAACGATCGCTTGAAGAAAGAAAATCAAATGATGAATAAGTCTAGGATTCTGAATCCACCTTGGTTTATCCGAATTTACTCTCGATTATCTGAGATTAATGATTTCCCTAATTTATTGAAGGCGAAGATTGCTAAAATACTCTACCGCCTCTCCCGAGGTCAATAGATTTTTCTAAAGGCGAATAACGCACTCTATCCCTAGGTGAATTAATTCGACAATAGGGAAAAAGCATAAAATCTCCAAAAGGCCACGTAGTTCCTATGAGTATATTCCTATGTCACAGAATAAAACGGTCCTCACCAATAGTTCCTCACCAACTCTCCTCTCCCGATTCGAGTAAGGTAATTAAAACAATCCAATTATTGGCCAGACAATTGAAAGCATTAAACTCAATTAGGAAAACTCAATAGAAAAGGGAATTATATAGATAATCTAAAGAAAATCCGTCAAAACTTAGGTTTCATCAAAATCCTAGAACAAGGGTTTTAGCCTGACATGCTAAATAATGAAAATACAGAAACAATGAATGAAAGCATGAAAATCAAACGCAGATGAAGAGCTCGGATTCCTCCGTTCTTTTGGCTTCCGCCCTCTGCCTTTGATGTCTTCTGCTTCTCTCGTCTGTGATAGTCTTCTATGATCTTCCTTTTTCCAAGCCTCCAAGATGATTAATTAGGGTCTTAAACCCCTATTTATAGCTCCCAACAACCTCCAAATCGCGTCCCTGTGAGTTGGTCGAGAACTGGCTTCAAAACGGCCCAAACCCGCGCGGAGCACACTAAAACCGCCCAGTGTGCCGCGGCTAACTTAATCTGTGCCGCAGCACATGGCGTGTTAATTAAAATCTGGGCGCTTTAATTTTCTTCTGGGCCGCGGCTCACCAAGTCTGTGCCGCGGCTCAGAGTACAGTTTACTCTGGTGCCTGCTGGCCTTCTGCGTGTGCCGCGGCTCACTTGCCTTGTGCCGCGGCCCACAGCCAAAATTCGCCGTTTTAACCCGTTTTGCCTCGTTTTAGCTTCTGGACTCCAATATCCTGTCAAACATACAAGAATAAGGCATTAAAATCTCATTTAGGCAAATTTAATCGCCAAAATAATACAAAATAATGATAAATAAGCGTATAAAAATACGCCTAACAACAGCATCGGCTTTATGTACTTCAGTTCCTACAGCTGCGGGGTTGATTTCTAGGTCAACGGCAGGTTCTATAGGAGTTGGTGGATCTATGATGGAAAGTTGTTGGATGTTCTGAGTAATATCTTCTATTCATGTAGGATCATGGTGAGGTTCATCGAACACTACATGAATCGATTCCTCAATTGTCAGCTTTCTTTTATTAAAGATCCTGTAAGCTTTGCTAACAGAGGAATATCCTACAAATATCCCTTCATCCGATTTCTCATCTAAGGTTCTAAGTTGATCTTTCCCGTTGTTCAAAACGTAAATTCTGCATCCAAAAATATGAAAGTACGAAAAACGGAGTTTTGTTGTTCCATACCTCGTATGCTGTTTTGTTGTGGTGGTTGTTGATGATACAGCGGTTTTGTGTATAGCACGCTGTATTGGTGGCTTCACCCCAGAAACGCTGTGGCAACTTGCTTGCGGCAATCATTGTCCATGTTGCTTCCTTCAGCGTCCTGTTCTTTCGCTCAGCAACACCATTTTGTTGAGGTGTGCGGGCAGCTGAGTATTCGTGCTGTATCCCATTTTTCGAACAGTAATGCTCTATAAAGTGGTTAGTGAATTCCGTACATCTGTCAGAACGAATGGACACGATACTCAACCCTTTTTGATTTTGAAGCTTTCTTAGGTGCTCGGCAGCTTTGATGTTGTTTCCTTCTTCTTGCTTAGGAAGATTGTCCAAGCATACCTGGAAAAGTCATCAACAATAACGAGATAGTATTTCTTACCTCCCAAACTTACTGGGTCTACCGGACCATATAGATCCATGTGTAGCATTTCTAGAATTCGGTGAGTGGAAAGGTAGGATTTTCTCTTCAGGGTGGTCTTGATTTGCTTGCCTTTCTGACAGGGTCCATAAATGCTGTCTTTTTGGAATGACACATTTGGCAATCCTCTAACCATTCATTGTCTGGAGAGCTTGTTGATGGTCTTGAAATTGACGTGAGACATCCACTTGTGCCATAGCCAGCTTAGATCTGCAGTGCCTTTGGCAACAAAACACGGAATTGTGGAGCTCGTAGGCATCCAGTCAGCAATATACATATTACCTGATCTGCTTCCTGTGAGCACAACTTCTTTGGTTAGGATGTTCTTGACTCTACAGTGATCTATATAGAATTTCACCGAGAACTGTTTGTCACAGAACTTGCTAATACTAACTAGATTGTACTGTAAGCCTTCAACATAAGCTACATCAGTGACTTTGAATTTTCCTACAAGCAGGGTTCCCTTCCCTCTTGTTCTTCCTTTAGATTTATGACCGAAGCGCACTTTTGGAATGCGACCTTCTACGTAATATGATAGCTTGCTTTTATCTCCTATCATGTGCCGAGAATATCCGCTGTCGAAGTACCAGATGTCCTTCTCTAGGATGTACTGTATGCAAACAAATTAAGTAGATTTAGGTCCCCTTTGATTGTTGGGTCCATGGATGTTAGTGCCTTTAGGTACCCAGATTTTCCTAATTGCAATTGGTTTACTGGAGGTTACATTAGGTGCGTTTTTGCGCTATCTACATGGGGTATGTACGTAGTCTCTATAACCATGATAATTATTATGCATGTAAAATTCAAGGTTATTATTATTAATCTAGTACGAATGCCGTCTTGGAGGTGGAGCTATTTTCTTCGGCCTTACAGCTTGGCTTCTGGGTCTCCAGTTGGATTCCCAAAGTTGTTGCTGATACTGTGTGAAAACTTGCTTTCGCGTGGGATAACGAGGCTCCTGTATCCAATACATAGGCATGTTGTACTGAAAGTACTGTCGTGCGGGCCTTTGATATTTGGATACAGCCTTCTTTCTGAACGGTTGTTGGCGCTGTTGATATGCTCGGGGAGCATGCTGTTGGGTACGCCTTACTAGTCTAAATGGCTGGTGATTCCGCTGTTTGGAATATCACTGTGGTGGTGGAATGGCAGCTTTTGCTGTTCGTGATGCAACAGGTTCCTTCACAAGACTCGGAATTTCTTCCGATACAGGAATGGGTTCTGTTGTTACCCGAAATATTATCCGCAGATGATATGCTGGAATGGATGAGTAACAAACAAAATGCGAGAGCACGTCCGTGGGAAAGTAAATAACACAAGATTTGCCGGGGTTGTTTTGCCAAGTTATGAAGCTTGTGTAGGAAACACACTAAACTCTTTTGTTATTTGTGCAGGGTCCGCCATTCCGACCCGAATTGCTCGCTGATGGTGTTGGACTTCTTGTCGATCAAATCTCCTCGCGAGGTCAGCGATATTCCTTCCTATGTTGTTCGGGCTACCGCTTCCCTCCCGAAGGCCTGGACGACCGATCTGGATGCGATCGCGCGCCGGCGATCTGCTGACGTGATGCAGGCTACTTTCGCATAGGCCTTCCAGACGACGACAATGGCATCTCAGGACGTGAGGGATTATTAGGGGCGGCCGTCCACTGCTTGTCTCCATGCGGACCTCGAAACCGCATGGAGACAAAACATTGAGTTTACCGACCAGCTCGCGGCCATGGAGAGGAGCTCCGCGGAGGCAGCTAAACAAACGAAGCAGGATGTCGACCGGGCGCGGGCGACGACTGACCGGATGCGGGACCAGATGACGGACGCTCGATAGTCGCATGCGGCCGCGCAGAAGGTGGCCGACGAGCTGAAGGTGACCGTCGCCCGCCTAACTAGCGAGCTAGCGTCCTCGAAGGAAGAGGTGGCTGTCAAAACTGCCGAGCTCGAGGGCGTGAGCCAAATGTTTGAGGAGTTGAAGGGAAAGCTGAAGGCGACTGAGGCCGATCCGTTTGCTAACGTGGAGTACGTCAGCAAATTTGCTTACTATATGGCTTATGCTGACGTGATCCGCGCCGCTAAGAAGGAAGGGCTCGAGGTCGACCCTTTGGCTGAAAATTTCAAAGCCTATGCGCTGGAGCATCCTCTACAGCCTGACTTCACCGTGCCGATCCTCGACCTTTCCATGGATCTTGGGATCGATTTGAGCTGGTACCCGTTGTCGGACAACCTTGTCCATCCGGGTGCCCTGGAGGATGGGGGTTCAGAGCCTGCTGCTGGCGACGGAACGGGCGCCGACCCTTGAACTTTTCTGCTTTTTTACTTGTAATTTCTTGTAGCTTTCCTTGTATTTTTGCCTTCGGGCGACCGTGTTTGTATTTTTATTCCAAGTGATGAAATTAAAGTTTGCTTCTCTGATTTCTTGCTTGCATGATTTTATAGAAGTGTTTAAGGAACGATCGTTTTGTGTACAGATCCAAGTGAACTGATAAACTCATATTGATAACTTTAGAACAAAGTCGATCGCTGCATATACATCTGAACAATGCCAATTGTCATATGGGTATTTGAGTAGAGACGATCGTGATATACATAGCTCCGCCCTTCCCCCTTGTTTTTGTTTACTTAGTGAAAGTAAGGGGACGAAAATAAATCGTTTAGTGAGCGGTCTTCAATTTTGCAGATTCCTCGAGGAAGGCCATCCATCCCGGCCTAGAGGAACCATGCACAGTCGTGGAGTTCGATAGAACCGACCTCCGCGACCATGTCTTATACGCGGGCGACATTCCGTCTCATGGCAAACTTCTCGCAACTCACTTAATTGTAAGGGTCCTCCGTAGGCTGCGCTCTCCTCGTATTAAAACAAAGGACGAGCGGTCTTGGTCTGGAGGAGTCCTTGCACGGGGCGTCGTCGGATTAATCGACTCCACGACCGTGGCTTGATAGCACTTTTCTACCTCGGATCGTCATGTTAGATGGAGATCCTCGACGGCATACATTGTGACAGGGGGAGGGACGCGTCGCATTGTCCGGATCCACCATGTCAGGTGATCGACCTTTGAGGGTGGGCGAACGTATCCACAGATCTGTTTTGGAGGGCCCTTTCGCTACGCCCGCCTCGTATTTAAATGAAGGGCGAGCGATCGCTGCCCAAAGGAACCTTGCATGGACATAGAGAACGGTTCCATCGTCCTCCAAAATTATGTCGGCACTTTTCTACCTCGGACCGTCATGTTAGATGGCGATCCTCGACGGTATACGTTGTGTAAGGGGAGGCGATCGCTTTCCTAGGTCCTTCATGTTGATGACGAACTTCAGAGGGCAAACGAGTCATCCTCTGATTTGTTTTGGAGGGTCCTTCGGCTGCACCCGCCTCGTATTTAAACGAAGGGCAAGTGGTCTCGGCCCAAAAGAACCTTGCATGGATGGATCGTCGATTTCATCGACCTCCGCGACCATGGCGGCACTTTTCTACCTCAGAACGTCATGTTAGATGGCGATCCTCGATGGTATACATTGTGCTGGGGAGGCGATCGCCTGCCTAGGTCCATCATGTTAGATGACGAACTTTATAGGGCGAGCGAGTCATCCTCTTTTTCGAGGCATTGCTCAGGCAGCAGCCTTTGGTTTGATGTGGTGGGAATCGGGGAAAGACTTCCGAGGTTCCCACCTCTTGATTGAAGCATGTAGGTCCGGCTGCCGAGGTTGATCGGGGGTTCGACTTGTATGAGTCTTCCAGCCTGTCGCGTTCGACTCTGGTGACCGGTTTGGGAGATTGATGGGGCTCCGACTAAGCCAATAAACTGTCTAGCCTGCCCTCCTCGAACAATCTCCAGAGTTGTCTGAGGAGGTCGCGGCATTGGTGGGTGCTGTGACTGGGACTCTTGTGGTAAGCACAATATTTATTGTGGTCCAGATGATCGTTGTCCCTTATCGCCTTTGGCTTGCTTAGTGGTTCGCGCCCCTTGATGGCGTAAAAAATATGAGCCGGAGTTCGGTTGAACTTGTGGAGGAGATGGGCTTCCACCTCCTCGAAGGCCTTGAAATCACCGGGTGGCTTGGCGATCGCCTTGTTGGATTTGGCGATCGCCATCTTTTGGACGGGAGGCGGCGTCTCCTCACCTAGGCGAAGGGTGAGGAGCCTTTGCCTGGCCAGAAAATCGGCAGCCTTAGTGCGGAAGATCGCATAAGTCGGAGGGATGTTCTTCGTGAGGTGCCTAAACATGGGTGAATGTCCATAGAATCCCCCCAGGACCGAGTAGAGGGCGAGCTCGTCGCTGATGGGCTCGCCGGTGAGGACTATTTCATCCACCCGATCGATGTAATCTGCGTCGGAATCGCCTTCCCCCTGCCTGATTTTCATCATGCGGTGGGGGCCTTCGGGTTTGGCGACCTTGGCGGCGAAGTATGACGTGAAGTCACTCGCCAGTTTCTCAAAGGAATTGATTGATCGCGGTGGCAGTGAGACGTACCACCTATGGGCTAGTTCGCCTAACGTTAACGGGAATATTCAGCACTTGTGTTGGTCCCCAGAATGATGAAGACTATCCTCACTGTACCAACACGAATCTTTTCTAGCGCGCTTTGTCCACACTCACGCGCACCTGAGAAACTTCCCAGGGGGTCACCCATCCATAACTACTCCAGGCCAAGCACGCTTAACTTTGGAGTTTCTATGAGATGGCTACCAGAAAAGAATATGCATCTTGTTGGTATGAGTAGTCCAAATCAATTCATTTAACCACTTTCTAGTGCAGATCTCACACGTCGAATCGCAAGACGCGCCTCGCGCATTTTTAAGCTCATGCAGGCAGGATGCTAGACCAAAGCCCAACAATCCCCCTCCCAGTATCTGCCAGCATTTCAGCCCCATAGTCTGGAAACCTCCGCGAACTAGATTTGATCACACAGCCCTCTAGCGGCTAGATACATTCACACAGTCCTCCAACACTTGGCATCAGCATATGTTCCACCTCCGTTTACTTCCGCTGCGCCAGTATCTCAGTTCTAGCATACTAGATTTGATCACATAGCCCTCCAGTACCTGACAACCTCCACTGCACCAGCATCTCAGTTCCGGCCAAGTGGCATTATTTGCTGCATGCCCGCCTCTCAGTTCCAACATTCTGGCAGCCTCTATTTTAGGATACTCCGAGGGAATCCGCACCCGTGACTTGCTCCGATACCAATTGTTGGTCCCCAGAATGATGAAGACTATCCTCATTGTACCAACACGAATCTTTTCTAGCGCGCTTTGTCCACACTCACGCGCACCTGAGAAACTTCCCACGGGGTCACCCATCCCATAACTACTACAGGCCAAGCACGCTTAACTTTGGAGTTTCTATGAGATGGCTACCAGAAAAGAAGATGCATCTTGTTGGTATGAGTAGTCCAAATCAATTCATTTAACCACTTTCTAGTGCAGATCTCACAGGTCGAATCGCAAGCCGCGCCTCGCGCATTTTTAAGCTCATGCAGGCAGGATGCTGGACCAAAGCCCAACAACTTGGTTGCATCTGATGCCCCACACCCGGTCATGTAGATCCGGAACTTGCTCAAATGGGTCTCTGGGTCCGATCTCCCTTCATACAAAGGTGTTTGGGGAGGAGCGATCCATGGTTGCACGGGGGCAAGCTCGATGTGGACCGCGAGTGGCTCACTCGATTCGATGATCTTTCTGCTAGCGCTTGCCCCAGTTTCCATGAGCGCTTTCATCTCGTCGAGATGGCGTTGCATAACGGCCATCACCGCGGCCTGGATCCTCGCGGCTAGGCGCTCGGAGCGGGAGCCGAGGCGGTCAAGTACTGATCCCCTGGCTCCGCTGTCGATGATGTCCTTGCCCATGGCTCGATTCTTCGGCGGATGAGGGCCAAACGGCTAACCTCTATTTGGTAGGGAGTTGGGTATGCCGAACTCCTGGTGACGGATTAGGGCTTCGTCGTCTCATGGCTGGGGCCAGAATGCCCCGGTCGCCATGATGGGTCGCTTCCTAGGCGGCTGAAAATGGAACCATCCCGCCTCGTGAGAGCCTTTTCTCATGAATCGGGGCTTTCTGACGATCGCTCGACCAGTAACCTCTTGAGCTTCTGTTTGCCCGCACGGCGGATGACTGATGGGGTAACTGCGGGCGTACCGCATGCTCTCCGTCGCTCCTGTAGGATGGCCATGGCCTCCTAGATCTGTTCCGCTGTTTGGAACTGATCGAGCGAGAGGCTAAGGCCGTCCCTCGGGGGCGGGATCGAGAGTCTCGCGCCGCCGCGGCTCCCTCCGCCATAGGTTGGGGCTCGGATTGAGCCGGAATAAGGCGTCCAGTGGATTGGAGAGTGGCTCTCTTGGCTATGGTGGAAGACGTCATGATTCTGAAGGTTTATCTTTGAAGAACAGTGACTGTTTCTTTAAGTATATGCCCCGGAGAACAGTGAGTGTTCTTCGAGACAGTCGGAATGAAAATGAAGGTCGAGCACCCTTCCTCTAGCGCCAATTGTTGTTACCCAAAATATTATCCGGAGATGATATGCTGGAATGGACGAGTAACAAACAAAATGCGAGAGCACGTCCGAGGGGAAGTAAATAACACAAGATTTGTCGGGGTTGTTAGTCCCGAGCTTGAATGCTCTCGCGAGATATTATTAATACGAATACTTGGGAGTACAAATATTAATGTTAGAGTACAATTACAATGAGTGTAAAGACCCTAGTTATCTTAGCTCTTGAGTACTGAAGATTGCCGGAAGAACCAGAGTTGATGCTCTGTGAGTTCTTGTAACAACGATGGAGTGCTGTGTTGACTGTGAGAAATCGATGGTCCCTCACTGTGTGAATTAGCTGAACTCTCGTATGGAAGTAATTTCTGAACTTGTGGACTTCTCAACTACTGAACTTCTGAACTTCTCAAAATCTGAACCTTGTTTCAGTTGCTGAAGGTTTCCTATTTATAGGAGTGGAGGTAGCTGGGCGATCGCCTCTGCTGTATTATAATAAGTGGGCGATCATCTTTAACACATGGGTTGGTCTCCTTAGAGTCCGCAGCAGCTGCTGGCAGTCGGATGCACGAACCAATGAGAAGACCACACGCGTCCGGAGTCACTGTCTTGGGAGGCCCACCTAGGACCTTTTGGCGGGTCTGTCGGTAGGTGAGGCCGTCTTTGTCACTGACAGCTGCTGATGGGCTGGAGTACAACCTGTTCTTTCGGCGCCTGGAGGTCCCACCTAAGACATTTCGGCGGGTCTGTCGGTAGGACAGCTGTTCACGGGCTGGAGTCAAAGATCCTTGTTCTGCGGCGCCATTCGCGGATCTGCACGCGGGTCCTTGCTCCGATATCCGGTCCTCGTAGATATGACGGATGATGGCCTTACACGTGGCATAAGACGGTCGTCCTTGGTCGTGCACCAGAGTCGATTGCTAGGGGTCAAGAGGCAATCGCCACGGACGTCGATCGCTCGGTATCTGATCTCGGTTTGGACTCTACGCTTGGCAAGTCTGTCTTGGATTATTTGATGTTTCCTTTGGCCGCTCAGCCCTTATGCCGATCACCGTCGAGGCGTGTAAATCACCGCACAATAGGTTCCACACCCCTGACGAACACAGTACTAGTTTTCCCTTTATTGGAAAATGTGTTGTATCCTAAGCTACTTTTATCATGAGCATGTTGCCCAGTTCTTAGAATTTCTTCCATTCTTTTAGATGATTTCTCCAAAGATTTCGGAAGGGTCTCAAGTTCTCCTTCTCGTTTTTAGAGAGTTTTTACTTTGGCTTGAAGTAGAACAAAATCATTTATCTTGCTTTCACTATGAGATTTAGCCTCACCTAGTTCATGAGAAAGTTGATGATTGCTCTCCATGAGTTTTTCATGATCGACTTTGCTGTTTTCACAATCAACAGACATATTTGCATAGTTTACTTTCAGCAAGTCGTTTTCTTCTTTCAGCTCAAGGTTAGAAATTTGGAGCTGTATATTTTCATTTTTCAGTGTCTCATGGGCCTTTTGAATGTTCTTAAACTCATTCATAATGTTTTCAAAAGTATGAGATGCATTGGTAGGAATAGCTGAGGTTGAGCTTACGTCATCATCGCTATCTTCATCTTCCGGAATGTCTTTGGCCATAAAGCACATATAGGCTTTATCTTCAAATTTATCATCAGATGAGTCACTGTCAGTGACTACCTGAAGACATTCTTCGGACTTTGATGGCGTTGGGGAGGCTTCTGATTCACCAGTCAGGGCCTTGAGCTTGTTTTTCCAAGCACGTCTTCTTTCATCCCTTTCTTGTTGCTCGGCTTCCGGCAACCTTTGAACTCTAGGATGAGGAAATTTATTTGCATAATGTCCTGGTTTCCTGCAATTATAACACAGGTTAGCGTCACCAGAGGAAGTTTCGGTACTTACCTTGTGAACAGGCTTGGGCCTGTATGGAGTCTTTCCCGACTTCTTGATGAACTTCTTGAACTTATGCATGAGGAGCGCCATTTCATCTTGTGACAGGATGTCGTCGTCGCTGTCAGCATTCTTGTGAATGGGCTTTGATGAGCTGGGCATGTTGTGTCTTCGGTTGGATACAGCGGCTAATGCTGCTGTCCTCGCGGGAGATTCTTCAGCTTTCTCTCTCCTGTCTATGTCATATTCAAATGCTTTGAGGTAAGAAAAGAGATCAAACGTAGATATTTCATTAAGATTGCATGACACACGCATAGTTGTGGTCTTAATGTCCCATTGGGCAGGGAGAGTCTAACACCCCCAAATCTCATTGGGTTATTACAGTGCCGTGGACTCCACACCCGGAGATCCACCAGGCGAAAATGACTAAAATACATTAAAATTAACTAATAAGGGAGATCACAGTTCCTACTATGATATCCGACACAATATTCCGATAAGGAATTTCAACGACAATGATGGGCCTACATGGCCAAAAATAAAAATACAACAACATCCACGAGCACCTGCTCGGGTAACACATAATAACAATAACTTACAAACTGGAGAACACTCCAACTGACTGACCAACATGAACAACTCGGACTAGTATCGCTCGAATGCCTCATCGCCATCATCATGCCCCTGTGTCTCAACTCTCTCCTCGCAAGCACCTAAAACATGAAAACATGTTCCGCCCCCACGGGTCAGTCATCCAGATAATGAACATAAAATACATGTATAACATGATATGCATCCAAAGACAGAATGAAACGGTACAATGATAATAATAATACGAGATGCTCACAAACCAAGGTAAGAACCGAGAATTCGTGAAACACTATGCCCATGGCATACTATTAATACCTGTTCAACATGTTAGAACATAAGTGCCAAACGGCGAATCATAATCATAGAGTACCACAATGAATTACACGACATGAACCAAACCAGAACTGAATTAATTATGAATCACAATGCTCGAGGGCTCCAATCAAATTACCAAGACATCACAAAGGCCTCAAAGCCACTCAGTCGAAGCTGTCAAATATCACAATCACCTGAAGCCAAAACAGCCCGAAGCTGTATCAATGAGGGCCGAAGCCACGACACGAAGCCGTATCATGATGAGACCATACAATGGCCGTGACCTACTGAATTGTAGGTGTTGGGAAACCAACCGCGAAGGTTCAAGCCCCAAGCTTACCCATAATGAGATCACCCAGTGACTGTGACTTGCTGAATTGCAGGTGCTGGGAAACCAACCATGAAGGTTCAAGCCCAAGACTTACCCATAATGAGATCATAACCAGGACCGTGACCTACTGAGCTGTAGGTGTTGGGAAACCAACCGCGAAGGTTCAAGCCCCAAGCTTACCCAATGAGCACTAGCCGAGACTAGCCTCCAAAACACAATTAACCACAAAAGGCGATGATTCAAAGATTACCGAATTCACAGAAATGATAGTGTGCTGCCTTGAGTCGGCCAACACGACGACAGTAACTCACAGATGGAAACTATCCTTGACAGTCCCAATTCAATACCTCGATTGCCTTAGAATGGCCAACCGATAACAATGATGCAGCGGATTATTTAATAACTCGATTGCCTTAGAATGGCCAATCGATAACAATAATACAATGAATGACTCAATACCTCGATTGCCTTAGAATGGCCAATCAATAACAATGATACAATGAATGTCTCAATACCTCGATTGCCTTAGAATGGCCAATCGATAACAATGATACAATGAATGCCTCGACACCTTTAACCGGTTACCGACGATGAAGATGAGAACGAATACGCCAATGCCTTCAACCGGCCGATATAATATGAATGACAAGACGCCAACATTAATAACAATGATTACAACAATGTCTTAGATCGACATCAATAATAACAACAACAATCGATACATCGATACCGCGAAACGTCTATCGACAATAACATTAACAATGAGTATCCCAATGACTTGACCCGGCCATTAATGAATAATAATAAACATTTGGCATAGTTTCCGAAGAGTATCGTATCGAACGATTCCCTAATATCAATGAACTTATGAAGAGACTAAGTCTCGGAATGATACGACACATTCATACACATATATGATAACATTAATCTCATTGACTAGTACAAGTATAAAACTTGCCTCAAACCGACGGCGAGAATGTCCTTCCATGATCAACGTCCTTTTTGGAATTATCGGTCGCTTGAAAAACCTTGAATAACACAATTACCAATGATTCGCTTAATATACATATCCATGTATAGTCATAACCAAATGAAAAGGTTGATACAACACTACCCAACTCATTGGGGCAATTTAACAAACATGTTGTAAACAATCTTCAATTGTAAACAACTAGTCTCAATTATATCGATACCAAGCCTCTAAAGAATGATTCAATCTAACAAAACATCCTCAATACACTTAATAATCCAAAAGGAAGACACAAAACAAGATTCCAACATCTAATCGAAACCCCCAATTCCAAAATCAACATCCAATATGTTTTGAATAATCCTCCAACAATCCAATGATAGTTCATAAAAACTCATAATCATACGTATATCCCTTCACATATCATGATTACAATATCCAAATCATCATGCTCCAACTCAAAATCGAACCTAGGGTTGAAGAAATTACCTTGAATTAGGATGAAGAATCCAAAAAGATGTTGTTAATCCACACCAAGAACTCAAGGAGGATGAAATATCTGAGATTGATGATGATAAACGCCCAAAAATCACCCACAAGATCGCCCAAGGAGAGGAGAAGGAAGGAGAATGATGAAATGAGCATTCATCTCACAAAATCCGCTGAAATAAGCTAAACTGCACTGTATGCCGCGGCACAGGCTGAGTGTGCCACGGACCATGGCCAAAAAAATGCCCCGCAATCAGATTAGTGCTGCAGCCTGGCCATTAGGGGCCGCGGCCCGCGGTACAGCCCGCTCCAGCACCAAAAAGGCACATGGTGCAGTCTTAACTATTTCGACCATAACTCCTTCGTCCAAACTCCGATTGACTCACCGTTTGAACCATTGGAAAGCTAACTTCATGATCTATAATATTAAAAAGAATCAGAATTTTTGGAGTTTCCGATAATTAATGGTTATTTTAGAAAGTCGAACTCATACGTGGAAAAGTCGCTTAAGGACACGGAATTCAACTGAACGACACCGAGACGAACTCGGATGACAAAAAGTGTAGAATTAATCATTCTCGGAATGACGAAACGGTTACAATGGTGTTGCTAAGATGGACTTCCGCCAAAAAAAGAAAATTATCGGAAATCGAAATTGCAGATATTACATACTATCCCCCTTAAAAGAAGTTTCTTCCTGAAACATAAAACAAGTTTGGAGAAGCAATATCCCACCAGGTAAACTCAATGAGATACACCAGAACTGAAAACTCACTTCTCATCGGCATCGGATGCCCAAGTTCTCATGACTTGACGTCTCGATTCACAATGAACAATTACCCAGATTGTCACGAAATCTCGGTACAACACCAAAAAGCAATGCATCAAACGATCTCAAAATATCAAGAGTCTCAAATACGATCATTATAAAATAGATCAACAATAAATAATCGACAACCACGATACATTATTACGGATTGAGTTACACAGTCATCCGAAAAACAAGGCTACATCTCAAATGTACCCAACATCGATATCCTCCATATCATCGATCTCCTCGGTCCCATCGATTCAAGGTAGACCCAAATCTGAACTCACTGCTCAATATGATCCCGGAAGGTCACAAGAATAGGAATGATCGCAATGAATGATAATGAATCAAAATCCAACAAGGATCAAGAATGACTCACCGGGGTGAAATGATAACGTAATGAGTGATAGCTCAAATGAAATGATTGGAACCATTGTTCCCCGTGAAGTGAATGATTAGTTAGATAATTATAAGTCTCAACGTGATTGATATATGATGAATGAATTATATGAATGAATGAACGACAAATGAAATGAATGATTATCCTATTACCGAGAAAGAATTAACTTGCTCAAAACCGGTGAAGAATGTCCTTACCTCGGGCTCTCGAAGCCTGATAGGACCCCTTGGATGAAGTACGGGATGGAGTGACAAAACCTCTCGAAGTTTGCGAGCTCTCTCGAGACCTAGTAGCACTAGAACACCTGCAGTATTTCTGAAGGTGTCCCTGCCGCCCACACAGAGAACAAACAACGGCCTGCATCGAGCAACGGGTACTACGATGTCCTATTGTATCACAGCTAAAGCAAACAACAGTCGAACTCGTCATCTGAGATGAAGATGCTTTCTCAGCATGAAGACGACTAGAAAACGACCACTTGGACGTCGGAGCCAGATGTCCCTCAGAACGAACCGGCATCCTAGTCATCTCAACAGAAGAAACTGAAGGGTGCTTCCGAGCAAGCTCCCTAATCAAAAGCTCTGCTCCAAGAGCCTTCTCGATGAACTCACTAAGTGAATTACAATTGTGATTGAATAAATGCATCCTCAACTGCGGATTTAGCCTCTTGCTAAAATATTTGATCTTATCCGCCTCAATACGGAAAACTGACAAAGAAAACTGAAGTAGTCCCTAAAACTTCTCAGCAATGACAATAACACCCTCGTACTCGACGGGTTCGGGGTTCAAAACCTCTGATAACTTGGCTTCACGAAGTGGAGCCGGATAATACCTCTCTAACATGAGAGTCTTGAACTCACTCCAAACACAATCGCGATCGGTGGGTTTCACAGAAAGCCAACCCGAATAAGCGCCCTTACTCAAGTATTAAGCCACTACTGCTGCGTTACTCTCTTCTGGATACTGAACCATGTCGAAGAGTTTATCAAAATGCTCAAGCCAATGAACAATATCAGCTAGTTCCGACGAACCATCAAAAGTAGGCGGCCACTGACGAGAGATATCGCCAATAATCTGACTCACTCCTCTAGTCTATCCATGAAACAGTACCTGGAATCCCTGCTGTGGTGGACCACGAACCATCGAGGTCTGCATGGTCTCCATTAGACGCATCATCTGAGTCATCTGGGCCATTATGCCCTTCATGAATATGAATGGGTCCACCCGAACACCTTCCGATTGAGCTGCTTCTCAGGTACGACTCCCTGACAGTGAATGATTATTTGACAGTGAATGAGTAGCATCGCTAACTATTGAACCAATGTTATCCCTCGTGTTCGCGCGGGTATGCACACGAGATCCCGGGTTTCGGCCCGCACCTTGGCCTCTTCCCATGCGTCCCCTGACAGCTCTATCCAGACTGAAGTAGGAAAGTCACATGATAATTATAGATCCCGCATGAATATCGCATTATGATTACGTTATGGGATGATAATAATGAGCATACACGCTTTATCAGAATGAATGCATTAATAATGCAATAAAATGATCATCAACATGACGTCGGGATATGATAAAATCGCATGAAAGATCAACTGAGGTAACATGATTATCTGATAAAATTCCTGAAATGATTATCTTGAACAGGTTAACAAGGTTGATAATTCGATCCACAAGATCAGCAACTGAATAATGAGGTTGACTGAGTGATTAATGAATTAATATGATCGATAAGATCAAAAATGATGATCGAGGATTGTCGACTGATGAATGAGTTGATTCTTATCGCTTGCACAGGTCACACGTGCTCCAAAACAATTAGTCATGAATAAATCGTACTACTAATATCACATATAGTTTTCAACAAAACATGTATAATCAATGACATAATGAATGTATGAACATAAAGAGAATTGAGTCCTTACACAGGTCATACTAAGCTCCGAGGTCTTGCGATACTAGTCTTCACTAACGACGACTCGATGAATGAATGACTCATGCAGTCGTACAAATATCACGACTCATAAAACCCGACTGTCCAGATTGTCATAACTTGAAAGTCCCACTACTACCCCGCCGGTAGAGCCACATAACTCACATATCAGGGAATCTCACAACCCAACTCTCCGATACTATCTTCTGTAACACCCCTAAATCCCATTCGGTTATTACAGTGCCGTAGACCCCACACCCGGAGATCCACCAGGCGAACATGACTAAAATACATTAAAATTAACCAACAAGGGAGATCACAGTCCCTACTATGATATCCGACACAATATTCCGATAAGGAATCTCAACGACAACGATGGGCCTACATGGCCAAAAATAAAAATACAACAACATCCACGAGCATCTGCTCGGGAAATACATAATGAGAATGACTGACAAACTGGAGAACACTCCAACTGGCTGACCAACATGAACAAATCAGACTAGTATCGCTCGAATGCCTCGTCTCCATCATCATGCCCCTGTGTCTCAACTCTCTCCTCGCAAGCACCTAAAACATGAAAACATGTTCCGCCCCCATGGGGTCAATCATCCAAATAATGAACATCAAATACATGTATAACATGATATGCATCCAAAGGCAGAATGAAACGGTACAATGATAATAATAATACGAGATGCTCACAAACCAAGGTAAGAACCGAGCATTCATTGAATACTATGCCCACGGCATACTATTAATACCTGTTCAACATGTTAGAACATAAGTGCCCAACAGCGAATCATAATCATAGAGTACCACAATGAATTACACGACATTAACCAAACTAGAACTGAATTAATTATGAATCACAATGCCCAAAGGCTCCAATGAAATTACAAAGACATCACAAAGGCCTCAAAGCCACTTAGCCGAAGCTGTCAAATATCACAATCACCTGAAGCCAAAACAGCCCAAAGCTGTATCAATGAGGGCCGAAGCCATGGCATGAAGCCGTATCATAATGATACCATCCAATGGTCGTGACCTACTGAATTGTAGGTGTTGGGAAACCAATCGCGAAGGTTCAAGCCCCAAACTTATCCATAATGAGATAATAAACATGACCGTGACCTACTGAGTTGTAGTTGTTGGGAAACCAACCGCGAAGGTTCAAGCCCCAAGCTTACCCATAATGAGATCACCCAGTAACCGTGACCTGCTGAATTGCAGGTGCTGAGAAACCAACCGCGAAGGTTCAAGCCCCAGACTTACCTATAATGAGATCATAACCATGACCATGACCTACTGAGCTGTAGGTGTTGGGAAACCAACCGCGAAGGTTCAAGCCCCAAGCTTACCCAACGAGCACTAGCCGAGACTAGCCTCCAAAACACAATTAACTACAAACGGAGACGATTCAAAGATTACCGTATTCACAGAAATGATAGTGTGCTGCATTGAGTCGGCTAACACGACGACAGTAACTCACGGATGGGAACTATCCTCGACAGTCCCAATTCAATACCTCGATTGCCTTAGAATGGCCAACCGATAACAATGATGCAGCAGATGATTTAATAACTCGATTAACTTAGAACGGCCAATCGATAACAATGATATAATGAATGATTCAATACCTCGATTGCCTTAGAATGGCCAATCGATAACAATGATACAATGAATGACTCAATACGGCGATTGCCTTAGAATGGCCAATCAATAACAATGATACAATGAATGTCTCAATACCTCGATTGCCTTAGAATGGCCAATCGATAACAATGATACAATGAATGCCTCACCACCTTTAATTGGTTACCGAAAATGAAGATGAGAACGAATACGACAATGCCTTCAACCGGCCGATATAATATGAATGACAGGACACCAACATTAATAACAATGATTACAACAATGTCTTAGATCGACATCAATAATAACAACAACAATCGGTACATCGATACCGTGAACCGGCTATCGACAATAACAATAACAACGAGTATCCCAATGCCTTGACCCGGCCATTAATGAATAATAATAAGCATTTGGCATAGTTGCCGAAGACTATCATATTGAACGATCCCCTAATATCAATGAACTTATGAAGAGACTAAGTCTCGGAATGATACAAAACATTCATACACATATATGATAACATTAATCTCATTGACTAGTATAAGTATAAAACTTGCCTCAAACCGACAGCGAGAAAGTCCTTCCACGATCAACATCTTTTATGGAATTATCGGTCGCTTGAACAACCTTGAATAACATAATTACCAACGATTCGCTTATATACATATCCATGTATAGTCATAACCAAATGGAAAGGTTGATACAACACTACCCAACTCATTGGGGCAATTTAACAAACATGTTGTAAACAATCTTCAATTGTTTACAACTAGTCTCAATTATATCGATACCAAGCCTCAATTGTTTACAACTAGTCTCAATTATATCGATACCAAGCCTCTATAGAATGATTCAATCCAACAAAACATCCTTAATACACTTAATAATCCAAAAGGAAGACACAAAACGAAATTCCAACAACATCTAGTCGAAACCCCCAATTCCAAAATCAACATCCAACATGTTCTTGAATAATTCTCCAAAAATCCAATGATAGTTCATAAAAACTCATAATCATACGTTTATCCCTTCACATATCATGATTACAACATCCAAATCATCATGCTCCAACTCAAAATCGAACCTAGGGTTGAAGAAATTACCTTGAATTAGGATGAAGAATCCCAAAAGATGTTGTTAATCCACACCAAGAACTCAAGGAGGATGAAATATCTGAGATTAATGATGATAAATGCCCAAAAATCGCCCACAAGATCGCCCAAGGAGAGGAGAAGGAAGGAGAATGATGAAATGAGCATTCATCTCACAAAATCCGCTGAAATAAGCTAAACTGCACTGTGTGCCGCGGCACAGGCTGAGTGTGCCACGGCCCACGGCCAAAAAAAAGCCCAACAATGAGCTTAGTGCCGCGGCCTGGCCATCAGGGGCCGCGGCCCGCGGTACAGCCCGCTCCAGCACCAAAAAGGCACATGTTGCAGTCTTAGCTATTTCGACCATAACTCCTTCGTCCGGACTCTGATTGACTCACAGTTTGAACCATTGGAAAGCTAACTTGATGATCTATAATAGTGAAAAGATTCAGAAATTTTAGAGTTTCCAAGAATTAATGGTGATTTTACAAAGTCGAACTCATACGTGGAAAAGCCGCTTAAGGACACGGAATTCAACAGAACAACACCAAGACGAACTCGGATGACAAAAGGTGTAGAATTAATAATTCTCGGAATGACGAAACGGTCACAATAGAGTTGCTAAGATGGATTTCTACCAAAAAAGAAAATTATTGGAAATCGAAATTGCGGATATTACAGAGAGATCTGCAAATTTTTAGGTTCTTCTCCTTTTGGGTATAAATCTTGCCCAACGCTTCAAGTTCACCAATAATGCCAGTGAATCTGAGGTCAAGTTCCTCAAGTGTTTCAGTTGGTTTCATTTCAAAATATTCAAATTGCTGAGTTAATTTTGAAATTTTCTTTTCTTTTGAGAGCTCAGTTCCCTCACAAATTAATTTGAGTTTATCCCTGATATCCTTGGCTGTTTTACATCTCTTTACCTTTGAGAACGTGCCTTTATCAAGAGTGACAAATAATGCATTCTTAGCAACATTGTCGAGGTTGGCGCGCTTTCTATCATCAGAAGTCCATTGTTCGCGCTCTTTCTCGAGCATCTCGGCACGAGCTTGGCCTTAAATTCTTGGGGCCGGATTTACCTTCATGATCTTTATGGGGCCATTCTGTATAACAAAAATCATCTATTCGTTCATTGCTGCAAGATGAGCCTCCATCCTAATTCTCCAATCGTCAAACTCGTTAATAGAAAACATAGGAGCTTTATTGATCATTGACGTATCCATATGAGAATATAGGAAAGAAAAAGACTATTAAAAAAATAAGTGGTTTTTGGATCTGATTCGGTTAAAAATACGACTGATTCTTTTTAGAATCAACCGCTCTGATACCACTTGTTGGCCACTAAGTATACAGAATACAGCTTGGAAAATGTTTAAGCAAGCTGTACGTTTTTCAAGTTAGAGTGTGTAGCGAAAGTCTTGTAAAAGTAAGTTGCTGTAAATACAGCAACTCGGTATGCAGTGTATACTTAAAATAATCACAGTTATTAAAACAGTAAATGCAGAAGGTAATTGACACAATAATTAAAGTGGTTCGAGGTAAACCCCTCTGCGTCCACTGGTCCTCCACACCGGAGTAAAAGTTTATTATAAATACTGCGTACACAGCTACGTATTTATAATCAAACCTATCAATATATCGTTCACACAGATTGATACAAAGATCATAGCTTTCAACCGTTCACACAGATTGGTCAAAGCTTTCACTTGACTAACTTCTTCACACACAGTTCCGAAGCTGTCTCTTCAATGCAGATCCGTCACACACAGTTTAGGGAAAGCAAGACTTTCTCAGTCTACACAGGGCTGATGGTTTTCTTCAATGTAAGATCACTGGTTGAACAACAGCTTGACTTTGTTGAGCTTTGAGCTGATGATGTGTTGTTCAAGGTTGAGCACTTGTATATTTCTTCTCTTAGAATAGGCAGAATGCTTGAATAAATATGTTTGCTCAGATGTATATATTCGTGTCTATATCGTTGGGCAGTTCATCTCATTTTCATGTAAAATACTTTTGGTATTCGTTCGTGTTTATCTGATCTTCAAATTGTGGGGTATATATAGCCTCTGAATAGATCCGTTGGGAAAGATCTGTTGATCAAAAGTCCGTTACAACTGGATGGTTGACTTGTATAGACCAAGATCCGAATTTTGCGTTGTTTGTAGATCTCTGTCGGTTTTAGTATTTAAATACTTTATCGTTTCAGTATTTAAATACTTCTTTTCAAATGGGGGTTTGACTTTAGCGAATAACAAAGATTCTTTTTCAAATGGTCTTCAGTCCTGTTTAGATAGGTGTTGAAGATCTCAATACTTTACCGCTTGAATGTTGTATCCATTTATGGTATAGGCTATATTGGAGTAGTCGTTGTATAGAATTTTGCTGTATGAAGAGACAGCTTCCATACTTGGCGCTTTTAGACTCTGTTGCTGTATGATGGCAATGTAAAGGCTTGTATGAAGATACTTTATACTTTCACTGTATGCTGGCATTATGCCCCACCTCTGAGACCACTATATATTGCTTGCGTATTTTACTGCTTTAGCATCATACCTACCTGTTGCATTCATATTTATTGTTCCATTGTTTGAGTTATCTGTATTCGTCATCAGCTGACTTCCGCATACCTGTCTACAGACGACTCCGAGTCAACTGTACCTGTCAGCTGAGAAACTCACCCTTTGTGGAAAAGAGTTTCAATAAGTCTATTCACCCCCCCTCTAGACTTATTCCTGAACGACTTGTAACCTACATTGATTTGGCATGGTTTCCCATTGGGTTATTCACTTGGGTATGTTCCGCAGGAGCATTCGAGGTTCGTGGATTGCTAGCACGGGATTAGAATAATCCTTGGGAATATGTTGATACGTATGGTTGGGTCGTGGACCCTGAGTTTTGTGACCGGAATGATATGATTAGGTCGTGGGCCCCGTGTGCTGTTATCATAATTGTATTTTGGAAAATAACTTTTGGTCTGTGTCCCTAAGTGGTTTCGAAAGGCTTGAGAATTCTTAAATCCCTAATTTTTCAAAACTTCCGAGATCATAAATGTTTTGTAAGAGGTATATGGGTTTTATTCCCACCTTTCATGATTTGAACTCTTTTGATCAAGTGATTTATCTCGGGAAGTATGTTCACGATTATCAAGTTCTTGGAGTTTGATATGTATGGCTTGTATTTGTATTTTGTACTTGTACTAGCAAAATAGTGGAGTTTTGCTAACTCTCGAGTATTCATGGGTGGATGTCTGCATTGCGTCCAGGTACTTGCAGGTTGTTGGGGAGCGAATCACAGGATCGGTACGAAGAATGATGGAAGACGGTGATACTAATCACATGAAGACCAGTCGTTGAGTATTTTGGTAGAGTCTTGTTGTTTGTCTCCCTGTTGTGTTATTCTCCCATTTTATGGGAATGTTTATGTATTTCAACCCCTGCATGGGTATGAGCTGTGCGAAAGAGTTATGTATGTTTGATATGTGTTATGGCAAAGACCAAATCAGTCTAATGGTTCGTTATTAGCCATGTTGGCATGTGATGTTTATCGCGTTTTCCTGTATTTAGTCTGGTAGATTCTCACAGGGAGGATCTGCGGCGCTGTAATATTCCCAATTGGTTTGGGGGTGTTACAGAATATGGTATCAGAGCTTAGGTTGCAGAAACCTAGGCTGTCGGGTCAAGTTGTGTGTTGTCGAGTCTTGTCTTGTCAGACTTTATCTGGTTTAGTCGTGTCGCGACACGCCGTCTGGAATTTCGGTCATGAGTAGTATCAAGGTGCATCCATCATCTTCGTGCGATCTGTGGATGTAAGCCTCCCCACTATATGTTGTGCCTCGTGTTACACGGGCTTGTGTGATTTTTGTGTTATGATGTATAGTTAAGTGTGAATCGTGAATACATAATCCATGATTGTTGGTTCTCGCATTGTGCTGGAATGTGGAGTGGTACCGATGTATATGTACATATATATATATATATATCTTTGTAGAAATCGTTGTTACAAGAGTAATGATTTTGGTGTGGCTACGCAAGGGAAGTTTATCGATGTGATATTTGAAAACTTTAAATGCTTTTGGATGTCGCGTAAATTCTCATTTTAAGACATCCTTTGAGAGAGGAAAAAGTTTGATTTTGAGAATTCAAACTAATTATATTTTATTTCCGTCTTGTATTGTAAGTTTTCAAAATTTCGATTTTTAAAACTCAAATGAGGTCTACCAAAATTTACTTGAAACGTGACTCTCGCTTTTAACTTTTCGGGTTTCATGAATTTCAGTTAAAAGGTATGTGATAATGATATTATCATTATTTCGGCTATAATACTCAGAGTTGTGATTAAGTGGTGGTGGGAACGCTTAGTCATTCGGTATGCACTCATTGAGATAGTTTTCTTGACCGAGAGGTGGAAATTCGGCTTTGAATGTTAATTAACTTCTGATGATTATTTTGTCAGGAGTATGCCCTCGAATGCCACTCAGGGGATGTTGAATGAGGGCATTGTACTTGTTATTATGTAAATCATTAATATAAGACAATGGATGTTTCTTTATTTACTGGTAGTTACTGGCGTTCCTAACTCGTAAATATATATATATATATAGAAACTAGTCCGTGTATTTGAGAGCAAAACATTCAACTCCTTATTGGATAAGGGGATCGGCACTGGAAAGGTTTATAGCTCAAATACTTAATCGTTCGCAAGTCGATGAAACTTGACCGGGCATTAAGTTTATGTGAAGACTTGTATGACGTGTTCTTTGACATGGAGAGTGCCTGTCGAACACTAATGGTTAGTGGGAGCACACATTATAGGTATGCTAATTCGATTAGTATACTCGAACCGACTCACCCTCGATTCGTCACACGGATTTCACTCCGGGACTGTCAATGACGGAATCAAAAGGTTGTGATAGGTATTCGTGAACCTTCAACTTGAGGATTTAGTAAGGATGTGCTTGTGACATTAAGATTTTCATTAGAGTAGTTCGATCCTGTAAACCGGAAGCCGGGGGTCAACCTCGACGTGCATCTTTACGGGAAAGTAGCAGGTCCTATTAAATACCAAGATATAATTCTTTCTCCTGTTAGTGAACGGGTTATATGTCCTATGCGGTTATTGGCAGATGAGATCATAAGTCTTTGGCTAATGCATTGGAGCTAGTTGTATTAGATACACGAGAGCTCAATGATCTTGATTTGCATTAACTCATGCATAGCGTCAAGTACAGATAGGGTTTGACTGATCGTGCCCCTATAACTTGATCGGTACATTTAAAAGAAGTGTTTATACGTGTACTAGTATACACGACATAATGGTTCTTGAATGATCCCAATCATTCGTTCTCAATTGGGGTACAGTGTAGGCCGCCAGGCTGGCCAGGTCGTGCTACTACTCTTTGATTTCTACTATTGCTGACTGAGATAGACCTACCTATTGAAGCAAGATTGGTATTTGCGCCTTGTTGCGGAAGCGTAAATGAAATGTGTAGAAAATAAATGACACAAGGATTTATAGAGGTTCGGCAAAACGTGCCTACGTCCTCTCTCTATGTATCTTTTTCAATAGGCTAAAGAACAAAACCTCTGCATTTCTCTTCTATCGGTCGAGGGATAACCGTTACAATAACGTCTTCTATTGGTCCGTGATAAACCACTCGTACTTGTCTTTTTGTTGGTCCAAGTTAAACCGTTTTCCTTTTCTATTGGACAAGGAATCAACCACTCTAGCTTTCTATCGGTACTAGATAAACCTCACTAAGATAGCGATTGTGATTCTAATAATGCCGGATCCTTGATCCTAATAACACCGAATCCAATTGTATCTTTTCTTTTACTCACTCGTGTATGATTTAGTGTATCACACTCAATCACTCTAGTTTAAGCTCAAGAACAACAACTATAATGTTTACAATAATATCTCAAGTGTATATGAATTGCTCAATGTTGTTGTGTGGATTGATACCAACTCACTTGGTATTTATAGTCTTCTTCCACAAACTAGCCGTTACTGCTAGTTGATATTAGCGTGCACTAGGCTGACTTCCTTAGCGTGTGTTATCGCGCATATTTGCCTTAACGTACGTTATGTACTGCATGTTACGTACGTTAGCATTTTCCACTTTTAGTCCAGTGGCTACTGTCTCTGACTGTTAGCGTGCGCTAATACTCCCATGTAGCGTGCGCTAATCTTGCATCATTGCAGCGTCATATATCCGTTTATACTTTTTGACTTGCATCATATTCTTCCCAACAGATTCATTGACTTGATTCAAACTTGATATTTAGCTTGCGCTAAATATCACTTGTTGCGTGCGCTAAGCTGACTTCACTACATACGTCATTCTGTGTTTGAATCTCTTCACAATGGTAATATGGTCTCGATAGCGTGCGTTATATTATAGTGTGTAGCGTGCACTATCCTCATCAGGTGACTTTACTCCAGGTTTCTTCGAACTCGTCTGATCCACAGATAACTCCCGTTAGCGTGCGCTAACCTTCAGCTCTTGTGTGCGCTAAGCTTGTATTTTGATCAACTTTTTGCGTCTTTATCTGCTTCGTTGTTTTGCTTCGCCTCGATGTTGTTTTGCTTTGTTTAGCAACTTAATCATCAAAACACTGTTTATTAATACGTGTAATAAATATTCCAACAATCCCCCCCTTTTTGATGATTACAAAACAACCATTGAATTGGATAAAACCTATAATATATATATATATATATGGACGTTTCAAAGATTTCGGCTTTGATCGTTTCGTTAGTTTCACCCATTTTCTTTTCTTTTATCATTGTCGACTTCTTCGTTTTTCAGTTTTCAACTCCTTCGTTTCTCCCCCTTTTTGTATGCTTTCTTCTCCTTTTCGACTTCTTCGATTTTTATTATTTCCTCCTTTTTATTTTTTATTTTTCTCGTCATATATTTCATGACGCTTTTATCCGATTCAACTTCTTCTTCCCCTTTTTGTATTCAGCAAAAAGTGTAAAAAAAATATAGAGGATACCAATAATCGAATATATAAAAATATGCACGAATAGGAAATATCTTCCCCTAAAAATATTATCTCCCCCTTTGTAAAATATCAAAAATTAATTTTTGGGGATCCAACCGAAAGTCGGTTTTTCTTTTGAGACGTAGACGATATTTGAAACAATTGTTCCTTTAGAAACCCAAATTTTCTTAACTTTAATCGTCCGTCTTGGGCTCTTACAGTTTGAAATATGGTGCCCGATTTTCAAAAATTTTTCACAATGGGGTATTTTAAAATTTACGGATTCGTTTTTAAAACGTGGTTTGAATCCTAACCCCTCTTTATTTAATGTGTATTTTTCAACCGATAGCATATTTTCAAATTTCTCGTTTCCGAGAGAAAATTTCTTTGTTAAATTTTTGAGCTCGGTTTGGACTTTAACAAGATCATCCTTCAAAATATTTTCGTTTTCAATGCATTTTGAATGATCGATTTCAACAAATTTTCCCTTTTCAAGAATTTTGGAATTTTCAATTTCCAAAGATTTATATTTAGATTTAAGGGATTTAATCTCATTTAAAGCATTTTGATAATCGGTATGTAATAACTCGAATGCTTCAAAAAGTTCGTTGTAATAGTTACTTGCTTGGATTTCGATGTCGCTATCGTCGAATGAACTCTGGGCCATGAGAGCGAGATTATTTTGATTTAGAAAATCGTCATCTTCGATATCTTCGTCACTCCATGTTGCAATTAAAACTTATTTGGGTTTTACTCTGCAGTTCTTAGCAAAGTGGCCTGGTTTACCACATAATCGACAGGTGTTGTCGAATTTCTTAGATTCGCCCGCTTGGATGTCCTTCTTTCTCCGATTTAATAAGTGTTGGAACTTATTAATATTTTTGGCATAATATGCCGATTCTTTGTCGCTTTCGTACACCAGGATTTCTTCCTTTCTAGACATCTTAGCCTTCATGGCTATCGATCTTTCCTTCGGTTTTGGTTTGGCATTCCGAGATTTTAGAACTATCTCGTAGTTGATAAGAGAACCAACGAGAGCACTAAAATCAAGAGTATTTAAATCTTTTGATTCCATTATGGCCGTAACCGTACCGTCCCATTCTCGAGGTAGTGATCGGAGAATTTTCTTTACTTTCTCACTACTCAAAAGTGGTTTTCTGAAACATGCTAATCCATTTGTGATGATCGAAAATCGGTCGAGCATTATAGTGATGGATTCGTCGTCCTTCATTTGGAATAACTCATAATCGTGAAGGAGCATGTTTCTCTTTGACTTGAGACGTTCCTTCGTGTGTTACCTCAAGCATTTTCCAAATTTCTTTGGCACTATCACCCGATGATATCCGGTTGTGTTCTTCCGAATTTAAGGCACAATATAGAAGTTGAGTTGCCTTACAATTGTAATGGTCATTTTTCCAATCGGAATCGTCATATTTTTCGAAAGTTTCAAGAATACCATTGGAATTCGTCGGAATTTTCGGACCAAGATAAATCACCTTCCAAAGCTCGATGTCATATGCTCGGATAAATATTGACATCTTTTTCTTCCACGTCATAAAGTTCGAGCCATCAAAAAATAGTGATCGGTTGAGATCAAGGCCTTCAACGAGAGCATATTGAAACGCCATTTGGATCGACTCCTCGGATGTTAAGCCGTGTATTGGAGGTACCGCTCCGATACAAATTATTGAAGCAAGATCGGTATTTGCGCCGTGTTGCGGAAGCGTAAATGAAATGTGCAGAAAATAAACGACACAAGGATTTATAGAGGTTCGGCCAAACGTGCCTACGTCCTCTCTCGATGTATCTTTTTCAATAGGCTAAAGATCAAAACCTCTACACCTCTCTTCTATCGGTCGAGGGATAACCATTACAATCACGTCTTCTATCGCTCGATGCGTGGGACTGAGAGTTCCAAGTCTTCAGCTTTGACTCCTGGTAAAGCTAGGAGGTGTTTTAACTGTAATGTGTTGGGGCATGTTCGTGCACATTGCGCTTCCCCGCCAGTAACGTGTTACATGTGCGGACTCGTGGGGCACCGAGTTCAGTTTTGCGAGTTAGTCACCGAGCCTTCCGAGGCACGGACTTAAGCACTGATATCAGGATTGACTATGAGAATTCCCTGAAAGGGTGTAGTCTACCAGTTGTGTGTTATGTTATTTCCTTGCCTTGTTGTTTCGATTTTCAGGGATAAACTTCTTTTATTAGGAGTGGATCGGATTGTTGAACTTCTGTATTTTCAACTCTATCAACTCGTTTGTGTTCGTTGATATTTTCTGAGCTTGTCTTATCTTTCGTTTTTGTTGATCGAACGAGTTCTGGTATTGTTTCGGATTAATCCGTTTGTCATTGTGACTTTTTCCGAATTCGGCTCCATTCATGTGAATCTTATGTAAATGCATATCTTGTCATTTTTACCAGACCATCCATTGGCTCGAGTCGAGGTGTGGACTTCGGAGTTGTTATTTGATTTTTGTCGCCCGTCGTGATTCGAATAAGATTGTTCGACCGTTGTAGTTCGATTGTTCTTTGTTCGGTTTTTGTTGATCTCATATCGTGATTTTTGAGCGTTCGGGTCATGTCGTAACTTCCTTAAGTTCGGGAAATTAACTTTGTTTTCGATCTTCCCATCCATGGTATTGTGGAATTACGTGTTGTTCTGCGATTAACTTGTGTTTTGATTGGTGTATTGTTCGGGTTGGTCAACCATACTGATCTTGTCCGTTGCATTCTGTTAGCATTCTGGCATAGCGATATGGATGGTAGCAGCCACGTGCTGCATGTGATTCATTGCAGGTCATCGGCAACAGATAGTGTGTGTTATTTGAGATTGTTTTGCATTGATCATTTTATGTTTTAAGTTTTGGGGACGAAACTTCTTTTAAGAGGGGTAGAATGTAATACATGAGATTTTCGTTCCAGTTTCATTGAGTTTTTCTACGGATTATCGGATTGGCATTGTCTATGTCTTTGAAATAATGTGCCACGTATGGTTGTGTCATGAGTTGACACGTGTGTGATTTCTATTTCAGATCATTGCATGAGTTTTTGACTCATTTCAGTGTAGCGCACGCTAACACTTGTGGTGTAGCGCGCGCTACTGTGCCATTGTTAGCGCACACTACCAGGTGTGTAGCGCACGCTAACTGGCAGTCCAGAGGCAGTCCAAGAGCTACTGGACTGGGACTGGAGTCTTGTTAGTGCACGCTAAGGTTGGTAGCTAGCGCACACTATCGACTGCTTAGCGCACGCTAATTGTTCTTTCTAGCGCACGCTACCTGGTAGGTGCAGATCTGTCCAGAAGATACTGGACTGGAATCGTGACTCGTTAGCGCATGCTACGCATATTGGTGAGCGCATGCTAATAGTGTTGCAGGTGGAGTGTTCTGGGGCGTTGACCCCGTTAGCGCGCGCTAATGCAGTGTGTTTAGCGCACGCTAATAATTATCCAGTATAAATATTGGACAGCAGGCTTCCTTTCCCGTTTTTCTTTCTTTTTCTCTCTTCTTCACTTCTGGTCGACGGGACGGGTCTCTAAGGAAGATCAGGAGCGACCTTCATCTTCAAACATCATCTTGGTGAGTTTGCTTCATGTTATTATCATCATCTAACTGGTTCAGTTCGGATCAAAGTATTTCCTTCATAAGAACCCTGGTTGAGAAATATTTGGGGGTTTTCCTTTGTTTCGTGATTCTTACCCGGTCTCATCCAATCGGTTATGTATTCTTGTTGTCTTGGCCATGACCTTCAAATTGGTAACTCAATTATTGATTTTATATCACCCGGAACAATGATTCTTGATTTCTTTAAGAACACTTAGATCCTTGTTGTTTTTAGGATCGATTCGAATTTCGATTAGTGTTATTGATTCGTGTTGGTATTATTTTCGTAGTATTCGTGGGGTTGTCGATTTCTTGGTGATTTTTGGAAGTTCGAGGGCTACCCGACAATGTCCGTTTGTTGTTCCGTTGCTCGTGGTATCGAAGCAAGTATCTTGCCCATGGTGACGATTTAATTCTTGGAGACGATTGGCTCAATCATGGCTATTTTGAATTATCGGAAGAGAGTTATCTCGATTATTGCTAATGGCAGATCTGAACATTTATTCGAAGGATGGAGACCAGGAAGCTCAGGGAAAGTGATCAAAGCCAAGAAAGCAATTAAATTGCTGAAACAGGGTTGTGCCGGGTTTTGGTGTTATGCCATGAAGAAGGAAGAAGAAGTAAAGCTCTCATCTATTCCAGTTGTGAACGAATTCTCAGATGTATTCCCTGACGAACTATCTGGATTACCTCCGCATAGATTTGTAGAGTTTAATATTAATTTGGAACCGGGAGCCGCGCCTATTTCTAGAGAACCATACCGTATGGCGCCAACAGAGATGTATGAGTTAAAGAAACATCTTGAAGAATTGTTGCATAAAGATTACATTCAACCTAGTGTTTCTACTTGGGATGCGCCCGTTCTTTTTGTTCGAAAGAATGACGGATCACTCCGATTTTGTATAGATTACAGGGAGCTAAACAAGGTGACGATCAAGAATAAATACCCATTGCCTCAGTTTGATGATTTGTTTGATCAATTACAGGGAGCGACGGTATTCTCGAAGATAGATTTGAGATCAGGATACTATCAGTTGAGAATTAAGGAATGTGATATACCGAAGTCCGCATTCAGATCTCGGTATGGGCACTATGAGTTTATAGTAATGCCATTTGGTCTTATTAATGCTCCTGCTGTGTTTATGCAATTGATGAGTCGAGTATTATTAGAATACTTGGATAAATTCTTGATCGTTTTCATTGACGACATCTTGATTTATTCAAATAATCCAGAAGATCATGCAGAACATTTGCATATTATTTTGAAGGTTTTGAGAAATGAACAGCTTTATGCAAAACTTTCCAAATGTGAGTTCTGGCTTAAGGAAGTAACGTTCCTTGGGCACGTGATATCAGTCGACGGAGTTCAAGTAGACCCGAAGAAAGTTGAGGCAATCTTGGAGTGGGAATCTCTTAAGAACGTGAAGGAAGTCCGAAGTTTCTTAGGAGTTGCTAGGTATTATCGTGTTTTGTGGAAGGATTTTCCAAAATCGCTCGTCCGCTTACTCAGTTGCTACAAAAGACTTAGAAATTCGTGTGGAACGAGAAATGTCAGATTAGTTTTGATGAACTCAAGAGGAGACTGACAACGGTGCCAATATAATATTAGCACTACCAGACGGAACTGAAGGGTTCGTAGTTTACAGCGGTGCTTCAAATCAGGGCCTCGGTTGCGTATTGATACAAAAGGATAGGGTGATTGCCTATGCATCTCGACAGTTGAAACCGTATGGGGTTAACTACTCGACACATGATTTAGAGTTAGCATCCGTTGTCTTTGCTCTGAAAATCTGGCGACATTATTAGTATGGGACTCACTGTCAGATCTTCACAGATCATAAGAGTCTCAAATATATTTTCAGTCAGAAGGAATTAAACATGAGACAGAGGAGATGGCTGGAATTGATTAAATATTATGACATGAAAATTCTTTATCACCTAGGCAAAGCTAACATGGTAGCTGATGCACTAAGCTGCAAACCTATTTCTATTCGAATGTTGGAAATGCTTACGTCCCAATCCAGCATTCAACGAGAGTTGATTCGTGAAGGAATTGAAGTATGGTTGCAAGGAGTCCAAGGGCAACTGTGTGTGATGTAATTAACTTCGTCGTTAATTGAAGAAATAAAATCTAAGCAATTGGATGATCCTCTGATGATTCGGTTATGTGATAAAGTAGACAAGGGAAAGGCTCCAGGATTCTAATATATGATGATGGAGTCTTGAGATTCCAGAGTCGACTTGCGTCCCCGATGATGATGATGATGTGTTGAAATAGACAATCAGGAATGAAGCTTACAGTGTGCCCTGTTCTATTCACCCGGGCACCAGTAAGATGTATAAGGATCTAAAGCAGAATTTCTGGTGGGGAAACATGAAGAAGGACGTAGAGGAATACGTCTCGAAGTGTTTACCTTGCCAACAGGTTAAGATTGAACATCAGCGACCTGCCAGGATGTTGAAGCCACTTCCGATTCCCGAATGGAAGTGGGAAGATATATCGATGGACATTATCATCAATATCCAAAGACCAGGACGCGGATAATATGATTTTGATGATAGTTCATCGTCTAACCAAGTCGGCTCATTTCCTGGGCATTAAGGATACTTGGGGACCAGAGAGGTTGGAACGAGTGTTTATTGCAGAGATAGTCTGATTGCATGGTACACAAAAGACCATTATTTCAGATCGAGATGGTCGCTTCGTGTCACATTTTTGGAAAGCAGTTCATGGAGCCTTGGGAACCGAGCTGACTATTCAGATAGTAGAAGACATGTTGAGAGCCTGTGCCTTAGATTGGTCGACGAATCAGGAGATTCATCTACCGTTAATTGAATTCACCTACAATAATAGTTGGCATGCTTCCATTAAGATGGCACCTTTTGAAGCATTGTATGGAAGAAGATGAAGATCCCCCTTATGTTGGGACGATTCGTCTGATTTAATTGGGACCGAACCAGAGTTGATAGTACAGACTCGAGAAAAGGTAGCTCTGATTCGTGAAAGACTGTTGACTGCCCAGATTCGGCAGAAATCTTATGCAGACGTGCGCCGTCGCCCAATAGAATTTGGAATTAGGGATCACGTACTCCTGGAAGTTTCTCCTACCCGAGGAATTTTTTGAAAGAGTTGGGGAGTTGGCGTACAGGTTGGCCTTACCGCCATCGCTGAGCCATGTTTATAATATATTCCACATATCCTAATTAGGGAAATATGTACCGGATCCCAGTCATGTCATTGATTTTGGCGAGATCGAGGTGGCTAATGATGGCACGTTCGAAGAGAAGCCAATCAAGATACTCGAGAGTCGAGTCAAGCAATTGAGGAATAAACCAATCTCCTTAGTTGAAGTTCAGTGGTCTCGACATGCAGTCGAAGAAGCAACTTGGGAGAGTGAGGATAGTATGAAGTCGATATACCTATAATTGTTTTCGTCTTAAGTTTCGGGACGAAACTTCTTTTTAGAGGGAGAGTATGTAATACCCGGATAATTATTGTGTATTTTATCTATATTCGAAACATGTAGCATTTGATTATGTGTATTAATAATCGAAGTGTGATTTCCCGTATTTGTATTACTGCGTTTTTGAGTTTCCTATTCATGCATGCATGCATGCATCTGCACATCATAACGTACGCTAGCTGTTGAGCATAATGTACGTTAAGAGTTGCAGATAATGTATGTTATAGTCTAAGCGTAGCGTACGTAAACAGCAGCCGAAGGCAGATCGGATAAGGTTGGCGTGTGGAGCCAGGAGGAGATATGTCAGATTTTCCCCGCGTGAGACTGGATGACTTTTTAATAAAGCAGGTAAATGAGGCTTAACGTACGTTAGATATCGGTGATAACGTGTGCTATGTTCATACGATTACGTACATAAATGTTTTGGATAGCGTACGTAAGAGAAGACAAGAAACGAGACAGTGAGCTACTGTCGGACATTACCGTACGTAAAGGATATCAGATAGCATACGTTAAGACTATAACGTACGTAAGGCTTTGAGGACAACGTATGTAATGTTCAGAACTTTATAAATAGGACACCACCTCATTTTATTTCTCAATTTTCACTTCGCCCTTCACCTGATTTCCGAGACTTAGAGAGTTACCCTCTCGACCTAAACCCTTCATATCAGCCTCTAAACATAATCATTGAAGGCAAGGAGCTTTGGAGATTGGTGTTCGAGCATTCGACGTTGAGTTCATCAAGTGTTTCCATCATTTTCTTCTGTATAAGGTATGTAATGATTCATCAATCTAGATTTCGTGTTCTAGTTGTCGAATATGAACATGCTACTAAAGTTGTTGAGTTTGTTACGGAGATTATCAAGTTTATTATGAATAATATGATCGAACAATACGTATAAGGGAACTAGGTGTATTGAACTTAGGGTTTATTCCTTGTAGAAGAAGATGATGATCATGTTGAACCTAGTATCGAGATATAGGTGATGATTATGGTGTTTTTCAAGATAATTATGAAATCATGTTGTGTTGGATTGATTGATGGGTATGGTTAGGATCCTTGTAGGAAGAACTATCATGAGGTATAATTGAAGAATTCAATCTAAAGATGTGTTGAGACTTGATTGAATTATTATGATATTATTGTTCGGATAAGTATTGTATTGATGATTCGGCCGGTATGGCTTGAGGCAGATTAGTGTGTTTATCATAATCGGATAGATTATGCCTTTTCATGTTCGTTTGATGTTTATAAGCGATTATCCAGAACCGTTAGATGTATTGGTGTTATTGTATAATTAAGGTTCATACATTGTGAATTGATCGAGTGAGAGTTCTTCAAGTGGGTTGAAGGTTATTGGAAGTATCGATCCTTGTCGTCTTTTCTGGGGCAAGTATCTTAATTTGATTTTGGTTTAATGTTGATGATTTTGATCATGCATATTGTCATTCATGTTGTTTAACATGAGATCGTCCAAGTTGATTTGTCATAATGTCGTTCATGTTATTGATTCATATGTTGTTCATGTTGATGAACATATTGATTTGCATATGTGTATGCATAGTTGTATTGTATATGTTGTACTGATCCGATGGGATCGTGTGACCTATGCTGAGGGCGCTGGATCAATTGTCCACCTCGTGTTGGTCCGACGGGATCATCTTGGGATCTATGCTGAGGGTGCTGGATCATTGGATTACCTTGTGTTGATGGAATCACGTGGATTCGCATCGTTGGATTCCGGAAGAGGAAGTCCGTGTTTTTTATTTTTGATATGCATTGTTGTTGCATATCTGATTTTTGTATAATTTTGGTACTTGTACTAGCATCGTTTTGCTAACCCTTGCGGGGGTGGACATTTGTTTAATATTCAGGTAGCCGAGGAGCGGGGAAGCAACCACAGTTTCAGCATGATGACGAAGGGGCACGGTAATGTTATTCATCTAAATTGTTTTGGTATTCTAGTTTTGTGTTAAGTACTAGAGTATGTGTGTTCTTTATGGTGATTTGAGAATTTTGTAATAAATGGGTCGTTTTGGATGATTTAACCGGTTAGTAAATTACACAACTATTGGTGGTATTATTCGTATTGTTCAGTATTTCTTTTAATTTAGCCTTGTAAATTCTATATAAAGGGTTTACGGCGCTGTAAATATTCCGAATATCCCGGGGTGTTACATGTCAAAGACCCTTTATTTATACTAAGTAAACCCTAGAGTCAAACTCTAGTATTTACTTAGTTGTCCCTCATCTTATTAAATAATACAATATATATATATATAATATCTTATATATTACTTACTCTAATAAATATAATATCTTATATTATATTTATCTTTCGCGAATCCCTGCTACAACAAGACTTAATCAAGAAAGAAAGATTAATTAGAACTATTATAGACAATTCTGAGTACAAAAGGCTCGAAACTAATCAATAAACCCGAGTTTTCATAGAGCTTCAACTCGAATGCATATAACGTGGTCTTATCTTCTATTAAAAAGACGTAATCAAGAAGTAAAGGCTTATTCGGAACTATTATAGCGAATCTTTGGTACAACAAGACTTAATCAAGAAAGAAAAGATTAATCGGAGCTATTAAAGCCAATTCTTAGTATAAAAGGCTGGAAACTAATCAATAAACCCGAATTTTCATAGAGTTCTGACTCGAATGCATGTAACGTGGCCGTATCTCCTATTAACAAGACTTAATCAAAAGGCTTAATTCGAGCTATTATAGCGAATCCTTGCTACAACAAGACTTAATCAAGAAAGAAAAGATTAATCGGAGCTGTTATAGCCAATTCTGAGTACAAAAGGCTCGAAACTAATCAATAAACCTGAGTTTTCATGGAGTTCCGACTCAAACGCATGTAACGTGGTCTTATCTCCTATTAACATGACTTAATCAATAAGTAAAGGCCTAATTGGAGTTATTATATCCAATCCTTGCTACAACAAGACTTAATCAAGAAGTAAAAGATTAATCGGAGCTGTTATAGTGAATTCTGAGTACAAAAGTCTCGAATCAAATCAATAAATTGAGTTTTCATAGAGTTCCGACTCGAATGCATGTAACGTGGTCGTATCTCCTACTAACAAGACTTAATCAATAAGTAAAGGCTTAATCCGGGCTATTATAGCGAATCCCTGCAACAACAAGACTTAATCAAGAAAGAAAAGATTAATCGGAACTGTTATAGCCAATTCTGAGTACAAAAGGCTCGAAACTAATCAATAAACCCGAGTTTTCATAGAGTTCTAACTTGAGTGCATTTAACGTGGTCGTACCTCCTATTAAAAAGACTTAATCAAGAAGTAAAGGCTTAATTGGAGCTATTATATCCAATCCTTGCTACAACATGGCTTAATCGGAACTAATCTGAGATGTTGAAGGATTATTATGTTGACGATGCTGATTTCGGAGAAACCTTTATCCTATTAAAATCGTGTCCGTTCGTAGAATTTATGATACAAGACGGATTTCTCTTTAAGGGGAATCGACTTTGCTTGCCCAAACATGCGGTTCGGGAACTATTGATTCGTGAAGCTCACGGAGGAGGCTCAGCCGGACACTTTGGCACGGTTAAAACCGTGGAGGTGCTTAAGGAACATTTTCATTGGCCCAAAATACAAGGGGACGTTAATGATGTCATTAGTAAGTGCGTGACGTGTCATATGGCGAAAAGCTCGTTCAAACCCGATTTGTATATGCCTCTACCGATTCCGGAAAGGACATGGAAGGATGTTTCGATAGATTTTATCGTTGTTTTGCCATGTACTCAATGAGGTAAAGATGCCATTATAGTTGTCGTTGATCGTTTCTCAAAGATGGCTCATTTTGTAGCATGTCATAAAACCGATGATGCAAGTAACGTAGCAGACTTATATTTCTGAGAAGTGGTTCGTTTGTATGGAATATCGAAAACCATTGTTTCGGATCGAGACTCCAAGTTCCTTAGCTATTTTTGGAACACATTATGGAGAAAAGTGGGGACCAAACTTCTATTTAGTACTTCACATCACCCTCAAACGGACGGACAAACCGAGGTAACAAATCGAACTTTGGGGACTTTACTACGTGGCCTCGTCAGCAAAGCGCAGAAGGATTGGGATCTAAAACTTGCACAGGCGGAATTTGCCTACAAGTGATCCCCTATGCATGCCACAGATCACTCACCTTTTGAAGTCATTTATGGTTTGAATCCATATATGCCATTAGATTTAATTCCATTGCCGAGCGATGAGTTAGTTCACAAAGATGCGGAGACAAAACCTAAGTCCATTATGAATCTACATGAGCAAATACGTAATCGGATCAAGGAAGTTAACGAGGCTTACAAACGGAAGTCTAACAACGAAAACCGAGATTATTTGAAATTGGCGACTTGGTTTGGGTACATTTAAGAAAATAATGATTTTCGGGGAAACGCAATAAACTTATGCCGCGAGCCGAGGGTCAGTTCAAAGTAGATGCTAAAATAAATGATAACGCGTATAAGGTGGAACTTACGGGAGATTATGGAGTACATGCTACTTTTAACATAGGTGATCTATCTCCATATATCGACGACGATGGGATTGCGGAATTGAGGACAATTCCTTTTAAAGAAAGAGGGAATGATAGGAAATCAATTATTCCAAGCGAAGAAGATGAATTAAAAATCGACGTAAAACACCTTGAACATACGCCTACGTACTTAGGTAAGAAAACGGATACGAAACTTGGAGTAACTTTGGTGACCGAGCTCGGAATAACTTAGACGTATCAACATGCATACGTAGCATGCCCATGCATACAAAGTCTTGAAGATTTGTCAAAGATCCCTTCCACATTTGCATCACCACCATTCCCCCCTTTTGTTTCAAGTGTGTCACTTTCAAGTTATGATATTTTCTTTGATCTTGTCCCCATGTTGAAGATTTCTCCACCCTTAACATCACAACACTTTCGGCCGTCCACCCATTAGTTTATTTGTCAAATATTTGTCCCATGTTGAATATTTCTCCACCCTTTCGGCCGAAACATCCCCTTAGCATGAAAGGCGTTTTCTTTTTCTTTATATATAGTTTAATAGATACTCGTTGTAATCTTTGTTTTTCCTTTTTCAAGATTGTGTAACTCCTATTTAAATCGGAGATTTTCGACTTGTAAGAATTATCTTGGAAGAAATAAAATTTAATACTCTTGTATTAATTGTTGGACGAGTTCCTACGAAACTTTGATTATTATTCGACGTGTCTTCGAGTTTTAATCCGATTGATTCTCAATAGGTGTTGGGAAGAAATCACTTTATCGAGTTATAGGTCTAATTCGATAAAAACCTTGTACTTAATTTTATTCGGCTGAATTGCCCTACTTTCGGACGATTTTTACGTTGTATCCTTTACATCAAATAATTATTCATACCCAAAAATACATAACATACACTTCCGTTGCATTGCATACGAATTACGTTTAAATATGAACGTTAATTCCTATCACATCACACTCTACTTCGAACGGTTATGAAAAATTGGGTAATGCCAAGATTGGTGCTTCACACAACTTTGTTTTCAATTTTTCGAACGACTCTTGGGCAGCCTTGCTCCATTTAAATGTACCATACTTCAAACATTCCGTTATCGGGCTTGTAATGGTGCTAAAATCTCGAATAAATCTCCGGTAGATGAAGCAAGTCCGTGGAACAACCTAACTTCCGTCACGGTAGTAGGAATTGGCCATGACTTAATTGCTTCGATCTTGGTTTGATCAACCGACACTCCGTCCTTCGAAATGATATAGCCAAGAAAGACTATACTTTCGACTAAGAATGAGCACTTCTCTTTTTTTCCATACAGCCTTCGGTCCCTAAGTGTCTCGAAGACTTGCCTTAAGTGCACGAAATGTTCTTGCAATGATCGGCTATAAATCAAAATGTCATTCGAGTACACAACTACAAATTCCCCCAAAACGGCTTAAGTACCTCATTCAACAAGCGCATGAAAGTATTCGGCGCATTTGTAAGACCAAACGGCATAATGGTCCACTCGTACAATCCATTTTTCATTTTGAAAGGCGTCTTCCATTCATCACCTTCTCGCATACGAATTTGATGGTATCCACTTCGTAAATCCACTTTTGAAAAGACCACCGAACCGTGTAGTTCATCCAACATATCATCAAGTCTCAGAATCGGACATAGATAGTTGATTGCTATGTTATTCACGGCTCGACTATCAATACACATTAGCCAAGATTCGTCCTTCTTAGGAACAAGCAAAAACGGGACCGCACATGGACTTAGACTTTCTCGAACATATCCGCGGTTCATTAACTCCTCGATTTGTTTTTGTAGTTCCTTCGTTTCTTCGGGATTACACCTATTGGCAGCCTTGTTGGGGAGTGATGCACCCGGTATGATGTTCAATCCCATGAAACTTTTCGGGAAAAACATCCTCAAATTTGTGTAGTAAAGTGTCTATCTTCCCTTCGTTTTGCACAACCATGTTATCATTCCGTGCCTCCTTAAATATTAACAAGTACATGCACTCACCATCATCAATAGCATGTTCCATCTCCCGCTCGACAGCAAACATGGTAAGTTTCGGTTTTTCAACCCAATTAGAGCTCATAGAACGAATAGCTTGAGGTGACATCGGTTTAAGCACAATATTTTTGCCCTTATCCCGTAACTCATATTCATTTCTTCTTCCTCGATGTAAAACATCCCTACCAAACATCCATGTATATCCCAAAAGTACATGACATGCATACATTGGGAGTACATCACATAATACGTTGTCATCATACAAACCCAAGGTTAATCCGATCCTCACTTGTTTTGTCACCTTTATTTTGCTCCCATCATCGAGCCAATGTAAAGCGTAAGGTTTCGGATGAGTCGTGGTGGTCAGCCCGAGTTTAGTCAACATCTCACTTAAAGCTACGTTGGTGAAACTTCCTCCATCAATGATCAAACTACACCATTTATTCCTGACTTGACACTTCGTGTGAAATATTTGATCCCGCTGTTCCGAATCATTCGAAACGGATTTGGCTTGTAAGGTACGAAGAACCAAAGCCGTGTCATAGTTTGGAGCATCGTAAGTTTCACATTCTTCTTCTTCTTCTTAGTCATCCATGTTGAAATCAAACACATCACCCAGTCTTTCCTTTTCGTCCTCGACCAACAACTCGTCTCGGATCGTGACAGCTTCTCTTAGCGTCACCACTCATTTGTTCGGACAAGCATTTTGATAATGACCAACCCCTTGACATTTGAACATCGTACTTTAGTCAAACTCATCTCCTTCGGCACGTATGGGGCTTTAGGAACCGTAGTAAGGGTAGGAGTTGGTACCGTTGTTTTAGTAGCTGAACTGGAACCGATACTTGGGTTCCAGAATTTGGATGGAAACTCGGGTTTATAAAATTTAATCTTGTTTTGAGCTTCCAACTTCACACATAGTCCACACAATGTATCGAAGTCTTCGTATGGGTATAATTCCACCGAGTTAGCTATTCTTGGGTTCAAGCCACGCAAGAAACGCAACATCTTCTGCTCCTCATTCTCCTCTATTTCTCCCATTAACGTCAAATTTTCGAACTCCTCAATGTATTCACTGACACTTAACTTTCCTTGCATGAGGTTGGCAATCTTTCGGTATAAGGACAACCGATGTGATGTTGGTACATATCTTTTACGAAGTTTTCTTTTTAATGAATCCTACGAACGGATCTTTTCTTTCCCCGCATGAGGTCTTTATGTTTTTACTCTTTCGAACCAAAGCGAAGCGCCTTTTCCCAACTTGAGAATTGCATACTTGCAACGTTTCTCATCGTCGAGGTCTTTAAACTCGAACATGCGATCAATTTTGCGTTCACATTCCCAGTAAACTTTAGGGTCTGTCCCGCCAACGAACTCCGGAAGCTCGTTAACTTTGAATTCTTCGACATGGCGTGAGGGTCGTTCATAATCACCACGCCTAGGTTGCCGATTCTGGCCGCGTTGTTCTGGTATGTCACGCAACGCGTCGCGAAGTTTTTCCAAGAAATCAGCGTCGTTGAGATCCATAACGCCGAAGATCAAGAACCGGGCTCCGATGCCACTTATGATGTGAAAATCTCTATCGGTACAGCGGAACGCAATATCACGAGCGGAAGTGAACATCACTTAGTCAAAAGGAATCAAACAGCACAGTTAGGAACTGACAGTAACAACCCGATACAGCAACAATAATGGACAGCGGCATGCACACAAGACAAGAACAGATAGCAACAGTTCGATACAGCAACAATAATGTACAGTGGCACGCGCACAAGATAGGAACTGGCCGAGTGGAAATGAACCGGAACAGCCAACTCCAAACAGCAACAATCAAAACAGCAAATTTTGGTCGGAGGCAACGGAAACAGGAAGCAAGCTTCGGACAATCGAACAGCAACTGATACGAACTCCCGATCAGGTACAATCCTATATCGAAAGCAAGAGAGAAGTCTCTTTTGCGAACAGGGAACTCGAACAATAATTCGAAGTATGGAACAAAATGTAAGAATCGTCTGAAAACAAAACGATTCTACCGAAACAGGATATGAACAATTTGTTTATCGAATTAGACCTATAATCCGATAAAGTGATTTCTTATCAAGACCTATTGAGAATCGATTGGATTAAAATTCGAAAACGCATCGAATAATAATCAATTTTTGGAAGGAAACTCGTCCAGCACTTTAAACAATACACAATGTATTTTTTTTGATAATTCAATGAATGGCCAATTACAACCCAAACATGACTACTTATAGATAAGAGTAGCCTTACAAGATTACTTAAAATATTAAAAGGGTAAGATCACATGAACTTTAAAATAAAGGAAAAAGACAACAAAAAGGTATGGCACACTCCATGCCACTTGCAGACAAAAGGAATAAAGGATGGGTGAAATATTTTTCCCATGATATTCTTGAGATATCATGCATCACTTTATCATAAAGAAATGGGATGACAACTTTATTATCTTGGACAAGATCGGCCGTTACCTTCACTAACTTGGACCTAATCATGATGCATGTCGCCATATCTAAGTTATTCCAAGTCCTATCACCAAGGTTACTCCAAGTCTCATATCTGTTTTCTCACCTAAGTACGTAGGTGTATGTTCAAGGTGTTTTACGTCGATCCTCACTTCGTCTTCTTCACTTGGAGTAGTCGGTTTCGTATCAGAATTCCTGCTACAACAAGACTTAATCAAGAAATAAAAGATTAATCGGAACTGTTATAGCCAATTCTGAGTACAAAAGGCTAGAAACTAATCAATAAACCCGAGTTTTCATAGAATTCCAACTCGAGTGCATTTAACGTGGTTGTATATCCTATTAACAAGACTTAATCCAGAGGTAAATGCTTAATCGGAGCTATTATATCTAATCCTTGCTACAACATGGCTTAATCAAGAAGTAAAAGATTAATCGGGGCTCTTACAGCCAATTCTGTGTACAAAAGGCTCGAATCTAATCAATAAACCCGAGTTTCATAGAGTTCCGACTCGAATGCTTGCAACGTGGTCTTATCTCCTATTAACAAGACGTAATCAAAAAGTAAAGGCTTAATTTGAGCTATTATAGCAAATCCTTGCTACAATCATATAGCCAATTCTGAGTCCAAATATCGCTAATACTCAATACACAAAACCTACTACGTGTGATTTCACGCACCACTACGTGTGATTTGCTTCCCTCCACGTTCATTCCGCCGCCATCTCTTCCCCCGCCACCGGTTTCGTCCTCAACTCTAACCATATCGGATCGTGATTGCCTTCAGCATAATCGAGGTTCGAAGCACCTATGGTCACCTATACTAAGCTTTATGCGACCTCCATCCATGGCCGAATAGGGTTTTTCCACCATCAATGGCGGCATCCTCACCCCCGATGGGGCCTGATTCGTCTTCTACCCCCTACCAATATCGCCAGGGGAGAGGGCTCAACTCGATGCCCTTAGCAACGAATTCTCTTGGCTACACCTATTCACCACTGCCGGGGGTACCGCATCCACTACCGCCGCTGCAACCTCCCTCTTGCCGGAATGCTCAACCTCCGTTAGCTCCTTCCCCATCAAACAAACAGCCTCCGACCCATCTCATAGTTATAAGACCCGCTCCATATAGAACCGGATCCCGACGAACGTTTGCTCGCCTCTACTCGTTAGGGTTTCCACCCCCTCGGAGGTCATCCCGCCCTCCAACCCAAAACCCTACGAGGCCCGCCATGGCTCCGCCCTCCTCACCCCTCCGACGTCGTCACAACTGAACGAAGCGCTATCTCACCACCCATGGCTACACTCTCTCATATCCGCCTTCGTCTCTGCAGCGTCTCCGGCTGCCCGTCAGGTAAACGCCTCACACCCTATTGGTAATCTGCATGTCAATGTCCCTCACTCCCAAGATGCTCTTGGTTACAATGCTCACGCTGTTCATCACAATCATCTGGCCAACATTACTAGCACTCCGCTGCATAACTACGCAATTAATGGATCGGCCATGCACAATCATGTGGTCTCGGCATTGAATGATCCCATGAATGCACATAATGACCATTTGCATAATTATTCCCAATCACCTATACATGTTTAGTCTTCCCCGTCATTTAATCCTCATATGCCCGGAATTTCTCCGGTCACGGGAGGTTTCTCTTCTTTTGTTCATGCAGGTACTTGCCCTATAAACTTTGGCTCTCTCAAACATCCATCTTCCCCCGCAGCTTTTAACTCGGCCATTCACAACATCCATCAACTGCCATCCTCCTCTCGCATTAAGCCGTATGAGCCGTTCCATCGAGGAGACTCCGTTTGCATTACTGTGGACGAAAATAGATACAGGGAACAAGTTCGGTTTCTCTCGAACACCTTGATAGGGAGAATATTTTATGTTAAGCCTGACAAACCTTGGGAGATCCCTACACTCAAAACAAAACTCGCTTCCTTGTGGCAGCTGGAACATGATTGGAAAATTATACCTTTGGGGAAAGGCTGCTATAATTTACAATTCTCCAATGAAGTTGACCGAGCCAAGGCTTGTAGTCACTCGGCCTGGTCGCTAAAACCGGGCACTCTTCTGTATCCAAATGGGTTCCTAACTTCAATCCACACAAAATCAATACCACTACCGCGCAAGTTTGGATTCGCATCTCCGCACTTAGGTTGGAGCACTGGGACACACTTGCGATCTGGGGTATTGCCAAGGCTGTAGGTAATCCTCTACATATTGATAAACGAGCTGTTGAAGGCTCGGTAGGGCATTTGCTAAAGTCCTCGTGGAAGTGGAAATTTCGAAGTTCGACTCTCTTCCTGAAGAGATCTCAGTTGAGGCCGATGGCTATTACTCTCTAGCTTCTATCTCTTACGAAAACATCCCGAAAGTGTTCTCCTTCTGCCGTTCCTTGGGTAATACTTCAGACATATGCATGAAAAAAGCAACCACCTCTAGCCGCTCCGCAAACTCACAACAGGATGCTCATAAGACCCACCCCACTCGATCACGCTCTAATCGCCGCTCACGGGGCAGATCTATTAGACGTCCACATGCCCCTAGACAAGAATATAGGCCATGTCACAATATCTCACAGGCCATTACAACCACTGCTTTGATGACCACTGGAGTTCAGACTGACGTAAGTCCTCTTCAGATTGACGTGACCGTTTCTAACGCTTTTCAGGCCCTCTGTGCCCTTAATGATGATACAGAGGCTCATGAAACTGATATTGTTCCGTTTACTTCCACTAATGGCCTGCCACCCTTGTGTAATGTGGTGGACTCAGTCATCACCCACTCCGAGGCACAAACTATGTCATCTTCACAGGCACCCCTGCCTTCGCTCAAGCCACTTTCAGTCATCCCTCCCGTAATGGCCCCTCCTACGAGGCCCTCGGTAAATCTTTCGGAATCCACTATACTGACCTTATCTCGCATCCCCCAGGATGCAGGGCTGAACACTTCTGCTCCGCCACTTAGGTCGGATATTTGTGAATCTCTTAAGCGATGGAGAGCTGAACATCACAAGCCTCGATCTCGTTCTATTCCTCCTTAGAGGGGCACGCGAATAGAGGCTATATACTCTGAGCTTAATATATCTAAGTCTACCAATCACGATCAGCCATATTCTAAATCTAAATCACAACATGCCGAAATGCCAGACTTGGCAGAACATGCCAAGGCGGACTTCGTCGTCCATGTCAAGCCAATCTCCAAACCACTCCAAGACATGCACAATGCCACTTCTGGCCCGTGGGCGGACTAAATGGAACTTGAAGAAATGCTGCCTAAGCACAGCGAATCTGGTTGGACTACATGAATATCCTCTTTCGGAATGTTTGCGGTCTGGGAACTGATCAGTCACAGTCTTCTGTCCGAAACATCTGTCTGAAACACACCCCATACTAGCTAGCCATTATAGAACCTAAGGTACACATGTACTCTCTTCCTCGTAGATTTTTTAGTTCACTTAATTTGGTATTTCTTGGGGAAAATTCGCGCCCCCCTCTTCATCCCAATATTTGGGTTTTTTTGCAAATCTGAGTTAGCAAATATTTCGCGCATTTCCTATGTTTCGGATCAATTATTAATTGTGCATACTATCATTAGAGATGTCCCTAGACATTTAGCTTTTGTGCATGCTAATAATGTTTACACACATCGCCGCTCTTTATGGTCTGATCTTTTGCATGTATCTTCTATGGTCTCTAAGCCTTCATCTCCGCGGCCCTTCCGTTTTCAAAAGATGTGGACATCTCACCCAGACTTCCGCTCCCTGGTCAGTGATTCTTGGGTTGAATTCTTAGCACCCACTAATCCCCTTTCCAGGGTGGTCCGCAAACTTAAGAGACTTGAGGCGAAGATCCATCATTGGAATACTCATGTGTTCCGGAACATCCACAACACTCTGAACGAGCATTATTCTAACCTAGTTGCCCTTCAAGAATCCATTTACTCCCAAGGTTACACGGAGACTCTCTTTAACCAAGAGGTAGAACTTAAAGTCCTTATCAATCGATCTCTCTCTCAGCAACATGACACTCAGAAGAAATGCCTTGCCTGGATTAAAGACGGGGACCGCAACACATCCTTCTTTCACAAGCTCAACGCCTCGGCCAAAGTTAAACAGTATATTTGCTTATTGAGGATGAGTTAGTCGATGATCACAGGTAATTATCTGACCACATTGTGAAATATTTCACGGACCTTTTCTCGGAATCTATCCACTCTTCACCCATCGATTTTTCTGCAATGGGGGAGCTGATCCAGCCGTCAATTTCTGACTCCGAGAATAATCTCTTATTGAAGATCCCTACAACTGAGGAAGTTAAAGATGTCGTATTCTCCCTCTCTCCAGGCAGCTCCCCGGGTGCTGATGGTTTCTCAGGCTGCTTTTTCTAGAATTATTGGGACATTATCCAGGAGGATGTGATTGCCGCGGTCATTTACTTCTTCGCGGATGGTTTTATCCCCCACGACCTCAACTCCAGCTTCGTGGTTCTTATCCCTAAGAAGATGGGCGCCAAAAAAGTCGAGGACTTCCGTCCAATTGTTCTTAGCAATTTCTTATTCAAAATCATCACCAAGATCTATGCTTCTCGTTTGGGCTCTTTCATCGGCTCTCACCTATCCCCATATCAGTTTGGGTTTATTCCAGGTAAACGTATCCACCATTGTATTGCCTATGCTTATGAATGCTTTAATTGTTTACATAGGGACAAAGATCTCTTTCACCGTCTCTGTTGTTTGGGTGAGCTCCAAAAACTCCTTAGCTATCCGCTCCATCACTACCGGAGGCACGTACTCAGCACGAAAGCGAGTGATGAACTCCTCCCAAGTCAGGGTAGTGCGCTCGGCAAGCGTCAATGCCGTGGCACACCAGTCCTTCGCCCCGTCGCGAAGTAAGTTCACTGCAAAGCGAACCTTCAGATTATCCGGGCAGCCACTGATCAGAAAAGTACACTCCATGTCAGATATCCAACGCATACTAACAATCGGATTCGGGTCTCCCTTGAACTCAGGTGGAGAACAGGCAGAGAGATCCCGATACTGGAACTCTCGAGTACGGGGCTGTCCCTCAACAGGCGGTGGAATCGCTGCAATTCGTTCCTCCATCAGAACCACCACTTTATTCCGGATGGCAGTGATGATCTCGGGGATCGCTTCCCCAATCGCGTGCGCCACCTCAGCTGCAATCATCTCTCGAATCTGATCCTCAGTGATCCCCGTCTCAGTTCGCGTCTCAAACGTGTTGTTTCTTCTAGTGATGGCCATTCTAGGAAAAAGAATTTACAATGAGTTATTAGCACATAATAACTCATACTAACTTCACTCACGCTCAACTCCTTGAATTCCTCGTGACTTCCCCGACCCGAGCATTGATCCTGTGCTTCCGGTAGTAGGAGCTCTACTACTACCGTCCACACCTATCATTGCCCGTTCCGAGTTCCATCCCGAGGGGTCCAAGTAGTTTCTCGCCGAAACTATATACATATGCCCGCACCGGCATATGCACTCACTCTTCCTAGTTCCCTAGGAATTCCATCCAAACCACTACCCTTGCTACTACCGAATTCCTACTAATCATAACGAGTGGCCTCACGAATACCCGATTATATGCAGTGCGAAAAAAATAGACATTCGGATACCAGATTCTATCCTAGAACGGTTGGACTCATATAAGAGCTACGCAATAGAACTAAATCGAATATTCTAGGGCTATAAATCTCTCACTGCATACAACCTAGAGGATATCCACTTAGTAACCTATCATAATTAGCATAAACTCCTAATAGCAAGCAGTACAACATACAACGTAGTGTCAACAACAGGCAATCTAGCATGGATACCCTATGATCTAGAAAGCAATAAAACACTAATTACTGTACCTTTCCCTTTGGCTCCGGCTGACTGTACACACTGTGCCCTTGATTATCGTTTCTCAAACGGATTTTTCCTTCCTCTTATTATCCAAAAACTTTTTAAAACAAAAAAAATTCGCCACAAACTTGAGATCAAACACACCGAAATGCGTTTGATTCACTCAAGCCGTGCTCCGATACCAAGTTGTAACATCCCAAAAATTTCAAGGACTTTAAAATTTTTAAAGTAACATTTCATTAATAAAACCCCTTTAATAATTCAATCGTTTCATTTGCAAATCCATAATTAATATTCTCCCGAACAATAAATAGCGGAATAAATGTCTAAAATTAAAAGTCGTAAAAGTAATCAGCCCCTCACGCGCGGCAGTGTGTACTCGTCACGCCTTGGATCCACTCGTACTTGAAACAGTAATTTATTGGGAAAGGGTAAGCACGAAGCTTAGTGAATTCAACCACCATAGATAACACAGTTATTCCACACTACTCCTATAACAGATAGTTGCACATAAACAAGCATACAAGTCTACGCACAAATCATAAACATGCATTCCTGCCCCTACGCCACCCGCGTATAACCTCTTAGCCCCACCGAGATTCTACGCCACTCGCGTATACAATCTTCGGCCCCGCCGAGTTCTTACGCCACCCGCGTATACAAACGTCGGCCCCCGAGTTCTTACGCCACCCGCGTATACATGACAATGCGACCCGCGTATACATGTCAACAAAGGGCTGACTAGACACCCCGCTATCTAGCCCCGCATCACAAGTAATTAAGGCTACCACACACGAGCTACAGTAATGTAAAACAACTGATATTAAATATAGTGAGAGAACTCACCTCGTAAGCGCGCCTAGCTCACAAATAATAACTCAAGCTTCACAGTCCAGAATCACTTCCCGACACCTAAACGAACGTGAAAATACATTAATACGAGACCCGGACCCTAAAACACGACGCACGCTTAAATCGTCACTAAAACGACTTTCCGGTCTAACCAAACAGGTCTGTTCGGGACCTGTTCTGACCTCTTTAAACCCAGAAATACTATAGTATTGTTATATTTCCAGAAAGTACTCTGAGTTAGGGTTCCACGGACATATTATACGCCTCCTAGCGATTTTTCTATACTTTTATATGAATTTTCTACGAATTAGACTCGAATCTGCCGAGTATGGACCTGCTGTAAAAACAGCGATTTTTCACCTAGATAAAGGCCGAAACAGTTTTTCGCTAAAACACGAAAAGTGTGCCCGACACAAAATGTGAACAGTGGGCATCAGACTCGCCTTAATCCGAGTTACGACGGAAAAGTTATGGTTGACGCAAGACAGTGGCAAAAAACGTTTTTACATAAAATAACGATCTTATAAAACGATTAGCGTTCGGCTTAACGGTTCGAGTAGCAACTAGGGCTGCACAACACACGCACCACCCACTGCCACCTCCGGCAGTGGTTGTCGGCGGCGGCGGCAGCCACCGCCGGTGGTGGTGTCACGGCGACACGAAAGAAATAATGACGACGATTTAAGAAAGAAAACAGGGGATGTAGATCCTTACCTCGCGACGACTACGCAGCGGCGACACACGAACTCCGGCTCCCTACCACTCTCGATCTCTTCCTCTCTCTCTACAATCCGGTCACGGCGGTGGTTCACAGCACAAAGAAGAAAAGAATAGATGCAATAGAGTTTCCTTGTGGTTTCGTTGGATGCGACGGCAAGAGACAATGAAATAGGGTTTTATTTTTTGTGTGTGCGCGCGACGGGGAGGGGGGGTAAAGAAGGAGAGGGCTGGTTCTTCATGGGCTTAGCCCATGCATGGTTGACAAATTTTACACAAAGGCCCCTGTAGTTTTAGTGTATTTAAAATCTAACCAAACTAGTTTAGGATTTTATTAACCAACCCTTATTAAGACAAAATAAAATGTTTAAGGTTCTTCCCGTCAATCCCGTTATAAAATTTGCTAAGAGAAAAATTATTAATACAATTAAATAATTACGTGAAATAAACTGTACCGGGACATGGGCTTTACACAATGATACCGTATATACGATTATTTGTGCATTTTGAATGTTTATGGATGATGTGTATGATTTAGAATCATGTTTGGCATAATCGTAGATTTTTAAATTGTTCGTTGTGACATCACGTTTTGGGAAACGATCCGAAAAATGAAGAAACGGGGTTGCCGGCAGTGGTGTCGGCAGCACTGCCTGGGCTCCCTGCCCAGGCTGCCGATCATGCTCGGCCATGTCTCGGCCAGACTGCCGAGGGAGCTGCCCTGCTTCCCGAGCAGGACTCGGCCAGGCTGCCGAGCTGTGGCTTGGCCAGGCACCCCTCGGGTTTTTGGCCCGATTTTGAATCTGGCCGCGGACTGGGCCTAAAACCGGATTGTCCGGGACTCCATTTTAAGTTTATATTTCGTTGTAATTATTTCCCGGAATTTAAATTGGATTTTAATTTGACTAAATTAATATTTGTAATATTTTTGAGTTAAAGGAAATAAATTAAACGTGAATATTATTTTTGGCCGGATTACTTCGAACGAATTAAAATGATGATTATTAGTATTAATTGGATTAATACTATTAAAATTGAATAGATTAATTTTATATTGATTGGATTAATATATTAATTGATTATATAATTTTAATGCCACTTTATATTAATTCGATTAATATAGTAGAAAATGAATAGATTAATTTTATAAATTAATTGGATTAATTTATATTAAAATTAATTGTTTAATTTCGTTGCCATTACATGTTGTATGGAATCCTTATGTGATGGTGATATAGCTCGTGGACTTAGTTTTTGTTTTGTTCGATTCGATTGGGTTGTAAAGGCCGTTTTGAGCCTATTTATATTTACTAGAAAAATTTGTATAGGATGCAATTTTTCAATAATGTAATTATTATTTTAGGTATGACGAAGACTGAAGACAACCGATCGAGAAGACGAAGAATCGAAGACTGTATTTTTTTATTTATTGGGTCATTCGCTTCGCCCAGTACTTAGGAATTAGGTCCATGAACTATATGTTGGTAGTAACTAGGTTACTATTTTCTGTTTTTCATTTTGAATGATTGACAAACAAACAAACATGCGTATAAACAGACTAAGTTTGAAAAAGGTTACGAGGTTTCCTACCCTCCATCAAACTCGTAGAAAATTGATACCCGAGCTGGTGTGCTATGCTTCTGAGTTATCAGGGTAGTACATTTGGTAGAGGTTGAAAAATTCTTGATTGCATTAGATGCCTTTCGGTTGGTGATAAATTTCGCCCCTAGAAACCTGATAGGTTGCCGGGTGAGATTCAATAGTCAAACTGATAGACGTTGATGGTCAAAGACTTAGATAGTCTGGATTGCCAAGAAACCTGATAGGTTGAGGGCATGAAGACTAGGGGGAAAAGAAGATCAAATCATCTGTTAGACGGGTTGGTGTTAGAAACCACTTTACAGAAATTAATTGGCAAGAAATCTGATAGGTTGTGTCTGTTAAAAGTTGTAAAGAACTTGATCACCACTAGGAAATCGATCTAATCATGATTTCCGGATTATAACATGGGAGTGTATAATTTCGATAAAATTAGTGGGAGCCGAGACAAGAATTATACAAGCCCTTAAATTCTATACTCGGTCATAATAAAACAAGTCACTAATTTAATCTTGTCTAAATCTTTGCAGAAAACGAATCTGAATCTCTCTAAAATGGCTAAAAACCCACTTGCAATACTACTTGAAAAGAATCTCCTAACTGGCCCCAACTTTGTTGACTGGTTGCGGAATCTGATAATTGTACTCAGTAAGGAGTCTCTGGGATACGTCTTGGAGGCGGACATTCCACCTACTCCAATCCGGACTAGGGGTAATCAAGAAGACATTGACGTCCATGAAAAATGGGTCAAGGATGACGTGCTAGTCCGTGGCTTTATGATGGGCTCAATGACTAATGAGCTGCAGAGAGCGCACGGTAAAATGACTTCTGCTAGGCAGATTCTCGCACACTTGACCGAACTTTATGAGATATCGAAGTAGTTGTTCAGTGCTAGGATGAAAGAATGGGAGAAAGTGGGAGACCACGTCCTCAAGATGATCTCTATGATTGAGAGGCTCGAGGTGCTCAACTTTAATATAGATTTATCCCTTCAAGTTGATCTCATCCTTCAATCTCTCCCTGACTCTTTCACGCAGTTTGTAATGAATTTCAATTGTAATGAAATTTCAAGCACATTAGCTGGGCTAATGAGCAAACTGGTGACGGCGCAGTCTAACATGAAGACTAAACCGAGAGAGGCTGCTCTTGTGATTTCTTCTAGGCCTCGGAGGTCCAAGAACAAGAAGAAAAAGACCTACGAGTAGTACAAACCCAAGAAAGGGGTGCAGAAAGGAAAGGGCAAGGCTCGAAAGGTTCAAAAGGTAGGCGGTCCAAAACTTACGAACAAATGCCTTGAATGCGGTGAGCTGGGCCACTGGCGAAGGACTTGTCCTAAGATTAACGGCGCATCAGGTACGAAACTTTTTGTTTTTTAAACCAATTGTTCCGCTACTATATATTCTGCTTCATGGATTCTGGATTCAGGTGCCACTTCTCACATTTGTACTATGAATCAGGATCTGGAACGAAGTAGGAAACTTGAAGCTGGGGAAGTTATGATCACTGTCGGAAGCGGACAAAGTATCGAGGCAACCGATATTGGATCAATCCTACTGGGTTTAGAATCCGGTTTTATTTTGACGTTAGATGAAGTACTTGTTTTGTCCAAGGGGCATAAAAACATTGTATCCATTCCAGTCTTGGACCGGAAAGGATTTTGTTTCTTCATTGGCAATGGTAGTTGTAAAATTTATTTTCGAAATAAATTGGTTGGCACAGCTATATTGTTGAATGGTTTATATCATTTGAACATGCAAAATAAAACAGCAGTGAACACTCTAACTAGGAAACGTGGCAGGCAAGATACTAATCAAGCTCTTAAGTGGCACCTTAGACTTGGTCATGTTGATCAGACCAAGGTTCAGAAAATGGAGAAAGATAGACTTTTAAGTCCATTAGGTGTAGAACCCTATTCAACTTGTGAATCTTGCCTTAGATGCAAAATAACTAAGTCCCCCTTCACAGGAACTTTTGAAAGGGCTGCCGATAAACTTGGATTAGTACATACCGACATTTGTGGTGCTTTAGAAGTGACCCAAGACGGATATCAATATTTCATAACGTTCACAGATGATCATACTAGGTATGGGATTGTGTATTTAATGAAACATAAATCCGAAGCCTTTACTAAATTCAAAGAATTTAAGGCCCTAGTTGAAAAACAGACTGGATGTCATATCAAAGCACTTCGGTCGGACCGAGGTAGCAAATATATGAGCACAGAGTTTGATGAGTTCCTCAAGGAACATGGAATAGTTTCACAATTCATGCCGCCAGGAACCCCACAGTTAAATTGTGTTTTAGAAAGGAGAAATCGGACTTTGTTGGACATGGTTCGCTCTATGTTAAATTACACTGATTTACCAATTTACCCGTGGGAGTATGCCTTACTAACCATTGCCTATATCCTTAATAGATGTCCTTCTAAATCCATTCCTATCACTCCAAATGAGATGTGGAAAGGTAAGAAACTAAGCCTTAATCACATAAGGATTTGAGGATGTCCAACCTATGTCAAGAAGGCTAAGGTGAACAAACTAGAAGCGAGGTCCATCAAAGGACGTTTCATTGGATACCCAGAGGAGTCGATGGCTTATCTATTCTACATGCCAGAAGACCACAGGGTCGTTGTGGCTTTACAAGCGCACTTCCTTGAGGATGAGTTCATTCAGGAAGGTGGCTCGAGTAGAGATATCTCTTTGGAAGAGCATAATGAAAGTCCTAAGGAGACATCTGGGATCAGGAACCAAACCTATTGTAACACAACCTCCACTTCGAAGGTCAGATAAGGTGTCTCACTTACCTAAGAGGTATGGCTATACACATGTCGAGGAACTGGTATCCACGACGCACCTGATAGCCGTGAGGACGACCCCTTCGATTTGATGAAGTAGTCAGAGGACTTTGACTTCGTACGAAATGAGGAGGAACCGTGTGTTTACAAAAAGGTCAGTGGGAGCAACATTACATTCTTAGTACTATATGTAGATGATATTCTACTTATAGGAAATAACGTGGCAATGCTCAGCACTGTGAAAGCTTAGCTTTCTAAAACATTCTCCATGAAAGACTTGGGAGAAGCTTCCTATATTCTAGGGATCCGTCTTTACAGAGATAGACCGCGAAGAATGATAGGACTTTCCCAAGACCTCTATATAGATAAAATCCTGAGAAGATTCAAGATGGATGAATCTAAAAGAGGGTTCCTTCCCATGCGACATGGAATTCATCTCACCACGAAAATGTGTCCTCAAAGTGAGAAAGACAAGAGAGAGATGAGTAAGGTACCCTATGCCTCGACAGTGGGTAGCTTCATGTACGCTATGTTGTGTACGAGACCAAACTAGCCTACACTGTGAGTATGGTAAGTTGATTTCAAGCAAACCCAGGAAGGGAATATTGGACTGCCGTAAAGAACATTCTTAAGTACTTAAGAAGAACTAGAGATATGGTTCTTACTTACGGTGGTGGAGAACTACGGGTGATTGGATTCACCGATTCTGATTTTCAAGGAGACAATGACGACTCTAAGTCGACATCTGGGTATTTGTTTGCTCTCAATGGGGGAGCATTATCTGAAAGAATTCTATCTTGGTATTCAGTAGGACCTGCCACTTGCGCATCAAGATGCACGTCGAGGTTGACCCCCGCCTTCCGGTTTACAGGGTCGAACTACTCTAATGAAAATCTTGACGTCACAAGCACATCCCTACTAAATCCTCAAGTCGAAGGTTCACGAATACCTATCACAACCTTTCGATTCCATCGTTGATTGTTCCAGAGTGAAATCCGCATGACGAATCGAGGGTGAGTCGGTTCGATTATACTAATCCAATTAGAATACCTATAACATGTGCTCCCACTAACCATTAGTGTTTGACAGGCACTCTTCATGTCAAAGAACACATTATACAAGTCTTCACATAAACTTAATGCCCAGTCAAGTTTCATCGACTTGCGAACGATTAAGTATTTGAGCTATAAACCTTTCCAGTGCCGACCCCCTTATCTAATAAGGAGTGGAACGTTTTGCTCTCAAATACACAGACTAGTTTCTATATGTATATTTACGAGTTAGGAATGCCAGTAACTATCGGTAAATAAAGAAACATCCATTGCCTTATATTAGTGATTTACATAATAACAAGTACAATGCCCTCACTCAACATCTTCTGAGTGGCATTCGAGGGCATACTCCTAACAATCTCCTACTTGCACTCAATGCCACACACTCGGTTAAGTGGCATCGACTGTGCTCACCATAAAGCTCAGTTAAGTGAGATAGAATATGCCTAGCAGAAGTCATTTTCTCATGAGCTCTCTGAAGCTCATCAGACATAGAATCCATCATGTAAGCACGGACTTTTATGTCATCCTTAACCCACTTTTCGTGGTTTTAAATCTCTTCCTGATTGGCTCTTGTCCGCACCGGAGGCGCCGGAATATCCGTCTCCAAGACATGTCCCAGTTCCTCTATACTGAGGACTATCATCAGATTGCGGAGCCAATACACAAAGTTAGGTCCGTTCAAGGTGTTCTTTTCGAGTAGAATTTCAAGTGGATTCATTGTCTCGTTCAATGAATTAAGTACGACCGATTAATTAGTGACTCGTTCAATTATGATCTGAGTATAGAATTAAGGTGTTTTCTATTCTTGTTACCCAGCTTCCACTATTTTTATCAGAATAACACACTCCCATGTGAAATCCAGAAGAATCATTCGCTCTACTTCATAGTGGCGATCGAGTTCTTTATAAATCTTAATATAGGGCAACCGAACAGGTTTTTAGTCTATTAATTTTCATAAAGTGGTGTCCAACACCAACGCATCTAATGGATGACTCGATCATCTTTTTCCCCTTGTTCACTCCCCTCAACCTATACGGTTTCTATGGTTCGTGAACAAGTTAAGTTTACACCATCGACGCAAATCAGTTTCACAATTGAATCTTATCCGGCAACCTATCAGGTTTCTAGGGATAAAATTTGCTCCAACCGAAGGCATCCAATGTGATCCCGGTAATTTATCCGTCCTCCCCGAACGACTACCCCGATAACTCAGAAGCGTAGCACATCCGGTTTGGATTTCAATTTCCCGAAAGCTCGATGGAGGGAAGGAAAACCTTGAAACCTTATAAACTTAATAATTTGTCGTGGGAGAATTTCCGCGATTGACGTTACACCTTGCAAATTAATCATTTAAGCGCGTTTGTGGCATTAATACAATATGAAACAACCATTCACAACCTAGTTGCTACCAACATGTAGTTCATGGACCATTCCTAGAATAAAAAACTTAGTAATCTAATTACAAGTCTTCAGTCTTGAATCTTCGTCTTCTCGAAACGGATCTTCCTCCGGTCTTCGTCATTACATATAAATTTTACATTGAAAAATTGCATCCTAGATACAAATATTTCTAGTAAAATAAATAGGCTCAAAACGGCCTTTACAACCCAATCGAATAAAACGAACGATTCAAAACTAAGTCCATGAACCACATCCCCATTCAAAATTATTCATCCAATAAATACTATATAAACGGAAAGCCTAGAGATACATTGATCCAATCAACAATGATCCAATCGATTTACACAACGGGCAATATGAAAAACGTTCAAATAATTCGGTCACCCATAAATATTCCAATTAATCAAATTTCCCTTATAAAATGAAACATCATAAATCATTTTAATCATATTAAATCCAATTTAACATGCGGGAGATTAATTTTCAAGAATACACGAAAAAATCGAGCCGGGGCGAAACTGGCCTGCCACGACCGAGTCACGATCGGCAGCCTGCCGGCCAGACACGGCCCGTATCGCAAGACCTAAGCTCCGATACCACTGTTGGGATTCAGTGCCTAAAACAAAGGCCCAGCGGAAGTGGTAAAACGAAAATTAATTCGATCCGAATCCCTACGAGGATCGATCGAGCTACATATATACGAATATTATACGAAACACAAGAGATATAGAAACTCACCCTTGTAGTCCGTTGATTAAATGGATTCCTTCTCTTGAGCTATTCCCCAAGCTTTAGATTGCTTTCCCTACGATCCAATCCGTTCCAAGCTCTTGGATGATCCAACGCCGAAAATACCGCGTTTCTACTTGCCATGCGCCGGAGCAACGACCGGAATGACAACACCTTGCTATCCTCCAAGGATTCGGCTAGAGCAAGTTTGTTGGAGCCTGTTAATCAAGATTACAACACTCTAATCTATATCTCTCAATATTTCTTCACAAAATTTTTCTAAGAAAATTATGAAGATGATGAATGAAGAAGAAAATGGTGAAGAAGACCAAAATAAGTCTCTCTCTCTATCCTCTTGCTAGAACCGTGAGGTTTCCAAGGATATCCCAAAAGAGATAGTCTTCCACTTCTTATTCAACACAAATCACCAACATGAGATATCACTTTGATATCTTGTCCCCTCAAGTCTTGGTCTTCCATTATTAAAATGGAGATAAAGACCAAGAGGGAGTTGGTGAAGGGGGCGGCCATCTAGAAGGTATCGGACGAGTTCGGTCCGTTTCGGACTCCCGTGAGTCTAAACAGATAAACTCCGATTCCATTCCGATGTACTTATCAATTAATTAATCCAATTAATTAATCATATTAAATACAAAATAACATAATTAATTTCTCCAAGAAATAATTATATCCATGAATTAAATTAATCACCCAGTAATTTATTTAATTCATTAGGCCGTAAATTAATTTATCTAATAAATCAATTTAGACATCCAATGTCCCAATAAATCAGATATCCAATATCTAATATTCATAATGAGAGAATAAGCTCGATTCATTCCGTCGTCAATCCTATTGCGCGACTCGGTAGGTCCATCTCAGTCAGCAATGGGAGGAACCAAAGAGTAGTAGCACCACCTAGCCAGCCTGGCGGCCTACACTGTACCCCAACTGAGAACGAATGATTGGGATCATTCAAGAACCATTCTGTGGTGAATACCAGTATACGTATAAACCCTTCTTTCACATGTCTATATCAAGTTATAGGGTCACGGTCAGTCAAACCCTATCTGTACTTGACGCTATGCACGTGTTAATGCAAATCGAGATCATCGAGCTCTCGTGTATCTAATACAACTAGCTCCAATGCTTTGGCCAAAGACTTATGATCTCATCCGCCAATAACCGCATAGGACATATAACCCGCTCACTAACGGGAGAAAGAATTCTATCTTGGTATTCAATAGGACCTGCTACTTGCCCATCAAGATGCACATCGAGGTTGACCCCCGCCTTCCGGTTTACAGGGTCGAACTACTCTAATGAAAATCTTGACGTCACAAGAACATCCCTAATAAATCCTCAAGTCGAAGGTTCACGAATACCTATCACAAACTTTCTATTCCATCGTTGACTGTCCCAGAGTAAAATCCACATGACGAATTGAGGGTGAGTCGGTTCGAGTATACTAATCCAATTAGCATACCTATAACGTGTGCTCCCACTAACTATTAGTGTTCGACAGGCACTCTCCATGTCAAAGAATATGTTATACAAGTCTTCACATAAACTTAATGCCCAGTCAAGTTTCATCGACTTGCGAACGATTAAGTATTTGAGCTATAAACCTTTCCAGCGCCGACCCCCTTATCCAATAAGGAGTGGAAAGTTTTACTCTCAAATACACGAACTAGTTTCTATATGTATATTTACGAGTTAGGAATGCCAGTAACTACCGGTAAATAAAGAAACATCCATTGCCTTATATTAATGATTTACATAATAACAAGTACAATGCCCTCACTCGACATCCTCTGAGTGGCATTCGAGGGCATACTCCTAACAAGTCGATCACGAAAAACTCATGGAGAGTAATCACCAACTTGCTCACAAACTAAATGAGGCTAAGTCTCACAGTGAAAGCAACACAAATGATTTTGTTCTGCTCTAAGATAAAATAAAAACTCTCGAAAAATGAGAAGAAGAACTTGAACCATCCTGAAATCTTTCGAGAAATCATCTAAAAGGATGGAAGAATTCTAAGCACTGGGCAAAGGCTGTCAGGGGTGTGGAACCCATTCCTGTATCGGAACAAATCCCGAGTCCTGTTAAGGTACCTGTTGCACCACGAACAGCAAAGGCTGTAATTCCGCCACCATAGCCATATTTCAAACAGCGGAATCCTCAGCCATTCAGACCTGCAAGGCGTAACCAACAGCATGCTCCACGAGCATATCAAAAGCGCTAGCAGCCGTTCAGAAAGAAGGCTGTACCCAAATATCAAAGGCCCGCACAACAGTACTTCCAACAGTACAACACGCCTAGATAATGGATACAGGAGCCTTGCTATCCATCGCGAAAGTAGGTCACCGCACAGTATCAGCTACAACTTTAGGAATCTAACTGGAGACCCATAAGGCAAGTTGTAAGGCCGAAGAAAATGGCTCCACCTCCAAAACGGCATTCGTACTGGATTAATAATAATAACCCTGATTTTTTCATGCATAATATTATCATGGTTACAGCGACAACGTACCTGCCCCACGTAGATACCGCAAGAATGTACCTAAAGTAACCTACAGTAAACCAATTGCTGTCAGGAAAATCTGGGTACCTAAAGGCACTAACACCTATGGACCCAACATTCAAAGGGGACCTAAATCTACTTAATTCCTTTGACTACAGGACATCTTAGAAAGGACATCTGGTACTTCGACAGTGGATGTTCTCGGCACATGACAGGAGACAAAAGCAAGCTGTCAGATTTCGTAGAAGGTCGCGGTCCAAAAGTGCGCTTCGATGATAAATCAAAAGGAAGAACAAGAGGGAAGGGAACCCTGCTTGTAGGAAAATTCAAATTCACCGATGTAGCTTATGTTGAAGGCTTACAGTATAATCTACTTAGTATTATCCAGTTCTGTGACAAACAGTTCTCGATGAAATTTTTTATAGATCATTGTAGAGTTAAGAACATCCTAACCAAAGAAGTAGTGCTCATAGACTGGATTCCTACTTATTATTTCTTGTTTTGTTGCCAAAGGAACTGCAGATCTAAGCTGGTTATGGCACAAGAGGATGTCTCATGTCAACTTCAAGACGATCAACAAGCTTGCTAGACAGGAAATGGTCAGAGGTTTGCCCAATGTGTCTTTCCAAAAAGATAGGATCTGTGGACCCTGTCAGCAAGGCAAGCAAATCAAGACCACCCTGAAGAGCAAATCCTACCTTTCCACTCACAGAGTTCTAGAAATGCTACACATGGATCTATACGGTCCTGTAGACCCGGTAAGTTTGGGAGGTAAGAAATACTGTCTCGTTATTGTTGATGATTATTCCAGGCATGCTTGGACAATCTTCCCAAGCAAGAAGAAGGAAACAACATCAAAGTTGCCCGAGCACCTGACAAAGCTTCAAAATGAGAAAGGATTGAGTATCGTGTCCATTCATTCTGATAGAGGTACTGAATTTACTAACCGCTTTATAGAGCAATACTGTTCGGAAAGTGGGATATAGCACGAATACTCAGCTGCCCACACACCTCAATAAAACAGCATTGCCGAGTAAAAGAACAGGACGCTCAAGGAAGCAACAAGTACCATGATTGCCGCAAGTAAGTTTCCACAGCGTTTCTGGGGTGAAGCTACCAATACATAATGTTATACACAAAACCGCTGTATCTTCAACAAACACCACAACAAAACAGCATACGAGGTATGGAACAACAAAACTCCATTAGTTCGTACTTTCACATATTTGGATGCAGGTGTTATGTTTTGAACAATGGGAAGGATCAACTTAGAACCTTCGATGAGAAGTCAGATGAAGGGATATTTGTAGGATATTCCTCTGTCAGCAAAGCGTACAGGATCTTTAATAAACGGAAGCAAACAATTTAGGAATCAGTTCATGTAGTGTTCGACGAACCTCACCATGACCCTATAGGAGTATAAGATATTACTCAGAATATCCAAAAACTCACCATTGATGACTCTACAACTCCTATAGAGCCTGTCGTTGGCTTAGAAATCAACTCCGCAGCTGTAAGAACAGAAGTAGATGAAGCTGATGCTATACATGCTGAAGCTGAAACTACAACAACTCAAGATACAGTACGGGACGCCAAATTAGAACCCGACAGAAGATGGTTGAGAGATCACCCACAGGAGTTGATCATAGGAAATATTGATGCAGGTGTATCTACCCGTAGGAGAATACAGAGTACACAAGGAAATGTACTATGTGCGCAAGAAGAACCCGAGTCTGAGATATCTCCATTTCCTGTATGGAAGTCTCTAGCTGAACTTAGAAGACTTAATATGTGCACATTGCTGTATTATTAGCTCAATCCGAACTTGTTTCCGCAAAGAAGCTCTATATAATTCTCACTGGATTAAATCTATGGAAGAAGAGCTTAATGGTTTCGAAAGAAACAATGTATGGTGTCTAGTACCCAGACCAACACATCACAAAATGGGTATTTAGAAACAAGAAGGATGGAAATGGACTTATTATCAGAAACAAATCCCGTCTAGTTGCACAAGGCTACAGACAGGAAGAAGGCATAGACTACGCTGAAACTTTTGCCCCTATTTCCAGACTAGAAGTCATTAAGATATATATAGCCTTTGCCGCCCATAAGAGCTTTATTATATATCAAATGGACATCAAGAGTGCATTAATGAATGGAGACCTTACCGAAGAAGTCTATGTTGAACAACCACCAGGGTTTGTCAACACAGAAGGCGGAGACCTTGTATACAGGCTACGACAAGCACTGTATGGACTTAAGCAAGCACCTAGAGCTTGGTATGAGTCCCTGTCCCTGTACCTTACCAATAATGGATTCGATAAAGGTGTTGTGGACAAGACCTTATTTAAAATACAAGAAGGTGATGACCTCCTGATGGTTCAGATATCTGTAGATGATATTATATTTGGTTCAACTAACCTCGCTTTATGTCAAAGGTTCTCTCATCTCATGCAATGTAAATTTGAAATGCGTATGATGGGAGAACTTAGTTATTTCCTAGGATTGCAGGTAAAGCAGTTGCCTACAGGAATCTTCATCAACCAGGAAAAGTACAGCAAGGAGCTTATCAACAAATTTGAGATGAATAACTCTAAATCATCATCAACCCCCATGAGCACTTCCGTGCAAATTAGTGCTGACGAAGCTGGAAAGCCGGTTGATCAATCACTCTACACGAAGCTTATTGGTTCACTCTTGTACCTAACAGATAGCAGACCTGATATCCAGTTTGCTGGATATAGGAGTGTGTGCTCGGTATCAAGTAGCACCTAAACAATCACACTTCACAAAAGCCAAACGAACCTGAAGTACGTCAAAGGAATAGTCGATGTAGGACTATGGTATCCTAAAGAAGGCAGATTTGATTTGGTTGGCTACAGCGACTCGGATCTCGGAGGCTGCAAGCTAGATAGAAAGAGTACAAGTGGTACTTGTCACTTCCTTGGACCTAGACTTGTATCTTGGTTCAGTAAGAAGCAATTGCCAAACTCGCTTTCCACCACTGAATCAGAATACTATGCTGCTGGTAGTTGTTGTATGCAGATCCTTTGGATGCAACAACAGCTGTCAGATTATGGAATCACTGTCAAGGAAACACCGATAGCACGAGTGCAATTGCAATAATGCACAATCCTGTATTTCACTCGCGCACTGGTGGGAAAAACAATGTTGTTTTGATAATTTCCAAACAGCAAGCCTCATACAGCAAGTGGTTCCAAATAGCAAGCCATCATACAGCAAATAGCTATTACAAAGTTGTTCATATTGCTGTACAATTTATCCCGCATCCTGCGTTGCCTCATCATATAGCAAAAGCATAATTGCTTATCATACAGCAAGAAGCTGAAAGTGATATGACACCAAGTATGGAAGTTGTCCTGAATCATTCAGCATCATTCCATACAGCGTTAGTCAATCAAATTATTGGATACAGCGATCCAGCTGTAAAGTGTGAAGATATTCAAACACTTATCCAATAGGACTGAAGACCGTTGATTCAAAATCTGCTTTATTCACTAATGTCAAAGACCCATTTGAAAAGAAGTATTTAAATACTGAAGGGATAAAGTATTTAAATACCACCAGACAGAGATCTTCAATCAATGAGCAAAAATCGGCTTGTCCATCAACATGTTGGAATAGACTACTGGCACAACGGATCTATTCCCAATGGATCTTTTCTGAAAGCTATTTATACCACGGAGTTTGAAGATCAGAAAACAAGAATACATACAAGCTCACAAGCGATATTCAAACGATCAAAAGACTGAATATTTATTATCATTAGATTAAGCTTATAAGAGCAAAGTATATTTATTCCATGTATCATTCACATCTGAGAAGAAGAAATATACTCAGTCACCAAGAACATCCATCATCAGCTCAAGAACTTCATATTCAAGCTGTTCTTCTTACCCGGTTACCTTACTTTTACCTTTGAGTAAAAACCTTGTTCTATGTGAACTAAAGAAGTTATTCCGACCTGTGTGGGACTAATAAGATGAAGCTTTGTAACTGTGTGTGAAGAAGGAAGTCAAGAGTTAGATTTGACCAATCTGTGTGAACGGTTGAAAGCGATGATCCTTGTATCAATGTATGTGAACGATTCTGAGGATAGGTTTGATTATAGACACGTAGTTGTGTACGCAGTGTTTATAATAAAACGTTTTACTCCTGTGTGAAGGACCAGTGGACGTAGAGAGGTTAACCTCTAACCACTTTAAATCTTGTGTTATTTACCTTTTGCAATTTATTGTTTTCATTACTGTGATTATTTTTAAGTATACACTGCAAACTATCTTTAACAAGAATTCCGCTACGCACTCTAATTTGTAAAACGCACAGCTTGTTGCTTAAACACTTTCCAAGCCATATTCTGTATACTTAGTGGCCAACTAGTGGTGTCGGAGCGGTTGATTCTAAAAAGAATCAGTCATATTTTTAACCGAATCAGAAATCACTTACCTTTTGAAAACTTCGTTATCTTTCCTATTCTTAGACATGGATACCTCACTGATTAACAAGGTACCAATGTTTTCTATTAACGAATTTGATGACTGGAGAATCAGGATGGAAGCTCATCTTGCTGCCATGCATGAAGAGATGATTTATGTCATCCAAGAAGGCCCCATAAAGATCATGAAGGTAAATCTGGCTGCTAGAATTGAAGGCCAGGCTCATGCCGAGATGCTAGAAAAAGAGCACGAACAATGGACCACAGATGATCGAAAACGCGCCAACCTAGACAATGTTGCTAAGAACGCCCTCTTTGTCACTCTTGAAAAAGGCACATTCTCGAAGGTAAAGAGCTGTAACACAACCAAAGAAATCTGGGAAAAACTCCAGATGATTTGCGAGGGTACTGAGCTCTCAAAATAAAACAAAATTTTAAAACTAACTCAGTAATTCGAATCTTTTGAAATGAAACCAACCGAAAATCTTGAGGAACTTGACCTCAGATTCACTGGCATTGTCGGTGAACTTGAAGCGTTGGGCAAAATTTACACACAAAAGGAGAAGAATTTAAAAATTTTCCGATCTCTCCCTGCCCGATGGGACATTAAAACAACAGCTATGCATGTGTCATGTAATCTTAATGACATATCTACTTTTGACCTCTTTTCTGACCTCAAAGCATTTGAGTATGATATAGATAGGAGAGAGAAAGCTGAAGAATCACCTGCAAGGACTGCAGCTTTAGCCGCTGTATCTAACAGATGGCATAGCATGCACAACTCATCAAAGCCTACCCACAAAAGTACTGACAGCGACGACGACATCCTGTCACAAGATGAAATGGCGCTCCTCATGCATAAGTTCAAGAAGTTCATCAAGCAGTCGAGAAAGACTTCATTCAGGCCCAAGCCTGTTCACAAGGTAAGTACCGATTCTTCCTCTGGTGAAGCTAACCTATGTTATAATTGCAGGAAACCAGGACATTATGAAAATAAATGTACTCATCCTAAAGTTCAAAGGCTGGCGGAAGCCGAGCAACAGGAAAAAGACAAAAGAAGACGTGCATGGAAAAACAAGCTCAAGGCCCTGATTGGCGAATCAGAAGCCTCCCCCGCACCAACAAAGTCCGAAAAATGTCTACAGGCAGTTACAGACAGTGACTCGTCAGATGATGAATTCGAAAATAAGGCATATATGTGCTTCATGGCCAAAGACATACCAGAATATGAAGATAGCGATGATGAGGTAAGCTCAACCTCAATTACTCCCACAAATGCATCTCATACCTTTGAAAACATGATGAATGAATTCATAAACATTCAAAAGGCCCATGAGACTTTGAAAAATGAAAACATACAGCTCTAAATTTCTAACCTAGAGCTGAGGGAAGAAAACAACTTACTAAAAGTAAATTACGAAAATATGTCTGTTGATTGTGAAAAAAGCAAAGTCGATCACGAAAAACTCATGGAGAGCAATCATCAACTTGCTCACAAACTAAATGAGGCTAAATCTCACAGTGAAAGCAAGACAAATGATTTTGTTCTGCTTCAAGACAAAATAAAAACTCTCGAAAAATGAGAAGGAGAACTTGAGACCATCTTGAAATCTTTTGAGAAATCATCTAAAAGGATGGAAGAAATTCTAAGCACCGGGCAACATGCTCATGATGAAAGTGGCTTAGGATACAACTCATGTTCCAAGAAAGGGAAAACTAGTACTGTGTTCGTCAGGGGTGTGGAACCCATCCCTGTATCGGAAGATATCCCGAGTCCTGTGAAGGCATCTGTTGCACCGCAAATAGCAAAGGCTGACAATCCGCCACCACAGTCATATTTCAGATATCGGAATCCTCAGCCATTCAGACCTGTAAGACATAACCAACAGCATGCTCCCCGAGCATATCAAAAGCGCCAACAGCCGTTCAGAGAGAAGGTTGTACCCAAATATCAAAAGCCCACACAGTAGTACTTCCAACAGTACAGCGCGTCTAGTTATTGGATACAAGAGCCTCGTTATCCATCGCAAAAGCAGGTCGTCGCAAAGTATCAGCAATAGCTTTGGGAATCCAACTGGAGACCCAGAAGGCAAGCTGTCAGGCCGAAGAAAATGGCTTCACCTCCAAGACTGCATTCGTACTGGATTTTTCATGCATAATGATTATCATGGTTACAGCGACTACGTACCTGCCTCACTTAGATACCGCAAGAATGTACCTAAAGTAACCTACAGTAAACCCATTACTGTCAGGAAAATCTGGGTACCTAAAGGCACTAACACCCATGGACCCAACATACAAAGGGGACCTAAATCTACTTAATTCCTTTGCCTACGGGACATATTAGAGAAGGACATCTGGTACTTCGACATCGGATGTTCTCGGCACATGACAGGAGACAAAAGCAAGCTATCAGATTTCGTAGAAGGTCGCAGTCCAAAATTGCGCTTCGGTGATAAATCAAAAGGAATAACAAAAGGGAAGGGAACCTGCTTGTGGGAAAATTCAAAATCACCGATGTAGCTTATCTTGAAGGCTTACAGTACAATCTACTTAGTATTAGCCAGTTTTATGACAAACAGTTCTCGGTGAAATTCCTTACAGATAACTATAGAGTCAAGAACATCCTAACCAAAGAAGTTGTGCTCACAGGAAGCAGATCAGGTAATATGTATATTGCTGACTGGATGCCTACGAGCTCCACAATTACGTGTTTTGTTGCGAAAGGCACTGCAGATCTAAGCTGGTTATGGCACAAGAGGTTGTCTCACGTTAACTTCAAGACGATCAACAAGCTCTCCAGACAGGGAATGGTTAGAGGATTGCCCAATGTGTCATTCCAAAAAGACAGCATCTGTGGACCCTGTCAGAAAGGCAAGCAAATCAAGACCACCCTGAAGAGCAAATCCTACCTTTCCACTCACAGAGTTCTAGAAATGCTACACATGGATCCTACGGTCTTGTAGACCCGGTAAGTTTGGGAGGTAAGAAATACTATCTCGTTATTGTTGATGATTATTCCAGGTATGCTTGGACATTCTTCCTAAGCAAGAAGAAGGAAACAACATCAAAGCTGCCCGAGCACCTGAAAAAGCTTCAAAATGAGAAAGGGTTGAGTATCGTGTCCATTTGTTTCGACAGAGGTACTGAATTTACTAACCGATTTATAGAGCAATACTGTTCGGAAAATGTGATACATCACGAATACTCAGCTGCCCACACGCCTCAACGAAACTGCATTTCCGAGCGAAACAACAGGACGCTAAAAGAAGCAACAAGGACCATGATTGCCGCAAGTAAGTTGCCACAGCGTTTCTGGGGCGAAGCCACCAATACAGCATGCTACACACAAAACCGCTATATCATCAACAAACACCACAAAAAAACAGCATACGAGGTATGGAACAACAAAAATCCATTAGTTTCGTACTTTCACATTTTTGGATGCAGATGTTATGTTTTGAACAATGGGAAGGATCAACTTAGAACCTTCGATGAGAAGCCGGATGAAGGAATATTTGTTGGATATTCCTCTATCAGCAATGCTTACAGTATCTTTAATAAATGGAAGCTGACAATCGAGGAATCAGTATATGTAGTGTTCGACAAATCTCATCATGATCCTACAGGAGTAGAGGATATCACTCAGAATCTCCAACAACTCACCATTGATAACCCTACAACTCCTATAGAGCCTGTCGTTGATTTAGAAATCAAACCCACAGCTGTAAGAACAGAAGTAGATGAAACTGATGTTGTACAAGATGAAGCTGAAACTACAGGAACTTAAGATACAGTACGAGATGCCGAATTAGAACCTGACAGAAGATGGTTGAGAGATCACCCACAGGAGTTGATCATAGGAAATATTGATGTTGGTGTATCTACTCGTAGGAGAATACAGAGTACACAAGGAAATATACTATGTGCGCAAGAAGAACCCGAGTCTGAGATATCTCCATTTCCTGTATGGAAGTCCCTATCTGAACTTAGAAGACTTAATATGTGCACTATTGCTGTATTCTTAGCTCAATCTGAACCTGTTTCCACCAAAGAAGCTCTAGACAATTATCATTGGATTACATGTATGGAAGAAGAGCTTAATGGTTTCAAAAGAAACAATGTATGGTATCTTATACCCAGACCAACGCATCAACCCGTAATTGGAACAAAATGAGTATTTAGAAACAAGAAGGATGGAAATGGACTCATTATCAGAAACAAATCCCGTCTAGTGGCACAAGGCTACAAACAGGAAGAAGGCATAGACTACGATGAAACTTTTGCCCCTGTTGCCAGACTAGAAGCCATTAGGATATTTTTAGCCTTTGCCGCCCATAAGAGCTCTATTGTTTATCAAATAGACATCAAGAGCGCATTCCTGAATGGAGAACTTGCCGAAGAAGTCTATGTTGAACAACCACCAGGGTTTGTCAACACATAAGGCGGAGATCTTGTATACAGGCTAAGAAAAGTGTTGTATGGACTTAAGCAAGCACCTAAAGCATGGTATGAGACCCTTTCCCTGTATCTAACCGATAATGGATTCGAGAAAGGTGCTGTGGACAAGACCTTATTTAAAATATAGGAAGGTGATGACCTCCTGATGGTTCAAATATATGTAGATGATATTATATTTGGTTAAACTAACCTTGCTTTATGTCAAAGGTTCTCTCATCTCATGCAAAGTAAATTTGAAATGAGTATGATGGGAGAACTTAGTTATTTCCTAGGATTGCAGGTAAAGCAGTTGCCTACAGGGATATTTATCAACCAAGAAAAATACAGCAAGGAGTTTCTCAACAAATTTGGGATGAATAACTCCAAATCATCGTCAACCCCCATGAGCACTTTCGTGCAAATTAGTGCTGACAAAGCTGGAAAGCCAATTGATCAATCACTCTACAGGAAGCTAATTAGATCACTCCTGTACCTAACGGCTAGCAGGCCTGATATCCAGTTTGATGTAGGAGTGTGTGCACGATATCAAGTAGCACCTAAAGAATCACACTTCATAACAGCCAAACGAATCCTGAAATACGTTAAAGGAACAATCGATGTAGGACTGTGGTATCCTAAGAAAGACGGATTCGATTTGGTTGCCTACAGCAACTCGGATCTCGGAGGCTGCAAGCTAGATAGGAAGAGTACAAGGGGCACTTGTCACTTTCTTGGACCTAGACTTGTATCTTGGTTCAGTAAGAAGCAATTGGCAAACTCGCTTTCCACAGCAGAATCACAATACCATGCTGCTGGTAGTTGCTGTATGCAGATCCTTTGGATGCAACAACAACTGTTAGATTATGGAATTGAAGCCAAAGAAACACCCATTATGTGCGACAGTACGAGTGCAATTGCAATAACGCACAACCCTATATTGCATTCGCGTACTAAGCATATCCATATGAATCATCACTTCATTAGGAATCATGTTGATAACAAGGATGTTCGGCTGGAGAAAGTTCATACAGATATCCAATTAGCTGACATATTTACCAAGCCTCTCGGCACAGCAAGATTCTGTATCCTTCAACAAGAATTGGGTTTGCTACAGCCTGACTCCTTGTAAATTTTTAATGCTTTTACTTAACAATTAAGGGGGAATGCTGTAAGACCCACGAATACAGTATCCAACATTAATTATATGTACACTCAGACATTCCGAACAGCACTATAGGAACAAAGAGACATATAATTATCCTACAGCTGACGTGTGCAATAATTAAGGGGGAATACAGTATGACCCATGAATACAGCAATAATCCTTAAGTTGCTGTATGAAATTGAATTCCGTATGTACCTTTTAAGGGGGAACGCTGTATGTACGCGGATACAACATATACTATGGAATTCAATTAATATTATATTCTAATATTTTATTTATTTCAAAACAGATTTGAGTTCGTCATGCTTTGCACGACACTTGGACTATTTTATCTCAGACGCCACGATTTTTAAATTATTTTATAATTTTGCACCGCCATTTCGGGCAATAAGGGAAGACGATATGTCAAATGTGGGACCCTCTCTCATTTAAAAATCGGATGGATAAGATGTACCCGTTACGCTCAGTCCATCCTGTTCGTTCATTTTAAACGACAGTCTTAAATCTGACCGTTCACTATCTGGAAACCCTAAGTCTTCCCACCGCCCACTATAAAAGGACTATGTCTGCCCATTTTGACTCTTTACGCTTTCAGTAAAATTAAACGAGTCTTTGAGCAAACAACCTACATTTCTATGCAAATTTTACTGCGATTTTCTTTGAATCTCACCTTGTTTCCTTCAAGAATCTACTATGGCATCATCACAGACTTCCTCTCCATCTCTCAAGAAGACCGCCAACATCATCGACGGAAGGATCTTTGCCAGATCGGTGGTTGTTGAGCGTGTTCATGCAGAAGGAGATGATGTCGAATTCATGGAGATTATCATTTATAGGATTCGTCAACAAGGCCTTTATCGCCTTGGAAGTCACACCACTGAGCTATACGATGCTCAAATGGTTGAGGAATTTTACCTCAACACTGTTGTCTGTTTCTTTTCTCTTGCACAGGGAGGAAACGTCACCGACATCACTGCTATCATCCACGGAGTGGAGATTCGTGTTGACCAAGACCTGCTGCAGAATCTTTACAGGCTCCCTCCTAATGGCCTGTCCATGGAGGAACTTGAGACCTTTGGGTCCCAAGAAGTCCTAACCAAATACTATGGCTTATTTACTGGTTCTGCATCGGTCGAAATGGTTCATTCTTCATGTCACAAGAAACGTTTATGCATTCCTTTTGTTTACTTACATGATTTCTATTGTCGTGTAATTGAAAACAGAACAGGTGCTTTTGAGATGTGCACCAATTTGAGGTTCAGGATGATGGTCGCCATCATGACCTACGAGAAGGTCAATTGGTATCAGATTGTTCTCAAGAGGCTGTAGGAAGAAGTCGCTAAACCTGCCTCTCAGAAGAAGTCGTTTGGTCTATTTCTAAACTATATTTTGACCAAGTGCGGTGTTCCGCAAGCAAAGGATGCTAAGAAGATTTACTCACGTAAGTACATTGGAGGACCCAGGCCATCCGTCTTCAAAAAAAACCATCTGATTGAGACAAGGCCTTTGTACGTACTCTGCCCCTCTCGGCTGATCCAAGGGATGTATCTTCTAAGCCTGGAAGTGAGGAGCCCTCGAAGAAAAGAAAGAGATCTCACAGCAAGTCTCCCCTTGCTGGTTAGAAGCCGAAAAGGAAGCTACAAAGGCTTTCCAAAATTAAGGCGAAGGCGCAACCCACCGTATCAAACCCCAGGGCGCAACCCCTATGGAAGAGATAGCTGCTACTGTGCAAACAGTAGATCCCGAGCCATTGGCGGCAACGAAGGAAATACAGCAATCTGCCAACTTAAAAGACTCTAGCGAGTCGGCTTCCTCTTTGGATCCAATAGCCACATCCCCTGTACAGGATCCCTCTCCGATACAGGCTTCCACACCTGTATTGGAACCCTTGCCTACAGCAGATCCATGCGCTGTACGCAGCCCCTCCTCAGAGTCTATTATTAATAGAACCCTGTTATCTGTGCAAATTGAACATACGACCGCTTTATTCAATGGAAATCACACAGGCTTGCTCCGTACGAGATTTTTTACAATTAGAGCGACTGGTGTAAAGAAGAAAAGTTTGTTCTAGAGGTGACCGACTCTGAGAATGTTGAATTTCTAATCCAATGGGATAACCTTTGCTGCAAAGAGCTAATCTCGAGCCATCTAATGGACAAAGCTGATGCTCGAAAAAAAGGAAAATCCCTGTCTGTAGAAGACCACGACTCAGACGCCGCCGCCACCGCCTTTCAGACTGGTCTGTGGATGAGCCGTGAAGAAGCAAAAGAACATGAGTTTTCAAGGACACATCAACACGGATAAGGGACATCATCTCTCCATCAGTCCACCTCCAAACAGCCAGAATATGTTCAAGACAGCGAGGATTTAGTCCCTCCTGTCGCGGAGAAACAATCAGTCTCACAACAGGCACCCGAGCCTGCCGCCGACAACCAAGCCCGCGCCATCCCGCAGGAGGAATCATTCCCTCTTAAGGAACAGGAGGAATCTGAGAGACAACATGAGGATTCAGTCCCTCCTGTACTCATGTCTACAACAACCACTTCGGAACAGGAAGCAACAACTCCCCCTGTCGCCAATCAAACCAAGCAGCCGCAATCTGAAACAGCCCCTGCTCCCCCTGTACCTTCACCTGTTGAAGTGGAATCCGATGATAGTTTCTTACCTGAGGATGAACCACAACGGGCATGATCTCATGTGGTCGTCAGACATCTAAATGGAGCTGAAGACAATGCAAAGCCCGATTCCCCCAGAACACTAGAGAGGAACGAGCAACTGCATGCTCTGGGCCGTCAAACTGTTTTCCTGTAGGACGCCGTTAATGCCCTGCATACTGTTGAGAAGGAAATTAATTGGTTACATGAGACTGCTATCGATGAAATGACTGGTGTCAAGCGCGGAATCTCCCAAGTGGAAGAAGCCTTTCGCATTCTGCCCACCGTCATGAGGCAAGCTCTCAATAAACTACAACAGCGCCAGGAGCAAATCCTTTTGGAAGAACAAGCCAAGCTTCGTATTTCTGAAGCCAAGACTGCATCAGCCCTTGTTGATACAGGATCCCACCTTCGAGGTCACGACAAAAAGATTGATGACATGTCACTAGTGCTCAAATCACTAGTTGATAGAATGTCAAGTTTTGAGACCAAACAGGACGACGCACTGAAAATCCTAGAACACCTAGATGAGAAGGTCTCTTACCTTGATGAGGCTAAAAGGGGGGAAGAGGCTAGGGAATCTGCAAAGAGATTAAGGCTTGAGCAAGAAAAGGAGATGGAAGCTGCATTTGAAGACAGCATTACTGCTACAATATCTCGATTATCATCTCCTACTCACACTATTCGGATATAGGGAGCTTGTCCAGAATTCCACGACCCTAAATTTCCTTGGACAAACCTCGTACAGAAGCCGCAAATAATAAATCTCCCGGCCAACCGATAGCCAAGAGCCGACGAGATAAAGGATTGGGGGAAGAATGAATTGTTAAGACACTTTGTAGTTCTTATCAGGGAATTCGCCATATTCAACAGTTTTAAGACGCTGTAGGAAGCTGCCGAGGAATTCAAAAAGATCTTGGATGAAGGAACTCCCCCCCTGCAGCAAAAGATGAAGGAGATCTGGTTACCCACCTGGAAGACTGGATCCTTGTTTTCGATAAATCAGCTGAAGGAAGAGCTATCTACTTAAATTGAAATAGGGATGCCTTGCAAAATTGGTGGAAGGGAATCAAGAATGATCCAAACAGGCCTTGGATACATGCTGACTATAGGAGTTAGCTTGTAGGATATTTCCTGTATTTTTGTTTTTGAAAATTTTGTATCTCCATTTTTGCACAAAGTTGTAATCTTCGTTCTTCATCAATAAAATTTATTTTTGTCTTGAAATATTATAACTCGTAATCTACTGTGTTCCTGTATGATAGCTCAATGGAGCTGATGAAGAAAAGCCAAGCTCTCCAGCTAGGCACGAGCAACTTCAAGCTCTCGGTCGCCAAACTGTTTTCCTACAGGACGCTGCGAATGCCCTGCACACTGTTGAAAAAGAGATCAATTGGTTGCATGAGACTGCCATAGACGAAATGACGGGTGTCAAAAGAGAAATCTCCCAAGTGGAAGAAGCCTTCCACATTTTGCCTACCGTCTTATGACAAGCTCTCAATAAACTTCAACAGCACCAAGAGCAAATTCTCTTGGAGGAACAAGCTAATCTACGCATCTCTGAAGCCAAGACTACTTCTGCTCTACAGGAAATAGGCTCCCACCTTAGAGGCCATGATAAAAAGATAGATGATATGTCACTAGTGCTCAAATCACTAGTTGATAAAATGTCAATGATGGAGACCAAACAGGATGATGCAATGAAAATCCTGGAACGCCTAGATGAGAAGTTCTTTTATCTTGATGAGGCCAAAAAGGGGGAAGAAGCCCGAGAAGCCGAAAATCAACAGAGACTGGAGAAAGAAAAGGAGGTTGATGCTGCATTAGAAAATAGCATTATTACTGCAAGTACTCTAGTTTCAGCTACTTCTCATACTGTTAGGATACAGGGTGCTCTCTGATAACACTCAGTTTTACACATATTTTTATAAGGTTTTTCCGGATTTTAAGATCCTAAAATGTGTAGAATTGTGTCGTTTGTACTCATATTGTGTTTGTTGGACTCGATCACGCTTGGGTATATTTTATTTGAATTTATAGGTGTTTTAAGGACATTATCAAGCAAGACCGAAGTCTCAATCCCCAAATACATATCAAGCAATGCAGAAACGAGAGAACGAGGCCTAAAACGATGAAGATTGAAGCACTACCTGTCGTATTTTCTAATCTCCAGATTCATTACTTCGAATAAGGATGTGTTCTATATATATATATATGGATTCCTCATGAAATCAGCTTCGCAACGGTATATCATACGCTAAATTCCGAGGTGTATTGAGGGAGATATGGCTTCTAGACCACGACTTCACAGTTCAGAAAGTTTTTGCATTTTCTGGGACAGTATGACACGGGCCGTGTCAAATGACACGACCGGGTCTGCTGTCCAGAAAGTTTTTGCATTTTCTATGACAGTATGACACGGACTGTGTCATTTGACACGGGCCATGTCATTTGACACGGGCCGTGTCACTTTTCGGTGGAAAAATCACTTTTTGACATTTTTGAAGATTTGAACATGAAAAAGTGGTTTTTTAAGCTTTATAAAAAGAGGATATGGGGCAAGACTTGGAAGATGCTGAAGATTGGAGAGATTGGAGAGAGAGAAACACAAGATTTGAGAGTTTTTCATCCAAAAAGAAGGAGATTTGAAGGAAATTCTTGAAGAACACTTCAAGAACATTTGAAGGCTTCAACCGGGATAAATCAAGAAACCATCCGAGTTTTATCTTCTTCCTATCTTTTATTCATTTTGTTGTTTTATTTAGCATGAACATGATGAACATGATGATTATTAATCTTTCTTTCATTACCATGTCCGGCTAAACTCATTAGATTCCGGGCATGGGAGTACGTTGATTTGCTATGGTTTTGAGGGATTGATGATTATATATATCTAGTATGATTTCTTTATCAAATACTTGGTTTTAATTCGTGTTTAGACACTTGATCAATGTTTTTATATGTTTAACTTAATTGCTCATAATTCGAGAGAAGAGGGCATTAATAGGTTTCGAGTATTTGACGTAGTAAATTACGAGATTGAGAAATCGGTGATAAGCTATGATGATGTTTAAATCTTATAAACATTTTGGAGTTAGATAATTTATAGTAAACGGAGACGTTGTTATAGATTGTTTAATCTACGTTTTAATGCATCTCGAGAGGGACTTTAGAATATTATTGTGATTATCATTTTGGAAACACACTTAGAACTTTTGGAACCAATCCCGACTAAACTTAGTGATCAACGGAAACCGAGCCTTGTAATCTTTCTTTCTAAACTCTTGCAATTCTCCTTAATTCGGATATTTTTTTTATTGTCATCATTTTATTTTATTTCGTTAACCATCCATTCAACTTTCGATCGTATAGATAAAACCGGAATCATTATAATCTAGTACTTAACGCAATAGGAATATTTAGTCTCTGTGGAATATGACCTTGCTCGCCGCTTTCTACATTTACTCCGTACACTTGCGGATTGTTTAAAAATATAGCGAACAAGTTTTTGGCGCCGTTGCCGGGGAATAATTTATTTTTGTTTGTATTGATATTACGATAAGTGTTTCCGGTCTTACCTTAGACATATTTTTCTGTTTTATTTTATTTTGTTACTTCCATGTTGTTTTTGGCCGTGTTACAGGACGTACATGAACACCCGCTCCTCTCGAGAACCTTTGGAAAACTTTATTCCCGAAGTAGAGGCATTTTCTCGAAGAACAAGTGTTGCTACACGGAAATTACGAAGGGATCTATCTGACGAAATGGAAAGAGTGGGAGACGTAATTGCCGACATGGGCAATGATAATGCAATAGCCCACAATCCAAACAATGAAGGCGTACGGGCTGAGCATCCCGCAGTCCGAATTCAATCGATTCGGGATGGATTTCGGCCGAGGCTTGACCAAAATTATGGGGGAATTTCTCATATTCCTATCAACGCCCTCAATTTTGAGTTGAAACCTTCATTAATATCGATGGTTCAACAAAATCAGTTTGGGGGATTTGCCACAGAAGATCCGCACGCCCATTTATTCCATTTCATTCAAATTTGTGATACCATTAAAATGAATGGGGTGCCAAACGATGCAATAAGATTGAAGCTATTTCCGTTTTCCTTGAGAGAAAAGGCTCGTAGTTGGCTTGGAACTCTTGCTTCGGGGAGCATAAGTACATGGGACGAGTTGGGTGAAAAGTTTCTTTTCAAATTCTTCCCGCCCAACAAGACCATGAGATTGAAAAGCGAAATAATGCAATTCCGACAAATGGATTCAGAGATGTTATATGAGGCGTGGGAACGCTTCAAGGATTTGTTAAGACGATGTCCTCGTCATGGGTTTCCTAAGACCAACAAATGTGTTTCTTTTATAATGGGTTGGCCGGAGAGACGAAATCTTGTTGACGCTTCGGGAGGAGCTTTGCTAGCTAAAAGTGCAGAGGAAGCTTATGAATTGATCGAGGAGATGGCCATGAATAGCTATCAATGGCCTACCGAGAGGAGTAATATTCGTAGAGTGGTGAAGTTTCGGACTCGGATCCTATAAAGGCTTTAATCGCACAAATGTCGATTTTGACCAACCATTTGGGAATTCTGACGAAGAGTGCAAATGAAAAAATAAATCCAAAAGGAAGTGCACCACCACCGGACCCGTTGGAGGAAGCTCATTATATCAATAACCATAATTTCAATAACTATCGAAATAATCCTCATCCGGGGTTTTATCATCCTTCAAATAAGAATCACGAGAATCTTAGCTACGGGAATTCGAGAAATGTGTTACAACCACCGACGGGATTTAAAGTGTCGAATGGTGAAGTGATAGAAGAGTCCAAGCCAAATTCTAATCTAGAGAATATTTTGGCTACTTTTATGATGGAAACAAAAAGTCGGTTTACCCGAGATGAAGAAAAGCTTGATCGGATTGAAAATCATGTCACTCAATTAGCAACCACCGTTGGAGCTCAAATGAGAAACTTAGAAACGCAAATCGGTCAATTGGCTAAGATTGTGGGGAGCCAACATCAAAAGGGCCAATTTCCAAGCAACACCGAAGAAAATCCAAAAGCACAATGCAATGCTATTTTTTCGTATACTGTGAATGAAGAGCTACCGAAATCGGAGAATGAAAACGAAGATGCAACCGTGTTGTCTAATAAAGTTGATTTGATAGTTTCCATGAATGAGGTGAAGGATCGGTCCGATATTGAGCATATCAAGGAGAAGAAAAATTTTGAGGTTTTCGTGCAAGACATGGCGTCAAGGAAAAAAGAATTGGAGCGCCTACCGACTAAGCTTAAGGATCCAGGGAGTTTTTCAATTCCTTGCTCTATTTTGGGTTGTTCATTAAATGATGTATTTGTTGATCATGGTTCAAGTATCAATATATTGCCTTTGTCTATTTGCAGGACACTTGGATTTGGAGAGTTGAGACCATCTCCAGTGAGCTTACAATTCATAGATCGATCTTTAGCTTACCCAAAGGGAATTGTGGAGGATGTAATTTTAAAAATTGATAAGTTCGCCTTCCCCGTTGATTTTATAGTGCTTGATGATGATGGGAAGCAAAATGGTCTAGTAATACTTGGACGTCCGTTCTTAGCCACTACACGAGCATTAATTGATGTGGATCGAGGAGAATTAACGATTAGGACGCATAGTCAAAATGTTGTATTTTTGATGACTCCTCCCGATAAAATTGCACGTAAACCGGATTATAAGAGCTCGTTGAATGATCCGGGATGAAGGAAACATGCGTCTGGCTGAAGACGTTAAATTTAGCGCTGGTTGGGAGGCAACCCAACACTTGCGTCCGGCTGAAGACGTTAAACTTAGCGCTAATTGGGAGGCAACCCAATGGTTCTTGTTAGTTTATTTTATTCTTATTCGCATTTTATTTCTATTTTTACTTGATGAGGAACTGACCGGTTCAACTGTAGTTGTCCAATTCGCAGGAAAAAGATCTGGAGACCGGAAGTGCACTATCCAGGCTAGTACGACACGGGCCGTGTCATTCGACACGGTCGGGTTGGCCATCCAGACGTTTTTTGAGTTTCTGGGCAAGTATGACATGGGCCGTGTCATTTGACACGGTCGGGTCAGGTGGGCATACGATTTTTGGCAAATCTGAGCAGGTGTGACACGTGGCATGTCCAACAAGGCCACTTCCCTCCCCCCAATCAATATGACCCGTTGTAAGTATTTCTTGACCCAAAGTTTTTATTGCTTAAATACTATACCCCCTTCGTGTGTACATTCTTTAATTCAAGTTTGGGGGGAGATATTGGGTCAAGATATACTTATATTGTTCGTTTATTTTTTTTTAACACCTTGTTTTGTTTGTTTATTTTATTATTTGTTTGTTTCTATTTTTTTCGAATTTTAGTGTGAAGATTTGCTTGGATTTTGGTGTGGATTGTTGTTTTTGAACTTGGTGTGTTTTGAGTATCATGTACTTGGATGAAACTCGAAAGAATGAACTCTTGTCTTGGATACCTCGGGATTTATTTTGTTATTTTGATATGCAAATCGAGGATAATTTGAAGAGGAAAAAATTGTAGAATAATCAAAAGGGTGTGAAATTGAATAAATAGTTTAATCTCTTGGAAATATGAATAAATCTAGCTTGTGAGCTTTTGAGCCTTCAGGCATCTTTAAATATGCAAGTTTCATTGTCGAGTGTACCATTCATGTTTTAAGACTCTAGAACTTGCCCTGGTATCTTATTCGAAACTACAAGTGTGTGCGCAAATTAGTGAAAGTGATTTTAGGCGATTTTTATTGACAACCCTTCAAACCTTTTGGCCAACCCGAAAAATTTATTTCCCTAGTTAGCCCATTTGAGCTTAAAGCATATTTCTTGTTAGCCACATTATGAGCTTTCCGTTCCATTATAAACTTTTGTCCCTATACTTGAGCTACTTAGAACAAATTGGCAAAAGAATGAAAAGATATGTGGAGGCGATGGGGAAGATTGTTGGTTCAAAATGCAATGATTTATAAAAATAAATTTGAAGGAAGATTGGTGTGATTTAATGATGATGTTGTCCACCACATGAAAGCATAAAAAAAAATCGTGGACACAAAAGAAACGAGATGTATGGAGCAATAAGGAGGAATAAGGTTGTGATTCTCACTTTCAAAAGTGCTTAGTGCGATGATATTAAAATCAAGGGGTTGAAGGAAACAAATTCTAAGGGATTATTGAGCTTCTAATTGAGCGAAGTGATTATTGAGATAATGTTCTAATTTGCTCAAGTCAAGTCACTTTAAGCCATACTTATCCTACCCGACCAAAAGCCTACATTACAACCGATAAAGTCCTTTTGATTCACCAAATTTGCATGCACAACTAGTGGTAGAGATGTAGACGATTGGCAAGCCTATGGGGATTCTTATTTCATTGAATGAGTTTTGAGCGTCACTTATCCCATTATACACTTTGAGAGTGAGGGAATACACTTGACCGCGAGGTTCGTATTATTCAAGTATTAGCTATGATGTTAAGGAAGCACCCCCGAGATTTGAATACTTTATAGAACTCGACTTATTTATTTCTTGAGGCGTATTGATGAATTTTCAAAATGATCCTGTGAGGTATGTTGAGGGATGAGTTCCCTTAAGAGTGGTTATTTTAAAGTGCATTGCTCGGGACGATCAACGTTCAAGTTTGGGGATTTTGATAACACTCATTTTTACACATATTTTTATAAGGTTTTTCCGGATTTTAAGATCCTAAAATGTGTAGAATTGTGTCGTTTGTACTCATATTGTGTTTGTTGGACTCGATCACGCTTGGGTATATTTTATTTGAATTTATAGGTGTTTTAAGGACATTATCAAGCAAGACCGAAGTCTCAATCCCCAAATACATATCAAGCAATGCAGAAACGAGAGAACGAGGCCTAAAACGATGAAGATTGAAGCACTACCTGTCGTATTTTCTAATCTCCAGATTCATTACTTCGAATAAGGATGTGTTCTATATATATATGGATTCCTCATGAAATCATCTTCGCAACGGTATATCATACGCTAAATTCTGAGGTGTATTGAGGGAGATATGGCTTCTAGACCACGACTTCACAGTTCAGAAAGTTTTTGTATTTTCTGGGACAGTATGACACGGGCCGTGTCAAATGACATGACCGGGTCTGCTGTCCAGAAAGTTTTTGCATTTTCTAGGACAGTATGACACGGGCCGTGTCATTTGACACGGGTCGTGTCACTTTTCGGTGGAAAAATCACTTTTTGACATTTTTGAAGATTTGAACATGAAAAAGTGGTTTTTTAAGCTTTATAAAAAGAGGATATGGGGCAAGACTTGGAAGATGCTGAAGATTGGAGAGATTGGAGAGAGAGAAACACAAGATTTGAGAGTTTTTCATCCAAAAAGAAGGAGATTTGAAGGAAATTCTTGAAGAACACTTCAAGAACATTTGAAGGCTTCAACCGGGATAAATCAAGAAACCATCCGAGTTTTATCTTCTTCCTATCTTTTATTCATTTTGTTGTTTTATTTAGCATGAACATGATGAACATGATGATTATTAATCTTTCTTTCATTACCATGTCCGGCTAAACTCGTTAGACTCCGGGCATGGGAGTACGTTGATTTGCTATGGTTTTGAGGGATTGATGATTATATATATCTAGTGTGATTTCTTTATCAAATACTTGGTTTTAATTCATGTTTAGACACTTGATCAATGTTTTTATATGTTTAACTTAATTGCTCATAATTCGAGAGAAGAGGGCATTAATAGGTTTCGAGTATTTGACGTAGTAAATTACGAGATTGAGAAATCGGTGATAAGCTATGATGATGTTTAAATCTTATGAACATTTTGGAGTTAGATAATTTATAGTAAACGGAGACGTTGTTATAGATTGTTTAATCTACGTTTTAATGCATCTCCAGAGGGACTTTAGAATATTATTGTGATTATCATTTTGGAAACACACTTAGAACTTTTGGAACCAATCCCGACTAAACTTAGTGATCAACGGAAACCGAGCCTTGGAATCTTTCTTTCTAAACTCTTGCAATTCTCCTTAATTCGGATATTTTCTTTTATTGTCATCATTTTATTTTATTTCGTTAACCATCCATTCAACTTTCGATCGTCTAGATAAAACCGGAATCATTATAATCTAGTACTCAACGCAATAGGAATATTTAGTCTCTGTGGAATACGACCTTGCTCGCCGCTTTCTACATTTACTCCGTACACTTGCGGATTGTTTAAAAATATAGCGAACACTCTCCCTGAATTCGACGATCCAAAATTTCCTAAGAAAAACCTTGTGCAGAAGCCGCCGGTGATAAATCTCCCGGCCAACCGACAGCCAACAGCCGATGAGATAAAGGATTGGAGTAGAAACGAACTGTTAAGATACTTTGTAGTTCTTATCAGGGAATCCCCTATATTCAACAATTGTAAAATGCTGAAGGAAGCTGCCGAGGAATTTGCAAAGAGGCTGGACGAAGGAAAGCTCCCCCTACAGCAACATATGAAATCTAAGCACATGAAAGGCGATCTGGTTACCCACCTTGAAGATTGGATCCTTGTTTTCGACAAATCAGCTGAAGGAAGAGCGATCTATTTAAATCGAAACAGGGATGCCCTGCAAAACTGGTGGAAGGGAACCGAGAATGTTCCAAGAAGGCCTTGGAGACATGCCAACTACAGAAGTTAGCTTGGAGAACCCTTCCTGTATTTTATTTTAGAAACAAAAAAAAATTCTGTATTTTTAATTTTGCCCAACCTTGTAACCTTTGCTCTTCATCAATAAAATCTATTTTTGTTGCGAAATATTACAACTCATAATCTACTGTGTTACTATGTGGTTACGAAAATTTATCCATATGATGAAATCAAACAAGTATGAAAACTTGTTAAGTATATAAGCTGTAAGAACTTGTCTGCGAACAATTCATAGGTTAAGTTGTATTCAACTAGATTACACTGTAAGATTGTGCCTGCGCGCCAATCATAAGTTTAAGTTGTAAAAACTCTTTGCTGTTAGATACTAACTTTTTAGAACTTGCCTGCAAGCAGTTCACATTTCTTTAATTTGCGAAAGGCCAGAATATACGATAGAAGATCAAGAAGAAAGCCTCTCGAAACAAAGATGTTTTAAAGGTTTGGCATCATGGTTTTGGCATCATCAAGAAGAATTGGCAATTATCAAAAAGGGGAAATTGTTGGGATAAACAACCATGTACCTATTGTTGGGATAAACAATCCTGTATCGAGTTTTGATGAAGTGCCAACATACAGCAAGTCTTCACGCTACCTTCATACAGCAAATGGATGAAGTGTCAACATACATCAAGTTGCTGTCCCGAAGACAAACATACAGCAAGATGTGAGTTTTTGATAAAGGGTCATCATACAGTAAGAAGCTCATCAGTCGGTATGATACCAAATATGGAAGTTGTCCTGAAATATTCATACAACATCTTTTCATACAGCAACCCTAAAGATAGCCTACAGCGTGGAACCTACAGCTACAGCATTGTAAACGCTACATGTTGGATATAGCATACAAACCTGTAAGTGTTGAGTTCTTCAACACTTATCCGACAGGACTGAAGACTTTTGAAATGGAATTTGCTTTATCCGCTAAAGTCAAGCCACCATTTGAAAACAAGTATTTAAATACTGACTGGATAAAGTATTTAAATACTAAGCCGACAGAGATCTTCAGACAAGGAGCAAAATCCGGATCTTGTTCTGTACAAGTCAATCATCCCGTTGGAATGGACTTTTTGCTCAACGGATCTATTCCCAATGGATCTATTCCAAAGGCTATTTATACCCCAGAGTTGGAATATCAGTTCATCCAAGAAATACAAGCTTACAAGTAACACGCGAACGATCTATCAAATGAATATTCATTATCATCAGATCAAGCTTAAAAGAGCAAAGTATATTTCTTCTAGTATCATTCATATCTGAAAAGAAGAAATATACTCAGTCAATCAAGAACAACCATCATCACCTCAAGATCTTCATAGTCAAGCTGCTGTTCTTACCTAGTTACCTTACCTTTTACCTTCGAGTAAAAACCTAGTTCTGTGTGAACTAAAGAAGTTATTCCGACCTGTGTGGGACGAATAGGACGAAGCTTTGGAACTGTGTGTGAAGAAGCAAGTCAAGAGTTAGCTTTGACCAATCTGTGTGAGGTTGAAAGCGACAGTCTTTGTATCAATCTGTGTGAATGATATAAGGATAGGTTTGATTATAGACACGTAGTTGTGTACGTAGTGTTTATAATAAACATTTTCACTCCTGTGTGGAGGACCAGTGGACGTAGAGGGGTTTACCTCAAACCACTTTAAGTATCATGTCATTTACCTTATGTACTTACTGTTTTCATTACTGTGATTATTTTACAAGTATACACTGCATACCCTGTACGCAGCAAGCAAACAGGAGAAACCCAAGTTGTTGTATTTATAGCAACTTACTGTTTCAAGACTTCCGCTACGCACTATTATTTGAAAATCTTACAGCTTGTTGCATAAACACTTTCCAAACTGTATTCTGTATACTTAGTGGCCAACAAATAACACTCTCATTCAAGTCCAGATAGAGGAGTCCTTCGAGCGCTTCAAAGTTTGGAAATCATAAAGGGTTGCCCCTTACGACATGTATAACTGGGAGGACTGCAAGGAGGAAGAGCTATTCGCTTTAGACGTGACGGACTCCAAAAATATCGAGGTATGATCAAATGGGATAATCACCTTTGTGAGGAACTTATCTCTTCACGCTTTGTGGAAAATGAGAAGACGAGACTGAAAAGGAAATACCATGCACCGACAATCCCAAGATCCCGAGCCACCACGCTGACTTCGATAAAGATGATGACCTTCAGACAGGTCTGAGGCTGAGCCGTGAGGAGGCTCATGAGAATGAATATGCTCAATACAAGGATGAAAATGAACAAGGAAGATCTGTCGAGCAACCCCCATCGGCATCCACCCAGGAGGATTCAGTTCCTCGCCCGAAACTGATGTGACCCATGCCGTCCGATAAGAGGAATCAGTCCATCTTAAGGAACAGGTGGCTACTGAGAGCCGATATGAGGACCTAGTTCTTCCTGTATCACTGGCTATAGAATCCGAACAGAGATTGGAGGAATCAGTCCCCTCTGTGCCTCCATTATCTCAAGCGAAACCATCCGAACTTCCTGCTCCGCAAGAAGGACTGCCCATTCCTCTCCAACCTGGATCTCCATCCGGGTCAGACGAAGATATCCTGTTCGCTGATGATGCGCCCCAAAGTCATCATCACAATGTGGTTATTAAACAGCTCGGAGAATCTTCGGACGCCAAGATAGCACACCTTCACTTTCCACGCACAGATGCGCAAATCGAGAAACTAGAAGCCATCACTGTGTTCCTACAGGATGCCGTTAAGGCACTGTATGGTGTCAGGAAGGAACTGGACTGATGCGCGAAACAGCTCAGGACTAGCTCCCTAAGTGCAAAGGGTTATCACGGACGTGGAAGAAGCTTTTCGCCTCACGCCCAATGCATTATGGCAAGCCCTGAATCAAATGAAGCAGCATCAGGAGCGGATCATGAAGCAAGAACAAGAGAAGCTACGTATCGCTGAAGCAAAAACTGTTGCCGCCCTAGAATTCACTGGATCAAAGGTCACTGCCCATGATCACAAGATCGAAGATCTGACAGCAGTGGTGGCGAAAAAAGTTGAAACTATCACCGATCTGAAAGGCAAATAGGCCAAATCTCTGGAACTCCTTTGGGATATTCACGGCAAAGTCTCAGATCTTGACAATGACAAAAAGGGGGAAGAGCCGAGAGAGGATGCTAGGAAGTGGAGACTAGAGAGAGAAGGATATGTAGTCCATACTCGATGACAGTGTTGCTGCTGCCATTGGAAGACTAGCCATACCTAGGCTATGACAAGGAAACAAGGGATACAAGGTGTCTGGTGTTCATCCAAAATTTCAGGATCCCAACTTCCCGTGGAAGAATAATGCGAAGAAGCCTGCATAAATGAAGATCCCAATAGATAGACAGCCTACAACAGAGGAGTTGAAGGCATGGAAAAATAATGGATTGATGAGATACTGCTGTGTTCTCATAAGTGAATAACGCAGGTTCAATAAATTTAAGATGCTGGAGGATGCGACTAAAGAGTTTTCGCGAATTATTGCAGAAGGAAAGATCCCTCTACAGATAAAGTTGAAATCCAAAGATATGAAGGGCGAATAGCTAACTCATCCGGAAGACTGGATCTATTCCTTTGATGCGACCCATGAAGGTAGAAGTCTCTATAGGGATCGAGGAAAAGATGCTCTTGTCATCTGGTGGAAGGGAACTGATAAGGACCCCTTTTGTAGGATTTGGTGACATCAGTCATATAGGGGATAATACTTCTATTTTTCTGCATGTTTATGTTTCATGTCTGCTTCAAATGTATCTTTCTATTCAATCAACAACTGTAATCATTTATCAGTAAAACTTTGATATCTTGTAAGATTACAGCTCGTAAACCACTCTTACTGTTTTACTGTTTTGATTATGATGATATATTGAAATATTCAACAAGTATAAAAACTTATAATCCTCAAGCTGTAAGAACCTGTCTGCCAACAGTTCATGGATTAAGTTGTATTCAATTAAGATTACATCTTATAAGATTGTGCCTCCTCGCCAATCATAAGTTAAGTTGTAATACACTTAGTCCTGTATGATCTTTAATTTTAGAACTTGCCTGCGAGCAGTTCAAATTTTTAGACTAAGTCATGAAGATAAGATCTTTCGACAGAAGACTTGAAGCAGTTCAGATTTTTGGCATTATCAAAAATGAGAAAATTGTTGACAAAATACAGTCTTGTTTTTATAATTTCCACCATAAGCATAAGGTCTTTAAAGTCAGCATTTCGCTCTAAGTATGGAAGCTGTTAGGAAACTTTAGACAGCCTGTCCATAAAGCAAGAAATCCTCATTTATAGTCCGTTCCTACATCGCTTACATTATTATACAACAGAGATGAAGAAAGTTGGATACATCAATCTTGATGTAGGTGTTTTACGTAGGAAAAGTGAAACACATATCCAACACGACTAAAGAAAAGCTTTAAACTGTTGTGAAATAAACATTGTTTATTCAAAAATATTCACAGATAAAGCAACATTTAATGCTGATAGGACAACATTTAATGCGGCCGGAAGATACAGTCTGAACACTTTGAAGAGCATTTAACGCCAAGTCAAAGAGAATGTCTGAAGTATTAAATGCGGATCACCTTTCAAACATTCTGCAGCCGCTAGTCTGAGCTGTCTCAATCTCACAAACCAGCCAACGACTACATTTATAACGGATCTATTTCCAAGGTTATAAATAGCCCCAAGCAATAGGACATCAGATACAAGTGATATTATCTCGCACAATACATCTGACAATTGGCTCTGACAATCAGAATATCAAGCTAAGAAAAAGCAGTATATTTCCTGAGCATACAACATCATCAAAGGAAATAAATATACAGTCCTCAACACAAACAGCATAGCATACAGCGAACAATCATCGAAGCATACAGCTGCTATTTGGACTTGTTCTACCCAATCCTTACGTTGAGATAACCTTAGCCCTGTGTCGGCTAAGTACTTGCTAGTTCCGACCTGTGTGGGAAGAATATAATTGAAAATGAAGCTTTGATCTTTGTGAGAAGAAGCAAGTTGAAAGATCCAAATCTGGTCTGTGTGAACGGCCCAAGCTGTTTTCACTATATCAATATATGAGAACGATACAACGACAGGTTTAGTTAAAGTCACGTAGTTGTATACGCAGTGATTTTAATAAATATTTTACTCCTGTGTGGAGAATCAGTGGACATAGAGGGGTTTACCTCGAACCACTTATATCTGTTTGTATTTTACATCCAGTCCTTACTGTTATCATGTCAACCTGTGATTCAAAGTATACATATTGTGAAAATCCTGTACGCATCAAGCAAGCAGGATATTACCTAGTTAATGTATTTACAACTTATTCAACCCCTCTTTTCTAAGCTGTTTACTGTATACTCTATGGACAACAAGTGGTATCAGAGCGGTTGATTCTAAAAAGAATCAGTCGATTTTTAATTGAATCAGATCCACAAATCACCAGCTTTTGAAAACTTTAGTGTTGTACTTTCATCATTTATCCTACTTCTAAAATGGACACTTCCATGATCAATAAATTTCCTATTGATGCTGCCAAAATGTATCGGATCAGCCGTTATCCAAGCGGTTCGGATAATTTCAGCGAGTGAACTTGCTGATCGGACCTACACACAAGAAAATATGTGAACTGAGTCGGGGATTCATCGGCGAAGGCCCTCCGGTGTGAGAGTAAATGTATTGAATTAAGGTGGAAATAAAATTAATTGACTGTATTGAGAGTCAAGAATTCTGTGTGTGTGTGTACAAGTTTAGGTGCGAGGACACCTATTTTTATAAGCAATGAATATTGCAACCCTAACTTACGGAGAAAGTCATGAGTCCGTGTTGATGTTGGACTTCTTATATATGGGAAGTAGAATCCTGATAAGGATTGTGTATGTTGTTTCCTTGTGGAAAAGAGTCCTTATTAAGTAACGATATATTTATTTGTCTCTATCTTGGATTTCATCAGATTCCGTGTGCTTGAAGGATAGGACCTTCATCCACTGACAAGGAGTGTAGATTTACTGATCTCGGCTTATTATGTCACTGAGCCAAGTCGGCGCAACAATTTGCTTGCCTGAACCAAGTCTTGGCTTGAGCCTGAGCTGAGGCACGCTGAGTATGGTCCTGGCTTCCAGGTCGGCCTCGACGTCGCGCTCTATGCCGAGGTAACAAGTTTATTCCTGGGCTTTGCAAGGTCTTGATTTATGGACTGTGCGGGGATTTATACTCAAGCTCTCCAGATCCATGTAATCAATTCGGTTTATGTCGTTCAGTGGCCCCCGAGTTTCTATCTCGGCAGGCCGAGTAGGAACTCAAGTCCATCATCCTTCAGGGTTTTAGTTGATTCTTTGAAGCCGGCTTTGCTTGATGTTACGTCGGCCTCGACTTGCTTGGGTGTGCCACTGAATGTTAAGGGTCTGGTCATACCAATTGCTTCATTTCATGTCATGTGATTGGACGGCGTGCGCGTGGGGAGGTGAAGGGACATTCATTCCTGGAAATCTGTGCCTATTAATGCGGTGCAATTATGACACCCGCGTGCCCTCGGTAAAACTAAAACCATTTCCTTCATTCTTTGGATTCCGACAGAGGACAGTTTGCAGCAGCCCGGCGACACTTCATACCGCACCATTTTCGGCCGTTCTTCTGGTGATTTACTCCGACCAGTTCTTCCAGTGCTGCTTTCCGTTTATTTTCATCCGCCTATCTTTGCTTCTTGAGGTATTTTTCCAGCTCTATTTCCCATTTATTTTTTCCGCCATTGTTGAGTTTTTCAAATCTTCAAATCTCCTGTTAAACTTCGCGTCCTCAAGAAGTCTAAGCGTGGGTATCTGGAGAAGAATTCCACTTACGGTGTCTACACTAGGAACTTTAGGATTTATGTTAAATCCGATGGGTCGTGGAGACTTCTATCACTCTCGGCCATTGGCAAAATGTTGTACATGAACAAAACCCCTAAAACGGACATCAGGTATCCCTTTGGGTCTTTTGCACCTAGGACCGTAGATGGCAGTGACGCCGACATGTTGACTCTTGATAGTTTGGACAAAGTCCTAGACTGCATCTTTTTGCATTATGTCAAAGACAAAACTCAAGCTCGGCTTCGTTTTGGGGGAGGTTTCTGTTAGGAGTATCCCCTCGAATGCCACTTAGAGGATGTTGAGTGAGGGCATTGTACTTGTTATTATGTAAATCATTATCAGAAGGCAATTGTATGTTTCTTTATTTACTGGTAGTCACTGGCATTCCTGACTCGTAAATATATATATAGAAACTAGTCTTTGTATTTGGGAGCAAAACATTCCACCCTTTATTGGATAAGGGGGCTGGCACTGGAAAGGTTTATGGGTAAAATACTTAATCGTTCGCAAGTCGATGAAACTTGACTAGGCGTTAAGTTTATGTGAAGACTTGTATGACGTGTTCTTTGACTTCGAGAGTGCATGTCGAATACTAATGGTTAGTGGGAGCACACGTTGTAGGTATTCTAATGATATTAGTATACTCGAACCGATTCACCCTCGATTAATCACATGTGTTTCACTCTGGGACAGTCAATGACGGAATCAAGAGGTTGTGATAGGTATTCGTGAACCTTCTACTTGAGGATTTAGTAGGGATGTGCTTGTGATGTTAAGATTTTCATTAGAGTAGTTCGACCCAGAAAATCGAAAGGTGGGGGTCAACCTCGACGTGCGTCTTGACGGGCAAGTAGCAGGTTCTACTAAATACCAAGATAGGATTCTTTCTCCTGTTAGTGAACGGGTTATATGTCCTATGCGGTTATTGGCAGATGAGATTATAAGTCTGTGGCCAAAGCATTGGAGCTAGTTGTATTGGATACACGAGAGCTCGATGATCTCGATTCGTATTAACTCATGCATATTGTCAAGTACAGATAGGGTTTGACTGGCCTTGACCCTATAACTTGATCGGTACATGTGAAAGAAGGGTTTATACGTTTACTGGTATTCACGACAGAGAGGTTTTGGAATGATCCCCATCATTCGTTCTCAGTTAGGGTACAGTGTAGGCCGCCAGGTTGGCTAGGTGGTGCTACTACTCTTTGGTTTCTCCCGTTGCTAACTGAGACAGACCTACCGAGCCGCGCAATAGGATTGACGACGGAATGAATCGATATTATTCTCTATTTATAAGTATTAGATATTGGATATCTAATTTATTGGACATTGGATGTCTAATTAATTTTAGGACATTGAATGTCTAAATTAATTTATTGGATAAATTAATTTACGGCCTAATGAATTAAATATAATGTTGGGTGATTAATTTAATTCCTGAATATAATTATTTCTTAGAAAAATTAATTATGTTATTTTGTATTTGATATGATTAATTAATTGTATTAATTAACTGATATAAATATATCGGAACGGAATTAGAGTTTATCTGTTTGGACTCAAAGGAGTCCGAAACGAACCGAACTCGGTCGGTTCTTCTAGATGCCTCCCCCACCTACTCACCTCCCTTGGTCTTTGTCTCCACCTTAATTGGTGGAAGACATTAGATTTTGAGGGGACAAATATCAAGGGTGATATTTGGTTGGTGATTTTGTCTTGTGGGTTGAAGAATAAAAGTGAAGACTTCACTTGTCTTAACTCGACTAGTACATCCACGATATATATATATATATATATATATATATATATATATATATATATATATATATATATATATAGATATATATAGAGAGAGAGAGAGAGAGAGAGAGAGAGAGAGAGAGAGAGAGAGAGAGAGAGAAAGAAAGAGAGAGAGAGAAATAGTTTTTCTCAAGTCTTCATCTTATTCTTCATGTTCTTGAGTTTTCTTGGAGAAAAATCGAGAGATCATTGAGAGAAAGTGAGTTATACACTTAGAGTGTTATAATCACAATAGAAAGCTTCCATCACTCGATTCTAGCCATAACCTTGGAGGTTAATTGGGTCATCGTCGTTCCGTTCGTTTCTCCGGCGCGTGGCAAGTAGAGACACGGTGTTTTCGGCGTTGGATCATTCAAGAGCTTGACGAATCGGATTCATGATCAGAGCACCTAAAGCTTGGGGAATCGTCTTCTAGGAGTGTGCCATTTAATCAACGGACTACAATGGTATGATTTCGAATCTTCCTTTGCTTTCGTTTTATATTCGTATATACGTAGCTTGATCGATCCTCTTATAGGATTCGGATCGAATTAGATTCGTATTATTGCTTCCGATGCGCCTTCGTTTTAGGCACTGAATCCCAACAGTGGTATCGGAGCGTAGGTCTTGCGATCGTATATACGATATTTAGCATTTGGAATGCTTGATTAGATGTTCTTATGATTTGGAATCATAATCGTATTAATCGTTGATTTTCTATTGTTCATCTAAAAATTAATTTTTCATGATTTTATGTTGCAATATAAATCTATTTTTCTTTTCAAAAACTGATTTAATATGTAATATAAAGATTAGAAAAATTTTATTTTTTGAATCGGGGCGAAAAACGAGCCAAAAATGTAAACAGACCCGGCAGCTTGGAGCTGGCCGGGCGCTGCCTTGCGGTCCCAGGCAGCGGATCGCGATCCGGCTCTGCGATCCGGCCCTGCTCGGCAGCCTGCCGGCTGCTGCCAGGCAGTGGATCGCGATCCAGGCCGGTCATGCTCGACAGCTTGTTGGGCAGTGCCCCGGGCTTGGCCCGGCCGTGTATTTCGACTCCATTTTTTATATTTCATTCGATAATTAATTTACCACAAATTAAATTGGATTTAATTTGACTAAGATATAATTATGGTAATTTTATTGTTAGGGGAATTAATTTAATGAAATATTTTCTCGTCCGGAACAAGTTAAAATTAACAGTTGTTTGAATTAATTGGATTAATTCACTTGGATGGATTAATTTATATTGATTGGATCAATATTTAGATTAATTATGAATGCCATTTATTTTAATGTGTTTGATGCATTATTTTGAATGGGGATGTGGTTCATGGACCTAGTTTTGAATCGTTCGGTTTTATTCGATTGGGTTGTAAAGGCCGTTTTGAGCCTATTTATTTTATTAGAAAAATTTGTATAAGATGCAACTTTTCAAATGTAAAATGTATATGTAATGACGAAGACCGGAGGAATATCCATACGAGAAGACGAAGATTTAAGACCGAAGACTTGTAATTAGATTACGATGTTTTTGTTCTAGGAACAGTCCATGAACTACATGTTGGTAGCAACTAGGTTGTGAATGATTATTTATATGGTATGAATGCACAAACGCGCTTAAATGAATTAATGTGCAAAGTGTAACATTAATCGCGAAAATTCTCCCACGACAAATTATTAAGTTTAAAAGGTTTCAAGGTTTTCCTTCCCTCCATCGAGCTTCCGGAAAATTGAAATCCAAACCGGATGTGCTATGCTTCCGAGTTATCGGGGTAGTCGTTCGGGGAGGATGGATAAATCACCGAGAGCGTATTGGATGCCTTCGGTTGGAGCAAACTTTATTTCTAGAAACCTGTTCGGTTGCCGGATAAGATTCAATTGTGAAACTGATTTGGGTCCATGGTATAAACTTAACTTGTTCACAGACCATAGAAAATGTATAGGTTGAGGGGAGTGAACAAGGGGAAAAAGAAGATCGAATCATCCATTAGATGGGTTGGTGTTGGACACCACTTTATGAAGATTAATAGACTAGAAACCTCTTCGGTTGCCCTCTATTAAAATTTATAAAGAACTCGATCACCACTATGAAGTAATGCGAACAATACTTCCGGATTTCACATGGGAGTGTTATTCCGATAAAATAGTTGGAGCTGGGTAAAAGAATAGAAAAGACCTTAATTCTATACTCAGATCATAATTGAACGAGTCACTAATAAATCTGTCGTACTTAATGCAGACAAATGTCAACTCTCAATATGACAATGAATACACTCACTATACTACTCGATAAGAACACCTTAAATGACCCTAACTTTGTGGACTGGCTCCGCAACCTGATGATTGTCCTCAGTATAGAGGCACTGGGATACGTCTTGGAGACGGACATTCCGGCGCCTCCAGTGCAGACTAGAGCCAATCAGGAAGAAATTGAAAACCATGAAAAGTGGGTTAAGTATGACATAAAAGTCCGTGCTTATATGATGACTTCTATGTCAAATGAGATTCAGAGAGCTCATGAGAAAACGACTTCTGCTAGACAGATTTTATCTCACTTAACCGAGCTTTATGGTGAACACAGTCGAACTGCTAGATATGAGATATCTAAAGAGCTTTTCGGTGCTAGGATGAAGGAAGGTGAGAAGGTTGGGGACCACGTCCTCAAAATGATCCTTATGATCGAGAGATTGGAGGCTTTTGATTTTAAGATGGATACTTTTCTTCAGACCGACCTTATCCTAAAGTCTCTTCCTGATTCCTTCTCATAGTTTGTTATGAATTTCAACTGCAATGAGATTTCTTGCAATTTAGCAGGGTTGATGAACAAACTGGTAACCGCTCAGTCTCAGATGAAGACTCCGCGGGTGAATGAGTCTACCCTTGGGATTTCTTCTGGACCTCGGAGGTCAAAGAACAAGAAGAAAAAGACCAAAAAGCAGACGGGACCACAAATCAAGGATCTTAAAAGTAAGGGCAAGGCCCCAATGGTTCCAAAGAGCAAGAAGAAGAAGGATGAATGTATCAAATGCGGTGAGCTGGGCCACTGGGATAGAGACTGTCCGATTCTTCATGGCACTGCAGGTACAGAACTTTTAGTTTTGGAAATAAATTGTCCTGCTATTGTATTTTCTACTTCTTGGATACTGGATTCAGGTGCTAGTTCTCACATTTATGCTGTGTATCAGGATCTGGAACAAAGTAGGAAGCTTGGAACTGGGGAAATGATGATTACTATCGGAAGCGGGCATAGTGTCGAAGCAACTGACATAGGATCACTTCTTTTAGAATTGGAATCTGGCTTTGTTTTGACATTAGATGATGTACTTGTTTTGCCCAAGGGGTATAAAAATATTGTATCCATTCTGGTCATGGATCCGAAAGGATTTTCATTTTTCACTGGTGATGGTTGAAAATTTATTTTAGAAATAAACTATTAGGCATTGCTACATTGTTAAATAGACTGTATCATCTAAACCGTAGTTATAAAGTTGTTGTGAATACTATGACTAGGAAGCATGGTAGGGATGAAACTAATCAAATTTTGAAATGGCATCTTAGACTTGGTCATATTGGTCAGACCAAGGTTTACAAAATGGAAAAGGATGGACTTATGGGTATATTGGGATCGAATCCTTTCCAACTTGTGAATCTTGCCTTAAAGGCAAAATGACTAAGTCCCCCTTCACAGGGACTTTTGAAAGAGCCGTTGATAAACTTGGATTAGTCCATACCAACGTATGTGGTGCTTTGGAAGCAGCACATGATGGATATTAGTATCTCATTACGTTTACGGATGATCATACTAGGTATGATTATGTATACTTAATGAAACATAAATCCGAGGCCTTTGAAAAATTCCAGGAATTTAAGGCCCTAGTCGAAAAACAAACTAGTAATCATATCAAAGCACTTCGGTTGGACCGAGGTGGCGAGTATATGAGTACATAGTTTGATAAGTTCCTTAAGGAGCATGGTATAGTATCAGAACTAACACCTCCAGGAACTCCTCAGTTAAATGGTGTGTCGGAAAGAAGGAACCGAACCTTGTTGGACATGGTTCGTTCCATGCTTAGTTACACCAACTTACCGATTTACCTGTGGGGTTATGCACTCCTGATTGCTGCTTATATCTTGAACAGATGTCCTTCCAAGTCCGTTCCTAAAACTCCACATGAGATGTGGGAGGACAGGAAACCAAGTCTTAATCACATTAGGATTTGGGGATGTCCCCCCTATGTCAAGAAGACTAAGGTGGAGAAATTGGAAGCAAGGTTCGTGAAGGGACGTTTCATTGGATTCCCATCTGGGATGATGGGTTATCTATTCTACATGGCCTAAGATCGAAAGATCATTGTTGCTTTGCAAGCACACTCCTGGAAGATGAGTTTATTCAGGAAGGCGGAGCAGGTAGAAGTATTTCTTTGGAAGAATACAATAAAACTCCTCAGGAGACACCTGTACAAGAAGTTGGAACCGAACCTTCTTAAATACAAGTACAACCACTTCGTAGGTCTAGTAGGGTGTCTAAATTACCTGAGAGGTATGGACTTGTGCACCTCGAGGAATTGGGTCTCCATGAGGTTCTAGGTGATAGCCAAGAGACCGACCCCGCGACCTATGACCAAGCGATGGTGGATGTTGACTCCGTGATATGGATGTTAGGAGTATGCCCTCGAATGCCACTCAGAGGTTGTTGAGTGAGGGCATTGTACTTGTAATTATGTAAACCATTTATATAAGGCAAATGAATGTTTCTTTATTTACTGGTAGTTACTGGCATTCCTAACTCGTAAATAAACATATAGAAACTAGTCCATGTATTTGAGAGCAAAACGTTCCACTCCTTATTGGATAAGGGGGTCGGCACTGGAAAGGTTATAGCTCAAATACTTAATCGTTCGCAAGTCGATGAAACTTGGTAGGCGTTAAGTTTATGTGAAGACTTGTATGACGTGTTCTTTGACATGGAGAGTGCCCCGAACACTAATGGTTAGTGGGAGCACACGTTATAGGTATGCTAATTGGATTAGTATACTCAACCGACTCACCTCGATTCGTCACATGGATTTCACTCGGATCACAATGACGGAATCGAAAGGTTGTGATAGGTATTCGTGAACCTTCGACTTGAGGATTTAGTAGGGATGTGCTTGTGACGTCAAGATTTTCATTAGAGTAGTTCGACCGTAAACCTAAGGCGGGGTCAACTCGACGTGCATCTTGACGGCAAGTAGCGAGTCCTATCAATACCAAGATAGAATTCTTTCTCCCGTTAGTGAGCGGGTTATATGTCCTATGCGGTTATTGGCAAATGAGATCATAAGTCTTTGGCCAAAGCATTGGAGCTAGTTGTATTAGATACACGATACTCGATGATCTCGATTTGCATTAACGCATGCATAGCGTCAAGTATGTATATGGTTTGATCGACCGTGACCCTATAACTTGATCGGGACATTTGAAAGAAGGGTTTATACGTATACCTTGTATTCACGACGTAATGGTTCTTGAATGATCCCAATCATTCGTTCTCGCCGAGTACAGTGTAGGCCACCAGCCGGCTAGGTGGTGCTACTACTCTTTGGTTCCTCCCATTCTTGATCGAGACGGACCTACCGAGTCGCGCATTAGGATTGACAACGGAATGAATCGAGCTAATTATCTCATTATGAATATTAGATATTGGATATCTAATTTTGGAACATTGGATGTTTAAATCGATTTATTGGATAAATTGATTTACGGCCTAATGAATTAAATAAATTCTTGGGTGATTAATTTAATTCATGAATATAATTATTTCTTGGAGAAATTAATTATGTTATTTTGTATTTGATATGTTTAATTAATTGGATTAATTAAACGACATAAATACATCGGAGCGGAATAGGAGTTTATCTGTTTGGACTCACGGAGTCCGAAACGAACCGAACTCGACCGTTTTCTAGCATGGGCCAACCCCCACTTATTACCATGTGTGTGTATTGACTTGTCCCCATCATGGTTTTGGAATCTCATGTGATTGAGGGGACAAGTATCATATACATTATATGGGGAATCAAATCATGATATATGTATTTGTATTCATGTGGGTTGAATAAGAATATATACAAGACTTTGATCTCTCATCCTCACAATACTTCTTGGCATTTACGTATCATTGAGTTTGAGAGAGAGAGAGAAAATTGTTTTCTCTTTAGTCATCTTCTTCTTCAACCTTGTTCTTGTTTTTCTTAGAGAAAAATATCAAGACATAAAGAGAGAGTAAGATTAAAACACTTAGAGTGTAGTAATCTTTACATATATAGCTTCATCACCTAGCTCTAGCCGTATCCTCGGAGGATAGCAAGGTGTTGTCATTCCGTTCGTTTCTCCGGCGCGTGGCAAGTAGAGACGCGGTGCTTTCGGCGTTGGATCGTTCAAGAGCTTGGGGAATAGCTCAAGAGAAGGTTACCATTTAATCAACGGACTTCGAGGGTTAGTTTTTACAACTCTTGCTTTTCGTTTATATATTCGTATATCGAGAAGACGAAGATTCAAGACGAAGACTTGTAATTAGATTACGGAGTTTTTGTTTTCTAGGAACGGTCCATGAACCACATGTTGGTAGCAACTAGGTTGTGATTGGTTGTTTCATATTGTATGAATGCCACAAACGCGCTTAAACGATTAATGTGCAAAGTGTAACGTTAATCGCGATAATTCTCCCACAACAAATAATTAAGTTTATAAGGTTTCAAGGTTTTCCTTCCCTCCATCGAGTTTTCGGGAAATTGAAATCCAAACCGGATGTGCTATGCTTCCGAGTTATCGGGGTAGTCGTTCGGGAGGACGGATAAATTACGGGAGCGCATTGGATGCCTTCGGTTGGAGCAAATTTTATCCCTAGAAACACGATAGGTTGCCGGATAAGATTCAATTGTGAAACTTTGCGTCGATGGTATAAACTTAACTTGTTCACGAACCATAGAAACCGTATAGGTTGAGGGGAGTGAACAAGGGGAAAAAGAAGATCGAATCATCCATTAGATGGGTTGGTGTTGGACACCACTTTATGAAAATTAATAGACTAGAAACCTGTTCGGTTGCCCTCTATTAAAATTTATAAAGAACTCGATCACCACTATGAAGTAGAGCGACGATACTTCCGGATTTCACATGGGAGTGTGTTATTCCGATAAAAATAGTGGGAGCTGGGTAACAAGAATAGAAAAGACCTTAAATTCTATACTCAGAACATAATTGAATGAGTCACTAATTAATCTGTTATACTTAATGCAGACAAATCTCAATATGACAATGAATCCACTCGCAATTCTACTCGAAAAGAACACCTTAATGGGACCTAACTTTGTGGATTGGCTCCGCAATCTGATGATTGTCCTCAGTATAGAGGCACTGGGATACGTCTTGGAGACGGACATTCCGGCGCCTCCTGTGCGGACCCGAGCCAATCAGGAAGAGATTGAAAACCACGAAAAGTGGGTTAAGGATGACGTGAAAGTCCGTGCTTATATGATGGCTTCCATGTCTAATGAGCTTCAGAGAGCTCATGAGAAAATGACTTCTGCTAGGCAGATTTTATCTCACTTAACCGAGCTTTATGGTGAGCATAGTAGAACTGCTAGATATGAGATATCCAAGCAACTGTTCGGTGCAAGGATGAAGGAAGGTGAGAAGGTTGGGGAACACGTCCTCAAAATGATATCCATGATCGAGAGATTGGAGGCTCTTGATTTTAAAATGGATACTTCTCTCCAAACCGACCTTATCCTACAGTCTCTCCCTGATTCCTTCTCACAGTTTGTTATGAACTTCAACTGCAATGAGATTGCATGTAATTTAGCTAGGCTAATGAACAAACTTGTGACCGCTCAGTCTCAGATGAAGACTCCGCGGATGAAGGAGTCTGCTCTTGTGATTTCTTTTGGACTTCTAAGTCTAATAATAAGAAGAAAAAGACCAAGAAGCGGATGGACCACATGCTAAGGACCTTAAGGGTAAGGGCAAGGCCCCGATGGTTCCAAAGAACAAGAAGAAGAAGGATGCTTGTCTCAAGTGCGGTGAGTCGGGCCACCGGGCTAGAGACTGTCCGATTCTTCATGGCACTTGTCTGAGAACTTTTAGTTTTGGAAACAAATTGTTACGCTCTTGTATTTTCTACTTCTGAATCTTTGGATTACGGAGCTAGTTCTCATATTTGTACCGTGAATCGGGATCTGGAACAAAGTAGGAAGCTTGGAGCTGGAGAAGTTATGATCACAGTCGGAAGCGGGCATAGTGTCGAGGCGACCGACATAGGATCACTTCTTTTGGGTTTAGAATCCGGCTTTGTTTTGACTTTAGAAGATGTACTTGTTTTGCCCAAGGGGCACAAAACATTGTATCCATTCCGGTCATGGACCGAAAAGGCTTTTCATTTTTCATTGGTGATGGTTCCTGCAAAATTTATTTTAGAAATAAACTAGTGGGTACTGCTACATTGTTGAATGGATTGTATCATCTAAATCTCAGCAACAAAGTAGTTGTGAATACTATAACTAGAAAACGCGGTAGGGATAAAACCAATCAAGTTTTGAAATGGCATCTTAGACTTGGTCATGTTGGTCAGACCAAGGTTTACAAGATGGAAAAAGATGGACTTATGGGTCCATTGGGATCGGATCCTTTTCCTACTTGTGAATCTTGCCTTAAAGGCAAAATGACTAAGTCCCCCTTCACAGGGACATTTCAAAGAGCCGCTGATAAGATCGGGATTAATCCATACCGATGTATGTGGTGCTTTGGAAGCGGACGTGACGGATATCAATATTTCATTACTTTTACAGATGATCATACTAGGTATGGTTATGTATACTTAATGAAACATAAATCCGAGGCCTTTGAGAAATTCCAGAATTCAAGGCCCTAGTCGAGAAACAAACCGGTAATCATATCAAAGCACTTCGGTCGGACCGAGGTGGCGAGTATATGAGTACGGAGTTTGACGAGTTCCTTAAGGAACATGGAATAGTTTCACAACTAACACCTCCAGTACTCCTCGGTTAAATGGTGTGTCGAAAGAAGGAACCGGACCACATTGAACATGGTCCGTTCCATCTTGAGCTATCTTGACTTGCCGATTTACCTATGGGGGTATGCACTTCGATCGCGCGTATATCTTGAGCAGATGTCCTTCTAAATCCGTTCCTAAAACTCCACATGAGATGTGGGAAGGAAGGAAACCAAGTCTTAATCATATTAGGATTTGGGGATGTCCCGCCTATGTCAAGAAGACTAAGGTGGAAAAGTTGGAAGCTAGGTGCTGAAGGGACGTTTCATTGGATTCCCGTGGGACGATGGGATATCTATTCTACATGCCCGAAGATCGAAGGATCATTGTTGCTTTACAAGCACACTTCTGGAAGATGAGTTCATTCGGGAAGGCGGAGCGGTAGAAGTATTTCTTTAGAAGAATACAATGAAACACCTCGAGAGACACTGCAAGAAACTGGAACCGAACTTTCGAAACACAAGTACAACCACCTCGTAGGTCTAGTAGGGTGTCTCATTTACTCGAGAGGTATGGGCTTGTGCACTTGGAGGAGCCGGGTCTCCATGAGGTTCCAAGTGATAGCCAAGAGACCGACCCAACAACCTATGACCAAGCGATGGTGGATGTAGACTCCGCGAAATGGCGTGAAGCTATGGAAGCCGAGATAGACTCGATGCATGTCAATCAGTCTGGACTCTAGTAGACCGCCCCAAGGGCATAGTGCCTATTGGGAACAAGTGGATCTACAAGAGAAAGGCGATGGTGATGGCAAGGTTGACGCCTATAAGGCCGGGCTTGTGGCAAAGGGTTATACCCGAAAGGAAGGGATCGATTACCACGATACCTTCTCGCCCGTAGCCATGATCAAGTCTATTCGCATGATGCTTGCTATAGCCGCCTACCACGATTATGAGATATGGCAAATGGACGTAAAGACGGCTTTCCTTAATGGATTCCTCGAGGAGAAATCTATATGGAGCGGCTAAAGGCTTTGTGTCGAAGTCGATATTCGAGAAAGTGTGCAAGCTCCAGCGTTCCATTTATGGGTGAAGCAAGCGTCGCGTAGTTGGAACCTTCGTTTTGACGAGGCGGTCAAAGAGTTTGAATTCGTGCAAAATGAAGAGGAACCTTGTGTATACAAGAAGGTTAGTGGGAGCAAGATCGCATTCTTAGTACTATATGTAGATGACATTCTACTAATAGGAAATGATGTGGGAATGCTCGGTTACGTGAAAGCTTGGCTTTGAGTAATTTCTCCATGAAAGACTTGGGAGAAGCAACCTATATTCTTGGTATTCGACTCTACCGGGATAGAGCGAAGAGAACAATAGGCCTTTCCCAAGCCCTCTATATAGATAAGATCTTAAAGCGATTTAAGATGGATGATTCTAAAAGAGGGTTCCTACCGATGCGACATGGAATAAAACTCACCTTGAAGATGTGTCCTCAAAGTGAGGAACAACGAAAGGAAATGAGTAATATACCATATGCTTCGGCCGTGGGTAGCCTTATGTATGCTATGTTGTGTACAAGACCTGACATCGCGCATGCTGTAAGCGTGGTGAGTAGGTTTCAGGCAAACCCAGGTAGGGAACATTGGACTGCCGTAAAGAACGTTCTCAAGTACTTAAGAAGGACTAGAGATATGGTTCTAATGTATGGCGGTGGAGAATTGGATGTGGTGGGATTCACTGATTCGGACTTCCAAGGACTGAAGGACGACTCGATGTCCACTTCTGGCTACATATTTACTCTTAATGGAGGAGCAGTATCTTGGCGTAGTGCCAAGCAAAGCGCGATCACGATTCCACTGTCGGTGAGTATCAAGCGGCCTCGGAGGCTTCAAGGAAGGGTTACGGATTAAGAAGTTTCTAGGAGAACTTCAAATGATACCATGTCTTGAGTCACTGTTCATTGTCTTTGCGACAACGACGGAGCTGTAGCACGTGCCAAGGAGCCGAGGTTTCACAACAAGACCAAACATATTGAGAGGAAGTATCATCTCGTAAGAGAATTTGTTCGCAAGGGATACATTGTCCGCATAGAGTAGACTCGGCCGACAACGTCGCCGATCCACTGACCAAGCCACTATCTCGGACTAGCTTGGAGCGTCATCTGGAGAACATGGGTATTAGATACCATAGTGTGTGGCATTGAGTGCAAGTGGGAGATTGTTAGGAGTATGCCCTCGAATGCCACTCGGAGGTTGTTGAGTGAGGGCATTGTACTTGTAATTATGTAAACCATTTATATAAGGCAAATGAATGTTTCTTTATTCTTGGTAGTTCTTGGCATTCCTAACTCGTAAATAAACATATAGAAACTAGTCCATGTATTTGAGAGCAAACGTTCCACTCCTTATTGGATAAGGGGGTCGGCCTTTGGAAAGGTTATAGCTCAAATACTTAATCGTTCGCAAGTCGATGAAACTTGGTAGGCGTTAAGTTTATGTGAAGACTTGTATGACGTGTTCTTTGACATGGAGAGTGCCTGTCGAACACTAATGGTTAGTGGGAGCACACGTTATAGGTATGCTAATTGGATTAGTATACTCGAACCGACTCACCCTCGATTCGTCACATGGATTTCACTCCGGGACACAATGACGGAATCGAAAGGTTGTGATAGGTATTCGTGAACCTTCGACTTGAGGATTTAGTAGGGATGTGCTTGTGACGTCAAGATTTTCATTAGAGTAGTTCGACCCTCGTAAACCGGAAGGCGGGGTCAACCTCGACGTGCATCTTGACGGGCAAGTAGCAGTCCTACTGAATACCAAGATAGAATTCTTTCTCCCGTTAGTGAGCGGGTTATATGTCCTATGCGGTTATTGGCAAATGAGATCATAAGTCTTTGGCCAAAGCATTGGAGCTAGTTGTATTAGATACACGACAGCTCGATGATCTCGATTTGCATTAACGCATGCATAGCGTCAATCTGGATATGGTTTGGTAGACCGTGACCTATAACTTGATCGGGACATTTGAAAGAAGGGTTTATCATTATCTTGGTATTCACGGAGAATGGTTCTTGAATGATCCCAATCATTCGTTCTCGGTCGAGTGCAGTGTAGGCCACCAGTGGCTAGGTGGTGCTACTACTCTTTGGTTCCTCCCATTCTTTGATCGAGACGGACCTACCGAGTCGCGCATTAGGATTGACAACGGAATGAATCGAGCTAATTATCTCATTATGAATATTAGATATTGGATATCTAATTTTGGAACATTGGATGTTTAAATCGATTTATTGGATAAATTGATTTACGGCTAATGAATTAAATAAATTCTTGGGTGATTAATTTAATTCATGAATATAATTATTTCTTGGAGAAATTAATTATGTTATTTTGTATTTGATATGTTTAATTAATTGGATTAATTAAACGACATAAATACATCGGAACGGAATAGGAGTTTATCTGTTTGGACTCACGGAGTCCGAAACGAACCGAACTCGACCGTTTTCTAGCATGGGCCAACCCCCACTTATTACCATGTGTGTGTATTGACTTGTCCCCATCATGGTTTTGGAATCTCATGTGATTGAGGGGACAAGTATCATATACATTATATGGGGAATCAAATCATGATATATGTATTTGTATTCATGTGGGTTGAATAAGAATATATACAAGACTTTGATCTCTCATCCTCACAATACTTCTTGGCATTTACGTATCATTGAGTTTGAGAGAGAGAGAGAAAATTGTTTTCTCTTTAGTCATCTTCTTCTTCAACCTTGTTCTTGTTTTTCTTAGAGAAAAATATCAAGACATAAAGAGAGAGTAAGATTAAAACACTTAGAGTGTAGTAATCTTTACATATATAGCTTCATCACCTAGCTCTAGCCGTATCCTCGGAGGATAGCAAGGTGTTGTCATTCCGTTCGTTTCTCCGGCGCGTGGCAAGTAGAGACGCGGTGCTTTCGGCGTTGGATCGTTCAAGAGCTTGGGGAATAGCTCAAGAGAAGGTTACCATTTAATCAACGGACTTCGAGGGTTAGTTTTTACAACTCTTGCTTTTCGTTTATATATTCGTATATACGTAGCTCGATCGATCATCGTAGGGATTCGGATCGAATTAATTTTCGTTTTACCGCTTCCGCTGGGCCTTCGTTTTAGGCACCGAATCCCAACAATGGACTGTAGCAGTCATCACATAGTTGGGACCTTCGTTTTGATGAGGCAGTCAAAGAGTTTGACTTCGTGCAAAATGAAGAGGAACCTTGTGTATACAAGAGGGTTAGTGGGAGCAAGATCACATTCTTACTACTATAAGTATATGACATTCTACTAATAGGAAAACGATGTGGAAATTCCCAGTTTTGTGAAAGATTGACTTTCGAGTAGGTTCTCCATGAAAGACTTGGGAGAAGAAACATATATTCTTGGAATCGACTCTACTGGGATAGAGTGAAGAGAATGGTACGTCTTTCCCAAGCCCTCTATGCAGATAAAATCTTAAAGCGATTTAAGATGGATTATTCTAAAAGAGGGTTCCTACCGATGCGACATGGAATAAAACTCACCTTTGAAGATGTGTACTCATAGTGAGGAACAACGAAAGGAAATGAGTAATATACCATATGCTTCGGTTGTGGGTAGCCTTATGTATGCAATGTTGTGTACGAGACCTGACATCACACATGTTGTGAGCGTGGTAAGTAGGTTTCAGGCAAACCCAGGTATGGAACAATGGACTGTTGTAAAGAATGTTCTCAAGTACTTAAGCAGGACTAGAGATCTAGTTCTTATGTATGGCGGTGGAGAACTGAATATGATGGGCTTCACTGATTTATACTTCCAAGGATAGAAAGATGACTCTATATCTAATGGAGGAGCAGTATCTTGGCATAGTGTCAAGCGTAGCACGACTGCTGATTCCACCTGTTAGGCTAGGTATAAAGCGGCCTCGGAGGCCTCCAAAGAAAGGGTTAAGAAGTTACTGGGTAAACTTCACCTGACACCATGTGTTGCACTGCCTGTTTTAATTTTTTATACGATAACAATGGAGTGGTATCACAGGCCTAGGAGCCGAGGTTTCATAATGGTACAAAAAATATTGAGAGAGAGTATCATCTCGTGAGAGAATTTGTTTGCAAAGGGATACATTGTGCTGCATAGAGTAGAGTCGGCCGACAACGTCACTGATCCACTGACCAAGCCACTTTCTCAGATTAGCTTAGTGCATCATATGGAGAACATGGGTATTAGATACCATAGTGTGTGGCATTGGGTGCAAGTGGGATATTGTTAGGAATATGCCCTTGAATGCCACTCAGAGGATGTTGAGTGAGGGCACTGTACTTGTTATTATGTATATCATTTATATAAGGCAATGGATGTTTCTTTATTTACTATTAGTCACTGGCATACCTGAATCGTAATATATAGAAACTAGTTCTTGTATTTGTGAGCAAAACATTCCACCCCTTATTGGATAAGGGGACTGGAACTGGAAAGGTTTATGGCTCAAATACTTAATCGTTCGCAAGTCGATGAAACTTGACTGGACATTAAGTTTATGTGAAGACTTGTATGATGTGTTTTTTGACTTGGAGAGTGCCTTTCGAACACTAATGGTTAGTGGGAGCACACGTTGTAGGTATGCTAATGATATTAGTATACTCGAACCGACTAACCCTCGATTCGCACACGTATTTCACTCCGGGACAGTTAATGATGGAATCGAAAAGTTGTGATAGGTATTCGTGAACCTTCGACTGAGGATTTAGTAGGGATGTGCTTGTGACGTTAAGATTTTCATTAGAGTAGTTCGACCCAAAAAAATGGAAGGTGGGGGTCAACCTCGACGTGCGTCTTGACGGGCAAGTAGCAGGTTCTACTAAATACCAAGATAGGATTCTTTCTCCTGTTAGTGAACGGGTTATATGTCCTATGCGGTTATTGGGAGACGAGATCATAAGTCTTTGGCCAAAGCATTGGAGCTAGTTTTATTGGATACACGAGAGCTCGATGATCTAGATTTGCATTAACTCATGCATAGTGTCAAGTACATATAGGGTTTGACTGACCGTGACCCGATAAGTTGATCGGGACAAGTGAAAGAAGGGTTTATACGTTTACTGGCATTCACGACAGAAAGGTTTTGGAATGATCCCCATCATTCGTTCTCAGTTAGGGTACAGTGTAGGCCGCCAGGCTGGCTAGGTGGTGCTACTACTCTTTGGTTCCTCCCATTGCTAACTGAGACGGACCTACCGAGTCGCGCAATAGGATTGACGACGGAATGAATCGATATTATTCTCTATTTATAAGTATTAGATGTTAGATATCTAATTTATTGGACATTGGATGTCTAATTAATTTTGGGACATTGGATGTCTAAATTAATTTACTGGATAAATTAATTTACGGCCTAATGAATTAATTATGTTATTTTGTATTGATATGATTAATTAATTGGATTAATTAATTGATATAAATATATCGGAACAGAATTAGAGTTTATCTGTTTGGACTCACGGGAGTCCGAAACGAGCCAAACTCGGCCGGTTCTTCTAGATGCCTCCCCCACCTACTCACCTACCTTGGTCTTTGTCTCCACCTTAATTGGTGGAAGACATTAGATTTTGAGGGGACAAATATCAAGGGTGATATCTGGTTGGTGATTTTGTCTTGTCGGTTGAAGAATAAAAGTGAAGACTTCACTTCTCTTAACTCAACTAGTACATTCATGATTTATAGAGAGAGAGAGAGAAAAAATAGTTTTTCTCCAAGTCTTCATCTTCTTCTTCATGTTCTTGAGTTTTATTGGAGAAAAATCTAGAGATCATTGAGAGAAAGTGAGTTATACACTTAGAGTGTTATAATCACAAAAAGATTCTGTCACTCTATTCTAGCCGTAATATTGGAGGTTAGTTAGGTGGTCGTCGTTACGTTCATTTATCCGGCGCGTGGCAAGTAGAGACGCGGTGTTTTCGGCATTGGATCATTCAAGAGTTTGACGAATCGGATTCATGGGAAGAGCACCTAAAGCTTGGGGAATTGTCTTCGAGGAGTGTGCCATTTAATCAACGGACTGCAAGGGTATGATTTCGAATCTTCCTTTGTTTTTGTTTTATATTCGTATATACGTAGCTTGATAGATCCTCTTATGGGATTTGGATGGAATTATATTTGTATTATTGCTTCCGCTGTGCCTTCGTTTTGGGCACCGAATCCCAACAGTTTCCCCTCGGCCCAAGTGGTTGAGACGAGGGATAGGATCACCTCGTCATCCTCACAGGGTGAGTCTAATCCCTTGTCTTCTTCTACAGGTATGTCTGGGGAGAGTGCTTCTGACAAGCCTTTCGATGAGTTCCACGTGAGACGGAGTCGGGGTAAAGGTCAATTAAATCTGGGGGGCTCCTCTCGACCTAAGCATCCAAAAGGGGGAGGTGAGATGCCTGAGGAGCTCTATACCACATATGAGGTGGATAGGAGTGAGTATAGGCTCTACCACAGTTTAGCCACTTCTTTCGCTGATGAACATGAAGCCGAAACTTTTATTATAGTGACGCCCTCGTCCCATTTTACTTCAAATAGTTCCACCTCGGTCTGAGGCTGCCCTTGGACCCTTTCATTAATCAATTTTTGGAAGATTGGGAAATTGTCCCAGCCCACCTTGGTGCCAATGCGGTCAGGTATCTCACCGCCTTTATTATCTTGTTCCGTAGTCTTGGCTTCGAGCCGTGTATGTTTGCCTTCTATCACTTTTTCAATTTGTCTTACAGCTCCAAAACCAGAACCATCACCATTAAGTCTGATCCCAACAAACCCAAGCTCATGGCCCCCATTTCAAATACCGTCAATAAGGTCACAGGTTGGAACAGGCATGTGATCAAGGTTGAGAGTCGGCATGGCTGGGAATTTACAGCACCTGTCAATTCACCGTATTGGCCTCCGCACGTTCATAAGCCGGACTGGAGTGCCGATTTGGTTGCAAAGCTTGAGCAGTTCTCATCCATTGCCATTCTTAACTGGTCCGAGCTGGAGACGGATTTTCGGTACCATGCTCAGGCCGGCCTCATGAGGGGGCCCATAGTTGGGGTTAGACCTTTGGTCGAAGTCCGAAGAGGGACTCAGTTTCCTGACTGGGCTGTTCATCCCAATTTTGTCTTTCACGAGGATTGTGCGACTTGTAGGACCGAGGGGGACAAGTGCTTACAAGCCATGGACATCGTAGGATGTAATTTTCTTCATACTTGCTCACTTTTCCTCCCGTCTTGTCCTGGGCTAACATTTATTTTTGTGCAGATCTCTCAATGGAGGACATCCAAAAGGTTGATGAGGAGCACGTTGACCCATCATGGCGGATCGTAAGAAGAAGAGGTTGTCCCGGTTGAGGGGAGTTGAGAAGAGGCAAGCCGGCATGGAGGCTTGGCAAAAAGAGCTGCAAGAGAAAGTGGAGTCTTTGCTTCCTAAGGATCCGCCTATCGTTCAAGCCGGGGCATTGTCCGAACCTGAAGCGGACGTTGAGAGGGAGCCCACCGAGGAAGTTAGCCCTAATTGGACTCGTGTTTGGAGTCAACGCCAGTGGCACTCTCAAGGATCGGGCCGAGATTGCGGGCCGAACCCCGAGGTAGAGCGTCTCCAGATATAGAAAAGGCCTAGGGATGATGGAGTCCGAGCTCAAGAAGAGCCTTCTTAGAAGAGAACCATTCCCTCGCCACATGGTTCATCCTCGGCTTTCGCCCTTTCTGATGTCGAGATTAAAAATCTGGTCGACTCTTTCGTTGTTGCGCCCATTATGTCTGGGTTTGATTCGACCGTTCGATCTGGGGCCGCCCTGAAGCTGGTGGGACCGGTCATTAAGCGCGCCATGAATACGTCTTATATTGAACGAATTGTTGCTGACAAGCCGAGTTCACTCCAACTCTTCAATAGGAAGGGTTTAATTCTTAGTGAGGTACCACTTATTCCATGTCGATTTACCATACTTTGCAATTTCTTTTCTGCAATCTGTTTGAACTGCGTTTATTTTCTTTTTGTAGCTCGCCTCCATAGCTCAGCACAAGTATGCTGTATTCAAGCAGGTGGTGGATCTGGTACACAAGAATGAAGCGACAGCTAAGTTGACTTAAGAATCCACCGTTAAGCTCGCTGAGATGGTTCAAGCCCTCGAGAAGGAGAAATCTTCTCATGATGCCTTGGTGCACGAGGCCGTGCTGAAGGTGGAACAAGCCAAGATCGCTAAGAAGTCTGCACTGGATGACTTGGAGAAATTAAAAGAGGCTTTGCTGCAATCTGAGTCCGCTCGGGAGATTGCTGAGGACGAGGTCGAGGCATAGAGGAAGATGGCCGAGGTCTTGGTGTTGGAGAAGAATGCCGTAGATGAAAGGTCGGCCTTTCTTGATGAGAGCTTGCCTAGCAAAGAGGAGGACACCATCGAGCAATACCGAAAGAGCAGATAGTATCGGGATGACTTTGCTGATAAAGTGGGCTCTGTCTATGGCGATGCCTGGTCCAATTTATCTCGGCTCCTCTATATTGACCCAGAAGTCGAGGTACCTCTGGAGAAGCTCGCTCGTCTTTTCGTCCAAGATCCTTACAGGGCCGAAGCTAGGGCGGCTCATCCTATGATCTCGTACTCTGAGAATGCTCTTAAGAACATAAGGGCTCGTGGTTCTCAAGAAGGGAATCCGGCATGGGATCCTCCGGCTCCTCAAGAGAATAATTTCGAAGACTTGATAGCACAGGCCGAGGATGAGGATGGCGTCGGCCTTGGATAGTTTAATGTAATCTGGATGCAATGTAAAGCCGATTTGGCTAGAATAATGTACTCTTTTGTCGAAATACTTATAGTGTGAACCCGGTTGTTTTATTGGGGTCTTCATGCTTTTCCTATATTCTTCTTGACCCGATTTGGGTGTTTTCGCCATGTTTCTTTCTGTACTCTTGATACGCGCTTCACGCTCAAGTTTCGTATCTCGTATTTCGAGATGCTCATACTTAACCAGCCATGAACTGGTTTATCGCTAGGCTGAGTAATTGAGGTCGTCCTTCCTGAAAATGTCAAGGAGATCCATCTTTACATGAAGGTAAGGCCGGGATGTATACCTTAGTTTATTTATGATCACTTTAGCCAGTACGAGCCAAGTATATATAAGTCGGGGATCGTCTATCTATGATTGGCGTGTTGTTTAATCAAACTTGATCTAATTGTTTAGAATTGGATTTGAATTGTTCGAGTTAGATGTCTAAATCTTAACTCGGCATGCTGAGTGTCTTGTACTTGTTTTTAAATATGAGCAGTCTAGTTGTCAGAACTAGGCTCAGATCATTCGAGTTAGATGTCCTAATCTTAACTCGGCGTGTTGAGTGTCAAGTACTCGTTTTTAAATTTCAGCAGTCTAGTTGTCAGAACTAGGCTTAGATCATCCGAGTTAGATGTCTTAATCTTAACTCAGCGTGTCGAGTGTCATGTACTCGCTTTTAAATTTGAGCAGTCTAGTTGTCAGAACTAGGCTCAGATCATCCGACTTAGATGTCTTAATCTTAACTCAGCGTGTCGAGTGTCATGTACTTGTTTTTAAATTTGAGCAGTCTAGTTGTCAGAACTAGGCTCAGATCATCCGAATTAGATGCCTTAATCTTAACTCGGCGTGTCGAGTGTCATGTACTCGTTTTTAAATTTGAGCAGTCTAGTTGTCAGAACTAGGCTCAGATCATCCGAGTTGGATGTCTTAATCTTAACTCGGCGTGTCCACTGTCATGTACTCATTGTTAAATTTGAGAAGTCTAGTTGTGAGAGCTAGGCTCAGATCATTCGAGTTAGATGGCTTAATCTTTACTCGGCATGTTGAGTGTCATGAACTCATTTTTAAATTTGAGCAGTCTAGTTGTCAGAACTAGGCTCAGATCATCTGAGCTAGATATCTTAATCATAACTCGGCATGTCGAGTGTGTACTCGTTTTTAAATTAGAGAAGTCTAGTTGTAAGGACTAGGCTCAGATCATTTGAGTTAGATGTCTTAATCTTAACTCGACGTGTCGAGTGTCATGTACTCGTTTTTAAATTTGAGCAGTCTAGTTGTCAGAACTAGGCTCGGATCATCCGAGTTAGATGTCTTAATGGTAACTCGATGTGTCGAGTGTCATGTACTCGTTTTTAAATTTGAGCAGTCTAGTTGTCAGAACTAGGCTCAGATCATCCGAGTTAGATGTCTTGATCTTAACTCGACGTGTCGAGTGTCATGTACTCGTTTTTAAATTTGAGCAGTCTAGTTGTCACAACAAGGCTCAGATCATCCGAGTTAGATGTCTTAATCTTAACTCGACGTGTCGGTGACCAAGCATGTTATGTATGTTTTAGCCTTTATAGGAACCAGGCTTTTATCTGAATTTGGCCTTGCTTTAAATGTTTAAGTCAGGTGTTAGTGATCCAAACTTGTTTTAATGTTCAGACATTGTTATGTAATGTCTAAGCATGTACGAATTAAGTACTCTATAGAATGAGGAAATGGATTTTGATAGATAAAATGCCTTTACATCAAAAGTAAACGGATAGCTCGGTTTAACATTTTCTATTGGTAATACTTTTCAAGCGTCTCGTAGCATGCTGCGAGTTCCAGGGTATCTCGACCATTGCCTGGAGGATTTCTCTTTAGGGGCTCAGCCCTGTAACTTTGGTGGATTTGGTGATGGTGATGTTCTTTTTTGGGGCTGGGTCGTTGAGGTTTCCGCTCATCTCCGACGGCCATAGATACTCGTGGTCGCTGGGGGAGGAAGTCCTTGATTGCGCAGGGTCATGCCTGCACTGTGGTAAGGTGGCAGAGGATGTTCCATAGTATTATTGGCAATATTGACCGTATTTTTGGCGGCAACGACCGTGCTTTGTCGATTCGTCTGTTGAGGCGGGTTCTGGTCACCAGAGGTGACGCTGGTCTCTTGCCCATGTTGGGGAGTTTCAACCATGATGCATGGTTACCTGAAAGAAGTTCTTCTACGTTACCCGGCAATGGAACCAAACTGATGCTTCCAAAACGTATTGGATCAGCACTTATCCAAGCGGTTCGGATAATTCCGGTGAGTGTAACTTCCTGATCGGTCCTACACACAAGAAAACATATGAACTGAGCCGGGGCTTCACCGGCGAAGGCCCTCCGGCGTGAGAGTAAGTATATTGAATATAAGGTTGAAATAAAGTTAATTGACTGTATTGAGATTCAAGAATTCGTGTGTGTATCGGTTTAAGTGCGAGGACACCTATTTTTATAAACCATGAATATTGCAACCCTAACTTGCGGAGAAAGTCATTGAGTACGTGTTGATGTTGGACTTCTTATATATGGGAAGTAGAATCCTGATAAGGATTGTGTATGTAGTTCCCCTGTGGAAAAGAGTCCTTGTTAAGTAAGGATATCTTTATTTGTCTCTATCTTGGATTTCATCAGATTTCGTGTGCTTGAAGGATAGGACCTTCATCTACTGACAAGGAGTGTAGATTTACTGATCTCGGCTTATTCTGTCAATTAGCCGAGTCGCCGCAACAATTTGGTTGCCTGAACCAAGTCTTGGCTTGAGCCTGAGCTGAGGCACGCCGAGTATGGTCCTGGCTTCCAGGTCGGCCTCGACGTCGCGCTCTATGCCGAGCTAATAAGTTTATTCCTGGGCTTTGCAGGGTCTTTATTTATGGCCCGTGCTGGGCTTTATACTCAAGCTCTCCAAATCCATGTAATCAATTCGATTTATGTCGTTCACCTATGTTTTTCATTTATGAGTTTGATGACTGGAGAATTAAGATGGAAGCTCATCTTTCAGCGATGCATGAAGAGATGATCTTCATCATCTAGGAAGGACCAATAAAGATAATGAAGGTCAATCCAGCCGTAAGGATAGAAGGACAGCCTCATGCTGAAATGCTCGAGAAGGAGTGTGAATAGTGGATGACTGACGATCGCAAGCGTGCGAACTTGGACAATGTTTCAAAGAATGTGTTGTTTGTCACTCTCGACAAAAGAACATTATCTAAGATCTGTAAGACAGTCAAACATATCTGGGAAAAACTCAAGCTCATTTGTGAGGGAACTAAGCTCTCAAAAGAAAATAAAATTTCTAAACTAACTCTGCAATTTGAGAGTATTTTGAAATGAAATCTTCAGAAATGCTTGAGGAGCTTGACCTCATATTTACCAGTATTGTTGGTGAACTTGAAAGTGTATACCCAAAAGCATAAAATTTTGAAAATATTTAGATCACTCCATGCCCGATGGGACATAAAAACCACAACTATGCGTTTATCCTGTAACTTAAATGATATTTCCACTTTTGATCTCTTGTCTGACGTAAAAGCATTTGAGTATGATATAGACAGAGAGAAATCTGAAGAGTCACCTGCCAAGACTACAGCACTAGCTGCTGTATCTAACAGGAGACATAGTTCAGCACCCTGCACATCCAAATCAGCATGCAAGGCAGCAGACAGTGACAATGACATCCTGTCGCAAGACGAGATGGCTCTGCTCATGCACAAATTCAAGAAATTCATCAAACAGTCTGGAAAGGCCCCCTATAGGGCCAAGCCATTTAACAGGGTAAGTTCTTAATCCCCTTCATTTGGGGATTCTAACCTGTGCTATAATTGCAGGAAGCCAGGACATTATGCAAATAAGTGTCCTCATCCAAAAGTACAAAAGTTGCCCGAAGCTGAGCAATAGGAAAAGAATGAGAAGAGGCGTGCCTGGAGAAACAAGCTTAAGGCCCTAATTGGTGAAAGCCTCCCCCGCTTCAGGTGATCACTGATAGTGACTCCTCTGATGATGAAATTCAGGATAAAGCATATATGTGCTTTATGGCCAAAGAAATATAGGATGATGTTGACAACGACCATGAGGTAAGCTCAACCTCAAATATTCCTATTAATGCATCGCATACGTTTGAAAATATGATGAATGAATTTAAAACCATTCAGAAAGCCCATGAGATGCTCAAACCAGAAAATATATAGCTCGTCATTTCAAACCTAGAGCTGAAAGACAAAAATGACTTGCTCAAAAATAATTATGAAAACATGTCTTTAGATTGCGAAAATATCAAAGTCACTCATGAGAAACTCATGAAAAACAATCATCAACTTGCAAAAGAACTAAATGAGACAAATTCTCACAGTGAGTGAAAGACAAATGAATATGCTTTACTCAAATCTAAAGTACAAACTCTCGATAAATGAAAAGGAGAACTCGAGGCCATCCTGAATCATTTGAAAAATCTTCAAGAACGATGGAAGAAATTCTAAGCATTGGGCAGCATGCCCACGATAAACCTGGCTTAGGATATAACTCGTTCTTTCACAAGGAAAAGACTATTATGGTGTTTGTCAGGGGAGTGGAACCTATTCCTGAACCCAATGAGGTCCCGAGTCCCTCAAATGTTACAGCTTCCCCACTTCAGACAGCAAAGGCTACAATTTTGCCCCCGAGTTCCTATAATAAGCCGCGGAAACCTCAGCCTCCCAGACCTGTAAGATGCAATGATCATCAATAGTATGCTCTCCGAGCATACCAACAGCATCGGCAGCCTGTCAGAAAGAAAATTGTGTCCATGTATCCAAGGTATGCACCGCAGTACTATCAACAACACATTTCACCTAGGTACTCGATACAGGATCCCCATTATCATCCAGGAAACAGGCTACTGCGCATTACCACCAACAGATCTGGGAATCCAACTGGAAACCTAGAAGGCAATCTATAAGACTAACGAGAATGGTTCTCCCTTCGAGACGGCAACCGTACTGGAACCAAAACCCTAGATTATTCATGCATAATAATCAAGGTTACAGTGATACGTGCCTGCCCCACATAAATATCGTAAAACTGGACCAAAAGTAACCTACAACAAACCAATTGCAGTCAGACAAATTTGGGTACCAAAAGGCACTAACATCCATGGACCCAAAAATCAAAGGGGACCTAAATCTACCTAATTTCTTTGCTTACAGGATATCAAGGACAAGGACATATGGTACTTCGACAATGGGTGTTCTTGGCACATGACAAGAGATATTATCAAGCTGTCAGATTATGTAGTAGGTCGTGGTCCAAAGGAACGATACGGTGATAAATCCAAAGAAAGTACAAGAGGGAAAGGAACCCTGCTTGTAGGAAAGTTTAAAGTCACCGACATAGCCTATGTTGAAGTCTTACTGTATAATCTACTTAGTATTAGCCAATTCTGTGACAAGCAGTTCTCAGTCAAATTCTATATAGATCACTGCAGGGTGAAGGACATCAAGACCAAGCAAGTCGTCCTTGCAGGAATCCGGTCAGGTAATATATACATTGCTGAGTCGAAGCCCACAAGCTCCATTATTCCATATTTTGTTGCCAAAGGCATTGCAGATCAAAGCTGGCTCTGTCACAAAAGGATGTCGCACATCAACTTCAAGACTATCAACAAGCTCACTTTATAGACAATGGTCAGAGGCTTGCCCGATGTGTTATTTCATAAAAACAGCATATGTCCAGAAAGGCAAGCAAGTTAAGACCACCCTGAAAAGTAAGTCTTATCTATCAACCCATGGGGAAATGGATTTGCTACACATGGACCTCTACGGCCCTGTGGACACTGTAAGTTTGGGAGGTAAGAAATACTGTCTTGGTATTGTTGATGACTTTTCCAGGTATGCTTGGACAATCTTTCTGAGCAACAAGAAAGATACCATCACAAAGTTTCCAGAGCACCTGAAGAAGCTACAGAATGAGAAAGGGCTGAGTATTGTTTCCATTCGTTCCGACAAAGGCACTGAATTTACAAATTGCTTCAGAAAGCAATACTGTGAGGACAATGGAATATAGCACGAATACTCAACATCCCGAACTCCTCAACAAAATGGTGTTGCCGAGCGAAAGAACAGGACGCTAAATGAAGCAACAAGGACCATGCTAGCCGCAAGAAAATTGCCGCAACGGTTCTGGGGAGAAGCAACAAATACAGCATGCTACACACAAAATCGCTGCATCATCAACAAGCACCACAACAAAACAGCATATGAGGTATGGAACAATAAAACTCCAATGGTTGCATACTTTCACATTTTTTGATGTAGGTGTTATGTACTAAACAATGGAAACGACCAACTCAAGACCTTCAACAAAAAGTCGGATGAAGGTATTTTTATAGGATACTCCTCTGTCAGCAAAGCTTTTAGGATATTTAACAAAAGGAAGCTGACAATAGAGAAATCTGTCCATGTAGTATTCGATGAACCCCATTATGACCCTACTGGAGTAGAAGACTTAACCCAGAATACCCAAACTCTCTCTATCGATGATCCCCAAACTCCAATAGAACCTGTCGTGGACCTAGAAATCAATCCTTCCACTGTAAGATCAGAAGCAGTCGAAGCTGATGCTGTACAAGCTGAAGCTGAGGCTACAGCACCACAAGATACATCACACGAATCAATCCCGCTGCTGTAATTTCATTTTGATGTCCGATTAGTTTGGAACAGCCATAAAACGCGATAATTCCAAAAATGTCTTACAAAGAATTCCCAACGACAAGTCTAGGAGCTATTTAAACACGCGATTCCGACCACCCTAAGATATGGAAAAGATAAATGCCCAAAACTTTGAAAAATTAAAAAACTTCCCAAGCATCCGGAAATCACGATTCATGATCGAACAAGAACACCAAAGATCACAACATGTCTAAATATGTGGAATGAACTCAAAGGGGCAACAAAACGATAGTTCCATCTTTAAAAACTAATTTCATCCCGAAACTTAAGAAATGAATAACTCTGGGTACTTAATGCGCATGTATCTTTGGTTCCTCAAGTCGCCTCCTCAACTCCATGCCTAGACCATTGCACTTTAGCCAACGGGATGATTTTGTGCAAAAGTTGTTCACTCTACACGCACAGATGCACGAATCAAGCAACTCGAATCCATCGGTTGCCAAACCGTGTTCCTACAGGATGTCGTTAAGGCACTATATGGTGTCGGGAAGGAACTGGACTGATGCGCGAAACAGCTCAGGACTAGCTCCCGAAGCTGCAAAGGGCTATCACGGATGTGGAAGATGCTTTCCTCCTCACGCCCAATGCACTATGGCAAGCCCGGAATCAAATGAAGCATCATCAGGAGCGGATCATGAAGCAAGAACAAGAGAAGCTATGTGTCGCTAAAGCAAAAACTATTGCCGCCCTAGAATTCATTGGATCAAAGGTCACTGCCCATGATCACAAGATCGAAGATCTGACAGCAGTGGTGATGAAATAGGTTGAAACTATCACCAATCTAAAAGAAAAACAGCCCGAATCTCTGGAACTCCTTCGGCATATTCACGGCAAAGTGTCAGATATTGACAATGCCAAAAAGGGGGAAGATCCAAGAGAGGCTGCTAGGAAGTGGAGACTAGAGAGAGAAGGAGATGGAGTCCATACTCGATGACAGTGTTGCTGCTGCCATTAGAAGACTAGCCGGACCTAAGATAGGACAAGAAAACAAGGGATACAAGGTGTCTGGTCTTTGTCCAGAACTTCAGGATCCCAACTCCCCATGGAAGAACAATGTGAAGAAGCCTGCAGAAATGATGATCCCATCATATAGACATCCTACAGCAGAGGAGTTGAAGGCATGGAAAAATAATGAATTGATGAGATACTTCTGTGTTCTCATCATGGAATCGCCCATGTTCAATAAATTCAAGACATTGGAGGATGCAGCAAAAGAGTTTTCGCGGATTATTGCAGAAGAAAAGATCACTCTACAGATAAAGCTAAAATATAAAGATATGAAGGGCGAACGGCTAACTCATCCGGAAGACTGGATCTTTTCCATTTATGCGACCCATGAAGGCAGAAGTCTCTACAGGGACCGAGGAAAAGATGCTCTTGTCAACTGGTGGAACGGAACCGAGAATGACCCCTCTCGTAGGAATTGGCGACATCAGTCATACAAGGGATAGTACTTCGGTTATTCTGCTATTTATGTTTCCTATCTGCTTCCAATGTATCTTTCTATTCATTCAGCATTGTAATCGTTTATCAATAAAACTTTGATGTCTTGTAAGATTACAGCTCGCAATCCACTTTTACTGTTTTACTATTTTGATTACAATGATATATTGAAATATTCAACAAGTATAAAAACTTGATAATCCTCAAGCTGTAAGAACCTGTATGTCAACACTTCATAGATTAAGTTGTATTCAATTAAGATTACATCTTGTAATATTGTGCTTGTGCACCAATCATAAGTTAAGTTGTAATACACTTAGTCCTGTATGATCTTTTATTTTAGAACTTGCCTGCGAGCAGTTCAAATTTTTAAACTAAGTCATGAAGATCAGAACTTTCGACAGATTGAAATTATCAAAAATGGGGAACTTGTTGAAAAAATACAGCCTTGTTTTCATAATTGCCACCATAAGCATAAGGTCTTTAAAGTCAGCATTTCGCTCTAAGTATGGAAGCTGTTAGGAAACTTCAGACAGCCTGTCCATATAGCAAGAAATCCTTCTGTATAGTCCGTTCCTACAGCGCTTACATTATTATACAGCCGAGATGAAGAAAGTTAGATACATCATTCTTGCTGTAGGTGTTTTACATAGGAAAAGTAAAACACATATCCAACAGGACTAAAGAAAAGCTTTAAACCATTGTGAAATAAACATTGTTTACTCAAAAATATTCACAGATAAAGCAGCATTTAATGCTGATAGGACAACATTTAATTCGGCCATAAGAGACTATAGTCTGAACACGCTGAAGAGCATTTAACACAGAGTTAAAGAGAATGTCTGAAGTATTAAATGTGGATCGTCTTTAATTAAAACATTCTGCAGGCGCCAATCTGAGTTGTCTCAATCTCACCAACCAGCCAACGACTACATTTATACGTATCTATTTCCAAGGTTATAAATAGCCCCAAGCAAGAGGACATCAGATACAAGTGATAATATCTCGTGCAATACATCTGACAATTAGCTCTGATAATCAGAATATCAAGTTAATAAAAAGCAGTATATTTCCTGAGCATACAGCATCATCAAAGGAAAGAAATATACAGTCTTCAACGCTAATAGCACATCATACAGCGAATGATCGTCGAAGTATACAACTGTTGTTTGAACATGTTCTACCCAATCCTTACGTTGAGATAACCTTAGCCCTGTGTAGACTAAGTCCTTGCTAGTTCCGACCTGTGTGGGAAGAATAGCATTGGAAACGAAGCTTGGATCTTCATGAGAAGAAGCAAGTCGAAAGAGCCAAATCTGATCTGTGTGAACGGCCCAAGCAGTGTTGGAAAGTAAAACGCAGCGGAAGCGAAGTTTGGGAAAGATGATAATCGCGTTTTATGCATCTACGAGCATAAGATCTATTTAGGCATGCTAATTAATTAATTACTAAGACTAATAAGCAATTTAAATATTATTATTTATTTATTAATTAAATATGTTGATAATTAAAATATCCTAATCTAGATCCAAAGATCATAGGATATTACCTTTTGAAGAGTATTGATTACTTCCGTCTTGATCGCCTTGTATTTCTACCTTTAGACCTTCTAGAGCATGATTCGCCTTAACCCGGACGTTGTGTGGGCAACGAGCTACCGGATCTTGTTTGGACTTCTATGGGGAATCGGCCGAAACTCCTTCACTTGGGATCACTCGATTTATTTTTCTTTGTTTTCTAGTATTTTATGAACACTCCTAACAAATTGATATGTTATCTAAATTGTAGAATCAAAGACACAAGTCTAGATCTACAATTAAAGACAAGAAGAAGAAAATCGATCTCTCAAGCTTGGGACAATGAATAATCGGCCAACACCTCCCCATAAGTCCTATTTATAGGCTCTTGGACTACTACTAGGGATCTTAAGGAGGATTATGGAAGGACTCCCAATAAATTCATCTTACCTTATTAGGACTCTTCCTAATATAATGAATCTATTAATATCAACTTAGTCCACTAAAAGGTTGATATTGCACTTCCTAACAAAATCCCAAATTACGAAATTGGGCTCCTCATTAAATATATTATTTCCCGTATTTAAGATATCGAATGCCCATTAATTAATTATAAGCTACTGACAGCTTTAATTAATTAATATCTTATCCAAGAGTAGTACCACTCGGACCTTATTATTATATCGGAATTAAATCCACCTGCAGAGTTTAATATAATAATCATTATCGAGCTCCTCAAGGGGACATCATCAACCCACACGAGTCAGGACATGATTTCTAGTAATAATAATAACTGTCGTATAAACAATATTATTGCCCAAGATACGAGGCTTATTGAGTCGATCATTTTGACTCTCACCTATGGTAAATCAAAGCAATAATTATTAAAAACACACAATTAAATATTATATACTTAGAATTAAGAAATAATAATTATCCGAGATTTACGTTCTTCTTACAGTCAGTACAGAAGACACTATCTCACCTCGATCCAGTTCAACGTATGCAAATACGCTAATGTATGCTAGTAGTCAAGACCAACTATTCTCAAGCATACACTACAACCTTTTATATAATTTGTCTAATAATTATATAGGTTGTGAACTATTATATTATTTTATAAGGCACCGATAATGTGCTCTTCCGTGTGACACCAACACACCACATTATCTACAATATAAAATAATTAGACATTTCATTTGCATAACCATAATGTGAATTAATATGCAAAACATGTGATTAAATGTAATTAATATTCTCATAGGTAGTAAAAGGGAAATTAGGTAATACAAGCATAAAGTATGCTTTGCAGCATACAATCCTAACAATCTCCCACTTATACTCAAAGCATGCTTTTAAGTATACTCTTCTATTACATAGTCTCTCATTCTCCCACTTATACTCAAAGCAATGCTGCCATACACCGTAATCCCATTCCTTCCACATGCCTTTCAAAAACTTTTGAGGGTAGTCCTTTCGTGAAAGGATCAGCAATATTATCTTCCGATGTAACCCTGGCTACAACTACATCTACTTCCTTTACGAAGTGTCGTATGATGTGGTACTTGCGGTTGATATGTTTACTTGCCTTGTGGGCTCGTGGTTCCCTCGAATTTGCGACTGCACCAGTATTGTCACAATAAAGTGTAATACCCTTTGGCAAGTCGGAAATCACATATAAGTCCCAGGCTAAACACATAACCCAAAGTAGACTTGGACTTTTCTTTGTCCGATGAAAAAAAAATCTGAGTCAGTGTAACCCACCGGAAACAGGTCGTCTGATTGATATACAATCATGTACTCCCTAGTCCTTCTTAGGTACTTGAGTATGTGCTTGACAGCAATCCAGTGTCACAGTCACAGGTTTGGCCCGATATCTAGCAGCCATGCCCACAGCATGACAGATATCTGGTCTAGTGCAAAGCATAACATACATGAGACTTCCCACAGCAGATGCATAAGGGACCATCTTCATGTCATCTATCTCCTTTTGTGAGCACGATACAACGACAGGTTTAGTTAATGTCACATAGTTGTATACGCAGTGATTTTAATAAACATTTTATTCATGTGTGGAGGACCAGTGGACGTAGAGAGGTTTACCTCGAACCATCTGTTTGTATTTTACATTCAGTCCTTACTGTTTTCATGTCAACCTGTGATTTAAAGTATACAAATTGTGAAAATACTGTACGCATCAAGCAAGCAGGATATTACCTAGTTAATGTATTTACAGCAACTCAATATCAGTCTTCCGCTACGCAAATAACTTCAAAAAAGATACAGCTTAATCAACCTCTATTTTCTAAGCTGTTTACTGTATGCTCTATGGCCAACAAGTGGTATCAGAGCGGTTGATTCTAAAAAGAATCAGTCGATTTTTAATTGAACCAGATCCACAAAAATCACTAGATTTTGAAAAATTTAGTGTTGTATTTTCATCATTTATCCTACTTCTAAAATGGACACTTCCATGATCAATAAATTTCCTATGTTTTTCATTTATGATTTGATGACTGGACAATTAGGATGGAAGCTCATCTTGCAGCGATGCATGGAGAGATGATCTTCGTCATCCAGGAAGGACCAATAAAGAAAAATGAAGGTCAATCCAGCCGCAAGGATAGAAGGACAGCCTCATGCTGAAATGCTAGAGAATGAGTGTGAACAGTGGACGACCGACGATCGCAAGCGTGCTAACTTGGACAATGTTGCAAAGAATATGTTGTTTGTTACACTCGGCAAAGACACATTCGCTAAGGTAAAGATCTGTAAGACAGCCAAACATATCTGGGAAAAACTCAAGATCATTTGCGAGGGAACTGAGCTCTCGAAAGAAAATAAAATTTCTAAACTAACTCAGAAATTCGAGTCTTTTGAAATGAAATCTTCAGAAAATCTTGAGGAGATTGACCTCAGATTTACAGGTATTGTCGGTGAACTTGAATCATGGGTAAAGTGTATACCCAAATGCAGAAATTTTTGAAAAAATTTAGATCAATCCCCGCCCGATGGGACATAAAAAACACAGCTATGCATGTATCCTATAACTTAAATGATATTTCCACTTTTGATCTCTTTTATGACCTAAAAGCATTTGAGTATGATATTGACAGAGAAAAATCTGAAGAGTCACCTTCCAAGACTACAACACTGACTGCTGTATCTGACAGGAGACATAGTTCAGCACCCAGCACATCCAAATCGGCATGCAAGACAGCAGACAGTGATGATTACATCCTGTCGCAAGACGAGATGGCTCTGCTCATGCACAAATTCAAGAAATTCATCAAACAGTATAGAAAGGCCCCATGGAGGGCCAAGCCATTTAACATGGTAAGTTCTGAATCCCCTTCATCTGGAGATTCTAACCTGTGCTATAATTGCAAGAAGCCAGGATATTGTGCAAATAAGTGTCCTCATCCAAAAGTACAAAAGTTGCATGGAGCTGAGCAACAGGAAAATAATGAGAAGAGGCATGCTTGGAGAAACAAGATCAAGGCCCTAATTAGCGACTACAGGCGATCACTGATAGTGACTCCTCCGGTGATGAAACTCAAGATAAATCAAATATGTGCTTTATGGCCAAGGAAATAGAGGATGATGATGACAACGATGATGAGGTAAGCTAAAACCCAACTATTCCTATTAATGCATCAGATACGTTTGAAAATATGATGAATGAATTTAAAAACATTCAGAAAGCCCATGAGATTCTCAAACCAACAAATATAAAGCTCGCCATTTCAAACCTAGAGCTGAAAGATGAAAATGACTTGCTCAAAAACAACTATGAAAACATGTCTTTAAATTGCGAAAATAGCAAAGTCACTCATGAAAAACTCATGGAAAGCAATCATCAACTTGCAAAAGAACTAAATGAGACAAAGTCTCACGGTAAGTGCAAGACAAATGATTATGCTTTACTCGAAGCTAAAGTACAAACTCTCGAGAAATGAGAAGGAGAACTCGAGACCATCCTGAAATCATTTGAAAAATCTTCAAAAAGGATGGAAGAAATTCTAAGCACTGGGCAGCATGCCCACGATAAACCTGGCTTAGGATATATCTTGTTCTCCCACAAGGGAAAGACTAGTATGGTGTTTGTCATCGGAGTGGAACATATTTCTGAACCCAAAGAGGTCCCGATTCCCTAAAAGGTTATAGCTGCCCATCTTAGACAGCAAAGGCTGCAATTTTGCCCCCGAGTTCCAGCAGAAACCTTAGCCTCCCAGACCTGTAAGATGCAATGATCATCAATAGTATGCTCTCCGAGCATACCAACAGCATCGCCAGCCTGCAGAAAGAAAGCTGTGTCCAAGTATCCAATGTATGCACCACAATACTATCAATAGCACAGTTCACCTAGGTACTGGATACAGGATCCCCGTTATCCATCCAGAAAACAGGGTGTTGCGTATTACCACCAACAGATCTGGGAATCCAACTGGAAACCTAGAAGGCAAGTGGTAAGACCAAAGAAAATAGTTCCCCCTCCGAGACGGCAACTGTACAAGAACTAAAACCCTCGATTTTTCATGCATAATAATCATGGTTACAGTGAATACGTGCCTGTCCCACATAAATATCGCAAAACTGGACCAGAAGTAACCTACAACAAACCAATTACAGTCAGGCAAATTTGGGTACCAAAAGGCACTAACATCCATGGACCCAAAAATCAAAGGGGACCTAAATCTACCTAATTTCTTTGCTTACAGGATATCAAGGATAAGGACATCTGGTACTTTGACAATGGATGTTCTCGGCACATGACAGGAGACATAGCAACCTGTCAGATTATGTAGTAGGTCGTGTTCCAAAGGTACGATACGATGACAAATACAAAGAAAGTATAAGAGGGAAAGGAACACAGCTTGTAGGAAAGTTTAAAGTCACTGACATAGCCTATGTTGAAGTCTTACTGTATAATATAATTAGTAATAGCGAGTTCTGTGACAAACAGTTCTCAGTCAAATTCTATATAGATCATTGTAGGGTGAAGGACATCAAGACCAAGCAAGTCGTCCCCACATTAAGCCGGTCAAGTAATATATACATTGCTGACTGGAAGCCCACAAGCTCCATTATTCCATGTTTTGTTGCCAAAGGCATTACAGATTAAAGCTGGCTATGTCACAAAAAAATTTCGCACATCAAATTCAAAACTATCAACAAGGTAGCTTGATAGGGAATGGTCAGAGGCTTGCCCGATGTGTTATTTCATAAAAACAGCATATGTCCAGAAAGGCAAGCAAGTTGAGACCACTCTAAAAAGCAAGTCTTATATGTCAACCCATGGGGTACTGGATTTGCTACACATGGACCTCTACGGCCCTATAGACACTATAAGTTTGGGAGGTAAGAAATACTGTCTTGTTGTTGTTGATGACTTTTCAGGTACGCTTGGACAATCTTTCTGAGCAAGAAGAAAGATACCATCACAAAGTTTGCAGAACACCTGAAGAAGCTACAGAATGAGAAAAGGCTGAGTATTGTATCCATTCATTCCGATAAAGGAACTGAATTCATAAATCGCTTAATAGAGCAATACTGTGCGGACAATGGAATACATTATGAATACTTAACATCCCGAACTCAATAAAATGGTGTTTCCGATCGAAACAATGGGACGCTCAAGGAAGCAACAAGGACCATGCCAGCCGCAAGCAAATTGCCGCAGCAATTCTGGGGAGAAGCAACAAATACAGCATGCTACACACAAAATCGCTGCATCAACAACAAGCACCACAACAAAACAACATATGAGGTATGGAACAATAAAATTCCAATGGTTTCATGCTTTCACGTTTTTTGATGCAGGTGTTACGTACTAAAAAATGGGAACTACCAACTCAAGACCTTCAACAAAAAGTAGGATGAAGGTATTTTTGTAGGATACTCCTCTGTCAGCAAAGCTTTAAGGATATTTAACAAAAGAAAGCCGACAATAGAGGAATCGGTCCATGTAGTATTCAATGAATCCCATTCTGACCCTACAGGAGTAGAAGACTTAACCCAGAATACCCAAACTCTCTCTATCAATGATCCCCAAACTCCAATAGAACCTGTTGTGGACCTAGAAATCAATCCTTCCGCTGTAAGATCAGAAGCAGTCGAAGCTAATGCTGTACAAGCTGAAGCTGAGACTACAGCACTACAAGATACACCACAGAAATCAATCCTGCCGCTGTAATTTCATTTTGATGTCCGATCAGTTTGGAACAGCCACAAAACGCGACGATTCCAAAAATGTGACGAAGAACTTACGAAGAATTCCCAACGACAAGTCAATGAGCTATTTAAACATGCGATTCTGACCACCCTAAGATATAGAAAAAGATAAATACACAAACTTTTGAAAAATTAAAAACTTCCTAAACATTCAAAAATCACGATTCAAGATCGAACAAGAACACCAAAGATCACAACATGTCGAAATATGTTAAATGAACTTAAAGGGGCAACAAAACGATAGTTCCATCTTTAAAAACTAGTTTCATCCCGAAACTTAAGAAATGAATAACTCCAGGTTCTTAGGGCGCATGTATCTTTGGTTCCCCAAATCGCCTCCTCAACTCCATGCCTCGACCACTGCACTTTAGCCAACGGGATGATTTTGTGCCAAAGTTGTTTCTCACGAGGTTCAAGGATCTTTACCGGTCTCTCTTTGAACGTGACATTGTTAGCTATCTCAATATCCCCGTAATCAATGATATGACTCGGATCCAGAACATTCTTTCTCAGTTGATAAATATGAAAGACGTTGAGGACGTGACTCAAAGCTGGAGGTAATGCTAAGCGATAAGCCAAGTCACCGACTCTGTCTAAAATCTCAAACGGCCCGATAAACCTCCAGCTTTAGGCAGTCAACAATCTATCTCGAATGATAGAAATCTTTTCCTTAGTTTCCAACAACATATCCTGCTCCATCCCGACTAACTCTGAGGCTTCATCCCAACATAATGGTGAAGTACATCGCCTACCATAAAGTGCCTCAAAAGGTGCCATTCTGATCGATGCATGCTATTACGAAGTAATCGTCTTGTGTAGATGGTCCAATGCAGAAACATCAACACACGACCATATGTGCCTGGCTAAAAATGCTACACACAACAGTCGACACGCAGATATGATTCCAGAAATGTCACAATACAACATGACATCGAAACTCAAATAATCAACATATCCAACAAGGACCAAAGGAACTCACCAAAGTGACCGCAACGATCATCGAGATTAATGATGTCAACAGCAGTGAACTTGGGATTATATGCCCACTACGAAACGACTGACACGATTAACAATAAATACTCGATATGAATTATATATTCATAAAGTATTACACACACATGAAATGTACAACATTCACAAGAATTATTTATCATTATAACCAAGTAAGATAACTTACCTTAATTCCGAAGGCAAAAATTAGTCTTCCCTTAAACGAATGAACTGCGTCCTTCGACAGACAACACTCACTCGAGCAAGCAACCTTGAATAAAATACAATTTATTCAATAACACAACTTCACAATAGCAATATCGAATTCATGAAAATTGGTATCCTCGATTCAACACGAATAGTTTCAAGCTATTTAAATGAATATCAAAGTCCTAAATTATGAATTTCAGCCTCCTCATTGCATCTCTATGATTAAATTAACATGTTCATAATATTCTTCTAACATTTATGATATCCAGTCTACAAGGATTGTCAAGAACAACATTCTATTAATCATCATATTATGACAATATCATCATTCATTATCATAATATTCTCAAGAACATTACCAACACTTAAACATGATGTCCTAAATAATCATCAATCACCAATTCATCAAGAATTTCGGATTTAACATCAAGTTTAACTTAACCATTTCACAACTATGATAACTATCTCATAACTCATCATAATCTTTCATTAAATGGTTATAACCTCTCAAGAACATCAATGGTATCAACAATCACCTTCAAACTATGTTAATCATCTAACAACCATAACATAATCCTTCCAAAACATGATTATAACATCTAAGTATTTCTAATATGAAGAACATACTTATTCTCAAGTTATAATCATAATATTCTTCATCATGTGTTCATAAAACCAACAATAATCATGTTATCCTTAAATAATTTGACAATAGACGAAGTAATCATCAATAATATCATCATCATCATCATCTCGGAAATAACACAACATTAGACAACATATCTCTGGAAGATGAAGAATATTTGTCTCTTCGAAGAAATAGATGAAATCCTTACGTTGGATCCACTTCCGGTCGCTTCATAATCGTTAAATATGATCAATACCACGAACACTCAAGTGTTTTGGTGTCAAAAGTCACTTTAAGGGCTCTCTCTCTCTCGGATAGAATGCAAGGATGGCCGAAGGTAACAATAATTTCTATTTGCAGGTATATACAATATACATTACTAGCATGCACTAATGAGTACCTTAGCGCGCGCTAGCACAGCTCGACAGAAAGCTAGATTTTTCGACCCATTAGCGTACGCTAGGATCAAACTTAGCATGCTTTAATTAACCATATAATACTTATGTAAACATCTGTTGACCATGTTCAATCACGTGTCAAAAGCAGCTGAGAAAACACAATAAATTCCCTTGAACTGATATGCGTTTACCGTGCAATAGCCCTATACTTTAGCGCGCTAAACGCCTGTTGTCTCAGCCATGCACATACACGCCGAAATCTGTCGGCCACCAGACCCACTTGTCGGGTACTGCCTGAATCTTTGTCTGATTAGGTCTAACATGCGCTAATCTTGAAGCTTAGTGTACGCTATACCCGCAAGCTACCATGCGTTATATCTCTATAACGCGTGCTAGTTAGGCTTAACTTAGCTAAAAATGTAACTCACCAAATATTATATAATCGATAAAAACGATACTAACAACAAATAAAAATAGTTCAATTAAACAATGATTCAGTATAATACTTATAATAACTCCAAATACAATTGTATAATTACAACTCAATACGTACAATACAACAATATAAAAAATGAAAAACTACAGCCCGATATTACATATCCCCCCTTAAAAAGAGTTTCATTCTCGAAACTAAGGGGTAAACAATTCGGGATATCTCTCTCGCATGTTGTCCTCGATCTCCCACGTAGCCTCCTCGACTCCATGTCTCGACCACTGAATCTTCAACAGGGGGATCATCTTATTTCTCAACTGCGTAATCCTCCTCTCTAATACTTATACAAGACGGTCCTCGTATGAATGACCATCAGCTTTCTCAATCTCTTGGAACTGAAGTACATGGCTTGGATTGGCAACATACTTCCTCAACTGGGAAACATGAAACATGTTGTGCACTCGACTCAAAGCCAGTGGCAACGCCAAACAATATACCAGATGTTGGAATATTTTATTCCAAATATTCATTATCGAGTTTTGATGATTAAGTTGTTGAACAAAGGAAAACAACAAGGAAGCGAAACAAAACAACAAAGAAGTCGAAGACGCAAAAAGCTGGAAATAGCAAGCTTAACGTACGCTATGAAGAATGCATAACGTATGTAATATAAATCTACCTGATCATACGAGTCAGAAAAGTCGGCTGCAGATAACACTGTATAACGCACACTAAGTCACAAGAATAGCGCACGCTATCGAAGGAGAATAATGTATGTAACACAGACATGTTAATGTACGTAATGAGTTGTTTCAGAATTCAAACAAGATGAACATTGTGAAAAGTTCGGTTCAAAGTCAAGGAATCAAACGGACAGTTTGACAAAAGCATGCAATGGATATATGGTTAACATACGCTACATTGTATAGTTAACGTACGCTAAATAGAGCAGTTAACGTACGTAATGAAAAGTGACAACGTATGTAAAGGAAGAAACGAAAGCCACTGGAATGAAACTGGAAGCAGATAACATACTCTACAGGATACCTATAACGTACGTAATGAGCTTAACGTACGCTACGCAAGAAGGCTAGCGCACGCTAAAGAGAATGAAGCTAACAGCTAGTTGGAGGAAAATGGCTATAAATACCAAACCATTTGGTATCAAACCACACAACAACCTTGAGCAAATCATTCATACTTGAGATATCATTGTAATCATTCTAGTTGTTGTACTTGAGCTTATATTGTCAAGAGTTTGAGTGTGATACATGAAAACTTATATACGAGAGGTAAAAGAAAGGATAAGATTTGATTCGGTGTTATTAGGATCAAGGATCTGGCATTGTTAGAATCGTAATCTATAACCGAGTGAGGTTTGTCTAGTACCCATAGAAATCTATATAGGTTGATTCCTTGTCCGATAGAAAAGGAAAACCGTTTAACTTGGACCGACAAAAAGAAAAGTGATTGTACGGTTAATCTCGGACCAATAGAAGACGAGAATTGTAATGGTAATCCCTCGACTGATAGAAGAGAGGTGCCGAGGTTGATATTTAGCCTATAGAAAAATATACGAAGAGAGGACGTAGGCACGTTTGGCCGAACCTCTATAAATCCTATGTCGATTTATTTTCCATACCTTTAAATACACTTACGCATAATAGCGCGTATACTGAATAATTGCTCCAACACCAGATTGGCCACTAGTTAAATCTGAAACGGTCTGATATACTTCAGACTCAGCTTGCCTCTTTTCCCAAAATGGAAAACCCCTTAGGTAGGAGATACCTTAACCCGTACGTGGTCACCAATCTCGAACTCAAGGAGATGTCGACAGTTATCAGCATACGACTTTTGCCGACTCTGATCCGTGAATAAATGACTCCTGATTAGAGCGATATTTTCACGAGATGCTATCAACATATTAGGTTTTATACCCAAAGACTCAGACAAGTCGTCCCAACACAACGGGAACCTACAATGACGACCATACAATACCTCATAAGGTGCCATCTTAATCGAAGCATGCCAACTGTTATTATAGGTGAAATCCACCATAGTTGGGCTCCCCAATCGACTTTCTAATCAAGAACACAAGCTCTCTACATATCCTCTAGAGTCTGGATAGTCCTCTCAGACTGGCCATCGGTATGAACATGAAATGTCGTACTGAAGTTCAATTGTGTACCCATTGCACGATGAACCGCCTTCCAAAAATGTGATATGAACCGTCCATCATGATCCGATACAATACTCTTAGGAGTACCGTGCAACCTTAAGGTCTGCCACATGAACAGCTGAGCCAATATCTTGGGACCCACGTGCCCTTAATATCTAAGAAGTGAGCTGATTTTGTCAAACAATCACCCAGATCCTTAATATCCTTAATATATCCACGTGTCCTTAATATCCACAATCACCCAAATCGAATTTATACCCCAATGACTCATCAGCAAAGTTGTGATAAAATTTATCGATATGTACTCTCGTTTCCAATCTAGAATATGGAGCGGTTTCAGCATACCAGCTGGTCGCTGATGCTCAATCCTAACCTATTGACATGTTAAACACCTCGCAATAAACTCTATGACTTCTTTCTTCATATTACCCCACCAGTAGTAATATTATTTCAAGTCCTTATACATTTTGCTAGATCCTGGATGAACTGAATATGGGTTAGCATGAGCCTCTCTTAGAATAGAGTTTTTCAACTTTTCATCTGCTGGTATACACAATTGATTCTTGAACTGCACAAGTCCATCCTCATAGACTACAAATCCTGGGGCTTTCCCATGAGTTACTTCATTCTGAATCCATAAGAATGGGTCCCAAACCAGCCTCGATCTGATATTATCGTCTAGGGACTACGTAATCTCTAGTGTACAAAGTTGCCCTTGTACACGCTATAGCCAGAATTCGATCCCTGGTCTCACGAGCTCTAGCTGTAGTTCCCTCTGAACTATCAAACAAGCAAGCATTTGCTCCTGCATTTTCTTGCAACTCAGGGCATCAACAACCACGTTCGCCGTACCCGGGTGGTATAGGATCTCGAGATCATAATATTTAATCAATTCTAACCACCTCCTCTGTCTCATATTTAACTCCTTCTGAGTAAATACGTACTTCAGACTCTTATGATCAGTGAAAACCTAACAGGTGACTCCATACAAGTAATGGTGCTAAATTTCCAAAGCAAACACCACGGCTACTAATTCTAAGTCGTGGGTTGGGTAATTGACCTGTAAATTCATAATTGTCTCGATGCATATGCAATCACCTTCCCATTACACATCAATATACATCCATGGCCCTGCCTCGATGCATCACTGTATACCAAGAATCCTTTGGTTCCTTGTGGTAATACCAAAACTGGTGCCGAAATTAATCGACTCTTGAGCTCGTAAAAACTCTGTTGACACGCCTCTGACCACGTGTACTTCTTATCTTTCCTCAATAGATTAGTTAGTGGCTGGGCGATCTTGGAAAACCTTCCACAAACTGTCTGTAATAGCCTGCTAACCTAAGGAACCTACGAATTTCCTTCACATTCTTTGGGGATAGCCAATCTCGGATAGCCTCCGTCTTATGTGGGTCCACACTAATCCCATCAACTGATATCACATGCCCGAGAAAAGTCACCTAGGACATATAGAAATCAAACTTGGAAAATTTTCCATAAATTTGTTCTCGCCTTAGCACATCGAGGAACTGATGGAGATGACACTCACGCTCCTCATAGTTATGAGTAAATCATAATATCATTGATGAAAGCAACCACGAACGATCCAGTTATTCAGTGAACACTCCGTTCACTAATTCCATGAACACAGCCGGCTTGTTGGTTGATCCAAATGGCATTACCACGAACTCAGTGCCCATAACGAGTACGGAAAGCGGTCTTCAAAATATCAAACTCTCGGATCCTCAACTGTTGATAACTAGATCAAGTCAATCTTGGAAAACACAACGGCACCCTGAAGATGATCCAATAAATGATCGATACGAGGCAAATGATATTTGTTCTTGATTGTTACCTTATTCAGCTCACGATAATCGATACATTGACGCAACGATACGTCCTTCTTCCGTACAAATAATTATTTCTTGGAAATATATTATTATAATTTTGTATTTGATAAAATTAATTAATTGGATTAATTAATTAACTATAAATACATTTGAGATAAAATGAAATGTACTTAACGTATTAGACATGCGGACGTTCGGTTTACAAATTTTCTCAAACACCATGTGGCTGCCTACTTCGCTTTCTCCCTACCTTCCATGTTACTTCATTTTCATGTGGGATGTGTTAGTATTATATAATGAGATGAGGACAAATATACGAGATATCATATCTCATCATTTGATCTCATTTTATTTTATGAAATTTGTTAGTCTTTCATTTGATGAAAGAGTTGAAACACACATACACACACACAACCAACCCACGGCCGAAGTGAAGAGAGGGAGGAGAAAAAAAGTTTCTTTATTTTCTTGTTCATATTAGAGAGAAAGAAAATGAAGAACAGAAGAGAAGAAAAATACTATATCAATTCCTAGCCGTATTCTTTGAGATGAATTGATAATAATTTTCCGATCAATATTCGATGCGCGATAACATAGAGACACTCGACATTTTCGGTGTTTGATCATTCATCAAGTTTAAACGAATTGGATTCGTGTTCATGTTGGTGACTGAAAAGGATCAAAGCTTAGCTCGGGAATTTTCCATCGAGACAAAATTGTCAAAGGTCTACGAGGGTATGACTTCCTTAATTTAATCTCCGTCTTTTTGTATTCATTTATATGATGCTTGATTGATCCTCTGAGGGGTTCAATTTTTATCCAGTTAGACCGGTTATTTTTCCGCTGCTTAACTCGATTTTAATCACCAAAACCCAATATAGGCACGTAGATATGATTCCAGAAATGTTATGATACAACATGACAACAAAACTCAAATTATCAACATATCCAACGAGGATCAAAGCAACTCATCTAAGTGACAACATCGATCATCGAGATCAACGGTGTCAACAATAGTGAACTTGGGATTACAACCCCACAACAAAACGATCGACACGATGAACAACAAATTATCGATATGAATTATAGATTCATGAAGAATTACATGTGTATGAAATGTACAACATTCACAAAAATCATTTATAATTGTAACCAAGCAAGATAACTTGCCTCAATTCCAAAGGTGAAAAGTAGTCTTCCCTCGATCGAACGATTGACAAACAACACTCACTCGAGCAGACAACCTTGAATGAATATAATTCATTCAATAACATAACTTCATAATATCGATATCGAATTCGTAGAAATTGATATCTTTAATTCAACATGAATATTTTCAAGCTATTCAAACGAATATCAAAGTCCTTGATTATAAATACCAACCTCCTCAATGTGTCTCTATGATCAAACTAACATGTTCATAATATTCATCAACATTTATGATAATCCATTTTACAAGGATTATCAAGAACAACATTCCATTAATCATCCTATTATGACAATATCATCATTTATCATCATAGTATTCTCAAGAACATTACCGGTACTTAAACATGATGTCCTAACCAATCATCAAGCACCAATTCATCAAGAATTTTGGATTTAACATCAAGGTTAACTTAATCATTTCACAACTATGCTAATTATCTCATAACTCATCCTAATCTTTCATTTAGTGGTTATAACCTCCCAAAAACATCAATTGTATCAACAATCACCTTCAAGCTATATTAATCATCTAACAATCTTAACTTAATCCTTCCAAAATATGATTATAACATCCAAGTATTTCTAAACATAAAGAACATAATCATCCTCAAGTTATAATCATCATATTCTTCATCATGTGTTCATGAAAACTGACAATAATCATGTTATCCTCCAACAATTCGACGACACATGAAATAATCATCAATAATGTCATCATCATCTCAAATTTAACACAAGATTATACAACATACCTCTTGAAGATGAAGAATAATTGTCTCTTCAAAGAAATACATGGAATCATAAGGTTGAATCTACTTTCAATCGCTTCCCAATCGTTAAAGATGATCAATCCCACGAACACTCAAGTGTTTGGGTCTCAAAAATCACTCTAAGGACTCTCGCTCTCTCTCTCTAGGATAGAATGAAACGATGGCCAAAGTAAATAGTAATTTATGTTCTGCAGGTATATATAATATACAATACTACTACCCTAATGAGTACCTTAGCGCGCTAGCGCAGCTCGACAGAAAGCTAGGCTCTTCGACCCCATTAGCATACCGTATTATCAAACCTAGCATGCGCTAATCACCCATATAATATATACGTAAACATCCATTGACCATATCCAATCACGTGCCAATAGCAGTCAGGACCACACGATATATTCCCTTGGACTGATATGCACTTAGCATGCACTAGCCCTATATTTTAGCGCGCGCTAAACGCGTGTTGACCCAGCCATGCACATATATGCCAAAAGCTGTCGGCCACCGAACCCACCTGTCGGCCACTGCCAGGATCCTTGTCTGATTAGGTCTAACGTGTGAAACTTAGCGTACGCTACATCAGCAAGCTAGCATGTGCTATATATCTACGTAACGTGCGCTAGTTAGGCTTAACTCAGCCAAAAAATCCAACTCTCCAAGTATCGTATAATCGGTAGAAACAATAGTAACAACAAAAAAATAGCTTAATTCCACAATGATCCAATATAATACTTATAATATAACTCTAAATACAATACATCATTATGTGTACAATTCTAACTGAATGCGTACAATACAACTATATAAAATGAAATATTACAGCCGGATATTATACTTTCCTCTTAACCATCCGCCTTTAATGAATGATCAAATGATCACTCCACTATTTACCTTTTCTGTCATCAACTAAAGATGAAGTAATCTCTAGAAAAATAGCCTTGCAATCATTGAAGCCATACGTCAATCCACTGCTCAATCAACTCTTGTCAAATATTCACTTGAGGTGTGAGAACCTCAAGCATCGGAAGTGATATCGTCTTCCGGCTGAACGCGCCCGCAACATTATTGGTTTTCCCCAGATGGTAAAGGATCTTCAAGTCGTAATCCTTTATCAACTCCAACCAGCAACATTGTATCATATTCAGCTCCTTCTAACTGAAAATGCATTTTAAACTCTCATGGTCAGTATAAAACCTACACGAAGAGCCATATAAATAGTGGAGCCAAATCTTTAGTACGAACACGACTATGGTCAACTCCACATCGTGAGTAGGATAATTCATCTCATACGGATTCAACTTCCGTGATGCAAAAGCTATCATCTTATCATGCTGCGTGAGTACTCAACCAAGTCCCTGGCCCGAAGCGTACCTATATATTGAAAACCCATTGTTCCCTTGAGGCAGCATTAAAACAGGTGCTATAGTCAAACACTTTTTTAGTTCCTTGAAACTCTATTGTCTCTCATTGTTCCATTAACTTTTCGGGCCTATGGAGTAACTGTATAAGTGGTCGAGCAAGTTTGTAGAACCCCTCGATGAACCGACAATATTACCCAATGATAAAAAACTACGAACTTCTTTCACATTCCTAGGTGGTGCCCAATCTAGCACTTTTTCTCGATCTTTTGTGGGTCCACACGGACCTCCTCGGCTGAAATCACATGTCCCAGAAACATAGCCAAAACTCACATTTCGATAACTTCGCATAAAGGCGTTGAGCTCTCAAAATATCCAACACTAGTCACAAATGTTGAGCATGATCATCATCACGAGAACATATCAAGATATCGTCGATAAAGAAGACTACACATTTATCGAGATACTCAATAAATATCTTATTCATCAACTGCATAAATATTTTCGGTGCATTTATTAGCCCGAAAGGTATAACCACAAACTCAGAGTGTCCGTACCTCGTCCAAAATCGATTTTCGAAACATCGAACTCCTTCACACGGAGCTGATTGTATCACGATCTCAAATCAATTTTCAAAAATTCCGTAGCTCCTTGCTTGATCAAATAAATCATCAATATGAGGTAAGAGTATTTATTCTAAATGGTTATTTTGTTTAGCTCATGACATAAACATAGTAAACCATCATTCTTCATCAAGAATAGGACCAGCGCACCCCAAGCTTGTAATATTCGTGTAATTTATGTGTGTTATTTTGGATGTATCTTGTTGTATTGTGGTTATTTGGAGATGAGGATATTGACGATTGATATTAGAATGTTCATGGTTGGTAATCGTTGAGTTTTGTAATTTTGGAATTGTGTTTGTTCTGGCTGGACTTCGTGAATTTTATGTTGGAAGTAGCAGTTAGCTTGCGCTAGACTACACTGATAGCACACGCTAACCAGGTGTGAGTAGCGCACGCTACTCTTGTGCTTTAGCGCACGCTAGGCTTACTGGGCAGTGAGCTTTCTAGACTCTGGAATGAGGCATTAATGCACGCTAGTGGCAGACTAGCGTATGCTATTTTGATGCGCTAGCACACGTTAATAGTGTGGTAACACGCGCTATGTCGGCAGGACAGTGAGGGCAGAACGTTTCTGGACTGTATGTGATAGCATGTAGCGCACGCTATTTTTCGTAGTTAGCGCGTGCTAGTGTCGATCGATAACGCATGCTAACACTTGGGTAGCGCACGATACCGGAGCCAGACAGAGGGTTCAGGACCGCCTTTTTGTTCAACACTGCACCGCCTTTCCGCCCGTTAGCGCATGCTAAACTTTAGTCGTAGCGCGCGCTAATCCCTCCTAGGATATATATGGGAGGCATGTTCTAGAACCGTCATTTTCATTCTATCCTTCTTCTTCTCCGGCGGTTGAGTGGTATTGAGGATAAGGAAGTGTAGATTTTGGTCGGATATCATCATTCAACAACGTTTTCGAGTTCCTAACATCAAGTTAACAACATCTCATCAACTTTCACCATCCGAATCAAGGTAAAATTCGCTCGAACCCTAGTTCTTCATATTTTGGGGCTTTTCATAAGATCTTTAATTCTAATACATTTTAACTCTGATTTTTATTGGATTATGATGTTGTAATCATAATCCTTCATTTTACTCCGAAGTTCATGTATTAAATTCCATGTTTCCTTCCGTAGTTTGAATTCAAACCATGTTGTCTTCGCAGTGTTTGATTAAATGTCCCTAAGGGTAAAACTTAGGGTGAATCCTTCCATTTTCATGGTATGGTATTTGATTCGGCATTTTGTTGAACTATGATCAAATTGTTGAATGAGTTCGGACTGTACGTCTTTCTGTTCGTTATTCTTGTATTGTTTCCAATCAAGGCAAGTACACTGATTTCGTTTATTGTACTTCGCGTGAATATATGGAAATGTGATTTTGTGAATGTGATTTGTGCCATGTGTTTATTGAGTATGTGAGAGCCGAGTAAAACCAGCAAGGGTCCCCTGGGATCTGTTCGACTTCGAGTTCTATGGATCACTCGGTTGGGTTGTACACTGGGGAGGGCTTGATGAGGACTCTCTGGGCTGTGTATCCCGTGTGGGTACAGGGCCAGTACAACTCGAGAGGTTGTTTTGTGATGATGATTATGGTACTGTTTCCGGAATATATGTGATGGCACCGTGATTTCTGTTGAACATTCATTTGTTGTACATATTCTGGAATCATTATACTTGCACCGGCATCTTGCTGACCCCTTCGGGGGTGGATATACTTGTTGTGTATTCAGTTACAAGTCCAGTGGGAGAGCCAGCACAGGGCGGACACGAGTTTGGTAGGCAGCATTGATATCATGTACTATTTTGAGTTGGTGGTCATATTGTCATGGTCATGTTCGTGTTTTGGTTTTGTACTCGCGCGGGTACTGTCATGTGATGTTATCGTGTCGTTGTTGATTGTTAACAATGTTATTGTATCAGCTGTGAACAGTTGTATCATTCGTGACCCTATGGGATGATGTGTTATTTGGCTTTGTAATATATGTCGTATTGGAGATAGTTTGTTTTTAAGTAAGTGAATGTTGTGGTTTGTTAATTTTTAGTGAGTTTTATGTTCGTATAGGCCTGGTAGGTTCTCCAAAATGAACCTACGGCGCTGTAATATCTCCGTAAATCATGGGGGTGTTACAGAATATGGTATAAGAGCTTAGGTTTATGGATACCTAGGTTGTCGGTGTTTTTTTGGGTTTGTTAAAGTGATTCGATTGTTGTCTATGATATCATTTGCATGCTACCACCCCGTGTTGCCTGTGCTGGAAGCCTCTCCGGATGTTGGATGTTTCTTTCCCTTGGGAGTAATTATTTTTTCCTTGTATAATCTATTGTTGTAATCGTCCCCTTGTTGAACTATTTCTTATTCTTCAGTATGCCGAGAGGTAGAGCTGTCCATCAGCGCGGCCGAGGCCATTATGGGGTAGCGGTATCTGAATCCGAGATGTCCGTTTTAGATTTGGCATCTCATTCTGTGGCTAGATCAGATCCGATTCCTTCGGGAGGTACAGGTGGGAGTACAGAGGCCGAAGTGCCTAACGTTCTTCAACAAGTTGTAACGTAAGTGCACTAGTTGGCTCAAGTGGTGCAGAACATTAACACTGGTAGGACTGTTGAGGATCGATGGCTTCAAGAAGTCATGAAAATGAATCCTCCTAGATTTGATGGTTCAGGCGATGCTAACAACTGGGATCATTGTTTGGTTGAGCTAGAAAAGATATTTGATGGTATTGGATGCCCTAAGGCCAAGAAGGTCCCGATTGCTCAGTATTTAACTACTGATGATGCATGTGACTGGTGGCGGGCTGTTAGGCCCAAGGATCGTGATGTCACTTGGGATGAATTTAAATAGTTAATGGAGGCACAGTATTGTCCCGCACCAGTACGGTTAGCCATAGTTAGTGAGTTCTTTAGAGATCAACCCAAAGATGTTCCTATTGGGGAAGCAAGCAAGGAGTACAACGGGAAGTTAATATATGTTCATGATCGAGTTAGGGATGAAGTGGATAAAATACTTCATTTTGATGAAAGAATGAAACCTGAGGTCCGAAAGTATATGGCGGGTCTTGGGTGCACTACCTTTGCGAGAATATCAAGATAGAGCGCTTGCTTATGGGATAGTTACAGTTGTGGTTCCTATGGTTTCGAGCTCGAAGAAACCGAAATTTTCTGGTAGTTTCCGAGGCAGCGGATCGCGTAGGCCTCAATATTTTGTGCAGTCTTCCGTTGGTTCCTCTCAACCCAGTGGAGGAGCATCAAAAGTTTGTTTTAATTGTGGAGTTCCTGGTCATGTCAATTCTTATTGTTCATCACACCCTGTTACTTGTTTTACGTATGGAAAGCAGGGACATCGGGCGTCGTATTGTGAGAAAGCGAGTAGAATCCTTGCCAAGCAGTCCCCTATTCCAGCAGGCACAGTCACGGGTCAGCTAACTCCTAGTGTCGGACGCAGCAGCGGCAGAGGCAAAACCGAGCATAAGGATATACCTAGCACTGGATCAGCTCCACCCCGATTGTATGAGATGAGGTGGGTTGATTGTAACACCCCCAAGACATTCAGGGCATATTACAGCGCCGTGGACCCCACACTGTGGAATCCACCAGGCTAACATACCAAACAAGACATTCGACGACGACAAACCATTATGAATAAAACGACAATTCAAATGAAAGACTACAAATCGGCAATTAAAAACTGACATCAAATCCATTTCCCAAAACGGGGACACAACATTAACAATTTCAAACAGGAAGTACTCGAGTACTTAAACCAACTTTATAATACATAAATCTCAAAACCAGACATCAATAGTAACCGACAGACATGACATCGAAAATCAAACACTGGACAATATCATGCTTGCCCATCATCCTCATACGGCCCGAGTGCTCGCTTGTCCCCACGATCAATACCTGAAATACAAAATGTATTTCCCCCCTTTAAGGGGTTAGCGACAATCTAGTGCAAGTACAATCCATTTGAACTACATTCTAATCGATGAATATATGCGCCAAAAATCATTTTAGAAAACATTTTATATTCCGAATATTTATGATGTACAAACACAAACACATTATCTCCAACAAATCATAATTCAAAGTTAACTGCGTTGCACGAGACTCACGGCCACCGTACCCGCAGAGTCCGTCGGACATCCCCAGGTGGCTAACCATTCACGATACGCACACTCACGGCAATACGAATCCCTAGAGGCCCCGTCGGACCGTCCCTAGGAGAACATACACATAACCATCCACAACAACCACGATACACCCATAATTCAAAGACTAGAACATCTAAACAAATGTAAAGTACTTGCCTTTGTGACATCTTCGAAGGATCGGAAGTGAAAAGTTACTACGGATGATCCGAATGGACAACGACGGTTCATAAACGAAGAATTAGCATAACTCAGTCCCAACGGACATCGATGTCGAAAGGAATACTCCCAAAACCCCGATTACCAATAACGACAATAGACGATCAATTGATACGGGCGAGGGTTTACGCAAAATCTCCCCGTATCGATAATTCGCGGATTAAAATCAAGGAAATTGGATTTGGAATCATTCAACAATCACAATCGGTGAAGAATATCCTAAAATACTGGAATAATTCGGTTCCAATTAGTAAAACCCGGAAAAACCCCCAAATTTGACGAGTTAGGGTTCTAGACGAAATTACCTTGATTTCGGATGATGGATGACGATTATACTGATGATAATATGTTAGCACAACTCTACGGTGATGGAATGAGAATAGAATGCCGATCGGAACTGATGGAAATCGCCTCTGAGGTCGCACGTCGAAGAAACGAAGGGAAAAGAATGAAATCGCCGCTTCAAAATCACTACGGGCTTATATAATTGTGAATTTAGCGCACGCTAATCGCCATATGTAGCGTGCGCTAACGGGGCGCGGCGATACCGATGGCTATCGCCACATTCGTTAGCGTACGCTAACAATAAGGGTTAGCGTCGCTAACTGTTCTTGATAGCGCACGCAAGGCAACAGGGTAGCGTGCGCTACCTACACAAGCGATTGATCGCTGATGTCATATCGGCCAGAAGTCTGCCGAGGGTACGATACACGATACACGACGAGACCGAATCCAGAACATGAAAACTAATCATACAAGACTACGGAGCTAAGTGCTGAAAGAAAAATACAATTCCGACCACCGAAGGGTCCGTAATGCGACAACGAAAACGAGATTCCCTAAACTATTAGGAAATTACAAAAATGGCCCAAGTGCCCGAAAATCACGAAACGACGTCGGATTTATGAACCGAAAGTCTCCACAAGACCAACTCAACCATACGAACTTGTACAAACCCAGAAATAACGAAAACGAACGAGTTTTACAAGAATCGAACGTTCATACGGCAAAACATGTCATAAAATGAAATTACGTGAAAACATCATCAAAACTCGTCCAAATGGAAAAACTCCAAGAACAAAATAGATTCAAAATGCCGAAACGGTTACAAGCGAGTCGATAAAAATAGACATACACCAAAAATGGAAACTGCTAAAAATGGGAAAATTACGGATATTACATTGATGACGTAGGGGCTTCAACTACATCAGGTATTGTTTATATTTGTATGCACCCGGTAGATGTATTGTTTGATTCCGGAGATACTCAATCCTTTATATCATTGTCTTGTGTGAATTGTTTGGGTCTTATTGGTCTCTCTGCATGTGAACATTTTATTGTTGGACTGCCGTGGGGAAAGGATAGCTGGGGATCGATAGATTGCTAATTGTCCTGTAACCATCGGCGGTAGAGATTGGCCATTCGATTTGATTGTGATTGACATGAAGGGAGAGGATTTAATTCTTGGTGATAATTGGTTAGATCATCATGGGGAAGTAGTGGATTATCGTCGAAACATAATTTTGATCATTGATCATGATGGTACTGAATCTGTTTTTGAAGGGTAGACACCTGGTACTTCTAGAAAGATTATACGAGCCATGAAGGCTGTGAAATTGTTGAGCCAAGGTTGTACCGGTTATTGCTGTTACGCAATGAATACAGGAGCTGGCGGAGTTCAGTTATCTTCTATCCCAATTTTGAATGAATTTCCAGATGTATTTCCGGATGATTTGCTAGAATTGCTGCCATATCGTGATGTGGAGTTCGTTATCGAACTAGGACCTAGTGCGGCACCAGTATCTAAGGCACCATACCAAATGGCCCCATCAGAAATGCAAGATGTGAAGAAGCAACTAAGTGAGTTATTAAACAAGGGTTACATTCGACCAAGTGTTTCTCCTTGGGGAGCGCCGGTGTTATTCATACAGAAGAAAGATGATTATTTATGGTTGTATATTGATTACCGTGAATTGAATAAACTCACCATTAATAACAAGTATCCGTTGCCACGAATCGATGATCTATTTGATCAATTACAAGGGGCTATAGTTTCTCAAATATTGACTTGAAATCGGGATATTACCAACTGCAAATTCGAGATTCAGATATTCCAAAAACGGCATTTCAAATGAGATATCGGCATTATGAATTTGTAGTTATGCCTTTCGGTTTGGCGAATGCTCCGGAAACATTTATGCAACTTATGAACAAAACGTTTATCGAATATCTCAATAAGTTTGTGATGGTGTTTATTGATGACATCATAATCTATTCCAAGAATGAATCGGAGCACGCTGAACACTTGGGAATAGTACTGAATATTTTGAGGACTGATAAACTCTATGCTAAGCTTTCTAAGTGCGCGTTCTGGATGAAAGAAGTTGCTTTTCTTGGTCACATTATATCAGCTGGTGGTGTTCTGGTAGATCCTCAGAAAGTTGAAGGGGTCTTAGCTTGGGAACCCCCGAGGAATGTTAAGGAAGTTCGGAGTTTCCTGGGATTAGCTGGTTATTATCGTAGATTTGTAGTGGGATTCTCGAAAATTGCTCGACCTCTCACTCAATTATTACAGAAAACTCAGAAGTTTGAATGGAGTCACGAGGGGCAGAAGAGTTTTAATGAGTTGAAGAAGAGGCTGACTACGTCACCGATTTTAGTCTTACCACAGGAAACAGAGGGTTTTGTTATTTATAGTGATGCTTCTAAACAAGGATTGGAATGTGTATTGATGCAAAATGAGAGAGTAGTAGCTTATGCGTCTCGTCAATTAAAGCCATACGAGATTAATTATCCTACCCATGATCTTGAGTTAGCTACGGTGGTATTTGTTAAAGATCTGGAGACATTATTTGTATGGTTCTTCATATCGAGTGTATACAGACCATAAGAGTTTGAAATATATTTTTTACTTATAAGGATCTTAATATGTGCCAGCGGCGATGGTTGGAATTGATTAAAGATTATGATCTTGATATTCTTTACCATTCAGGTAAAGCGAATGTCGTTGCTGATGCTTTGAGCCGCAAGTCAGTCGTGTTGCAAAGATTAGAATTACTTACCATCCAACCGAAGCTCAGATGAGAGTTATTTGATTTGGAGATTGAAATTTGGCCTCAAGTAACTCAAGGCCAATTATGTTTCCTTTGTAACACCCCAAACTAGGCGGATATTACAGTGCCGTGGACCCCCGACTGGGACCCACCAGGCGAATGAAAATGAATGAATTACACAGGTAAATGTAGTACCGAACCACATTACAACATCAATTTCTCCGATGAGGAGTTTTATACAACACACCCAGGATAAAATAGAATACATGTGTATTTTATGTGACGATAAAATACACAACACTGAATGAAATGAGCATTCAAACGGAATGTCTGCAGCGGAATAAATAAAGGAAACACAAATGACTGAATAAATGATCGAACAATTTGGGGCCCCTACTAGTATCACTGACTCTCGCCGTCACCGTGCTCTCCCCGTGCTTTAGCCTTGCCATGACCTGAAAAACAATATCCCCAACGGGGTCAGCCATACAGAACAACAATCCTCAAGGGTTGAAAATACACAATCATGATATATCCGAAATTATGAATTATTCTTGTCGAAACATACGCAATCAAACATGCTATATGAATCGACTAAACAAGACGGCTCAAAGGAATGGCGCCACACTACGCCCGGATGGAAATGTGTCCGTGCACAAGCCACCAACGATCAAACACGCGTGGTCTTGTACCTAATCAGTCTCACGAGCAATCGACTCGTGTGCACACCCAATGTGAGGCCACCAACCAACACACACGACTATAATGTGCCCGACATGAAAATCCTACACATACCAACCGCACGCCAAGATGACCCTAATGCCACAATATGACAAAAGTGACAATGAAAATGAATAATGACTCACCAAGATTGAATGATGGTGAAATGAATGATAGCTCAATGAAATGATCGGAACCGTCGTTCCTTATGACTGAGGTGATTAATTGACAATGACGAGTTTTGATACGATTAATACAATGATGAATGAATTATGATTATGAGTAATCAACAACAAAAAGGAATGAATATCCTTTTAACCGAGTAAGAATTAACTTACTCAATACCGATGATGAATGTCCGTCACGAACAACGTCCTAAATGAAATATCGGTCGCTCGAACAACCTTGAACAACATTAATTACCAACAATCGATCAATACACGAATCAAATATGATCCTAACCGACCCAAACGTCGATACAACAATATTCAAACCCGAATATATCGAAACCAACTCCAAGATGAGTATTTCAAACCATCAAAACACTTTCAATGATATCAATAATCCATTAGGAATCCATAACTCATGATTACAACAACTTCAATCGGAAAATCCCCAATTAACCGAAGTCAACCCCAAGGGTTCTTGAAATAATTCCGAAAATAACCGTTAAAATCCGTAGGAATATATTTATCCAAGTTAGATAATCCATAACTAACATATTCCAATGATAATCCAAGCTTACACGAAGAAATCGGAAGGAAAACCCAAAAATCCGAAATTCTAGATCCAAGAGTTTAATACCTTTGATTCGATGTGATGAAGATGATGAAATGATGATCAATCCGAAAGATGAGCTTGAAGATGATGATTGATGACTACACCTCGAAGAATCCTCTCTGATTCGCTCCAAAACGTCCAAAACCAACGAAAGAATGAAATGGGATGAAAAATGACGAACTCTGACTAAACTGTCCAATTTATACTCATTCCAGGTTAGCGTGCGCTAGCCCTTGTGCATAGCGTGCGCTAACGAGCAATTTGGGTAGTCCAAGACTTCGTCCGAACACGGTAGCGCGCGCTACGTACCTATTTGTAGCGTGCGCTACGGACATACTACTAGCGTGCGCTAATATCCATTGTTAGCGTGCGCTAGCGAAATATTCGACGCCCGATCGGAGTCCGTAAACCGTCGCCCTCGATCGACCTCGATAGCGTGCGCTACTACCCTTGCTTAGCGTGCGCTAAAATATCGATTGCGTACGCTACCATCAACACATAGCGTACGCTATGAATGAATTGCGATCCAAAGAGCCACGGACTCAACCGATCCGCCCCTAGCGCGCTACTCCACACATATAGCGTGCGCTACTACAACCCGTTAGCGCGCGCTACTTACCACTCGTAGCGTGCGCTACAAATATTCTCACCTGCAGTCCAGTACCTTCTGGACTGCAGCCAAGGTAGCCTTAGCGTGCGCTAAAGCCGAGCGGTAGCGTGCGCTACCTATACCCAATTAGCGTACGCTAAAAGGAGTATGTAGCGTGCGCTACTCCTCAAGCTCAGCTTGCAACGAAAATGACAATGATGATAAACACGGCACGAAACTCCAATGAGACTAGTGATGAATGACGATTGATACACGATACGATAGCTCTGAATGATGAATACCATGACTGAATATGAGTGACAACTGATCAATGATGAGTGAAATTACTGAGTATCAATTACTAAATGATAATTACTGAGTGATAAATACTGAATGATAATTACTGAGTGATAAATACTGAATGATAATTACTGAGTGATAACTGGGTATTACATACACCCCCCCTTAAAAGAGTTTCGTCCCCGAAACTAAGGGTCAAACAACTCGGGATAACTCTCCCGCATTCTATCCTCGGTTTCCCAAGTAGCCTCTTCGACTCCGTGTCTAGACCACTGAATTTTAACCAAAGGAATCGTCTTATTCCTCAACTGTTTGATTAACGCTCTAAAACTCGTATAGGACGTTCCTCATATGAATGATCGTCGGCGATCTCGATTTCGAATCAAGTATGTGACTCGGGTCGGCAACATACTTCCGCAACTGAGAGACGTGAAACACATTATGAATTCGGCTCAACGCCGGAGGTAAAGCCAATCGATAAGCTAACTCGCCTACTCGATCCAAAATCTCAAACGGTCCAATGAATCTCGGACTCAACTTTCCTCTCTTCCCAAAACGGAAGATACCACGACTCGGGGATACCTTGACCAACACGTGGTCACCTGCCTCGAATTCTAAAGGTCGACGACGGTTATCCGCATATGATTTCTGTCGACTCTGAGCGGTCAATAAACGACTCCTGATCAAAGCTACCTTCTCACGGGCGGCTATAAGCATATCGGGCTCGGTGCCGATTGATTCTGATAAGTCGTCCCAACACAACGGAGATCGACAACGACGACCATACAAGGCCTCGTAAGGTGCCATCTTGATCGAAGCATGCCAACTATTATTATACGTGAACTCGATCAATGGTAGTTGGGCTTCCCAATCGTCTTTCCAATCGAGGACGCATGCCCTCAACATGACCTCTAAGGTCAGAATAGACCACTCTGATTGTCCGTCGGACCGAGGATGAAAAGCGATCGAGATTAAGCTGGGTTCCCATAGCACGATGAACTGATTTCCAAAAGTGCGACACAAACCGTCCGTCACGATCGGAAACGATACTTTTAGGAGTACCGTGAAGTCTGACTATCTCTTTAATGAACAACCGGGCAAGTCTCTCGGGACCCCACGTATCCTTGATCTCAAGGAAATGAGCTGATTTGGTTAAGCGGTCCACGATCACCCAGATCGTGTTCATGCCACGACGACTCGTCGGCAAACTCGTGATGAAATCCATAGAAATGTATTCCCACTTCCACTCGGGAATAGGAAGAGGTTTCAGCATACCCGCCGGTCGCTGATGTTCAATATTAACTTGTTGACAGGTTAAGCATCTCGAAACAAATTCTGCGACTTCTCACTTCATATTACTCCACCAGTAATTTTGTTTCAAGTCCTTGTACATCTTGCTAGACCCCGGATGAACAGAATAAGGGGTATCATGAGCTTCTCTCAAAATAGAGTTTTTCAACTCGTCGATTGCCGGTACGCACAACCGATTCTTAAACCTCAAAAGTCCATCCTCGTGGACCACAAATCCAGGGGCTTTCCCCTGAGCCACATCCTCTCGGATGCGCAACAATGATGGGTCCGAACCCTGATTCTCTCGGATTTCCTCCTCGAGTGACGATGAAATCTCTAACATACAAAGCTGCCCGAACTCGCCAAGCTGCACTCGATCTCGTGTCTAAGGAATTCCTGCCAAGTTCCTTCAATCGTTAAACGGGCAAGCATCTGCTCCTGAACGGACTTACGACTCAAGGCGTCGGCGACAACATTCGCCTTGCCCGGGTGATAAAGGATCTCGATATCATAATCTTTGATTAATTCCAACCACCGCCTCTGGCGCATATTTAACTCCTTCTGAGTAAATATATACTTTAAGCTCTTATGATCGGTGAATATCGGATGTAACGCCATAAAGATAATGACGCCAAATTTTCAAAGCGAACACCACGGCCGCTAGCTCCGTGTCGTGGGTCGGATAATTAACCTCGTAAGGTCTCAATTGCCGTGAAGCATAGGCAATAACCTTCCCGTTCGCATGAGTACACATCCGAGACCCCGTCCGACGCATCACTATAGACCACAAATCCTTCCGTCCCCTGCGGCAAGGAAAGTACAGTGCCGACATCAACCGGCTCTTGAGTTCCTCAAAACTCCGTTGACACGCGTCGGACCACGTGTATTTCTTATCCTTCCGCAAAAGGTTCGTTAAGGGTTGAGCGATTCGAGAAAATCCCTCTACAAATCGCCGATAATAACCCGCTAATCCGAGGAAACTTCGGATTTCCTTAACATTCTTCGGAGGTAGCCAATCTCGAATAGCCTCCGTCTTCTGAGGATCGACACGAACTCCGTCTGATGAAATTACATGTCCGAGAAAAGTCACTTCGGACATCCAGAACTCACATTTGGAAAACTTCCCAAAAAGTTGTTCTCGTCTCAACACGTCGAGCACTTGATGAAGGTGAAACTCGTGTTCCTCCCGGTCACGAGAATAAATCAAAATGTCATCGATGAAGACAACAACAAACCGATCCAAAAAGTCGATGAAGACCCGATTCATCAACTCCATGAATACCGCAGGTGCATTAGTCAATCCAAACGGCATAACCACAAACTCATAGTGACCATAGCGTGTTCGAAACGCTGTCCTCGCGATATCCGACTCTCGAATCCGCAACTGATGATATCCTGATCTTAAGTCGATCTTGGAAAATACTGAAGCTCCCTGAAGTTGATCTAATAGATCATCAATACGGGGTAAGGGATACTTATTCTTGATTGTCACCCTGTTCAACTCCCGATAATCAATACATAAGCGGAATGAACCATCCTTCTTCTTGACAAACAACACTGGTGCTCCCCACGGGGACGCACTCGGTCGGATATAACCTTTCTCGAACAACTCCTCAAGTTGGTTCTTTAATTCCTGCATTTCGGTCGGGGCCATCCGGTACGGTGCCTTCGATATCGGGGACGTACCAGACTCCAACTCAATCGTGAATTCCACATCCCTCTGTGGAGGCAAACCTGTAACTCGTGCGGAAAAACATCGGCATATTCCCTCACCGGAATATCCGTTAACATTATTGATGATTTCTGTTTTGGCCATATAGCACCAATAACCGACACATCCCCGATTGAGTAATCTTACCGCTTTCATCAAATTAATGACTTTGCGAGCAGTAAGGATTACCTCCCTGAAACACATATTCAACTCCATCGTCTGAAATGATAGTGACCAAACGCTTTCGGACACTAATGATGGCATCATGACGATCCATCCAATCAATACCCAAGATGATGTCGTCCCTCGGTAAATCTACTACGATTAGGTCCGCTGGCCATACACGACCATGAAACTGAATCGGACAATTCTGAATCTCACGGTTACCGATAATGCGTCTACCATCAGGTAGGCCAATGACATATGGCTCACAACTAGTAGCACTACCCAGACGTAGTCTACTCAAACATGACTCGGAAATGAATGAATGAGATGCACCAGTATCAAAAAGGGTACACACAGGTTGAGATAGAATATCGAGTGTACCTGAGATCATCCGGGCCTCGGGATCATCGGTCTTCTTCATCTCATAAATTCGGGGCTTGCCGGCCCCCGAACCGGATGCTCCCGTCTGATAGCTCTTGGCTCCGCCTTTAGCTCCTGTCGTTTTGAACGACGCTGAGTGAGTGGCTTTGATTCGCACCTGAATGACCAGGGCTTGAGATGACGCCGGAGTGGGTTTAGAGTCCCTACGGCAAAACGGGCCCTATGCCCGGCAATCCCACAGATTGTGGCACGTGATGTTTCGGACACTTGGTTACGAAATGACCTGTTCCTCACAGTTGAAACAAGTGATGGCAGGCCCGCTCGCGACCGAGATTCCGCGGGTTTAGACGCGGGAGGTCGCTCGGAAAAAAGTAGAGCCCGCGGTTTCTTGAAAGTGGCACGACTCCGTCAGGTGATTACGGTTCTTGGACTTCTTGCTAGCGACGAAGTTTCTTTGCTTAGCAATTTCCTTAGCCGCAAGCTCGTAAGTAAGAGCCTTCTCAATGAACTCGGCAGTGGCACGCTTATGATTAAGTGGCAAGTCTCATACGGGGTTTCACCTCTTGCCGAAATACTTGATCTTGTCCGCTTAAGTGAATGATAGATGAGGCGAACGGAAGAAGTTCTGAAATTTTTCGGCGATGGCGAGAACGTCATCATCCGCCGAAAGGTCGGGAGTGAGTAATTCCGACAAATTGTCCTCCCAGAGGTGGGCCGGATAGTACCTCTACATCATGAGAGTCTTGAACTGATCCCAAGTACATGTTCCGTCAGTGGGCTTCAAAGATAACCACCATGAATGAGCGCTCTTACCGAGATAGTAAGCCGCAACTGAAACTTTATGCCCTTCAGGGCAATCCACCATAGCAAATAACTTCTCAAAATGCTCAAGCCAGTGAACAATATCCGCCGGCTCAGATGAGCCCTCAAAAGTAGGTGGCCTCTGGCGAGAGATATCGCCGATGATGTTACTCACGTTCCTCTCTGGCCTCGGAGGTGGCGGCGGAGGAGCCTGCGGATTCGATTGACGGAGTTATGCATCGTCTCCATCAACCGAGCCATCTGGGTCATTTGGGCCATCATGCCCTGCATAAATGCGAGTGGGTCGACCCGAACACCCTCTGACCGAGCCGTGTCCGGTACGACTCCCTGACGATGAATGATCGCGTCCTGGTGAGTGAGTGGCAGCATCACCGCCGATGAGTTAGCATTATTCCTGGCATTTGCACGGGTATTCGCACGAGTTCTCGGGATTCGGCCCGCTCCACGGCCTCGTCCTCCACGTCCTCTGCCACCCTTTCCATATCAAGTGGAAAGTCATATGATGATTATATATCTCGCATGAGTATCACATTATGATTATTTTATGAATTGTTTAAAATGAGCATACGCGCTCAAATACAGCGTTTACATGAATGTTTTATTGACGTGACATGATTATCGATGAAGTTCTTGAAATGATTATCTTGGGTGAGTTAACAAGATTAATGATCCGATCTTCCCGATCAACAATGAACAATGAAATGAATTGGTGATTAATGAGTTAACCTGACCGTCCCGGTCAAAATGACAATGATGATTGAGGATTGTTAACTGATGAATTATGAATGAATGATTTATGCCAGAAATTATACCGTGGCATTAAAAATCTTACAGTTCTTGGTCTGATTGGCTCGGCTTTTGCACAGGTCACACGTGGCGCGAGAGTCCAATGATACTAGTCCGATGACGATGATTTCAAATGAGACATGACTTGGAGGGTAGTATTCAAAACCACGCTCCGATACCAACTCTGTAACACCCCAAACTAGGCGGATATTACAGTGCCGTGGACCCCATTTGGGACCCACCGTGCGAATGAAAATGAATGAATTACAGTAAATGTAGTACCGAACCACATTACAACATCAATTTCTCCGATGAGGAGTTTTATACAACACACCTGTGATAAAATAGAATACATGTGTATTTTATGTGACGATAAAATACACAACACCGAATGAAATGAGCATTCAAATGGAATGTCTGCAGCTGGAATAAATAAAGGAAACACAAATGATGAATAAATGGATGACAATTTGGGGCCCCTACTAGTATCACTGGGACTCCTCGCCGTCACCGTGCTCTCCCGTGCTTTAGCCTTGCCATGACACGAAAAACAATATCCCCAACGGGCCGATTCGTAACAACAATCCTCAAGGGTTGAAAATACACAATCATGATATATAAAATTATGAATTATTCTTGTCGAAACATACGCAATCAAACATGCTATATGAATCGACTAAACAATGCGGCTCAAAGGAATGGCGCCACACTACGCCCGGATGGAAATGTGTCCGTGCACAAGCCACCAACGATCAAACACGCGTGGTCTTGTACCTAATCAGCCTCACGAGCAATCGACTCGTGTGCACACCCAATGTGAGGCCACCAACCAACACACGACTATAATGTGCCCGACATGAAAATCCTACACATACCAACTGCACGCCAAGATGACCCGGAATGCCACAATATGACAAAAGTGACAATGAAAATGAATAATGACTCACCAAGATTGAATGATGGTGAAATGAATGATAGCTCAATGAAATGATCGAACCGCTGCTCCTTATGACTGAGGTGATTAATTGACAATGACGAGTTTTGATACGATTAATACAATGATGAATGAATTATGATTATGAGTAATCAACAACAAAAAGGAATGAATATCCTTTTAACCGAGTAAGAATTAACTTACTCAATACCGATGATGAATGTCCGTCCACGAACAACGTCCTAAATGAAATATCGGTCGCTCGAACAACCTTGAACAACATTAATTACCAACAATCGATCAATACACGAATCAAATATGATCCTAACCGACCCAAACGTCGATACAACAATATTCAAACCCGAATATATCGAAACCAACTCCAAGATGAGTATTTCAAACCATCAAAACACTTTCAATGATATCAATAATCCATTAGGAATCCATAACTCATGATTACAACAACTTCAATCGGAAAATCCCCAATTAACCGAAGTCAACCCCAAGGGTTCTTGAAATAATTCCGAAAATAACCGTTAAAATCCGTAGGAATATATTTATCCAAGTTAGATAATCCATAACTAACATATTCCAATGATAATCCAAGCTTACACGAAGAAATCGGAAGGAAAACCCCAAAAATCCGAAATTCTAGATCCAAGAGATTAATACCTTTGATCCGATGTGATGAAGATGATGAAATGATGATCAATCCGAAAGATGAGCTTGAAGATGATGATTGATGACTACACCTTGAAGAATCCTCTCTGATTCGCTCCAAAACGTCCAAAACCAACGAAAGAATGAAATGGGATGAAAAATGACGAACTCTGACTAAACTGTCCAATTTATACTCATTCCAGGTTAGCGTGCGCTAGCCCTTGTGCATAGCGTGCGATAACGAGCAATTTGGGTAGTCCAAGACTTCGTCCGAACACGGTAGCGCGCGCTACGTACCTATTTGTAGCGTGCGCTACGGACATACTACTAGCGTGCGCTAATATCCATTGTTAGCGTGCGCTAGCGAAATATTCGACGCCCAGTACTGGAGTCCAGAAACCGTCTGCCCTCTGATCTGACCTCGATAGCGTGCGCTACAACCATTGCTTAGCGTGCGCTAAAATATCAGTTGCGTACGCTACCATCAACACATAGCGTACGCTATGAATGAATTCAGTGCAGTCCAGTAGCCACTGGACTCAACCTGATCCGCCCCTAGCGCTCTATACTCCACACATATAGCGTGCGCTACTACAACCCGTTAGCGCGCGCTACTTACCACTCGTAGCGTGCGCTACAAATATTCTCACCTGCAGTCCAGTACCTTCTGGACTGCAGCCAAGGTAGCCTTAGCGTGCGCTAAAGCCGAGCGGTAGCGTGCGCTACCTATACCCAATTAGCGTACGCTAAAAGGAGTATGTATCGTGCGCTACTCCTCAAGCACAGCTTGCAACGAAAATGACAATGATGATAAACACGGCACGAAACTCCAATGAGACTAGTGATGAATGACGATTGATACACGATACGATAGCTCTGAATGATGAATACCATGACTGAATATGAGTGACAACTGATCAATGATGAGTGAAATTACTGAGTATCAATTACTAAATGATAATTACTGAGTGATAAATACTGAATGATAATTACTGAGTGATAAATACTGAATGATAATTACTGAGTGATAACTGGGTATTACATCCTTGAGGTCACATCCTCCGTGATTGAGGACATTAAGTCCAAACAGTTAGATGATCATTTGTTTGTACCGCTTCGAGAAGATGTTGTTAAAGGAAAGGCACCTCGATTCATGATACACGAAGATGGTGTTCTTCGATTTCAAGCTAGGATTTGTGTACTGAATCAGGATGATCTTAAACAAGTGATTTTGAATGAAGCACATTCTAATCCGCACTCGATTCATCCAGGTACGAGTAAAATATATAAAGACTTGAAGAAGAATTTTTGGTGGCCGAACATGAAGAAAGAGGTAATGAAGTTCGTGTCGAAATATTTAACTTGTCAATAAGTTAAAGCTGAGCATTAACGACCTGCCGGGAAGTTGCAACTGTTACCAATTCCGGAATGGAAGTGGGAAGATATCGCGATGGATTTTATTGTGGGAATGCCAAAGACGCGAACTGGGATGAATATGATTTGGGTAATCGTTGACCGGCTAACTAAATCAGCACATTTTCTAGGTATTAAAGATACTTGGGGGGCGGAGAGGTTGGCTCGGTTATTCATTGCTGAGATTGTGAGACTCTATAGTACCCCAAAGAGTATTGTTTCGGATCGTGATGGTCGTTTTGTGTCACATTTATGGCAAGCAGTACATCGAGTACTCGGTACCGAACTGAATTTCAGCACCGCTTATCATCCTCATATGGATGGACAGTCGGAGAGAACCATCCAGACATTGGAGGACATGCTGAGAGCTTGTGCATTAGATTGGAAGGAAGATTGGGAGATTCACTTATTGTTGATTGAATTTGCGTATAATAATAGTTGGCATAGTTCGATTGGAATGGCTCCATTTGAAGCATTATATGGAAGACGGTGTAGATCGCCAATTTGTTGGGATGAACCATACGAGTTACTTGGAGTAGAACCGGATTTGATGATTCAAAAACGGGAGAAGGTTGCTGTTATTCAACAAAGGTTATTGACCGCCCAGAGTCGACAAAAGTCATATGCCGACGTTCGACGTCGACCATTAGAATTTCAGGCAGGAGATCATGTGTTGTTGAAAGTATTGCCGACTCGTGGAGTCCTTCAGTTTGGTAAGAAAGAGAAGCTTAATACTCGTTATATTGGTCCTTTCGAGATCCTGGACAAAGTAGGGGATGTGGCTTATCGACTAGCATTACCTCCGACGCTCAGTCATGTTCATAACGTGTTTCATGTTTCACAACTGCATAAATATGTTCCCGATCCCAGTCATGTTATTGATTATCAAGAGATTGGAGATAATGATGATGTTACATATGAAGAGCAACCGGTAGCCAGATTAGAGTGACGAGTGAAGCAGTTGCGACAGAAAGTGATCCCGTTAGTAAAGGTCCAATGGTCTAAACATGGAATTGAGGAAGCCACGTGGGAAACTGAAGATAGTATGTGTGCCCGTTACCCTGAACTTTTCGAATCTTAAGTTTCGGGATGAAACTTCTTTTTAGGGGATAGGGGTGTAATATCCGTGTATTTTATGTGTGTTATTTTGGATGTATCTTGTTGCATTGTGGTTATTTGGAAATGAGGGTATTGACGATTGATATTAGAATGTTCATGGTGTTGGAAAGTAAAGAAACACAGTGGAAGCGAAGTTTGGGAAAGTTGATAAAGGCGTTTTATGCATCCACGAGTATAAGATCTATTTAGGCATGCTAATTAATTAATTACCAAGACTAATAAGCAATTTAAATATTATTTATTATTTATTAAATAAATATGTCGGTTATAGAAATATTCTAATCTAGATCTAAAAGATCATAGGATATTACCTTTGAAGCGAATTGGTTGCTTTCGTCTTGATCAACTTGTATTTCTACCTTTAGACATTCTAGAGTATGATCCGCCTCAACTCGGACGTTGTGTGGGCAACGAGCTACCGGATATTGCAAGGGACACTAATGAGATCGTCCGAAATTCTTCTTGTATGTGGTCACACATTTTTTCTTTGCTTTCTAGTATTTTATGAACACTCTTAGGAAATTAATGTGTTATCCAAATTGTAGAATCAAAGACACAAGTCTAGATCTACAGTTAAACACAAGAGGAAAAATTTGATCTCACAACCTCACCAAGACATACAAAAATTGTCCTCCCCCCATAAGTCCTATATATAGGCTCTTGGACTACAACTAGGGATCTTAAGAAGGATTATGGAAGGACTCCCAATAAATTCATCTTACCTTATTAGGACTCTTCCTACTATAATGAATCTATTAATATCAACTTAGTCCACTAAAAGGTTGATATTGCGCTTCCTACCAAAATCCCAAATTATGAAATTGGGCTCCTTATTAAATATATTATTTCCTGTGTTTAAGATATCGAATGTCCATTAATTAATTATAAGCTACTGACAGCTTTAATTAATTAATATCTTATCCAAGAGTAGTACCACTCGAACCTTATTATTATATCGGAACTAAATCCACCTGCAGGATTTAATATAATAATCATTATCGAGCTTCTCAAGGGGACATCATCAACCCGCACGAGTCGCGACACGATTTCTAGTAATAATAATAACTGTCATATAAATAATATTATTGCCCAAGATACGAGGCTTATTGAGTCGATCATTTTGACTCTGACCCATGGTAAATCAAAGCAATAAGTAATATAAATACACAATTAAATATTATATACTTAGAATTAAGAAATAATAATTATCCAAGATTTACGCTCTTCTTACAGTCAGTACAGAATACACTATCTCACCTCGATCTAGTTCAATGTATGCAAATACGCTAATGTATGCTAATAGTCAAGACCAACTAATCTCAATCATACACTACAACCTTTTTATATAATTTGTCTAATAATTATATAGGTTGTGAACTATTATATTATTATATAAGGTACCGATAATGTGATCTTCCATGTGACACCAACACACCACATTATCTACAATATAAAATAATTAGACATTTCATTTGCATAACCATAACGTGAATAAATATGCAAAACATGTGATTAAATGCAATTAATATTCTCATAGGTAGTTACAGGGAAATTATGTAATACAAGCATAAAGTATGCTTTGCAGTATACAATTCTAACACATGGTTGGTAATCGTTCAGTTTTGTAATTTTCGGATTGTGTTCGTTCTGGCCGGACTTCGCAAATTTTATGCTGGAAGTAGCAGTTAGACATAATCTTTCGGATTTAAACATGATGTCCTAACCAATCATCAAGCACCAATTCATCAAGAATTTCGGATTTAACATCAAGTTTAACTTAGTCATTTCAAAACTATGATAATTATATCAGTGGTTTCATTCAGTGGTTATAACCTCCCAAAAACATCAATGGTATCAACAATCACCTTCAAGCTATGTTAATCATCTTACAATCTTACTTAATCCTTCCAAAACATGATTATAACATCTAAGTATTTCTACACATGAAGAACATAATCATCCTCAAGTTATAATCATCATATTCTTCATCATGTGTCCATGAAAACCGACAATAATCCTGCTATCCTCCAACAATTTGACGACACATGAAATAATCATCAATAATATCATCATCATCTCGAAATTAACACAAGATTATACAACATACCTCTTGAAGATGAAGAATAATTGTCTCTTCGAAGAAATACATGGAATCATAAGGTTGAACCCACTTTCAATCGCTTCCCAATCATTAAAGATGATCATTCCCATGAACACTCAAGTGTTTGGGTCTCAAAAATCACTCTAAGGACTCTCTCTCTCTAGGATAGAATGAAACGATGGCCAAAGTAAACAGTTTCTATTCTGCAGGTATATATAATATACAATACTCGCATACGCTAATGAGTACCTTAGCGTGCTAGCGCAACTCGGCAGAAAGCTAGGTTCTTCGACCCCGTTAGCATACCATATTATCAAACCCGGCATGCGCTAATCACCCATATAATATGTATGTAAACATCCGTTGACCATATCCAATCAAGTTCCAAAAGCAGTCAAGACCACATGATATATTCCCTTGGACTGATCTGCACTTAGCATGCACTAGACCTATACTTTAGCACACGCTAACGCGTCTGGACCCAGCCATGCACATGCACGCCGAAAGCTGTCGGCCACCGAACCCACCTATCGGACACTGCCTGGATCCTTGTCTGGTTAGGTCTAACGTGTGAAACTTAGCGTAACATGCGCTAGTTAGGCTTAACTCAGCCAAAAAATCCAACTCGCCAAGTATCCTATAATCTGTAGAAACAATACTAACAACAAAAAATAGCTTGTGAACTATTATATTATTTTATAAGGTACCGATAATATGATCTTCCGAGTGACACCAACACACCACATTATCTTTAATATAAAATAATTAGACATTTCATTTTCATAACCATAACGTGAATAAATATGCAAAATATGTGATTAAATGTAATTAATATTCTCATAGGTAGTTACAGGGAAATTAAGTAATAAAAGCATAAAGTAAGCTTTGCAGTATATAATCCTAACAATCACCCACTTATACTCAAAGCATGCTTTTAAGTATACTACTATATTACATGGTCTCTCATTTCTCCCACTCATACTCAAAGCAATGCTGCCATACACCATAATCCCATTCCTTCTACATGCCTTTCAAAAACTTTTGAGGGTAGGCCTTTCATGAAAGGATCAGCAAGATTCTCTTCCGATGCAACCCTAGCTACAACTACATCTCCTTCCTTTACGAAGTGTCGTATGATGTGGTACTTGTGGTTGATATGTTTACTTGCTTTGTGGGCTCGTGGTTCCCTCGAATTTGCGACTACACCAGTATTATCACAATAAAGTGTAATACCCTTTGGCAAATTGGGAATCACATCTAAGTCATACAGGAAGTACTTGAGCCACACCGCCTCCTTGGCTGCCTCAGAGGCTGCCACGTACTTGGCTTCCATGGTAGAGTCCGAGATGCATTTCTGCTTCACACTCCTCTAACTAATGGCTCCACCTCCCAGGCTAAACACATAACCCGAAGTAGACTTAGACTTTTCTTTGTCCGACGAAAAATATGAGTCAATGTATCCCACCGGACATAGGTCGTCTGAATAATGTACAAGCATGTACTCCCTAGTCCTTCTCAGGTACATGAGTATGTGCTTGACAGCAATCCAGTGTCCTGGTCCTGGGTTTGACTGATATCTAGCAGCCATGCCTACGGCATGACAGATATCTGGTCTAGTGCAAAGCATAGCATACATGAGGCGTCCCATAGCTGACGCATAAGGGACCATCTTCGTGTCATCTATCTCCTTTTGTGTCTTGGGACATATATCCTTAGATAGTTGAATTCCATGTCTGTAAGGTAGAAAATCTTTCTTGGAATTCTCCATGCTAAACCGCTTTAGCACTGTATAGATATAGGATGCCTGGGATAAGCACAACATCATTTTCTTCCGATCACGAAAGATCCTGATTCCAAGGATGTGTCCTGCTTCTCCCAGATCCTTCATATCGAACTGCTCAGATAGCCATACCCATACATCCGACAATTCCTTCACGTTGTTTCCAATCAGAATGATATCGTCTACATACAGTACAAGAAACACCAACACGTTTCCATCGCATTTCTTATACACTCAAATCTCACTCGGACATTGGACGAATCCATATGACTGGACAACTTTGTCAAAACGAGTGTTCCAAGATCTAGATGCTTGCTTAAGTCCATAAATGAATCTCTTAAGCTTGCACACCAAGTGCTCTTCTCCTTCAGCGATGAATCCCTCCAGTTGGTGCATATAGATTTCCTTGTCTAGACTCCCATTCAGGAATGCAGTCTTGACATCCATTTGCCGAATCTCCAGATCCAAATACGCATCTATAGCTAAAAGAATCCAGATTAACTTAAGCATGGCTACCGGCGAAAAGGTTTCATCATAATTGATACCCTCTTTCTGAGTGTAACCTTTTTCAACAAGCTTCGTTTTGAAGGTTTCAACCTCCCCGTCACCTCCTTTCTTTCGCTTTTAGACCCATTTACTCCCAATAGATTGTATACCATCAGGTAGATCTACTAGATCCCACACTTGATTGGAATACATAGACCCCATTTCTGATTCTATTACTACTTGCCAGGAGTCAGCATATTTATCTTGGATTGCCACCTTGTAGGACCAGGGATCTGATTCATCTTCGCCTAGGATTGAGTGCGAAGACTTTCCCATGCCTATGAATCATTCCGACTGACAAACAACCCTCCCACTACGACGAGGCAAATCCTGAGTTGGTGTAAAAGTCTCAGAATCGATACGTGGGGCAGTGTTAGTTGGCGCTTGTACGATTGGCATAGAGGGAGTCTCGCCCCTCAGCTCTTCCAGAATTATCTTGCTCATGGGCTCGTCACTAATCATATAATCCTTCTCCAGGAATCGGGCATTGGTTCTAATAATGACCTTCTTATCCTGGGGACTATAGAACAAGCCACCCTTCGTTCCCTTAGGATATCCTACAAACACTCGCACTTCTGTACGAGATGACAACTTCTCAGCTTCCTTATTCAGTACATGTGTTGGAGTACCCCAAATCCGAACATGTCCTAGGCTGGGCTTTCGCCCACTCCACAGTTCTGTGGGTGTTTTTGGAACTGATTTCGAAGGCACCAGGTTTAGAATATACGCCGTTGTTTCTAAGGCGTATCCTTAAAACGAAATAGGTAAATCCGAATAACTCATCATTGATCTACCATTTCTAAAATAGTTATATTCCTTCTTTCAGCCACACCATTTTGTGGTGGAGTTCCCGGCATGGCGAGCTGGGATGAAATCCCCTCATTTTCCAAGAAATCCAAAAACTCTCCACTAAGGTATTCGCCACCACGATCAGATCATAGTGACTTGATACTCTTCCCATGACGCTTCTCCATTTCAGCCTTGAAGTCTCTGAACTTGTCAAAGGTTTTAGACTTACGTCGCATCAAATAGATGTATCCATATCTCGAATAATCATCTATAAACGTGATAAAGTGTTCGAAACCACCCCTAGCCTGGATATTCATTGGACCACATGCATCCGTATGAACCAATTCTAACACATTCTGAGCACTGTCAATGGGCCATCATATGCCAATCTTTGAATCCTCCCAAGGTTTACATGCCCTAACCGTAAATGCCACAGATATGTTTGGTTTATGCTTGAAGGTTCTTTTCTCTTTTTAGGTTTAGACAAAGAGTTAAGTGATTTATACATAGGAGTTTGTGCAGTATTAACGACATATAGTCCATCATTAAAATTACCTTTGCAAATATATTCACCGTTTCTTTTCCTAATAATGGCATCATCATCAAAAGAAACTGAATAACCATCGCATTTTAATTTAGAAACCGAAATTAAATTCATTCTAAAATTTGGTACTAATAATATATTATTGAGGACTAATAATTTATCATTAATCTTCAACTGCACGACTCCCACTGCAACAGCCATAAGCCTGGAATAATCACCCAGTTTATGGTAATCTCGCCCGCACTAAGCTGCGTGGTTACCTGAAAACCATGCGAGTCAAAGCAAACATGATCAGTGGAGCCTGAATCAACTATCCACGAAGTGGAAGAACAAGCTGCCAAAGATGTTTTGACTACTAGTGCACGAGACATACCTTTCTTAAGAGTAGGGCAGTCCGCTTTAAAATGTCCTTTCTGACCGAACTTGTAGCACTTTCCCTTTGGCTTTTTGTTCGCCTCGGGGTGAGGAGCCTTGCTTTTCACCTTGAGAGTTGCCACTTGCTTCCGGCGAACCTGCTTTATCTTCTTTCCCCATTTGGGTTTGGAAGAAGTAGCACCGGTTGCTGCAAGAACCTGATGATAACCTTGTTTGAAGATACCTTCAGCAGATTGAAGCTCTGTCAGGAGTTCCGCCAAAGTATATGTCCTACGGTTCATATTATAGTTAAGGCGGAACTGCTCAAAGTTTCTTGGTAAGCTGCCCAAGATAATATCGACCTGCGTTTCCGCATCGATAGTAGCCCCCAGTATGCTCAGTTCGTTCAAATGAGACATCATTTTCAGAACATGATCTCTTACTGGGTCCCTTCAGATATTTGGATTGTCATCAACACCCTCATTGCATTTTGTCTAGCCGCCCGGTTCTGATGACCAAACATCTTGGTGAGACTTTTCATCATTTCCGCGGCTGAGCCCATCATTTGATGCTGATGTTGCAATACATTTGTTAGTGAAGCCAAAATGTAACAGCGAGCCATCTTATCAGACTTCTTCCATTTCCGGAATTCATCCAACTCTCCAGGAGTGGCATCCGGTTCTGGATCCAGAGGGCTCTCCTCAGTTAAGACAAATTTATGCCCCTCGGCAGTCAGGACAATGTCAAGATTTCTTTTCCAATCGGCAAAGTTAGTGCCATCAAGTTTATTTTCTTTGAGAATAACAACTAGTGGATTGAAAGACATCTGAGATAAAAATTGAAAACATCCATCACATAATGCCTAGCAAAATATATCGAAAAACCTCAAAACACAATATATATGCAAGCAATCAACACCTCGAAAAATCCGCATATGCAAGCCACGATCGTGTGGACGTTTACACACATATTTTTCAAGTAGAGTTTTACGTCTTTAATTTTACTATCTTGTCAACTTACGTTATAACAAGTAAAATTAATAGTTTGTTCCTCTTGCCCATGTATTAATTAATATAGATTCTGACGGGGAGCTTATTAATTAATACACCTAAGTGAACACCATAATTTAATATTCTTAATATATTATCTTTTAAATAATAGTTCTACAGATAGAGAGGTCCTATCATAAAAAAATAATATTTACCTTATGTTATCATTTTGAAATTTAAAACTAGTGAACCTATAATTAGCACATCCGATATGGAGGAAGGCCCTAATGTCAACGCGCATGCTAATTACTTCAAAATTTAAATTAAGAGGTCAATTTGATTTTATTTTAAAATAAATCAATTTAATCCTTTTTTTATCAAAAGGCTCAACTACGCTTGTAACCAACACCACATGCATTTATCAATCTATCAACACGTGAGGGAAATGATAATAAAGGAGGAAACTCAAAAAATCCCCAATGTTTACAACGTTTTACAGCAGCAGAACGCCGCTACAATTATTACAAAACCACATTCATCGGACATATCATGAGACCTAGAGGTTAGCAAAACCGAACCGAGAAACCAAGAAACCGAAAAAATCTGACGAAACCGAAACCGAAAAATCGAAACCAAATCAAAACCATTGGTTTGGGTTTAGAATTTTTAAAAACCGAAAACTCGGTTTCGGTTTCGGTTTATTCACTAGAAACCGAACCATTAAAATCGAACCGAACTGATATCATTTAATATATACGAGGCATTATCCAACCCGTGCGATGCACGGTCTTTGGTTGAATATCTACGGGTTTTGTACGTAATGTTGGGGCAGACGGTTGAATGAGCAGATTGCAGAATTTAAATGCCTTTTAGAGAAGTTTATATGTTTTTTTATTGTTATTGTCCTTTTATTTTAGTCTATGTAATTAGTTATATGAAATAAGGCTTTACTAACCCGTATGTTGCTCCGGAGTTTTTTTTTGTTTATTCAACTCGTGCGATGCACCGATTGTATCTAAGATTTTATAGCTAATATTTAATCATCTTGTAATTTATACTATCATTTAAAAGTTCATTTTAATCACCTTGTGTATTAGAAGGTGCATTTGCATTGTGATGTTTATCATAACTTTTGTATTTAAATTAGTTTATTTACGATAAAAGTTACAATTAAAATAGTCTCTTCATATGTAATTCCACCCCAATAATTACTGCCGTTTACAAACGGATGTTTCTCTCCCCATAATACCCTTCTCCAATCTCTTTGCTAAAACCAAAAATTAATAGATGAAAATATAAAATTATGATAATAAAAATTAATGAATGAGATAGCTATTTCGTCTTACAGAACCTCCAAATACGGCCCGCCCATCTTTTGAAGTTAGGTATAATTATAATTTTTAAATCTTTTTATGTATTTTGTTAGATTCTTTTATATTATATATTTAAATAAGTGACATAAATCCCCCTTCCACATTAAATTAAGGGGGATAAGTTTTATATAGTATAGATGTATATCGTAAATTTTATATGTTTATATGCATTATGAAGAATAGACAAAACAGTATCCTGGTCTGGTGGTTAGGACGCTGGTAGTCCGCGCGTTGGTCCCAGGTTCGATTCATATCCAATGCACATTTTAAGTTTTTTTTATTGTTAAATCCAAAAATTGGTTTGATTGGGTTTAAACCCGAAACCGATCCATAAAAACTGAAAAACCAAGAAACCGAACCCATTGGGTTGGTTTCGGTTTGGGTTTGATTTTTTGGAAACCGAAACTTGTCGGTTTGGGTTCGGTTTTAGCCTAAAACCGACCCAAACCGACCCATGCTCACCCCTAATGAGACCAACCAAAAGATGCGTGTTTCAGAGAAAAGGAGCTTTGTGTCTAATTGGAAGAAACTGAGGATCCTGAATCAGCTGTTTTTTTGCGTAAAAAGAAATCGGGTGGCGAGTAAACGAGGGTGGCGATCATGGCTGCCGGAAGCACGCCGTACTTCGCCACCGCCTCCAGCTTCGTGATTACTTCACTATCTAAATTAATTATGGAGGTCAATTTGATTTTATTGTAAAATAAATCAATTTAATCACTTTTCTTTTTAGCCTTAAGGTTTTTAATTTTCTCGTCCTAACATCCAGAAAACATATCACGCATACATTCATACATGTCATACATCAAAACAATAAAAACCAAAAATAAAGCAGGGATAATGAAATTATCCAATTATCATGGTCTTCTTCCTTGAGTTGAACCCGAGAAAATCTTCGACTCGATCTCTCCCACTGAATCAAACATCTCGTCGCTCCTCCCCGTCCGATCCGTGATTTCCAAAATTAAAATTTCCCTTTTATGCAAAATTAATTACATAAAACAAATTAATTTTAAATCCCAAGCGGACGCAACGAACGGCAGCGAAATGGAACGGACTAAAAACTGGACGAACCGGCCTGAACCAGTGAACCGGCCCGGACCAAGCTGCCTGCGGCTCCTGGAAGCTGCTCGGTAGGCCGTAGTGTCTTTGCTTTCAGCGGCCACACGCTTCCATGATTTCAGCACGGCATCCGGTTCTGCTCTATTTCTGTGTGATCTCGTCTTTTCCGAATCTGATTACAATTTTATACAAAATAAAATACATCAAAATTATAGCAAGATTACACGAAAAATAAAACACCTAGAACTACCCGGGGATTTTCTCACGGGAAAAAACCATTACATTCCTCAAAAACGGGCCAAACCAATAATTCCATAAATAATAAAAATAAATAAATAAACCATTCACATAAACCATGATAATTGGATCATATCACCTGCAAGAACACATCTAGCAAAATATTCAAACATCAAAATACATGAATATTTAAATTGCTATCAATTAATCACCAAAATTAACTAAAATAGCAAAAAGCCTAAAAATACGGCTCTGATACCAATTGTTGGAAAGTAAAAAAACGCAGCGGAAGTGAAGTTTGGGATAGTTAATAATTGCGTTTTACGCATCCACCAGCATAAGATCTATTTAGGCATGCTAATTAATTAATTACTAAGACTAATAAACAATTTAAATATTATTTATTATTTATTAGATAAATATGTCGGTTATAGAAATATCCTAATCTAGATCTAAAAGATCATAGGATATTACCTTTGAAGCGAATTAGTTGCTTTCGTATTGATCACCTTGTATTTCTATCTTTAGACCTTCTAGAGTATGATCCGCCTCAACCCGGATGTTGTGTGGGCAACGAGATACCGGATATTGCTTGGACACTAATGTGATCGGCCGAAATTCTTCTTGTATGTGGTCACACAATATTTCTTTGCTTTCTAGTATTTTATGAATACTCTTAGCAAATTAATGTGTTATCTAAATTGTAGAATCAAAGACACAAGTCTAGATCTACAATTAAACACAAGAGGAAAAATTTGATCTCACAACCTCACCAAGACATACAAAAATCGGCCTCCCCCCATAAGTCCTATATATAGGCTCTTGAACTACTACTAGAGATCTTAAGAGGGATTATGGAAGGATTCCCAATAAATTCATCTTACCTTATTAGGACTCTTCCTAATATAATGAATCTATTAATATCAACTTAGTCCACTAAAAGGTTGATATTGCACTTCCTACCAAAATCTCAAATTACGAAATTGGGTTCTTTTTTAAATATATTATTTCCCGTATTTAAGATATCGAATGTCCATTAATTAATTATAAGCTACTGACAGCTTTAATTAATAAATATCTTATCCAAGAGTAGTACCACTCGAACCTTATTATTATTCAGAATTAAATCCACCTGCAGGGTTTAATATAATAATCATTATCGAGCTCCTCAAGAGGACATCATCAACCCGCACGAGTCGGGACACGATTTCTAGTAATAATAATAACTGTCATATAAATAATATTATTGCCCAAGATACAAGGCTTATTGAGTCGATCATTTTGACTCTCACCCATGGTAAATCAAAGCAATAATTATTATAAATACACAATTAAATATTATATACTTAGAATTAAGAAATAATAATTATCCGAGATTTACGCTCTTCTTACATTCAGTACAGAAGACACTATCTCACCTCGATCCAGTTCAACGTATGCAAATACGCTAATGTATGCTAGTAGTCAAGACCAACTAATCTCAAGCATACAATACAACCTTTTATATAATTTGTCTAATAATTATATAGGTTGTGAACTATTATATTATTTTATAAGGTACCAATAATGTGACCTTCCGTGTGACACCAACACACCACATTATCTATAATATAAAATAATTAGACATTTCATTTGCATAACCATAACGTGAATAAATATGCAAAACATGTGATTAAATGTAATGAATATTATTATAGGTAGTTACAGGGAAATTAGGTAATACAAGCATAAAGTATGCTTTGCAGTATACAATCCTATCACATGGTTGGTAATCATTGAGTTTTGTAATTTTTGGATTGTGTTCGTTCTGACCGGACATCGCAAATTTTATGCTGTAAGTAGCAGTTAGACATAATCTTTCGGATTTAAACATGATGTCCTAACCAATCATCAAGCACCAACTCATCAAGAATTTCGGATTTAACATCAGGTTTAACTTAATCATTTCACAACTATGATAATTATCTCATAACTCATCATAATCTTTCATTCAGTGGTTATAACCTCCCAAAAACATCAATGGTATCAACAATCACCTTCAAGCTATGTTAATCATCTAAAAATCTTAACTTAATCCTTCCAAAACATGATTATAACATCTAAGTATTTCTAAACATGAAGAACATAATCATCCTCAAGTTATAATCATCATATTCTTCATCATGTGTCCATGAAAACCGACAATAATCATGTTATCCTCCAACAATTTGACGACACATGAAATAGTCATCAATAATATCATCATCATCTCGAAATTAACACAAGATTATACAACATACCTCTTGAAGATGAAGAATAATTGTCTCTTCGAAGAAGTACATGGAATCATAAGGTTGAATCCACTTTCAATCGCTTCCCAATCATTAAAGATGATCAATCCCAAGAACACTCAAGTGTTTGGGTCTCAAAAATCACTCTAAGGAGTCTCTCTCTAGGATAGAATGAAACGATGGCCAAAGCAAACAGTTATTTCTGTTCTGCAGGTACATATAATATATAATACTAGCGTACGCAAATGAGTACCTTAGCACGCTAGCGTAGCTCGACAGAAAGCTAGGTTCTTCGACCCCGTTAACATACTGTATTATCAAACCTAGCACGCGCTAATCACCCATATAATATGTACGTAAACATCCATTGACCATATCCAATCACGTGCCAAAATCAGTCAGGACCACACGATATGTTCCCTTGGACTGATCTGCACTTAGCATGCACTAGCCCTATACTTTAGCGCGCGCTAAACGCGTGTTGACCCAGCCATGCACATGCACGCCGAAAGCTGTCGACCACCGAACCTACCTGTCGGCCACTGCCTGGATCCTTGTCTGGTGAGGTCTAACGTGTGAAACCTAGCGTTCGCTACATCCGCAAGCTAGCATGTGTAACACCCCAAACTAGGCGACTATTACAGTGACGTGGACCCCCGACTGGGACCCACCAGGCGAATGAAAATTAATGACTTAAATAATATAATTGTAGTACCGAACCATATTATATCATTAATTACTCCGATGAGGAGTTTCAAGTACAACACACCCAAGATAATACAGAATACATGTATATTTTATATGAAGATAAAATACACAACACTGAATGAAAATAAGTATCCAAACGGAAATCTGCAGCGGGAATAAAATGAAGACAACATGAATGACTGAAAGGACTGTGGCCCCCTACTAGTATCACTGGGACTCCTCGTCGTCAACGTTCTCTTCCTGTGCCTTTGCCTTGCCATGACCTGAAAACAATGTCCCCCAACGGGGACAGTTACACAGAACAACAATCCTCAAGGGTTGAATATACACAATCATGATATATCTTAATTATGAAATTAAGCTGAAGAGGGGCATCGTAGTACGCCCGTAATGGTATGTGCATGTGCACAAGACGAGTGACCGTACACACCCGCCCTTGTACCTAATTAGTCTCACAGAGGTACATTACCGTGTGCACGGTCCATTGTGTCCGTGAACCCGAACACATGAGCATCATATGCCGGACTAAAAATTCCACACATCACCACCTAGCCATGCAATACATGTAATACCCACGATTTTCGTTCCGGTTATTTTGGATTTTTTTTCCGGATATTTCCCGGTTGTCGAGTGCCGGTATTATTCTCTCGACAACTGATTTTGGCGTTTATGACCATAGGTGATGATTTGTTATCCGTTGTTTTCATTTCGGATCGATGATGTTGTCCCCGAGTGTTTTGTCGTGTTCGTTCCATGCGATTTTGGAAAATCGAGTCATCGAATCATGGTGGTCGGGCACTGGCCGGACGGTTGCGGGCACTGGCCGGACGGTTGCGAGCACTGGCCGGACGAGTGGAGGCACTGGCCGGACGGGTGCAGGCACTGGCCGGGCGGGTGCGGCAGGAACCGGCGTTGCGCACGCTACGGCCGGAAGGTAGCGCACGCTACGGCCGGGAGGCAGCGCACGCTACGGCCGGTTAGCTGCGCGCGCTAGTCGGCCGAGACAGTAGAGGCAGAGAGGTTCTGGACTCGGGAGGATCAGTAGGTAGCGCATGCTATTGTCGAACAATGCGCACGCTACGGCCGGCAGGTAGCGCACGCTACGGCCGGCAGGTAGCGCACGTTACGGCCGGAATGTTGCGCACGCTACATGACCGAGCGGTCTAGTCCAGGAAGTCTCTGGATTGCGGCCCGGGCCTCCAGCGCACGTGTCTAGCACATGATGGCGGAGCCCGGCCGAACATTCTCGACCATGACCGCCCGTTAGCGCACGCTAGCTTGGCAGCCTAGGGCACGCTAGGCTGCACCAGTATAAATATGACCGAGCAGTCCTGTTTGCACTCATTTTTCATTTCCTCTCTTCCCTGTCCATGGATAGAGCCTTGGTGAGCATGAAGATATGTTGTTATACTATGAATCCACGAAGTTTGGGAGCTCATATCATTGATTAATCACTCCATAACATCCTTCAATCCAGCGAGGTTAGTTTTTCTAAAATCCTAGTTTTGGGGAAATTGGGGATTTTGTTTGATTTCATCCGTTTAATTCGTTATAACTTAGAATAGTGATGGATTGATTATTATTAAGTTGTATTATATCGAATCCCTTGTTTTTCCACGGTTGGATTGCCGAGGATTCGTCGTTTTATTAAGTTTCTAATCGACACCTTGAAGGTGTTCGATAAAATGTCACAAAAGTCGGGCATTCTACGATTATTCTTCCTCGTACGATCGTCAATTTATTCATGGTATAATGTTAGGGGCAGGTTCCGTGTGAATAACTCGATTCGGAACTCTTCCGTTCGTCGTTTCCCGATCGGTTGTGTTACCGTCGTTTCCGCCGGAGAGTTGTGGGCGTTCGAGGTTTCCCGGTTGAGCCATGTTAGTCGGAGTATCCGGTATCGACTATCAAGGCAAGTATCTTGCCCATACATTACGTGTTTTGTGGATATAATGGTTGGTAATCGACGATATATGCTAAATGAATGTTTACAACTATTTTTCATAAGTGTTGGGAAATTGTCTTCGCATTTGGTCTTCCAAATCTTTGAGTTACTGGAATTTCATACCTTTCAGTGTTGGAATCGTGATTTGATTTTTGCATTGCTCGGTTTTATCAACCGCAGCGATTCATGCTCGTTGCTTTTCGTAAGCATTCTTGTGTGTTGAATCGGACCGTAGTAGCTTTATACTACATGGAGCTCTGGTGTGTTGTCGAGAGTCTCCTTGCTTTTGTTTTAAGTTTCGGGACGAAACTTAATTTTACGGGGGTAGAATGTAATACCCACGATTTTCATTCCAGTTATTTTGGATTTTTTTCGGATATTTCCCGGTTGTCAAGTGCCGGTATTATTTTCTCGACAACTGATTTTGGCATTTATGACCGTAGGTGATGATTTGTTATCCGTTGTTTTCATTTCGGATCGATGATGTTGTCCCCGAGTGTTTTGTCGTGTTCATTCCGTGCGATTTCGGAAAATCGAGTCGTCGAATCATGGTGGTGGGAGCTGTATCCTACAGCTGCTGAGGCGATGTATCCTACAGCTGCTGAGTACTGTCGGGGCACACGGTCGTGCCCACGATGGGACTAGTCATCGTGTGCCCACGGTCATGGCAGGATGCACATGACAGCAGCAGCCCATGACCGTGGGCAAGATGCACACAATCGTAACCCACGATGGGCACGATCGTGTGCTGCCATCGTGTGCAACACAGGCCTGGTCTGGATTTATCCTACACTTCATCAGTATCAAAAATACATTATCCTTGACATAATTGCTTATTGTAACAGGCGCGCCGGCAATGGTTTGTCTGTGTATAATTTTGTTAGTCGTTATTTCAAGCAGCAAGGCCTTAGAGAGACTTATAAGTAGCATATTAATCCTATCCCACATCCTGATGAGTGGAATGTCCCACCGGAGATCTCATCCATCATTTGCGTACCTCCAGAGGGGGTACGACAAGCCGGCCGACCAAGGATGAGTCGTGCACGGTCCGTTGTTGAAAATTTGCCCATAGGTGGACGGCCTCAAGTGTGCGGTAGGTGTAAAGGAACCGGCCACAATAGAAAATCTTGCAAAGCATTCATTCCCATATGTGGTGTGGAGTTGAACATCCCTGAAGAAACTCAAGGAATGGATGAACAAACGAGGCAAAGGCGCCGGCAGAAGAAGAGGTGTAGCATTTGTCGTAATGATGACCATGACATAAGGGGATGTCCATACCATGAAACTTAAATTGCTTATGTATTTTTATATTTTGTGACTTACTAGCAACAATCATGTACTGATATTTTGATTCAGTATTCTGATTATTAGTTGAAATGCATAATTTTGTGTCTATTTTCTTTATCTTTGAATTGAAATTTAAGTCAAACATCAGTGATGTAAAGCAAATAAAGGTGATGATGGAGGTAAACATTAACCATAACAAAGTAGCTCACTTTAAAGAGCAATAGTTTACACCAAAAGCATGTAACTTTACAAAACAAAAGTTCATCACCATTACACCAAAATATCTAATAATATCTTAAAAACCACAATCACTTGGATCCCTTCTCCCCCATCTGCTGCTGTTTGTTTAGTCTTGCATCATCATCTCCATGAACTTCTTCTTCTAAAATAACTTCTTTATTTGTCTTCTCAGAAATCTCTAAATCATCATCATCACCATATAGTATGACTGGAGTGCTCGCACTGTTTTTAAATAGGCCCTGTTTCATAAAATATATTAATTCGCAGTACACACTACACATACAAGAAAATCAAAAAACTTACTCTGAGCATTGAGTATCTTCCTCTCGGCCTAGTTCTGTATGGTGGGTTGGGAGGAGGTATCCTCCTCCTTCTTTTTGGTGGAGGTGCTTCGATTCCTCCTAAATCGCTTTCTCGTAATCGGTCGTTCATTTCGCATATTTGATTTTAATGGATTTTAACTGATTGTAATTGAATAGGGTTTATAGTGAAAAGGTGGGTTCATGTATTTCACTCTCGGTCCAGGAAGATGGGCTTATATTGAAAAAGGGGGGACCCACGATGGGATTTTATAATAAAATAATTTGATGTTGCCCTTTGTAGTACACACGATGGTGCACACGATGGGCACGATCGTGTGCCACGTTGGCAACCAGGTTCCACGGTGTCTACGGTGTTAAATTGGCACTGTATCCACGTGTGCACACGATGGTGCACACGGCCGTGCCCACGATGGGGCACACGGTCGTGTGCACAAGAACATCAACAATTTTCACCAATTTCTCAAATGACTCGTCAATTTAGGTGTCGTTACTTATATATTAACAAGTATTTGTTAACGATACACTTACTTAAAAAGTTATTGAATTGAATTAACATAATATATCGCATATCATGTGTAGTATATATGTTCTCAATGTGTTAGTTCGTACAAATGAGTTCATCATCTGTATGAAATATCTCATATACTAATGAATTACACGAAATAACAAATACGAGTTTATATAAGAAGTTATCTAGTAATTAATGTTTGAACAAGCTATTTTAGAATCACAAAACATCCTTCTAGATAACAGAATAAATCAAATTGGCAAAAATACCAAAAGTTCATGTGCACACGATGGTGCACACGGACGTGCCCACGATGGGGCACACGGTCGTGTTCACAAGAACATCAACAATTTTCACCAATTTCTCAAATGACTCGTCAATTTAGGTGTTGTTACTTATATATTAACAAGTATTTGTTAACGATACACTTATTCAAAAAGTTATTGATTGAATTAACATAATATATTGCATATCATGTGTAGCATATATGTTCTCAATGTATTAGTTCGTACGGATAAGTTCATCATCTGTATGAAATATCTCATATACTAATGTATTACACGAAATGATAAATACGAGTTTGTATAAGAAGTTATATAGTAATTAATAGTTGAACAAGCAATTTTAGAATCACAAAACATCCTTCTAGATAACACAATAAATCAAATTGGTAAAAATTTCAAAAGTTCATATGCACACGATGGTGCACACGGCCTGTGAGACCCCATTATTTTGTATGTAGATTAGATTATTAATTTTTAATAAATAAAATAAAGTTTACAAGATTTCATTATCGAATAAAACTAGTTCTTACCTTATACATAGTCACATTAACTAAATAAATTCTATAAGTTCAACAACCTAATTATTTTTATTACTTCAATTTAATAAATAAAAATAATAATATCATGTAAGTTTAATTAACTTAAATTTTTCAATAAATTTTAATTTATTAGCTAAATGGGCTATTTAATCTAATAGTATAACTTAATTAGTGGGCTTATTATTAAAATTTGAACTTAGATGCATTATGGGCTTATGACCATCTAAATAATAAACCACCTATCACCTAAAATACTACACCTAGCCCAAAACACTCATGACCCAACCCAACTTAAACTTACTACCTAATACTTAACAAATACAACTAAAATACACCATACATGTATAAATACAAGAAAAAAATCTGCCTACACAATTAAAACAAAGGAGACTTGTGTTCTCATAATTTCAAGCTTGTTCCAAGACACTTGTACCCTTACATGCAAGTCTTGATGACACCTCCACCTTAACACCTCACCTATAAATACTTTCTCCTTGTAAACTCCTCCCATTTCACAACACACACAAAAAAAAATCTCTACACTTAAGAGAGAGAGAGAGAGGGCTGAAGTGAGGAGAGAAGAAACAAAAAAATAGAGAGGAAGAAAAAAAAGAAAGAGGAGGAAAAGAAAGGTAATGAGTCAACCTTAGAACTTTGTGTAATTCTTTTTTTTTTCTATTATTATAAATTTAGAAATAAATTAATCATCCTTGAACTCTTCATTTTATCAACCATATATATTCAAGGATCGGAGTCATCTTGTCTAAGCCATCATCTTTAACATCTCTTTGAAGAATTCAAAAGTGGGTAAAGTTATTTTCTTTCTTTTCTCTTATTCAAAATTATTACAAGTTAAATATATATGGTGCATGCAAGTATTATGACTTTATTTAGCTATACTTGATTAAAAATGATATTCATTACCATGCATGTAATGATTTTGGTGTTTATTGAATTTTAGTTTGTCATATTTTGATTATATGTGCAAATTAATTCATTGATGGAAATTTTGGTTGAATATGTCAAATATGATATTTGGTGAATAAAATCCCAAAAATATATGAATATATACTGGACTATGGTAAGAGGATAATTAGTCACCGGAAGATTTCATAATTCGAACCTAAATTCGAAGAATAACTAAAATAATTTAATTAAGATGAATTTTGGGGTAAAATTATTAAAAGCCATAATTCTGGTCTTATATCCTGAAAGTAAGTCTTAATATATTAAATATAAGTTATATATAAAATTTCACCTAAATCGGAATTCATTAAGATAGAAAGACGGGGCAAAAATATAAATTTCAAGAATTCGAGGTCAAAACTGTAAATTACAGAAATTTACTGTTTCGAAAATAAAATTTCCAGAAAAGTTGAGTTCACTGGACTCGTAATAACATAAGGAGCTTACCCCAAAAATTTGAGGTCAATCCGATAAGAAATGAAAAAGATATGTCAAGAATACTAAAACACCGATTATGGCGAAATGAAGGGGTGAAATTATAAATTCTAAGAGAATAAAAAAATTAAAAATGAACGCAATCTAAAAGTACAAGTCATAAGGTTCAAATCGCAACTGGATTCATAATTTTCGGAGTTTAAATGAATCCAAACGAATTAATCAAAATTATAAGATAAAACTAAATAAAAATAATAATAAAAGTACTATAATTTTGAAAGGGTAGAATTGTAATTTATGGGAGGAAAACCTCCATACAACTTCTGATCTCAGAACCTTATATTATAACGGACTTTTCGCAATAAAGTTCGTAATTTTCGGACTTATAATCAATCCGTACCGAATTATCCAAATTTATAAAATTTAGTAAACATAATGATAGTACTTAAAAGACGAAAGGGCAGAACTGTAATTTCTGAAAGGTAAAATTTTCATACAACTTCTGACCTTCAATTCTCACATCATAACGGACTTTTCGCAATAAAGTTCGTAATTTTTGGACTTATAATCAATCCGTACCGAATTATCTAAATTTATAAAATTTAGTAAAAATAATGATAGTACTTAAAAGACGAAAGGGCAGAACTGTAATTTCTGAAAGGTAAAACTTTCATGCAACTTCTGACCTTCAATCCTCATATCATAACGGACTTTTCGCAATAAAGTTCGTAATTTTCGGACGTATAATCAATCCATACCGAACTATTCAAATTTATGAATTTATTATAAGATTATGCTAAGACTCGCACAATAGCAATTTAATCATCAACCGGTTGAACTAATTCCTCTAGTTTATCCAAGTCCATTTACTATCAAATAATCATATTAAATATCTTATAACATGCATAATCGTTGTTAATCACGACAATAATTGTTATTCAAAAGAAATCGGGAGTAAGTGCTGTGCGGAGCTAAGTGCTACGACTTTCGGGCGGGAGCCACCGCTAGAGTCCGTACGAGTACCTCTAGAGTCCCTTTTTCTATTTATATGCATAAGGGGCGGTTAGTCTAAGTCATGAATCGAACAGCGTGGCTGCGGTTCTAGGCAAAGCTATCGTCGTATCCTATTCCCTTGAAGCCGAAGGACGGAGTGATCCTAAGGTGACTGGGTCGTAGAATTCGGGTATAGTCGCGATTATGATATGATCCGGGCATAGACCCAAGCTAAGGACATATCGAGCCTAGATAAGAGATAAGGCAGCATGTCACCAAGCGTGAGAGCGATAAAGCTCAAAGGCCAATGTTATAGTGACGGTCCGACAAACGCCCAAGGCTACGATTATCAAACCAAAGGTTGTGGCGATAGTCAAAGGCCAAACACTGGTAACGGTCTAAGACGTTATAAGGAGGCTAAGGGATTAGTCATGTAGACAACCTCACAAAGCTAAATACTCATTGGGCGCTCGACGCCGTACATTCTTCATACTCAACAGCAATCTACGGAGATTGACTGTACATTCATGTCATAATTCATAATACTATTCTTGAAAACTTGCATCAATTTTTAAACAACACTATTTTTCAAAAGTGGGAGAAACATAATGTTTATTAAATAATAAACTCATTAAATACCCAAACCCAACTCACTGAGAATCCATTATTCTCACCCCATTTTGAATTGTTTTCTAAAACCCCACTAGATGAAGAGAACCAAGAAGAAGAGACAGGTGCCGACGACCTCTGAAGACCGTCCTCAAAGTATTACCCAGACATAGGAATTAGGATGCTGCTTTAATGCTTCTTTTTAGTCCTGTGTCATAATGTATTTTGGTTTCCGATGTACTCTTTTGCACTTGATGTAATAATTCCGCTGTACTTTTGAATATTTCTTTTCTATGAAATAACCAGTCTTAGTTCACCGGGATGAGGTCTGGCATATGTATGCTTTACTGGAATGTATTATCACAAACGTTATTTATTACGTTAACTGTCGCGTTCTCGTCCAACCCCGGTGTGAGGAGTGGTATCGGAGCTCGTTTTGTAAGAAGGACACTTACAACGAGCTTTTCCAGGATAAGATTCTTCGGACTTAGATGAGAATTCCACCTAGGACGAAGTGAACCATAGGACTGAGACCTAAGGTAGATTTTTCGAGTCAACTCTCATTAAGATCTCTTTCGACTTGTCGCTATTCACTTGGAATATGCATAGTTAAATTCAAATTTCCTAAGTCATTGGCCAAGATACTTGGTTAAGTATTCATGGAAATTCCCCGATTAAATCACTTCTCCTATTGAACTCTTGAAACGGACATAGCTTATTTCACTTATCAGATCCTCTGAACTCCACTAAACCTCATTACTTTTCAAAATGGGGTATTATTATTTCTTGGTCGCTGATGTCGTATAAGCATATTTGTTGAGTCATTAAGTTCAAAACCTTGATGATAATTCATGCTTAATAGAGTTTCATTATGAAATATTTCAATCCATTTGCTATTCATTCAGAGTATGCGTCGCCAATTGGCATTGTCTAAATTAATTAAGTCACTATACTATTCATTTGGAATAGTGATGGCTAATTTCAACTTATTAAAGTTCTGTGTTGCTACGTACCTCGTAGTCAACTTAGCTACGTTATTCGTTTAGAAGGCGTAATGCTAATATTGCAAGGGAATATTCAAAATATTCGACCCATCCGAATGGGGCGAAATCCAAACCTTGCAAAAACTTACAGTTTGATTTGAATTATTAAGACATATTTTCTTAATAATTATCTGTGTATTTCTGTCCTATGAGCTCTCTCTTTGAGATGTTACCTACTATCGATAGTTGGTAAGGAAAACCTACTTTCCCCTATCCAATGCTGTATTTTTTTCATGAAACAACATTGCGAATGTAATAATAATATTGAATAATGATAACATTTCTTGATACTCAACAACCGAATGCAAGCATATTAATTAACACCCACTTCAATAATCACTACCCGTAAGCTTAGAAGTATCCACACATATGGGTACGAGTCGAGAAACAGATTCGGTATTTAAGGATTGTGAAGTAATAGTTGAGGGTTATTATTTCCCTGCCGACCTAATTCTTCTCCCTATACTTGAGTATGACCTCATACTTGGGATGGATTGGCTATCTAAACACTTTGCACAACTCGACTGCCATTCTAAAATAGTTCGATTCTATAAACCCAATCATCCAGTAGTTGAACTACACGGGGATGCTAGAATGAACTCGGCACCCCAATAATATCAGCCACGAAGGCGAGAAAGGGCCATCTCAAAGGGAGCAACGGGATATTTGGCTTTTGTCATTAAGAAACCCAAGAGTAAAATGGAGATTGAAGCTACACCAGTAGTATCAGAATACCATGATATTTTCCCCGCGGAACTTACTTCCCTACCTCCAGATAGGGAAGTTGAATTCAGCATTGATATCTTGCCAGGAAAGGCACCTGTGGCTAGAACGCCATATCGAATGGCCCCACTAGAACTGCAAGAACTGAAGGTTCAGTTTCAGAAATTGCTCGAGGTTGGATTTATCCGACCGAGTATATCTCCTTGTGGAGCACCAGTGCTATTCGTAAAAAAGAAACATGGTACACTAAGATTGTGCATCGATTATCGAGAACTTAACAATATTATCGTTAAGAACAAGTATCCACTTCCCAGGATCGACGAATTATTCGACCAACTATAAGGAGCAATAGTTTACTCAAAGTTCGATCTTCAACAAGGATATTACCAATTGAGGATCAAAGAGAATGACATACCAAAGACTGCCTTTTGAAACTAGGTATGGTTATTACGAATTCGTGGTAATGCCTTTTGGATTGACTAATACACCGGCTGCATTTATGGATTTAATGCACCACGTATTCCAACCATATCTGGATCAATTCATAGTGATATTTATTTACGACATACTCATTTATTCCAAGTCGGATCAGGATCACGAAACTCTCCTAAGATTGGTGCTAGAAACGCTAAGGAGACATAAGTTGTATGCCAAATTCAGTAAGTGTGAATTCTGGTTAAGAGAGGTAGTGTTTTTAGGACACATAATATCTAGAGATGGAGTCGCAGTAGATCCATCAAAAGTGGAGACTATTTTGGACTGGAAGAGGCCAGAAACAGTCACTGAGATTCGGAGCTTTCTTGGACTTGCGGGTTACTACCGCAAATTCATTAAAGATTTTTCCAAAATCGCAGGACCACTCACAAGACTGACGCAGAAGCACGTCAAATTTTAGTGGAACTATAAGTGTGGGTTGAGCTTCCAAGAACTCAAGAGAAAACTCACTACTGCACCTGTACTAACACTTCCCGAAGGGAGTGAAGGATTTGTGGTTTACAGCGATGCATCAAAGGAAGGATTAGGAGCTGTGCTGATGCAAAACGGCAAGGTTGTGGCTTATGCATCACAAAAAGCTGAAAATCCACGAGATGAATTATCCGACCCATGACCTTGAACTAGCAGCAATAGTGTTTGCTTCGAAGAAATGGAGACACTACCTGTATAGAGCTACATTCACCATCTTTACCGACCACAAGAGCCTCAAATATTTGTTCTCTCAGAAGGAGTTGAATCTAAGACAAAGACGGTGGATAGAACTTCTTGAGGATTATAACCTCACCATTCAGCATCATCCGAGCAAGGCCAATGTCGTAGCGGACGCCTTTAGTAGGAAAGCGAGTGTGGCTAGACTCATGATAAGAGAATGGGATGCCCTGAGAGAAATAATCCAATGGAACCCAAGGCAGGCTAAGACACACGTCTTATGTGCTAATTTGTCAATAAAGCCGGATTTACTTGAGGAAATCCGAGAAGCACAAACACAAGATGAGAAGTTGTGTAAACTAAAGGAAAAGGTCGCACAAGGCGAGAAATCCGAGTTTAGCATGTCAGCTAATGGAACGCTAAAATTCAAAAAATGAATATGTGTTCCCAACAATGACGAACTCAAGAAGAAAATTTTAGCAGAAGCTCACTTCTCTCGGTATACAATACATCCAGGTGGTAATAAAATGTATAAGGATCTAAAGAAACACTACTGGTGGGTGAGTATGAAGAACCAGGTAGCAGAATTCGTAGCAAGGTGTTTAACTTGTCAAATAGTGAAGGCTGAACACCAAAGACCATCAGGGTTGCTACAACCACTCAAGATTCCCGAATGGAAATGGAAACTAATCATGATGGACTTCGTGACGGATCTACCAACAACCAGTGGAGGATACAACACAATCTGGATAATCGTGGATAGACTTACAAAGTCAGCTCACTTCCTACCCGTAAGAAAGAATGATAGTCTGCAGAAGCTAGCAAGGACATATATCCGAGAAATCATTAGATTACATGGAGTACCTGTAGACATTGTGTCAGATCGTGACCCCGGATTTATCTCCAGATTTTGAAAGAGCCTTTAGCAAGAACTTGGGACGACATCGAGTTTCAGCACTGCAGCTCACCCTCAGACGGACGGACAATCCGAGAGAACGATACAAGTCCTTGAGGATATGTTACGGGCCTGTGCACTGGATTTTCAGAAGAGTTGGAGTCACCACCTACCCTTAGCTGAGTTTGCCTACAACAACAGCTACCAGGCAACTATCGGAATGGCTCCATATGAAGCATTATACGGAAGAAAGTGCCGATCACCAATACATTGGGAGATTGACGACCGAGAAGAAGACGCCACGTGGGAAGCAGAGGATGAGATGAAGAAGACTTTTCCAGAACTATTCAGATAGGAATTTGGGGACCAAATTCTCCCAAGGTGGGGAGGATGTGAGACCCCATTATTTTGTATGTAGATTAGATTATTAATTTTTAATAAATAAAATAAAGTTTACAAAATTTCATTATCGAATAAAACTAGTTCTTTCCTTATACATAGTCACATTAACTAAATAAATTCTATAAGTTCAACAACCTAATTATTTTTATTACTTCAATTTAATAAATAAAAATAATAATATCATGTAAGTTTAATTAACTTAAATTTTTCAATAAATTTTAATTTATTAGCTAAATGGGCTATTTAATCTAATAGTATAACTTAATTAGTGGGCTTATTATTAAAATTTGAACTTAAATGCATTATGGGCTTATGACCATCTAAATAATAAACCACCTATCACCTAAAATACTACACCTAGCCCAAAACACTCATCACCCAACCCAACTTAAACTTACTACCTAATACTTAACAAATACAACTAAAATACACCATATATGTATAAATACAAGAAAAAAATCTGCCTACACAATTAAAACAAAAGAGACTTGTGTTGTCATAATTTCAAGCTTGTTGCAAGACACTTGTACCCTTACATGCAAGCCTTGATGACACCTCCACCTTAACACCTCACCTATAAATACTTTCTCCTTGTAAACTCCTCCCATTTCCCATTACACAAAAAAAAATCTCTGCAGTTAAGAGAGAGAGAGAGAGAGAGAGAGAGAGAGAGAGAGAGAGAGAGAGAGAGAGGGCTGAAGTGAGAAGAGAAGAAACAAAAAAAAATAGAGAGGAAGAAGAAAAAGAAAGAGGAGGAAAAGAAAGGTAATGAGTCAACCTTAGAACTTTGTGTAATTCTTTTTTTTCTATTATTATAAATTTAGAAATAAACTAATCATCCTTGAACTCTTCCTTTGATCAACCACATATATTCAAGGATGGGAGTCATTTTGTCTAAGCCATCATCTTTAACATCTCTTTGAAGAATTCAAAAGTGGGTAAAGTTATTTTCTTTCTTTTCTCTTATTCAAAATTATTACAAGTTAAATATATATGGTGCATGCAAGTATTATGACTTTATTTAGCTATACTTGATTAAAAATGACATTTATTACCATGCATGTAATGATTTTGGTATTTATTGAATTTTAGTTTGTCATATTTTGATTATATGTGCAAATTAATTCATTGATGGAAATTTTGGTTGAATATGTCAAATCTGATATTTGGTGATTAAAATCCCAAAAATATATGAATATATACTGGACTATGGTAAGAGGATAATTAGTCACCGGAAGATTTCATAATTCGAACCTAAATTCGAAGAATAACTAAAATAATTTAATTAAGATGAATTTTGGGGTAAAATTATTAAAAGCCATAATTCTGGTCTTATATCCTGAAAGTAAGTCTTAATATATTAAATATAAGTTATATATAAAATTTCACCTAAATCGGAATTCATTAAGATAGAAAGACGGGGCAAAAATATAAATTTCAAGAATTCGAGGTCAAAACTATCATTTACAGAAATTTACTGTTTCGAAAATAAAATTTCCAGAAACGTTGAGTTTCACTGGACTCGTAATAACATAAGGAGCTTACCCCGAAAATTTGAGGTCAATCCGATAAGAAATGAAAAAGATATGTCAAGAATACTAAAACACCGATTATGGCGAAATGAAGGGGTGAAATTATAAATTCTTAGAGAATAAAAAAATTAAAACTGAACGCAATCTAAAAGTACAAGTCATAAGGTTCAAATCGCAACTGGATTCATAATTTTCGGAGTTTAAATGAATCCAAACGAATTAATCAAAATTATAAGATAAAACTAAATAAAAATAATAATAATAGTACTATAATTTCGAAAGGGTAGAATTGTAATTTATGGGAGGAAAAACCTCTATACAACTTCTGATCTCAGAACCTTATATTATAACGGACTTTTCGCAATAAAGTTCGTAATTTTCGGACTTATAATTAATCCGTACCGAATTATCCAAATTTATAAAATTTAGTAAAAATAATGATAGTACTTAAAAGACGAAAGGGCAGAACTGTAATTTCTGAAAGGTAAAACTTTCATGCAACTTCTGACCTTCAATCCTCACATCATAACGGACTTTTCGCAATAAAGTTCGTAATTTTCGGACTTATAATCAATCCGTACCGAATTATTCAAATTTATAAAATTTAGTAAAAATAATGATAGTACTTAAAAGACGAAAGGGCAGAACTGTAATTTCCGAAAGGTAAAACTTTCATGCAACTTCTGACCTTCAATCCTCATATCATAACGGACTTTTCGCAATAAAGTTCGTAATTTTCGGACGTATAATCAATCCATACCGAACTATTCAAATTTATGAATTTATTATAAGATTATGCTAAGCCTCGCACAATAGCAATTTAATCATCAACCGGTTGAACTAATTCCTCTAGTTTAAATTACCCCAAACTTTGGGAAATTACGAAAATGGCCCAAAACGTCCGAAAATCACGATACATGATCGAATAACCAAACCGAAGTTCACAACACGTCTAACAAAGTTAAACGGACTTATCGAAACTCGAAGCAATGATTTGAGCGAGATTCGCAAGAATCGAACTCAAGTACGGAAAAGTCGCCAAAAAGCACGGAACTCAACAAAACGACACCGAAACGAACTCGGATGACAAAAAGTGCCGAATTAATCATTATCAGAATGACGAAACGGTCATGAGCGAGTCGTCAAAACGGACTTCCACCGAAAAAAGAAATTACCGAAAATCGAAATTACGGGTATTACATCAGCTTTAGAACCAATATTATTAATTATTATTATTATTTATATTATCAATAATATTATATATAATAATTATAGTTTTATTATTGTTGTTGTTTCGTTAATATAAACAATAGTAACTATTGTTGTATATATTATTTTCTAATACGATTAATTTACTCGGAGTATTATTGATATTAATTAATATTATCAATACTATTATATATAATTATTATTAATAGTGTTCATCTTATAATCATTATTTTTGTTTTTGTTGTTGTTCTTTTAATATAAATAATAATTATTATTATGTATATTGTTTTTATTATTATTATTATTATTGTTATTAATATGAATATTATCATCAGTATTATGTATAACTAGATGTTCTCCGGTGCGATGCACCGCATAAGATATTCTCTTATTAGAAAATAATTTATCGATCTCTAAATTTATTTTTGATGATCTTCGACATGAATATCATATTAGCGTGAGTGTATTATGGGGTGTAATATAATTTAAGAAAGAGTACCACATTAGCGGATTGTTAAGTCAATTAATGTCCATTACATGAACAAATTTCCTGGACATACCGAAAAAAGTAGGAACAAATTTTAGAGACGAAAGTAATATGTGATTAAGTCTTAATATGTGTGTGTGTGTGCAGTGTATGTTTTATTATTTTTAGTTATTATAATTAAATAAATATCATAATTTATTTTTTATGTAAGCAATAAATGAGTTAATATATTTTTGTTTTGCATCAATTAATTTTACTGAAAATAAATATTCATAGTTTTTATAATATAATTTTTTATGCAATCGGTCATTATTGTAAATCCATCAAATTTATTATATTCATATGGATATCTAGTTGAAAATTGTGAAATAAAAATTAATTTGATATATTTTTATTAAAAATAAACTTGATTTAAAAAATTATAAACATTTAAAATTTTAAGCTAAAAAAATAAAGGAATGATTTTTTTATTGGTAGATGAGTGTAAGTTGTGGAATAAAATTCCCACAATACATATTTAGAATTTTTTTTTTAAGAAATTCAAGGATACATCTCTATATATAAACTATATTTTAAAATAAAAAATCAAAAAACTTAGAGAGTGACATGTGTCACGACTCTCTTTTAATATAAGTATAGATTTGTAGTATTATTAATAATTTTTTATTATTATTATTGATATGAATATTATCAATAGTATTATATATAGTTTGTAGTATTATGAATAATTTTATTATTATAATTATTATTAGTACACTGATTGTAATATAACTAATTTTGTTGTTGTTCTATATCTATTGTTATGTTATGAGATTATTATTCTTTGTGTTATATATAATTATTATTATTATATTATTGTTATTATTATTATTTATTATTATTATTGTTGTTGATATATATATATATATATTATTTAATTTTAGTAATAATTATTACTATTATTATTCAGCAGCTTCAGTTAGTTCAATTTAATTCAGATCGGCAAAATTCAGCTCAAAAGAACATTGATCTTATTAATTCATTTGTTTATAAATCCAAATATTCACTTCTTCAAATTGTGATACAAAAGACCATGAGAATCGCATTATTTGTTTGCAATGCAAATTCATTCTGTTGTTGGATTAGAAATGGAATAAATTAAATACTACTTTCATTTATGAATTGATTTATTCATAAATTTGTGCATCTATACTTCTATTAAAAGAGAGTCGTAACACATGTCGTTTTATAAGCTTTTTGATTTTTTTTTTAAAATATAGCATATATAAGGAGAGAGATATTCTTAAATTTTAGAAAAATTAAAAAAGAAAAGAAATTTTGAATATATGTTATTGGAGTTTTATTCCACAACTTACACCCATCTTCCAATAGGAAAATTCTTTCTTCATTTTTTGGCTTAAAATTTTAAATATTTATAAATTATTTTTATATCAAGTTTATTTTAATGAAAAATATATCAAATCGATTTTTATTTCACGATCTTCAATTAGACAACCATATTGAATATAGTAAATTTGATGGATTTGCGTTAATGACCGATTGCACAAAAGACATATTAGAAAATATGGATATTAATATTTACTAAAATTAATTAATGTAAAATAAAAGTAAATTAACTCACTTTTATGAAATTATATTTAAGATTTTATGGCTTACATACAAAATAAATTATGATATTCATTTAATTATAATAACTAAAAATAATAAAATATACATTAATAGACACATTTAAGACTTAGTCACATACTACTTTCGTCCCCAAAATTTATTCCTACCTTTTTTTCGGTATGTCTTTAAAATTTGTTGATGGGTGAGAGTCACAATGATCGACTCAATATGCTTCGTATCTTCGGCAATAATATTATTTATATGACAATTATTATTATAACTAGAAATCGTGTCCCGACTTGTGCGGTTGATGATGTCTCCTAGAGGAACTAAATAATAATTATTATATTAAACCCGTAGATTTAATTCAGATATAATAATAAGGTTCAAGTGGTACTACTCTTGGATAAGATTTTAATTAATAAAAGCTGTCAGTAGCTTAAATTAATTAATGAATATTCAATATCTTAAATACGAGAAATAATATATTTAAATAAGGAGCCCGATTTCGTAAATTGAGATTAGGTTGGAAGTGCAATATTAATTCTTTAGTGGATTGAATTGATATTAGTGAACTCAACCATATTAGGAAGGACTTAATATGGAAAGTTGGGTTGCACTAGGAGTCCTAACCCTAATCTTCCTTAATATCCCTAGAGTAGTCTAGAGTCTATAAATAAGACATCAAGGTGGTTCGGCCTGACTACTTCCTACTACACAAGAGATTTCGATTTTTCTTCTTAGTGTTTAATTGTGGATCTTGACTTGTGTCTTTAATTCTACAATTGAGATAACACTTTAATTCTTGCTACAAAACGGAATTACTTGAAGAAAAGAAAATCGAGAGTTGTGAGAGGGAGTATATTTGGCCGATCTCATTGAAGTCCAAGCAAGGTTCGGTAGCTTGCTGCCCATACAACGTCCGGATTAAAGCACGAATATACTCTAGAAAATTTTGAGGAAGAGATCAAGAAAGCAACCACTACGCTTCAAAAGGTAAATATCCTATGATTTTCGATATAGATTAGGATATTGAATTACCAACAAGTTTATTTATTAAATAATAAATAATGATTAAATTACTGTGTGACCTGAAAACAATATTCCCCAACGGGGTCAGTTACACAGAACAACAATCCTCAAGAGTTGAACAAGCACAATTATTAAATATATAAGTCATGAAATCAAGCTGAAGAGGGGCATCATAGTACGCCTGTAATGGGACGTGCAAGTGCACAAGACGAGTGTCCGGACACACCCATCCTTGTACCTAATTAGTCTCACGGAGGCACGTTACCATGTGCACAGTCCATTGTGTCAGTGAACCATTCACATGACTATCGTGTGCCCGACTAAAAATTCCCCACATAACCACCCGGCCACGCAATATGAACCCAGAAGGTCACAAGAACAAAAGTGACCATGATGAACATCAATGAATAACAAATCGACAAGGGTCAAGAATGACTCACCGAGATGAAATAATAATGAAATGAATGATCGCTCACTAAAATGATTGGAACCGTCGTTCCTCGTGAATTGAATGATGAGTATGATAGTTACAAGTTTCGACATGAATAATATATCATGAATGAATTATGAATATGAATGAACAACAACGAAAGGAATGAATATCCTTTTAATTGAGTAAGAATTAACTTACTCAATACTGGTGATGAAATATCCTCTCACAAACAAACGTCCTTAATGAAGATATCGGTCGCTCGAACAACCTTGAATAACACAATTACCAACAATTCACTTAATATACATATCAATAGCGATCATAACCAATTCAAGAGGTCGATACAACAAATCCAAACTCATTGGGGCATTTCGACAAACACTTCGTAAACAATCTCCCATTATTTACAACTAATCCCAATTGTATCGAAAATCAACCTCAAATGAATGATTCAATACAACAAAACACCATCAATACAATCGATAATCCAATAGGAATACTCAAATTGAGATTACGATAACATTTAATCGAAAATCCCAATTCCAAGTCAACCTTCAAAGTGTTCTTGAATAAAACTCCCAACAATTCGATGATAACTCATAAAAACTCATAATCAAACGTATATCCATCACAAATCATGATTATATCTACCAAAACATCAAGCTCCAACTCAAAATCGAATCTAGGGTTGAAAAAGTTACCTTGAATTAGGATGAAGAAACCACAAATATATTGTTAATCCACACCACAACTTGAAGAAGATGAAATTCTCTGGGTTTGATGATGCTAAATCGCCCAAATATCGCCCACAGATCGCCCAAGGTGGACAGGAAGAAGGAAGATGATGAAATGAGCTTGCTCCTCACAAAACCCACTGAAAAAGGCAAATCTGCACCGTGTGCCACGGCACGCGGTTAAGTGTGCCGCGGCCCACGTCCAAAAACAGCCCAGCACTTTGGCTTAGTGCCGCGGCCCGGCCAGCATGGGGACACGGCCCGCGGTACAGGCAGTTTCTAGCCCAAAATGCACAAGGTGTGTGCCGCGGCGCACACTCCCTTGTACCGCAGCGCACACTATTCGGGCCCAAAAATGACAAAAAAATGACCCGGGAAGAGAATAAAAGCAATAGGATTCAATACTTGGGAACAATAACACGAAATGGAAGTGCAGAAACCCCAAAACGGTGGTTCCGAGCAATGATTACAAGGGTTTGCCCAACAATAGCACGATTCCAACAAGGAGTAAATTTTGAAATGGTATGAACTCCAATATCAACATCGACTAACGAAGCAATTAGAACAATCAAGATAATATTCTCATCTCGATTCTCAAGCAAGGTTGAAACAATGAACAATATCGATACACAACTCAAAGTTACTCCGAACGGTGAACACAAATGAATGAATGTGAATGATGAATGATTATTAATAAGTGAAAAATTATAGAGGAACGATTTACTGAATGAGAATGAATGAATTTACAATCGGGTATTACATACTCCCCCCCTTAAATATAGTTTCGTCCTCGAAACTAAGGGTGAAACAATTCGGGATAACTCTCCCACATACTATCCTCGATTTCCCAAGTAGCCTCTTCGACTCTGTGTCTCGACCACTGAATTTTAACCAAAGGAATCGCCTTGTTCCTCAACTGTTGATTCGCCGCTCTAAGATTCGTACGGGACGCTCCTCATACGTATGATCATCCACTATCTCGATTTCATCAAACTGAAGTATGTGACTAGGGTCGGCAGTATACTTCCGCAACTGAGAGACATGAAACACGTTATGAATTCGGCTCAGGGCCGGAGGTAAAGCTAACCTATAAGCCAGATCACCTACTCGATCCAAAATCTCAAATGGTCCAATGAATCTCGGACTCAATTTTCCTTGCTTCCCGAAACAGAAATCACCTCGACTCAGGGATTCCTTGACCAAGACGTGGTCACCTATCTCGAACTCTAATGGTCGATGACGATTATCTGCATATGATTTCTATCGACTCTGAGTAGTCAACAAACGACTCCGGATCAACGCTACCTTCTCACGGGCAGCTAATAGCATATCGGGTTCAGTGCCGATCGATTCTGATAAGTCATCCCAGCATAGGGGAGATCGATAACGACGACCGTATAAGGCCTCATAAGGTTCCATCTGAATCGAATCATGCCAACTATTATTGTACGTGAACTCGATCAACGGTAGTTGGGCTTTCCAATCATCTTTCCAATCGAGGACGTATGCCCTCAACATGTCCTCCAACGTCTGAACAGTTCTCTCTAACTGTCCGTCGGACTGAGGGTGAAAAGCCATGCTGAAATTGAGCTGAGTTCCCATGGCACGATGAACAGATTTCCAAAAATGTGACACAAATCGCCCGTCACGATCCGAAATGATACTCTTAGGTACCGTGCAATCTCACGATCTCTTTAATGAATAACTGGGCAAGTCTCTCAGGACCCCACGTATCCTTAATCTCGAGGAAATGGACTGACTTAGTTAAACGGTCCACCACAACCCAAATAGTATTCATGCCGCGATGACTCACCGGCAAGCTCGTGATGAAGTTCATGGAAATATCATCCCACTTCCATTCTGGAATAGGAAGTGGCTTCAGCATACCTGCTGGTCGCTGATCTTCTATCTTGACTTGTTGACAGGTCAGACATCTCGAAACAAATTATGCGACTTCTCGCTTCATATTACTCCACCAGTAATTTTGTTTCAAGTCCTTGTACATCTTGCTACACCCCGGATGAATAGAATAAGGGGTAGCATGAGCCTCTCTCAAAATATAGTTTTTCAACTCGTCATCCACCGGAACACATAACTGGTTCTTAAATCGCAAAAGTCCATTCTCATGGACCACAAATCTAGGGGCTTTCCCCTGATCCACATCATCTCGAATGCGCAACAAAAATAAGTCTGAACCCTGATTCACTCAGATCGCCTCCTCAAGTGGCAATGAAATCTCTAACATACAAAGTTGCCCTTGTACTCGCTGTAACCAGACCTCGATCTCGGGTCTTAGGAATTCCTGCTGAAGCTCTTTCTGAACGGTTAAACGAGCAAGCATTTGCTCCTGCACAGACTTACGGCTCAAGGCATCGGCGACAACATTCGCCTTACACGGATGATATTGAATCTCGATATCATAATCTTTAATCAATTCCAACCACCATCTCTGACGCATATTTAACTCCTTCTGAGTAAATATATACTTCAAACTCTTATGATCAGTGAAAATCTGACAAGTGACGCCATAAAGATAATGACGCCAAATCTTCAATGTGAAAACCACGGCCACTAGCTCCAGGTCATGGGTCGGATAGTTGACCTCATTAGGTCTCAGCTGCCGTGAAGCATATGCAATCACTTTCCTGTTCTGCATTAATACACATCCGAGACCTTGCCCGGACACGTCACTATAAACCACGAATCCCTCTGTCCCTTGTGGTAAAGAAAGGACAGGCACTGAAATTAAACGACTCTTGAGTTCCTCAAAACTCCGCTGGCATACGTCAGACCACGTGTATTTCTTATCCTTCCACAAAAGGTTCGTCATAGGTTGAGCGATTTTAGAAAATCCTTCCACAAATCGCCGATAATAGCCAGCTATTTTGAGAAAGCTTCGGATTTCCTTAACATTCTTCGGAGGTTGCCAATCTCATATAGACGCCGTCTTCTGAGGGTCGACACGTACTCCATCTGATGAAATCACATGCCCGAGAAACATCACCTCGGACATCTAGAACTCACGTTTGGAAATTTTCCCATAAAGCTGCTCTCGTCTCAACACGTCGAGGACTTGATGAAGGTGAAATTCGTGCTCCTCTCGATCATGAGAATAAATCAAAATGTCGTCTATGAAAACAACCACGAACTGGTCTAAATAGTCGATGAAAACTCAGTTCATCAACTCCATGAATACAGCAGGTGCATTAGTTAACCCAAACGGCATCATCACAAACTCGTAATGCCCATAGCGTGTTCAAAACGCCGTTCTAGCGATATCTGACTCTCTAATTCGTAACTGATGATACCCAGATCTCAAATCGATCTTGGAAAATACTGAAGCTCCCTGAAGTTGATCCAAGAGATCATCGATGCGGGTAATGGGATATTTATTCTTGATTGTCACCCTGTTCAGCTCTCTATAATCAATGCACAAACGAAACGAACCATCATTCTTCATGACAAATAATACGGGTGCTCCCCACGAAGATGCACTCGGTCTGATATAACCCTTCTTGGTCATTCCTCCAGTTGATTCTTCAATTCTTGCATTTCGGTCGGGGCCATACGATATGGTGCTTTCGATATTGGAGATGTATCGGGCTCCAATTCAATCATGAATTCCACAACTCTCTGTGGAGGCAAACCAGGTAACTCGTCTGGAAATACATCGGCGTATTCTCTCACCATCGGGATATCCGACAATGACATTGATGATTTCTTGGTCTTGGTCATATAGCACCAATAACCAACAATCTCACTGCTTTCATCATATTGATAACTCTTCCGGAACAGCTGGGATTACTCCCCTGAAATACACACTCGACTCCATCGTCTGAAATGATAGTGACCATACGCTTACGGACGCTAAGGATGGCATCATGACGATCCATCCAATCAATACCCAAAATGACATCATCTCTAGGTAAATCTACCACGATCAGGTCTTCTAACCAAACACGGCCATGAAGCTGAATCGGACAATTCTTAATCTCACGATCTCCGATAATTCTTCTACCGCCAGGTAGTCCAATGATATCACAACTAGTAGCACTATCCAGATGAAGTCTACTCAAGCATGACTCGGAAATGAATGAATGTGATGCACCAGTATCAAAAAGGGTACACACGTTGAGATAGAATTTCGAGTGTACCTGAGATCATTCAGGCCTCTGAATCGTCGGTCCTCTTCATCTCATAAATTCGGGGCTTGCCAACCCTAGAACCGGATGCTCCCGTCTGATAGCTGTGGGCTCCACCTTTGTTTGCTCCCGTCATCTTAAACGACGCGGACTGAGTGGCCTGATTCTGAACCGCTGACTGCTTCGGGGCTTGAGATATTGTCGGAGTAGGTTTGGAGTCTCTTCGGCAAAAACGGGCCTTATGCCCAGCAATCCCATAGTTATTGCACGTGATAGTCTGCCTCGGACACTTGGTGCTGAAATGAGCCTGTTCTCCACAGTTGTAATAGGTGATGGCCGAACTGGCCGCTCCGGACTCGGATTCTGAAGGTTTTGGTGCCATAGGAGGTCGCTCAGAAAAAGTAGAGCCCGCACGAGGCTTCTTGAAGGTTGCCTGACTGCCTTCGGACTGATTACGATTCTTCAATTTCTTGCCAGAAGATGAAATTTGATTCCTAGCAATTTCCTTAGCAGTAAGCTCATAAGCAAGAGCTTTCTCTATGAATTCGGACAGAGTGGTGCAATTATGATTAAGCAATTGTAGCCGCATACGAGGTTTCAACCTCTTGCTGAAGTACTTGATCTTATCCACCTCGGATTGGATAATAGATGAGGTGAATAGAAGTAGCTCCTGAAACTTCTCGGCAATGGCGAGAACCTCTTCTTCCATTGAGGGGTCGGGACTGAGTAACTCCGACAACTTGGCCTCCCTGAGTGGGGCCGGATAATATCTTTCCATCATGAGAGTCTTGAACTGGTCCCACGTGCAAGATCCGTCGGTGGGTTTCAAAGATAGCCACCAAGAGTGAGCGCTCTTACCCAGATAGTAAGCCGTAACTGAAACTTTGTGCTCTTCGGGACACTCCACCATAGCAAATAACTTCTCAAAATGCTCCAGCTAGTGAATAATATCCACCGGCTCAGATGAGTCCTTGAAGGTAGGTGGCCTCTGGCGAGAGATGTCGCCGATAATACTGCTCACACTCCTCTCTTGACCATGAGGTGGCGGTGGAGGGGCCTGTTGAGCCTGAGTGGCTGAGTTCTGCATCGTCTCCATCAGACGTGCCATCTGGGTCATTTGGGCCATCATGCCCTGCATAAAAGCGAGTGGATCAACCCGAACACCTTCTGATTGAGCCATATCTCGGGTACGACTCATTAACGGGGAATGATTATCTCCTGGTGAATGAGTGGCAGCGTCGCTGCTCGATGAATTAGCATTATTCCTCGTATTCACACGGGTGTTCACTCGAGCTCTCGGGTTTCGGCCCGCACTGCGGCCTCTTCCCCTGCGTCCTCTGCCAGCTCGATCCATACTGAAGGTAGGAAACACATGATAATTATAGATCTCGTATGAATATCACATGAAAGATCAACTGAGGTGACATGATTTTATGGTGAAATTATTGAAATGATTATCTTGAACAAGTTAACAAGATTGATGATATGATCCACAAGATTAACAACTGAGCAATGAAATTAACTGAGTGATGAATGAATTAACATAATCGACATGACCAAAAATGATAATGATGATTGAGAATTATTGACTGATGAATGATGAATGAGTGATTCTTATTGCCAGAAATTATACCATGGCGTCAGAAATCTTGTTGTTCTTTCGGTCTGAGGGGCTTGGCGCTTGCACAGGTCACACGTGACGCGAAGGTCTAATGATACTAGTCTGATGAACGATGATTTCAAATGAGACACGACTCGGAAGGTAGTATTCAAAACCACGCTCCGATACCAACTCTGTAACAACCCGAACTAGGCGGATATTACAGTGCCGTGGACCCCCGACTGGGACCCACCAGGCGAGTGAAAATTAATGAATTACACAGTGCAAATGTAGTACCAAACCACATTACATCATCAATTACTCCGATGAGGAGTTTCAAGTACAACACACCTAGGAGAACAGAATACATGTATATTTCATGTGAAGATAAAATATACAACACTGAATAAATGACAATCCAAACTAGGACTGTCAAAAATTGGCTCGGCCCATTGGTCCGGCCCGCCCCACCCGATTTTTGAACGGGCTTGGGCCTGCATTCAGCCAGCCCAAAAAAATCGGGCCAAATTTACCCGTACCAGATGGCTCGGCGGGCCTCAGCGGCCCGGGGCTGAAAAAGCCTGTTTCTATGGGCCAAAATGGCCTGACACCCACACATCTTTTTTTTTTTCAGGCATCAATAATAATAAAAATTAAGCCTAAAGTAAAGGCCCAACCCAACCATCTACCCCCCTGTTATCAAACACAAGAAGAACGACCCGGTGTGGTGGAAACTCTACTCTGTAAAAGTTTATTTCTCTCTTCTCTACAATCGCCGCCGCTTTTCTCCATTCCTCCATTGCCGACGATTTTGAGGAGCACTAAAATCTGCTGCCTGTACTCTCCGCTATTATTCTTTCTTTCGCTACCTCGCCCGTCCCCACACATGAGTAAAAGGGAAAGCCAGTCGGACCTCCAACCAGCAATCCGATACTTGTTTTCCAGGTACAAAAATTGTTGATATCCTCCATTTTTAAGGATATTCATAAGACACAAAATAGTGCTAGATGAAGTCGTGTTTTCCTTAGTTTTTTTTTTTTAGCTTGAAAAAAAATCTGACTGATTTTATGTTATTTTAGCTTGAGAAAAAAATAGTGCTGATATCCTCCATTTTTTTAGCTAGATGAAGCATCCTGATTTCAGATCTTTTTTTTATTCACTTCAAAATTTTTTGAATGGGCTTATTCACTTCTTTTTTATTTCCTTCACACTTTGGTTGGTCAGTGGAAGGGACTAGTGGTTAGTTTTCTACACCGCCAACAACTTTATATCAGTTTGTTTTCTTGCAGATATGGACATGGATGATATTATGGATGATGATTCAGATTTTCAAGTACTGGAATCTTATTCTACTCCTAAGAGCATTGCTGCTGCAGGTAAAGATTCTTGTTTTAGTGGTATAAGCAATAAGTTGATAGGGACTAAGAGTACCAGGGATGACAGAGTTGATAGTGAAAATGTTAACGAAGGTGATCCTAAAAAAGGTAAGTCTCAGGTGTGGGAGTATTTTGAAAAGGCTGGGATAATAAATGGGGTACAGAAATATAGATGCAAACGCTGTAAGAAATTGTATACATGTAGATCGGCATATGACACTATTCATTTAAGGCGGCATGCTTTTAAGTGTTTAAAAACTCCTAAGTTTCATGATGTGGGGTCTTTGTTTGATGGCCAGGCTTCACTATTTAAGAAATGGAAGTTTGATTCTAAGGCTTATCGTGATGGGCTGTCTAAAGCTATTATTAAGCATGACCTTCCATTTAGCTATGCTGAATATGAGGGGGTTAATGATGTGAATAAAATCTTAAATCCTGAATTCAAAAGCATTAGTAGGAACACCGCCAGAAGTGATTGTATGAAAGTTTTTGTGAGTGAAAAGGAAAAGTTAAAAAGTTTGTTAACTACTCTTCATGGAAGAATCTGTTTAACTTCTGATGCATGGACTGCTGTTACTACACAGGGTTATATGACAGTCACTGCCCATTATGTCGATGAAAATTGGAAGTTAAATTCTAAATTACTTTCATTTTGTGAGTTCAATAGCCCACATTCTGTAATATCCGCGTTTTCTATTTTTAGTAATTTCTATTTTTGGTGTATATTCGTTTTGGACAACTCGTTTGGCACTGTTTTGGAATTCTGAATCTATTTTGTTCTTGGAGTTTCTCCGTTGGGATGAGTCTCGATGACGTTTTTACGTATTTTAATCTTGAGTTATATTTTATCGCATGTGTATTCGATTCTCGTTAAACTCGTTCGATTTCGTCATTTTCCTATTTCTATAAGTTCGTATGGTTGAGTAGAGCATGTTGTGAGTTTCAGATTGTTAATCCGACATTGTATCGTGAGTCTTCGGACGTTTGGGCCACTTTGTAATTTCCTATAAGTTTAGGGAATTTGTTCCTTGTTTGATCTTGATTGTGTACCTCAGACCGTTTTGGGTTACTGGATATTGTTTCTCGTTGTGTGTATTTTCCTCGGACGGTTGAGTCGGCATATCGTGTTTTGGATATCGTCTTTTTCGTTTTTGGTAGCGTTGTTTTCAGTCCAGAATGCTGTCTGTCAGGACCTGTGCAAAACGGCGCAAGACCCGCGACATTTTGCACCGTGTCTGTGCGCCGTGTCGCACAGGGGGTCGATCACTGTCCGAGAAACGGCGCAAGACCCGCGGCATTCTGTGCCGGGTCTGTGCGCCGTGTTGCCCAGTGGTGCCCGCTGCCTTGCGAAACGGCGCAAGACTCGCGGCACTTTGTGCCGTGTCTGTGCACCGTGTCGCACAGGGGTCGCCCGCTGACCAGCAATACGGCACTGAACACGGCGCTATTTGGACCGTTTGTTGCGCCGTGTTCTGTCCAGTATATAAAGGACAGACGGGTGTTTTAACCCCATTTCTTCCTTTCTCTCCCGTTTCTCCACTCTCTCCTCGCGACTTTGGGCGATTTCAATCAGATATTGCATCCTAGCATCTTATAACTCGGAATTGGACATTCTAGCTCGAATCAATCATCTTCCTTCCACCATTCCATCGTTGAATTGAGGTAATTGGACATTATACCTAACTTTAGGGTTCTTGAATATTATCCATTTTTCTTTCGTTTTTGCTTCGATTGATGATGAATATTAGTTGGGTAATCGTGGTGTTATGTTTTCCTAGAACTTTAGCGGATAAATTCCAAGTTTTTCCCTTCGTTGATCGAATTTGAACCTTATGCCTCCGTAGTGTTTGGCGTATTGTCCCTTAGAGTAAAACGTCGATTAATTCGTTGTTTCTCAGTGGTATTATAGTTGATTGAGTCTCTATTGTTGTTAGGACCAGATTTGTGAAGATTGTTCGGACCGAAACCTTTCCTTTCGCCGTTTTCTTCGCGTCGTGTCATCCAAGGCAAGTACATGTATTATATTTCATTATGTGTGTACGGTTTTGATGCGAATGATGTAAATCAAATTATTGAATGATTGTGATGGTCACTCTTCCACCTGGGGATGGCATGGGGCCTCTGGGGGCCGATACAAATGGGTACGGCCACGGAAGTGGACTTGGGTGCGTGCGTTGATGTTCTTCCACCTGGGGACGGTTCGACGGGACCTCTGGGGGCCGATACTAATGGGTACGGCCGCGGAAGTGGTTTTTCACCTGGGGACGGTCCGACAGGACCTCTGGGGGCCGATACTAATGGGTATGGTCGCGAGTTAACAACCGTGGATAATTGTGATGTGGAAAAATCTTGATTATTTACCGTTTTGGTGTAAATGTGATATTCCGGAATATTGATTTTCAAAATGATTTTTCTAACGATTTGTTTGCGTTGAATCATGTATGTATATAATGTTGTGTAATTGTGTACTTGCACTAGCTATTCGAATGCTAACCCCTTAAATGGGGAAATGCGTCTTATGCATTTCAGGTACCGGGAGAGCTGAGGAGCAGGCACGCGACACGCACGTAAAGGATGGGCTGGCTTGATGATGTGGCTCGAGTCTGTGTTTTTATGTGTTGACATCGCATTTGTCGAGTATTGGAGTTAGACTATTTATCTTTAAACTTGGTTTAAGTCCCCTGCGTGGGCAATGAATTGGTATTTAACATATGCTTCATGTACCGCGTTAAAATGTTTTGGCCGAGGCCACGGCCTTATTTACTTTTTGAGTGCATATTTTGGGATATCTTTGTGGTCTATATGTCATGAGTTAGCCTGGTAGACCTCATGGGGGTTCTATGGCGTGTAATGTCCCATATGTGAATTGGGGTGTTACACATTCAGGGTTTGAATTGTCGGGAAAATTGCTTGGAGTAGTGAAGGATTGGGGTATATAATCTAAAATATTTTCACTGACGTTGGATAATGCCACTAATAATGATAGCATGATAAGAATTTTAAAAGAGAGGCTTAATTTGCAGAATGGCTTGTTATGTGAAGGTGATTTTTTTCACGTGAGGTGTTGTGCACATATTTTGAATCTTATTATTCAAGAAGGTTTAAAGGTGGCTGATGATGCTTTGAAAAAAATTAGAGGAAGTGTTAAGTATGTGAAGGCTTCGCAAGGGAGGTTGACTTAATTTCAAAAATGTATTAAAGAGGTGCACTTAAATGATGTCGGTGGAAGTTTCTTGAAGTTGGATGTGGTGACTAGATGGAATTCGACATATATGATGCTTGAAAGTGCTATTAAGTATCGACGTGCATTTACTATCTTAAGCTACAATGATAGAAATTATAAGCTTTGTCCAACCATGGAAGAGTGGAAAAGAGCAGAAAAGATATGTTCTTTCTTGGCCCCATTTTATCAAATCACTAAATTGGTGTCTGGGTCACTATATCTCACCTCTAACTTATATTTCATGCAAATTGCAAGCATAGAAATGATGTTCAATGAACTTGAGAATTGTGAAGATGAGGTCATAAAACATATGGTGGGAAGGATAAAGAAGAAGTTTGATAAGTATTGGGATGAATATTTTGTTACTCTTGCATTTGGATGTGTTCTTGACCCAAAGGCAAATTTACAATTTTTGAGCTTTTGCTATAAAAGACTTGACCCGGATAATTATCAAGGAAAGGTGAATAGGGTAAAATAATCTTTATATAAACTCTTTGGTGTTTATGAGAAAAATAAAACCACATCCACTTTATTCCCTAGTATCTCGTTACAAAACCAGTCTCATACGCAACCACATTCAAATGAGAGTTTGACATCATCCACGACTACGGGTGCGACCTCTATTCTCGATGTAAGTTTGACATTACATTCCTTTATATTATTTAATTTATATCTTCAAATATATAAATTAAATCTGTATCTTTAATTATGCATGTTAACTTTATATTGTTTGTTTTATTTTTTAATTGTAGGAGTATCATAGAGAAATGAGGCAATTGAATTCAAGTGAAGGTAAATCTGAACTTGATTTATACTTAGATGAAGGCATTGTAGGAAGTCATATAGATGTCTTAGAATATTGAAAGGTGAACAAGCATCGATTTCCTCGACTTGCAACAATGGCTTGTGACATTTTAAGCATTCCAATAACCACAGTTGCTTCTGAATCTACATTTAGCATTGGTGGTCATATCTTGACGAAATATAGGAGTTGTTTGCTCCCCTAAACTATGCAAGCTCTCATTTGTACGCGCAATTGGTTGCATGGTTTCAAAGAAATAGAAGCTTTGGGTAATATTTAAAATTATATTGATTCTGTTCTTCTCACTTGCAATTGGTTGCACTTGTGACTTAACTATAGCCTTTGACTTGTATTTTAATGTTTGATACAGATGTGCAATGTGTAGAAGAGATACGATTATCTGTAGCATAGTCCAATGTAGCAGATGATGAGTGACATTGAGGATTTAAAGGATTTATCTGTTTTGTAGTTCGAGCGTTTGTGTTTTTTCGTACTAAATGTTGATTATTGAGCTATGTATTTCAGACTTTGAGAATATGAGGACCTAGATTTTTAATACATTTTGTTGTCTTTTTTTGGATTTGAAAGAATCTGTATGTAGACATTTTCAAAGTTTTTTTCTGCAGGAACAGTGAGACTCCCAACAAAAGACAACAGGCATTTTGTTGTCTTGTTTTTTGTAATTTGAAAGAATCTGTAGCTGTTGGAACAGCAGGAATTTCCAAAGTTTTTTTTCTCATTTTCTACCTTAAAGATTGAAATGTCTATTTTCTTTTAATAATCTATTTGCTTGTGTTTTTTTTCAAGTTATTGTATTGAATGTCATTGTATGGCTAATTTAATGAGTAATTGCCTAATTTTTACAACTTCCGAGTAATTTCATATATATTTTTTTAATTCAAAAGTAGGCCTGGTTGCCCGGTGGCCCGGTGGCAGGGTTTGGCTGGGCTCAGAAATCAGCAGCCCGATTGAATTTCGGGCCAGCCCGACCCGACCCAAGAAATCAAATGACCTGATGGGCTCGGGTCGGGCTGGCCCGGCCCGGCTACTTTGACAGTTTTAATCCAAACGGAAGTGCAGCGGAAAAATACATAACAAGAAAGCATGAACAAATAGATGGACTGGGCCCCCCTACTAGTATCACTGTGACTCCTCGCTGTCAACGTTCTCTTCCCGTGCCTTTACCTTGCCATGACCTGAAAACAATATTCCCCAACGGAGTTACACATAACAACAATCCTCAAGAGTTGAACAAGCACAATCATTAAATATATAAGTTATGAAATCAAGCTGAAGAGGGGCATCATAGTACGCCCGTAATGGGACGTGCAAGTGCACAAGACGAGTGTCCGGACACACCCGTCCTTGTACCTAATTAGTCTCACGGAGGTACGTTACCGTGTGCACAGTCCATTTTGTCGGTGAACCCTTCACATGACTATCGTGTGCCCGACTAAAAATTCCACACATAACCACCCGGCCACGCAATATGAACCCAGAAGGTCACAAGAACAAAAGTGACCATGATGAACATCAATGAATAACAAATCGATAAGGGTCAAGAATGACTCACCGAGATGAAATAATAATGAAATGAATGATGGCTCACTGAAATGATTGGAACTGTCGTTCCTCTTGAATTGAATGATTAGTTTGATAGTTACAAGTCTCGACATGAATAATATATCATGAATGAATTATGAATATGAATGAACAACAACGAAAGGAATGAATATCCTTTTAACCGATTAAGAATTAACTTACTCAATACCGGTGATGAAATGTCCTCTCACGAACAAACGTCCTTAATGAAGATATCAGTCGCTCGAACAACCTTGAATAACACAATTACCAACAATTCGCTTAATATACATATCAATAGCGATCATAACCAATTCAAGAGGTCGATACAACAAATTCAAACTCATTGGGGCATTTCGACAAACACTTCGCAAACAATCTCCCATTATTTATAACTAATCCCAATTGTATCGAAAACCAACCTCAAATGAATGATTCAATCCAACAAAACACCATCAATACAATCGATGATCCAATAGGAATACTCAAATTGAGCTTATGATAACATTTAATCGAAAATCCCAATTCCAAGTCAACCTTCAAAGTGTTCTTGAATAAAACTCCCAACAATTCGATGATAACTCATAAAAACTCATAATCGAACGTATATCCTTCACAAATCATGATTATATCTACCAAAACATCAAGCTCCAACTCAAAATCTAATCTAGGGTTGAAAAAGTTACCTTGAATTAGGATGAAGAAATCACAAATATGTTGTTAATCCACACCACAACTTGAAGAAGATGAAATTATATGAGTTTGTTGGTGCTAAATCGCCCAAAATATAGCCCACAAATCGCCCAAGGAGGAGAGGAAGAAGGAAGATGATGAAATGAGCTTGCTCCTCACAAAACCCGCTGAAAAAGGAAAATCTGCACTGCGTGCCGCGGCACGGGCTGAGTGTGCCGCGATCCACGGCCAAAAACTGCCCAGCACTTGGGCTTAGTGCCGCGGCTCGGCCAGCAGGGGGCCGCGGCCCACGGTACAGGCGGTTTCTAGCCCAAAATGAACAAGGTGTGTGCCGCAGCGCACACTAATCGGGCCCAAAAATGACGAAAAACGACCCGGGAAGAGAATAAAAGCAATAGGATTCAATACTTGGGAACAATAACACGAAATGGAATTTCGGAAACCCCAAAACAGTGGTTCCGAGAAATGATTACAAGGGTTTTCCCAACAATAGCACGATTCCAACAAGGAGTAAATTTTGAAATGGTATGAACTCCAATATCAACATCGACTAACGAAGCAATTACAACAATCAAGATAATATTCTCGTCTCGATTCTCAAGCAAGGTTGAAATAATGAATAATATCGATACACGACTTAAAGTTACTCCGAACGGTGAACACGAATGAATGAATGTGAATGATGAATGATTATTAATAAGTGAAAAATTACAAAGGAACGATTTACTGAATGAGAATGAATGAATTTACAATCGGGTATTACAGCGGGCGCTGGCAAGCATGTAACGCCCCAAAATAAACCGGACGTAACAGCGCCGTGAATCCCGTGTGGCACACACAAGGCAATTTTAAATGAGGTTTCAAAAATGATTTACTCAACAAGTATTTTGCGGAAACATTCTATTGAAAGCGTTCATACAACCGAAATACAAAAGGATAATAATGTCCGTTCACACGATTATTACACAATGTGGAATATTCGAATTCAGTTTAAGAAATTAACAAGTCTTCTTCCCAACACTGCTCAATCCTGACTTGAACCTTCGGGAATGTCCTGCACATATTCAACAAATTTGCCTGACGCGACGTATCGCGTCAGTCAACCCAGGTCAGACAATCGAACCAATTTTATTGATAGAATCAGATAAATTCAGAAAAACAAGGTTATCACCGAATATTCAACGTCACGTCTTTATCAGCACATAAACTCCCAAGGTCGCAACCAAGGGTCACGGAAGTATCTACACAGGACTACTCCGGACGTGGGTACCATTCAGGTTTTATCCCTCAACACAGTTCCACATGATATATCAACATATAAACTCCCAAGGCCGCAGCCAAGGGTCACGGAAGTATCTACATAGGAATATTCCGGACGAGATAGATAAAATAAGCACCTTACCATAGACAGTAACACATATAATATTATGAAATATTAATACGTAAGGTCCGAGCAAGATTCACTTGCCTCAATTCCAACGAGAGTTACTCCCTTGATAACACAACGGCTCGAACGACCACACCCGAAAGCTCAACCTATTACATGTTCGTCGATTAACATCTTATGGTAATAATGATGATTAATGACAATTTCCCCCATCACGTTAGGATCCTAAACTTGATTGTTCATGACGCCAAAATCGGAATTCTCTAGTTGTGACCATAATGCATATTGCTAGTTTCCTCGGTTCGCTATTTTACAATTAATCATCTCATTGATTAATGTTCTAATACAACATCCCTACGTCGTGATTATGGCTCAAGGCTACCGTAATTACATCACTAATTTTAGTTTAAATTACTAGAATGGAACGATTAATCACTAATTCCCCAAACTTAACATGTTTGATAACTTATCCGAATTGATAGTCGTTAGTTAGTTCATCAAGGAATTATTATTAACATTCTTACGATATGGTAATCGGATTATAATTGAAATCTACAACAAGATGATTCTAAGGTGTTGGTGATTAACAATTCGGTTACAATTTCCCATTCAATTACGAGTACTACCAACATTCATTCCAACTACTTAACAAGATAGGAATTGATTAATATTTGTGATAGTTTTCACCGTTCCGATCATTCTCGAAAGTTCTAAACTACCCAAGGCATCCGAATTTTAGTATAACTCGTATAACAACACTGAAGTGAGTTCAAGATTCGATAATCTTACCTTTTTTGGCAAAAGAGAATGAAGGACGATGAAGGACGACGAATAACGAGAGGGTAGCACCTCCAAAACCTCCTCCGGAGATTGATCAACTCACTCCAACAGGATAACACTTGATTAGGGAAGCTAAAAATCGACTTAGGGAAGGTAGAGAATGGTATACAAGAGTAAGGGATGAGTTTTGGGTCGGAAGAAATGAAAGGGAGAGTGTCTTTTATAAATCCGGAATGGCTTTACGTACGTTAGGCATGAATCTTTACGTACGTAACATGGCTTACGTGCGTTAGCGCTGAAAACTTAACGTACGTAAGGAAAAACTCAGAATTAACTGGACTGAATTACACACATCTTTACGTACGTATCTAAAGTCGGATTATGTACGTAACACCCGTTGACTTGCCTGTCATTATCGCGCCGAAAGTTGGTCTGACAATGCACCATCCGACGAAGATTCCTTATCCGAAGACCGAAGACCGCGTTACGTACATAAGGTGTTATCTTTAGCGTACGTAATGACACATTCTTAGCGTACGTAATATATAGCTGTTAACGTACGTTAGGTTCAGTTTGTTCACTAAGTTATAATCACATTGATTCCTTATAATGCGACTCCCTCTCAATCTCGTCAAGTAATCTCTCGGGGAACAAGACGTTGGCCACCATCATATTCGCACCGATAATTGCCCAACGACATCAATGTACATCACCGACAAATCATCAATTATCATACAATCACATTGCAAGAATAACAGGCGCGGACAAGCTTCATTTATGATAATACAGTACGAACATATCATTCGAAATACATTTATCGTGACGGAGTACATTCATTTATTATATAGGTGAAATTTAAATGATCGCTCAATGTGTAAAAGCATGTAATACTGGTGGTATTACATACCACCCCCCTTAAAAATAGTTTCGTCCTGAAACTAATAGAATAACTCGGGATGACTCTCCCTCATGCTCGACTCGGTTTCCTAAGTTGCTTCTTCTATGCCATGGTGCGACCATTGAACTTTCACAAGAGGTATGGCCTTATTCCTTAGTGTCTTTACGCGTCGATCCCAAATCGCGGTTGGGACTTCTCTAAAAGTAGCATCATTAGAAATCTCTACCTCCTCGAAATTAATCTTGTGGCTTGGGTCGTACACGTACTTCCTCAGCTGGGAAACGTGGAAGACATTATGCACTTTGTCTAATGAAGGTGGAAACACCAGTCGATAAGCGAGTTTACCCACTCGGTCCAGTATTTTGAATGGGTGAATAAATCTCAGGCTCAAATTGCCTTTCTGGCCGAAGCATCTGCGATACTTTGACCCAAACGTGGTCCCCGACCATAAATTCCAACGGTCGCTGGCGGTCCATAGCATATGACTTTTGGCGGCTCTGAGCTGCCAACATATGTTTTCGAACGATGGAAATCTTCTTAATAGATTCCTGGATCAGATCCAACTTGGTAGTGACGATATCGGACGCATCATCCCAACACAGAGGAGACTTTCACCTCCTACCGTACAAGGCCTCAAAGGGTGCCATGCCTATGCTTGCATGCCAGCTGCTGTTGTATGAAAACTCCACCAAGCAGAGGTGTCTGGCCCAATCCTTACCCCAATCGAGTACACACGCTCTTAATATATCCTCTAGGGTTTGTATGGTACGTTCTGTCTGTCCATCTGTTTGAGGTTTATAGGCCGTGCTGAAATGTAACTGAGTACCCATAGCCTTGTGGACAGCCTTCCAGAAGCGGGATACGTATCTAGTATCTATATCTGATATGATTCCCGAGGGAACGCCATGTAGCCTCACGATTTCTCGGATAAAGATGGTGGCCAGTTGCTCTGTCCCGGTGGTCTCCTGAATTGGAATGAAATGTGCCGACTTCGTCAGTCGGTCTACAACGACCCATATCGTGTCTTTTCCTCCCTCCGTCACTGGTAAGTTGGTGACAAAATCCATTAATATGCTCTCCCATTTCCATTCCGGAATAGGTAAGGGCTGCATGATCCCGACCGGCCTGCGGTGTTCAATCTTCACCTGTTGACATGTCATACATCGAGCAACGAACCTTGCTACCTCCTGTTTCATATTCTTCCACCAGAAACTCTTCCGCAGATCCTTATACATTTTGCTTGCCCCGGGATGTACCGAATAGGGAGTAGAATGAGCTTCCTTGAGTATAGTCTGTTTAAGTTCGTCATTCGGTGGAATACAAATTCTCTTCTTAAACCTCACCAAGTTTCCTTGGATCGTGTAGTCTGAAGTAATTCCTCCTTCGGCACTTGCGCCGATCGCACGAAGTTCGAGGTCTTCCATTTGTGCCAGGCGTATCTCGTCCAGTAAGGATGAATGAATATTAATTGAGCACAACTGTCCCTGGCAGTGTTGTATCCATACTTCAATGCCATTTTTCCTTAGGTCTTGATATAGTTCCGACTGTACTGTTAAACCAGATAGTGTCATCTCCTGTGCAGTTTTCCGACTCAGTGCATCTGCTACGACGTTGGCCTTCCCAGGGTGATATAAAATCTCCACATCGTAATCCTTGATCAGCTCCAGCCAACGCCTCTGCCTCATGTTTAACTCCCTCTGGGTGAAAATGTATTTCAAACTCTTGTGGTCCGTAAAAATCATATAGGTAACCCCATAAAGGTAGTGTCTCCAAATCTTAAGGGTGTGGACCACTGCAGCCAGTTCCAAGTCATGCGTCGGATGGTTCACCTCATATGGTTTAAGTTGTCGAGAGGCGTATGCAATAACTCTGTCATTTTGCATGAATACACATCCAAGTCCATGCTTAGACGCATCAGTGTATATTACGAATCCTTCCGTGCCCTGCGGTAGTACCAGTACTGGCGCGGTAGTCAGCTTCCTTTTCAGTTCATCGAAGCTCTCCTGACAATCTGTTGTCCAGAAAAACTTGGTACTTTTCTTTAGTAGATTCGTCAATGGCCGGGCAATACTAGAAAAAGATTCGACAAACCGTCGATAATATCCTGCCAAACCCAAAAAACTCCTCACTTCCTTGATGTTTCTAGGTGATTCCCAACTCATAACTGTCTTGATCTTCTGGGGGTCTACCTTAACGCCTTCTGCTGAAATTACATGTCCCAAAAAGGTCACCTCCGGCATCCAGAACTCGCATTTAGAAAGTTTGGCATAAAGTTGGTGTTGCCTCAAAACACTCAACACCTGCCTCAAGTGTTCCTCATGTTCCTGTCGGCTCCGGGAATAGATCAAAATGTCGTCAATAAAAACTACCACACACTTATCGAGAAATTCTATCAGAACCTTATTCATCAATTCCATGAAAACGGCTGGGGCATTAGTCAAGCCAAACGACACCACCATGTACTCGTAGTGTCCGTATCTCGATCAAAATGCGGTCTTTGGAATATCCTCCTCTCGAATTCTCAACTGGTGATATCCAGAACGTAAATCGATCTTTGTAAACACAGTCGCTCCCTGTAGTTGATCCAGTAAATCATCAATCCTTGGAAGTGGGCAACGGTTATTAATAGTGACTTTATTTAGTTCTCTGTAATCGATAGACAGGCATAGGGAGTTGTCCTTCTTCTTTACAAAAAGGACCGGTGCACCCCATGGTGAAGTGCTCGGACGAACGAGTCCCTTCCTTAGCAATTCTTCGAGTTGTAGCTTTAATTCTTTCATCTCGGTTGGTGCCATTCTGTATGGTGCCTTGGAGATAGGCGTAGTTCCTGGCTCAAGTTCAATCAAAAGATCGACCTCCCGTCGTGGCGGCAATCCTAGTAATTCATCGGGAAAAATGTCTAGGAATTCGCTCACCGTGGGAATATTAGCAACCGACAATTGTGATGTGTCCTCTTGAAGAATATAACACAAATAATACATCTCCCGTTCGTCACAAGATACTCCTGCTGTAAGGAGACTGAGGGACCCCTTAGTACTAAAGTGTTCTCGGCCTCTGATTATGTGAGTAACACCGTCAGAAGTTGTAATGGAAACTGTCAGGTGATAGGTGTCTAATACCGTCCTGTGCATTGTCATCCAGTCCATACCCAAAATAACATCTTCGTTCTGAAGTGGAAAAACCATGAGATTTGCTGTCCAACCCTGGTTATCGACGTGGATCGGGAAATTTTGAACTTCCAAATTACCCCCCACCCTGCTACCCTCGGGTATCTTAACAGTAAAACATTTACAAGGTACACAAGGAAGATTCAAACGGTTAACACATTCCATGGATATGAATGAATGGGTCGCTCCAGTATCAAACAGTACATGAACAGGCTATGAATTAATAAGAAGTGTACCTGAGACAGCAGGTGCAGTCTGGTTATCAGTAGCTCTCAGTTCGAACACGCGGGATGGTAGTGTCCTCGAGGAGAGTGCAGTGCCTCCCCCACGCCCACGTCCTCTTCCAGCACCGTATGGAGGAGTTTGGTAAGGTGGGGATTGATAGTCGGACATGGAGGATGCCCTGGATGTCTGAACCGAGCCTTGCTGACTCTGAGGGGCTGAATTTGATGTAGGTTTGATCCGTGAGCAGTAGCGAGACATGTGACCACCCTTTCCACATGAAAAATACTTTGTAGACACCTTACGACAGTGACTCATGGTATGCCCCTCTATGCCACAATTGAAACAGCTCCGGCGAGAGGGCCCGTCAGATACTCCTTTCTGTTGGGACGAAGCTGCTGATTTAGAGGAGAACCCAATTCCCGAGTTCATTCTGCTGGTGCTCCCGGACTGATTAGATATCTTCTGCTTCTTCTGGTTATGCCCGGTGTCCGAACTGACAACTGTACCGGCGTATGCTGTGACTACGTCCTCATATGCCCTTAGAGTGGTGCAGTGAAACCCGGCCGCGTAATGTTGAACATCTTCCGGCAACAGTTGAGCAAGGTGACAAATTCGCTGATCTTCCGATGGAACCATCTGTGCGACATAGCTTAGTTCGGCCCTCTAAGCTCGAATGATTTCGGGTACTGGTAAGTCCTGAGGTCCTGCACTGAAGAAACTCCGCGCTCGAGCAGTCTGCGCTGATCGGGGGCAGTACTCGTCTCTCAATAGTTTGGAAAACTCGGTCCATCCAACTACTCTGTCCTCCGGTTTATAGGTCCTCCACCATCGGACTGCGGTGTCGCGGAGCTGGTTGATTCCGAGCGGTACCTTTCGGCTCCTTGGGCAACCAATCACCTCGAAGGCAGTCTCCATCTTGGAGATCCAATCATCCACGTGCTTATCCCCTGATCCATTGAATAATGGCGGTCTGGCCTTCAGCATTTCTCCCAACCAACGGTCCTTCCCAGCATTCTCTTCTATATCAATGACCGGTACACGTTCCGCCCGGTTGACCTGAGCGATCCCCATAGAAATGGCCTAGGCGAGAGTCTGGACGAAGGCTGGGTCAAATCCCCCGTTGTTCTGATTTTCCGCCTCCTGTTCGTTTTGATTAACGGGCGGTGGCTGATTTCCGGCTAGGTTAGTCTCATCGGTGTTTCTGTCTTCCTGTTGATTCATAGCGGAACCCTGTGCAGCATTTACGTTCCTTCTAGCTCCACGACGTGCCATTAGTGATGATCGTTCGATCTAGAAGGTTGGTTTAGTACAAACAGTCTCTCAGTTTTTATTGAATTCGAACATTAAACCTGATTCTCGAGAGTTTACGTGTATTTTACCTCGACATTCCTCGAGGAGTTACAGTCGCCAGGAGTGTTAGACTTTTGAAGGCAAAACATTTCCAAAATATTTTGATACAACTTTCCACATGAGTTTTCGGCTCTGATACCATTTTCTGTAATGCCCCAAAATAAACCGGACGTAACAGCGCCGTGAATCCCATGTGGGACCCACAAGGTGATTTTAAAAGAGGTTTTAAAAATGATTTATTCAACAAGTATTTTGCGGAAACATTCTATTGAAAGCGTTCGTACAACCGAAATACAAAAGGATAATAATGTCCGTTCACACGGTTATTACACAACGTGGATTATTCGAATTCAATTTAAGAAATTAACAAGTATTCTTCCCAATACTGCTCAAGCCTGACCGGAACCTTCGGGAATGTCCTACACATATTCAAAAAATTTGCCTGACGCGATGTATCGCGTCAGTCAACCCAGGTCAGACAATCGAACCAATTTTATTGATAGAATCAGATAAATTCAGAAAAGCAAGGTTATCACCGAATATTCAACGTCACGTCTTTATCAGCACATAAACTCCCATGGTCGCAACCAAGGGTCACGGAAGTATCTACACAGGACTACTCCGGACGTGGGTACCATTCAGGTTTTATCCCTCAACACAGTTCCACAGGATATATCAACATATAAACTCCCAAGGCCGCAGCCAAGGGTCACGGAAGTATCTACACATGAATACTCCGGACGAGATAGATAAGATGAGCACCTTACCATGGACAGTAACACATACAATATTCTGAAATATTAATACATAAGGTCCGGGCAAGATTCACTTGCCTCAATTTCGACGAGAGTTACTCCCTTGATAACACAACGGCTCGAACGACCACACCCGCAAGCTCAACCTATTACATGTTCGACGATTAACATCTTATGGTAATAATGATGATTAATGACAATTTTTCCCCATCCCGTTAGGATTATAAACTTGATTGTTCATGACGCCAAAATCGGAATTCTCTAATTGTGACCATAATGCATATTGCTAGTTTCCTCGGTTCGCTATTTTACAATTAATCATCTCATTGATTAACGTTCTAATACAACATCCCTACGTCGTGATTATGGCTCAAGGCTACCGTAATTACATCACTAATTTTAGTTTAAATTACTAGAATGGAACGATTAATCACTAATTCCCCGAACTTAACATGTTTGATAACTTATCCGAATTGATAGTCGTTAGTTAGTTCATCAAGGAATTATTATTAACATTCTTACGATATGGTAATCGGATTATAATTTAAATCTACAACAAGATGATTCTAAGGTGTTGGTGATTAACAATTCGGTCACGATTTCCCATTCAATTACGAGTACTACCAACATTCATTCAAACTACTTACCCAGATAGGTATCGATTAATATTTGTTATAGTTTTCACCGTTCCGATCATTCTCGAAAGTTCTAAACTACCCAAGGCATCCGAATTTCAGTATAACTCGTATAACAACACTAAAGTGAGTTCAAGATTCGATAATCTTACCTTTTTGGCAAAAGAGGATGAAGGACGACGAAGGACGATGAATAACGAGAGGTAAGCACCTACAAAACCTCCTCCGGAGCTTGATCAACTCACTCCAACAGGATAACACTTGATTAGGGAAGCTAAAAACCGACTTAGGGAAGGTAGAGAATGGTATACAAGAGTAAGGGATGAGTTTTGGGTCGGAAGAAATGAAAGGGAGGGTGTCCTTTTAGAAATCCGGAATGGCTTTACGTACGTTAGGCATGAAGCTTTACGTACGTAATATGGCTTACGTACGTTATCGCTGAAAACTTTACGTACGTAAGGAAAAACTCAGAATTAACTGGACTGAATTACACACATCGTTACGTACGTAACTAAAGTCAGATTATGTACATAACACCCGTTGACTTGCCTGTCGTTATCGCGTCGAAAGTTGGTCTGACAATGCACCATCCGACGAAGATTCCTTATCCGAAGACCGACGACCGCGTTACGTACGTAAGGTGTTATCTTTAGCGTACGTAATGACACACTCTTAGCGTACGTAATATATAGCTGTTAACGTATGTTAGGTTCAGTTTGTTCGCTAAGTTATAATCACATTGATCCCTTATAATGCGATTCCCTCTCAATCTCATCGAGTAATCTCTCGGGGAACAAGACGTTGGCCACCGTCATATTCGCACCGATAATTGCCCAATGACATCAAGGTACGTCACCGACAAATCATCAATTATCATACAATCACATCACAAGAATAACAGGCGCGGACAAGCTTCATTTATGATAATATGGTACGAACATATCATTCGAAATACATTTATCATGACGGAGTACATTCATTTATTAAATAGGTGAAATAGAAATGATCGCTCAACGTGTAACAGCATGTAATACTGGTGGTATTACAAAGCGGCCTGCAGTACTTCTTGGCAATGGCCCGGGCTCTTGCCTTGTGTCGCGGGCATCTTGTTCCGGGACGGTTCGCCGGCTCGAGTCGGGTCGTCCAGTTTTTGGTCCGGTCCGTTTCACCGCCGTTCGTTGCGTCCGCTGGAGAGTCGGGATTTTAAAATTAAAAATTTTATGTAATTAATTTTGCATAAAAGTGAAAATTTTGATTTTGGAAATCCACGGCCCGTCGGGAGGATTGACGAGATGCTTGATCCAGTAGGAGATATCAAGTCGAAGATTTTCTCGGGTTCAATTCAAGGAAGAAGACCATGATAATTGGATAATTTAATCATCCATGCGTTTATTTTATTTTTTTACTATTTTGATGTATGGCATGTATGAATGTATGCATGATATGTTTCTTGCAAGTTAGGACGAGAAAATTTAAAACCTTTAGGCTAAAATAACTGAGTGATTAAATTGATTTATTTTTTAAAATAAAATCAAACTGGCCTCCATAATTAATTTAAATTGTGAAGTAATTAGCATGCGCGTTGATATTGGGGTCTTTGTCCATGTCGGATATGCCAATTATAGGTTCACTAGTTTTAAATTTCAAATGATAACAAAAGGTAAATATTATTTTTTATGATAGAACCTCTCCATCTGTACGACAATTATTTATAAGATTATATTTTAAGGTTGTTAAATTATGGTGTTCACTTAGGTGTATTAACTAATAAGCTCCCTATCAGAATCTAGGTTAATTAATACATGGCCAAGAGGAACCAACTATTAATTTTACTTGTCATAACGTAAATTGACTAGATAGTAAAATTAAAGACGTAAAACTCTACTTGAGAAATGTGCGTGTAAACGTCTACACGATCGTGGCTTGCATATGCGGGTTTTTAGAGGTGTTGGTTGCTAGCATATATATTGTGTTTTGAGGTTTTTCCATATATTTTGGGATGAATTATGTGATGAATGTTTTTAATTTTATCTCAGATGTGTTTCAATCCACTTGCTGTAATTCTCAAAGAAAATAAACTTGATGGCACTAACTATGCCGATTGGAAAAGAAATCTTGACATTGTCCTGACTGCTGAGGGGCATAAATTTGTCTTAACTGAGGAGAGCCCTCTGGATCCAGAACCGGATGCCACTCCTGGAGAGTTGGATGAATTCCGAAAATGGAAGAAGTTTTATGAGATGGCTCGCTGTTACAATTTGGCTTCACTGACAAATGTATTGCAGCATCAACATCAGACGATGGGCTCGGCCGCGGAAATGATGAAAAGTCTCACCGAGATGTTTAGTCATCAGAACCGGGTGGCTAGACAAAATGCAATGAGGGTGTTGATGACAACCCAAATGTCTGAAGGGACCCCAGTAAGGGATCATGTATCCTACAGCTTGCGGGAGCTGTATCCTACAGCTTGCGGGAGCTGTATCCTACAGCTGCTGAGGCGATGCATCCTACAGCTGCTGAGTACTGTCGGGGCACACGGTCGTGCCCACGATGGGACTAGCCATCGTGTGCCCACGGTCATGGCAGGATGCATACGACAACAGCAGCCCATGACCGTGGGCAAGATGCACACGATCGTAACCCACGATGGGCACGATCGTGTGCTGCCATCGTGTGCAACACAGGCCTGGTCTGGATTTATCCTACACCTCATCAGTATCAAAAATACATTATCCTTGACATAATTGCTTATTGTAATAGGCGCACCGGCAATGGTTTGTCCGTGTATGATTTTGTTAGTCGTTATTTCAAGCAGCAAGGCCTTAGAAAGACTTATAAGGAGCATATTAATCCTATCCCACATCCTGATGAGTGGAATGTCCCACCGGAGATCTCATCCATCATTTGCGTACCTCCAGAGGGGGTACGACAAGCCGGCCGACCAAGGATGAGTCATGCACGGTCCGCTGTTGAAAATTTACCCATAGGTGGACGGCCTCAGGTGTGCGGTAGGTGTAAAGGAACCGGCCACAATAGAAAATCTTGCAAAGCATTCATTCCCATATGTGGTGTAGAGTTGAACATCCCTGAAGAAACTCAAGGAATGGATGAACAAACGAGGCAAAGGCGCCGGCAGAAGAAGAGGTGTAGCATTTGTTGTAATGATGACCATGACATAAGGGGATGTCCATACCATGAAACTTAAATTGCTTATGTATTTTTATATTTTGTGACTTACTAGCAACAATCATGTACTGATATTTTGATTCAGTATTCTGATTATTAGTTGAAACGCATAATTTTGTGTCTATTTTCTTTATCTTTGAATTGAAATTTAAGTCAAACATCAGTGATGTAAAGCAAATAAAGGTGATGATGGAGGCAAACATTAACCATAACAAAGTAGCTCACTTTAAAGAGCAATAGTTTACACCAAAAGCATGTAAATTTACAAAACAAAAGTTCATCACCATTACACCAAAATATCTAATAATATCTTAAAAACCACAATCGCTTGGATCCCTTCTCCCCCATCTGCTGCTGTTTGTTTAGTCTTGCATCATCATCTCCATGAACTTCTTCTTCTAAAATAACTTCTTTATTTATCTTCTCAGAAATCTCTAAATCCTCATCATCACCATCTAGTATGACTGGAGTGCTCGCAGTGTTTTTAAATAGGCCCTGTTTCATAAAACATATTAATTCGCAGTACACACTACACATACAAGAAAATCAAAAAACTTACTCTGAGCATTGAGTATCTTCCTCTCGGCCTAGTTCTGTATGGTGGGTTGGGAGGAGGTATCCTCCTTCTTCTTTTTGGTGGAGGTGCTTTGATTCCTCCTAAATCGCTTTCTCGTAATCGGCCGCTCATTTCGCATATTTGATTTTAATGGATTTTAACTGATTGTAATTGATTAGGGTTTATAGTGAAAAGGTGGGTTCATGTATTTCACTCTCGGTCCAGGAAGATGGGCTTATATTGAAAAAGGGGGGACCCACGATGGGATTTTATAATAAAATAATTTGATGCTGCCCTTTGTAGTACACACGATGGTGCACACGATGGGCACGATCGTGTGCCACGTTGGCAACCAGGTGTCACGGTGTCTACGGTGTCAAATTGGCACTGTATCCACGTGTGCACACGATGGTGCACATGGCCGTGCCCATAGATTAAAAATTGAATTATTAATATTATAAGAGAAATCTACGTATTAATGGCTCGGATAAATAAAGCTGAATTTTAACTTGATTGAAGTAAAATTGAGGGAATAAATATTTAAGGACTGAAATTAAAACAATTATAAACATGATGGGGTTAATCAGTAAGAATGAACTATTGGGGACTGAAATTGAAGAAACCTAAAATTCTGATTGGGGCGAACTGAAATATATATAAATAGGACTGGGGCTAGATTGAATATTCTGGAACTTGGGGGTTAAATTGAATAACCCTAAGAACTATAGGGTATATAAACCCTTTATCTCCCTCACGCACGGCAGAAAGCCACACTTCTTCTACATCCGATCGGTCAACCCTCCCCCTCTAGAATCCATTTTTTTTTTCTCTCTACTGGAAACACAAAAATCGCTCCCTCTCTCTCTCTCTCGATTTCTCACCTCTCTGCCTCTCTCACTGCTGCCAAAAGAAAAACACACACGCACAAGGCTTCGCACGAAATGGAACCCGCGAAGCGGCGGTGCGGAGACAAGGTGAGAAAAAAGGAAACTGAGTTGGTCGGGTTTTGTTTTAACTCCGGTTTCGGGATGTAGGCTTTTTCCACGGCTCGACCCAGGTATGAAGGAGTCTTCGTGCGGTGGTTGGCCGTAGGTTTGGGTCGAAGAAGGGGGTTTCAACGTTCGGAGTTGGTCCCGTTGATTTTTGGTTCGGGCCTGGTGAGGTTCTGATCGGTTTTGTGGGGATCATTTGGGTTCGGGTTCTGAACTGGTGTGGCAGATTGAGGAGATGGTCGGTGTGGTTGGGATTTCTGGTTTCGGATGAAGGGTTTGTTTGTAGGTTCGGGCTCGGAAAGATTTCTGGTTAGAAAATTCTGAGCTCAGGCTAAGTTTGAAGTTGGCTTCAGTTTCAGGGCTGCGATGAAGGGTTTGCAGATGTGATAGATTTCTGATCTCAGTTTTTTTTTTTTTTTTTTTTTGAATATGTGTGTGTACTGTCTCATAATTGGCAGAAGGAAAGAAAAAAAGAATTAGATATGATTTACCTCTTGCTGGAAGATGGTATTTGCAGATTTGCCGAGAGTTTAATAATGAAGATTATGCTCTGTATTTTTGTGAAATATTTTGCTGCAACTGAAAATTTTGGTGTGTGGGTTTTTATATGCCAGAAGATTATAACCACTTCCCCACGATGTAAACTCCCCCTGAAGTTCCTCTCCTCAACCCCACTTCTGCCAACCTCTTCGAACATGCGAACGTGGAGTTCTCATAGTTCTGATCGTGATGAATATTTTTAATTGGGCTGGAATTGTGTTGCCCATTAAAATATGGGTTGAGAGAAGATATTTGGACTTGGTAAAATTATAATAGTTGGGCTTTAATTAATTGTAGGATTCGGGCTAAGTATTATAATGGGTTTAGCCTAGGCCGGCCCAAAGTGAATAAATTAAAAATTAATTAAAATGGACTTGTGGAATCTTAAGGGTAACGATTAATATCGCTTAAAATTTGACTCGGGCCTAGAAACGACGAGATGAAACAATGAATTAAAATGAGAAATGCAACGAAACATATCACATGACTTGTTATGAATAATAATGGAATAAATGAATTTGCATGATTATGAAATAAATGAATTAACGATAAATTATTCGGGCATTAATTTAAAAAAATTGAACCTGTTTTCTATAATTCACAATAAATGTACGTGCGAAATCGGGGCGTTACAATACGTATGATCATCCGCTATCTCGATTTCATCAAACTGAAGTATGTAACTAGGGTCGGCAGTATATTTCCGCAACTGAGAGACATGAAACACGTTATGAATTCGGCTCAGGGCCGGAGGTAAAGCTAACCTATAAGCCAGATCACCTACTCGATCCAAAATCTCAAATGGTCCAATGAATCTCGGACTCAGTTTTCCTCACTTCCCGAAACAGAAAACACCTCGACTCGGGGATTCCTTGACCAAGACGTGGTCACCTGTCTCGAACTCTAATGGTCGACGACGATTATCTGCATATGATTTCTGTCGACTCTGAGTAGTCAACAAACGACTCCGGATCAACGCTATCTTCTCACGGGCAGCTAATAGCATATCGGGTTCAGTGCCGATCGATTTTGATAAGTCATCCCAGCATAGGGGAGATCGATAACGACGACCGTATAAGGCCTCATAAGGTTCCATCTGAATCGAATCATGCCAACTATTATTGTATGTGAACTCGATCAACGGTAGTTGGGCTTCCCAATCATCTTTCCAATCGAGGACGTATGCCCTCAACATGTCCTCCAACGTCTGAACAGTTCTCTCTAACTGTCCGTCGGACTGAGGGTGAAAAGCCGTGCTGAAATTGAGCTGAGTTCCCATGGCACGATGAACAGATTTCCAAAAATGTGACACAAATCGCCCGTCACGATCCGAAATGATACTCTTATGTACCGTGCAATCTCACGATCTCTTTAATGAATAACTGGGCAAGTCTCTCAGGACCCCACGTATCCTTAATCTCGAGGAAATGGGCTGACTTAGTTAAACGGTCCACCACAACCCAAATAGTATTCATGTCGCGACGACTCACTGGCAAGCTCGTGATGAAGTCCATGGAAATATCGTCCCACTTCCATTCTGGAATAGGAAGTGGTTTTAGCATACCCGCCGGTCGCTGATGTTCTATCTTGACTTGCTGACAGGTCAGACATCTCGAAACAAATTATGCGACTTCTCGCTTCATATTACTCCACCAGTAATTTTGTTTCAAGTCCTTGTACATCTTGCTACACCCCAGATGAATAGAATAAGGGGTAGCATGAGCCTCTCTCAAAATCTAGTTTTTCAACTCGTCATCCACCGGAACACATAACTGGTTCTTAAATCGCAAAAGTCCATTCTCGTGGACCAAAAATCTAGGGGCTTTCCCCTGAGCCATATCATCTCGAATGCGCAACAAAAATGAGTTTGAACCCTGATTCACTCAGATCGCCTCCTCAAGTGGCGATGAAATCTCTAACATACAAAGTTGCCCTTGTACTCGCTGTAACCAGACCTCGATCTCGGGTCTTAGGAATTCCTGCTGAAGCTCTTTCTGAACGGTTAAACGAGCAAGCATTTGCTCCTGCACAGACTTACGGCTCAAGGCATCGGCGACAACATTCGCCTTACACGGGTGATATTGAATCTCGATATCATAATCTTTAATCAATTCCAACCACCGTCTCTGACGCATATTTAACTCCTTCTGAGTAAATATATACTTCAAACTCTTATGATCAGTGAAAATCTGACAAGTGACGCCATAAAGATAATGACGCCAAATCTTCAATGCGAAAACCACGGCCACTAGCTCCAGGTCATGGGTCGGATAGTTGACCTCATTAGGTCTCAGCTGCCGTGAAGCATAGGCAATCACTTTCCCGTTCTGCATTAATACACATCCGAGACCTTGCCCGGACACGTCACTATAAACCACGAATCCCTCTGTCCCTTATGGTAAAGAAAGGACAGACACTGAAATTAAACGACTCTTGAGTTCCTCAAAACTCCGCTGGCATACGTCAGACCACGTGTATTTCTTATCCTTCCACAAAAGGTTCGTCATAGGTTGAGCGATTTTAGAAAATCCTTCCACAAATCTCCGATAATAGCCAGTTATTTCGAGAAAGCTTCGGATTTCCTTAACATTCTTTGGAGGTTGACAATCTCGTATAGCCTCCGTCTTCTGAGGGTCGACACGTACTCCATCTGATGAAATAACATGCCCGAGAAACGTCACCTCGGACATCCATAACTCACGTTTGGAAATTTTCCCATAAAGCTGCTCTCGTCTCAACACGTCGAGGACTTGATGAAGGCGAAATTCGTGCTCCTCTCGATCACGAGAATAAATCAAAATGTCATCTATGAAAACAACCACGAACTGGTCTAAATAGTCTATGAAAACTCAGTTCATCAACTCCATGAATACAGCAGGTGCATTAGTTAACCCAAACGGCATCATCACAAACTCGTAATGCCCATAGCGTGTTCAAAACGCCGTTCTAGCGATATCTGACTCTCGAATTCATAACTGATGATACCCAGATCTCAAATCGATCTTGGAAAATACTGAAGCTCCCTGAAGTTGATCCAAGAGATCATCGATGCGGGGAATGGGATATTTATTCTTGATTGTCACCCTGTTCAACTCTCAATAATCAATGCACAAACGAAACGAACCATCATTCTTCATGACAAATAATACGGGTGCTCCCCACGAAGATGCACTCGGTCTGATATAACACTTCTTGGTCATTCCTCCAGTTGATTCTTCAATTCTTGCATTTCGGTCCGGGCCATACGATATGGTGCTTTCGATATTGGAGATGTATCGGGCTCCAATTCAATCATGAATTCCACATCTCTCTGTGGAGGCAAACCAGGTAACTCGTCTGGAAATACATCGGCGTATTCTCTCACCACCGGGATATCCGACAATGACACTGATGATATCTCGGTCTTGGTCATATAGCACCAATAACCAACACAACCCTGATTGTGTAATCTCACTGCTTTCATCATATTGATAACTCTTCCGGAACAGCTGGGATTACTCCCCTGAAATACACACTCGACTCCATCGTCTGAAATGATAGTGACCATATGCTTACGGACACTAAGGATGGCATCATGACGATCTATCCAATCAATACACAAAATGACATCATCTCTAGGTAAATCTACCACGATCAGGTCTGCTAACCAAACACGACCATGAAGCTGAATCGGACAATTCTTAATCTCACGATCTCCGATAATTCTTCTACCGTCAGGTAGTCCAATGATATCACAACTAGTAGCACTATCCAGATGAAGTCTACTCAAGCATGACTCGGAAATGAATGAATGCGATGCACCAGTATCAAAAAGGGTACACAGGTTGAGATAGAATTTCTAGTGTATCTGAGATCATTCGGGCCTCTGGATCGTCGGTCCTCTTCATCTCATAAATTCGGGGCTTGCCAGCCCCAGAACCGGATGCTCCCGTCTGATAGCTGTGGGCTCCACCTTTGTTTGCTCCCGTCATCTTAAACGATGCGGACTGAGTGGCCTGATTCTGAACCGCTGACTGCTTCGGGGCCTGAGATATTGCCGGAGTAGGTTTGGAGTCTCTTCGGCAAAAACGGGCCTTATGCCCAGCAATCCCGCAGTTATTGCATGTGATAGTCTGCCTCGGACACTTGGTGCTGAAATGACCCTGTTCTCCACATTTGTAATAGGTGATGGCCGAACTGTCCACTCTGGACTGAGATTCTGAAGGTTTTGGTGCCATAGGAGGTCGCTCAGAAAAAGTAGAGCCCGCACGAGGCTTATTGAAGGTTGCCTGACTGCCTTCGGACTGATTACGATTCTTCAATTTCTTGCCAGAAGATGAAGTTTGATTATTAGCAATTTCCTTAGCAGTAAGCTCATAAGCAAGAGCTTTCTCTATGAATTCGGACAGAGTGGTGCAATTATGATTAAGCAGATGTAGCCGCATACGAGGTTTCAACCTCTTGCTGAAGTACTTGATCTTATCCACCTCGGATTGGACAATAGATGAGGCGAATAGAAGTAGCTCCTGAAACTTCTCGGCAATGGCGAGAACCTCTTCTTCCGTTGAGGGGTCGGGACTGAGTAACTCCGACAACTTGGCCTCCCTGAGTGGGGCCGGATAATATCTTTCCATCATGAGAGTCTTGAACTGGTCCCACGTGCAAGATCCGTCGGTGGGTTTCAAAGATAGCCACCAAGAATGAGCGCTCTTACCCAGATAGTAAGCCGTAACTGAAACTTTGTGCTCTTCGGGACACTCCACCATAGCAAATAACTTCTCAAAATGCTCCAGCCAGTGAATAATATCCACCGGCTCAGATGAGCCCTCGAAGGTAGGTGGCCTCTGGCGAGAGATGTCGCCGATAATACTGCTCACACTCCTCTCTTGACCATGAGGTGGCGGTGGAGGGGCCTGTTGAGCCTGAGTGGCTGAGTTCTGCATCGTCTCCATCAGACGTGCCATCTGGGTCATTTGGGCCATCATGCCCTGCATAAAAGCGAGTGGATCAACCCGAACACCTTCTGATTGAGCCGTATCTCGTGTACGACTCCTTGACGGGGAATGATTATCTCCTGGTGAATGAGTGGCAGCGTCGCTGCTCGATGAATTAGCATTATTCCTCGTATTCACACGGGTGTTCACTCGAGCTCTCGGGTTTCGGCCCGCACCGCGGCCTCTTCCCCTACGTCCTCTGCCAGCTCGATCCATACTGAAGGTAGGAAACACATGATAATTATAGATCTCGTATGAATATCGCATGAAAGATCAACTGAAGTGACATGATTTTATGGTGAAATTATTGAAATGATTATCTTGAACAAGTTAACAAGATTGATGATATGATCCACAAGATTAACAACTGAGCAATGAAATTAACTGAGTGATGAATGAATTAACATAATCGACATGACCAAAAATGATAATGATGATTGAGGATTATTGACTGATGAATGAGTGATTCTTATTGCCAGAAGTTATACCATGGCGTCAGAAATCTTGCTGTTCTTTCGGTCTGAGGGGCTTGGCGCTTGCACAGGTCATACGTGACGCGAAGGTCCAATGATACTAGTCTGATGAACGATGATTTCAAATGAGACACGACTCAGAAGGTAGTATTCAAAACCACGATCCGATACCAACTCTGTAACAACCCGAACTAGGCGGATATTACAGTGCCGTGGACCCCCGACTGGGACCCACCAGGCGAGTGAAAATTAATGAATTACACAGTGCAAATGTAGTACCAAGCCACATTACATCATCAATTACTCCGATGAGGAGTTTCAAGTACAACACACCCAGGAGAACAGAATACATGTATATTTCATGTGAAGATAAAATATACAACACTGAATAAATGACAATCCAAACTAGGACTGTCAAAAATTGGCCCGGCCCATTGGTCCGGCCCGCCCCACCCGATTTTTGAACGGGCTTGGGCCTGCATTCAGCCAGCCCAAAAAAAAATCGGGCCAAATTTACCCGTACCAGATGGCCCGGCGGGCCTCAGCGGCCCGGGGCTGAAAAAGCCTGTTTCTATGGGCCAAAATGGCCTGACACCCACACATCTTTTTTTTTCAGGCATCAATAATAATAAAAATTAAGCCTAAAGTAAAGGCCCAACCCAACCATCTACCCCCCCTGTTATCAAACACAAGAACAACGACCCGGTGTGGTGGAAACTCTACTCTGTAAAAGTTTATTTCTCTCTTCTTTACAATCGCCGCCGCTTTTCTCCATTCCTCCATTGCCGATGATTTTGAGGAGCACTAAAATCTGCTGCCTGTACTCTCTGCTATTATTCTTTCTTTCGCTACCTCGCCCGTCCCCACACATGAGTAAAAGGGAAAGCCAGTCGGACCTCCAACCAGCAATCCGATACTTGTTTTCCACGTACAAAAATTGCTGATATCCTCCATTTTTAAGGATATTCATAAGACACAAAATAGTGCTAGATGAAGTCGTGTTTTCCTTAGTTTTTTTTTTAGCTTGAAAAAAAATCTGACTGATTTTATGTTATTTTAGCTTGAGAAAAAAATAGTGCTGATATCCTCCATTTTTTTTAGCTAGATGAATCATCCTGATTTCAGATCCTTTTTTTATTCACTTCACAATTTTTTGAATGGGCTTATTCACTTCTTTTTTATTTCCTTCACACTTTGGTTGGTCAGTGGAATTAATAGGGACTAGTGGTTAGTTTTCTACAGTGCCAACAACTTTATATCCGTTTGTTTTCTTGCAGATATGGACATGGATGATATTATGGATGATGATTCAGATTTTCAAGTGCTGCAATCTTATTCTACTCCTAAGAGCATTGCTGCTGCAGGTAAAGATTCTTGTTTTAGTGGTACAAGCAATAAGTTGATAGGGACTAAGAGTACCAGGGATGACAGAGTTGATAGTGAAAATGTTAACGAAGGTGATCCTAAAAAAGGTAAGTCTCAGGTGTGGGAGTATTTTGAAAAGGCTGGGATAATAAATGGGGTACAGAAATGTAGATGCAAATGCTGTAAGAAATTGTATACATGTAGATCGGCATATGACACTATTCATTTAAGGCGACATGCTTTTAAGTGTTTAAAAACTCCTAAGTTTCATGATGTGGGGTCTTTGTTTGATGGCCAGGCTTCACTATTTAAGAAATGGAAGTTTGATTCTAAGGCTTATCGTGATGGGCTGTCTAAAGCTATTATTAAGCATGACCTTCCATTTAGCTATGCTGAATATGAGGGGGTTAATGATGTGAATAAAATCTTAAATCCTGAATTCAAAAGCATTAGTAGGAACACCGCCAGAAGTGATTGTATGAAAGTTTTTGTGAGTGAAAAGGAAAAGTTAAAAAGTTTGTTAACTACTCTTCATGGAAGAATCTGTTTAACTTCTGATGCATGGACTGCTGTTACTACACAGGGTTATATGACAGTCACTGCCCATTATGTCGATGAAAATTGGAAGTTAAATTCTAAATTACTTTCATTTTGTGAGTTCGATAGCCCATATTTAGGGTTTGAATTGTCGGGAAAATTGCTTGGAGTAGTGAAGGATTGGGGGATATAATCCAAAATATTTTCACTGACGTTGGATAATGCCACTAATAATGATAGCATGATAAGAATTTTAAAAGAGAGGCTTAATTTGCAAAATGGCTTGTTATGTGAAGGTGATTTTTTTCACGTGAGGTGTTGTGCACATATTTTGAATCTTATTGTTCAAGAAGGTTTAAAGGTGGCTGATGATGCTTTGAAAAAAATTAGAGGAAGTGTTAAGTATGTGAAGGCTTCGCAAGGGAGGTTGACTTAATTTCAAAAATGTATGGAAGAGGTGCACTTAAATGGTATCGGTGGAAATTTCTTGAAGTTGGATGTGGTGACTAGATGGAATTCGACATATATGATGCTTGAAAGTGCTATTAAGTATCGACGTGCATTTACTAGCTTAAGCTACAATGATAGAAATTATAAGCTTTGTCCAACCATGGAAGAGTGGAAAAGAGCAGAAAAGATATGTTCTTTCTTGGCCCCATTTTATCAAATCACTAAATTGGTGTCTGGGTCACTATATCTCACCTCTAACTTATATTTCATGCAAATTGCAAGCATAGAAATGATGTTCAATGAACTTGAGAATTGTGAAGATGAGGTCATAAAACATATGGTGGGAAGGATAAAGAAGAAGTTTGATAAGTATTGGGATGAATATTTTGTTACTCTTGCATTTGGATGTGTTCTTGACCCAAAGGCAAATTTACAATTTTTGAGCTTTTGCTATAAAAGACTTGACCCGGATAATTATCAAGGAAAGGTGAATATGATAAAATAATCTTTATATAAACTCTTTGGTGTTTATGCGCAAAATAAAACCACATCCACTTCATTCCCTAGTATCTCGTTACAAGACCAGTCTCATACGCAACCACATTCAAATGAGAGTTTGACATCATCCAAGACTACGGGTGAGACCTCTATTATCGATGTAAGTTTGACATTACATTCCTTTATATTATTTAATTTATATCTTCAAATATATAAATTAAATCTGTATCTTTAATTATGCATGTTAACTTTATATTGTTTGTTTTATTTTTTAATTGTAGGAGTATCATAGAGAAATGAGGCAATTGAATTCAAGTGAAGGTAAATCTGAACTTGATTTATACTTAGATGAAGGCATTGTAGGAAGTCATATAGATGTCTTAGAATATTTAAAGGTGAACAAGCATCGATTTCCTCGACTTGCAACAATGGCTTGTGACATTTTAAGCATTCCAATAACCACAGTTGCTTCTGAATCTACATTTAGCATTGGTGGTCATATCTTGACGAAATATAGGAGTTGTTTGCTCCCCTAAACTATGCAAGCTCTCATTTGTACGCACAATTGGTTGCATGGTTTCAAAGAAATAGAAGCTTTGGGTAATATTTAAAATTATATTGATTTTGTTCTTCTCACTTGCAATTGGTTGCACTTGTGACTTAACTATAGCCTTTGACTTGTATTTTAATGTTTGATACAGATGTGCAATGTGCAGAAGAGATAAGATTATCTGTAGCATAGTCCAATGTAGCAGATGACGAGTGACATTGAGGATTTAAAGGATTTATCTGTTTTGTAGTTCGAGCGTTTGTGTTTTTTCGTACTAAATGTTGATTATTGAGCTATGTATTTCAGACTTTGAGAATATGAGGACCTAGATTTTTAATACATTTTGTTGTCTTTTTTTGGATTTGAAAGAATCTGTATGTAGACATTTTCAAAGTTTTTTTCTGCAGGAACAGTGGGACTCCCAACAAAAGACAATAGGCATTTTGTTGTCTTGTTTTTTGTAATTTGAAAGAATCTGTAGCTGTTGGAACAACAGGAATTTCCAAAGTTTTTTTTCTCATTTTCTACCTTAAAGATTGAAATGTCTATTTTCTTTTAATAATCTATTTGCTTGTGTTTTTTTCAAGTTATTGTATTGAATGTCATTGTATGGCTAATTTAATGAGTAATTGCCTAATTTTTACAACTTCCGAGTAATTTCATATATATTTTTTTAATTCAAAAGGCTGGTTGCCGGTGGCGGTGGCAAGGTGGTTTGGTCAGCTGTAAATCAGCAATTGTTTGAATTTCGGGCCACCGACCCGACCCAAGAAATCAAATGACTGATGGGCTCGGGTCGGGCCGCCCTACCGGCTACTTTGACGCTTTAATCCAAACTAAGTGCAAATGAAAAATACATAACAAGAAAGCATGAACAAATAGATGGACTGGGCCACCCTACTAGTATCACTGTGACTCCTCGCTGTCAACGTTCTCTTCCCGTGCCTTTGCCTTGCCATGACCTGAAAACAATATTCCCCAACGGGGTCAGTTACACAGAACAACAATCCTCAAGAGTTGAACAAGCACAATCATTAAATATATAAGTTATGAAATCAAGCTGAAGAGGGGCATCATAGTACGCCCGTAATGGGACGTGCAAGTGCACAAGACGAGTGTCCGGACACACCCGTCCTTGTACCTAATTAGCCTCATGGAGGTACGTTACCGTGTGCACAGTCCATTGTGTCGGTGAACCCTTCACATGACTATCGTGTGCCCGACTAAAAATTCCACACATAACCACCCGGCCACGCAATATGAACCCAGAAGGTCACAAGAACAAAAGTGATCATGATGAACATCAATGAATAACAAATCGATAAGGGTCAAGAATGACTCACCGAGATGAAATAATAATGAAATGAATGATGGCTCACTGAAATGATTGGAACTGTCGTTCCTCGTGAAATGAATGATTAGTTTGATAGTTACAAGTCTCGACATGAATAATATATCATGAATGAATTATGAATATGAATGAACAACAACGAAAGGAATGAATATCCTTTTAACCGATTAAGAATTAACTTACTCAATACCGGTGATGAAATGTCCTCTCACGAACAAACGTCCTTAATGAATATATCGGTCGCTCGAACAACCTTGAATAACACAATTACCAACAATTCGCTTAATATACATATCAATAGCGATCATAACCAATTCAAGAGGTCGATACAACAAATTCAAATTCATTGGGGCATTTCGACAAACACTTCGCAAACAATCTCCCATTATTTATAACTAATCCCAATTGTATCGAAAACCAACCTCAAATGAATGATTCAATCCAACAAAACACCATCAATACAATCGATGATCCAATAGGAATACTCAAATTGAGCTTACGATAATATTTAATCGAAAATCCCAATTCCAAGTCAACCTTCAAAGTGTTCTTGAATAAAACTCCCAACAATTCGATGATAACTCATAAAAACTCATAATCGAACGTATATCCTTCACAAATCATGATTATATCTACAAAAACATCAAGCTCCAACTCAAAATCTAATCTAGGGTTGAAAAAGTTACCTTGAATTAGGATGAAGAAATCACAAATATGTTGTTAATCCACACCACAACTTGAAGAAAATGAAATTCTCTGAGTTTGTTGATGCTAAATCGCCCAAAATATAGCCCACAAATCGCCCAAGGAGGAGAGGAAGAAGGAAGATGATGAAATGAGCTTGCTCCTCACAAAACCCGCTGAAAAAGGCAAATCTGCACTGCGTGCCGCGGCACGAGCTGAGTGTGCCGCGATCCACGGCCAAAAACTGCCCAGCACTTTGGCTTAGGGCCGCGGCCCGCGGTACAGGCGGTTTCTAGCCCAAAATGAACAAGGTGTGTGCCGCAGCGCACACTATTCGGGCCCAAAAATGACGAAAAACGACCCGGGAAGAGAATAAAAGCAATAGGATTCAATACTTGGGAACAATAACACGAAATGGAATTGCAGAAACCCCAAAACAGTGGTTCCGAGCAATGATTACAAGGGTTTTCCCAACAATAGCACGATTCCAACAAGGAGTAAATTTTGAAATGGTATGAACTCCAATATCAACATCGACTAACGAAGCAATTACAACAATCAAGATAATATTCTCGTCTCGATTCTCAAGCAAGGTTGAAACAATGAACAATATCGATACACAACTCAAAGTTACTCCGAACGGTGAACACGAATGAATGAATGTGAATGATGAATGATTATTAATAAGTGAAAAATTACAAAGGAACGATTTACTGAATGAGAATGAATGAATTTACAATCGGGTATTACAGCGGGCTCTGGCAAGCATGTAACGCCCCAAAATAAACCGGACGTAACAGCGCCATGAATCCCGTGTGGGACACACAAGGCGATTTTAAATGAGGTTTTAAAAATGATTTACTCAACAAGTATTTTGCGGAAACATTCTGTTGAAAGCGTTCATACAACCGAAATACAAAAGGATAATAATGTTCGTTCACACGGTTATTACACAACGTGGATTATTCGAATTCAGTTTAAGAAATTAACAAGTCTTCTTCCCAACACTGCTCAAGCCTGACCGGAACCTTCGGGAATGTCCTGCACATATTCAACAAATTTGCCTGACGCGATGTATCGCGTCAGTCAACCCAGGTCAGACAATCGAACCAATTTTATTGATAGAATCAGATAAATTCAGAAAAACAAGGTTATCACCGAATATTCAATGTCATGTCTTTATCAGCACATAAACTCCCAAGGTCGCAACCAAGGGTCACGGAAGTATCTACACAGGACTACTCCGGACGTGGGTACCATTCAGGTTTTATCCCTCAACACAGTTCCACATGATATATCAACATTTAAACTCCCAAGGCCGCAGCCAAGGGTCACGGAAGTATCTACACAGGAATACTCCGGACGAGATAGATAAAATAAGCACCTTACCATAGACAGTAACACATACAATATTCTGAAATATTAATACGTAAGGTCCGAGCAAGATTCACTTGCCTCAATTCCGACGAGAGTTACTCCCTTGATAACACAACGGCTCGAACGACCACACCCGAAAGCTCAACCTATTACATGTTCGTCGATTAACATCTTATGGTAATAATGATGATTAATGACAATTTTCCCCCATCCCGTTAGGATCCTAAACTTGATTGTTCATGACGCCAAAATCGGAATTCTCTAATTGTGACCATAATGCATATTGCTAGTTTCCTCGGTTCGCTATTTTACAATTAATCATCTCGTTGATTAATGTTCTAATACAATATCCCTACATCGTGATTATGGCTCAAGGCTACCGTAACTAGATCACTAATTTTAGTTTAAATTACTAGAATGGAACGATTAAGCACTAATTCCTCGAACTTAACATGTTTGATAACTTATCTGAATTGATAGTCGTTAGTTAGTTCATCAAGGAATTATTATTAACATTCTTACGATATGGTAATCGGATTATAATTGAAATATACAACAAGATGATTCTAAGGTGTTGGTGATTAACAATTCGGTTACGATTTCCCATTCAATTACGAGTACTACCAACATTCATTCCAACTACTTAACAAGATAGGAATCGATTAATATTTGTGATAGTTTTCACCGTTCCGATCATTCTCGAAAGTTCTAAACTACCCAAGGCATCCGAATTTTAGTATAACTCGTATAACAACACTGAAGTGAGTTCAAGATTCGATAATCTTACCTTTTTTGGCAAAAGAGGATGAAGGACGATGAAGGACGACGAATAACGAGAGGGTAGCACCTCCAAAACCTCCTCCGGAGATTGATCAACTCACTCCAACAGGATAACACTTGATTAGGGAAGCTAAAAACCGACTTAGGGAAGGTAGAGAATGGTATACAAGAGTAAGGGATGAGTTTTGGGTCGGAAGAAATGAAAGGGAGAGTGTCCTTTTATAAATCCGGAATGGCTTTACATACGTTAGGCATGAATCTTTACGTACGTAACATGGCTTACGTGCGTTAGCGCTGAAAACTTAACGTACGTAAGGAAAAACTCAGAATTAACTGGACTGAATTACACACATCGTTACGTACGTATCTAAAGTCGGATTATGTACGTAACACCCGTTGACTTGCCTGTCGTTATCGCGCCGAAAGTTGGTCTGACAATGCACCATCCGATGAAGATTCCTTATCCGAAGACCGAAGACCGCGTTACATACGTAAGGTGTTATCTTTAGCGTACGTAATGACACATTCTTAGCGTACGTAATATATAGCTGTTAACGTACGTTAGATTCAGTTTGTTCACTAAGTTATAATCACATTGATTCCTTATAATGTGACTCCCTCTCAATCTCGTCGAGTAATCTCTCGGGGAACAAGACGTTGGCCACCATCATATTAGCACCGATAATTGCCCAACGACATCAATGTACATCATCGACAAATCATCAATTATCATACAATCACATCACAAGAATAACAGGCGCGGACAAGCTTCATTTATGATAATACAGTACGAACATATCATTCGAAATACATTTATCATGACGGAGTACATTCATTTATTATATAGTTGAAATTTAAATGATCGCTCAAGGTGTAACAGCATGTAATAGTGGTGGTATTACATACCACCCCCCTTAAAAATAGTTTCGTCCTGAAACTAATAGAATAACTCGGGATGACTCTCCCTCATGCTCGACTCGATTTCCTAAGTTGCTTCTTCTATGCCATGGTGCGACCATTGAACTTTCACAAGAGGTATGGCCTTATTCCTTAGTGTCTTTACGCGTCGATCCAAAATCGCGGTTGGGACTTCTCTAAAAGTAGCATCATTAGAAATCTCTACCTCCTCGAAATTAATCTTATGGCTTGGATCGTATACGTACTTCCTCAGCTGGGAAACGTGGAAGACGTTATGCACTCCGTCTAATGAAGGTGGCAAAGCCAGTCGATAAGCGAGTTTACCCACTCGGTCCAGTATTTCGAATGGGTGAATAAATCTCAGGCTCAATTTGCCTTTCTGGTCGAAGCATCTGCGATACTTTGACCCAAACGTGGTCCCCGACCATAAATTCCAACGGTCGCTGGTGGTCCGTAGCATATGACTTTTGGCGGCTCTGAGCTGCCAACATATGTTTTCGAACGATGGAAATCTTCTTAATAGATTCCTAGATCAGATCCAACTCGGTAGTGACGATATCGGACGCATCATCCCAACACAGTGGAGACTTGCACCTCCTACCGTACAAGGCCTCAAAGGGTGCCATGCCTATGCTTGCATGCCAGCTGTTGTTGTATGAAAACTCCACCAAGCAGAGGTATCTGGCCCAATCCTTACCCCAATCGAGTACACATGCTCTTAATATATCCTCTAGGGTTTGTATGGTACGTTTTGTCTGTCCATATGTTTGAGGTTGATAGGCCGTGCTGAAATGTAACTAAGTACCCATAGCCTTGTGGACAGCCTTCCAGAAGCGGGATACGTATCTATTATCTCTATCTGATATGATTCCCGAGGGAACGCCATGTAGCCTCACGATTTCTCAGATAAAGATGGTGGCCAGTTGCTCTGTCCCGGTGGTCTCCTGAATTGGAATGAAATGTGCCGACTTCGTCAGTCGGTCTACAACGACCCATATCGTGTCTTTTCCTCCCTCCGTCACTGGTAAGTTGGTGACAAAATCCATTAATATGCTCTCCCATTTCCATTCCGGAATAGGTAAGGGCTACATGATCCAGACCAGCCTGCGGTGTTCAATCTTCACCTGTTGACATGTCATACATCGAGCAACGAACCTTGCTACCTCCTGTTTCATATTCTTCCACCAGAAACTCTTCCGCAGATCCTTATACATTTTGCTTGCCTCGGGATGTACCGAATAGGGAGTAGAATGAGCTTCCTTGCGCCGATCGCATGAAGTTCCAGGTCTTCCATTTGTGCCAGGCGTATCTCGTCCAGTAAGGATGAATGAATATTAATTGAGCACAACTGTCCCTGGCAGTGTTGCATCCATACATCAATGCCATTTATCCTTAGGTCTTGCTGCAGTTCCGACTGTACTGTTAAACCAGATAGTGTCATCTCCTGTGCAGTTTTCCGACTCAGTGCATCTGCTACGACGTTGGTCTTCCCAAGGTGATATAAAATCTCCACATCGTAATCCTTGATCAGCTCCAACCAACGCCTCTGCCTCATGTTTAACTCCCTCTGGGTGAAAATGTATTTCAAACTCTTGTGGTCCGTAAAAATCATACAGGTAACCCCATAAAGGTAGTGTCTCCAAATCTTAAGGGCGTGGACCACTGCAGCCAGTTCCAAGTCGTGCGTCGGATAGTTCACCTCATATGGTTTAAGTTGTCGAGAGGCGTATGCAATAACTCTGTCATTTTGCATGAATACACATCCAAGTCCATGCTTAGACGCATCGGTGTATATTACGAATCCTTCCGTGCCCTGCGGTAGTACCAGTACTGGCGCGGTAGTCAGCTTCCTTTTCAGTTCATCGAAGCTCTCCTGACAATCTGTTGTCCAGACAAACTTGGTACTTTTCTTTAGTAGATTCGTCAATGGTCGGGCAATACTAGAAAAAGATTCGACAAACCGTCGATAATATCCTGCCAAACCCAGAAAACTCCTCACTTCCTTGACGTTTCTAGGTGATTCCCAAGTCATAACTGTCTTGGTCTTCTGGGGGTCTACCTTAACGCCTTCTGCTGAAATTACATGTCCCAAAAAGGTCACCTCCGGCATCCAGAACTCGCATTTAGAAAGTTTGGCATAAAGTTGGTGTTGCCTCAAAACACTCAACACCTGCCTCAAGTGTTCCTCATGTTCCTGTCGGCTCCGGGAATAGATCAAAATGTCGTCAATAAAAACTACCACACACTTATTGAGAAATTCTATCAGAACTTGTTCATCAATTCCATGAAAACGGCTGGGGCATTAGTCAAGCCAAACGACACCACCATGTACGCGTAGTGTCCGTATCTCGATCGAAATGCGGTCTTTGGAATATCCTCCTCTCGAATTCTCAGTTGGTGATATCCAGAACGTAAATCGATCTTTGAAAACACAGTCGCTCCCTATAGTTGATCCAGTAAATCATCAATCCTTTGAAGTGCGCAACAGTTCTTAATAATGACTTTATTTAGTTCTCTGTAATCGATACACAGGCATAGGGAGTTGTCCTTCTTCTTTACAAAAAGGACCGGCGCACCCCATGGCGAAGTGCTCGGACGAACGAGTCCCTTCCTTAGCAATTCTTCGAGTTGTAGCTTTAATTCTTTCATCTCAGCTGGTGCCATTCTGTATGGTGCCTTGGAGATAGGCGTAGTTCCTGGCTCAAGTTCAATCGAAAGATCGACCTCCCGTCGTGGCGGCAATCCTAGTAATTCATCGGGAAAAATGTCTAGGAATTCGCTCACCGTGGGAATATTAGCAACCGACAATTGTGATGTGTCCTCTTGAAGAATATAACACAAATAATATGTCTCCCGTTCGTCACAAGATACTCCTGCTGTAAGGAGACTGAGGGACCCCTTAGTACTAAAGTGTTCTCGGCCTCTGATTATGTGAGTAACACCGTCAGGAGTTGTAATGGAAACTGTCAGGTGATAGGTGTCTAATACTGTCCTGTGCATTGTCATCCAGTCCATACCCAAAATAACGTCTTCGTTCTGAAGTGGAAAAACCATGAGATTTGTTGTCCAACCCTGGTTATCGATGTGGATCGGGAAATTTTGAACTTCCAAATTACCCCCCACCCTGCTACCCTCGGGTAGCTTAACAGTAAAAGATTTACAAGGTACACAAGGAAGATTCAAACGGTTAACACATTCCATAGATATGAATGAATGGGTCGCTCCAGTATCAAACAGTACATGAACAGGCTGGGAATTAATAAGAAGTATACCTGAGACAGCAGGTGCAGTCTGGTTATCAGTAGCTCTCAGTTCGAACACGCGGGATGGTAGTGTCCTCGAGGAGGGTGCAGTGCATCCCCCGTGCCCACGTCCTCTTCCAGCACCGTGTGGAGGAGTTTGGTAAGGTAGGGATCGATAGTCGAACATGGAGGATGCCCTGGATGTCTGAACCGAGCCTTGCTGACTCTGAGGGGCTGAATTTGATGTAGGTTTGATCCGTGAGCAGTAGCGAGACATGTGCCCACCCTTTCCGCATTAAAAACACTTTGTAGACACCTTACGACACTGACTCATGGTATGCCCCTCTATGCCACAATTGAAACAGCTCCGGCGAGAGGGCCCGTCAGATACTCCTTTCTGTTGGGACGAAGCTGCTGATTTAGAGGAGAACCCAATTCCCGAGTTCATTCTGCTGGTACTCCCGGACTGATTAGATATCTTCTGCTTCTTCTGGTTATGCCCGGTATCCGAACTGACAACTGTACCGGCGTATGTTGTGACTACGTCCTCATATGCCCTTAGAGTGGTGCAGTGAAACCCGACTACGTAACGTTGAACATCTTCCGGCAACAGTTGAGCAAGGTGACAAATTCGCTGATCTTCCGATGGAACCATCTGTGCAACATAGCTTAGTTCGGTCCTGTAAGCTCGAATGATTTCGGGTACTGGTAAGTCCTGAGGTCCTGCACTGAAGAAACTCCGCCGAAAGCCTCATACGACGGGGGCGATTGCCACTCAATAGTTTGGAAAACTCGGTCCATCCAACTACTCTGTCCTCCGGTTTATAGGTCCTCCACCATCGGGCTGCGGTGTCGCGGAGCTGGTTGATTCCGAGCGGTACCTTTCGGTTCCATAGGCAACCGATCACCTCGAAGGCAGTCTCCATCTTGGAGATCCAATCATCCACGTGCTTATCCCCTGATCCATTGAATAATGGCGGTTTGGCCTTCAGCATTTCTCCCAACCAACGGTCCTTCCCAACATTCTCTTCTATATCAATGACCGGTACACGTTCCGCCCGGTTGACCTGAGCGATCCCCATAGAAATGGCCTGGGCGAGAGTCTGGACGAAGGCTGGGTCAAATCCCCCGTTGTTCTAATTTTCCGCCTCCTGTTCGTTCTGATTAACGGGCGGTGGCTGATTTCCGGCTAGGTTAGTCTCATCGGTGTTCCTGTCTTCCTGTTGATTCATAGCGGAACCCTGTGCAGCATTTACGTTCCTTCTAGCTCCACGACGTGCCATTAGTGATGATCGTTCGATCTAGAAGGTTGGTTTAGTACAAACAGTCTCTCAGTTTTTATTGAATTCAAACATTATACCTGATTCTCGAGAGTTTACGTGTATTTTACCTCGACATTCCTCGAGGAGTTACAGTCGCCAGGAGTGTTAGACTTTTGAAGGCAAAACATTTCCAAAATATTTTGATACAACTTTCCACGTGAGTTTTCGGCTCTGATACCATTTTCTGTAATGCCTCAAAATAAACATGGACGTAACAGCGCCGTGAATCCCATGTGGGACCCACAAGGCGATTTTAAAAGAGGTTTTAAAAATGATTTATTCAACAAGTATTTTGCGGAAACATTCTATTGAAAGCGTTCGTACAACCGAAATACAAAAGGATAATAATGTCCATTCACACGGTTATTACACAACGTGGATTATTCGAATTCAATTTAAGAAATTAACAAGTATTCTTCCCAATACTGCTCAAGCCTGACCGGAACTTTCGGGAATGTCCTGCACATATTCAACAAATTTGCCTGGCGCGACGTATCGCGTTAGCGAACCCAGGTCAGACAATCGAACCAATTTTATTGATAGAATCAGATAAATTCACAAAAACAAGGTTATCACCGAATATTCAACGTCACGTCTTTATCAGCACATAAACTCCCATGGTCGCAACCAAGGGTCACGGAAGTATCTACACAGGACTACTCCGGACGTGGGTACCATTCAGGTTTTATCCCTCAACACAGTTCCACATGATATATCAACATATAAACTCCCAAGGCCGCAGCCAAGGGTCACGGAAGTATCTACACAGGAATACTCCGGACGAGATAGATAAGATGAGCACCTTACCATGGACAGTAACACATACAATATTCTGAAATATTAATACATAAGGTCCGAGCAAGATTCACTTGCCTCAATTCCGACGAGAGTTACTCCCTTGATAACACAACGGCTCGAACGACCACACCCGCAAGCTCTACCTATTACATGTCCGACGATTAACATCTTATGGTAATAATGATGATTAATGACAATTTTTCCCCATCTCGTTAGGATTATAAACTTGATTGTTCATGACGCCAAAATCGGAATTCTCTAATTGTGACCATAATGCATATTGCTAGTTTCCTCGGTTCGCTATTTTACAATTAATCATCTCATTGATTAATGTTCTAATACAACATCCCTACATCGTGATTATAGCTCAAGGCTACCGTAATTACATCACTAATGTTAGTTTAAATTACTAGAATGGAACGATTAATCACTAATTCCCCGAACTTAACATGTTTGATAACTTATCCGAATTGATAGTCGTTAGTTAGTTCATCAAGGAATTATTATTAACATTCTTACGATATGGTAATCGGATTATAATTTAAATCTACAACAAGATGATTCTAAGGTGTTGGTGATTAACAATTCGGTTACGATTTCCCATTCAATTACGAGTACTACCAACATTCATTCAAACTACTTAACAAGATAGGCATCAATTAATATTTGTGATAGTTTTCACCGTTCCGATCATTCTCGAAAGTTCTAAACTACCCAAGGCATCCGAATTTTAGTATAACTCGTATAACAACACTGAAGTGAGTTCAAGATTCGATAATCTTACCTTTTTGGCAAAAGAGGATGAAGGACGACGAAGGACGATGAATAACAAGAGGGAAGCACCTCCAAAACCTCCTCCGGAGCTTGATCAACTCACTCCAACAGGATAACACTTGATTAGGGAAGCTAAAAACCGACTTAGGGAAGGTAGAGAATGGTATACAAGAGTAAGGGATGAGTTTTGGGTCGGAAGAAATGAAAGGGAGGGTGTCCTTTTATAAATCCGGAATGCCTTTACGTCCGTTAGGCATGAAGCTTTACGTACATAATATGGCTTACGTACGTTATCGCTGAAAACTTTACGTACGTAAGGAAAAACTCAGAATTAACTGGACTGAATTACACACATCGTTACGTATGTAACTAAAGTCAGATTACGTACGTAACACCCGTTGACTTGCCTGTCGTTATCGCGTCGAAAGTTGGTCTGACAATGCACCATCCGACGAAGATTCCTTATCCGAAGACCGACGACCGCGTTACGTACGTAAGGTGTTATCTTTAGCGTACGTAATGACACACTCTTAGCGTACGTAATATATAGCTGTCAACGTATGTTAGGTTCAGTTTGTTCACTAAGTTATAATCACATTGATCCCTTATAATGCGATTCCCTCTCAATCTCATCGAGTAATCTCTCGGGGAACAAGACGTTGGCCACCGTCATATTCGCACCGATAATTGCCCAATGACATCAAGGTACGTCACCGACAAATCATCAATTATCATACAATCACATCACAAGAATAACAGGCGCGGACAAGCTTCATTTATGATAATACAGTACGAACATATCATTCGAAATACATTTATCATGACGGAGTACATTCATTTATTAAATAGGTGAAATAGAAATGATCGATCAATGTGTAACAGCATGTAATACTGGTGGTATTACAAAGACACGCTTCTTTGGCAGCTGGGCTCGCCGCCTTGTGTCGCGGGCATCTTGTTCTCGGGGTTCACGGCCTCGAGTCGTCGCCCAGCTTTTGGTCCGTCCGTTTCACCGCTGCGTCCATTTGGAGAGTCGGGATTTTAAAATTAAAATTTTTATGTAATTAATTTTGCATAAAAGTGAAAATTTTGATTTTGGAAATCCACGGCCCGTCGGGAGGATTGACGAGATGCTTGATCCAGTGGGAGATATCGAGTCGAAGATTTTCTCGGGTTCAATTCAAGGAAGAAGACCATGATAATTGGATAATTTAATTATCCATGCGTTTATTTTATTTTTTACTATTTTGATGTATGGCATGTATGAATGTATGCGTGATATGTTTCTTGCAAGTTAGGACGAGAAAATTTAAAACCTTTAGGCTAAAATAACTGAGTGATTAAATTGATTTATTTTTTAAAATAAAATCAAACTGGCCTCCATAATTAATTTAAATTGTGAAGTAATTAGCATGCGCGTTGATATTGGGGTCTTTGTCCATGTCGGATATGCCAATTATAGGTTCACTAGTTTTAAATTTCAAATGATAACAAAAGGTAAATATTATTTTTTATGATAGAACCTCTCCATCTGTACGACAATTATTTATAAGATTATATTTTAAGGTTGCTAAATTATGGTGTTCACTTAGGTGTATTAACTAATAAGCTCCCCATCAGAATCTAGGTTAATTAATACATGGCCAAGAGGAACCAACTATTAATTTTACTTGTCATAACGTAAATTGACTAGATAGTAAAATTAAAGACGTAAAACTCTACTTGAGAAATGTGCGTGTAAACGTCTACACGATCGTGGCTTGCATATGCGGGTTTTTCGAGGTGTTGGTTGCTAGTATATATATATTGTGTTTTGAGGTTTTTCCATATATTTTGGGATGAATTATGTGATGAATGTTTTTAATTTTATCTCAGATGTGTTTCAATCCACTTGATGTAATTCTAAAAGAAAACAAATTAGATGGCACTAACTTTGCTGATTGAAAACGTAATCTTAATATTGTCCTGACTGCTGAGGAACACAAGTTTGTTCTAATTGAGGAATGCACCAGATGCGGATTCAACACCTGATGAGGTGAAAGAATACCGCAAATAGAAGAAATCTGATGAGATGGCTCGCTGTTACATCTTGGCTTCTTTAGCAAATGTATTGCAGCATCAGTATCAAAGTATGGGCACGGCCGCGGAAATGATGAAAAATCTCGGCGAGATATTTGGTCATCAGAACCTGGCAGCTAGGCAAAATGCTATGTGGGTCTTGATGACGACCCAAATGCCTGAAGGAACCCCAGTAAGGGATCATGTTCTAAAGATAATTTCTCATCTAAACGAACTTGATATCTTATGGGATACTATCGATACGAAAACGCAGGTCGATATCATCCTAGGCAGCTTACCTAGGAGCTTTGAGCAGTTCTGCCTAAACTACAATATGAATCGTAGGGAGCATACCTTGGCGGAATTGCTGATAGAGCTTCAAGCTGTGGAAGGACTCTTCAGACAGGGGTATCAAGTTCTTGCGGCTACTGGTATTTTGACTTCTAAACCCAAGTGGAGGAAGAAGAAGAAGAAACAAGTGAGACAGAAGCAAGTGGCAACTCTCAAGGTAAAGAGCAAAGATCCTCATCCTAAGGTGAACAAAAAGCCAAAAGAAAACTGCTAGAAGTGCGGTCAGAAAGGGCACTTTAAAGCATACCATCCTGCTCTTAAGAAAGGTATGTCTCGTGCACTAGTAGTCAAAAAATATTTGGCAGCTTGTTCTTCCACTTCGTGGATAGTTGATTCAGGCTCCACTGATAATGTTTGCTTTGACTTGCATGGTTTTCAAGTAACCAAGCACCTTAGTGCGGGCGAGATCACCATCAACTGGGGCGATTACTCCAGGCTTATGGCTGTTGCAGTGGGAGTCGTGCAGTTGAAGATTAATGATAAATTATTAGTCCTTAATAATATATTATTAGTACCAGATGTTAGAATGAATTTAATTCGGTGATGATTTGGAAGCCTGGAGAGGAAGAGCTTGTGCTTTATGGCACTAAAAGTAAATCAGTACCGGGGATCTTTTCAGTGTTGAAGGTGGTGAAGATGCTGAAGAAGGGTAAGTGCCGAGGTTACTTTGGTGAATATCATGGATACTCAGACTCCAAAGTTATCTCCATCAGATGTCAATATAGTTCGAAAATTTGAAGATGTATTTCCCGGAGATTTTCTAGGACCCCTCCGGATAGACAAGTTGGGTTTACCATTGATTTGGTGCTCGGAGCTGCTCCAATATCTAAAGCACCTTATAGGATGGCGTCTAAGGAATTGCAAGAACTGAAGGAATAGTTACAGGAGCTTTTAGATAAGGGACTTATCCGACCGAGTGTGTCGCATGGGGCACACCAGCTTTGTTCGGGAAGAAGAAGGATGGTTCATTGAGGATATGCATCGACAATAGAGAATCGCATGGGGCACACCAGTTTTGTTCAGAAAGAAGAAGGAAGATACCTTGAGGATGTGCATCGACTATAGAGAACTGAATCGCCTCATTATCAAGAGTAAGTACTCGTTACCCATAATTGATGACCTTTTTGATCAGCTAATATGAGCAAGTGTCTTCTCAAAAATTAATCTTAGATCGGGCTATCATCAATTAAACATTAAAGAGTCTGATATTTCTAAGACGACCTTTAGAACTCATTACGGGCACTATATGTTAACAATGATGTATTTTGGATTATCGAATGCTCCAGCGGTTTTCATGGATCTGATGAATCGAGTTTTTCAACCTTACCTTGATCAGTTTGTGATTGTATTCATAGATAATATCTTGGTGTACTCTTGTACCGAGGCACTATATGATTTTCTAAATTGAGTTGTGATGGTTATTCAGTTTCTTTTGATGGTGATGCTATTATTAAAAGAAACGGTGAATATATTTGCAAAGATATTTATACTGACGGATTGTATGTTATTAATACTTCACAAACTCCAATGTATAAACATAAATCGCTTAATTCTTTGTCCAAATCTAAAAAGAGAAAAGAACCTTCAAGCATAAACCAAACATATTTGTGGCATCTACAGTTAGGTCATGTAAACCTTAGAAGAATTTAAAGTTTGGTAGATAACGGCCCATTGGAGGACCTCCAAGTTGAGTCATTTTCAATTTGTGAATCCTGTCTCGAAGGTAAGATGACCAAAAGGGTTTTTAAAAGCAAGAGAAACCGTGCTCAGAACGTGTTAGAATTGATTCATATGGATGTATGTGGTCCAATGAATATCCAGGCTAGGAGTGGTTTCGAATACTTCATCACGCTTAGATGGTAACAGTTAGAGTTGTTTTATCACTAAATAGTTAGTGTATACTCGTGACAACAATAAGTCTCAATTGTGTATGAAAGTACTTCTAAAATATGTATTAGTTTGGTGATTTTTTCTGCAATTTGAACTTTGTAACAGAAGTTATTGTCGTAATTCAAATTGATATAATTCAGATTTTTTTGCAGGAGTTTGAGAACAATTCGAATTTTGTGAAGAAAAAAGAACGAAAACATGAAGAAACGAATGAAGAAAGGAATTAATATGTGATGATTAATATTTTTTAAATATTGATTATGTTCAATGAAGAAACGAATGAAGAAAGGAATTAATATGTGGTAGATTAATATTTTTTAAATATTGATTATGTTCAAAATTTAAGAAATTCAAATAATTAATATGATGAAAACTTTTTTTTTTCTAATTATTATTGCAATTTTTTATATTAGAATAATTATACTCTCTCCGTCCCACCCATCTTAAGCATTTGCTTTTCGGCACGGGATTTAATAAAAGCTGAAAAGTAGTGTATAAAGTGATGATATGTATATATATTACTTAAAATTGTGAGAAATAAAGATGTCTTAAAAAGGAAATGATCAAATATCTTGGGACGGCCCAAGAAGAAATATGAATCAAGATCGGTGGGACAGTGGGAGTATTATTTTACTCCTCTTCTAAGGAGCTTGGCCGGACACGCCTGCCTAACCCTAGGAAACACCCAAGAAAGAAAGGATTAGCAGATCCAGCGCCCGTCTCTGCACTCGAACCGCCCCACTGCGTCGCCGCTCCGTTTTGTCACGGTATCCTATCCTCGACCTCTCTATAAATCTCTAGGTTTACTTAGTCTAGGGTTAGGGTTACAATAGAAATCGTGGTTTGTAGGCTTTAACGCATTACTGGTTGTATGATAGTGACTTTCCGAGGAATCAATCCGGTCCGAAGAATTCACCAAACGCCTTGAGTCGCTGTTCTTCTCTCGCTCCCGGAGCCCGAGTTGTTCTCACTCGTGATTCTTTGAACTTTATCTTTATAGGTATGAAATTTAATTTCCAAATAATGCTTTGCAGGTACCACAACAATGTTAGAAATTGCAACCTCCAGCCTCGCCAATACAGTGGACAGATTTATCCAACTTCTGCAGGAGAAGAAGCAGGGTCTTCTTAATGGAAAACCGATATCCGAGAATGATTTTGCGGCTATGAGTGACCTATTCCAAAGTCTTCTTTCTCTTCAGGAGGCAGAAGAGGCCGATCCAACTGCCAGTGATAACTCATCGCAGGTATTGGCCACTTCCTAAATTTATTGATTTACACTTGGGGGCATGATTTACGGATGGTATAATTATGTTGAAATATTTAGTGTTTGGTCTCCTTTGTTGTTTGGGCGTTATTTTGTTTTTCTGCTTATACAAAGTTTTGATATCTAAGTACGTGTCTTATTATTTCAGGGATTGAGGTCAAGCCTGAATGAAAACGATGTTGAGCCAGCGCCACTAGAACTAGATAAGCCAAGGTGCCTTTTGGTTTCGGATGGCTATGTGTTATGTTGTTTTGATCTCAACAAGCAGAGCATCAGCAAATATCAGTCCAAGGATGATGTACCACTTCTTCCTAAAACCGGTATTCTAAAGCTTCTGCTGGAGGAGCGTTATCCGGTGTCAGTAGGTTTGTTTAAATTGGGGTGTGACGCATATATTATTGGGGGCCAAAACCTCTCAATCTCAGGCTACCCGGACCCCTCTATTGTCAGGGCCCACTATGATGATCCTGATTTTATGCCGATGGATCACTGGGGTAGGGGTCTCTACACATTCCTTGGCTACGAATATGGTATGAAGGCCACCTCATGTGAGGCATATCTCTTGTCTAAGGAGGCCAATGGTACTCTCTCTCTCTCATCTGAATGCAACATTCCGGCAATGATGAAGCCAAAAGTCTGGCCTATAGTCGAGAAGATAGGGGGCCTAATACATGTGATCGAGACCAATCCATTAAAATTTGGTAGTCATATACATCTTGAACAGATGTTTAGCCATGAGGTTCTAAACACTTGCGACCCTGGTCAAGGCTGGATCAAAATCCCAACTGATGGCCTCCCTTATGATTCAAGAGACGTGCGCTCCCTGTTGGTGGTGGGCGACCGCATTTATGCACTAGTTCCTTATCGTGTCTTCATCTTTGACTTGAAGAGTGAGAAATGGGAAGGCGGTGATTTGAATTTTCCAACTAAGGATCGTGGCATCTTTGTGGAGCAAGTGTGGCATCTTCTTTTTTATGGAAATGGAAGGTATGTAGGAAAGTATGAGCACCATGGAGAATCAAGTGAGCCGCTGTATATGGTCATCGCAATAATGCAGACCGGATTTGATAATTATGCTGGAGATGATGTGAATGCACTAGCCTTCCTTGCCAACTCAACAGGACGGGTTCTTTTCGTTCAGCGCCTACTTCGTTTCTTTGAGGAACCTGTGAAGCCCAGATTTATGTTAGGGTGCACAGTGTTCTATGCTGATGAGCAGGAGCAGGAGCTGGGGAGCACGATGTGCTCAGTTGTCAATGCGAAAATATGGAGGAAGTTTGGCGATGTAGATTATCTTCTGATTAACACGTTTGTGGTCGAGGCACTTGCTGATGTTGGCGCCAAGGTTAGAGAAATCATGGAAAATGAGTCTTGCACTAATTATCCTGTTGAGCTAGAGTTTGTTCGGGCTGTTGTCAAAGAGAGGTATGTGTATAAGACGGATACTGAGTCGGAAGAGAGAGGTGATTTAAGCAGCTTTCCTCGTGTGCAGGCTTGCTTCCTGTAGTTGCAAAAGCTTTTTCAACATTCCTTTGAATAGTTTATGTTGATCTTGGCCAATATGGGTTGGATTTTGACGTAATTTTCCTGCTGGATTGCTTGCTTTGGTATGTTTATATTCAATGAAACACTCGCTACTGCATGTGTTTTTTATTTATTTTATGGTGCTTGAATTTTGGGAGCAGGCATGTTGTGTAAGGAAGTTTAGTTTTGTTTACTGTATGTTGTGCTTGAATATTCAATTTGCTGTTTGCACAGGTTCGCTTGCATCCTCTATAATTTGTAAATAATGAAGTGCTTCTTTAAAAGGCCTCCTGAAACTCACAGCATTGGCTGCTTTAAATTTTTTATTTCCGCCAAGTATGCAACATTAATTCATCCAGAAGCTAAAGTTATGACATTCTCCTGCTGATAATTCAATTCAGCTGTCAATTAATTGCTGGATGCTCATGATAGAGCCTTATTCTATTACAGACTTTTGCAATACGATACTAGTATAGCTGAGACCTCCACAGTCCAAGGCAAGCAGTCTCATACTCTCAATCTTTGTTGAAACACAGTTGTGATATCAAAGTCCGGATATGGTATTTGACGAATTCAGTAGTCTCTCTGTTATTTATTACAAGGATTACAAAATCTACTGGTATTATGAACTTGCCTACTTTCACAGGAAAGTCCTCAATGATGCCTACATGATGGGTGACAGTATTATCTGCCATGAGTAGACGCATCTTAAGGATCACCTAAATTCAACTCTTTGCTTGACAAGGGCATGATATTAACATTAGAACCAAGTTTACAAAGACAATCATAAGTAGATGAACAAAAACAAGCAGGGATGACTTCACCTGGATCTTTTAGTTTCTAGGCATCTTGTTATTTTGATCCATTGCCAATGCCACCGTCTCGTCGTCCTCTAATTTTCTCTTTTTGAATAGAATTTCCTTCAAGAACTTAGCGTAGGCGGGTGTCTGAGTAACGCACGTCAATGAAGGGAATGTCAACGTGAAGCTTCTTGATCACCTGCATGAATTTCCCAAATTGTTGCATTTGCCACCAGAACCTTCCTTTGTGGGAAAGGTAGGGGTGGTTTGTAGGGAGGAGGAACAACATACTTTGTTTCTTTCTTTTTTCTTCACATGACTTCTCATCCGCCTTTTCTAAGACTCCTTGTCTTGTTGGTGGAGGCTCTTCAAGTTCTTTTCCACTCAGAGTGACTGCTCGACATTGCTCCTTAGGATTGACTTCAGGATGTCCAGGGAGTTGGCCTAAAGGTCTAGGAGGATTCATTGCTTGCTAAGCCACTTGTTGCTCTATAATCTTCAAATTCTTCCCTTGAGCTCTCACCTCCTCTGTTAAAGTTTTCATGGAGGTGGCTAGGCTCTCAATAGCAATCTTCCATGCAGGCTTTTGGGAAGGTTGAGCAGCTTGCTTTTTGGGAAGGTTGAGCAGCTTGATTTTGAAATGGTGGAGAGTTGGGTGGAAATCCTGGAGGCGCTTTTTGGTGTGCTCGATTGTTCCCATAAGAGAAGTTAGGGTGATCTCTTCAGCCGGGGTTATAGGAATTAGTTTATGAACTAGGATTTTATCCTTCGGACATCAATTAGATCATAAAGCAAGGAATATTCAGATTGAGTAACACTAAACTGATCATTGGGTTCCCCTACTAAAAGACAAATCAATTCCACCTGATAATGATGGCTCTCCACGAACTTTTTTATTATAATCATCTGTAGAAGATCCAAGTTGAGTATCTTGATCTATTGATACAAAATTTGTCCCATAATAAGGGAATGGTTCGGTTTCATTTTGACCCCAAGTACTAGTAGCATCGGTGGTTAGAAGATCAAGCAAGAAACCTTTAGATTGAGTAACAGTAAACTGATTACTAGGTTGGATTTCATTTGCAGATGAACGATCAAGTTCTTCAAATGATATCAAGTCACCCATACTATACGACAAATCACTTCCACCTGACACTGAAGGATCTCCATGAAGTTCTCCATCATCTTCGGGTTGCTCATCTATAGAGCTTGTGGGTGTCGCTTGCATCTGATGCAAATTTTCTTTAGAACTAACCATGACATTTTCTCCATCAGAACCAGCTGGAATAGAATTACTCCCACTAATAGATGCTTCATTCGCAGAGAGTTTCAAAACTCTATCCACCTCTAGTGCTTCCTCCAAATCTCCTTTTTTAATAGGAGGTGGAGATGATGGAGAATCGATGATAGTTTGGTCATCTGAGAAGAAGACCTGTTGATGCCCAGTGAGGAGGCTAGAAAGTTGGGGAACAAGTAATATTGTGAAAGGTAGAGGAAGACCCAAGAAAACTTGGATAAAGATGATTGAAATTGATATGCGGTTTCTTGGAATTGAAGAAAGTATGGCGATGAAGAGGCAAATGTGGCGGGAAAGAATACGGGTGGTGGATAGAATCTGATTCATTCTTTTATTTTTTTTATTCCTATTTTCTTTTATTTCATGTTATCTTTTAATTTATTTTTCAGGATTTTTTTTGTTAACATTCATTCTTTTTTTTTTTGCTTTTTTCTCTACTTTTTTCCCCTTTTTTTTCCTTTTATATTATTTATGTAACGATCATTGGCGGTTTCAAAATTTGATTCATGTTAGCCGACCCCAAATCATTTTAAGAACGCTCAAAGCCGCAGTCTCAAGGGAAGCGAGCTCTAGTGTAATAGTATCGTATGATTTTGACCCAATCGCTTTTGCAGTTTCAGTCCTACAAAAAACAAAAGAACCAAGAAGAAATATTTTACAGCTTAAATAAAAAAGATAAATCAGTAAAGCATATTAAACGCAGGCAGCACTAAAGTGTATGAATTAGTCAAAATTTGACTTCCCTATGGTGAAAACTATATCAAGTTTTGTATCATTTAACACCGTGGAATATCAAGGAGGTCGAATATGGCACATTTTGGCGTAAATTCGAAGTCATCAATTTTGCAAGATACTATAAGGCAACAATGCAGTCTACAAAGAAGAAAATAAATGATCAGATTACGGAAATGAGAACTAGATTTTCGAACATCCGAAATTTCATATTTACATCAATCCCTGTTGTCAGGTGAGAGAGTAACTCAATTGAATCAAAAATCTTCTGCTGTTGATTCTGCACATATTCAGCATCTTTACTCGTCATTACAGAATAGTTATTAGTAAAAAGAATCAGTCACCATAAAACACTCGTTTCATAAGGAAAATTCCGGTACCCTCAAACTTCACTTTTACAGATTGTGCCCTACAAAAATGAGTTATTTCGAATGGTAGCAGAGCTTTATGGTGACTAATTATCATCAGAACTTTTACTTATATTTTGACTAATTATTTCGTGAAAAAATATTTATAAAATTTAAATAATCAAATATAATTTGTTAAAATAATTAGTTATCTGTCTCAACAAATATCGAACATGACAAAATAAATATTATGGATAGTATAAATTTCAAAATAAAATAAATATTACAATCATAAATTTGGAATTTATATGATCCACGAAATCTGTTTATGATTTATATACATGTACCCGTTCTAAATCCAAATAAAAATTGATTTTACTGTTCGTTCCCATTCCAAACTCGTATATGTATATACGCTAATCACCTAAACCCATTTAAATATATAAAATATCTAATAATCAAATATAAGTTGTTGTAATAATTGGTTATCCGTCTTAATAAATACTCGAACATTAATACAATATTAAGAATACTATAAATTAAATAACCACGAAAAATTAACTATTTATTTGACCAAAAAAGATGACTAATCCAATGTTCAATTTAGTTTAAATGGATAACGGAAAAAATATTTAGCCAAAAATTGAATATTGTGCAAGTTTAATTATAGAAAATCTTGTGTACTATAAAAAGTCGAACTCACTCAAATTGTTAGACGCCAATAAATTATCTAACCAACTTAATGATTGGTGAAATTTTAGTTTTCGTAAAAATAAAATATTTATTTAGCCAACTCACTAATGGACCAAATTAAATTGGTGTTGCTTGTTCGCTAGCGCACCCGCTTATGCTTCATTAGTTCGACCGTCTTCGTGTGGGCTATAATTATGCATGGTAAAATACACATTGATTATAAATATTTATTTAGTTCTCCAACTGGTGGAATCTAACTCAAAACTAATGAGGGATAGGAGATTTTAGATAAATAAGAATAAAAAAAAAATTAGAAAATGCACGTAGAACAAAGAGTTAATGTGATGATTCAAATCTGTAACGCTATTATATATATACATACACACACACACACACACACACACACACACATATATATATATATATATATATATATATATATATATTGAGTGGGGTTATTATAAAAAGTGTGTTATAATAAAAAGGGTAGGAAGGCATCTCCAACGTTGGATCAGATTTGGTAAGATCAAAAAAGGCAGTGGCATTATTGTAAATAATGCAAACTTCAGGGGCAAATTTATAATAGTTCATTTAACACAGATACCTAACAATTCATTCCACTCCTAAATCATTCATTCGATCTTATTTTCTCTCTCTAATTTCACACTTTCTCTCTCAAAAAACACACACGTCTTCATTATATTTCTCTTTAATCAAATCATTAATGCATAATCTTATCACAATCTTATCATAAATGGATTTATCACATCAAATCGATACTGCATCAATGTGATGACGATGTAGAAGATGAATCTACCCCATCTTTAACGAACTCCTAAGTTGTTTTATGAACCTTAATTTTGTTATTGCATCATTTTGTTGATATTTGTTTATTAAAATCGTGTTTTGTTGGTATTTATCGTGTTTTGTGGATCTAAGTATGTTATATTCAGAGTTTGATTCAAATTGACATCATATTTTCTATTAGATCTGGAACAAAATGTTAAAAAATATAGATAAAAAATGTGTTTAAGAAAGTTGCATACACGGTGTTTGATAAAATGTCTCAACTAGATTTTGTAACTGTGATGCACTAAATTTATATTATGATGCAGTAGGTTTTTATTTTAACTGTAATGCAGTAGGTTATTTGTGTTTGTATGTTTGGTTATTTGTTCGATGAACTTGATTTTGTATTGTGATGAACTAGGAGCTGAGTTGTCATGTATAAGGATGGATTAGGCTAAGCATAGGTCGCGTTATGTGCGTAAATGTGTTTTTTTGGTTGATTGTATGTCTAATGCATTTGATTTTGAACTGTGATACAGTAGGTGCTGACTTGTCATGATAAAGATAAATTAGGTTAAGCGTAGCTTGCTTTATGTGAGTAAATGTGTTTGTATGGTTGATTATATTTCTGATGCACTTGATTTTCTAATGTGATGCAGTAAGTGATGAGTTGTCAAATATAAGGATAAATTAGGTAAAGCGCAGGTTGCGTTATGTGAGTAAATGTGTTTGTATGGTTGATCATAAGTCTGATGCACTTGATTTTGTACTGTGATGCAGTAGGTACTGAGTTTTCATGTATAATGGTGAATTAGGCTAAGCATATGTTGCTTTATGTACGTAAATCTATTTGTATGGTTGATTGTATGTACTAAATTCACATTGCGATGCAGTTGTTTTAAATTGATGCAGTTGTATTTCATATTATAATGCAATAGGTTTTTATTTTAGCTATGATGCAGTAGGTTATTTGTGTTTGTATGTTTGGTTATTTGTGTGATGCACTTGATTTTGTACTATGATGCAGTACGTGTTCAGTTTTCGTGTATAAGGATGCATTAGGTTAAGCGTAGGTTGTGTTATGTGCGTAAATGTGTTTGTATGTTTGGTTTTTAGTGTGATGCACTTGAAATTTTACTGAGATGCAGTAGGTTTTAAGTTGCCACGTATGAGCATGAGTTAGGTTAAATGTAATTTGTGTATCCCAGTGTATATATTCTTTTAAATCTTTAATGCACTAAATATAAAACAAGTGAAACTTTGATGCATTGTATTATGAATTGTGATGCAGTAGGTCCAGATTGTCGCATGTATAGCTTCTAAGAATGAATTAGGTTAGGTGTAGCTGACATTATGTGTCGAAATGTGTTTATTTACTTGGTTGTATGAACGATGAAGATAGTTTTGAACTGTGATGCAGTATAACTTGAATTAGTGAATTTGTTATGTGCTAGTAAGTAGAACTTGAATTAGTGAATTTGTTATGTTGATATTAAGTGCATCAGTTCGTTTATAAAGTAGTGCATCAGTTTAATTATCTATCTTGGTACTCACATGTTAGCATGTTTGTAACAACTTGCTTAGGAAACATCATGTAAAAGGCGACGAGATGGGCAAGATTCTAAATCCTGAAAATGGAGTGAAGATCAACCGAATATGTGAAAGAATTCAAGTATCAATGAGAGAGATATTTGAAGTGTTGTCCTTCATAGAGGAATATAAATTGTTGTTTCAAAACAATGTTTTTAATTCTACTGGATGTTTCAAATTTTTAGTTGTAATACTTTGAATTACTAAATGTTTAATACTAAGTATTGTACCTCTAAATGAGCATATTTGTTTAATATTAAGTAATTTTGATTACTGGTGATTCTGAATGAACATATATGTAAAAGATTATAAACTGTGATTCACTAGATTTTCCACTGTGATGCATTGTATTGTTAACTCTGATGCACTTAAAATTCTAGTGAATCAAAGTGTATACAACTCGTGCATCATAGTGTATAAAACTGGTGCATCAAAATGTATATATCAAGTGCATCTCAGTGTAAAAATCTGGTGCATAACATTATATATATATATATATATATATATTCAATTAAATATAAAGAATATTTAATGAACACTTAGATACTATTGGATTGATGTTTGTTAATAAATTATATACGTTTTATAACCGAAACCTTGTCATGTAAGTAATGCTTTAATATCTACAGAGTACAAAAATGTATATATCTACTGTAATTCAATGTTATACATCTACTGCATCACAATGTTTATATCTACTGTATCACAATATTATAAATATACTGCATCACAATGTATAGATCTACTGCATCATCACAATGTATAGATCTACTGCATCACAATAAATATGTTTATTATATCAGAATTTAATAAATCTACTGCATCAAAATGTACAAATCTAGTGCATCACAATGCATACATATACAACATCACAATGTACAAAAACTGCACTCTGCAAGCTCAAATATGATGCACCAATAATTCGAGGGCATGAGGCGTGCCATATGCTCGTCACGTAGGTATGATGGGATCAATCTTTCCCTCATCTCAAACATATCTTTTAAGCACTTGTAGTCATCAAGTTCAAACTTAATGATCATAGATTCCCACTCTCTCAAATTCTGCAGACAAAGTCTAATCGGTCAACACTATATCACATATGCATCTGTTTAAATATGTCTTATTACAGACCTAATCTGCAAAAAAAACGTCTTATAGTTAGTACTGCATAACAAGAATAAATCAAGTGCATCAGCTTGTAACAAACAATGCATTATAGGTATGAACTAAACGATCAACTTTTATGATCAACTGCATCATAGTCCATTAAGTATTATACTATAAACTTATAAAAAAAATACCTTTATAGTCAACTCTTACACGATATCAAAGCACATTACAACAAAAAATAAAATAAACAAAACTGAGAAGATACCAACAGTTTAAACTGTAATACCCGAGATCTTTATTCCGGATTCGTTGGGTTTTCTGGGTTTTATCGGATTGTCATGGTCCTCATCGTAGGAATTTCGTGCCATGTTTGGTTGTGACTTGTTGGGACATGTTTTTGGAGGCATTTCGGATCACTTTGTGAGTTTTTGAGATTTTGTGGTGTAGCGCACGCTAATGCTTGAAGCATAGCGCACGCTACTGCGTGGTGTTTAGCGCACGCTACTGAATGTGTAGCGCACGCTAATCGGGCGATCGAGAGCGATCCGGTAGCTCTTGGGATCGAGCTTTGTTAGCGCACGCTAAGGCCGATAGCTAGCGCACGCTATCGGCCGCTTAGCGCACGCTCCCTCTTCTTTCTAGCGCACGCTACCGGTAGGTGCGATTACGTCGAGGCTCTTGGATGGTTTTGTGACCCGTTAGCGCGCTACGGATGTTGGCTAGCGCACGCTAACTATGTTATACGCGGTTTCTCTGGAGCGTTGACCCGTTAGCGCACGCTAATGAAGGGTGATTAGCGCACGCTAATAATCGGCCCAAAGATAAATAATCGGACAGCGATTAAGTCGTCATTTTCCACTTTTCCTCATCCCTTCCGACGGAGTGAGATCCGAGGCGAGTAGGACCGATCTTTTCTTCTAGCTTCATCTTTGAGCGGATTTGTAGATGTTTAACAACATCTAATCGTCTTCTTGGTCCAAATCAAGGTAATCTCTTGTTAGAACCCTATTTTCTTAAATTTGGGGTTTTTCCTTGGATTTGTGATTCTTAACCGATATCATCCGATCGGTTGTGTATTTTTGATTGTCTTCACCGTAATCTTCGATTTTGTTAACCGCTCATCGATTTTTATCGCCTTGATCAACGATTCTTGATTTCTTTGAGAATACTTAGATCCTTGTCCTTTTTAGGATCGTTTTGGATTTCGATTAGTGTTATTGATTCGTGGTGATGCTATTTTCGTAGTATTCGTGGGCTGTCGAAGTCTTGATCGTTTTTGGAGGTTCGAAGGTTGCCCGATCGTGCCCGTTTGTCGTTTCGTCGCTCGTAATACTGAGGCAAGTATCTTGTCCATACATTTCATGTTTCGTAGGCGTAATTATTGATAAATGATTATATACGAAACCCAATGTTTAATGAACGTAAAAAGGGATCGGTATATTCTCGATAAATGTTGCCTTTCAACGATAATTTATGTACTTCGTGAATATATGTGTTCTCGAAATATGTGTGTTGGATTTGTATGTTGTAAAGATGATATGATCACTTTGAATGAGTTTATTAGACCGTAATCTTTTGCCGGGGATTACGTAATGTTATGTGTACTTGTTCGTTAAGAATGTATTACGTGGGATATTAGTTGTTACTCCTTTGAAAGGAGGTTGTGATGTTTAAGTTTTGCTTGGCTTGATGTTCTGCTCATTGTGATGTGATTGCTGAAAGTGATGTGCCTCCGGGTAGGATTGTTGAATCTCCGGGATCCATACTTGCTAGTATGGGTCGGGCGTGACCGTAGGGTTATCCAATTCGGGTATGTCTTGCGGGGACTCCGAGGTTCGGGGCTTGCTAGACGATGCCGAGATAACTTGTGGGGTTATCATCGGGTATGTCTTGCGGGGACTCCGAGGTTCGTGTCTTGTTAGCCCGATGCCGGGATAACTTATGGTTGTGATTTGGAATGGTTCTGTGGTTGTTGCCACGAGGACATGTGATTTTTGGTATGGTTTCCTATTGGATTATTCACTCGGGTATGTTCTACGGGAGCATCTGAGGTTCGTGGCTTGTTAGCACGGGACGCGAATAATCCTTAGGAACATGTGTTATGTTATTCGGGTCGTGGACCTGTGGCTTATGATTCGGGTCTTGGACCCCGTGTGTTGTGAATTGGGTTGTGGAACCGCGTTTTATTATCGGAATCGTATTTTGGAAAGATGATTTTTGGCCGTGTCCCCAAGTGTTTTCGAAAGACTTGAGAATTCCTTATTTCCAAATGTTTTCAAACTCCCGAGACCGTAAAATATTTTGTATGAGACACATGGTTCTTTTCCTACCTTTTATAAATCAAACTGTTTTGATTAAGTGATTTATCTCGAGAAATATATTCAAGATTTTATATTCTTGAAGCACGTTGTGTATGGCTTGTACTTTTGGTTTTATACTTGCACTAGCAAAACAGTGGAGTTTGCTAACCCCAGTATTCGGGGTGGATGTCTCAGACAAGGCCTGTGTACTTGCAGTAGTCGGGAGCGAATCACAGGATCGATACGAAGGATGATGGGAAACGAAGATACTAATCACGTGAAGACCAATTATAGAGTATTTGGTAGAGTCGTGTTGATTATTCCTCCGATGTGTTATTTTATCGAATTATGGAAGTGATATTGTATTCTAGCCCCTGCGTGGGTATGTGTTCGGCAAGGATCTTGTATGTATTGTTCTGTGTGTTGTGATATAAGACCATATCGGTCTAATGGTCCTTTATGTAGCCATGTCAGCATGTGAAGTGATGTATTGTTTTGTATTTAGCTTTGGTAGATCCTCGCGGAGAGGGTGCGCGTGTAATATTCCCAGTGGTTTGGGGTGTTACGAGAATATGGTATCGGAGCTTAGGTTGAGGAAACCTAGGTGTCGGGTTGAGTTGAGTGTTGTCGGGTCTTGTCTTGTCGATTTGGTGCAGAGTGGTGTCGCGACGCGTCGTCTGAGTTGTCGGTCGTGATTAGTATCGAGGTGCAACCATCATCTTCGTGCGATCTGTGGATGTAAGTCTCCCTACCTTGTTGTGTCTCGTATTATACGAGTTTACGTGATTCTATGTTATTTTGTGGAGTTTAATTGTGCCTCATGAATACTTACTCCATACTTGTTTGATTCTCGTATTGTGTTGGAATAAAGAGTAGTACCGGTATGTATGTATATATATATATTTACATCTTTGTGTAAAATCGTTTTTACAGGAGTGATGTTTTGGATTGGTTACTCAATAAAAGTTTATCAATGTGGTATTTCAATTTCAAATGTTTTGGGGAAGTCACGTAAATTCTATTTAAGAATATCATATGAGAAGGAAAAATGATTTGATTTTCGTATGATGACCTCGAGACCAAAGATTTTGAGAATTCAAACTACACATATTATATTTTCATCTTGCATTGAAAATTTTCAAAATATTTTAAATGCTTAAACGAGGTCTACCAATAGTTTACTTGAGACGTGACTTTCGCTTTCAACTTTTCCGGTTAAACGATATGTAGTGAGAATGTAAATTGTTGGCGTTTGGATTCGTATGTTGTTGTTTATTTGTAACCTTTGACTTTCGGCATTATTTGGTATATGTTCATGAATAACAATTGTTGTGTGTGGTTATGTGTAACTTGAACTGTGTTCTTATCCGCTGCGTGTGTAAAGTCCAAAGTGACTTTTTGGGTACTTTTACCAAATAGTGTGTGTTTCAAAATGACCTTTTGGGTTTGTAAATTTAAATTATTTCGTTGACCCTTTTTCCTAACTCTTTTGTTGGGTGATTTAACATATATTTTGAAACTATTGAGTTTTCGCATCTACGCCTTGTAATTTCAAACGGTATTTGGTGACGGTATTTGGTATTTGGAAAATGACTTTTGGGGAGTATTTGGAAAGTATTACCGTCATCGGCCTTTCTGGCATTTTGGAACGTTTTCGAAAATGGTTTTCAACTTGGTGAGTTAGCGCAAACCGTATGAAAGTGATTTTGATATAATGGATGATTTCAATTTCATTGCATTTATAAATCGCATAACAACGGCATTATAAATGAAGATTGTTGGTATAATAGTTTGTATATTGTGCTCTAGCTGGAATTAAATGGTAATATGTATATGATTTAATGATGTTGGATTAGAGACAGAGATGTGAATATCTTGCTATGAGTTATGATCTTTCGTTACCCTAGGTTGTTGTTTGTTAGTATGCCGAGGGGCAGAGGTCGTGGTCGTAACCGTGGCGCCGATGGCCACGGGGATCGACGCGGAATCGAGAGAATGCCGGGAATGATTTTAGTTTGGGTGTTGCTACTATATTGCAACAAGTAGCGACTCGGATGACTCGGTTGACCCGGGTGGTTCAACGTAGCATTGACGAGTCGAACGTCGGTGTGAATCAATGGCTTCGCGAGGTAGTTCGTATGAATCCCCCTCGATTCGCGGTCTTTGCGGATGCGTTGGGCTGGGATGGTTGGATTTTCCAGTTGGGAAAGATTTTCGAGGCTGTCGGATGTCCTGAAGAGCGGAAGGTACCTATCGCTCAGTACCTTCTCGACAAAGATGCCGCTAATTGGTGGGAAGCTGTTAAACCTCGTGATCGTGATGTCACGTGGGCGGAGTTCCAAGCACTTATGGAAGCTGAGTTCTGTCCGAAACCGATTAGAGAGCAGAGGATTTGCGAATTCTACTTGGCAGAACCGCAAGATATATCGGTGTCGCAAGCTATCATTGATTATAGCAAACAACTCAGTTATGTGCGAGACCGGGTGAGAACCGAGGAAGAGAGGATCCTTCACTTTGACAGACGGATGAAGCCGGATATTCGCATATATATGTCGGGATTCAATTGCACTTCGTTGAGGGACTATCAAGATCGATCATTAGCCCGTGAACTAGCTTCGTTATCATCGGAGCGTGTGTCCGAGTCGAAGAAGCAGAAGAAGTACGATGACCGTGTGGACGGTACAGGAGTTGGTGTTTCTAGTTTTCAATGTCGTAGCCTTTCCGCTGTGAAGCTCCATCGCTCGATGTGTGGAACTGAGAGTTCTAAGTCGTGCATTCGACTCTGGTAAAGCCGGAGATGTTTTAATCAGTAATGTGGCGGGACATGTTCGTGCACATTGTCCTACCCCACCGATGCGTGTTACAGTGCGGACTCGAGGACACCGGTTCGGTTTGCGAGATGGTTACCGAGCATTCCGAGCGAGGACTTGAACTTTGATATCAGGATCGACTCCGAGTAGTCCCGGAGGGGCGTGGTCTATCGATTGCATGTTGAATTATTTCCCTTGCTTTGTTGTTTGAAATTCGGAGATTGACTTCTTTTATTTGAAGTGGATCGGATTTTGAACTCTGTACTCTCGACTCTGTCGAATCGCTTATATTCGTTGATATTTTCTCGATCTTGTCACATCTGTGCTTTTATTGATCGAACGAGTTGTGGTATTGTTTCAGAATGACCCGTTTGTCATTATGACTCTCCAAATTGCTATTCCCTTTCCTGTGGATCTTATGTGAATGCACATCTTGTTGTCTTCACCGGATCGTATATTATATCTAGTCGAGATGTGAACTTTGGGGTTGTTGTTTGAGTATTATTGTTCGTCGTGATTCGAACATGATTGATCGACTGTTGTTGTCTCGATCGTTGTAACTCAATCATTTGATGGTTCAGTTTTTGTTGATCTCGTTTCGTAATTGTTGAGCGTTAGGACTCCTTCGTAATTTCCTTAAGTTCAGGAAATTTGTTTTGTATTCGATCTTCCAACCCTTGGGCTGTGGAATTTCGTATTGGTCCAGCGTATAGCTCGTGTTTTGGTTGATGTACTGTTGAATTGTTCGACCGTATCGATTTTCGTTCGTTGTGTTTTGTTATTTCGGCAACGGATATCGTGTGTTATCTGAGTTGTTTTGCGTCATTTGTTCTATGTTTCAAGTTTCGAGGACGAAACTTCTTTTAAGAGGGGTAGAATGTAATACCCGAGATCTTTATTCTGGATTCGTTGGGTTTTCTGGGTTTTATCGGATTGTCATGGTCCTCATCGTAGGAATTTCGTGCCATGTTTGGTTGTGACTTGTTGGGACATGTTTTTGGAGGCATTTCGGATCACTTTGTGAGTTTTTGAGATTTTGTGGTGTAGCGCACGCTAATGCTTGAAGCATAGAGCACGCTACTGCGTGGTGTTTAGCGCACGCTACTGAATGTGTAGCGCACGCTAACTGGCGATCAGAGCGATCCGGTAGCTACCGGATCGGGATCGAGCTTTGTTAGCGCACGCTAAGGCCGATAGCTAGCGCACGCTATCGGCCGCTTAGCGCACGCTCCCTCTTCTTTCTAGCGCACGCTACCTGGTAGGTGCGCTTGTCGAGGCTCTTTGGGTGGTTTTGTGACCGTTAGCGCGCGCTACGGCCATTGGCTAGCGCACGCTAACTATGTTATACGCGGTTTCTGGGCGTTGACCCGTTAGCGCACGCTAATGAAGGGTGATTAGCGCACGCTAATAACATCGATATAAATCTTGGGCAAGAGATTAAGTCGTCATTTTCCACTTTTCCTCATCCCTTCCGACGGGAGTGAGATCCAGAGGCGAGTAGGACCGATCTTTTTCTTCTAGCTTCATCTTTGAGCGGATTTGTAGATGTTTAACAACATCTAATCGTCTTCTTGGTCCAAATCAAGGTAATCTCTTGTTAGAACCCTATTTTCTTAAATTTGGGGTTTTTCCTTGGATTTGTGATTCTTAACCGATCTCATCCGATCGGTTGTGTATTTTTGGTTGTCTTCACCGTAATCTTCAGATTTTGTTAACCGTTCATCGATTTTTATCGCCCGGATCAACGATTCTTGATTTCTTTGAGAATACTTAGATCCTTGTCCTTTTTAGGATCGTTTTGGATTTCGATTAGTGTTATTGATTCGTGGTGATGCTATTTTCGTAGTATTCGTGGGCTGTCGAAGTCTTGATCGTTTTTGGAGGTTGAAGGTTGCCGATCGTGCCGTTTGTCGTTTGTCGCTCGTATCTTGAGGCAAGTATCTTGTCCATACATTTCATGTTTCGTAGGCGTAATTATTGATAAATGATTATATACGAAACCCAATGTTTAATGAACGTAAAAAGGGATCGGTATATTCTCGATAAATGTTGCCTTTCAACGATAATTTATGTACTTCGTGAATATATGTGTTCTCGAAATATGTGTGTTGGATTTGTATGTTGTAAAGATGATATGATCACTTTGAATGAGTTTATTAGACCGTAATCTTTTTTGGGATTACGTAATGTTATGTGTACTTGTTCGTTAAGAATGTATTACGTGGGATATTAGTTGTTACTCCTTTGAAAGGAGGTTGTGATGTTTAAGTTTTGCTTGGCTTGATGTTCTGCTCATTGTGATGTGATTGCTGAAAGTGATGTGCCTCCGGGTAGGATTGTTGAATCTCGGGATCCATACTTGCTAGTATGGGTCGGGCGTGACCGTAGGGTTATCCATTCGGGTATGTCTTGCGGGGACTCCGAGGTTCGGGGCTTGCTAGACGATGCCGAGATAACTTGTGGGGTTATCATCGGGTATGTCTTGCGGGGACTCCGAGGTTCGTGTCTTGTTAGCCCGATTCCGGGATAACTTATGGTTGTGATTTGGAATGGTTACGTGGTTGTTGCCACGAGGACATGTGATTTTTGGTATGGTTTCCTATTGGATTATTCACTCGGGTATGTTCTACGGGAGCATCTGAGGTTCGTGGCTTGTTAGCACGGGACGCGAATAATCCTTAGGAACATGTGTTATGTTATTCGGGTCGTGGACCTGTGGCTTATGATTCGGGTCTTGGACCCCGTGTGTTGTGAATTGGGTTGTGGAACCGCGTTTTATTATCGGAATCGTATTTTGGAAAGATGATTTTTGGCCGTGTCCCCAAGTGTTTTCGAAAGACTTGAGAATTCCTTATTTCCAAATGTTTTCAAACTCCCGAGACCGTAAAATATTTTGTATGAGACACATGGTTCTTTTCCTACCTTTTATAAATCAAACTGTTTTGATTAAGTGATTTATCTCGGGAAATATATTCAAGATTTTATATTCTTGAAGCACGTTGTGTATGGCTTGTACTTTTGGTTTTATACTTGCACTAGCAAAACAGTGGAGTTTTGCTAACCCCCGAGTATTCGGGGGGTGGATGTCAGTAACGTCCGGTACTTGCAGTGTAGGGGAGCGAATCACGGGATCGATACGAAGGATGATGGGAAACGAAGATACTAATCACGTGAAGACCAATTATAGAGTATTTGGTAGAGTCGTGTTGATTATTCCTCCGATGTGTTATTTTATCGAATTATGGAAGTGATATTGTATTCTAGCCCCTGCGTGGGTATGTGTTCTGGGCAAGGATCTTGTATGTATTGTTCTGTGTGTTGTGATATAAGACCATATCGGTCTAATGGTCCTTTATGTAGCCATGTCGGCATGTGAAGTGATGCATTGTTTTGTATTTAGCCTGGTAGATCCTCGCGGAGAGGGTCTGCGGCGCTGTAATATTCCCAAGTGGTTTGGGGGTGTTACATAAACATACATATAGTTAGTGCATGAATGTTATAAATAAGCTGCATCACTGTGTTATATCAAGCACAACTGAACTAAAAACTAACAAAACACTAATGGAACCTTATTCACGTACTGCATCAATGTTTTAAAGCAACTGCATCACAGATTTTCGATTAGTAATTCGCTCTAGACAGACTTGCGATTTAAACTCAATACTCCTAGGTTATATTGGTAAATAATAACTAGCTAAGCAAAAGCAGTGGCAACGTTTCAATCACTCATCCGTCACCAACTCACAATATCTCAAGTTGGTAATACTAACAAAGGCATAAGATCATTCACATATTCTCATGATAACCAAAATCTATTAACCTTGATTGAACAATAAGAAACCACAAACAAAAACCTACTGCATCAACATTTCTATTCCCATTCACCATACATATAACTACACATACAAGCCTTTTCCACTAAAAATTGACCAAAAAAATTAAAGCATAACAATTGATGCATCACAGTGTAAACTCAGTGCATCACGGTTATAAAATATCAGATATACATTTTAACAAACACCATGTGTGCAACTTTCCAAAACATGTTTTGTATCTATTTTTTTCTCAATTTTGTTTCAAGTTCAGAAAGAAACATGATATAGTGTGAATCAAACTTCTAATATTACATAACTAGATCAATAACAACACAAAAAATTACTAAAAGCAATGAAAAAACTACTAAAAGCAATAGAACATAAAAAAAAATATAAAACTCATATATAAAGTCATACACCATAAATATGAGACATACCAAATCATCTAAAATAAACAAAATAATCAAGATACACAAAACAATTTCAAACAAAATAATCAGGATACACAAAATTATAAAACTGAAGAAAAAAAGCAAAATAGGTTCTTACTATCATTAACTGTGGATGAACGATAATCATGATGATAGAATCAACATCTTCAAAACCGATGTAGAATTAGGCTTACGAAATCAAAATGTTGAATTAGTTGTTATTAGATAATGATGAACGGTGGTTATCGATTGATGATTAAACATTGATCGATGGCTGTTAACAATGAGGAAGGTGGTGGTGAGCGGTGGGGAAGGCGGCGGAGATCAGTGGGGAATCTGTTGGTGAATGGTGGGGAAGATATTGGTGATTGAGGGAAAAGTAATGGTGATGGCGAGAGGACAAAGTGAGATTCAGGAAGAATGAATAATGAAGATAAAAGGTTAATAAAGAGTTGGTTGTGAAGGACGAAAATACCCTTGTAGGTATAAAAATTAGGGGCGGGGTAACTGGGACAGGTGGCGGGCTGAGAAGGCTTCCTACCCTTTTTATTATAACACACTTTTTATTTTAACCCAAACCTATATATATATATATATATATATATATATATATGATCATATGAGAATGGTTGTTATGTTGTGAATTGAGAATAAATTTCAATGATAGATCTCTGTGTGATGTACGGTTCAGATTGGCTTATGCATGCAATATATGCATTTCGTGCACCAAACTTGCAATGCATAAAAACTCTTCATTATATGCATCAAAAATCGATGCACTAGAATATTACATTCTATGCATACGTTTTTGTGAGAATAAATCCAGGTCATCCATTTAATCAAGATCTACGAATCAAATTCATTCTTATTTCTTAACTTAAGTATCATTCTCACCAGAACCTACCCCTATATATATATATGTATTTTAGCATTATATTTCTCATCGCCAATTAATTGACGAATTATTAAGTTGCTCAAATAAATAGTGTACTTTTATTGGAAATGAAATTTGGCCAATGATTGAGTTGGATAAATAAATAAATTTATTTTTATTGAAAAAAATAATTTTGCTAATTTCTTTTTATTTAATTTAATTTGTCCAATTTATCAACGTCTAGAACTTTGAGCGAATTTGAAAATTTTAAAGTCAGACGTAAAAATCTATTATTGTGACAACTTATATTTGATTATATAGATTTTATAAGTTTTAATAGATTTGGGTAATTAGTTCATATAAACATTGTGTATTTTACCATCATATTTCCCAACATCAATTAATTTGACTAATTATCGAGTTGGTCAAATAAATAGTGTTATTTTGATTGGAAATATAATTTGGCACCATTATGTTGGCCAAATAAATAAATTATTTTATTGAAAAAATAATTTGGTTAATTTATTGATATATATGTTTAAATGTGTCCAATTTATCAACGTGTAACAATTTAAGCGAATTTTGAATTTTTTTGAAGTCAGGCGTAATAACCAATTATAGTAACAACTTATATTTGATTATTTGAATTTTATAAATTTTTATAGATTTGGTAATTAGTGCATATAACTATATAGATTTGCGAGGAGAACATGTAGTAAAATTACCTTTTAATCGAGTTTGAGACGAGTATAGGTATATAATATCTAAATGGTTTTAAGATGTTTGAACCCTAGCTGCATTGTTTCGGGTATTACTATATGAGTTTGTGATGAACACGAGTAGTAAATTCATATTTAATTCGGATTTCGGACGAGTACGGTTATATAAATTATAAACGGGTCTGAATCCTTGCCTCATATTTTTGACTTTTTGTTGTGTTCTGCCCCGGTGAATAACTCTTAGTGGCTGAACCTAACAAATAAGTATAACTGGCGATTTTTTGCATTAATAAATTTGATTAAAAATAATATATATATATATATATATATGTATATATAATATACCGATACGCATCCGGAGCACCAGATTAACTCTCGCATACGTGGTATTGTTCAGTTTATAAATTTTTATTTGTTTAAATCTTCTATCCCACATTGATTTAATGACACTCTACTAATTGAATAACTAAATAAATATTTAAAATAAATGTGTATTTTACCAACCCATGATTATTTTGCACCATTACCTTAATTTGGTCATTTATTGAGTTGACCAAATGAATTATTTTTTATTAGAAAATTTAATTTGGCAATTATTAAGTAAACACCAATGGCTCAAATATGTATGTATTTATTTTTTTATATCTAACTTATATATGCATAAATATTATTTTTATATTTTTAGTTTTTAATAAACTTGATTCTCTTCACCTACAAATAAATATATTAAGTATCTAATAGCAATACGGATTCGAATACCATGTTAGATCTCCCTCCTACATAATTTTTTTTTATTTTTTTTATTCTTATATATCTAAATTTTGAATCCAAGTATAGGTATTGTAAAGGAATTTTGAAAATTGTATAATTCCAAACTCCACGAATTTAATTTTTAATCTTTTGTCATTTATAATATTTATTCTTAATCTTTACTTTATAATTTCTGAGTTTTTTATTGAGATGAATTAATTAATTACTGTAGCAACTTATCTTTAGTTATTGAAATGATATAAATTTAAATAGTTGAGTAATTAGCGAATATTACTATAGAGGTCTAGAATATAACGGGTAATAAAGTTATTTTTTAATCGAGTTTGTGATGAATACGGGTATATAGTTTTTAAAACGGGTCTGAGTGGTTGAACCATACTCATTATTTCAGGTGTTATTATAGTAATTGTATTGAGAATAAGTCGTAAAATTATCTTCAAATCGGGTTTAGGACGAGTAGGAGTACATAAATTTTAAATTAGTTCGGGTGGCTGAATTCCATTTTAAATTTTAAATTAGTTCCGGGTAGCTGAACCTAACAAAGTATTAAATTATTTTTAAGTTTTTACTTATGAATTACAGTATAAAATGATTACCCGTCGAGTTTTGACGGGTCAGACAAAGAGGAGAGAGGGAGAGAGAGGGGAGGGAGGGAGGCAGAGAGAGAGAGGGAGAGAGAGAGAGAGAGAGAGAGAGAGAGAGAGAGAGAGATTTCGTATAGTAGCTAGAGGTGCCTAGAAAACCCGGACCGTCGACCCGGACCCGCCGGACCCGTATAGGACCCGAACCCGGCCAACCTGTCGGACACGGAAACCCGGACCCATGGTATGCACGGGTGCGGTCCGGGTCTTACATTTTTAGACCCGTCGACCCGGCGGTGAATTAAAAAAATTAAAAATTTGAAAAAATTGGTCGTTGGACCCGGCGGTGAATAATTTTTTTTTTTTAAATTTGAAAATTTTGGCCATTGGACCCGGACCCAGCGGGTCTAACGGCCAGATTTTTCAAATTAAAAAAAAAATTCAAAACTCTATCTATAAATACTCCCCCAATCAATCTCATTTTTTCACACCTTCATTCTATTCTATCTCTCAAACTCTCATTGTTAATTGCTATAATATTTAATCTCTCTTTTTTACTAGCATTTAATCATTATGTCGAGTTCTGACAAGGGAAAGAGTATTGCTACGTCTCCTAAAAAATCCAAAATATCCAAGCTTGATCGAATGGTTCTTTGGGGAAAATCGAAGAAACCATGTGGCATAACTATTCAGGAGCCCCAAAACCAACTTCCGCCCAGTTTTGAAAATGAAAGTCAAGAAGATGAATATGATGCTATACACGAAAGTATCTATTGTGGTAGTATAACAACTACTAGTGAAGAAGAAAACTAAAGCAAGAAAGAAGTCTGCCCCTGTTGAAGAAAGGAAACTGGTATCCGTACTTTTTTTCAAAACACTTTAAGTGTAATATCCGCATTTTTCTTTCCCTTGTAATGGTATTTCTGGTGTAATTCTCGATTGTAGTGACCCTCATGTATCCTTCAGTGTAACTTTTCCGTCATCTTTTGATCTGATTCTCGTAATTGTTGTGCGGAACCGCCGTTTCGGGGTTGCCGTGGATCCATTCTATGCTATGTTGCGTTTTGAGGTGTTCCGTTTGACGTTTCGTTCATATTCCGGTATTTTGGGTCGTTTATATCCTGTATCTAGCGCACGCTAAATTTCCTGTGTAGCGCACGCTAGAAATCTATTGGTAGCGCACGCTACGCTTAATTCGTAGCGCACGCTAACGATTTAGCCCTGGGAGTGGCGTCGGCTCGACCCTCCGACTATCGGAGTAGCGCACGCTACATCGTCTAGCGCACGCTAATGTCGGGAGACTAGCGCACGTTAAATTGTTCAGTAGCGCGCGCTAGTGTGACTGTCCAGTACTGGGCAGTTTACTACTGAACTCAATCAGATGCTAGTTAGCGCACGCTACGCTGGTATAGGTAGCGCACGCTAACGGGTCAGGTGAGGTTTGGGCAGTTGGCTACTGGACTCGGCTGATGTTCAGGTAGCGCACGCTATTGGTCGATAGCGCGCGCTACCAAGAGGTTATTAGCGCACGCTACGCATGTATGGTAGCGCACGCTAACGGCCAAAAACCTGGCTTCTGGACTGGGACGCTAACAGGAGGGTTTGTAACCCTATCCCGTTAGCGCACGCTAACCTTGAGGTCTTAGCGTGCGCTAACACTCCCAACTATATAAACCAGGAGTTGACCGAGATAATCACAAAATCTCATTTCTTCCTCTTTCCGCGCCGACGACTCCGCAGACGATTTGAGGCGATTTTCTTCCTCCAATCACTTGAGATTCTTGTGCTTGAGTTCTTGGTGTAAGACTAACATCATCCACTTGTGTTTCTCATCCTAAATCCAAGGTAATCTCTTAGAACCCTACTTTTGGATAATTTGGGGTTTTGGGATTTTCTTCCGATCCGTTCCGTTTCGTTGATGGATTCATGATGAATATGATTAATCTTGTTGGTATTCTTAGTTTCCCTACGGATTCATGGTATATTTCGTGATTTTTACGGAATCGAGAGGGTTCGGTTGTGGTCCGCCCTCGTTGTTGTTTATATACGAATATACATGAATCGTAGGCGGGTTTCCGGAGTATTCCATTTCCATAATCGTTTAGAAGTGGTTGTGATTGTGCTATTCAAATCGTTAGGTTCATTTCCGCCGGTTCCTTGCGGTCGTGTTCAACTCTTCCGTTCCGTTCGTGTCATCGTCTAATTAATCGAGGCAAGTATCCTTATGAACTTACAATCTTGGCATAGTAGTTTTGTATGAGAAATTGTGTGTGTGTGTATGCTCACTACGGGTTAGACTCGACGGGGTCTCGGTAGGGGTCCACGGAGGTGTGGATCGACGAGCTTTGCTTTTAACCACTACGGGTTAGATCCGACGGGGTCTCGGTAGGGGTCCACGGAGGTGTGGATCGACGGTTAATTGTGGTGAATTTTACAAATGTGATTTGATATTGGCATTTAGGAAATGAGTGCTTTCAAACGGTTTTCTTTATTGCATACATTACTATATGTGTAAGATGTAAGTTGTTCATCCAGTTACTTGTACTAGCGTAATTGCTAACCCCTCTGGGACCCGTTTTGGGGAAATTCGTTTTATGAATTTCGTGTCGTTCATCGAGACGAGCGGGCGCTGACCAAGATGCGGATGATGGCCGAGCGTGATGATTGTGCCTAAGTGACGTCTTAATGTCTTTTTGTCTTTTCATCTTTTGTGGCTTTTGAACTAATGGTTGTACTCGAGTACTTAAGAGTTCTTGTCCGTCCGGATTGTATTGTTGCCTATATGTTTGTGTTGATTGATGATGTTATGTTTGGCCAAACCGGTGGATTATTCATTTTGCGTCTTTATGACATGGTGTTGGTTTGTCGTTTATGTGAGTCGATGAGTATGATCTTTGTTCACTGGTGGGTCCCATATAGGGATTCACTACCGTAATATACCTCGAACATCTTGAGGGTGTTACAGAAAATGGTATCAGAGCACTAGGTTTATGGATACCTAGGCTTGTCGGTTTATTGGGTCTTGTGGTGTTTTGTTTTGCACATCATCGTCACGCTGCCATGATTTCGGTACTACCAGTGTCCGTAAGTTTTCCTTCCTCTGTTCATTAATTCCTTGTATCGTACCCTTGATTCTCGACTTGTGATTGTTCTTTTCTTGTACTGATCCTCGTATGGCTTTTGCTACTTATTTAACTCCAGTATGGATGCTGGAAGAGGTCGTGGTCGCGGTCGTGGTTGTGGACGCGGCCGGGGACGTGGGGCAGCCGGTGGGGCGGCCACGTCACGATCTTCGAGCCGGCAGTCTCGGCGACCGTCATAGCCATCCTTCTTATCAGCAGCGTGCAGATATTGGTATTTAGTCAGTAATGCAACAGATGATGAACCAAATGGCGGCAATAGCTCAAAGCGGTTCATAACCCGGAGCAGGCCCATGCTAATCGGGGCGGAGCGGACCGATGGCTCCAAGATGTTATCAAGATGCATCCTCCTCAGTTTTCGGGAGCTTCAGACCCGATTGGCTGGGAAGGGTGGATCAAGGAGATGTCTAAGGTCTTCGTTGCCACTAACTGTCCTGAGGAACGTAGAGTCCCTATTGCCCAATACTTTCTCACAGGGGACGCTACGGACTGGTGGGAGGCCGTTGGGCCCAAAGACCATGCTGCTACGTGGGCTGAGTTTCAAGAGTTGATGGAGACTGAATATTGCCCGTGGCCAGTCAGACAGGCTCGGGTACATGCTTTTTATGATGCTCAACCACGGGATATCCCCGTAGCTCAAGCTATTGCTGATTTTAACAAAGAGTTGGGTTATGTGAAGACCCAAGTTGTCGAGGAGAGTGACAAGATTTTCCATTTCTCCAGACGGATGAAGTTGCCGATTCGGGACTATATGTCGGGGCTCGTATGCACTACATTGAAGGATTATCAGAGTAGGGCCCTTGCTTATGATATGTCTGTGACGGAGTGAGGCGGCCCGCGAGAGTAAGAAGCGAAGTCCGTTGGGAACTTTTCGGGCCACAAGAGTGGGGGTCGCAGAGATCCCAATCCGCTAACTTCCCCGCCGGTGGTCCAGGCTCGTTCACTGGGTCCTCGTGGAACTACCGGTGCTCCTTTCCGTGATGTGAAGTGTTTCAATTGTGGTCGACGGCCACATCGGTCGTACTTGTTTGAGCCCTTTGTCGACGTGTAATCGGTCAGTGGCTGGCAGTGGCCACAAGGTCGTCAGGCCGAGAGGGAGAAAATTCTTGGTGCCCGGGCTTCCATTCCAGCGCCTAGGAACCAAGTGTGAATCGTGGATCGCTTGCTCCTCGCCTCCGCCGAGTGCTAGTCGGGGAGAGGTCGGGTCAGCCCTCTAAGGGGGAGCTCTGTCACCTCCGCCCATCCGCGTGTCTATGAGATGCGGAGAGCCGATGATCCAGCGGCTACCGTGGCGGCAGTACCGTTTATATTCTTTCTCATCCTGTCGGTGTGCTTTTCGATTCCGGTGCTACGCATTCGTTCATATCTCTCGGATTGTGTGCGTCGTTTGAGTCTCGACCGTTTGACGCCTTGTGAGCCCTTCATCGTTAAGCTTCCTAGCGGCGATAGGATCGTTGGTGATCAGGAGGTTCGAGACTGCTCTGTACTTATTTGTGAGAGGACTTGGCCCTCTAATCTTATTGTTGTGAGTATCGAGGGTGAGGATTTAATTCTTGGTGATGATTGGCTCGAGCGGCATGGTGCGATCATGAACTACCGCACGAGAATCATCACTATGTTAGCCGAGGACGATTGAGCACTCTTTCGCGGGCGAAAGAGAGGAAACCGTAAATTCGTTATTAATGCCTTGAAGGCGATGAGTCTCCTCGAAAGGGGTGTCTTGGTTATTGGTGCTATGCCTTGAAGGCGGAGGATGGTGGAGTCGAGCTTTCGTCGATTCCACTCGTTAATGAGTTTCTGATGTATTTCTGACGAGTTACCGGATTGCCACCGGATCGTGAGGTTGAGTTTGCCATAGAGTTAGAGCCGGGCGCGGCTCTATTTCAAGGCGCCCTATCGCATGGCACCTTCAGAGATGTCCGAGTTGAAGAAGCAGTTGAGTGAGCTTCTTGAGTCGGGGTATGTTCGACCGAGCGCCTCGCCTTGGGGCGCACCGGTCCTGTTTGTGCGGAAGAAGGATGGTTCACTACGTTTGTGTATCGACTATCGCGAACTAAACAAGGTGACCATCAAGAACAGGTATCCTTTGCCGAGAATTGATGACTTGTTCGATCAGTTGCAGGGAGCTGCGGTATTCTCAAAAATTGATTTGAAATCGGGATACTATCAGCTCCGGGTGAGAGAGTCCGATGTGCCGAAAACAGCCTTTCGGACGAGGTACGGACATTATGAGTTCGTAGTCATGCCTTTCGGGTTAACTAATGCGCCGGCGGTGTTCATGCAATTGATGAACAAAGTTTTTATCGAGTATTTGGATAAGTGCGTCATCGTCTTTATTGACGATATTCTTATTTATTCGAGGAATGAGGAAGAGCATGCTCATCATTTGCGGATAGTATTAGACATTTTAAGGACCGAGCAACTCTATGCAAAGTTCTCGAAATGTGAGTTCTGGCTGAAGGAAGTGATGTTTTTAGGTCACGTGATTTCAGCCGAGGGGGTTCGTGTGGATCCGCAGAAGATTGAGGCCGTATTGGATTGGGCACCGCCCAAGAATGTGAAGGAGCTCCGTAGTTTCTTGGGTTTAGTGGCTACTACCGTAGGTTCGTCGAGGGTTTCTCGAATCGGCTCGGCCACTTACGCAGCTTGCTCCGAAATCCGAGAAGTTCGTCTGGAATGACGAGAGGCGATCGAGTTTTGAGGAATCAAGAAGCGTTTGACTTCAGCCCTAGTTTTGGCGTTGCCATGTGGCAACGAGGGTTTTGCCGTTTATAGCGATGCTTGGTCGTGGTCTTGGGTGTGTATTAATGCGGCACGGCAAGACCATTGCCTATGCGTCGAGACAGTTGAGGCCGTATGAGCCGAACTACCCTACTCATGATTTGGAGTTGGCGGCGGTGCTTTTGCGCTCAAGATCTCAGCGTCACTATCTTTTCGGCTCTACATGTCGATTTTTACCGATCATAAAGTCCAAATACATATTTACTCAGCGAGAGTTGAATATGAGGCAGAGGAGGTGGTTAGAGTTGATTAAGGATTATGACCTCGAAATCCTCTATCATCCGGGTAAAGCGAACGTCGTGGCCGACGCCTTGAGTCGGAAACCAGTTGCGTTGCGAACGCTTGAGATCCTTACGCCTCAGCCTGAGCTTCGGAGGGCTTTGATCGAGTTAGACGTTGAGGTCTCGTTGCCGGGAGCTGTCGGGCAACTTTGTGCTTTAGAAATTTCATCATCTTTGATCGATGAAATTAAGCTGAAGCAATCAGAGGATCCGATGATTACTCAAATCCGAGAGAACGTTCTTAAAGGAAAGTCTCCTGGATTTGTGATTCACGAGGATGGTGTTTTGAGATTCCAGAGTCGGCTTTGTGTGCCGAACGACTCAGAGTTGAGGCAGAGTATTTTACGGGAGGCCCATGCTACACCTTATTCCGTTCATCCTGGTTCGAGTAAGATGTACAAGGACCTGAGAAGAAATTTCTGGTGGAATGATATGAAGGATGAGGTCGCACAGTTTGTAGCGAGATGTTTGACTTGTCAGCAGGTCAAGATCGAGCATCAGCGACCGGCTGGGTTATTGCAGTCACTTCCCATTCCGGAATGGAAGTGGGAAGATATATCGATGGATTTCGTTACGAGTTTGCCGAGATCGAGGTCGGGCATGAATATGGTATGGGTGATTGTTGATCGTCTGACCAAGTCAGCACATTTTCTGGGCATCAAGGACACTTGGGGCCCGGAGAAGTTAGCTCGTGTGTTTATCGCAGATTGTGAGACTTCACGGTACTCAAGTCTATTGTTTCGGATTGTGACGGCCGTTTTGTATCGCACTTCCGGGCGGTGCATAAGGCGTTGGGTACCCGTTTACACTTGAGTACCTCTTTTCATCCCCGATCGGATGGACAATCGGAACGCACTATCCAGACATTCGAGGACTTGTTACGTGCTGTGCTCTCGATTGGAGTAGTGACTGGGAGGAACATTTGCCGCCGATCGAATTCACGCACAACAACAATTGGCACGCGTCGATTCGGATGGCACCGTATGAGGCACTTTACGGGCGCGATGTCGATCACCGATTTGTTGGAATGAGGCGTCCGATTTGGTGGGACCGAGCCGGATGTCGTTTTAGAGACGAGGCGGAAGATAGAGTTAATTCGGGAACGGATGTTGATCGCCCAGTCGACAAGTCGTATGCCGACATCCGTCGTCGACCTTTGGAATTCGAGGTGGGAGACCATGTTTTGCTAAAGGTGTCGCCGACGAAGGGAGTTTTTCGTTTCGGGAAGAAAGGGAAGTTGAGTCCGAGATTTATCGGCCCCTTCGAGATCCTCGAGCGAGTAGGTGGATTGGCATACCGTTTGGCGTTACCTCCGGCCTTGAGTCATGTTCATAGCGTTTTCCATGTTTCCCAGTTGAGGAAATATGTCCCGGATCCTAGTCACATCATCGATTATGGAGAGATTGATGTCGCCGAAGATGTTACTTTCGAAGAGCGCCCTTTGAAGATTTTGGAGCATCGTGAGAAACGATTGAGGCATAAGACCATACCTTTGGTCAAGGTGCAGTGGTCGAGACACGGTGTCGAGGAGGCAACTTGGGAAACCCAGGATAGCATGCGTGCTAGGTACCCCGAGTTGTTTGTTTCTTAAGTTTCGGGACGAAACTTATTTTTAGAGGGGTAGAATGTAATATCCGCATTTTCTTTCCCTTGTAATGGTATTTATTGTGAAATTCAAGAATGTAGTGACCCTCAAGTATCCTTCAGTGTAACATTTCCGTCATCTTTTGATCTGATTCTCGTAATTGTTGTGCGGAACCGCCGTTTCGGGGTTGCCGTGGATCCATTCTATGCTATGTTGCGTTTTGAGGTGTTCCGTTTGACGTTTCGTTCATATTCCGGTATTTTGGGTCGTTTATATCCTGTATCTAGCGCACGCTAAATTTCCTGTGTAGCGCACGCTAGAAATCCATTGGTAGCGCACGCTACGCTTAATTCGTAGCGCACGCTAACGATTTAGCCACAGGAGTGGCGATTCAGCTCCCGGCCCTGCGGACTATCGGAGTAGCGCACGCTACATCGTCTAGCGCACGCTAATGTCGGGAGACTAGCGCACGTTAAATTGTTCAGTAGCGCGCGCTAGTGTGACTGTCCAGTACTGGGCAGATTACTACTGAACTCAATCAGATGCTAGTTAGCGCACGCTACGCTGGTATAGGTAGCGCACGCTAACGGGTCAGGTGAGGTTTGGGCGGTTGGCTCTGGACTCGGCCGATGTTCGGGTAGCGCACACTATTGGTCGATAGCGCGCGCTACCAAGAGGTTATTAGCGCACGCTACGCATGTATGGTAGCGCACGCTAACGGCCAAAACCACAGCTTCGGATGGGACGCTAACAGAGGGTTTGTAACCTATCCCGTTAGCGCACGCTAACCTTGAGGTCTTAGCGTGCGCTAACACTCCCTAGCTATATAAACCAGGAGTTGACCGAGATAATCACAAAATCTCATTTCTTCCTCTTTCCGCGGCCGACGACTCCAGAGACGATTTGAGGCGATTTTCTTCCTCCAATCACTTGAGAGATTCTTGTGCTTGAGTTCTTGGTGTAAGACTAACATCATCCACTTGTGTTTCTCATCCTAAATCCAAGGTAATCTCTTAGAACCCTACTTTTGGATAATTTGGGGTTTTGGGATATTCTTCCGATCAGTACCGTTTAGTTGATGGATTCATGATGAATATGATTAATCTTGAAGTTATTCTTAGATTCCCAACGCATTCAAGGTATATTTCGTGATTTTTACGGAATCGAGAGGGTTCGGTTGTGGTCCGCCTCGTTGTTGTTTATATACGAATATACATGAATCGTAGGCGGGTTTCCGGGAGTATTCCATTTCCATAATCGTTTAGAAGTGGTTGTGATTGTGCTATTCAAATCGTTAGGTTCATTTCCGCCGGTTCCTTGCGGTCGTGTTCAACTCTTCCGTTCCGTTCGTGTCATCGTCTAATTAATCGAGGCAAGTATCCTTATGAACTTACAATCTTGGCATAGTAGTTTTGTATGAGAAATTGTGTGTGTGTGTATGCTCACTACGGGTTAGACTCGACGGGGTCTCGGTAGGGGTCCACGGAGGTGTGGATCGACGAGCTTTGCTTTTAACCACTACGGGTTAGATCCGACGGGGTCTCGGTAGGGGTCCACGGAGGTGTGGATCGACGGTTAATTGTGGTGAATTTTACAAATGTGATTTGATATTGGCATTTCCGGAAATGAGTGCTTTCAAACGGTTTTCTTTATTGCATACATTACTATATGTGTAAGATGTAAGTTGTTCATCTGGTTACTTGTACTAGCGTAATTGCTAACCCCTCTGGGGACCCGTGTTGGGGAAATTCGTTTTATGAATTTCAGGTCAGGTTCATCGAGACGAGCGGGCGCTGGACCAGTATGCGGATGATGGCCGAGCGTGATGATTGTGCCTAAGTGACGTCTTAATGTCTTTTTGTCTTTTCATCTTTTGTGGCTTTTGAACTAATGGTTGTACTCGAGTACTTAAGAGTTCTTGTCCGTCCGGATTGTATTGTTGCCTATATGTTTGTGTTGATTGATGATGTTATGTTTGACCGGTAAACCGGGTGGATTATTCTGTTTTGCGTCTTTATGACATGGTGTTGGTTTGTCGTTTATGTGAGTCGATGAGTATGATGCTGTTCAGCCTGGTGGGTCCCATATAGGGATTCACGGCGCTGTAATATACCTCGAATATCTTGAGGGTGTTACATTAAGAAGGAAAAAATGGCGGATGGTTCGATGAAGGTTTTTTGCAACTACTGCAACAAAGAATATTCGTATAAAGCCGGGAAGAATATGAAAATTTTAGAAGGTATTTTGAGAATAACCATGCCTCGGTCCACGGAGATCAAAAGTCGCAAAGTCAACTCAACTTCCAGCCTTCTACTGGAGTCGGCCCAACCGGCATTCAAGGTATGTCTGAATCTCAACTTTATAAATATAATGAAAAAATTGCTAGAGAACAAATGGCAAAATCATGTGCACATGAATCTTTACCTTTTAATTTCGCGGATAGTATGGGTTGGGAATATACGATGCAAAATGCCTACAATCCTGCTATTAAGAGAATTACATGTACCACAATGACTAGACAAGTAGTATACTTAGCCAAACAACATAAACTTGGATTACGAGCTTATTTTAGATCTATAAATCATAGAGTTTCTTTAGCTGCTGATACGTGGGGAGATTTTAAATAAAAAATAATTATATGGGAATAAATATACATTGGATTGATGAAAATTGGAACTTAAACAAAAGACTACTTGTGTTTAAAAAATTTAATATTACACATAGTGCAGATAATATAGCTAGAGCAATTATTAAAATTTTAACTTTTTATTGCTTAAAAGATAAAATTTTCACAATTGGTTTTGATAATGCTAGTTCTAATACTGCAAGTGTATCAGCTTTAATACAAGCTTGCAATATTGTTTTAGCGGGAAGATTATTTCATACTAGATGTATATGTCATATTCTAAGTTTGTGTGTATAAGATGCATTAAATTATGAAGATGAGGCAATAGAACCAATTAGAAAATGTGTCTTGTTTTTACATAATCGTACTAAGTTAGCTAGACAATGGGCCAAATTTTTAAAATAAAAAAAATGCAACTCAAATTTTTTACTCCAGACGTAAAACATAGATGGAACTCAACTTATCAGATGTTAAATTCAACTAATGAAAAAAAAATTATTGTGTGATTTTTTTGATACATTTTTCCACGTAGAAGGATTTTATTTATTGCCAACATATTGGGATAAAACCAAAGATTTAATAAAACTATTAAAGGTTTTTGAAAATACAACTAAAGATTTAAGTGATTGTTATTATCTCATGTCTCCTAAAGTTTTATTTCATTGTTGTTTTATTGTATCCGAAATGAATGTTTGTAGTAAATCCGAAAGATTGGGGAATGCTATTTACAATATTGTTTAAAATGGCTAAAGTACTTTAATCGTATTCATGATGTTTTCTTGATTAGTGCTGTTTTATCTCCCGATTTGAATTTAGCTCAAGTATAACAATTACTTTAAATTTATTATAATATTCTTAAAAATTTGGGTTTTCCTAATATTATGGATAGTATTGAAAGTCAAACTTTGTTTGAAATTATTCCTCATGTTGAACAAGTAAAAATTGATTTAAAAAATAGTTGTGAAACTATTTTTGCTGAATATTTAGCGAAATATGGAGATAGGATTCAAACTCAAAAAACAAGAACTAGGACTATAATTACATTTAACATGGAATTTGAGAGAACTCCCACTAACTCATTTCAACAACAACTCTATAATATAGCAAGAAATAGGAGGTAGTAACGCCGATCAAAGAAATGACCTTAGTCGATATTATGCAACTAGTTTTGTGCTGGAGATGACAATGCAGGTATATTTGATCTGTTAGATTGGTGGAAGATAAGGGGGACCGAATTTCCCATACTTTCCATTATGGCACAAGAAATTCTTGCAGTGCCCGCATCCACAGTCCCCGCTGAGAGCGCTTTTAGTGAAGGAGGCTATATGTTGGACGAGCGGAGACCCGAATGACGTCAAAAAATCTCGAGGCTCAAATGATGCTTAAAGACGCAACAAAAACCGAGTTACGAGATCAAGAAATAAGTGAGATGACCTATTAGCGGACCAAGATGCCTATCAAAAAGATACCACTGAAGGAGAGTCTAGTCAAATGAGTCAAACTGACGATCAAGACGACGACGACATCGACTTCGACTAAAGGTAAGTAAAGTAAGTCAGGTAAGTAAAAAGAAGTACGTAGGGCTTTGATTCCTCACGAGGATACGTAGGCAATTTAAATTTAAGTGAAAACTTAAAATTAAATACAAGCCCATTTTTTTTCTAATTTTTCTTAATTAAAAGAACTACGTAGAGCTTGATTTCTCACGAGGATACGTAGGCAATTTATTTTAAGTGAAAACTTAAAATTAAATACAAGCTCATTTTTTCAATGATTTCCTTGTTCATTATAGTTATTTTTTCGTGTATAAAATGACAATAAATAAAATTTTATAAATACTTTTTTAAAAAAAAATCATGGGTCGGACCCGTGTCCCGGCGGGTCGGACCCGGACTCAGACTCGTGGCGGACCCGTGAACCCGCCAACCCGATGGGTCCGACCCGGACCCGATCCTGGCGGTGGGCACCTCTAATAATAGCTGCAGAAAAACTGAACATTCGCAAACAAAAGCTTGTGTGAGCTTCTCCGATTTTGATCGAGACTAGTTTATTTCTGTAATACCCGAATTTTCAGTATGAATTTTTCGCGTTATTTTATCTAAGATATACTGGATGGCTTGGTGTCTATACAGTATGGATAAAATAAATTGAGAACTGAGACAATTGTATTTGTACTCGTATAACTGTCGTAGTGGTTCGACAATTATTTTGAGGATACCGTGTATCAGGTTATCGTACTTTTGATATCGGATATATCGTATGATGATGTTATTGGATTCAGTACATGTATTCAGTATGCAGTATGTTCGTATTTTTATATGTCGAGACGGACGAGGAGAATTGGAAAATGGCTAAGTATAGCCTGATTAGCGCGCGCTAATGTTCAAGTATAGCGCACGCTATCGTTCATGGTTAGCGCACGCTAGAGGCGGAATGTAGCGCACGCTAAATGCAGTCAGATCGGAAGGAATCTGCGTGTGGACCCGGCTGCTTTCGGCGCACGTTCTCGTAAGTCAACGGTTGTTGTCCTGAAGTATCAGCGCACGCTAAAGCATGAGGCTTAGCGCACGCTAATTGTAGATCGGTCAAAGGGAATCTTATCCTTGTTAGATCGGCATGTGGGGGCACATGCGGTACGTAGACTGTAGCAAGTCAACTGATATTAGCGCACGCTAAATGTAAGGACTTGCGTACGCTAAACAGTGTGAAATACGTACGCTAATGCATGGGCATTACGTACGTAAGCTCATGTTCGAGGCAAGACAGTGGCCTGCGAGCTGCGATAGCGCACGCTAACAAAGTCGGTTAGCGCACGCTAAGGCCGTAGCGCACGCCAAACATAAAGTTTAGCGCACGCTAGTAATACACTTTATAAAAAGGGGACAGACGGGTGTTATGAAGCATTCTCGTCCATTTCTTTCCTTTCACTCAATAGAGAGAGCTTTGGGAGGTACTTGAGTTCCTAAAACACTCTGAGATGATGATCTTTAACGAGATTAAGATGGAGAGCATGGATTCAAAGCTTTGTTCTTGAAATTATTAATGAGTCTTGGAATGGAGTTCATAGAGAGAGTCTTGAGGTTCCAAATACTGGATTATGATGGAGTTGAGCATCCTTATCAACATTTGGAGCTTGGAAATGATTGGGAACGGATTCAACCTTGATAATCCATCCTTTTCTTCAAAGAGGTAATTAATCTTCACTTTGAATTTTGTTTTGGGGATTGAATATTGGTGTTCTTGAGTTGATACTTATCATATTAATGAGTTGATAAGTATGATTTCGAGATGGCTTCCCGGGTAACGTTGATGTTATTGTTGGTATGTGGATATTGATATGTTTTGTATGGTTTTGAATGGTGTTCAGGAGATATGTCGATTTATGTCTCCCTTCATTTCGGATTTGATGTTAAGATGATATACGGATATATATGACTTAGGTGATTAATTACATGTTAGCATATCGGATTATGATGGTTGTCATGAACGTGATTATGGAATCATGGTACTTTTAGTGTTCTTGGTATATATACCATCAAAGAGGAAGGATATATGTTGGTTTGATTATTAACATGGATAAGATAATTGAAACTAAACATTATGTTGATTGTAGTGATTGAGTTGTATGATAAGATATGGATCATGATGATGAGTTTTGATCTGGAAATTTATTGTTAATCTTGGAGTAAGATTTCCTTTTCATTCGAATTCGTAGTCGCAAGGTGTTAGTCGATGCTTGGAATGCATGCCACTGTACAGCATTAGTGCACGCTAAGCTTACTGGATAGCGCACGCTAACGGGAACAACTTAGCGCACGCTACGTTATGCGTTTAACGCGCGCTAAGTAGGCAGACAGTGTAGTATTTTCGTGTTGTGATTATGAATTCGTGATGGGTTGAATTGGATTGTTTAAGACTGTGTTTAATCGAGATATTGTGGAACTGTTGGGTTATTGATCGATTATTGATTGATAATTATGATTTATCGGATTTCGGCTTGTATTGTTGATATGAGTTCGTAATTGTTTGAGTTGTATTGTTCGGTTTTGTAAATGATCGAGGTATTGTTGAACTGTTGAGTTTGATTGGTTGGTTATACTGGTTATTGATTATTATCGGATGTGTTGTCATTTGATTATTGCATTAGGTCGCGATAATTGAGCGTTGTTTATGGCCGTTGTGTTGCGGTCAAGGTTGGAGAGTTCGTAGGTTGCTTTTGGTCGGGGCTGAGGAGCTCGGAGACGAAGGCAATGGATTCTGGTAACAGCTTCGTGGTATCGGTATCGAGGCAAGTTTATACTTGTTCAGTTTATAATATTTGATGAATGGTATCGTTTTCATTTCATTTATAATTCGTATGGCGATGTTGTTAGAAAGGTAAGTTGTCGGTTAACGAGTTGTATATCGTGCTCTGGCTTGTATTAAATCATAAGGTTAATGATTTAATTGTGTTCAAGGAAGACGTGAGTTATCTTTGGTCAAGGGTATAGTATATCGGATATCGAGGATAGTTAACGTGATGACATAAGTATCGGGATAAAGGTTTATTGGTATTGAATGGATGGTACCTTATTTGAGATTATTTGAATAACTGTGTATTCGTTCAGGGATGTTGCTCGTGGAAAGAATATTGTCTTCGGCTTTGAGGTAATTCTAGTATTATTCAGTTATGAGGATAATTGTTCTGAGGAATTATTGTATATATGTTGTACGTTGATGTTTCGTATCTCGATTCGTATTGATTACTACCGAGGATGATGATCCTGTGGCTGATTGTATTGAGATCATTGATCGTGTTGATTATTTGTCGGGGATGATGATCCCAGGATTATTGTCTTGAATATTGATTAGTCGTGTCGACTTTTCACTGTCAGTCTGTTGTTTCAGTTCGGTGAGTCTTTTGATCCTTATTGGATATGTGATTCTTTGAGTTTCGTTGTCATGTTGCATCATGACATATCTGGAATCATATCTGCGTTCCGATTGGTTATTGTGTAGGATTTTTAGCGAGGCGCATGATGGTTATGCGTGGATATTATTTCCGCATTGAACCGTGCACACGAGACGTAGTTCGTGAGGCTAATTAGGTACAAGACCGCACGTGTATTTGATCGATACCCGGGGTGGCTTGTGCACGGACACATTTCCGGATCGGGCGTACTGTGATGTCCATCTTTGAGCCATACCGTTTGGTCGTTCATACTTCCATGTATGATTGGATATGTTCGACGGTTTGCGACTGGTTGTTCATACGCCCGAGGGGTATGTTCGACAGCCAGAGTTATTTCTTTGAGATCCATTATTGTTGATCATTTGGAGTCTACCTTGTTGAGGGTATTCTCGGTTATTGTTGGTCCTTTGTTGATCATTTGGAGTCTACCTTGTTGAGGGTATTCTCGGTTATTGTTGGTCCTTGTTGATCATGTAATACCCGAGATTTCTGTTATGTAATTGGAACTTGGGATATTGTAATGGTTGTACTTTTGTCTGAGCACTATTTTCCGTATTTCATAGTCCATTGTTGTCGAGCGTATAATTTCGTATATGTGACTTAAAGGTTGAAATTCTGTGCATGTAGCGCACGCTACAGGCTGCGTGTAGCGTACGCTAGCAGGGATTCATAGCGCACGCTACAGGTGATCATTAGCGCAGGCTATGCGTGGTCAGTTTGATTGAGACGTGCGGTAGGTGAGATCTGGCCGGGGGACCCCTGTCGGATCGTGTCGGATGTACCTGGACGGCTTTCGGGAAAAGCCGAGTCAACGCCTTAGCGAACGCTACAGGTATATGCGTAGCGCACGCTAAGTGCCGAGTACAGTTTAGACTGTGAGCCGTTAGCGCACGCTACGAACAGGGTCTAGCGCGCGCTAATAACCATTTATTATAAATAGGACAGCATCCTATTCGTGATTTCAGTTCCTTCCCCTCCCATAGCCCGAACTCTTACACCTAGAACATAACTCCCTTAGTCCTAAACACTTCGAATCAACCTCCTAGTTCGAGATTGAAGATCGTATATCATTGGAGATTGGTGTTCAAGCCTTCGGTGTTGGATTGCTTCATTTTCCTCCGTGTTCTTCGCTACTTTGAGGTAGGTGATTCTTCACCAATGATTAGTAATGTTCCTAAGGAATTTTGAATCATGTTTGGATAGCAAGTATTTCGTTATAATCGGTCATCACATGTTAGAAGGATACTCTTGACGTATCGGCACTATATATCGAATGAACCTTTGAACCCTCTTATTATAAGGACTCCTAAGCATGTTCAAATTGATTTATGATCAGTAATCGGATATTACCCAGTTGATACGTTGTACACGTTGGAATCATGTGTTTTGGAACGTAAGACGATCGGAACTTAGATTATTTCTTGAAGATCGTAGATGGATTATGATATTGAGATGACTATCCGTATATTTGTATTTCATAATCATAAAACTTCCACAAACCTTAGTAGCATGATATGCCCGAGGATAACTTGTATCATCACGGTAGAATTCATGAGTTCTTCACCATTCAACCCAGTTTTCGGTTTGCGATTCTCGCCATGCAAGATTAGCGCACGCTAACATGTGTGAGTTAACGTGCGCTATCGAGGTTCGGTTAACGCACGAAACGTCGTAGCGTACGTTATAAGACCAGCCGAGTCGATCGCCATCCGTGGCTAGCGACGCTAGTCTTATACGATAGCGTCGCTAACAATTCCGGCTTAGCGCCGCTACGTAAAGTACGTAGCGCGCGCTAAGCAATCCGCATGCCTTGTTTATTTTGAGCTTTTCGGCCGTAGGCCGAATTGTTAGGCCATTGTTCGACTTGAGATGATTTGTATATCATTCCTTTTGTTAAGGTTCGAGCTTGCTACGTTGATCGAAGGAGGCGACCTTCGAGTGGGTTGAGATCATTGAAGTATATCGTTCTTGCCATCTTCGAGGCAAGTATCGTGATATGTTAATATTGGTATTTTTGGAACATGCGTATGGTTATGATATTTACTTCGTTGATTTGCCATGGTATTCGTTATATAGTGTTTATATGTTCATGTTGATGAACATAATGATTTGGCATATGTGTATGCATGAGTTGTGTTTGTATACGTTGTACGATCTATGCTGAGGGCGCTGGATCGGATGTCCACCTCGTGTTGGTCCGACGGGATCATCTTGGGATCTAGGCTGAGGGCGCTGGATCATTGGACGGGTTATTTCCACCTCGTGTTGGTCCGACGGGATCATCTTGGGATCTATGCTGAGGGCGCTGGATCATTGGAATACCCATGTTGTGTAATAGAATCTTGTAGATTCGCATTGTCGGATTCCGGTAGCGGAAGTCCGTGTGGTGTATCTTGTCATGTATTGTTGATGCATATTCGAATTATTTAATATGATACTTGTACTAGCATCGTTTTGCTAACCCCTTCGGGGGTGGACATTTGTTTTGATGTTCAGGTAGCCGAGGAGCAGGGAAAGCGACAAGATGCGACGTGACGACGAAGGGGTTCAGTGATGTTTGTGGTTATTGGTGATTTGTTTTCTTGGTTTGATTTCTGTACTCGAGTACGCGTGTCTTATTGATATTAATTCGATATGGTTGTATTAATTACTCGTTGAACCAGTTGTACGTTTTCACAAACTTGAATTTCCGTAGTGTTGATGTTTTAGATTTACTTTTCTTTTTAATTAGCCTTGTAAATCCTTACTTAAAGGGTTTACGGCGCTGTAATTATTCCGAATATCTCGGGGTGTTACAGAATATGGTATCAGAGCTAAGATTCATGGATATCTTGGCCGTTGGGTTTTATTTGGGTCTGTTTACGTTATTTGATTTACGGGTCGTTTGTAACATCACTGTTCAGCCGAAGTCGTCATGTGGACCGTGGTTGTAAGTCTCTTAATCTCTTATACTACCGTTTTACTTAATTACTGTTTTGTGAGTATTGACGGACTTTATTTCAAAAATTTTGTTCTGGATATTGAGAAATTGCGTTTACAGTATGTTGAGAGGAGGACGTGGACGCGGACGCGGTCGTGGACGCGGACGTGGTAACATGAGACATGAGGATTCCGCAACTACCCCAGAAATATCGGCTAGTCGAACCGATTCCCATTCTGGAGGGCAGCAAGGATCAGCGAATGATGACGCAAATCCTAACATGCCGGGAGTGCTTCAACAGGTGGTGGCGCAGATAAACCAGTTCGCTCAGGTCGTTGATCGCATGCAAACGGCGATGGGACAGCAGCACCACGAGGATAACCGGGGAGACAGATGGCTTGCTGAAGTGGTTAAATTGCACCCGCCAAAATTTGACGGATCTGCTGAGGCACTTACTTGGGATCACTGGCTCAAGGAGTTGGAGAAGATATTCGCGGGTCTTAACTGTCCCGAGGACCGGAAGGTTCCCATTGCCCAGTATTTTCTGACTGGGGAGGCCTTTGATTGGTGGGAAGCTATTCGACCCGAGAATCATAATGCGGATTGGACGGAATTCAAACAAATGATGGAAGCACAGTATTGTCCTCGTCCAGTTAGAGAGGCAAAGATCCGAGAGTTTTTCTCACCACAGAGTTCGGAGGCATCTGTGATGATGTAATTAAAACTTTCAATCATCACCGACTTGTGTGCGACACTTGGTCGAACGGAGGCGTAAAAGATTTTTCATTTTGATATGCGGATGAAGCGGAGGTTCAAGAAGACATGTCCGGATTTGAGTGTACTACGTTGCGGCGAGATCAAGACAAAGCGGCCTACGACATGAAAGAGGCGGCGGTGGAGAAATCGGTAGAGGCAAAGAAGCGAAGGTGACCGGCACTTTGCGTAAAACAAGAGTGGTGGGGCCCGCAAGGGCCGTCTTCCTTTATTCGGCTAGAAACCTCCACATCCTTCTAAAGGCGGAAAGAAGTTAGGACAACATCACAGCTTTCGGACGCATCAAGGAAATGCTACAATTGTGGTCGGCAGGCATATTCGACGTGATTGCCCCGCATCTTCCGCGACTTGTTACGATTGTGGGCAAGAAGGGCACCGTGCGGCCTTCTCGTGGAGCCGCTACTAGATCTTTGGTACCCGCACTCCGGACCAGCCCTAAGGAGATAAGTGTGAACCAGACACAACAGAGTGGATTTCAGCAGCGAACGTTGGGAAGAGAGAGACATCCAGTCTTGGGTCCGTTCCTCCGCGCCTGTACGAAATGAGGAGATTCGACGATCGAACACCGCCATTGCGTCAGGTACGATTCAGATCCTTTTGCAACCAGTTAGTGTTTTATTCGATTCCGGAGCTACACATTCTTTTGTATCATTGAACTGTGTAAATCGTTTGAAAATCTCGTGCTTAATTGATTGTGAACCGTATGTTGTGGGATTGCCAAGTGGAGAGAGAATTGTGGGAACCCTAGAGGCTAGAGATTTTCCAGTATCTATAGGAGGGAGAGATTGGCCGTCGAATCTCATTGTTGTTGACATCTACGGTGACGATTTAATTCTCGGAGACGATTGGCTCAACCGTTATGGAGCTATCCTAAATTACCGAGAGAGAGTCATTTCTATCATTGCTGATGACGGGTCTGAACACTTATTCCGAGGATGGAGACCGGGAAGTTCGGGAAAATTGATCAAAGCAATGAAAGCCGTAAAATTGCTGAAACAGGGATGTCATGGACTTTGGTGTTATGCTATGAGGAAAGAGGAAGGAGTAGAGCTCTCGTCTATTTCAGTTGTGAATGAGTTCTCAGATGTATTTCCTGACGAACTACCAGGGTTACCTCCGCAAAGAGAACGGATCCCTCCGACTGTGTATTGATTACAGGGAGCTTAACAAGATGACAATCAAGAATAAGTATCCTATACCTCGGATCGACGACTTGTTTGATCAACTGCAAGGGGCAAGGGTATTCTCGAAGATTGACTTGCGATCAGGATACCATCAGTTGAGAATTAAGGAATCGGATATACCGAAATCTGCTTTCAGATCCCGGTACGGGCATTATGAATTTGTAGTGATGCCATTTGGACTTACCAATGCTCCTGCGGTATTCATGCAATTGATGAATCGGGTATTCTTGGAGTACTTGGATAAATTTGTGGTCGTTTTCATTGACGACATCTTGATATATTCGAGGGACGCAGAGGAACATGCTGAACATTTACATGTGGTTTTGAGCATCTTGAGAAAGGAACAACTGTATGCTAAGCTTTCTAAATGCGAATTTTGGCTTAAGGAAGTAACCTTCCTTGGGCATGTGATATCATCCGACGGAGTACAGGTGGACCCGAAGAAAGTCGAAGCAATCTTGGAGTGGGAAGCTCCTAAAAACATGAAAGAAGTCCGAAGCTTCTTAGGACTTGCTGGATATTATCGCCGCTTTGTAGAGGGATTTTCCAAAATTGCTCGTCCGCTCACTCAATTATTCTGAAAACTCAAAAGTTCACGTGGAATGAGAAATGTCAGGTGGTTTTGACGATCTTATGAGGAGACTGACGACGACCTATTTTAGCACTGCCAGAGGGAACTGATGGATTCATGGTATACAGCGATGCTTCAAATCAGGGTTTGGGTTGTGTGTTGATGCAGAAGGATAAAGTGATTGCTTATGCTTCTCGGCAATTGAAACCGTACGAAGTTAATTATCCGACTCATGATCTGGAGCTAGCAGCTGTGGTCTTTGCCTTGAAAATCTGGCGACATTATTTGTACGGCACTCATTGTCAGATCTTTACAGATCATAAGAGCCTCAAATACATTTTCAGTCAGAAAGAATTAAACATGAGGCAGAGAAGGTGGCTGGAATTGATCAAGGATTACGACTTGGAGATTTTCTATCATCTGGGGAAAGCAAATGTAGTAGCCGATGCCTTGAGCCGAAAACCCGTTTCTCTTCGAGTGTTGGAAGCACTTACATCCCAAACCAGTATTCAACGGGAACTGATCCGCGAGGGGATTGAAGTATGGGCACCAGGAATCCAAGGACAACTTTATGTGATGGAACTGACTTCATCACTAGTCGAGGGGATCAAGTCTAAGCAGTTGGACGATTCTCTGATCCTTCGATTATGTGATGAAGTAAAGAAAGGAAAAGCCCCAGGATTCGTGATACAAGATGATGGAGTTCTGAGATTTCAGAGTCGACTTTGCGTTCCCGAGGATGATGATTTGAGACGGACTATTCTGAGAGAAGCTCATAGCGCGCCCTATTCTATTCACCCGGGCAGCAGTAAAATGTATAAGGATCTAAAACAAAATTTCTGGTGGGGGAATATGAAGAAGGACGTAGCAGAGTACGTTTCGAAGTGCTTGACTTGTCAGCAAGTTAAGATTGAACATCAGCGACCTGCCGGAATGTTAAGGCCGCTTCCGATCCCTGAATGGAAGTGGGAGGACATCTCGATGGATTTCATCACCAGTATGCCAAGGACTAGAACAGGAATGAACATGATTTGGGTTATAGTTGATCGACTAACCAAGTCGGCTCATTTCCTAGGGATCAAAGATACATGGGGACCCGAGAGATTGGCGCGAGTATTTATTGCAGAGATAGTCAGATTGCATGGGACTCCGAAGACCATTATTTCGGATCGAGATGGCCGTTTCGTCGCATTTCGAAAGCGATTCACGTGGCTTTGGGGATCGAGCTCAACTTTAGCACGACTTATCATCCCCAAACGGACGGCCATCCGAAAGGACTATTCAGATAAGAGAGGACATGCTTAGAGCTTGTGCATTAGATTGGTCGATCGATTGGGAAGTTCACTTGCCCTTGATCGAGTTCACCTATAATAACAAATGGCATGCTTCTATTAAGATGGCACCATTTGAAGCTTTGTACGGAGAAGATGCCGATCACCCCTATGTTGGGATGATTCTTCTGATTTGATCGGACGGAACCAATTAATTATTCAAACTCAAGAGAAGATAGCTTTGATTCGAGAGAGACCTGTTGACTGCCCAGAGTCGACAGAAGTCTTATGCCGATGTACGTCGTCGCCCTCTAGAGTTCGACGCTGGGGACCACGTACTATTGAAGGTGTCTCCTACACGAGGGATTTTCCTTTTTGGGAGAAGAGGCAAGCTTAGTCCGAGATATATCGGACCATTCGAGATCCTCGAGAGAGTTGGGGATTTAGCATACCGGTTGGCCTTACCGCCATCGCTGAGTCAGGTTCACAATGTGTTTCACGTATCCCAACTGCGGAAGTATGTACCGGACCCCAGTCACGTCATTGATTTCGACGAGATCGAGATAGCTAATGATGGCACCTTCGAAGAGAGACCGATCAAGATACTTGAGAGCCGGATCAAACAATTGAGGAATAAACCAATACATTTGGTTAAAGTACAATGGTCACGACATGGAGTCGAAGAGGCCACTTGGGAAACGGAGGACGGTATGAAGGCTAAATATCCGGAGTTGTTTTCATCCTAAGTTTCGGGACGAAACTTCTTTTTAGGGAGGAAGGATGTAATACCCGAGATTTCTGTTATGTAATTGGAACTTGGGATATTGTAATGGTTGTACTTTTGTCTGAGCACTATTCTCCGTATTTCATAGTCCATTGTTGTCGAGCGTATAATTTCGTATATGTGATTTAAAGGTTGAAATTCTGTGCATGTAGCGCACGCTACAGGCTGCGTGTAGCGTACGCTAGCAGGGATTCATAGCGCACGCTACAGGTGATCATTAGCGCACGCTATGCGTGGTCAGTTTGATTGAGACGTGCGGTAGGTGAGATCTGGCCGGGGGACCCCTGTCGGATCGTGTCGGATGTACCTGAACGGCTTTCGGGAAAAGCCGAGTCAACGCCTTAGCGCACGCTACAGGTATATGCGTAGCGCACGCTAAGTGCCGAGTACAGTTTAGACTGTGAGCCGTTAGCGCACGCTACGAACAGGGTCTAGCGCGCGCTAATAACCATTTATTATAAATAGGACAGCATCCTATTCGTGATTTCAGTTCCTTCCCCTCCCATAGCCCGAACTCTTACACCTAGAACATAACTCCCTTAGTCCTAAACACTTCGAATCAACCTCCTAGTTCGAGATTGAAGATCGTATATCATTGGAGATTGGTGTTCAAGCCTTCGGTGTTGGATTGCTTCATTTTCCTCCGTGTTCTTCGCTACTTTGAGGTAGATGATTCTTCACCAATGATTAGTAATGTTCCTAAGGAAGTTTGAATCATGTTTGGATAGCAAGTATTTCGTTATAATCGGTCATCACATGTTAGAAGGATACTCTTGACGTATCGGCACTATATATCGAATGAACCTTTGAACCCTCTTATTATAAGGACTCCTAAGCATGTTCAAATTGATTTATGATCAGTAATCGGATATTACCCAGTTGATACGTTGTACACGTTGGAATCATGTGTTTTGGAACGTAAGACGATCGGAACTTAGATTATTTCTTGAAGATCGTAGATGGATTATGATATTGAGATGACTATCCGTATATTTGTATTTCATAATCATAAAACTTCCACAAACCTTAGTAGCATGATATGACCGAGGATAACTTGTATCATCACGGTAGAATTCATGAGTTCTTCACCATTCAACCCAGTTTTCGGTTTGCGATTCTCACATGCAAGATTAGCGCACGCTAACATGTGTGAGTTAACGTGCGCTATCGAGGTTAACGCATGAAACGTCGTAGCGTCGTTATAAGACCAAATGAGTCGATCACGTGGCTAGCACACGCTAGTCTTATACGATAGCGTACGCTAACAGTCCGGCTTAGCGCACGTTACGTAAAGTACGTAGCGCGGGCTAAGCAATCCAGACAGCTTGTTTATTTTGAGCTTTTCGGCCGTAGGCCGAATTGTTAGGCCATTGTTCGACTTGAGATGATTTGTATATCATTCCTTTTGTTAAGGTTCGAGCTTGCTACTTTGATCGAAGGAGGCGACCTTCGAGTGGGTTGAGATCATTGAAGTATATCGTTCTTGCCATCTTCGAGGCAAGTATCGTGATATGTTAATATTGGTATTTTTGGAACATGCGTATGGTTATGATATTTACTTCGTTGATTTGCCATGGTATTCGTTATATAGTGTTTATATGTTCATGTTGATGAACATAATGATTTGGCATATGTGTATGCATGAGTTGTGTTTGTATACGTTGTACGATCTATGCTGAGGGCGCCGGATCGGATGTCCACCTCGTGTTGGTCCGACGGGATCATCTTGGGATCTAGGCTGAGGGCGCTGGATCATTGGACGGGTTATTTCCACCTCGTGTTGGTCCGACGGGATCATCTTGGGATCTATGCTGAGGGCGCTGGATCATTGGAATACCCATGTTGTGTAATGGAATCTTGTAGATTCGCATTGTCGGATTCCGGTAGCGGAAGTCCGTGTGGTGTATCTTGTCATGTATTGTTGATGCATATTCGAATTGTTTAATATGATACTTGTACTAGCATCGTTTTGCTAACCCCTTCGGGGGTGGACATTTGTTTTGATGTTCAGGTAGCCGAGGAGCAGGGAAACAGCCACAGTACCGACGTGACGACGAAGGGGTTCAGTGATGTTTGTGGTTATTGGTGATTAGTTTTCTTGGTTTGATTTCTGTACTCGAGTACGCGTGTCTTATTGATATTAATTCGATATGGTTGTATTAATTACTCGTTGAACCAGTTGTACGTTTTCACAAACTTGAATTTCCGTAGTGTTGATGTTTTAGATTTACTTTTCTTTTTAATTAGCCTTGTAAATCCTTACTTAAAGGGTTTACGGCGCTGTAATTATTCCGAATATCTCGGGGTGTTACAGATCATTTGGAGTCTACCTTGTTGAGGGTATTCTCGGTTATTGTTGGTCCTTTGTTGATCATTTGGAGTTTATCTCGTTGAGGGAAATCTCGGTTATTATTGGTCCTTTGTTGATCATTTGGAGTTTACCTCGTTAAGGGAATTCTCGGTTATTGTTGATCTTTGTTGATCGTGTTTGGAGTTTACCATGTTGAGGGTATTCTCGGTTATTGTTGATCCTTGTCGATCATATTGTAATTCATCATGTTGATGATAATTTCGGTTGTACTTTGACCTTGGGTTGGTCATTTTGGGACTCATCATATCGATGATATTCTCAGTGATGTATTGGTTGATCATTGTTATTAATTGTATGAGCATTCGGACTGTACGTCGATGTTCGGGATTTGTTATCATTATCATGTGGTAGTTGATCTACAGATATGTTGTGTATTATTGGTTTATCTAGGTTGAGATTTGATTGTGTAATCCTGAGCATGTGATTTGGCACAGATTGGATTATTTTCGCACTTATGAGTTATGAGGACGATTTGAGGACACTTGGTATTGTTTAAATACAGTACAGTATAATTGTTGTTGAGTTCTTTTCGTCATTTGAGAATGCGAAATGTGAATTATGGTAAGGATCGATTTGGTATGGATTGTCATGGATTGGTAAGGTTATGACGGTAAGTTTACATTGGTAGTATTCTTACAGTATTATTACATTGGTATGTAATTATTTATGATGATGTGATCGTTATCATTATCGAGTATTGTGGCTGACCCCGTCGTGGGCTTTATTTTTAGGTACTCGGAGATCGAGCTAGTAGCGGTCGTGAAGGGATGAGCTTCCCGATGTGATACTGGCGGTGGCATGTTTTGGAGTATCGAGTATTTCTTTTCTGGTTATTCATTTCCGCTGTAAATGTGTATTTTGAACTGTGTTTTTATCCGCTGCGTGTGTATATTTTCAAAATGGCCTTTTGGGCATTTTACGAACTTGGGTTATTTTCGTCAAACTCTTTTTCCCATATTATTTTATCGGTACGTTTAAGTGGTAGCTTAACGTACATTTTGAACTATCGAGAATTGACACTTCGCCTTGTATTTTCAAATGGTATTTTATGACGGTATTTGAGAACTATGCTTTTGAAAATATTTGAGTATTTAAAATATTACCGTCATCAGCCTTTTGGCGTTTTTGAATTGGTTTTGTAAACGATTTTTAGCCTGGTGGGTTCCGGCGCGGGACCCACGGCGCTGTAATATCCCGGATGGTTTTGGGGGTATTACAGAAGATGGTATCAGAGCTTTGGGTTTTGTGAAACCCGGGCATGTGTGTTATGTGGCTCTACCGGGACGGTAGTAACGTGACTTTTGAAAATGATTTTTTTTTCTGACTTTTGAGTCAAACCGATTTTGGAGTTTCCTAAATTTTTGAGATTTTTCCAATTGTTATTTGTGATATTGGCGTGTGTTGGTATTGTTTTGAGACTTCGTGTGGGAGTCGTGTGCTAGTATCACGGGAGATCATCGGCTTCACGCTCCTGTAAGTATATTGGTTTGGTTATTCGCTTGTGGCGACACTTGATTGTTTTGTGATGAGTTGGAAAGTTTTGGATTTATCTGTTGTTGGTGGCAGGTTGCAAGTTTCGAGGACGAAACTTATTTTAAGGAGGGTAGTATGTAATACCCGAATTTTCAGTATGAATTTTTCGCGTTATTTTATCTAAGATATACTGGATGGCTTGGTGTCTATACAGTATGGATAAAATAAATTGAGAACTGAGACAGTTGTATTTGTACTCGTATAACTGTCGTAGTGGTTCGACAATTATTTTGAGGATACCGTGTATCAGGTTATCGTACTTTTGATATTGGATATATCATATGATGATGTTATTGGATTCAGTACATGTATTCAGTATGCAGTATGTTCGTATTTTGATATGTCGAGACGGACGAGGAGAATTGGAAAATGGCTAAGTATAGCCTGATTAGCGCGAGCTAATGTTCAAGTATAGTGCACGCTATCGTTCATGGTTAGCGCACGCTAGAGGCGGAATGTAGCGCACGCTAAATGCAGTCAGATCGGAAGGAATCTGCGTGTGGACCCGGCTGCTTTCAGCGCACGTTCTCGTAAGTCAACGGTTGTTGTCCTGAAGTATCAGCGCACGCTAAAGCATGAGGCTTAGCGCACGCTAATTCTAGATCGGTCAAAGGAAATCTTATCCTTGTTAGATCGGCATGTGGGGGCACATGCGGTACGTAGACTGTAGCAAGTCAACTGATATTAGCGCACGCTAAATGTAAGGACTTGCATACGCTAAACAGTGTGAAATACGTACGCTAATGCATGGGCATTACGTACGTAAGCTCATGTTCGAGGCAAGACAGTGGCCTCTGGGCTGCGATAGCGCACGCTAACAAAGTCGGTTAGCGCACGCTAAGGCCGTATCGCACGCCAAACATAAAGTTTAGCGCACGCTAGTAATACACTTTATAAAAAGGGGACAGACGGGTGTTATGAAGCATTCTCGTCCATTTCTTTCCTTTCACTCAATAGAGAGAGCTTTGGGAGGTACTTGAGTTCCTAAAACACTCTGAGATGATGATCTTTAACGAGATTAAGATGGAGAGCATGGATTCAAAGCTTTGTTCTTGAAATTATTAATGAGTCTTGGAATGGAGTTCATAGAGAGAGTCTTGAGGTTCCAAATACTGGATTATGATGGAGTTGAGCGTCCTTATCAACATTTGGAGCTTGGAAATGATTGGGAATGGATTCAACCTTGATAATCCATCCTTTTCTTCAAAGAGGTAATTAATCTTCACTTTGGATTTCGTTTTGGGGATTGAATATTGGTGTTCTTGAGTTGATACTTATCATATTAATGAGTTGATAAGTATGATTTCGAGATGGCTTCCTGTAACGTTGATGTTATTGTTGGTATGCGGATATTGATATGTTTTGTATGGTTTTGAATGGTGTTCAGGAGATATGTCGATTTATGTCTCCCTTCATTTCGGATTTGATGTTAAGATGATATACGGATATATATGACTTAGGTGATTAATTACATGTTAGCATATCGGATTATGATGGTTGTCATGAACGTGATTATGGAATCATGGTACTTTTAGTGTTCTTGGTATATATACCATCAAAGAGGAAGGATATATGTTGGTTTGATTATTAACATGGATAAGATAATTGAAACTAAACATTATGTTGATTGTAGTGATTGAGTTGTATGATAAGATATGGATCATGATGATGAGTTTTGATCTGGAAAGTTATTGTTAATCTTGGAGTAAGATTTCCTTTTCATTCGAATTCGTAGTCGCAAGGTGTTAGTCGATGCTTGGAATGCATGCCATCAGACATTAGCGCACGCTAAGCTTACTGGATAGCGCACGCTAACGGGAACAACTTAGCGCACGCTACGTTATGCGTTTAACGCGCGCCAAGTAGGCAGACAGTGTAGTATTTTCGTGTTGTGATTATGAATTCATGATGGGTTGAATTGGATTGTTTAAGACTGTGTTTAATCGAGATATTGTGGAACTGTTGGGTTATTGATCGGTTATTGATTGATAATTATGATTTATCGGATTTCGGCTTGTATTGTTGATATGAGTTCGTAATTGTTTGAGTTGTATTGTTCGGTTTTGTAAATGATCGAGGTATTGTTGAACCGTTGAGTTTGATTGGTTGGTTATACCGGTTATTGATTATTATCGGATGTGTTGTCATTTGATTATTGCATTAGGTCGCGATAATTGAGCATTGTTTATGGCCGTTGTGTTGCGGTCAAGGTTGGAGAGTTCGTAGGTTGCTTTTGGTCGGGGCTGAGGAGCTCAGAGACGAAGGCAATGGATTCTGGTAACAGCTTCGTGGTATCGGTATCGAGGCAAGTTTATACTTGTTCAGTTTATAATATTTGATGAATGGTATCGTTTTCATTTCATTTATAATTCGTATGGCGATGTTGTTAGAAAGGTAAGTTGTCGGTTAACGAGTTGTATATCGTGCTCTGGCTTGTATTAAATTATAAGGTATATGATTTAATTGTGTTCAAGGAAGATGTGAGTTATCTTTGGTCAAGGGTATAGTATATCGGATATCGAGGATAGTTAACGTGATGACATAAGTATCGGGATAAAGGTTTATTGGTATTGAATGGATGGTACCTTATTTGAGATTATTTGAATAACTGTGTATTCGTTCAGGGATGTTGCTCGTGGAAAGAATATTGTCTTCGGCTTTGAGGTAATTCTAGTATTATTCAGTTATGAGGATAATTGTTACGAGGAATTATTGTATATATGTTGTACGTTGATGTTTCGTATCTTGGTATTCTTATTGATTACTTCGCTGAGGGATGATGATCCCAGGGCTGATTGTATTGAGATCATTGATCGTGTTGATTATTTGTCGGGGATGATGATCCCAGGATTATTGTCTTGAATAATGATTAGTCGTGTCGACTTTTCACTGTCAGTCTGTTGTTTCACTTCGGTGAGTCTTTTGATCCTTATTGGATATGTGATTCTTTGAGTTTCGTTGTCATGTTGCATCGTGACATATCTGGAATCATATCTGCGTTCCGATTGGTTATTGTGTAGGATTTTTAGCCAGGCGCATGATGGTTATGCGTGGATATTATTTCCGCATTGAACCGTGCACACGAGACGTAGTTCGTGAGGCTAATTAGGTACAAGACCGCACATGTATTTGATCGATACCCGGGGTGGCTTGTGCACGGACACATTTCCGGATCGGGCGTACTGTGATGTCCATCTTTGAGCCATACCGTTTGGTCGTTCATACTTCCATGTATGATTGGATATGTTCGACGGTTTGCGACTGGTTGTTCATACGCCCGAGGTATGTTCGATAAACGAGTTATTTCTTTGAGATCCATTATTGTTGATCATTTGGAGTCTACCTTGTTGAGGGTATTCTCGGTTATTGTTGGTCCTTTGTTGATCATTTGGAGTCTACCTTGTTGAGGGTATTCTCGGTTAGTGTTGGTCCTTGTTGATCATTTGGAGTCTACCTTGTTGAGGGTATTCTCGGTTATTGTTGGTCCTTTGTTGATCATTTGGAGTTTATCTCGTTGAGGGAAATCTCGGTTATTATTGGTCCTTTGTTGATCATTTGGAGTTTACCTCGTTAAGGGAATTCTCGGTTATTGTTGATCTTTGTTGATCGTGTTTGGAGTTTACCATGTTGAGGGTATTCTCGGTTATTGTTGATCCTTGTCGATCATATTGTAATTCATCATGTTGATGATAATTTCGGTTGTACTTTGACCTTGGGTTGATCATTTTGGGACTCATCATATCGATGATATTCTCAGTGATGTATTGGTTGATCATTGTTATTAATTGTATGAGCATTCGGACTGTACGTCGATGTTCGGGATTTGTTATCATTATCATGTGGTAGTTGATCTACAGATATGTTGTGTATTATTGGTTTATCTAGTTTGAGATTTGATTGTGTAATCCTACGAGGATTTGGCACAGTTGGATTATTTTCGCACTTATGAGTTATGAGGACGATTTGAGGACACTTGGTATTGTTTAAATACGATGCAGATAATTGTTGTTGAGTTCTTTTCGTCATTTGAGAATGCGAAATGTGAATTATGGTAAGGATCGATTTGGTATGGATTGTCATGGATTGGTAAGGTTATGACGGTAAGTTTACATTGGTAGTATTCTTAAAGTATTATTACATTGGTATGTAATTATTTATGATGATGTGATCGTTATCATTATCGAGTATTGTGGCTGACCCCGTCGTGGGCTTTATTTTTAGGTACTCGGAGATCGAGCTAGTAGCGGTCGTGAAGGGATGAGCTTCCCGATGTGATACTGGCGGTGGCATGTTTTGGAGTATCGAGTATTTCTTTTCTGGTTATTCATTTCCGCTGCAAATGTGTATTTTGAACTGTGTTTTTATCCGCTGCGTGTGTATATTTTCAAAATGGCCTTTTGGGCATTTTACGAACTTGGGTTATTTTCGTCAAACTCTTTTTCCCATATTATTTTATCAGTACGTTTAAGTGGTAGCTTAACGTACATTTTGAACTATCGAGAATTGACACTTCGCCTTGTATTTTCAAATGGTATTTTATGACGGTATTTGAGAACTATGCTTTTGAAAATATTTGAGTATTTAAAATATTACCGTCATCAACCTTTTGACGTTTTTGAATTGGTTTTGTAAACGATTTTTAGCCTGGTGGGTTCCGGCGCGGGACCCACGGCGCTGTAATATCCCGGATGGTTTTGGGGGTGTTACAATTTCACATCCCAGTCGAGCACAAATAAACAATTACGCTCGTTTGTTAATTTGTCCAACATAAACGTTATCAAAATCATAATTTATATATTGTTTACTCCTACATCCCATTTAAAGAGTCTTATTTTAATAAAGGATTTTATCTTAATAAAAATCAACTTTTAAAACAAATTATAGTATTGCATAAAGTAATATTTTCTGTTATATTAATAGGAATAGTAGCTTCTTGAACACAAAAATCTAAAAAGAGAAAGTGAGAATAGTCACCAGAAATGATTAGAAATAAAGAGTTGTTGTTATGTAATATTGTATGATTCTTAGGCTTTAAACTTTCACCATTAATATACATATTCCTTGGCTTTTCATTTGCATTGTAACTTATACTTGTAGAGATTATATTAAGCCTTACTTGTAACTTGTTAGATACTACCTCCGATCTTTTATAACTGCAACATCTGGACTTTCACGTTTGCCAATGCACAACTTTGATTATTAATATCTTCAATTCTTTATTTTTAAAAATTATAAGACGTTGATATTTTGAAAGTATATTTCGAAATGAATCTAACAAGATCTCACATGACTATATTTTTTCATATGTATAAATCACAAAAGATGGTCAAAATAGAGTATGTGAACAGTGTAATAATCAACACGTTGCAATAATAAAGTAACGGAGGAAGTATATGAATAAAAATGATCTCCCTCCTTTCTATTATCTAGCTTTCTCTTATTCTCTCTCTCTCTATATATATATATATATATTATATATTATACAACACGTTATCAGCACGATCGATAAGTGAAGGAGCTACATGAAAACAACACTGGAAGGATAAAGGTTTACTGAAAGTCTTTCCAAAATCAAATATCACAGTCTAAGTCACAAAACTATACTGATAGAATCATGCATGTACGTATGATTCCTACTTGCCATTCATTGTGTTTTACATCATTACATTATGGAGGAATGTCTCTATATTCTTCTTTTGGACACTTCTCATTATTTATGATTATTTTATCAACTTATGTGCATTCTGCAATGTCTTTATATTGTTTTTTATATATATTGATTTATAATCATATTTATTTAGTAGGGACGATGTCAAATCTTACAAAACTTGAGTTCAATGCACTTGATGTCACCGACAAGAATTATTTAACATGGATATTGGATGCTGAAATCCATCTTAATGCTATGTGTCTTGGTGACACCATAAAGGAGGGAAATAAAACTTCCGAGCAAGATAAGGCAAAAGCTATGATATTTCTCCGCCACCACCTCGATGAAGATTTGAAAACCGAATATTTGACTATTAAATATCCATCAAATCTTTGGAAGGATCTAAAAGAAAGGTACGACCACCAGAAAACTGTGATACTCCCTAAAGCTCGCTATGATTGGCTACATATACGTTTGCAAGATTATAAAAGTGTGAGCGAGTATAACTCTGCAATGTTTAAAATTACATCTCAATTTAAATCATGTGGGGAGAATATCACCGATAAAGACACATGTTGGATAAAACATATTCCACTTTCTATGCCAATAATATGCTTTTACAGCAGCAATATCGTGAACGTGGATTCACAAAATATTCTGAGCTGATTTCTATCTTGCTTCTTGCTGAACAAAACAATGAACTTTTGATGAAAATCATCAAGCACGTCCAATGGGTTCAACACCATTTCCTGAAGTGAATGTTGTGACTGGTAATGAATATGGACGTGGGCGTGGATATGGACGTGGACGTGTCCGTGGTTGTGGCGTGGTTTTGGGCATGGTCGATGCCGTAATCAACAAAACCTCTCCAACTTTAAAAGAAAGCCTCACCACAAGAAGTGGAGAAAAAATGAGGAGAAACCCGAGGGAAGTACGATGGTTAAAAAGGGTGAAAGTATTTGTAATCGTTGTGGAATGAAAGGTCATTGGAGACGTACATGTCATACCTCCAAGCATCTTGTTGACCTTTATCAAGCTTCTTTGAAGAATGTTGAAACTAATTTCACCGAACAGAATGATCCCTTGGGTATTGCCCATCTTGAAGCACACTTTGGTGGTGGAGATCCAGTTGATCCTTCAGGCATCACCCATATGGAAGTTGGTGATTTTTTTTGAAGATGGGAATGAAAAGATGGCCAAATCTGGTGATGGCAATAATTAGGCTATAATGATTGACTTTACTCTATGCATTCTATGTAATTTCCTTTTATCATGAATAAGAAGTTTTGAATATTATTCTAATCTTTATTTATATTTATTTTGTGAAGAAATATGGCTAGTAAACTCTCATTATATGCTATGAAAGATGGGGAATCATTGTGTCTGGCGGATAGCGCAACAACACATACAATTTTGAAAAATAAAGAATATTTTTCGCATCTCATATTAGCTAAAGCTAATGTAAATACAATATCAGATGCATCAGATCTTATTCAAGGCTCAGGAAGAGCAAATATAGTGTTACCTAATGGTACACATCTATTTATCGAGAATGCAATATTTTTCTCTCGATCAAAAAGAAACCTTTTGAGTTTCAAAGATATACGCCACAATGGCTATCATATTGAGACAACAAATGAAAATGATGATGAATATCTATGGATCACGTCTATTGTCTTTGGGAGGAAACAAATGATTGAAAAACTCCCGTCATATAAATATGGATTATATTATACCTTTATTAATCCAGTGGAGACACACATGGTGATGAACCAAAAATCAACATACCCAACAAACTTTCTTACATGGCATGATCGTTTATGTCATCCTGGGTCTACAATGATGTGAAGAATAATAGAAAATTATAGTGGACATCCTTTAAAGAACAAGATTGTTCCGTTGTCCAAAGGTTTTACTTGTGTTGCTTGCTTTCAAGAAAAATTAATAACAAAGCCTTCGCATGTGAAAGTTACGATTGAATGTCTATCATTTTTAGAACGAATTCAAGGAGATATATGTGGACCTATTACACCATCAAGTGGACCATTTCAGTACTTTATGGTACTTATAGACGCATCGACACGTTGGTCGCATGTTAGTTTATTGTCCACTCGTAATGTTGCATTCACAAGACTCCTTGCCCAAATAATTCGATAGCGCAATTTCCGATCATAATATAAAGAAAATTTGACTGGACAATGCAGGAGAGTTTACATCCCAATCTTTAAATGATTTATATGTCAATTGGGATTGAAGTGGTGTAACACCCCCGAGATATTCGAGGTGTATTACAGCGCCGTGGATCCCTACATGGAACCCACCAAGCTAAAACAAGAAAACACTACTCGACTAACCGTCTCGGTTAGCAAGGAAACAATTGTTAACAACAAGAGCATAAAACAACACGTCCGGTACAACCGGCATAATAAACCTCAACCGACAAATATAATAACTCCAATGAAGACCAATCACAATCCGAAAGGAAAAGCCTAAGTACTCGCGAGTACAATCTATAAGTTTACAATTTGGAAAACAACCATATCAAAAGAGACAGTAGAAATAATAAGACTCAATTGCACATATCAACAACCTTGGCCGACATCCTCGTACCATCCCAGCGCCCGCTCGTCTGGCTGAACATAACCTGAAATCCATAACAAGAATTTCCCCAAAACGGGTCCCCAAAGGGGTTAGCAATTACGCTAGTACAAGTATTCAAGGCAAACCAATCGCTTACACATTTCATAGTACATGCACCAATATCATTTCAAAAACCAAAACCAGACATATCTTTTCCGGAAACAAATAGTCACAATCAATTTGCCTAGGACCGGGACGAAGCCACGAATCCCACTCGAGGCCTCTAAGGACCCTCCCGAGATGGCCACATTCATAAAACAAATCAAGCACCACACGTCACCTAGGACCGGGACGAAGCCACGAATCCCACTCAAGGCCTCTAAGGACCCTCCCGAGCTGGCTAGCGAAACAAACTCATGAATCCAGGACGAAGCCATAGATTCCCTCGAGGCCCCGTCGGACCCTCCCGAGGTGAGTAAAGCACACACAATATACATTACCATTTCACATTAAGCATAAAGGTTTCCAAAAATACTTGCCTTGAATAATTGACGACACAACGAACGGAAAGGAAAGTCACCGACGAACGCTAGGAACCAACGAAACCGAACCTAACGATTCGAAGAATACAATCACAACCATTTCTAAACGAATACGGAATTGGAATACACCCGAAAACCCGCCTACGATTCATGTATATTCGTATATAAACAACAACGAGGGCAGACCACAACCAAACCCTCTCGATTCCGTAAAAACCACGAAATATACCATGAATCCGTAGGGAAACTAAGAATACCAACAAGATTAATCATATACATCATGAATTAATCAACAAAACGGAACGAATCGGACAAAAAGGCGAAAACCCCCAAATCTACCCAAAAGTAGGGTTCTAAAGATCTAACCTTGATTCGTTGGATCAAGTGATGTTATAGGATGATTGATCAATGATATAACCTCTAGAACTTCGTGGATTTGTTGTCTAAAAACATGGCTTCGCCTCTTCCGAACCCCCATCTGCGGACAGAAGAGAAAGGAAATGAAAAACGAATGAAAAAGTGGCTGCTCTGTCATATAAATACTGGGCCGGAACTAGCGTGCGCTAGCCTTCCCGGACTAGCGTGCGCTATCGGTCAGTATCGGCCCAGCACCCTCGGCCAGGGCCCACATGACCCGGCACCACCGACCAATCCTGCAGATCGTGACCTGTCCGCCCGACCCCCGCTAGCGCGCGCTACGGCCGGAAACCTGCGCGCGCTAGCCGACCTGTCCAGTAACCTCTGGACTAGACAGCTCGCCCAAGTAACATACGCTAGTCAGCCGAAAGCGTGCTCTATCCCTGCCGGTTAGCGTGCGCCACGACCGACAGTAGCGTGCGCTACCTGCCGATCCTACCCGAGTCCAAAACCTCAGAACTCCTCTGCCCAGACCCGATAGCGTACACTGGGCCGCTCGACAGCGTGCGCTACACCTGCCGAGCTAGCACGCGCAGCCTCCCGGCCGTAACGTGCGCTACGCCGGTTCCTACCGTGCCTGCTCGGCCAGTGCTCAGCACTTCCGACACTGCCGCCCCTGTCCGGCCAGCTGCACAACCGCCATGGCCCGACGACTCGATTTCCGAAAACGTACGGAACGAACACGACGAAAAACTCGCGGACAACATCAACGACCCGAAATGAAAACATAATGCAATAATTAATCATACGCGACCAAGAAAAGGGTCGAGACAACAAATACAGATACAGATACCCATAACTTTGGGTAAATTACAAAATGGCCCAAAACGCCCGAAAATCACGATACGTGATCGAATAACCAAACCGAAGTTCACAACACGTATAACAAAGTTAAACGGACTTACGAGAAACTCGAAACAGCAGTTTCGAACGAGATTCGCAAGAATCGAACTCAAGTGTAAAAGAGTCGCTAATAAGCACGGAACTCAGCAAAACGACACCGAAACGAACTCGGATGTCAAAAAGTGTAGAATTAATCATTATCAGAATGACGAAACGGTCACAAGCGAGTCGTCAAAAATGGATTCTCGCCAAAAAAAATTACCGGAAATCGAAATTGCTGATATTACATACTACCATCCTTAAAAGAAGTTTCGTCCCGAAACTTAAAACAAGTAGGGAGAAGCAATATCCCGCCAGAAAAACTCGACGAGGTACACAAGAACCGAAAACTCACGCCCAAACGGCGAAATGTTACGAACAACGCAAGGAAACATAAGGCGTGAGAACGCGCTCCACGACGACCAACACAACGTTACAGGGAGAGACATAATAAAATCAACAAGTGACAAGCGTCATCAAATAGGTAATATCATCAAGTCGATTATTCGAAAAATCGCAAACCACAACGAACGAAAATCAACACGATTGACCAACCTAACGGTACATCAATCAACACGCGAGCCAATCGCTGAACAAATACGGAATTCCACCGCCCAAGGGTTGGAAAATCGAAACGATACTAATTTCCCGAACTTAAGGAAATTAGGAAGGAGTCTAAACGCTCAACAATCACGAAACGGGGTCAACAAAAACTGAACAATCAATGATAGAAACATAACGATTGAGACAACAAAAATCGAACAATCATGTTCGGATCACGAAGAATAATAAGGTTCAACCGACAACTCCGAGGTTCACATATCGACTCGAAACAAAACATGATCCGATGAAAACAACAAGATGTGCACTCACATAAGATTCACAGGAAAGGGAATAGCAATTGAAAAGTCACAACGACAAACGAGTAATTCTGAAACAATACCACCCTCGTTCGATTAACAAAAGCAAGGGACAGGGCAAGCTCAGAAAATGTTAACGAACATAAACGAGTCGACAGAGTCGAAAACACAGAAGTTCCAAATCCGATCCACTTCAAATAAAAGAACTTAATTTCCGAAGTTCGAAACAACAAGGTAAGGAAATAACATAACATACAACTGATAGACCACGCCCCTCAGGGACTCCCCGGAGCCGGTCCTAATATCAATGTTCAAGTCCGTGCTTCGGAAGGCTCGGTAATCAACTTACAAAACTGAACAGGATGTCCCTCGAGTCCGTACTTGAAACGCGTCACAGGCGAGGAAGGACAATTTGCACGTACATTCCCCCGACACATCACAGTTGAGATGCCTCGGCTCGGCATACCAAAAATACAGATACTAGATACAATGGAACATAATAACCGCAAATCAACATACCGGAGATACCAACTCAGCATAACATATCAACGCATACAAAAATCACAACAACGGCATCGTTCGACGATTACAACGTCCCGAATGATAGTCAGCACGCAATCACAAACATCATGAAACAATCACACATGTGCATAAACGCACAAAAATCCAAGCTTTAACAACTCACACTCGTGTGACAACACGCAAATCACCACGAGGCGATAAACAGTAAACACCAGTTCACACCTCTCACAGAGGGCTAGTACAACAAATGCGTGGCAACGCCTCGACGTTCATGCCACCAATTTGATCATACTCGGGAGCAAACACCATAACGACAATGCGAACATCATACATACATACCCAGCCTTCAAACGGGAATGGATAGGTTTTAAAAACGAAAACTTCCTTTCGAAAATAATTTAGAAAAACACCGGTTGATCTTGAGTATCACCCTTCAAAAAGTACAGACGTGAAACATCGTTATCGAGACTTTGGAGAACCATTTTGCATTTGATAAAAATGAGGACACTTTCTCTTAGTGAAAATTTTTCAGAATATTCGACCCTCGGGTCTAAGTAAAAGCGTTTCTAAAATATTGAAAATATCTCAAAATATTTTGGTCCTCGAGGTAGAAGAATTTTGAAACATATTGTGGCACCTTGGATGTACCACGAGAAAATAATTCATTTTAAAAGTACGTCTCGAAATTTATTTTCTAAGATACTCAAGGTTTTTCAGAAGTACAATAGGCCAAAATGCCCAAAATTCACACGTATCAACATTCACTTAAACACATCATAGCACACGCATCAAATCGTTCAAAATCAAGACAGTGATATACAATCCCTAGGATATGTTTAACCACATCATTAAACAACAATCGGTTTATCAAAACCGGACGGAAAACGAAATCAAGAACAAAACTCCAAAGAGTCAACTCTAGGATGTTATAATCCATAGATCATTAAACGAATCTCGTTCCCTAGATCCGGCGAAGAACAATGGATTAGATGATGTTATAATCACCTAGGATACTCCAAAACACCTTTGGATGGAAGAAAAAATCAGCCCATATGTGAACCCTAGTCGCTACGTCTCAAACTCATGGAGGAAGAAGAAGAAATGAAGAAAAATGCAGCTTCTAGACTGGTGTCCAGTATTTATACTGGACACAATTAGCGTGCGCTAATCATTAAGATTAGCGTGTGCTATCACGGCACCAAACAAACTCCTGACCAAAATACACTGTTAGCGTGCGCTAACCCAAGTGTTAGCGTGTGCTAACGAGAACTTCAGACCCAGTCCAGTAGCTCCTGGACTGCCCCGAACTACCAGGTAGCGTGCGCTATCCTCCCCTTAGCGTGCTACCAACGCACTCCTGCGCGCGTTAGCCGCAAAGCGTAGCATGCGCTAATGACTCACAGAGACAGCAACAGAACATCTCAGAAAATTACACGCCGTAAACCCTTCTCACAAGGATTTACCAGGCTAAGCACAATTTCCCACGTCATTTCAAAAATGCTAAAAAGACCGATGACGGTAATATTTTCCAAAACTCACAAAATCATTTGTCAAACCGTTATAAAATGTTCAAGGCCAGAATGCCAAAACTCGATTTAAGGAATCGGTTTTACAAAATAAAACTCAGTTTGCAAAATACCGAAAGTCATTTTGAAAGAACTCACGCAGCGGATAAAATGCGGTTCGAAAATACATCAGCGGTGACGCGTATAAACCAAATACGAGAGTCGAATAAACACATATCGTGCAATCAAAATCCATAGAAGGATTCCATGAATTAACAACTAATCATATAAATAACTCGTGTCACACGAGGCACAACACAAGGAAGGGAGTCTTACATTCTTGGGTCGCACGTAAATGACGATCGCCCTTCGATACTAATCACGACCAACTAACTCAGACGATGCATCACGACGCGACTAAGTCAGACAAAATCCGACGAGACCAAACTCAACAAACACAACTTGACTCGACAGCCTAGGTTTCCCCAAGCTAATCTGATTTTTAAAATCGTATACTCTAGTTATTCGAAAATAAAACCGATAAGTTAAAAATAGTTTTCAAGACCCTTTCAAACACGACAAGGGTTTAACAGCGGTAGCATTTTATAAAATGTCCCAAAACACTTTTAAACACGACTTTCAAATACCGACACCAGGTTTTATTTGAAAATACAAGGCTGGCTCGCCCAAATTCATGTCGCTTTTCAAAAACCCACAATACGATCAAGTCTAAGAAGTTTTCAAGCATGCACGCCGCATGTATTATTATTAATGGAAACACATTGGTTGTAAATAACAACAATTAGCCAAGTACCATCAATTCCTGAACACACGCATATACGGCATTCAAAAATCACTAGTTCAACAAGCGCAACTCGGAAACACTAATTCCAAGCATATGTAAAACTATCTCTTCAAGTTTAACAACATAACCAAAGAACACCGATTTGGACATATGTCGAAACCATCTATGTGAGTTTCTCAACAAACTCTGCCATCAATACCTTTCCCGGAACATATCAATGCTCAAAACTTCCTCGTCATGAAAATACCACGGAGCAAAACTCGGATCTTTCAATCACCAACGATCCTACCAATGCTAGGAAGTTTAGCGATGGAAGGCTCACAAGTCGACAAACAGTCATGCCCAGAACGGCGCACATACTCCAGACAGATAAACTACTGCGCAATACTAGAATCAAAAGTACACGGACCAGAAGGATCAAAAAACACCTCGACGATAAGTACGAGAGAGACAATCACAGTTCAAGAAATGGAAATACAATACGAGAAAACAAGAGAATCGAGTAAGGAAAACTTACGAGCACTGGATGTACTGAGATGTCGGCAGCGGTGTGACAATGTGCAAAACAAAACACAACTAGACCCAAATAACCGACAAGCCTAGGTATCCGTAAACCTAGAGCTCCGATACCATTTTCTATAACACCCCCGAGATATTCGAGGTGTATTACAACACCGTGGATCCCTACATGGGACCCACCAGGCTAAAACAAGAAAACACTACTCGACTAACCGTCTCGGTTAGCAAGGAAACAATTGTTAACAACAAGAGCATAAAACAACACGTCCGGTACAACCGGCATAATAAACCTCAACCGACAAATATAATAACTCCAACGAAGACCAATCACAATCCGAAAAGAAAAGCCTAAGTACTCGCGAGTACAATCTATAAGTTTACAATTTGGAAAACAACCATATCAAAAGAGACAGTAGAAATAATAAGACTCAATTGCACATATCAACAACCTTGGCCGACATCCTCGTACCATCCTAGCGCCCGCTCGTCTGGCTGAACATAACCTGAAATCCATAACAAGAATTTCCCCAAAACGGGTCCCCAAAGGGGTTAGCAATTACGCTAGTACAAGTATTCAAGGCAAACCAATCGCTTACACATTTCATAGTACATGCACCAATATCATTTCAAAAACCAAAACCAGACATGTCTTTTCCGGAAACAAACAGTCACGATCAATTTGCCTAGGACCGGGACGAAGCCACGAATCCCACTCGAGGCCTCTAAGGACCCTCCCGAGTTGGCCACATTCATAAAACAAATCAAGCACCACACGTCACCTAGGACTGGGACGAAGCCACGAATCCCACTCGAGGCCTCTAAGGACCCTCCCGAGCTGGCTAGGGAAACAAACTCATGAATCCAGGATGAAGCCATAGATTCCCTCGAGGCCCCGTCGGACCCTCCCGAGGTGAGGAAAGCACACACAATATACATTACCATTTCACATTAAGCATAAAGGTTTCCAAAAATACTTGCCTTGAATAATTGACGACGCAACGAACGGAAATGAAAGTCACCGACGAACGCTAGGAACCAATGAAACCGAACCTAACGATTCGAATAATACAATCACAACCATTTCTAAACGAATACGGAATTGGAATACACCCGAAAACCGGCCTACGATTCATGTATATTCGTATATAAACAACAACGAGGGCGGACCACAACTAAACCCTCTCGATTCCGTAAAAACCACGAAATATATCATGAATCCGTAGGGAAACTAAGAATACCAACAAGATTAATCATATACATCATGAATTATTCAACAAAACGGAACGAATCGGATAAAAAGGCGAAAACCCCCAAATCTACCCAAAAGTAGGGTTCTAAAGATCTAACCTTGATTCGTTGGATCAAGTGATGTTATAGGATGATTGATCAATGATATAACCTCTAGAACTTTGTGGATTTGTTGTCTAACAACATGGCTTCGCCTCCTCTGAACCTCCAGCCGCGGACAGAAGAGAAAGGAAATGAAAAACGAATGAAAAAGTGGCTGCTCTGTCATATAAATACTGGACCGGAACTAGCATGCGCTAGCCTTCCCGGACTAGCGTGCGCTATCGGCCAGTATTGGCCCAGCACATTCGGCCAGGGCCCGCACGACCCGACATCACCGACCAATCCTGCCGACTGTGACCTGTCCGCCCGACCCCCGCTAGCGTGCACTACAGCCGGAAGCCTGCGCGCTCTAGCCGACATGTCCAGTAACCTCTGGACTAAACAGCTCGCCCAGGTAACGTACGCTAGTCGGCCGACAGCGTGCGCTATCCCTGATGGTTAGCGTGCACCACGACCGACAGTAGCGTGCGCTACCTGCCGATCCTACCCGAGTCCAGAACCTCAGAATTCCTCTGTCTGCACTCCGATAAGCCGCTCGGCAGCGGCGCTACACTGCCGAGCTAGCGCGTGCAGCCTCCCGGCCAGAAGCGTGCGCTACGCCGGTTCTGCCGTGCTCGCCAGCCCGCTCAAGATTTCCGATAAAGGCCGCCCTGTCCGGCCAACAAGCCACCGCCATGGCCCGATGACTCGATTTCCGAAAATGTACGGAACGAACACGACGAAAAACTCGCGGACAACATCAACGACCCGAAATGAAAACATAATGCAATAATTAATCATACGCGACCAAGAAAAGGGTCGAGACAACAAATACAGATACGAATACCCATAACTTTGGGTAAATTACAAAATGGCCCAAAACGCCCGAAAATCACGATACGTGATCGAATAACCAAACCGAAGTTCACAACACGTATAACAAAGTTAAACGGACTTACGGGAAACTCGAAACAGCAGTTTCGAATGAGATTCGCAAGAATCGAACTCAAGTGCGAAAGAGTCGCTAATAAGCACAGAACTCAGCAAAACGACACCGAAACGAACTCGGATGTCAAAAAGTGTAGAATTAATCATTATCAGAATGACGAAGCGGTCACAAGCGAGTCGTCAAAAACAGATTCTCGCCAAAAAAAGAAAATTACCGGAAATCGAAGTGGAACATTCTGTTGCTCACGTGCACGCTCAAAATGGTCTAGCCGAATCTTTCATTAAGAGGCTAATATTGATTGGTAGACCTTTACTTATGAGAACAAATTTACCAAATTCTGCTTGGGGACATGCAATAATACATGCGGCATCTCTAGTTCGATTAAGGCCGACTGCTTATCATAAATATTCCCTTTTGCAGCTTGTGAATGGTCAAGAACCAAATATATCTCATTTAAGAGTTTTTGGGTGTGCAGTTTATGTTCCTATATTTCCTCCACAACGAACAAATATGGGGCCCCAAAGAAGATTAGGGGTATATGTTGGGTTTGATTCTCCCTCCATTATTAAATATTTGGAGCCCATGACTGGTGATTTATTCAAAGCAAGATTTGCTGACTGCCAATTTGATGAGACAATTTTTCAAGCATTAGGGGGAGATAAGTCAAAATTTGAAAGAGAAAGACAAGAAATTTTGTGGAATGCAGTATCTCTGTCTCATTATGATCCTCGAACAAATCAGTGTGAACTTGAAATTCAAAAGATTATCCACCTACTAGAAGTGGAAAATAGGTTGCCTGATACATTTACTGATGTCAATACAGTGACAAAGTCATATATATACCAGTTATCAATGTTCCTTGCAATATTAAACTTCCTCATGAAGAAAATAAAATATTGCTAGCAAAAGAGTCTAATGCACGCCAGAAGCGTGGTAGACCTATTGGATCCAAGGATAAAAATCCAAGAAAAACAAGGAAACTTGATAAGCAAGCTCGTACATCAAATGACATCATTCCTAAAGATATAGATTTGATCACTGAAGAGACGTCTTCAAAAGATGATCAAACACCTAAAATAGATGACAATGAAGAGATCTCGATAAACTATATCATTTCAGGAAAGAGGTGGAATAGAAAAGAAATTGTCATGGATGATATATTTGCTTATGCAGTTGCCCTTGATATTTCTGAAGAAATTGAGGATCATGAACCTAGATCGATCTATGAATGTAAAAGAAGAAATGATTGGCCAAAATGGAAAAATGCTATTGAGGCAGAGTTAGAATCACTTGAAAAACGTCAAGTTTTTGGACCTATTGTCCAAACACCTGCAGGTGTGAAACCCGCTGGTTTTAGATAGGTATTTGTGCGCAAAAGAAATGAGAAAAATAAAGTTGTGAGATACAAAGCACGCCTTGTTGCACAAGGCTTCTCACAAAGACCGGGAAATGATTGTGAAGAGACTTATTCACCGCTAATGGATGCAACGACATTCAGATTTTTACTTAGTCTGTCAATTCTAGAAGGGCTTCGAATGAACTTAATGGATGTTGTGACTGCCTACTTATATGGGTCACTCGATAATGACATCTACATAAAAATCCCTGAAGGATTGAAAATGCCTGAAGCATGTAACTCAAAACCCCGAGAGGTTTACTCAATTAAATTACAAAGATCCTTGTACGGGTTGAAACAATCAGGACAGATGTGGTATAATCGTCTCACTGAGTACCTTTTGAAAGAAGGATATGGTAATAATGTAATATGTCCATGTGTCTTTATTAAAAGGAAAAAAGGTGGATTTACTATCATTACAGTTTATGTTGATGATTTGAACATCATTGGGACTCATGTTGAACTTGATGAAACGATTGCATATCTGAAAAAGGAATTTGAAATGAAAGACTTGGGTAAAACAAAATTTTGTCTTAGTTTTCAAGTTGAACATTTATCAAAAGGAATCTTTGTTCATCAGTCATCATATATTGAAAATATTATAAACGGTTCATTATGGATAAATCATATCCTGTGAGTACACCTATGGTTGTACGTTCACTTGAAAAGAAAAAGGATCCATTTCGTCCAAGAGAAAATGGAGAAGAACTTCTTGGTCCTGAAATACCATATCTTAGTGCCATTGGTGCACTAATGTATCTTGCCAACTGTACACACCCTGATATTGCATTTTCTGTTAATTTATTGGCAAGACATAGTTCTGGTCCAACAAGAAGACATTGGACTGGCGTGAGACAGATATTTAGATATCTCCGAGGAACAATGGATATGGGTCTATTTTATTCTAAAGAATCAAAAGCAGAATTAATTGGTTACGTTGATGCTGGATATCGATCTGATCCTCATAAGGGTAGATCACAAACAAGTTACATATTCACATACGATGATACGACAATATCTTGGAGATCTACAAAGCAGACTCTTGCAGCAACTTCCTCAAACCATGCTGAGTTATTGGCCCTTCATGAAGCAAGTCGAGAATGTGTATGGCTTAGATCTTTGGTCCATCATATTCGAAAATCATGTGATCTTCCAGTTAACAAAGAAAGTCCAATTGTCCTGTGTGAAGATAATGAAGCTTGTGTTACTCAGACTAAAGAAGGCTACATTAAAGGAGATAGGACGAAGCACATTGATCCAAAATTCTTCTTCACCCATGAACTTCAACAAAGGGGAGAAATTGATGTTTGTCAAATTCATTCATGTGAGAATCCGTTCACGAAGGCGCTCCCTACAGCTCCTTTCGAGAAATTAGTATATAAGATTGGGATGCGCAGATTCGAGATATATGTTAACATTTATAGTTATGTTAAAATGAGGGGGAGACATGATATTTTATTTGTACAACACATGTACACTTTTTCCTTCACTAGGATTTTTCCCAGTAAGATTTTAACGAGGCATGATGTTCGCACGAGTCATCCAAGGGGGAGTTATGTAATATTGTATGACTCTTGGCCTTTCAACTTTCACCATTAATATATACACACCCCTTGGCTTTTCATTTGCATTGTAACTTATACTTGGAGAGGCTATATAAAACCTTACTTGTAACTTGTTAGATATATGAATAAAAATAATCTCCCGCCGTTATATTATCCAGCTTTCTCTTATTCTCTCTCTATATATATATTATATATTACACAACAGTTGTACATTTATTGAAGTGACTAAAAAACAATATTATATTCATTAGGTGGACTCTGGGACAGAAAGTATTTATATAATATACTCCATTTTTTAATTTATTAAAGGAAAAAATATTTTTAATAAAAAATACATTAAACCAAATAATTTTCCATCTTCCAAAAGTTCAAACATTGGAGCTCAAACATCGAACTCGGGTTAATTGAACTCAAACTCGGGTTAAAAATAATTCGAATAAGATAGAACATGAACAAATTCGAACTTTACAGATTTTGTTTTTGTTCGAATAGTAAATGAACGAACTCGCACAAAGTTTTGCATAGTAGTCGAACTCAGAGCTCAAAATTTCTAGACTCGGTTCAACTCGACATTTCTCAGTTCACATTTCGGGTATCAATAACATTGAGAAGAACCCACGAACACATTTACAAATAATGCAAGTGTGACGGATAAAACTACAAGCTGCCCACATGTAACTAGTACAGTTTTTTTTACAATTTTAAGCAACTGCAGTTCTCTCTTTTTTTTTTTAACGTTAAGATCAAATATGATTGAGATTTCCTACTAAAATTAGCACACAGCGACTCAACATGATACATAATCACACATTGTAAATATTTTGTCTATTTACCTCCCCAGGTGAATAGAGGTGCCTAGACTTCAGCAACGCCTTATAAAGTCTGTTGTGCGGCGATTAATTCGCCTCGATAGGCGATCGGCATCACAATCAGAGAAGCCAACCATGGAAGACATACTCTGAACAAACGCCTGGAGTTCGGCACCATACGGCGACCGTCTTTTGGTACCCAGCGATCGTCTTTTGATGTCTGACGATCGTCTTTAATGAGCAAACCAGAGGCGATCATCTCGTGCCACGTATGGATCCAGCATCCGTCAAAGTCGTCGAAGACCAAATCTTGGACGATGGCCCACGTGCGGATCTTCAAAGGATACCGACAGATAGGACCATTGACCCCAGCCTGTCACCTACCACACCTACCGACAAGGCCGCCGAAAGGTACAAAGTGGGTCCTCCCCGGACAGCGACTCGCAACGCGTGCTGGCTTCCCATTGGTTCGCCCAGCTGGCCTCCAGCTGCAACCTCGGACCTCAAGGGAACAGGCCCGCGTGACGGGACGATCGGCCGTCTTATTTTAATATAGAAAACGACGATCGCCCACGACCGCCTGAGGGATCCCAACTACCTTGTCCCCTATAAATAGAGGACTGATTGCTGTGGCAACGGAGAGGCGAATTCTACTACGAATTAAGTGCAAAATACACACCAAAGAGAGAATCAAAGGCTCTTTTGGCAACCACTAATACATTCATAGTGATATTCATACACATTCATCATATATCCCAAGCAAGAACTCACAGATTTATCCATCTGGTTCTTCCGGCAATCTACACGCTCTAAAGCCTAGATAACTAGAAGTCTTTACACTCCTTGTATTAGATTCTAACATTAATATTTGTACTCGATAGTATATTTATAAATAACATCTCGCGAGAGCATTCAAGCCTGGGATTAACAACCCCGACAAATCTTGTGTTATCTATCTTCTCACGGAAGTGTTCTCGCATTTGTTTGTTACTCGATCATTCCAGCAATACTATCTCCGGATAATATTTTGGGTAACAACAATTGGCGCTAGAAGGAGGGCGATCTGAACCTTCATCTTTATTCCTACCGTCTCGAAGAACACTCACTGTTCTCCGGACATATACTTGAAGAAACACTCACTGTTCTTCAATAGAAAAACCTTCAGAAAATGACATCAGCAACGACCTCCAAGAGAGCCACCCTGAGATCTGCCGGAAATCCTATTCCGGCGAGGACCGAATCCCAGCCCACGGCGAAAGGCGACCGTGGCGACGCTAGGCTCTCACTCCCGCCCCCGAGGGACGGTTCTAGCCTCTCACTCGATCAGTTCCAGACCGCGGAACAGATTGAGGAGGCTATAGCCATCCTCAGGGAGCGACGGAAGGCCTACGACTCGCCCACCATCACTCCGTCAACCATCCGCCGGGCAAGCAAACGAAAGCTCAAGGGGATCTATGTCGAGAAATCGACAGAAAGCCCCGAGCCGCAGGAGAAGTCTCTCGTGAGGAGGGACGACTCCGTCTTCACCGCCTGGGGAGCGATCCCTCATGGCGACCCGGGCACTCGGGCCCCAACCGGGAGACATCGGTATCCGAATCCTTTACCAGGAGTTCGGCATATCCGACTCCCAGGAGACAGGCCGGTCAGCGAGCCCCAGCTCGCCCAAGGAAGGAACCCACTGGCAGGGAGCTCGTCATTCACCACGGAGCTAGGGGATCAGTACACGATCGCCTTGGTTCGCGTTCTGAGAGCCAATCGGCGAGCAGTCAGGCAACGGCGATGGCCGCCATACAACGCCAGCTCGACGAGATGAAGACGCTCCTAGAAATTGGGGCAGGTGCCAGGAGACCGATCGCTGGGCTCAATGAACCGCTCGCGACTCAGATCGAGCTCGCCCCAGTCCAACCAACGATCAATCCCCCACAAACACCTCTATATGAGGAGAGATCGGATCCGGAAACCCACTTAAGCAAATTCCGGATCTACATGACCGGATGCGGAGCTTCAGATGCGACGAAATGTCGTATGTTCCCGTTAACTCTGGGCGATCTCGCCCACAGGTGGTATATCTCACTACCATCTCGCTCAATCAATTGCTTTGAGAAGCTGGCGAACAACTTCACGTCGTACTTCGCCGCCAAAGTCGCTCGCCCGAAAGGTCCCCACCGCATGATGAAAATCAAGCAGGGGAAAGACGAATTGGATGAGGATTACATCGACCGGGTAGACGAGATAGTCCTCACCGGTGAGCCCATCAGCGACGAGATCGCTCTCCACGCAGTCCTGAACGGATTCCACGGACGCTCGCCCATGTTCAGGCACCTCACAAAGGATTTTCCCCCGACCTATACGGCTTTCCGCGTCAGAGCCGCCGATTTTCTGGCCAGGCAGAAGATGCTCTCACTCCGTTTAGACGAGGGACAGTCCGAAGAAGGAAAAGCACCTTCCCATGTCCAGAAGAAGGCGGTCGCGAAGCCCAGAAAGGCGGTCGCCAAGCCGCCTGGCGAGTTCAAAGCCTTCGAGGATGTAGAGGTCCACCTTCTTCACAACCTCAACTTATCTCCGGACCACATCTACAATGCGATCAAGGGTCGCGAGTGGCTTTCCAAGCCAAAGCCAATAAGGGACCACGGTCACCTAGATCGTAGCAAATTCTGTGCCTATCATAAGAGTCCCGGCCACAACACTAGCCAATGCCGCGACCTCCTCGCATGCTCTCCGCGATCGTTTGAGGAAGGCAAACTGGACAATTTGATCACCAAGCCAGAACCCAGGACGGAAAGAGCCGGAGGGCGCGAGCGACGACCAAGCGAAAGGATTCCTCCCAATCCGATCACCAGAATCGAGCATGAGCCGGAGTACTCTGATGAGTCGATCCCTCCGATCAACCCTGGCGGTCGGATCAACATGCTTCAAGCAGGAGGTGGGAGCCTCGGGGGCCTTTCCCCGATTTCCACCCTGTCAAACAGAAAGCGAAAAGCCGAGCTGAGGGCTTTCGCCGAAGTCCATGTTGTAGTACCTCCGGAGCCGACCATCTCTAGAGACGCGCTCATCACCTTTTCCAACAAGGACAGGGAGGGAGTGCAATGTCCCAAAGAGGATGCACTAGTGATCTCCGCTTGTATCCTTGGGAAGATGGTCGATCGCGTGCTGGTCGACAATGGGAGTTTCTGCAACATCATATTCAAATCCGCCCTAGACCAACTCGGCAACCTAATCAAATTCATCAAGCCTTTCGACACCGTGCTCCAAGGGTTCGGCGACAACACAGTCCAAGCCTACGGGAGGATCAAGCTCTCCGTTGAGCTAGTATGCTTTTATGATCCCAAGGTTAGGATTACTAGAACCTAAGCTTTGTAATCATAGATAGGCCCAAAGATCTATAATGGGTTCCTAGGTCGCCCCTTTTTGGAAACCTTTGAGGCGGTCGCCTCATCTTTCTTTATCAGTATCAAATTCCCACCGCCGATGGGACGGTCGGTACTGTAAAAGGAGATCAGCTAATGGCAAAAAGATGTTTGAATTACTCCTATGTTGTTACTTCTTTCAATACTTCCCATACTATATGTAATATTGAAGCGATCGACGATCAACCCATGGAGATCGACGAGCCAAACACATCGTACCAACTCGACTCAGGGGACGCCATCTCTCATCAATTGACGGACGACATCGAGCCAAGGATCGGTTTCGAGCCAAGTCTCGACATTGATCCAAGGACCGAGTCCGGAGATCGCACCAAACGAGAGGCGACCGTCCCTGTCGAAGAGTTGGAAAGCATTACGATGGATCCGGATCATCCAGAACGGGAAGTACAGATCGGCGCAAGCATCGACCACGAATTAAAGGAAGATCTGATCAACTTGCTACGTATGAACATCGGAGTCTTCGCCTGGTCGCATCAAGATATGGTTGGCATAAGTCCCGAACACGCTTGCCATTATCTAAAGATCGACCGAGCTATGAAGCCTGTTCACCAAAAGCGTAGGAAGTTCGGTCCCGAGAAATACGCGGCGCTCGACGTAGAAGTCCAGAAGTTACTCAACAACAAATTGATCGGAGTAGCCACAGACGAACCACAGTGGGTCGCCAATGCGGTGCTCACAAAAGCCAATCGCTCCTAGATATTATGCATTGTCTTCACCGACCTGATCGCGGCATGTCCATAGGATCACTTCCCTATGCCTCTTATTGATCACTTGGTAGATAGTTCGGCATGTTGCGAAATGATGTCATTTATGGATGCCTTCACGGTATCATCAAATCCCAATGGCGGAGGAAGACATAAAACACACATCTTTCCACACGAAAAAGACATATACTTTTGGGTCGAATGCCGTTCGCTTGAAAACGCAGGGCGACCTACCAACGATTAGTCAATGTAATGTTTGCCGATCGATCGGCGGGACCATGAAGGTCTACATTGACGATATCGTAGTCAAAAGCCTCAAGAAGGAGGATCACCTCAACGATCTCGCCGAGACGTTCGCCATCCTTGAGAAGTTTAACATGAAGTCGAACCCCAAGAAATGCAACTTCGGGTGGGCTCCGGAAGTTCTGGGCACATAGTGAGCCAAAGGGGATCGAGGCGAACCCCACCAAGATACAAAGCGATCCTTGACATGCAGAACCGCGAAACATCAAACAGATGCAACGCCTCACAGTTGTCTAGCCGCCTCAACCGTTTCATATCACGGCTCGCGATAAAAGCAAGCCTTTTTCGCGACCATCAAGAACAAGAAGTTCGCATGGACGAAGGAAAGCCGGATAGCATTCGCCAAAATAAAGGAATATCTATCTAACCCCAGATCCTCGGCAAAGCCGATCCCCGGTGAAAAACTATTCCTTTACCTGGCAGCCTCGGAGGTCGCACTAAGTGCCGTTCTGGTGCGAGCGGAGGGACAAGCCCACTTGCCCATCTACTATGTTAGCCAGGCGCTCCACGACACTGAGACACGTTATACGCCATTGGAGAAGATCGCCTACGCCCTTGTCATGAGTGTTCGTAAGCTGAGGGCTTACTTCTTCGATCACCAAGTGGAAGTCCTAACAACTCTACCTCTAAGACAAGTCCTACACCGACCGGATACCAACGGGCGACTCCTCAAGTGGTCGCTGGAGATCGCCCAATATGGTATCACTTACGCTCCTCGCACTGCGATCAAGGGTCAAGCTCTGGCGGACTTCGTGGTGGAATTAACGTTCCCTCACAGTCCAACCCAGGTCGGCCGACCTGCCTGGAAGTTATACGTGGATGGCTCAGCGACCAATTCGAGAGCAGGGGCAGGGATTGTCCTCATCAGCCCCGACGGTCAGAGTTTCACAAATGCTGTGTGTTTCGGTTTTCGTGCGACCAACAATGAAGCTGAGTACGAAGCTTTGGTAGGCGGGCTCGATCTAGCCCTCGCCCTAGATGTTCGTCGCCTTCATATCTTCATGGACTCCCTTTTGGTCGTAAACCAAGTCAAGGGAGAATATGAGGCACGCGGCGAACAGATGGTCAAATACCAAGAGCTGGTCGCCGAAATGTGCACAAAATTTGAAGAAGTGCTAATCGAACAAGTCCCGAGAGAGCACAACTCTCAGGCCGATGCTCTTTCCAAGCTAGCATCATCGGATGGGGCAGCCGACTTCTCCAATATCCAAATCACAAAGTCAGCTAGGCCGGCAATCGATAGAAGCCTGGTCACCACGGTCGCCATCGCCGAGGAGAACTGGATGACTCCGTTCATCAAATACTTAAAGGACGGAACGGTCCCTGACGACCGTATTAAAGCTCGCCAACTCCAGCTTCGTGCGACCATATATACCCTATTGGACGACCGGCTTTACAAGCGAGCCTTCAGCCTTCCCCTCCTCAAGTGTATTACATCGGAGGAAGGTCGGCTGCTTTAGCCGAGATCCATGACGGGATTTGTGGAAACCATGCGACGGCGAGCCGTCATCCTTAAGACAACCCGTCAAGGGTTTTTCTGGCCATCACTTCGAAAGATGCGATCGCCTATGCGATCGTGCCATAGGTGTCGAGATAATGGGCCCCAACATTAAACTATCCCCGACAGCTCACCTCCATGTATAGCCCTTGGTCATTTGCGCAATGGGGCATCGACCTTATAGGTCCCTTACCGACGGCTCCGGGGCTGTAAGTTCGCCATCGTAGGGGTCGACTATTTCACCAAATGGGCGGAGGCCGAACCGCTCAACAAGATCGCCAAGAGCAAGTGATCAAGTTTATATGGAAAACGTCGTATGCCGATTCGGTCCGCCCTGTGCCATCATTTCCGACAACGGAAACAGCTTCGACGGCTTAGAAGTCATGCAATTGCAGAGAAGTGGGGAATCAAAAGGTTATTCTCGGCGCCTATCACCCTCGCATTTAATGGGCAGGTAGAGGCAGTGAATAAGATCCTCAAACACACGATTAAAGCGCGACTCGAATCTAGGCAAGGACGATGGGCGAGCGAGCTCCCAGACGTTTTGTGGTCCTACCGAACGACGACCCGCAATTCAACCGGCAAAACTCCATTCGCCCTTGCCTTCGGAACAGAAGCGGTGATTCCTTCAGAGATCGCCGTCCTCAGCCATCGAACCGAACAGGAGATGACGACCGACAACGATGTAGCCCGATGAATCGACCTAGACATGCTCGAAGAAAGACGGCTGACCTCAGAAATGAAGAACACAATCCACAAAAGGAGAGCCGAGAAGTTCTTCAATTCAAAGGTCAAAGAAAGAAGGTTTCAAGTGGGCGATCTCGTCCTTAAGAAGATCCAAACCCACACAGGCGTTTTCGGTCCGAACTGGGAGGGCCCTTTCAGAGTATCCAGATGGCTAACTAAAGGAGCCTACGAACTGGAACATCCTGATGGTACTCCGGATCAATACCCCTGGAACGCCGTGCATCTGAAAAAATACTACCAGTGATAATTTTGTATTCAATTTCAATGATGTACAAGGAATATAATGAGATTTTTTCCTATCCCATCTAGTCTGGCGATCGCCCCACCAGGCATATCGCATACCGCCGACGATCGCTGATCACGACGATCCTAGGTAAAATTAATGCAACCATGGTCCTGGAGGTCGATGGAACCGACAGCTTCGCTCATGCAAGGTTCCTTTGGGCTGAGATCGCCCGCCCTTCGTTTAAATACGAGGCCGGCGTAGCCGAAGGACCCTCCAAAATAATCAGTAGGCACGATCGCACGTCCTCAAGGTACATCATCTAACATGATGAACCCGGACAATGCGACGTGCCACTACCCCCGTCTCAACGTACACCGTCGAGGGTCGCCATCTTCATGGCGGGCCGAGGTGGAAGCAGAGCTGACAAGCCACGGACGTGGTGTCGAATAAGCCGACAACACTCCGCGCAAGGACTCCTCCAGACCGAGATCGCCCGCCTTTCGTTTTAACACAAGGCAGGCGTAGCCTAACGGAGGACCCTCACAAAAAGTGAGCCGCGGGATACACAATATCCCTCGCACACAAAGACACGATTGGGGAGGTCGGTCCATCGAACACCCCAACCATACATGATTCTTCAGAATCGGCAAAATGAAGATAGCTCGCCAGACAAACTAGTTTTTGTTTCCTTACTTACAATAAGTGAACAAAAACAAGGGGGCAGAGATAGGTCGAGCTAATCTCAAATACGATTGAACAAAGAGGAACCACACACGATCGGCTTCGCTCAAACACACGCAGGACGACCAGGGTCGTTCGACAAAAATTACAAGTAAGAATTCCGATTCAAAACATATCAATGCTTTCAACACTCAGACAATCGGTCGGATGAACAAAACATCGAAAGCAATCATACACGTACTTGTAAAAATTGCACGCAAACATTCAAAGGCGATCGCATGTAAAGAGACAGTATGAAAAAAGGAGCATTTTATTCATAACACAAGTTTCATACATTACGAGGCCCGAAGGCATTACAAAAAGTACAAGTTACGGAGGAAAAACAAAAATGCCTCTCAAGGCCCCGCCGGCTGGCCATCGCCCTCGGGTTGCGGATCGGCTTGGGCTCCCCCATCGGCCTCGGGATGAATGAGTTTACCAGTATACCAACTCAAGTCGATCCCGAAGTCGACAAAGTCAAGGATCGGCAAGGAGAATTCTGGATGCAGAGGATGCTCGAGGACATAGGATTTGAAGCTCTCCATCAGGGGACCGATCTCGACCCCTGCCTTTTTAGCGGCTCGAACAGCGTCAGCATAGGCCAAGTAATAAGCGAACTCGCCGACGTGCTCAACGTTAAGGTAGGGATCGACCTCGATCGCCTTCAGATGCCCCTTCAAATCCGCGGCCATCTTCTCGACCTCCGCCAGCTCGACCGCCTTGGCAGCATTCTCGCCCCTGGCCTTCTCCAGCTCCTTCTTCGCCGCCTCCAGCTCACCGCTGAGCCGATCCACCATCACCTTCAGCCCGGCCGCCTCCTCCTGCGAAGCCACGAGCTTCTGGAGGGTTTCCTTCTCCTTATCACGGGACCGATCGGCAGCCTCCTTAGAGCGGCTCAGCTCCTGCTTCAATCGGTCCACGTCCTGCTTAGCCCTTTTGGTCGTCTCCTCATACTCCTTCTTCATAGACCGGATCCGGTTGGCATCCTCGATATTTTTGTTCCGGGCGGCCTCGAGGTCTCTATGGAGACGAGCAGTGGAGGGTCGCCCCTCAAAATCCCTAGCGGCTTGGACGGCCATCGTCGCCATCTGGAGAACCAGGGCAACGGTCGCCTGCATGGCGTCTCCAGATCGCCGACGAGCGATCGCATCAAGATCGGTCGTCCAGGCCTTGGGAAGAGAGGTAATGGCCTGGCGGACATAAGCAGGGACTTCGAGGGACTGTTGCGGAGCCTTGCTCGACAGAAAGTCCAGCACCATGGGAGCAACGTCCGGGTCGGCGAGACGAACCCTGCAGCGCAAACGAAGGAAACCAAGGAGTTAGCCCATACCATGCTCAGAATGCCTAACTCAGAAAATTTTGACCCTTTCTTACCTATTGACCAGCTCGGGATCGCGTCCGAAATAAGGTTTGCCCCGGGAGGTTTCCGCCTCGGCGATCGCCACCTTCTTCGCCGAGCTGCCAGATGACCGGGGGCCGGGGAACGTGGGCCTAGGGCCTGATCGCTCCATCTTCGGGTTGGCTGAGATAGGAGCCGCAGCGACCGGAGGCTCAAGAATTGATACATCCGCCTCAGAAATCGACGGGGACTCCTCCGACCTCCGCCTCTTGCGGCGCTGGAGCTGTTCCTCTCCCTGGACCACCGGCTCGGCGATCGGGCGCCGGCGAGCTCTCACACGAGCGAGGCGAGACGTCGTCGCAGGAACGCGACCAGTCTGCTTGCCCAAATGAAGGCGACCAAGAACTCCCGGGTTCGACATGGCTATCTCTGGTGGTGGCTCGGCAAAACGGGGAAAATAAGCCTCTGTCAAAGAAAAGATACAAACAAGTTAGACAAAACAAAACGACCTCCTGGAGACGATCGTCAAGAAAGGAAGCACCACTTAAACTCATACCTGGAACTTTCAAGTGACTGGGGTAGCAGAACAATCGAGCCCCCAACCGATGAGCTTCGGTACCAAGCGATCGAACGTCAATAAAGGAGTTCGGCAAGGCACGGATCCGCTCCCAAACGATCAGGAAATCGAATGGAAGGTCGCCGATCGCTGGAACGAGAGGTCCTGCAAAAATAAAGCAAAATTAGATCAGTCCAAGACAAGCTCAATCAAGGGGAGAGTTTAAATCCTTACTCGGATTCCTCTCCCGGAAAGTGGTGGGGATCTCCAACTCCTCATTCGGCATGTTACTCGACGCCGATCGCCATGCCCCGCCGACCCAACACCATTTAGCCAGGTCACCCCTGGTCTTGTTCGGCACGCCAAGGACCACTCTCCCGATTCGGCCTTGGATATGGTAGCCGCCGATCGACCCTTTCTGCGCGGCCAGTTTAAACAAGTAAATCATCTCCAGCACAGTAAGGAGGCGGAACAACCGGTGACCGCCAAACAGGGTCAACGTGCAGATGATCTGTAGCCATGCGGTCGGCGTCAATTGAAGAGGCGCCAAATTCCAGGCGATCAGCAAGTAGGAGAAGGCGAATGGCAATGGGAATCGCACACCCGCCTCCATAATCATCTCGTTGACGGCAACCATATCCTTGGGCGGTTGGTCGGCACGCTCGTTCTCCGAGGGCACGTGCAAAGAAACGTCAGAGGGGATATGATATTTAGCCCTCCAACGGCTCAGGTCTTTCTTGGTCGCCGTACTCCGGATCTTTCCGTGAGTCCACGGAGACGGGACGGCGGCCTGAAAGACCGTCCGATTCACATGTTCGTAAGGGTGAGCGGCGGTGTAGGCTTCGAATCGACCGACAGGTCCGCGATCGCTCCATCATCTCGAGCAAAAGCCACGTAGGCGGGCCGAATCTACTCTCTCGTTCCCGTGCCTCCCGCACCAAATCATCCTCATCCACCGGCGAGCCCCCTGCTCCGCCGCCGCCGTCCTCGCCACCTCGGCCTCGTTGAAAAGTTCTTCGACTCGCGGTGCAATCCCCGCTCGAATAGCTTCAACGGCCGTCTCCTTATCCACTCCAACGGGAATCTCCTCCCGTTCAGGCGACGCTGCGGCAGCGGAAGAACTTCCGCTCTCGAAGGCTTTTGATCCTCCCGACATATTAGAAAGTAAAGAGAGGGAGAAGGTTAATTTTTCTTACCTAGAAAAAAGAGGGAGATCGGCACAAGTAGCTCCGGAAATTTTTGCAGAAATTCGGCTAAGGAAGCAAGGACGCGTAAAAAGTGAAGGAGAAGAAGTCCTGCCCTTTTTATAGATGGAGACGAGGGCCTAAATGTAAATAGGAGAAACCTCGGGGGCTGGATCGCAACCGTCACGTGGGGACGCATTAAATGCGGCCCTCGAATCCCGCATACGCGTCTTTTCGAGGGCATGCCAGCCGACAGGTCTGACAAACCGTCGGATTCCCCCAACAGCGGCGCGACGCGTGTCCCTGCCACTTTTGGAAAGCCCGCCTTCTTTTCCCGCTGCTCCCGACGCGAAAGAAGGTCGTCCATATTTGAATTCAGATCGACTGATCGTTTAAACGTTGGAGATCGCCAACAGTGCCACCTCACCCCGTGTTTTCAACATCGAGGCGAGCTGGGGGGCAATTGTTGTGCGGCGATTAATTCGCCTCGATAGGCGATCGACATCACAATCAGAGAAGCCAACCATGGAAGACATACTCTGAACAAACGCCTGGAGTTCGGCACCATACGGCGACCGTCTTTTGGTACCCAGCGATCGTCTTTTGATGTCTGACGATCGTCTTTAATGAGCAAACCAGAGGCGATCATCTCGTGCCACATATGGATCCAGCATCCGTCAAAGTCGTCGAAGATCGAATCTTGGACGATGGCCCACGTGCGGATCTTCAAAGGATACCGACAGATAGGACCATTGACCCCAGCCTGTCACCTACCACACCTACCGACAAGGCCGCCGAAAGGTACAAAGTGGGTCCTCCCCGGACAGCGACTCGCAACGCATGCTGGCTTCCCATTGGTTCGCCCAGCTGGCCTCCAGCTGCAACCTCGGACCTCAAAGGAACAGGCCCACGTGACGGGACGATCGGCCGTCTTATTTTAATATAGAAAACGACGATCGCCCGCGACCGCCTGAGGGATCCCAACTACCTTGTCCCCTATAAATAGAGGACTCACTGCTGTGGCCACGGAGAGGCGAATTCTACTACGAATTAAGTGCAAAATACACACCAAAGAGAGAATCAAAGGCTCTTTTGGCAACCACTAATACATTCATAGTGATATTCATACACATTCATCATATATCCCAAGCAAGAACTCACAGATTTATCCATCTGGTTCTTCCGGCAATCTACGCGCTCTAACGCCTAGATAACTAGAAGTCTTTACACTCCTTGTATTAGATTCTAACATTAATATTTGTACTCGACAATATATTTATTAATAACATCTCGCGAGAGCATTCAAGCCCGGGATTAACAACCCCGACAAATCTTGTGTTATCTATCTTCTCACGGAAGTGTTCTCGCATTTGTTTGTTACTCGATCATTCCAGCAATACTATCTCCGGATAATATTTTGGGTAACAAAAAAGTCATCACCAGATCAAGCGTTTTCTTCTCATAACTCTATCCACACGGTCAGTACTCATCCTAGATTTTTCAGGCTTGCTCAACTTCTTAGACTTATCAAGCCGACTATCCAGGCTGTTTCTAGAAATTTCCGAATGATCTGGTCGGAACTCAAACGCGTCTGTGGTACAGCTGCTTTCACAAGATGATGTTACAGAACCATTGACTGTTGGCTTTGATTTTCCAAACGCAAGTACAAATTTTTTTAGATGTAGAGTTCAAGATTGCAATGTCCACCTCCATTTATCCATAAAGGTTCGTATTTTACCTTGCAAAGCTCCCAAAGCTGCTTCCCGTGAGAGCAATCAACAACTTCATCTGCAGTACCCTAGTAAACGAACTGATAATCAGCAAACATTCACCTCAATGCGAGCAAAAAATTACAAGCACTCATATATTACAGGTATTTCCAGACAAATATATAATATGCAGTTTGCAACGCCTAAGGCAGAAACACTCGTATCATGCTTCAGATTAAATTATTTTGTCCAAAGCGTTTTGGTAAATGTGAATATTAGAGATTTTTCTTAGGTCTACGACTGAAACTAATATTTTGTTTAAAGGGTGTAAGACAAGTTGTGATCATGTATTTTATTTTTCTCAACATGTAAATTATTAAGAAATCAAGATTTTTTGATAAAAAAAATGCCTCCTTTCTTTATAATGCATCCTCTTTCACCCCCTCTCATTTTAGCAGGACACAGATCATTCAGAATTATATATTATTGGTCGTATAAATGTTTCCTTACTTTTGGATTGAAAGAAGTCCAAATTTAGTTTGATGGAACTCAATAAAGAACCAATATACAACTAATATGCCATCAATCTGGTGAAGTCGATTGATCCGAGATAGTAGTAGCCCATGATCCCAATATACCATCCTAAACAGATAGCAAGGTGACCATCTATCATTCTTATACAATCCTTGGTCCCCAAATAAGACTTGGTAAAAGTCACCGGGGGGTTAAAACGTTAACAGCTTTTCATGTTTTTGAGATTTGGCTGTAAATGGCGCAACAGTAAGTTTAAAAGACCCAGCTCAGCTGCAGGTAAAAGTGTCACAACAGCTAAGATTGAAGACTCGGCTGCGGCAATTAAGATAGAAAACTTAGTTGAGTTCAAATGTCAGCTGTTATCAGTTGAGATTTAGTAGCGATAGTTGAGACTAAATCACACTTGATCAGAAGTCCTACAGCAGATTTGGTTGGCTTTTCAAAATACATGCTATATTAAGATGGTTGCGACATATAATTATGATGCACAAAACAGTAAGTGTCACAGCCACTTATACTGGTTTCAAAGGTGGATAACCCTTTACTAGTCCATTTTTTCCTAATCATTGAGATAAACTTACTATTACTTTGATTCAAATATTACAGTGTATTTAGTTACTCCAGTGAAAATTCATGGCGGCTGTAACTCCCTTTGACTGCTAGTACCTCCTAGACTAAACTGAGAACCGGTGGATGCCTCACAATCTTGTCTTGGTTGGTTGTCACCTCTTGACTGAAAATCCATGGATGTCTCACAACTCCTCAAGTTGTTTATCACCTTCCAATCAAGAACTCATGGCTGTCATACAACCTTCACTTCCAAGAACCCCGTTCAAGAAAGGACCCCAACTCGTATCAGTTTATGATAAGAGTTTGTTTTCCTCCAACTGGATATCATCTTCTTTCTCCGTATGCTTTTGAATGTCAGTTAGAGAGGATTATTTTTTAGAGCTTCTTCAGATGTTTCTTTTGAACTTAGCTCTCTCTAGGTGCTACTAATCTTTCTCAGAATATTGCTTTGAGTAGATGTGTTTGCATTTTGGTGTTAGCACCGTCGTCGTTATCTTGTTGTATATTGTTGGATGCGGTTGGTTATTTAGCTCCTTCAAATCTTCGGATATATATACTGTTGATCATGGAGCTTCCTTCATAGACGTTGCTTGAATGAACAAATTCATCCGTTGCCCGTTGGAGATACACTCATTTGTCTACGATTATTTTCTGGGGGTGGCTTATGTCTTGTTTCACTCGATCAGCCCGTCGAGAGAACTTTAGAATATTAAATTGGTCCAATCGATACTCTCTAACTTGTTTGGATGGAATGTTTGTTTTGTAGATCTAGAGAAATATTTAATTTCATGCTTTCCTCAGTCGTTGTGTGTTTTTTGATTCTCTCTATTTGTTCGTGATTAGTTTATTCACGTGTGCATGTATTTGGCCGCGATTGTTTACTTTTCAACTTTGTCAGCTGAATGTTTGAGAATTTGACCAAGTATTAAAGACTTAGATGCCCATACTTGGCTGTCTGCATCTTCGTGATACGAAACTGACTACTCCAAGCGAAGAAAACGAAGTAAGGATTGACGTAAAACATCTCGACCATACTCCAACATACTTAGGCGAGAAAACGGATACGAGATCCGAAGTTACCTTGATAACCGGACTTGGAGTAACTTAAACATGATGGGCAACTTGCATCTTGGGGAAAGGGTGTGGTAAAAGCAAGACAATAAAGAAATCCAGCACTTTCTTTATTATAAAAATAACAGGATTCTCGGCAGCATGAAAGGCGGCTATCACCTTGGAGACAAAACCCATCTTTTACTCTTGTTTGCAAGTGACGTGAGGAACCTTTTATTATCTTTTCATTATTTTAAGAACAGCTTGTAATAGTTTAAATTATTTTGTCAGGCCACTTTTTGCCTATAAATAGTGGCGATGAAGTTGTAATAGGAGATTATTGAATGTTAAAACAACATACCTTGTGTATTGTTTAAGTGTTGGACGAGTTTCCTTCAAAACTTTGATTATTTTTCGACGCGTTTTCGAATCTTAATCTGATTGATTCTCAATAGGTCTTGAGAAGAAATCGCTTTATCGAATTATAGGTCTAGTTCGATAAAACAACTGTTTCTGTCCTGTTTCGATATTCTTCTGGTTTTCGATACAGGGTTGTACTTGTTCGGGATTCCACATCAAGTGTTGTTCGATCGTTCGAACTTGTTTCTGGTTTTAATTAGCATCCGACTGAAACTTGCTGTTCCGAGTGCCGCTGTTTGGAGGTTGCCTGTTTCGAGTCATCTTCATTCGGCCAGTTCCTGTCTTGTTGCTGTATCGAGCTGCCGCCATCATTTCCTATCGCGTGCGGACACCGCTAGTCAGTGTTATTGCTGTAGCGAACTGTTGTTATCGCCTCTGGCGCTTTTTGCCGCTTCGCTCGTCAAAAACAGACCTCCCATTGACGATACTGACTCGCATCACAAGTGAGAATTCGCATCATAAGTGGCATTGGAGACCAAGTTCTTGATCTTTGGCATTATGGATCTCAACGACGCTGATTTCTTGGCAAAACTTCGCGACGCATTGCGTGACGTACCAGAACAACGCGACCAGTGTTGGCAACCTAGGCGTGGTGACTATGAACGACCCTCACGCCATGTCGAAGAGTTCAAGGTGAACGAGCTTTCGGAGTTCGTTGGCGGAATAGACCCTGGGGTTTACCTGGAATGGGAACGTAAAATTGATCGTATGTTCGAGTTCAAAGACCTCGACGATGAGAAACGGTGCAAGTATGCAATTCTCAAGTTGGGGAAAGACGCTTCACTTTGGTACGAAGGAGTTAAAACACGAAGAGCTCATGAGATTTTGAAATGTGTACACAATTGTCATAATAGGTAACACCTAATTATCGGAACAAAGTAACAATTACAAGGCAAATAGAATCTTGCGTTATTCACCCAATAAAAGTCAGAACAACATAGCGGTTTAATATCAAAAACTCTGTATTTCTTTATTCAATTTGAGGGTGCAATTTTTTGTCATAATAGTCAGACTCTCTGACACCGAGCTCTTTATATATTCCTAATGTATACAAAGTTCGGTCTAAAACAAAGAAAAATTACAAGTAATTGTAGAGTGATTTGTATAGGTATAAAAATATATTTTCTTTTAAAATATCTTTTTTATAGGTTTGTTGTGTATCAAGCCTGCACAACGCGGCAGTAACACCTCCACACAACAAATGTCTGCAAAAAAAAACATGAATAACAATAAAACGAAAAAAAACAAACAGCAGAAGAAATTCGGAATAGTTCCAAACTCCAACAGCAGAAAAGATTACACATGAGAAAAAATAATCGCTTTTACAAAAGAGAACCGGATTTCCCAAAAATTGATGGCCCGATTTCTTACATCAACCGGAAAGACGACACAGAATAAGAAACCCTAAAGAAGGAACCGAAGGTAAGAAAACAGGGAAACAAAATAACAAAGAATCGAATTCAAGCCTCCGCAAAGCAGTAGAACCACAATAAAGCAGAGAAACGAAAGGAACATACAATTCGCGAAATAGTCAGCCGAGAATTCCAGAAACAACCAAATGAAAATAAAAGAACGAAACACAGATGTCAAAAAAAGATGAAGCGGGGAAGTCGGTGGAGAGGAAGATAGAAGAAAGAGAAAATGACGGCAGGTGAGGAAAAATAAAAGCATCGTCGAATGAAGTAAAACGAAAGAGTTGCAACTCTAAGAAACACGCTTTCGACCACTTTCGCCTTCACACTTTTAAAGTAGGAAACCAATGAGTCTTTAATTACAGCGATGCGAACTTAAAAATTTGCTATCTTATAACCTGCCAAATAAAGAGAACATTTAGAGAAATGCAAAAACCCATAATACACCAGAACAAAAATCATTCTTGTAATAAAGAATGCTAAAAACACATAAAACAATAGCTCGAACTTTCTTAGGGCTGGGAACCACATCTGTCTACGAAACTAAGGTTGTTGCGAGGGTCTCGGGCTCATGAAGTTTTGAGTCCGCGTGGAGGGAATAGGCATTTGAGAAAGTCTTTGAAAAATATACGTTTATCTCACTCCTAACAGAAAATGTACCCTTGCTAATTCTAAAATCTGTACAAGACCACACCTACCTAGTAACAGATAGAATAAAAAATAAATCAAATAAGAACTACCAACAGCCTATGTGTTTACTAACCAGAAAGCAACCTATTTTTAGACCACGTAAAACAGAGAGAGCCGATAAATCTGCCCATGTGCAACCTAGTAAACAAAAAGAACCAGAAAATCAGCAAATATGAAAATAGAACACCAGGTGAGGAAAATATTGAACTCACCCTAACCCAGTTTTCTCTTACTCTCAGAAAACAATGATGTTTAGATATGAAACCCTGAAAAATCACATCATCAATCGTACACAGTAACATCTACGAAGACACTTTATACAACAAAAAATGACAGTTGGTAAATAGTTTAAATATGTTGTTATTCTAGTTAATAGTATAAAAAATATCTATGAATATGTTGTTGTAAATAGTATTTTAATAATGGAGGAAAATAATAAATCCAGAGTAGGTGGAAGAATATAGACCCAAAAAAATGGCCAAGCACTGTATTTGTCATAGTGGATAGTACATCAATGGTAAATTTAGATAGGCAATAGTATTTTTTGTACTTGCTAATAGGTTGAAATATTGGAAATATTGTTATCAAGGTTGCACATTCTTAAACTGCAAAGGTTTTGTAGACTGAACTATACAGGTATAAAGAGAGATTTGGTTTTACTAAGCAGACCTAATTTTGATAATATTTTAGATATTTAGAAGTGAGGCCTATTTTTAATGTGTGCAAAATTTCAGTTTACAAGAAAAAAATCTAGAGTAGGTGGAAAAATATAGACTAAAAAAAAGGACCGAACATTGTATTTGTCGTAGTGGATAGCGCATCAATGGTAAATTTCAATAGGAAACAAAAATTTTTGTTGTAAAAAGGACCGAACATTGTATAGTGTCAATTAATTAACCCTAATAATTCATGCAAAAAACAAAGTGACAGTTTTAAACTGGATGCCTTAATTTTCCTCGGATTACCACCCTTCGGATTCTTAAGCTAGGAGCCGAGAATAGTATGCTGTAGAGATATCCCGAGTTGTTTACCCCTTAGTTTCGAGGATGAAACTTCTTCTAAGGAAGAGTAGTGAGAAGACATCACATAACGAATCCTCAACTGGCTAAGATCCTTTCCTCACTTTAACTTTAGGCTTCAAGACCTGTCCATATAGAAAAAAAAGATACTAAATTTTTCTTTCGTTTTAAGACCAACCTCATGAGCTTATTATCCTAGGCATCTCCAAGAACAAAATGTTTGCTATGCTAATATTAATCTGGATACAGCAAAATTATTACCTTTCACCTTGGGCCCTTCTTAAGATGTCGAGGAGTCTCCTAATTCCTTGATCGAGGTTACTAAGAGGGATCTTGAACTAAGAAATAAGACTTGTTACGCGACTGTTAGACATATAAGTTAGGGAACCCTAACTTAACCTAAAATCATGGTAAAAGGTAAACGGTCGACTCTCACTTATATACCCTTCCCCACTTTCATGTGGAACCAATGTGGATATCATAACAATCTATCCCCCTTTCAAATTGGCGTCCACGGACGACACACTCCGGGTGGCAACCCATACCGAGTCCCACATCCAGGGTGGCAACCCCGGGGCCCATCACCGAGTAGCCCCTTTCCGCCGCCTGTCCGAATTCGGCAGGTCGGACCAAATTATTAGGTATATAAGCTAGGAGCCCTAAATTAACCCAAAACTATGGTCAAGGTAAATGGTTGACTCCCACTTATATACTCTTAAACACTTTCATGTGGAATTGATGTGCGATACCGTAAGAAATAAGATGAAATTCCAAAACTGTCGACATTATAGGTTTTTCCTGTAATAAAAAGAAATGGAATCATAACTAGCAAAAAAGGGACAACTAATAGCAAAGTTACAGTCTTTATGATCTTAATAAGCTCTTTTATCTTCTCAAGAGAACCAAATCCAAGGAATAAGCAATACACTAACAAACAAAGGTCCCAGTGATGACAAATGGTGAAACAAAAGACTGTAAATTGCGCTTGAAGTAGGCAACTAACCAAGGAAGAACATGCACATCTTGAGGGAATACTATCTAGCCAAGAACTTTGAGTATCACAGGAACATATATCATTCACAAATTACATGTGTAGGCAGAGATGAAATGATACTCCATAAGGGTGATAGCCATGCGGAGTGGCAGACCATGTCACACCAAGTTTATGGTGCAATTGATGTATAAGTGAGTGCAAGCGTCTAATTCTAAACAAAAACAATAAAAAAATAACAACAACAACTACTATAACAATGACAATAATAATTATAATAATAATAATGATAAAAATAACAAATAATAATAATAAAGATGATGGGCCAAGCATAGGTAACCATAACTTGCACCTACATGACTCCTCCATGTAATTTAAGGGCCCAAAGTACTAAAAGTTACATCTCAAGCTCAAAATACTAGTCATTGCCGATATAATTACTTCACCTATTAAAACCAAAACTATATTTGACATTGCTCGGAATGTTAAACTAATTCGATAATTAAACCAAAATACTAGTTCTGTTGACAAATTAAAGCATGATAACTGCTCGGTTTCTAATTTCTTAAAGCATTAAAAGTTCATTACAGCTGTTATCAGCTGCTTCACTGCTTTGTTCACTCGTTGCAATTTGTCAGGACGTGGAAATATTTGGGCAATGAAAAAAGGAAAAAGAAAAAATGAAATGTAATTTGCAGGAGTTACTAATGAGTGAGCGAAGAAAATCCACAAGTCTCGAAAAAATAACTTGCTTGAATAATTTTCCCGTTATTCCTTTCCTCAAGCTTTCATTAATTATAAAAAAAAGTAACACAAGTTAGCACCACAATCAGAAAATTACCCTATTAGATTGACGCGGAGACGGAGGGTAATCTCGACGAATAGCTCACACATCTGACCTATATCGGCGGCGTTTCCATGTGAATAGAGCAGTGTGGCAGTGGCTTTAGGGTGGTTGATGTGCACAGCGATCACGTCATTTCCCCTACGCGTCCTCAGCCTCAAAACGTCGACGCCCTCCCTCCGTTGCACCTCCGGTATGCTAAGTGCTCCACCGCATGACCCGTCTGCCACCACCGTGTACGACGGAGGGTTCGGCGGGAAGAAGGCGAATTTAGCAGCAATCGATGACGTCACTCCGCCCATACTTTTTTTTTTCTTAAACAGTAGCACGACTAGTCCCCTGTCTGTGGCGGCTCAGTTAAATTTATCGCACAATTCATATAGAAAAGCTTGTAATTTTTCCTAATAACTTCGTTGTAGATTGTATCTTTTTTGTAATCAGATCTCCTTATATTTCGAGAAATCAAGAGGCTAACGGCGTCGAAAGCGGTGGCCCGCAGCGGCGCGTGTGGAGAATGAGTGTTGGAAAAAATACCGATTAACGTCACAATGAAAAAATACGGAACCTCGTTTGACAAATTCCCAATCTTGCAATTTTGTGGTTTCGACGAGTAGAGCAAACCAATTACAACTCGACAAAAAAAATACGAATGATGTCCGAAAAAACAATAAACACGAGACACAATATTTTAGCGTGGAAAACCCCTAAAGACGAGAGTAAAAACCACGGGACCGAAGCCGCTTAAATTCGCTATCACCAATACACACAATACACAATCGTCCCTAATACAAACTAAGGGTATACACCAATCGTCAAATACTTGATAATAAATGTTCTTCAAGTATTTGGAATCAACAACAACAACAAGATCGAGAAAAGAAACAACCGTAAAACGAAATACCCGAACTTCCGGACTAAAAATCTCGATCTACACCGGTGAAATGATTGCCCAATAGCTACCAAGCTCTTGTCAAAAGATCACGACAATCCGACCGATAAATCTCCGGGAAAATGAAGAAATGTATTTCTCTCTCTTGTTTCTTTCTCTATCTCTCTCTTGTTCTTCAAAGGTGTGTAATGTAAAAAGTTATGAAAATCCCGCATGAAAGTCTGCATAAAAAGATCCCCTGTAGCTGGGTTGACTCGTGTGCCGCGACCCGGCCCAAGTGTGCCGCGGCACACACACAGGAAACACGCCCAGGATATCGGCAGGAGCCGCGGCCCAGAGTACAGGCGTGCAGGCCATATGAAACAAGGACGGGGGCCGCGGCTCGGCAGGGATGTGCCGCGGCCCCAGGTGATCGGCAGCGCTCGGCAGAGAGTGTTCGGCAGCGCTCGGCAGGGGGTGTTCGGCAGAGGCTGCGGCCTATCCGGCAGGGGCCGCGGCCCAGAGTACAGAAGGCTCGGCAGTTTTAAGGAAGATCCGGGGGCCGCGGCTCGGCTGAGATGTGCCGCGGCCCAGTGCTGTTCTTTCCTATATTTTTGGAAATAATTCCTACAAAACTCCCCCTTTCCGAATATAGGAAAGAATTCGCCATCCCGACGATCGAACAACACACTTTCACCTTCTCTCTACTCAACGCCTTGGTTAACATATCGGAACCATTATCATCGGTATGAACTTTATCAAGTTCAAACAAACCATCCTCCAAAGCATCTCGGATCCAATGATACCTCACATCGATATGTTTCGTTCTCTTGTGAAAAGTCGCATTCTTAGCCAAATGAATCGCACTTTGACTATCACAAAGAACCACGTAACGTTGTTGTCGGAAGCCTAGCTCTCGTAAAAACATTTTCAACCATAAGAGCTCTTTACACGCTTCCACCGCCGCAATATACTCGGCCTCCGTTGTAGATAAGGCAACGCACTTTTGCAATCTTGATTGCCATGACACGGCTCCCCCTGCGAACGTCATCAAATAACCGGAAGTGTATTTTCGGTTATCTTCATTACCGGCCATATCCGAATCGGAATAACCAACAAGCATTGCTTTCCCATTTCCAAACATAATCCCCAATTTGGAAGTACCCCGTAAATATCTAAATATCCATTTTACGGCTTCCCAATGCTTCTTCCCTGGATTCGATAGAAACCGGCTCACCACTCCCACGACATGAGCAATGTCGGGCCTAGCACAAACCATAACATACATTAAACTCCCGACCGCCGAGGCATAAGGAATTTTATCCATATCCTCAATCTCCTCCTCCGTCTAGGGGCAATCTTGGCTCGTCAATTTAAAATTGTTAGTAAGAGGCGAACTAACAACTTTAGCTTTGTCCATGTTGAAGCGTTTAAATACCTTCTTGATATATTGCTCTTGCGACATGTGTAATTTCCGGGCTGCTCATTCACGATTAATTCTTATCCCAAGAATTTGTTTAGCCGCCCCCAAGTCTTTCATGGCAAAAGACTTATTCAATTCTTCCTTCAAGTTGGCAATTCTCTCGGCATTCTTGCCAACGATCAACATGTCGTCCACATAAAGCAATAAGATGATGAAATCATCATCTCCAAATTTCTTGAAAAATACGCAATGGTCGAGAGTCGTCTTTCGGTAGCCTTGCTCCCCCATAACCGACTCAAACTTTTTGTACCATTGTCGTGGTGCTTGCTTCAACCCATATAAACTCTTCCGGAGTTTACACACATAATCCTCTTTTCCTTCGACCTCAAATCCTTCCGGTTGTTTCATATAAATTTCTTTGTCAAGGTCTCCGTGAAGAAAATCCGTCTTGACATCCATTTGCTCAACCTCAAGATCAAGGCTAGCCGCAATACCAAGGACCAAACGAATAGATCCTATCTTCACAACCGGAGAGAAAATCTCTTCAAAATCAATACCCTTCTTTTGACTAAATCCTTTCACCACGAGTCTAGCTTTGTATCGGGGAAACGAGGTATGATCCTCCGACTTCACCCGATACACCCATTTGTTTCTCAAAGTCCTCTTGCCTTTCGGCAACTTCACCAACTCATATGTGTTATTCTCATGCAAGGAACTCATCTCGTCTTGCATGGCATCCATCCATTCCTTCTTCTTTTCATCCTCAATGGCCTCCGCAAAATATTCGGGCTCTCCCTCGTCGGTGAGTAAAACGTACTCATCGTCCGAATAATGGGTGGAGGGATGACAGTCCCTCGTCGACCGCCTATGTGGAACAAAAGATGTCATGTTCGTCACGGGTAGCTCGGGATGAGCTCCATCGGTGTCATCTTGTCTCAACTCATCATTGTCACCGGCATCTTGTTGTTCATCATTTTGGACATCCTCTCCACCCGGTGTCTCAACATCTTGTGGAGGAACGGGGTCCAAATCAATAAGATCATAATCGTGTTGTGGATCCGACTCTCCATTCTCAACATCTTTCATCGTTTGATCTTCTACAAAAACAACGTATCTCGACCGAACAAGCCTCTTTGTCACCGGGTCATGTAATCTATACCCTAACTCATCAAGCCCGTAGCCAATAAAAATACACGGCTTCGTCTTGGAATCAAGCTTTGATCTCTCATCATTCGGAATGTGAACAAAAGCTTTACATCCGAAAACCTTTCAGTGGCGATATGAGATGTCTTTACCGCTCTGTTGTGCGGCGATTAATACACTTCGAAAGGCGATCGACATCACGATCAGAGAAGCCAACCATAGAAGACATACTCTGGGCAAACGCCCAGCGATCGGCACAATACGGTGACCGTCTTTCTGTACCCAGCGATCGTCTTTTGATATCTGGCGATCGTCTTTAATGAGCGAACCAGAGGCGATCGTCTCGTGCCACGTATGGATCCAACATCCGTCAAAGTCATCGAAGACCGAATCTTGGACGGTGGCCCACGTGCGGATCTTCAAAGGGCGCCGACAGATAGGACCTTTGACCCCAGTCTGTCACCTACCACACCTACCGACAGGGCCGCCGAAAGGTACAAAGTGGGTCCACCTTGACGCCTACTCAGACGCGTCTTTGGCTTCCCATTGGCTCGCACAGCTGGCCACCAACAGCGGCCCCAGACTTTAAGGGAACAGCCCCACGTGACGGGACGATCGGCCATCTTATTATAATATAGAAAACGGCGATCGCCCGCGATCGCCTGAGGGGTCCTAACTACCTTGTCCCCTATAAATAGAGAGCTCACTGCAGTGGCCAAAGGGGGACGCGATTTTACCGTGAATACAGTGCAAAATACACACAGAAAGAGAATCAAAGACTCTTCTCGCTACCACTTATACATTCATAGTGATATTCATACACATTTATCATACATTCGAGGCAAGAACTCACAGATTTACATATCTGGTTCTTCCGGCAATCTACGCGCTCTACAGCCTAGATAACTAGAAGTCTTTACACTCATTGTAATAGATTCTAACATTAATATTTGTACTCGACAGTATATTTATTAATAACATCTCGCGAGAGCATTCAAGCCCGGGATTAACAACCCCGGCAAATCTTGTGTTATCTATTTTCTCACGGAAGTGTTCTCGCATTTGTTTGTTACTCGATCATTCCAGCAATACTATCTCCGGATAATATTTTGGGTAACAACAATTGGCGCTAGAGGAAGGGCATCTAAACCTTCATTTTTATTCCTACCGTCTCGAAGAACACTCATTGTTCTCCGGACATACACTTGAAGAAACACTCACTGTTCTTCAATAGAAAAGCCTTCAGAAAAATGACATCTGCAACGACCTCCAAGAGAGCCACCCTAAGATCCGCCGAAAATCTCGTTCCGGCCCGGATCGAATCCCAGCCCACGGTGGAAGGCGACCGTGGCGACGCTAGGCTCTCACTCCCGCCCCGAGGTACGGTTCTAGCCTCTCACTCGATCATTTCCAGACCGCGGAACAGATTGAGGAGGCTATAGCCATCCTCAGGGAGCGACAGAAGGCCTACGACTCGCCCACCATCACTCCATCGGCTATCCGCCGGGCAGGCAAGCGGAAGCTTAAGGGGATCTATGTTGAGAAATCGACAGAAAGCCCCGAGCCGCAGGAGAAGGCTCTCGAGAGGCGGGATGATTCCGTCTTCAGTCGCCTAGGGAGCGATCCCTCATGGCGACCCGGGCACTCAGGCCCCAGCCGCCAGACATCGGAATCCGAATCCTTTACCAGGAGTTCGGCATATCCGACTCCCAGAAGACAAGTCGGTCAGCAAGCCCCTACTCGCCCAAGGAAGGAACCCACTGGTAGGGAACTCGTCATTCACCACGGGGCTAGGGGATCAGTACACGATCGCCTTGGTTCGCGCTCTGAGAGCCAATCGGCGAGCAGTCAGGCGACGGCGATGGCCGCCATGCAACGCCAGCTCGACGAGATGAAGGCGGTCCTGGAAATTGGGGCAGGCGCCAGGAGATCGATCATTGGATAGAGCGAACCACTCACGACTCAGATCGAGCTCGCCCCAGTCCAACCAACGATCAATCCCCCACAAACACCTCTATATGAGGGGAGATCGGATCCGGAAACCCACTTGAGCAAATTTCGGATCTACATGACCGGATGTGGAGCATCAGATGCGACCAAGTGTCGAATGTTCCCATTAACACTGGGAGACCTCGCCCACAGGTGGTACATCTCACTACCACCTCGCTCAATCAACTGCTTTGAGAAGCTGGCGAAAGACTTCACGTCGTACTTCGCCGCCAAAGTTGCTCGCCCTGAAGGCCCCCACCGCATGATGAAAATCAGGCAGGGGAAGGACGAGTCATATGAAGATTACATCGACCGGGTAGATGAGATAGTCCTCACCGGCGATCCCATCAGCGACGATGTCGCTCTCCACTCAGTCCTAAGCGGGTTCCACGGACGCCCGTCCATGTTCAGGCACCTCACAAAGGATATCCCCCCGACCTACTCGGTCTTCCGCGTCAAAGTCGCTGACTTCTTGACCAGGCAGAGGATGCTCTCCCTCTTCTTAGACGAGGGACCGTCCGAAGAAGGAAATGCGCCATCCCATGTCCAGAAGAAGGCGGTCGCCAAGCCCAGAAAGGCGGTCGCCAAGCCGCCTGGCGAGTTCAAAGCCTTCGAGGATGTAGAGGTCCACCTCCTCCACAACCTCAACTTATCTCCGGCCCACATCTTCAACGCAATCAAGGGTCGCAAGTGGCTTTCCAAACCAAAGCCGATAAGGGACCACGGTCATCTAGACCGTAGCAAATTCTGTGCCTACCATAAGAGTCCCGGCCACAACACCAGCTAATGCCGCGACCTCCTCAGACAGCTCTGGCGACTCTTTGAGGAAGGCAAACTGGACAACTTGGTCACCAAGCCAGAACCTAGGATGGAGAGAGCCGGAGGACGCGAGCGCCGACCAAATGAAAGAACTCCTCCCAATCCGGTCGCCAGAATCGAGCATGAGCCGGATTACTCTGATGAGTCGATCCCTCCGATCAACCCGGGCGGTTGGATCAACATGCTTCAAGGAGGAGATGGAAACCTCGGGGGTCTTTCCCCGGTTTCCACCATGTCAAACAGGAAGCGAAAGGCCGAGCTGAGGGCGTTCGCCGGGGTCCATACCATGGTACCTCCGGAGCCGACCATTTCTAAAGACGCACTCATCACCTTCTCCAACAAGGACATGGAGGGAGTGCAGTGCCCCAAAGAGGATGCACTGGTGATCTCTGCCTGCATCCTTGGGAAGACGGTCGATCGCGTGCTGGTCGACAATGGGAGTTTCTGCAACATCATATTCAAATCCGCCCTAGACCAACTCGGCAACTTAATCAAATTCATCAAGTCGTTCGACACCGTGCTCCAAGGGTTCGGCGACAACACAGTCCAAGCCTACGGGAGGATCAAGCTCTCCATCGAGCTAATATGCTTTTATGATCCCAAGGTTAGGATTACTAGGAACCTAAGTTTTGTAATCATAGATAGGCCCAGCATCTATAATGGGTTCCTAGGTCGCCCCTTTTTAGAAACCTTTGAGGCGGTCGCCTCGTCTTTCTTTTACTGTATCAAATTCCCCACTGCCGATGGGACGGTCGGTACTGTAAAAGGAGATCAGCTAATGGCAAAAATATGTTTGAATTATTCCTATGTCGTTTATGCTTTCAATACTTCCCATGCTATATGTAACATTGAAACGATCGACGATCAACCCATGGAGATCGACGAGCCGAGCGCATCGTACCAACCCGACTCAGGGGACGCCATCTCGGTTCGGTTAACGGACGACATCGAGCCAAGGATCGGTTTTGAGCCCAGTCTCGACATCGATCCGAGAATCGAGTCCGGAAATCGTTCCAAACGAGAGGCGACCGTCCCCGTCGAAGAGTTGGAGAGTATAACGATAGATCCGGCTCATCCAGAACGGGAAGTACAGATCGGCGCAAGCATCGACCGCGAACTAAAAGGGGATCTGATCAATTTGCTATGTAAGAACATCGGAGTCTTTGCCTGGTCACATCAAGATATGGTCGACATAAGTCCTGAGCACGCTTGCCACTATCTAAAGATCGACCCGGCGATGAAGCCTGTTCACCAAAAACGTAGGAAATTCGGTCCCGAAAAATACGCGGCGCTCGACGTAGAAGTCCAAAAATTACTCAACAACAAATTAATCGGGGTAGCTACAGACGAACCACAATGGGTCGCCAACGCGGTACTCGTCAAGAATCCGACTGGTTCCTGGAGGTTATGCATCGACTTCACCGACCTCAACGCGGCATGTCCAAAAGATCACTTTTCGATGCCTCATATTGATCACTTGGTCGATAGCACAGCAGGTTGCGAAATGATGTAGTTTATGGATGCCTTCACCGGATATCATCAAATCCCAATGGCGGAGAAAGACATAAAACACACATCTTTCCACACGGAAAAAGACATATACTTTTGGGTCCGAATGCCGTTCGGCTTGAAAAACGCAGGGGCAACCTACCAGCGACTAGTCAACAGAATGTTCGCCAATCAGATCGGCAAGACCATGGAGGTATACATTGACGACATCGTGGTCAAAATCCTCAAGAAGGAAGATCACCTCAATGATCTTGCCGAGACGTTCGCCATCCTCGAAAGATTTAACATGAAGCTAAACCCCAAGAAATGCAACTTCGGCGTGGGCTCCGGGAAATTCCTGGGGTACAATGTGACCCAAAGGGGGATCGAGGCGAACCCCACCAAGATACAGGCGATCCTTGACATGCAAGAGCCGCGAAACATCAAGCAGGTACAACGCCTTACAGGTTGTCTAGCCGCCCTCAACCGTTTCATATCTCGACTCGGCGATAAAAGCAAGCCTTTCTTCGCGACCATCAAGAAGAAGAAGTTCGCATGGACGAAGGAAAGTCAGATAGCGTTCGCCAAAATAAAGGAATATCTATCTAACCCCCAGATCCTGGCAAAGCCGATCCCCGGTGAGAAACTATTCCTTTACCTGGCAGCCTCGGAGGTCGCACTAAGTGCCGTTCTGGTGCGAGCGGAGGGACAAGTCCACTTGCCGATCTACTATGTTAGTCAAGCGCTCCACGACGCTGAAACACGCTATACACCATTGGAGAAGATCGCCTACGCCCTTGTCATGAGTGTCCGTAAACTAAGGGCTTATTTCTTCGAACATCAAGTGGAAGTCCTGACAACTCTACCTCTAAGACAAGTTCTACATCGACCAGACACCAACGGGCGACTCCTTAAGTGGTCGCTGGAGATCGCCCAATACGGTATCACTTACGCTCCTCGCACCGCGATCAAAGGCCAAGCTCTGGCGGACTTCGTGGTGGAATTAACGTTCCCTCACAGTCCAACCCAGGTCGGCCGACCTGCCTGGAAGTTATATGTGGATGGCTCGGCGACCAATTCGAGAGCAGGGGCAGGGATTGTCCTCATCAGTCCCGACGGACAAATTTTCACTAATGTTGTGCGTTTCAGCTTCCGTGCGACCAACAATGAAGCCGAATACGAGGCCTTGGTAGGCGGGCTCGATCTAGCCCTCGCCCTAGATGTTCGTCGCCTCCATATCTTCATGGACTCACTTTTGGTCGTGAACCAAGTCAAGGGAGAATATGAAGCGCGCGGCGAACAGATGGTCAAATACCAAGAGCTGGTCGCCGAAATGTGCACAAAATTTGAAGAAGTGCTAATCGAACAAGTCCCGAGAGAACACAACTCCCAGGCCGATGCCCTTTCCAAACTAGCATCATCGGATGGGGCAGCCGACTTCTCCAATATCCAAATCACAAAGTCAGCAAGGCCGGCGATCGACAGAAGCCTGGTTACCACGGTCACCATCGCATCGCCATCGCCGAGGAGAACTGGATGACTCCGTTCATCAAATACTTAAAGGACAGAACGGTCCCTGACGACCGTGTTAAAGCTCGCCAACTCCAGCTCCGTGCGACCAGATATACCCTATTGGACGACCGGCTTTACAAGCTAGCCTTCAGCCTTCCCCTCCTCAAGTGTATTACACCGGAGGAAGGTCGGCTCATTTTAGCCGAGATCCATGACAGGATTTGCGGAAACCATGCGGACGGGCGAGCTCTCATCCATAAGACAACCAGGCAAGGTTTTTTTTGGCTATCACTTCAGAAGGATACGATCGCCTATGCCAGATCGTGTCATAGGTGTCAGATAATGGGCCCCAACATTAAACTATCCCCCGAACAGCTCACCTCCATGTATAGCCCTTGGCCATTCGCGCAATGGGGCATCGACCTTATAGGTCCCTTGCCGACGGCTCCAGGGGGCTGTAAGTTCGCCATCGTAGGGGTCGACTATTTCACCAAATAGGCTGAGGCCGAACCGCTCAACAAGATCGGCCAAGAGCAAGTGATCAAGTTTATCTGGAGAAACATCGTATGCCGATTCGGTCTGCCCCAGGCCATTATCTCCGACAACGGAAAGCAGTTCGATGGCTTAGAAATCATGCAATTCTGTGAGAAATGGGGAATCAAAAGATTGTTTTCAGCACCTTATCACCCTCAGACGAACGGACAGGTAGAGGCTGTGAACAAGATCCTCAAACACACAATTAAAGCGCGACTCGAATCTAGGCAAGGGCGATGGGTGAGCGAGCTTCCAGACGTTTTGTGGTCTTATCGAATGACGACCCGTAATTCAACCGGCGAAAACCCATTCGCCCTCGCCTTCGGAACAGAAGCGGCGATTCCTTCGGAGATCGCCGTCCTCAGCCAACGAACCGAACAGGAGATGACGACCGACAACGATGTGGCCCGACGAATCGACCTAGACATGCTCGAAGAATGACGGCTGACCTCAGAAATGAAGAACACAATCCACAAAAGGAGAGCCGAGAAGTTCTTCAATTCAAAGGTCAAAGAAAGAAGGTTTCAAGTGGGCGATCTCGTCCTCAAGAAGATCCAAACCCACACAGGCGTTTTTGGTCCGAACTGGGAAGGACCTTTTAGGATATCTGAATGGCTGACTAAGGGAGCCTACGAACTTGAACATCCTGACGGTACCCCGGATCAATACCCCTGGAACGCCGTGCATCTGAAAAAATACTACCAGTAAAAATTTTGTACTCAATTTCAACTGCCCAATGTACAAGGAATATAATAAGATTTTTTCCTATCCCATCTATTCTGGCGATCGCCCCACCAGGCATATCGCATACCGCCGACGATCGTTGATCATGACGATCCGAGATAGAATCAATGCAGCCATGGTCCTGGAGGTCGATGGAACCGAAAGCTTCGCCCATGCAAGGTTCCTTCGAGCTGAGACCGCCCGCCCTTCGTTTAAATACGAGGTCGGCGTAGCCAAAGGACCCTCCAAAATGATCAGGGGATACGTTCGCACGTCCTCAAATTACGTCATCTAACATGATGTACTCGGACAAGGCGACGCGTCCCTACCCCGTCATAACGTATGCCGTCGAGGGTCGTCATCTAACGTGCCGACCCGAGGTAGAAAGGTGCTTACAAAGCCACGGACGTGGAGTCGAATAAACCGACGACGCCCCGTGCAAGGACTCCTCCTGACCAAGATCGCCTACCTTTCGTTTAAATACAAGGCAGGCGCAGCCTAACGGAGGACCCTCACAATAAAGTGAGTCGCGGGATAGGCAATGTCCCTCGCATACAAAGACACGGTCGTGGAGATCGGTCCATCGAACTCCGCGACCGTGCACGATCCCTCAGAGTCGGCAAAACTGAAGATAGCTCGCCTAACAAACTTGTTTTTGTACCCTTACGTACGATAAGTAAACAAAAACAAGGGGGCAGTGAATAGGGGAGCTAGTCCTAAGTACAATCGAAAGAAAGGAACCGCACCCGGTCGGCTTCGCTCAAATACACGCAGGACGATCGGCATTGTTCAAACAATATCTACAAGTAAGAATCTCGATTCAAAACATATCAATACATTCAAACATTCAAAACAAACGGTCGGGCGAACAAGACATCGGATGCAATCATACATATACTTGTAAAAATTCGCATGCAAACATTCAAAGGCGATCGTACATGAGAAGACACAAAGTGCGAAAAAGGAATATTTCATTCATTATGAAAAGGAGCTCGTACAACATGAAGCCCGAAGGAAATACAAAGAGAAAGCAAAAATTACAAGATACAAGGAAAACAAGAACATCTCTCAAGGTCCCGCCGGCTGGTCTTCGCCCTCAGGAGGCGGATCGGCATGCGCCCCCCCATCGGCCTCAGGATGAATGAGTTTACCAGGATACTAACTCAAGTCGATCCCGAAGTCGATAAGGTCAAGGATCGGAAAAGAGAACTCCGGGTGCAGAGGGTGCTCGAGTGCATAGGTTTTGAAGCTCTCCATCAAGGGACCAATCTCGATCCCTGCCTTTTTGGCAGCTCGAACGGCGTCGGCGTAGGCCATGTAATAGGCGAACTCGCCGACGAGCGCAACATTGAGGTAGGGATCAGTCTCGATCGCCTTGAGCTGCCCTCTCAACTCCACGACCGTCTTCTCAGCCTCCGACAGCTCGACCACCTTGGCAGCATTTTCTCCTTTGGCCTTCTCCAGCTCTCTCCTCGCCGCCTCCAGCTCGCCGCTGAGCCGATCCACCGTCGCCTTTAGCCCAGCCCGGTCGCCTCCTCCTGCGAGGCCGCATGCTTCCGGCGAGTTTCTTTCTCCTGATCACGGAACCGCTCAACAGCTTCCTTGGAGCGGCTCAGCTCTTGCTTCAGGCGGTCGACGTCCTGTTTAGCCCATTTGGCCGTCTCCGTATATTCCTTCTCCATAGACTGGATCCGGTTAGCATATTCAATGTTTGCGTTCCGAGCGGCCTCGAGGTCGCTATGAAGGCGAGCAGCGGAGGGTCGCCCCTCAAAATCCCTAGCAGCTTGGACAGCCATCGTCGCCGTCTGGAGAGCCAGGGCAATGGTCACCTCCATGGAGTCTCCAGATCGCTGACGAGCGATCGCATCGAGGTCGGTCATCCAAGCCTTGGTCAAAGAGGTGATGGCCTGCTGGACGTAAGTAGGGACGTCGAGGGATGTTTTCGGAGCCTTACTCGACAAGAAATCCAGCACCATAGGAGCAACGTCCGGGTCAGCACGACGGACCCTGCAGCACAAACAAAAGAGACAAAGGAATTAGAATATACCTAACTAAATTTTCCAACTCGGAAAGTTCAAATCGATCTCACCTGTTGACCAGCTCGGGATCGCGGCCAAAATAGGGTTTTCCCCGAGAAGTCTCAGCCTCAGCGATCGCCGCTCTTTTCAAAAAGCCGGCCGGGGACCTGGAGCCGGACACCGAGGGCCTGGGATCAGACCCCTCCGCCATCAGAACGGAAGAGACGGGGGGAGCGTCGATCGGCGGCTCCAAAATAGCTAAATCCGCCTCAGCCGTCGGCAAAGACCCCTCCGGCCTCCTCCTCTTGCGGCTGCGCTGAAGTTGTTTCTCCTCTTGAATTTCCGGCTCGGCGACCGGCACCACAGCAGGCCTCACCACCGGAGCAGGACGAGATGATGTCGCAGGAACGCGCCCAGTCTTCTTACCCAGGTGAAGGCGATCGACGAGTCCTGGGTTAGACATGGCGATCTCTGGTGGTGGCTCGGCAAGCAGGGGAAAATGAGTCTCTGTCAAAGAAGAAATACAAACAAGTTAGACAACTACTTAAACGCTACGACCTCCTAGAGACGATCGTCAAGCAAGGAAGCACCACTTCAGCAAAAAGAAAACAAAATTAGATCAGTCCAAGACAAGCTCAATCAAGGGGAGAGTTAAAATCCTTACTCGGATTCCTCTCCCGAAAAGTGGTGGGGATCTCCAACTCCTCATTCGGCCTGTCACTCGATGCCGACCGCCACGCTCCGCCGACCCAGCAGCACTTCGCCAGGTCGCCTCGGGACTTGTTCGGCACACCGAGGACCACTCTCCCCATTCGGCCTTGGATATGATTGCCGCCGATCGACCCTTTCTGTGCGGCCAGTTTAAACAGATAATTCATCTCCAGCGCAGTAAGGAGGTGGAACAACCGGTGACTGCCAAACAGTGTCAACGTGCAAATGACCAGAGCTGCCGTTCGGCGTCGATTGAGCGGTGCCAAATTCCAGGCGATCAACAAGTAGGAGACGGCGAATGGCAGAGGGAATCGCAGGCCGGCCTCCATAATCATCTCGCTGACGGCAACCATATCCTCGGGCGGTTGATCGGCACGTTTATTCTCCGAGGGCACGTGCAGAGAAACGTCAGAGGGGATGTGATATTTTGCCCTCAAACGGCTCAGGTCTTTCTTGGTCTCCGTACTCCGGATCTTTCCGAGAGTCCACGGAGACGGGTCGGCGGCCGAAAAACCGTCCGCTTCACATATTCATAAGGATGAGCGGCGGATTAGGCTTCGAAGTCAAATTCCGGACAGGGTCCGGCGATCCCCTCCATAATCTTGGCAAAAGCCATATAGGCGGGGCAAAAAACACTCTGCCGTTCCTAAGTTAGCCTCTCCAGTTCGTCCTCATCCTCCGGCGAGCCCCCCTGCTCCGCCGTCGCCACCGTCCTCGCCACTGCGGCCTCGTTGAAAAGCTCTTCGAGTTCTGCGGGTGCAATCCCCGCACGAATGGCCTCAACGGCCGTTTCCATGTCAACTCCAATGGGAATCTCCTCCCGGTCAGGCGAAGCCGCGGCGGCAGAAGAGCTTCCGGTCTCAAGGGTTTTGGATCCTCCCGACATATTATAGAAAGTAAAGGGAGAGAGAAGATTGATTTTTCTTACCTAGAGAAAAGAAGAAGATCGGCACAACAAGCTCCAGAAATTTTTGCAGAGTTTCGGCTATGGATGCACGGACGCGTAAAGAGTGAAAGAGAAGAAGCCCTAGCCCTTTTATAGATGGAGACGGGGGTCTAAGTGCAAATAGGTAAAATCTCGAGGGCTGGATCGCAACCGTCAGAGTGGGGACGCATTAAATGCTGCCCTCGAATCCCGCGGACGCGTCTTTTCGAGGGCACGCCAGGCGACAAGTCTGGCAAACCGTCGGACTCCCCCAACAGAAGCGCGACGCGTGTCCTTGCAGCGTTTCGAGAGCCCGCCTTCGTTTCCCGCTGCTCCCAGCGCAAAAGGAGATCGTCCAGATTTGAATTCAGATCGGCTGATCGGCTAAACATCGGCGATCGCCAACAGTGCCACCTCACCCCGTGTTTTCAACATCGAGGCGAGCTGGGGGGCAATTGTTGTGCGGCGATTAATACGCCTCGAAAGGCGATCGGCATCACGATCAGAGAAGCCAACCATAGAAGACATACTCTGGGCAAACGCCCAGCGATCGGCACAATACGGCGACCGTCTTTCTGTACCCAGCGATCGTCTTTTGATATCTGGCGATCGTCTTTAATGAGCGAACCAGAGGCGATCGTCTCGTGCCACGTATGGATCCAACATCCGTCAAAGTCGTCGAAGACCGAATCTTGGACGGTGGCCCACGTGCGGATCTTCAAAGGGCGCCGACAGATAGGACCTTTGACCCCAGCCTGTCACCTACCACACCTACCGACAGGGCCGCCGAAAGGTACAAAGTGGGTCCACCCCGGACAGCTACCCAGGACGCGTGCTGGCTTCCCATTGGCTCGCATACCGTGCCACCAATGCCCAGACTTTAAGGGAACAGCCCCACGTGACGGGACGATCGGCCATCTTATTATAATATAGAAAACGGCAGTCGCCCGCGATCGCCTGAGGGGTCCTAACTACCTTGTCCCCTATAAATAGAGAGCTCACTGCAGTGGCCAATGGGGGACGCGATTTTACCGTGAATACAGTGCAAAATACACACAGAAAGAGAATCAAAGACTCTTCTCGCTACCACTTATACATTCATAGTGATATTCATACACATTTATCATACATTCCACGCAAGAACTCACAGATTTTCATATCTGGTTCTTCCGGCAATCTACCCACTCTACAGCCTAGATAACTAGAAGTCTTTACACTCATTGTAATAGATTCTAACATTAATATTTGTACTCGGCAGTATATTTATTAATAACATCTCTCGAGAGCATTCAAGCCCGGGATTAACAACCCCGGCAAATCTTGTGTTATCTATTTTCTCACGGAAGTGTTCTCGCATTTGTTTGTTACTCGATCATTCCAGCAATACTATCTCCGGATAATATTTTGGGTAACAACACGCTCCACACCTTATCCGGAACATCAAACTCCAAAGGAACACACGGCGTCAAATTAATAACATGAGCCGTCGTGTTCACGGCTTGTCCCCAAAACGACTTTGGCAATCCGGCATGTGAGAGCAAACAACGAGCTCTCTCGACCAAAGTTCGGTTCATTCTCTCCGCCAACCCATTGAGTTGCTGAGTCTTCGGGGGCGTCTTTTGATGTCGGATCCCTTGTTCTCGGCAATATTCATCAAAGGGTCTGGTGTACTCTTCACCATTGTCCGTCCGGATACACTTTAACTTCTTCCCGGTCTCTCTTTCCACCGAGGCATGAAATTGTTTGAAAGTGTCTAAGGCCCTGTTCTTTTGGACTTATTTTTCGATTTTCGATTCGATTGATTCGATTCGAGTCCATTCGATTCGATTCGATTCAATTGATTGGGCGATTCGATTCGATTCATTTCATTCGCTTCTTCTTCTTCTTATTATTATTATTATTTATCTTAATTATTATTATTGTTATTATTATTAATAATATTACTATTATTGTTGTTGTTGTTAATTACTATTATTATTATTATTTATCATTATTATTATTATTATTATTATTTACCCTTAATATATAATTGATCGATTCGATTTGATTCGATTCGATTAAGTTCAGTCCATTCGGGCCTATTCGATTCGGATCATCGCCTGTTCGATTCGTATTCATTCAGTCCGAAAGAACAGAGCCTAACACTTGATCTTTGGTCTTCAAGGTGTATGCCCACACCTTCTTAGAGTGATCGTCGATGAATGTGACAAAGTATCGACAACCACCGAGCGTCCTAGTCTTCATAAAACCACAAACATCGGAATGAAAAAGATCAAGCACATTTTCCTTCCGTGAAGGAGTATGGCTCTTAAAAGTAACTCTCTTTTGCTTCCCGGCTAGACAATGAGAGCATCTTTTAAGGTGTACCTTGTGAACCCCGGACAACGCCTCCTTCTTCGACAATAGCGCCATTCCTTTTTCGCTCATGTGACCGAGCCTATTATACCATAGCTCGGCCATGTCATTATTGTCAATTGTGTTCACGAAATTAGTCGTGACCTTCGGAAGTGTCACATACAATTTTCCTTCCTTTTGTCCTCTCCCGACAATCAAGGAACCTCTAGTGAGTTTCCACAACCCCTTGCCAAAACCGCTATGATAACCGTCATCATCGAGTAAACCAACAGACATAACATTAAGCCTCATATCCGTAACATGTTTTACATTCCGTAAAACAAGTTCCATTCCGGTGTCGAATCTCAAATGCACATCTCCCACTCTAACAATCTTGGATAACCCATCGTTACCCATCTTGACTATACCAAAGTCGCCTGGAGTATAAGAGGAATAAAAATCTCTACGTGATGCAACATGACACGTAGCTCCACTATCGACCACCCAACTCGAATCATCTCTAGCAAGATTCACCATATCATAGTCGTAACATACAAAGAATTCTTCGGTAGTAGTATTAACTTTGTCTTTATCATTACTACCGCTTTCCTTCTTTTGTGAATTTTCTCGGCCTTGGCGATTCTCCTTCTTCAATTGTCGGCAAAATTTCTTAGTATGCCCTTTCTTACCATAATGGTAACATTCGATATTGACATACTTCCCCCGAGAACTACTCCTTTGTGGCCCTCTATTACTCGTACCTCTACTTTGACCTCTCCCCCGTCTTTCGGTAACTAGAACATCCGACTGTGAAGAAGATCCTTGTGCTTTTCTTCGGACTTCCTCATTCAACATGTTCCCTTTAGCTAATTCCATCGAAATGACTCCATCGGGGGCGGAGTTAGACAACGACGTTCGAAACGTCTCCCAAGAATCCGACAATGTGCCTAACAACCACAAAGCTTGCACCTCCTCTTCGAATTTAATTCCCATTCCGGCAAGTTGATTAATTATGCCTTGGAATGCATTTAAATGATCCGATAGAGGAGTTCCGTCTCGAAACTTCAAATTCATCATTTGTTTAATGAGGAATAACTTATTATTCCGCATCTTCCGAGCATACAATTGCTCGAGCTTGTGCCATAACTCTCGAGCATCCTTCTCTCCACTAATATAGTTCAAAACGTTGTCATCCACCCATTGTCGAATATATCCGCAAACTTGGCAATGAAAAATAGTCCACTCCGCGTCGGACTTCCCTTCCGATTTATCTTTGCTAAAAACCGGTAAATAATAATCCTTCACATATACAAGGTCTTCCATCTTTCCCTTCCATACGTGGTAGTTTGAACCGTTCAAGTTAACCATTCTACTCGTGTTGGCTTCCATCTTGCAATTGAGATAACAAACAATCACGAAACAAACATATCTCGTGGCTCCGATACCACTTAGTTGGGAAAAATACCGACTAACATCACAACGAAAAATGCGGAACCTCGTTTGACAAATTCCCAATCTTCAATTGCAACTTTGTGGTTACCGGCGAGTAGAGCAAACCAATTACAACTCGACAAAAAAAATACAAATGATGTCCGAAAAAACAATAAACATGAGACACAATATTTTAGCGTGGAAAACCCCTCAAGACGAGAGTAAAAACCACGGGACCGAAGCCGCTTAAATCCACTATCACCAATACACAATCGTCCCTAATACAAACTAGGGGTATACACGAATCATGAAATACTTGGTAATAAATGTTCTTCAAGTATTTGGAATCAACAACAACAACAAGATCGAGAAAAGAAACAACTGTAAATAGCTTACACAAAGAGCTAATGAAATACCCGAACTTCCGAACTCAAAATCTCGATCTACACCGGTGAAAATATTTGCCCAATAGCTACCAAGCTTTTGTCAAAAGATCACGACGATCCGACCGATAAATCTCCGGGAAAATGAAGAAATGTATTTCTCTCTCTTGTTTCTCTCTCTATCTCTCTCTCTTGTTCTTCAAAGGTGTGTAATGTAAAAAGTTATGAAAATCCCGCATGAAAGCCTGCATAAAAAGATCCCCTTTAGCTGGGTTGACTCGTGTGCCGCGGCCCGGCCCAAGTGTGCCGCGGCACACACACAGGAAACACGCCCAGGATATCGGCAGGGGCCGTAGCCCAGAGTACAGGCGTGCAGGCCATATGAAACAAGGACAGGGGCCGCGGCTCGGCAGGGATGTGCCGCGGCCCCAGCTGATCGGCAGCTGACACGGTCTTTAGTGTAACTATCGCAAGTACACGATATCGTATCAAGTAGTAAGTGGACTTTTTGAGTCCGGTTTATCGATCCCACGAGGAAGTTAGGTTATATATTGAATTATACACTATTTAACTATTTGTTATAGAGATTTATATGATTGGAACACACAATTAAAGAGTTTGGTTTGACATTTGCAATGAAAATGCAATAATAGTTCTAAAATTCAAGGAAATGAAAGATTGCACTAAAAATAGATTAATAGAAGATAAAAATGAAATAGTTGGGATTACAAACTTAGTTCATCATTAATTATAGAAGATGTATAGGAGATCATAAGATGAATTTACTTATTATGTTGTCTAGATTCGATTTTCCTTAAAAAGACGGTTTCTCTTTCGAACTATAAAACGCCCTTTATATATTGAATCAATCCACTATATTTCTATGTTGATTGGCTTCAATACATAACATTAGGTTTTATGAAAATAACTCAAATAATCATCTAAGGTCTAGAGGTATATTTCTATCCCCTAGAACAACTTAGAGTGAAGATCATTTGATCTAATCAAACATATTTTCTTTCGAAACATATGAAGACCATAAATATCGTCATTTATTGGCCAAATAAATAAAGATAGGTAAAACAATGAAAATCACACACAACAATAAGTAATTCATAATAGATCTTTATACAAACTTAAATAATATGACTAACCTTGTTTATAATCCCAACTTAAGTAACTTAGCCCATGAAGGGTTTAATAAACATAATACAAGCTTGAGTGGTCATTATAAGTTGAAAAAGAGAAAGAATTGATCCTAACTCCCTTAGTAGATAAAGAAAAAAGAAGCAATAAACTCCCTTAACAACATATGCTATACCACTATTACACAAATCACTCAAGAACACAAGTGTGTTCTTCACACAAAAAGAAAATATTACAAAAAGTGGAAAAATATAAGATGAATCATGAATGATGATGGATCTAAGGGGTTTATTTATACACCTAAAGTCATCTAATAGCTCCAAAACTCCAACATTATTACATTAGATCGGATCAATGCCAGACATCCCCTCAATAATAGACCAAAAGTATTAAAAATTAGGCAATGATCAATAATCTGCCAACAGTTACGGCCGTAACATTGAGGAGTTACGGCCGTAACTTTGATGACTTACGGCCGTAAATTGATGAGTTACGACCGTAACATGGCTACGTTTTTTTGCATTTGTGAGTTACGCCCGTACACGCCCGTATGGAGTTTCAGACTTCATTTTCAGCCCAGAATTTCTTAGACTTTGCGTTTTTGCCCCAAATCTTCTTCGGATGATAACTTTTGATATATAACTCTGATTTTGAATCCGGAAAGACTGCAGAACTCGTCTCGGAAAGCCCTACAACATGAATACATAAAAATTCAACAAAGAGAATATTTTATACACATGTTATTTCTTGAGTAAATCAGTAATTCAATCCGATTAAGACTAGATTTACATCATCATCCGATAAAAATAAAATTATTAAAAACTAATAAATTAAAAGCAAAAAACGAGTAGACTAGCTCAATTATGGGTGAAATATATCGATACAAACCATGGATAAGTGTATAAAGCCGACTTATCGTCAGCAGCCAGGCGAGTGTTCGGCAGCGCTCGGCAGGGGGTGTTCGGCAGGGGCCGCAGCCCAGAGTACAAAAGGCTCGGCAGTTTTAAGGAAGATCGGGGGGCCGCGGCTCGGCTGAGATGTGCCGCGGCCCAGTGCTGTTCTTTCCTATATTTTTGGAAATAATTCCTACAATGAGAAGATGAGCGAGTGTGTGGAATATGGAGCAGAATTTTCGTGGGTATCGGGGTTTGGGTTTTTGCGAATGTTTCAAGTGTAATGAGATTGAGAGTCGAGGACAAAACGGCAAATCACACAATTGTTTGTTGCTCTTGTCGACGTTTTGGGCCGGGTAGTTTAGGAATTCAAAACCAAATTGTTTTATGTAGTTCGGTTTAAAAATAAGATTCCAAATTAACAATTGTGTTGTAAAATAGGATATTTTTATCACTTCACAATATATATTATATATATTGTAATATATATTACTACAATATAAGCATAAAGGAGGATGAAAGTGTAACACCCCCGAGATATTCGAGGTGTATTACAGCGCCATGGATCCTACATGGGACCCACCAGGCTAAAACAAGAAAACACTACTCGACTAACCGTCTCGATTAGCAAGAAAACAATTGTTAACAACAAGAGCATAAAACAACACGTCTGGTACAACCGGCATAATAAACCTCAACCGACAAATATAATAACTCCAACGAAGACCAATCACAATCCGAAAGGAAAAGCCTAAGTACTCGCGAGTACAATCTATAAGTTTATAATTTGGAAAACAACCATATCAAAAGAGACAGTAGAAATAATAAGACTCAATTGCACATACAACAACCTTAGCCGACATCCTCGTACCATCCCAATGCCCGCTCGTCTGGCTGAACATAACCTGAAATCCATAACAAGAATTTTCCCAAAACGGGTCCCCAAAGGGGTTAACAATGACGCTAGTACAAGTATTCAAGGCAAACCAATCGCTTACACATTTCATAGTACATGCACCAATATCATTTCAAAAACCAAAACCAGACATGTCTTTTCCGGAAACAAACAGTCACAATCAATTTGCCTAGGACCGGGACGAAGCCACGAATCCCACTCTAAGCCTCTAAGGACCCTCCCGAGCTGGCCACATTCATAAAACAAATCAAGCACCACACGTCACCTAGGACCGAGACGAAGCCACGAATCCCACTCGAAGCCTCTAAGGACCCTCCCGAGCTGGCTAGCGAAACAAACTCATGAATCCAGGATGAAGCCATAGATTCCCTCGAGGCCCCGTCGGACCCTCCCGAGGTGAGGAAAGCACACACAATATACATTACCATTTCACGTTAAGCATAAAGGTTTCCAAAAATACTTGCCTTGAATAATTGGCGCCTTGACGACGGAAAGGAAAGTCACCGACGAACGCTAGGAACCAACGAAACCGAACCTAACGATTCGAATAATACAATCACAACCATTTCTAAACGAATACGGAATTGGAATACACCCGAAAACCCGCCTACGATTCATGTATATTCGTATATAAACAACAACGAGGGCGGACCACAACCAAACCCTCTCGATTCCGTAAAAACCATGAAATATACCATGAATCCGTAGGGAAACTAAGAATACCAACAAGATTAATCATATACATCATGAATTAATCAACAAAACGGAACGAATCGGACAAAAATGCGAAAACCCCCAAATCTACCCAAAAGTAGGGTTCTAAAGATCTAACCTTGATTCGTTGGATCAAGTGATGTTATAGGATGATTGATCAATGATATAACCTCTAGAACTTCGTGGATTTGTTGTCTAACAACATGGCTTCGCCTCCTCCGAACCCCCAGCTACGGACAGAAGAGAAAGGAAATGAAAAACGAATGAAAAAGTGGTTGCTCTGCCATATAAATACTGGGCCGGAACTAGCGTGCGCTAGCCTTCCCGGACTAGCGTTCGCTATCGGCCAGTATCGGCCCAGCACCCTCGGCCAGGGCCCGCACGTCCCGGCACCACTGACCAATCCTGCCGATCGTGTCCTGTCCGCCCGACCCCCGCTAGTGTGCGCTACGGCCGGAAGCCTGCGCGCGCTAGTCGACCTGTCCAGTAACATCTGGACTAAACAACTCGCCCAGGTAACGTACGCTAGTCAGCCGACAGCGTGCGCTATCCCTGCCGGTTAGCGTGCGCCACGACCAACAGTAGCGTGCGCTACCTGCCGATCCTACCCGAGTCCAGAACCTCAGAATTCCTCTGCCCAGACCCGATAGCGTCTGGCTGGGCGCTCGGCAGCGTCGCTACACTGCCGAGCTAGCGCGCGCGACCTCCGGCCGTGGCGTGCGCTCTGGCCGGTTCTGCCGTGCTGCTCGGCGGTGCTCAAGGCTGTCGCCCACTGTGCTTTCGGCCGCCATGGCCCGACGACTCGATTTCCGAAAATGTATGGAACGAACACGACGAAAAACTCGCGGACAACATCAACGACCCGAAATGAAAACATAATGCAATAATTAATCATACGCGACCAAGAAAAGGGTCGAGACAACAAATACAGATACGGATACCCATAACTTTGTGTAAATTACAAAATGACCCAAAACGCCCGAAAATCACGATACGTGATCGAATAACCAAACCGAAGTTCACAACACGTATAACAAAGTTAAATGGACTTACGGGAAACTCGAAACAGCAGTTTCGAACGAGATTCGCAAGAATCGAACTCAAGTGCGAAAGAGTCGCTAATAAGCACGAAACTCGGCAAAACGACACCGAAACGAACTCGGATGTCAAAAAGTATAGAATTAATCATTCTCAGAATGACGAAACGGTCACAAACGAGTCGTCAAAAACAGATTCTTGCCAAAAAAAGAAAACTACCGGAAATCGAAATTGCGGATATTACATACTACCATCCTTAAAAGAAGTTTCGTCCCGAAACTTAAAAACAAGTAGGGAGAAGCAATATCCCGCCATGAAAACTCGACGAGGTACACAAGAACCGAAAACTCACGCCCAAACGGCGAAACATTACGAACAACGCAAGGAAACATACGGCGTGAAAACGCGCTCCACGCCGACCAACACAACGTTACAGGGAGAGACATAATAAAATCAACAAGTGACAAGCGTCATCAAATAGGTAATATCATCAAGTCGATTATCCGAACAATCGCAAAACACAACGAACGAAAATCAACACGATTGACCAACCTAACGGTACATCAATCAACACTCGAGCCAATCACTGAACAAATACGGAATTCCACCGCCCAAGGGTTGGAAAATCGAAACGATACTAATTTCCCGAACTTAAGGAAATTAGGAAGGAGTCTGAACGCTCAACAGTCACGAAAAGGGGTCAACAAAAACTGAACAATCAATGATAGAACCATAACGATTGAGACAACAAAAATCGAACAATCATGTTCGGATCACGAAGAATAATAAGGTTCAACCGACAACTCCGAGGTTCACATCTCGACTCGAGACAAAACATGATCCGGTGAAAACAACAAGATGTGCACTCACATAAGATTCACAGAAAAGGGAATAGCAATTGAAAAGTCACAACGACAAACGAGTAATTCCGAAACAATACCACCCTCGTTCGATCAACAAAAGCAAGGGACAGGGCAACCTCAGAAAATGTTAACGAACATAAACGAGTCGACAGAGTCAAAAACATAAAAGTTCCAAATCCGATCCACTTCAAATAAAAGAACTTAATTTCCGAAGTTCGAAACAACAAGGTAAGGAAGTAACATAACATACAACTGATAGACCACGCCCCTCAGGGACTCCCCGGAGCCGGTCCTGATATCAATGTTCAAGTCCATGCTTCGGAAGGCTCGGTAATCAACTCACAAAACTGAACATGATGTCCCTCGAGTCCGTACTTGAAACGCGTCACAGGCGAGGAAGGACATTTTGCACGTACATTCTCCTGGCACATCACGGTTGAGATGCCTCGGCTCGGCATACCAAAAATACAGATACTAGATACAATGGAACATAATAACTGCAAATCAACATGCCGGAGATGCCAACTCAGCATAACATATCAACGCATACAAAAATTACAACAACATCGTTCGACGATTACAACGGCCCGAATTATATTCAGCACGCAATCACAAACATCATGAAACAATCACCCATGTGCATAAACGCACAAAAATCCAAGCTTTAACAACTCACACTCGTGTGACAACACGCAAATCACCACGAGGCGATAAACAGTAAACACCAGTTCACACCTCTCACAGAGGGCTAGTACAACAAATGCGTGGCAACGCCTCGACGTTCATGCCACCAATTCGATCATACTCGGGAGCAAACACCATAACGACAATGCGAACATCATACATACATACCCAGCCCTCAAACGGGAATGGATAGGTTTTAAAAACGAAAACTTCCTTTCGAAAATAATTTAGAAAAACACCGGTTGATCTTGAGTATCACCCTTCAAAAAGTACAGACGTGAAATATCGTTATTGAGACTTTGGATAACCATTTTGCATTTGATAAAAATGAGGACACTTTCTCTTAGTGAAAATTTTTCAGAATATTCGACCCTCGGGTCTAAGTAAAAGCGTTTCTAAAACATTGAAAATATCTCAAAACATTTTGGTCCTCGAGGTAGAAGAATTTTGAAACATATTATGGCACCTTGGATGTACCACGAGAAAATAATTCATTTTAAAAGTACGTCTCGAAATTTATTTTCTAAGATACTCAAGGTTTTTCAGAAGTACAATAGGCCAAAATGCCCAAAATTCACACGTATCAACATTCACTTAAACACATCATAGCACACGCATCAAATCGTTCAAAATCAAGACAGTGATATACAATCCCTAGGATATGTTTAACCACATCATTAAACAACAATCGGTTTATCAAAACCGGACGGAAAACGAAATCAAGAACAAAACTCCAGAGAGTCAACTCTAGGATGTTATAATCCATAGATCATTAAACGAATCTCGTTCCCTAGATCTGGCGAAGAACAATGTATTAGATGATGTTATAGTCACCTAGGATACTCCAAAACACCTTTGGATGGAAGAAAAAATCAGCCCAGATGCGAACCCTAGTCGCTACGTCTCAAACTCATGGAGGAAGAAGAAGAAATGAAGAAAATGCGACTTCTAGGCGGTGTCCGGTATTTATCTTTGGACCACAATTAGCGTGCGCTAATCATTAAGATTAGCGTGCGCTATCACGGCACCAAACAAACTCCTGACCAAAATACACTGTTAGTGTGCGCTAACCCCAAGTGTTAGCGTGCGCTAACGAGAACTTCAGACCCAGTCCAGTAGCTCCTGGACTGCCCCGAACTACCAGGTAGCGTGCGCTATCCTCCCCTTAGCGTGCTACCAACGCACTCTCGCGCGCGTTAGCTGCAAAGCGTAGCGTGCGCTAACAACTCACAGAGACAGCAACAGAACATCTCAGAAAATTACACGCCGTAAACCCTTCTCACAAGGATTTACCAGGCTAAGCACAATTTCCCACGTCATTTCAAAAATGCCAAAAAGACCGATGACGGTAATATTTTCCAAAACTCACAAAATCATTTGTCAAACCGTTATAAAATGTTCAAGGCCAGAATGCCAAAACTCGATTTAAGGAATCGGTTTTACAAAATAAAACTCAGTTTGCAAAATACCGAAAGTCATTTTGAAAGAACTCACGCAGCGGATAAAATGCGGTTCGAAAATACATCAGTGGTGACGCGTATAAACCAAATACGAGAGTCGAATAAACACATATCGTGCAATCAAAATCCATAGAAGGATTCCATCAATTAACAACTAATCATACAAATAACTCGTGTCACACGAGGCACAACACAAGGAAGGGAGTCTTACATTCGTCGGTCGCACGTAAATGACGATCGCCCTTCGATACTAATCACAACCAACTAACTCAGACGATGCATCGCGATGCGACTAAGTCAGACAAAATCCGACGAGACCAAACTCAACAAACACAACTTGACTCGACAGCCTAGGTTTCCCCAAGCTAATCTGATTTTTAAAATCGTATACTCTAGTTATTCGAAAATAAAACCGATAAGTTAAAAATAGTTTTCAAGACCCTTTCAAACACGACAAGGGTTTAACAGCGGTAGCATTTTATAAAATGTCCCAAAACACTTTTAAATACGACTTTCAAATACCGACACCAGGTTTTATTTGAAAATACAAGGCTGGCTCGCCCAAATTCATGTCGCTTTTCAAAAACCCACAATACGATCAATTCTAAGAAGTTTTCAAGCATGCACGCCGCATGTATTATTATTAATGGAAACACATTGGTTGTAAATAACAACAATTAGCCAAGTACCATCAATTCCTGAACACACGCATATACGGCATTCAAAAATCACTAGTTCAACAAGCGCAACTCGGAAACACTAATTCCAAGCATATGTAAAACTATCTCTTCAAGTTTAACAACATAACCAAAGAACACCGATTTGGACATATGTCGAAACCATCTATGTGAGTTTCTCAACAAACTCTGCCATCAATACCTTTCCCGGAACATATCAATGCTCAAAACTTCCTCGTCATGAAAATACCACGGAGCAAAACTCGGATCTTTCGATCACCAACGATCCTACCAACGCTAGGAAGTTTAGCGATGGAAGGCTCACAAGACGACAAACAGTCATGCCCAGAACGGCGCACATACTCCAGACAGATAAACGACTGTGCAATACTAGAATCAAAAGTACACGGACCAGAAGGATCAAAAAACACCTCGACGATAAGTACGAGAGAGAAAATCACAGTTCAAGAAGTGGAAATACAATACGAGAAAACAAGAGAATCGAGTAAGGAAAACTTACGAGCACTGGATGTACTGAGATGTCGGCAGCGGTGTGACAATGTGCAAAATAAAACACAACTAGACCCAAATAACCGACAAGCCTAGGTATCCGTAAACCTAGAGTTCCGATACTATTTTCTGTAACACCCCCGAGATATTCGAGGTGTATTACAACGCCGTGGATCCCTACATGGGACCCACTAGGCTAAAACAAGAAAACACTACTCGACTAACCGTCTCGGTTAGCAAGGAAACAATTGTTAACAACAAGAGCATAAAACAACACGTCCGGTACAACCGGCATAATAAACCTCAACCGACAAATATAATAACTCCAACGAAGACCAATCACAATCCGAAAAGAAAAGCCTAAGTACTCGCGAGTACAATCTATAAGTTTACAATTTGGAAAACAACCATATCAAAAGAGACAGTAGAAATAATAAGACTCAATTGCACATATCAACAATCTTGGCTGACATCCTCGTACCATCCCAGTGCCCGCTCGTCTGGATGAACATAACCTGAAATCCATAACAAGAATTTCCCCAAAACGGGTCCCCAAAGGGGTTAGCAATTACGCTAGTACAAGTATTCAAGGCAAACCAATCGCTTACACATTTCATAGTACATGCACCAATATCATTTCAAAAACCAAAACCAGACATGTCTTTTCCGGAAACAAACAGTCACGATCAATTTGCCTATGACCGAGATGAAGCCATGAATCCCACTCGAGGACTCTAAGGACCCTCCCGAGCTGGCCACATTCATAAAACAAATCAAGCACCACACGTCACCTAGGATTTGGACGAAGCCACGAATCCCACTCGAGGCCTCTAAGGACCCTCCCGAGCTGGCTAGCGAAACAAACTCATGAATCCAGGATGAAGCTATAGATTACCTCGAGGTCCCGTCGGACCCTCCCGAGGTGAGTAAAGCACACACAATATACATTACCATTTCACATTAAGCATAAAGGTTTCCAAAAATACTTGCCTTGAATAATTGACGACGCAACGAACGGAAAGGAAAGTCACCGACGAACGCTAGGAACCAACGAAACCGAACCTAACGATTCGAAGAATACAATCACAACCATTTCTAAACGAATACAGAATACACCCGAAAACCGGCCTACGATTCATGTATATTCGTATATAAACAACAACGAGGGCGGACCACAACCAAACCCTCTCGATTCCGTAAAAACCACGAAATATATCATGAATCCATAGGGAAACTAAGAATACCAACAAGATTAATTATATACATCATGAATTAATCAACAAAACGGAACGAATCGGACAAAAAGGCGAAAACCCCCAAATCTACCCAAAAGTAGGGTTCTAAAGATCTAACCTTGATTCGTTGGATCAAGTGATGTTATAGGATGATTGATCAATGATATAACCTCTAGAACTTCGTGGATTTGTTATCTAACAACATGGCTTCGCCTCTTCCGAACCCCCAGCCGCGGACAGAAGAGAAATGAAATGAAAAACGAATGAAAAAGTGGCTGCTCTGTCATATAAATACTGGGCCGGAACTAGCGTGCGCTAGCCTTCCCAGACTAGCGTGCGCTATCGGCCAGTATCGGCCCAGCACCCTAGGCCAGGGCCCGCATGACCCGGCATCACCGACCAATCTTGCCGACTGTGACCTGTCCGCCCGACCCCCGCTAGCGTGCACTACGGCCGGAAGCCTGCGCGCGCTAGCCGACCTGTCCAGTAACCTCTGGACTAAACAGCTCGCCCAGGTTACATACGCTAGTCGGCCGACAGCGTGCGCTATCCCTGCCGGTTAGCGTGCACCACGACCGACAGTAGGGTGCGCTACCTGCCGATCCTACCCGAGTCCAGAACCTCAGAACTCCTCTGCCCAGACCCGATAGCGTACGCTGGGCCGCTCGACAGCGTGCGCTACACCTGCCGAGCTAGCGCGCGCAGCCTCCCGGCCGTAGCGTGCGCTACGCCGGTTCCTGCCGTGCCTGCTCGGCCAGTGCTCAGCACTTCCGACAGTGCCGCCCCTGTCCGGCCAGCTGCTCAGCCGCCATGGCCCGACGACTCGATTTCCGAAAATGTACGGAACGAACACGACGAAAAACTCGCGGACAACATCAACGACCCGAAATGAAAACATAATGCAATAATTAATCATACGCGACCAAGAAAAGGGTCGAGACAACAAATACAGATACGGATACCCATAACTTTGGGTAAATTACAAAATGGCCCAAAACGCCCGAAAATCACGATACGTGATCGAATAACCAAACCGAAGTTCACAACACGTATAACAAAGTTAAACGGACTTACGGGAAACTCGAAACAGCATTTTCGAACGAGATTCGCAAGAATCGAACTCAAGTGCGAAAGAGTCGCTAATAAGCACGAAACTCGGCAAAACGACACCGAAACGAACTCGGATGTCAAAAAGTGTAGAATTAATCATTCTCAGAATGACGAAACGGTCACAAGCAAGTCGTCAAAAACAGATTCTCACCAAAAAAATAAAATTACCGGAAATCGAAATTGCGGATATTACAAGTGGAACATTCTGTTGCTCACGTGCACACTCAAAATGGTCTAGCCGAATCTTTCATTAAGAGGCTAATATTGATTGGTAGACCTTTACTTATGAGAACAAATTTACCAAATTCTGCTTGGGGACATGCAATAATACATGCGACATCTCTAGTTCGATTAAGGCCGACTGCTTATCATAAATATTCCCTTTTGCAGCTTGTGAATGGTCAAGAACCAAATATATCTCATTTAAGAGTTTTTGGGTGTGCAGTTTATGTTCCTATATTTCCTCCACAACGAACAAATATGGGGCCCCAAAGAAGATTAGGGGTATATGTTGGGTTTGATTCTCTCTCCATTATTAAATATTTGGAGCCCATGACTGGTGATTTATTCAAAGCAAGATTTGCTGACTGCCAATTTGATGAGACAATTTTTCGAGCATTAGGGGGAGATAAAGTCAAAATTTGAAAGAGAAAGACAAGAAATTTTGTGGAATGCAGTATCTCTGTCTCATTATGATCCTCGAACAAATCAGTGTGAACTTGAAATTCAAAAGATTATCCACCTACTAGAAGTGGCAAATAGATTGCGTGATACATTTACTGATATCAATACAGTGACAAAGTCATATATACCAGCTATCAATGTTCCTTGCAATATTAAACTTCCTCATGAAGAAAATAAAATATTTCTAGCAAAAGAGTCTAATGCACGCCAGAAGCGTGGTAGACCTATTGGATCCAAGGATAAAAATCCAAGAAAAACAAGGAAACTTGATAAGCAAGCTGGTACATCAAATGACATCATTCCTAAAGATATAGATTTGATCACTGAAGAGATGTCTTCAAAAGATGATCAAACACCTAAAATATATGACAATGAAGAGATCTCGATAAACTATATCATTTCAGGAAAGAGGTGGAATAGAAAAGAAATTGTCATGGATGATATATTTGCTTATGCAGCTGCCCTTGATATTTCTGAAGAAATTGAGGATCATGAACCTAGATCGATCTATGAATGTAAAAGAAGAAATGATTGGCCAAAATGGAAAAATGCTATTGAGGCAGAGTTAGAATCACTTGAAAAACGTCAAGTTTTTGGACCTATTGTCCAAACACCTGCAGGTGTGAAACCTGCTGGTTTTAGATAGGTATATTTGCGCAAAAGAAATGAGAAAAATAAAGTTGTGAGATACAAAGCACGCCTTGTTGCACAAGGCTTCTCACAAAGACCGGGAAATGATTGTGAAGAGACTTATTCACCGCTAATGGATGCAACGACATTCAGATTTTTACTTAGTCTGTCAATTTTAGAAGGGCTTCGAATGAACTTAATGGATGTTGTGACTGCCTACTTATATGGGTCACTCGATAATGACATCTACATAAAAATCCCTGAAGGATTGAAAATGCCTGAAGCATGTAACTCAAAACCCCGAGAGGTTTACTCAATTAAATTATAAAGATCCTTGTACGGGTTGAAACAATCAGGACGGATGTGGTATAATCGTCTCACTGAGTACCTTTTGAAAGAAGGATATGTTAATAATGTAATATGTCCATGTGTCTTTATTAAAAGAAAAAAAGGTGGATTTACTATCATTACAGTTTATGTTGATGATTTGAACATCATTGGGACTCATGTTGAACTTGATGAAACGATTGCATATCTGAAAAAGGAATTTGAAATGAAAGACTTGGGTAAAACAAAACTTTGTCTTAGTTTTCAAGTTGAACATTTATCAAAAGGAATCTTTGTTCATCAGTCATCATATATTGAAAATATTATAAATGGTTCATTGTGGATAAATCATATCCTGTGAGTACACCTATGGTTGTACGTTCACTTGAAAATAAAAAGGATCCATTTCGTCCAAGAGAAAATGGAGAAGAACTTCTTGGTCCTGAAATACCATATCTTAGTGCCATTGGTGCACTAATGTATCTTGCCAACTGTACACACCCTGATATTGCATTTTCTGTTAATTTATTGGCAAGACATAGTTCTGGTCCAACAAGAAGACATTGGACTGGCGTGAAACAGATATTTAGATATCTCCGAGGAACAATGGATATGGGTCTGTTTTATTCTAAAGAATCAAAAGCAGAATTAATTGGTTACGTTGATGCTGGATATCGATCTGATCCTCATAAGGGTAGATCACAAACAAGTTACATGTTCACATACGATGATACGGCAATATCTTGGAGATCTACAAAGCAGACTCTTGCAGCAACTTCCTCAAACCATGCTGAGTTATTGGCCCTTCATGAATCAAGTCGAGAATGTGTATGGCTTAGATCTTTGGTCCATCATATTCGAAAATCATGTGATCTTCCAGTTAACAATGAAAGTCGAATTGTCCTGTATGAAGATAATGAAGCTTGTGTTACTCAGACTAAAGAAGGCTACATTAAAGGAGATAGGACGAAGCACATTGATCCAAAATTCTTCTTCACCCATGAACTTCAACAAAGGGGAAAAATTGATGTTTGTCAAATTCATTCATGTGAGAATCCGCTCACGAAGGCGCTCCCTACAGCTCCTTTCGAGAAATTAGTATACAAGATTGGGATGCGCAGATTCGAGATATATGTTAACATTTATAGTTATGTTAAAATGAGGGGGAGACATGATATTTTATTTGTACAACACATGTACACTTTTTCCTTCACTAGGATTTTTCCCAGTAAGGTTTTAACGAGGCATGATGTTCGCACGAGTCATCCAAGGGGGAGTTATGTAATATTGTATGACTCTTGGCCTTTCAACTTTCACCATTAATATATACACACCCCTTGGCTTTTCATTTGCATTGTAACTTATACTTGGAGAGGCTATATAAAACCTTACTTGTAACTTGTTAGATATATGAATAAAAATAATCTCCAGCCGTTATATTATCTAGATTTCTCTTATTCTCTCTCTCTATATATATATTATATATTACACAACAGTTGTACATTTATTGAAGTGACTAAAAAACAATATTATATTCATTAGGTGGACTCTGGGACAGAAAGTGTTTATATAATATACTCCATTTTTTAATTTATTAAAGGAAAAAATATTTTTAATAAAAAATACATTAAACCAAATAATTTTCCATCTTCCAAAAGTTCAAACATTGGAGCTCAAACATCGAACTCGGGTTAATTGAACTCAAACTCGGGTTAAAAATAATTCGAATAAGATAGAACATGAACAAATTCGAACTTTACAGATTTTGTTTTTGTTCGAATAGTAAATAAACGAACTCGCACAAAGTTTTGCATAGTAGTCGAATTCAGAGCTCAAAATTTCTAGACTCGGTTCAACTCGACATTTCTCAGTTCACATTTCGGGTATCAATAACATTGAGGAGAACCCACGAACACATTTACAAATAATGCAAGTGTGACGGATAAAACTACAAGCTGCCCACATGTAACTAGTACAGTTTTTTTTACAATTTTAAGCAACTGCAGTTCTCTCTCTTTTTTTTTAACGTTAAGATCAAATATGATTGAGATTTTCTACTAAAATTAGCACACAGCGACTCAACATGATACATAATCACACATTGTAAATATTTTGTCTATTTACCTCCCCAGGTGAATAGAGGTGCCTAGACTTCAGCAACGCCTTATAAAGTCATCACCAGATCATGCGTTTTCTTCTCATAACTCTATCCACACGGTCAGTACTCATCCTAGATTTTTCAGGCTTGCTCAACTTCTTAGACTTATCAAGCCGACTATCCAGGCTGTTTCTAGAAATTTCCGAAAGATCTGGTCGGAACTCAAACGCGTCTGTGGTACAGCTGCTTTCACAAGATGATGTTACAAAACCATTGACTGCTGGCTTTGATTTTCCAAACGCAAGTACAAATTTTTTTAGATGTAGAGTTCAAGATTGAAATGTCCACCTCCATTTATCCATAAAGGTTCGTATTTTACCTTGCAAAGCTCCCAAAGCTGCTTCCCGTGGGAGCAATCAACAACTTCATCTGCAGTACCCTAGTAAACGAACTGATAATCAGCAAACATTCACCTCAATGCGAGCAAAAAATTACAAGCACTCATATATTACAGGTATTTCCAGACAAATATATAATATGCAGTTTGCAACGCCTAAGGCAGAAACACTCGTATCATGCTTCAGATTAAATTATATTGTCCAAAGCGTTTTGGTAAATGTGAATATTAGAGATTTTGCTTAGGTCTACGACTGAAACTAATATTTTGTTTAAAGGGTGTAAGACAAGTTGTGATCATGTATTTTATTTTTCTCAACATGTAAATTATTAAGAAATCAAGATTTTTTGATAAAAAAAATGCCTCCTTTCTTTATTATGCATCCTCTTTCACCCCCTCTCATTTTAGCAGGACACAGATCATTCAGAATTATATATTATTGGTCGTATAAATGTTTCCTTACTCTTGGATTGAAAGAAGTCAAATTTAGTTTGATGGAACTCAATAAAGAACCAATATACAACTAATATGCCGTCAATCTGGTGAAGTCGATTGATCCGAGATAGTAGTAGCCCATGATCCCAATATACCATCCTAAACAGATAGCAAGGTGACCAATTACGCAACTATCATTCTTATACAATCCTTGGTCCCCAAATAAGACTTGGTAAAAGTCACCGGGGGGTTAAAACGTTAACAGCTTTTCATGTTTTTGAGATTTGGCTGTAAATGGCGCAACAGTAAGTTTAAAAGACCCAGCTCAGCTGCAGGTAAAAGTGTCACAACAGTTAAGATTGAAGACTCGGCTGCGGCAATTAAGATAGAAAACTTAGTTGAGTTCAAATGTCAGCTGTTATCAGTTGAGATTTAGTAGCGATAGTTGAGACTAAATCACACTTGATCAGAAGTCCTACAGCAGATTTGGTTGGCTTTTCAAAATACATGCTATATTAAGATGGTTGCGACATATAATTATGATGCACAAAACAGTAAGTGTCACAGCCACTTATACTGGTTTCAAAGGTGGATAACCCTTTACTAGTCCATTTTTTCCTAATCTGCTTGGAGATAAACTTACTATTACTTTGATTCAAATATTACAGTGTATTTAGTTACTCCAGTGAAAATTCATGGCGGCTGTAACTCCCTTTGACTGCTAGTACCTCCTAGACTAAACTGAGAACCGGTGGATGCCTCACAATCTTGTCTTGGTTGGTTGTCACCTCTTGACTGAAAATCCATGGATGTCTCACAACTCCTCAAGTTGTTTATCACCTTCCAATCAAGAACTCATGGCTGTCATACAACCTTCACTTCCAAGAACCCCGTTCAAGAAAGGACCCCAACTCGTATCAGTTTATGATAAGAGTTTGTTTTCCTCCAACTGGATATCATCTTCTTTCTCCATATGCTTTTGAATGTCAGTTAGAGAGGATTATTTTTTAGAGCTTCTTCAGATGTTTCTTTTGAACTTAGCTCTCTCTAGGTGCTACTAATCTTTCTCAGAATATTGCTTTGAGTAGATGTGTTTGCATTTTGGTGTTAGCACCGTCGTCGTTATCTTGTTGTATATTGTTGGATGCGGTTGGTTATTTAGCTCCTTCAAATCTTCGGATATATATACTGTTGATCATGGAGCTTCCTTCATAGACGTTGCTTGAATGAACAAATTCATCCGTTGCCCGTTGGAGATACACTCATTTGTCTACGATTATTTTCTGGGGGTGGCTTATGTCTTGTTTCACTCGATCAGCCCGTCGAGAGAACTTTAGAATATTAAATTGGTCCAATCGATACTCTCTAACTTGTTTGGATGGAATGTTTGTTTTGTAGATCTAGAGGAATATTTAATTTCATTCTTTCCTCAGTCGTTGTGTGTTTTTTGATTCTCTCTATTTGTTCGTGATTAGTTTATTCACGTGTGCATGTATTTGGCCGCGATTGTTTACTTTTCAACTATGTCAGCTGAATGTTTGAGAATTTGACCAAGTATTAAAGACTTAGATGCCCATACTTGGCTGTCTGCATCTTCGTGATCTGGCCCGACTACTCAAGCGAAGAAAACGAAGTAAGGATTGACGTAAAACATCTCGACCATACTCCAACATACTTAGGCGAGAAAACGGATACGAGATCCGAAGTTACCTTGATAACCGGACTTGGAGTAACTTAAACATGATGGGCAACTTGCATCTTGGGGAAAGGGTCCAAGTGGTAAAAGCAAGACAATAAAGAAATCCAGCACTTTCTTTATTATAAAAATAACAGGATTCTCGGCAGCATGAAAGGCGGCTATCACCTTGGAGACAAAACCCATCTTTTACTCTTGTTTGCAAGTGACGTGAGGAACCTTTTATTATCTTTTCATTATTTTAAGAACAGCTTGTAATAGTTTAAATTATTTTGTCAGGCCACTTTTTGCCTATAAATAGTGGCGATGAAGTTGTAATAGGAGATTATTGAATGTTAAAACAACATACCTTGTGTATTGTTTAAGTGTTGGACGAGTTTCCTTCAAAACTTTGATTATTTTTCGACGCGTTTTCGAATCTTAATCTGATTGATTCTCAATAGGTCTTGAGAAGAAATCGCTTTATCGAATTATAGGTCTAGTTCGATAAAACAACTGTTTCTGTCCTGTTTCGATGTTCTTCTGGTTTTCGATACAGGGTTGTACTTGTTCGGGATTCCACATCAAGTGCTGTTCAATCGTTCGAACTTGTTTCTGGTTTTAATTAGCATCCGACTGAAACTTGCTGTTCCGAGTGCCGCTGTTTGGAGGTTGCTGTTGGGATTCGGTGCCTAAAACGAAGGCCCAGCGGAAGCGGTAAAACAAAAATTAATTCGATCCGAATCCCTACGAGGATCGATCGAGCTACGCATATACGAATATATAAACGAAAAGCAAGAGTCATAAGAAACTAACCCTCGAAGTCCGTTGATTAAATGGTAACCTTCTCTTGAGCTATTCCCCAAGCTCTTGAACGATCCAACGCCGAAAGCACCGCGTCTCTACTTGCCACGCGCCGGAAAAACGAACGGAATGACAACACCTTGCTATCCTCCGAGGATACGGCTAGAGCTAGGTGATGAAGCTTGCAATATGAGATTATCACACTCTAAGTGTATAACTCACAACTCTCAATTAATCTCTTGAAATTTCTCAAAGAAAACCAAGAAGAAATGAAGAACAAGAAGAAGACTTAAGAAATGAACTCAAAAATTCTTTTCTCTCTATCTCTCTCTTCATAAACCGTGAGAAAAATCAATGAATGATTTGAGAGATAATGTCTTCTACTTTTATTCTATTCCCACCCAAGATAACAACTCATCCCACTACAACACTTGCCCCACTAGTCTTAATCATCCATTAAATAATGGAACAAGAAACAAAAGGAAGCAAGGTGGAAATTAAGGGGGCGGCTACCATGCAGAAACGGATGAGTTCGGTTCGTTTCGGACTCCCGTGAGTCCAAACTGATAAACTACGATTCCGTTCCGATGTATTTGTATCGATTAATTAATCCAATTAATTAAACATATCAAATACAAAATAACATAATTAATTTCTCCAAGAAATAATTATATTCATGAATTAAATTAATCACCCAGTGATATATTTAATCCATTAAGCCGTAAATCAATTTATCCGATAAATTGATTTAAACATCCAATGTCCCAAATTAGATATCCAATATCTAATATTCATAATGAGAGAATTAGCTTAATTCATTCCGTCGTCAATCCTAATGCGCGACTCGGTAGGTCCGTCTCGATCGAGAATGGGAGGAACTAAAGAGTAGTAGCACCACCTAGCCACTGGTGGCCTACACTGCACTTAACCGAGAACGAATGATTGGGATCATTCAAGAACCATTCTGTCGTGAATACCAAGATACGTATAAACCCTTCTTTCAAATGTCCCGATCAAGTTATAGGTCACGGTCGACCAAACCCTATCTGCACTTGACGCTATGCATGCGTTAATGCAAATCGAGATCATCGAGTGCCGTGTATCTAATACAACTAGCTCCAATGCTTTCGCCAAAGACTTATGATCTCATCTCGCCAATAACCGCATAGGACATATAACCCGCTCACTAATGGGAGAAAGAATTCTATCTTGGTATTCGTAGGACTGCTACTTGCCGTCAAGATGCACGCCGAGGTTGACCCCCGCCTTCCGCACGTGGTCGAACTACTCTAATTAAAATCTTGACGTCACAAGAACATCCCTACTAAATCCTCAAGTCGAAGGTTCACGAATACCTATCACAACCTTTCGATTCCGTCATTGATCGTCTCCGAGTGAAATCCGTGTGACGAATCGAGGGTGAGTCGGTTCGAGTATACTAATCTAATTAGCATACCTATAACGTGTGCTCCCACTAACCATTAGTGTTCGACGGGCACTCTCCATGTCAAAGAACACGTCATACAAGTCTTTACATAAACTTAACGCCTCAAGTTTCATCGACTTGCGAACGATTAAGTATTTGAGCTATAAACCTTTCCAAAGGCCGACCCCTTATCCAATAAGGAGTGGAACGTTTTGCTCTCAAATACACGGACTAGTTTCTATATGTTTATTTACGAGTTAGGAATTCCAAGAACTACCAAGAATAAAGAAACATTCATTTGCCTTATATTAATGGTTTACATAATTACAAGTACAATGCCCTCACTCAACAACCTCGAGTGGCATTCGAGGGCATACTCCTAACAATCTCCCACTTGCACTCAATGCCACACACTATGGTATCTAATACCCATGTTCTCCATGACGCTCCAAGCTAGTCCGAGAAAGTGGCTTGCTCGGTGGATCGGCGACGTTGTCGGCCGAGTCTACTCTGGCGGACAATGTATCCCTTGCGAACAAATTCTCTTACGAGATGATACTTCCTCTCAATATGTTTGGTCTTTGTTGTGAAACCTCGGCTCCTTGGCTCGCGCTGACTCCGTCGTTGTCGCAAAGATAGAACAGCATTTCAAAGACATGGTATCATTTGAAGTTCTCCTAAACTTCTTAATCCGTAACCCTTCCTTGAAGCCTCCGAGGCCGCTTGATACTCACTGACAGTGGAATCGCTAGTCGCGCTTTGCTTGGCACTACGCCAAGATACTGCTCCTCCATTAAGAGTAAATATGTAGCCAGAAGTGGACATCGAGTCGTCCTTCAGTCCTTAGAAGTCCGAATCAGTGAACCCCACCACATCCAAATCTCCACCGCCATACATAAGAACCATATCTCTCGTTCTTCTCAAGTACTTGAGAACGTTCTTTACAGCAGTCCAATGTTCCCTACCTGGGTTTGCCTGAAACCTCCTCACCACGCTTACAGCATGCGCGATGTAAGGTCTTGTACACAACATAGCATACATAAGGCTACCCACGGCCGAAGCATATGGTATATTACTCATTTCCTTGCGTTGTTGCTCACTTTGAGGACACATCTTCAAGGTGAGTTTTATTCCATGTTGCATCGGTAGGAACCCTCTTTTAGAATCATCCATCTTAAATCGCTTTAAGATCTTATCTATATAGAGGGCTTGGGAAAGGCCTATTGTTCTCTTCGCTCTATCCCGGTAGAGCCGAATACCAAGAATATAGGTTGCTTCTCCCAAGTCTTTCATGGAGAAATTACTCAAAGCCAAGCTTTCGTAACTAAGCATTCCCACATCATTTCCTATTAGTAGAATGTCATCTACATATTGTACTAAGATTGGGATCTTGCTCCCACTTTCTTTCTTATATCCCCAAGTTTCCTCTTTATTTTGCACGAAGTCAAACTCTTTGACCGCCTCACAAACGAAGGTTCCAACTACGCGACGCTTGCTTGATCCATAAATGGAACGTCAAGCTTGCACACTTTCTCGAATATCGACTTCGGACACAAAACCTTTAGTCGCTCCATATAGATTTCCTCCTCGAGGAATCCATTAAGGAAAGCCGTCTTTACGTCCATTTGCCATATCTCATAATCGTGGTAGGCTATAGCAAGCATCATGCGAATAGACTTGATCATGGCTACGGGCGAGAAGGTATCGTGGTAATCGATCCCTTCCTTTTGGGTATAACCCTTTGCCAAAAGCCCGGCCTTATAGGCCAACCTTGCCATCACCATCGCCTTTTCTCTTGTAGATCCACTTATTCCCAATGGGCACTATGCCCTTGGGGCGGTCTACTAGAGTCCGCACTGATTGACATGCATCGAGTCTATCTCGGCTTCCATAGCTTCACGCCATTTCGCGGAGTCTACATCCACCATCGCTTGGTCATAGGTTGTTGGGTCGGTCTCTTGGCTATCACTTGGAACCTCATGGAGACCCGGCTCCTCTAAGTGCACAAGCCCATACCTCTCGTAAATGAGACACCCTACTAGACCTATGAGGTGGTTGTACTTGTGTTTCGAAAGTTCGGTTCCAGCTTTCTTGCACAGTGTCTCTCGAGGAGTTTCATTGTATTCTTCTAAAGAAATACTTCTACCTGCTCCGCCTTCCTGAATGAACTCATCTTCCAGAAGTGTGCTTGTAAAGCAACAATGATCCTTCGATCTTCGGGCATGTAGAATAGATATCCCATCGTCCTGCACGGAATCCAATGAAACGTCCCTTCGCACCTAGCTTCCAACTTTTCCACCTTAGTCTTCTTGACATAAGCGGGACATCCCCAAATCCTAATATGATTAAGACTTGGTTTCCTTCCTTCCCACATCTCATGTGGAGTTTTAGGAACGGATTTGGAAGGACATCTGTTCAAGATATACGCGGCAGTCAGAGTGCATACCCCCACGTAAACCGGCAAGTCAAGATAGCTCGGATGGAACGGACCATGTTCAACAGGTCGGTTCCTTCTTCGACACACCATTTAACCGAGGAGTACTGGAGGTGTTAGTTGTGAAACTATTCCATGTTTCTTAAGGAACTCGTCAAACTCCGTACTCATATACTCGCCACCTCGGTCCGACCAAGTGCTTTGATATGATTACCGCTTGTTTCTCGACTAGGGCCTTGAATTCTGGAATTTCTCAAAGGCCTCGGATTTATGTTTCATTAAGTATACATAACCATACCTAGTATGATCATCTATAAACGTAATGAAATATTGATATCCGTCACGTCGCTTCAAAGCACCACATACATCGGTATGGATTAATCCCGGTTATCACGGCTCTTTGAAATGTCCCGGTGAAGGGGGACTTAGTCATTTTGCCTTTAAGGCAAGATTCACAAGTAGGAAAGGGATCCGATCCCAATGGACCCATAAGTCCATCTTTTTCCATCTTGTAAACCTTGGTCGACCAACATGACCAAGTCTAAGATGCCATTTCAAAACTTGATTGGTTTCATCCCTACCGCGTTTTCTAGTTATAGTATTCACAACTACTTTATTGCCGAGATTTAGATGATACAATCCATTCAACAATGTAGCAGCATCTACTAGTTTATTTCTAAAATAAATTTTGCAGAACCATCACCAATGAAAAATGAAAAGTCTGTTCGGTCCATGACCTAATGGATACAATGTTTTTGTGCCCCTTGGGCAAAACAAGTACATCTTCTAAAGTCAAAACAAAGCCGGATTCTAAACCCAAAAGAAGTGATCCTATGTGGTCGCCTCGACACTATGCCCGCTTCCGATTGTGATCATAACTTCCAGACTTCAAGCTTCCTACTTTGTTCCGCATCCCGATTCACTGGTACAAATGTGAGAACTAGCACTTAATCCAAGATTCAGAAGTAGAAAATACGATGTGAACAATTTGTTTCCAAAACTAAAAGTTCTGTACCTGAATTGCCATGAAGAATCGGACAGTCTCTAGCCCAGTGACCCAGCTCACCGCACTTGAGACAAGCATCCTTTTTCTTCTTGTTCTTTGGAACCATCGGGGCCTTGCCCTTTCCCTTAAGGTCCTTAGCTTGTGGTCCAGTCCGCTTCTTGGTCTTTTTCTTCTTATTCTTAGACTTCCATAGTCCAGAAGAAATCACAAGTGCAGACTCCTTCATCCGCGGTCTTCATCTCGAGACCGAGCGGTCACCGGTTGTTCATTAGCCCGGCTAAGTTACATGCAATCTCATTGCGGTTGAAGTTCATAACAAATGTGAGAAGGAATCAGGGAGAGACTGTAGGATAAGGTCGGTTTGGAGAGAAGTATCCATTTTAAAATCAAGAGCCTCCAATCTCTCGATCATGGATATCATTTTGAGGACGTGTTCCCCAACCTTCTCACCTTCCTTCATCCTTGCACCGAATAGTTGCTTGGATATCTCATATCTAGCAGTTCTGCTGTGCTCACCATAAAGTTCGGTTAAGTGAGATAGAATCTGCCTAGCAGAAGTCATTTTCTCATGAGATCTCTGAAGCTCATTAGACATGGAAGCCATCATATAAGCACGGACTTTCACGTCATCCTTAACCCACTTTTCGTGGTTTTCAATCTCTTCCTGATTGGCTCGGGTCCGCACAGGAGGCGCTGGAATGTCCGTCTCCAAGACGTATCCAAGCCTCTATACCGAGGACAATCATCGATCATGGAGCCAATCCACAAAGTTAGGTCCCATTAAGGTGTTCTTTTCGAGTAGAATTGCGAGTGGATTCATTGTCATATTGAGTTATATGCATTAAGTATAACAGTTAATTAGTGACTTGTTATATTATGTTCGAGTATAGAATTAAGGTCTTTTCTATTCTTGTTACCCACTCCCACTATTTTTATCGGAATAACACACTCCCATGTGATATCCGGAAGTATCGTCGCTCTACTTCATAGTGGTGATCGAGTTCTTTATAAATCTTAATAGAGGGCAACCGAACAGGTTTCTAGTCTATTAATTTTCATAAAGTGGTGTCCAACACCAACCCATCTAATGGATGATTCGATCTTCTTTTTCCCCTTGATCATTCCCCTCAACCTATACGGTTTCTATGGTTCGTGAACAAGTTAAGTTTATACCATCGACGCAAATCAGTTTCACAATTGAATCTTATCCGGCAACCTATCAGGTTTCTAGGGATAAAATTTGCTCCAACCGAAGGCATCCAATGCGCTCCCGGTAATTTATCCGTCCTCCCCGAACGACTACCCCGATAACTCGGAAGCATAGCACATCCGGTTTGGATTTCAATTTCCCAAAAACTCGATGGAGGGAAGGAAAACCTTGAAACCTTATAAACTTAATTATTTATTGTGGGAGAATTTTCGCGATTTACGTTGCACTTTGCACATTAATCGTTTAAGCGCGTTTGTGGCATTCATACAATATGAAACAACCATTCACAACCTAGTTGCTACCAACATGTGGTTCATGGACCGTTCCTAGAAAACAAAAACTCCGTAATCTAATTACAAGTCTTCGTCTTGAATCTTCGTCTTCTCGAAATGGATCTTCCTCCGGTCTTCGTCATTACATATAAATTTTACATCGAAAATTGCATCCTAGATACAAACATTTCTAGTAAAATAAATAGGCTCAAAACGGCCTTTACAACCCAATCGAATAAAACGAACGATTCAAAACTAAGTCCACGAACCACATCCCCATTCAAAAACATTCATCCAATAAATACTATATAAATGGAAAGCGTAGAGATACATTGATCCAATCAACAATACGAACCGATCCAATCGATTCACACAATCGGTAATTTGATAACGCTCAAAATAATTCTACGACTATAAATATTCCAATTAATCAAATTTCCCTTATAAAATGAAATACCATAAATCATTTTAATCATATTAAATCCAATTTAATGTGCGAGATTAATTTTTAAGAATACACGGAAAAATCAAGCGGGGTGAAAACGGGCCGGCATGGCCGAGTCACCTCGGCGGCTCTACCGGCGATCACGCACAGCTTGGCGAGTCACGCTCGGAAGATGCGGCCAGACACGGCGAGTCCCGAGGACACGGTCGGGTCGCTGGCGATGACTTGGTAGGCTGCCGGACACCGTGTCACCAGACACGGTCGAGTCACTCTCGGCAGTTACCCTTTTTGACCAAAAAATCGTCAAACGACGATTCGGGGCTAGATTTTCGACCGGATATCCAATATCAATATTTTTCGACTTTCATATCTTCAATATAAATCATATTTCCCAGAAATTTAAGATTTATATTTAGACATAAACTTACGAAAAATACAATTATTACAAACGAAAAACATATACCACGATTATGACTACAATGATTCCAAATCATTCACCATCTAATCAAGCATTCCAAATGCCAATATCGTATATACGATCGCAAGACCTACGCTCCGATACCACTGTTGGGATTCGGTGCCTAAAGCAGGCCAGTGGAAGCGATAAAACGAAAATTAATTCGATCCGAATCCCTACGAGGATCGATCGAGCTACGTATATACGAATATATAAACGAAAAGCAAGAGTCATAAGAAACTAACCCTCGAAGTCCGTTGATTAAATGGTAACCTTCTCTTGAGCTATTCCCCAAGCTCTTGAACGATCCAACGCCGAAAGCACCGCGTCTCTACTTGCCACGCGCCGGAAAAACGAACGGAATGACAACACCTTGCTATCCTCCGAGGATACGGCTAGAGCTAGGTGATGAAGCTTGCAATATGAGATTATCACACTCTAAGTGTATAACTCACAACTCTCAATTAATCTCTTGAAATTTCTCAAAGAAAACCAAGAAGAAATGAAGAACAAGAAGAAGACTTAAGAAATGAACTCAAAAATTCTTTTCTCTCTATCTCTCTCTTCATAAACCGTGAGAAAAATCAATGAATGATTTGAGAGATAATGTCTTCTACTTTTATTCTATTCCCACCCAAGATAACAACTCATCCCACTACAACACTTGCCCCACTAGTCTTAATCATCCATTAAATAATGGAACAAGAAACAAAAGGAAGCAAGGTGGAAATTAAAAGGCGGCTACCATGCGAAACGGATGAGTTCGGTTCGTTTCGGACTCCGTGAGTCCAAACTGATAAACTACGATTCCGTTCCGATGTATTTGTATCGATTAATTAATCCAATTAATTAAACATATCAAATATAAAATAACATAATTAATTTCTCCAAGAAATAATTATATTCATGAATTAAATTAATCACCCAGTGATATATTTAATCCATTAAGCCGTAAATCAATTTATCCGATAAATCGATTTAAACATCCAATGTCCCAAATTAGATATCCAATATCTAATATTCATAATGAGAGAATTAGCTTAATTCATTCCGTCGTCAATCCTAATGCGCGACTCGGTAGGTCCGTCTCAGTCAGCAATGGGAGGAACCAAAGAGTAGTAGCACCACCTAGCCAGCCTGGTGGCCTACACCGTACCCCAACTGAGAACGAATGATTGGGATCATTCAAGAACCATTCTGTCGTGAATACCAGTATACGTATAAACCCTTCTTTCAAATGTCACGATCAAGTTATAGGGTCACGGTCAGTCAAACCCTATCTGTACTTGACGCTATGCATGCGTTAATGCAAATCGAGATCATCGAGCTGTCGTGTATCTAATACAACTAGCTCCAATGCTTTGGCAAAGACTTATGATCTCATCTGCCAATAACCGCATAGGACATATAACCCGCTCACTAATGGGAGAAAGAATTCTATCTTGGTATTCAGTAGGACCTGCTACTTGCCCGTCAAGATGCACGTCGAGGTTGACCCCCGCCTTCCGGTTTACAGGGTCGAACTACTCTAATGAAAATCTTGACGTCACAAGCACATCCCTACTAAATCCTCAAGTCGAAGGTTCACGAATACCTATCACAACCTTTTGATTCCGTCATTGACTGTCCCGGAGTGAAATCCGTGTGACGAATCGAGGGTGAGTCGGTTCGAGTATACTAATCTAATTAGCATACCTATAACGTGTGCTCCCACTAACCATTAGTGTTCGACAGGCACTCTCAATGTCAAAGAACACGTCATACAAGTCTTTACATAAACTTAACGCCCAGTCAAGTTTCATCGACTTGCGAACGATTAAGTATTTGAGCTATAAACCTTTCCAGTGCCGACCCCCTTATCCAATAAGGAGTGGAACGTTTTGCTCTCAAATACACGGACTAGTTTCTATATGTTTATTTACGAGTTAGGAATGCCAGTAACTACCAGTAAATAAAGAAACATTCATTTGCCTTATATTAATGGTTTACATAATTACAAGTACAATGCCCTCACTCAACAACCTCTGAGTGGCATTCGAGGGCATACTCCTAACAGGTTGCCTGTTTCGAGTCATCTTCATTCGGCCAGTTCCTGTCTTGTTGCTGTATCGAGCTGCCGCCATCATTTCCTATCGCGTGCGGACACCGCTAGTCAGTGTTATTGCTGTAGCGAACTGTTGTTATCAGTTCCTGGCAGTTTTCTTGCTGTTCGCTTCCGCTCGTCAAAACAGCCTCCCGCTGTATCGATACAGAATTCGCATCACAAGTGAGAATTCGCATCATAAGTGGCATTGGAGACCAAGTTCTTGATCTTTGGCATTATGGATCTCAACGACGCTGATTTCTTGGCAAAACTTCGCGACGCATTGCGTGACGTACCAGAACAACGCGACCAGTGTTGGCAACCTAGGCGTGGTGACTATGAACGACCCTCACGCCATGTCGAAGAGTTCAAGGTGAACGAGCTTTCGGAGTTCGTTGGCGGAATAGACCCTGGGGTTTACCTGGAATGGGAACGTAAAATTGATCGTATGTTCGAGTTCAAAGACCTCGACGATGAGAAACGGTGCAAGTATGCAATTCTCAAGTTGGGGAAAGACGCTTCACTTTGGTACGAAGGAGTTAAAACACGAAGAGCTCATGAGATTTTGAAATGTGTACACAATTGTCATAATAGGTAACACCTAATTATCGGAACAAAGTAACAATTACAAGGCAAATAGAATCTTGCGTTATTCACCCAATAAAAGTCAGAACAACATAGCGGTTTAATATCAAAAACTCTGTATTTCTTTATTCAATTTGAGGGTGCAATTTTTTGTCATAATAGTCAGACTCTCTGACACCGAGCTCTTTATATATTCCTAATGTATACAAAGTTCGGTCTAAAACAAAGAAAAATTACAAGTAATTGTAGAGTGATTTGTATAGGTATAAAAATATATTTTCTTTTAAAATATCTTTTTATAGGTTTGTTGTGTATCAAGCCCGCACAACGCGGCAATAACACCTCCACACAACAAATGTCCGCAAAAAAACATGAATAACAATAAAACGAAAAAAACAAAAGCAGAAGAAATTGAATAGTTCCAAACTCCAACAATGAAAAAGATTACACATGAGAAAAATAATCGCTTTTACAAAAGAGAACCGGATTTCCCAAAAATTGATGGCCCGATTTCTTACATCAACCGGAAAGACGACACAGAATAAGAAACCCTAAAGAAGGAACCGAAGGTAAGAAAACAGGGAAACAAAATAACAAAGAATCGAATTCAAGCCTCCGCAAAGCAGTAGAACCACAATAAAGCAGAGAAACGAAAGGAACATACAATTCGCGAAATAGTCAGCCGAGAATTCCAGAAACAACCAAATGAAAATAAAAGAACGAAACACAGATGTCAAAAAAAGATGAAGCGGGGAAGTCGGTGGAGAGGAAGATAGAAGAAAGAGAAAATGACGGCAGGTGAGGAAAAATAAAAGCATCGTCGAATGAAGTAAAACGAAAGAGTTGCAACTCTAAGAAACACGCTTTCGACCACTTTCGCCTTCACACTTTTAAAGTAAGTAGGAAACCAATGAGTCTTTAATTACAGCGATGCGAACTTAAAAATTTGCTATCTTATAACCTGCCAAATAAAGAGAACATTTAGAGAAATGCAAAAACCCATAATACACCAGAACAAAAATCATTCTTGTAATAAAGAATGCTAAAAACACATAAAACAATAGCTCGAACTTTCTTAGGGCTGGGAACCACATCTGTCTACGAAACTAAGGTTGTTGCGAGGGTCTCGGGCTCATGAAGTTTTGAGTCCGCGCGGAGGGAATAGGCATTTGAGAAAGTCTTTGAAAAATATACGTTTATCTCACTCCTAACAGAAAATGTACCCTTGCTAATTCTAAAATCTGTACAAGACCACATCTACCTAGTAACAGATAGAATAAAAAATAAATCAAATAAGAACTACCAACAGCCTATGTGTTTACTAACCAGAAAGCAACCTATTTTTAGACCACGTAAAACAGAGAGAGCCGATAAATCTGCCCATGTGCAACCTAGTAAACAAAAAGAACCAGAAAATCAGCAAATATGAAAATAGAACACCAGGTGAGGAAAATATTGAACTCACCCTAACCCAGTTTTCTCGTACTCTCAGAAAACAATGATGTTTAGATATGAAACCCTGAAAAATCACATCATCAATCGTACACAGTAACATCTACGAAGACACTTTATATAACAAAAAATGACAGTTGGTAAATAGTTTAAATATGTTGTTATTCTAGTTAATAGTATAAAAAATATCTATGAATATGTTGTTGTAAATAGTATTTTAATAATGGAGGAAAATAATAAATCCAGAGTAGGTGGAAGAATATAGACCCAAAAAAATGGCCAAGCACTGTATTTGTCATAGTGGATAGTACATCAATGGTAAATTTAGATAGGCAATAGTATTTTTTGTACTTGCTAATAGGTTGAAATATTGAAAATATTGTTATCAAGGCTGCACATTGTTAAACTGCAAAGGTTTTGTAGACTGAACTATACAGGTATAAAGAGAGATTTGGTTTTACTAAGCAGACCTAATTTTGATAATATTTTAGATATTTAGAAGTGAGGCCTATTTTTAATGTGTGCAAAATTTCAGTTTACAAGAAAAAAATCTAGAGTAGGTGGAAAAATATAGACTAAAAAAAAGGACCGAACATTGTATTTGTCGTAGTGGATAGCGCATCAATGGTAAATTTCAATAGGAAACAAAATTTTTTTGTTGTAAAAAGGACCGAACATTGTATAGTGTCAATTAATTAACCCTAATAATTCATGCAAAAAACAAAGTGACAGTTTTAAACTGGATGCCTTAATTTTCCTGGGATTATCACCCTTCGGATTCTTAAGCTAGGAGCCGAGAATAGTATGCTGTAGAGATATCTCGAGTTGTTTACCCCTTAGTTTCGAGGATGAAACTTCTTCTAAGAAAGAGTAGTGAGAAGACATCACATAACGAATCCTCAACTGGCTAAGATCCTTTCCTCACTTTAACTTTAGGCTTCAAGACCTGTCCATATACTGATGGATAAACTGGAAAAAAAAAGATACTAAATTTTTCTTTCGTTTTAAGACCAACCTCATGAGCTTATTATCCTAGGCATCTCCAAGAACAAAATGTTTGCTATGCTAATATTAATCTGGATACAGCAAAATTATTACCTTTCACCTTGGGCCCTTCTTAAGATGCCGAGGGGTCTCCTAATTCCTTGATCGAAGTTACTAAGAGGGATCTTGAACTAAGAAATAAGACTTGTTACGCGACTGTTAGACATATAAGTTAGGGAACCCTAACTTAACCTAAAATCATGGTAAAAGGTAAAGGGTCGACTCTCACTTATATACCTTTCCCCACTTTCATGTGGAACCAATGTGGATATCATAACAATCTATCCCCCTTTCAAATTGGCGTCCACGGACGACACACTCCGGGTAGCAACCCATACCGATTCCCACATCCAGGGTGGCAACCCCGGGGCCCACCACCGAGTAGCCCCTTTCCGCCGCCTGTCCGAATTCGGCAGGTCGGACCAAATTATTAGGTATATAAGCTAGGAGCCCTAAATTAACCCAAAACTATGGTCAAGGTAAATGGTTGACTCCCACTTATATACTCTTAAACACTTTCATGTGGAATTGATGTGGGATACCGTAAGAAATAAGATGAAATTCCAAAACTGTCGACATTATAGGTTTTTCCTGTAATAAAAAGAAATGGAATCATAACTAGCAAAAAAGGGACAACTAATAGCAAGGAATATGCTCTTTTATCTTCTCAAGAGAACCAAATCCAAGGAATAAGCAATACACTAACAAACAAAGGTCCCAGTGATGACAAATGGTGAAACAAAAGACTGTAAATTGCGCTTGAAGTAGGCAACTAACCAAGGAAGAACATGCACATCTTGAGGGAATACTATCTAGCCAAGAACTTTGAGTATCACAGGAACATATATCATTCACAAATTACATGTGTAGGCAGAGATGAAATGATACTCCATAAGGGTGATAGCCATGCGGAGTGGCAGACCATGTCACACCAAGTTTATGGTGCAATTGATGTATAAGCGAGTGCAAGCGTCTAATTCTAAACAAAAACAATAAAAAAATAACAACAACAACTACTATAACAATGACAATAATAATTAGAATAATAATAATGATAAAAATAACAAATAATAATAATAATAAAGATGATGGGCCAAGCATAGGTAACCATAACTTGCACCTACATGACTCCTCCATGTAATTTAAGGGCCCAAAGTACTAAAAGTTACATCTCAAGCTCAAAATACTAGTCATTGCCGATATAATTACTTCACCTATTAAAACCAAAACTATATTTGACATTGCTCGGAATGTTAAACTAATTCGATAATTAAACCAAAATACTAGTTCTGTTGACAAATTAAAGCATGATAACTGCTCGGTTTCTAATTTCTTAAAGCATTAAAAGTTCATTACAGCTGTTATCAGCTGCTTCACTGCTTTGTTCACTCGTTGCAATTTGTCAGGACGTGGAAATATTTGGGCAATGAAAAAAAGAAAAAGAAAAAATGAAATGTAATTTGCAGGAGTTACTAATGAGTGAGCGAAGAAAATCCACAAGTCTCGAAAAAATATCTTGCTTGAATAATTTTCCCGTTATTCCTTTCCTCAAGCTTTCATTAATTATAAAAAAAAGTAACACAAGTTAGCACCACAATCAGAAAATTACCCTATTAGATTGACGCGGAGACGGAGGGTAATCTCGACGAATAGCTCACACATCTGACCTATATCGGCGGCGTTTCCATGTGAATAGAGCAGTGTGGCAGTGGCTTTAGGGTGGTTGATGTGCACAGCGATCACGTCATTTCCCCTACGCGTCCTCAGCCTCAAAACGTCGACGCCCTCCCTCCGTTGCACCTCCGGTATGCTAAGTGCTCCACCGCATGACCCGTCTGCCACCACCGTGTACGACGGAGGGTTCGGCGGGAAGAAGGCGAATTTAGCAGCAATCGATGACGTCACTCCGCCCATACTTTTTTTTTCTTAAACAGTAGCACGACTAGTCCCCTGTCTGTGGTGGCTCAGTTAAATTTATCGCACAATTCATATAGAAAAGCTTGTAATTTTTCCTAATAACTTCGTTGTAGATTGTATCTTTTTTGTAATCAGATCTCCTTATATTTCGAGAAATCAAGAGGCTAACGGCGTCGAAAGCGGTGGCCCGCAGCGGCGCGTGTGGAGAATGAGTGTTGGAAAAAATACCGATTAACGTCACAATGAAAAAATACGGAACCTCGTTTGACAAATTCCCAATCTTGCAATTTTGTGGTTTCGACGAGTAGAGCAAACCAATTACAACTCGACAAAAAAAATACGAATGATGTCCGAAAAAACAATAAACACGAGACACAATATTTTAGCGTGGAAAACCCCTAAAGACGAGAGTAAAAACCACGGGATCGAAGCCGCTTAAATTCGCTATCACCAATACACACAATACACAATCGTCCCTAATACAAACTAAGGGTATACACCAATCGTCAAATACTTGGTAATAAATGTTCTTCAAGTATTTGGAATCAACAACAACAAGATCGAGAAAAGAAACAACCGTAAATAGCTTACACAAAGAGCTAACGAAATACACGAACTTCCTGACTAAAAATCTCGATCTACACCGGTGAAATGATTTGCCCAATAGCTACCAAGCTCTTGTCAAAAGATCACGACAATCCGACCGATAAATCTCCGGGAAAATGAAGAAATGTATTTCTCTCTCTTGTTTCTTTCTCTATCTCTCTCTTGTTCTTCAAAGATGTGTAATGTAAAAAGTTATGAAAATCCCGCATGAAAGTCTGCATAAAAAGATCCCCTGTAGCTGGGTTGACTCGTGTGCCGCGACCCGACCCAAGTGTGTCGCGGCACACACACAGGAAACACGCCAGATATCGGCAGAGCCGCGCCGCAGTACAAAGCGCGTGTGCCATATGAAACAAGGACGGGGGCCGCGGCTCGGCAGGGATGTGCCGCGGCCCCAGGTGATCGGCAGCGCTCGGCAGAGAGTGTTCGGCAGCGCTCGGCAGGAGGTGTTCGGCAGGGGCTGCGGCCCAGCCGGTAGGGCCGCGGCCCAGAGTACAGAAGGCTCGGCAGTTTTAAGGAAGATCCGGGGGCCGCGGCTCGGCTGAGATGTGTCGCGGCCCAGTGCTGTTCATTCCTATATTTTTGGAAATAATTCCTACAAAACTCCCCCTTTCCGAATATAGGAAAGAATTCGCCATCCCGACGATCGAACAACACACTTTCACCTTCTCTCTACTCAACGCCTTGGTTAACATATCGGAACCATTATCATCGGTATGAACTTTATCAAGTTCAAACAAACCATCCTCCAAAGCATCTCGGATCCAATGATACCTCACATCGATATGTTTCGTTCTCTTGTGAAAAGTCGCATTCTTAGCCAAATGAATCGCACTTTGACTATCACAAAGAACCACGTAACGTTGTTGTCGGAAGCCTAGCTCTCGTAAAAACATTTTCAACCATAAGAGCTCTTTACACGCTTCCACCGCCGCAATATACTCGGCCTCCGTTGTAGATAAGGCAACGCACTTTTGCAATCTTGATTGCCATGACACGGCTCCCCCTGCGAACGTCATCAAATAACCGGAAGTGGATTTTCGGTTATCTTCATTACCAGCCATATCCGAATCGGAATAACCAACAAGCATTGCTTTCCCATTTCCAAACGTAATCCCCAATTTGGAAGTACCCCGTAAATATCTAAATATCCATTTTACGGCTTCCCAATGCTTCTTCTCCGGATTTGATAGAAACCGGCTCACTACTCCCACGGCATGAGCAATGTCGGGCCTAGTACAAACCATAACATACATTAAATTCCCGACCGCCGAGGCATAAGGAATTTTATCCATATCCTCAATCTCCTCCTTCGTATAGGGGCAATCTTGGCTCGTCAATTTAAAATTGTTAGTAAGAGGCGAACTAACAACTTTAGCTTTGTCCATGTTGAAGCGTTTAAGCACCTTCTCGATATATTGCTCTTGCGACATGTGTAATTTCCGGGCTGCTCATTCACGATTAATTCTTATCCCAAGAATTTGTTTAGCCGCCCCCAAGTCTTTCATGGCAAAAGACTTATTTAATTCTTCCTTCAAGTTGGCAATTCTCTCGGCATTCTTGCCAACGATCAACATGTCGTCCACATAAAGCAATAAGATGATGAAATCATCATCTCCAAATTTCTTGAAAAATACGCAATGGTCGAGAGTCGTCTTTCGGTAGCCTTGCTCCCCCATAACCGACTCAAACTTTTTGTACCATTGTCGTGGTGCTTGCTTCAACCCATATAAACTCTTCCGGAATTTACACACATAATCCTCTTTTCCTTCGACTTCAAATCCTTCCGGTTGTTTCATATAAATTTCTTTGTCAAGGTCTCCGTGAAGAAAAGCCGTCTTGACATCCATTTGCTCAACCTCAAGATCAAGGCTAGCCGCAATACCAAGGACCAAACGAATAGATCCTATCTTCACAACCGGAGAGAAAATCTCTTCAAAATCAATACCCTTCTTTTGACTAAATCCTTTCACCATGAGTCTAGCTTTGTATCGGGGCAACGAGGTATGATCCTCCGATTTCACCCGATACACCCATTTGTTTCTCAAAGTCCTCTTGCCTTTCGGCAACTTCACCAACTCATATGTGTTATTCTCATGCAAGGAACTCATCTCGTCTTGCATGGCATCCATCCATTCCTTCTTCTTTTCATCCTCCATGGCCTCCGCAAAATATTCGGGCTCTCCCTCGTCGGTGAGTAAACCATACTGATCGGCCGAATAACGGGTGGAGGGATGACGGTCCCTCGTCGACCGCCTATGTGGAACAAAAGATGTCATGTTCGTCACGGGTAGCTCGGGATGAGCTCCATCGGTGTCATCTTGTCTCAACTCATCGTTGTCACCGGCATCTTGTTGTTCATCATTTTGGACATCCTCTCCACCCGGTGTCTCAACATGTTGTGGAGGAACGGGGTCCAAATCAATAAGATCATAATCGTGTTGTGGATCCGACTCTCCATTCTCAACATCTTTCATCGTTTGATCTTCTACAAAAACAACGTCTCTCGACCGAACCAGCCTCTTTGTCATCGGGTCATGTAATATATACCCGAACTCATCAAGCCCGTAGCCAATAAAAATACACGGCTTCGTCTTGGAATCAAGCTTTGATCTCTCATCATTCGGAATGTGAACAAAAGCTTTACATCCGAAAACCGTTAAGTGGCAATATGAGATGTCTTTACCGCTCCACACCTTATCCGGAACATCAAACTCCAAAGGAACACACGGCGTCAAATTAATAACATGAACCGCCGTGTTCACGGCTTGTCCCCAAAACGACTTTGGTAATCCGGCATGTGAGAGCAAACAACGAGCTCTCTCGACCAAAGTCTGGTTCATTCTCTCCGCCAACCCATTGAGTTGCGGAGTCTTCGGGGGCGTCTTTTGATGTCGGATCCCTTGTTCTCGGCAATATTCATCAAAGGGTCTGGTGTTCTCTTCACCATTGTCCGTCCGGATACACTTTAACTTCTTCCCGGTCTCTCTTTCCACCGAGGCATGAAATTGTTTGAAAGTGTCTAAGGCCCTGTTGTTTTGGACTTATTTTTCGATTTTCGATTGATTGGATTCGAGTCCATTCAGATTGATTCGATTCAATTCTGATTCAGATTCATTTCACTTGATTCGAAATTTCGCCTTATTATTATTATTATTATTATTATTATTAATCTTAATTACTATTATTGTTATTATTACTAATAATATTACTATTATTGTTGTTGTTGTTAATTACTATTATTATTCTTTATCATCATTATTATTATTATTATTATTATTATTATTATTATTATTTACCCTTAATATATTTCGATTTGATTCGATTCGATTAAGTTTAGGTCCATTCGATTCGATTCGGCCTGATTCGATTCGAGATCCATTCAATTCGATTCGATTCAGATTCATTCAGTCCGAAAGAACAGAGCATAACACTTGATCTTTGGTCTTCAAGGTGTATGCCCACACCTTCCTAGAGTGATCGTCGATGAATGTGACAAAGTATCGACAACCACCGAGCGTCCTAGTCTTCATAAAACCACAAACATCGGAATGAACAAGATCAAGCACATTTTCCTTCCGTGAAGGAGTATGGCTCTTAAAAGTAACTCTCCTTTGCTTCCCGGCTAGACAATGAGAGCATCTTTTAAGGTGTACCTTGTGAACCCCGGACAACGCCTCCTTCTTCGACAATAGCGCCATTCCTTTTTCGCTCATGTGACCGAGCCTCTTATACCATAGCTCGGCCATGTCATTATTGTCGATTGTGTTCACGAAATTAGTCGTGACCTTCAGAAGTGTCACGTACAATTTTCTTCCTTTTGTCCTCTCCCGAAAATCAAGGAACCTCTAGTGAGTTTCCACAACCCCTTGCCAAAACCACTATGATAACCGTCATCATCGAGTAAACCAACGGACATAACATTAAGCCTCATATCCGTAACATGTTTTACATTCCGTAAAACAAGTTCCATTTTGGTGTTGAATCTCAAATGCACATCTCCCACTCTAACAATCTTGGATAACCCATCGTTACCCATCTTGACTATACCAAGGTCGCCTGGAGTATAAGAGGAATAAAAATCTCTACGTGATGTAACATGACACGTAGCTCCACTATCGACCACCCAACTCGAATCATCTCTAGCAAGATTCACCATATCATAGTCGTAACATACAAAGAATTCTTCGGTAGTAGTATTAACTTCAGCTTTATCATTACTACCGCTTTCCTTCTTTTGTGAATTTTCTCGGCCTTGGCGATTCTCCTTCTTCAATTGTCGGCAAAATTTCTTAGTATGCCCTTTCTTACCACAATGGTAACATTCGATATTGTCATACTTCCCCCGAGAACTACTCCTTTGTGGCCCTCTATTACTCGTACCTCTACTTTGACCTCTCCCCCGTCTTTCGGTAACTAGAACATCCGACTGTGAAGAAGATCCTTGTGCTTTTCTTCGGACTTCCTCATTCAACATGTTCCCTTTAGCTAATTCCATCGAAATGACTCCATCGAGGGCGGAATTAGACAACGACATTCGAAACGTCTCCCAAGAATCCGGCAATGTGCCTAACAACCACAAAGCTTGCACCTCCTCTTCGAATTTAATTCCCATTCCGGCAAGTTGATTAATTATGCCTTGGAATGCATTTAAATGATCCGATAGAGGAGTCCCGTCTCGAAACTTCAAATTCATCATTTGTTTAATGAGGAATAACTTATTATTCCCCGTCTTCCGAGCATACAATTGCTCGAGCTTGTGCCATAACTCTCGAGCATCCTTCTCTCCACTAATATGGTTCAAAATGTTGTCATCCACCCATTGTAGAATATATCCGCAAACTTGGCAATGAAAAATAGTCCACTCCGCGTCGGACTTCCCTTCCGGTTTATCTTTGCTAAAAACCGGTAAATAATAATCCTTCACATATAGAAGGTCTTCCATCTTCCTCTTCCATACATGGTAGTTTGAACCGTTCAAGTTAACCATTATACTCGTGTTGGCTTCCATCTTGCAATTGAGATAACAAACAACCACGAAACAAACAAATCCCGTGGCTCCGATACCACTTTGTTGAGAAAAATACCGACTAACGTCACAACGAAAAATGCGGAACCTCGTTTGACAAATTCCCAATCTTCAATTGCAACTTTGTGGTTACCGACGAGTAGAGCAAACCAATTACAACTCGACAAAAAAAATACAAATGATTCCGAAAAAACAATAAACACGAGACACAATATTTTAGTGTGGAAAACCCCTCAAGACGAGAGTAAAAACCACGGGACCGAAGCCGCTTAAATCCACTATCACCAATACACAATCGTCCCTAATACAAACTAGGGGTATACACCAATCGTCAAATACTTGGTAATAAATGTTCTTCAAGTATTTGGAATCAACAACAACAAGATCGAGAAAAGAAACAACTGTAAATAGCTTACACAAAGAGCTAACAAAATACCCGAACTTCCAGACTCAAAATCTCGATCTACACCGGTGAAAAGATTTGCCCAATAGCTACCAAGCTCTTGTCAAAAGATCACGACAATCCGACCGATAAATCTCTGGGAAAATGAAGAAATGTATTTCTCTCTCTTGTTTCTCTCTCTATCTCTCTCTCTTGTTCTTCAAAGGTGTGTAATGTAAAAAGTTATGAAAATCCCGCATGAAAGTCTGCATAAAAAGATCCCCTTTAGCTGGGTTGACTCGTGTGCCGTGGCCCGGCCCAAGTGTGCCGCGGCACACACACAGGAAACACGCCCAGGATATCGGCAGGGGCCGCGGCCCGGCCGGCAGGGGCCGCAGCCCAGAGTACAGGCGTGCAGGCCATATGAAACAAGGACGGGGGCCGCGGCTCGGTAGGGATGTGCCGCGGCCCTAGGTGATCGGCAGCTGACACGGTCTTTAGTGTAACTATCGCAAGTACACGATATCGTATCAAGTAGTAAGTGCACTTTTTGAGTCCGGTTTATCGATCCCACGAGGAAGTTAGGTTATATAATGAAATATACACTATTTAACTATTTGTTATAGAGATTTATATGATTGAAACACACAATTAAAGAGTTTGGTTTGACATTTGCAATGAAAATGCAATAATAGTTCTAAAATTCAAGGAAATGAAAGATTGCACTAAAAATAGATTAATAGAAGATAAAAATGAAATAGTTGGGATTACAAACTTAGTTCATCATTAATTATAGAAGATGTATAGGAGATCATAAGATGAATTTACTTATTATGTTGTGTAAATTCGATTTTCCTTAAAAAGACGGTTTCTCTTTCGAACTATAAAACGCCCCTTATATATTGAATCAATCCACTATATTTCTATGTTGATTGGCTTCAATACATAGCATTAGGTTTCATGAAAATAACTCAAATAATCCTCTAAGGTCTAGAGGTATATTTCTATCCCCTAGAACAACTTAGAGTGAAGATCATTTGATCTAATCAAATATATTTTCTTTCGAAACATATGAAGACCATAAATATCGTTATTTATTGGCCAAATAAATAAAGATAGGTAAAACAATGAAAATCACACACAATAATAAGTAATTCATAATAGATCTTTATACAAACTTAAATAACATGACTAACCTTGTTTATAATCCCAACTTAAGTAACTTAGCCCATGAAGGGTTTAATAAACATAATACAAGCTTGAGTGGTCATTATTAGTTGAAAAAGAGAAAGAATTGATCCTAACTCCCTTAGTAGATAAAGGAGAAAGAAGCAATAAACTCCCTTAACAACATATGCTATACCACTATTACACAAATCACTCAAGAACACAAGTGTGTTCTTCACACAAAAAGAAAATATTACAAAAAGTGGAAAAATATAAGATGAATCATGAATGATGATGGATCTAAGGGGTCTATTTACACACCTAAAGTCATCTAATAGCTCCAAAACTCCAGCATTATTACATTAGATCGGATCAATGCCAGCCATCCCCTCAATAATAGACCAAAAGTATAAAAAATTAGGCAATGATCAATAATCTGCCAACAGTTACGGCCGTAACATTGAGGAGTTACGGTCGTAACTTTGATGACTTACGGCCGTAACATTGATGAATTACGGCCGTAACATGGCTACGTTTTTTTGCATTTGTGAGTTACGCCCGTACACGCCCGTATGGAGTTTCAGACTTCATTTTCAGCCCAGAATTTCTTAGACTTTGCGTTTTTGCCCCAAATCTTCTTCGGATGATAACTTTTGATATATAACTTTGATTTTGAATCCGGAAAGACTGCCGAACTCGTCTCGGAAAGCCCTACAACATGAATACATAAAAATTCAACAACGAGAATATTTTATACACATGTTATTTCTTGAGTAAATTAGTAATTCAATCCGATTAAGACTAGATTTACATCATCATCCGATAAAAATAAAATTATTAAAAACTAATAAATTAAAAGCAAAAAACGAGTAGACTAGCTCAATAATGGGTGAAATATATCGATACAAACCATGGATAAGTGTATAAAACTGACACTTATCAGCAGCGCTGGGCAGGGAGTGTTCGGCAGTGCTCGGCAGGGGGTGTTCGGCAGGGGCCGCGGCCCAGAGTACAGAAGGCTCGGCAGTTTTAAGGAAGATCGGGGGGCCGTGGCTCGGCTGAGATGTGCCGCGGCCCAGTGCTGTTCTTTCCTATATTTTTGGAAATAATTCCTACAATGAGAAGATGAGCGAGTGTGTGGAATATGGAGCAGAATTTTCGTGGGTATCGGGGTTTGGGTTTTTGCGAATGTTTCAAGTGTAATGAGATTGAGAGTCGAGGACAAAACGGCAAATCACACAATTGTTTGTTTCTCTTGTCGACGTTTTGGGCCGGGTAGTTTAGGAATTCAAAACCAAATTGTTTCATGTAGTTCGGTTTAAAAATAAGATTCCAAATTAACAATTGTGTTGTAAAATAGGATATTTTTATCACTTCACAATATATATTATATATATTACTACAATATAAGCATAAAGGAGGATAAAAGTGTAACACCCCCGAGATATTCGAGGTGTATTACAACGCCATGGATCCCTACATGGGACCCACCAGGCTAAAACAAGAAAACACTACTCGACTAACCGTCTCGATTAGCAAGGAAACAATTGTTAACAACAAGAGCATAAAACAACACGTCTGGTACAACCAGCATAATAAACCTCAACCGACAAATATAATAACTCCAACGAAGACCAATCACAATCCGAAAGGAAAAGCCTAAGTACTCGCGAGTACAATCTATAAGTTTACAATTTGGAAAACAACCATATCAAAAGAGACAATAGAAATAATAAGACTCAATTACACATATCAACAACCTTGGCCGACATCCTCGTACCATCCCAACGCCCGCTCGTCTGGCTGAACATAACCTGAAATCCATAACAAGAATTTCCCCAAAACGGGTCCCCAAAGGGGTTAACAATTACGCTAGTACAAGTATTCAAGGCAAACCAATCGCTTACACATTTCATAGTACATGCACCAATATCATTTCAAAAACCAAAACCAGACATGTCTTTTCCAGAAACAAATAGTCACAATCAATTTGCCTAGGACCGGGACGACGCCATGAATCCCACTCGAGGCCTTTAAGGACCCTCCCGAGCTAGCCACATTCATAAAACAAATCAAGCACCACACGTCACCTAGGACCGGGATGAAGCCATCAATCCCACTCCAGGCCTCTAAGGACCCTCCCGAGCTGGCTAGCGAAACAAACTCATGAATCCAGGACGAAGCCATAGATTCCCTCGAGGCCCCGTAGGACCCTCCCGAGGTGAGTAAAGCACACACAATATACATTACCATTTCACGTTAAGCATAAAGGTTTCCAAAAATACTTGCCTTGAATAATTAACGACGCAACGAACGGAAAGGAAAGTCACCGACGAACGCTAGGAACCAACGAAACCGAACCTAATGATTCGAATAATACAATCACAACCATTTCTAAACGAATACGGAATTGAAATACGCCCGAAAACCCGCCTACGATTCATGTATATTCGTATATAAACAACAACGAGGGCGGACCACAACCAAACCCTCTCGATTCCGTAAAAACCATGAAATATACCATGAATCCGTAGGGAAACTAAGAATACCAACAAGATTAATCATATAGATCATGAATTAATCAACAAAACGGAATGAATCGGACAAAAACGCGAAAACCCCCAAATCTACCCAAAAGTAGGGTTCTAAAGATCTAACCTTGATTCGTTGGATCAAGTGATGTTATAGGATGATTGATCAATGATAGAACCTCTAGAACTTCGTGGATTTATTGTCTAACAACATGGCTTCGCCTCCTCCGAACCCCCAGCTACAGACAGAAGAGAAAGGAAATGAAAAACGAATGAAAAAGTGGCTGCTCTGCCATATAAATACTGGGCCGGAACTAGCTTGCGCTAGCCTTCCCGGACTAGCATTCGCTATCGGCCAGTATCAGACCAGCACCCTCGGCCAGGGCCCGCACGATCCGGCACCACTGACCAATCCTGCCGACCGTGACCTGTCCGCCCGACCCCCGCTAGCGTGCGCTACGGCCGGAAGCCTGCGCGTGCTAGTCGACCTGTCCAGTAACCTCTGGACTAAGCAGCTCGCCCAGGTAACGTACGCTAGTCAGCCGACAGCGTGCGCTATCCCTGCCGGTTAGCGTGCGCTACCTGCCGATCCTACCCGAGTCCAGAACCTCAGAACTCCTCTGCCTGCACTCCGAGCACAGACGCTGGCCACTCGACAACGTGCGCTACACTGCCGAGAAGCGCGCAGCCTCCCGGCCAGAAGGCGTGCGCTACGGTTCTGCCGTGCTCGCCGGCTGCTCAAGACTTCCGACAAGGTGCCACTGTCCGGCCACCGCCACCGCCATGGCCCGACGACTCGATTTCCGAAAACGTACGGAAGGAACACGACGAAAAGCTCGCGGACAACATCAACGACCCGAAATGAAAATATAATGCAATAATTAATCATACGCGATCAAGAAAAGGGTCGAGACAACAAATACAGATACGGATACCCATAACTTTGGGTAAATTACAAAATGGCCCAAAACGCCTGAAAATCACGATACGTGATCGAATAACCAAACCAAAGTTCACAACACGTATAACAAAGTTAAACGGACTTACGGGAAACTCGAAATAGCAGTTTCGAATGAGATTCGCAAGAATCGAACTCAAGTGCGAAAAAGTCGCTAATAAGCACGGAACTCAGCAAAACGACACCGAAACGAACTCGGATGTCAAAAAGTGTAGCATTAATCATTCTCAGAATGACGAAACGGTCACAAGCGAGTCGTCAAAAACGGATTCGTGCCGAAAAAAGAAAACTACCGGAAATCGAAATTGCGGATATTACATACTACCATCCTTAAAAGAAGTTTCGTTCCGAAACTTAAAAAAAGTAGGGAGAAGCAATATCCCGCCACAAAAACTCGACGAGGTACACAAGAACCAAAAACTCATGCCCAAACGGCGAACCATTACGAACAACGCAAGGAAACATACGGCGTGAAAACGCGCTCCACGACGACCAACACAACGTTACAGGGAGAGACATAATAAAATCAACAAGTGACAAGCGTCATCAAATAGGTAATATCATCAAGTCGATTATCCGAACAATCGCAAAACACAACGAACGAAAATCAACACGATTGACCAACCTAACGGTACATCAATCAACACGCGAGCCAATCGCTGAACAAATACGGAATTCCACCGCCCAAGGGTTGGAAAATCGAAACGATACTAATTTCCCGAACTTAAGGAAATTAGGAAGGAGTCTGAACGCTCAACAATCACGAAACGGGGTCAACAAAAACTGAACAATCAATGATAGAACCATAACGATTGAGACAACAAAAATCGAACAATCATGTTCGGATCACGAAGAATAATAAGGTTCAACCGACAACTCCGAGGTTCACATCTCGACTCGAGACAAAACATGATCCGGTGAAAACAACAATATGTGCACTCACATAAGATTCACAGGAAAGGGAATAGCAATTGAAAAGTCACAACGACAAACGAGTAATTCCGAAACAATACCACCCTCGTTCGATCAACAAAAGCAAGGGACAGGGCAAGCTCAGAAAATATTAACGAACATAAACGAGTCGACAGAGTCGAAAACACAGAAGTTCCAAATCCGATCCACTTCAAATAAAAGAACTTAATTTCCGAAGTTCGAAACAACAAGGTAAGGAAATAACATAACATACAACTGATAGACCACGCCCCTCAGGGACTCCCCGGAGCCGGTCCTGATATCAATGTTCAAGTCCGTGCTTCGGAAGGCTCGGTAATCAACTCACAAAACTGAACATGATGTCCCTCGAGTCCGTACTTGAAACGCGTCACAGGCGAGGAAGGACAATTTGCACGTACATTCCCCGGCATATCACGGTTGAGATGCCTCGGCTCGGCATACCAAAAATACAGATACTAGATACAATGGAACATAATAACCGCAAATCAACATGCCGGAGATGCCAACTCAGCATAACATATCAACGCACATCGTTCGAAGATTACAACGGCCCGAATGATAGTCAACACGCAATCACAAACATCATGAAACAATCACCCATGTGCATAAACGCACAAAAATCCAAGCTTTAACAACTCACACTCGTGTGACAACACGCAAATCACCACGAGGCGATAAACAGTAAACACCAGTTCACACCTCTCACAGAGGGCTAGTACAACAAATGCGTGGCAACACCTCGACGTTCATGCCACCAATTCGATCATACTCGGGAGCAAACACCATAACGACAATGCGAACATCATACATACATACCCAGCCCTCAAACGGGAATGGATAGGTTTTAAAAACGAAAACTTCCTTTCGAAAATAATTTAGAAAAACACCGGTTGATCTTGAGTATCACCCTTCAAAAAGTACAGACGTGAAACATCGTTATTGAGACTTTGGATAACCATTTTGCATTCGATAAAAATGAGGACACTTTCTCTTAGTGAAAATTTTTCAGAATATTCGACCCTCGGGTCTAAGTAAAAGCGTTTCTAAAACATTGAAAATATCTCAAAACATTTTGGTCCTCGAGGTAGAAGAATTTTGAAACATATTATGGCACCTTGGATGTACCACGAGAAAATAATTCATTTTAAAAGTACGTCTCGAAATTTATTTTCTAAGATACTCAAGGTTTTTCAGAAGTACAATAGGCCAAAATGCCCAAAATTCACACGTATCAACATTCACTTAAACACATCATAGCACACGCATCAAACCGTTCAAAATCAAGACATTGATATACAATCCCTAGGATATGTTTAACCACATCATTAAACAACAATCGGTTTATCAAAACCGGACGGAAAATGAAATCAAGAACAAAACTCCAAAGAGTCAACTCTAGGATGTTATAATCCATAGATCATTAAAAGAATCTCGTTCCCTAGATCCGGCGAAGAACAATGGATTAGATGATGTTATAATCACCTAGGATACTCCAAAACACCTTTGGATGGAAGAAAAAATCAGCCCAGATGCGAACCCTAGTCGCTACGTCTCAAACTCATGGAGGAAGAAGAAGAAATGAAGAAAAATGCAGCTTCTAGACTGGTGTCCAGTATTTATACTGGACACAATTAGCGTGCGCTAATCATTAAGATTAGCGTGCGCTATCACGGCACCAAACAAACTCCTGACCAAAATACACTGTTAGTGTGTGCTAACCCCAAGTGTTAGCGTGCGCTAACGAGAACTTCAGACCCAGTCCATTAGCTCCTGGACTGCCCCGAACTACCAGGTAGCGTGCGCTATCCTCCCCTTAGCGTGCTACCAACGCACTCTCGCGCGCGTTAGCCGCAAAGCGTAGCGTGCGCTAACGACTCACAGAGACAACAACAGAACATCTCAGAAAATTACACGCCGTAAACCCTTCTCACAAGGATTTACCAGGCTAAGCACAATTTCCCACGTCATTTCAAAAATGCCAAAAAGACCGATGACGGTAATATTTTCCAAAACTCACAAAATCATTTGTCAAACCGTTATAAAATGTTCAAGGCGAGAATGCCAAAACTCGATTTAAGGAATCGGTTTTACAAAATAAAACTCAGTTTGCAAAATACCGAAAGTCATTTTGAAAGAACTCACGCAGCGGATAAAATGCGGTTCGAAAATACATCAGCGGTGACGACACTCCTTGTATAAACCAAATACGAGAGTCGAATAAACACATATCGTGCAATCAAAATCCATAGAAGGATTCCATCAATTAACAACTAATCATACAAATAACTCGTGTCAAACGAGGCACAACACAAGTAAGGGAGTCTTACATTCGTGGGTCGCACATAAATGGCAATCGCCCTTCGATACTAATCACGACCAACGAACTCAGACGAGGCATCGCGACGCGAGTAAGTCAGACAAAATCCGACGAGACCAAACTCAACAAACGCAACTTGACTCGACAGCCTAAGTTTCCCCAAGCTAATCTGATTTTTAAAATCGTATACTCTAGTTATTCGAAAATAAAACCGATAAGTTAAAAATAGTTTTCAAGACCCTTTCAAACACGACAAGGGTTTAACAGCGGTAGTATTTTATAAAATGTCCCAAAACACTTTCAAACACGACTTTTAAATACCGACAACAGGTTTTATTTGGAAATACAAGGCTGGCTCGCCCAAATTCATGTCGCTTTTCAAAAATCTACAATACGATCAAGTCTAAGAAATTTTCAAGCATGCACGCCGCATGTATTATTATTAATGGAAACACATTGGTTGTAAATAACAACAATTAGCCAAGTACCATCAATTCCTGAACACACGCATATACGGCATTAAAAAATCACCAGTTCAACAAGCGCAACTCGGAAACACTAATTCCAAGCATATGTCAAACTATCTCTTCAAGTTTAACAGCATAACCAAAGAACACCGATTTGGACATATGTCGGAACCATCTATGTGAGTTTCTCAACAAACTCTGCCATCAATACCTTTCCCGGAACATATCAATGCTCAAAACTTCCTCGTCATGAAAATACCACGGAGCAAAACTCGGATCTTTCGATCACCAACGATCCTACCAACGCTAGGAAGTTTAGCGATGGAAGGCTCACAAGACGACAAACAGTCATGCCCAGAACGGCGCACATACTCCAGACAGATAAACGACTGCGCAATACTTGAATCAAAAGTACATGGACCAGAAGGATCGAAAAACACCTCGACGATAAGTATGAGAGAGACAATCACAGTTCAAGAAGTGGAAATACAATACGAGAAAACAAGAGAATCGAGTAAGGAAAACTTACGAGCACTGGATGTACTGAGATGCTGGAAGCGGTGTGACAATGTGCAAAACAAAACACAACTAGACCCAAATAACCGACAAGCCTAGGTATCCATAAACCTAGATCTCCGATACCATTTTCTGTAACACCCCCGAGATATTCGAGGTGTATTACAGCGCCGTGGATCCCTACATGGGACCCACCAGGCTAAAACAAGAAAACACTACTCGACTAACCGTCTCGGTTAGCAAGGAAACAATTGTTAACAACAAGAGCATAAAACAACACGTCCGGTACAACCGGCATAATAAACCTCAACCGACAAATATAATAACTCCAACGAAGACCAATCACAATCCGAAAGGAAAAGCCTAAGTACTCACGAGTACAATCTATAAGTTTACAATTTGGAAAACAACCATATCAAAAGAGACAGTAGAAATAATAAGACTCTATTGCACATATCAACAACCTTGGCCGACATCCTCGTACCATCCCAACGCCCGCTCGTCTGGCTGAACATAACCTGAAATCCATAACAAGAATTTCCCCAAAACGGGTCCCCAAAGGGGTTAGCAATTACGCTAGTACAAGTATTCAAGGCAAACCAATCGCTTACACATTTCATAGTGCATGCACCAATATCATTTCAAAAACCAAAACCAGACATGTCTTTTCCAGAAACAAATAGTCACAATCAATTTGCCTAGGACCGGGACGACGCCATGAATCCCACTCGAGGCCTTTAAGGACCCTCCCGAGCTGGCCACATTCATAAAACAAATCAAGAACCACACGTCACCTAGGACCGGGATGAAGCCATGAATCCCACTCCAGGCCTCTAAGGACCCTCCCGAGCTGGCTAGCGAAACAAACTCATGAATCCAGGACGAAACCATAGATTCCCTCGAGGCCCCGTCGGACCCTCCCGAGGTGAGTAAAGCACACACAATATACATTACCATTTCACGTTAAGCATAAAGGTTTCCAAAAATACTTGCCTTGAATAATTGACGACGCAACGAACGGAAAGGAAAGTCACCGACGAACGCTAGGAACCAACGAAACCAAACCTAACGATTCGAAGAATACAATCACAACCATTTCTAAATGAATACGGAATTGGAATACACCCGAAAACTCGCCTACGATTCATGTATATTCGTATATAAACAACAACGAGGGCGGACCACAACCAAACCCTCTCGATTCCATAAAAACCACGAAATATACCATGAATCCGTAGGGAAACTAAGAATACCAAGAAGATTAATCATATACATCATGAATTAATCAACAAAATGGAACGAATCGGACAAAAACGCGAAAACCCCCAAATCTACCTAAAAGTAGGGTTCTAAAGATCTAACATTGATTCGTTGGATCAAGTGATGTTATAGGATGATTGATCAATGATATAACCTCTAGAACTTCGTGGATTTGTTGTCTAACAACATGGCTTCGCCTCCTCCGAACCCCCAGCTGTAACACCCCGATATATTCGAAATAATTACAGCGCCGTAAATCCTTTGTATAAGAATTTACAAGGCTAAATTGGAAACATACAGAAAATAACATCAAAGTGTCAATAAGGTTACAATACGAAACCAGTTTCATAGATTCGAAAAGTCCAATAATACAAACATATCCAAAACATCATCGACTTACGTGTACTCGAGTACTCAGAAAACGAAACATCAACAACATTTAACATCACTGAGCCACTTCATCGTCATGGCGGTACTGTGGTTGCTTCCCCGCTCCTCGGCTACCTGAACATCAAAGCAAATGTCCACCCCAGAAGGGGTTAGCAAAACAATGCCAGTACAAGTATCGGAACACATAAATATGCAACAACAATGCATAATAACATACACAATACGGACTTACGCTACCAGAATCCAACAATACGAATCAACAAGATTCAATCAACACAACATGGGTATTCCAACAATCCAGCGCCCTCAGCATAGATCCCAAGATGATCCTGTCGGATCAACACGAGGTGAAAAAAAAACCCGTCCAATGATCCAGCGCCCTCAGCCTAGATCCCAAGATGATCCCGTCGGACCAACACGAGGTGGACATCCGATCCAGCGCCCTCAGCATAGATCGCTTGATCCCTTCGGATCATCACAACTTATACATAACACAACTATGCATATATATATGCAAGAAAATCGATATGTTCATCAACATGAACGTACATCAAATCGATAGTAAATGTCATGACAATTTAATGAAATAATCTCATGTCAACAACACGAATGAACCATATGCATGATCAAATTCATCAATTATTCACAAACTTTCAAAATACGATACTTGCCTCAACAAATGGCGACAAGAATTTCTACGATCAATAGTCTTCAATCCTCTTGGAGAATTCTCACTTGATCGGCTCACCGGAATGCAAACCTTCATCGAACAATAATGTCGGTATAACTAACGGTTCTGGATAATCGTTCAAATCATCAAATGAATCATCAAAAGGCATGATGCCCCTTATAATGGCGATGGACTATTCTGCCCTAACACAATTTGGTTAGACCGATACTACGCTATTCGTCCTTGCAATAGCTCAATAGAATACTTTCTAAGTTCCAACACAATTCCTTCGGTTGATTGGTACAACATAACATGGAATTCATCCTAGGAGGATTCTAATCATGTTCTATTATAACAAGATATCCGAACTTCGATGCATCATCATAAGGACTTGTTCACTAGTCACAATATCATCTCCTTCTACGAATTAATCCTTAAGTTCAATCTATTAATTCTTCACCGAAATGTTCGATCATACCATTCTCATGAACTAAGATAATCTTCGAAAACTAGATATGATTGGGTTTACAATCTCAAGATGCACTAATCAATAGTCTAAACACTGGATTTGCTCAACGATTTCAACAACCAAGAGGAATCGAAAATAATTGAATTTAAATCTCCTAAACCATGATGAAAGGCTCCTCAAGAAGATAACTGGTTTGGTCTACTCAAAACAGGTCCAAAACGTTACTAAGATCATGCTAAATTAGTTGGTGAAGGATCACATACCTCAATAAATTGATGAACAACGAAGAACTTGAATAAACTCAACCACCGGAAGCTTGAACACCAGTCTACAAGGCCTAAGCTTCCCAAGAATCGTCCCAGAAGATGATATGAAGGATAAGAGGTGATGAAAGATCTCCAGAACACGAAAAATCGGCCAAAGGAAAGGTGAGAAATGAAATAGGGTCGAGGTCTATAAATAGAATTCTGGGCATTACGTACGTTATGCAAATAACCTTACGTACGTAACAAACTTAACGTATGTTATACCCTAACCTTAGCGTACGTAGTCGCCTGACCAGAACTCACTGGCCTGATTTTGCCATTTCCTTACGTACGTAATCACAATGGTTTTACGTACGTAATATACATGTCCTTAGCGTACGTAAAACATGCACCATAGCGTACGTAACACCTATGTCCAGGTTCACGCGGAATATCACACGAATCTTCCTTTGCCCCTTCCTTGGCCCCTACACGTCGACCCTTATCCGATCGTAAGTTAACTTAGCTTACGTACATTAAGCACATCAGCTAACGTACGTAATACTGCAGTCTTAGCGTACGTTATGGACGCCTGATAGCGTACGTTAACACATGCAGAACCATGCATGCAGAATGCTGGAGATACCAAAACGTGAGGATACGAAATACGGGAAACCAACCTTCGAATAATAACATCACAAAGTTGAATCTTACAAGATAAATACACAATAATTATCCTGGCATTACACCAGCCGCGGACAGAAGAGAAAGGAAATGAAAAATGAATGAAAAAGTGGCTGCTCTGCCATATAAATACTGGGCCGGAACTAGCGTGCGCTAGCCTTCCCGGACTAGCGTGCGCTATCGGCCAGTATTGGACCAGCACCTTCGGCCAGGGCCCACACGACCCGGCACCACCGACCAATCCTGCCGACCGTGACCTGTCCTCCCGACCCCCGCTAGCGTGCGCTACGGCCGGAAGCCTGCGCGCGCTAGTCGACCTGTCCAGTAACCTCTGGACTAAACAGCTCGCCCAGGTAACGTACGCTAGTCGGCCGACAGCGTGCGCTATCCCTGCCGGTTAGCATGCGCCACGACCGACAGTAGCGTGCCCTACCTGCCGATCCTACCCGAATCCAGAACCTCAGAACTCCTCTACCCAGACCCGATAGCGTACGCTGGGCCGCTCGATAGCGTGCGCTACACCTGCCGAGCTAGCGTGCGCAGCCTCCCGGCCGTAGTGTGTGCTACGCCGGTTCCTTCCGTGCCTGCTCGGCCAGTGCTCAACACTTCCGATAGTGCCGCCCCTGTCCGGCCAGCTGCTCAGCCGCCATGGCCCGACGACTCGATTTCCGAAAACGTACGGAACAAACACGACAAAAAGCTCGCAGACAACATCAACGACCCGAAATGAAAACATAATGCAATAATTAATCATACGCAACCAAGAAAAGAGTCGAGACAACAAATACAGATACGGATACCCATAACTTTGGGTAAATTACAAAATAGCCCAAAATGCCCAAAAATCACGATACATGATCGAATAGCCAAACCGAAGTTCACAACACGTATAACAAAGTTAAACGGACTTACGGAAAACTCAAAACAGCAGTTTCGAACGAGATTCGCAAGAATCGAACTCAAGTGCGAAAAAGTCGCTAATAAGCACGGAACTCAGCAAAACGACATCGAAACGAACTCGGATGTCAAAAAGTGTAGAATTAATCATTCTCAGAATGACCAAACGGTCACAAGCGAGTCGTCAAAAATGGATTCTCGCCAAAAAAGAAAATTACCGGAAATCGAAATTGCGGATATTACAGAAAGAAGATGAAGAAATTGAGCTTTTATTAGAATGAATTATATCTCCAAAGCTCTACCAAAGAGGTCCATTTATAGCTCAAGTTTACATGCTATACAACAAATTAATATTATTTATTATACAACACAATTGTCTTTATATTAGATATTTCAATCCAATTATTGATTGAATTATTGATTGTTGATCCCACATATCATTATTTATGATATTATAACACTCCCCCTTTGAAATATCTTATATCATGATATCTCATTTGGGAGCATCACAAGCTGCCTCGTTAAAAACCTTATTAAGAAAAACCCAGTGGGATAAGAACTTAATAAGGGAAAAAGAGTACAGTTGTATGCTCCCCCTCAACCCAGCATGGGTAGTTCTTCTTTAAAGGTCTCGAAGATGATGCATTCCAATATTTTGAATGTGTTTCTTGAACACATTCGTAGGGAGTGATTTTGTGAAGAGATCTGTCGCATTATCACAAGATCGAATATATTGGATGTCGATCTCTTTATTTCTTTCAAGTTCCTGAGTGAATGCGAAGAACTTTGGGGGGATATGTTTGGTTTTATCGCTTTTGATGTAGCCTTCCTTCATTTGAGTAACACATGCAGAGTTGTCCTCGTATACTATTGTTGGGCCATTATCGACTGGCAAGCCTGATGTTTCTTGAATATGTTGTGTTACTGATCTTAACCATCTACATTCTTTACTTGCTTCATGAAGAGCTATTATCTCAGCATAGTTTGAGGAAGTAGTCGCGATTGTCTGTTTTTTGAGATCTCCAGGATATTGCAGTGCCTCCATATGTGAATACATATCCAGTTTGTGACTTAGAATTATGTGGATCAGATAGATGACCTGCATCTGCATAGCCAAGCAAAACTGGTTTTGCATTGTTAGAATAAAACAAACCAAGATCAATCGTACCTCGTAGATATCTGAATATATGTTTTATTCCGTTCCAATGCCTCTTTGTAGGATATGAACTGAATCTTGCTAGTAAATTTACTGCAAAAGCTATATCCGGCCGTGTATAATTAGCAAGATACATTAGGGCTCCAATTGCGCTAAGGTATGGTATTTCAGGACCAACTTCCTCTTCATTTTCTTCCTTTGGTCTGAATGGATCCTTTTCAATATTAAGTGTTCTGCCGACCATTTGGGTACTCAAAGGTGTTGATTTGTCCATGTGGAATCTTTTCAATACCCTTTATGTATAATTTGATTGGTGTACTAATATTCCATTTTTAGTATGTTCCATTTGTAGACCAAGGCAGAATTTTGTTTTTCCCAAATCTTTCATTTCAAATTCTTTCTTTAAGTAATTCATTGCTTCCAAAATTTCTGCATTAGTTCCAATGATATTCAAATCATCAACATAGACAGCAATGATTGCAAATCCGGATGTTGTTTTTCTTATAAAAACACAAGGGCAAATAGGTTTATTCACATAGCCTTCTTTAATCAAATATTCAATTAATCTGTTATACCACATGAGTCCAGATTGTTTCAACCCATATAAAGATCTCTGCAATTTAATTGTATAAATTTCTCTTGATTTCGATGCTTCAGGCAATTTAAATCCTTCAGGAATTTTCATATATATATCAGCATCAAGTGATCCATTTAAATATGCTATAACAACATCCATGAGATGCATATTAAGATTATAAGATACCGATAAACTAATTAAATAACGAAAAGTAATCGCATCTATAACAGGGGAATATGTTACCTCATAATCAATCTCAGGTCTTTGTGAAAAACCTTGTGCAACAAGACGAGCCTTGTATGTTACAATCTAGTTTTTCTCATTTCGTTTCCTTACAAAGACCCATTTATACCCAACAGGTTTTACATTACTGGGTGTGACGGTCCAAACACTTTTCGTTTTCTAAGAGAATTTAGTTCGGCATCTATTGCATCTTTCCATTTTGGCCAATCAGGTCTATTTTGACATTCAAAAATAGATATGGGTTCAGGATCGTCATCTCCAATTATTATATCACACGCAATGGAGTATGCAAATATCTCATCAATGTGATTATTTCTCCTGTTCCATAAATTCCCCGTATTAATATAATTAATAGATATCTCGGGATCATTTGTATTTTCAGTTTCATTTTCAATGACTTCCTTATTTGCCTCAGCTTGTGTTTCAACATGATCATATTTTTCATCATTTTGTGCTTCTTTAGCACATTCATTTATATTGGCTATTTTTCTTTTTCGGGGATTTTTGTCTTTGGAACCAACAGGCCTTCCACGCTTTAAGCGTGCTTTAGATGTACTTCTATTTTCATTTTCTTTTGGAACTTCAATCCGAGCAGGAGTATTAATAGCTGGCACATGTGACTTTGTCACTCTTTTCATATCAGTAAATGCAACTGGCAATTCATTTGCCAAACCTTGTAAATGTACAATTTTTATTACATTTTCTTCCCATGATTTTGTATATGGATCTAAATATAATAATGATGGTACATACCATGTTATGTCCTTTTCCAGCTGTTTATTCCTTCCCCCTAAGGTTGGGAATCCTGTCTAATCAAAATGACAATCAGCAAATCTTGCTTGAAAAACATCACCTGTTAGAGGTTCAAGATATCTAATAATAGAGGGTGAGTCAATCCCAACATATATTCCCAACCTTCTTTGAGGTCCCATTTTTGTTCTTTGTGGGGTAGCTATTGGTACATATACTACACAACCAAAAATTTTTAGATGGGAAACATCTGGCTCTTGACCAATTGCAAGTTGATATGGAGTATATTTATGATTAGCACTTGGTATTAACCTTATTAGTGAAGCAGCATGTAAAATTGCATAACCCCAAACAGTAACTGGTAGCTTTGTTCTCATTATTAGTGGTGACGGATATCAGTATTTCATTACGTTTACGAATGATCATACTAGGTATGGTTATGTATACTTAATGAAAGATAAATCCAAGGCCTTTGAGAAATTACAGGAATTTAAGGCCCTAGTCGAAAAACAAACTAGTAATCATATCAAATCACTTCAGTCGGACCGAGGTGGTGAGTATATGAGTACAAAGTTTGATGAGTTCCTTAAGGAGCACGGAATAGTGTCACAACTCACACCTCCAGGAACTCCTAAGTTAAATGGTGTGTCGGAAAGAAGGAACAATATCTTGTTGGACATGGTTCGTTCCATGCTTAGCTACACGGACTTACCGATTTACTTGTTGGGGTATGCGCTCCTTACTGCTACTTATATCTTGAATAGATGTCCTTCCAAGTCCATTCCTAAGAATCCACATGAGATGTGGGAGGGTAGGAAACCAAGTTTTAATCATATTAAGATTTGGGGATGTCCCGCCTATGTCAAGAAGACAAAAGTGGAGAAGTTGGAAGCAAGGTCCGTGAAGGGACATTTCATTGGATTCCCATTTGGTTCGATGGGTTATCTATTCTACATGCCCGAAGATCGAAAGATCATTGTTGCTTTGCAAGCACACTTCCTGGAAGATGAATTCATTCAGGAAGGTGGAGCAGGTAGAAGTATCTCTTTGGAACCGAACCTTCTAAAAAACAAGTACAACCACCTCGTAGGTCTAGTAGGGTGTCTTAATTACCTGAGAGGTATGGCTTTATGCACTTGGAGGAACTGGGTCTCCATGAGGTTTCAGGTGTAATACCCGGTTGTAATTCAGTCATTATCATTCAGTAATTTCATTCGGTGATTGTCACTCAGTGGATTTTCACTCATTTATAATCATTCATCAATCTTATTCATTCACCGTGTTCACCGTTCGGAAAAACTTCGAGTTGTGTATCATTATTGTTCATTGTTTTAACTTTCCTCATACGAGTTCGACTTTGTTAGATCACCATTAATTTTTGGTAACTCCAAAAATTCTAAATCTTTGCAATATTATAGAGCATCGAGTTAGCTTTCCAATGGTTCAAACGGTGAGTCAATCGGAGTCCGGACGAGAGAGTTATGGTCGTTTTAGCTCACCCGCTCATTTTTCAGATTTTGGCGATCACGGCCGACGGACTTCGGCCGTGTCGTCGACACGGCCGTGCCCGTGCTCGTCCGGATAATGCCGAAGTGTATCGCCTCAGACCCAACCGTGTCGTGCAGCACGGCCAGTCGCACCCTTAGGATAGGCGAGCGTCGACCGGAGGCCCGGCCGTGTGCCGTGACACGGTCGAGTCAATCTTGCGCCGCGGACGGGTCCTATCGGTAGGCCCCTTTGCGCCGCGACCGTGTCATGCAAGACACGGTCGAGTCCTCGCCTGCCAACGCCGCGACCGTGTCGAGCGGGCACGGTCGAGTCTGGTCTGCGAGTCAACCCCTATAAATTCATTTTTGAGCATTTTGAGCTCATTTCTTCCATTTTTTTCCATCTTCTTCACCTGCAACCAAGAGAGAATAACTTGAGGGAGAGATTTCTTCATCAATTATCATTTGAGTGTGTATTTTCATCACCTTCAATCATTTGGGAAGCTTGGATAGTCGTTTTTACACGTTTTCATCGGATCGAATTGGTTGGATCTTCAAGAGGTAAATTCTTCAACACTTCGGACTTCGATTTTGTATTGAGATATGATGTTTTGGACGTTATAATCATGTTATATGAAGGAATATGTATATGATTATGAGTTTGTATAAGGATTCATTGGATTATTGAGGGATTATTCAAGAACACCTTGAATATCGAGTTGGAATTGGGGATTTTCGACTAATTGTTGTTATAATCACATTTTTGGATATTCATAACGGATTATTGGTCGTATTGGAGATGTTTTGTTGGTTTAAAACACTTCTTGGAGATGTTGATATTGGTATATCGAGGTTTGATTGTAAACAATCGGAGTTTGGATACAACGTGTTTGATTTAATGCCTCTATGGACTTGGTTTAGTCGTATCGACGTTTTGGGTTCGTTATATTCGTGTTTAATTCGTGTATTGATCGGATTGTTGGTAATTGTATTGAATTAAGGTTGTTCGAGCGACCGATATCTCAATTAGGACGTTGTTCGTGGAAGGATAATTGTCATCGGTATTTTGTAAGTTAATTCTTACTCGGTTAAAAGGATATTCATACCTTTTGTTGTTGATCATTCATAATCATAACTCATTCATCATTGTATTAATCATATTAAAACTTGTTATTGTCAATTAATCACTTCAGTCATAAGGAACGACGGTTCCAATCTTTTCGTTGAGCTATCATTCATTTCATTATTACTCTCATCTCGGTGAGTCATTCTTGGCCTTGTCTAATTTTATTCTTTGATATTCATTACGGTCATTCTCGTTCATATGACCTTCTGGGTTCATATTGCGTGGCCGGGTGCGGATGTGTGGAATTTTTAGTCGGGCACGTTATGGCCATGTATTGGGAGTGATACATTGGACTGTGCACACGGTAACAGATTACCTCCGTGAGACTAATTAGGTATAAGGACGGGTGTGTCCGGTCATTCGTCTTGTACACTTGCACAGAACACTACGGGCGTACTATGATACTCTTCTTCAGCGTAATTCATAACTAAGGATATTTCCTAACTTCAGTTAAATCATGTTTGTGTATTTTCAACCCTTGAGGATTGTTGTTACATTTAACGGACCATTTGGGATTTTGTTTTTAGTCATGGCAAGGCAAGCGCACGGGAATAGCATGTTGATGTCGAGAGTCCTAGTGATACTAGTAGGGGCCCCGATCTTTGATTATTCATGTTATTGTCTTTTATTTTTCAGCTGAGACTTTCATTTGAATACTCCGTTTCATTCGGTGTTGTGTATTTTATCTTCATATAAAATACACTAGTATTCGGTATTGTCTGGTGTGTTGTAACTAAACTCCTCATCGGAGTAATTATTGTTGTAATGTAGTTTGGTACTACATTTATCTTGTGTAATTCATTCATTTTCATTTGCTGGTGGGTCCCAGGTTGGGGATCTACGACCGTAATATCCGCCTAGTTTGGGGTGTTACAGAGTTGGTATCGGAGCGTGGTTTTGAATACTACCTTCCGAGTCATGTCTTATTTGAAATCATCGTCATCGGACTAGTATCATTGGACTTTCGCATCACGTGTGACTCGTGCAAATGCCGAGCCAATCATACCTAAGAAGCTGTAAGATTTCTAACGCCATGGTATAATTTCTCGCAATAGTCATTCATTCATCATTCATCAATTAACAATCCTCAAACATCATCATTCATTATGATCAGACGATCATATTAACTCATTAATCACTTAATTCATTTCAATACTCAGTTAATGATCAGGACGATCATATTAACTCATTAATCACTTAATTCATTACAATACTCAGTTAATGATCAGGACGATCATTTTAACTCATTAATAACTAAATTCATTTCAATACTCGCTAATGATCGTGACGATCATATTAACTCATTAATCACTTAATTCATTTCAATACTCGCTAATGATCGTGACGATCATATTAACTCATTAATCACTTAATTCATTTCAATACTCGCTAATGATCGTGACGATCATATTAACTCATTAATCACTTAATTCATTCCAATACTCAGTTAATGATCAGGACGATCATGTTAACTCATTAATTACTCAATTCATTTCATTACTAAGTTGTCAATCTGGATGATTATATTATCAATCTTGTTAAGTTATTCAAGATAATCATTTTAAGAATTTCATCATATAATCATGTAACTTCAGTAAATCATACATATAATCACTAAGTTAGAGCATGTATACTCATTTTCATCATCTCATGACATAATCATAACGTGCTAATCATGCGGGAAATATAATCATTATGCGACCTTCCTACTTCAGTATGGAGAGAACTGTCAGGGGATGCACGGGGAAAGGCCGCGGTGCGAACCGAAACTCGAGAAATAATCACTCGCTGCCGAGAAATCGTGCCCAGGACTCGGCTCGATCAGAAGATATTCGGGTTGATCCACTCACTTTTATGCAGGCCATGATGACCCATGTGCAGTTGCTCAATCATCATTGCGCCACTCTGACCGGATTAATCGAGAGAACTCTCCGTATGAGCCACCGCTAAAGAAAGTCTTGAACAACAACCTTCATTTGTCGCCAAGAAATCAACGGCGTAATCAATCCGAAGGCGATCGGTCAACCTTCAAGAAGCCTCGTGTGAGTCCTATCGTTTCGAGCGACCTCTACGGCGCATAATCGTGCGGGATCTCATTCCCGGCGGCGATTCGGCCATCACCTGTTTCAATTGTGGGCGCCGGTCATTTCAGCGAGTGTCGAAACCGTCTATCACGTGCTATAATTGTGGGAATTTTGGGCATAAGGCCCGTTTTTGCGAAAGGACTCCAAGTCGGCTCGGCGGCATCTCGAGCCGAAGCAACCAGCGTTTGAGAATCGCTTTGTCATCGTCGTTTAAGATAATGGAAGCAAATAGAGTTGGAGCTCGTATATATCAGGACGGAGCGTCGGTTCGGGACCGGCAAGTCCCATTCATATGATGAGGAGGATCGACGATCCGTGGTCCGAATGATTTCGTATACTCGTAATTTTATTTCAACTTGTGTGTACCTTTTGATCTTTACACCGCATTCATTCATTTTCGAATCATGCTTGAATAGACTTATTTCGGGATAGTCCTATTGCTTGTGGACCTCATACCATCGGCCTACCTAACGATGGAAGAATTTTCGAATCATACCTAAGTAAGCTTAGTAACCGCGATTGGTTGGTGGACCTAATCGTGGTGAATTTATCTTAGGACGATGTAATTTCGGTATTAGTTGGTTTAACCGCCTTGATACTGTCCTCGGTATTTGTTAGCGTTTGGTCGCTATCTTTCCGTCGTTGGTTGTCGAATGTGTGCTTCAGGAAGTAATCCCCGTTGTTCCAGTAGAATTTCTATTATGGCGAAAGCAGAGAAATTCCGCAATCGAACTATTCAATCATTCATTGTATCATTCTCATCGATTGGCCTTTCTAAGGCAATCGAGTTATTCAATCATTCATTGTATCATTTTCATCGATTGGCCTTTCTAGGGCAATCGAGTTATTCAATCATTCATTGTATCATTTCCATCGATTGGCCTTTCTAGGGCAATCGAGTTATTCAATCATTCATTCCATCATTTCCATCGATTGGCCTTTCTAAGACGATCGAGTTATTCAAACATTCATTGTATCATCTTCATCGATTGACCTTTCTAAGGCAATCGAGTTGTTCAATCATTACTGGTACCTCTTTTATCGATTGACCATTCTAGGGCAATCGAAATGTTCAATCATTCGTGGTATCATTGTCATCGATTGACGATGTATTTCCAGACGAGTTATCTGGTTGCCTTCACATAGAGTAAGGGAATTCAGGAGTGAGTTGGAGCCGGTACGTCCCCTTTATCGAAGGCACCGTATCGGATGACCCCGACCAGAATGCAGGAGTTGAAGATTCAACTTGAGGAATAGTTCGAGAAAGGTTATCTCCGACCGATTGCGTCCCCGTGAGGAGCACCAGTGTGATCTGTCAAGGAGAAGGATGGCTCGTCTCGTGTGTGTATTAATTACTAGGAGTTGAACAGGGTGATGATCAAGAGTAGTATCCTTTACCTCGTATTGATGATCTTTTAGATCAACTTCAGGGAGCTTCAGTATTTTCCAAGATCGACTTAAGATCTGGATATCACCAGTTGCGGATTCGAGAGTCGGATATCGCGAGGACAGCGTTTCATACACGCTATGGTCATTATGAGTTCGTAGTTATGCCGTTCGGGCTAACTATTGCACCTGTGGTATTCATGGGGGTTAATGAATCGGGTTTTCATCGACTTTTTGGATCAGTTTGTTGTTTTCTTCATCGACGACATTTTGATTTATTCTCGTAGCCGAGAGGAATACGAGGTTCATCTTCATCAGGTTCTCGACATGTTGAGACGAGAGCAACTTTATGGAAAGTTTTTCCAAATTGAGTTCTGGAGGTCCGAAGTGACTTTCTCGGACATGTAATTTCATCTGACAGAGTTCGTGTCGACCCTCAGAAGACGGAGGCTATCCGAGATTGGCAACCTCCGAAAGATATTAAGTAAATCCGATGTTTCCTCGGATTAGTTGGTCAATTATCCAACCCACGATCTGGAGCTAGCAACCGTGGTTTTCGCGTTGGAAATTTGGCGTCATTATCTGTATGGCGTTACCTGTCAGATATTCACCAATCATAAGAGTTTAAAGTATATATTTACTCAGAAGGAGTTAAATATGCGACAGAGGCGGTGGTTAGAACTAATCAAGGATTATGATATTGAGATCCTTTACCACCCGGGCAAGGCGAACGTTGTCGCCGACGCCTTGAGTCGTAAGTCCGTGCGTGATCGATGCTTGCTCGTTTAACTTTTCTGATGAAGCTTCATCAGGATTTCCTTAGTACCGAGATCGAGGTCTGGCTTCAGCGTGTTCTGTGTCAACTTTGTATGTTAGAGATATCATCGTCTCTTGAGGTGGTAATCGAGAGAATCGCAGTTCGGACCCAGCATTGATGCGCATCCGTGAAGATGTGGCTCGGGAAAGCCCCTGGATTCGTGGTCCACGAGTATGGACTTTGAGGTTTAAGAACCGGTTGTGCGTACGCGAATGACGAGTTGAAAAACTCTATTTTGAGAGAAGCTCATGCTACCCCTTATTCTGTTTCATCTGGGGTCCAGCAAGATGTACAAAGACTTGAAACAAAATTACTGGTGGAGTAATATGAAGCGAGAAGTCGCGGAATTTGTTTCGAGATGCTTAACTTGCCAACAAGTCAAGATTGAACATCAGCGACCGGCGGGTATGCTGGAAACTCTTCCTATTCCAGAGTGGAAGTGGGAAGACATTTCTATGGATTTCATCACGAGTTTGCCGACGAGTCGTCGTGGCATGAATACGATCTGGGTGATTGTGGACCGCTTAACTAAATCAGCTCATTTCCTTGAGATCAAGGATACGTGGGGCCCCGAGAGACTTGCCCAGCTATTCATCAAAGAGATAGTGAGACTGCACGGTACTCCTAAAAGTATCGTTTCCGATCGTGACGGACGGTTTGTGTCACATTTTGGAAATCGATTCATCGTGCTATGGGAACTCAGCTCAATCTCGCATCGCCTTTCATCCTCGATCCGACGGACAATCGGAGAGGACTATACAGACATTAGAGGACATGTTGAGGGCATGCGTCCTCGATTGGAAGGACGATTGGGAAGCCCAACTACCATTGATCGAGTTCACGTATAATAATAGTTGGCATGCTTCCATTAAGATGGCACCTTACGAGGCCTTGTACGGTCGTCGTTGTCGATCTCCTTGTGTTGGGATGACTTGTCGAATCAATCGACACCGAACCCGATATGCTTATAGCCGCCCGGGAGAAGGTAGCTTTGATCAAGAGTCATTTGTTGACAAATCGTAGTCGGCGTAAATCATATGCGTATAATCGTAAATCGACCACTAGAGTTCGAGACGGGTGACCACGTGTTGGTCAAGGTATCCCCTAGTCGAGGTATTTTTTTTTCGTTTCGGAAAACGGGGGAAGTTGAGCCCAAGATTCATTGGACCGTTTGAAAATTTGGATCGAGTAGGCGAGTTAGCTTATCGATTGGCGTTACCTCCGGCGTTGAGCCGAATTCATAATGTGTTTCATGTCTCTCAGTTGCGGAAGTTGTTTGACCCTTAGTTTCGGGGACGAAACTCTTTTAAGGGGGGGTGTATGTAATACCCGGTTGTAATTCAGTCATTATCATTCAGTAATTTCATTCGGTGATTGTCACTCAGTGGATTTTCACTCATTTATAATCATTCATCAATCTTATTCATTCACCATGTTCACCGTTCGGAAAAACTTCGAGTTGTGTATCATTATTGTTCATTGTTTTAACTTTCCTCATACGAGTTCGACTTTGTTAGATCACCATTAATTTTTGGTAACTCCAAAAATTCTAAATCTTTGCAATATTATAGAGCATCGAGTTAGCTTTCCAATGGTTCAAACGGTGAGTCAATCGGAGTCCGGACGAGAGAGTTATGGTCGTTTTAGCTCACCCGCTCATTTTTCGATTTTGGCGATCACGGCCGGCCGACGGTTCGGTCGTGTCGTCCGACACGGCCCGTGCCGTACTCGTCCGGATAATGCCGAAGTGTCTGCCTCAGGACCCGACCGTGTCGTCTGGCACGGCCGAGTCGCACCCTTCCGGATAGGCCAGAACCGTCTGACCAGAGGCCCGACCGTGTGCCAGGACACGGTCGAGTCAATGCCGAGCGCCGCGGACGGGTCACTATCGGTAGGCCCCTTTGCGCCGCGACCGTGTCATGCAAGACACGGTCGAGTCCCTGCCGGCCAGCTGCGCGCCGCGACCGTGTCAGGCGGGCACGGTCGAGTCTGGCTGCCGAGTCAACCCCTATAAATTCATTTTTTGAGCATTTTGAGCTCATTTCTTCCATTTTTTTCCATCTTCTTCACCTGCAACCGAGAGAGAATAACTTGAGGGAGAGATTTCTTCATCAATTATCATTTGAGTGTGTATTTTCATCACCTTCAATCATTTGGGAAGCTTGGATAGTCGTTTTTACACGTTTTCATCGGATCGAATTGGTTGGATCTTCAAGAGGTAAATTCTTCAACACTTCGGACTTCGATTTTGTATTGAGATATGATGTTTTGGACGTTATAATCATGTTATATGAAGGAATATGTATATGATTATGAGTTTGTATAAGGATTCATTGGATTATTGAGGGATTATTCAAGAACACCTTGAATATCGAGTTGGAATTGGGGATTTTCGACTAATTGTTGTTATAATCACATTTTTGGATATTCATAACGGATTATTGGTCGTATTGGAGATGTTTTGTTGGTTTAAAACACTTCTTGGAGATGTTGATATTGGTATATCGAGGTTTGATTGTAAACAATCGGAGTTTGGATACAACGTGTTTGATTTAATGCCTCTATGGACTTGGTTTAGTCGTATCGACGTTTTGAGTTCGTTATATTCGTGTTTAATTCGTGTATTGATCGGATTGTTGGTAATTGTATTGAATTAAGGTTGTTCGAGCGACCGATATCTCAATTAGGACGTTGTTCGTGGAAGGATAATTGTCATCGGTATTTTGTAAGTTAATTCTTACTCGGTTAAAAGGATATTCATACCTTTTGTTGTTGATCATTCATAATCATAACTCATTCATCATTGTATTAATCATATTAAAACTTGTTATTGTCAATTAATCACTTCAGTCATAAGGAACGACGGTTCCAATCTTTTCGTTGAGCTATCATTCATTTCATTATTACTCTCATCTCGGTGAGTCATTCTTGGCCTTGTCTAATTTTATTCTTTGATATTCATTACGGTCATTCTCGTTCATATGACCTTCTGGGTTCATATTGCGTGGCCGGGTGCGGATGTGTGGAATTTTTAGTCGGGCACGTTATGGCCATGTATTGGGAGTGATACATTGGGTGTGCACACGGTAGCAGTTACCTCCGTGAGACTAATTAGGTACAAAGACGGGTGTGTCCGGTCATTCGTCTTGTACACTTGCCTGTAACACTACGGGCGTACTATGATACTCTTCTTCACGTAATTCATAACTAAGGATATTTCCTAACTTCGGTTAAATCATGTTTGTGTATTTTCAACCCTTGAGGATTGTTGTTCATTTAATCGACCCATTTGGGATTTTGTTTTTCAGGTCATGGAAAGGCAAACGCACGGGAATAGCATGTTGATGTCGTGGAGTCCTAGTGATACTAGTAGGGGCCCCCGATCTTTCAGTTATTCATGTTATTGTCCTTTATTTTTCCGCTGCAGACTTTCATTTGAATACTCCGTTTCATTCAGTGTTGTGTATTTTATCTTCATATAAAATACACTAGTATTCGGTATTGTCCTGGTGTGTTGTAACTAAACTCCTCATCGGAGTAATTATTGTTGTAATGTAGTTTGGTACTACATTTATCTTGTGTAATTCATTCATTTTCATTTGCCTGGTGGGTCCCAGTTGGGGATCTACGGCACTGTAATATCCGCCTAGTTTGGGGTGTTACATCAGGTGTTATCCAAGAGACCAATCCCGCGACCTATGACCAAGCAATGGTGGATGTAGACTCTGCGAAATGGCGAGAAGCTTTAGAAGCTGAGATAGACTCGATGCATGCCAATCAGGTGTGGACTCTAGTAGACCACAGGGACATAGTGCCCATCGGGAATAAGTGGATCTGCAAGAGAAAGACTGATGGGGATGGCAAGATTGACGCCTATAAGGCCAGGCTTGTGGCAAAGGGTTATACCCAAAAGGAAGGGATCGATTACCACGATACCTTCTCGCCCATAGCTATGATCAAGTCTATTTGAATGATGCTTGCTATAGCTGCCTACCACGATTATGATATATGGCAGATGGATGTAAACACGGATTTCCTTAATGGATTCCTCGAGGAGTAGATCTATATGGAGCAGCCTAGAGGCTTTGTATCCGAGGTTGATATTCATAAAGTGTGCAAACTTCAGCGTTCTATTTATGGACTGAAGCAGGCTTCGCGTAGTTGGAACCTTCATTTTGACGAAGCTGTCAAAGAGTTTGACTTCGTACAAAATGAAGAGGAACTCTGTGTATACAAGAGGGTTAGTGGGAGCAAGATCGCATTCTTAGTACTATATGTAGATGACATTCTACTAATAGAAAATGATGTGGGAATGCTCAGTTCTGTGAAAGCTTGGCTTTCGAGTATATTCTCCATGAAAGACTTTGGAGAAGCTACCTATATTCTTGGGATTCAACTCTACCGGGATAGAGCAAAGAGAATGATAGGTCTTTCCGAATCCCTCTACATAGATAAGATCTTAAAGAGATTTAAGATGGATGATTCTAAAAGAGGGTTTCTTCCGATGCGACATGGAATAAAACTCCTCTCGAAGATGTGCCCTCAAAGTGAGGAACAACGAAAGTAAATGAGTAATATACCATATGCGTCGGCCGTGGGTAGCTTTATGTATGCTATGCTATGTACGAGACCTGACATTGCACACACTGTGGGTGTGGTAAGTTGGTTTCAGGAAAACCTAGGAAAGGAACATTGGGCCGCCATAAAGAACGTTCTCAAGTACTTGAGAAGGACTAGAGATCTGGTTCTTATGTATGGTGGTGGAGAACTGAATGTGAAGGGCTTCATTGATTCAGACTTCCAAGGACAGAAAGATGACTCGATGTCTACTTCTAGTGACATATTTACTCTTAATAGAGGATCAGTATCTTGGCATAGCGCCAATCAGAGCCCGACTGTTGATTCCACCTGTCAGGCTGAGTATCAAGCGGCCTCAGAGGCCTCTAAGGAAGGGTTTTTGATTAAGAAGTTTCTGGGTGAACTTTAAGTGACACCAAGTGCTGAGCTGCCTGTTATGATATTGTGCGATAACAACGGAGCTGTAACATAGGCCAAGGACCCGAGGTTTCATAACAGTACAAAACACATTGAGAGAAAGTATCATCTCATGAGAGAATTTGTTCGCAAAGGATACATTATGCTGCATAGAGTAAACTCAGAAGACAATGTCGCTGATCCACTGACCAAGCCACTTTATCAGATAAGCTTGGAGTGTCATCTGGAGAACATGGGTATTAGATACCATAGTATGTGGCATTAAGTGCAAGTGGGAGATTTTTAGGAATATGCCTCAAATGCCACTCAGAGGATGTATGAAAGAGGGCATTGTAAACTATTATCAAAAGGCAATTATATATTTCTCTATTTACTGATAGTCACTAACATTCCTGACTTGTAAAATTATACAGAAACTAGTCCGTGTATTTGAGAGCAAAACTTTCCACTCCTTATTAGATAAGAGGATAGCCATAGGAAAAGTTTATGGGCTCAAATACTTAATCGTTCGCAAGTCGATGAAACTTGATTGAGCTTTAAGTTTATGTGAAGACTTGTATGACGTGTTCTTTGACTTGGGAAGTGCCTGTCGTCACTAATGGTTAGTAGATGCACCCGTTGTAAGTATGCTAATGGTACTAGTATACTTGAACCGACTCACCCTCGATTCGTCACAAGAATTTCACTCCGGGACAGTCAATGATGGAATAGAAAGGTTGTGACGTTAAGATTTTCACTTGAGGATTTAGTAGGGATGTGCTTGTGACGTTAAGATTTTCACTAGCTCCTATAAGTGAACAGGTTATGTCCTATGTGGTTATTGGCAGATGAGATCATAAGTCTTTGGCCAACGCATTGGAGCTAGTTGTATTAGATACACGAGATCTCGGTGATCTCGATTTGCATTAACTCAAACATAGCATCAAGTATAGATAGGGTTTGATTGATCGTGACCCTATAACTTGATCGGGACATTTGAAAGAAGGGTTTATACATTTACTGGTATTCACGACAGAATGGTTATTGAATGATCCCTATCATTCGTTCTCAGTAAGGTTACAGTATAGGCCGCGGGACAGGCTATGTGGTGGTATAACTTTTTGGTTCCTCCCATTGCTTACTGAGACGGACCTACCGAGTCGCGCATTAAGGAGACGACGGAATAATTTGAATTGGATCTCTTATTATGAATTTAAGACATTAGATGTCTAATTTAATTTATTGGATAAATTAAATAGGTCTAGTTAATTAAATAAATTACTGGGTAATTAGTTTAACTCATGAATTATTATTTCTTGGAGAAATAATATTTTGATATAATTGATTAATTAGATTAATTGATTATATTAATTTTATTTGAGACGAACCAAGATGTATCAGTAGGACTAAATACATGATGGTCCGTTTCATGGACCAAAACGAACCAAATCCTTCCCTATTACTGTGTGGGCTGCCCCACACCTTAGAGCATCTTGGAAGATGACTTTGTCCCCATGTTTCACGTGTTGAGGTAGTTTTCTAACACTTGGGGACAAAAGGGGTGATTAGATGTATCATCTACCCTTAGGTGTATCCTTGGAAGCATGTGTGGACTTTGTTATAAAACAAAGTTTATTCTCTTTCCCAAGACACATAAAAGTCGGCCAAGGCTAATATAAAGAGAGAGTTCAACTTTTGTTCAAGATCATACACTCTTAGAGAGAGAAAGAAAATCAAGAACAAAAATCATATCACTTAGAGTGATCATAAATTTGAGAGAATCATTTCCAACTACTTGTTTCTATCCATATCCTTGAAGGATAATCAAGTAATTGTTGTTCCGATCATCTCCCGGCGCGAGGCTAGTAGAGACGCAATGATTTCGGCATTTGGATCATCGAGGACATATCAAATCGGATTTGCGGTCACCGGGATCAACCTTAATTTTCTATCAAAGGACTTCAAGGGTTTGTTTTCATATCTTTACTCTTACATCGAATCCCAACACAGTCCAGTCACCCACAGCTCGAAGCCGTGATCTAATCCAGCCTAATTGGTCCGACCCGGTTCAAAATTTTGGTCTAAAGACCCAAACATCGATTTAATTTTTTACTTTCCGGACCCGCCAAAATTGCACCCCCGATTTCATGTTGTCGCATAGAGTACCAATCGATAGATCGGAGCAAACCACATATTGCTCCATATCACGTACCTAATTGTATAATCGTGGTAATTATCTAAACTTATCCCTATTTCAATTCTCTCTTTTTAGAAATTTTTCTTTTGGGGACAGGGGTTCTTGGGTTCTTTATCTCCCATACTACTTTGTGGAGGATGAGATCACGAGAGAAGTCAGTATCTATGCGTATTGAAGAAAACTGTGTGACAGTCCTGGGGGAGTCACATAATTGTTGAAAGTCGATATATGTGGTTGTTGCATACACCACGTATCTGGGTTCGATTTGATATCGCCGTTTTTGTCGATTTTACTAACAACAATTAAGGAAGTATATCGAGTAACGGTTATGTTACACGCTTTTAAAGCATCGATTGTGACCATTTACATTGTCACTGAAAATCCAACAGGATGAACATCCTCCTGTTTATATTTTATAGATGGCACAAAGCTCTAATATTCACCTGGTGTTCAAATTCTTGACCACGCTGGTAAGGAGTACCATAGGCGGGTCTCAGACGTCCGCTTGGCATTCGTTGGTAAGAGATTTACTACCACTATATTTCCTTCTAATGAGCCTGCAGCTCAAGAACCAATCAAGAACACTAAGGCTAATGCATTGATATACTTAAATAGACATATACATCCGTTATTAAAAAAGTATTATATGAATTTGCAAACTTTCAAAGAACTATGGGATACACTTAAACAACATTTTAATAATATGCATGATCATCGCTTTCTCGAATTGCAACTTCAATGGGAGCAAATCTGGTTCTTGGATTATGCAAATGTGGAGGCCTATAATCAAGCTGTCCTCGATCTTCATGTTGATCTTGGTATTTCTTGTGTCAAGAAGTTCGATAAAGACTTGATCGAAAAGACTCTTAACCCGTTTCCCTTGGAAGCAAGTGTGATTGCTTATCAGCTGCGCGTTGCCTATGAGGAAGTGAGAATTAAAAATTTTAGCGACCTTATATCCCACTTCGCGAAAAATAAAGGCATCATGAGATCATTCTCAACAGCAATGCGCATCAAACTGGCACGAATCCGATTTTGAAAGTCAATCAGGCTACCCACAGGAAGGCACCACGACAAAATAGAAAAGGTAATGCTACTCAATTTTTGCATGCACCACGGGTGCATGACTCGAGCAAGCAAGGGAAAGACAAGGTCGTCGTTCCAATGTGTGGAAAAGGCAAGGTGGCTTGGCCGTCGGTCCTAGTGGATCCCAACCATGTAGACCACCTCCTGCCACCGGGAATGGATCCTCTCCGAAGGAAGGCCGAAATTGCTATATTTGCGGTTCAAAGAAGCATACTTACCGCAATTGCAAGGCGCCAAAGAACATCCAAGCCTACTACAAGCAGTATAAACAGTACTTGACTCAAGAGTCAAATTACATGGAGGAAGATAATGAGAATATGGACGTGAACCATGTTGAGATCCCTCCTCTCACCATTGCAGACAAAGATCAGCATTTGAATGCTGTTGACCTTGACTAGATCATTATAGTTTGACTAGTTTATATGCTTTGGTTTATTTTTTGTCTTGTTTTAGTTTTCGTTCGAGAACTACTTTTGGATTTTCTAGGATTGTATTAATGGTTGGGATAGTGAAAAAACGAATTTTATTTCTCCCTCAAGTGGCATATTTGGTTTGATTTATTACAAAACAATTGCTCAGTAAGAATTACTTGGTTAATTTGATGCACTGGTGGATTTTATCAAAAACTTTTGATCAAGACTAGGCGCATCCTCCTTCGTATTTGTTTATGCTTTGAAAGTCCAAACGGAACCAGTGGTTTTTAAACAGCCTTAATTGGACCGATATTCCTACTTTCTCTGCAAGTCTATCAAGTTGGAGTTACCAAAAGGATCATTAGCCGAGATATAGATCAAACACCTCGATGAGTTTTAACACATTTAGACGCGTCTATGTCCATCATTGCTATATTATTGCATCAATGTTAATGCCTTTGAAAAGGCTTCAACTTTGCTCTATCACTCAAAAACATGAAAAATACCAAAATGGCAACTTGAAACGAGTACTACGATCTGAATTTAATGATCCAAAAAGTGCACAACATATGGACGGAAAAAATAAAAGTCTAGTTTCCAGAACAATTGATCGTTCTTCCATAGACTTCTTAATGAAGGAGTTATTGCTGTTTTAGTGAACAAATGTCAAGCTGCACGGAAATTATTTTGGCGATTGTGCTAACTTTGATCCTAACCAACTTGATCGAATTTCCCCAAACTCGAAGTTAGTGAGTTTTCGCTATGTCTTTCAACACAAGACTAATCAAGTTTTATATCTTATTGTAGATGTCTCGTGGCGAAATTAGGTGCCTTGCCGATATTGGAACAACCCACACTATTCTTCAGAATAGGCAATTATTCAGGGATATTGGGCCATACATATCCTCATTCACAACAATGGTTGGTTCTTACCAAGTAATTCAAGGGAGGGGACCTGCTAATCTCTTGCTACCTAATGGTACACATATCAATGTCACAAATTCTCTCTATGCTCCTAGAGAAAACCGAACCTTTCTAAGTTTTAGGGACATCCGTGCCGAAGATTATCACCTTGATACACATTGTGATATTGGGATAGAATTTTTGTGTGTTACTCTAGCAGGATGCGGAAGACCCTGCATTCTCGAGAAACTAATAATTCTAAGTAATGGTTTATACTAGACTATAATAAGGGTTATTGAATCCTATGCTGTGAATCACGAACTTTGTGATTCCGAAGCATACCAACTGTGGCATGATCGACTTGGTCACCATGGACGCAAAATGATGATTCACATTTTGGAAAACTCACATGGTCATCCAGTTTTCAAGTCCCAGAAAATGATTGGAAGCACCGCTCGACATCGACATTGATCTGAGTGAGTTTGATACCGTATCACCAGGATTGAAGATCGCACGCCCTGATGAGGTTGACAGTGCATCTTCTGCAAGTCCCGGGGCTTCCGTGGAAATTTCTAATTCCCATAAATCGTTTTGTAAGGCCTATTCACTAGCAAAATTGATAACTTCTCCATCCTTTTCTAAAAACCCAACACAAAATATTCGCTTCTTACAAAGAATTCAAGGGGACATTTGTGGATCTATTTGTGGCCACAGAGTATACAGTAAACAACTTAGAAAGGGAGAATACAATAAGCTATATATTTTTCGAAGTTAATACGAGTCTAATAGTGGGTTGCTGTAAGTACAATATTTAGGTACTCTCCTGTTTGGTTGATGCGTACAGGATTTTCACGATGTATACTTTAAATCACAATTATAAATGAAAACAGTAAGGACGGAATGTAAATAACACACCAATATAAGTGGTTCTAGGTAAACCCCTCTACGTCTAATGGTCCTCCACACATGAGTAAAATGTTTATTAAATTCACTACGTACACAACTACGTGACTTTAACTAAACCTGTCTCTGTATCGCTCACACAGATTTATACAGGGACCACAACTTTGGCTGTTCATACAGATTGACTTTATCTCTTTCGACTTACTTCTTCTCAAACAGATCGATGCTTTGTCTTTAATGCTATTCTTCCCCCACAGGTCGGAACTAGCAAGGAGTTAGTTCACACATGGCTAAGGTTTATCTCAACGTAAAGATGGTAGAACAAGTTCAAACAGCAGCGATATGATTTGATGAGCGATTGCTGTATGCTGTGCTATTTGCGTTGAGGACTTGTATATTTCTTCACTTAGATAATGTTGTATGCTCAGGAAATACATTGCTCTTTCTTAGCTTGATTGTCAGAGCTATTTGTCAGATGTTTTGCACGAGAATTACTGGATGAGCTGGGAGGGGTCCTCTTGCTTGGGTCTATTTATAACCTTGGAAATAGATCCATTATAAATATAGCCGTTGTCCGGTTGGTGAGATTTAGACGTCTCTGATTGGCGGTTGCAGAATGTTTTAATTAAAGGCAATTTGCATTTACTGCTTCAGATATTTTTTATGCATTAAATGCTCTTCAGCGCGTTCAGACTGTTGTCCCTTTCAGTCGCATTAAATGCTGTTCTATCAGCAATAAATTCTGCTTTAACAGTAAATACTTTATGAATAAACAAAGTTTATTTCATAATGGTTTAAAGCTATTCTTCAGTCCTGTTGGATGATTTTTTACTTTTCCTAAGTAAAACTCCTACAGCCAGACTGCTGTATCCAACACTCTTGAACTTCTGCTGTATAAAGATGCAGGCACTGTATGATTGAACTCTATAGGAAGATCTCTTGCTGTATGGTTATGCTGTACGGAGTTTCCTAACAGCTTCTATACTTAGCGAATTGCTGACTCTGAAGACTTCTTGTTGTACGGTGGCGATTATCAAAACAGGTTGGGTTTATCCCAACAATTTCCCCCATTTTGGTAATGCCAAAACTTCCTACATACGGAGAGGCTGTCTTCAAGTCTTCTGTTCTAAATATCTTATCTTCATGACTTATAGTCTAAATATTTGAACTGCTCGCAGGTAAGTTCTAAAAATGAAAATCCTACACGACTAAGTGTATTACAACTTAACTTATGATTGGCGTGCACACACAATCTTATAGAATTTAATCTAGATTGAATACAACTTAATCTATGAATTTTTCGCAGACAAGTTCTTACAGCTTATGGATTTAACAAGTTTGTGCTTGTTGAGTATATCAGTACTTCATAATCAAAATAGTGAAAACAGTAAAAGTAGATTACGAGCTGTAATCTTTAAAGAAACGATAATTTTATAGATGATTGAACATTACATGGATTGAAAGATAAATATTGCATCGACAAGCATACAGTAGGATAAAAATATAGCATATAACTAACAGAAGCTAGTCCCTATAATGAAAATGTTTCCAAGTTTTCCGAGCAGGATTCTGATCAATTCCTCTCCACCACTTGACTAAGGAGTCTTTGCCTTGGTCCCTGTAGATACTTCGTCCTTCATGGGATATGTCGTAGGCAAGGATCTAATCTTCTGGATGGGTGACCCGTTCATTCTTCTGGTGTTTAGACTTCATCATTAGCTGTAAGGGAAGCTTTCCTTCTACCAGTAGCCTCGATAAATCATTGGCGGCATCCTACAGAGTTTTGAATCTATTGAACATGGCAGATTCCCTGATGAGAGCACAAAAGTATCTCATCAGTTAATTGTTTTTCCAGTCCTTTACTTCAATTGTTGTAGGCTGTTGATCAGTTGGGAGCAAAATCTAGGAGGGCTTTCGTACTGTACTCTTTGATGGGAAACTGGGATCCTGGAACTCAAGTCGAGAACCAGTTACCCTATATACTTTTGCTCCATGACCTGGCCCGGGTCCGATCAGTCGTCCGATTGCAGTAGCGACATTTTCTTCTAGTGCAGCCTCTATTTCTCTTTCTTTCTCCAGCCTTCACCTCATGGCAGCCTTTCTAGACTCTTCCCCCTTTTTGGCATCATCAATATCCGAGACCTTGCCGTGAATATCGCAAAGGAGCTTCATTGATTCAACCTATTGGATATTTAGATCATTGATGCTATCGACTAGCCTCCCAACCACTGCTGTAAGATCGTTGATCTTTTGATCGTGGTCAGTCAGTTTGGAGCCGGTATATTCAAGGGTGGTGGTCTTTGCTTCAGCAACACGAAGCTTTTCTTGCTCTTGATTTAGGATCCACTCCTGATGCTGTTTTAGTTGGTTCAGGACTTGCCACAGTGCTGTTGGCATGAGGCAAAAAGCCTTGTTGGGATAAACATTCATGTTTTGATAATTTCCAACATACAACAAAAAAGTCTTAAAGAAGTCCAAATGCCGAAGTATGGAAGCTGTTAGGACTCTCCATACAGCTCGTCCAGACAGTGAAGAGATCTCTTACAATCCATCATACAGAGTCTGCCTCATACAGCAAAGGAACTTATTGTGTTGGATACAACATACAGTTTGAAGACGTTTTACTTTGGAAAAGTTAAACACATCCAACAGCACTAATCATAAAAAGCTTTTAACCGTTGTGATATAAACATTGTTTATTCATATAATATTCACAGTTAAAGCAATATTTATTACTGATAGGACAACATTTAAAGCATCTGGAGAGAGACAAGTCTGAACGCTCTGAAGAGCATTTAATGCAAAGACAGAAAGGAGGTTTAAAGCATTAAATGCGATCTGCTTTAATTCAAACATTCAGCAGCCGCCAATCAAGAGTCAGACATAAACATCTCATAAACTAACAATGGCTACATTTATAATGGATACAATTCCAAGGTTATAAATAGCCCCAAGCAAGAGGACTTACACACACAAGTCATTCATTATCACGCACTGTTGGGATAACAATACCCTGTATCGAATTTGTTGGGATAAACCCTGTATCGATACTGCCCTGTATTGATCGTAGTGTCAGTATGTTTTGACAATAAGCCAATCCTGAGTACAGTAAGGAAAATATATTGAAAAGTTGTGTCAAACTGTATCGAAGACCTCTCGTAAGATCCAGCATATCTTTCAGTACAGCAAAGAAGTCTCATAAAGACTAAGTATGGAAGCTGTCTCAAACTGACAATAAGTAATCTCTCCATACAGCTCTCAACAGGACAAAGAAGGAATCTTCTGTATTCACTAGAAGTCAAGTCCCGTTGATAAAGAAGTATTTAAATATTAAAGGATAAAGTATTTAAATACTGTAAGTCAACAGATCTTCAAAACCCGCAAAATCCGGATCATGTTTTTCATTCCATTGGAATGGAATCTTGCTCAACGGATTTATCTCAACGGATATATTTCAGAGACTATATATATCTCCAGAGTTTGAAGATTGAACACTACTGAACTACCAACTGATCTACTGACTGAACGACTGAACGATCAAGCTTACAAAGAAATATTCAGAGCAAAACATATCTCCAAAGCTTACTGCTATTCATATCAAAGAGATATACAGTGCTCAACAACTTGAACAACACATCATCAGCTAGAAGCTCAGAAAAGTCAAAGCTTTTGTTCATACCTTGTTCTATCCTTGAACAAACCCAGATCAGCCCTGTGTAGACTGAAGAAGACGAAGCTTCAGAACTCTGTGTGAAGAAGCCAGTCAAAGCATTAGCTCAAACCAATATGTGTGAACGGTTGAAGCTAAGATCTTTATATCAATCTGTGTGAACGATATATTGATTGTGTGTTGTTATAATTACGTAGTTGTGTATGCAGTAATTATAAATAAACTTTTTACTCCTGCGTGGAGGACCAGTGGACGTAGAGGGGTTTACCTCGAAGCACTTTAAATATTGTGTTATTTACTTTCTACCTTTTACTGTTTTATTTAACTGTGATTAATTAAGTATACACTGCACTTTGAGTTGCTGTATCCACAACAACTTACTGTATTTAAGACTTCCGCTACGCACTCAGATTTTAAATCAGTACAGCTTGTTGTTTAAAATGCTCTCCAAGCTGTATCCAGTATACTTAGTGGCCAACAAGTGGTATCGGAGCGGTTGATTCAAAAAAGAATCAGTCGTATTTTTAACCGAATCAGATCCAAATCACTTAATTTTCAAAACAATCTTTTTCATTCCTTTATTCTCACATGGATACATCAATGATCAACAAAGTACCTATGTTCTCTATTAACGAATTTGATGATTGGAGAATCAGGATGGAGGCTCATCTTGCAGCAATGCACGAAGAGATGATTTTTGTTATACAGGATGGCCCCATCAGGATAATGAAGGTACACACGGCCGCAAGGATTGAAGTCCAAGCTCATGCTGAGATGCTCGAGAAGGAGCACGAGCAATGGACCACAGATGAAAGAAAGCGCGCCAATCTCGACAATGTGGCTAAGAACGTGTTATTTGTCACTCTTGACAAAGGCACATTCTCGAAGATAAAGAGCTGTAAGCCAAGGAAATCTGGGATAAACTCAAGATGATTTGTGAGGGAACTGAGCTCTCAAAAGAAAAAAAAATTCAAAACTGACTCAGCAATTTGAATCTTTCGAAATGAAATCAACCGAGACACTTGAGGAACTTGACCTCAGATTCACTGGTATTGTTGGTGAACTTGAAGCTTTGGGCAAAATTTATACCCAAAAGGAGAAGAATTTAAAAATTTTCAGATCTCTCCCTGCCCAATGGGACATTAAGACCACAGCTATGCGTGTGTCATTTAATTTAAATGAAATATCTACTTTTGATCTCTTCTCTGACCTCAAAGATTATGAGTATGATATTGACAGAAGAGAGAAAGCTGAAGAATCTCCTTCAAAGGTTACTGCACTAGCCGCTGTATCGAATCGTCGACACAGCATGCCCAGCTCGTCAAATCCTAGTCACAACAATGCTGACAGTGACGACGACATCCTATCTCAAGATGAAATGGTGCTTCTTATGCAGAAGTTCAAAAAGTTCATCAAATAGTCTGGAAAGACTCCCTATAGGCCCAAACCAGTCCACAAGGTAAGTACCGAAACTTCATCCGGTAATTCTAACCTGTGCTATAATTGCAGGAAACCAGGACATTACGCAAATAAATGTCCTCATCCCAAAGTTCAAAGGTTGCCGGAAGCCGAGCAACAAGAGAGGGATGAACGAAGATGTGCTTGGAAAAACAAGCTCAAGGCCCTGATTGGAGAATCAAAAGCCTCCCCCAGATCATCCAAATCCGAAGAATGTCTTCAGGTGGTCACTGAAAGTGATTCATCTGATGATGAGTTCGATGATAAAGCATATATGTGCTTTATGGCCAAGGACATTCCGGAAGGTGAAGATAGCGACAATGAGGTAAGCTCAACCTCAGCTATTCCATTAAATGCATCTCATACTTTTGAAAACATGATGAATGATTTTAAAAACATTCAAAAGGCCCATGAGACATTGAAAAATGAGAATATACAGCTCCAACTGTCTAACCTATAGCTGAAAGATGAAAATGACTTGCTGAAAATAAATTATGAAAACATGTCTATTGATTGTGAAACCAGCAAAGTCGATTATGAAAAACTCATGGAGAGCAGTCATTAACTTGCTCATGAACTAAGTGAGGTTAAAACTCACAATGAGAGCAAGACAAATGATTTCGTTCTACTTCAAGCCAAAGTCAAAACTCTCGAAAAACGAGAAGATGAACTTGAGACCATTCTGAAATCGTTCGAGAAATCGTCCAAACGAATGGAAGAAATTCTGAGCACTGGGAAACATGCTCATGATAAGAGTGGCTTAGGATACAGCTCATGTTCAAACAAAGGGAAAACTAGTACAGTGTTTGTCAAGAGTGTGGAACACATTCTTGTGTCGAAAGATACCCCTAGTCCTGTGAAGGAACCTGCTGCACCGCGAAAACCGAAGGCTGCCATTCCGCCCCCACAATCCTATTCCAGATAGCGGAATCATAATCCGTTCCAACCTGTAAGGTGCACTCAACATCATGCTCCCCGAGCATATCAACAGCGCCAATAGTCGTTCAGAAGAAAGGTTGTATCCAAATACCAAAGGCCCGCACGGCAGTACTATCAGTACAGCACGCCGAGGTATTAGATACAGGAGCCCCGTTATTCCTTGAGACAGCAGGTGCCCGCTCAATATCAACAACAGCATTGGGAATCCAACTGGAGACCCAGAAGGCAAGCTGTTAGGCCAAAGAAAATGGCTCCACCTCCAAGACGGCACTCGTACTGGACTAATAATAATAACCCGGAATTTTACATGCATAATACTTATCATGGTTATAGCGACTACGTATATGCCCCACGTAGATACCACAACACTGTACCGAATGTGACCTACAGTAAACCAATTGCTGTTAGGAAAATTTGGGTACCTAAAGGCACTAACATTCATGGACCCAATAATCAAAGGGGACCTAAATCTATTTAATCTCTTTGCATACAGGACATCCTAGAGGAAGATATCTGGTACTTCGATAGCGGATGCTCTCGGCACATGACTGGAGATAGAAGCAAGTTATCAGAGTTCGTAGAAGGTCGCGGTCCAAAAGTGCGCTTCGGTGATAAATCTAAAGGAAGAACAAGAGGGAAAGGAAACCTTCTTGTAGGAAAATTCAAAGCCACCGATGTAGCTTATGTTGAAGGCTTACAGTTCAATCTACTTAGTATTAGCCAGTTCTGTGACAAACAGTTCTCGGTGAAATTCTATATAGATCGCTGTAGAGTCAAGAACATCCAGACCAAAGAAGTTGTGCTTACAGGATGCAGATCAGGTAAAATGTATATTACTGACTGGAAGCCTATGAGCTCCTCAATTCCATGCTTTGTTGCCAAAGGCACTGCAGATCTAAGCTGGTTATGGCACAATAGGATGTCTCACATCAACTTCAAGACGATCAACAAGCTCTCAAGACAGGAAATTGTAAGAGGATTGCCAAACGTGTCATTCAAAAAGGACAGCATCTGCGGACCATGTCAGAAAGGCAAGCAAATCAAATCAACCCTGAAGAGCAAATCATACCTTTCAACCCAAAGAGTGTTGGAGATGCTACACATGGATCTCTACGGTCCTGTAGACCCAGTAAGTTTGGGAGGTAAGAAATACTACCTTATTGTTGTTGATGATTACTCCAGGTATGCTTGGATGATCTTCCTAAGCAAGAAGAAAGAAACAACATCAAAGCTGCCCGAGTTCCTGAGAAAGCTTCAAAATGAAAAGGCATTGAGTATCGTGTCCATTCGTTCCGACGGAGGTACAGAATTTACTAACCGCTTTATAGAGCAATACTATTTGGAGAATGGGATACATCACGAATACTCAGCTGCCTGTACACCTCAACAAAATGGTGTTGCCGAGCGAAAGAACAGGACGCTGAAAGAAGCTACAAGGACAATGATTGCCGCAAGCAAGTTGCCACAGTGTTTCTGGGGTGAAGCAACCAATACAGCATGCTACACTCAAAACCGCTGTATCGTCAACAAGCACCACAATAAAATAGCATACGAGGTATGGAACAACAAAACTCCGTTAGTTTCATATTTTCACATTTTTGGATGCAGGTGCTATGTGTTGAATAATGGGAAGGATCAACTTAGAACCTTTGATGAGAAGTCAGATGAAGGAATATTTGTAGGATACTCCTCAGTCAGCAAAGCTTTCAGGATTTTTAATAAAAGGAAGCTGACGATCGAGGAATCAGTTCATGTAGTGTTCGACGAACCTCACCATGACCCTACAGGAATAGAAGATGTTACTCAAAACATCCAACAACTTTCCATCCTAGATCCACCAACTCCCATAGAACCTGTTGTTGACCTAGAAATCAACCCCGCAGCTGTAAGAATCGACGTAGATGAAGTCGACGCTATTCAAGCTGAAGCTGCATCTACAGAAACTCTCGATACAGTACGGGACCCTGAATTAGAACCCGACCGAAGATGTTTGAGAGATCACCCGCAAGATCTGATCATTGGAAACATTGATGCTGGTGTTTCTACTCGTAGGAGAATACAGAGTACACAAGGAAATGTACTGTGTGCACAAGAAGAACTAGATACTGAGAAATCACCTTTTCCTTAATGGAAATCTCAATCCGAGCTTAGAAGACTCAACATGTGCACTATTGTTGTATTCTTAGCCCAGTCCGAACCTGTTTCTACCATAGACGCTCTTAATAACTCTCATTGGGTAACATCTTTGGAAGAAGAGCTTAACGGTTTCGAAAGAAACAATGTATGGTATCTTGTACCCAGACCTACGCATCAATCGGTTATAGGAACCAAATGGGTATTTAGAAACAAAAAGGATCGAAATGGACTTATCATAAGGAACAAATCAAGGCTAGTCGCACAAGGCTATAGACAGGAAGAAGGCATAGACTACGATGAAACGTTTGCCCCTGTAGCCAGACTAGAAGCCATTAGGATATTTTTGGCCTTTGCCGCCCATAAGAGCTTCATTGTATATCAAATGGACATCAAAAGGTCATTCCTGAATGGAGACCTTGCAGAAGAAGTTTATGTTGAACAACCACCAGGGTTTGCCAACACAGACGGTATCGACCTAGTGTACAGGCTGAGGAAAGCACTGTATGGACTTAAGCAAGCCCCTAGAGCCTGGAATGAGACCATGTCCCAGTATCTAACCAATAATGGATTTGAGAAAGGTGCTATGGACAAGACCTTGTTCAAAATGCAGGAAGGCGATGACCTTTTAATGGTGCAAATCTATGTAGATGATATAATTTTTGGTTCAACTAACCTTGCTCTGTGTCAAAGGTTCTCTCATCTCATGCAAAGTAAATTTAAAATGAGTATGATGGGAGAACTTAGTTATTTCCTAGGTTTGCAGGTAAAGCAGTTGCCTACAGGTATTTTCAACAAGCAGGAAAAATACAGCAAGGAGCTTCTCAACAAATTTGGAATGAACACTTCCAAATCATCATCAACCCCCATGAGCACTTCCGTGCAGATTAGTGCTGATGAAGCCGGAAAGCCGGTTGACCAATCACTCTACAGGAAGCTTATTGGCTCGCTCCCGTACTCTGGCCTAGCAGGCCCGATATCCAGTTTGTTGTTGGAGTGTGTGCGAGATATCAAGTAGCACCCAAGGAATCACACTTCAATACAGCTAAACGAATCCTGAAGTATATTAAAGGAACAGTCGATGTAGGACTGTGGTACCCTAAAGAAGGCGGATTCGATTTAGTTGGATACAGTGACTCAGATCTCGGAGGCTGCAAGCTAGATAGGAAGAGTACAAGTGGAACTTGTCACTTTCTTGGACCTAGACTTGTTTCTTGGTTCAGTAAGAAGCAATTGGCAAACACACTTTCCACGGCTGAATCAGAATACTATGCTGCTGGTAGTTGCTGTATGCAGATCCTTTGGATGCAGCAACAGTTATCAGATTATGGAATTGAAGCCAGAGAGACGCCGATCATGTGTGATAGCACGAGTGTAATTGCAATCACGCACAATCCTGTCCTGCACTCGCGCACTAAGCATATCAACATGAAACATCATTTCATAAGGAATCATGTCGAGAACAAGGATGTTCGGCTCGAAAAGGTTCATACAGATATTCAGTTGGCCGACATCTTCACCAAGCCTCTCGACACAGCAAGATTCAACATGCTTCGACAAGAATTGGGATTGCTACAGCCTGACTCCCTGTAAGTATTTACTGCTTTTACTCAATAATTGAGGGGGAATGCTGTAAGACCCAAGAATACAGTATCATTCGAGAATGAGAAGGAGAATTAGAGACCATCCTGAAATCATTCGAGAAATCATCTAAACGGATGGAAGAAATTCTAAGCATTGGACCACATGCTCATGATAAAATTAGCTTAGGGTATAACTCATTCTCCAATAAGGGAAAAACTAGTACGGTATTCGTTAGGGGTGTGGAACCCATTCCTATTCCCGAAGAGACTCCAAGTCCCAAAAAAGCTACAGCTGCCCTTCACACAGCAAAGGCTGCGATTCCGCCACCAAGTTCATATCAAAAACAGCGGAAGCCTCAGCCTCCCAGACCTGTAAGGCGTAATCAATAGCATGCTCCCCGAGCATTTCAAAAATGCCAGCAGCCATGTAGACAGAAGATTATACTCAAATATCAAAGGAAAACACCGCAGTACTATAAACAGTACAGTGCGCCAAGATATTAGATACAAGAGCACCGTTATCCATCGATAAGAAGGTCACCGCACAGCATCAACAACAGCTCTGGGAATCCAATTGGAGACCTAGAAGACAAGCTGTAAGATCTAAGAAAATGGCTCCACCTCCTAGACGACAATCATACTGGAATAATAACCATAAATGTTACATGCATGATAATCAAAGTTACTGAAACTACATGCCTGCCCCATGTAGATACCGCAAGACTGCACCAAAAGTAACCTACAGAAAACCTATTGTTGTCAAGAAAATTTGGGTACCAAAAGGCACTAACACACATGGACCCAAAAATCCAAGAGGACCTAAATCCACTTAAATTCTGTGCTTACAGGATATCAAAGAGAAGGACATCTGGTACTTTGATAGCGGATCTTCTTGGCACATGACAGGAGATATAAGCAAACTGTCAGATTATGTATAAGGTCGCGGTCCAAAGGAGCGCTTCGGTGATAAATCCAAAGGAAGAACAAGAGGGAAGGGAACCCTAATTGTAGAAAAGTTCAAAGTCACCGACAGAGCCTATGTTGAAAGACTACAATACAATCTACTTAGTATTAGCTAGTTCTGTGACAAACAGTTCTCAGTGAAATTCTATATAGGCCACTGTAGAGTGAAGGACATCAAGACCAAAGAAATCGTCCTCATAGGAAGCAGGTCAGGTAATATGTATGTAGCTGACTAGAAGCCTACGAGCACTACTGTTCCTTGTTTTGTTGCCAAAGGCACTGCAGATCAAAGCTGGCTATGGCACAAGAGGATGTCATATATCAACTTCAAGACGATCAACAAACTCGCCAAATAAGGATTGGTTAGAGGTTTGCCCGATGTGTTATTCCATAAAGATAGCATCTGCGGACCCTGTCAGAAAGGCAAACAAGTCAAAACCACCCTGAAAAGCAAATCATATTTGTCCACCCACAGGGTTCTGGATACGCTACATATGGACCTATACGGTACTGTAGACCCTGTAAGCTTCGGAGGTAAGACATACTGTCTCGTTATTGTTGATGATTTTTCCAAGTATGCTTGGATAATCTTTCTAAGCAAGAATAAATAAACCACAATGAAGTTGCCTGAGCACCTGAGAAAGCTTCATAATGAGAAAGGGTTGAGTACCGTGTCCATTCGTTCCGACAGAGGTACTGAATTCACAAACCGCTTTATAGAGCAATACTGTTCGGAAAATGGAATACAGCACGAATACTCAGCAGCTCGGACTCCTCAGCAAAATGGTGTTGCCGAGCAAAATAATAGAACACTCAAAAAAGCAACAAGAACCATGATTGTCGCTAGCAAGTTGCCATAGTGATTCTGGGTGAAGCAACCAATACAACGTGCTATACACGAAACCACCTAATCATCAACAAGCATCACAATAAAACAACCTATGAGGTATGGAATAATAAAACTCCATTAGTTGCGCACTTTCATATCTTTGGATGCAGGTGTTACATCCTGAATAATGGGAAAGATCAACTCAAGACCTTCGAAAAAAAGCCGGATGATGGGATATTTGTGGGATGCTCCTCTGTCAGCAAAGCCTTCAGAATCTTTAACAAAAGAAAGATGACAATAGAAGAATCTGTTCACGTAGTGTTCGATGAACCACACTTTGATCCTACAGGAGTAGAAGACTTAATCCAGAATATCCGAACACTCTCCATTAATGACCCTCAAACTCCTATAGAGCCTGGCATAGAATTAGAGATTAATCCCGTAGCTGTCAGATCAGAAGTAGTTGAAGCCGACGATGTACAAGCTGAAGCTGAAACTACAGCACCACAAGATACAGTACGGGATGCCGAACTAGAACCTGACAGGAGATGGTTGAGAGATCACCCATAGGAGTTAATTATAGGAGATATTGACGATGGTGTATCTACCCGAAGAATAATATAGAGTACACAAGGAATTGCACTGTGTGCGCAAGAAGCGACCGATTATGAGAAATCTCCATTTCATGTATGGAAATCTCAAGATGAACTTAGAATATTAGCTATGTGCACCCTTGCTGTATTCTTAGCTCAATCTGAACCTGTTTCAACCAATGAAGCTTTGAATAATTCTCACTGGATAACTTCTATGGAAGAAGAGATTAATGGTTTCGAAAGAAACAATGTGTGGTATCTAGTACCCCGGCTAGAACATCAAGCTGTAATTGGAACCAAATGGGTATTCAGAAACAAGAAGGATGAGAATGTACTGGTTATTACGAACAAATCCCGTCTAGTCGCACAAGGCTACAGACAGGAAGAAGGCATAGATTACGATGAGACATTTACCCCTGTAGCCAGACTAGAAGCCATCAGGATATTCCTAGCTTTTGCCACCCATAAGAGCTTTATAGTATATCAAATGGATGTTAAGAGCGCATTTCTAAATAGAGATCTCGCCGAAAATGTCTATGTTGAACAACCACTGGGGTTTGTCAACACTAAAGGCGGAGACCTTGTATACAGGCTACGAAAAGCACCGCATGGACTTAAGCAAGCACCTAGAGCTTGGTATGAAACCCTATCCCTATACCAATAATAAATTTGAGAAAGGTGTTGGGGACAAAACCCTATTTAAAATACAGGAAGGAGATGACCTGTTAATGATACAAATATATGTCGATATTATATTTGGTTCTACTAATCCTGCTTTCTGTCAAAGGTTCTCTCATCTCATGCAAAGTAAATTTGAAATGAGTATGATGGGAGAACTTAGTTATTTCCTAGGATTTCAGGTGAAGCAATTGTTACAGGAATCTTCATCAACCAGGAGAAGTAAAGGAAGGAGCTGCTCAACAAGTTTGGAATGAATAATTCCAAATCATCGTCAACCCCCATGAGCACTTCCATGCAAATTAGTGCTGACGAAGATGGAAAGCCGGTTGATCAATCTCCCTACAGGAAGCTTATTGGCTAACTCCTGTACTTAACAGATAGCAGGCCCAATATCCAATTTGCTGTAGGAGTGTGTGCTCGGTATCAAGTAGCACCTAAGGAGTCATACTTCACAACAGCCAAACAAATCCTTAAGTACGTGAACGGAACAGTTGATGTAGGATTGTGGTATCCTAAGGAAGGAGGATTCGATTTGGTTGGCTACAGTGACTCGGATCTCGGAGGCTGTAAGTTGGATAGGAAGAGTACAAGCGCTACTTGTCACTTCATTGGAACTAGACTTGTGTCATGGTTTAGTAAGAAGCAATTGGCCAACTCGTTTTCTACAGCTGAGTTGGAATACTATGCCGCTAGAAGTTGTTGTATGCAGATTCTCTGGACGCAACAACAGTTACAAGATTATAGAATCAGTGCCAGAGAGACGCCAAGCATGTGTGATAGCACGAGTATAATTGCAATAACGCACAACCCTGTATTGCACTCGCGAACTAAGCATATTGATATGAAGCATCACTTCATCAGAAATCATGTTGAGAATAAGGATGTTCGGATCGAGAAGATTCATACGGATATTCAGTTGGCCGACATCTTTACAAAACCTCTCAGCACAATCAGATTCTGTATGCTTTGTCAAGGATTGGGAATGTTACAGCTCGACTCCCTATAAGTTTTTACGCTTTTACTCATCAATAAAGTGGGAATGTTGTAAGACCCAAGAATACAGTATCCACTTTTATTAAACTGTACACTCAGAACAAGTCAAATAGTACTATAGGACATAGTAGGCATGAAATTTTTCTACAACTGACGTGTGCATTAATTAAGGGGGAATACAGATACATTATTAATCCAAATATTAGTGTAAGAATTGAATCCTGTATGTACCTTTTAAGGGGAACACTGTAGTAATTCGCGGACACAGCATATACACTGTAGGATGTCAATTAACATTATATTTCAACACTATTCGTACTAAAAACGTTTTAAGTCCACGTGCCCTATTTATACTCAAATGTTTTATCCTTTAAATGTTTTAAGGACACATGGACTTCAATACTTCAAATACCGCGATTTTTAATAAATTCAAAACCGTTGTTTCGTGCAAAAGGGGAGACAAATTTTCAGAAGTGGGACCGGCTATCATTTCAGAAACAGATGGATAAGACGTACAAGTTACTCTGAATTCATCCTGTACTTTCATTTAAAAAGACGGTTCCCATCCCTTAAATCTGACTATTCATTGTTTAAAACCTTAAACTTCCCTGCACCCTATAAAAGGACTGTATTTTGCTCCCTTAGAATCTTTATGCTTTATGTAAATTTAAATGAGTCTCAAGCAAAACAGTCTACATACTTTCTAATTTTATGCGCTATTTTCCCCATTTCTTCACCCTTTTTCTGCAAAAATCTCGACTTCCCAGACTTTTTTCCTTTCCACGAATAAAAGAGAATCTATCATAGACGAAGGCATCTTCTCTAGGTCGGTGGTGATGGAGAGAATCCATCTTGAAGGAGAAGACTTCGTACGAATAGAGGTGGTTGTTTCACGTGTGAAACAGCAAGGGCTGTACCGCCTTGCGAGACACCACGCCGAGTTGTACAATGAACACATTGTAGAAGAATTCTATTTAGATGCCTCATTCAAATACTCATCTCAGCAAAAAAGAGGAGAAATTTCTGAGATATCTGCAACTGTTTAAGGGATTCAGGTCTCTGTGAAAAAAGATTTATTGGAAAAACTCTACAGGCTGCCGTCGGATGGCCTGAAAATAGAAGAGCTTGAGACCTTCGGGTTTGAGAGTCTTCTATCTGCCTACTGGAAGCTGTTCACTGGCTTTGCACCCCTCTTGGCACAAGAGGAATTTCTGTCTGCCCTACGTGTACCTTCACGATTTCTGTTGCCGGATAGTTGAAAACTGGACATGAGCTTTCTAGATGTGCACCAACCTACGCTTCGGAATGATGGTCGCCATCATGTCAGGTGAAAAGGTCAACTGGTGTCAAATTCTACTGGAAAGGATACAGGAGGAGGCTGCCAAACCCGAAACTGCAAAGAAAGTATTTGGCCTCATCATGAATCATATCCTTACTCTCTGCGGAGTCAAATAATCTACCGATGCCAAGAAAATTGGTCTAGAAAATTTGTTGGTGGAATGAAAGCCATTGTATTCAACAAATAGCCCTTGATTGCTAAATATCCGCAACCTCACAGCATGACAATCTCAAGTGACTCGAGGGACGTCATTGTGAATCTCGACCGAGGAAAAGAAAAGGAAGAGGAGTGTCTCTGACAGAAGGTCACCTCATGTTGAAGAGAAAAAGAAGAAAAAGACAAGGAAGTCTTCTAAGAGCGAGGCTACAGTGACTACAGCGGTAACTCTAGATGTTCCTACTGCTACTGATGAATCAATCTTACAGGGCACAACCCCTATGGAAGAAACAGTTGCTGCAAAAATAGCAGATCCTGAGCCTGTGGCGGCTATGACCGATGATCAACTATTTCCAAACGGGAGGGTTCCGGCGAGTCTCATGCCCCTTCGGAGCCAAAAGCCGCTACTCCTAATAGGGTACCCACCCCTGTACGAAGCCTCTCTCCCCACAGGGTACCATCCCTTGTTCGGGATCCCTCTCCGAAATAGGCTCCCATACCCGTTGCGGATCCCATCCGAATGGTAGACCCAACTACTGTACGGAGTCTCTCCCCCTATGAAATAATAAATAATACTCTCCTCCAGGTACAAATAGAGCAAGCGTATGAACGCTTTAAAATCTAGAAGTCCTACAGGGTCGCCCCTTATGACACCCTGTACCACTGGGTCGACTGGAATGATGAGGAATTATATGCTCTGGAGGTCATGGACACCCAGAACGTCGAGGTCTTGATCCGTTGGGAGGATCACTTTTATCAGGAGCTAATCTCTGACTATTTCAAGGCGAAAGACAAGGCTAGACTGAAAGAGAAGTCACAGTCCGATGATAAAGCTCCATCTACCAGCCACCACTCCGACCCTGACTCGGACGTTGATGACAATGCCCTACAGGCCAGTCTGAAGATCAGCCGTGAAGAGGCCAGGGAACATGAGATGGACAATCACAAAAACCAACAGGGTCAGGGGACATCTGACACACACCAGTCCCCTCTTCCGCAACAAGAAGCTGCTCACGACCAACAACAGGAGGAATCAGTCCCTCCTGTCACCACTGAACCCCAACAGGATGCCCAGCCTGTCCCGTAACCTAAAGAAGCCACCCGCGCCATCCGATAAGAGGAATCAGTCCCTATTCCGGATCAGGCAGAAGCTGAGAGTCGGCAGGAGGATTTAGTCCCTCCTGTACTTCCGACTACAGACGAACAATCCCATCAGGAGGAATCAGTCCCTCCTGTATCCGAGACTGACTTTGCAGCACCTACCTCTAAAGCTCCCGCTTCTGAAGCTCCCTCTTCTGAAGCTCCCTCTTCCGAATCTCCCGCTTCCGAAGCCCCTGCTTCTGAAGATCATGCTCCAGATGCTCCTGCATATCCCACCTCTGTTAACTCCAAATCAGATTCCGATGACGGTTTCTTACCAGAAAACAGACCACGATGCTCTTATCATCATGTGGTTCTCCGTCAAATTGAAGAGCCCGAGGATTCCTAGATTGCACACCCCGGCTCCCCGCGCACCGAAGCCCGCACCGTGTAACTTCAATCCCTTGTTTGACAGACAGTGTTCCTGCAAGACATAGTAAAGGCACTGTATGACATTGGAAAGGAACTCGATTGGATGAGAGAAACTGCCCAGGATGAGCTCCCCAAACTAAAATCTACAATCAACGATGTTGAAGACGCATTCCGCCTAATGCCTTACGCATTGTGGCAAGCGCTAAATCAACTCAAGCAGCATTAGGAGAAAATCCTAAGGCAAGAATAGAAAAAGCTCAGGATTGCCGAGGCCAAAATGGTTGCTGCCCTTCAAGAGACTGGATCCATACTGTCTGAGCACGATCACAAAATAGATGATATGTCTCTTGTGCTCGGTACTCTAATTGGGAAAGTCAATAATCTGACGACCAAACAGGACGAGCCCATGAAGCTCCTACAGGAGATTCATTCAAAGGTATCATATATTGATGATGCCAAAAAGGGGGAAAAAGAAGTTAGAGAGGCTTGCCGGAGATGGAGATTAGAGGGAGAGATAGAGATGGAAGCAGCACTGGAAGAAAGTATTACCACTGCTATTGGTAAACTGGCCTCGCCTGGGTCTAGTCAAGCTTCAAGATGATACAAGGTATCTGGCTCTCGACCTAAGTTACAGGATCCCAACATTCCCTGGAAGAATAATATGCAAAAGCCTGCCGAGATTTTGCTGCCCACTGACCAACAACCTTCAACCGATGATCTGAAGAATTGGAAGAAAAATGAACTGATGAGATACTTCTACGCTCATTTGGGAGTCTGCCCTTTTTAACCGATTCAAGATGCTGCAGAATGCCTCAAATGAATTCTCTAAGATGTTAGCAGAAGTAAGGCTCCCTCTGCAAATGCTGATGAAGTCAAAGCACCAGAAGGGTGAGCGGCTCACCCACCTGGAAGACTGGATACTCGCGTTCGATAAATCCCCCGAAGGAAGGAGTATCTACAGGGATCGAGGCGATGACTCCCTAGTCAACTGGTGGAAAGGGACCATGAATGATCCTGACCGGAGACCTTGGAGGCATTCTCAGCATAAGAGCTAACCTATTTGATTTTTCCCTGTATCTGTTTCTTCTGTAAGATTACCATCGCAGTATGTATTTGTTTAGCGTTTATCTTCTCAAGAACTTGTAATTTTCTAATTCATATCAATAAAATTTGTTTTTCTTGAGAGATTACAGCTCGTAATCTGTGCTTACTATTTTTACTGTCTGATTACGAACTTTTGCTATATTTGAACCAGATAAAACTTGTTAATTCACAAAGCTCTAAGAACTTATTTTCGAATAGTTCATAGATTAAGTTGTATTCAAACTATACTACACTCTGTAAGATTGTGCCTACGCGCCAATCATAAGTTCAGCTGTAATACACTTAAACAAGTAGGATCTTAGAACTTGCCTGCGAGCAGTTCACATTTCTAGATTAAGTATTAAAGATCAGATTAATCGGACAGAAGACTTGAAGTCAGCCACTCTGTAGAAGATATATAGAGGAAGTTTTGGCATTATCAAAAAGGGGAAATTGCTGGGATAAAAATTCCTATTTTCATAATTGCCAACATACAGCAAAGAAGTCTTAAAGAAGTCGGAATTCCAAAGTATGTAAGCTGTTAGGACTCTCCATACAGCCCGTCCATACGGCAAAGAGATCTTCTACAATCCATCCTACAGAGTCTGCCTTATACAACAAAGGAACTTATTGTGTCGGATATATCATAGAGTCTGAAGGTGTTTTACTTTGGAAAAGTAAAACACATCCAACAGCATTGATCATAAAAAGATTTTAACCATTGTGACATAAACATTGTTTATTCATACTATATTTATAGTTAAAGCAATATTTATTGCTGATAGGATAATATTTAATGTAGGCGGAGAGAGACAAGTCTGAACGCTCTGAAGAGCATTTAATGCAAAGACAGAAAGGATGTATTAAGCATTAAATGTGATCTGCTTTAATTCAAACATTCAGCATGCGCCAATCAAGAGTTAGACGTCAACATCTCACCAACCAACAACGTCTACATTTATAACAGATACAATTCCAAGGTTATAAATAGCCCAAGCAAGAGGACTTACACACATAAGTCATTCATTAACATGCACTCTCTGACAGATTACTCAGACATTCTAGTGATAACAAGAGAAGTATATTTCGTGAGCCTACAACAGTATTCAAGCGAAGAAATATACCAAGTCCTCAACACAAACAACAAATCATACAACAAACATTCATCAAAGATAAAGCTGCTGTTTGAGATTTGTCTACCCTTACAGTTGAGATTATAATTAGCCCTGTATGGACTAAGAATCCTTGCGTATTCCGACCTGTGTGGGAAGAATAGCATTGAAGATGAAGCTTCAATCTGTGTGAGAAGAAGCAGTCGAAAGAGCTCAAGCCAATTGGTGTGAACGACCTAAAGCTATAGTCATTGTATCAATGTGTGTGAACGATACAGAGACCAATTAGTTAAAGTCACGTAGTTGTGTATGTAGTGATTTTAATAAACCCTTTACTCCTGTGTGGAGAACCAGTGGACGTAGAGGGGTTTACCTCGAACCACTTTAAACTGTGTGTTATTTACTTTCCATCATCACTGTTTTCATTCTATTGTGATTTATAAGTATACACTGTAAAACCCTGTACGCATAAAGCAAACAGGAGATCACCAAGTTGCTGTATTTACAGCAACTCACCCTACAGACTTCCGCTACACAATTAACTTCGAAAATCATAGAGCCTATTGTACCCTTAATTTCTAAGCTGTTTATTGTAAATTTAGTGGACAACAAGCCTCTTCCACATGGTTGATGGCCCTTTTCAACTTCGGGAGCTTGTCTTGAACTATTTCGCACATCAAGTCTAACTCTTTCCCAATGTCAGTCTCATTTCGTCGTTGCTCATTCCCGTTATGGCGACCGATGGCTTGAAGTTGCTCAATTCATGCTTCGGTGCGCAGAGAGCCAAGCGCGCAATATTTGAGTCTGATGGTTCTCCAAGCGATCTAGGAACCACGTTATGACGGTGTTTCCGTGGTCTATCATCGGGGAGGAAACCGTCATCAGATTCAAAGTGGGAACCTATAGAGATAGGAGATTCAACCTGTTTGGAAGCAGGGGAGCCGCAGGGTCTGTCTGGGAGACAGAAGGGATTGATTCCTCCTGTCTCGGTTGGTTTTCAGTAGTCGAACTATAGGAGGGACTGATTCCTCCTGCCGACTCTCAGTTTTCGCCTATTCCAGAAGAGGGACTGATTCCTCTTGGCGGACGACGCGGGTGGCGTCTTCTTCTTCTTAGACAGGATGAGCTTCCTGTAAGGGAGAAATAGTGAGTTCTTCAATGATAACAGGAGGGACTGATTCCTCCTGTTTCTGTTTGTTAAGGGCTACTTCCTGTTGTGGGGGCGAGGACTAGTGTTTTTCAGATGATGTCCCATGGACCTGTTGGGATTGTATGTTGGCCATCTCTCCTTCCCTAGCCTTTTCTCGGCTTATCCAAAGACCTGCCCGTAAGGTATCATTATCATCATCATCAGAGTCTAGGTCGGAGTGGTGGCTTGGTGATGGACCCTTGTCACTGGACTGTGACTTCCTTTAGCCAGGCCTTTTCTTTTGCCATGAAGTAGTTTGAGATGAGCTCAAGGCAAAAGTGATCTTCGCATCAGATCAGGACCTCAACGTTCTGGGTGTCCATGACCTCCAGAGCAAATAGCTCCTCTTCCTTCCAGTCCTCCCAGCTTTACAAGGTGTCGTATGAGTCGACCCTGTAAGATTTTTAGACTTTGAAGCGCTCATTGGCTTCCTCTATTTGGACTTGGATGAGATTGTTATTGATAATATCCATTGGGGAGGGAGTCCGCACAGTAGTAGGCTCTACTGTCGAGTTGGGATCCTCAACAGGTATGGGAGCCTGTTTGGGAGAGTGATCCCTGATAGGGGTGGGTACCCTGTTGGGAGTGGGACTTCATACGGGGGTGGGTGCCCTATTTGGATTTGTAGATTTCGGCTCCGAAGGGGCAGCTGATTTGCCAGATCCTTCCAACTTGACAAATAGTTATAACGCCCCCAAATCCCATTGGGTTATTACAGTGCCATGGACCCCACACCAGGAGATCCACCTAGCGAACACGACTAAAACACAACAAACTGACCAAAAATGGGAAATCACAGTCCCTACTATGATATCCGACATAATATTCCGATATGGAATTTCAAAGACATGAATGGTCCTACATGGCCAAAATAAAAATGCAACAACATCCACGAGCCTCGCTCGGATAATACAAAAATGACAAAAACTGACAAAACTGGACTACTCCAAACTGTCCGACCGACATGAACACCAAAACAACTCGGACTAGTATCACTCGAATGCCTCGTCGCCATCGTCATGCCCCTGTGTCTCAACTCTCTCCTCGCAAACACCTGAAACATGAGAACATGTTCCGCCCCCACGGGGTCAGTCATCCAGATAATGAATATCAAAGATGTACAACATGATATGCATCCAAAGGCAAATAAACGGTACAACAATGATAATATGAGATACTCACAAACCAAGGTAAGAACCGAGCATTCGTGAAATACTATGCCCACGGCATACGGTCAATACCTGCTCAACAGGTTAGAGAACAAGTGCCCAACGGAGAATCATCAATATAGAACACAATCAACGAATTACCCAAAGGTAAACCAAACCAAAGCTGAAATAGATACAAATCACAATACCCGAAGGCTCCAACGGGAACACCACTACATCACAATGGCCTGAAAGCCCTCATCCGAAGCTGCAAAATATCACAATGGCCTAAAATCCACTCAGCCGAAGCTGCCAATCATCACAATGGCCCGAAGCCAAACAGCCCGAAGCTGTATCACATGAGGGCCGAATCCACGGCAGGAAGCCGTATTATAATGAGGGCCGAAGCCACGGCACGAAGCCGTATCACAATGAGGAACGAATACACGGCATGAAGCCGTATCACAATGAGGGCCGAAGCCACAGCACGAAGCCGTATTACAATGAGGGCCGAAGCCACGGCATGAAGCCGTATCACAATGAGATCATCCAATGACCGTGACCTACTGAACTGTAGGTGTTGGGAAACCAACTGAGAAGGTTCAAGCCACAAACTTACCCATCGAGCACTAGCCGAGACTAGCCTCCGAAACACAATTAATCACAAATGGCAACGATCCCAAGATTATCGAATTTATAAGAATAATAGTGTGCTGCCTTGAGTCGGCCAACACGATAACAATAACTCATGGATGGGCACCGTCCTCGGCGGTCCCAATTCAAATACCTCGACTCCCTTGGAAGGGCCAATCGATCACAACAACTCAATGGGTGGGAACTATCCTCGACAGTCCTAATTCAATACCTCGATTGTCTTAGAACGACCAATCGATAATAATGACTCAACGGATGGGAACTATCCTCGACTGCCCCAATTCAGTACATCGATTACCTTAGAACGGCCAATCGATAACAACGACTCAATGGATGGGAAATGTCTTCGACAATCCTAATTCAATACATCGATTACCTTAGAACGGCCAATCGATAACAATGATACAATGGATGGGAAATGCCTTCGACATTCGTAATTCAATACATCGATTATCTTAGAACGGACAATCGATAACAACGATACAACGGATGCCTCGGAACCTATAATCGGTTACCGACGATGGAGATGATAATCGAACATGTCAATGCCTTCAATCGGCCAACACAACATCAATAGCAAAACACCAACATCAATAACAATGATCACAACAATGTCTTATATCGACATCAATACCAACAACAACAATCGATACATCGATACCGCGAACCGGCTATCGACAATAACATCAACAACGAGTATCTCAATTCCTTGAACGGATTTTGCCAAACAACAATAACATTTGGCATAATTTTCCGAAGGGTATCGTGTCAAACAATCCCCTGATATCAACAAAATCATAAAGAAACCAATAAATGATACACACATTCATACATATACATGATAACATTAATATCATTGACTAGTACAAGTATAAAACTTTCCTCAAACCAAAGGCGACGAAATCCTCGAAAGAACGACGAACGGCATCCTCCAACAATCACAAGCACTCGAACAACCTTGAATGAAATACAATTCATTCAATAACACGATAGAAATCGAAAATAGCACAAAAGACAATCCCGATTCAACCCGAATCGATCAAACCACACAAACGAATATCATAGTCTCCAACTATGAATTTTAACGTCCTCTGACATCTCAATGATCAAATGTTCTTAACACTTGTGAAAAACAATTCAACAAAGATTATCAAGAACAACATCAAATCAAACATCTGAAAATGATAATATCACCAATATCATCATCAATACCTCAAGAACATCATCGTCACAATAATCATGATGTCTCCACCAAAATCAATCACCAATTCCTCAAGAATTTTGGATTAATCAACAAGATTAACTTAACCATTTCAGAATTATGATAATCACCTCCTAATTCATCATAAATCCTTACTAAAATGGTTATAATCTCTCAAGAACACAACCAACAACAATAATCATCTCAAGGCTATGTTAATCATCTAAAAATCTTAACATAACTCTTCCTAGACATGATTATAACCTCCAAGTATTCTTAAACATCAAGAACACAATCAAACTCAAGCTATATCATCATGTTCTTCATCATAAGTTCATCAAAAATATGAAGAACCATATTATCCTCCAACAAATCATCATTACACTGAATATGCAGCTTATGGATCTGGTTACAGCGTATCTTTATGGGGATATAGATACAGATATTTATATGAAAGCCCCCGAAGGGATTTCATTACCCGAATCAAGTAGCTCAAAACCACAGAGCGTTATGCAGTAAAGTTGCATCGTTAACTGTATGGGTTGAAGCAATCTGGAAGGATGTGGTACAACCGCCTATGTGAATACTTGATTGAGAACGGATACAAGAACAGCGATATCTGTCCATATATTTTCATGAAAAGAACAGATATATGATTCGTGATTGTAGCCGTCTCTGTAGATGACATGAATGTTATCAGTACCATAGATGAGGTTGATGAAACGGCCCGCTACCTTAAGTTCGAATTCGAGATGAAAGACCTAGAGAAGACTCGATTCTGCTGGGCTTAGAGCTGGAACATCGAGATGATGCTATACTCATTCATCAATCTGCCTATGTCCATAAGATGCTCAGGCAATTTAGCATGGACAAGGCACATCCTCTTGCTACCCCCATGGTTGGTCGAAGTCTAGAATGAACAAGGATCCATTTCGTCCTAAAGAGGAGGATGAAGAGGTCTTTGGATCACAAACATTGTACCTTAGTGCAATCGGTGCATTGTTGTATTTGAAAAAGTGTACTCATCCAGACATCACATTCTCTGTAAATCTGTTAGCGAGATTCAGCTCCGCTCCCACGATAAGGCATTGGAATAGAGTAAAAACATATCTTTCGATACTTGAAAGGCTACAGTGATCTTGGATTCTTCTTTCTGTATACAAGAGAAAGCGATATTAAAGGAATTCTTGAGGTTAAGACGATGCATACTGACCGTTGATATTCCTTTGATATAGCAGCTAATCATGGCAGCTTGACTATCAGAAGTGCTAAAGCCAATAAGCTTGTACAGAGAATCCCAACAATGTGTTATTTGGATTTGCTGATGTCGGTTATCTCTCTGACCCACATAAAGGACGTTCCCAAACTGGTTATGTGTTCACCATTAGGAATACAATAATATCTTGGAGATCTACCAAGCAGACCCTGGTTGTTACTTCCTCGAACCATGCAGAGATAATTGCATTGCACGAATCCGTAAGGGAGTGCATTTGACTTCGGTCAGTCATAGACCATTTACAAGGAACTTGTGGATTAAAATCCACTACGACAATCCCTACTTGCATCTTTGAGGATAATGCAGCATGCATTGAGTAGATGAAGTTAAGTTTCATTAAGGGTGACAATACCAAGCATATCTCTCCGAAGTTCTTCTACAATCAGCAACAATAGAAATTACTGAAAAATCAAAGTGAAACAAGTGAGTTCCGATGAGAATATCGCAGACTTGTTCACTAAGTCTCTACTAAAATCTACATTTGAGAAACATGTGGGGAGAATTGGCATGCATCAATTGTCTGAGCTCAACAAGTGATAGTCTATCAGAATGTACTTCAGGGAGAGTATACTCCACATGATTCTGGCATTTGTAGTTGGTGTGTTGTACTCTTTTTTCTCACAAAGTCTTTATTTTTTCCCATGGGGTTTTATTTGACTTGAAAAGATTTTTTACTGAGACAACATCTTATGCATCATGTTTGTATTAATGCTCGACACAGGAGGAGTGTTCTGGGATTTTCTTACCTTGTATGTGTCTTGTCTAATACTGGTTGTAGGAAGATACATAGATGGAAGGATCTAGATCCTTCTAGAGGTAGTATGATCTTAGTAGGTGTCTTACCTTAACTAGGAATCCTATGTATGGAAGGACTCTCATTGTCATGTCTATATAAAGGTCCCCTCTATTAATGTTATGAATACAATTGATTGATCCATTTTCACTGCTTTCTTACTTCATCCTGAAACACACTCAAATTTGTAACCAAATATTGATCAATATTTATATTTATAAATCAAATTCTAAAATTAATATTTCCTAAAACTTCATAATCCAGTCATTGCAAGAGTTAATGTTCAACATAGAAGAGGTTTTTCATCTTTATCCAAAACAAAAGAAGAGTTTAACTTAAAAGTAACATAAAATAAAATAATACAGAAGATGGTGCTTCATTGACTGAAAGCTCAAATCCTGAAGCCATCCATATTACCACCATTCTTTCTCTTGATTCTCATAACTGAAAAAACTTTAAATCATACTCCCTCCCCCCGTTTTTAATCGTTACATAGGGTGATGACACAATATTTTATGCAGTTGTGTATATTTTAAAATATTATGATTCAAAGTAATGGTGGGCCCTTGATATATGTAAAAATTGGGTATCGATAATGGTGGACCCTTGATTCAAAGTAATGGCGGGCCCTTAATGCTGTACAATACCCTACAAAAGTATGTTTTTTTGGAACTGCCAGTTAAATTTTAAAATTATTAGTTAGTATAATTGGATGTGAAAGATATCTATCGTTCTCTATAATTTAGGCAGAATGCCGGACTAAGGGAACTAGATTAAATAATAAACATAAAGAATCTTAAAAAATTAAATAAAAAACTTAAAGACTCATGAAAATACTAGCCATCAAATATTTGAACTCGAACATAAAATATTTATTAGCTTGAATGTACTTATTGATTGCCACCACACATCTAATTTCGAACATCTTGCAAGGCAAGTTGAAATCACCATCTAAATTACCAATGTGAAACATGACGTGGACGGTACGAAAACCACACCATGTGAGTTAATAATATTACCTGACCACGGAGTTCTCACGCAAACAAAGGAGACTTTTTTTCATTCGGCGCTATTTCGTCCTTCGCTTTTGGAACTGCCTTATCTATGGATGGACAAAATGTGCACTGAAAATCAAATCAAGCTACACGATACTTGATTCGAATTCATTTGTAAAAAACTTGTTCGAGCAGGGATGGATGCAGTATAATTCCAGTGAGTGGCTAAAACTAGAAAAAACTAGTAGTAAAAATTAGTAGGACCTCACTCAATTAAAATTAAGACCCCATTATTAAATAATTTTGATTCAAAAGAAGAAAAAAGATATAAAAATACAAAATATAAGTCTAATACAAATTATATGCCGCATATATATATAATACAAAATTTAAGCCCAATAAAAATTATAATACAACATATAAGCCCAAACTAAAGTATTCAATATATATGCCCAATATAACCCCTAAATTCTAAAACCAATTTCGTAATATACAAAATAGATTTGTCTGCTTCACTGAAAAAAAATGAAAAGTATGCTCAAATGTTTATCTGCTTCACTGAAAGAAGATGAAAAGTATGCTCATTTGAATGGTATTTGTGATCTTACTAGAGCAAATGTACAAACAACAAAACATCTTGCTTATCCACTAGCGTATCAAATAATGAGCCTTGTGTCAATTTTGCTGGTTACAACTGCAACAATGGAGATGCATTTGTACAATGAAACTTATGAAGTCGGATTTGTGCAATTGAATTGGTGATGAATTCTTAAGTGATTGTCTTATTTCGGCTTTAGAAAAAGCACATAATAGATCGTTTTCAAAAAAAATAGAAGCTCGTGGGGGAATATAATACTTTTCATTAATATTAATGTTGTACTTTTAGTTATTATTATCACTATTTTAATATTTGTATAAGGATCCCACTGGAATTATTTTCTGAGTCTGCCACTGCGTTCGAACTCGGTTCGATTTTGTTAATATGACGAACTAAGCTTGTAAATAATTTTTTGTTTGATGAAATATTAAGGTCGTCTCGACTTCGGCTCGATTCAGATAAAAATTATAAAATGCACATAAAAAATCAGACCACTCGAACTCGATTCGTGTCCGCTCGACTAAAACTCGTTCAAACTCAATTCGATTATTAATCAAATCAAGCTCAAATTTATAAGTTAAAGCGCGAAGGAGGATTACATAATTCCAAAAAAAATCCTGAGGATTACATACATTTCAAAAAAATATTCCTGTGCTAATTCTCCAGAAACCACAATAGCAGCAAAACACACAAAAACACGCATAACAAATGTGAGTAATTCAATAAAATCTGAAAGGAATAAAAATGTGATCGAAGCAATGAAACAATATACCATAATAAACAAAAAGCAAGTCAGTGTAGACCCACCAAGTATCCTTGAGATCAAGTAGACATGGGTTTGATGGTGAGGGTTTTGAGTGGGGATTTTTACGAATATGTTGTATGCCTTAGAGCATCTACATCGCGTCATTTATGGCCATTCATAAATATGGACGAATGATGACAAGCGATATGGACGTACATTAAATGGAGAGAGAAAAGTTGTACATTTAAACAATTAAATGGAGAGAGAGGCATAAATTTGGGCCCACTTCCCTAGCTGTGCGGTAAATTTGGGCCATTAAATAGCTGCGAAATAAATAGCCGTTTGAGAAATAAATTGCAGTGAAATAAATAGCTGTTTGAGAAATCATATTACAATTTACACACACTACAATTTACCATTATAATTTATCCATTAATATAGACGTTAGTATTAAAATAATCCTATATACTAACTCAGTTCTCTTATAACTGCAATATCTGAACTTTCACGCTTGTCAATGAACAACTTTGATTATTTATATCTTGAATTCTTTATTTTTTTTAAAATTATAAGAAGCTGATATTTTTAAAGTATATTTCGAGATGAATCTAACAAGATCTCACATGACTATATTTTTTCATATGTATAAATAACAAAAGATGGTCAAAAGAGAGTATATGAATAGTGTAATAGTCAACACGTTGCCATAATAATAGAACGGAGGAAGTATATATATATATGAAGGTGTCCCGTTCTATTATTATGGACACATATATATATATATATATATATATATATATATATATATATATATATATATATATATATATATATATATATATATATATATGAAGGTGTTTGGACATTTTTTCATATCATTCTCTCATTATCATTCTCAAACATACATTATTCACTCTCTCTACTCTCTCTATTTTTATTTATTTTCAAACTCTCTTTGTTTTCTACTATTTATCCGAAATGGATAAAAATAACACTTTCAATTGGCCAGAGTTACCATAATTTGGACGAAGACGAATCGTCTCCAAATTCTCAAATTCCTCCAAATTTTTCATACCCTCAATTCAACCAACCATCACAATTATATCCACCAAATTTTCCACCGAATTATCCATATTCCCAAAATTTTCAGAATTATGGGATTATGCCTAATTATCCACATTTCACCTCCAATCCACCAAATATTCCGAATTTTCCATCCACTTAATTGTTAAATTTATTTGTTGGGAAATAATATTATTAAAAATATTTTAAAAGTATTAGAATGTAATGTAAAAAAATTAAAATGGTGGGACCCAATAAAGTAAAGTTGGTAGATATGGATAGATGAAGGGATGTAGGGATGTGTTTAAAAATCGAATGTTTAATAAAAAGCTGAACTGGAGGAGAGAGAAATGGATGAGTGAGAGTATAAATATTTGAGCATTGTAGATGCTCACACATCCCACCTAGAATTGTGCAAGTAATTTCTCCTTAGCTCATAGGCTATGGGTAATCGTGAATAACGCTGCAGTAAAATCGGCAAAATTGCGACATACCCTTCTTAATTATGACTTATAGGCGTTAGCCTCTCTCAATCTCTTAAATTGCCCGAGACTCCCTGAATTTTTTAGGACGGTTGTACAAGACTTCCTACCGTCATAAATGGTGCAAACATGTAATCCACTCACTACATACTAGGATGGTCAATATTTTGCTATAAAAATATATATAAAAATTTAATTTGATCTTCAATTACATATATATTCACCAACAAACTATTTTACCACAAAAATAAAAGTAGAAGAATTTCAAAAAAATAAATAACAATTTTAAAAATGAAGGGGAGAATATAAAAATAAACAAAAACTTCTTATAACATATTACCTTTTTTAATTGTATATAATCATTTTAAGCCATTTTGACATTTTTATATATTTTTGAGTTTATGTCATATTGTTTATTATTTTAATATGTTTTTGACAATTCATCATTTTTTTGTATTTTTTTTAGTTGCATATAATTATTTTACACTCTTTGATTATTTTATATATTTTTATGATTTTATGACATATTATTTAAAATTTTACATGTTTTTATTATTTTGCATTATTTTTTTATTATTTAATTGCTTAAATGTAGTTAATAAGGGGGTAATTAAGGTTTAATTAAGGTCAAACTAACACCATTAGTTGTAAATGGATAGAAAATGAGCTAGGGGCAGTGTGCAAATGTAGGATTCAGGGGATCTCATACAATTTAAGAGATTGGGGTGGTTTGATGCCTATACGGTATATTTGGAGAGTGTATTTGCCTAGTAAAACCTCTATACAACAATATCCTTCGACTATAAAAACTTATTATTATGAGGAGATAATTCTTAAAAAGAGGTTTATATATAAATTATAATTTTAAAGAATATTTTTTAAAATATTTAATTACAAATCTTAAATATATGTTTAGAATATATACTATGAGATTCATGAATTTATATATTTTATAATGTTTCTACATGGATGTACTTATATATATATACACATACATTTAATTATATGATTAGTTATTCTAAAAAATAAATACTGAATACATTAGGTATGTATTTAATATGGTATTCATATATGCAAATATCTTTTAGTTTGCTTTACTATATATATATATAGTACCTATAATTATCTTAAATTATACAAGTTTTATTTGAAGCAAGTCGTGGCACCTAAAAATAAACGAACTCAAATTAGAGATAGTGTTCGCATCGAGTTGAGCAAAACGAAAGAAACTAATCCCGATTGTAAGCCAAAAACCTTGCGAAACGGTTAGACACATAAGATTAAGTTATCGCAGCCATCAATATCCAGGATAATCAAGAATTCAACGGACCAGCAAGAAGTTCCGAACCCGAATGTATGTAATACCCGAGATTTCTGTTATGTATTTAGAACTTGTGACATTGTTATTGTTGCACTTTTATCTGAGTATTATTCTCCGTATTTCATAATCCGATGTTGTTGAGCGTATGATTTCATGAATGTGATGAAAATTGTGATTCTGCGCATGTAGCGCACGCTATCGACTATGTGTAGCGTACGCTAAGTTGGATCCTAAATGCTTCATATCAGCATCCTAGCTCGTGTTGAAGATTGTAGATCATTGAGGATTGGTGTTCAAGCCTTCGACGTTGGATTGCTTCGATTTCCTCCTTGTTCTTCACTACTTTGAGGTAGATGATTCTTCACCAATATTAGTAGTGTTCTAAAGGACGTTTGATCATGTTTTGATAGTCAGTTATTTCGTTTATAATCGATCATCATGTGTTAGAAGGATATTTCAATGTTTCGGCACTTATTCATCGTATGAACCTTTGAACCTTTTTAGTATATGGACTCCTAAGCATTTTCAAACCGATTTGTGATCAGTATATGGAGATTTTCAAGTCCTTATGCGTTTATATAAAGGGATCATACGTTTTGGGACATATAACGGATTGAACTCAGGATATCCCTTGAAGATCTAAGATGAATTATGGTGTTGTGATGATTATACGTATCTTTGTATCTCATAGTCATTTAGTACGTATAGAACTTTCACAAACCTTATTAGCATGATATACTCGGGGATGACTTGTATTATCACCATAGAATTCATGAGTTCATCACCATTAGATCCAGTTTTCTACCAGAAGTAATCTGCCATGCACGATTAGCGCACGCTAACATACGTAAGTTAACGTGCGCTATCGGGGATAAGCTAACGCACGCTACGTTTGGTACGTAACGTACGTTATGATATCAGCCGAGTCAGTCGGCTAATCAGAGAAAACTGTCAGTCCATGGCTAGCGTACGCTAGGCTTAGACGATAGCGTACGCTAACAGGCAGGCTTAGCTCACGTTACGTAAAGTACGTAGCGTACGCTAAGTGGTTCAGGCAGATTGTATATTTTGAGCTTTTGGCCGTAGACCGATTTGTTAGGCAATCGTTCGACTTGAGATGATTTGTATATCATTTCTTTTTTTAAGGTTCGACCTTGCTACGTTGATCGAAGGAGGCGGCCTTCGAGTGTGTTGAGATCATTGAAGTGTTTCGTTCTTGCCATTTTCGAGGCAAGTATCGTAATGTCTTAAAATTATATTTTGAGCATGTTGTGGTTTATTCATGTTGTTGAACATGGAAATTATTTTTGTTGAATTGTCATGATATTCGTTATCTAGTGTTTGCATGTTCATGTTGATGAACATAATGATTTGGCATATGTGTATGCATGAGTTGTGTTAGTGTACGTTGTACGATCTATGCTGAGGGCGCTGGATCGGATGTCCACCTCGTGTTGGTCCGACGGGATCATCTTGGGATCTAGGCTGAGGGCGCTGGATCATTGGACGGGTTATTTCCACCTCGTGTTGGTCCGACGGGATCATCTTGGGATCTATCCGAGGGCGCTGGAACATTGGAATACCCTTGCTGTGTTAATGGAATCTTGTGGATTCGCATTGTCGGATTCCGGTAGCGGAAGTCCATGTGGTGTATCTTGTTATGTATTGTTGATGCATATTCGAATTGTTTAATATGATACTTGTACTAGCATCGTTTTGCTAACCACTTCGGGGGTGGACATTTGTTTTGATGTTCACGTAGCCGAGGAAGCGAGCGACCACGCGATCGATGTGACGACGAAGGGGTTCAGTGATGTTTGTTGTTGTTGGTGATTTGTTTTCTTGGTTTGATTTCAGTACTCGAGTACGCGTGTCTTATTAATATCATTTCGATATGGTTGTATTAATTACTCGTTGAACCAGTTGTACGGTTTTGTAAACTTGAATTTCCGTGATATTGATGTTCTATATTTACATTTCTTTTAAAATTAGCCTTGTAAATCCTTACTTAAAGGGTTTACGGCGCTGTAATTATTCCGAATATCTCGGGGTGTTACAATGTAGACGTTTAAAAACATATAAAGTATCCTTTAATGGAGTCTGCACTTTATGAACAGTTTAGGTGCAATCAAGAGCACGCAAATATTTTTGGTGAATTATTAAAAGAAAAGAGAAACATATTCCTAAAGCAATTGTATCGAGAAGCTACCTCATTTGAATTTTCATATGGGTGGTTTGAAAAGTTCAAGCAATGACATGCAATCAAGTCATTTCGTCATTTTGGGGAGAGTGGCTCGTTACTATGGAGAAAATTGAAGCTAGCTTACCATGTATAAGAGAAGAATTATGCAAATGGAGTTGGAAGGACATTTACAACATGGAAACCGGTCTGTTTTATCATATGCAAGCGGATAACTCTCTTACAACAAAACATGTAGAGTGACGAAAACAAAACAAAGAAACAATTACAATTATTATTTGTTGTAATAGTGATGACAGTGACAAACTTCCTCTTTGGATCACTTGTAAGTTTCTTAACCCCATATGCCTAAAATATGTTAACCACAATAATCTCGATCAAACTTATCGAGCAAATTCAAATTCATGGATGACATTGTCAATCTTTGAGGATTGGCTAAAATGGTTTGATCGTCGTTTGAACAGAAATATTTTGCTCATTTTGGACAATTGTGGCACATGGAAAAAAAGACAATCTTTCCCCTCTTCATCACATTTATTCTAAATTTAAGATAACATTATTTGATATCAACTGCAACATGAAATTAGAGTGTTGCCTTATATCGAATTTATTCTAAATTTAGCCATATAAGGCAACATTTGACGTGGCAACACCTGTCCCATGTGTTGGTAAAGACCATATATGGTGTACTGTCTTGCCACCAAACAGCACTTTCAAAATTCATCATGTGATGCAGGCATCATCAGGAATTTCAAAGAATAATATCGTGTCGATTCAATCTACTCTTAAAGCAAATCGAAGAGCGTGTTATGGAACCATCAGATATATCTACCCTATATGGAATCATAAATGCAGTTGCTTCATTGGTAAATAACGTAAAGCGACAGACCATCATAAATTGCTTTAGGAACTGTAAAATTCAAACTGTTGGTGCTGATGACTTGGAAGTTACGAAAGAATTGGTGAAGAGAATCAGAAAATAGTTGTAGATTTGAGAAATCAAATTAAAGAACTTCATTACAATAATCAAATGGATATCGATATTTTCCTCAATCACCCAAATGAACTTCATTAAACAAACGAATTGCAGGAATCAGGCAAGAAGCACAAGAATGATAATCCAGAAGATGATAGTGTATAAATTGAAAAAGTCTCATGTCAAGAAGTTTCAAAGATTTTGGACAGAAGTTTCAATGATTTTGGATAAACCGTAAATTTTTGGATTCAACAAGAAGGTGATTGTGCTAACGAGTTACATCTGCTCAAGCTAAAAGATATCATATTAACCCAAAAATTTAAGTCATTACCACATATGACTTTAGATAAATATTTAATGCCATCCTAAATTCTATGTAACGTAATTTTATACTTATTGATATTTTATATAGATATATAAATATATTTAAAATATTATGTAAGTTTATTACTATGTGGAGGAAAATTGGTTAAGGATGGTCCAAAAAATATATAGAATATTACAATATAGAGTTTATTCTTAATTATAACTGGTATCGAGTTGCGACCATCATTTTTTATCACTATGAAGAGGTTATTCTCATATAGAGTAATTCTTATATAGATGTTTTACTGTATGTTGTCATATAAATTATTGAAGTTGTTCGCGATTATTTTTATTTGACAGAGGAAGAGGAGGATGGTTGATAAGGGTTGTTGGCCGGTGGCGGCTCACTGGATCTCAATGCAGTATCTCTTTTGAAATGCAACAGAGTTTGGTGAAATTGAATAAGCGTGTTTATATATCCTGAGCACACACAAAATCTATTTAGGCTTCCTAATTAATTAATTACTAAGATTAATAAATAATATAAGTTAATAAATATTTATGTACTCTATATTGATTATTTATAATAGTCCAAACTAGATCCAGAAGATCGTAGAATATTTACCTTATTCAGGCATATTGGTTGTAATTGATATCTACCTTTAGATCTTCCATAGTATTTCATTCGACTAGATCCGGATGTGGTGTGGGCAACAAGCTACCGTAACTCCTTGACTTCACAATAGGATCAACTCAAATATACACACTAAGAGCCTCTCAGTTTTTTGCTATTTTCTAGTAATTTTGGTCATTCTTAGAAAATTGATGTGTTATCTAAATTGTAGAACGAAGACACAAGTCAAGATCTACAATTAAACACAAGAGCAAACAATTGAATTTTCTCTTTCACAAGTAGTGAATTCGGCAGCTCCTACAAGTCTTTTTATGGGCACTAATGGACTACTCTAGAGATCTTAAGGAGGACTAGGGCAAGAACTCCTAGTGTACCCCAACCTTCTATTATAAGCCCTTTCTAAAATGGTTGAGCTACTAATCTTAATTCATTCCAGTAAAGAATTAATATTACACTTCCTACCCAAATTCTAATTTATGAAATCGGGCAACTTTTTAAATACATTACTTTCTATATTTAAGATATTGAATATCCATTATTTAAGCTACTGACAGATTTCATTAATCAATTGCTTGTGCAAGAGTAGTACCACTTGCAATTATTATATCAAAAATTAATCCACCTGCAAGGCTTAATATAATAATCAATCTCGAGCTCCTCAAGGGGACATCATCAACCCACACGAGTCAGGACACGATTTCTAGCTACAATATTAATTATAATATAAATAATGTTGTTGCCCAAAATATGGAGCACATTGAGCCAATCATGTGACTATTACATGATAAATCAAAGAAATAAATATTATAAATACTGACTTAAATAATATACACAATAATTAAGAAATAATTACTTCGATATTTACATTCTTCTTATAGTCAGTACAGAATGATCTATCTCACTGCTATCCAGTTCAATGTGTGTAAATTCGGTAATATATGCTAATAGTCAAGACCAACGAATTTCAAGCATATATTACAATATTTCACATAATTTATCTAAAAAATATATAGGTTGGGAACTATTATATTATTTTGTAAGTCACCGATAATGTGATCTTTCGTGTAACACCTACACACTATATTATCTACAATATAAAGTAATTAGACAAATTTGCATAACGTAGATAAATATGCAAAACATGTAACAAATATGTAACTAATAATCTTATAGATAATACAGAAAAATAAGGTAGTGCAAGCATAAAGTATGATTTGCAGTATACATCCCTAACAATCTCCCATTATACCCAAAACATACTTTTAGATATACTAATCTATACATAATCTATCATATCTCCCACTTGTATTTAAAGCAATATTGTCATACATCTTAATCCAATTCCCTCCGCATGCCCTTCAAGATTTTGAGGGAAAATATTTCGTGAAAGGATCACCAAGATTATCTTCTGATACAATTTTGGCGACAACTATGTCTCCTCATTTATGAAGTGTCATATACTATGGTACACGTGGTTGAAATGTTTAATTGTTGTATGGGCTCGTGGTTCCCTTGAATTTACAACTGCACCAGTATTATCACAATAAAGTGTAATACCCTTTGACAATTTAGGAATCACATCTAAGTCTGTCATATACTCAGCTTCCATGGTAGAGTCCTAGATGCATTTCTGTTTCACACTCCTCCAACTAATGACCCCACCTCCCATACCAAACACATATCCTGAAGTAGACTTGGACTTTTCTTTATCTGCTGAAAAATTTGAGTCAATATAAGCCAAAGTACATAATTCATCTGATTGATATACCAGGATATGATATATAGTCCTGCTTAGGTACTTTAGTATATTCTTAGCAACAATTTAGTGCCCTGGTCATGTTAGACTGATATCTAGCAGCCATGCCTACGGTATGATAGATATCGGGTCTCATGCCATATATGATACATTAGGCTTCCCACTGCTAATGCATAAGGGACTAACTTTATGTCATCTATATCCTTTAGTGTCTTTGGACACACATCCTTATATAGTTGAATTCCGTGTATGTAAGGTAGAAAACCCTTCTTGAAATTTTTCTTGCTAAATAGTTTTAGCAGTATAGCGATATAGGATGCATGAGATAAGTACAACACCATTTTCTTGCAATCATGAAAGATATTGATTCCAAGGATGCGTCCTGCTTCTCCCGAATACATCATACGAACTACTCAGATAGCCATACTCTTACGTCCGATAATTTCTTCACGTTATTGGCAATTAAGGATATCATATACATATAGTACAAGAAACAACAACACGTCTCTATCACACTTATTATATACATAACTCTCATGCTGGAATTGAACGAATTCATATAACTGGACAACCTCGTCAAACTGAGTGTTCCAAGATATATATATATATACTTACTTAAGTCTATAAATTCATCTCTTAACCTTGCACACTAAGTGCTCTTCTCCTTCAGTAATGAATTCCTCTAATTGGTGCGCATCGATTTCTTTGTCCAGGCCGCCATTAATGAATGCAGTCTTGACATCCATATGTCAAATATCGAGATCCAAATGTGCAACTACAACTAAAGAAATCTGGATTAACATAAGCATGGCTACTAACAAAAAGGTTTTATCATAATCGATGCCCTCTTCTCGAGTATACTACAAGCCTAGTTTTGAAGGTTTCAACCTTCCTATCATATACCTTATTTCGCTTGTAAACCCACTTACTCCTAATGTCTTCTACCCCATTAGATAGTTCTGCTAGCTCCTTTCAGGGTTGTATACTACAAAGCATACTTTATGCTTGTACTACCTCAATTTCCTGTAAGTACCTATGAGAATATTAATTACATTTTGTCACATATTTTGTATCTTAATTCATGTTATGGTTATGCAAATATTGTTCGTGTTTGCCCTCGAATGCCACTCTGTGGAGTAGAGAGTTAGGGTATTTGATATGTAATTATGAACTTATGTTGAATTAACAAAAGGTAGTGATTATTTCTTTATTTACTGTATGTCATTGGCGTTATTATTTTGGCAAACAAATAGAAATAATGTTCATGCAATTGGGTAGAAACATGCCACTCCTTATGAGATAAGGAGTCTGGCACTGAAAGTGTTTACAACTAAAATTGTTTAATTTATCCGTAAGTCGGTGAAACTTAATTGAGCATTAAGTTTTTAGTGAAGACTTGTATATCGTATGATTGGACATGTGCATGTATTCACTCAGGAGTAGTGGGCGCATTCAGTATAAGTATTCTAATCAGATTAGTATGATCGGATACAACTCACCTCGGTTCAGTCACATGAATTTAATTCTAAGATAGTAAATGGCTGAATCGTAAAGTTATGATAGGTATGTGTGAACCTTTGACTTGAGGGTTCAGTAGAAGATATGCTTTTTTCATTAAGTTAGTTATTAAAGTAGTTCGATCCAATCATCTGTCGGTAGGGATCAACCTCGAAGTGCAACTTAATGGGCAAGTAGCAGTCTTTACTGAATATCAAGAAAGGATTTTTTTCTCCCATAAGTGAACATGATAATGTCCTATACGGTTAGTGGCAACTAAGATCAAAAGTTTTTGGCCAAATCAACTGAGCTAGTTGGATTTGACGCATGAGAGCTCTATGATCTTGATTTGCATCAACACATGCATAGAGTCAAGTTAAAGTAGGGTTTGACTTTACCGTGACCCTAAAACTTGATCGGAATATATGATTAAAGGATTTATATATATCATTATTCATAACCGAAGAAGGTTTTTGAATGATTCCCTTTATTCATTCTTAGAGGTTACAGTGTGAGCCACGAGACTGACTAGGTATAACTCACATTCTTTGGATTCTCATACCACTGACTGAGATGAACCTACAGAGTTGCGCATACATGATTAATGATGGATTAAATTAAGCATATTCTCGCTAATGAATATTGAACATTGGATGTCTAATTGAATTTAATTTATTGGATAAATTAAATCGGTCAGTTGAGTTAAATAAATTACTCGGTAACTAAATGTCATTCAAATATAATTATTTATTGGATAAAAATTATATTGTATTTGATATAATTAATTAATCGGATTAATTAATTAGTATAAATACAATGTGACACACCAAGATTTATCTCTCGGAATAGATTCAGTGGAAGTTTCCACATAGTCAACCTACATGACCGCCCTCCTTTTTCTATTTAGAGTCTTTGGAATACTTGATTTTTGCACATGCTTGTAGCATGTGATCATTTTCCTGTCATGGAATAGAAAAATGAAGTGTTGACCGTGACTTCAAGTATGGATAACATAATAAAGGCTACACACACCCCACACTTCAGGCTTACGGGCGGAATATTTGAGAGATAGAAAATAAAAGTTTCTCTTGGTTTTCTCTACTTGCTTCAGAGATCCTTCTAGCTGTGTTCTTGGAGAACTACAAGATAGAGTTTTACTCCGATCATTTTTCCAATGCGTGAATCATATAGACGTTCGTCATTTTCGACGTTGGCATTCCAAAAGCTTGATCGATTTGCTTCGTGTTTGTCATCATCAGCTTAAGAAGTCGGGTCTACGAGGGTATGGTTTTAAGTATTTTATTTAATGGTTTATACGGTCCTTGATCGATCCTCTTTAGGAGTTCGAATGAGCACATTTTGTGCGACTTTTATTTCCGCTGCATATTCGATTTATGGCCTGAACTCCAATAGTGGTATCAGAACTAGGTCAATGCGATCGTACAGACGATATTATTTGGATTTTGAATGCATGTTTGATGGTGATTTTATGGTTTGCAATCATATGATAATTGTATGAGTTTAGTTGTTTCTCTTAGTAATGTTCATGATTTTATATTATACTACAAATATGGATTATTTCTATAAATGATTTATATAAATAATATGAAGACCAGAAATAATATGATTTTAGAAATCTGCCCGAAAATGAGTCGCGTGCAATCATTGGAGGATATAGTACGTGGCTGCCTGGCTGTACCCTACAGTTGTCGGACATTGCCGGGAACTTTACCTACAGTGTCTTTGTGCCTACAACCTGGCACCTTGTGCCCACAGTGCAGAAGGGACTTCTTCTTTGCTTAGCGGCATTCATTGTCGGGCACCAAGTCTCGTTTTTCAATATATTTTGAGAAATTATTTTTTCCAATATTAAATTAAATTTAATTTGATTAAATCATATTTAATTTGATTAAATCATTAAATTTTGAATTTTTTGGTGATGGAAAATAAACCAAACCAAACCAAACCAAACATACCCAGTATATCCCGCTTAGAGCAGCGTCTGGGGAGGGTAAGATGTATGCAGACCATGCCCCTATTTATTACGGTAGGGAGGCTGTTTTCGTGAAGACCCCCAGCTTAGTGCACAACAGAATCTTGTGTGATAAATACAAAGGAAAACATATGATTCGAAAAAGCTCAAGACCATACCTGAGCCCATGGCTTAATCCACATGGAACTTACCTAAGCGGAATTTGGCTACTTCACTCCCGATGAACGCTGCTCTAACAAAAGTGAGGTTGACTCTGTGCACAGCTTCCTGTCAAAAATACACCACACGCAAAGACAATAGGATAAAATATACAATAAAAGTAAAAATGCAATGCTCTAGGTCAAAGCTAACCGAGACAACCCAACCCTGAGGCTCTCAACTACAGCACCGCTCCCTACAAAAGAATCCACAACTCTGATCTGGCGCCTCCAAGCGAACCTATCAACAGTCATGGTCTCGGAAAGGTTTAAGGCCTTCAAATCTAATCTCAGTTGCTCCTCCCACATCCTCCTCGGTCTGCCTCTCCTCCTCTCCCCGTCAACCAATAAACTCTCGACCCTCCTCACCGGAGCAGATGCCTGCCTCCTGCGGACGTGGCCAAACCATCTCAATCTCCCTTTCCTAACTTTCGCTGAAATGGGCGCCAATTCCAGCGCATTCCTGAAAACCCTGTTGGCGATTCTATCTAACATTGTGCGACCACACGACCAACGTAACATTCTCATTTCAGCCACTTCCAACTTGCTCTCAAGCGACTTCTTCATCGCCCAATATTCGGAGCCATATAACATTGCAGGTCGGATTGCCGCTCTATATAATTTACCCTTCAACTTAAGAGGGACTTTCTTGTTGGAGCCATAAAACATTGCAGGTCGGATTGCCGCCTTGATGCGATGCGTGACATCATCTTCACACTCACTTTCCTTCTGAATGATCGAAACCAAATATGTGAACTTATCCGTACGGAGTACGATCTGATCCGCAATCATTACCTCTACATCTTCCTCGTCGGCCTCACCACTAAAGTTACACCAGAGATACTCGGTCTTAGACCGGCTCACACGCAAGCCCTGGGATTCTAACTTATCCCTTCAAAGCTCCAACTTCGAGTTCACCTCCCTCCTCGACTCCACCACAAACACAATGTCGTCAGCAAAAAGTATGCACCACGGGATGCCATCTTGAATCCCTCGCGAAATGACGTCAAGGATTAGAGAGAAGAGAAGAGGGCTTAGCTCCGGCCCCTGGTGTAGCCCTATCTCAACCGGAAAATACTGGGTGTCACCAACTGGGGTCCTAACGCACGTCCTAGCTTGGGAGTACATGTCTTGGATCGCCCTAACGAACGACAACAACACCCTCCTCTCTACTAGGCTCCTCCAAATAACATCTTGCGGAATGCTATCATAAGCCTTCTCTAGATCTATGAACACCATATGGAGGTCCTTACACCGCTCTCTAAACTTCTCCATAAGGCGTCTGACGAGATGAATGGCCTCAGTCGTGGACCTCCCCGGCATGAAGGCAAATTGGTTCTCTGGGATCTCAACTTCTCTTCTAACCCTGCATTCCACCACTCTTTCCCAAAGTTTCATAGTATGACTGAGGAGTTTAATACTTCTATAGTTACTACAACTCTGAGCATCGCCTTTGTTCTTGAAAAATGGCACGACAATACTATGCCTCCACTCTGTCGGCATCTTAGAACCTCTAATGAGGATGTTGAACAGCTCTGCTAGCTACTGAACGCCGACTTCCCCCAGACAAAGCCACACCTCAATAGGGATCTGATCCGGACCTACAGCCTTAGCTCTACCCATTTTCATTAGGGCACCCTTTACTTCCTCCTTGCTGATGCTCTCACAAGAACTAAACGAACAAGCAGAAGATAGACTAACTCCTTGCACCACCGAGTCACTACCTCTAGCCTCATTGAAAAGTTCGAAAAAATACCTATTCCACCGCTCCTTAATAGCCACATCGTTCACTAACACTTGGCCCAAATCATCCTTAATAAACTTAACGGGACCCAGGTCGCGCCGCCCTCTTTCCCTAGCTTTTGCTAGTTTAAAAATAGCCTTCGCTCCTTCTTTGGTGTCTAGGCGCTTGTACATCTCCTCGTAAGCCTGCCTTAGCCACTGCCTTCTTAGCCTCTCTTTTCTCCACCTTGTACGCTACAATATTCAAGATTCTCTCCTCCCCAGCACTAACCGACAAAAGCTCCTTTGGTGATGGAAAATTTAAAGGAAAATATTTTGAGGGTTTACACCGAACAAATTAAATTTTCGATTATTGTTGACTTAATTGGATTGATTCACACCATTGCTTGTTGTATGTTTCACATATTTATGTGATGGTGATGTAGTTTATAGACTTACTTTTTGAATTATTGTTATTCGATGGGGTTGTAAAGACCGGTTTTTGAGCCTATTTATTTATTTTAATAGAATATTTGTATATGTTGCAAATTATTCAGATGTAATAGATAATTTTTCAAGATGGTGGCCCAAGGCGATCCATCAAAAAGAAGGCGATTCAAGACTAGTTTTATATTTTCTTTTATTTTGTTGGGTCATTCGCTTGGTCAAATATTTAGGAAAGGTCCATGTTGGGAAAAATCCTCTTAGTGTTTTGATAATTGCCTCATACAACAAGAATCTTCAAAGTCAGAATATTAGTCAAGTATGGACGCTGTTACGAGAACGTCATACAGCCCGTCTATACAGCGCAAGATCTTCCAGCAAGCTAAGAGCTTAATCCTACAACATAGTCTTGAAGATACAGCAAAGACGAAGATGATGTATATAACAAACATGTTGTAAGTGTTTTACTTAGGAAAAGTAAAACACAAATCCAACAGGACTGAAGAAAATTTCAACAGTTGAGAAAGCAAATATTATTTATTCGTAAAGTATTCACGATTAAAGTAACATTTAATGTTGATAGGACAAAATTTAATGCGGCCGAAGAGACTACAATCTGAAGAGCATTTGATGCTGGTAAAAAAGAATGTCTGAAGCATTAAATATGAACCGCCTTTAATTCGAAACATTCTGAAGCCGACAATCAGAGCAGTATCAATCTCACCAACAGGCAAATGGCTACATTGACAATGAATCTATTTCCAAGGTTATAAATAGCCCCAAACAAGAGGACATTACTCACCTGACGATTCGAAGAACTTTGACAATCTGATTATCAAGCTTACAAGAGCATTATATTTCTTCAAGCATAGAACTTCAACAAAAGAGAAGAAATATACAAGTCCTCAATGCGAACAGTAAACTTACAGTGAAAGCTCATCAAGCATACAACTACTGTTCGATCTTGTCATATCAATCTTACCGTTGAGTTTACTTAGCCTTGTATGGACTAAGCTTCGCTATCTATGATATGTGTGGGACGAATAGCGCTAAGAACGAAGATTCAATCTGTGTGAGAGAAAGCGAGTCGAAGAAACGAAAGCCAATCTGTGTGAATGGCCCAAGATGCTGTCGGCTATATCAATCTGTGTAAACGATACAACGACATGTTTAGTTAAAGTCACATAGTTGTGTAGATTTTAATAAACAGTTTACTCCTGTGTGGAGGAAAAGTAGACGTAGAGGGGTTTACCTCGAACCACTTTAATTAATGTGTTTTACTTTCTGCCTTTACTGTTTTCTATCTGCCTGTGTGATTTTAGTATACATATTGTAAAAGCCCTGTCCGCTTCAAGCTAACAAGAGATCATTCAGTTGTTGTATTTAGAGTGACTTTACCTTAGACTTCCCCTACGCAAACAAACTTCAAAAAAGATACAGCTTATTCAACCCCCCCTCAAGCTATTTATATTATATACTGTGGCCAACAAGTGGTATCAGAGAGGTTGATTCTACAAAGAATTAGTTGATTTTTAAATTGAATCAGATCCACAAAATTATTAGCTTTTGAAAATCTTATTTTTATATCTTTACTATTTATTTTACTTCTTCCATGGATAAATCAATGGTCAATAAAGTTCCTATGTTTTCCATTAACGAAGTCGATGATTGGAGAATCAGGACGGAAGACCATCTTGCTGCGATGCACGAAGAGATGATCTTTGTCATCCAAGAAGGACCGATCAAGATAATGAAGGTCAACACAGCCGCAAGAATCATTGGACAGCCTTTTGCAGAAATGCTCTAGAAGGAACACGGGCAATGGACAATGGATGATTGCAAGCGTGCAAATCTAGACAATGTAGCCAAGATTGCGCCATTTGTCACTCTTGACAAAGGCACATTCTCCAATATAAAAAGTTTTAAAACACTCAAAGAAACATGGGAGAAACTCAAGCTAATTTGCGAGGGAACTGAGCTCTCGAAAGAAAATAAAATTTCAAAACCAACTCAGCAATCTGAATCATTTGAAATGAAATCTTCCGAAATGCTTGAGGAGCTTGACCTCAGATTTACCGGCGTTGTCAGTGAACTTAAATGACCACAACTATGCGTGTGTCTTGCAATTTAAATGACATATTTACTTTCGATCTCTTCTCTGGCCTTAAAGCCTTTGAGTATGACATTGACAGGAGAGAGGAGGCTGAAGAGTCACAGTCACCTTCCTAGACACAAACACTAGATACTGTATCTAACAGGAGACAACTCTGCACATAGCACATCCAAAATCGCATGCAAGGCAGTTGACAATGACGATGATATCCTGTCACAAAACGAGATGGCCCTTCTTATGCATAAATTGCGGAAGTCCATCAAGAAATTTGAAAGGCCCCATGCAGGTCCAAGCCATTCAACAAGGTGAGTTTTGAATCACCTTCGTCCGCATATTCTAATTTGTGCTATAATTGTAGGAAATCAGGACACCATGCAAATAGATGTCCTCATCCCAAAGTACAGAAGTTGCCTAAAGCCGAGCAACAAGAAAAGGACGAGAAAACGCACGTCTGGCGAAACAAGCTTAAGGCCCTGATCGGAGAATCAAAAGCCTCACTCACATCAACCAAGACCGAGGAGTGCCTTCAGGCAGTCAATGACAGTGACTTCTTCGATGATGAAATAGAAGATAAAGCATATATGTGCTTTATGGCCAAGGAATAAGATAATGATGAAGACAGTGAGGATGATGTAAGCTCAACCTCATCTACTTGTATTAATGCATCACATATTTATGAAAATATTATAAATTAGTTTACCATTCAAAAAGCCCATGAGATGCTTAAACAAGAAAACCTACAACTCTCCCTTTCAATTTTAGAGCTGAAGGATGAAAATGATCTACTGAAAAATAATTATGAAAACATGTCTTTGGATTGTGAAAATAGCAAGATTATTCATGAAAAACTCACGCAAAGAGGTAAAAACTCATAGTAATTGCAAGACAGATGATTATGCTTTGTTAGAAGCTAAGATACAGCTTCTCGAGAAAAGAGAAGGAGAACTCGAGACCATACTTAAATCCTTTGAGAAATCATCGAAGAGGATGGAAGATATTTTAAGTACTGGGCAGCACGCCCGAGACAAACGTGGATTAGGATATGACTCATTCTCCCATAATGGCAAAACTAGTACGGTGTTTGTCAAGGGAGTGGAACCCATTTCGGAACCCGAACAAGCCCCGAGTCCTGTAAAAGTCACAGCTGCCCCTTCTCGGACAGCAAAGACTGCGATTTCGCCACCCAACTCATATCATAAGCAGAGGAAACCCCAGCCTCATACACTTATATGCCATGCTAGTCATCAACAGAATGCTCCTCGAGCATACCAACAGTGTCAGCAGCCGGCCATAAGGAAAGCTGTACCTAAGTATCAAAGTTATGCACCTCAGTACTATCAATAGTACAGTGCCCCTAGATACTGGGTACAGGAAATTAAGTATCCATCCCGTAAGCAGGCTGCTGCATAGTTCTATCAACAACAAATCTAAGAATCTAACTGGACACCCAGAAGGCAAGCAACAAGTTCGAAGAAAATGGTTCCTCCTCCGAGATGACAACCGTACTGGAGCCAAAACACCATATTTTACATTCATAATAATCATGCTTATAGAGATTACATGTCTGCCCCACGTAAATCTCGCAAAATAGGACCAAATGTAATGTACAGAAAATCCATTGCTTTCAGGCAAATATGGGTACCTAAAGGCACTAATAACCAAGGATCCAAAAATCAAAGGGGACCTAAATTTACTTAATATTTTTGATTACATGATATTAAGGAGAAGGACATCTAGTATTTCAATAGTGGATATTTTCGCCACATGACATGGGATATCACCAAGCTGTCAGATTATATAGAAGGTCCCGGTCCAAATGTCACGGCCCCTTATCCCTAAGGACGGCACAGCCAGGGCGTGACCTGGGGTAGGAATTATGATACGAATTACGTATGAAAATGGACATAAATTCGTATGTAATGCAGCGGAAATATAATTGATCCTCACAACACTCGAATATGTGTAACACTCGTAAGAAATAACCGAAAGTAGGGCAATTCGGCTTACGTAAACAAGAACAATATGAATGATTTATCAAACTAGACCTATAGTTTGATAAGATAATCTTTCCTCAAGACCTATTGAGAATCGATTAGATTAAAACTCCAAAATGCGTCGAATTATAATCAAAGTTTCGATGAAAAGTATTCATCAAGAAAACACAAGTGTATTCTTATTTCTTCAACATACAATGGTTGTTAAAATGCTTACACAAGCCTATATATAGGAGACTTCAAGTCTTCCTATAATAAAAGAAAACAATTCAAAGATTTATAAAATATTTGAATAATCAAAACAAATCAACAATAAAATACAAAAGGAACAACAATCCTAATTTTAGGGGAAACACAATCCCTAAAATGAGTAAAAAAAACAAAGCAAAGACAAACACACAAAAGAAAACAAAAAAAATGAAATCTGCCGGCAGGACTCGGCCGTGTCGCTTGACACGGCCGCGGCGCGACAAGGACACTCGGCACGGGCGCGGCGCTGACAAGGACGTAGGTAGTGACTCGACCGTATCTGCTTGACACGGTCGCGGCGCGACAGGGACGTCCGACAGTGACTCGTCCGACAGTGACTCGGCGCGATAGGGATGTTCGGCGTGGACTCGATCGTGTCCTGGAACACGGTCGGGCGTCTGGGCAGTGGGTTTTGGCTTATCCAGAAGAGTTCGACTCGGCTGTGCCAGACAACACGGTCGAGTCCGGTGGGCAGTGACTTTGGCATTTCTGGATGAGTACGGCACGGGCCGTGTCGGACGACACGGCCGGGTTCGGTCGGCAGTGCTCGGCCAGTTCCGGCAGGTGGTGATTTTTCCGGCAGGTGGGACATTTTCCGGCAGGTTGGACATTTTCCGGCAGATTGAACATTTTTCCGGCAGGTTGGATGTCGACCTTCCGGCACAGCATGACACGGGCCGTGTCATATGACACGGTTGAGACCGAGACTCCACGTCTTATGTCCGTTTTCTCGCCTAAATAAGTAGTAGTCCGTGCATGGCGTGTTGAAAGGTCATTTATATCGATCCTTACATCGTCTTCTTCATTCATATTAAATGATTCCGTATCATCTCCTCCTCCTTTAAAAGGAATTGTCCTCAATTCCGAAATTCCGTCATCATCGATGTAAGGCGAAAGGTCCCCAACATTAAAGGTTGCATGAATCTCATAATCTGCAGGAAGTTCTAATTTGTATGCGTTGTCGTTCACTTTTGCGATTACTTTAAACGGTCCCTCCGCTCGCGGCATTAATTTGTTCTTACGTTTACTTGGAAATCGCTCTTTCCTCAAATGCAACCAAACCAAATCACCAACTTCGAACAATCTCGGCCTTCTTTGTTTGTTCGACTTTCTTTTGTAAGCCTCATTTATTTCCTTGATTCGATTACGCAATTGCTCATGTAATTTCATCATCGATTTCAATTTTGATTCCGCATCCTTGTGTACTAACTCGTCACTTTGCAATATAATTAGATCTAACAGCATATACGGGTTTAGTCCGTAAACTACTTCGAACGGAGAGTGTGTCGTGGCATGAGTAGGAGAACGATTATAAGCGAACTCCGCATGTGCAAGTTTCAAGTCCCAATCCTTTTGTGTCTTGCTTACAAGACCACGTAGTAAAGTGCCCAATGTTCGATTGGTTACCTCGGTTTGACCGTCCGTTTGTGGATGATGTGACGTGCTAAATAGTAGGTTGGTTCCCACCTTTCTCCACAAGGTGTTCCAAAAATAACTAAGAAATTTTGAGTCCCGATCCGAAACAATCGTTTTTGGAACCCCATGCAATCGTACGATTTTTCGTAAATATAAATCAGCGACGTTACTCGCGTCGTCCGTCTTGTGGCAAGCCACAAAGTGAGCCATCTTCGAAAATCGGTCTATAACAACCATAATAGCATCTCTCCCTCATTGAGTACGAGGCAAAGCAACAATGAAATCCATTGAGACATCTTCCCACGGCCTTTCTGGAATCGGCAAAGGCATGTATACTCCCGGTTTGAACGAACTCTTAGCAATGTGGCATGTTACACATTTATTAATTATGTCATGTACATCCACTTGCATCTTCGGCCAATGAAAATGCTCTTTAAGTACCTCCAACGTTTTAGCCGAACCAAAATGACCGGCCAAGCCTCCACTGTGGGCTTCCCGAACCAACAATTCCCGAATCGGGTGTTTGGGTAAACAAAGGCGATTTCCTTCGAAAAGGAATCCTTCTTGCAACGTAAACTCTCCAAATGGGCCAGATTTACACCGAATGAAAACCTCACCAAAATCCACATCCCCATCATAACACTCCTTCAATGCTTCGAACCCAAGAAACCGAATGTCAAGAGTAGAGAGTAAGGCATACCGTCTAGATAAAGCATCCGCCACAACGTTGCTCTTGCCATCTTTTTATTTCGAAGAAAAGTGGAATGATTGCAAGAATTCCACCCATTTAGCATGCCTCGGACTCAACTTTTGTTGGCCGTTAATATATTTTAAGGACTCATGATCCGAATGTAGGATGAAATGTTTCAGCCGAAGGTAATGGCTCCAATGATCAAGAGCTCTCACAATGGCATAGAACTCCTTGTCATAAGTACAATAGTTGAGTCGAGCCCCACCCAATTTCTCCGAGAAGTATGCAATTGGTCGCCTCCCTTGGACGAGGACCGCCCCAATACCCACTCCACTTGCGTCACATTCTACCTCGAAAGGTTGTGAAAAGTCGGGTAAAGCCAAGATAGGTGCTTCACACATTTTCGCCTTCAATTTTTCAAATGCCCCTTGGGCAGCCCCGTTCCACACAAACGGTCCTTTTTTTAAGCATTCCGTTATCGGGCTAGAAATGGTACTAAAGTCTCGTATGAACCTCCGATAAAATGAAGCAAGTCCGTGAAAGGATCGGACTTACGTGATGGTTTTGGGCGTAGGCCAATATTTAATCGCCTCGATCTTGGTTTGATCAACCGACACTCCTTCTTTAGAAACGATGTAGCCAAGAAAGGCTACACTCTCGACTAGAAACGAGCACTTCTCCTTTTTCCCATAAAGTTTTTGATCCCTAAGGATCTCGAAGACTTTCCTCAAGTGCCCGGTATGCTCTTGCAATGATCGACTATAAATCAAGATGTCGTCCAAGTATATGACGACAAATTTTCCCAAAAACGGCTTAAGTACCTCATTCATTGATCGCATGAAAGTACTTGGCGCATTTGTAAGGCCAAAGGGCATGACGAGCCATTCATATAATCCATGTTTTTTCTTGAAAGCCGTCTTCCATTCGTCTCCTTCCCGCATGCGAATTTGATGATAGCCGCTTCTCAAATCAACCTTCGAAAAAATCACCGAACCATGCAACTCGTCCAACATATCATCAAGTCTCGGAATTGGGAACCGATATTTGATGGTTATGTTGTTCACGGCTCTACTATCTATACACATCCGCCATGACCCATCCTTCTTTGGAACAAGTAAAACCGGAACCGCACAAGGGCTCAAACTTTCTCGAACGTACCCGCGATTCATTAGCTCCTCGATTTGTTTTTGCAAGTCCTTTGTCTCCTCGGGGTTACATCGATAGGCGGCCTTGTTAGGTAGTGATGCACCCGGTATAAGGTCGACTTGGTGTTCAATCCCACGTAAGGGTGGTAAACCCGGCGGTAAGTCTTCCGGGAAGACATCTGCAAATTCTTGTAGCAAGGTATCGATATCTCTCTTGCCTTGCACAATTACGTCAACATCTCGTGTTTCTTTAATCATCAATAAATACACATGCTCGCCATCGTCAATAGCGTGTCTCACCTCTTTCTCACTAGCAAACATAGTAAGCTTTGGTTTCTCCATTTGATTAGAACTCATCGATCGAATGGCTTGGGGTGCCATCGGTTTAAGCACAATCACTACAAAAAAAACAGTTTTTACCGACGCCAAAATGGCGTTGGTAAAACAGAAAATGGCGTTGGTCGACGCCATTACCGACGACAACCCGCCGTTGGAGAAACGCTCGACGGTAATTTTTTACCGACGCCATTTTCCGACGCCGCCATTTACCGACGCCATTTTTGGCGTCGTTAAATTAAAAAAAAATTAAAAAAGTCAGGTCAGGACTCAGGCGGGGCTCAGGCGGGTTAGGTCCGGGCTCAAGCGGGAGGGCTCGATCAGGTCCAGGTTGGGGTCCGGGCGGGTCGGTTGCGGGTCCGGGCGGATCAGGTTCGGGCTCCATTCAATTTCAAATGGTTGAGAAGGATTTTGGTTTATAAACCACCAAAAACATTGATGTTTTTTCGATGTGGGATTGTGTTAAAAAATTACCGACGCCGAAATGGCGTCGGTAATGGCGTAAACGGCGTCGGTAAATTAAAAAAAAAAATTTACCAACGCCAAAATGGCGTCGGTAATGGCGTCGGTAAATGGCGTCGATAAACGGCGTCGTTAATTGTAAAAAAATTAAGTCTGCGAACCGGTCGTCGGCAATGGCGTCGGTAAATCGGGCGTCGGTAAATGGCGTCGGTAAATTATAAGTTTAACAACGGCGGTACGGGCATCGGTAAATGGCGTCGGTAAATTATAAGTTTAACAACGGCGGTGCTGGCGTCGGTAAATGGCGTCGGTAAAAGCTGTTTTTTTTGTAGTGAATCTTCTTGCCTTTATCCCGTAATTCATATTCGTTACTCCTTCCTCGATGTAAAACGTCTCTATCAAATATCCACGGTCGCCCCAAAAGTATGTGGCATGCATCCATTGGGAGTACATCACATAGTACGTTGTCACCATACGAGCCCGTAGTTAATCCGACCCGTACTTGTTTTGAAACTTTCACCTTATTCCCATCATCGAGCCAATGTAACGCGTATGGTTTCGGATGAGTAGTAGTGATGAGTCCGAGCTTCGCCACCATCTCACTTGAAGAAACATTCGTACAACTTCCTCCATCGATTATCAAACTACACCACTTGTCTTTAATTTGACACTTGGTGTGGAATATTTGATCTCATTGTTCCGTGTCCCTCGAAACTGTCTTGACTTGTAAAGTGCGAAGGACTAGACTCGTGTCATAGTCCGGAGCATTGTAAGCCTCGCACTCCTCTTCTTCTTCTTCGGCGTTCACGTCAAACACGTCACCGAGTCTTTCTTCTTCGTCCTCGGCCAATAATTCTTCCCGGACCTCAAGAGCCTCTCTTAGTGTCACCACCCGTTTGTTCGGACATGCATTTTGGTAATGGCCGAATCCTTGACACTTGAAACATCGTACCTTCGCCAAACTTGTTTCCTTGGGTACGTAGGGAGCCTTAGGTGCGGTGACAGGGACATGACTTGGCGTGGTGCTTTTAGTACCCGAACTCGAACCGGCACTTGGATTCCCAATTTTGGAAGGAAATTCGGGTCTTGAAAACTTCAATTTATTTTGGGCTTCTATCTTCACACATAATCCACATAGAGTGTCGAAATCTTCATATGGGTATAACTCCACCGTGTTGGCTATGCTTTTGTTTAAGCCACATAAAAAACGTGACATCTTTTGCTCTTCGTTTTCTTCTAGCTCTCCCATCAAGACCAAACTTTCGAACTCTTCAATATATTCACCGACACTTAGTTTGCCTTGCATGAAATCGGAAATCTTCCGGTATAAGGTTAACCGATGTGATGTTGGCACATACCTCTTACGAAGTTTTCTTTTTAAAGAATCCCACGAACGGATTTTTGCTTTTCCCTCCCGAGCTCTTCGCGTCTTTACTCCTTCGAACCAAAGAGAAGCACCCTTCCCTAACTTGAGAATTGCATATTTGCAACGTTTCTCATCGTTAAGGTCTTTGAATTCGAACATGCGTTCAATTTTCCGTTCCCACTCCAAATAAGCTTCGGGATCGGTACCTCCAACGAACTCCAGAAGTTCGTTTACTTTAAACTCATCTGCATGGTGTATTTGACGTGCGTCATCCTCGCGTCTTGCTTGCATACGTGGTTCCGGTAGACCGCTTAGTGCGTCCCGGAGTTTCATCAAGAAATCGGGATCGGAGAAATCCATAACAAGATTCAAGAGATAGTTTTGAACAAGAAATCTTCAATAAAATTGCCAAGGAAATAGCCTTGGGCTCCGATGTCACTAATGATACGAATTACGTATGAAAATGGACGTAAACTCGTATGTAATGCAGCGGAAATATAATTGATCCTCACAACACTCGAATATGTGTAACACTCGTAAGAAATAACCGAAAGTAGGGCAATTCGGCTTACGTAAACAAGAACAATATGAATGATTTATCAAACTAGACCTATAGTTTGATAAGATAATCTTTCCTCAAGACCTATTGAGAATCGATTAGATTAAAACTCCAAAACGCGTCGAATTATAATCAAGGTTTCGATGAAAAGCATTCACCAAGAAAACACAAGTGTATTCTTATTTCTTCAACATACAATGGTTGTTACAATGCTTACACAAGCCTATATATAGGAGACTTCAAGTCTTCCTATAATAAAAGAAAACAATTCAAAGATTTATAAAATCTTTGAATAATCAAAACAAATCAACAATAAAATACAAAAGGAACAACAATCCTAATTTTAGGGGAAACAAAATCCCTAAAATGAGTAAAAAAACAAAGCAAAGACAAACACACAAAAGAAAACAAAAAAAAAATGAAATCTGCCGGCAGGACTCGGACGTGTCGCTTGACACGGCCGCGGCGCGACAAGGACACTTGGCACGGGCGCGGCGCTGACAAGGACGTCGGCAGTGACTCGACCGTGTCCACTTGACACGGTCGCGCCGGCTGTGACGTCCGACGTCAAGCTGACTCGTCCAAGCGATGACTCGGCGCGATTGGGACGTTCGGCGTGGACTCGATCGTGTCCTGGAACACGGTCGGGCGTTTGGGCAGTGGGTTTTGGCTTATCCGGAAGAGTTCGACTCGGCCGTGCCCTGCACACGGTCGAGTCACAGTGGCGATGACTTTGGCATTTCCGGATGAGTGCGGCACGGGCCGTGTCGGACGACTGCAGGCTGGGTTGATCGGCGGTGCTCGGCGATTCGGCGAGTGGTGATTTTTCCGGCAGGTGGGACATTTTCCGGCAGGTTGGACATTTTCCGGCAGATTGAACATTTTTCCGGGAGGTTGGATGTCGACCTTCCAGCACAGCATGACACGGGCCATGTCATATGACACGACTGAGACCGAGACTCCACGTCTTATGTCCGTTTTCTCGCCTAAATACGTAGTAGTCCGTGCATGGCGTGTTGTATGGTCATTTATATCGATCCTTACGTCGTCTTCTTCATTCATATTAAATGATTCCGTATCAAATTAAGACGCAGGGAAGAAAAGGGGAACCATACGTTTTATAAGTAATAGGGGTAGATTTCCATGAATAACCTATCAAGGCATCGCGAAGGGGAATCAATCCCATAGGAATGACTCAGAATCCAAGGTAAGAATATATAGTCATAATATTAGCCTTGAAGTATTGGAAATGCTTCATACTACATTACAAACGACGTGACTTAGAAAGCAATATCATAAAGAGTGTTTGCAGCGGAAAAACATGGTTGGTTACATATATGAAGATATGTAACCAGGGATGAACATTGTTTGTACACAAAATACTTCCACTCAACACCCTCCATCACATTCCCTGCTCAACCTGCACATTTTAAAAGATATACAGGGCTGAGTACAAAGTACTCTGTGAACATATGCTAAAAGATAAAACATGCTTTCGTATTTGTCATCATACATGTAAGCAGTAACACACAGAGGTTTAATAAAAAGCCCATGTTTACTAAATCATTTCATTTCGTTGCATATATCATCAGATTCACCATATCCATAATTTATGCCAGATAAGGTGGCCACCTCCCGCGAACGTTACTCCCCAAGGTCAGCCACTCCGAAAAGAGCTGACAATCCCGAGCGACCTTTGTCTAGCTCAGGAGCCAATCATTTCATAGGTTGGCAAGCCAACAGTGATATATTCATAAGAATAATTGAAAGCAAATCCGTCAAAACTTTGGTTTCATCAAAATCTTAGAACAGGGTTTTAGCCTGACATGCTAAAGAATAAAAATACAGGAATAATGAAAGAAAGCATCGAAATCAAACGCAGATGAAGAATTCGGATTCCTCCGTTCTTCTGGCTTCCGCTCTCTGCTCTTGGTGTTTTCTACTTCTTCTTCTTAATGATGATCCTCCGATGATCCCGCGATCCCCTTAAATTCTGACCTTGCATGCTTATTTATAACTCTCCTTAGCCTCAAAAAACGCATTCGTGTGATTAGGTCGAGAACAGGCTCCAAAACGGCCCAAAACCGCGCAGAACACACCAAAACTGCCCCGTGGGCCGCGTTTCACTTAATCTGTGCCGCGGCTCACGGTGCTCAGCGGGATGCCTGGGCGCTATTCTTTTCTTCTGGGCCGCGGCTCAACTTTTACGTTCCGCGGCCACTGGTACAGTTGGTTCGCCCCTTTCAGGTCACCTTCATGTGCCGCGGCCCCAGGCCAAAATTTGCCATTTTCGCCCGTTTTCATCGTTTTAGCTTTCGGACTCCAATTTCCTGCCAAACATAAAAGAATAGGGCATTAAAAGCTCATTTATACAGATTTACTCACAAAAAGAATACAAAATAATGATAAATAAGCGTATAAAAATACGCCTAAAACTTGTTTTGTCCAAGGGGCATAAAAATATTGTATCCATTCCGGTCATGGATCGGAAAGGCTTTTCATTTTTCATTGGTGATGGTTCCTGCAAAATTTATTTTAGAAATAAGATAGTGGGTACTGCTATATTGTTAAATGGACTGTATCATCTAAACCTTAGTAACAAAGTCATTGTGAATACTATGACTAGGAAGCGTGGTAGGGATGAAACTAATCAAGTTTTGAAATGGCATCTTAGAATTGGTCATATTGGTCAGACCAAGGTTTACAAAATGGAAAAAGATGGACTTATGGGTCCATTGGGATCGGATCCCTCTTCTACTTGTGAATTTTGCCTTAAAGGCAAAATGACTAAGTTCCCCTTCATAGGGATTTTTTGAAAGAGCTGCTGATAAACTAGGATTAATCCATACCGACGTATGTGGTGCTTTAGAAGCAGCACGTGACGGATATCAGTACTTCATTACGTTTACAGATGATCATACTAGGTATGGTTATATATACTTAATGAAACATAAATCCGAGGCCTTTTTGAGAAATTCCAGGAATTCAAGGCCCTAGTTGAGAAACAAACTGGAAATCATATCAAAGCACTTTGGTCGGACCGAGGTGACAAGGATATGAGTACAAAGTTTGATGAGTTCCTGAAGGAACATGGAATAGTATCACAACTAACACCTCCAGGTATTCATCAGTTAAATGGTGTGTCAGAAAGAAGGAACCAGACCTTGTTGAACATGGTCCGTTCCATGCTGGGCTATACTGACTTACCGATTTACCTGTGGGGGTATACACTCCTGACTGCTGCATATATCTTGAACAGATGTCCGTCCAAATCTGTTCCTAAAACTCCACATGAGATATGGAAGGGCAGGAAACCAAGTTTTAATCACATTAGGATTTAGGGATGTCCCGCCTATGTCAAGAAGACTAAGGTGGACAAAATGGAAGTGAGGTCCGTGAGGAGACGTTTCATTTGATTCCCATCTGAGACGATGAGTTATCTATTCTACATGCCCATAGATCGAAATCATTGTTTCTTTGCATGCACACTTCCTGGAAGAAGAGTTCATTTAGGAAGGCGGAGCAGGTAGAAATATTTCTTTGGAAGAATACAATGAAACTCCTCAGGAGACACCTGTGCAAGAAAATGAAACCGAAACTTTTGAAACACAAGTACAACCACCTCATAGGTCTAGTAGGGTGTCTCAATTACCTGAGAGGTATAATATTATGCACTTGGAGGAACTGGGTTTCCACGAGGTTCCAGGTGATAAACAAGAGACCGACCGGCGACCAATGCTAGCTATGGTGGATGTAGACTCCATGAAATGGACTATAGCAGTCTTCATGTAGTTGGGACCTTCGTTTTGACAAGGCATTCAAAGAGTTTTGACTTCGTGCAAAATAAATAGGAACCTTGTGTATACAAGAGGGTTAGTGGGAGCAAGATCAAATTCTTAGTACTATATGTAGATGACATTTTACTAATAGGAAATGATGTGGGAATGCTCAATTATGTGAAAGCTTGGATTTCGAGTAATTTCTCCATGAAAGACTTGGGAGAAGATGTAACACCCCAACTTAGACGGATATTACAGTGCCGTGGACCCCCAACTGGGACCCACTAGGCGAATGAAAATTAATGAATTAAATAATATAATTATAGTACCGAACCACATTATATCATCAATTACTTCGATGAGGAGTTTTAAGTACAACACACCCTGGAAATACAGAATAGATGTATATTTTATATCAAGATAAAATATACAACACTGAATAAAATGAATATCCAAACGGAAATTTGCAGCGGAAATAAAAATGAAAAACATGAATGACTGAAAAGGACTGGGCCCCCCTACTAGTATCACTGGACTCCTCGCCGTCAACATTCACTTCCCGTGCCTCTGCCTTGCCATGACCTGAAAACAACATCCCCCAATGGGGTAAGTTACACAGAACAACAATCCTCAAGAGTTGAACAAGCACAAACATTAAATATATAAGTCATGAAATCAAGCTGAAGAGGGGCATCATAGTACCACCCGGCCACGCAATATGAACCCAGAAGGTCACAAGAACAAAAGTGACCATGATGAATATCAATGAATAACAAATCGAAAAGGGTCAAGAATGACTCACCGAGATGAAATGATAATGAAATGAATGATAGCTCACTGAAATGATTGGAATCGTCGTTCCTCGTGAATTGAATGATTAGTTTGATAATTACAAGTCTCGACATGAATAATATATCATGAATGAAAATATGAATGAACAACAACGAAAGGAATGAATATCCTTTTAACCGAGTAAGAATTAACTTACACAAATACCGGTGATGAAATGTCCTTCCTCGAGCAAACATCCAAAGTGGAAAATACCGGTCGCTCGAACAACCTTGAATAACATAATTACCAACAAACGCTCAATATACGTATCAAGTACGATTATAGCCAACTCAAAAGTCGATACAACAATAACCAAACTCATTGGGGCATTCTAACGAATACGTTGCAAACATTCTTCCTTTGATTACAACCAACCCCAAACATCGAAACCAACCTCCAAAAGTATAGGTCAACTCCAACAAAGCATCATCAAAACAATCAAATAATTCAATAGGGATACTCCATTCGTGATTACGACAACATCTAGTCGAAACCCCAAAAATCTCAAAGTCAACCCTTAGGGTATTCTTGAATAATTCCTCAAATATTCATCAAATCCGATATATACACCAATAAATCCGTAGGAATACATGAATCCAAGGTAGATAATCCATATCTAATATATTCCAACATAATAGCAAGCTAACACGAAGAGATCGGAAGGAAAACACTCAAATCCCAATATTCTAGATTCAAGAAATGTTTAGCTTGATTTGGTGTGTTGGAGAGGATTAGATGATGAATAATCCGAACTAGAAGCTTGAAAATGATAATAGTTGGATGCAGCTCAAAGAACACTTCATGAAATGCCCAAAATTTCCCAAAACCGACGGTAGGAGGAATAGATATGATGAAATGACGAAATGGGGCTAAACTATCCAATATATAGTAAACCCAGTTTAGCGCGCGCTAGCTCCTGTGCTTAGCGTGCACTAGCGGGTTTACCGGGTAGTCCATTACCCGCTGCCTGCATCGATAGCGTGCGCTACGTGCCTTGGTAGCATGCGCCAATCGTCTCTTATTAGCTTGCGTTAACCTTGTGTTAGCGCGCGCTACCTGATGGTTCCAGAACCTACTGTTCTCTGGTCTGATTGAGCCTTTAGCGCACGCTACCCGATGCTTAGCGTGCGCTACCAAACTAACCCTTGCGTACGTTGAACACACTCTTAGCGTGCGCTACGAATTATTCCATCACAGTCCAGTACCCACTGGACTGTCTGTCCCAATACGCTAGCGCGCGTTGGGATTCCGATAGCGTGCGCTACAAACACCATTAGCGTACGCAATACTCTAGTTATAACGTGCGCTATGAATCTCACCAATCCGGTCCAGTGCCTTCTGGACTGTCTGCCTGAACCACACTAGCGTGCGCTAATGCTGAGAGGTGGCGTGCGCTACCCATACTCAATTAGCACGCGCTAAAGAGAATACATAGCGTGTGCTACTCCTCACACACAGCCCACTACAAAGATGACAAAGATGATATTCACGGCCCGATTCTCCAACCAGGTTGAATGACGAATAATAACTAACACACGACACAAATTACTCCGAAGTGTGAATACAATGAATGAATATGAATGATCAATGACTATTACTGAGTGAAAATTACTGAGTGACAATATACTTAATGACAATTAATGAATTTACAACCGAGTATTACATACACCCCCCTTAAAAGAGTTTCGTCCCCGAAACTAAGGGTCAAATAATTTGGGATAACTCTCCCGTATACTATCTTCGATTTCCCAAGTAGCCTCTTCGACTCCATGTCTAGACCACCGAACCTTAACCAAAGGAATCATTTAGTTCCTCAACTGTTTGATACGCCGCTCTAAGACTCGTACAGGACGCTCCTCATACGAATGATCATGCGCGATCTCGATTTCATCGAACTGAAGTATGTGACTCGGGTCGGCAACATACTTCCTCAACTGAGAGACATGAAACATATTATGAATTCGGCTCAATGCCGGAGGTAAGGCCAATCGATAAGCCAGGCCGCTTACTCGATCCAAAATCTCAAATGGTCCAATGAATCTTGGACTCAACTTCCCCCGTTTCCCGAAACGGAAGATACCTCGACTCGGGGATACCTTGACCAAAACGTGGTCACCTGCCTCGAACTCTAATGGCCGATGAAGATTATCTGCATATGATTTCTGTCGACTCTGAGCGGTCAACAAACGACTCCTGATCAAAGCTACCTTCTCGCGGGCAGCTATAAGCATATCAAGCGCGGTGCTGATTGATTCTGATAAGTCATCCCAACACAAAGGACATTGAAAACGACGGCCGCATAAGGCCTCGTAAGGTGCCATCTTAATCGAAGCATGCCAATTATTATTGTACGTGAACTCGATCAACGGTAGTTGGGCTTCCCAACCGTCCTTCCAATCAAGAACACATGCTCTCAACATGTCCTCCAACGTCTGACTAGTCCTTTCTGATTGTCCGTCGGACTGAGGGTGAAAAGCTGTGCTGAAATTAAGCTGAGGTCCCATGGTACGATGAACTGATTTCCAAAAATGTGACACGAATTGCCCGTCACGATCAGAAACGATACTCTTAGGAGTACCGTGCAATCTCACTATCTCCTTGATGAACAACTGGGCAAGTCTCTCGGGACCCCACGTATCCTTAATCTCAAGAAAATGAGTTGACTTATTAAACGGTCCACAATTACCCAAATTGTATTCATGCCACGACGACTCGTCGGCAAACTCGTGATGACGTCCATTGAAATATCCTCCCATTTCCACTCCGGAATAGGGAGCGATTTCGGCATACCTGCCGGTCGCTGATGTTCTATCTTGACTTGCTGACAGGTTAAACACCTCGAAACAAATTCTGCGACTTCTCGCTTCATGTTACTCCACCAGTAATTTTTTTTCAAGTCTTTGTACATATTGCTAGACCCCAGATAAATGGAATAAGGGGTAGCATGAGCTTCTCTCAAGATCGAGTTTTTCAACTCGTCACCCGCTGCTACGCATAACCGGTTCTTAAATCGCAAAAGTCCATCCTCGTGGACCCTAAATCCAGGGAATTTCCCTTGAGCCACATCCTCTCGGATGCGCAATAAAAATGGGTTTGAACCCTGATTCACTCTGATCGCCTCCTCAAGTGGCGATGATATCTCTAACATGCAAAGTTGCCCTTGCACTCGCTGTAACCAGACCTCGATCTCGGGTCTCAGGAACTCCTGTTGAAGTTCCTTCTGAACTGTTAAATGAGCAAGCATTTGCTCCTGAATGGACTTACGGCTCAAGGCGTCAGCGACAACGTTCGCCTTACCCAGGTGGTATTGAATCTCGATATCGTAATCTTTGATTATTTCTAGCCATCGTCTTTGTCGCATCTTTAACTCCTTCTGAGTAAATATATACTTCAAACTCTTCTGATCGGTGAAAATCTGACAGGTGACACCATAAAGATAATGACGCCAAATCTTCAACGCGAAGACCACGACTGCTAGTTCCAGGTCGTGGGTTGGATAATTGACCTTATAAGGTCTCAGTTTCCGTGAAGCATAGCCGATCACTTTACCGTTCTGCATTAATACACATCCGAGACCTTGTCTGGATGCGTCACTATAAACCACGAATCCCTCTGTCCCTTGAAGTAAAGAAAGGACAGGCGCTGAAATTAAACGACTCTTGAGTTCATCAAAACTCCGCTGACACGCGTTAGACCATGTGTATTTCCAATCCTTCCGTAAAAGGTTCGTCATGGATTGAGTGATTTTAGAAAATCCTTCCACAAATCGCCGATAATAACCAGCTAATCCGAGAAAGCTTCGGATTTCCTTAACATTCTTCGGAGGTTGCCAATATCGGATAGACTCCGTCTTCTGAGGGTCGACGCGTACTCCGTCTGATGAAATCACATGTCCAAGAAACGTCACTTCGGACATCCATAACTCACATTTGGAGAACTTTCCATAGAGTTGCTCTCGTCTCAACACTTCGAGAACCTGATGAAGGTGAAACTCGTGCTCCTCTCGGTCACGAGAATAAATCAAAATGTCATCTATGAAAACAATCACGAACTGATCTAAATAGTCAATGAAAACTTGGTTCATCAACTCAATGAATACAGCAGGAGCGTTAGTTAACCCAAACGGCATCACCACAAACTCGAAATTGACCATGGCGTGTTCGAAACGCCGTTCTAGCAATATCCGACTCTCGAATTCGTAACTGATGATACCCAGATCTTGAATCAATCTTGGAAAATACTGAAGCTCCCTGAAGTTGATCTAAGAGATCATCAATACGGGGTAGGGGATATTTATTCTTGATCATCACTCTGTTCAATTCCCGGTAATCAATGCAGAAGCGAAAATAACCGTCCTTCTTCTTGACAAATAACACAGGTGCTCCCTAAGGGGACGCACTCGGTCGGATATAACCTTTCTCGGATAATTCCTCCAGTTGATTCTTCAATTCCTGCATTTCGGTCGGGGCCATCCGATATGGTGCCTTCGATATTAGAGACGTACCAGGCTCCAACTCAATCGTGAATTCCACATCTCTCTGTGGAGGCAAACCAGGTAACTCATCTGGAAATACATAGGCATATTCTCTCACTACCGGAATATCAGCCAACATCACTGATGATTTCTCGGTCTTGGTCATATAGCACCAATAACCAACACACCCCTGATTGAGTAATCTCACTGCTTTCATCATAGTGATAACTTTTCCGCAACGGCTGGGGTTACCCCCTGAAATACACACTCGACTCCATCGTCTGAAACAATAGTGACCATACGCTTACGGACACTAAGGACGGCATCATGACAATCCATCCAATCAATACCCAATATTACATCGTCCTTAGGTAAATCTGCCATGATTAGGTCCGCCAACCGATCACGACCATTAAGCTGAATTGGACAATTCTTAACCTCACAATCTCCGATAATTCTTCTACCATCTGGTAGTCTAATGACATAAGGCTCACAACTAGTAGCACTATCCAGACGTAGTCTACTCAAACACGACTCGGAAATGAATGAATGTGATGCACCAGTATCAAAAAGGGTACACACAGGTTGAGACATAATTTCGAGTGTACCTGAGATCATTCAGGCCTCCGGATCGTCGGTCCTCTTCATCTCATAAATTCGGGGCTTGCCAACCCTAGAACCAGATGCTCCCGTCTGATCGTTGTGGGCTCTGCCTTTGTTTGCTCCCGTCGTCTTGAACGACGCGGACTGAGTGGCCTGATTCTGAACTACTGACTGCTTCGAGGCCTGAGATATCGCCGGAGTAGGTTTGGAGTTTCTTCGGCAAAAATGGGCCTTATGCCCAGCAATCCCACAGTTATTGCACGTGATAGTCGGCCTCGGACACTTGGTGCTGAAAAGACCCTATTCTCCATAGTTGAAACAGGTGATGGCCGAACTGGCTGCTCGGGACTGAGATTCCGTGGGTCTAGGCGCCATAGGAGTTCGCTCAGAAAAAGTAAGGCCCGCATGAGGCTTCTTGAAGGTTGCCTGACTGCCTTCTGACTGGTTACGATTCTTGGATTTCTTGCTAACAGATGAGGGTTGTTGCTTAGCAATATCCTTAGCAGTAAGCTCATAAGTAAGAGCTTTCTCGATGAATTCGGCCAGGGTGGTGCAATTGTGATTAAGCAACTGCATCCGCATATGAGGTTTCAACCTCTTACTGAAATACTTGATCTTATCCGCCTCGAAGTGGATAATAGATGAGGCGAAAGGAAGGAGCTCCTAAAATTTCTCGGCGATGGCGAGAACATTATCGTCCGCTGAGGCATCGGGAATGAGTAATTCTGATAACTTGGCCTCTCTGAGTGGGGCCGGATAATACCTCTCCATCATGAGGGTCTTGAACTGATCCCAAGTACAAGATCCGTCGGTGGGCTTCGAAGATAACCACCATGAGTGAGCGCTCTTACCCAGATAGTAAGCCGCAATTGAAACTTTATGCCCTTCGGGGCAATCCACCATAGCAAATAGCTTCTCAAAATGTTCAAGCCAATGAAAAATATCCGCCGGCTCAGATGAGCCCTCGAAAGTAGGTGGTCTCTGGCGACAGATAACGCCAATGATACTGCTCACACTTCTCTCTTGCCTCTGAGGTGGCGGCGGAGGAGTCTGCTGATTTTGAGCGGTTGAGTTCTGCATCGTCTTCATTAGGCGCGCCATCTGTGTCATCTGGGCCATCATGCCCTGCATAAAATCGAGTGGATCAACCCGAACACCTTCTGATTGAGCTGTGTCCCGGGTACGACTCACTGACAGTGAATGGTTATTTACAGGTGAATTAGTGGCAGCGTCGCTGCTTGATGAATTAACATTATTCCTCGCGTTCGCGCATGTATTCACACGAGATCCCGGGTTTCAGCCCGCACCGTGGCCTCTTCCCCTGCATCCTCTGATAGCTCTATCCATACCGAAGTAGGAAAGTCACATGATAATTATAGGTCTCGCATGAGTACCGCATTTTGATTATGTTATGAAATGATAATACTGAGCATACGCGCTCTAATACAATAATTACATGAAGGATCAGCTGGGGTGATATGAGTATCTGATGAAATTCTTGAAATGATTATCTTAAACAAGTTAACAAGATTAATAATATAACCCACAAGGTCAACAACTGAATAATGAGGTTAACTGAATGATTAATGAGTTAACATGATCGATATGATCAAAATGAAAATGATGATTGAGGATTGTTGACTGATGAATGATGAATGAGTGATTCTTATTGCCAGAAATTATACCATGGCGTCACAAATCTTACAGTTCTTTCGGTCTGAGGGGCTTGGCATTTGCACAGGTCACACGTGACGCGAAAGCCCAATGATACTAGTCTGATGAACAATGATTTCAATGAGACATGACTCGGAAGGTAGTATTCAAAACCACGCTCCGGTACCAACTCTGTAACACCCCAACTTAGGCGGATATTACAGTGCCGTGGACCCCGAACTGGGACCTACCAGGCGAATGAAAATTAATGAATTAGATAATATAATTGTAGTACCGAACCACATTATATCATCAATTACTCCGATGAGGAATTTTAAGTACAACACACCTAGGAAATACAGAATACATGTATATTTTATATGAAGATAAAATATACAACACTGAATAAAATGAATATCCAAACAGAATTATGCAGTGGAAATAAAAGTGAAGAAACATGAATGACTGAAAAGGACTGGGGCCCCCTACTAGTATCATTGGGACTCCTCGCCGTCAACGTTCTCTTCCCGTGCATTTGCCTTGCCATGACCTGAAAACAACATCCCCCAACGGCCGCCATACGTAACAACAATCCTCAAGAGTTGAACAAGCACAAACATTAAATATATAAGTCATGAAATCAAGCTGAAGAGGGGCATCATAGTACGCTCGTAATGGAACGTGCAAGTGCACAAGATGAGTGTTCGGACACACCCGTCCTTGTACCTAATTAGTCTCACGGAGGCACGTTACCGTGTGCACAGTCTATTGTGTTGGTGAACCCTTCACATTACTATCGTGTGCCTGACTAAAAATTCCACACATAACCACCCGTCCACGCAATATGAAACCAGAAGGTCACAAGAACAAAAGTGATCATGATGAATATCAATGAATAAAAAATCGACAAGGGTCAATAATGACTCACCGAGATGAAATGATAATGAAATAAATGATATATCACTGAAATGATTGGAATCGTCGTTCCTCATGAATTGAATGATTAGTTTGATAATTACAAGTCTCGACATGAATAATATATCATGAATGAATTATGAATATGAATGAACAACAACGAAAGGAATGAATATCCTTTTAACCGAGTAGGAATTAACTTACACAAATACCGGTGATGAAATGTCCTTCCTCGAACAAACGTCCTAAGTGGAAAATACCGGTCGCTCGAACAACCTTGAATAATATAATTACCAAAAAACGCTCAATACACGTATGAAGTACGATTATAGCCAACTCAAATGTGGATACAACAATAACCAAACTTATTGGGGCATTCACACGAATACGTTGCAAACATTCTTCCTTTGATTACAACCAACCCCAAACATCGAAACCAACCTCCAAAAGTATAGTTCAACTCCAACAAAGCATCATCAAAACAATCAAATAATTCAATAGGGATACTCCATTCGTGATTACGACAACATCTAGTCGAAACCCCAAAAATCCCCAAAGTCAACCCTTGGGGTGTTCTTGAATAATTCCCCAAATATTCATCAAATCCGAAATATACACCAATAAATCCATAGGAATACATATATCCAAGATAGATAATCCATATCTAACATATTCCAACATAATAGCAAGCTAACACGAAGGGATCGAAAGGAAAACACTCAAATCCCAAAATTCTAGATTCAAGAAATGATTACCTTGATTTGGTGTATTGGAGAGGATTAGATGATGAATAATCCGAACAAGAAGCTGGAAAATGATAATAGTTGGATTTAGCTCGAAGAACACTTCACGAAATGCCCAAAATTGCCCAAAATCGACGGGAGGAGGAAGAGATGTAATGAAATGACGAAATGGGGCTAAACTGTCCAATATATAGTAAACCCAGTTTAGCGCGCGCTAGCGTGTTTACCGGGTAGTCCAGTACCCGCTGCCTGCATCGATAGCGTGCACTACATGCCTTGGTAACGTGCGCTAATTGTCTCTTATTAGCGTGCGTTAACCTCGTGTTAGCGCGCGCTACCTGATGGTTGATGTCCATAATACTGGAGTCCAGAACCTACTGTCCTCTGGTCTGATTGAGCCTTAGCGCACGCTACCCGATGCTTAGCATGCGCTACCAAACTAACCCTTGCGTACGCTGAACACACTCTTAGCGTGCGCTACGAATTATTCCATCTCAGTCCAGTACCCACTGGACTGTCTGTCCCAATACGCTAGCACGCGCTGATGGATTCCGATAGCGTGCGCTACAAACACCATTAGCGTACATAATACTCCAGTTGTAACGTGCGCTATGAATCTCACCAATCTAGTCCAGTGCCTCCTGGACTATCTGCCTGAACCAGGCTAGCATGCGCTAATGGTAAGAGGTGGCGTGCGCTACCCGTACTCAATTAGCGTGCGCTAAAGAGAGTAAGTAGCGTGCGCTACTCCTCACACACAGTCCACTACAAAGATGACAAAGATGATATTCACGGCCCGATTCTCCAACCAGGTTGAATGATGAATAATAACTGATACATGATATAAATTACTCCGAAGGGTGAATACAATGAATAAATATGAATGATGAATGACTATTACTGAGTGAAAATTACTGAGTGACAATATACTGAATGACAATTAATGAATTTACAACTAGGTACTCCCTCCGTCCCTATTTAGTTGTCCAGTTTTGACTTTCAGTGGTCAAATTGACTAATTTTTAGCCAAAGATTATGAATAATTCTTTTATTATTTTTAGAAAGTAAAAATTTTATTTTAAAATAGATTATATGTACTTTAAAATGATATAATTTTTTTTATTTTATCAATTATATAAAGTTCGTAAATCTCAGTCAAACTTTGGTCAATTTGACCGATCAAAAGTCAAACTGGACAACTAAATAGGGACGGAGGTAGTATTACAGAAGAAACCTATATTCTTGGGATTCGACTCTACTCGGATAGATCAAAGAGAATGATAAGTTCTTTCCCAAACCCTCTATATAGATAAGATCTTAAAGCAATTTAGGATGGAAGATTCTAAAAGTGGGTTCTTACCAATACGACATGGAATAAAACTCTCCTTGAAGATGTGTCCTCAAAGTGAGGAACAATGAAAGGAAATGAGTAATATACTATATGCTTCGGAAATTGGGTAGCCTTATATATACTTTATTGTGTACGTGACCAAACATTGCGCATGCTCAGAGAGTGGTAAGTAGGTTTCGGGCTAACCCAATTAGGGAACATTAGACTGCCGTAAAAGAACGTTCTCAAGTACTTTAGAAGGACTAGATACCTGGTTCTTAAATATGATGGTGGAGAACTGAATGTGGTGGGGTTCACTGAGTTGGACTTCCAAGGACAGAAAGATGATTCGATTTCTACTTCTGGCTACATTTTTACTCTTAATAGAGGAGCAGTATCTTGGCATAGTGCCAAGTATAGCGCGACTGCTAATTCCACCTGTTAGGCTGAGTATAAAGAGGCTGAGGCCTCCAAAGGAAGGATTTAGAAGTTACTGGGTAAACTTTACGTGACACCTTGTGCTGCGCTGCCAGAGCGGTAGCACAGGCCTAAGATCAGAGGTTTCATAATGGTACAAAATATATTGAAAGAGGGTATCATCTCATAAGAGAATTTGTTCGCTAAGAGATACATTGTGCTGCATAGAGTAGAGTCAGCCCACTACGTCGCTGATCCACTGACCAAGCCACTTTCTCAGATTAGCTTAGATCGTCATCTGGAGAACGTGGGTATTAGATACCATAGTGTGTGGCATTGAGTGCAAGTGGGAGATTGTTAGAAGTATACTCTCGAATGCCACTCAGAGGATGTTGAGTGAGGGCATTGTACTTCTTATTATGTATATCACTAATATAAGGCAATGGATGTTTCTTTATTTACTGGTAGTTACTGGCGTTCCTGACTCGTACATATATATATATACATATATATATATATATATATATATATATATATATATATATATATATATGGAACCAGTCCGTGTATTTGAGAGCAAAACATTCCACTCCTTATTTGATAAGGGGGTCGGCACTGGAAAAGTTTATAGCTCAAATACTTAATCGTTCGCAAGTCGATGAAACTTGAATGGGCATTAAGTTTATGTGAAGACTTGTATGACGTGTTCTTTGACGTGGAGAGTGCCTATCGAACACTAATGGTTAGTGGGAGCACACATTATAGGTATGCTAATTAGATTAGTATACTCGAACCGACTCACCCTCGATTCGTCACACGGATTTCACTCCAGGAAAGTCAATAACGGAATCGAAAGGTTGTGATAGGTATTCATGAACCTTCGACTTGAGGATTTAGTAGGGATGTGCTTATGACGTCAAGATTTTCATTAGAGTAGTTCGACCCTGTAAACAGAAAGGCGGGGGTCAATCTCGACATGCATCTTGATGGGCAAGTAGCAGGTCCTACTGAATACCAAGATAGAATTCTTTCTCTTGTTAGTGAATTGGTTATATGTCCTATGCGGTTATTGGCATATGAGATCATAAGTCTTTGGCCAAAGTATTGGAGCTAGTTGTATTAGATACATGAGAGCTCGATGATCTCGATTTGCATTAACGCATGCATAGCATCAAGTACATATAGGGTTTGACTGACCGTGATCCTAAAACTTGATCGGGACATGTGAAAGAAGGGTTTATACGTATACTGGTATTCACGACAGAATGGTTCTTGAATGATTCCAATCATTCGTTCTCAGTTGGGGTACAGTGTAGGCCGCCAGGCTGGCTAGGTGGTGTTACTACTCTTTGGTTCCTCCCATTGCTGATTGAGACGGACCTACCGAGTCACGCAATAGGATTGATGACGGAATGAATCGAGCTTATTCTCTTATTATGAATATTAGATATTAGATATCTAATTTGGGACAGTGGATGTTTATATTGATTTATTAGATAAATTAATTTATGGCCTAATGAATCAAATAAATTACTGGGTGGTTAATTTAATTTATGGATATAATTATTTCTTGGAGAAATTAATTATGTTATTATATATTTGATATGATTAATTAATTTGATTAGTTAATCGATATAAATAAATCAGAACAGAATCGAAGTTTGTCTGTTTGGACTCACGGGAGTCCACCAACCTTCCCATTGTCTTTTGTTTCATTTTTTAAATGAAAGACAATGATTTGTGGGGAAGACACCTCATGTGAGATGAGTTGGTGTTTTTGTCTTGTGACAAAAAGTAAAAGAATAAAGATAAGAAGACTTCATCTCTTGTGTACAACCAATTCATTCCTACAGTTGAGAGAGGAAAGAGAGAGAAACTTTCTTTCTCAAAGTCTTCTTCTTCATTTCATTTCTTGTTCTTGTTGTTCTTGGAGAATATCAAGAGATTGATTTAGAGTTGTGAGTTATACACTTAGAGTGTAATAATCACATAGAAAGCTTCATTATCCTAGCTCTAGCCGTATCCTAGGAGGATAGCAAGGTGATCGTTGTTCCGTTCGTTTCTCCGGCGCGTGGCAAGTAGAGACGCGGTACTTTCGGATCATCCAAGAGCTTGGATCAGATTGGATCGTAGGGAAAGCAATCTAAAGCTTGGGGAATAGCTCAATAGAAGTACACCATTTAATCAACGACTACAAGGGTATGTTTTCTCGTGTCTCTTGTGATTCTTTTAATATTCGTATATACGTAGCTCGATCGATCCTCGTAGGGATTCGGATCGAATTAATTTTTGTTTTGCCGCTTCCGCTGGACCTTCGATTTAGGCACCGAATCCGAACAACATCTTGGTACTTCTTGGGTGAGCGGTGTAGGGATTATCATAAGCTTCACTCATAATTTCATTCTTTAACTCCTCATCATATGGAATACATATTTTCTCTCCGAACATAATTGCGTTATCAGCCGCTTCACGGTAACTTCCTGGGTTATCGGATCTAATTCTTATACGTAGTTTCTCAAATGCTTCATCTATCCTCTATACATTCAGATCTGGTGTCGTCATTAACATCGCGACACGACCCATTATCGTTTCCAGTGGATGAACCACCTCTATACTCATTCCTTCAAAATCTTGGATTAGATCCCCTTCTGCAGTAAGTAGTTATCCTAACTGTGATTGAGTCTTACGACTCAAGGCATCTGCTACCACATTAGCCTTGCTGGGGTTATAGTTAATAACACAATCATAATCCTTTACCAATTCGAGCCATATTGTCTGTCTCATGTTCAAGTCCTTCTGCTCAAAAAAGTATTTTAAACTCTTGTGCTCAGTAAAAGTTTCACACCTTACCCCATAAAGGTGATGTCTCCATAACTTTAATGAATGTGCGGCTAGTTCCGAATCATGCATGGGATAATTCACCTCATGCGGCCTAAGTTGTGTTGATGCGTAAGCTATCACTTTCCCATATTGCATCAATAACAACCTAGCCCATTCTTAGAAGCATCCGTGTAAACCACATACTCCTTGTTCGCTTCTGGTACTGCTAAAATCGGCGCAGTAGTCAATCTTCTCTTGAGTTTTTGAAGACTATCATCACATTGATCCATCCATAAATACTTAATTCCTTTCCGCAACAGTTGTGTCATTGGTCTAGAAATCATGGAAAATCATTCGATGAACCTTTGGTAGTACCCAATTAGACCGAAGAAACTCCTAATCTCCTTATGGTTGGTTGGTGACTTCCAGTCATGTACTGCTTTCACTTTAGTTGGGTCCACCTCAATACCATCTGCTGACACAATGTGGAGCTTGTTTCTGGAACTCCAATGGAAGAACAATGGAGAAATATATTTTCAATGGGGGTGGGGGGGATGGGAAATGAAGCGTAAGAAGATGAAGTGGAGAGAAGAAAGGTAATGTCCGTTTTATAATAGATTAACCATAGACTTTTAATAAAGTGGTCCAAGAATATTGTATGTTTCGCTCTTACACAGATTAAATTACTCGGGTATTAAATATAGGTCGTATACTTAATTTATCGTGTCAAACTTATAGCTTAAAGTCGGAGAAAAGTTTCAAAATTTACGAAACGCGAATTATCCGAGAAAACAACTCGACATATAATATGCCCAAAAACTCAAAAGTAAACTTTCAAAAATCATACTAGCAACATAAAAATAGTGCATATAGAAGGCGACGGAATCACGATTCTGTTTATAAAACATAAAATCAATTTTGAAAGAGAATCCCAACCAGATAACCGAACATCCAATTTCTGAATTAAAAACGTGTAAAGATCTAAACTTATCTCATTAGTCAAAATTTAATTACTTATGAATGCAAAAGCCCTAATGTCGCACTTGAGGTTATAATAAATCATGCATATAAAAGACTGGGGCATTACACCAAAGGTGCGATTCAGCAACAAATCTAAAGGAAGAACAAGAGGGAAAGGAACCCTGGTTGTAGGAAAATTCAAAGTCACCGACGTATCCTATGTTGAAGGACTATAGTACAATTTACTTAGTATTAGACAGTTCTGTGACAAACAATTCTCGATCAAATTCTATATAGATCACTGTAGGGTGAAGGACACCAAGACCAAGCAAATCGTTCCCACAAGAAGTCGGTCAGGTAACATGTATATTGCTGATTGGAAATCCATAAGCTCTATAATTACTTGTTTTGTTGCCAAAGGCACTGCAGATGAAAGTTGGCTATGGCACAAAAGGATGTCGCACATCAATTTCAAGACCATCAACAAGCTAGCTCGGCAGGGAATGGTCAGAGTCTTGCCCGATATCTCATTTCATAAAAACAGTGTCTGTGGACCCCGTAAGAAAGGCAAGTAGGTCAAGACCTCCTTGAAGAGCAAGTCAAATCTTTCCACCCACAGGATCCTGGATTTGCTACAAATGGATCTCTAAAGTCCTGTAGACCCTTTCAGCCTGGGAGGTAAGAAACACTACCTTATTTTTGTTGATGACTTTCCAGGTATGCTTGGACTATCTTTCTGAACAAAAAGAAAGACACTACCACAAAGCTACCGGAACACCTGAAAAAAGCTGCAAAATGAGAAAGGGTTGAGTATTATATCCATTCGTCCCGATAGAGGCATAGAATTTACAAATCGCTTTATGGAGCAATAATGTGTAGACAATGATACACAACATGAATTCTTAGCAACCGAGACTCCTCAACAAAATGGTGTTGTCGAGCGTAAGAACAGGATGCTGAAAGAAGCAATAAGAACCATGTTGGCTGCAAGAAAGTTGCCACAGCATTTTTGGGGGAGAAGAAATAGGGACAATATGCTATACACAAAACCGCTGTATCATCAACAAGTATCACAACAAAACAACATACGATGTATGGAACAACAAAACTCTAATGGTTTCATACTTTCATATATTTGGATGAAGATGTTATGTGCTCAACAATGGGAAGGATCAACTGAAGACCTTCAATAAAAAGTCGGATGAGTGTATTTTCGTTGGATACTCCTCTGTCAGCAAAGCATTCAGGATATTTAACAAATGAAAGCTGACAATAGAGGAATCCTATCCACGTATCTTTGATGAACTCCATTGTGACCCTACAGGGATAGAAGACCTAACCCAGGGCATCCAAACACTCTCTATTGATGAAATCCCCCAGACTCCAATAGAACCTATTGTGAACCTAGAACTCAATCCTGCCGATGTAAGAATAGAAGCAGTCGAAGCTGATGCTTTAGAAGCTGAAGGTGAGGCTACAGTTCAACAGGTTACAACACAGGATGCTGAACTAGAACCCGACAGGACGTGGTTGAGAGATCACCCCCAGAAGCTAATAATTAGATATATCGACGCCAGTGTGACCACCCATAGAAAAATACAGAGTACACAAGGCATTGTACTCTGTGCACAAGAAGAGACAGATTCTGAGAAGTCTCAATTCCCTGTATGGAAATCCTAAGATGAACTTAGAAGACTTGCTATGTGCACCGTAGTTGTATTCCTAACCCAGTATGAACCTATTTCAACTAATAAGGCTCTAAATAATTCTCACTGGATCACTTGTATGGAAGAAGAGCTCAATAGTTTCGAATGAAACAATGTTTGGTACCTAGTTCCTAGACCAACCCATCAAGTAGTCACAAGAAACAAATCTAGACTAGTCACCCAAGGATACAGACAGGAAAAGGGAGTAGATTATGGTGAAACCTTTGCCCCTGTAGCTCGACTAGAAGCCATCAGGATATTCCTAACGTTTGCCGGTCATAAGAACTTTATTGTATACCAAATGGATGTTAAAAGCGCATTCTTGAATGGAGACCTAGCCTAAGAAGTCTATGTTGGACAACCTCCAGGGTTGCCAACACAGAAGGTGGAGACCTTGTGTACAGGCTAAAGAAATCACTGTACGAACTCAAGCAAGCACCTAGGGCCTGGTACAAAACCCTGTCACTGTATCTGATCAATAATAGATTTGAGAAAGGTGTAGTCGACAAAACCCTTTTCAAAATCCCTGAAGGTGACGATCTCCTCATGGTTCAAATATACATAGATGATATTATATTTGGTTCAACTAATCTTGCTTTGTGTTAAAGGTTCTCTCAATTCATGCAAAGCAAATTTGAAACGATTATGATGGGAGAACTTAGTTATTTCTTAGGATTACAGGTGAAACGAATTCCTACATGTATATTTATCAACTAAGAGAAATACAACAAGGAGCTGATCAACAAGTTCGGGATGAACACTTCCAAATTATAATCCACCCCCATGAGAACTTCCACACAGATAAGTGATGACGAAGCTGGAAAGCCGGTTGATCAATCATTCTACAGGAAGCTTATAGGCTCACTCATGTACCTAACATCCATCAGGCCTGATATCCAATTTGCTGTAGTAGTTGGTGCTCAGTATGAGCTAGCACCTAAATAATCACACTTCACCATAGCCAAACGAATCCTGAAGTACATAAAAGGAACAGTCGATGTAGGATTGTGGTACCCTAAGGAATGAGGATTCGATTTAGTAGGCTACAATGACTCAGATCTCGAAGGCTGTAAGTTGCGTAGGAAGAGTATGAACTGGACTTGTCAGTTCCTTGGACCAAGACTTGTGCCATGGTTCAGTAAGAAACAACTGGCCAACTCACTTTCTACAGCTGAGTCGGAATACTATGCTGGTGGAAGTTGTTGTATGCTGATTCTCTGGATGCAACATCAGTTACAAGAATATGGCATCAATGCAAGAGAGACTCCAATCATGTGCGATAGCACGAGTGCAATCGCAACCACGCACAATCTTATATCGTACTTGCGGACTAAGCATATTGATATGAAGCATCATCTCATTCGGAATCATGTTTGAGAATAAAGATGTTCGTATCGAGAAGATTCATACAAACTTCCAGTTAGCCGACATCTTTACAAAACCTCTCAGAACCACTAGATTCTGCATGTTTTGCCCAGAATTGGGAATGCTACAGCTCGAATCCCTATAAGTTTTTACATTTTACTCATCAATTGAGGGGGAATGCTGTAAGACCCATGAATACAGTATCCACTTTAATTAATAGTACACTCAGAACTCCAAGTTATATCCTTATTGTAGGAAGAAGGAGGCATTATTATCTTCCTATAGATGACGTGTGCATTAATTAAGGAGGAACACAGTATGACCCAAGAATATAATAGTTAATCCAAAATTACTGTAAGAATTGAATCCTGTATGTACCTTTTAAGGGGGAACACCATATTTTCGGAGGATACAGCATATGCACTGTAGGATATCAATTAATATTTTAAGCGTATCTAAATTCATACTCTTGAAACTTACAAGCTGTTTTCAGTCCACATGCATTATCTAAATATATAATGATTTATCTCTCAATATGGAAACAACACATGGACTTTAATGCCTTAAAAATCGTGATCTAAAAATCCGAACCGCAGTATCATGCAATAGTGGAAGTCAAACTGTGTCAGAAGTGGGACCGGTCATTAATTTCAAAAACTGATGAATTAGACGTACCAGTTACATCCGAATTCATCATGTACGTTCATACTAAGACGGTTCCCATCCCTTAAATATAATTGTTCACTGTAACATAGCTTCCCTTCGCACTATAAAAAGTCCAATATGTCGATCAACAAACTCTTTATGCTTTTTGTATAATTATCGAGCCTATTGGAACTTGTTCACTGGGAACTGGAATCGTTTGGGCCTGATGAACTGATGAAGGCCTATTGGAACTTGTTCACTGGGAACTCTCGGCCATCGCAAGTTCTTCTTTCTTTCCGCAAGAACAATTTTACGACGCCTTACTTGTATCTGCATGACTTTTGCTACATAGTTGTTGAAAATCTAACTGGAGCGTTCGAAATGTGCAAAAGTTTGAGATTCTGGATGATGGTGGCCATCATGTCAAGAGAGAAGGTCAATTGGTGCCAGATCATTCTGAAACGGCTTCTGGAGGAGGCGTCCAAACCGGATTATGCCAGAAAGTGTTTTGTCCTGATACTGAATTACATCTTGATGTGTTGTGGCATACAACAGTCACCAAATGCCAAAAAAATCCTCACTGGAAAGTTTCTCAGTGGCTCTAAACCAACTATTTTCAATAAGGCACCACTTCTAGCAAGCAGGCCAAACCCACTCTCCCTCCCAACGTCGAGTGATCCCTGAGATGTTACTGATAACTCGGCAAAATCCAAATCCGTTGATAGCAAGAAGAATCCAGTCAACAATAAGAGACCTGTTCCTGACAGCACCTCCCCTACAGTTGTCGAAAAAAGGAAGAAGTAGTTGAAGACAAATTAGTCTTCAAAGTTGGAAGCTGTTCCTACAGGAACCCCAGTGGCTACAATGGCCACTGAGGCAGTTCCGCTTGCTGCATATGCTTCAATAGTTATCCCAATGGGCGCAACCCCTATAGAAGATACTATGGCTGCTCCCACAGCCGATCCTGAGCCTATGATGGCTACAACGGATGACGAGACGTTTGTCAAGCTGAAAGGCACCGGTAAATCGGCTGCCCCTTTGGAGCCGACAATAACTACTCAAAACAAGATCCCTATCCCTGTAAGGAGTCCCTCTTCCGACAGGGCATCCCAACCTATTAGGGATCGCTCTCCTAAACAGGCTCCCTTACCTGTAGAGGATCTAAACCAGATAATAGAACCCTCTACTATTCGGAGTCCCTCAGAGTCCCTCCCCTACTGACATAACCAATAACACTCTCCTCCAAGTCCATATCGAAGAAGAATTTGATCACATCAAGATGTGGAAAGAATACAGGGTCACCCCGTACGACTCCCTGTACAATTGGGAAGACTGGAAACAGGAAGAGTTATTCATTATGGAAGTTACAGACACACAGAATGTCAAAGTCTTAGTCATATGGGATGATCCCTTTTGCCATTAATTGATCACATCTTACTTTGGGGAAAAATAAAAGACCCGACTGAAAGGGAAGTCACAGTCTAATGATAATCCTCGAAGCCCCAGCCATCACTCAGATCCCCATTCAGACGGAGATGATGATGACCTACAAACAGGTCTGAGGATGAGCCACCAAGAGGCTCGTGAGAATGATTTTGCCTATTCCAAGGCCGCTGATGGACGAGGGACTTCTGCTGAACCACCAACATCATCTCCCGCATAGGAGGAATCAGTCCCTCCAAATGGAGCAGATGAACCCTGCGTCGTCCAACAAGAGGATTCAGTCCCTCCTAAGGATTAGACGGTCTGCTGAGAGCCAGCAGGAGGACACCGTCCTTTCTGTACCCCAGGATGCAGAAACCATCAAGAGACAAGAGGAACAAGTCCCATATGCCTCTCCAATAGCACAATTAGCGGAACCATCTGAGGTTCCCTCCCTACAACAGGTATCCACTACTCTCCCTACAGGATCCCCATCCGGATCAGAAGAGAATTTCTCTTTGCTGATGATGAACCTCAGAGGCCCCGTCACAATGTCATTCTTAAATAGCGTGGAGAGCCATCTGATTCCAAGATCGCTCACCCCAACTCTCCCTGCATAGAAGACTGCATCGAGCAGCTACAATAAATCGGTCGCCAAACTGTCTTCCAACAAAATGCTATCATAGCCCTGTATGATATCGTTAAGGATCTCTACTAGATGGTAGAGACCGCTCAGGATGAACTTTGAAGCTGCAAAGAGCCATATAGGATGTAGAAGAGGCTTTCCGCCCCAACGCATTATGGCAAGCCCTTAATCAACTAAAGCAGCATCAGGAGCACATCCTGAAGCAAGAACAGGAAAAGCTGCGGGTCTCGGAGGCTAAGATGGTAGCCGCCCTCGAAGTCACTGGATGAAAACTAACTGCTCATGATGAGAAGATTGATGAACTAACAGCAGTGGTTTCGAGTCTGGTGGACTGCATCTAGATCTGAAGAACAAGCAGGCCGAGTCATTGGATATTCTTCGGGATATTCACGGCAAGGTGTCTGATCTTGATAACGCCAAAAAGGGGGAGAGGCAAGAGAGGCTGGTAGGAGTTGGAGACTAGAGAAGGAAAAATAGATGGAATCCATATTAGACGACAGTGTTACATAAGCAATCGGAAGACTAGCTGGACCTGGGCTAGGCCGAGGAGCCAAAGGATACAGGGTTTCTAGTTCTCGTCCCGAGTCCTTGGATCCTAACTTTCCTTGGAAAAATAATGTGCAGAAGCCTGTTGAAACCAAACTCTCGACAGAAAGATAGCCAACAGCTGAAGAGTTGAAGGCACGGAGGCAAAATAAACTGATAAGATATTTCTGCGTTCTCATCAGGAAATCGGCCATGTTTAATCACTTCAAAATGCTGGAGGATGCTGCCAAAGAGTTCTCAAGGCTTAGAGCGGAAGGAAAGCTCCCACTCCAGATCAAGATGAAATCCAAAATTCAGAAGGGTGAACGGATAACCCACACAGAAGACTTGATTCTCTCTTATGACGTATCTCATGAAGGAAGAAACATATACAAGAATCGAGGAAGAGACGCCTTAGTCAGCTGGTGGAAGGGAACCGAGCATGACCCCTCTCGAAAAACTTGGAAACATTAGTTTTATAGGGGATAAAAATTCTGGTAGCTGCATTTAATTGTCTCCTGTTTATTTTCTCATGTAATCTTTAATTATGTTATTACTTTCATTACGTTTTGTGTTGAAATGTTTTACCAAGTATAAACATCGATAAGTCTCAAAGCTGTGAGAACTTTTCTACGAACAGTTAACAGATTAAGTTGTATTTAAAAAGGATTACTTCTTTTAAGATTGTGCGTACGCCCCAATCATAATTTAAGTTATAATACACTTAGTCTTGTAGGATTTATTATTTTAGAACTTGCCTGCGAACAGTTCAAAATTTTTAGACTAAGACTCCAAGATCAGAACATTCCACAAAATACTTGTAGACATCCTCTCCTTATTAGAAGTTTTGGCATTATCAAAAGGAAAAATCCTCCTAGTGTTTTGATAACTGCCTCATACAGCAAGAATCTTCGAAGTCAGAATATCAGTCAAGTATGGACGCGGTTAGGAGAACGTCATATAGCATGTCCATACAGCACATGATCTTCCAGCAAGCCAAGAGTTTAATCCTAAAACACAGTCTTCAATATACAACAAAGACGAAGATGTTGGATACAACAAATATAATGTAAGTGTTTTACTTAAGAAAAGTAAAACACAAATCCAACAGGACTGAATAAACTTTAAATTGTTGGGAAATCAAACATTCTCTATTCGTAAAGTATTCACTGTTAAAGTAGCATTTAAGGCTGGTAGGACAACATTTAATGTGGCCGAAGAGACTACAGTTTGAAGAGCATTTAATACTAGTAAAAAAGAATGTCTGAAGCATTAAATGCGAATTGCCTTTAATTCGAAACATTATGAAGCCACCAATTAGAGTCTCAATCTCACCAACCGACCAACAACTATATCTGTAGCAGATCTATTTCCAAGGTTATAAATAGCCCCAAGTAAGAAGACATTGTTCACTTGACGATTCGAAGAACTTTGACAATCTGATTATCAAGCTTACAAGAGCACTGCATTTCTTCAATCATACAACTTCATCAACGCAAACAACACACTTACAGTGAAAGATCATCAAGCATACATCTGTTGTTCGATCTTGTCATAGCAATCTTACCGTTGAGTTTACTTAGTCTTATGTGGACTAAGCTTCGCTATCTCTGACCCGTGTGGTATGAATAACGCTAATGACGAAGGTTTAATCTGTGTGAGAAGTAGCGAGTCGAAGAAGACAAAGCCAATCTGTGTGAATGTCCCAAGCTGCTATCGTTTGTATCAATCTGTGTGAATGATACATCGACATATTTTGTTAAAGTCACATAGTTGTGTACGTCGTGATTTTAATAAATAATTTACTCCTGTGTGAAGGACCAGAGGACGTAGAGGGGTTTACCTCGAACCACTTTAATTAGTGTGTCTTTACTTTCTGCCTTTACTGTTTCCTATCCACCTGTGTGATTTTAGTATACATATCGTAAAAACCCTGTACACATTAAGATAACAGGAGATCATTCAGTTGTTGCATTTACAGTAACTTAACCTTAGGTTCCGCTACGCAAACAAACTTCAAAAAAGATACAGCTTATTCACCTCCCCCCTTCTAAGCTATTTATACTATATACTGTGGCCAACAGTCCATGAACTACATGTTGATAGCAACTTGGTTGTTATTTATTTTATTCATATGGTATGGATAACAAACCGCGATTACAAATGAATTAATGTGCAAAGTGTAACAATGATTACGTAATACTCCCACATAATGTTGGAAAGGGTGCAAGGTATCCTACCCTCCATCAAAACTTTTGGAAAATTAAAACCTAAACCAAAATGCTATTTTCCGAGTATGGCATGGTAGTATTTTTGGTGAAGGTCGATAAATTCTTAGAGTGCATTAGATGCCTTTGGTTGTGACAAATCGAACCTCTAGAAGCCGTATGATTTGCTGAGTAAGATTCAATTGTCAGACTGACAGGAGTTGACTGTTTAAACTTAGACAGTTAAGCGAGCCCTATAAACTGTATGGTTTGAGGGTAAGTGAACTAGGGGTAAAAGAAATATCAAATCATCTATTAGATTAGTTGGTGTTTTACACCATTTTGTAAAACTAATAAACCAGAAACCATTTGGGGTGCCCCCTATTAATTTCATAAAGAACTTGATCACCACTAAGAAGTTTACCAGTTGATAACTTCCCGTTTTTCACATGGGAGTGCATTGTTTGATAAGATTAGTGGGAGCCGAGAGAGGGTTAGAAAAGTCCTTTATTCTAAGTACTCGGATCATAATTCACATAACACTAATAGAATCTGTATTTATGCAGTATCAAAATCTCAATATGACTATTAATCCACTTGCAATACTTCTTCAAAAAAACATCCTAACCGTACCAAACTTTGTGAGATAGATTTTTCTGTACTGACTGTAAGAAGAATGTAAATCTCGAATAATTATTATTTCTTAATACTAGCATATAATATTTAATTGTGTATTTATAATCATTATTTCTTTGATTTATCATGGGTGAGAGTCACAATGATTGTCTCAACATGCTTAGTATTTTGGGCAATAATATTATTTTTGTGGCAATTTATATTATAACTAGAAATTGTGTCCCGACTCGTGCGGGTTGATGATGTCCCCTTGAGGAGCTTAAAAGTGATTATTATGTTAAACCCTGTAGGTGGATTTAATTCCGATAAAATTATATGGTCCGAGTGGTACTACTCTTGAATAAGCAATTAATTAAGGTTGTTAGTAGCTTAAATTAATTAATAGACATTTGATATCTAAAACACGAGAAATAATATATTTAAATAAGGAGCTCGATTTCATAAATTGGGATTTTGTTATAAATGTAATCGTTGGCCTGTTGGTGAGATTTAGACAGATCTTATTGGCAGCTTCAGAATATTTGAACTATTGATGTTTCGCTTTTACTATTTTAGACATTCCTTTTGATCCGCATTAAATGCTCTTTTGTGTGTAGTCTTTTTCGGCAATATTAAAATGTTGTCCAGTCAGAATTTAAATGCTACTTTAAAATTGTAAATACTTTGTAAATAAAGTAATGATTATATCTTATTGGATTGTGTTTTACTTTTCCTAAGTAAAACACCTACAACTTCTTTGCTCTACCCAACAGTCTTCTTGCTGTATGCTGGAACTTCTTTTAGCTGTAGGATTTGACTTCTTGGGTGCTGTATGAAGTTATGCTGTAGGAAGCATTTATCAAAACACTTAGGGTATTATTTTTCCCAACAATTTCCCCCTTTTTGATAATGCCAAAACCCTTTTAAAACATAAGACTGTCTTCAAGTCTTATGTCAGATGATATGATCATCGAGACTTAGACTAAAAATGAACTGCTCGCAGGCAAGTCCTAAAACTTTAAACCCTACAAGACTAAGTGTATTAAAACTTAGGTTATGATTACCTCGTAGACACAATCTTACAGTAAGTATTCGTTTTCGAATATAACTTAATCTGTGAACTATTTGTAGATAAGTTATTATAGCTTTTAGACTTAATAAATTTATACTTATCAAATATTTCAATATATATCGCAATCCAAATAGTAAGTGAAGATAACAAGTTGTAATCTTTTGAGGCAAAACAAAGCTTTATTGATAAACTGAATTACAGTGCTGTTAATAATTGAAATATTACATCGGGGAGCATATAGAAATGAAAGATACATCTGTCAGGAGTTATCTTCTATATTGTTGTTGTCTGTAATACTTCTGGGAGGGATGATGCTCGGTTCTTTCCCACCAATTGACTAAGGAATATCTACCTATGTCCCTGTAGATGTTTATTCCTTCTTGGGAGATATGTAGGCGAGCATCCAGTCTTCTGGGTGAGTTATCCGATCACCCTTCTGATGTCTTGACTTCAGTTTTAGTTGCAAAGGAAGCTTCATTATGACATGAGCCTTGAGGACTCCTTCGCAGCATCCTCTAGTGTTCTAAACTGATTGAACATGGTAGACTCCTTGATGAGAACACAAAAGTATCTCAACAGTTCATTATTCTCCCATGCCTTCAGTTCTTCTGCTGGTTGATGGCTATCTGTTAGAAATAGAATCTCAATGGGCTTTTATATTGTATTCTCCCATGAGAAATTTGGATCTTGGAACTCAGGATGAGTACCAGTCACCTTATATCTGTAATACCCAGCTAAACTCTCGTCTTTACTATTGTATTCTTCGATTAAATCGAGCATTGTCATACCATATCCGTGTTTATTGTAATGAGTATATTGATGAGTTATGTTAAATTGAATTGTTAATCTTAAGTCATTCACACTATAGTTGATTGTTAGATGTTAAGTGGAGAATTTCTTTTTTCCTTATTGTTGCCCTTAGCGTGCGCTAGCACATTAACTTTACGTACGCTATGTACGTAGCATTACGTACATAATACTTCTATGTTAACGTACGTAATGCGAGGAATCAATCAGCAGATCACTATTCGGCGGGTGGGGCCGAGCATGTAGACAGTGGTCGGGAGTCGATCGCGACAGCATAAGTCAACGGCCATTACGTACGTAATGGTTGTGCCTTAGCGTACGTAATGTATAAGAGCTTTATGTACATTAATTTTGGCAACGTACATAAGAACATGTGTATTTTGAGTCAGTAGCATCTGGGGATGTATTACGTACATAATGCTCGTAAGGTTACGTACATAATGTTGTAATGTACGTTAATTCTTATCTATAGCGTACGTAATGCTGAATTCGGGTTATAAAAGTATGGGTTGCCTTTTATTTCTGCATGACTCTATTTCATCCTCCCTCTCTCAGAACTGATCCCCTACCCCCTTAGATCATATTATTGTCCTCCAATCTCATGTTAGAGCTTCAACACTTGGATTTTAGCTTGGCAACAAGAAGCTAGGAGTGTGTTCTTGGTAGTTGTGGTGCTATACTTCATCCCTTTCTTTAGGTTGGTTATCTTACTCTTGTTGTTTCATATGATTGTTGTTGTAGTAAGGAGTAGTTCTTGGAGTATTAGAATAACCTGGTAAATCGTGATGAACTTCGAAGTTATTTAGTTTGGAACATGATAATATTGTTAGAACCATTCCTTGAATAATTGATGAAGTTGTGGGATAACATGTTCAACATAAAACCCTTGGTAATCATGTTAAAAACCAGGAGATTAGAGTTATGAATATTTTCTTAATTGCTAGTAGCATCCTATGGTGTTATAGCCATAAATTGGAGAAAGTTTAACAACTCATTGGGAAGAATTTGATGATGTCTTTAGAGCTTCAAAAACCATCAATGATAATTAAGTTTTAAGCAAATTTTAAGGGATGATAATGGATTATGAAGAACACAAGTATAACCTTTATATATTCAAATTAATCGAATGTGTGGATAACTCAAGTCGGTATTGATCACTACATTAATATGTTGATAGTGTTCTTAGGACGATTATAATGATTATAGGTGATAATGATGCGGTAGAATTAATGGCCGAATTTTGATCCTTGTGTATTAGGAGACATAAATTAGGATGATGTTCTTATTGTGCTTAAAACTTAAAGTCATGATTTCATTTCTGGATTTGCTTAACGTAATCATTGGAAAGATGATGAAGAATGTAGATAAACACAAACTTTTAACATGTTCAACGTTAATTGGAAGTGTTGATGGATTGAGAGTATGTTTAATCATCATAGTATTACATTGATAATGTTCTTAACTTCAAATGTTTGGAATTAATGTTAGAATATGTGGGCGAATATAATAAACTTGATATATGATTATTCGTAATTGGAGTGTTAGAGTGTTCGATAAGATAGTTGAACTATTCGAGTAAAGTTACGAATATTGTTTCTATGAATTAGTACCATTATCGTACGAATATGCTGTTGAATGAATTACGTTTCATTCAAGGTTTGCTTGTTCAAGTGAGTATTATTAGACAAAGATACTGTTCGTTTGTTCGTTCAAAGAAGGATTATTCATCTACGGAATTGAGGCAAGTTATCTTACTTGGTTATAATGATGGTTGAATTCTCGTGATTATTATGCATTTTGTGTATATGAAATGATCTGTGAATCTATGATTCATCATGTGGTGATGTTTTTGATCGTGTTACCGTTTGTGGCGGGATTGTATTCCCAAGCTTATCGCCCTTGTTACCGTTGATCTCATTGAGCTTTGTTATCACTTCGGTGAGTTGTTCGATTCTTTGATAAAAGTGTAATTCGTTGAGTTTCGTTGTCATGTTGCATCGTGACATCTCTTGAGTCATATCTGCGTGCTGATTGGTTATGTGTAGGATTTTTAGCCGGGCACTTGATGGTCATGCGTGGATGTTTCTGCATTAGATCGTGCACACGAGACGTAGTTCGTCAGGATAACTAGGTACATCGTCCCACGTATATTCTGGATTCCGTATATGGGTGGACATGTGCCCGGACACATTTTCGGATTGGGCGTTCTGTGACGTCCGTATTGAGCCATATTATTTGGTCGTTCGTATGTTGGATATGTTCGATAGATGGGACTGACTGTTTATGATACGGAATTGACGAGCTCGAGTGAAAAGGGCGAAAAGCGGACAAAATTACCAATTCCCGCGCGTACGAGGACTTCGTAGCAGTTTTGGTATTTTAATCATAGATCTCTCATACGAAGTCCGATTTAGGTGATTCTAGCGTCCATGGAAAGATAAAAGAAAGATCTATAAATCATGTGAACTGTCCCAAGGTCCAATTATGCTTCTATCAAGCCACACGAACCGTTCAAATGTGCAGTGGTGTTTATGGCTGAAAATTGATGAAGATTTGTGAACATTTGTGAAGGTTTTGTCCAAGATTGATGAAGATTTCATATCTTTCTTTTATCTTAAAGTGTGTCTTCCTTTTCAAAGTCTTTGATTGTTTGTCTTTAATTAATAATTGCTTGACTAGCTTGTCATGTTGTCTTTCCTTTTCAAAAATTGTGTAATCTTGTGTAATCTTACCTTTTGAATACTTTAGTTGATTTGGTAAGAATTCTCTTACCTATAAGTAGCCATTCATGGCTTGTATGGAGAGAAGATGGAATAAAAAATTAATACCCTTGTATTACTTACACGCAAGTGCACGTCATCGTTTACAAGTAATAAAGTGATAAGTAGAGTATCGTTCCCACGAGGACTGAATCTCTAACTACCGATTTTTGTGTATTCCAATTTTATTTGAACAATCGAATTTGGGTTTTTGCAATTAATAACTAAAAGAATTATTAAGCGACTAAACAATAGAAAACGATAGCTTGAATAAAAGAAATCAAATGATGAATAAGTCTAGGATTCTGAATCTGTAATAACCGGATTTATTACTGTGTATTTCATCTGTACATTGAACCCTGTATTATTTTGGGAATGATGATATTGATAATGGAGTATGATCATTATCGTATTTGTATCTTTATACATGGGTGTGGCAACATATAAATTTTTCTCCATGCATATATGTGATAACGTACGTTAAGAATGTAACTTAACGTACGTAATCTGTTAATGTTAATGTACGCTACGAATGAAGCGTAGCGTACGTAATGCGGTCAATTATTGGGTGGGCCGGCTAGCACATGGAGTACATGGTGGTGGGCTCGACCAAGATACCCACCAGATTCGCACGGCATGAATCTGGACACCTTTTTAAGTCAACGGCTTAACGTACGTTATGGGCATTGTGTAGCGTACGCAAATTATATAGGTTACGTACGTAACACGTTTAGTATAGCGTACGTAATGAAGTTCAGAAATCAGACAGTGAACTATTTTGGACGATAACGTACGTTATGAAGTAGCCCTAGCGTACGTAACACTCAGAAAGTTATAAAAGGAGCAGCACCCCATTTCATTTCAAATGCCCTTTTGCTCCTAAACTTCACCATATTCGTCCCCAGAAGATTTCCAGCCTCTTTTAACACCTTTATATCAATTGTTACTTAATCATTGAGCTTGTATGACACTACTTGATCATTGAAGACAACTTATATTGGACTTTGGAGTAGAAATCATCACGAGTCGGCGTTGAAGCAACCGGAGTTGGATTTTTACTTAGAGTCTCAGTATTATCTTCCTCTTAAGGTATGTTATACTACTTCCAATCTTGAAGTTATGTTGATTAAGACGATATGATCGCATTACCAAGAACAGTAGATCACTTTGACGACGTATGCGACCTAGTATCATATTTAAACTATAATGATCGAACTATTATGGTGTAGAACAGCGTAGTTGAACCTGGTTATGACATAGATGAGAATAGTGAATTATTAAACCGTATCAAATGTTATCGTCATGTTGATTGTAAACTGAGTGTCAATTTCCACTTTTACCAATGGATTTTGGAAAGAATCATCATAGTTGTAATCTTGCTTGCATAGATGGAATAAGTAGTTCGCCATCGGTATAAGCCTGGATTTAATGACGATATTAGATCAATTACATCAACCTTAGACCAACCGAATCTTACATGAGTATTTCGATCAAGATTGAAAATAGTATTACGATGATATCCGTATCTTTGAAATTGAAGATATTAATCCGAAGATCATTCATGAGTATGATATATATATATATATATTTGAAGGTATATTAGATTACTCACTAAGAATTTCGTAATACTTCGTCACTAATCGAGCCAGTCATCCGTCCAGTGAGAAACTGACATGCATGATTAACGTACGTTAAGTTTGGTTACTAACGTACGTTATATGACGTTGTTAACGTACGCTACGTTTGGTACGTAACGCACGTTATACTATCAGACGACTGATCAGAGAGGAACTGTTGGTATATGTTTAGCGTACGCTATACTTCATAGTTTACGTACGCTAACGAAGTTTAACGACGTTACAGGACATGTAACGACGTTATTCGTCGACGCTTCCGTTTTATAGACTCTCAACCGTAATTCGGATTGTTAGATGTTCGTTCGACCTAAGATGAATTCCATGTTATTTCTCTTATTTAAGGTTCGAACTTTGCTACGTGATTGATCGAGAGGGGCAACCTTCGAGCGTTTCGTTCTCGTGGAAGTATTGTTCTTGTCTTCGAACCGAGGCAAGTATTCTAATTAGAAATGTTTATATTATGACAATGTGATTGTATCGTGTAAATATGTTGTGATTATATGTCCACCATGTGTTGATCCGACGGGAATCATCATGGGAATCTATAGTTGTGTGCGCTGGATCGTTGGACAGGTAGTTCCACCATGTGTTGGTCCGACGGGATCATCATGGGAATCTATAGCTGTGTGCGTTGGATCGTTGGAATACCACCAGTATGTTGAAACTGTTATGATATGATATGTGTTGTGGATATTCTCGTTGGAGAAACTTGTATGATATAATTGTTGATTATATCACTGTTATTGTACTTGTACTAGCATCGTTGTGCTAACCCCTTCGGGGGTGAACATTTTGTTTGTTCAGGATCCAGGAGAGCGGGGAAACAACCACTGGAGATGCATGACGACGAGGGTGCAAAGTGATGTTCCTAGGGTTTATCGTCTGTTATTTGTTGGATATTTTAATAAGTACTCGAGTACGTCGTCCGTTTATAATGTTGGGATTTTAATGATGTAATAATAACTTTTCATTGGATATTTGTATTTCAGTTTTTGAATCAGACGGTTGTATTTTACTTCAGCAATTTCATAAAGCGGTATCTGTTATTGTCTTTTCTTTTAATCAGCCTTGTAAATCCTTATGTAAAGGATTTACGGCGCTGTAATATTCCTGAATATATCGGGGTGTTACGTAATATGGTATCAGAGCTAAGATTATGGATATCTTGGCCGTTGGGTTAAAGTAGGGGTCATTTATGTCTTTTGAGGTAACCGGCCGTGAATGACATCACCGCACTGCCTACGTCTTCATGCGAACGGTGGTTGTAAGTTCCTAAACTCTATCTCATTCTTTACATGTTGTGTCTCTTTATACTTGAACATTAGAACAATGTTGTTTCCTGTATATTAAGTACTTGTACTTACAGTATGTTGAGAGGCGTATGTGGACGTGGTCGCGGTCGTGGACGCGGACGGAGGAATGCTGAAAGGGAGGCGTCGCCTTCTAATCAGGCTAGTCATAGCTCAGGCGAGCCGAAACAATCCATCAATAACGAACCGGAACCTGGTGTACCAGAAATCCTTCGTCAAGTCGTGAACCAGATGAATCAGTTCGCACAGGTCGCAGGAATTCAGCAGGGAGATGGACAACAAAGGATTCCAGAAATGGGAAATCGAGGTGACCGATGGTTACAAGAAGTGGCAAAGATGCAACCACCCAAATTTGACGGCTTTTCCAAGACTCCCACTTGGGACCATTGGTTGAAGGAACTGGAGAAAATTTTTGCTGGAATTAATTGCCCAAATGACAGGAGAGCTCCTATTGCCCAGTACTTTCTGACAGGAGAAGCATCCGAGTGGTGGGAAGCTATCCGACCCGTAGATCATGATGCCGATTGGGCGGAATTTAAAATGATGATGGAGGCTCAGTATTGCCCTCGTCCTGTGAGGGAAGCCAAAATTCGAGAATTTTTCTCTGCTCAGCCATCAGATGAACCCGTATCCTGCATTTATCAAGACGTTTAACCAGCAATTAGCATTTGTTCGACATCTGGTCAGAACAGATGCGGAGATGATGATTCATTTTGAAATGAGAATGAAACCAGAAATCCAGAGGTACATGTCCTGTTTTGAATGTACCACCCTCCGCCAATACCAGGATAAGGCGTTGGCGTATGAAATTAAAGAAGGAGCAATGGAGAAGTTTATGGAGTCGAAGAAACAGAAAGTCTCTGGTACTTTTACAGAGCACAAAAGCAGTGGGCCCCGCAAGGCCCAGACTTCTTTTTCTTTCAAGAAACCTCCGCACACATCTAAGAACGGAAAGAATTACGGATCAGTGTCAGCCACGACGGATACAGCTAGGAAGTGTTTTAATTGTGGTCGCCCAGGCCACCTTTGGCGCGATTGTTTGCGCACCCCAGTTACATGTTTTGATCATGACAGAAGGGCACCGTGCGGCGTTCGCAAGGACGCCACCAAATACAAAGGAACCCGTTCATCACAAATGGCCTGTAGGAAGCTAGTATTCAACAAAGCGCAGCAAAGTGTTCGGATGCCTCAAAATTTTGGCCGTGGACGAGGCGGAGGACAATGGGACCAAAAGGGGGCATCGAGTGCCGGATCCGTTCCCCACGCCGTATGAGATGAGGAGGACAGACGATCGTGATGCCGCCGCATCGTGCATCGGCCCGCATTCTTTCCCAACCGCTAGCGTTTTATTCGATACAGAGCTACGCATTCTTTTATCTCTTTGTCTTGTGTAAATCGTTTGAATATTTCTCGGTTTTCATACTTGTGAACCTTATGTTGTTGTTTTACCGAGTGGAGAGAGGATTGTTGGGAACTTAGAGACTAGAGATTTTCTGTATTATTTGGGGTAAGAAATGGCTCTCAAACCTAATTGTGATAGAAATGCAAGGAGATGACCTAATACTCGGAGACGATTGGCTTAATCGATATGGAGCAATTGTAAATTACCGAAGGAGGAATATTTCGCTAATCGCGATGATGGCTCCAAGTCTTGTTTGAAGGATGGAAACCAGAAGCTCGGGAAAGTTGATCAAAGCAATGAAAGTCACAAATTGTTGAAACAGTATCAGTATCGGCATCGTGTTATGCAATGAAGAAAGAAGATGAAATTGTGGAACTTTCATCCATTCCTATTGTGAACGAATTTCCGATGTATTTCTGACGAGTTACCTGGACTACCTCCACGACGGGAAGTAGAATTCACGATTGAGCTAGAACCCGGAGCTACACCAATTTCTAAGGCACCGTATCGCATGGCACCTACGGAGATGTACGAACTGAAGAAGCAACTGGAAGAATTACTGGACAAGGGCTATATTCAGCCAAGCGTTTCACCCTGGGGAGCACCAGTTCTTTTTGTTCGAAAGAAGGATGGATCGCTTCGACTGTGTATTGACTACCGAGAGCTGAACAAGATGACGATTAAGAACAAGTATCCGTTGCCACGGATTGATGATCTGTTTGACCAGTTGCAAGGAGCAACAGTGTTTTCAAAAATCGATCTAGGATCAGGATACCATCAGTTGAGGATTAAGGAATCTGATGTTCCAAAGTCAGCATTCAGAACTCGCTACGGACACTATGAGTTTATAGTGATGCCATTTGGACTCACTAATGCGCCTGCTGTATTCATGCAGTTGATGAACCGAGTGTTCATCGAATATTTGGATAAATTTGTGGTCGTTTTCATTGATGATATTCTGGTATATTCTAAGAACCCGGAAGAACATGCGCAACATTTGCGGATTGTATTGGAACTTTTGAGAAGCGAGCAATTGTACGCCAAACTTTCCAAGTGTGAATTCTGGCTAAGAGAAGTAATGTTCCTCGGCCATGTGGTGTCAGCTGAAGGAGTCCGAGTAGATCCTCAGAAGATCGAAGCAATTATGGATTGGAAGCCTCCAAAGAATGTGAAAGAAGTCCGAAGTTTCTTAGGACTCGCTGGGTATTATCGTCGGTTCGTGGAAGGGTTTTCCAAAATTTCCCGCCCACTTACTCGACTCCTACAGAAAACTCAAAAGTTTGAATGGAATGAGTTGTGTCAGATTAGCTTTGATGAATTGAAGAAGAGATTGACGACGGCACCGATTCTATCACTTCCACAGGGAACTGAAGGATTTATAGTTTACAGTGATGCTTCGAACCAAGGACTTGGGTGCGTATTGATGCAGAATGATAAGGTGATCGCTTATGCGTCGCGACAGCTGAAACCTTATGAAGTAAACTACCCAACACATGATTTGGAGCTAGCAGCAGTGGTTTTTGCTTTGAAGATCTGGAGGCATTATCTGTACGGGACTCATTGTCAGATCTTTGCGGATCATAAGAGTCTCAAGTACATATTCAGTCAGAAAGAGTTGAACATGCGGCAAAGAAGATGGTTAGAGCTGATCAAGGACTATGACTTGGAGATTTTATATCATCCAGGCAAAGCGAATGTAGTGGCCGATGCACTTAGCCGCAAGCATGTCTCTATTCAGATGCTGGAGGCACTGACCTCCCAACTTAGCCTTCAACGAGAGATGATTCGTGAAGGAATCGAAGTGTGGTTACAAAGAGTCCAAGGACAACTGTGCGTGATGGAGATAACTTCATCATTAACCGAAGAAATCAAATCCAGACAGGCGGATGATCCTCTGATGATTCGGGTACGTGATGAAGTAATCAAGGGAAAGGCCCCCGGATTCCTAATTCATGATGATGGAATTTTGAAATTTCGAACCGACTGCGTTCGATATCGATATTCAAACAGACGATTATGAAGGAAGCTCACGCTCACCCTATTCTATCCACCTGTGCACCAAGAAATGTATAAGGACTTGAAGCAAAATTTCTGGTGGGGCAACATGAAGAAAGATGTAGCGGACTATGTTTCGAAATGCTTGACTTGTCAGCAGGTTAAGATCGAGCATCAACGGCCTGCCGGAATGTTGAAGCCACTCCCGATTCCTGAATGGAAGTGGGAGGACATATCGATGGACTTTATCACTAATATGCCGAGAACCAGGACAGGAATGAACATGATTTGGGTGATAGTTGATCGTTTAACCAAATCAGCTCATTTTCTAGGCATTAAGGATACATGGGGACCAGAGAAGTTGGCACGAGTATTTATTTCGGAGATAGTTCGATTACATGGTACGCCGAAGACCATTGTTTCTGATCGAGACGGCCGTTTTGTGTCTCACTTTTGGAAAGCAGTTCATAAGGCCTTGGGGACCGAATTGAACTTGATAAAGCTTATCACCCATGCAGACGGACAATCGGAAAGAACTATACAAACGGTGGAAGACATGCTAAGGGCACATGCCTTAGATTGGTCAACTGATTGGGAAATTCATCTACCGTTGATTGAATTTACCTACAACAATAGTTGGCATGCTTCCATTAAGATGGCACTGTTTGAGGCATTATACGGGAGGAGATGCAGATCGCCCCTATGCTGGGAGGATTCATCGGACTTGATCGGAACAGAACCAGAGTTGATCGTACAGACTCGAGAGAAGATAGCCTTGATTCGTGAAAGGCTGTTGACCGCCCAGAGTCGCCAGAAATCTTACGCAGACGTACGTCGTCGCCCTTTGGAGTTCAGTATTGGAGACCACGTACTTTTAAAGGTTTCACCTACTCGGGGAATATTCCGTTTCGGAAGGAAAGGAAAGCTAAGTCCGAGATATATCGGACCATTTGAGATCCTTGAGAGAGTTGGAGAATTGGCATATAGATTAGCATTGCCACCGTCATTGTGCCATGTACATAACATGTTCCACGTATCCCAATTACGGAGGTATGTACCAGATCCCAGTCATATCATTGATTTCGGCGAGATCGAAGTCGCGCAGGATGGGACGTTTGAAGAAAGACTGGTCAAGATACTCGAGAGTCGAGTTAAGCAGTTGAGAAACAAACCCATCGTTTTAGTCAAAGTTCAATGGTCACGCCATGGAGTGGAAGAAGCCACATGGGAAACGGAAGATGGCATGAAGTCCAGATATCCCGAGTTATTTTCGTCTTGAGTTTCGGGACGAAACTCCTTTTTAGTAGGAGAGTATGTAATAACCAGATTTATTATTGTGTATTTCATCTGTACATTGAACCCTGTATTATTTTGGGAATGATGATATTGATAATGGAGTATGATCATTATCGTATTTGTATCTTTATACATGGGTGTGGCAACATATAAATTTTTCTCCATGCATATACGTGATAACGTACGTTAAGAATGTAACTTAACGTACGTAATCTGTTAATGTTAACGTACGCTACGAATGAAGCGTAGCGTACGTAATGCGGTCAATTATTGGGTGGGACGGCTAGCACATGGAGTACATGGTGGTGGGCTCGACCAAGATACCCACCAGATTCGCACGGCATGAATCTGGACGCCTTTTTAAGTCAACGGCTTAACGTACGTTATTGGCATTGTGTAGCGTACGCAAATTATATGGGTTACGTACGTAACACGTTTAGTATAGCGTACGTAATGAAGTTCAGAAATCAGACAGTGAACTATTTTGGACGATAACGTACGTTATGAAGTAGCCCTAGCGTATGTAACACTCAGAAAGTTATAAAAGGAGCAGCACCCCATTTCATTTCAGCTCGTCCTTTTGCTCCTAAACTTCACCATATTCATCCCCAGAAGATTTCCAGCCTCTTTTAACACCTTTATATCAATTGTTACTGAATCATTGAGCTTGTATGACACTACTTGATCATTGAAGACAACTTATATTGGACTTTGGAGTAGAAATCATCACGAGTCGGCGTTGAAGCAACCGGAGTTGGATTTTTACTTAGAGTCTCAGTATTATCTTCCTCTTAAGGTATGTTATACTACTTCCAATCTTGAAGTTATGTTGATTAAGACGATATGATCGCATTACCAAGAACAGTAGATCACTTTGACGACGTATGCGACCTAGTATCATATTTAAACTATAATGATCGAACTATTATGGTGTAGAACACCGTAGTTGAACCTGGTTATGACATATATGAGAATAGTGAATTATTAAACCGTATCAAATGTTATCGTCATGTTGATTGTAAACTGAGTGTCAATTTCCACTTTTACCAATGGATTTTGGAAAGAATCATCATAGTTGTAATCTTGCTTGCATAGATGGAATAAGTAGTTCGCCATCGGTATAAGCCTGGATTTAATGACGATATTAGATCAATTACATCAACCTTAGACCAACCGAATCTTACATGAGTATTTCGATCAAGATTGAAAATAGTATTATGATGATATCCGTATCTTTGAAATTGAAGATATTAATCCGAAGATCATTCATGAGTATGATATATATATTTGAAGGTATATTAGATTACTCACTAAGAATTTCGTAATACTTCGTCACTAATCGAGCCAGTCATCCGTCCAGTGAGAAACTGACATGCATGATTAACGTACGTTAAGTTTGGTTACTAACGTACGTTATATGACGTTGTTAACATACGCTACGTTTGGTACGTAACGCACGTTATACTATCAGACGACTGATCAGAGAGGAACTGTTGGTATATGTTCAGCGTACGCTATACTTCATAGTTTACGTACGCTAACGAATAAGTTTAACATACGTTACATAGGACATGTAACGTACGTTATTCAGGTCAGACAGTTTCCGTTTTATAGACTCTCAACCGTAATTCGGATTGTTAGATGTTCGTTCGACCTAAGATGAATTCCATGTTATTTCTCTTATTTAAGGTTCGAACTTTGCTACGTGATTGATCGAGAGGGGCAACCTTCGAGCATTTCGTTCTCGTGGAAGTATTGTTCTTGTCTTCGAACCGAGGCAAGTATTCTAATTAGAAATGTTTATATTATGACAATGTGATTGTATCGTGTAAATATGTTGTGATTATATGTCCACCATGTATTGATCCGATGGGAATCATCATGGGAATCTATAGCTGTGTGCGCTGGATCGTTGGACAGGTAGTTCCACCATGTGTTGGTCCGACGGGATCATCATGGGAATCTATAGCTGTGTGCGCTGGATCGTTGGAATACCACCAGTATGTTGAAACTGTTATGATATGATATGTGTTGTGGATATTCTCGTTGGAGAAACTTGTATGATATAATTGTTGATTATATCACTGTTGTATGATTATTGTACTTGTACTAGCATCGTTGTGCTAACCCCTTCGGGGGTGAACATTTTGTTTGTTCAGGATCTAGGAGAGTGGGGAAACAACCACTGGAGATGCATGACGACGAGGGTGCAAAGTGATGTTCCGGCCGGGTTTACTGTCTGTTATTTGTTGGATATTTCAATAAGTACTCGAGTACGTCGTCCGTTTATAATGTTGGGATTTTAATGATGTAATAATAACTTTTCATTGGATATTTGTATTTCGGTTTTTGAACCAGACGGTTGTATTTTACTTCAGCAATTTCATAAAGCGGTATTTGTTATTGTCTTTTCTTTTAATCAACCTTGTAAATCCTTATGTAAAGGATTTACGGCGCTGTAATATTCCTGAATATATCGGGGGTGTTACAGAATCCACCTCGGTTTATCCGAATTTACTCTCGATTATCCGTAATAAATAATTTTCCCAATTTATTGAAGGCGGAGATTGCTAATATATTCTACCGCCTCTCCCGAGATCAATAGATTTATCTAAAGGCGACTAACGCACTCTATCCCTAGGTAAATTAATTCGTCAATAGGCGAAAAGCATAATATCTTCCAAAGGCCACGTAGTTCCTATGAGTATATTCCTATCTCACAGAATAAAACGGTCCTCACCAATAGTTCCTCACCAAATCTCCTCTCCCAATTCGAAGTGAATGATTAAATCAATACAACTATTGGCCAGATAATTGCAAGCATTAAACACAATTGGGAAAACTCAACAAAAAGGTAATTAATTGGATAATCTCAAGAATTTCGTCAAAACATAGGTTTCATCAAAACCCTAGATTAGGGCTTTAGCCTGACATACTAATAATTGAAATTACAGAATAAATAAATGAAAGCATAAAAATCAAACGCAGATGAAGCTCGGATTCCTCCATTCTTCAGCTTCCGCCCTCTGCCTTTGTTGTCTTCTGCTTCACTCTTATTCTGCGGTCTCCAAGCTTAAGCTCCAAAGATCAAAGATCCAAAGATAATTAATTTGGGTCTTAAACCCTATTTATAGCTCGGCATATCCTCCAAATCGCATCCGTATCCATAGGTCGAAACCGGCTTGAAACGGCCCTAATTCGCGCGGACAACCAAAAACCGCCAAGTGTGCCGCGGCGCACTAAACCTGTGCCGCGGCACAGAGCCTTCACTGATGCTCAGGCGTCCTCAATTTCTTCTGTGTCGCGGCTCACCTGGACTGTGCCGCGGCACAGAGTACAGTTTACTCTGCCTTTGGCTGGGTGTCTTCCTGTGCCACGGCCCTGCTTCCTTGTGCCGCGGCTCAGAGTCCAGATTTGCCGTTTTCGCTCGTTTTGCCTCGTTTTAGCTTCCAGACTTCAATTTCCTGTCAATCATACAAAATTAAGGCATTAAAGGCTCATTTAGACAATTTCACTCTCCAAAATAATACAAAATAATGATAAATAAGCGTATAAAAATACGCCTAACAAATACCCCCAAACTTAAGCCTTTACTTGTCCTCAAGCAAAAAGAATTAAATTCAATAAAATAATGTCGTGAATCATCGTGCAACTCATAGTGTTCAACCTAATCAATACTATCCTGTAATTCTCTCTAAATAATACGAGTGTCATAAAAGCGAGCTGCACTCAGAATAATGATTCCGCAAAGTAATCAAGTTCAGTCCTAATCACTCGTTCATGAAGAAAATCCAGCTCAAAGATTAACAAAATGTGAGTCAAATCGACCGTCAATATGAAAGGCTAAAATAAACAAGCTAGTTCGTCCCGTTCCACAGTCTAATGGCACAATTTTCACGAGTTTCATAACAAATAAACCTCGGACAGTATTCCCTTATATATATGTTCAAGAATTTGATTCGAGTTGACCACTAGGTTAGGATCTCGGGATGTTTCATCGGGATAATCCTAGGGTGGAACTTCCATTCTCATGTATTGGGAAACCGTTTGACGTAAAAGACACTCATGGGGCACAAGGATGCTTCTAGTTACTAAGTTCCCTTCTACAGTGGAGAAACAACTCGAATATATAATTTCCGCATGTCCGAATCAAGGTCGCCATTTTACGCGAGAGTAAACAGCGGGTCACGCGAATACCCCCGGTTACTAGGCTCCCTATCATTGGCACATGTGAAATATCTAAATCACTAGTCTAATCAGGGTCGTCGTTTTATGCGAGAGTAAACAGCGGGTCACGCGAATGCCCCCGGTTACTAGACTTCCCTTCATAGAACTACATTATCTCGACTTTTGAGAAAAACTGACCGACTCTAAACTCAATCTAAGTGCCAACACGACTAATATAACTGGACGACTAACTAACCGAAAAATGTAACCAAACATATTGACGGTGATTTTAAAACAAGTATGTATCGTCTCTTATCTGCCAAGACCTCTACAATCACGAAAAAAATTTCGGACCTAAATGAATACTAAGCAGAAACCGAAATTACTGACTACAACGCGACTAGAACTCGACCGTTTCTTCAGAGAGAAAAACAGTATCATAACATCAGTATCACACAAATAGAAGCACGAAGAATTCACGAATAGATAAAAACTAAGACAAGCAAGGCTATAAAATTTTACGCAAAGTAATGAAAAGTGCAACGAAATAAAGTACAGCAATGAAATAAAGTACAGCAATGAATGTAGCAACTGAAAGTAAATCCCCCCCCAAACTTAGGATGTACATTGACCTCAATGGACGAAATATGATATGCAATAAAAGTAAAAGGTCAAGTACTCCCCTCCAGTCCGCTCAGGAGCTGGTGCCGGTATCATCCGGTGAGCTTGCACGCTTCTTGACTACATCATGCGGAGTGTGAATAAATGAGCTTGCATCATCAAAAAGGAAGTTAAGTACGAGCTCTCAAGTTTAACATGATGTAAGGGTTGGGGATAATGTAATTCGATAACATGATTCATTGCATATAATTTTGAAAATGCCTAGTTTACCAATTTTCCATTGCTGCAATTTTTCAAACACCTTGTGTGCACAAGTTAAAATGAAGAACAAGAATTTTGATGGTTAATTCGAAATCCCAAAAATAATAACACAGATAATAACCCTGAATCACAATAACTATCATCAACAATTCGTTCATAAATATCAATTCCATCACAATATCAAATTCCCCATATTCCAACTCCATTTTAGAAACAACAGTGAAGAACAACTAGCAATATATAACTTCAAATCTTTTCACATCATGAATCACTTATGATTTAGAAATCAAAAATTACCTGGAGAATTTGAGAAGGAGACTAATAGAATGGTATCAACTGACCTCATTGTGTGAAGGAAGGAAGGAAGGGAGGGAAGAAAGTACCTTGTGCAGGCCGATCGATTGAATGAGCCCTACCTGGTTGCTCTTATTTTGCGACGGGGGCCGCGGCACAATATAAGTGAGCCCCGGCCCAAAGTACAGTAGGACTGGGACATTTTGTAATATCGCCGGGTGCCGCGGCTCAGTTTTCGTGTGCCGCGGCTCAGTGTGTTAGTGTGCCGCGGCTCATTTTCCGCGTGCCGCGGCACAAAGTACAGTCTCCTGGGCGTTTCTTGGCCATTTGGTGTGCCGCGGCTCAGTGGCCTGGTGTGCCGCGGCTCAGTAAGATCGTGCCGCGGCACAGGGTACAGTTGGTTTAGCCTCCCCTTACGATTTATGTGTGCCGCGGCTCACAATACCTGTTCTGCGGCTCAGACTTCAGTTTCTTCCCAGGACTTTTACGCACGCAATTTTCAGAAGAACACGTTAAAAGCGAGAGGCAGAAGCAAATTGAAGCACAAAAATGAAGAAAAAAAATAAAAATCAAAGATGCAAGAAAAATAAAGGAACGCAAAAATCTACAACTACGAACTCGGGTTGCCTCCCGAGAAGCGCTAAGTTTATAGTCTTCAGCCGGACCTATTTGAAAATATTAGTTCGCTTTTCGCAAACTCCATTTGGTTTCCGCCCCGTTCATCGAACCGTTCATATATTTGTTAAAATTATGACCATTGGTCGTTAGCGATTCGACTTTCGGTTCGGTCATCAAATGTTGTTTGCGGAAAGGTTTCGACGTGAACAACTTCCCGAAACACCCGTTTTTTCCATGATTAATTGTCCGATGGGCTTTCGGCTTACTCTCCTCCTTCACAAACGCACTCAAGACTGCAGCAGATTTGTCCTCATGCTCGAGAAATGCTACTTGTTCTACATCCTTCTTAAAAATTGGACCATTTAACACAACATCTGAATTTTCGAACCGACGATTTTTTCGGTGCTTTCCTCTTTCAACGACATCTACACTTTCAATTTGTGACCTTTTATCAACACTTCCGGGACATGGAAACGATTTGAATACTTGAAAAGTAACTTGCTCGTCTTGGACCCTCAGAGTTAACTCCCCTTTTTCCACGTCTATAAGGGTTCGGCCCGTCGCTAAAAATGGTCGTCCCAAGATGATTGGAATATCTTCATCTTCCTCCATGTCGAGTACGATGAAATCGTCCTAAAGATGAACTTATCAACTTTGACTAAAACGTCCTCAATCACTCCTTGGGTATTTGATGGATCGATCCGCCAATTGTAAGGAGACTTGTTGGCTTGGCTTCCCAATATCCGACTTTTTGAAAATCGACAGAGGCATGAGGTTGATACTAGCACCAAGATCGCATAGTGCCTTATTAAAAGAAAGATTCCCCATGGTGCACGGTATGTTGAAGCTTCCGGATCTTTCAATTTAGGTGGGAGCTTCTTTTGAAGAATTGCGCCGCATTCCTCCGTCAAGGCTACGATTTGAACTCCTCGAGTTTTCTTTTCTTCGACAATATCTCTTTCATGAACTTAACATAACTCGGCATCTGTTCCAACGCGTCGGCGAATGGAATGTTAATGTGAAGCTTTTAAATACGTCAAGGAACTTAGAAAATTGTTTGTCCGCCTTTCTTTGCTTTGTAATCTCTCGGAAACGGACGGGGACATACATGTCTTCGGGTTATCCGCAACGTTATTGAAGGTTTCAAATCTTGCGACTCCTCGGCTTTAAATCCTTCTCTTCCTCAATTTCCTTCTTCTTTTCACACCGCCGGCTGATCCGGACCTCTTTCCGCTTCTCAAGCTGATTGCGTTTAGACTCTCTCTAGGATTTGTCTCTGTTGTACTCGGCAATGCTCCCTCCGGGCGAGCTGTCAACACATTAGCAATTTGGCCCAGCTGGACCTCCAAGTTCCGAATGGAAGCGGAATGATTTTGCAATGTTGCTTCAGTACGGGTCATAAATTGACTCGTATTTGCCGCCAATTTTGCAAGTGCTTCCTCGAGAGACACTTTGGGAGAGGGAGGGGGCTGCTGTTGATTCTGAGCGAACGGGGGCTGGTTTGAGTTCTGTCCATTTCTCCATGAAAAGTTGGGATGATTGCGCCACCCCGGATTATAAGTGTTGGAGTACGGGTTATTTTGCCGATTTCCATTTCCCACGAATTGAGCCTGCTCCATCTGATGTTGCTCGAACGGGTTTCCAACTTGACACTCCGCGCTCGGGTGTGATCCGTTACACCAATTGCATGTCTCAATGGTAATGGGGGAAGGTGCGTGCGAAAATGCCTGGAGCTGTTGGGTCAAAGCGGCGACTTGAGCTGACAAGGTGGAAATCGGATCATTACTTGAAACTTCCATAACTCTCTTCGGTGTCAATCTTTCCAATGGCCATTGGTATGCGTTTGCGGCCATAGCTTCCAAAAGCGAGTGTGCCTCGGACATACTCTTTCCCATCAAGGCCCCACCAGAGGCCGCATCCACGAGAGTGCGTGTAGAAGCACTCAAACCAGTATAGAACGTCTGAATCTGAAGCCAATCAGGGAGGCCGTGATGAGGGCATCTTCGTAACAAATCTTTATATCGCTCCCATGCCTCGTGGAGTGATTCCATATCGTACTGACCAAAGGTGGTTATTTCGTTTCTCAACCTCGCCGTCTTAGCAGGTGGGAAGAATTTGGCAAGGAAGGCTTGCGCTAACTCTCCCCATGTTGTAATCGACCCCGGTGGTAAGGAATTTAACCAAAATTTCGCTTTATCCCTCAAAGAGAAAGGGAAAAGCCTCAATCGGATGGCATCGTCGGTGACACCATTAGTCTTGAACGTGTCGCATATCTCAAGGAAAGAAGCAATATGGGCATTCGGGTCTTCATTAGGCAGTCCACAGAATTGGCTCGCCTGCACCATATGAATAATAGCGGGCTTGATCTCAAAATTATTGGCTTGGATAGTGGGACGCCTAATTCCCGAAAAATTAGCATTGATCTGCGGTATGGCATAATCTCGAAGAGCTAGTTCCAGTTGAACTTGCCGCACATGGTTATCTCCTCCTTGGACTTCGATATTCTCGGCCATGTTGATTGTCGTCTACAACTCTCTTTTCTCCTTTTTGTTCCTTCTTAGAGTGCGCTCGAGCTCGGTATCCAAAGGTAGTAGGCCTTCGTTACCGAGTTTTCTCATGCACTACAGGAAAGGTCCTGAAAGGAAAAACAAATAAACGAAATTAAATACACAAAAATAAAAATAAAACGTTCAAATTAAGACTAGAAATACTTAAATCGATATTAGAAAATTTTGTCCCCGGCAACGGCGCCAAAAACTTGTTGCGATATTTCTTACACGCAAGTGCACGTCATCGTTTACAAGTAATAAAGTGATAAGTAGAGTATCGTTCCCACGAGGACTGAATCTCTAACTACCGATTTTTGTGTATTCCAATTTTATTTGAACAATCGAATTTGGGTTTTTGCAATTAATAACTAAAAGAATTACTAAGCGACTAAACAATAGAAAACGATAGCTTGAATAAAAGAAATCAAATGATGAATAAGTCTAGGATTCTGAATCCACCTCGGTTTATCCGAATTTACTCTCGATTATCCGTAATAAATAATTTTCCCAATTTATTAAAGGCGGAGATTGCTAATATATTCTACCGCCTCTCCCGAGGTCAATAGATTTATCTAAAGGCGACTAACGCACTCTATCCCTAGGTGAATTAATTCGTCAATAGGCGAAAAGCATAAAATCTCCCAAAGGCCACGTAGTTCCTATGAGTATATTCCTATCTCACAGAATAAAACGGTCCTCACCAATAGTTCCTCACCAAATCTCCTCTCCCGATTCGAAGTGAATGATTAAATCAATACAACTATTGGCCAGATAATTGCAAGCATTAAACACAATTGGGAAAACTCAACAAAAAGGTAATTAATTGGATAATCTCAAGAATTTCGTCAAAACATAGGTTTCATCAAAACCCTAGATTAGGGCTTTAGCCTGACATACTAATAATTGAAATTACAGAATAAATAAATGAAAGCATAAAAATCAAACGCAGATGAAGCTCGGATTCCTCCGTTCTTCAGCTTCCGCCCTCTGCCTTTGAAGTCTTCTGCTTCCCACTTCTTCTGCCGTCTCCAAGCTTAAGCTCCAAAAGATCAAAGATCCAAAGATAATTAATTTGGGTCTTAAACCCTATTTATAGCTCAGCATATCCTCCAAATCGCATCTGTATCCGTAGGTCGAAAACTGGCTTCGAAACGGCCCTAATTCGCGCGGACAACCAAAAACCGCCAAGTGTGCCGCGGCGCACTAAACCTGTGCCGCGGCACAGAGCCTTCAGCTGGATGCCTGGGCGTCCTCAATTTCTTCTGTGCCGCGGCTCACCTGGACTGTGCCGCGGCACAGAGTACAGTTTACTCTGCCTTTGGCTGGGTGTCTTCCTGTGTCGCGGCCCTGCTTCCTTGTGCCGCGGCTCAGAGTCCAGATTTGTCGTTTTCGCCCGTTTTGCCTCGTTTTAGCTTCCGGACTTCAATTTCCTGTCAATCATACAAAATTAAGGCATTAAAGGCTCATTTAGACAATTTCACTCTCCAAAATAATACAAAATAATGATAAATAAGCGTATAAAAATACGCCTAACAAATACCCTTGTATTACTTGTTGGACGAGTTCCTGCGAAACCTTGATTATTATTCGACGCGTTTTTGAGTTTTAATCTGATTGATTCTCAATAGGTCTTGGGAAGAAATCACTTTATCGAGTTATAGGTCTAATTCGATAAAAACCTTGTACTTATTTTTATTCGGCCGAATTGCCCTACTTTCGGGCGATTTTTACGTTGTGTTCTATACATCAAATAATTATTCATATACAAAAATACATAAGATACACTTCTGTTGCGTCGCATGCGAATTACGTTTACATCCGAATGTTAATTCGCATCATAAGTGGCATCAGAGCCCAGGTGATCTGGGTCGATTTTTGTGCAGAAAAGACAATTTTCGTATAGCTTGATAGCACAGCGCAGTCCGAGTAAAATGGAGTTTCCCGTGGATTCAGCCGTTGGATCGTCATGAAGTTTTGACAGCTGCAAGCCAACTCGTTGAGATAGAATATGAACGGTGCAGATCAGAATCTAACTAGGGTTGATAGGTCAAATCTTGTGCGCCGTCAAGCAACAGATTTCTGGAAACTTTTCCGTGCCGATCCTGAGTCATGTCGTTCGAGAGACAGAGGAGAGCAAACAATTGTGCCCAAATTGAATTAGGGCTTGGTAAGTATTTTAATGACTTTGTGTTTTTATTTAATTTTGATGTTGATGGAAAATACGGGCCATTAGGTATTGTTAATAAAATTGAGCCATCTAATTCTTTTGAGGAGAATGAGCCTTGGACTGAAATACAGAATGAATTGCATGGGCCAATGGAATATTTTTATGGTAATACTAGACATAGGATTAATTCTATGCCTTCCGAATTTGGCGATTCCATTTGTTCTAATGAAATTGTGTCACGTTTGGAGCATTTTGCGCCTGATGCCGGTGTTGATAGAATTGGGGCAGATAATTATTTCCGTCAGCTTGAGCCTTTGGATAATTTTAACGAGTCCCTATTGTATGATAGGCCTCCTATTTATGATGAATAAAAAGAGCAACCCGTAAATGATTACGTGTTTCCCATTTACGACATCGAGCCCGATGAAGATTCTTGTCCAATTTATGATACAGACTTTGATGAGTTTTTATCAGTTAATAAGACAAAGTACGAAGAATCTTTGGTTCCGGAGAATCCATATCCTGAGCCACTGGTCAATTTTGCCTCGCAAAATAATTATCATTTTTATATTAATCATGATAGTTATTTTGTCGGTTGCTCTTTGAAATATCCATTTGTTTATCTCCTCAAAGTTCTGCGCCACACTCGAAGGTCCGACATTTTTGAGCTTATTATTTGTTTGGTGATTTTCTTTTATCCCTTTGGAGATGAGATCAATGCCGATTCGAGGATGAATCGTTTTAAAGGGGGGAGGAATGATACGGAATTGACGAGCTCGAGTGAAAAAGGCGAAAAGTGGACAAAATTACCAATTCCCGCACGTACGAGGACTCCGTAGCAGTTTTGGTATTTTTAATCATAACTCTCTCATACGAAGTCCGAGTTAGGTGATTCAAGCGGCCATGGAAAGATAAAAGAAAGATCTATAAATCATGTAAAATGGCCCAAGATCCATTTATGCTTCTATCAAGCCACACGAACTGTTCAAATGTGCAGTGGTATTTATGGCCGAAAATTGATGAAGATTTGTGAAGGTTTTGTCCAAGATTGATGAAGATTTCATCCCTTTCTTTTATCTTAAAGTGTGTCTTCCATTTCAAAGTCTTTGATTGTTTGTCTTTAATTAATAATTGCTTGACTAGCTTGTCATGTTGTCTTTCCTTTTCAAAGTTTGTGTAATCTTGTGTAATCTTACCTTTTGAATACTTTAGTTGATTTGGTAAGAATTCTCTCATCTATAAGTAGCCATTCATGGCTTGTATGGAGAGAAGATGGAATGAAAAATTAATACTCTTGTATCACTTGTTGGACGAGTTCCTGTGAAACCTTGATTATTATTCGACGCGTTTTCGAGTTTTAATCCGATTGATTCTCAATAGGTCTTGCGAAGAAATCACTTTATCGAGTTATAGGTCTAATTCGATAAAAACCTTGTACTTATTTTTATTCGGCCGAATTGCCCTACTTTCGGACGATTTTTACGTTGTGTTCTATACATCAAATAATTATTCATATACAAAAATACATAAGATACACTTATGTTGCGTAGCATGAGATTTACGTTTACATCCGAATGTTAATTCGCATCATAAGTGGCATCAGAGCCCAGGTGATCTGGGTCGAATTTTGTGCAGAAAAGACAATTTTCGTATAGCTTGACAGCACAGCGCAGTCCGAGTAAAACGGAGTTTCCCGTGGATTCAGCCGTTGGATCGTCATTAAATTTTTACAGCTGCAAGACAACTCGTTGAGATAGAATCTGAACGGTAAAGATCAGAATCTAACAAGGGTTGATAGGTCAAATATTGTGCGCTGTCAAGCAACAGATTTCTGGAAACTTTTCCGAGCCGATCCTGAATCATGTCGTTCGAGAGACAGAGGAGAGCAAACAATTGTGCCCAAATTGAATTAGGGCTTGGTAAGTATTTTAATGACTTTGGGTTTTTATTTAATTTTGAGGTTGATGGAAAATACGGGCCATTAGGTACTGTTATAAAATTGAGCCATCTAATTCTTTTGAGGAGAATGGGCCTTGGACTGAAATAGAGAATAAATTGCATGGGCCAATCGAATATTTTTATGATAATACTAGACATAGGATTAATTCTATGCTTTCCGAATTTGGCGATTCCATTTGTTCTAATGAAATTGTGTCACGTTTGAAGCATTTTGCGCCTGATGCCAGTGTTGATAGAATTGGGACAGATAATTATTCCGCCAGCTTGAGCCTTTGGATAATTTTAATGAGTCCCCATTGTATGATGGGCCACTTATTTATGATGAAGAAAAAGAGCAACCCGTAAATGATTACGTGCTTCCCATTTACGACATCGAGCCCGATGAAGATTCTTGTCCAATTTATGATACAGACTTTGATGAGTTGTTATCAGTTAATAAGACAAAGTACGAAGAATCTTTGGTTCCGGAGAATCCATATCCTGAGCCACTGGTCAATTTTGCCTCGCAAAATAATTATCATTTTTATATTAATCATGATAGTTATTTTATCGGTTGCTCTTTGAAATATCCATTTGTTTATCGCCTCAACGTTCTGCGCCACACTCGAACGTCCGACATTTTTGAGCTTATTATCTGTTTGGTGACTTTCTTTTATCCCTTTGGAGATGAGATCAATGCCGATTCTAGGATGAATCATTTTAAAGGGGGAGGGAATGATACGGAATTGACGAGCTTGAGTGAAAAAGGCGAAAAGCGGACAAAGTTACCAATTCCCGCGCGTACGAGGACTTCGTAGCAGTTTTGGTATTTTAATCATAACTCTCTCATACGAAGTCCGATTTAGGTGATTCAAGCGGCCATGGAAATATAAAAGAAAGATCTATAAATCATGTGTAATGGACCAAGGTCCAATTATGCTTCTATCAAGCCACATGAAGCGTTCAAATATGCAGTGGTGTTTATGGCTGAAAATTAATGAAAATTTGTGAAGATTTGTGAAGGTTTTGTCCAAGATTGATGAAGATTTCATCCCTTTCTTTTATCTTAAAGTGTGTCTTCATTTTCAAAGTCTTTGATTGTTTGTCTTTAATTAATAATTGCTTGACTAGCTTGTCATGTTGTCTTTCGTTTTCAAAGATTTGGTACTCTTGTGTAATCTTACCTTTTGAATACTTTAGTTGATTTGGTAAGAATTCTCTTACCTATAAGTAGCCATTCATGGCTTGTATGGAGAGAAGATGGAATGAAAAATTAATACTCTTGTATTACTTGTTGGACGAGTTCCTGCGAAACCTTGATTATTATTCGACGCGTTTTCGAGTTTTAATCCGATTGATTCTCTATAGGTCTTGGGAAGAAATCACTTTATCGAGTTATAGGTCTAATTCGATAAAAACCTTGTACTTATTTTTATTGGGCCGAATTGCCCTACTTTCGGACGATTTTTACGTTGTGTTCTATACATCAAATAATTATTCATATACAAAAATACATAAGATACACTGCTGTTGCGTCGCATGCGAATTACGTTTACATCCAAACGTCAATTTGCATCAGTTTATACGCCTGCGGGGTATATTCAGTAGTCGGTTGTCTCTTTGAGATTCGTATGTATATGAATTGTATAATTCCATGAGAATTATTATCATGTATAGCTGACCCTGTGGTTTGGGCGGAATACTTGTATTTCAAGGCGAGGCACAGGAAGAGCATGATGGCGGCGGAGGGTTTTGAAGGATGCTAATTCGGGGCCCCCGAGTCTTTTGGTGTTCGGTTATGTTTTACTGTGATTTTCATTTTATTTTATTTCGGATGAATGTATTAAAATTATAAGGTATTCTCCATCTCCATATGGTCTATACCAAATTTGGATCCTGTGTACGGTTGTGTGAGTTGATATGTATGAATTATACTCCATATCGGGGTTTTGAATTATAAACGTGGTACGGTACCGCGTCTATGGATGTTAAAGTTTATGTTGTGGTCTCGCCTGGTGGGTCCCAGTGGGGGTCCACGGCACTGTAATATCCGCCGTTTTCAGGGTGTTACAGAAGATGGTATCAGATAATATTTTTGTTTTGAGTCATTGTAAATCAAACTAGCAACAAGAAACCTTCGTGCCACGTGTGACCTGTGCAAGCGCCTGACCCGTTGAATGCGGTATGTTTCTCATGAGCCATGATTTGATTACTGGCATAATATTGATGACGAATCGATCTCTTTGTCAATCTTGGCATTCTAGAATATGTGGTAAGATTCACCTGTTTGATTTTCTGAGGAAATCCTAAATTGAGAATGTAATCGAAACTGTTTAGATTTGATGTCGATATGATATTTTGTGTAATACTCGCAATTGTTTATGTAGTCCCATTTTTTTCTTGCTATTAACTCAGCATAGATTCGTAATCTGGCCGTAAGAATTTAAATTGAACTGTGCTTACGATTATTGTTTGACCCTTTCAGTATGGAACGTAATTTGAGAGGTCGTGGCAGGGGGTCGAGGCCGCGGAAGGGGCCGAATCCCGAGGCCACGCGCTTACACGCGTACGAATGGGGGACAAAGCTCGGTGGGGAGTGATTCACCTAATAGGAGTCAATACCACCACACCGAACGGCATGAGGGTGCCCACGTCGACCCTTATGTGATTATGAAGGGTATGATGACCCAGATGACCCAAATGGGTCAGATGATGGAAGCTATGCAGATGGACAACAGCAGGGACTGCAGCCTCCGCCTCCGTGCACGATGGAATTGTGAGCTGAATCATTAATGACTTATCGTGACAACGACCTCCGACCTTTGAAGGCTCTTCTGAGCCTGCCGACATAGTACACTGGATAGAGCATTTTGAGAAGCTGTTCGAAATGGTGGAATGCCCAGAAGAGAACCGAGTTGCTGTGGCGGCTTACTACCTGAGCAAGGGTGCCCATACTTGGTGGCTTTCTGCGAGGCCTGCTGATGGCACGAGTAGTTGGGAGGAATTTAAAAATCTTATGATAGACCGTTACTATGCCGCACCTCTCAGTGAGGCCAAATTATCAGAGTTGTTGAACCCCGATCCATCTGAGGACGAGGATGTGCTAACTATTGCCGAGAAATTCCAGGCACTTCTTCCTTTTGCTACGTCAGTTGTCCGTTCGGAAGCTGATAAGAGCAAATATTTCCTCAAGAGGCTTAAACCCACCCCGAATGAGGATGTAGTTGCTCAATCACCATTGTACGACCCTGCCAGAATTCATCGAGAAAGCCCTAGAATGCGAACTCACTGCGAAGGAGATTTCCAAGAAGCAGCCCCAGTCCTCCAACAAGAGATTCAGGAACCAGACCCAGGCACACAGTAACCGAGGGACGTTCCGGAAGCCCCAGTCAGTACCGAACCCTCCCGAGCGGCCACCGACGGCGTCGAAGCCGATAGTATTGCACTCTCGAGCGATCAGCTCACCTATCGTATGCTATAACTGTGGGGACCAGGGACACATCAGCTCAAAATGCCCGAAGCCGGTCGTCGCCTGCCACACTTGTGGGAAGAATGGACATCGTGCTCGCTATTGCAGGGGTTGACTCGAGCGTGCTCCAGTAGCATCTCTTGCTCCAGTACAGTCTTCTGTCCAGGACCGTGTACCTCCGTCCGCTTCTTACCAGACTACTGGAGCAAACAAATGAATGGGCCGAGTAAATCAAGCTGGTACATCTAGTACCGGAGTTTCAAAACCCAAAGTCTATGAGATGAAGAAGGTCGATGATCCCGAAGCCAGCATGATTGCAGGTACCCTCGAGATTCACTCTCAACCCGTTTGTGTCCTTTTTGATACCGGTGCTTCACACTCCTTTTTGTCTACTTCTTGTTTGAGTCATTTGCAATTAGATTATATTACCAATTGTGAACCTTATGTCATTGGTCTACCCGATGGTAGAAGAATTGTTGGGAATCGTGAAGTACAGAACTGTCCGATTCGCATGAACGACCATGGGTGGTTGTCATACTTGATTGTGGTCGAGTTACCTAAAGATTATGTGATCTTGGGTATCGATTGGATGGATCGTTATGATGCCGTACTTAGCGTCCGTAAGCGAATAGTGACCGTTACAGCCGATGATGGTGTTGGGTGTATTTTTCAGGGTGATAATCCCAGCCATCCCGGGAGAGTCATTAGTGCAATGAAGGCAGTAAAACTGCTGAATCAGGGGTGTGTTGGTTATTGGTGCTACATGACCAAGACAATCGACCGACCAGTTGAGTTGATCGATATTCTGGTAGTTCGAGACTATCCAGATGTATTTCCAGATGAGTTGCCAGGATTACCCCCACATCGGGAGGTCGAATTCATCATTGAGTTGGAGCCAGGAACGTCCCCGCTTTCGAAAGCACCGTATCGTATGGCACCGACCGATATGCAGGAGTTGAAGAGCCATCTTGAGGAGTTGACTCAGAAAGGCTATATTCGACCTAGTGCGTCCCCTTGGAGAGCGCAGGTGTTGTTTGTACGGAAGAAAGACGGATCTCTGCGTTTGTGTATTGATTACCATGAGCTGAACAAGGTAACAATCAAGAACAATATCCATTACCTCGTATTGATGATTTGCTGGATCAGCTCCAAGGCGCCGCTGTATTCTCTAAGATCGACTAAAGATCCGGGGATCATCAGTTGAGGATTTGAGAGTCTGACATTCCGAAGACAGCTTTTCGTACTCGTTATGGGCATTATGAGTTCGTTGTCATGACATTCGGACTGGCTAATGCACCGGCCGAGTTCATGGGACTGATGAATCGAGTTTTTACTAATTATCTGGATTGTTTTGTAGTCATTTTTATTGACGACATTCTAATTTACTCTCGTAACCATGAAGAGCATGAGTATCACCTCCGTCAGGTTCTCGATGCGTTAAGGCGGGAACAACTCTATGGAAAATTTTCTAAATGTGAATTCTGGATGCCTGAAGTTATTTTTCTTGGACATGTAATATCAGCAGATGGAGTGAGAGTAGACCCACAGAAGACAAAAGCCATCCGAGAGTGGCTACCTCCGAAGAACATGAAGGAAGTTCGTAGTTTCCTGGGTCTAGCAGGCTATTACCGACGGTTCGTGGAAGGTTTTTCCAAAATTGCTCAACCGATAACTAATCTGTTGAGGAAAGATAAGAAATATTTGTGGTTGGAAGCATGTCAGCAAAGTTTTGATGAACTCAAGAGTCGATTGATTTCAACACCTGTTGTGGTTCTTCCAAAAGGAACAGAAGGATTCGTGGTATACAGTGATGCATTGAGACAGGGTCTTGGCTGCGTATTTATGCAGAATGGGAAAGTGATCGCCTATGCATATAGACAGTTGCGATCTTACGAGGTCAACTACCTGACCCATTATTTGGAGTTAGCAGCTGTGGTGTTAGCTTTAAAAATATGGTGCCACTATCTGTATGGAGTTACCTGTCGGATTTTTTACGGACCACAAGAGCCTGAAGTACATTTTTACTCAGAAGGAGTTGAATATGAGGCAGAGGAGGTGGCTATAGATAATCAAAGACTACGATATCAAGATCATTTATCATCCGGGCAAGGCAAATGTGGTTGCCGATGCAATGAGTCGTAAAACAGTACAGGAGCAGATACTTGCCTGCTTGACCGCCCAGAGAGAATTTCAGTTAGAGTTCATGAGGCCGAAGATTGAGGTCTGGTTACAGCGCATTCAGGGCCAAATTTTCACGCTTGAGATTTCATCGTCCCTTGATGAGATATTCAGGACGAAACAGATGACGGACCCGTTCTTATCTAGAATTCGGAGAGAAGTTGATCAGGGGAAAGCCCCTGGATTTTTGGTTCACGAGGATGGACTGATATGCTTCAAAAATCGTGTTTGTGTACCGGCAGATGAGGAGTTGAGGAACACTATTCTGAAAGAGGCCCATGCTACCCCATATTCCATTCACCCGGGGTCGAACAAAATGTATAAGGATTTGAAGCCGTATTATTGGTGGGGTAACATGAAATGGGAAATTGCATAATTCGTTTCGAGGTGTTTGACCTGTCAGCAGGTCAATATTGAGCATCAGCGACCAGCGGGCATGTTGAAGCCACTCCCGATTCCCGAGTGGAAGTGGGAAGACATATCGATGGATTTTATTACTAGCTTGCCGACAAGCCTTCGAGGTATGAATACGATTGGGGTGATTGTGGATTGACTGACCAAATCAGCCAACTTCTTGGAGATTAAAGATACGTGGGGTCCCGAGAGGTTGGCCCAGTTGTTCATTAAAGAGATTGTGAGGCTGCATGGTACCCCCAAGAGTATTGTATCAGACCGTGACGGACGGTTCGTGTCACATTTCTGGAAGGCAGTTCATCGTGCGATGAGTACACAGTTGAACTTCAGTACGACATTTAATCCTCAGACCGACGGTCAGTCTGAGAGGACTATTCAAACTCTGGAGCATATGTTGATGGCGTGTGCTCTCGATTGGAAGTATAATTGGGAAGCCCACCTACCGTTGGTAGAATTCACATATAATAAAAGTTGGCACGCCTCGATCAAGATGGCACCTTATGAGGAATTGTATGGACGTTGTTGTAGGTCCCCTCTATGTTGGGACGACTTGTCTGAATCTATTGGCATGGAGCCTGATATGTTGTTAGCAGCCTGCGAGAAGATTGCTCTAATTAAGATGTAATACCCGAGATCTTTATTCCGGATTCGTTGGGTTTTCTGGGTTTTATCGGATTGTCATTGTCCTCATCGTTGGAATTTTGTGTCATATTTTGGTCGTGCCTTATTGGGGCATGTGTTTGGAGGCGTTTCGGATCACTTTGTGAGTTTTCGGGTTTTTGTGGTGTAGCGCATGCTAATGCTTGTGGCATAGCGCACGCTACGGCGTTGTGGTTAGCGCACGCTACCGAATGTGTAGCGCACACTAATCGGGATCAGGGCGCCCAGAGCTACCGGATCGACCAGGGCTTTGTTAGCGCACGCTAAGGTCGATAGCTAGCGCACGCTATCGACTGCTTAGCGCACGCTAATTGTTATTTCTAGCGCACGCTACATGGTAGGTGCAGATCTGTCCATGGGCTACTGGACTGGTTTTGTAACCCGTTAGTGCACGCTACGGCTTTTGGCTAGCGCACGCTAACTGTGTTATGGGCGGATTCTCTGGAGCGTTGACCCCGTTAGTGCACGCTAATGCAGGGTGTTTAGCACGCGCTAATAACTGTCCAGTATAAATACTGGACAGCAGCATTAAGTCGTCATTTCCCCCTTTTCTCCATCCTTTCCGATGGGAGTGAGCTCCAGAGGCGACTTGGAGCAATCTTCTTCATCAAGCTAAATTTTGGAACGGATTTGTAGATGTTTAACAACATCTAATCGTCTTCTTGATCCAAATCAAGGTAATCTCTTCTTAGAACCCTAATTCTTGAATTTTGGGGGTTTGTGAGGTTTCGGCCGATTTAAACCAATTTAGACCAGATTTTTTGTAAGATCTTCGTTGTATACTCGAGATCCTTTGTTAATATTGAGACCTTGGGGTATGAACTTCGTAAATCCTTATGTTCGTCGATTATGTTAGTATGAGCCTTTGAGATGTCCGGCGAAATGCTCCAATGGGTAGAAATTAGGATGATTCCTATATTTTCGAAGTATGGTTGATTCATGGTGATAATATTTTCGTAGTATTCGTGGGCTGTCGAAGTCTCGGTCATTTTTGGAACTTCGAAGGCTGCCCGATTGTGCCCGTTCATCATTTCATCGCTTTTGATATCGAGGCAAGTATCTTGTCCATACGTTTCATGTTTCGTTGGCGTAAGTATTGATAATTGATTTTATGCGAAACCCAATGTTTAATGAACGTAAAAAGGGATCGGTATGTTCTCAAATAATGTTGTCTTTCAACGATAATTCGTATACTTCGTGAATATATGTGTTCTCGGAATATGTGTGCTGGTTTTGTATGTTGAAAGATGCTATGACCACTTTGAGTGAGTTTAATAGACTGTAATCCTTTGCCGGGGATTACGTATTGTTATGTGTACTTGTTCGGTAAGAACGTATTGGGTGTGATATTAGTTGTTACTCCTTTGAAAGGAGGTTGTTATGTTTAAGTGTTGTTTAGCTTGATGTTCTACTCATTGTTATGTGATCGTTGAAAGTGATGTGCCTCCGGGTAGGATTGTTGAATCTCCGGGATCCATACTTGCTATTATGGGTCGGGCGTGACTGTAGGGTTATCCAATCCGGGTATGTCTTGCGGGGACTCCGAGGTTCGGGGCTTGCTAGCCCGATGCCGGGATAACTCATTGGGGTTATCATCGGGTATGTCTTGCGGGGACTCCGAGGTTCGTGGCTTGTTAGCCCGGTACTGGGATAACTTATGGTTGTGGTTTGGAATGGTTCCGTGACTATTGTCACGATGACATGTGATTTGGTATGGTTTCCTATTGGGTTATTCACTCGGGTATGTTCTACGGGAGCATTTGAGGTTCGTGGCTTGTTAGCACGGGACGCGAATAATCCTTAGGAACATGTGTTATGTGATATGGGTCGTGGACCCTGTGGCTTATGATTTAGGTCTTAGACCCCGTGTGTTGTGAATTGGGTTGTGAACCCGCGTTTTATTATTGGAATCGTATTTTGGAAAGATGATTTTGGGCTGTGTCCCTAATTGTTTTCGAAAGACTTGAGAATTTCTTGATTCCAAATGTTTATAAACTCCCGAGATCGTAAAATATTTTGTATGAGATACATGGTTCTATTCCTACCTTTTTAAATCGAACTGTTTTGATTAAGTGAATTATTTCGGGAATTATATTCAAGATTATTATATTCTTGAAGCACGTTGTGTATGGATTGTACTTCTGTTTTATACTTGCACTAGCAAAACAGTGGAGTTTTGCTAACCCCCGAGTATTCGGGGGGTGGATGTCTCAGACAAGGTCCGGTACTTGCGGAGTTCTGGGAGCAAATCACAGGTTCGATACGAAGGATGATGGGAGACGACGATACTAATCACATGAAGACCAATTGCAGAGTATTTGTTAGAGTCTTGTTGGTAAACCCTCCGATGGTTTGTTCTCCCGTTTTATGGGAGGGTTATTGTATTCTAGCCCCTGCGTGGGTATGTGTTCTGGGAAAGAATCATGTATGTAATGTTGTGTGTGTTGTATTGAAATACCAAATCGGTCTAATGGTCCTTTACGTAGCCATGTCGGCATGTGAAGTGATGCGTTGTTTTGTATTTAGCCTGGTAGATCCTCGTGGAGAGGGTCTGCGGCGCTGTAATATTCCCAAGCGGTTTGGGGGTGTTACAGAATATGGTATCGGAGCTTAGGTTGAGGAAACCTAGGATGTCGGGTTGAGTTGTGTGTTGTCGGGTCTTGTCTTGTCAGATTTGGTCTGACTGAGTAGTGTCGCGACGCGTCGTCTGAGTTGTCGGTCGTGATTAGTATCGAGGCGCAACCATCATCTTCGTGCGATCTGTGGATGTAAGTCTCCCTACTTTGTTGTGTCTCGTGTTATATGAGTTTATGTGATTCTGTGTTATTATGTGGAGTTTAATTGTGCCTCATGAATACTTACTCCATACTTATTTGATTCTCGTATTGTGTTGGAGTAAAGAGTAGTACGGTTATGTATGTATATGTATACATCCTTGTGTGAAATCGTTTTTACAGGAGTGATGTTTTGGATTGGTTACTCAATAAAATGTTTATCAATGTGGTATTTTAAACTTCAAATGTTTTGGGGAAGTCACGTAAATTCTATTTAAAAACATCCTTCGAGGAGGAAAAATGATTTGATTTTCGTATGATGACCTCGAGACCAAAGATTTTGGGATTTTAAGTACATATATTTTTGTTCATCTTGTATTGAAAAAAAAATTTGATTTTTAAACGCTCGAACGAGGTCTATCAAAAGTTTACTTGAGACGTGACTTTCGCCTTCGACTTTTCGGTTTCATGAATTTCGGTTAAAAGTTATGTAATGAGGATGAAAATTGTTGGCATTTGAATTCGCATGTTGCTGTATATTTTTAACCTTCGACTTTTGATATCATTTAGTATATGCTCATGAATGTGTTGCTGGATTAGAATGGCTAGCGCACGCTAACGTGGCATGGCTAGCGCACGCTAAGTCTCTGTTAGATCATACACTAATTGGTCTGAGCAGGAGCTCAGAAACTATATTCTGGCCGTAAGTCTAACTTTTGCGATTGTTAGGCTGACCGTTTGAGACCGTACTTTATGTGTGTTGTTCATGAATAACAATTGTTGTGTGTGGTTATGTGTAATTTGAACTGTGTTCTTGTCCGCTGCGTTTGTAAAGTTCAAAATGACTTTTTGGTACTTTTAACAAATAGTGTGTGCTTTAAAATGACCTTTGGGGTTCGTAAATTTGAGTTATTTCGTTGACCCTTTTTCCTAACGCTTTTGTCGAGTGACTTAACGTATATTTTGAAACTATTGAGTCTTCGCGTCTTCGCCTTGTAATTTCAAATGGTATTTTATGACGGTATTTGGTATTTGAAAATAACTTTTGGTGAGTATTTGGAAAGTATTACCGTCATCGGCCTTTTTGGCATTTTTGAACGTTTTTGAAAATGGTTTTAAACTTGGTGAGTTCCAGCGCGGAACCCGTACAGAAAATGATTTTTATATAATGAATGACTTTAATTTCATTACATTTATAATTCACATAACATCGGCATTATAAATGAAGATTTTCGGGATAATAGTTTGTATACTGTGCTCTAGCTGGAATTAAATCGTAATATGTATAAGATTTAATGATGTTTGATTAAAAACGGAGATGTGAATATCTTGCTATGTGTTATGATATTTCGTTATCATAGGTTGTTGTTTGTTAGTATGCCGAGGGGCAGAGGTCGTGGTCGTAACCGTGGTGCTGATGGCCACGGGGATTAGATGCAGAATCGAGAGATGTTGCTGGGAATGATTTTAGTTTGGGTGTTGCTACTATATTGCAACAAGTAGCGACTCAGATGACTCAGTTGACCCAGGTGGTTCAACGTAGCATTGACGAGTCAGAACGTTGGTGTAAATCAATGGCTTCGCGAGGTAATTCATATGAATCCCCCTCGATTCGCCGGTGCTGCAGATGCGTTGGGCTGGGATGGTTGGATTTTCCAGTTGGGAAAGATTTTCGAGGCTGTCGGATGTCCTGAAGAGCGTAAGGTGCCTATCGCTCAGTACCTTCTTGACAAAGATGCCGCTAATTGGTGGGAAGCTGTTAAACCTCGTGATCGTGATGTCACGTGGGCGGAGTTCCAAGCATTTATGGAAGCTGAGTTCTGTCCGAAACCGATTAGAGAGCATAGGATTCGCGAATTCTACTTGGCAGAACCACAAGATATATCAGTGTGGCAAGCTATCATCGATTATAGCAAACAACTCAGTTATGTGCGAGACCGGGTGAGAACCGAGGAAGAGAGGATCCTTCACTTTGACAGATGGATGAAGCCGGATATTCGCGTGTATATATCGGGATTCAATTGCACTTCGTTGAGGGACTATCAAGATCGAGCATTAGCCCGTGAACTAGCTTCGTAATCGTCGGAGCGTGTGCCCGAGTCGAAGAAGCAGAGGAAGTCTGATGACCGTGTGGACGGTGCAGGAGTTGGTGTTTCTAGTTTTCAATGTCGTAGCCTTTCCGCTGTGAAGCTCCATCGCCCGATGCGTGGAACTAAGAGATCCAAGTCGTCTGCTCTGACTCCTGGTAAAGCCAGGAGATGTTTTAACTGTAATGTGGCGGGACATGTTCGTGCACATTGTCCTTCTCCGCCAGTAACGTATTACAGGTGCGGACTCGAGGGACATCGAGTTCAGTTTTGCGAGATGGTTACCGAGCCTTCCGGGGCACGGACTTGAGCACCGATATCTGGATCGACTCCGAGAAGCCCCTGAGTGGCTTAGCCTATCAGTTGTTTGTTATGTTATTTCCCTCGTTTTCTTGTTTCGATATTCCGGAGATTAACTTCCTTTATTTGAAGTGGATCGGATTTTGAACTCTGTACTTTCGACTCTATCGAATCGTTTATGTTCGTTGATATTTTCTGAACTTGTCCTGTCTTGTGCTTTTGTTGATCGAATGAGTTGTGGTATTGTTTCAGAATAACCCGTTTGTCGTTATGGCTTTCCAATTTCTATTCCCTTTCCTGTGGATCTTATGTGAATACACATCTTGTTGTCTTCACCGGATCGTATATTGTCTCGAGTCGAGATGTGAACTTTGGGGTTGTTGTTTGAGTAATATTGTTTGTCGTGATTCGAACATGATTGATCGACTGTTTTTGTCTCGATCGTTGTAACTCAATCGTTTGATGGTTCAGTTTTTGTTGATCTCGTTTCGTAATTGTTGAGCGTTCGGACTCCTTCGTGATTTCCTTAAGTTCGGGAAATTTTCTTCATTTTCGACCTCCCAATCCTCGTGTTGTGGAATTTCGTATTTGTTCAGCGATTAGATCGCATTTTGATTGGCGTACTATTCGGGCTGGTCAACCATATTGATTTTGTTCGTTGCGTTCTGTTATCTTTCTGACGTAGCGTCATGCATGGTAGCAGCCACGTGCTGCATGTGCTTCGTTACAGGCTGTAGGCAACGGATAGCTTGTGTCATCTGGAATTGTTTTGCATTGATCGTCCTATGTTTTAAGTTTCGGGGACGAAACTTCTTTTAAGGGGGGTATAATGTAATACCCGAGATTTTTGTTCTGGATTCGTTGAGTTTTCGGGGTTTTATCGGATTGTTATTGTCCTCATCGTTGGAATTTTGTGCCATGTTTGGGTGTGCCTTGTTGGGACTCGTGTTTGGAGGTGTTTGGGATCACTATGTGAGTTTTCGGGTTTTTGTGGTGTAGCGCACGCTAATGCTTGTGGCATAGCGCACGCTACGGCGTTGTGGTTAGCGCACGCTACCGAATGTGTAGCGCACGCTAACCGCGATCAGGCGATCAGAGCTACCGGATCGATCGGGCTTTGTTAGCGCACGCTAAGGTCGATAGCTAGCGCACGCTATCGACTGCTTAGCGCACGCTAATCGTTATTTCTAGCGCACGCTACATGGTAGGTGCAGATCTGTCCAGGGGCTACTGGACTGGTTTTGTGACCCGTTAGCGCATGCTACGGCTTTTGGGTAGCGCACGCTAACTATGTTATGGGCGGATTCTCTGGAGCGTTGACCCCGTTAGCGCACGCTAATGCAGGGTGTTTAGCGCGTGCTAATAACTGTCCAGTATAAATACTGGACAGCAGCATTAAGTCGTCATTTCCCGCTTTTCTCCATCCTTTCCGACGGGAGTGAGCTGCAGAGGCGACTTGGAGCAATCTTCTTCATCAAGCTCCATTTTGGAACGGATTTGTAGATGTTTAACAACATCTAATCGTCTTCTTGATCCAAATCAAGGTAATCTCTTCTTAGAACCCTAATTCTTGAATTTTGGGGGTTTATGAGGTTTCGGCCGATTTAAACCGATTTAGACCAGATTTTTTGTAAGATCTTCGTTGTATACTCGAGATCCTTTGTTAATGTTGAGACCTTGTGGTATGAACTTCGTAAATCCTTATGTTCGTCGATTATGTTAGTATGAGACTTTGAGATGTCCGGCGAAATGCTCCAATGGGTAGAAATTAGGATGATTCCTATATTTTTGAAGTATGGTTGATTCATGGTGATAATATTTTCGTAGTATTCGTGGGCTGTCGAAGTATCGGTCATTTTTGGAAGTTCGAAGGCTGCCCGATCGTGCCCGTTCGTTGTTTCGTCGCTCGTGATATCGAGGCAAGTATCTTGTCCATACGTTTCATATTTCGTAGGCGTAAGTATTGATAAATGATTTTATGCGAAACCCAATGTTTAATGAATGTAAAAAGGGATCGGTATGTTCTCAAATAATATTGTCTTTCAACGATAATTCGTGTACTTCGTGAATATATGTGTTCTCGGAATATGTGTGCTGGTTTTGTATGTTGAAAGATGCTATGACCACTTTGAGTGAGTTTAATAGACCGTAATCCTTTACTGGGGATTACGTATTGTTATGTGTACTTGTTCGGTAAGAACGTATTGGGTGTGATATTAGTTGTTACTCCTTTGAAAGGAGGTTGTGATGTTTAAGTGTTGTTTGGCTTGATGTTCTGCTTATTGTTATGTGATCGTTGAAAGTGATGTGCCTCCGGGTAGGATTGTTGAATCTCCGGGATCCATACTTGCTAGTATGGGTCGGGCGTGACCGTAGGGTTATCCAATCCGGGTATGTCTTGTGGGGACTCCGAGGTTCGGGTCTTGCTAGCCCGATGCCGGGATAACTCATGGGGGTTATCATCGGGTATGTCTTGCGGGGACTCCGAGGTTCGTGGCTTGTTAGCCCGATGCCGGGATAACTTATGGTTGTGGTTTGGAATGGTTCGGTGACTGTTGTCACGAGGACATGTGATTTGGTATGGTTTCCTATTGGGGTATTCACTCGGGTATGTTCTACGGGAGCATCTGAGGTTCGTGGCTTGTTAGCACGGGACGCGAATAATCCTTAGGAACATGTGTTATGTGATATGGGTCGTGGACCCTGTGGCTTATGATTTGGGTCTTAGACCCCGTGTGTTGTGAATTGGGTTGTGAACCCGCGTTTTATTATTGGAATCGTATTTTGGAAAGATGATTTTGGCCTGTGTCCCTAATTGTTTTCGAAAGACTTGAGAATTTCTTAATTCCAAATGTTTGTAAACTCCCGAGATCTTAAAATATTTTGTATGAGATACATGGTTCTATTCCTACCTTTTTAAATCGAACTGTTTTGATTAAGTGAATTATCTCGGGAATTATATTCAAGATTATTATATTCTTAAAGCACGTTGTGTATGGTTTGTACTTCTGTTTTATACTTACACTAGTAAAACAGTGGAGTTTTGCTAACCCCCGAGTATTCGGGGGGTTGATGTCTGTATTGCGTCCAGGTACTTGCAGGTTGCTGGGGAGCAAATCACAGGTTCGATACGAAGGATGATGGGAGACGACGATACTAATCACATGAAGACCAATTGCAGAGTATTTGTTAGAGTCTTGTTGGTAAACCCTCTGATGGTTTGTTCTCCCGTTTTATGGGAGTGTTATTGTATTCTAGCCTCTGCGTGGGTATGTGTTCTGGGAAAGAATCATGTATGTAATGTTGTGTGTGTTGTATTAAAAGACCAAATCGGTCTAATGGTCCTTTACGTAGCCATGTCGGCATGTGAAGTGATGCGTTGTTTTGTATTTATCCTGGTAGATCCTCGCAGAGAGGGTCTGCGGCGCTGTAATATTCCCAAGCGGTTTGGGGGTGTTACATAAGAGTCGTCTATTAACGGCTCAGAGCCGCTAGAAATCGTATGCAGATAATCATCATCGACCACTTGAGTTTGAGGTTGGTGATCATGTACTGGTAAAAGTGTCCCCGACTCGAGACGTTTTCCGATTCGGGAAGAGAGGCAAGCTGAGGCCGAGGTATATTGGTCCGTTTGAGATTTTGGAACGTGTAGGCGATCTAGCCTATCATTTGGCGTTACCACCAGCCTTGAGTCAAATTCACAACGTATTTCATGTATCTCAATTGAGGAAGTATGTTGCTCACCCGAGCCACATTATTCGATTCAACGAGGTCGAGATAGCCGATGACCATTCGTATGAAGAACGTCCTGTGCGGATACTTGAGAGGAGAGTCAAAGAGTTGAGGAACAAGGCGATCCCCTTATTAAAGATTCAATGGTCAAGACACGGAATCAAGGAGGCTACGTGGGAAACTGAGAATAGTGTGCGAGAGAGATACCCCGAGTTGTTTACCCCTTGGTTTCGGGAACGAAACTCCTTTTAAGGGGGGAGTATGTAATACCCACCTAAACTATCGTCTTTACTATTGTATTCTTCGATTAAATCGAGCATTGTCATACCATATCCATGTTTATTGTAATGAGTATATTGATGAGTTATGTTAAATTAAATTGTTAATCTTAAGTCGTTCATACTATAGTTGATTGTTAGATGTTAAGTGGAGAATTTCTTTTTTTCTTATTATTGCCCTTAGCGTGCGCCAGCACATTAATTTTATGTACGCTATGTACGTAGCATTACATACGTAACACTTCTATGTTAACATACATAATGCGGGGAATCAATCAGCAGATCATCTTTCGGCAGGTGGGGCCGAGCGTGTAGACAGTGGTCGGGAGTCGATCGCGACAGCTTAAGTCAACATCCATTACGTACGTAATGGCTGTGCCTTAGCGTATGTAATGTACAAGAGCTTTACGTACATTCATTTTGGCAACGTATGTAAGAACATGTGTATTTTGAGTCAGTAGCATCTGGGGATCTGTTACGTACATAATGCTCGTAAGGTTACGTACGTAATGTTGTAACGTACGTTAATTCTTATCTATAACGTACGTAATGCTGAATTCGGGTTATAAAAGTTTGTGTTGCCTTTCATTTCTGCACGACTCTATTTCATCCTCCCTCTCTCAGAACCGATCCCCTGCCCCCTTAGATCATATTATTGTCCTCCAATCTCGTGTTAGAGCTTCAACACTTGGATTTTAGCTTGGCAACAAGAATCTAGGAGTGTGTTCTTGGTAGTTGTGGTGTTATACTTCATCCCTTTCTTGAGGTTCATTATCTTACTCTTGTTGTTTCATATGATTGTTGTTGTAGTAAGGAGTAGTTCTTGGAGTGTTAGAATAACCTGGTAAATCATGATGAACATCGAAGTTATTTAGTTTGGAACATGATAATATTATTAGAACCATTCCTTGAATAATTGATGAAGTTGTGGAATAACATGTTCAACATAAAACCCTTGGTAATCATGTTAAAACCCAGGAGATTAGAGTTATGAATATGTTCTTAATTGCTAGTAGGATCCTATGGTGTTATAGCCATAAATTGGAGAAAGTTTAACAACTCATTGGGAAGAATTTGATGATGTCTTTAGAGTTTCAAAAACCCTCAATGAAAATTATGTTTTAAGCAAATTTTAAGGGATGATAATGGATTATGAAGAACACAAGTATAACCTTTATATATTCAAATTAATCGAATGTGTGGATAACTCAAGTAGGTATTGATCACTACATTAATATGTTGATAGTGTTCTTAGGACGATTATAATGATTATAGGTGATAATGATGCGGTAGAATTAATGGCCGAATTCAATTACGTTGATCCTCGTGTATTAGGAGACATAAATTAGGATGATGTTCTTATTGTGCTTAAAACTTAAAGTCATGATTTCATTCCTGGATTTGCTTAACGTAATCATTGGAAAGATGATGAAGAATGTATATAAACACAAACTTTTAATATGTTCAACGTTAATTGGAAGTGTTGATGGATTGAGAGTATGTTTAATCATCATAGTATTACATTGATATTGTTCTTAACTTCAAATGCTTGGCATTAATGTTATAATATGTGGGGGAATCTAATAAACTTGATATATGATAATTCGTAATTGGAGCGTTAGAAGGTTTGATAAGATAGTTGAACTATTCGAGTAAAGTTACGAATATTGTTTCTATGAATTAGTACCATTATCGTACGAATGTGTTGTTGAATGAATTACGTTTCATTCAAGGTTTGCTTGTTCAAGTGAGTATTGTTAGACGAAGATACCGTTCATTTGTTCGTTCAAAGAAGGATTATTCATCTACGGAATTGAGGCAAGTTATCTTGCTTGGTTATAATGATGGTTGAATTCTCATGATTATTATGCATTTCGTGTTTATGAAATGTTTTGTGAGTATATGATTCATGATGTGGTGATGTTTTTTATTGTGTTACCGTTTGTGGTGGGATTGTATTCCCAAGCTTATCGCCCTTGTTACCGTTGATCTCATTGAGCTTTGTTGTCACTTCGGTGAGTTGTTCGATTCTTTGATAAAAGTGTAATTCGTTGATTTTCGTTGTCATGTTGCATCGTGACATATCTGAAGTCATATCTGCGTGCCGATTGGTTATGTGTAGGATTTTAAGTCGGCAACTTGATGGTCATGCGTGGATGTTTCCGCATTAGATCGTGCACACGAGACGTAGTTCGTGAGGCTAATTAGGTACAACGTCCCACGTATATTCTGGATTCCGTATACGGGGTGGAGATGTGCACGGACATATTTCTGGATCGGGCATACAGTGATGTTCGTCTTGAGCCATATTATTTGGTCGTTCATATGTAGGATATGTTCGACAGATGGGACTGACTATTTATACGTCTGCGTGGTATATTCAGTAGTCGGTTGTCTCTTTGAGATCTGTATGTATATGAATTGTATAATGCCATGAGAATTATTATCATGTATAGCTGACCCTGTGGTTTGGGCGAAATACTTGTATTTTAGGGTGAGGAAAAGGCAAGGCACAGGAAGAGCACGATGGCAGCGGAGGGTTTTGAAGGATGCTAATTCGGGGGGCCCGAGTCTTTTGGTGTTCAGTTATGTCTTACTGTTATTTTCATTTTATTTTATTTCGGATGAATGTATTAAAATTATAAGGTATTCTCCATCTCCATATGGTCTATACCAGATTTGGATCCTGTGTACGGTTGTGTGAGTTGATATGTATGAATTATACTCCATATCGGGTTTTTGAATTATAAACGTGGTACGGTACCGCGTCTATGGATGTTAAAGTTTATGTTGTGGTCTCGCCTGGTGTGTCCCAGTGGGGGTCCACGGCACTGTAATAGCCGCCGTTTTTGGGGTGTTACAGAAGATGGTATCGGAGAGTCTTTTTCTTTTGAGTCATTGTAAATCAAACTAGCATCAAGAAACCTTCGTGCCACGTGTGACCTGTGCAAGCGCCTGACCCGTCGAATGCGGTATGTTTCTCATGAGCCATGATTTGATTACTGGCATAATATTGATGACGAATCGATCTCTTTGTCAATCTTGGCATTCTAGAATATGTGGTAAGATTCACCTGTTTGATTTTCTGAGGAAATCCTAAATTGAGAATGTAATCAAAACTGTTTAGATTTGATGTCGATATGATATTTTGTGTGATACTCGCAATTGTTTATGTAGTCCCATTTTTTTCTTGCTATTAACTTAGCATAGATTCGTAATCTGGCCGTAAGAATTTAAATTGAACTGTGCTTACGATTATTGTTTGACCCTTTCAGTATGGAACGTAATTTGAGAGGCCGTGGCAGGGGGGTCGAGGCCGCGGAAGGGGCCGAATCCCGAGGCCACGCGCTTACACGCGTACGAATGGGGGACAAAGCTCGGCGGGGAGTGATTCACCTAATAGGAGTCAATCCCACCACACCGAACGGCATGAGGGTGCCCACGTCGACCCTTATGTGATTATGAAGGGTATGATGACCCAGATGACCCAAATGGGTCAGATAATGGAAGCTATGCAGATGGACAACAGCAGGGACTGGAGCCTTCGCCTCCGGTGCACGACGGAATTGTGAGCTGAATCATTAATGACATATCGTGACAACGACCTCCGAACTTTGAAGGCTCTTCGGAGCCTGCCGACATAGTACACTGGATAGAGCATTTTGAGAAGCTGTTCGAAATGGTGGAATGCCCAGAAGAGAACCGAGTTGCTGTGGCGGCTTACTACCTGAGCAAGGGTGCCCATACTTGGTGGCTTTCTGCGAGGCCTGCTGATGGCACGAGTAGTTGGGAGGAATTTAAAAATCTTATGATAGACCGTTACTATGCCGCACCTCTCAGTGAGGCCAAATTATCAGAGTTGTTGAACCCCGATCCATCTGAGGACGAGGATGTGCTAACTATTTCCAAGAAATTCCAGGCACTTCTTCCTTTTGCTACGTCAGTTGTCCGTTCGAAAGCTGATAAGAGAAAATATTTCCTCAAGAGGCTTAAACCCACCCCGAATGAGGATGTAGTTGCTCAATCACCATTGTACGACCCTGCCAGAATTCATCGAGAAAGCCCTAGAATACGAACTCACTGCGAAGGAGATTTCCAAGAAGCAGCCCCAGTCCTCCAACAAGAGATTCAGGAACCAGACCCAGGCACACAGTAACCGAGGGACGTTCCGGAAGCCCCAGTCAGTACCGAACCCTCTTGAGCGGCCACCGACAGCGTCGAAGTCGATAGTATCGCACTCTCGAGCGATCGGCTCACCTATCGTATGCTATAACTGTGGGGACCAGGGACACATCAGCTCAAAATGCCCTAAACCGGCCATCGCCTGCCACACTTGTGGGAATAATGGACATCGTGCTCGCTATTGCAGGGGTTGACCCGAGCGTGCTCCAGTAGCATCTCTTGCTCCAGTACAATCTTCTGTCCAAGACCGTGTACCTCCGTCCGCTTCTTACCAGACTACTGGAGCAAACAAATGAATGGGCTGAGTAAATCAAGCTGGTATATCTAGTACCGGAGTTGCAAAACCCAAAGTCTATGAGATGAAGAAGGCCAATGATCCCGAAGCCAGCATGATTGCAGGTACCCTCGAGATTCACTCTCAACCCGTTTGTGTCCTTTTTGATACCAGTGCTTCACACTCCTTTTTGTCTACTTCTTGTTTGAGTCATTTGCAATTAGATTATGTTACCAATTGTGAACCTTATGTAATTGGTCTACCCGATGGTAGAAGAATTGTTGGGAATCGTGAAGTACAGAACTGTCCGATTCGCATGAACGACCGTGAGTGGTTGTCAGACTTGATTGTGGTCGAGTTACCTAAAGATTATGTGATCTTGGGTATCGATTGGATGGATCATTATGATGCCGTACTTAGCGTCCGTAAGCGAATAGTGACCGTTACAGCCGATGATGGTGTTGAGTGTATTTTTCAGGGTGATAATCCCAGCCATCCCGGGAGAGTCATTAGTGCAATGAAGGCAGTAAAACTGCTGAATCAGGGGTGTGTTGGTTATTGGTGCTACATGACCAAGACAACCGACCGACCAGTTGAGTTGACCGATATTCCGGTAATCCGAGACTATCCAGATGTATTTCCAGATGAGTTGTCAGGATTACCCCCACATCGGGAGGTAGAATTCATCAATGAGTTGGAGCCTGGAACGTCCCCACTTTCGAAAGCACCGTATTGTATGGCACCGACCGATATGCAGGAGTTGAAGAGCCAGCTTGAGGAGTTGACTCAGAAAGGCTATATTCAACCTAGTGCGTCCCCTTGGAGAGCGCCGGTGTTGTTTGTATAGAAGAAAGACGGATCTCTGCGTTTGTGTATTGATTACCATGAGCTGAACAAGGTAACAATCAAGAACAATATCCATTACCTCGTATTGATGATTTGCTGGATCAGCTCCAAGGCGCCACTGTATTCTCCAAGATCGACTAAAGATCCGGGGATCATCAGTTGAGGATTTGAGAGTCTGACATTCCGAAGACAGTTTTTCGTACTCATTATGGGCATTATGAGTTCGTTGTCATGCCATTCGGACTGGCTAATGCACCGGACGAGTTCATGGGATTGATGAATCGAGTTTTTACTAATTATCTGGATTGTTTTGTAGTCATTTTTATTGACGACATTCTAATTTACTCTCGTGACCATGAAGAGCATGAGTATCACCTCCGTCAGGTTCTCGATGCGTTAAGGCGGGAACAACTCTATGGAAAATTTTCTAAATGTGAATTCTGGATGCCTGAAGTTATTTTTCTTGGACATGTACTATCAGCAGATGGAGTGAGAGTAGACCCACAGAAGACAAAAGCCATCCGAGAGTGGCTACCTCCGAAGAACGTGAAAGAAGTTCATAGTTTCCTGGGTCTAGCAGGCTATTACCGGCGGTTCATGGAAGGTTTTTCCAAAATTGCTCAACCGATGACTAATCTGTTGAAGAAAGATAAGAAATATTTGTGGTCGGAAGCATGTCAGCAAAATTTTGATGAACTCAAGAGTCGATTGATTTCAACACCTGTTGTGGTTCTACCAAAAGGAACGGAAGGATTCGTGGTATACAGTGATGCATTGAGACAGGGTCTTGGCTGGGTATTAATGCAGAATGGGAAAGTGATCGCCTATGCATCTAGACAGTTGCGATCTTACGAGGTCAACTACCCGACCCATGATTTGGAGTTAGCAGCCGTGGTGTTAGCTTTAAAAATATGGCGCCACTATCTGTATGGAGTTACCTGTCAGATTTTTACGGACCACAAGAGCCTGAAGTACATTTTTACTCAGAAGGAGTTGAATATGAGGCAGAGGAGGTGGCTATAGATAATCAAAGACTATGATATCAAGATCCTTTATCATCCGGGCAAGGCAAATGTAGTTGCCGATGCATTGAGTCGTAAAACAGTACAGGAGCAGATACTTGCCCGCTTGACCGCCCAGAGAGAATTGCAGTTAGAGTTCATGAGGCCGAAGATTGAGGTCTGGTTACAGCGCATTCAGTGCCAACTTTTCATGCTTGAGATTTCATCGTCCCTTGATGAGATATTCAGGACGAAACAGATGACGGACCTATTCTTATCTAGAATTCGGATAGAAGTTGATCAGGGGAAAGCCCCTGGATTTGTGGTTCACGAGGACGGACTGATATGCTTCAAAAATCGTTTTTGTGTACCGGTGGATGAGGAGTTGAGGAACGCTATTCTGAAAGAGGCCCATGCTACCCCATATTCCATTCACCCGGGGTCGAACAAAATGTATAAGGATTTGAAGCTGTATTATTGGTGGGGTTACATGAAATGGGAAATTTCATAATTCGTTTCGAGGTGTTTGACCTGTCAGTAGGTCAATATTGAGCATCAGCGACCAGCGGGCGTGTTGAAGCCACTCCCGATTCCCTAGTGGAAGTGGGAAGACATATCGATGGATTTTATTACTATCTTGCCGACGAGCCGTCGAGGTATGAATACGATTGGGGTGATTGTGGATTGACTGACCAAATCAGCCAACTTCTTGGAGATTAAAGATACGTGGGGTCCCGAGAGGTTGGCCCAGTTGTTCATTAAAGAGATTGTGAGGCTACATGGTACCCCCAAGAGTATTGTATCAGACCGTGACGGACGGTTCGTGTCACATTTCTGGAAGGCGGTTCATCGTGCGATGAGTACACAGTTGAACTTCAGTACGACATTTCATACTCAGACCGACGGTCAGTCTGAGAGGACTATTCAAACTCTGGAGCATATGTTGAGGGCGTGTGCTCTCGATTGGAAGTATAATTGGGAAGCCCACCTACCGTTGGTAGAATTCACATATAATAAAAGTTGGCACGCCTCGATCAAGATGGCACCTTATGAGGAATTGTATGGACGTTGTTGTAGGTCCCCTCTATGTTGGGACGACTTGTCTGAATCCATTGGCACGGAGCCTGATATGTTGTTAGCAGCCCGCGAGAAGATTGCTCTGATTAAGATGTAATACCCGAGATCTTTATTCCGGATTCGTTGGGTTTTCTGGGTTTTATCGGAATGTCATTGTCCTCATCGTTGGAATTTTGTGTCATATTTTGGTCGTGCTTTATTGGGGCATGTGTTTGGAGGTGTTTCACATCACTTTGTGAGTTTTTGGGTTTTTGTGGTGTAGCGCACGCTAATGCTTATGGCATAGCGCACGCTACGGCGTTGTGGTTAGCGCACACTACCGAATGTGTAGCGCACGCTAACTGGCAGTCCAGGAGCTACTGGACTGGGACTGGGGCTTTGTTAGCGCACGCTAAGGTCGATAGCTAGTGCACGCTATCGACTGCTTAGTGCACGCTAATCGTTATTTCTAGCGCACGCTACATGGTAGGTGCAGATCTGTCCAGGGGCTACTGGACTGGTTTTGTAACCCGTTAGCGCACGCTACGGCTTTTGGCTAGCGCACGCTAACTGTGTTATGGGCGGATTCTCTGGAGCGTTGACCCCGTTAGCGCACGCTAATGCAGGGTGTTTAGCGCGCGCTAATAACTGTCCAGTATAAATACTGGACAGCAGCATTAAGTCGTCATTTCCCCCTTTTCTCCATCCTTTCCGATGGGAGTGAGCTCCAGAGGCGACTTGGAGCAATGTTCTTCATCAAGCTCCATTTTGGAACGGATTTGTAGATGTTTAACAACATCTAATCGTCTTCTTGATCCAAATCAAGGTAATCTCTTCTTAGAACCCTAATTCTTGAATTTTGGGGGTTTGTGAGGTTTCAGCCGATTTAAACCGATTTAGACCAGATTTTTTGTAAGATCTTCGTTGTATACTCGAGATCCTTTGTTAATGTTGAGTCCTTGTGGTATGAACTTCGTAAATCCTTATGTTCGTCGATTATGTTAGTATGAGCCTTTGAGATGTCCGGCGAAATGCTCCAATGGGTAGAAATTAGGATGATTCCTATATTTTCGAAGTATGGTTGATTCATGGTGATAATGTTTTCGTAGTATTCGTGGGCTGTCGAAGTCTCGGTCATTTTTGGAAGTTCGAAGGTTGCCTGATCGTGCCTGTTCATCGTTTCGTCGCTCGTGATATCGAGGCAAGTATCTTGTCCATACGTTTCATGTTTCGTAGGCGTAAGTATTGATAAATGATTTTCTGCGATACCCAATGTTTAATGAACGTAAAAAGGGATCGGTATGTTCTCAAATAATGTTGTCTTTCAACGATAATTCGTGTACTTCGTGAATATATGTGTTCTCGGAATATGTGTGCTGGTTTTGTATGTTGAAAGATGCTATGACCACTTTGAGTGAGTTTAATAGACCGTAATCCTTTGCCGGGGATTACGTATTGTTATGTGTACTTGTTCGGTAAGAACGTATTGGGTGTGATATTAGTTGTTACTCCTTTGAAAGGAGGTTGTGATGTTTAAGTGTTGTTTGGCCTGATGTTCTGCTCATTGTTATGTGATCGTTGAAAGTGATGTGCCTCCGGGTAGGATTGTTAAATCTCCGGGATCCATACTTGCTATTATGGGTCGGGCGTGACCGTAGGGTTATCCAATCCGGGTATGTCTTGCGGGGACTCCGAGGTTCGGGGCTTGCTAGCCCGATGCCGGGATAACTCATGGGGGTTATCATCGGGTATGTCTTGCGGGGACTCCGAGGTTCGTGGCTTGTTAGCCCGATGCCGGGATAACTTATGGTTGTGGTTTGGAATGGTTCCGTGACTGTTGTCATGAGGACATGTGATTTGGTGTGGTTTCCTATTGGGTTATTCACTCGGGTATGTATGAGATACATGGTTCTATTCCTACCTTTTTAAATCGAACTGTTTTGATTAAGTGAATTATCTCGGGAATTATATTCAAGATTATTATATTCTTGAAGCACGTTGTATATGGCTTGTACTTCTGTTTTATACTTGCACTAGTAAAACAGTGGAGTTTTGCTAACCCCCGAGTATTCGGGGGGGTGGATGTCTGTATTGCATCCACGTACTTGCAGGTTGCTGGGGAGCAAATCACAGGTTCGATACGAAGGATGATGGGAGACGACGATACTAATCACATGAAGACCAATTGCAGAGTATTTGTTAGAGTCTTGTTGGTAAAGCCTCCGATGGTTTGTTCTCCCGTTTTATGGGAGTGTTATTGTATTCTAGCCCCTGCGTGGGTATGTGTTCTGGGAAAGAATCATGTATGTAATGTTGTGTGTGTTGTATTGAAATACCAAATCGGTCTAATGGTCCTTTACGTAGCCATGTCGGCATGTGAAGTGATGCGTTGTTTTGTATTTAGCCTGGTAGATCCTCGTGGAGAAGGTCTGCGGCGCTGTAATATTCCCAAGCGGTTTGGGGGTGTTACAGAATATGGTATCGGAGCTTAGGTTGAGGAAACCTAGGCTGTCGGGTTGAGTTGTGTGTTGTCGGGTCTTGTCTTGTCAGATTTGGTCTGACTGAGTAGTGTCACGACGCGTCGTCTGAGTTGTCGGTCGTGATTAGTATCGAGGCGCAACCATCATCTTCGTGCAATCTGTGGATGTAAGTCTCCCTACTTTGTTGTGTCTCGTGTTATACGAGTTTATGTGATTCTGTGTTATTATGTGGAGTTTAATTGTGCCTCATGAATACTTACTCCATACTTATTTGATTCTCGTATTGTGTTGGAGTAAAGAGTAGTACGGTTATGTATGTATATGTATACATCCTTGTGTGAAATCGTTTTTACAGGAGTGATGTTTTGGATTGGTTACTCAATAAAATGTTTATCAATGTGGTATTTTAAACTTCAAATGTTTTGGAGAAGTCACGTAAATTATATTTAAAAACATCCTTCGAGGAGGAAAAATGATTTGATTTTCGTATGATGACCTCGAGACCAAAGATTTTGGGATTTTAAGTACATATATTTTTGTTCATCTTGTATTGAAAAAAAAAATCGAAATTTGATTTTTAAACGCTCGAACGAGGTCTATCAAAAGTTTACTTGAGACGTGACTTTCGCCTTCGACTTTTCGGTTTCATGAATTTCGGTTAAAAGTTATGTAATGAGGATGAAAATTGTTGGCATTTGAATTCGCATGTTGCTGTATATTTTTAACCTTCGACTTTTGATATCATTTAGTATATGCTCATGAATGTGTTGCTGGATTAGAATGGCTAGCGCACGCTAACGTGGCATGGCTAGCGCACGCTAAGTCTCTGTTATATCATACACTAATTGTCTTTCGTTTTCAAAGATTTGGTAATCTTGTGTAATCTTACCTTTTGAATACTTTAGTTGATTTGGTAAGAATTCTCTTACCTATAAGTAGCCATTCATGGCTTGTATGGAGAGAAGATGGAATGAAAAATTAATACTCTTGTATTACTTGTTGGACGAGTTCCTGCGAAACCTTGATTATTATTCGACTCGTTTTTGAGTTTTAATCCGATTGATTCTCAATAGGTCTTGGGAATAAATCACTTTATCGAGTTATAGGTCTAATTCGATAAAAACCTTGTACTTATTTTTATTCGGCCGAATTGCCCTACTTTCGGACGATTTTTACGTTGTGTTCTATACATCAAATAATTATTCATATACAAAAATACATAAGATACACTGCTGTTGCGTCGCATGCGAATTACGTTTACATTCGAACGTTAATTCGCATCAGTTTATACGCCTGCGGGGTATATTCAGTAGTCGGTTGTCTCTTTGAGATTCGTATGTATATGAATTGTATAATTCCATGAGAATTATTATCATGTATAGCTGACCCTGTGGTTTGGGCGGAATACTTGTATTTCAGGGCGAGGAAAAGGCAAGGCACAGGAAGAGCACGATGGCGGCGGAGGGTTTTGAAGGATGCTAATTCGGGGGCCCCGAGTCTTTTGGTGTTCGGTTATGTTTTACCGAAAAAATCGAAATTTGATTTTTAAACGCTCGAACGAGGTCTATCAAAAGTTTACTTGAGACGTGACTTTCGCCTTCGACTTTTCGGTTTCATGAATTTCGGTTAAAAGTTATGTAATGAGGATGAAAATTGTTGGCATTTGAATTCGCATGTTGCTGTATATTTTTAACCTTCGACTTTTGATATCATTTAGTATATGCTCATGAATGTGTTGCTGGATTAGAATGGCTAGCGCACGCTAACGTGGCGTGGCTAGCGCACGCTAAGTCTCTGTAGACAGTGGTCGGGAGTCGATCGCGACAGCTTAAGTCAACGGCCATTACGTACGTAATGGCTGTGCCTTAGCGTATGTAATGTACAAGAGCTTTACGTACATTCATTTTGGCAACGTATGTAAGAACATGTATATTTTGAGTCAGTAGCATCTGGGGATCTGTTACGTACATAATGCTCGTAAGGTTACGTACGTAATGTTGTAACGTACGTTAATTCCTATCTATAGCGTACGTAATGCTGAATTCGGGTTATAAAAGTTTGTGTTGCCTTTCATTTCTGCACGACTCTATTTCATCCTCCCTCTCTCAGAACCGAGCCCCTGCCCCCTTAGATCATATTATTGTCCTCCAATCTCGTGTTAGAGCTTCAACACTTGGATTTTAGCTTGGCAACAAGAATCTAGGAGTGTGTTCTTGGTAGTTGTGGTGCTATACTTCATCCCTTTCTTGAGGTTCATTATCTTACTCTTGTTGTTTCATATGATTGTTGTTGTAGTAAGGAGTAGTTCTTGGAGTGTTAGAATAACCTGGTAAATCATGATGAACATCGAAGTTATTTAGTTTGGAACATGATAATATTATTAGAACCATTCCTTGAATAATTGATGAAGTTGTGGAATAACATGTTCAACATAAAACCCTTGGTCATCATGTTAAAAACCAGGAGATTAGAGTTATGAATATGTTCTTAATTGCTAGTAGGATCCTATGGTGTTATAGCCATAAATTGGAGAAAGTTTAACAACTCATTGGGAAGAATTTGATGATGTCTTTAGAGTTTCAAAAACCCTCAATGAAAATTATGTTTTAAGCAAATTTTAAGGGATGATAATGGATTATGAAGAACACAAGTATAACCTTTATATATTCAAATTAATCGAATGTTTGGATAACTCAAGTAGCTATTGATCACAACATTAATATGTTAATAGTGTTCTTAGGATGATTATAACGATTATAGGTGATAATGATGCGGTAGAATTAATGGCCGAATTCAATTACGTTGATCCTCGTGTATTGGGAGACATAAATTAGGATGATGTTCTTATTGTGCTTAAAACTTAAAGTCATGATTTCATTCCTGGATTTGCTTAACGTAATCATTGGAAAGATGATGAAGAATGTATATAAACACAAACTTTTAATATGTTCAACGTTAATCGGAAGTGTTGATGGATTGAGAGTATGTTTAATCATCATAGTATTACATTGATAATGTTCTTAACTTCAAATTCTTGGCATTAATGTTATAATATGTGGGCGAATCTCATAAACTTGATATATGATAATTCGTAATTGGAGCGTTAGAAGGTTTGATAAGATAGTTGAACTATTCGAGTAAAGTTACGAATATTGTTTCTATGAATTAGTACCATTATCGTACGAATGTGTTGTTAAATGAATTACATTTCATTCAAGGTTTGCTTGTTCAAGTGAGTATTGTTAGACGAAGATACCGTTCATTTGTTCGTTCAAATAAGGATTATTCATCTACGGAATTGAGGCAAGTTATCTTGCTTGGTTATAATGATGGTTGAATTCTCATGATTATTATGCATTTCGTGTTTATGAAATGTTTTGTGAGTCTATGATTCATGATGTGGTGATGTTTTTGATCGTGTTACCGTTTGTGGCAGGATTGTATTCCCAAGCTTATCGCCCTTGTTACCGTTGATCTCATTGAGCTTTGTTGTCACTTCGGTGAGTTGTTTGATTCTTTGATAAAAGTGTAATTCGTTGAGTTTCGTTTTCATGTTGCATCGTGACATATCTGAAGTCAAATCTGCGTGCCGATTGGTTATGTGTAGGATTTTAAGTCGGGCACTTGATGGTCATGCGTGGATGTTTCCGTATTAGATTGTGCACACGAGACGTAGTTCGTCAGGATAATTAGGTACAACGTCCCACGTATATTCTGGATTCCGTATACGGGGTGGAGATGTGCACGGACATATTTCCGGATTGGGCATACTGTGATGTTCGTCTTGAGCCATATTATTTGGTCGTTCATATGTAGGATATGTTCGACAGATGGGACTGACTGTTTATACGCCTGCATGGTATATTCAGTAGTCGGTTGTCTCTTTGAGATCTGTATGTATATGAATTGTATAATGCCATGAGAATTATTATCATGTATAGCTGACCCTGTGGCTTGGGCGAAATACTTGTATTTTAGGGTGAGGAAAAGGCAAAGCACAGGAAGATCACGATGGCAGCGGAGGGTTTTGAAGGATGCTAATTCGGGGGGGCCGAGTCTTTTGGTGTTCAGTTATGTCTTACTGTTATTTTCATTTTATTTTATTTCGGATGAATGTACTAAAATTATAAGGTATTCTCCATCTCCATATGGTCTATACCAGATTTGGATCCTGTGTACGGTTGTGTGAGTTGATATGTATGAATTATACTCCATATTGGGTTTTTGAATTATAAACGTGGTACGGTACCGCGTCTATGGATGTTAAAGTTTATGTTGTGGTCTCGCCTGGTGGGTCCCAGTGGGGGTCCACGGCACTGTAATAGCCGTCGTTTTTGGGGTGTTACAATATCCTCTTGCTCCTTGACCTGGACCGGGTCGGCCAGTCTCCCGAGTACTGTAGCAACACTTTCGTCCAGTATCACTTCCATTTCCCTCTCTCTCCAATCTTCACCTCCTCGTAGTTTCACTGGCCTCTTCCCCTTTTTTGATATTATCAAGATTTGTGACTTTACCATGAATATCCATTGATTCGGCCTGCTTGTCTTTAATGTATTCCACCGAATACACCAGACTGATGACCACTGCAGTTAGGTCACCGATTTTCTGTATACTCGAGGAAGGCGACCGTTCTAGATTCTGCAACCCTCATCTTTTCTTGCTCCTGCTTGAAGATCCACTCCTGGTACCTTTTTGAGCTGGTTCATGGCCTGCCATAAGGCATTGTGCATGAGTCTGAATGGTTCTTCAACATCATGCACATCTCTATTGAGTCTGGAGAGTTCGTCCTGGGTAGTATCTCACATGAAGTCGAGTTCCTTGCCGACATCATACAGTTCTTTGGCAACATCTTGTTCGAAAACCATTTGTTGACCGATCTACTATAGTTGCTCGATTCTTGCTTTGGTGCAAGGGGAGTGGGGATGAGCAATATTTGAGTTAGAGGGCTCTCCTAACTATTCGATGATGATGTTATTTTTTGGCTTTTGAGGACTGTCATCAGATATAAAGTCCTCATCTGGTTCAGTTGGTGAACCTATAGGGATAGGAGTTGATACCTGCTCGGTGGCTGGAACATCTGTCGGTTCGGCCCAAGTTGCCGTTGCTCCGGGAGGCGTATGAACTGATTCCTCTTGCCTCGCTGTGTGTCTGTATCCTGTTGTACAGGAGGGACTGATTCCTCCTATTGGCTCCCAGCTCCGCCTGTTCCTCAGGAGGGACTGATTCCTCATTTTTAATGGCACAGGACGCGTCTTCCTCTATCGGAAGGACTGGTGTAATAGTTTCTTCGGCTATAGGAGGGACTAATTCCTCCTGCACCTTCCAGCCTGGCCTGCTTCATTATGAGGGCTGAGGGACTTAGATTTTTCAGATGATGTCCCCTGGCCCTGGGATGCTTGCAACTTGGCAAATTCGTTCTCTTGTGACTCTTCATGGCTTATCCCCATACTAACTTATAGGGCGTCATCATTGTCATTTGAGTCTGAATCGGAGTGGTGACTTAAGGTCCGAGTACCATCTACAGATGGTTTCTTCCCCTTTAGTGGGCCTTCTCCTTTTCCACGTAATATTTTGGGATCAACTCATGGCAAAATGTATCATCCCATCTGATCAAGACCTCGAAATTTTCGGTGTCAGTAACCTTCAACACAAACATTTTTTCCTCTTTCTAATCCCCCAAGTTGTACAGAGTGTTGTATGGGGTGACCCTATTGTCCTTCCATGTCTTAAAGCGTTTGATTGCCTCATAGATTTGAACCTGGAGGACAGTTTTATTAATGATGGCTGAGGGGGAGGGACTCCGAACATTTGTGGGTTCTAATGCCCGGTTGGGATCCTCTACATATATAAGAGCCTTTTGAGTTGATTGATCCCTCACAGGGTTGGGTGCCCTGTTAGGGGAGGGGTAAGGTCCCTGTGAGGTGAAGAGGTTGTCGGCTCCGTAGAGCCAGTCGATTCACCTACTTCCTCCGACTTTGCAAATATCTGGTCACCCGTCATAGCCGCAATAGGCTCAGGAGCTGCTGTGGGAGAAGCCAATGCTTCTTCCACAGGAGTGGATTACTATGGGACATCTACTGCAGGAGTAGGTGTAGTAGGCGGAACTGCCTCAATGATTGCTGCAGTCAGTTGAGGTGCTGTAGGAACAACTTCCGACTTTGAAGGCTTCTTGATCTTCTGTTGTTTATTCCTTTTCTCGGCAGCTGAGAGAGCTGTTGTTGGGAATAAACCTTTTCTTACTAACAGGTCGTGTCTTGCTGTCATCAGCTTTGGCCTTGGAGGAGTGATCGGTGAGGTCTCTTGGATCACTCGACGTTGGCAAAGATAAAGGATTGGGCCTATTGGAAAGCAATGTGGCTTTGTTGTACAAGGTGGGCTTCAATCCACCCAAGAACTTCCCAGCCAAAATCTTCTTGGCCGCAGGTGACTGCTGGATTCCACAGCAAGTCAGCACGTGATGCAGCATTAGGTCGAAGGACTTCTTTGTTGTATCTGGCTTGGAGGCCTCCTCTTGTAGGTTTTTTATTATCACTTGACACAAATTCACCTTCTCCCCACTCATGATGGCCACCATCATTCTAAACTTCATATTTGTCCATATCTCGAAGGCTCCGGTTCGGTTCTCCATGATCCGACAACAGAATTCATGCAAGTAAAAGTAGGGGAGAGTGAAGTATTTCTTGTGGAAGGATGGATGGATGTATGACTCCTTGGAGTCACCGGTGAAAAGTTTACAGTAAGCTTCCAGCATACTATCAGAACCAAAAGTTTCCAATTCCTCTAGTGTCAGTCCATCAGAGGGCGATTTGTACAATTTCTCAAGAAGATCCCTGTTGATGGCGATCTTCTTCTCCTGCATGGTCCTAACAACGGCAATTAAGGAAAACCCTTTTTGTCATATGCGTAGAAGAAGTCGGCATCCATATAAAATTCCTCCACGGTCGATTCATCATAATTTTCCGGGTGAAGGCTACCCAGTTTATCGAGTCCCTTTTGCTTTATAGGGAAAATCATCAGATTCATCCATGTCATGTCTTCGTCCTCGAAAATGATACGCTCTTGAAGCATATAGCGAGCGAAGATTCTCCCATCGATTATAGTTTCCTTTTTTCATGGACAGAGAAGAAGTCTGTGAAGAAGTTATTTTTGCAGAAGAGAGAAAGTGAAAAGTAAACGAAAACTTTGTAGCAAAAGTTCTAAGTGTTTAGGCTGTTTTCTTTAGGCTCGTCTAATTTGTAGAAAGTGTAATGAGTCTATAAAGCAGCATATTAGCCCTGTTATAATGTGCAAAAGGCTAGGTTACAGTGAACGATCATATTAAAGGGATGGAAACCATTTTTGAATAAACGTACATGATGAATCCAGATGTAACTGGTACATCAAATTCATAGATTTTTGAAGTTAATGCCCGATCCCACTTCTGACTCATTACAGTCTCCACTATTGTACGTTCATGCGGTTGAATTTCAAAGTCGTGGGTTTTAAGGTCTTAAAGTCCAGATGTCGTTTCATTAATGAAAGTTAGGTCGTTTTAAATTCATATTATGCATGTGGACTAATACTTGTTTTGAAAAGTTAAGTATATGGATTTGATACACTTTAATATTAATTGACATCCTACAGTATTTGTGCTATATCCACAAAAGTACAACATTCCCACTAAAAGATACATACATGATTCAATTCTTACAGCAATTGATGATTAATACTGTATTCTAAGGTCCTACTTTGTTCCCCCTTAATTAATGCACACTCAGCTGTGGAAAGATAACTGTACCTTATTCTTCCTACAGTAAGCATATGACTTGTAGTTCTGAGTGTACAATTAATAGGGTAGACACTGTATTCATGGTCCTGACAGTACTCTCTCTCAATTGGTGAGTAAAATTAAAAACATACATGGATTTTAATCGAGCTTAGCATTCTCAATTCTGGGCGGAGCATAGAGAACCTCGTTGTGCTGAAAGGCTTTGTGAAGATGTCAGCTATATGAATGTCTATATGAATTTTCTCGATCCAAACATCTTTATTCTCCACATGATTCCTTATGAAGTGATGCTTCATATCAATGTGGTTGGTCCTCCGAGATGCGAATCGCTGTAGCCTACCAAGTTGAATCCTCCTTCCTTAGGATATCGTGCCTGCTGGCTGTTAGGTACAAGAGTGAGCCTATAAGCTTCTTATAGAGAGATTGATCAACTGGTTTTCCAGCTTTAGCAGCACTTATCTGTGTGGAAGTGCTCAGGGGAGTAGATGATGGCTTTGAAGTGTTCATCCTGAATTTTTTGAGCAACTCCTTGTTGTATTTATCCTGGTTGATGAATATACCTGTAGGTTGTTGTTTAACCTGCAACCCTAGGAAATAGCTAAGTTCTCCCATCATACTCATTTCAAAGTTACTTAGCATGAGATGAGAGAACTTCTTACACAAATCAAGGTTAGTTGAACCAAAAATAGTATCATCTACATAGATTTATACCATAAGGAGATCATCACCTTCCTGGACTTTTTGTCAACATCACCTTTCTCAAATCCACTATTGATAAGGTACATCGAGAAGGTTTTCGTACCATGCCCTGGGTGCTTGCTTAAGACCATACAGCGCTTTCCTTACCATGTATACCAGCTCTTCTTCTTTTATGTTGTCAAATCCCAGTGGTTGTTCAACAAACAGTTCTCCAGCTAGGTCCCCATTAAGAAATGCGCTCTTAACATCCATTTGATATACGATAAAGTTCTTGTGATCCGCAAAATCTAGGAATATTCTAATGGCTTCTAGCATGGCTACAGGGGCAAATGTTTCATAATAGTATATGCCTTGTTCCTGTCTGTAGCCTTGGGCAACTAATCTGGACTTGTTCCTTATAATAAGGCTATTTTTGTTCTTTTTGTTTCGAAATACCCATTTAGTTCCTATTACAGCTTGATATATTGGTCTGGGGACTAGGTACAAGACATTATTCCTTTCGGAACCATTAAGCTCTTCTTCCATAAATGAGATCCAGTGAGAATTATTGAGAGCTTCATTGGTCGAGATAGGTTTAGATTGTGCTTAAAATACGGCTAGTGTGTACATGGCAAGTCTCCTAAGTTCAGCTTTGGATTTCCATACAGGGAATGGAGACTTTTCAGAACTGGATTCTGTATCCTCTTGTGCATAGAGTATAGTTCCTTGTGTACTCTGTATTTTTTTCTGATAGAGACACCAGCATCATATCACCAATTATTAACTCTTGAGGATGATATCTTAACCACCTTCTGTTGGGTTCTAGTTCAGCATCCCTTGTCGTGTCCTGTTGGGTTATAGGATCAGCTTTAGCTTCCACATCATCAGCTTTAACTACTTCTTCTGTTCTTACAACAGCGGGATAGATTTCTAGATTGACGACAAGGTCTTCCTGAGTCTGTGGTATTTCCTTAAGGGATAAAGTCTGGATGGGTTGGATTAGGTTTTCTAGTCCTGTAGGATCGCAATGGGTTTCATCGAAGACCACATGGGCTGATTCCTCTATTTTCAGTTTCCTTTTGTTGAAAATCCCGAATGCCTTGCTGACAGAGAAGTATCTAACAAATATACCTTCATCGGATTTCTCATCCATGGTCTTGATTTGATCCTTCCCATTGTTAAAAACGTAACACCTATATCTAAAAATGTGAAAATACATAACCATAGGAGTTTTGTTATTCCGTACCTCATATGCGATTTTGTTGTGGTGCTTATTGATGATACATTGGTTTTGTCTGTAGCATGCTGTATTTGTTTCTTCTCCATAGAAATGCTATGGCAACTTACTTGCAGCTATGATTGTTCTTGTTGCCTCTTTCAGCATCTTATTATTTCATTCGACAACACCATTTTGTTTAGTAGTTTGGGATGCTGAGTATTCATTCGGTATGCCATTGTCCGCATAGTACTGCTCTATGAAGCGATTTGTGAATTCTATGCCTCTGCCGGACCGAATGGATAGTATGCTCAGCCCTTTCTCATTTTGAAGCTTTTTAAGGTGTTCCGGCAGCTTTGTAGTTGTCTCTTTCTTCTTTCTTAGAAAGATAGTCCATTAGTACTTGGAGAAATCATCAACGATAACAAGACATTATTTCTTACCTCCCAGGCTGACAGGATCTATAGGGCCATAAATATTCATATGGAGTAAGTCCAGGACCTTGTGGATTGATGGTTATGATTTTCTCTTCTGAGACGACTTTACTTGCTTGCTTTTTTGACAGGGTCCGCAGACGCTGTTCTTATGAAATGAAACATCAGGTAAGCCTATGACCATTCTCTGTCTGGCCAATTTGTTGATGGTCTTGAAGTTGATGTGAGACATCCTTTTATGCCATATTCAGCTTTGATCTGCAGTGCCTTTGGCAACAATACAAGGAATTACAACACTAGTGAGTTTACAGTCATCAATACACATGTTACCTAACCGGCTTCCTGTGAGGACTCTTTATTTGGTCTTTATGTCCTTCATATACAGTGATCTACATATAATTTGACCGAGAAATGTATGTCACAAAACTTACTAATACTAAGAAGATTGTACGGGAGTCCTTCTACATAGGCTACTTCAGTGACCTTGATTTTTTCCTACAAGCAGTGTTCCTTTACCTATTGTTCTTCCTTTTGATTTGTCACCGAATCGCACCTTTGGACCATAACCTTCTACATAATTCATCCTGAATTTCTTGAGCAACTCCTTGTTGTATTTATCCTGGTTGATGAATATACCTGTAGGTTGTTGTTTAACCTGCAACCCTAGGAAATAGCTAAGTTCTCCCATCATACTCATTTCAAAGTTACTTAGCATGAGATGAGAGAACTTCTTACACAAATCAAGGTTAGTTGAACCAAAAATAGTATCATCTACATAGATTTATACCATAAGGAGATCATCACCTTCCTGGATTTTTTGTCAACATCACCTTTCTCAAATCCACTATTGATAAGGTACATCGAGAAGGTTTTCGTACCATGCCCTGGGTGCTTGCTTAAGACCATACAGCGCTTTCCTTACCATGTATACCAGCTCTTCTTCTTTTATGTTGGCAAATCCCAGTGGTTGTTCAACATACAGTTCTCCAGCTAGGTCCCCATTAAGAAATGCGCTCTTAACATCCATTTGATATACGATAAAGTTCTTGTGATCCGCAAAAGCTAGGAATATCCTAATGGCTTCTAGCGTGGCTACAGGGGCAAATGTTTCATAATAGTATATGCCTTGTTCCTATCTGTAGCCTTGGGCAACTAATATGGACTTGTTCCTTATAATAAGGCTATTTTCATTCTTTTTGTTTCGAAATACCCATTTAGTTCCTATTACAGCTTGATAGATTGGTCTGGGGACTAGGTACAAGACATTATTCCTTTTGGAACCATTAAGCTCTTCTTCCATAAATGAGATCCAGTGAGAATTATTGAGAGCTTCATTGGTCGAGATAGGTTTAGATTGTGCTTAGAATACGGCTAGTGTGCATATGGCAAGTCTCCTAAGTTCAGCTTTGGATTTCCATACAAGGAATGGAGACCTTTTAGAACTGGATTCTGTATCCTCTTGTGCATAGAGTATAGTTCCTTGTGTACTCTGTATTTTTTTCTGATAGAGACACCAGCATCATATCACCAATTATTAACTCTTGAGGATGATATCTTAACCACCTTCTGTTGGGTTCTAGTTCAGCATCCCTTGTCGTGTCCTGTTGGGTTATAGGATCAGCTTTAGCTTCCACATCATCAGCTTTAACTACTTCTTCTGTTCTTACAACAGCGGGATAGATTTCTAGATTGACGACAAGGTCTTCCTGAGTCTGTGGTATTTCCTTAAGGGATAAAGTCTGGATGGGTTGGATTAGGTTTTCTAGTCCTGTAGGATCGCAATGGGTTTCATCGAAGACCACATGGGTTGATTCCTCTATTTTCAGTTTCCTTTTGTTGAAAATCCCGAATGCCTTGCTGACAGAGAAGTATCTAACAAATATACCTTCATCGGATTTCTCATCCATGGTCTTGATTTGATCCTTCCCATTGTTAAAAACGTAACACCTATATCTAAAAATGTGAAAATACATAACCATAGGAGTTTTGTTATTCCGTACCTCATATGCGATTTTGTTGTGGTGCTTATTGATGATACATTGGTTTTGTCTGTAGCATGCTGTATTTGTTTCTTCTCCATAGAAATGCTATGGCAACTTACTTGCAGCTATGATTGTTCTTGTTTCCTCTTTCAGCATCTTATTATTTCATTCGACAACACCATTTTGTTTAGTAGTTTGGGATGCTGAGTATTCATTCGGTATGCCATTGTCCGCATAGTACTGCTCTATGAAGCGATTTGTGAATTTTATGCCTCTGCCGGACCGAATGGATACTATGCTCAGCCCTTTCTCATTTTGAAGCTTTTTAAGGTGTTCCGGCAGCTTTGTAGTTGTCTCTTTCTTCTTTCTTAGAAAGATAGTTCATTAGTACTTGGAGAAATCATCAACGATAACAAGACATTATTTCTTACCTCCCAGGCTGACAGGATCTATAGGGCCATAAATATTCATATGGAGTAAGTCCAGGACCTTGTGGATTGATGGTTATGATTTTCTCTTCTGAGACGACTTGACTTGCTTGCTTTTTTGACAGGGTCCGCAGACGCTGTTCTTATGAAATGAAACATCAGGTAAGCCTATGACCATTCTCTGTCTGGCCAATTTGTTGATGGTCTTGAAGTTGATGTGAGACATCCTTTTATGCCATAACCAGCTTTGATCTGCAGTGCCTTTGGCAACAATACAAGGAATTACAACACTAGTGAGTTTCTAGTCATCAATACACATGTTACCTAACCGGCTTCTTCTGAGGACTCTTTATTTGGTCTTTATGTCCTTCATATACAGTGATCTACATATAATTTGACCGAGAAATGTATGTCACAAAACTTACTAATACTAAGAAGATTGTACGGGAGTCCTTCTACATAGGCTACTTCAGTGACCTTGATTTTTTCCTACAAGCAGCGTTCCTTTACCTATTGTTCTTCCTTTTGATTTGTCACCGAATCGCACCTTCTACCATAACCTTCTACATAATCTGTTAGCTTGGTGATAATCTGTTAGCTTGATTTTACACAGCATTATAGTTATCTGTGTAAAATTTAAAATTTTGGTTCCAGTAAGGTTTTTGTCTGGGAGGAGGAACCGTATTTCTCTGCCTTCTAGATGCCTTCTGGATTTCCAATTAGATTCCCAGACTTGTTGTTGGTAGAACTGCGTAACATCTTACTTACGAGAAGGTTACCTGGGTTCCAGTAGCTAGTATTGAGGAGCAACATATGGTTGGTAGTACTGAGGTGCATGCTGTTGATGGTACTATTGATAGTGAGCATTTCGTCTCACAGACTTGTGAGGGTGTGCTTCCTGCAGCTTATGATAAGAGATAGGAGGCGGAATGGCAGTCTTTGGTTTCTAAAACGGACAGTTGTGGTGTTTCCTTAGTCTACAGGTGCAGCCTTTAGAACTTCCTCAGTTTTAGGAAGGAGTTCCACCCTTTTGACAAATACGATACTAGTTTTGACTTTTTTGGAGATCGAGTCGTATCCCAAGCCACGTTTGTCATGGACATGTTGTCCAGTTCTTATGATGTATTCCATCATCCTAGATGATTTCTCAAATGATTTGAGGATGGTCTCCAGTTCTCCTTCTCTTTTCTCAAGATGCTGTATTTTAGCTTCTGGTAGAGCATAATCATTTGTCTTACATTGATTATGAGATTTTACTTCGTTTAGCTCAATTGCAAGTTGATGATTGCTTTCCATGAGTTTTTCATAAGTGGTGCTGCTTTCGCAGTCTAAAGATATATTTTCATAATTTTTTTCAGGAGGTCATTTTTACCCTTTAGCTCTAGATTGGAAAGAGAGAGCTATAAGTTTCTTTTTTAAGTATCTCATGGGTTTTTTGAATGGTCCAAAATTCATTCATTATGTTTTCAAAGATATGTGATGCACTTATAGGGTTAATTGATGTTCAGCTTACCTCATCGTCACTATCATCATCATCCTGCACATGCATGCTTTATCTTCGATTTCATCATCAGAGAGTCAATGTCGGTGACAACCTATAGGCAGTCCTCAGTTTTGATGGTGTGGGCGTGGCTTCTGATTCTCCGATCAATGCCTTAAGCTTATTTCTCCGGACACGTCTTTTCTCATCCTTCTCCTGTTGTTCAGCTTCTGTCAGCTTCTGTACTTTATGATGAGGACATCTATTTGCATAGTATCCTGGGTTCCTGCAGTTATAACATAGATTAGAGTCTCCAGAAGATGGTAACCCAAAGCTTACCTTGTTGAAGGTTTTAGTCTCGTAGAGAGACTTTCCAGATTTCTTAATGAATTTTTGAAATTTGTGCATGAGCAAGACCATTTCATCTTGTGAAAGGATGCCATCATCTCTGTCAGTGACTTTAGATGTGCTGGGGGCAGAGTTGTGTCTCCTGTCTGATACAACAGGCAGCGTTGTAGTTTTTGCATAGGACTCTTCAGCTTTTTTTTCTCTTATCAATGTCATACCCAGAAGCTTTGAGGTCAGAGAAGAGGTCAAAAGTGTTAGGAATACTATTTTAGATTTTGATGATGTCATCTCTGTATTCATGATTAATTGAAATGTATGGACTAAGTACTTAGCATTGTAAAGAAGAACCAAATGAGTATCTTCTATAGGCTAAGTATAAAACAGTTATAATATCAGATAAGTTTTGATCAATAGAAATATCAGATGAGGTTTGACCAAAACACTACTGCAGTCGAGTTCTACAGAAGACAGAATATCAGCCAGGCTTTCGGTCAAAGCAAAATGGTAGCTGAGGTTTGACCAGGCAAGTTTAATATCAGCCGAGCTTTCAGACAGATAATAACAGGCGAGATAATACCAGGCGCGTTCTGGTCAACTCAACATATCAGATAAGGTTGACTACAAACAAGTTTACTAGCAGCCGCGCTTTTAGACAAGGAATATATCAGGCGAGTTTCACTCCAACTGAAAGCAGACGAGTTTCCGGTCAAACTTAATATCAGAGGAAGTTGACCAAACCAATATCGCAGCCAAGTATGAGTATCTGAACAGAAGCCCGATCCACGTCAGCAACCATTGAAAAGTCAACAATAACAGCAAGACATGCAGGCGTAAAAGCAAGGCACAAAGTGAGTGATTCCCGGAAGTTAAGGAATAGTTCATTCCTAGAGATTCGGGCCCGAAAGATTTTCCAAATATAGTAATCAAGAAAAACAGCGCATCAGGAAGTACATCTTCAAACGGTCAAATTTGAAGAAAGAGACAATCAGTGCAGAGAGATGAACGAATAAACAATGAAGTCCACTCTCCAACGGACATAATTGTTACAAGATGAAATGGCTATGAAGAAGCTCAAGGAACATACTATATATATCTGAAGACATATTTGAGAAAAGTACAATGCGAACAATACTTACAAAGCAAACAAGCAATCAAAGCAAACAAATCAATCTATAGCATCGTGAAGAGCTAGTTTCTAAAGTCTAAAACTGAGAAGCTCTTAAGTTGGAGAAGACAACACTCTTGTTTAAAATATTGAGTAAGGGGTACTTCTTTGATCGAGGTTATTAGAAGTTGAAGGTTGTAAACACATCTACGGGTTCTTGATTGGAAGGTGATAGACAGCTTGTGAGTTGTTGAGGCATCCAAGGATTTTCGATCAAGAGGTGCTAGGCAGCCAAAGGGAGTTGCAACGGCCATGGGTTTCCACTGGTTGGAAGTTGTTGTAACTGTGTGAATCATTGTAACATTTATCACTGGTTGAAAGTTATAGTGAATTCATCTCCAACTGGTTTGGAGAGAAGTGGACTAGTATAGGATTACCCCACCTCTGAAACCACTATAAGTGCTTGTGTGATTTACTGTTTTTGAGCATCATACTTAACTGCTGCATTCATATTTACTGTTTCATTATAAAGTCAGATGTCTTTCCGCAAAACAAGTTTTACAGCAGACATAAGTCACCTGCATTATTATCATGCAGCAGTTAAGTATGATGTTAAAGCAGTAAATCATACAACACTTTTTATAGTGGTTTCAGAGGTGGGGTAATTTTCTACTAATCCACTTCTCTCCAAACCAGTTGGAGATGAATTCACTGTAACTTTCAACTAGTGAAATTAATGTTACAATGAACTCAATTTCAACAGCTTCCAACCAGTGGAAACCCGTGGCTGTTGCAACTCCTTCACTTGGTTGTTTAACACCTCTTAATCAAAAACCCGTGGATGCCTCAACAACTTGCAAGCTGCCTATGACCTTCCAATCAAGAACCCGTGGATGTTTTACAACCTCTCACTTTCAATAACCTCATTCAAGAAAGTATCCCTTACTCAAACTTTAAGACAATAGTGTTGTCTTCTCCAACTTAAGAACTTATCTATATATGACTTTAGAAACTAGATCTTCATGATGCTATAGATTTGCTTTGTTTGCTTTAATTGCTTGATTGCTTGTAAGTATTGTTCGCATCGTACTTCTTATCAATCTTTCTTCAGATTTTTATAGTTTGATCCTTGAGCATCTTCATAGCCGTTGAATCTTGTAACAATTCTGTCCATTGGATAGTGGACTTCATTGTTTATCTATTCATCTATTTGCAAGGCTTTGTCTCATTCTTCAAATATGATCGTTTGAAGATGTATCTTTCCGTTGTGCTGCTTTTCTTGATTACTATAATTAGAAAGTCTTCAGGGCGCGAATCTCTAGCAATAAAATATTCCTTAAATTACGAGATCAATCACTTTGTCCCCTTGGGTTTTTCGTCTGCATGTGTCTTGCCGTTATTGTTGACTTTGCAGCGTTTGCTGACGTGGACAATTGATATCTAAAACTTGGCTGATATTTTGCCTGAGGTAAACTCATCTAATATTTCCTTTGGTCAAACCTCTCTGATATGATGGTCAAACCTCTCTGATGTTCTGCCTGGATAAAAGTTGTCTGATATTTGTCTTTAGAAAGTTGGATGATATTCCCTTGGTCAAACCTCAATTGATATTATGCTTTGATCAAAACTCGACTAATATTCTGGTTGTTTAAACAAACTTGTCTTCTAAGATATTTCAACTGTACTTCAGATTTGGTCAAACCCGGCTGATATTTTCCTTTGGCCGAAACTCGCCTGATATTTTATCGATCAAACCCAGCTGATATCTTGTGTTGACCAGAACCTCGCCTGATAATATGCCAATTCTATACTTAGCCAATTTTCTACTTGATCAACATGATCAAAGCCTAATCTTTTAAAAGCCTATAGAAGATACTCATTAGGTTCTTCTTTACAATGCCAAGTACATACATTTGAAGTAATCTTGAATATAGGTATGACAACATCAAAATCATTATATTCCTAACAATGTGATGAATGTTTTTAATTTTATCTCAGATGTTTTTCAATCCAGTTGTGGTTATTCTCAAAGAAAATAAGCTAGATGGCACTAACTTTGCTGATTGGAAACGTAATCTTAATAATATCCTGACTGCTGAGTAACACAAGTTTTTTCCAAATGAGGAATGCCCATTAGAACCAGATGCAGATTCGACACCTGATGAGGTGAAAGAATACATTAAATGAAAGAAATCTGATGAGATGGCTCGCAGTTACATCTTGGCTTCTTTAGCAAATGTATTGCAGCATCAGCTTCAGAGTATGGGCATGACCGCGGAAATGATGAAAAATCTCAGCGAGATGTTTGTTCATTAGAAACTGGGCGGCTCGGCAAAATGCTATGAGGGTATTGATGACGAACTAAATGCCTGAATGAACCCTGGTAAGGGATCATGTTTTAAAGATCATTTTTTATCTAAACAAACTTGATATCTTAGGGGCTACTATCGATGCGGAAACACAAATCGATCTCATCCTAGGCAGCTTACCTAAGAGCTTTGAGCAGTTCTGCCTAAACTACAATATGAATCGTAGGGAATACACCTTGGCGGAATTGCTGACTGAGCTTCAAGCTGCAGAAGGTCTCTTCAGACAAGGGTATCAAGTTCTTGCAAAAACTGGTGTTTCGACTTCTAAACCCAAGTGGGGGAAGAAGAAGAAACAAGTGGGCCAGAAGAAAGTGGCAACTCTGTAAGTAAAGAGCAAGACTACTCATCAAGAGGCAAAATTAAATCCAAAGGAAAAGTGCTACAAGTGCGGTCAGAAAATGCATTTCAAAGCGGACTGGTCTGCTCTTAAGAAAGGTATTTCTCGTGCACTAGTATTCAGCTTGTTCTACCACTTCGTGGATAGTAGATTCAGGCTCCACTTATCATGTTTGCTTTGACTAACATAGTTTTTAGGTAAGTAAGCAGCTTAGTGAGGGAGAGATCACCATCAACTGGGGCTATTATTCCAGGCTCAATGGCTGTTGCAGTGGGAGTCGTGTAGTTGAAGATTGATGATAAAATATTAGTACTTAATAATGTATTATTGGTACTAGATTTTATAATAAATTTAATTTCAGTTTCTAAATTGAGCTAAGATGGTTATGCAGCTTCTTTTGATGGTGATGCTATTATTAGAAGAAACGGTGAATCTATTTGCAAAGGTATCTATACTAATGGACTGTATTTTATTAATACTGCACAAACCCCCATGTATAAACATAAATCTCTTAACTCTTTATCTAAACCTAAAAGGAGAAAAGAACCTTCAAGCATAAACCAAGCATATCTGTGGCATCTACGGTTAGGTCATGTAAACCTTAGATGAATTCAAAGATTGGTAGATGATGGCCCATTGGATGACCTCCAAGTTGAGTTATTTCTAATTTGTGAATCCCATCTCGAAGGTAAAATGACCAAAAAGGGTTTTTCAAATCAAGGAAAACCATGCTCAGGACTTGTTAGAATTTGTTCATACAAATGTATGTAGTCCAATGAACATCCAGGCTAGGGGTGTTTTCGAATATTTCGTCATGTTAATATATTATTATTCGAGATATGGATACATTTATTTCATGCGACGTAAGTCTGAAACCTTTGACAAGTTCAGAGATTTCAAGGCTAAAACGGAGAAGCATCATGGGAAGAGTATCAAGTCACTGCGATCTGATCGTGGTGGCGAATACCTTAGTGGAGAGTTTTTTAGATTTATTGGCAAATGAGGGGATTTCGTCCCAATTTACTGCGCTGGGAACTCCACAACAAAATGGTGTTGCTGAGCGAAGGAACAAAACTCTTTTAGAAATGTTTAGGTCAATGATGAGTTACTCAGATTTACCTATTTCATTTTGGGGGTACGCCTCAGAAACAGTGGCATACATTCAAACCTGGTGCCTTCGAAATCAATTCTAAAATCTTGTAAGCTCTTATGTATCTTCAACACCTAGGAAGGCATGTATTTATACCACTTTAGAGCCATTTTCCCATTGGAATAGGAGGCTTGTATTACGTACGTTATGTAACCAGTGTTACGTACGTAAGCCCTATACGTACGTTACTGTAATATCCACGATTTCGATTTTTGGTAAATTTCTTTTTTTGGACAGGAGTCCGTTTTAACGGCTCTTTTGTGACCATTTTGTCATTCTAAGAATGATTAATTCTGCATTTTTTGTCATCCGAGTTCGTTTCGGTGTCGTTTGTTGAGTTCCGTGTTCTTAAGCGACTTTTCCGCGCTTGAGTTCGATTCTTGCAAATCTTGTTCGAAAATACTGTTTTGTGTTCCTTCATAGTCCGTTTAATTTTGTTAGACGTGTTGTGAACTTCGGTTTGGTTATTAGATCACGTATCGTGATTTTTGGGCATTTTGGGCCATTTTGTAATTTCCCAAACTTGTGGGTATTGGCCTTCGTATTTGTTGTTTCGAATCTTTTATTGGTCGCATGTGAGTTTGATTGGAGCTAAAGCTCTTAGTATGATCTTATCCTGGAGCTTTCCGTGCTTATCTTGAACTTGGTGTTTCGATCGGAGGAGTCCGTCGTTGTAACCCGTTTCAAGAGCTCTACTGATGTGGTTTCTGGGTGCATTAGCACCCGCTAAACATGTCATTAATGCATGCTATCGAGCAGCAGTTTCAGAGGCCAGTAGCTGGATCCAGGCCCGTTAGCGCACGCTAAGTATAGGATTAGCGCATGCTAACGAAGATCAATTTCAGAACCAGTAGGTACTGGAGTACCTCGTTAGCGCACGCTAACGGTATTGTTAGCGCACGCTATTCAGATCCAGTTATAAAAACTTGTAATAACCGTCATTTTCATACTGTAATATTATTATTTATAATAATATTATAATGCATTTCATTTTATTTAATTTTATTTAGAGGATCATGAACATTTATTTCGATGTATCACAAGTCCTAGCCCGAGTCATTTCATCATATATACATTCAAGTGGTCATTATTTATTTTATGATAGTGTTATTAATTATTCTAGTATAATACTAACACTACTATCAATAATGTTATCATTATTATTCTTAATAATATTATTCTCATTATTATTATTAATAATTATTATTCTACAATTACTATTATTAGTATTATTATTATACTATTTATACTTTAACCATGGGTTGTAATTTAACCAAACTATAATTAAATTTAATTAACCACACTAATCATAGTTAAGAATCCTCCTTCGATCGTTCCCTCTCATCAGAATTCTCACTTTATCAAAACGCCTCAATACTTATCCAACACAAACTCAATTCAACTAAAACACTTAAAAATCTACACCTATAAATACAAATTCTGCAGTGCAGAAATCCTTTACAAAAATCCATCGTTCTTCATCCATAAAAAAAAAAAAAAAAAAAAAATACAATACACAATTTCTGCAACATAGTTCATCGCAAGAATTTACAAAGAAGAAGAAGGAGAAGAAGGCATCTATCTCCCTACTGCACGATCGATCCAGCAATTCCATCTCTCGGCACTCAGAGAAGAACAAAATAGTACATCACGTTGAGCATACAACATCTTTCTACTGCAAAGGTCAACCAACATCACATTCAATTTCCACTCCCAGTAAAGGTAAACCTTTTAAAAAAAACTCTTTTCTTTTGTTCTGCAACTAGAAATATGGTCTAAAATCAGAACTTCAACATTAAGAATATAAATCAATTTCGCAATCATCAACCAACACGGCCCGAAATCATGGCCAAACCTCAAACCCGAAACCAACAGAAATCATCATAACCAAAACTGAATCGAAATCGGATTCGACTTACCTTCCAACCACAGTTTCGATCCGTTCGTTGCCATCCCTAAACACCCGAATTGTATCCACACGTTATCCCAAACCGGGCTGAGCCCGAAACTGAACTTTCGAAACCAAATCGAACTCAGAATCCCAAATTCGGGCCGAGCCGGAATCCAGAAATTTCCGGCCTTCAATCATCGACCAACCCAAAACCAAAGTTAAAAATCACACAAATAGAACCCAGTTTCGGCCGACTCAAATCCAATAAATCCACCAAATTCAGAAATTAATCAGAAAAACTCCAGATAATCAAACCCTTACCTGCTCCTTCAGCCATCTTCGCCGAACCTGCGGACATAGCCCGCATCAGGAACTGATTTCCCATATCAGAACCCGAAACCCATAACCATCGCCCGACCTGCATCTCGGCCGTGTGATGCCCGCCGAACCACCGTTGCAGTCGGCATTCGCTGTCGCCGTTCTGTTTTTATTTTTTTCGTCCGCTGTGATTTTAGTGTGTGTGTGTGATTTTCCTACAACTCCTCTCGGCCGAGGAGAATTCTAGAGAGAGAGAGGGAGGACAGGATAGAGAGAGAGAGAGAAGATAGATAGGAGAGAAGTGGGTTTCTGTCGGCTGAACCATGAGGATAGGGGTATTTATACCCGCGATGTTTTAGGGTTATTCAATTTAGTCCTCACAGTTTCCAACAACATTTAATTTAACCCCAGACTTCTATTTACTTCGATTTTAACCCAGTCAGCTTCTCAACTTTTACAATTTGACCCCAGTCAACTTTAAAACTTCACTTCCAGTCCTATGTTGACCCGAAACATTAAAATGTTGACTTTCAATTAATATTAATAATTAATATGAACTTATGCATAAGTATTTTAATTTCAGTCATTAATGATATTAACTCTTCGATTAATATTAATAAGCAATTGTAATTTATTTTCAGTGATTATATAGTGATATTTGTATCTTTTCTTTTATGATATAAATAATAAATGGTAAGGATTTTAATTATTATTATTATATGTAGACTTTATCGAGGATTTGCGGGCTTAGGACTGTGAGTCGAGCATCTTCATTTCAAGTCAGACATCATCATTTATTCAGGTGGGAATTTTCACTATCACTTTAATTGCTTTAATTGGACTGTATATATGATATTCAATTCATGTTTATAAATTGACGATGCACGTTGTAAATCAGGCTCACCTGTATTCGTGTAAGAGGTTATCTTAAGATTCATGTTGTGTGGGGACACCTGCACAATCCAATATTCACATGCGTGCTCGATTCATGTTATATGTGGTATTGCGTGTATGTTTCATGTTGTTGTGGGGACACCTGTGCAACCTCAATATTCGTGTTATGCGTGCTAGATTCATGCTATACGTAATATTGTGAGTATGTTTCATGTTGTTGCGGGGGCACCTGCGCAACCTCAATATTCGTGTTATGCGTGCTCGATTCATGCTACACGTAATATTGTGAATATGCATTGACGTTGAGGAAAAATATGATAGATTATTCATGTTATGTTTTCCATGAGATTGTATATTACTGTGATCAGTGTGATTTCCACGAGCTGAAGGAAGCTCACCCCCACCTTTATTGATCCCGCGGGTTGAACCGAGCCGGATGGACGAAGGAGCGAGCCGAGAGGGCATATGAAAGAGGAATTATTATATTATGTTTTCTTTATGTCAAATGTTTTGGAACTCATTTGGGGAAACTTCGATTTGAAAATTTATAAATTATGAATTATTCTTCCGCCGCAAATTTTTACCTCGTATTTATGATGAAATGTTACCTTATTTAAAGGTATTTATTTTTATGTCATTGTAGCGACTCGACTTTGTAGGCGAGAATTTTTATATTCTCAAGAAAATTATTTTTCGTCAAATTTACCTTTTATTTATTTACCCTAGAAAGTCGGGGCATTACAAAACTGGAGCAGCAGTCTTCATTTCGGGGTTTCTTTCCTTGTTCTCTTCGATCCGATTTTCTGTAAGGATTTCCAGAGGCGATCCCTTGAAGTATCTTGGGTCATCAAAGCATAGATTCCGATGCTTGTTATCATCATCTAATCACCTACCAATCATCTGTCTTCTTGTGAATCAAGGTATTCTCTCAAATCCTAAGATTTGTAATATTTGGGGTTTGTCTCGATTTCGTGATTCTAATCCAAAATTGTTGATTTATTTGTTGTCATCTAGTCATGTTGATCATAACCCATGGTTTAGAATTTCATTTTTAGGTTTTTTGTCAGGTCGATTCGTGTTCTTGGCCATTTTGGGGGAAACCCTTGAACTCTCGTCGTTTGTTCCTTGAATCCAGTGCCTTTAGGTCGTGCTATGGAATTCATTTTCATTGTTGTTATTGTCATTCGTAGTTTATTGTCGCGGATTGGTGTTCAACGGAGTTGACGGATTCGTAGTCGGTTCGTGTCGCCTTACTTCGGTCGATTCTATGCGTTCGTGATTATTCGAGGAAAGTACCTTGTTCATACATTCCTTGTTCTGTGGATATGATGATTAGTGATCGTCTAAGTGTGTTTGTTTAGTTGTTTGAAATGAACTATTCAAAAGATTCGCTTAAACCTCGTTAAAGGTTCACTTTCAAAACGCGTGTGTGTAGTAGGAATGGTGTGTTTTGTGAATGGCATTTTGTAAATGATTAAGTGAATCCTATGGATATGTTTGGTGTTGATGTTGTGCTTTGATAATACATATATACATATACGTATGTTACCTTATTTCGGTGCGTTGTGATTTGATATTTGTGTCGTGCAAAGTGTTTATTGTCTCTGGGTGAATTGTTAGGATGACCTTGGTGTACTGTGTTACGTGCGTGAATGTGTGGACATAGGCGAGGTCTACGGTGACACATGGCTTGTGATCATGTGGTCAGAATGCAACAAGTGATTGATCCAACCGTGAGAGCCCAAGAAAACTATGGTGACACATGGCTTGTGATCATGTGGACGGGATGCAACAAGTGATTGATCCAACCGTGAGAGCCTAAGAAAACTATGGTTACACATGGCTTGTGATCATGTGGTCGGGATGCAACAAGTGATTGAGTCAACCGTGAGAGCCTAAGAAAACCTACGGTGACACATGGCTTGTGATCATGTGGTCAGGATGCACCAAGATATTGATCCAACCGTGAGATGACGTTTAATGTGATCATGGTGTTATGGATATGATTTTGGATGTGTTTTTCCAGGTTGAGTACCTTAGACGTGTTACCAAGATTTCGTATCTTAGGTGGTTATATTCTGTTGACTTTATGTCCGTCTAGGACACGTGACATGGGCTATGAACCTTGTGAATTGTTGTTGGTGTTTATTTGAGAAGGCAAATCTTGGGGCTGACCCTTTTTGGTTTTTGAATGAGAAGTATTCGATAATCCTAAACTGTTTTTCCGTTAAAACTCCCGAGGGCATTTTAAAACATTTTATAAATCGTTCTCTTGATTTGTTATCTTTCGAATTTGGAAAGTTTACTCAAACTCTATGCCTCGGGAAGTATCGTTCATTATGTCTGAATCTTTGGGGATTCCTGATTATTATTATTATTCTTATAATATAATTTGTATGACTCGTATTTGCACTTTTTACTTGCACTAGCAAAATAGTGGAATTTTGCTAACCCCCGAGTAACCAGGGGGTGGATGTCTGTATTGCATTCAGGTACGTGCAGGGCCTTGGGGAGCATAACACAGGGTTGGTACGAAGGATGATGAATGATGATCGATACTAATCACATGATGACCTGTACGTTGTTGTATTGGTTTAGTTGTAGTTATTTCCGTTGCAGTATTTTTCCCCGTTGTACGAGAGTGTGTTGTTTTTTTGACCCATGCGTGGGTATGTATTGAGAGTGAGTTGTATGCATTAATTGAAAGACCAAATTGGTCTACTGGGTTACTTTATCCTTAAAGGCGATGTTGAGATGTTTGATTTTAGTTACCAACCTGGTAGATCCTTGAGGAAAGGGTCTACGGCGTGTAATATCCCTGAGTGGATTGGGGGTGTTACATAAATTATATTAGAGCTTTAAGTTGTGGAAACCTAGGTTGTCGGGTCAAGTTATGTCTGTTGAGTCTTGTCTCGTCAGATTTTGTCTGACTGAGTCGTGTCTCGATGCGTTGTCTGAGTTTGTTGGTCGTGATTAGTATCGTGGGGCGATCATCATCTTCGTATGACCTGTGGATGTAAGTCTCCTTTCTTTATGTTGTGCCTCGTGTGACACGAGCTACTTGTATGATTATTTGTTAAGTGATGGAATCTTTATGTAGATTTTTGTTTCGTGATATACGTTTATCTAACTCTCATATTTTGTTTGTATGAGGAGTGGTGTCGCTGCTAATGTATTTTTTACTATTGATTTTGTCCGCTGCTAATGATTTCCAAAATGATTTGCTCGTTTTGCAAGTATTCTTGTGAATCCCTTATGCTTAACATGAAACGGTAATGTATATGTGTGTGATTTGCTCAGTCCGGGAGGCTCCGACGAGGCCTCGGAGGAATCTGTGATTTCGCTCCTGATTCACGAGCTTGTTGGCTTGCCAGTCCGGGATGGTCCATAAAGGCCTCAGATGGGACCAGTGGTTTAGCCCCGGTCTTAGGTGATGCATGTGCATGATTTTGATTTTTAAATATGGCCAGTCCGGGATGGTCCATAGAGGCCTCGGATGGGACCAGTGGTTTAGTCCCGGTCCTAGGAATATTTTCAATTGTGATTATTGACTATTTGTTTTCCAGAAAAGACATGTCTTGATTTTATTTTGAAACTATTTGATGCATATACTATGAGATGTGTAAGCGAATGTCGATACGTGTGAGCAGATGTAATACCTGTACTTTTTATTGAATTATTGGCTTTGACGTTCATTCACTTTTGTCGCTCTTATGTTGTTGATTCTAGAGTTTCGTAACCTTCAGAACATGTCCGTATTGATTGAACCTTGCGGCGATGTTATTAGAGGGAGCAGATAGCGCACGCTAGGCGTGAGCTAACGCACGCTAATTCTGTTTGGTAACACGCGCTAGCTTCGTCAGTAGCGCGCGCTAATGGTCTGAGTTAGGCAGTGGCAGTAGCCGAGTTCTTCTCTCTAGACTGGCATTTAGCGCACGCTAGCCGTGAGTTAACGCACGCTATTCGTGTCAATCAGCGCGCGCTAGCTTCGCAGTAGCGCGCGCTAATGGGTTGAGTCTGGCAGAGGCAGTAGCTGAATTCTGCTCTCTGGACTAGCAGTTAGCGCACGCTAGGCGTGAGTTAATGCATGCTATCGACGTTGCGTACTGCACGCTAGCGCCAGATGTAGCGCACACTAACGACACAGGTCAGAAGCCACTGGACTACCGGGTGACCCTGTTAGCGCACGCTAACCTTGAGGTTTAGCGCACGCTAAATAGGCGCAGTATATAAGGGCGGTCAGCCCTGTTATTCGTCACTTTTCCTTCGATTTCTTCACTTCCGACGAGAGGGCACGAGAGGAGCGATTCTAAGGCAATTTGGGGCGGCTACTCATCATCTATCATCAACTTAGGTAGAACAACAAAGATTATACAACATATAATCCGTTTCTACCTTCCAAATCAAGGTAAATTCCTTAGAACCCTAGTTTGGGGAATTTTTGGAGATTTTCTTAGATTCGTCCGATTTTTCCATTTTTGAGCTTGAGATCTTTGAGATTATGTTGTATTTACCCTGTACCCACGTTTCCCCTATGATTATATGGATGGTTATGTACTTTGTTCGGACTTGAGGGGGTTTGGATGATTGCCAAACCTCTAGGTGATTATCCTTGGAGTTTTGTGAATCGTATGCGGGTTTCGGGAGTTTCTTCGTGTGATTTGAGTATGGATTACTAAATATTGTATTCCTTATGAATCTTTTAGGTTCCGGAAGTGCGCTCTTTAGAACTACCGAACTTCTATTCTTTTCCTTCCAATTCTCGATGTCTCAAAGGCAAGTATATGAATATGATTGTACGTTCTCGACTTTGAAAGTAAGGTATATGAATTGTATGATTGTATATATTCACTTTGGTACGGGCCAACGGGTCCTCTAAGGGTTCTGTTGCCTCAGGTGTGGTTCCGCAAATATTTTGGGTTAACCACTCTAGGACGGACCGACGGGTCCTCTGAGGGTGCCGTTGCCTTTGGTGCTGTTCCACGGTTAATCACGTATGTATTGAAATGAAGTGCTGTGAGATTTACTTATTCCGGAATACTAGTCTTGAGCTTGATCGAATTATGATTGCATTTACTTTATCATGAGAAGTATTGTGTTTCATACACGATATACTTGTACTAGCTATTCGACGGCTAACCCCTTTTGGGGGAAATACCTTTCATGTATTTTAGGATCCAGGAGAGCGGATAGGCATGTACCGCGTCGGCATGAAGATGATGGGCAAGTGTGATGCTATGTCTTGTCATTGGTTATACTTTATACTTTATCCGTTCAGTGATGTTATACTTGAAATGGTTATGAGTACTTGAGTACTGTCTCTGGCTTCTTGATGTTTTGGCATGTGTTGTCTTGGGATTGATTCTTGATGTATTGTATTTAGTCTCATTGGATATTATCTTGAGTGCCAATTTTATTGTCCCCCATTGGATTATGCTTGGACCTTATCGGTCAAATTTCATAGTTCCGCATGTGTATAGCCTTGTGGATCCCACGGCGGGGCTCACAGTTAAGTCTATGGATTTTAATGGTTCCTTGTCCTTGAAAAGGTGAAGTATTGCAGGGTACTTTATTAAAGGAGACCACCTATATAAGTGTGAGGATGGTCTGCCTCGAATAAACACTTAGAAAACCAAGATGTTGTCCATGGCCAAAATGGACACAACTATGAGAACGGAAGGTGTTGAGACATTGTTGTGTAAGTTTCTTTGACTCGGCATACACTAAGGAGGATTAGTTCAACGCACCATGTCCACTAATCCGCTAGTATATCCGACCAGATTCTTCTAAGGAAGGTTCAAAGCCACAAACTAACTTTCCCCATGCAACAGTGTTTCTCAAAAAGTGGGTATGTATGAGTCTGCATTCATGCATGTTTTTATTTCCACTCATGTGGGGGTTTGTTGGAAATTAGTTTTAGAAAAATGATTTTCGACTCAATTTAAACCAATTTAATGATGATGAGAAATTTAATTCTTGGAATTGAATATTAAATTGTGAATCTATGTTTGGAGAAGATAAAAGTAGAATTTTATTTTTCTCAAAATCGCTTCCGGTGAATGATAATAAATGATTAAAGTTGGTCATCTAATTGGAATGGTGAAGAGTTAAAGTAGGTATGAAAGATCATCCACATTGGAAAATTGAAGTCTTCTTGACTAGCTTATTAGTAAGGAGGTGCATGGGTAGTTCAACAAGCTAGTAGTATACACAAGTGGACCAACGATACAAAGACAACATGCGCACCGCCACCGCCGCCCACTGGATGGATCGGCTCGGGCACGGGATTGGGCTTGGTTCTTGGTTCTTGGAAATTGGACTTTGGGTTGGACTTGGGCCTTGAGAGCTTGGGAGCTTGGGCTGTACTATATTAATTTTTTGTAGCCAAGTCCAATGTCAACAGCAAGGTTTAAAACCCAACTGGTTTATTGGATGTTGAAGCCCAGCTGATCTTGGTGGTTGAAAACCCAGCTGATTTTTTAGGTTTAAAACCCAGCTAATTTTGGAGGTTTAAAACCCAGCTGATTTTTGGAGGTTGAAAATCCAACTGATTTTTGGAGGTTGAAAACCCAGTTGATTTTTGCAGGTTGAAAACTCAGCTGACTTTTGGAGGTTAAAAAACCCAGCTGATTTTTTGACGCTGGAAATCAGCCAGGTGTCGAAACCCAGCTGAAATCATCAAAGTTGAAAACCCAGTTGATATTTGAACCCTACTGAAATGAGCCAGGTTGAGAACTCAACTTCTGGAATATGACTTTTCACACTCCACAATGTAGTGTCCGAATTAAATGAGATTTTTTATAGAGGTAACCTTTCAGCTGAAGGATTAAAGAGAATTCATGCCACTTTAATATGCAATTACTCCCCTACTGGTGGAGTGGTTTTTGGACCCTGTAAAAGGGAGTCATATGCATTTCATTTCATACAACAACATAGACCGAAATATAAGCATACCACATATTGCAACATATTTCCTTCTTGCATTTCATGCCCAGTTTCCAACACGAACGTTCGCGGAGTTCTGAGTTTCGGAGAGCACCTAACTCACAAATGTAGCAGTTGTATCTTGGGGACATCCTGCCTGAATCATCTGCTCTTATACAGGGTCAAAATTGTCTTATGTAAAGACTTATCTCACCTCTGCTAAGTTGTAATTTTATTTAGTTTTTTAATTTACTAGAAATATAATAGATTGTATTTATTTGTAATTTTATTGTAATTACATTGTTGAAAATTCACAGAACCAACAATCGTAAGACAAATTTATATTTTCTATAATTTCCAATGGCGATCAATTCTGATGCTGCCGCCGCTGCTGCTGCCAATGTTCCTGCTGCACCTACTATTGCAGTTCAGGCTGAGAAACCCGAGAAGTTATCGGGTGTTGATTTCAAGAAATGGCAGCAAAAAATGTTGTCTTATCTCACTACCTTGGGGTTGCTGTTTACCTCAAGGATAATCCTCATGTGGTCACTGAGATAGAAACTGATCGTACAAATCGTTTTGCTTACAATCAGTGGTGTAACAACAACTTTATGTGTCGTAATATGATATTGAATGGGCTGATTGATTCTCAGTAAAACGTATACACTCAAATCAAGACCTCCAAAGAGCTCTGAAATTCGTTGGAGAAAAGTACAAAACCGATGATGCTGGAGACAAGAAGATCGTGATCGTATGCTACCTGGACTTCTAAATGATGGACTTCAAAACCGTTATCGAAAAAGTCCAACAATTTCAGTTGATTGTGCATGAAATCAATGCTGAAGAAATTATCCTTCCTGGACTGTTTGTTGTGGGGACAGTAATTGAGAAGTTGCCTCCTAGTTGGAAGGACTTCAAAAATTACCTGAAACACAAGCGAAAGGAAATGAGTTTAGAGGACTTAGTTGTTCGACTCGGAATTCATAAAGACAACCAAAAGTCTGATTCTAAGTTCAAGACAGGCCCGATGAAGGCCAAAGCAAACTTTCTTGAACATGGATCCCCTAGCAAAAAGAGGAAACTGGACCATGTTCAAGATAAAGGGAAAAAGCCTTTTAAGGAAAGAAGTTTAGTTGAAATTGCAACAACTGTAGTAAGCCAAACCATAAGGAAAAGGACCGTTGCTTACTAATAAGTTCAGCTGGTCAGCGAAACAAAGGAAAGTGGGTTGCCAATGTGGTTGAACATGGCGATGTTGACATGCTAGATCTGGAGCTGTCAGCTATGGTTGAGGAGCTGAACGAGGGAGTCTCAGCTATGGTGATTGAAACCAATATGGTGGAGAATCACCGCGCCTAGTATATTGATATTGTGGATACTCGTCATGTTTGTACTGATAAGGACATGTTCTCTTCCTACTCAGTTACTGACGGTAGGAAACTGCATATGGCAAACTCTGCTTCTTCTGGGATTGCAGGTGTGGGGAACAGGGTTTTAAAGCTGACATCTTGAAAGGAGCTATTGCTTAAGGATGTATTGCATGTCCCAGACTTCCGAAAAAATTTAGTTTCAGGATCTCTACTAGTTAGTCATGGGTTTGGACTAGTTTTTTAGTATAAAAAATTTATTATGAGCAAGTTTGGAATGTTCCCAAGTCGAGGTTATCTTGAGAGGGAATTATTCAAAATGACTGTGATGCCTGTAAGCCATGAAGGCAAGAATTAAAATAATAATAAAAAAGCTCCTTCTTCTATTTATTTGCTCGAGTGTTCAGATTTATGGCATTTTAGATTGGGACATGTTGGTCTAAAATCGATTAAAAGACTAATTGATCTTGAATTGATTCCTAAAACCCATGTTGCACTTAATAACAAATACAAAGTATGTGTTAAAGCAAAAATGGTTAAATTGCCTTTTCATTCGGTGGAAAGGAATACTACTCCTCTAGAATTAATTTACACTGATGTGTGCGACTTAAAATTTATGCAAACTAGAGGAGGTAAAAAAATACTTCATCAATTTTGTAGATGATTGCATAAGATATTGCTACGTGTTTCTTTTGAGAAGCAAAGATGAAGCAATCAAGACCTTTAAAATGTATAAAAATGAGGCTGAAAATCAACTGAATTATAAAATAAAAGCAGTCTGAAGTGATCGAGGCAGTGAGTATGTAGCATCGTTTAAAAAAAAGCAGTCCAAATCAACTAAAAAAAATGATGAATGCTTTATTGATAAGCTCAGGGTTGCCACAGAACATGTGCGGGGAAGCTATTCCTGTTGGAAATAAAACGCAACGGAAGCAAAGTTGAAAAAATTTGATAAAAGCATTTTACGCATCCACGAGCGCAGTACCTATTTAGGCGTGCTAATTAATTAAGTACTAATATTACTAAGCAATTTAAATATTATTTATTATTCATTAAATAAACTTGTTGGTAAATTCAATATTCTAATCTAGACCGAAGATCATAGGATATTTACCTTTTGAAGTATAGTGGTTGCTTTCTTGATCTCTTCCTCAAAATCTTCTAGAGTATGATCTTGCCTTAATCCGAATGTTGTGTAAGCAACGAGCTACCGAATCTTGCTTGGACTACAAAGTGGATCGTCCGAACCTATTCCTTTCACAACTCTCGATTTTCTTTTTCTTCAAGTAATTCCGATCTGTAGCAAGAATTAAAGTGTTATCTCAATTGTGAAATCAAAGACACAAGCCAAGATCCACAATTAAACACTAGGAAGAAAAAATCGAATCTCTTGTGTTGGATATATCTCTCGGCGAACCTTTTTCTTTCACAACTCTCGATTTTATTTTTCTTCAAGTAATTCTGATTTGTATCAAGAATTAAATTGTTATCTTAATTGTGGAATCAAAGAGACAAGACAAGATCAATAATTAAACACTAAGAATAAAAAATCGAAACTCTTGTGTTAAATATATCTCTCGGCTGAATCCCCCCCCCCCCCCACCCCCCCATCCTATTTATAGGCTTTGGACTACTGTAGGGATCTTAAGGAGGATTAGGGTTAAGACTCCTAGTTTCCATATTAAGTCCTTCCTAATATGGTTGAGTTCACTAATATCAGTTTAGTCCCTAAAGAATTAATTTTGCACTTCCAACCCAAATCTCAATTTACGAAATCGGGCTTTATTTAAATATATTATTTCCCATGTTTAAGATATCGAATTCCTATTAATTAATTTAAGTTACTGACATCTTTATTTAATTAATTTCTTATCCATGAGCACTACCACTCAAACCTTATAATTATATCGGAATTAAATCCACATGTGGGGTTTAAAATAATAATTATTATCGATCTATTCAAAGGGACATCATCAACCGGCACGAGTCGTGACACGATTTCTACTTAAAATAATAATTATCATATAAATAATATTGTTGCCCAAGATACGAAGCTTATTGAGTCAATCACTGTGACTCACACATGGTAAATCAAAGAAATAAATATTGTGAATACATAATTAAATATTATATACTTAGAATTAAGAAATAATAATTATCTGAGATTTACGTTCTTCTTACAGTCCGTACAGAAGATAATATCTCACATCGATCCAGTTCAACATATGCAAATACACTAATGCATGCTAATAGTCAAGACGAACTAATCTCAAAGAAACATTAAAACCTTTCACATAATTTGTCTAGAATTATATAGGTTGTGAACTATTATACTATTTTATATGGCACCGATAATGTGATCTTCTGTGTGACACCAACACACTACATTATCTACAATATAAAATAATTAGACACTTCATTTGCATAACTAAATATACAAATATGTGATTAAATGTAATTAATATTCTCACAGGTAGTTACGGGAAATAAAGTAATACAAGCATAAAGTATGCTTTGCAGTATACACCTAACAATTCTTACAGCTAGCCACATTCTGAATAAAGTGCCACACAAAGGAAAAGATAAAACTCCGTATGAGCTATGGAAAGGGCGCAAGCCTTCTTTCAAATATCTTAAGTGTGGGGGTGTTTGACAAAGGTTGAAGTACCTGAACCAAAACAAGTAAGAATTGGTCCAAAGAAAGTTGATTGCATATTCATAGGTTATGCATACAATAGTAGAACATATCGGTTTCTAATTCATAAATCTAAAATTCCTGATATGCATGAAGAGACTGTCATTGAGTCTAGAAATGTTATTTTCTTTGAAAATATTTATCCATGTAAAGAGAGGATTGTGACAAACTCAAACAAAAGAACTCTTGAAATTGTAAGTAATTCAAATCATATAAATGAAGAGCCAAGACAGAGTACGAGAGCTCGAATGGCTAAGTCATTTGGTCCTGATTTTGTGACTTATGCGGTTGATGACGAGCTAAAGACGATACAAGAAGCTTATGCTAGTCGTGATGCTCCTTTTTGAAAGAAGTTATTTATCCTGAAACAGATTCCATCATGCAAAATTATACTTTGGAACTAGTGGATCTTCCACCAGGATATAAGTCTTTAGGATGTAAATGGATCCTAAAGAGGAAATATAAAGATGACTGGTCAATAGACAAGTTTAAGGCCCGACTTGTTGCCAAACGGTTTAAACATAAAGAAGGTTATGATTTTTCGACACATATTCACCAGTAACCAGGATAACTTCCATTCGAGTGCTTATTGCTATTGCTGCATTGCAAAATAAAGTATGATTTGTAGTATACAACCCTAATAATCTCCCACTTCTACTCAAAACATGCTTTTAAGTATACTACGCTATTACATAGTGTAATACCCGTACTTTTTATTGAATTATTGGCTTTGATGATCCTTCACTTTTGTTGCTTTTGTAAGCACTTATCGAGATATTGTTGATTCTAGAGTTTCGTAGCCTTCGGACCTTGCGGCGATGTTATTAGATAGAGCAGATAGTGCATGCTAGGCGTGAGCTAATGAACGCTAATTCTGTTAGGGAGCGCGCGCTAATGGTCTGAGTTGGGCAGTGGCAGTAGCCGAGTTCTGCTCTATGGACTGGCATATAGCGCACGCTAGGCATAAGTTAACGCACGCTATTTGGGTCGAGTAGCGCGCTCTAGCTACGCCAGTAGTGCGCGCTAATGGGTTGAGTCTGGAAGGGGCAGTAGCAGAATTCTGCTCTCTGGACTAGCAGTTAGCGCACGCTATTCGTGAGCTAATGCACGCTATCGACGTTGCGCAGCACACTCTAGTGCTAGATGTAGTGCACGCTAACGACGCAGGTCAGAAGCCACTGGACTACCGGGTGACCCTGTTAGCGCACGCTAACCTTGAGGTTTAGCACAGCTAGATAGGCGCAGTATATAAGGGCGGTCAGCCCTGCTGTTCATCATTTTTCTCATTTTTCTTCACTTCCAACGAGAGGGCGGCGATTCTGAGGCGATTTGGGGGTGGCTGCTCATCATTTATCATCATCTTAGGTGGAATAACAAAGATAATACAAAATCTAATCCATTTCAACCTTCCAAATCAAGGTAAATTCCTTAGAACCCTAGTTTGGGGAATTTTTGGGAATTTTCGTAGATTCATCTGATTTATCCATTTTGGAGCTTGAGATCTTTGAGAGTATGTCGTATCTACCCATTACCCACATTTCCCCTACGATTATATGGATGGTTATGTACTTTGTTCGGACTTGAGAGGGTTTGGATTATCTCCAAACCTCTAGGTGATTATCCTTGGAGTTTTTGTGAATCGTAGGCGGGTTTCGGGAGTTTCTTCGTGTGATTTGAGTATAGATTGTTAATTATCGTATTCCTTACAAATCGTTTAGGTGCCGGAAGTGGGTTCTCGGACCTACCGAACTTGTATTCTTTTCCTTACGATTCTCGATGTCTCAAAGGCAAGTATATGTTTATGATTGTACGTTCTCGACTTTGAAAGTAAGGTATATGAGTTGTATGATTGTATATATTTACTCTGGGATGGACCGACGGGTCCTCTGAGGTTTCCATTTCCTCTGGTGCGGTTCCGTGAATATTTTGGGTTAACCACTTTAGGACGGACCGATGGGTCCTCTGGGGGTTCCATTGCCTTTGGTGCGCTCCACGGTTAATCACGTATGTATTGTAATAAAGTGCTATGAGATTTAGTTATTCCAGAATACTAGTCTTGATCTTGGTGAAATGATGATTGCATTTACTTTATTGTCGATAAGTATTGTGTTTCATACTCGATATACTTGTACTATCTATTCGTCGGCTAACCCCTTTTTGGGGGAAATACCTTCCATGTACTTCAGGATCCAGGAGAGCGGATAGGCATATACCGGGTCGGCATGAATATGATGGGCAAGTGTGATGCTGTGTCTTGTCACTGGTTATACTTGTATTTTATCCATTCATTGATGTTGTACTTGAAATGGTTATGAGTACTCGAGTACCGTTTCTGATTTTCTGGATGTTTTGGCCTGTGTTGCCATGGGGTTGATTCTTGATGTATTGCATTTGGTCTCATTGGATATTGTCTTGAGTGCCAATTTTATTCTCCCCCATTGGATTATGCTTGGATCTTATCGGTCAAAGTTCATGGTTCCGCGTGTGTATAGCCTTGTGGGTCCCACGGCGGGGCTCACGGCGCTGTAATATACCCTAATAACTTGGGGGTGTTACAGAATATGGTATCGGAGCTTAGGTTATGGATACCTAGACTGTCGATCTTTTGGGTCGATTGAGTCATCGTTTGTCTACCGTATCGCCACTTTGCCATCATCACAGTGCGATCGGTACTAGTAAGTCCTTTTACTCTTCTTGTATTCTTCCTAATCGTTTCGCTTTTAATTTGGTATTCTTGGGAATCGGTTACTTCGATGACGTGCAATTTGAATTGTACTTATATACTTTGTGTGTCCTTCAGAATGTATGCTGACAGGGGACAGAGGCGAGGCTGTGGTCGTGGACGCGGATGAGGACGTGGCGCTGCCACTTCCCTCAGTTCCATTGCGGGTCAACTACCCCTAGTTTATCTAACTCAATACACCTCGATACCGAGAGTCAACACGACTAGTTGACCGGTCAAGGGAATAATGCAAATATTAGGGCTACGAATGTCCTTCAACAATTGGCAAATCAGATGACTATCCTGGCCCAAGCTGTTCAGCTGAATAATTCTAATCCGGCAGCGGATGTTTTGCTCCAAAATGTGGTCCGTATGCATCCTCCGCAGTTTAGCGGTGCTACCGACCCGAATGATTGGGAGAATTGGCTCTTCGAGTTGGAAAAACTGTTCGAGGCTGTTGATGGCCCCGAAACGAGGAAGGTACATATTGCTCAGTACTTTCTTACTAAAGAAGCCGCGACTTGGTGGAAAGATGTTAAACAACGAGACCGTTTTGTTATACTTGGGACGAATTTAAAGAGCTACTGGAGGCTGAGTTTTGTCCTTGGCCAGTGCAAAAAGGCAGAATTCGAGCCTTTTTCGAGGCTAAGCCGTAGAACATTCCAGTCTCGCAGGCGATAGTGGAATACAACCAACAGGTGATCCATGTGAAGAATCAAGTATGGTATGAACATGACAAGATCCGTCACTTCGACATGTGGATGACTATGGATTTACGGCGTTACATGGCTGGGTTTGATTGCACTACGTTCTTTTAAAGGGAAGAAGAGTTTTTGCTCTGCTCTGGGCACCTCAACTCGCCCGGTAACCTGTTTTAATTGTGGTCGTCCAGGCCACATCAATCTGGAGTGCAATTTCCCACCTCTGAAGTGTCACACATGTGGTCATATGGGGCACATGGCAGTTTATTGTCCCGAACAAGATCAGACTTTGGACACTCGGGCTTCTTCCCCAGCACCTATAGATCAGAGTTTGAATCAGCGGCAATCAGTTATTAAGTCACAGCTGAGTTACGGCAGAGGCCGGGGACGGAGTCAGAATGCTAGAGGGGGGATTCTAGCGTCGGTTCGGCACACCCACTAGTATATGAGATGCGCCGAGCAGATGAACCCGATGAGGCAGTGGCCTCAGGTACCATTCATATACTATCTCATCCAGCTCGTGTATTTTTTTATTCGGGTGCTTCACATTCTTTCATCTCATTGGATTATGTACATCGTTTGAATATTAATTGTATGACTGCTTGCGATCCTTTCATTGTGACACTACATATTGGGGATAAAATCGTGGGGAATCGGGAGATTAGAGATTTTCCGGTGAGCATAGCCGATATTGATTGGTTATCGAACTTGATTGTGGTTGATATCGAGGTTGAGTATGTGATACTCGGTGAAGACTGGCTTGACAGTCACCAAGCGATTGTGAATTACCGCACTAAGGTTATCACTATGATGACTAAAGATAGTTCCGAGTACTCATACATGGGGCATAAATCGGGCCAACCTAAGTTGCTTATCAGCGCCATGAAGGTCATAAAACTCTTGAATAAAGATTGCATGGGCTATTGTTGTTATGCTTTGAAGTCGGAAGGGAACAAAGTCGATTTCTCTTCGATTTCAATTGTTAATGAGTATCCAGATGTTTTTCTAGACGATCTTCTGGGATTACCGCCGGATCGAGAGATAGAATTTTCTATGGATTTAGATCCTGACGCGGCTCCTATTTCTAAGGCACCTTATCGGATGGCACCTTCCGAGATGCAAGAATTGAAGAACCAATTGGGAGAAATATTGGAGAAGAGTATATTCAACCGAGCGCTTTGCCCTGGGGCGCGCCTGTTCTTTTTCTGAGGAAGAAGGATGGTTCACTACGTTTATGCATTGATTACCGTGAGCTAAATAAAGTGACCATCAAGAACAAGTATCCATTGCCTCGTATAGATGATTTATTTGATCAGTTGCAAGGAGCCGCAGTATTCTCAAAAATTGATTTGAGATCAGGATACTACCAGCTCCGGGTGAAAGAGTTCGACATTCCGAAAATTGCATTTTGGACGAGATACGGACATCATGAATTTGTGGTCATGCCTTTTGGATTGACTAATGCACCGGCAGTATTCATGCAGCTGATGAACAAGATATTCATCGAATACCTTGACAGATGTGTGGTCGTCTTTATTGACGACATCTTGATTAATTCTCGGGATAAAGAGGAGCATGCCCGGCACTTGCATTTGATACGAGATGTTTTGAGAGCCGAACACCTCTATGCGAAATTCTCGAAATGTGAGTTCTGGCTGAAGGAAGTTTTGTTTCTTCGCCATGTGGTTTCAGCCGAAGGGGTTCGTGTAGACCCGCAAAATATTAAGGCATTGCTAGATTGGGCACCGCCTAATAATGTTAAGGAAGTTTGTAGATTTTTGGGTCTTGCTGGGTATTACCGTCGGTTTGTCGAGGGGTTCTCGAAACTCGCTCGGCCGCTTACACAATTACTTCATAAGACAGAAAAGTTTGTCTGGACTGCTGAGAGACAGCAGAGCTTTGATGAGCTGAAGAGACGTTTGACCTCAGCACCGATTTTAGCTTTACCACAGGGTAGTGAAGGATTTGCAGTTTATAGCGATGCTTCAGGACAAGGGCTTGGATGTGTGCTTATGCAACATGATAAAACGATAGCTTTTGCATCACGGCAGTTGAAGCCGTATGAGATAAACTATCCTACTCACGATTTGGAATTGGCCGCAATTGTTTTCGCACTTAAGATTTGGCGGCATTATTTGTATGGCTCTCTGTATCGGATTTATACCGATCACAAGAGTTTTAAGTATATTTTCAGTCAAAAAGAGTTGAATATGAGGCAGCGACGTTGGTTGGAATTGATCAAGGATTATGATTTGGAAATTCTTTACCATCCGGGGAAGGCCAATGTCGTCGCGGACGTTTTGAGCCACAAATTGGCATCGCTTCAGATGCTCGAGGTTCTTACATCTCAGACAAAGATCCATCAGGATCTAATCGAGCAAGGAATAGAAGTTTGGCTTCAAAGGGTGCAGGGACAGTTGTGTACTCTCCAAATTACTTCTTCCTTGGTTGATGACATCAAAGGGAAACAGTGGAGTGACCCGATGATCTCTCAACTTAAGTAAGATGTGACTAAGGGAAAAGCCCCTGGTTTTATGGTCCATGAGGATAGTATGTTGAGATTTCGGGACAGGCTTTGTGTTCCGAATGATCTAGAGAGGCAGAGAATTCTCCGAGAAGCCCATGCTACTTACTCAATCCACCCCGGAACGAGTAAGATGTACAAGGACTTGAAGCGAAAATTTTGGTGGAATAATATGAAGAAAGATATCACAGAGTTTGTATTACGATGTTTGACATGTCAACAATTCAAGATTGAGCATCAACGACCGGCGGGGTTGTTGAAGCCACTTCCCATTCCCGAGTGGAAGTGGGAAGACATCTCTATGGGTTTTATCACTAGGATGCCGAGAACTAGAGCTGGAATGAATATGATTTGGGTAATCATCGATCGGTTAACCAAGTCTGCACACTTCCTGAGTATTAAGGATACTTGGGGACCGGAGAGATTGACTCAAATTTTTACAGCTGAGATTGTGAGATTGCATGGTGCCCCTAGAACTATTGTTTCTGATCGAGATGGTCGCTTCGCATCGCATTTTTGGCAAGCCGTCCATCAGGCTTTAGGCACCGAGTTGAGATTGAGCATGTCTTTTCATCCTCAGTCAGGCGTTCAGACTGAGCGGACGATTCAGACCTTGGACGATATGTTGCGGGATTGCACCCTAGACTGGAGTAACGATTGTGAACTTCATTTACCGTTGATCGAGTTTGCCTACAATAATAGTTGGCATGCGCCGATAAAAATGGCACCTTTCGAAGCACTTTATGGTAGGAGGTGTAGATCGCCTTTATGTTGGGACGAGGCTTTGGAGCTATTCGGAATGGAACCGGATATATTGATGGAGACTAAGGAAAATATTTCTATTATCCGAGACCAGTTGTTGACAGCCCAAAGCCGTCAGAAATCTTATGCTGATACTCGGCGTCGACCATTGGAATTCGAAGTTGGAGACCATGTTCTACTCAAGGTATCACCGACCAAAGGAGTTTTCCACTTCGGGAAAAAAGTAAACTTAGTCCGCGGTATATCGCTTGGCGTTGCCTCCAGCTTTGAGTCATGTCCATAGCGTTTTTCACATTTCTCAGTTGAGAAAGTACGTGCCGGATCCAAGTCATATTATCGACTATAGTGAGATCGACGTAGCCGAGGATGTTACCTTTCTAGTGAGACTGATGAAGATCCTTGAACGTCGTGAGAAGCATCTTCAACACAAAACCATTCCGTTAGTTAAGGTGCAATGGTCAAGACATGGAGTCGAGGAGGCGACTTGGGATACGGAAGAGAAGATGCGATCAGGATACCCCAAACATTTTATTTCTTAAGTTTCGGGATGAAACTTCATTTTAGAGGAGGAGAATGTAATACCCGTACTTTTTATTGAATTATTGGCTTTGACGATCCTTTACTTTTGTCGCTCTTGTAAGAACTTATCAAGATGTTGTTGATTCTAGAGTTTCGTATCCTTCGGAACATGTTCGTATCGTTTGGACCTTGCAGCGATGTTATTATATGTAGTAGATAGCGCACGCTAGGCGTGAGCTAACGCATGCTAATTCTGTTTGGTAGCGCGCGCTAGCTACGCCAGTAGCACGCGCTAATGGTCTGAGTTGGGCAGTGGCAGTAGCCGAGTTTTGCTCTCTGGACTGGCATTTAGCGCACGCTAGGCGTGAGTTAACGCACGCTAGTTGGGTCGAGTAGCGCGCGCTAGCTACGCCAGTAGCGCGCACTAATGGGTTGAGTCTGGCAGAGGCAGTAGTTGAATTCTGCTCTCTGGACTAGCAGTTAGCGCACGCTAGGCGTGAGCTAACGCACGCTATCGACGTTGCATAGTGCACACTAGCGCCAGATGTAGCGCACGCTAACAACGTAGGTCAGAAGCCAATGGACTATAGGGTGACCCCGTTAGCCACGCTGACCTTGAGGTTTAGCACACGCTATATAGGGGCAATATATAAGGGCGGTCAGCCCTGTTGTTCGTCATTTTTCTCATTTTTCTTCACTTCCGATGAGAGGGCACGAGAGAGGCGATTCCGAGGCGATTTGGGAGCAGCTACTCATCATCTATCATCATCTTAGGTGGAATAACAAAGATTATACAACATCTAATCCGTTTCTACCTTCCAAATTGAGGTAAATTCCTTAGAACCCTAGTTTGGGGAATTTTTGGGAATTTTCTTAGATTCGTCCGATTTATCCATTTTGGAGCTTGAGATCTTTGAGAATATGTTGTATATACCCCGTACCCATGTTTCCCCTACGATTATATGGATGGTTATGTACTTTGTTCGGACTTGAGAGGGTTTGGATGATTTCCAAACCTTTAGGTGATTACCCTTGGAGTTTTGTGAATCGTAGGCGGGTTTCGAGAGTTTTTTCGTGTGATTTGAGTATGGATTATTAATTATCATATTACTTACGAATCGTTTAGGTGACAGAAGTGCGTTCTCGGACCTACCGAACTTGTATTCTTTTCCTTCCGATTCTTGATGTCTCAAAGGCAAGTATATGTTTATTTTTGTACGTTCTCGACTTTGAAAGTAAGGTATATGAATTGTATGATTGTATATATTCACTCTGCGATGGACCGAAGGGTCCTCTAAGGGTTCTGTTGCCTCTAGTGCGGTTCCGTGAATATTTTAGGTTAACCACTTTGGGACGGACCGATGGGTCCTCTGGGGGTTCCGTTGCCTTTGGTGCAGTTCCACGGTTAATCACGTATGTATTGTAATGAAGTGCTATGAGATTTAGTTATTCAGGAATACTAGTATTGAGCTTGATGAAATGATGATTGCATTTACTTTATTATCGATAAGTATTGTGTTTCATACTCGATATACTTGTACTAGCTATTCGTCGGCTAACCCCTTTTGGGGGGAAATACCTTTCATGTATTTTAGGATCCATGAGAGCGGATAGGCATGTACCGGGTCGGCATGAAGATGATGGGCAAGTTTGATGCTGTGTCTTGTCATTGGTTATACTTTGTATTTTATCCATTCAGTGATGTTGTACTTGAAATGGTTATGAGTACTCGAGCATTGTTTCTGGTTTTCGGGATGTTTTGGCCTGTGCTGCCATGGGGTTGATTCTTGATGTATTGAATTCGGTTTTATTGGATATTGTCTTGAGTGCCAACTTCATTGTCCTCCATTGGATTATACTTGGACCTTATCGGCCAAAGTTCATGGTTCCGCATGTGAATAGCCTTGTGGGTCCCACGACAGGGCTCACGGCGCTGTAATATACCCTGAATAACTTGGGGGTGTTACACATAGTCCCTCATATCTCCGACTTATATTCAAAGCAAAGCTGCCATATACCGTAATCCCATTCCTTCCACATGCCTTTCAAAAACTTTTGAAGGTAGGCCTTTCGTGAAAGCATCAGCAAGATTATCTTCTGATGCAACCATGGCTACAACTACATCTCTTTCCTTTATGAAGTGTCGTATGATGAGGTGCTTGTGGTTGATATGTTTACTTGCCTTGTGGGTTCGTGGTTCCATCGAATTTGCGACTGCGCCGGTATTATCACAATAAAGTGTAATACCCTTTGGCAAATCGGGAATCACATCCAAGTCCTGCAGGAAGTACTGGATCCATACCGTTTCTTTGGATTCCTCAGAGGCTGCCACGTATTCGGCTTTCATGGTAGGGTCCGAGATGCATATATGCTTCACACTCCTCCAACTAATGGCTCCGCCACCCAGAGTAAAAACATAACCCAAAGTAGACTTGGATTTTTCTTTGTCTGGTGACAAATCTAAGTCAGTATATCCCCCTGAACATAGGTCGACTGATTGATATACTAGCATTTACTCCCTAGTCCTTCTCAGGTACTTGAGTATGTGCTTGATAGCAATCCAGTGTCTTGGTCCTGGGTTCGACTGATATCTAGGAGACATGCTTACGGTATGATAGATATCTGGTCTAGTGCAAAGCATAACATACGTGAGACTTCCTATAGCTGACGCATAAGGGATCAACTTTATGTCATCTATATTCTTTTGTGTCTTATGACACATATTCTTAGATAATTGAATTCCATGTCTGTAAGGTAGAAAACCTTTCTTGGAATTCTCAATGCTAAATCGCTTTAGCACTTTATCAATATAAGATGCCTGAGATAAGCACAACATCTTTCTTCGTTAAGAAATAAGTAACTCATGATCTAATAAGCACTAGCAGCTGCATCTTTTTCTCTCGATCACGAAAGATCCTGATCCCAAGGACGTGTCCTGCTTCTCCTAGATCTTTCATATCGAACTGCTCAGATAGTCATACCCGATAATTCCTTCATGTTGTTTCCAATCATACTGTACAAGAAACACCAACACATTTCCATCGTATTTCTTATACACACAACTCTCACTCGAACATTGGATGAATACATATGACGAGACAACCTCATAAAATCGAGTATTCCAAGATCTAGATGCTTGAATGGATCTCTTAATCTTGCATACTAAGTGCTCTTCTTCCTCAGCAACGAATCCTTCTGGTTGGCGCATGTAGGTTCCCTTGTCTAGACTTTCATTCAAGAATGTAGTCTTGACATCTATTTGCCAAATCTCTAGATCCAAATATGCAGCTATAGCTAAAAGGATCCGGATTGACTTAAGCATGGCTATCAGTGAAAAGGTTTCATCGTAATCGATGCCCTCTTTCTGAGTACAACCTTTCGCTACAAGCCTCGCTTTGAAGGTTTCAATATTCCCGTCCCCTTCTTTCTATCGCTTGTAGACCCATTTACTCTCAATGGCTTGTACCCTATCAGGTAGTTTTACTAGCTCCCACACTTGATTGGAATCCATAGATCCCATTTTTGATTCCATTTCTACTTGCCAGGAGTCGGCATCTTTATATTGTATTTCCTCCTTGTAAGTTTAGGGATATAATTCATTTTCGCCTGGGATTGAGTCCAAAGACTGTCCATGCCTAAGAATCGTTCCGGTTGACGAAAAACCCTCCCACTATGATGAGGCAAATCCTTAGTTGGTGTAAAAGTCTCAAAATCAATACATGGTTCAGTGTTAGTTGGTTCTTGTATGATTGGTATAGACGGGGTCTCTCCCCTCAACTCTTCTAGAATTATTTCGTTTATGTGCTTGTGACAAATCACATAATCCTCTTCCAGGAATAGGGCACTGGTTCTAATAATGACCTTCTGATCCTGGGGACTATGGAACAAGCCACCCTTCGTTCCCTTAGAGTATCTTACAAACACTCATACCACTGTACGAGATGCCAACTTATCGGCTTCCTTATTCAGCACATGTGTTGGAGTACCCCAAATCCAAACATGTCCTAGACTAGGCTTTCGCCCACTCCACAGTTCTATGGGTGTTAAATATTATAAATATATAATTATATATTATATACTTAGAATTAAGAAATAATAATTATCCGAGGTTTACGTTCTTCTTACAGTCAGTACAGAAGACATTATCTCACTTCGATCCAGTTCAGCGTATGCAAATACGCTAATGCATGCTAATAGTGAAGACCAACTAATCTCAAGCATACATTACAACCTTTCATGTAATTTGTATAATAATTATATAGTTGTGAACTATTATATTATTTTATAGAGCACCAATAATGTGATCTTCCGTGTGATACCAACACACCACATTATCTACAATATAAAATAATTAAACATTTCATTTGCATAACCATAACGTGAATAAATATGCAAAATATGTGATTAAATGTAATTAATATTCTCATAGGTAGTTACAGGGAAATGAGGTAATACAAGCATAAAGTATGCTTTGCAGTATACAACCCAAACAGAATTGACATAAGCCAAGATAATCCACATAACGTTATAGGCACTACGCCATAGATGGCCTATCGCCACCTCATGGGCATGGTGTTGCCTTCTCAGGTGTTGCAGTAGCAATGAAATTTTTGCCCTATCATAACCTTGTAACCTTGGTGTTACCGTAGACATAAATCTGTGTTGTTGTAACTATAAATAGGTGTTACACACTGCAACACTATGCCTGTGTTGCCTTAGACTATTAATAAATAAAAAGATAAATTTCTTTCAAAATAAAAATTATACTTTAAGACTAATTAATATTTAGTAAAACCAAAGATATTTTATATAAAATATGTCTCCATTAAATAAATACTATATTTATTTTATAAATACTATTTTTTTTCAAAATTTTCTTACAATATATAATTTTATTACAAAAATCAAAAAAATAATATGTAAAAGTTTATTAAAACAAAAAAAGATATTTTATACAAAATATGTCTTCATTAAATAAATACTATTTTTATTTTATAAATACTATTCTTTTTCAAAATTTTCTTACAATATGTAATTTTATTAAAAAATTAAAAAAAAAATAATATATTTGAAGTAAAATACTGTAAACAACTTCACTTTAGCATTTGATGCAGTAACACAACTCACTTTAGAATTTACCCAAAAAAACACGGGATAGGTCGAAAATTTTAAGTTGAATATACTTCAGTAATTTGGTAATTGCTGAAGTAAAAAGCGCAATAAATTTTTTTGAATAAAAATATCTCCCCATTAGTGAAGTAACAGCGTATCTAAACCGGAATTTTACCCAAATCCTACTTCTTGGTAACCGCCCCCCTCAATCTTCTCATTTTTTTCCTTTTCTTTTCTCTCCTTGTTCTCTGTCCTTCCCCTCCCGATCTCCCTCTCCCTGTTCTTCTTATTCTTTTTTTTTTCTATCAAAACTCACACACTCACACACACACTGGGCTCCGCCTGCACACACACGCACACGATTTGAGCAGCGGACGTGACATCGGAGGAGGAGCGAGCGGTTAGGGCTGCGGTGCGGCGGAGAGGCACTATTACAAAAGCAGCATTTACTGACACTTTATCAAAAGTGTCAGTAACTTCAGACATTTGACTCATTTTTTGTTTTTAACATAATTGTGTCATAAGATACTGACACTTAAGTATCAATAACTTGAGTATCAGAATTTACTTCGAAGGAGGTAATTCTGAAGAACTGTATAGCCAATATCATAACCCTACTTTGGCCCTGTTCTTTTGGACTTATTTTTCAGTTTTTCAGTTCAGTTCAGTTCAGTTCAGTTCAGGTCCATTCAGTTCAGTTCAGTTCTTCTTCTTATTATTATTATTATTAATCTTAATTATTATTGTTATTATTACTAATAATATTACTATTATCATTGTTGTTGTTGATTACTATTATTATTATTATTTACCATTATTATTATTTACTCTTAATATATATTTCAGTTCAGTTCAGTTCAGTTCATGTCCATTCACTTCAGTTTAGTTCAATTTAGTTCGGGCCTGATCCATTCGATTCGATTGGGCTTTAATTGATCAGATTTAGTTCAGTTCAGATTCATTCAGTCCAAAAGAACAGAGCCTTTCTCCACTACTATTTCTCCACTCACAATTTCTTAAAACCCTGTCACGGGCCTAAAAAATAGAGTCAACTTGACATGGGCCTAAAAAATTACGTTATTAATGAGCGCTTTTTGTAACAATCTATTTAGAACTTTAAAAAATATTGTTTCTTAATCGTAAAAACCAGTCCACTGAAGCTTAAAACCCCTAAAATCCAATCGTTGACTTCTCATTTTTCCGTCGCTCCCTCCGCTGAAGCACACTTTACCTGCACATCGTTCCCGCTGGCACTCTCGATTCAAGACTTATTTAGATACACGTATAGACGTATCTATACGCTTGTATATCTATAAGTCAGCATTCATAGCCGAAGTGATGTCAACGGAAAATATACAAGCCACCGCGGCCCGCCTCAATGTCGACCTCTCTTCTGTCGATCTCGATTCCATTCATCTATCCTCCGGCGAAGACTTCGGCATCACCAGGTATAGATCTTCGAGACGATTCTATGGTCATTTGTTTTGGAGTTGTTATTTATTGATGAGTTTTGCCTGGGGCAATTGTGTTTTAGTGATGATGAGGATTTGAAGGAAGAGGAATCTTTGGAGTTCTAGGAGGGTTTTGGGAACATAATCATTGTGGATAATTTGCCAGTGGTGCCTAAAGAGAAATATGAGAAATTGGAAGGGGTAATTCGGAAATTTTACAGTCAAATTGGGAAACCACTTCCGCGGCCGTACCCATTAGTATCGACCCCCAGAGGCCCCGTCGGACCCTCCCCGAGTGGAAGAACAAAAACACACACACACACGTTTACAAAACTGCATGTCTCGATTGTTAGTCATAATATATACAGTCAAGGCACTTGCTAGATATAGCCATTTATCCGGCATATAACTACGACCAACGCAGCTTAGAAACAACCTAACAATTCTAGACGTACTATCTAACCGACATCACTTTTCTACCAACCCAACTCTATAACACCCAACTCTATTCACACACTCAGTGGTCACCTAAAAATCACAACACACATCTAAACGTACTATCTAACCGACATCACTTTTCTATTGACGTACCTCTACGACAAGCAACAAGGCAACTCTAACTTAACATAACATCTATAACGACCCATATCATACAAAATCAACAAAAATGAATAATCATCACAAATTCATTATACAACCTCAAGTCACACAATATGAATCGTATAGACAAGAATACTTGCCTCGATAATTGATGCCGAAAGATCTGACGAACACGGCTCACCCAATCGATCCATTGAAATCCCAACCTTTATTATAGATACATAATAGACAATTTAATATAAGGGTTCAATTTGATATCTTATTATTATAAGGAAATAAGTTGGATAATATAGTACCTAAATTGAGCCCTTAATTTATCGATCGAATCAAACGACCAACGATACTCAACCCGTATCCATATCTCAATTATTGCTCCGAACTCGGACTCGTTCCGTGGGTCTAATTACACAAATCTGCACATTGACCAAATTATCAACATCTCCATCTATGTCTACTTCCCCCGTTCACAATCCCAACACGACCACATACACACAACCAGGATAACTGTTACGAAATTTGGTTAACGCAAGTGCACGTTGTCGTAAGCAAGTAATAAAGTGGTAAGAAAGTATCGTTCCCTCGAGGACTGACTCACTAACTACCGATTTATGCGTATTCTAATTTTATTTGAACTATCGAAATTGGAGGTGCAAGTAATAATTAAAGAAAATTAATAAAAGAATAAATAGTAAAATCGATTGTTCGAAAAAAGAAGATCAAATAGGGAATTAATCTAGGATTGTGAATTCACCTCGGTTTATCCGAATTACTCTTGATTATATGAATTTAATGATTTCCCAATTTATTGAAGGCGAAGGTTGCTAAAATACTCTACCGCCTCTCCCGAGGTCAATAGAATTTTCTAAGGTGAATAACACACTCTATTCCTAGGTGAATGAATTCGACAATAGTCAAAAAGTACGAAATCTTCAGAAAGGCCACGTAATTCCTATGAGTATATTCTTATCTCACAAGATAAAACGGTTCTCACCAATTTTTCCTACCAACTCTCCTCTCCCGATTCGAGTTGCGTAATCAAAACAAATCAATCATAGGCCACATAATTGATAGTAATTAGCACAATTGGGAAAACTCAATAAGAAAGGGAAATATAGTTTAATAATGCGAAATCAAAAGTTAATTCGTCAAAACCTCGGTTTCATCAAAATCCTAAAATATGGTTCTAGCCTGACATGCTAGAAAATAAAAATACAAAAAGAATTAAAGAAAGCATAATAGAAATCAAACACAGTCGAAAACTTGGATTCCTCCGTTATCTAGCTTCCACTCTCTGCTCCTTGGTGTTTTCTCCTCTTCCTCGATGATTTCTTTTCAGACCTTTAATCCCTATTTATAACCATCATTCATCTCCAAAATGCGTCCGTGGATTAGGTTGAAAACGGGCTTGTAAACGCGGCAATTATGACCTTGCCATGCCGCGGGCTCGCAAGTGCGTCGCGGCCCCGTCTGATGTGTTCGGCGCCTTTGTCAGCGTGCATGCAGCCACTGCCTGGTGCATGACCCGACTAAAATTTGTCATTTTCGCCCGTTTTTCGTCGTTTAGACTTCCGGACTCCAATTTCCTTCAAAACATATAAAGATAGTGCATCAAAAGCTCATTTATGCAGATTTAGACTTCAAATGGATATAAAATAATAATAAATAAGCGCATAAAAATACGTCTAACAATAACCCCCACACACACACTCATATATATATATATATATATATATAAACTAACAAACACACATAAATTGACACAGTCTACACACATTCACAAACAATTCACATACACACACACACATATATATATATATATAATACACACACACCATATACTATACAAACAACACATATACACCAGCACCCATATACACATAATACATATATACATACAGTTCACACACAACACATAACACACGCACACAACACGAAAATATAGACACACTCAGACTTACACCTTCAACACACACACACACACGCATTCAAACACATGAACGCACATTCAGACATGAACACATACACACACACGGCTTCACACACAAACACACACAGCTGCGTTTACACACACAGCTGTGTTTACACACACGACCTATTTAGCCCGATCCGAAACCCGACAATCGAACCCAGATCTTCACCGAACCAAAACCAAAAATACACACACACATATAGCTGCATCAAACAACCATCGTCCGTCACCAACCGAAACTATAAACCCATCACCGGAGACCATGAAGAAAACCCGTCGCTTGAGCTCCACCTTGCCGGAACTTTGAAACCCGAACAGACCGACTGGGCTCCCACAGTTTCGGCCCATCTCAAAAGTTCGACTAGATCTATGTTTTCTCCAGTCGAAAGCCGCCATACCGTTGTCCAGCTCCAGTAGTTATCATGGGAGACGCCAGCCCGTCGCGTTGACCTCTGTGATTCCCCTCAGCCGAAACCCTTCTCCTCCAACCAATTCTAGGCCATGATCTCAGTGTCTCGTCGTTCGCCGCCATCATTTCTCAGGTCTATGGATCGATTAATGAAAAGGGGCGGATGAGTGGGAGAGAGAACCGTGAGGGAAGGGAGATAAGGGGCAGGCGAAGGGAAGAAAAAAAAGGTCCGTCATGTGAGGGGGATGGAGAAGATTAATAATAAGAAAAATAACACTTAATGATTAAGTGAGGAAAATATTAAAATGAGCTATTTGATCCTATCAGAAATGGACCCAACGATCCAATAAATAAATTTTCTATTCGAATGCTACATCTTCGTTTCTAGTCTACGCTAGTCGTTCAATTATTCTGTAAGAAAATAAATCTCTATTAATTTTCAATCATTTTATTGGTTATCAAATTAATTCTCATTGTGTCCAACAACACTAATAGCCCATCAATATTATAGTCTAATGGCAAAAGAATCCGTCTGATTTTCAATTAGTCAGCTAAAAAAAGAAAAGAAAAAAAATTAATTCCGGTAAAATTCTAATTAAAATTCCTGGATATTACATACCGGATACACATTTATAAATCTAGCTCTAAGATTATTTCCAATTCATGTAGTCTATATACCGAGAATATATGAGGAAGGGATTTCTATTAGCCGCATACACTTGAATGCACAAAATAAATGTCGGCACGATATCCCACCAGACTCCATCATTTGACGATTACACATAAATTTCCCGCTGTCCAAATCAATCTAGACAGACCATATTTTTCTTCTGTTTGAACTATAATGGACAAATGAGTAGTAAAACTGACAATTCGCTCTATTACATGAACGGTCTACCACGAGTCCTTGTTCTTCAGATATTTATACTTAGACAACACGGAATACATCCTTCGTATAAACAGGCGATGCATGCTTGTGAAAGCTATATAGCGCACCTTGCTTTAATCGTAGTTTGTATCTTTCCTAATCTTCATGAGCTTTTAGAAATGAAGATCTAGATTTACCAAGGACACGATGATAATGCTTTATAAATTCTGTTATCTTGTAACTAGCCTTTTCCTGTTGTTTAAAAAGAGCATTCAATGACTCGACTCTCTGTGTGGTCCTCATCAATCCCATAAAATGTAATATCCGCGCTTTCTATTTTGAGTAATTTCCATTTTTGTATATTTTACCTTTCGGGCGACTCGCTTGTAAGTGTTGGGGAATTCTGAAACTATTTTGTCTGCATTCACGATCATCCGGACGAGTTCCGGAGTTGTCTTTATGTGATTTTACTTATCGTGTGACTTTTCCGCGTTGAGGCTCGACTCTCGTAATTATCGTCCTAAACTGATATTTAGTTTCTTTTATGAGTTCCTCTATTTAAATCTTGTAATGTTACAACTTTCTGGGTTGTCGTTCAGGACTTGAGTCTAGATTTTCGATTGGTTGAGTCGTTTTGTAAATTCTTACTATTTTGACTGTTGTTATTAATACTCGTTTATCCCGACCTTTGGGTGGCCGGAAACATGTGTCGGTTGTTATGCTTGACTCGTCAGTAGGGAACTTTAGTATTTCAGATAGATTAATCCTTGCTACTTGGGACCAACTCTCGTAATCATTGCTCGAAACCGCTGTTTGGGGATCCCGTCGTTCCAATTCATGTTATTTTGGAGTTGTGAACTTTTATTGGTGTTCCGATCGAGTATCGTGAGGGGATCATTCCGTAGTATTCCAAAGTTTTGGGTTCTATTACGTTTATCCTCTTTTCGGGTCGTTTTTCGTCACTTTTTGGGCACAAACAGGGTGTGCCGCGGCACAAGGGATCGTGGCGTCATGAACACCCTTGCAGACTCGGCAAAGTGCACTGACTGCGCCGCTGCCCATCAGGTGCCGTGCCGCGGCACGACCTGGGCACATGCCCTAGGATTTTGGCCGCGGGCCGCGGCACACTCAGGCCGCGCCGCGGTACACTCAGGCCGCGCCGCGGCACACTCAGGCCGTGCCGCGGCACGAGGGTGAGCACCCCTTTTGTAGCGGATTTCTTCCTCATTTTTCATTCTTCTTCTCTTCTTTCCGCAACGGGGGCGATTTCTAAGCTTAGGGCTCAACCGATTTCACTCAAAACTCAGTGGGGAAGGTATCTTCGGGCATCATATCATCATTCTAACGTCGAATCAGCTGTTGTTCACCTTCAAATCAAGGTATATTCTTAGAACCCTAGTATTTGGGGGATTTCGGGATTTTGGTGTGATTTCACCTTGTGATCGTTTTAGTTTTGATAAGTTGTTAGATTACGATTGTGTAGTCATAATCCCTTGCTTTCATATTAGTTTTTTCGGATTAAACTTCAAGGTTTCACTGTTCATAGATTAGAATATATTATGACCGCGTAGTGTTTGACGAATTGTCCCATCGGGTAGAACTAGGATGAATTCCTACGTTTCTGCAATATTGAGATTGTTTGTATATCATTATTGTGATAGGAGAGGGTTTGTGAAGATTGTTCGGACTGAAACCTTTCCTTTCGCATTTCCCTTAGCGTCCTTTTTACTCAAGGCAAGTACATGTATTACATTCTGTTATGTGTGTTACGGTTTTGATGCAATTGATATATTGTGACATTGGGTGCGTGTGTTATGATACTTCCACTCGGGGATGGTCCGACGGGGCCACTGGGAGCCGATACTAAGGGGTACGGCCGCGGGAGTGGTTTCCCACTCGGAGCGTTCGATGGGACATCCACGGGTCGATACTAAGGGGTACGACCACGGGTCACCAAGTGTGGAAACACTTCTTCAATTGCTGCGCACATGGCGGAATCTTGGTCGGTCAACACTGACACCGGAGCTTTATATCCCATTGCTTCAAGAAATTTTTTTAACAACCATTTATACGACTCAATGGTCTCATTAAACATTAGAGCAACACTAAAAACAATATTTTTTAAATGGTTGTCTACACCCGATAAAATTATTACAGGAAAATGGTAGGTATTGGTCTTATATGTACTGTCGAATACAAGCACATCTCCAAACTATTTATATGCCTCCCGCGAAAACCCGTCAGTCCAAAATAACTTAGTGAATGAGTTATCTTCTCCGATTTCATATTTCAAAAATATATCTGGATCTAAGATACTTATTCCATCTAGTAGATGCAATGCGGTGTATGCATCACCATCACGAACACTCTCCTTCCTCTCCCTATATAAAAAATTATAAGCATCCTTCTTTATAAAAGACATATTCCCGCCATTAACGCGCTCCAAAAAATCTACACTCTGACAGGTTTCGGAAACCAGATTCATTGAATAAGCTCAATAGAGTCTTATCAGGTGCTGATATTGTCATATCTGGGGGTAATTTTCTTTTTGTTTCACTATTGAGTTGTACGTATTCATTTGGAATTGTACAAATGTTGTTGTTCTGGACTGATACAATGTATATTCTATTGGGATATTTCGGGATCGAAATATCTATACTTGCCGTCGGTATTGTTTTGTCATTTGGTTGTTGCTTGGAGAGTTTGGATTTTTGGCCAAGTATACTAGCCATAACGTACGCTACATGTGTAACATTATGTACGCTATGGGCTGAGTATTACGTATGTTAAACCTATAGGGTTATGTACGTAATGAGTGATCGGTTGTAGGAACCTTTCTCGTGGTTAACTTTCGGACAGTGGGTCTCGGGTATCTTTGATCCGATCGACTATTGCAGTCAACGGATCCTTACGTACATTAGGAGGTGAGCTCTACGTATGTAATTTATGCAGCTTATTAACGTACGTAAAGTGTGGCTCTTTACGTACGTTAGGGTCTTCATATTTTTGGTCAGTTGGTTCTTGACTAGCATTACGTACGTTAAGTTATTGATATAGCGTACGTAATGACCCTTACGTACGTTAGGCTTGGTGTATAGCGTACGTAATGAGTTTGTCAGTTTATATATTTTGGTTTCGTATTTCATTTATTCACAAACCAAAATCTCCTTTCCCTCCCTAGAACCGTCCCTCTGAACTTGTTCTTGATATTTAGACTCTTCCAACGTGATTTTGATCATCCTAGCTTGGATTGAAGCTTGTAATTGGGAGCTTGTTGGTACTCCTTTGGTTTTTGGAGAGTTCATCTTGTTCTTCTTGGGTAAGTTCTCTTAATATCTTGTTCTTCAAGTGATTTTCGAGTATGTTGTTATGGTTGTTGTTTACTTCGGGTATTGATTGATTGTTGGAGCATATCATGATTCTTGATGAGTTTTATAACTTATATTAAGAACATGATGATTATGTCTATGGGAGGAGTTGTTCTTGATGTTTTAGAATGTTTGGAGGGTATAATCATGTCTAGGAAAGATTATGCTAAGATTGTTATATGATTAACATAGTCTTGATATGATTATTGTTGTTGGTTGTGGTTTTGAGGGATTATAACCATTTTTGTAAGGAATAATGATGAATTATGTGATTATCATAATCTTGAAATGGTTGTTTTTAATCTTGTTGATTAATCCGAATTTATGATGAATTGTTACCGCTATTGCTGATTCCACCTGCCAAGCAGAGTACCAAGCTGCCTCAGAGGCTAGCAAAGAAGCATTTTGAATGCAGAAGTTTGTGCAAGAACTTCAAGTGGTGCCTAATGCGGAGCTGTCTATATCACTATTCTGTGATAATGATGGAGTTGTCGCCCAAGCCAAGGAACCTAGGTCTCACCACAACACCAAGCATATAGAGAGAAAGTACCACATCGTTCGAGAGATGGTGGAAAAAGGATATGTTTCATTGCAAAGAGTAGACTCAGAAGACAATGTCTCTGACCCGCTGACTAAGCCATTATCTCAGGCTGTCTTAGAAAGACATCTGAAGAACATGGGTATTGGATACCATGATATGTGGCATTGAGTGCAAGTAGGAGATTGTTAGGAATATGCCCTCGAATGCCACTCTGGGGATGAGAGAGTTGTAACACCCCAAACTAGGCGGATATTACAGTGCCGTAGATCCCCAACTGGGACCCACCAGGCAAATGAAAATGAATGAATTACACAAGATAAATGTAGTACCGAACTACATTACAACAATAATTACTCCGATGAGGAGTTTAGTTACAACACACCAGGACAATACCGAATACTAGTGTATTTTATATGAAGATAAAATACACAACACTGAATGAAACGGAGTATTCAAATGAAAGTCTGCAGCGGAAAATAAGGGACAATAACATGAATAACTGAAAGATCGGGGCCCCCTACTAGTATCACTGGGACTCCTCGACATCAACATGCTATTCCCGTGCGTTTGCCTTGCCATGACCTGAAAAACAAAATCCCCAGATGGGGTCGATAAAGAACAACAATCCTCAAGGGTTGAAAATACACAATCATGATTAATCAAGTTATGAAATATTCTTAGTTATGAATTACGTCAAGAGGAGTATCATAGTACGCCCGTAATGTTCTCGTGCAAGTGTACAACACCCGTCCGTGTACCTAATTAGTCTCACGGTGTAACGCTTTCGTGTGCACGGCCTAATGTATCGGTGAACCCAATACATAACCATCGTGTGCCCGACTAAAAATTCCACACAACCACACCCGGCCACGCAATATGAACCCAGAAGGTCATATGAACGAGAATGACCACACTGAATATCAATGAATAATAATTCGACAAGGCCAAGAATGACTCACCGAGATGAAAATAATAGTGAAGTAAATGACAAATCAATGAAATGATTGGAACCGCTGCTCCTTATGATCAAGTGATTAATTGACAATAACAAGTTTTGATACGGTTAATACAATGATGAATGAGTTATGATTATGAATGAACAACAACAAAAGGGATGAATATCCTTTTAACCGAGTAAGAATTAACTTACTCAATACCGGTGACAATAATCCTTCCACGAACGACGTCCTAATTGAGATATCGATCGCTCGAACAACCTTGAATTATACAATATTCAACAACCCGTTCAAAATACGAATCAAACACGAATATAACGAACTCAAAATGTCGATACGAATAAACCAAGTCCATTGAGGCATTAAAACAAACACGTTGCATCCAAACTCCGATTGTTTACAATCAAACTTCAATATACCAATATCAAATCCCCCCAAGAAGTGTTTCAAACCAACAAAACATCTTCCAAATGATCAATAATCCGAAATGAATATCCGAAAACGTGATTATAACGACAATTAATCGAAAACCCCCAATTTCAACTCGATATACAAAGTGTTCTTGAATAATCCAATGAATCCTTATACAAACTCATAATCATATACATATCCCTTCATATAACATGATTATAACGTCCAAAACATCATATCTCAACACAAAATCGAAGTCCAAGGTGTCGAAGAAATTACCTCTTGAATATCCAATCACTTCGATCCGAAGAACACGAGTTTAATCGAGTATCCAAGCTTCCCAAATGATTGAAGGTGATGAAAAATACACACTCAAATGATAATTGATGAAGAAAACTCTCCCTCAAGCTTATCTCTCTCGTATGAAGGTGGAAGAGATGGAAGAAATGAGCTGAAATGCTCAAAAAACGAATTTAAAGGGGTTGACTACCGACAGGCTCGACCGTGTCCGCCGACACGGCCGCGGCGCGCATCCTGTCTCGGCAGGACTCGACCGTGTCCCGCTTGACACGGTCGCGCGCGGAGGGCCTTCCGAAATTGACCGTCCGACAGCCGACTCGGCATGACTCGACCGTGTCCCGGAACACGGCCGGCGTGTCGGCAGATCGGTTACGCTTATCCGTAAGAGTTCGACTCGGCCGTGCTGCATTTACACGGTCGGGTCCTGAGACAGAAACTTCGGCATTTCCGGACGAGTACGGCACGGGCCGTGTCGGACGACACGGCCGAGTTCGGTCGGCAGTGATCGACCATTAACTGAAAAAAATGAGCGGGTGAGCTAAAACAACCATAACTCTCTCGTCCGGACTCCGATTGACTCACCGTTTGAACCATTGGAAAGCTAACTCGATGCTCTATAATATTGCAAAGATTCAGAATTTTTGGAGTTACCAAAAATTAATGGTGATCTAACAAAGTCGAACTCATATGTGGAAAGTTGAAACAATGAACAATAACGATACACAACTCGAAGTTTCTACGAACGGTGAACACGGGTGAATGAACATGATTGATGAATGATTATAAATGAGTGAAAATCCACTGAGTGACAATCACCGAATGAAATTACTGAATGATAATGACTGAATTAGAACCGGGTATTACATACACCCCCCCTTAAAAGAGTTTCGTCCCCGAGACTAAGGGTCAAACAACTCGGGATAACTCTCCCGCATACTATCCTCGGTTTCCCAAGTAGCCTCTTCGACTCCATGTCTGGACCACTGAATCTTGACTAAAGGAATCGACTTATTTCTCAACTGTTTGATTCGCAGCTCTAAGACTCGTATAGGACGCTCCTCATATGAATGGTCGTCGGCGATCTCGATTTCGTCGAACTGCAGTATGTGACTTGGGTCGGCAACATACTTTCGCAACTGAGAGACGTGAAACACATTATGAATTCGGCTCAAAGCCGGAGGTAAAGCCAATCGATAAGCTAACTCGCCTACTCGATCCAAAATTTCAAACGGTCCAATGAATCTCGGACTCAACTTCCCCCGTTTTCCGAAATGGAAAATACCTCGACTCGGGGATACCTTGACCAAAACGTGGTCACCCGTCTCGAACTCTAGTGGTCGATGACGATTATCTGCATATGATTTACGCCGACTCGAGTCGTCAACATACGACTCTTGATCAAAGCTACCTTCTCCCGGGCGGCTATAAGCATATCGGGTTCGGTGCCGATTGATTCTGACAAGTCATCCCAACACAAGGGAGATCGACAACGACGACCGTACAAGGCCTCGTAAGGTGACATCTTAATGGAGGCATGCCAACTATTATTATACGTGAACTCGATCAGTGGTAGTTGGGCTTCCCAATCGTCCTTCCAATCGAGGACGCATGCCCTCAACATGTCCTCTAATGTCTCAGATAGTCCTTCTCGATTGTCCGTCTGACCGAGGATGAAAGGCGATCGAGATTGAGCCGAGTTCCCATAGCACGATGAACTGATTTCCAAAAATGAGACACAAATCGTCACACGATCGGAAACGATACTCTTAGGAGTACCGTGCGGCCTTACTATCTCCTTGATGAATAATCGCGGGCCTCTCGGGACCCCACGTATCCTTGATCTCAAGGAAATGAGCTGATTTAGTTAAGCGGTCCACAATCACCTGTGATCGTATTCATGCCGCGACGACTCGCCGGCAAACTCGTGATGAAATCCATAGAAATGTCTTCCCACTTCCAACTGAATAGGAGAGGTTTCAAGATACCCACGGTCGCTGATGTTCAATCTTGACTTGTTGGCAAGTTAATCATCTCGAAACAAATTCCGCGACTTCTCGCTTCATATTACTCCACCAGTAATTTTGTTTCAAGTCCTTATACATCTTGCTAGACCCCGGATGAACAGAATAAGGGGTAGCATGAGCTTCTCTCAAAATCGAGTTTTTCAACTCATCATTCGCCGGTACGCACAATCGGTTCTTAAACCTCAAAAGTCCATCCTCGTGGACCACGAATCCAGGGGCTTTCCCCTGAGCCACATCTTCACGGATGCGCAACAATGAAGGGTCCGAACTCTGATTCTCCGTGATTGCATCCTCAAGAGATGATGAAGTCTCTAACATACAAAGCCGTCCCCGAACTCGCCGGCTGCACTCGATCTCGGGTCTAAGTAATTCCTGTTGGAGTTCCTTCTGAATTGTTAAACGAGCAAGCATCTGCTCCTGAACGGACTTACGACTCAAGGCGTCGGCGACAACGTTCGCCTTCCCCGGGTGGTAAAGGATCTCGATATCATAATCTTTGATTAGTTCTAACCACCGCCTCTGTCACATATTTAACTCCTTCTGAGTAAATATATACTTTAAACTCTTATGATCGGTGAATATCTGGCAGGTAACGCCATAAAGATAATGACGCCAAATTTCCAACGCGAAAACCACGGTTGCTAGCTCCGGCCGTGGGTTGGATAATTAACCAGCTAATCCAAGGAAACATCGGATTTCCTTAACATCTTTCGGAGGTTGCCAATCTCGGATAGCCTCCGTCTTCTGAGGGTCGACACGAACTCTAGCAGATGAAATTATGTGCCCGAGAAAGTCACTTCGGACCTCCAGAACTCACATTAAGAAAACTTTCCATAAAGTTGTTCTCGTCTCAACACGTCGAGAACCTGATGAAGACGTACCTCGTGTTCCTCTCGATCACGAGACTAAATCAAAATGTCATCGATGGAGACAACAACAAACTGATCCAAAAAGTCGATGAAAACCCGATTCATTAACTCCATGAATACCGCAGGTGTAATAGTTAGTCCGAACGGCATAACTACGAACTCATAATGACCATAGCGTGTACGAACGTCATCCTCGCGATATCCGATTCTCGAATCCGCAATCGGTGATATCCGGATCTTAAGTCGATCTTGGAAAATCAAGCTCCCTGAAGTTGATCTAAAAGATCATCAATACGAGGTAAAGGATACTACTCTTGATCATCACCCTATTCAACTCCCGGTAATTAATACACACACGAGACGAGCCATCCTTCTCCTTGACAGTCACACCGGTGCTCCTCACGGGGACGCAATCGGTCGAAAATAACCTTCCTCGAACTAATCCTCAAGTTGAATCTTCAACTCCTGCATTCTCAGTCGGGCCATACGATACGGTGCCTTCGATAAAGGGGACGACCGGCTCTAACTCACTCCCGAATTCCCTACTCTAGGTGAAAGCAACCAGATAACTCGTCTGAAATACATCGTCAATCGATGACAATGATACCACGAATGATTGAACATTTCGATTGCCCTAGAATGGTCAATCGATAAAAAGAGATACCAATAATGATTGAACAACTCGATTGCCTTAGAAAGGCCCATCGATGAAGATGATACAAGGAATGTTTGAATAACTCGATTGCCTTTGAAAAGCCAATCGATGAAAATGATGCAATGAATGATTGAATAACTCGATTGCCCTAGAAAGGCCAATCGATGAAAATGATACAAAGAATGATTGAATAACTCGATTGCCTTAGAAAGGCCAATCGATGAGAATGATACAAAGAATGATTGAATAACTCGATTGCCTTAGAAAGGCCAATCGATGAGAATGATACAATGAATGATTGAATAACTCGATTGCCCTAGAAAGGCCAATCGATGAAAATGATACAAAGAATGATTGAATAACTCGATTGCCTTAGAAAGGCCAATCGATGAGAATGATACAATGAATGATTGAATAGTTCGATTGGAATTTCTTCGCTTCCGCCATAATAAAATTTCTACTGGAATAACGGGATTACTTCCTTGAAGCACACATTCGACAACTAACGACGGAAAGATAGCGACCAAACGCTAACAAACACCGAGGATAGTATCAAGACGATCAAACCAACTAATACCGAAAATTAAATCGCCCTAAGATAAATTCACCACGATTAGATCCATCAACCAATCGCGGTCATTAAGTAGGACTATCCTAAATAAGTCTATTCAAGCATGATTCGAAAATGAATGAATGCGGTGTACCAAAGATCAAAAGGTACACACAAGTTGAAATAAAATTACGAGTATACCCGAAATCATTCGACCACCGGATCGTCGATCCTCCTCATCATATGAATTGGGACTTGCCGGTCCCCGAACCGACGCCTCGCCTAATAAATACGAGCTCCAACTCTATTTGCTTCCATTGCCTTAAACGACGATGACAAAGCCTCGATTCTCAACGCCGGTTGCTTCGGGCTGAGATGCCGCCGAGCCGACTTGGAGTCCTTTCGCAAAAACGGGCCTTATGCCCAAAATTCCCACAATTATAGCACGTGATAGACGGTTTCGACACTCGCTGAAATGACCCGCTGCCCACAATTGAAACAGTGATGGCCGAACCGCCGCCGGGATCGAGATCCCGCACGATTATGCGCCGTAGAGGTCGCCGAAACGATAGGACTCACACGAGGCTTCTAGAAGGTTGATCGACCGCCTTCTGATTGATTACGCTTCGTTGATTTCTTGCCGAGATGAAGGTTGTTGTTCAAGACTTTCCTTAGCACTGGCTCATACGGAGAGTTCTCTCGATTAATCCGCCAAAGTGGCGCAATGATGATTGTGCAACCGCATACGGGTCATCATGGCCTCGCATAAAAGTGAGTGGATCAACCCGAACATCTTCTCGATCGAGCCGAGTCCTGGGCACGATTTCCGGCAATGAGTGATTATTTCTCGGGTTTCGCCCGCACCGCGCCTCTCCCCGTGCATCCCCTGACAGCTCTCTCCATACGGAAGTAGGAAGGTCGCATAATGATTATATTTCCCGCATGATTATCACGTTATGATTACGTCATGAGATGATGAAAATGAGTATACATGCTCTAACTTAGTGATTATATGAATGATTTAATCAAGTTACATGATTATTTGATGAAATTCTTGAAATGATTATCTTGAATAACTTAACAAGATTGATAATATGATCATCCGTTGACAACTCAAGAATGAAATGAATTGAGTAATTAATGAGTTAACATGATCGTCTCCGATTATTAATCGAGTAATGAAATGGATTAAGTGATTAATGAGTTAACATGATCGCCCTAATCACAATGAATGATGATGTTTGAGGATTGTTAATTGATGAATGATGAATGAATGACTATTGCCGTAAATTATACCATGGCGTTAGAAATCTTACGCTTCTTTCTTGGCCCGATTGGCTCGGATGTGCACAGTCACACGTGACGCGAAAGTCCAATGATACTAGTCGATGACGATGATTTCAAATGAGACTAGACTCGGAAGGTAGTATTCAAAACCACGCCCGATACCAACTCGTAACACCCCAAACTAGGCGGATATTACGGCCGTAGATCCCCAACCGGGACCCACTGTGCAAATGAAAATGAATGAATTACACAAGATAAATGTAGTACCGAACTACATTACAACAATAATTACTCCGATGAGGAGTTTAGTTACAACACACCAGACAATACTGATACTAGTGTATTTTATATGAAGATAAAATACACAACACCGAATGAAACGGAGTATTCAAATGAAAGTCTCAGCTGAAAATAAAGGACAATAACATGAATAATCGAAAGATCGGGTCCCCTACTAGTATCACTGGGACTCCTCGACATCAACATGCTATTCCCGTGCGTTTGCCTTGCCATGACACGAAAAACAAAATCCCAGACGGTCGGGCCATAAAGAACAACAATCCTCAAGGGTTGAAAATACACAATCATGATTAACTAAAGTTATGAAATATTCTTAGTTATGAATTACGCTGAAGAGGAGTATCATAGTACGCCCGTAATGTTCTGTGCAAGTGTACAACACCCGTTCGTGTACCTAATTAGTCTCACGGTGTAACGCTTTCCCGTGTGCACGGTCTAATGTATCGGTGAACCCAATACATAACCATCGTGTGCCCGACTAAAAATTCCATACAGCCACACCTGGCCACGCAATATGAACCCAGAAGGTCATATGAACGAGAATGACCACACTGAATATCAATGAATAATAATTCGACAAGGCCAAGAATGACTCACCGAGATGAAAATAATAGTGAAGTAAATGACAATCAATGAAATGATTGGAACCGCTGCTCCTTATGATCAAGTGATTAATTGACAATAACAAGTTTTGATACGGTTAATACAATGATGAATGAGTTATGATTATGAATGAACAACAACAAAAGGGATGAATATCCTTTTAACCGAGTAAGAATTAACTTACTCAATACCGGTGACAATAATCCTTCCACGAACGACGTCCTAATTGAGATATCGATCGCTCGAACAACCTTGAATTATACAATATTCAACAACCCGTTCAAAATACGAATCAAACACGAATATAACGAACTCAAAACGTCGATACGAATAAACCAAGTCCATTGAGGCATTAAAACAAACACGTTGCATCCAAACTCCGATTGTTTACAATCAAACTTCAATATACCAATATCAAATCCCCCCAAGAAGTGTTTCAAACCAACAAAACATCTTCCAATTGATCAATAATCCGAAATGAATATCCGAAAACGTGATTATAACGACAATTAATCGAAAACCCCCAATTTCAACTCGATATACAAAGTGTTCTTGAATAATCCAATGAATCCTTATACAAACTCATAATAATATACATATCCCTTCATATAACATGATTATAACGTCCAAAACATCATATCGCAACACAAAATCGAAGTCCAAGGTGTCGAAGAAATTACCTCTTGAATATCCAATCACTTCGATCCGAAGAACACGAGTTTAATCGAGTATCCAAGTTTCCCAAATGATTGAAGGTGATGAAAAATACACACTCAAATGATAATTGATGAAGAAAAATCTCCCTAAATCTTATCTCTCTCGTATGAAGGTGTAAGAGATGGAAGAAATGAGCTGAAATGCTCAAAAAACGAATTTAAGGGGTCGACTGGCCGACAGCTCGACCGTGTCCGCTCGACACGGCCGCGGCGCGCATCGCCGGCAGGACTCGACCGTGTCCCCGCTTGACACGGCCGCGCGCGAGGGCCTTCCGAAAGTGACCCGTCCGACAAATGACGGCATGACTCGACCGTGTCCCCGAACACGGCCGGCGTGTCAGCAATGGCTCGCTTATCCTAAGAGTTCGACTCGGCCGCGCTGCATTGACACGGTCGGGTCCTGAGACAGAAACTTCGGCATTTCCGGACGAGTACGGCACGGGCCGTGTCGGACGACACGGCCGAGTTCGGTCGGCAGTGATCGGCCATTAACTGAAAAAAAATGAGCGGGTGAGCTAGAACGACTATAACTCTCTCGTCCGGACTCCGATTGACTCACCGTTTGAACCATTGGAAAGCTAACTCGATGCTCTATAATATTGCAAAGATTCAGAATTTTTGGAGTTACCAAAAATTAATGGTGATCTAACAAAGTCGAACTCATATGTGGAAAGTTGAAACAATGAACAATAACGATACACAACTCGAAGTTTCTACGAACGGTGAACACGGGTGAATGAACATGATTGATGAATGATTATAAATGAGTGAAAATCCACTGAGTGACAATCACCGAATGAAATTACTGAATGATAATGACTGAATTAGAACCGGGTATTACAAGAGTAGGGGCATTGTACTTGTAATTATGGAATAATTAATAAAAGGCAATTCGATTCATTCACTGTTTATTGTATTTCAATTGCATTCTTGACTTGGTAAATATTGAAGTGAAGTCGATGTAAATAAATCGAACATTCCATTCTCGTAATGAGATAAGAGAAAATGCACTGGAAATGTTTAAAGTTTATTCACGTAAATCGTTCGCAAGTCAATAAACCTAAAGGGCATTAAGTTTTAGTAAGACTTGTATAACTAATGTTAGGACATGTGCATGTCTTGATAGCATAGTTATAAGTATATTGGTGGGACCAGTATACTCGAACACGATTCATACTTGATTAAGTCACACGGTATTCACTCTCGAAGAGTCGATGACGAATCAAAAGGTTGTGATAGTATACGTGGACCTTTGACTTGAGGGTTCAGTAGAAGATGTGCCTGTGACGTTTAGTTTGTCATTAGAGTAGTTAGACTCATTTGCTTAATTGCTGAGTCGACCTCGAAGTGTGGACTATACGGGCAGGTAGCAGTCTTTACTGTAAACCAAGAAAGGATTCTATCTCTTGTTAGTGAGCAGGCGTATGCCCTATACGGTTAATGGCAAATAAGATCATAAGTCTTTGACCAAAGCATTCTGATAAAGTCGTATTAGATACACTATTAATCAGTCGGTCTTGATTTGCATTAACACATGTATAAAGTCTAGTCAACAGTAGGGTTTGACTTTACCGTGACCCGAAGACTTGACGGGGACATCTGATGAAGGGTCTATACGTATATAGTATTCACGACATAATGGTTCTGGAATGATCCCTTCATTCGTTCTCGCCTGGTTTACGATTCGGCCGCTAGTCAAGCTAAGTGCTGTCCGCACTCATTGGTTCCTCCCAATGCCGGTTGAGACGGACCTACGGAGTCGCGCATCAGGAGCGTTGATGGATAAATGTGAATTTATTATCTCTCTATTAATATTAGATATTGAATATCTAATTATGATTTATTGGATAAATCACATAGCGGTCTTATGAATTAAAATTAAGTTACCGGGTAATTAATTTAATTCATAAATATATATTTCTTAGAGAAATATATTTATATTTAATATAATTAATTAATAAGATTAATTAATTAATATAAATACATTGGTGATTAAACGAAGTGTATTTAACGGAGTCGTTTGACGAACGTCCAGTACACGAGCCGAGTGGCTCGGCTTGTCCCCCTCCCAGTACCATTGACTTGGTGTGTTGTTTAATTCATGTGATCCCATTATTGATGTTATTCATTATTTTGCATGGGACCTTTTATCATGTGTTGATATTAATATTAAACATGATGACATGATTGATATCATGATGATATAAACACAAACACATCTTCATTTGGCTGAGCTGAACTACATTCTGGCCGAGAGCAAAGTTCTAAGAGAGGGAAGAATATATTTTTTTCTTATATTTTCCATCTTTGAGGTGATACAAATATCAAGAAAGAAAAAGAGATATAAATTCCTATAGTAATTCTTAGCCGTGTTCTTGGAGAACGGATTGCTATTGAATTTTTCCGGGCAACTTCCGACGCGTGTGAAGTAGAGACTTCGAAGTTTCGGTGTTTGGAACGAAGGGATTTCGTGTTCGGGACGGGATTCGTGATCGTCATCCATATTTACGAAGATTTATTTTAAAAACTTCAAGAGTATGATTTTTATCTTCGTATTTATTTTTCGTATTTACGTTACTTGATCGATCCTGTCTGGGATTCGTATTTATTTCCGCTGCGTATTTCGTTTTATTTTCGGAATCCAACAATATTTCCATTTCTCAGCTTCTATTCTATTTCCGATTTCTCCAAACCCGCAGCAGGAATTCCATTTTTCAATAGAGGGGAGATATACGAGAGTTTCACGCCTGTTTTAGCTGGCTACTTCGCTGAATATTTCTCAGGCAAGATCTCGGAATCTCTGGTTGCTCCACTTCCAAATCAAGGACTTCCTCTTCCCGATCTTCAATTTCCTCAAATTCCACTGCATCAATGATTTTCTCATTTCCTTTTGCTGAAAGTTGAGGATTTTGACCATTCGAACTCTGAGGCGATGAACCTTTTTTTTTTTTTTTTTTTTTTTAAATATCATTGAGACAAATCTAACAATATCTCTTATATATTAACACTTGTTTAATAACACATTACAATAAGATGGCGAACGGCAACAAGTTGCATAGCAACCCTTTTCGAATTGGCGAAACCAATCCTACTAAAAATGAAGTTATGCTTGAGGATCAAGAATTACTTGCACCACCCGTGAACTCCTGACAAAAACTTCACGCCTTGAGCTAAGAAACCAAATGTATCAAAGCGCAGGATGAACACGTGTTGATTCTCCAAGCCTTTCTCATACCACTTCGCCGATTCAATTTTCAACGCACTGTCCCGCAATAAATCCATTGTCTCGAGCCCAACAAGAGGACACTCAAGAAGATCTACACAAGACGTGTTTACCAGCCCACCCAAACACAAGATATCGGTTAGTAGAAAGTAGACCTCCCTTCAAATGATCCGTCAAAAAGTTCACGGGCCTCTTTTTGTAAGAAATACCGCTCTCTTAAGAACATCATATAAAACATCCCCGACCAAATCACGCCTATATTTGAAACCAGGTAACTCCTCAGCAATGGACCGCATGCCGCCAAAAGAATCCAAGCAAACCTTGCGCAGACCGGCAAGGCTCATCACCGAAACAGAGGATCATGCCTGCATTTCTTAAGGATAGTCCAGACTCTGGCCGACATATGTTGGCCTAGACCTTCAATGCAGAATCGAAAAATTTATGAAAGAGGAGCACGGAGATATTCAAACACCGCTTTTTGGCGAGGGGATAAATCAAACTTCCCTCCCAAACTCTTGACGATTTCACTAAATAGGGCACACGCCAGAACATTCTGGGCTTTAGGGGGGGCGGTGTCCTTATTAGAAAAGCCGCTAAGATCGAAATCAGGAAGGGACATGCGCAAGCGATCCATTGCATACCCATAATCAGAGTCTTTGCTTAGAATATTGGGTTTTGCTATAGATCCATCGTGCAGACCTTTGCCCGCCGCATTTGGCCCCGTCGGCTTCCCCGGCCGGCCCCGTTTGCCCATGCCGTACTCACCTGGCGCACGTTAACACAGTGATGCTAACGTGACCTACGAGAGGAATTTATGTCCCATATTCAAATTTAACTGTTGCCATACCTATATTGATGGATGTTTCCTTAGATCGGATGCAGCCATAAGAAGGTCAAACTTTATGCCTCTGATTTGCAAGTGAATCTTATAGAACTCATACCATCAGTGAGTTGTCGATTGTGCGGTGGTAAATTGAGAACGCATCATAACCCGATTAGTAAGAAGATCTCAGGTTTTCGGATTTGATTCAGGGTTTTGAATCGCAGGTTTACAAAACTGAATTTTAGGAGTTAGGAATCAATCGATCTGTTAATGAAGATGATAATAAGAAAAGAATAGAAGATGATGAATGGTGATAGAGGAAGTGAGATCAGGGAGTTGAAAATGAAAGTGAAGCGGCGAGGCGGTATTGTGTATTTTTAGAAAGTTGTTATCAGTTACGGGTAACCAAGTGAATGCAAATATTTGATACGGCTTGAGATATTTGATTTGAAAAAATTTGAGTTGAGTTCCATTCGTGCAATCAAATATCAAATCAAATATTAAACTTGGATTCTGTGCAAATTGGACCGAACCGTTTGGTGTGATCAGACATTTTAGTATTCATCTCAAATCGTAGTTCCCGGAACGAACCATCCGGTCCGGTCTTATTTTTATATTTATAAAATATTTGTTAAAACAGTTGTTTAAAATTCGGACCCAACTATTTACAAACGTTCGATCGAGTCGGCCCAAGCCGAATCAAACGTCGAAATCGAAAATATGATTCGGACTCGAATCAAACCTTAATTTATGATATTTGTTAGAATCGGACCGGACCAAATAATAATTAAAAAAATTCGAATCGGACCGAACCAACCTATTATTCGGTATAGTTCGATCCGATCACTTAGGTAGCTAAAAATGAAAAGAGAACAAATATATTAGAAAATAAATCAATTAATAAAACACAATTGCTGAAAGTATAAGGAATAAGTTAATACAAACATATCCTTTCAAAAAAAAAATGAATACAGATATGTAATTATTGAAACTAATGATATATTATATATCTAATCTATAGTTCTTTGCAGTATTATTTCCAGTGACATTAAATTAATATACTTAATATTTCGATGTGATGGTTAGTTATAACTATTATTGTTATTTTTACTTTGAATTTCACATTATATTTAGGTATATCATAATTCAACATATATTTAAGCAGTGTGGTGAAAAGCGACACCAGATCAACAATCATTTTTTTGAAAGGTTTGGTTTAGCGGTAGAAATCCTAGTATACAAATCCTAAATTTACAATACCCAGGTTCGAACCTTGGGAAACCCAAACACAAGACTCTAAAAGAGACCTTGTGACCAGCTGCTCTAGAGCACACTGGTAGCGAATCAGCAATCATGGTGATAGTTTTAGAGTAACGGCTATGGGCTATTGCTCAGAGGATATCATTGCCTACCATTATGAAATGTAGGAGTTTATATAAATCTTTTTTATTTATTATATGTATTTTCTTAAATATGAAACTAAACAAATTGCTAATTTTTTTATCTTGTATTATATTCTATTACATTTGCAATTATCATCTATTATATATTTGATCTATTTTGAAACAGCCCAACATATTATTACCATGTGTAATTCTTCGGATAAGATAAACTTAAAAAATATTTAATCTTCCTCTGGTCTCTCTTAATGTAGCATTTAACATATTTTTTGTTTAATACACTACTCATTCATATTGGGTTGCGTTGCATATTTAGGACTTGGAATCTCCGAAGCACAAATTACTGCAAGACTTACAAGGTGGAATAGGAAGAAAATTTCGAAGAATAACAGAATAAAAAACAATGATTAGAAATGATAAAAATTAACACAATTGTAATATTATTTATGTAGTTATGCGACATGTAATTTACTATCTATTTTTCGTTTATGGAACTTAAAATATAATTTCTACCTTATTGCATATTATTTTGCATCAAGAAACTTTCGGTAATAGAAGTCTCTTTAAAAATTTGTCAAAAAAAAAAAGAAAGAGATCTCTTTAATTGATACTCTTTATACAAACTTCATTATATAATATTAAAAGTGTTTGAGGAGAAAAGTAAAGACGACAATCAATTGTATTGATAACAATGAATAGATGGGCCTTTATATAGGCATTACAAAGAGAGTCTTTCCATACATAGGATTCCTAGTTAAGGTAAGACATCTAACAGGATCCAACTACTTATGGAAGAGTCTAGAACCTTCCATAACTCTTATCCCAAGATAGGTTGATGTTCGGGTTTTGGTCCGAGAGTCGGAACCGGGTCGGACTAGGCTGGACTGGAGCTGGTCGGCGGCGGTCGGCGGTGGTCGTCGTCGGCGGTCCGGCGGCGGAGGCGGCGGTGCTGGGCAGCGTCAGGCGGCTGTGCTGGGCGGCTCTGGTGGCGGCGGTCCGGCGGCTCTGGGTGGCGGAGGTCCGGCGACTCTGGGCGGCGGCTGGTGGTGGCGGTCCGGTGGCTCTGGGTGGCGGAGGTCCGGTGGCTCTGGGCGGCGGAGGTGGTGGAGGTCCGGCGGCGGAGCAGCTGACGGCGGCGGAAGCTGACGGCGGTGGCAGCGACTGGCGGTGGAAGCTGACGGCGGTGGCAGCGACTGGCGGCGGCGGCAGGCGGCGGACGATGGCTGGGCTAGGGCGGCGGTGCTCGGTCGATTTTTTTTTCTTTCGTTCGAGCTACGTGCTGATAACGTGTTTCAGGAGAAAAGTAAAGACAGCAATCAATTGTATTGATAACAATGAATAGAGGTGTCTTTATATAGGCATTACAAAGAGAGTCTTTCCATACATAGGATTCCTAGTTAAGGTAAGACATCTAACAGGATCCAACTACTTATGGAAGAGTCTAGAACCTTCCATAACTCTTATCCCCCTACAACTAGTATTAGGTAAGACACCAATACGGGAAGGATTTTCCGGAACACTCCCCCTGTGTCGAACGTTAATACTAACATGGTGCACACGGTGTTGCCTCGGTAAAAAACCTTTCCAAGTCAAATAAAACCTCGTGGGAAAAACAAAGACTTTGGTGAGGAAAAAGAGCGCAACGCACCAACTACAAATGTCAGAATCATGTGAAGTATACTCCCCCTGAGGTATACATGATAGCTCATTCCATCGAGCCATCTTTAGTTGAGCTCGGATAATCGACACATGCCGATGCTTCTCACATGTTTCTCAAATGTAGATTTCGGCAGAGACTTAGTGAACAAGTCTGCGATATTCTCATCGGAACTCACTTGTTTCACTTCGATATTCAAAGAATTTCGCTGTCACGATTATAGAAGAACTTGGCGCAATATGCTTGGTATTGTCACCCTTTATGAAACCTAACTTCATCCGCTCAATGCATGCCGCATTGTCCTCAAAGATGCAAGTAGGGGTTCTTTGTAGTGGGATCTAATCCACACGTTCCTCGTATATGGTCTATGGTCGATCGAGCCAAATGCACTCCCTTACGGATTCGTGCAATGCAATTATCTCTGCATGGTTCGAGGAAGTAGCAACCAGGGTCTGCTTGGTAGATCGCCAAGATATCGCCGTATTCCCAATGGTGAACACATAACCAGTTTGGGAACGTCCTTTATGCGGGTCAGAGAGATAACCGGCATTAGCAAATCCAACTAACGTGTCGTTAGGATTCTCTGCATAAGGGGTAAGCTTGCTCGCATTAGCACTTCTGGTAGTCAAGCTACCATGCTTAGCTGTAATATCAGAGGAAGATCGACGGTCGGTATGCATCGTCTTAACCTCAACAATTCCTTTCGGAATATCACTCTCTTTTGCGTAGGGAAAGAACAATTCAAGGTCACTGGAGCCTTTCAAGTATCGAAAGATGTGTTTTACTCCATTCCAATGCCTTATCGTGGGAGCGGAGCTAAATCTCGCTAACAGATTCACAGAGAATGCGATGTCTGGACGAGTACATTAAGCCAGATACAACAACGCACCGATTGCGCTAAGGTACGGTGTTTCTGATCCAAGGACCTCTTCATCCTCCTCTTTAGGACGAAACGGATCCTTGTTCATTTCCAGACTTCGACCAATCATGGGGGTAGCAAGAGGATGTGCCTTGTCCATGCTAAATCGCCTGAGCATTTTGTGGACATAGGCGGTGATGAATGAGTATACCATCATCTCGATGTTCTAGCTCTAAGCCCAAGCGGAATCGAGTCCTCCCCGGATCTTTCATCTCGAATTCGGATTTAAGGTAGCGGGCCGTTTCATTGACCTCATCTATGGTACCGATGACATTCATGTCATCTACATAGACGGCTACAATCATGAATCCCGATCTGCTCTTTTCACGAATATGCATGGACAGATGTCACTGCTTCAGTATCCCTTCCCAACCAAGTATTCACTTAGGCGGTTGTACCACATCCTTCCAGATTGTTTCAACCCATACAGTGAACGACGCAATTTCACAGCGTACGCGCTCCGTGGTTTAGAGCTACTTGATTTGGGCCATGAAATCCCTTCGGGGACTTTCATATAGATATCCGTATCTAGATCCCCATAAAGATACGCTGTAACCACATCCATAAGCCGCATGTTCGATTTTCGGACACTACCAAACTGACTAAGTAGCGGAAAGTGATGATGTCCATAACGGGAGAATACGTCTCCTCGTAGTCAATGCCAGGGCGCTGCGAGAAGCCTTGGGCAACTAGTCTCGCTTTGTAACGCATGACCTCATCTTTATCATTGCGTTTACGAACAAAGACCCATTTATGTCCAACCGGTTTAACGTCCACGGGTATTGGCTCGATACGGCCAAATACCTCACGTTTAGCCATTGAGTCTAGTTCAGCCTGCATTGCATCTTTACATTTCGGCCAATCGGCTCGTTGTTGACACTCAAAGAACCGAGCGGCTCGGGTCGTCGTCTTCAATAATTTCTTGAGCGACGGAGTAGGCAAAAGCATCGTCGACTAGCGTGGGCGACATCCCAATAAATGCGTATTCACTCGTATATTGCATCGAGATTTCTTTATTTTCTGACATCAACAAAGTTTCCGACGCGTCCGTCGATTGTTCCATTGTTGATTCGAGGACATCCGTAGTCAGAGATAATCTCGTGTGACGGAGTCACTGTGTCGATGATGAGAGGATTTTGTGCCTTCGTTCCTCTTCTCTTTCGAGGTTCGGTATCCTTTCTACCCACTGGCCTCCCCCTCTTTCGAGCAGGGATAAGAGCAGCCGAAGCAGCCGTCCCACCACTAAGGTTGACGCCGGTGGCATCATTCCTTTGGGTGGCTGAACCTTGCCCTATAACTGGGACTTCCAACCTTGCAGGAGCATTCGCAGCGGGAATGGTAGATCTTGTCACTTTCGCGATGACGCAAAGTCCGGGCATCGAATCCGCAACTTTCAAGATCGAGAATACGTTGCACTTCTAGCTCGGATTGAGCCGCGCGGGGATCTTGATGAGGCAAGGAGGGAGCACACCGCACAATTTCTGGTGTTCAATGGAATCGTTCGATTCCTCTCTCCCCTAACGACGGAAGTTTGTCTCATCAAAGTGACAATCTGCAAATCTTGCAAGAAATGATCTCCTGTCAAAGGTTCCAAATAGCGGATTATTTTAGGCGATTCATAGCCAACATATATACCTAATCGTCTTTGCGGACCCATTTTAGTACGCTGTGGAGGCGTAATTGGCACATATACCGCACAACCAAAAATGCGTAAGTGTGAAATATCGGGCTCATATCCAGCTACCAACCGATACGCACTAAACGGTTGATTGGTAGTGGGTCGAAGCGAATAAGTATAGCCGCATGAAAAATTGCATAACCCCGTGCGTAAATCGGCAAGTTGGTGCGCAATACCAATGCTCGCGATAAGTCAGAATCGCTTAATCATAGCCTCGGCAAGGCCATTCTGCGAATGAACGTGGGGGACGGGATGTTCAACATCAATCCCAATCGACATGCAATAGTCGTCAAAAGACTTTGACGTAAACTCTCCAGCATTGTCCAATCTTAATGACGAGATTGGGAAGTCGGGGTGGTTAGCCCGTAACTTGATGATTTGTGCTAGGAGTTTAGCAAATGCAGCGTTTCTTGTGGATAGCAGAGCGACGTGTGACCATCGCGTCGATGCATCAACCAGAACCATAAAATATCTAAATGGTCCGCACTCTGGTTGAATAGGTCCACATATGTCCCCTCGAATTCTTTGCAAGAAGCGAATATTTTGTGTTGAGTCTTTAGCAAAGGACGGAGAGGGTATCAACTTTGCTAGTGAACAGGCTTTACAAAACGATTTATGGGCATTAGAAATTGCAACGGAAGCCTCGGGATTTACAAGAGATGCACCGTCAGCCTTATCAGGGCGTGCGATCTTTAGTCCCGGTGATACGGTATCAAGCTCACTCACATCAATGCCGATATCGAGTGGTGCTTCCAATCGTTTTTTGGACTTGAAAAACGGATGACCATGTGAGTTTTTCAAAATGCGAATCATCATGTCGCGTCCAGTGTGACCGAGTCGGTCATGCCATAGTTGGTATGCTTCGGAATCACACAGTTCGTGACTCACAACATAGGATTCAATAACCCTTATTGTAGTCTGGTATAAACCACTACTTAGACTCATAAGTTTCTCGAGAATGCGGCATCTTCCGCATTCTGCCAGAGTAACACACAAAAATTCTGTCCCATTCTCACAATGTGTATCAAGGTGATAACCGTTGGCACGGATGTCCCTAAAACTTAGCAAGGTTCGGTTTGCTCTTGGGGCATAGAGAGCATTTGTGACATTAATATGCGTGCCATTAGGTAGCAAGAAATGAGCAGGTCCCCTCCCTTGAATTACTTGGGAGGAACCAATCATTGTTGTCACTGAGGATATGTATGGCACAATATCCTTGAATAATTGCCTATTCCGAAGAATAGTGTGGGTTGTTCCACTATCAGCAAGGCACTCAATTTCGCCACGAGACATCTACAATAAGATATGAAACTCGATTAGTCTTATGATTAGAGACATAGCGAAAACTCATTTACATCGAGTTTGGGGAAATTCGACCAAGTTGGTTCGGATCAAAGTTAGCACAATCGCTGGAAATAATTTCCGCGCAGCTTGACCTTTGTTCACTAAAACAGCAATAACTTCTTCGTTAAGAAGGCTATGGACGAACGGTCAGTTGTTTTGGAAACTAGACTTCCGTATCTTTCTGTCCATAGGTCGTTCACTTTCTGGATCATTAAACTCAGATCTCAGTGCTCGTTTCAATTTGCTATTTTGGTTTTTCCCTATTGTTGAGTGATAGAGCAAGGTTGAAGCCTTTTTCAAAGGCATTATTGTTGATACAATACTATGGAAATATGGCCATAGGAGCGTTTAAATACTTTAAAACGCATCTTGGTTTTCGATTTATATCTCTACTAATGATCCTTTCGGTAACTCCAACTTGGTAGACTTGCAGAGAAAGTAGGAATGTCAGATCTGACTAAAATTTGTTTAAAAACCACTGATCCCGTTTGAACTCTCAAAGCATAAACAAATACCAAGGAGGATGCGCCTAGTCTTGATCAAAAGTTTTGATGAAATCCTACCAATGTATCAAATTTTTAACCAAGCAATTCATTGCTAGCAATTATTTTGTGATAAACCAAACATGCTTTCGAAGGGAAAAAATAAAATTCATCTTTGCACAATCACAGCAATTAAAAGAATTTTATTCATCATGGCCAACTTTATTACATTCATGAAAATCCAAAGTAGTTCTCGGAAACTAGAAACAAGACAAAACATAACCAAAGCGTAAAACTAGTCAAAGTCGGCAACATCTATATGTTGGTCTTTGTCCGCAATGGTGAGAGGAGGGATCTCAGTCTTGATCTCAATATGGTTCACCTCCGTATTCTCATTATCTTCTTCCATGTAATTCGACTCTTGAGTCAAATATTGTTTATAGTGCTTGTAGTAAGCTTGGATGTTCTTTGGCGCTTTGCAATTGCGGTAAGTATGCTTTTTCGATCCGCAAGTATAGCAATTCCGGCCTTTCTTTAGAGTGGTTCCATTCCCGACGGCAGGAGGCGGCCCACGTGGTTGGGTTCCACTTGGTCCCGTGGCCGAGCCACCTTGCCTCTTCCACACGTTGGAACGACGACCTCGTCTTTTCCCTCGCTTGCTCGAGTCATGCATCCGTGGTGCTTGCAAAAACTGAGTAGCGTTGCCTTTTCTATTTTGTCGTGGTGCTTTCCTGTGGGTAGCCTGATTCACTTCCGGAATCGGCTTCGTACCAGCTGGGCGCGCATTGCTATTGAGAATAACCTCATGGTGCCTTTCTTTTTTCGCGAGGTGGGAGATAAGGTCACTAAAGTTCTTAATTCTCCCTTCCTCATAGGCAACGCGCAGCTGATGAGCAATTACACTTGCTCCCACGGGAAACGTGTTAAGAGTCTTCTTGATCAAATCTTGATCAGACTTCTTGACACCATAAAAACCAAGATCAGCGCGAAGATCAAGGATAGCTTGATTATAGGCTTCCACATTCGCATAATCCAAAAATCGGATTTGCTCCCACTGAAGTTGCAATTCGGGGAAGCGCTGATCATGAACATTATTAAATCGTTGTTCGAGTGTATCCTATAGTTCTTTGGGAGTTTGCAAGTTCATATAACACTTTTTCAACAACGGATGTATATGTCTACGCAAGTACATCAGTGCATTAGCCTTAGTTTCCTCGCTCGGTTCTTGAGCGGTAGGCTCGTGAGAGGGAAAGATGGTGGTGGTAAATCTCTTACCGACGAATGCCAAGCGAACGTCTGAGATCCACCTATGGTACTCCTTACCAGCATGGTCAAGGATGTCGAACTCCGGATGAACATTGGAGCTTTGTGCCATCTACAAGATATAAACAAGAGGAAGTTAGTCTTGTTGGATTTTCAGTGACAATGTAAACGGTCACAATCGATGCTTTTAAAAGCATGTAACATAATCGTTACTCGATTTACTTCCCTTAATTATTGTTTAGTAAAGTCGACAAAAAAACGGCGATATCAGATCGCACCCAGATACGTGGTGTATGCAACAACCACAAGTATCGACTTTTCAACAATTCCGTGACTCCCCCAGGACCGTCACAAAGATTTCTTCGACACGCAGAGATACCGACTTCTCTCGCGGTCTCATCCACCGCAAAGTAGCGTGGGAGATAAAGAACCCAAAACCCGTGTCCCCAAAAGAAAAATTCCCAAAAGGAGAGAATTGAAATAGGGACAAGTTAGATAATTACCTCGATTATAAAATTAGGCACGTGCTGAATCTGTAGTGTGCTTCGATCTACCGGTTGGTACTCGATGCGACGATGTGAAACCGGAGGCGCAATTTTGGCGGCTTCCGAAGATAGGTTGATGTTCGGGTTTTGGTCCGAGATTCGGAACCGGGTCGGACTAGGCTGGACTGGAGCTGGTCGGCGGCGTCATGGCGGCGGCCGGCGGTGGTCGTCGTCAGCGGTCCGGCGGCGAGGCGGCAGTCTTCAAGCGGCGTCAGTATCTTGGCGCTCGTGGCGGCGGTCCGGCGGCCTGGGTGGCGAGGTCCGCGACTCGGGCGGCGGCTGGTGGTGGCGGTCCGGCGGCTCTGGGGGGCGGAGGTCCGGGGGCTCTGGGCGGCGGAGGTGGTGGAGGGCCGGCGGCGGAAGCGGACGGCGGCGGGCGGCGCGGCGGGCGGCGGCGCGGCCGGCGGCGCGGGCGACGATGGGCTGAGCTAGGCGGCGGTGCTCGGTCGATTTTTTTTTCTTTCGTTCGAGCTACGTGCGATAACGTGTTTCGGGAGAAAAGTAAAGACAGAATCAATTGTATTGATAACAATGAATAGAGGGGTCTTTATATAAAGCATTCTGAGAGAGTCTTTCCATACATAGGATTCCTAGTTAAGGTAAGACATCTAACATGATCCAACTACTTATGGAAGAGTCTAGAACCTTCCATAACTCTTATCCCCCTACAACTAGTATTAGGTAAGACACCAATACGGAAAGGATTTCCCGGAACAAAAAGCAAAAATTTTCTAACAATGATACTCTATTCAAACCCTTTCTGTTCACATTATTTATTAGGACTATGGGTGTCTGAAACACAAATTACATTTAGGCAATCTAGGCCACAAGTAAACCGTCTTTGGCCAATGAGAAAGATGGTAAGAGTTTCAATCTAAACCAAACCAAATCAAACCAAACATACCCAGTATATCCCGCTCAGAGCAGGGTCTGGGGATGGTAAGATGTACGCAGACCATGCCCCTACTTATTACGGTAGGGAGGCTGTTTCAATCTAAATTATACTTAAATTGATTTTTTTTATTGTATATTGATTATACAGAGAATAGTATATTTTGATATGTAATTATTACTTATGCTTTATTTTCTTTGTTCTTTTTGTTTTCTCCTCTCCGCAACTATGATAGATGTTACGATTTAAATATAGTGGATATACCAATGGAAGTGGAGACGCGGTAAGGTCCCTTTGATTTTCGACGGGTTACTTACTATTAATATATAGATTTGCCAATAATATATATATATATATATATATATAGGAAAGCTTTATTTTCAGAACTCTCTTAAGTGCGAGAACTGCGAGAACTCCTCTAAACCAATGAGATTTTTTTTAAATATTAAAAAATATTATTAATTCAAAAGGATATTATAGTAAAATACAATTTTTATTACGGGAAATAACCCCTACTGATGATAGCCCCTACTATAATAGCCCCTACTTATGATAACCCCTACTATATATATAACCCCTACTATATAGTAGGGGTTATGATCAGTAGGGGTTGTATGCATTGACATGATGTACATTATGCATTATTAGGAGTACAAAAGGTGGTTCTCACAGTTCTCGCACTTAACAGGGTTCTGAAAATAAAGTTACACTATATATATATATATGGAGAGACTTACCACGGAGATAGATTTTACCTTTTTAATTTATATTTCATCACTCACATTTTTATTTGGTATAAAATAACCTTTTATTTTAATTTATATAGTTCTAAAAAATTTCATCAATATTTAAAATTTAATAAATTATCATCCTAGATCATATTTAATTTATATCATTAATTAATCAACTAATCAATTATTTATTTATTATCATACTTATTATGGGTTAAAAATCAAACAAGTGTCATGATGTGTAACTTAATAGTTAACTAGATGTTCTCCCGTGCGATGCACCAGACAAAATATTTTATTATTAAAATATATATTTTTCGATCCCCAAATTTATTCTTTAGGATCTTCGACATAAATTTTAATAAACAAACTTGTTGAGCATATTATAGAATTTAATATAATTGCAGAAAGAGTCTCACATTAGCATAATGTTAATCAGTTAATATCCATTACGTGAACAAATTTTGGAGACATACCGAGAAAAGGTAGGAATAAATTTTGGGGACGACTATATGATTAAGTCTCAATATATGTGTCTGTGCAGTGTATATTTTACTATTTTTAATTATTATTATTAAATAAATACCATAAATTGTTTTTTATGTAAGCAATAAAGTCTTAAATCTAATTTCATAAAAGTGAGTTAATTTACTTTTATTTTACATCAACTAATTTATTAAAAATTAATACTCATAATTTTTCTAATATAAACGTCTTTTGTGCAATCGGTCATTAATATAAATCCATCAGATTTACTATGTTCAATATGGATGTCTAATTGAATATCGTGAAATAGGAATTAATTTGATATATTTTTCATTAAAAATAACTTGATATAAAGAAAATTATAAACATTAGAATTTTAAGCTAAAAAAATGAAGAAAGTATTTTTCTATTGGTAGATTAGTGTAAGTTGTGGAATAAAACTCTAACAATACATATTCAAAATATTCTTTTTCTCCTTATTTTTTCTAAAAATTCAGAATACATCTCTCAATATATACTATACTTTTTGAAAAATCAAAAAATTTTAAAAAATGACACTTGTCACCACTCTCTTTTAATAGAAGTATATATACTTATATATATATATATATACACCGCATAAGATATTCTCTTATTAAAAAATAATTTCTCGATCTCTAAATTTATTTTTGATGATCTTCAACATGAATATCATATTAGCGTGAGTATATTATGGGGTGTAATATAATTTAAGAAAGAGTACCACATTAGCGGATTGTTAAGTCAATTAATGTCCATTACATGAACAAATTTCCTGGACATACCGAAAAGAAGTAGGAACAAATTTTAGAGACGAAAGTAATATGTGATTAAGTCTTAATATATGTGTGTGTGCAGTGTATGTTTTATTATTTTTAGTTATTATAATTAAATAAATATCATAATTTATTTTTTATGTAAGCAATAAATGAGTTAATATATTTTTGTTTTGCATCAATTAGTTTTATTGAAAATAAATATTCATAGTTTTTATAATATAAATTTTTTGTGCAATCGATCATTATTGTAAATCCATCAAATTTATTATATCTATATGGATGTCTAGTTGAAAATTGTGAAATAAAAATTAATTTGATATATTTTTATTAAAAATAAACTTGATTTAAAAAATTATAAACATTTAAAATTTTAAGCTACAAAATAAAGGAAGGATTTTTTTATTGGTAGATGAGTGTAAGTTGTGGAATAAAACTCACACAATACATATCTAGAATTTCTTTTTAAGAAATTTAAGGATACATCTCTGTATATAAACTATATTTTAAAATAAAAAATCAAAAAACTTAGAGAGTGACATGTGTCACGACTCTCTTTTAATATAAGTATAGATGAGTGTAAACCTTCTAATAATAAAGAATTAAATGAATATCTAGCAAAAAAAGTCTTAAAATATTAACTATTATTATTCATGTAAGACTAAAGTCTCCCCAATATACTAGGGTTTTTCTATCGGGTTAGGAAAAATTGGCCTAATGTGGTTTAAATACCATTTATACCCTTACTAATCATTTCAATATTATATTTATTAATATAATTTCATATCTATTTATTAAATCATTAATCATCACATAAAATTAAATCAATATAGAAATACGGTATAATTTCTCTTCTGCAAGACTAAAAAACCCTTTCTCTTCTCCAGAACGCCTCCGCTAGATTTCCTTTCTCACACCAGACTCCACGCGGCGGTTTCTTTCTTCCAAGGTAGCTATCGGAAGCGGCTTGGGTTGCCCGAGGAAGTACTCCCTTTATCATCCTCGTACGATTTTTGCCCGAGAAGTATCTCTTCCCTGACCCCAATTGTTAAATGATTTGTCCTTCGCGAACAAGCATTTCTTCCCTCCGTGACGATCGAAATTCGGACTCGGAACCTGGTAAGTTCTAATTACGTGTTTTTTCCTTTTTCAAAGATACGGTTAATTATACAGAGAGACATGTCTGGATTTGGAGTGAGAAAAAATGCCATAATGGGTCGAATTTTAATATACATCAAGTGCTTCGATATGGTTTTGGAATTTTCCTCATTTCTCGTTTATATATATGAAGATTGTATTTATCCTTCGTATGAAGATTTTGTGAATTGTGACAGTAAGGAAAAAAAAAAGCACCCTCAGTACGTTGTATGAAACTAAAAATCTATAAAATAAGCAAATAGGTTAAGGAAACACTTTCAACTCATATACATCATTTTAGTCTTACTACCTGCTTGTAGGTCTCCAGAAGAAACAAACCCAAACAAGAAAAAAGAAAAAAAAAGTTGCAGGTAAAACTTTTCCACATACCGACTCAATAACTTTCTGAATATCAAGAAATTAATTCTGATTTCAAACTCATTTGTTAAAAGCAGTAGCATGAGCCGTCATCTTCTTCACACTCCATTCAAGTTTTCTCTGAGATTCTTTGAAGTCGGCATCCTGTCTTTCCATGTTCCAAAACAAAATTGACTCTGAAATACAAATGACAGATAATGAACTGCTCCTAGCAAAGTTGATGAAACTGTGGTTTATGGTGAAGTTTTAATTTCTGTATTTTTTATAAAATATTATTATGATAACATACATACATTAAGTTCGGATGGTCTGTTTAAGACTTTTTACATGTTCTAATTGTCACATATGTGATTGAAATACTTGCCATGCTTCTGTTCAAATTATAGTGCTTAAGGAAAAAACAACAAGATATATTAAAGTCTTGTTAGGGGATTCTGAGTAAGTTTGCTTGAATAATAATTACTGTAGCCCCAAATTAAGTGTAAAAAAATTAAAATTGAAATCACTTTTTAATATTATTTACTATCTTTTCAGCAATAATCGAGTGTGGTGCACATTTGAGAAAATTATGTTCACAAATCGTAACTTTAAAGGAGAGCGGCAAACTCGATTTCGCTGCTCTGTATAATACAGATGTGCCGTGCGACGAAACTATATAAACATCAGTATTTCACACACACACATACACATACACATACACATAGAGTAAAACTATACACAAAAGATAAATGTTCGTTGGTTCATTTTCCAGAAGCCAAGAAGATTAGAATAATATATAGAAAAATTGGTACTTTTATCTACTGATTTGTAAATATGCCATGAAGCCCATGACTTTTATGTGATTTGGCATTTTTGATGATGTATCGGTTGTTCTAATCCATGCTCATGAAATAGATTTTTTTTTTTCAGTCATACACGGTGACATTTTTTTCCAGATTATCATGTACCTTCAGATGATGGACCTTTGTACGACGAGGATAGTGAAGTCTTTGAATCTTCTGAGGAGGAAGATACACCAGGAAATGTAGATGATCAACAAGAAAGTGAACCGATATTGAATGGGGATAACTATAAAGAAAGTGAAGATAATACTGGAGATTTTGATCCTGATATCGTTCATTCATGGACTTTTGACAACATTGAAGAAGCCGAGAAATTTTATTACGCTTATGCAAAAATAGTGGATTTCAATGTCAGCAAACAGAGCATGAAGCGCCGAACGACACAGATTGTGAGATATAGGGAGTGGGTATGCTCTTGTGAAGGTTTCAAGAGGTCAAGTGAAAAGGGCATGCAACGACAACCTAGACCAGAAACAAGATTTGGGTGTAAAGCATGCTTTAGGGTTGCTCATGATCCGGAAATACAATATTATAAAGTTACCAAATTCATAACCGAGCATACACATGAGACTGGCCGCAACCTAAAAGAAAATAGGTATGTTTTGTGTAAATAATGATTTACACTTCTAATGTAATTCTGGTGCATTTCCTGTTTGACTGATTTATAGTTTTTTATGCTCTAATATTGACCAAAGGCGGCTAACTTCATTATGTTATCACTTGAATAGGTATTTGGTGCCACATGACAAGTTAAATTTGGCTGAAATGACTGATGCGGGTATTAGACCCTGTAAAGCACTCGACTACCTGGAGCATATTTCTGGAGGTGCCGGGAAACTTTCTTTCAATAGGAAAGATGCGTACAACTGTCTTGACAAAAGACATAGGGACATGATCAGAGGTGGTGTAGTTTGCTAAAGGGCATACAAATATCTGATAAAGGTTTTGTATATAAATTCAACACCGATGTTGATGGAGCACTAACAAGTTTATTCTGGTGCGATTCAATGTCAAAAGCGGAGTTTGAATCCTTCGGTGATGTCTTATGTATGGATAGTGCGTACAAAACCAACACATACCGTTTCCCATTGATACTTTTCATAGGGGTGGACAATCACTATAACACTTGTCTGTTTGGTGCTGCTGTGTTGTATAATGAAACAATATCCTCATACCGATGGTTATTGCGATCTTTTAAAAAGGCAATGGGTAATAAAATACCAGACATTGTTTTAACGGATCAAGACGCAGCGATGGCTGAAGCTATTTCAAAAGAGTGGCATGGTGCCCGCCATAGGTTGTGTAGTTGGCACCTTTTTCGTAATGCAAAACAACATGTGAAGAGTGCTAACTTTGTCAGTGATTTTGGTAGGATTCTTAAGAAGAGATGCTCTGCGGAAGAATTTGAATTAGAATGGTCTGGAATTATCGAGAAGCACGACCTGGTTGATAATGAGTGGGCGTCGAATGTATATGAGAAAAGAAAATATTGGGCAGATGCTTATTTCAAAGGTGAATTTCTCGCTGGAATGAGGAGCACACAGCGATCAGAATCAATTAATTCTTGTGTGAAAATTAATATGAAGCCAAGCTTGAAGTTGACACAACTTTTGAAGAAGTACAACCGCATCGTGCAACGTATGCGGGCTGCTTTTATTAAAAAACAAGGAGATGATGAGAGTACTAAGCCATTCGTTACCAAAGGCGCACTGGAGCAGTTAGAAATGCACGCTGCAAGCATTTGCACAAAGAAAATGTTTCAGCTCGTGAGGAACCAGATCAAGGCGGAGCAAGGTATGGTAGTTGATACTTACACCAAGTATTCTGACCATCATCATGAATTTAATTTCTATCGATACGGCAAGCCTGAAGGGAAGCATTTCATTGTGCAAATTAAGTTTGATGATTCCAGTTTCAAATGTGATTGCGGTATGTTGGATTTTCTTGGTGTGCCGTGTTGTCATATTATATCTGCCTTCAAGTGCATTGGAGTTGCTTCGTTTCCCCCTAGCAGCATACACCCGCGGTGGACAGTTGAAGCTGGTAGAGATTTGAAAATAAGATTCGATCGCCCACTCCCTGAGTCCGACCCTTTTCGTATCTGCTTCGGTCAGATACAAAAAGAATGGGTCAATCTATGCCATATATCATCAAAAGATGGTTCACGATTTAACGTGAACCTGAACAAGGTAAGGAATCTTGCCGTGGAAATTGAAGAGGAAATGCAATACAATGACTCGGCTGAAAGAGGTTTCGGAGAAGATGATATGAATACCCTCATTACAGCGAAGCGGAAGGTTGATCATGGGGTTCGCGATCCTGTCAAAATAAGTTCTAAAGGTGCCGGACGCGGAAGTCAACGATGCAGCTTATGCAGGTATGTTGGTAATTGTGTATCCGTTGAAGTCAATTATATAAAATCAAGTAAGGAATGCGTTTGCTATTTCTTTGCAATTATTTATTTTTAATGGTGAGTCAATTCTTATTTCTATGAAGGGAGATAGGTCACAAGATAGGTACATGCCCATTGAATGTAAACAAGGAGGTCTGTCCTAGTAAACGTGGTCGATTAAAACAAACAATGGGACAGGAAGACAATTTGAGAATGGGCAGAGAGGCGACTAACCATAGCATAGATTCAGATAGTTACCGCCGAATGCCTTCGCTGCCAAACATGTTTACTTATCCGTATGGCATGCCGTCGAGTATTCACGGAAGTACATATCAACTACGTGTAATTTACTCTACTTTGCATTATCCTCAAGTTAATTTGCTTAGTAAAAACACGAAATAAAATTTTAAAATGTCTTCATTTAGTTTCAATGTCATGATTCTTTTGCCTTCAGCTATAAACACGTTGAAATATGGTTATTTTTCAGGTTGGAAGTGGCACCTATGGAAATACTCATGTTGATCCAAGATGGTATGAAAATGTTCCTGGTACAAATTTTTCATATAGAATGGGTTCAGAACAGTCATCACAACATTCTAATCGAATGTAAGGGTTAATTTATTGTTTATTATATTTGATTTAGTTAAAAGATGTTAGTTCGCCATAATGTGTGGAATTATTTTTCACAGTCTGTTTTTTTTTTTTTTGTTGGACTATATCATCTTTTAGATACATATGGACTCTTTTGGTGGTTGTCAATAGCACATTTGTTGATTTCTTGATCTTTCAGTGATTACTATGATACTGATGGTTGTTGATTCCTTGCCTTCCGTTTTTGCTGATTTAGGCATTCGATTGGTGGACTGGTGTTCTGCCGGTATTACGATTAATTGCTTAATATTTCATAATCAATTGTATTGACGTAATTTATCTGATTTTTCATTCTTTTTCTGTGTTTTTCTTTTTATTTTGGATAACCGGAATACTGTTTGCATTTTCAATTCATTCTGCTAACAAAACAATTTCACCTCAATATGTGATTGAAAATCGGTTGTGTGTATGTATTGTGTATTTGTATGGTGGTTGTATGTTGTTTTTGTGTTGGCTTTTCGTGTGTGTTGTGGTTGCCTTTGCTGTTTGGTTTGTGAAATATGAAAATCGGTTGTAAAGTATTTCTAGAGACTCATATTGATAGTCGTAAATTGTTGTGAAAAATAAAATAAGGAGTTCCTATTTGGCTCCTCTAAATTGGTCATATTTATATTTCCGGAGATTTGTTTATGACTCTACGGATTTAGTTCGGACTCACTTCAATTATTCAGAGAAACATCTTTATGATGACAGTAGCCTCCTGTGACAGGTTGGTTAAAATGCTCAGATTTCTTTATGATGGCAGTAGCCCAGTTTTGAAGCTTGAAAAACAGTTTGGATAATATTATGGTGTCTTGTGACAGGTTTTACTGTTGAACAGGTAATTGTCGAGCAATCTATAGAGGATGTGTGTAGTGTTTTTTTAGGAAGTAAGGGGTAATTATAAAGCTACCCCATAAGTTTTCGTCTAATTAAAAAGATGCCCCGGTTATTTGTCATTTGTATTTTTTGTTACACAATGGTGTTTGTGACACTTTTAGGGGTTACTTTTGATTTTGGAATATGGCTGAAATTTTCTGTAATTAGACTAAAATTTGGGGGTAATTTTATAACTTTTCTAGGGATCAATTGCTTAAGAAATGAGTTTTCATTCAATACTTTCGACCTATCATGTGTTAAATGAAGGGAGAGGTTCACTGGTTTGATACTTGAGTACATGAAATTTGATCCATATGTTTGCAAATTTTCGTGTATTAATTTTTAAAAAGTTATTTTCAAATTAATTGGGTTAAAAGTGGGGTTTCCAAAAAAAAAATAGATTTTTAAAAATTGATTTTAAATTAATAAAAAATGATTCCTAGAATAAATAAAGAATTCTCTTACCAATTAGTCGACATTTACACCAACCAGTATTTTAGTTCTTTCACGTTTTATAATATGTTTGTAAGATTACTGATTATAGTAATATAATTGTTCATTTATGTATTCTAAATGTTTTTTTTAATTAGTTCGAAGAATCAACCGGAAAAGATGTATGCGAATTAATCTAATAATGACGCTCAATTTCATCAATATTTAGGCCAATTCGATGGTTTATCTTTCAGATTAATCTAATAGATGCATTATCATTCAATTTCATCAAAATTTAGACGAATTTAATATTTTATCTTATCAATTAATTTAACATGATATTTAATCATTTGATTTCATCAATATTTAGACCAATTTGATGATTTATCTTTCAAATTAATCTAACATATGCATTATCATTCAATTCCATCAAAATTTAGACTAATTCAATATTTTATCTTGTCAATTAATCTAACACAACATTTAATCAATAAATTCTATCAAGATTCAGATCAAGTCAATGATTTATCTTGTCGATTAATCTAACACGACGCGTAATCATTCAATTCAATCAAAATTTAGACCTATTCGATGGTTTATCTTTCATATTAATCTAACAGACGCATTATCATTCGATTCCATCAAAATTTAGATCAATTCGATGATTTGTCTTTGTCGATCGATCTAATAAGACGTCTAACCATGTATTTCTATCAAAATTTAGACCAATTCGATGATTTATCTTGTCGATTAATCTAACACAACGCGTAATATTCAATTCAATCAAATTTAGACCGATTCGATGATTTATCTTTCAGATTAATCTAACAGGCGCATTATCATTCAATTCCATCAAAATTTAGACTAATTCAATATTTTATCTTGTCAATTAATCTAACATGACATTTAATCATTCAATTCTATCAAGATTCAGATCAAGTAAATGATTTATCTTGCCGATTAATCTAACACGACGCGTAATCATTCAATTCAATCAAAATTTAGACCAATTCGATGATTTATCTTTCATATTAATCTAACAGACGCATTATCATTCGATTCCATCAAAATTTAGATCAATTCGATAATTTGTCTTTGTCGATCGATCTAATAAGACGTCTAACCATTTATTTCTATCAAAATTTAGACCAGTTCGATGATTTATCTTGCCGATTAATCTAACACAATGCGTAATCATTCAATTCAATCAAATTTAGATCGATTCGATGATTTATCTTTCAGATTAATTCAACAGGCGCATTATCATTCAATTCCATCAAAATTTAGACGTATTCAATATTTTATCTTGTCAGTTAATCTAACACGACATTTGATCATTCAATTCTATGAAGATTCAGATCAAGTCAATGATTTATCTTGCCGATTAATCTAACACGACGCGTAATCATTCAATTCAATCAAAATTTAGACCAATTCGATGGTTTATCTTTCATATTAATCTAACAGATGCATTATCATTCGATTCCATCAAAATTTAGATCAATTCGATGATTTGTCTTTGTCGATCGATCTAATAAGACGTCTAACCATTTATTTCTATCAAAATTTAGACCAATTCGATGATTTATCTTGCCGATTAATCTAACACGACGCGTAATCATTCAATTCAATCAAATTTAGACCGATTCGATGATTTATCTTTCAGATTAATCCAACAGGCGCATTATCATTCAATTCCATCAAAATTTAGACGTATTCAATATTTTATCTTGTCAGTTAATCTAACACGACATTTGATCATTCAATTCTATGAAAATTCAGATCAAGTCAATGATTTATCTTGCCTAATCTAACACGACGCGTAATCATTCAATTCAATCAAAATTTAGACCAATTCGATGGTTTATCTTTCATATTAATCTAACAGACGCATTATCATTCAATTCCATCAAAATTTAGACAAATTCAATATTTTATCTCGTCAATTAATCTAACATGATGTTTGATCATTCAATTCTATCAAGATTCAGATCATGTCAATTATTTATCTTGCCGATTAATCTAACACGACGCGTGATCATTCAATTCAATCAAAATTTAGACCAATTCGATGGTTTATCTTTCATATTAATCTAATAGACGCATTATCATTCGATTCCATCAAAATTTAGACGAATTCAATATTTTATCTCGTCAATTAATCTAACACGACACTTGATCATTCAATTCTATCAAGATTCAGATCAAGTCAATGATTTATCTTGCCGATTAATCTAACATGACGCGTAATCATTCAATTCAATCAAAATTTAGACCAATTCGATGGTTTATCTTTCATATTAATCTAACAAACGCATTATCATTCGATTCCATCAAAATTTAGACAAATTCAATATTTTATCTCGTCAATTAATCTAACACGACATTTGATCATTCAATTCTATCAAGATTCAGATCAAGTCAATGATTTATCTTGCAGATTAATCTAACACGACCCGTAATCATTCAATTCAATCAAAATTTAGACCAATTCGATGGTTTATCTTTCCTATTAATCTAACAGACGCATTATCATTCGATTCCATCAAAATTTAGACGAATTCAATATTTTATCTCGTCAAATAATCTAACATGACGTATTCTATCAAATTTAAATTAATTCGATAATTTATCTTGCCAATTAATTTAACACAAGTTTCATGTTTAATAGATTCGATGATTTATCTCATTGATTTATTTATTCTATTTTGTCGAAAATTAATAAAGCACATGAAATTTTAATTCTTATATTTGTAATTCCCACTACTATTGGAAGTTTCTTTTTTCTTTTTCCTTTCTCCAACCAGCAGTAGACGCTACCAACCAAAAAAAAAAAAAAAACCCAGCAATAGACGCTACTACCAGGGGAAGTCGCCGCTATTCCCTGTAAAAATTGCAAGATCTCCTCCAAAATCGGGATTTGAGTTAATCTGCCAAAAATATCAATATCACCTCATCGTCGAACCGGATATATATATACATACGTAGATCCCAAGCTGTTTTCTTCAGTTCTTCCCAAGCAATCCCAGCATCCCTGGCAACCAGCAACCCTAGCCATGTAAGTATGAGTGGGAATTTTTTTGTATCTATATCGTCTTCATCTTCTTCCCTTTTGGTTTATTTTGATAGCTATTAGTATGAAAGATTGTTCTCGAACACTCGTAATTGGTTCAGGTCTTTTGTCCATTAGCGTATCAAGCGCCATGCTTTTCCTGTGGATACTTTGCATATGATCAAAAGGGATGACCCGATTTTTAACAATTATGAAAATTTCCAGCCTAATTGGAGTTAAGGGGATAGGGATAGGGATTGGGTACTTCTGAATTGGCATGTACATCCAAATATAAGTAACCATGCTACTGTCATACTTGTAGTATGATTGGGTACTTCGAATTGGCCTGTACAGGACAATAAATCTAAGTTTCCAGCCTAATGCTTAACTTGTAGTAGACATGCTGCTCTATCGGTTGTACAATGGTTTTATCCCTTCGATTCTAGTGCATCACTTGGTACTCCTTGTTTGTTTTACTCTAGCATTATATCGGAAGATTACGATCAACTACCTCATCCTCGCATAAAGGGAATAATTGCGGGTAAAAAAGAGCAAAAATAAACTTTTTGTATGAAGGCGGTAGAAGCTGTGCCCAACGATCTTATACCAACTATCCATATGATATCCAAACCACAAAAGAGCAATAGAGATGGAAAATTCCCCTTCTATTGTGCATATATCATCCTACAAATTATAATTACATGTACTCATGTAAAAAATATTAAGTGTCTAATTTTTTTTTAGAGTTTCTGTCAAAATAATAATCAATTTTCTATCAACTTAATTTGTTTATTTTTTTCGTAGGGACAAGCATGAAAAGACAGATACCAATGATATTTTAAACAAACTCAAAAGAAATGGAGGCAAACGGAACAGGCACGAAGAATTTTATGCTTCTTCGACTTTGAAAGTAATTTACATTATGGTGTTATCTTGATTCTATCGTGTTTCCTCATGCATATGTAAATGGAATAGTTATTGCATATGCATATGTAAACGGAACATGTTTTTCTCTTCTTTCTCTCCTCTCTTAACCTTGAGAAGTATGTCAAATTTAGCAGATGTCTCCACAACCTATACAACCAAAATTGGATGTCATTATATTTATTTAGCAACGGAATATGCTTCAACATTCCTGAGATGATATCATGTCAACAAATGCACGCAAAAATTTGCATGTCTATGAGACTGTCATACGGAATACATCCCATGAGACAGAGTCCAAATTTTAGTTTTTTTAATGTGCTTTCCAGTTTATAGTTTCTTTTTTCTAATATTCAGCTTCTTAGCAGTTGACTTTTTTTAGAGTTTTTACTTTTCAATTTCTTTTCCTTCTCTTTTTAAATTCTAAGATTTCTTGAGGGGATGTCTTGTGGATCAACTTTCTCGTGGGCCTTTAAGGGGTTTTAAGTTTTTTAGGGTTTTCAGCTTTTCAATTTTTACCTCTTTTTGAAAATTTGAGTAGATATTGTTAGGTAATTTGACAGCTTGAATTTACTGGACAAATCATTCATGTTGTCTTAAGAATTGCATGTTTGTAGATAAATTGTGAAATATTATGTTGTCTTAACAATTGTTTTAACTTTTTAGATTTTAAAAAATGATGCATACCTCCAGCTGATGCACATTTTCAGATTTTAAAAAGTGATTTTCATATCCATAGCTTAGTTGTTAGTGATTTTAAAAAGTGATTTTCATTTTCATTTTCATACCTCCAGCCGATGCACAATTGTTTCTTTATGTTGTCTTAGCAATTGTTACTTGTAGTTTTTAGTTGTAATGTGAAGCACAAAAGTGATTTTACATAATCTAATCTCATTCATAGCTTAAAAAGTGATTTTCAGATTCCTATAAAGTGATTCTTACTTAGGGGGTGTTTGGGATTGATTATTGAAAATAGATTATTCGTTTTGAAAACGGATAATTAGATAATCAGTTGTTGCAAAACGTGGTTTTGAAATATAGTGTTTGGATTTGATTTTGCTGTTTGATATCGCAATAATCAAATAATCAGTTTTTTGAGTGTTTGGCAAATGAGATTATAATGCATTATCTTATAAAATTACGAAAAAGGACAATGTTTTTAATTGGTAAAGTAGGAAAGTGTATTGATAATGTGGGTTAATTGGTAAAGTAGCAAGTGGTAGCAGGTGGGGTTCATGAAAAAGAAAACCACGTTTTATGGCAGTAGCTCACAAGTGGATTATTAAAAACTGCGTTTTGGTGCCATACAAACGCAGATAATCACTTTTTTGATTTTGTCGTCCAAACACTCCTAACCTGATTTTTGCGTTTCCAGGTCGAGATAATCAAATAATCCACTCCATAACGCAATCCCAAACACCCACTTAAAAAGGTAATTTTCAGATTATTACTAAAGTGATTTTAGACCCATAGCAATAGTTGTTTGTAATTGTAAGTCAAATAAGCACTAGTTTGGTCACTTCAGTTGGAATTTTATGTTCTAGTTTGTTTCTGCATAATTTTAAATGCTGAAAATCATATCGTCTAATCAAATTGATTAGTTAACACATATGTTGCCAACAAGATTTTTTGGCCATATCTCCACGCCTAAGATCACACGACACTACAATCGTAGATAAAGAGTCTTCTACTAGTCATTGTGAGAAGACTCTTGTCAAGTTACTGCAAGACAATATACCAAAAATATTGGCCGATTGTATACCAAAAATAGTCGAAGATGCTATCCGGTCCATTGTCCCCGCTTTGCTGCATCCAAGTTTCGATATGTATAAGACACCATCTCCAATTGTTAAAACGTCATCAACTATGAGACGTCAAACCCCAAGCCGCCCCACTCCAACTTCTTGCTGCCCCACTCCAACTTCTTACCGCTCCACTCCAACAGCGAACAAAAATAAACGGGCAAAGGCATTGTAGTACGATCATAAAAAGAGTCCTGCATCTCAAAGAACCCCCGACATTGTGTTGGTAGAATCTGAGGATGAGTCCACAACTCACGCTAGGTGTGATCCAGAGGCTCCTTCCGAAAATATTCTAAATTTTTTGTTTGACGAGAAACTGGACTCAGGGTAATTTGCTTCATTCGTTTCTCCTAAAATGTTAGTTTTTCTAGGACAATATTGTTTAATTTGTCTTGCATTTCTTTTGGTAGATCAACAATAGTGAATTTTGGAACTGTACACATGAGCAAAAATGATATGAGATCTCTCCGGCCAAATACTAATTTAATTGACTCAGTAAGTGCAACAACTCATTGAAATAATTGTTGGAGATCTGGTTTCCTTATGTATGATTTTATATTGCTTTTCAGGTGGTTGACTGTGTTGCACATATGTGTTTGTTGGATCATAAAGAATCTAATAATATCTCCTCATATTGGTTTTTTTCCTCGAGATTCGCTGTAAGTGAAAATATAATACTAGGATATGAATCTGTTTAATAAAATTTATTAAATAATTTCTCTTTTAAAATACAGGAATATGTAATACTTGGAAAGTACAATGATGAAGAGCTTCGTGACTTATTCATTAATGGGGATACTCGATTTCAATTGGAGTTCAATAAATTAGAGAAGTTGTATCTCTTTAAATGATAAAAAAGGTCATTGGTTTGTAGCAATTATAGAATTTGATCTTCTCAATATTATAATATGTGACACCAAGCCTAATAATATGATGAAGGTATTCAGGAAGGATCTTGTTACCCAGTCGGTAATGTCATTCTTATTTACCTACTTTTTCTGTAATTTATATATTTTGTATTATTTGTCTTACATTTAGTATGTTGTCGCGTGGCAGGTAAACAAACTTGGTGACCTGCTTGGGAAGGGCAAAATGGGCTTCTTATACATATCAATACCCGACAAGGGTTCCCAACCAAGAAAATGGGTAAGCCGAAGAATAAGTTGGATCACTTTGTAGCATCAACACGTTTGTATGTGTATGCATATTATGTTAACTTATTGTCTACATTAAATCACGCGTTCAACTTCAGGTATGATTGTGGCTTGTACGTGTGCTTAATAATGATGTTCGATGAAGATGTGAATAAAAATTAACAAAAGTAAAGATGAATGTATTACAAAACCTATTGATTTCATTCTTACAAAAAATTACATATTAATTGCATCCTTATTTATTTTTCTTCTATTTTCAGGTAGAATCTGATTTAGCCAGACGGAGACTTGCCGTGAAGTTATACACCCACCGGTCCAACCGTGTTGCATGGGATAGTTATTAGATTGAATTGTTAGGAATATATCATAGATGATTAGTTTTCAACTTGGATGGAAGTTTATCTTTTAATTTTTATTTTTTATGACAATAATTATATTATCTTGTAGTGAGTTATTTATTTATTAATTGTTATGAGATGATTTGTGATTGTCAATTTACCACTCAATTTTAAATGTTCAACTACACCCGCCCTCTTCCTAATATATTGTGATTATGGTTTCCTAATTATTTATTAGTCGTAGAAAATAGGAAAAGTGTGATATTATATTAATCAGCCAAAAAAAAAAAAGAAATATATAATCCATGGTTATAAATAAAGTGTGCTTGAATTAGTGGGCAAAGGCCAAGTAGTTAGTAGTAAAACCAAACCAAACCAAACATACCCAGTATATCCCGCTCAGAGCGAGGTGCAGGAGATGACTGTGCACCATGCCCTACTTATTACTTGAGGGAGGCTATTTCCGTGAAGACTCAGAAAGTGCGCAGATCTTGTGTGATAAATACAGGAAACATATAATTCAAAAAGCTCAAGACCATACCCGAGCCCATGGCGATCCACATGACTTACCTGCGGAATTTGGCTACTTCACTCCCGATGAACGCCGCTCTAACAAAAGAGAGGTTGGCTCACGACAACTCCTCACAAAAATACACCACACGCAAAGACATAGGATAAAATATACAATAAAAGTAAAATGCAATGCTCTAGGTCAAAGCTAACCGAGACAACCCAACTCGAGGCTCTCAACTACAAAGACTGCCCCTACAAAAGAATCCACAACTCTGATCTGGCGCCTCCAAGCGTACCTATCAACAGTCATGGTCTCGGAAAGGTTTAAGACCTTCAAATCTAATCTCAGTTGCTCCTCCCACATCCTCCCCGGTCTACCTCTCCTCCTCTCCCCGACAACTATTAAACTCTCGATCCTCCTCACCGGAACAGATGCCTGCCTCCTGCGGACGTGGCCAAACCATCTCAATCTCCCCGTCATTTTTCTTATTTTAATTTGGCTGATCACAAATTTATTTTAATTACAAATTTATTTTTAATCACGTTAGCTGATTTCTATAATTTTCTGTTTTGCTTGCAAATTTTGTTTTTGTTTTTAATTCAAAGATTAATTTGTTCCTGGCTTATTTTAATTTTCTTGATTATAGTTTTATCTTTCAAACATAAAAATAATATTTTCATATTTATCTTTATGAATGAAAAGTTATTTTCATGGTTGTTCTTAAGTTAATATTTTGTTGATTGCCCAAAGGTTGCTTGGGACAAAAACTCATAAAACGCAGTCAAAGTGAATTAAAAAAGCTGTCATTTCAAGCCCTCAAGTCTACTCTAAATGGGAAGAAAAAACCATCTTCACTAAAGAAAATCTCAAGCCATTTTAAGCTTAAGTTTCATGGTTCCCTTCGCTCAAATCAGAGCACGGCTTCGTGTTACATTACTTTAGATCATTTTGCTACTCACGAAACAGTTGGTCCGATGCCTAATTCAAAACACGGGCATGGGCTATACAATTCCATCGCCGTCCATCAAAACGAGTAGAAATGTGAGTGAGTAGTTTGGCAATAAATTTCTCAGAAATAGACCCCCCAACAATACTTAAAGCAGGAGCAATAGTATCTATGTATCGTTTGCTCCGTTTTTTCCATCCAGCTCAGTCAAACACAGCTCCTTTGACAACCTTGTAGCTAGGATGCCCAGAAGTTCTTTCCATTAAAATTTGTTTCCACATGAAGGGTATTTCAACTTGTAGCTGCACATCTGAAGGTATATATATACACAGTGACCGTCAATACATACACTATGAAACAAACAAAATGATGAAGCGGAGTACAGCCAAATTCAAATTTGTTGGGATTACTGGACTATGTCAATTAAATGTTACGGTAGCTTACAAGTCATATATGCCCCATTATTAGATAGATATGGTAGCTTAGCAAGCATGTCTACTCACCGAGATGGCATCCTTTGCGCACTATACTGTATGGCATCCCACACGTTAAAAGAACAACAAAAGAAACAAAAATAGCACTCCAAGCTAGCAGTGGCATCCAGAGGAATAGGGGGGCATGATCCAAAAACCAATAATTTGCAAATTTAATATCGTAGCAACAGGGAACATTTAAAACCAAAAATCTGAGCCCAGATCAAATCACTTCAGGGTCTCCAATCCTGTATATTATTACATTACGTAAATTTTTTGCACCACAATGGGGAAAATACGTCAATCAACACCGGAGCTTCAATATACAAAACTAGTGAGGCATCCTTCCTCCCTATATTTGTTTTACTGTTACAATACATAATCGCCCTCTTCATGATCCATATTAAACAGAAAATAAATACTATCGCGTATACTGCCATAAATTCAAATACAAGTCTGCCATATTTATATAAATGTTACTTATTCATCAAATGGCACAAAAAAGACCTACAAATTATAAGCCTGCATATCTTGAAGAATTGTAATCAGATTTGCAATTTTTCGTACTAGTTGAATGAAAAGCAGACCTTGTATATGAAGCAAAGTTAAATATGACCCCGGCCGCTGCATTCCGAACACAGAACCCTCGTTAGTACTAGCTATCAAACACACTTCCCTGGTGCCCATGGGCACCGAATACATGATCTCTCATTAAAAAAAAAAAAAAAACTAAATCGGAACTTGAGAAAGGGCACTCAGAATGGACTAAATTGCAAATTTTAATAAGACCTAACAATGAAATTACTAAAGCTTACCAGATTGCGAATCAGAACAAGAGGATTGTTGTCAGCACTTTAGAACTAATCAAACCTCAAATTCTGCTGTAAATATCTTTGATTCCAGTGTGCAACCTCCGAGATTTGATTGGAAAGAATACGATGGGATTTCGCAGGAATGACAAGCTTCACTAGGTCATCGACGTTAAGGTCCATGGGTTTCGGCTTCAAAACAACAGATGTTGCAAGCGCGGGGATTAGGTTGTGGCTTTCTGATTCCCTGGGTCAAAGTCCGTATAACGTACCCCCCCCCCCCCTCCTTTTTGAAAAACCCACTGTGTAAAGATCAAGTGACGAGGCGCAATACAGATCCGTTGCTCAAAGCTCTTGCCGAGACTTGCTGGCACAATCACTTATTCAGGAAGATTTGCCAATGTGGAGAATTTAAGAGGCTGGTCTTGGAATTGGTTTGGTTCTTCTCCTCGGGAAAATAGATTGTAGGCCTCATGGAGGCCTGGTCGATAAGTCAGCAGATCTTCCCCCTGGTCGCTAAACTCACAATCAGGTTAGGAAAGCGGAATCCAACACCGAACGCGAACTCGAAAAAAACCAGCAAAGCAGCCACCGTCGATCGGTCAGCATAGAGAGCTTATTTGAAGATTTTGTGAGGGGCTTTACTGATTGTGGGATTTGACTCTCACAAAACGATCGACCAAGAGCGGCGGAAGGGGAGAATCTCAGTTGGCCTTATCCAGTGTGAAATAAATTTGGATCAAGTAACTCCCCAGAGGTGCCGGCGGAAGGGGACGCAATAGGAAGAACCCTAGTGGGATGGGTTAATGTTTTGATTTTCTGGAATTGCTTAGTTATTTAATTGGTGAATTGAAGTAATTTGAAGGAACTTCCAATATTTTAAAACGACAATTAATGAGATTTGATAAGAAATTAATGTATTTTAAAATTATAGTTAATGTTAAAGTAATTAAAGGGTATATTTGTAAATTACTATTTTAATATATAAATAAATCTTAATTATTATAAATAAATTGATGGTGTAGATTAACCTATTAATAAATCAATGATATTTAAACCCCGACCTGACGTTAGGCCAATTTTTACCGACCTGACGGTAGAATAGCCCAATAACTTACATGACTTATTCACATGCTTCGATGCTTCAGTTGCTTATGTGTCAGAGCCTTGCATGCTTTGGTTGACACATAAGTCACAACCAATTATATAGTAAGCAAAAAAAAAAAATTGTAGTATGCAGGGTTTGGACTCCATTTGGTGTAAAATTTCCAAGTAGCATACACAAGCTTTCACCACTTGACCAAATCAACTAGATGGTAATGACATGCAATAACTCTATGATATACATACTTAAATCTTACATATTAAAATAAAAGATGATAAAACTAAAAAAAATATCATCGTATTTTTTTCAAAACAATCGTTCATCTTCTGAATTTTTCTAATATTTGTTCTATTCACCAAAAATTCCTCTAATTCACTTGATGTTAACTTCATTCTTACATCCTTCATCATGAACATTATTATTTTTCTCAATATCTAGAGTTATTGTTCACAAATTATAGATTTTTTCTTAGTTCATCTCAGCCAATTTTCTTTAATATAATTTGGTTGTTTTAAAATTTCTTCTCAAAAATGGAATAATTAGAATTTTAAATAAGAAAATGTAAATTGAGTTGATTGTTAAAATTAAATTTTGCTACGTCAGACAAGCATTGGATGAGTGATATAATCTAATATACATGAATAAAATATTTACCCATTTTCCTATTTTTGGAGATATAGTTATAAAATATGTAAGCCATTTATTTTTAGTAAAGTATATAAATCATTAGAATTATTTTTTTGGGAATAAATTTAAAGTATTTTTAAATGTGAGAGTGGATGATTATTTAACTATCTTAAAGATTCAGTCATTAAAAAAAACACATTCTAATTATGTTACTGCAAGAATAATTTATTTGGTCGAGAGTTAATTTTTGTTCATAATATTTTCAATTATATTTTAGTTGACGCTCATTTGCACTACTCTGGTTCGATTACTGCTCTACCATTTATATATACTTCTTATTTAATTAAATTAAAGTAAATTCTATACTTATTATCTTTATAAACTCACGTAGAGGAGTTATTGTCGAATGCGAATGAGTCAACGAACAAGGCGGTTGCCTCCTCCACAAGGGACGAGTTACCCGAAATACTCCACTAGTACAAAATCCGACTTTTTTTAAATATATTTTAACAATTAATTATTAGTAATAACATATTAATCAACATAATCATGCTTCATAGAAGAAAAAAATTAGTGGACAAACTTGACTATAAATATTTTTAAAAATATAAGTAAAAAAATTATCTTAAAATTACATTTTTTCAAAAAATAAAATATTCATGTGGAGAAGTAGAGAAATTATTTATTGCAACATTTTTTTAATTTTATACGAGAATATACACATTTGTACTGTCTTGTTACAAAATTCCGTCCTAGTATTATATATTCCCTCCGTCCGCCAAAAACTTGCCCGAGTTGGGATGGCACGAATTTTAAGGAGAGTTGGTATAAAATTAATTGAGAAAGGGTCCATTTCTTGAGAAGAAAAAAAGAGAAACTTTCCTTTTATAATCGAGGCAAATTTTAGCGGACACCCCGATAAGCAAACCGCGACAAGATTTTGACGGACAGGGCTGTAATACCCGTAATTTCGATTTCCGGTAATTTCTTTTTTTTTTTCGGCGGAAGTCCGTTTTGACGACTCGCTCATGACCGTTTCGTCATTCCGAGAACGATTAACTCTGCACTTTTTTGTCATCCGAGTTCGTTTCGGTGTTGTTTTGTTGAGTTCCGTGCTTTTTGGCGACTTTTCCGCACTTGAGTTCGATTCTTGCGAATCTCGTTCGAAACTGCTGTTTCGATTTTCCCGTAAGTCCGTTTAACTTTGTTAGACGTGTTGCGAGCTTTGGCTTGGTGTTTCGATCGTGTATCGTGTGCTTCAGACGTTTTGGGACATTTTCGTAATTTCCCAAAGTTTGGGGTAATTACTTTCCGTTGTCGAATTTTGAGCCTTCGGGTGGTCGGAAACGTGTGTTCTCTTAGTGCTCGAATTCGTCTTTGCGAGTACTTCGTAACCGTATCTTCGATTCGTATTCAAGTTCGGGTTTCGGGGTCGTTTGGGCCGTCGCAGTTGGCCCCGGCCGAGTCATGGCCGGGCAATGGGCTGGGCCGATCGCCGAGTTACGGCCGTTAGTGCTCGCGATTCGCACGTAAGGGCCGATTACGCACGTAAGGCCCTGGCGGTAACGCATTTAGCGGGCCGGCGCTGGGGGCGATGACTCGGTTACGTCGTAAGCCTTGGCGAAGATGCGTAACCCGCCACGGCAGCCTATTTAAGGCCCTGCAGTCGGGTTTTTCACCCATTTTCTCACTCTCTTCCTTCTCTTCCGCGGCTGGAGGTGTAGGAATCATGGAGAGATGTTGTTGGACAATCAATCCATGAAGTCTTGGAGTTCATATCATCAATCATACATCCTATAACATCCTTTGATCGAGCGAATCAAGGTTAGATTTCTAGAAATCTAGTTTTGGGGAATTTGGGTATTTTGGTTGTTTTCATCCGTTTAATCCGATTTAACTTAGGATTATGATGGATCGATGATTATTTATATGTATTATATCATTTCTCTTGTTATTCCATGGTTGGATCGTATCGATTCGTTATTTGGGTTGAGTTCTTGACCGACGCCTTGAAGGTGTCCGGTAAAATGTCTTAGAGGGGTTTTCGGGCGTTCTACGATTATTCTTCCTCGTATGATCGATAATTTATTGATTATATGTTGTTAGGGTCGAGTTTCTTGCGAAGAAACCGAGTTGAACCCTTCCATTCGTCGTTGTCTTTCGTTTCGATAGCATCGGGCGTTTCGAAGCTTTCCGGTTGAGTCGTGTTCGTCGGATACTTGCGTGCCGATTTTGAGGCAAGTACCTTGCTCATACATTTCTTATTTTGTGGATATGATGATCGGTGATCGTCGTGGTGTGTTTGTTTGGTTGTTTGAAATGAAGTTTCAAAAGATTTCGGTTTGGCCTCGTTAAAGGCTCTCTTTCAAAACGCGTGTGTGTTTTGTGAACGGTGTGTTTTGGGAATTGTTTATGATTTGATCATTTTGAACGTGAAGGCTTTGATGATATCCCTGTTGTTTAAAGTTATGGAATTGTGTATTCCGTGTTTAATCTTGTCACTGTGTTTTGAAGAGTTTGATAATGTTGTCGGATAAGTGGCCATCTCTAGTAAGTATTCTTGATGAACTTACATTCTTAGCATATTAATATTGCATGAGTAACGTGTGTGTGTGTATGCTCACTACGGGTTAGATCCGACGGGGTCTCGGTAGGGCTCCACGAAGCTGTGGAACCGCGAGCTTGCTTTTAACCACTACAGGTTAGATCCGACGGGGTCTCGGTAGGGATCCACGAAGCTGTGGGTCCGCGGTTAATTGTGGTGCATTTTGCAAATGTGATTTGATATTGGCATTTCCGGAAATGAGTGCTTTCGAATGGTTTTCATGATTGCATGCATCGACTAAGTGTGTAAGAGATAAGTGTTCGTTTCGCTTACTTGGCTAGGATGGCACTAGAGTATTTTCTTGTTTGTGTTAAATCCTTTAATTGTGGATTTTGATGTTGGAAAATGAACCTTGTTATCGTTCTCGTGTACTGTGAGTTGATGAAATTTGGGGCTAAAATCCCAACGGTTTTGTAAAGGTCATTTTACGGAAAGTAAACCTTTGGGGCGGTGACCCCTCTCATCTTTTGGGTTTTGGAAAGTGGGATTTGATAATCCTAATTTGTTTTTTTTTTCTATTAAAACTCTCGATGGCATTCTAAACTGTTTTATAAATCATTTCCATTGATTGGTGATCTTTCGGTTTTGGAATATTTTTCTCGAACTCTTGCCTCGGGAAGTACTTTTCGTTTCATTTGACTCTTTGAGGATTCCCGGTTATTGTTATTCGTGGGATGTGAATTGTATGGCTCGTATTTGCACTTTGTTCTTGCACTAGCAAAACAGTGGAGTTTTGCTAACCCCCGAGTATTCTGGGGGTGGATGTCTGTTTTTGCATTTAGGTTTTGGAACATAGCACAGGGTCGGCATGAAGGATGATGAAAGATGAACGATACTAATCACACGAGGACCCGTTGATGTCCTATCGGTTTAGTTGTAATTTATTTCCGCTGCAGTATTCTTTCCCCATTGTACGAGAGTGTGTTGTATTCGACCCCTGCGTGGGCAAGTATTGTAATCGAGTGGTATGATTTTATTGAAAGGCCAAATCGGCCGACTGAGTCTTTTTAGCCTTAAAGGCATTGTTGAGATGTTCTATGTTGTTACCAGCCTGGTAGATCCTTGAGGAAAGGTTCTACGGTGTGTAATATCCCTGAGCGGATTGGGGGTGTTACATAAATGGTATCGGAGCTTAGGTTGTGGAAACCTAGGCTGTCGGATCAGTGGTGTCTGTTGAGGTTTTGTCTCGTCGGATTTTGTCTGACTGAGTCGTGTCGCGACGCGTCGTCTGAGTTTGTTGGTCGTGATTAGTATCGTGGGGCGATCATCATCTTCGTGCGACCTGTGGATGTAAGTCTCCCTCCTTTGTGTTGTGCCTCGTGTGACGCGAGTTATTTTTATGATTATTTGTTAAGTGACGGAATCCTCTTATGGATTTCGATTTCTTGATATGCGGTTATTTGACCCTCATATTTCGTTCATATGAGGAGTAGTGTTGCTGGATTGTGCATGTTTGACTTTATTTCTTTTACCCGCTGCGTGAGTTCTTTTGTAATGGCTTTTGGTATTTTACCGACTGAGTTTTAATTCGAAAACCGATTCCCTTAACCGAGTTTGTGGCATTATGGCCTTGATCGTTTTGGCGAAATTCTTATGACGGTATTTAGTATTTTGTAAATGGCTTTTGTGAGTTTTTGAAATATTACCGTCATCGGCCCTTTTGGCGTTTTTGTAAATAGTTTTTATCCTGGTGGGTTCTGGTGCAGGACCCACAGCGCTATAATGTTTCGTGTAATTACCTGAATGGGCATTCTAGCCCATTGAATTATCTTTGAAAACCTTGAGTATCCTAGAAATAAAATTCGAGACGTACGTTTAAAATGAATTGTTTTCTCGTGGTATTTCTAAGGTGCCACGATATGTTTCAAAATTCTTCTACCTCGAGGACCAAAATGTTTTGAGATATTTTTCAATGTTTTATAAACACTTTTACTTAGACCCGAGGGTCGAATATTCTGAAAGTTTTCCACTAAGAGAAAGTGTCCTCATTTTTATCAAATGTGAAATGGTTTTCCAAAGTCTCGATAACGATGTTTCACGTTTGTACTTTTTTTTTGAAAGGTGATACTCAAGATCAACCGGTGTTTTTCTAAATTATTTTCAAAAGGTGGTTTTTATTTCTTTTTTTTAAACCTATCAATTCCCGTTTGCGTTTGGGAATGTATGTTTGATTTTTGCTTTGTCGTTATGATGTTGCTCCCGAGTATGATCGAATTGGTGGCATGAACGTCGAGGCGTTGCCACGTTATTATTGTACTAGCCCTCTGTGAGAGGTGTGAACTGGTGTTTACTGTTTATCGCCTCGTGGTGATTTGCGTGTTGTCGCACGAGTGTGAGTTGTTAAAGCTTGGATTTTTGTGCGTTTATGCACATGGGTGATTGTTCATGAGGTTTGTGATTGTGTGCTGGCTATCGTTCGGGCTGTTGTAATCGTCGAACAATGCCGTGGTTGTTGTGATTTTAGTATGTGTTGATATGTTATGCCAAGTTGGCATCTCCGGTTTGTTGTTTTGCGACGTTATATTCGATTGTACCTAGCAGTTGTATTTTCGGTATGCCGAGCCGAGGTGTTTCAACCGTGGTGTGCTGGGGGCATGCACGTACCAATTACCTTTCTCGTCACAGGATCCAGTTTTGCGAGTTGGGTTCCGAGTCTTTTGGGGGCGCGAACTTCAGTACAGATATCAGAATCGGCTCTGAGAGGCCCATGGGAGATTTTTCTGTCGGTTGCTTTTTGTGTTGTTACCTTGTTTCCGTTGTTGTGAGTTGCGGGGACGACATTTCTTTTAGAAGGGGTCGAGTATAATACCCGTATTATTTTTTGGGTCGATCTGGTTATCGTTGTGACTTTTCCGAGTCCGGTTCGATTCTTGTGAACCTTGTTCGGAAGTAACATCTTTTGGTTCTATTAGTTCTTTTATTCGAAGTGGGTCGGATTTTGAACTTCTGTATTTTCGACTCTGTCGACTCGTTTATGTTCGTTGACATTTTCTGAGCTTGTCCTGCCCCTTGCTTTTGTTGATCGAACGAGCGTGGTATTGTTTCGGAATAACTCGTTTGTCGTTGTGACTTTTCAATTTCTATTCCCTTTCCTGTGGATCTTATGTGAAGGCACATATTGTTGTTTTCACCGGATCATATATTGTCTCAAGTCGAGATGTGAACCTTGGAGTTGTTGTTTGAATTTTATTGTTCTTCGTGATTCGAACGTGATTGTTCGATTTTTGTTGTCTCGATCGTTGTGGTTCGATCGTTTGATTGATCGGTTTTTGTTGATCTCGTTTCGTGATTGTTGAGCGCCTGCACTCTTCGTAATTCCCTTAAGTTCGAGAAATTAGTCTCGTTTCGATCTTCCAACCCTTGGGCGGTGGAATTCCGTATTTGTTCAGCGTTTGGCTCGCGTTTTGATTGATGAACCGTTGGGTTGGTCAATCGTACTGATTTTTGTTCGTTGTGTTTTGTGACTGTTCAGATAATCGACTCGATTGTATTATCTGTTTGATGACGCTTGTCACTTGTTGATTTTATTATGTCTCTACCGGTGGCGTCATGTTGGTCGTCGTGGAGCGTGTTTTCACGCCGTATATTCCGTTGCGTTGTTTGTAACGTTTCGCCGATGGGCGTAAGTTACGCGTTTCTTGTGTACCTCGTTGAGTTTTTCTGGCGGGATATTGCTTCTCCCTACTTGTTTTAAGTTTCGGGACGAAACTTCTTTTAAGGAGGGTAGTGTGTAATACCCGTAATTTCGATTTCCGGTAATTTCTTTTTTTTTCGGCGGAAGTCCGTTTTGACTACTCGCTCATGACCGTTTCGTCATTCCGAGAACGATTAAATCTGTACTTCTTGTCATCCGAGTTCGTTTCGGTGTTGTTTTGTTGAGTTCCGTGCTTTTTGGCGACTTTTCCGCACTTGAGTTCGATTCTTGCGAATCTCGTTCAAAATTGCTGTTTCGAGTTTCCCGTAAGTCCGTTTAACTTTGTTAGACGTGTTGCGAGCTTTGGCTTGGTGTTTCGATCGTGTATCGTGTGTTTCAGATGTTTTGGGCCATTTTCGTAATTTCCCAAAGTTTGGGGTAATTACTTTCCGTTGTCGAATTTTGAGCCTTCGGGTGGTCAGAAACGTGTGTTCTCTTAGTGCTCGAATTCGTCTTTGCGAGTACTTCGTAACCGTATTTTCGATTCGTATTCAGGTTCGGGTTTCGGGGTCGTTCGGGCCGTCGGAGTTGGCCCCGGCCGAGTCATGGCCGGGCAGTCTGGGCCTGGGCCGGCACTGGCCGAGTTACGGCCGTTAGTGCTCGGCAGTTACGTACGTAAGGGCCGATTACATACGTAAGGCCCTGGCAGGTAACGTACGTAGCGGGCAGCGATTTTAGGCGATGACTTCGCGGTTTTGGGCGATGACTTCGGTTACGTCGTAAGCCTTGGCGATTACGTCGTAACCCGCCGGCGGCGACTTTATTTAAGGCCTGCAATGGGTTTTTCACCCATTTTCTCATTCTCTTCTTTCTCTTCCGCGGCTGGAGGTGTAGGAATCATGGAGAGATGTTGTTGGACAATCAATCCATGAAGTCTTAGAGTTCATATCATCAATCATACATCCTATAACATCCTTTGATCGAGCGAATCAAGGTTAGATTTCTAGAAATCTAGTTTTGGGGAATTTGGGTATTTTGGTTGTTTTCGTCCGTTTAATCCGATTTAACTTAGGATTATGATGGATCGATGATTATTTATATGTATTATATCATTTCCCTTGTTATTCCATGGTTGGATCGTATCGATTCGTTATTTGGGTTGAGTTCTTGACCGACGCCTTGAAGGTGTCCGGTAAAATGTCTTAGAGGGGTTTTCGGGCGTTCTACGATTATTCTTCCCCGTATGATCGATGATTTATTGATTATATGTTGTTAGGGTCGAGTTTCTTGCGAAGAAACCGAGTTGAACCCTTCCATTCATCGTCGTCTTTCGTTTCGATAGCATCAGGCGTTTCGAAGCTTTCCGGTTGAGCCGTGTTCGTCGGGATACTTGCGTGCCGATTTTGAGGCAAGTACCTTGCTCATACATTTCTTATTTTGTGTTTATGATGATCGGTGATCGTCTTGGTGTGTTTGTTTGGTTGTTTGAAATGAAGTTTCAAAAGATTTCGGTTTGGCCTCGTTAAAGGCTCTCTTTCAAAACGCGTGTGTGTTTTGTGAACGGTGTGTTTTGGGAATTGTTTATGATTTGATCATTTTGAACGTGAAGGCTTTGATGATATCCCTGTTGTTTAAAGTTATGGAATTGTGTATTCCGTGTTTAATCTTGTCACTGTGTTTTGAAGAGTTTGATAATGTTGTCGGATAAGTGGCCATCTCTAGTAAGTATTCTTGATGAACTTACATTCTTAGCATATTAGTATTGCATGAGTAACGTGTGTGTGTATGCTCACTACGGGTTAGATCCGACGGGGTCTCGGTAGGGCTCCACGAAGCTATGGAACCGCGAGCTTGCTTTTAACCACTACGGGTTAGATCCGACGGGGTCTCGGTAGGGATCCACGGCCGTGGTCCATGATTAATTGTGGTGCATTTTGCAAATGTGATTTGATACTGGCATTTCCGGAAATGAGTGCTTTCGAATGGTTTTCATGATTGCATGCATCGACTAAGTGTGTAAGAGGTGTTCGTTTGGCTTACCTGGCTAGGATGGCACTAGAGTATTTTGTTGTTTGTGTTAAATCCTTTAATTGTGGATTTTGATGTTGGAAAATGAACCTTGTTGTCGTTCTCGTGTACTGTGAGTTGATGAAATTTGGGGCTAAAATCCCAACGGTTTTGTAAAGGTCATTTTACGGAAAGTAAACCTTTGGGGCGGTGACCCCTCTCATCTTTTGGGTTTTGGAAAGTGGGATTTGATAATCCTAATTTGTTTTTTTTTCTATTAAAACTCTCGATGGCATTCTAAACTGTTTTATAAATCATTTCCATTTTTGGAATATTTTTCTCGAACTCTTGCCTCGGGAAGTACTTTCGTTTCATTTGACTCTTTGAGGATTCCCGGTTATTGTTATTCGTGGGATGTGAATTGTATGGCTCGTATTTGCACTTTGTTCTTGAAGAGATAAATTCACCACTAGAAGGGGGGTTGAATAGTGGTAATGCGGAATACCGAAATTTCTTGCGAATAAATAGAAAATAGTGCGGAATTTAAAGACTCAAGGATTTATAGAGGTTCGGCAACTTGCCTACGTCCTCTCTCCGACTTTCTTTTTCTATTGGCTAAAGAGCAACCACAATCTTGACTCGTCTTCTATCGGTCCGAGTTCACAACCGTTACAATCGCTTGTCTTCTATCGGTCCAAGCTCAACCTCTCCCTCAATATAAATGTTTGTTTATCTAGTGTTCTATAGGAACTAGATAATCCTCACTATACGAATATGGGAGTATAATCCTAACAATGCCGGATCAAAGATCCTAATAACACCGGATTAGTGATTCTTGATTCGTTTCTTTTTACGCTCAAGTGTAAGTGATGCAACACTTACAATCAAATGAAAGAATACAAAGAATAGTAGATATTACAATGAGAATCACTCTTGTATCTTTCTTTTCTCACAACTTGAAATGCAATAAAAGATATAAAACTGAGCTCAAGTATGCTTTGATTGCTTGTATGCTTGTATGCTTGAATGCTTGAAGTTGTGTGTTTGATACCCAAGTCCTTCGGGTATTTATAGGTGAGAGCCATCCTTCAAATGCTGAAAAACATATTATTAGAGTGCGCTAATAAAGTCCTGTAGCGTGCGCTATCGATTTTTGACTTGGAATCTCTGAACGGTCACAAAGACTGTTGCAACGGTAAAATAGTATGGCTAGCGTGCGCTAGTCATGTATCGGTAGCGTGCGTTAACGTCTGGTCAACAAGTCTTCAATCTTAACTTTGACAATGTCCGATTGTCTTTCCAACGACTCTTTATCCAACGGCTAAATTTGAGATTAGCGTGCGCTAGCAAGTATGCATAGCGTGCGCTAGCATTAATTAAATCCAACTTTTCCAGATTTTCCGGATCTGCATTGACTCTTGCCTTCCAACGGTAGAAATTCAAACGGTAATATGCTGACTCCTTTTAGCGTGCGCTAATGCCTATACCTTAGCGTGCGCTACTAATTTATTTCATTAACGTACGTTGCCTTGTGTAGCGTACGTAAAGACCTTAACGTATTGAGTCCAGTAGCTACTGGACTACTGACCGTGATATCGGTAGCGTGCGCAAGAGCTGAGAAGTAACGTGCGCTATATCCTTACTTTAGCGTACGTAAGTTGATATGTGTAGCGTGCGCAACATCCATTTCTGATTTCCTTCCAAACTTCACTGTCCTCTGGAATAATACGATAGCGTGCGTTATTTTTTACTGTATAGCGTGCGCTAACTGTAGTTACTTAGCGTGCGCTAACATTGAATGACTTGCGTGCGCTATCCATCAGGCGACTTCACTTGGCTGCAGCTGACTTGTCTGGGCTGTATATGTATATCCCGATAGCGTGCGCTACTATAAGATGAGTAGCGCGCGCTAGCTTTATTTAGCTCCTTCAAAATATTATCGATCTGAGATTGATCTAATTAAATGTTTTGAATGGAATAATCATCAAAATACATTTTGAGTCAACAATCTCCCCCTTTTTGATGATGTCAAAACATTTAATTAATACCTGCAAAAATATTTTAAATGATTCGAATCAAGGTAAACTTGTTCGATATATTAGTAAATTTTGGTTTTTGGAGTATTCTCCCCCTTTTTGACATACACAAAAAGGAACTCCCCCTGAATTGTTGCGTTATAACAAATATCAACAAAAATGCCATTATTCAAAGCAAAATTACGTAAACAACAATACTTGTAAACAACAAATGCCAAATGAAGTGAAATGCGAATATCATTAAGATGGAATTCAAGCAATACATAGAGTTTTTCATGACATGAGACATAAAGATTATTCGAACAACAAGATTCTACAACCAAGCATCAAAAATCCTCAAATCTAAGGGTCGGAAGAAGACGAGGGGAAAGGAAATGAAGGGTGTGTGAAATGGATGAAATCGGATATCAACCCACGCACTTCCCGGACTTCCGAACGTAGAGCCCGAACATCCTCTCGAATTTCAGCTTGAGAGGTCTCGATGCCCCGCATCCGAGCACAAAGGTCGCTTTCTTCTTCCTCCGTGACAACATCTCTCATAGGGCGCTTCCCTTTCGAAGTAGGCTTCCTCACGAACTCCCCAATTTGCATTTCGTGAAGAGTATGAGGTCCCCGGCGAGTGATTTTCTCCTCTGCAGTAGGCATGCGCGATCCTTTTTCAACTTGATCGTCGTCGCGAAGATACGGGAAAAGGATCCAGCCTTGGTTGGACGTCCGGACATAGTGCATAGATTTAAGCGAAGCGTCCGAAATCTCATGACCGAGAGAGACAGGGACAACCTTGTCTTTCGACAAATCGACTTGGTGAAAACTGAATATGGCCGTGAGAATTGAGCCATAAGGCATTCCAGCCTTGCAGGAATGAGATGCGTAGTTTTTCGACCGAAAAAGGTCGCCCTTCACCTTCATCCAGCTGATGATGATATCGGCAAAATTCACTTTATCGTCATTGAGAACTCGATACACCACTTGCTTGTCGACTCCCACTAATTTGTGCTGGGAATTCACCTTCGGCATTAAGCATTTTGTGAGAGCTACCAGGAGAAGACGAATATTGATCCAAAAATCATTGTTTTCGAAGAAATCGTCCGTTATGTCAATAACGGCCTTTGAGCTAAGTAACTCTTTGACATCGATTTCCCCGACTCCATTATCATCGGCAATAGTTTTTCCGATACATACAAAACCGTCACAGGATAAGCCAAAAATTTGAGACAAAACATCCGAGGAAACTTTCACTCGTGTTCCTCCAACAAGACTTCCTAAAACAAGGGATGAAGACCCTTCACTTTCGGCCACATGGAGATTGGCATAGAACTCTCGGACAAGTTCAGGGAAAATGGGGTTTTTACATTCGACAAAACGGGCAATTCCCAGCGAAGAGAAGAAATTAGAAATATCGACATTTACCCATTCCAGACTCGAAAGATTGAAGAAATAACAGTCTGTGATGTGTTCTTGTGGAAGAATGTCAAAGAAAACCCTCGAGGCGGTTGATGAGATGAAACGATTTGCATCAAATTGTGCGTTGAGAGGACGTTTGAGATTATTGTATGTCTTTGCCATGGCTGTTCGGTTCTTGCTCGACATCAATCGGTGAGGAATTGAAGATCTGGAGAAGGTTTGAAGAATCCGATTAGCGGCTAGGGTTTTTGCAAGAAGGAAATATTCTGTCGATTGCGTACGTTAGGAAGTGTGAAGTGTTTTTGGGTCGTACGGAAATATATATAGTCAGCGAACTTTTAGTTAGCGTACGCTAGGATTATAGAATTAGCGTACGTTAGGTAAGAAATGAAAAGCTTCTTTGGGTATCCAAAGAGTCGAAATGGAATTCGAAAAGTCTTAATTAGCGTACGCAAGGAAGTAGGGTTTAGCGTACGCTATCGAAGGAAGTTTTTAGCGCGCGTTAAGAAAATGAAGCTAGCGCGCGCTAGCGAGTGAACCGAATCAAGGATTTTGATATTTTGAGTAGTAAGCTTATTTCAAAAGTTGTCTACATGTCCCATGCCAAGTTGTAAACGAATGGAGTTAAATGATTCTTCGGGAAGAGGTTTTGTAAAAATGTCAGCAAGTTGGTCCTTCGTCCCGACAAAAATTAAACAGATGTCTTTTTTCTGAACATGATCACGTAAAAAATGATGTCTAATATCTATATGTTTGGTTCTACTATGCAACACAGGATTTTTGCTCAGATTAATTGCACTAGTGTTATCACATAGGATAGGGGTATTTTCAAAATGTATGCCGTAGTCGCGGAGTTGATTTTTAATCCATAACACTTGAGCGCAGGCGCTCCCTGCAGCGACATATTCGGCCTCAGCTGTAGACAATGCTACACTGGTTTGCTTTTTACTTCCCCAAGATATTAAATATGATCCAACAAAATGACATGTACCGCTAGTACTCTTCTTGTCAATTTTACATCCGCCAAAATCGGCGTCACTATATGCAATTAAATTAAAATCCAAGCAAGAAGGATACCATAGACCTAGTCCAATAGTTCCTTTCAAGTAGCGAAAAATGCGTTTACAAGCAATTAAATGTGATTCCTTGGGATTAGCTTGGAATCGAGCACATAGACATGTAGCAAATATTATATCTGGCCTAGATGCAGTCAAATATAACAGAGATCCGATCATACCTCGGTATAATTTTTGATCTACAGATTTGCCATTTTCATCTTTCTCAAGCTTTAATGATGACGACATTGGCGTAGATATCACCTTGCTACTTTCCATATTGAATTTCTTGAGGAGGTCGTTTGAGTACTTCGTTTGATGGATAAAAATTCCATCTTCGCATTGTTTGATTTGAAGTCCGAGGAAGAACGTTAATTCTCCCATCATACTCATTTCGAACTCTCCTTTCATAAGATTAGAAAAATCTTGGCACAAGGATTCATTAGTAGCTCCAAATACAATGTCATCAACGTAAATTTGGCAAACAAGTATATCATCATTCAATATTTTAACAAACAAGGTATTATCGACTTTGCCTCTTTTATAATTATTTGCAATTAAAAATTGACTTAACCGATCATACCATGCTCGGGGTGCTTGCTTCAACCCGTAGAGTGCCTTGTTGAGCTTGTAGACATGATCCGGAAATTGATGATCTTCAAAACCGGGAGGTTGCTTGACGTAGACTTCTTCTTGAATGTAACCATTCAAGAATGCACTTTTCACATCCATTTGAAATAGTTTGATCTTCTTATGGGCGGCAAATGCACATAGCAAGCGAATGGCTTCGAGTCGAGCCACGGGAGCAAAACTTTCTTCGTAATCAAGACCTTCCTCTTGATTATATCCTTGAGCGACCAAACGAGATTTATTTCGAATTGGATAGCCGTCTTCGTCACTCTTGATTTTATGCACCCATTTAGTTCCGATAATTGTTTTATCTTTAGGGGCGGGAACTAAATTCCATACATTATTGTGCTTGAATTGCACAAGCTCCTCTTTCATTGTCATCACCCAACTTTCATCATCGAGAGCTTCGGATATATTCTTGGGAACTATTTCGGATACAAAAGCACAATGAGCCATAAATTCGGTGGTTCTCCTTCGGGTTTGAACACCGTCTTCAATGTTTCCAATCACGAGATCCTTTGGATGATCTTTGATGTGCCTCCAATCTTTCGGTAAATCAACGATTGTGTTCATTTCGATTTCCGAAATTTTTTTCACTTCGGGTGAGGGATCCGGAAAAGTACCTGCATCATCAAAATATTCTACCTTTCTCGGGGGTGAGATCATATCATTGAATTTAACATGTATGGACTCTTCAACTTTATTCGTTCTAATATTATAAACACGATATGCTTTGCTATTAGTACAATAACCAAGAAATATTCCGGAGTCGGATTTGGCATCAAACTTGCCCAAGTTATCCTTGCCGTTGTTCAAAATAAATACATTGCAACCAAAAGGATGAAAATAAGTAATATTGGGCTTTTTGCCCTTCCATAATTCATACGGGGTTTTAAGGTGAGTTCTACGGACGTGAACTCGGTTAATCACATAGCATGCCGTAAAAATTGCTTCGGCCCAAAAGTATCGTGGAAGAGAGTATTCATTAAGCATTGCCCTCGACATTTCTTCCAAAGATCGGTTTTTCCTATCAACAACTCCATTTTGTTGAGGCGTTCTAGGAGCCGAAAAATTATGATTAATACCGTATTTATCACATAAAAGTTCAAACGGGGTGCAATCAAATTCACCTCCGTGATCGGTGCGAATAGAGATTATGGAGAGATTTTTCTCATTTGATACCAAACGACACCATTTAGAAAACTCGGAAAATACATCATCCTTATGTGCTAAAAATCTAACCCAATTAAATCGAGAGAAATCATCAACAATAACCAAAGTGTAAAGTTTACCATTTAAACTAACATGTCTAGATGGTCCAATCAAATCCATATGCACGAGTTCAAGAACTCGACTTGTGGAAACCTCGAATTTTGGTTTAAACGATTCTCGAGTATGTTTCTCTTTTATGCATGATTCACACAAATGCTTTCTATCAAACTTGAGTTTGGGCAATCCACGAACAAGGTCGTGTCTAGATAAAGTAGAAATGATAGGTAGAGAAGTATGCACCAATTTTCGATGCCATAAATATGCATTGTCATCCAAGGTAATAAGACATTTTTCATTGAATGAACTTTTATCGTTAAGATCAACAATATAGATGTTTCCACATCTCAAACCAATGAATGCAATTTTATTATTTCTAAATGCCGTGCAATGCGTTTGCTCGAATAGAATTTTAAAACCTTCATCACAAAGTTGCGAAACGCTAAGGAGATTATGATGCAAACCTTCAACAAATAATACTTTGTTGATAGAGGGAGAAGGTTCCTTACCGACTTTGCCGATGCCTTTGATTTTTCCCTTTTGATTATCTCCAAAGGCCACATGTCCTTGATCTTGATATTCGAGGTCTTCAAATAAGTCCTCGGAGCCGCACATGTGCCTTGAGCATCCGCTATCAATGTACCACTTGTTTTTCCTTGGTGCCGGTACCTACAAAAGTAGAATTTCTCGGTTGTTTCGGTACCCAAGCCCGTTTGGGTCCTCCAAAGTTAACTATGCTTATAGCATTCGGAACAATTGTCCCTTTAGGAACCCATATTTGCTTAACTTTGATGGTTCTTAACTTTGAATGAGCATTAACATTGTGAACTCGTTTGAAAGAATCTTTTGAATTCTCGGTTTCGGTTTTCTTTATTTTGTCAAGGTTGATAAGTGATTGTTCCCGTTTAAAAGGATCGAAACCAAGACCGTGTTTGAGCAAGGGCGATTTTTGAATAGATAGGAGCCTTTCGAATTTCTCGTTTCCGAGAGTAAATTTGTTCAAAATATATTTTAGCTCCTTTTGAGTTTTTGTTAACTCGATTTTCAAAACATTTTCTTTTTCAAGGCATGATGTATGGTCGATCTCGATAGTTTTGCCTTTGTTTTGGAGAGAGGAATTTTCGAGTTCTAGAGATTTTATTTTTCTCTTTAAAGATATGTTTAATTTAACCATCTCGTCATACTCCGTATTCAAGGATTCAAACGCACTCAATAACTCATCATCATGATGAACTTCTTGTGAATCACAAAAATCAAAAGATTCATATTCGTCATCATTTAGTTTAGAGCTTACCTCGATATTACTTTCGGAGTCGAGGGCCATGAATGCAAGATTTGCGTCTAGAGATCTTTCAATCTCCTCCTCGTCATCACTCCAAGAAGCGATTAGGACCTCCTTCTTTTTGAATCTTTCCATTTGAGGTTTTGTGTAATACCCGGTTGTAATTCATTCATTTTCATTCAGTAATTATCAGTCTGTAATTGTCACTCAGTAATTCTCACTCATTAATAATCACTCATCATTCATGAATCACTCATTTGCGTTCATGTTGGCATGTTGTAATCGTATATCAGTTACCGATTGCCATTTTACCTCCGTTTTTAGATCGAGACGGGAGTACTATCATTTTCATTGTGATTGATAGCCTTGTTCTGGGAGTATCATCTTTGGCTCGTGTTAGACTTATTCACTTCCACATTCGTATGGTATATCGGATCATTCATCAGTCGTAGCGAGGAATCGGAATTATCGGATTAATTCACCTTGGCCAGCATCGAATTACGGCCGCAAGGTTCTGGGATACGGCCGTAAGTCAGCGGGTACGGCCGTAAGGCTGGCCGGTTACTGCCGTAAGTGGTCCAGCAGGCTACCCAGGCATTTTGGCCGAAGGTGAGTTACGGCCGTAAGGAAGATGAGATACGGCCGTAAGTGGTGTTCGTAAATTTCAGGTGTTGTCGACCAAGGGTGACTTACGGCCGTAAGGGTTGCGGCATACGGCCGTAAGTCGAGGCAGGTACGGCCGTAAGGCTTGGCCGGATACGGCCGTCTGGCTGCAGAAGGATGTCGGCCATTTTTGACGAAGGCGGGTTACGCCGTAAGGTTGGCGGATACGGCCGTATCATCCGAGTTACGGCCGTAAGGTGTGCTACGGCCGTAAGGTGTCGGACGGTGTTTTTGACGAGGCGGGTTACGCCGTAACTCAGAGCGATTACGGCCGTAAGTCAGCCGTGTGCTTTCGGACGAAGCCGAGTTACGGCCGTAAGGCCGTTGACTTGGAAAGTTACGGCCGTAAGAGGGCTGAGTTACGGCCATAACTTCCGGTAGTATTTAAGGACTTGGCCGGGTCATTTCTCCTCACTTCTTCATTTTTCCATCTTCATCCGAGAGAGAGGGTTGAGAGAGAGATTTTGCAATCATCAATCACTTGAGTGTGTAATTTTCATCATCTTCATTCATTTGGGAAGCTTGGATACTCGTTTAAACTCGTGTTCTTCAGATCGAAGTGATTGGATCTTCAAGAGGTAATTTCTTCAACACCTTGGATTTCGATTCTATGTTGAGATATGATGTTTTGGACATTATAATCATGTTATATGAAGGGACATGTATATGATTATGAGTTTGTATAAGGATTCATTGTATTATTGAAGGATTATTCAAGAACACTTTGATTATCGAGTTGAAATTGGGGGTTTTCGATTAATTGTCGTTATAATCACATTTTCGGATATTCATTTTGGATTATTGATCATTCGGAAGATGTTTGTTGGTTTGAAACACTTCTTGGGGGAATTGATAGTGACTTTTTGAGATTTGATTGTAAACAACCGGAGTTTGGCCACAACGTATTCGATATAATGCCCCAGTGAACTTAGTTTAATCGTATCGACGTTTTGAGTTCGTTATGTTCGCGTTTGATTCGTATATTGAACGAGTTGTTGGATATTGTATAATTCAAGGTTGTTCGAGCGACCGATATCTCAATTAGGACGTTGTTCGTGGAAGGATAATTGTCACCGGTATTGTGTAAGTTAATTCTTACTCGGTTAAAAGGATATTCATCCCTTTTGTTGTTGTTCATTCATAATCATAACTCATTCATCATTGTATTAACCGTATCAAACTTGTCATTGTCAATTAATCACTTCAGTCACAAGGAACGACGGTTCCAATCATTTTGTCGAGCTATCATTCATTTCACTATCATTTTATCTCGGTGAGTCATTATTCGTTTCCGATGTCACTTTTGTTATATCGTGGCATTCCGGGTCATACTGGCGTGCCGGTTGGTATGTGTAGGATTTTCATGTCGGGCACAATTATGTCGTGTGTTGGTTGTTGGCCTCACATTGGACTGTGCACACGAGTCGATTGCTTCGTGAGACTGATTAGGCACAAGACCACGTGTGTATTCGATTGATACACGTTGGTGGCTTGTGCACGGACACATTTCCATCCCGGGCGTAGTGTGGCGCCACCCTTTGAGCCGTACTGTTAGTTGATTCATACAGCATGTTTGATTGCGTATGTTTTCAAAAAGATTGGGTTATAATCTAACCTCTTCATTTTAATCGAACTTGTGGTTTATACTACATATTTATATGATTGTGTTTAATCAACTCTGGAGGATTGTTGTTCTGTATAACTGACCCCGTTTGGGGATATTTATTTCTCAGGTCATGGCAAGGCAAAGGCACAGGGAGAGCACGTTGACGGCGAGGAGTCCCAATGATACTAGAAAGGGCCCCCAGTCTATTCAGTTATTTATTCAGTCATTTATGTTTCCTTTATTTATTCCGCTGCAGACATTCCGTTTGAATACTCATTTCATTCAGTGTTGTGTATTTTATCGTCACATAAAATACACATGTATTCTATTTTATCCTGGGTGTGTTTTATGAAACTCCTAATCGGAGTAATTGATGTTGTAATGTGGTTCGGTACTACATTTACCCTGTGTAATTCATCCGTTTTCATTCGCCTGGTGGGTCCCAGTCGGGGGTCCACGTCACTGTAATATCCGCCTAGTTTGGGGTGTTACAGAGTTGGTATCGGAGCGTGGTTTTGAATACTACCTTCCGAGTTATGTCTCATTTGAAATCATAGTCATCAGGCTAGTATCATTGGACTTTCGCATCACGTGTGACCTGTGCAGATGCCGAGCCAATCAGACCGAAAGAACTGTAAGACTTCTAACGCCATGGTATAATTTCTGGCAATTATCATTCATTCATAATTTATCAGTTAACAATCCTCAAACATCATTTTCATTTTTACCAGGACGGTCATTTTAACTCATTAATCACTCAATTCATTTCATTACTCGGTTGTTGATCTGGAAGATCATATAATTAATCTTGTTAACTTGTTCAAGATAATCATTTCAATAATTTCATCAGAAATCATGTCACCTCGATTAATCGTTCATGTAATCACTATGTTAGAGCGTATACTCATTTTCATCACCTCATGTCATAGTCATAATGTGATATTCATGCGAGAGATATAATCATCATGTAACTTTCCACTTCAGTATGGAAAGAGCTGGCAGAGGACGAGGAGGACGAGGCCGTGGTGCGGGCCGAATCCCGAGAGCTCGTGTGAACACACGTGCGAAAGCGAGAAACAATGCCAATTCATCTAGCAGCGACGCTGCCACTCATTCACCTGGGCGTGATCATTCATTATCGGGGAGTCGTACCCGGGATACGGCTCAGTCAGAAGGTGTTCGGGTGCACCCACTTGCTTTTATGCAGGGCATGATGGCCCAAATGACGCAGATGGCACAACTTATGGAGACGATGCACAATTCAGTCAATCAAAATCAACAGGCTCCTCCGCCGCCGCCTCAGAGGCAAGAGAGGGGTGTAAGCAATATCATTAGCGATATCTCTCGCCAGCGACCACCTGCCTTTGAAGGCTCATCTGAGCCGGCGGATATTGTTCATTGGCTCGAACATTTCGAGAAGCTATTCGCGATGGTAGAGTGTCCCGAAGGACACAAAGTTTCAGTTGCGGCTTACTATCTGGGTAAGAGCGCCCATTCTTGGTGGTTGTCGTTGAAGCCCACCGAAGGATCATGTACTTGGGACCAGTTCAAGACTCTCATGATGGAGAGGTATTATCCGGCCCCACTCAGAGAGGCCAAGCTGTCAGAGTTACTCACTCCCGACCCCTCATCAGACGCGGATGTTCTCGCCAGTGCCGAGAAATTTCAGGAACTTCTTCCGTTCGCCTCATCTATCATTCGCTCTGAGGCGGACAAGATCAAGTATTTCAGCAAGAGACTGAAACCTCGTATGCGGCTACAGCTGCTTAATCATAATTGCACCACGTTGGCCGAATTCATTGAGAAAGCTCTTACTTACGAGCTTACTGTTAAGGAGATTTCTAAGCAACAACCTTCATCTGCTGGCAAGAAGTCTAAGAACCGTAATCAGTCTGACGGAAGTCAGGCCACTTTCAAGAAACCGCGGGCGGGCTCTACCTTTTCTGAGCGACCTCCTATGGCGTCTAAGCCCGCGGAATCTCAGTCTCGAGCGGCCAGTTCGGCCGTCACCTGTTTCAACTGTGAAGAACAGGGTCATTTCAGCACCAAATGTCCGAAGCAGACTGTCACGTGCCATAACTGTGGGATTGCTGGGCATCGGGCCCGTTTTTGCCGAAGGGACTCTAAACCCACTCCGGCATCATCTCAGGACCCAGGACATTCAAAGATGCAGAATCAGGCCACTCAGTCAGTGTCGTTTAAGATGACAGGAGCTAGCAAGGGCGGAGCCAAGAGCTATCAGACGGGAGCATCTGGTTCGGGGGCCGGCAAGCCCCGAATTTACGAGATGAAGAAGACAGATGATCCAGAGGCCCGAATGATCTCAGGTACACTCGATATTCTATCCCAGCCTGTGTGTACCCTTTTTGATACTGGTGCATCGCATTCATTCATTTCCGAGTCATGTTTGAGTAGACTACGTCTGGGTAGTGCTACTAGTTGTGAGCCTTATGTCATTGGCCTACCTGATGGTAGACGAATTATCGGTAATCGTGAGATTCAGAATTGTCCGATTCAGTTTCATGGTCGTGTATGGCCAGCGGACCTAATCGTAGTAGATTTGCCGAGGGACGACGTCATCTTGGGTATTGATTGGATGGATCGTCATGATGCCACCATTAGTGTCCGTAAGCGTATGATCACTATCATTGCAGACGATGGGGTTGAATGTGTGTTTCAGGGAGGTAATCCTGGCTGTTCTGGTAAGGTCATTAATTTGATGAAAGCAGTACGATTACTCAGTCAGGGATGTGTTGGTTATTGGTGCTACATGACCAAAACCGAGAAATCATCAGTATTGTTGTCGGATATTTCGGTAGTATGGGAATATGCCGACGTTTTTCTAGACGAGTTACCTGGCTTGCCTCCACAGAGAGATGTGGAATTCACGATTGAGTTGGAGCCCGGTACGTCCCCGATATCGAAGGCACCGTACCGGATGGCCCCGACCGAAATGCAGGAATTAAAGAACCAACTTGAGGAGTTGTTCGAGAAAGGTTATATCCGACCGAGTGCGTCCCCGTGGGGAGCACCAGTTCTGTTTGTCAAGAAGAAGGATGGTTCGTTCGGTTGTGTATTGATTACGGAATTGAACCGGTGACGATCAAGAATAAGTATCCTTTACCCCGCATTGATGATCTCTTAGATCAACTTCAGGGAGCTTGATTTTCCAAGATCGACTTAAGATCTGGATATCACCAGTTGCGGATTCGAGAGTCGGATATCGCGAGGACGGCGTTTCGAACACGCTACGGTCATTATGAGTTCGTAGTTATGCCGTTCGGGCTAACTAATGCACCTGCGGTATTCATGGAGTTAATGAATAGGGTTTTCATCGACTTTTTGGATCAGTTTGTTGTTGTCTTCATCGATGACATTTTGATTTATTCTCGTAACCGAGAGGAGCACGAGGTTCATCTTCATCAGGTTCTCGACGTGTTGAGACGAGAGCAACTTTATGGAAAGTTTTCCAAATGCGAGTTCTGGATGTCCGAAGTGACTTTCCTCGGACATGTAATTTCATCAGACGGAGTTCGTGTCGACCCTCAGAAGACGGAGGCTATCCGAGATTGGTTACCTCCGAAGATGTTAAGGAAATCCGAAGTTTTCTCGGATTAGCGGGTTATTATCGGCGGTTTGTGGAAGGATTTTCTAAAATCTCTCAACCCTTGACGAACCTTTTGCGAAAGGATAAGAAATACACGTGGTCCGACGCGTGTCAACGGAGTTTTGAGGAACTCAAGAGCCGGTTAATGTCAGCACCTGTACTTTCCTTGCCGCAGGGGACGGAGGGGTTTGTGGTTTATAGTGATGCGTCCGGACAGGGTCTCGGATGTGTACTCATGCAGAATGAAAGGTTATTGCCTATGCTTCACGGCAATTGAGACCTTACGAGGTTAATTATCCGACTCACGATCTGGATCTAGCAGCCGTGGTGTTCGCTTTGAAAATTTGGCGTCATTATCTTTATGGCGTTACACCGAGATATTCACCGATCATAAGAGTTTAAAGTATATATTCACTCAGAAGGAGTTAAATATGCGACAGAGGCGGTGGTTAGAACTAATCAAAGATTATGATATCGAGATCCTTTATCACCCGGGCAAGGCGAACGTTGTCGCCGACGCCTTGAGTCGTAAGTCCGTGCAGGAGCAGATGCTTGCTCGTTTAACAGTTCAGAAGGAGCTTCAGCAGGAATTCATTAGACCCGAGATCGAGGTCTGGCTCCAGCGAGTTCAGGGACAACTTTGTATGTTGGAGATTTCATTGTCACTTGAGGAGGTAATCAGAGAGAATCGAGTTCGCACTTTCATTGTTGCGCATCCGTGAGGATGTGGCTCAGGGAAAGCCCTCGATTCGTGGTCCACGAGGATGGACTTTTGAGATTTAAGAATCGGTTGTGCGTACCGGCGAATGACGAGTTGAAAAACTCGATTTTGAGAGAAGCTCATGCTACCCCTTATTCTGTTCATCCGGGGTCCAGCAAGATGTACAAGGACTTGAAACAAAATTATTGGTGGAGTAATATGAAGCGAGAAGTCGCAGAATTTGTTTCGAGATGCTTAACATCAACAAGTTAAGATTGAACATCGGCGGCCGTGGGTATGCTGAAACCTCTCCCTATTCCGGAGTGGAAGTGGGAAGACATTTCTATGGACTTCATCACGAGTTTGCCGACGAGTCGTCGTGGCATGAATACAATCTGGGTGATTGTGGACCGCTTAACTAAATCAGCTCATTTCCTTGAGATCAAGGATACGTGGGGTCCCGAGAGACTGGCTCAGTTGTTCATCAAGGAGATAGTGAGACTCCACGGTACTCCTAAGAGTATCATTTCCGATCGTGACGGACGATTTGTGTCTCATTTTTGGAAATCAGTTCATCGTGCTATGGGAACTCAGCTCAATCTCAGTACCGCTTTTCATCCTCAGTCCGACGGACAATCAGAGAGGACTATTCAGACATTAGAGGACATGTTGAGGGCATGCGTCCTAGATTGGAAGGACGATTGGGAAGCCCAACTACCATTGATCGAGTTCACGTATAATAATAGTTGGCATGCTTCCATTAAGATGGCACCTTACGAGGCCTTGTACGGTCGTCGTTGTCGCTTTCCTTTGTGTTGGGATGACTTGTCAGAATCAATTGGCACCGAGCCCGATATGCTTATAGCCGCCCGGGAGAAGGTAGCTTTGATCAAGAGTCATATGTTGACAGCTCAGAGTCGACAGAAATCGTATGCGGATAATCGTCGTCGACCACTAGAGTTCGAGACGGGTGACCATGTTTTGGTCAAGGTATCCCCGAGTCGAGGTATTTTTCGTTTCGGAAAACGGGGGAAGTTGAGTCCGAGATTCATTGGACCGTTTGAAATTTTGGATCGAGTAGGCGAGTTAGCTTATCGATTGGCTTTACCTCCGGCTTTGAGCAGGATTCATAATGTATTTCACGTCTCTCAGTTGCGGAAGTATGTTGCCGACCCGAGTCACATACTTCAGTTCGACGAAATCGAGATCGCAGATGATCATTCGTACGAGGAGCGTCCTGTACGAGTGTTAGAGCGGCGAATCAAACAGTTGAGGAACAAGACGATCCCTTTGGTCAAGATTCAGTGGTCTAGACACGGAGTCGAAGAGGCCACTTGGGAAATCGAGGAGAATATGCGGGATAGTTATCCCGAGTTGTTTGACCCTTAGTTTCGGGGACGAAACTCTTTTTAAGGGGGGGAGTATGTAATACCCGGTTGTAATTCATTCATTTTCATTCAGTAATTATCAGTCTGTAATTGTCACTCAGTAATTCTCACTCATTAATAATCACTCATCATTCATGAATCACTCATTTACGTTCATGTTGGCATGTTGTAATCGTATATCAGTTACCGATTGCCATTTTACCTCCGTTTTTAGATCGAGACGGGAGTATTATCATTTTCATTGTGATTGATAGCCTTGTTCTGGGAGTATCATCTTTGGCTCGTGTTAGACTTATTCACTTCCACATTCGTATGGTATGTCGGATCATTCATCAGTCGTAGCGAGGAATCGGAATTATCGGATTAATTCACCTTGGCCGGATCGAATTACGGCCGCAAGGTTACGGGATACGGCCGTAGTAAGTCGGCGAATGCACCGTAAAGTGGCGATTCTGGCCGTAAGTGGTCCAAAGAGCTACCTGCATTTTGGCGAAGGTGAGTTACGGCCGTAAGGAAGATGAGATACGGCCGTAAGTGGTGTTCGTAAATTTCGGGTGTTGTTGACCAAGGGTGACTTACGGCCGTAAGGGTTGCGGCATACGGCCGTAAGTCGGCGAGTCTGGCCGTAAGGCTTGGCCGAATACGGCCGTCTGTGCGGAAGGATGTCCGGCCATTTTGTGAAGGCGGGTTACGCCCGTAAGGTTGGCGGATACGGACGTATCATCCAATTCTGGCCGTAAGGTGTGCGATACGGCCGTAAAGGTGTCGGCCAGTGTTTTGATGAAATTTAGTTACGCCTGTAACTCGAGGCGATTCTGGCCGTAAGTCTGTCAGCGAGCTTTCGGGAAGCCGAAGTTACGGCCGTCTGAGTTGGCGATTCGTCCGTAAGGCCGTTGACTTGGAAAGTTACGGACGTAAGAGGGCCGAGTTACGGCCGTAACTTCCGGCAGTATTTAAGGACTTGGCCGGGTCATTTCTCCTCACTTCTTAATTTTTCCATCTTCATCTGAGAGAGAGGGTTGAGAGAGAGATTTTGCAATCATCAATCACTTGAGTGTGTAATTTTCATCATCTTCATTCATTTGGGAAGCTTGGATACTCGTTTAAACTCGTGTTCTTCAGATCGAAGTGATTGGATCTTCAAGAGGTAATTTCTTCAACACCTTGGATTTCGATTCTATGTTGAGATATGATGTTTTGGACATTATAATCATGTTATATGAAGGGACATGTATATGATTATGAGTTTGTATAAGGATTCATTGGATTATTGAAGGATTATTCAAGAACACTTTGATTATCGAGTTGAAATTGGGGGTTTTCGATTAATTGTCGTTATAATCACATTTTCGGATATTCATTTTGGATTATTGATCATTCGGAAGATGTTTGTTGGTTTGAAACACTTCTTGGGGGAATTGATAGTGACTTTTTGAGATTTGATTGTAAACAACCGGAGTTTGGCCACAACGTATTCGATATAATGCCCCAGTGAACTTAGTTTAATCGTATCGACGTTTTGAGTTCGTTATATTCGCGTTTGATTCGTATATTGAACGAGTTGTTGGATATTGTATAATTCAAGGTTGTTCGAGCGACCGATATCTCAATTAGGACGTTGTTCGTGGAAGGATAATTGTCACCGGTATTGTGTAAGTTAATTCTTACTCGGTTAAAAGGATATTCATCCCTTTTGTTGTTGTTCATTCATAATCATAACTCATTCATCATTGTATTAACCGTATCAAACTTGTCATTGTCAATTAATCACTTCAGTCACAAGGAACGATGGTTCCAATCATTTTGTCGAGCTATCATTCATTTCACTATCATTTTATCTCGGTGAGTCATTATTCGTTTCCGATGTCACTTTTGTTATATCGTGGCATTCCGGGTCATACTGGCGTGCCGGTTGGTATGTGTAGGATTTTCATGTCGGGCACAATTATGTCGTGTGTTGGTTGTTGGCCTCACATTGGGTGTGCACGAGTCGGTGCTTCGTGAGGCGATTAGGCACAAGACCACGTGTGTATTCGATTGATACACGTTGGTGGCTTGTGCACGGACACATTTCCATCCCGGGCGTAGTGTGGCGCCACCCTTTGAGCCGTACTGTTAGTTGATTCATACAACATGTTTGATTGCGTATGTTTTCAACAAGATTGGGTTATAATCTAACCGCTTCATTTTAATCGAACTTGTGGTTTATACTACATATTTATATGATTGTGTTTAATCAACTCTGGAGGATTGTTGTTCTGTATAACTGACCCCGTTTGGGGATATTTATTTCTCAGGTCATGGCAAGGCAAAGGCACAGGGAGAGCACGTTGACGGCGAGGAGTCCCAATGATACTAGAAAGGGGCCCGATGCTGATTATTTATTCAGTCATTTATGTTTCCTTTATTTATTCCGCTGCAGACATTCCGTTTGAATACTCATTTCATTCAGTGTTGTGTATTTTATCGTCACATAAAATACACATGTATTCTATTTTATCCTGGGTGTGTTTTATGAAACTCCTAATCGGAGTAATTGATGTTGTAATGTGGTTCGGTACTACATTTACCCTGTGTAATTCATCCGTTTTCATTCGCCTGGTAGGTCCCAGTCGGGGGTCCACGGCACTGTAATATCTGCCTAGTTTGGGGTGTTACATTTTGAAGAGGATCCTCGGCATTCTTTGGCATAATGACCGGCTTGACCACATTTCCGACAATTATTGTCGAACTTCTTGATGGGAGTATAGCCACTCTTCTTTTGCTCCGGTTTGCCATCCCGACCAAGAAAACTTCGCCTCTTTTGAATTAGGTTTTTATACCTTCTAAAGTTTTTGGCATAGAGAGCGAGTTCCTCGTCGTCTTCATCTTCGGTAACATCTTCCTCAACGTCGCTATCAACATTGAATGCGACCACTCTTTCCCGAGGCTTTGGCTTTGTGCCTCTAGACTTGAGAACGATCTCGTAATTGATGAGTGACCCGATGAGGGCACTAAATTCGAGCTTGTTGAGATCTTTGGACTCCATGATCGCGGTGACCGTGGCATCCCATTCTCGTGGCAACGATCGAAGAATTTTCTTAGCTTTGTCGCTGCTCGATATAGGCTTTCCAAAAGATGCAAGACCATTTGTTATAGCCGAAAATTGATCCAACATATTTGTAATCGTTTCCTCGTCTTTCATGAAAAATAATTCGTAGTCCTTGGGTGGTTCCCTCATGAGTGACTTCGAGAATTTCCCAATTTTCTTTTGCACTTTCATAGGACGATATCCTATTGAGTTCTTCGGGATTGAGAGCGCAATAGAGAAGTTGAGTAGCTCGTGAGTTGACGTGCGTGTTTCTCCAATCCTCGTCGTTGAATTCTTCGATCTTTTTCAACGATCCATCCTCTTTCTTAGCAAGTTTAGGACCAAGAGTGATAACTTTCCAGATTTCAATATCGTAGGCTTGAACGAAGATCGCCATCTTCTTTTTCCACGTCATGAAATTGGAACCGTCGAAGAAAGGAGGACGGTTGAGAGCATTTCCTTCAATTTGGCCAAGAAGTGCCATTTGCGGATTTTTTTCTCTTAGGTGGTTAAACCTTTAAAAAGAGACCCGCTCCGATACCAACTGAAGAGATAAATTCACCACTAGAAGGGGGGTTGAATAGTGGTAATGCGGAATACCGAAATTTCTTGCGAATAAATAGAAAATAGTGCGGAATTTAAAGACTCAAGGATTTATAGAGGTTCGGCAACTTGCCTACGTCCTCTCTCCGACTTTCTTTTTCTATTGGCTAAAGAGCAACCACAATCTTGACTCGTCTTCTATCGGTCCGAGTTCACAACAGTTACAATCGCTTGTCTTCTATCGGTCCAAGCTCAACCTCTCCCTCAATATAAATGTTTGTTTATCTAGTGTTCTATAGGAACTAGATAATCCTCACTATACGAATATGGGAGTATAATCCTAACAATGCCGGATCAAAGATCCTAATAACACCGGATTAGTGACTCTTGATTCGTTTCTTTTTACGCTCAAGTGTAAGTGATGCAACACTTACAATCAAATGAAAGAATACAAACAATAGTAGATATTACAATGAGAATCACTCTTGTATCTTTCTTTTCTCACAACTTGAAATGCAATAAAAGATATAAAACTGAGCTCAAGTATGCTTTGATTGCTTGTATGCTTGTATGCTTGAAGTTGTGTGTTTGATACCCAAGTCCTTCGGGTATTTATAGGTGAGAGCCATCCTTCAAATGCTGAAAAACATATTATTAGCGTGCGCTAATAAAGTCCTGTAGCGTGCGCTATCGATCTTTGACTTGGAATCTCTGAACGGTCACAAAGACTGTTGCAACGGTAAAATAGTATGGCTAGCGTGCGCTAGTCATGTATCGGTAGCGTGCGTTAACGTCTGGTCAACAAGTCTTCAATCTTGACTTTGACAATGTCCGATTGTCTCTCCAACGACTCTTTATCCAACGGCTAAATTTGAGGTTAGCGTGCGCTAGCAAGTATGCATAGCGTGCGCTAGCATTAATTAAATCCAACTTTTCCAGATTTTCCGGATCTGCAATGACTCTTGCCTTCCAACGGTAGAAATTCAAACGGTAATATGCTGACTCCTTTTAGCGTGCGCTAATGCCTATACCTTAGCGTGCGCTACTAATTTCTTTCATTAACATACGTTGCCTTGTGTAGCGTACGTAAAGACCTTAACGTATTGAGTCCAGTAGCTACTGGACTACTGACCGTGATATCGGTAGCGTGCGCAAGAGCTGAGCAGTAACGTGCGCTATATCCCTACTTTAGCGTACGTAAGTTGATATGTGTAGCGTGCGCAACATCCATTTCTGATTTCCTTCCAAACTTCATTGTCCTCTGGAATAATACGATAACGTGCGTTATTTTTTACTGTATAGCGTGCGCTAACTGTAGTTACTTAGCGTGCGCTAACATTGAATGACTTGCGTGCGCTATCCATCAGGCGACTTCACTTGGCTGTAGCTGACTTGTCTGGGCTGTATATGTATATCCCGATAGCGTGCGCTACTATAAGATGAGTAGCGTGCGCTAGCTTTATTTAGCTCCTTCAAAATATTATCGATCTGAGATTGATCTAATTAAATGTTTTGAATGGAATAATCATCAAAATACATTTTGAGTCAACAGTTCTTGCACTAGCAAAACAGTGGAGTTTTGCTAACCCCCGAGTATTCGGGGGGTGTATGTCTGTTTTTGCATTCAGGTTTTGGAGCATAGCACAGGGTCGGCATGAAGGATGATGAAAGATGAACGATACTAATCATACGAGGACCCATTGATGTCGTATCGGTTTAGTTGTAATTTATTTCCGCTGCAGTATTCTTTCCCCGTTGTACGGGAGTGTGTTGTATTCGACCCCTGCGTGGGCAAGTATTATAATCGAGTGGTATGATTTTATTGAAAGGCCAAATCGGCCTACTGAGTCTTTTTAGCCTTAAAGACATTGTTGAGATGTTCTATGTTGTTACCAGCCTGGTAGATCCTTGAGGAAAGGTTCTACGGCGTGTAATATCCCTGAGCGGATTGAGGGTGTTACAAGGGCGAGTATATTTTATTATATTAAATTATACAATTACTGATTTTAATAAGTTTGCAAACATATCTTGTTAAAATATATAAAAGCAATTGATAAGTATCGTATTAATAAAAACTAGTTTTTGAAAGAATAAATATTGGTTTAAATTATTATTGTGAATGGGTAATTAATTTAATCATCCTAATATTTTAGTTATTCACAAAATTAGGATATTCATGTACGAAAATACATAAAAAGTTTGATTGTGCTACTGTAATATTAATTACTTTTTTTAAATTTTAGATTCATTTATTTTATTCTAACATTTTTTAAATGACGCGTATTTGCATTATTTTGGCACAACTTATACCCTAGCATGTATACATAATTTGATAATTTTAATATTTAGATTATATAATTATTGATTTTACTAAATTCAATAGATATCTTCTTACCATATATAAGCATTTAACTTTTGATAATATCATATTAATCAAGAGAGCCATTTTTATAGAATATTTTTTTAGAGAATACAACTTAATCTAATCTTTCTAAATATGACTGTATTTTAATTATCTTTTTGATCTTTCGAAAATGAAAAGTTCGCATGAGGAAAAAAATTAATTGATTGTATTATTGAATATATAACTAATTAGGTGGGAGAGTTTAACTCTATTTTATTTTCGGTTATAATTTGAATGATGCAAATTTGGAATACCTAGAACAACTTATACTCAAGCAATTATATATATTTCAGTATTTTAATTATAGTAAATATCTAATTTTATAAATTTTAAAATATATCTTCCTAAACTATGTAACCAATTAATTTAAATATTAAAAGAATTTATTTTGCGGGAACAAAAAATAATTGTATATATTTTCAAATATGATTGGATAATCTTTTACTTATCTTAAAATTTAAATTACTAAGAAATGGAAAATTACCGTTAGAAACAAAAAAAAATAATTTAATTGTGTTATTGGAGAAATAATTAATTTCATGATAGAGTTTGACTTTATTATCTTATTTTTAATATATTTTAGATGATGCATAATTGTACTTAATTGATGAAAAATTTAATTAACTTAAAATATCAATGTTTGAAAAAAATACAACCTTACTTCGGTAATTGCCACCATACAGCATTAGGTCTTCAAAGTCAGCATTTCGCTCTAAGTATGCAAGCCATTAGGAAACTTCATACAACCTGTCCATACAACAAGAGATCTTCCTGTATAGTCCGTTCCTACAGCACTTACATTATTATACATCAGAGATAAAAGTTGGATACAACAATCTTGCTGCAGGTGTTTTACTTGGAAAAAGTAAAACACATATTCAACAAGACATAAGAAAAGCTTTAAACCGTTGGGAAATAAACATTATTTTTTCATAAAATATTCACGGTTAAAGCAACATTTAATGATGATAGGACAACATTTAATGCGGCCGAAAGAGACTACAGTCTGAACACGTTGAAGAGCATTTAATGCTAAGTCAAAAAAAATGTCTGAAGCATTAAATTCGAATCGCCTTTAATTCAAACATTCTGCAGCCGCCAATCAGAGTTGTCTCAATCTCACCAACTGGCCAACAACTACATTTATAACGTATCTATTTCCAAGGTAGTCAATAGACCCAAGCAATATGACATCAGATACAAGTGATATTATCTCGCGCAATACATCTGACAATTAGCTCTGACAATCAGAATATCAAGCTAAGAAAGAGCAGTATATTTTCTGAGCATTGATTAGTGGTAATTTTACCACTTATTTCTAGGATTTTATACTAGGTTTTTATCTCGTTTCGTGATTAATGTGCTCGTATTTAGCTTATTTATGATTAGTCGAGCCGTATTACGCGTTTGGGTTGGTTTTAGTGTGTTTGCAGGTTTTTAGAGCCAAAAAGGACCCAAAACGAGACAACGGACCGAGAGTCGAGTCAAACGGACGAAGAAACGGATTTTTGCGAAAAACAGAAGAACCTATCGGCCAGCCTATCGGCCGATAGGGGCGTCCGAAAGGAGTTCCTGCCTACCGAATGAAGAAATCGACGAACCAACTATCGGCCAGCCTATCGGCCGATAGGCCAGGCCGAAAGGCTTCCCAGCGGGCTCTCGTATTTTGGCGGATTTTGACTCTTTTGGATAGATTTTATTTCCTAGATTAGGGCTAATCGGGATTGTAACCCCCTTAGGCTATATAAACCTCCTCCTAGCCCTAGTTTATGATCTTTATCATCTTCCATCATCTTTGATCTATCTTTTACGATTCTTTTTCATCTTTTATAATTTTACATCTTTTTAGCAAGATTAATTCTTGGGTTACAAGAACTTTTTGGAGAGCAGAATTATTATTGTTTTTCGGAGATTGAAGACTCGGAGTTCATCCGTAAGGGTTGTAATCTCTCTTTTCATATTAATAATATGCATTCTTCATCAATTTTTTGTTTAATTTCAATTATGTCTGGCTAATTCATTGATTGATTCTAGGGTTAGTAATTTTAATTGATGTTCACATGATGTTCCTTTGATTACCTTTTGACCTTTCATCCTAGGCTTGTGTTCAAGTTGTGTTAAATCTCATGTTAGATTAAAGGGCCCTTAATCGATGCATGTTAGCTAATTGATTTTGTCCAAGGAGTAATTGATTAGTGGAAATACTTGATGCACAATATGATTTTATCTTGAGACCTAGCGGAGAAAGATAAATCATAGATAAATAAGTTGGTGCTTTTTAAGTGATTTAAATTCTTTGAGCCCTGGCGGGGAAAAGGGTTTAAATTAACTATCTTTCTAGGTTGCCTTGATCGGAATTCTAGATCGGCTGAGTGATTATTTCTAGGATTGAATTAAAATTTGGGGAAAAGGAATCAAGTGAATGGATTGTGTGAACTCAATTAGATGATACTACCTAGGATCAATTACCTTTAGACTTGTGATTTTATATTGCTAATTTGCTTTATTTGCTTAATTTAGATAATTCATCTTTTATTTAATTTTTGTTCATCGATTTTGAAGTTAGATAATTAGAATCAAAACAATTTTTGATTCCTAAATAGCAGTCAAATTTTGAGTAGAGTTAAGTCCTTTATTTTCGACACATCAAGTCCCTTGGGTTCGACACCTTGGAAATACTCCGAGGTTTTACAAATTTTAAAATTGATCGGATTTGAAAACCATACTACTCGAACACAAGCGATCAATTTTTGGCGCCGTTGTTGGAATTGATAGAAAATTTAAGGGAATAATTCGAAAAAGAAGAGATTGTTACTTTAGGTTGTTTACTCTTATTATTAATATTCGATCTCGTTTCCTCACGTCTTGTTTTCTCTTCCTTGTAGGCGGTGCATGATCACAAGATCCCAAGGAAAGGACTTATTTCCTTTGGATCCAGAAATCGAGAAGTCTTTGAGGAGGAAGAAGCAAGAAGCGAGAACCGAGACTATTTCTATACCTTTCATTAATACCATGGCCGGCATTGTTGACCCACCATGAGAACTCGCTCGTCCCGAGAAAATCCCTTTGAATGCCCGCTTCCGACCTAAGCTGGACGATTATCAAGAAGGAGGTTGGGGAAAGATTGATGCCAACAACTTCGAGCTTAAGCCATCCCTCATTGCTACAGTGAAGTCTCAAACATACGGAGGAGGAGTTAATGAAGATCCAAACGCTCACCTTGAGTCGTTTTTGGACATATGTGCCACCATCAAGCAAAACGGAGTGCCTCCGGATGTCATTAAGCTCCGCCTATTCCGATTCTCCTTAGAAGACGATGCACTAGATTGGTACAAGAGCCTAGATCGGAAGGAGATTGGTACTTGGAGAGAGATGACTCGGCTGTTCTTAGCACAGTTCTATCCTCCCTCGAAGGTGCAAAAACAAATCAACGATATCTTGCAATTCGAGCAATATGAGGATGAATACTTATACGAGGCATGGATCCGATTTAAGAAGCTACTTCGCAAATGCCCACAGCATGGAATTGACAAAAAGGAGATCTATATTCGGTTTTATCGGGGTTTGACGAGGAAGGCTAGAAGGGAGTTGGACTATTCATCGAAAGGGGGATTTCTTGCTAACGATTATGAAGAGGCCAAGAATCTCATTGAGCTAGCAGTCAACAATGATTATGAGGAGGTGACCGATAGGAAGATGACGAGAAGAAAGGTTCCATCCGGTGACGAGGACGCCTACGGTGATTTGAAGGCGAAATTTGAAAAACAACAAAAAGAGCTTGAGATGCTAAGAAAGAATACTTTGGGTGTCAATTCAGTTTTTGAAGAGCTAAACGAGCCTATTGCAGTTAAGGAGGATGTGAATTACATGCAAGGAGGAAACTTAGGCAAGGGGAAATATGGGGAACTATTATCCGAACAATCGAAACCACCCTAATTTCTCCTATGCCAACCCGAACAATGCTCTTCAGCCACCACCGGGATTTAACGTGAAAAACGGGGTTATTCAAGAACCGATTGCTAAGACACCTATGGAAGAGATGTTGGAACGATTGGAGGCGAGCCAAAAAGATTTTATTTATAAAGTAGACAAGAGGTTCGGGGCTCTCGAGCATAGTGTGACATCAATTGGAAACTCAGTGATAGCCTTGACAAAGCAGATGTCGATGGTGGAGACCCAAATGAGTCAAATGGCGAACGCCCAAGCCGGATTTCATAAGCCGGGGCATTTTCCGAGCAACACCGAGACCAACCCGAAGACACAACAATGCAATGCAATCGAGCTTCGGAGTGGGACAAGGTACAGTAATCATGGGGCTGGAGTTAAGGAATCTGGAAACGAGGATGCATTAGAGACGGGAGCCGAGAACAAGAAAGAAGATGAAATGCAGCAGGCCCATCGGCCAAGCCTATCGGCCGATAGGCCCAACCGATACCCATACAGAATGCCGGCAGTGGAGCCTATCGACCCACCTATCGGCCGAAAGGCTCCTCGAAGTTCGAATGTGAAGGATTTTGAGGAAAAAGCTCCATTTCCACAGCGATTGGCCAAGTAGAGATATGATGAAAAGCTTCAACAATTTATCGACATGTTTCAAAAGGTGAATATTAACATTCCACTTCTAGACGCTTTGAGAGACATGCCGGGTTACGTGAAATTCTTGAAAGACGCTGTGGCAAGCAAGAGGAAGTTGAGGAAGTTTGAAACAATAAATATGACAGAGGAGTGTAGCGCTATCATTCAAAACAAGCTCCCGCTCAAGCAGAAGGATCCAGGACGTTTTACTTTGACATGCATGATTGGCGACCAAACGTTCCGTAATGGGTTGTGTGATCTCGGGGCAAGCATCAATCTTATGCCTCTATCCATCTTTAAGAGGTTGAATATTGGGGAGATGAAGCCGACTACCATTTCTCTACTCATGGCGGACCGGTCGATCACTTATCCGAGGGGAATTGTGGAGGATGTGCTCGTTAGAGTCCAACACTTGGTCTTCCCGGCCGATTTCGTAGTTCTTGATATGCCCGAGGACGAGAATCAACCATTGATCTTTGGGAGACCGTTTCTGGCGACGAGGAGAGCACTTATCGACGTCCAGGAGGGTGATCTTACTTTCCGGGTTAATGATAAAAATTTGAAAATTTCCATCTATGACGCGATGAAGAAGCCCGACGATGCGCCCGAGGAATGTTTTGAAATTGAGTCTATTATGCCGCCCCCGACCGACTTGTTGGAGCATTGTATTTCACACTCCATTTACTCACATTCTGAGGTTGAAGAAATTTACGAGGAATTACCAGAGTATGTTCGAATGATGGAGGCGAACGAGTCTCGACCTAATGAGAGGAGCGTATGCTATCTTGATATCAACAAACCCGTTCAAGGGGGACTTGTCGCTGAAGACCCGGATTGAATGAGGTATCGTCTAGCTAAAGACGTTAAACGTAGCACTTGTTGGGAGGTAACCCAACGTATGTATATTAGTTCGTTTTATTCGTTTGTTTTCGATTTTTCGTTTGCGTGATTTTTGTAGTTTCTAGTTTCGTAGTAGCTTTGTTAGTTTTTGTTAAGTTCTAATCCATGCACGCCGAGTTTTGAATACTTGCAGGTCTTTAATCGCCATATCCAAGCAAAAACGGGACCAAGTATGTGAAGTAGAAAAAGCTGAAAAAAATTTCTGAGACAGAAAATCCTATCGGGCGAGCCTATCGGCCGATAGGCCCGGACGATAGGCTGAGGTGAATAAAAAAAAAAATTTTTTTTTATTGTTGCAAGCAGTGGTCGATAGGGTCTGCCTATCGACCGATATCCCACCCGATATGAGCACTTGGACGGATTCTGTTTGGAGTTTTGATGAATTTCTTATTGGGGATCCGCTTTTTGGAGGCTTTTGTTAGACTTGATGAATTTCCGCCCACATGTCGGGTACTCAGTTAACAAAGCCACTCCTTTCTCTTTTCAAACTTATTCCTCCTTTGGGATGCGAAATAAGTTGGGGGGGGGGGGGGAGAAGTGCGGCTTTGTTAATTTCTTTACGTGTGAGTACCTTGTTTGCCTTGTATCATTATTTGCTTGTGTTGGTGCCCGTTGTTTTTATTTGTGCTTATCATATTGGTGTTGCGTGGATTTGGCTTTTGGTTGCTGAGTTTTTAGATTTTTATATTCATTTTCGGTTGGTGTGTTTGCTAGTTTCTATTTTTTAGGTCGTAGTAGTTTTTTTTTAGATTTCGTGTTTGCTTTTATTGGCTTTTCGTTGTTTGTTTTAGATAGCCTTGCTTGTCTTAGTTTTTCTTTATTCGTGAATTTTTCGTGCTTCTATTTGTCTGATACCGATGTTACGACCTTTGTTTTCTCTCTGAAGAAAGCGGTCGAGTTTTAGTCGAGTTGTAGTCGATTATTTATTTTGCATAGTATTCATTTAGGTCCAAAATTTTTCGTGATTGTAGAGGTCTTGGCGGATAAGAGACGATACATACTTGTTTTAAAATCACCACAATACGTTTGGTTACATCTTAGGATAGTGAGTCGTCTTGTTTCTTTAGTCGTGTTGGCACTTGGAGTGAGTTTAGAGGCGGTCGATTTTCCCAAAATCGAGATAATGTTGTTCTATGAAGGGAAGTCTAGTAAGGGGCATTCGCGTGATCCATTGTTTACCCTCGCGTAAAGCAGCGACTGATTAGACTAGTGATTTAGATATTTCACATGTGCCAAGGATAGGGAACTTAGTAACAGGGGTATTCGCGTGACCATTGCTTACTCTCGCGTAAAGCGGCGACCTTGATTCGGACATGCGGAAATTATATATTCGAGTTGTTTCTCCATGTAGACGGGAACTTAGTAACTAGAAGCATCCATGTGCCCCATGAGTGTCTTTACGTCAAACGGTTTCCTAATACATGAGAATGGAAGTTCCACCTAGGATTACCCGATGAAACATCCCGAGATCCTAACCTAGTGGTCAACTCGAATCAAATTATTGAACATATATATAAGGGAATACTGTCAGGGTTAATTGTTATGAAACTCGTGAAAATTGTGCCACTAGGCGTATGTAGCAGGACGAACTAGCTTGTTTATTTTAGCCTTTCATATTGACGGTCGATTTGACTCACGTTTTGTTAATCTTTGAGCTGTATTTTCTTCATGAACGAATGATTAGGACCGAACTTGACTACTTTGCGGAATCATTATTCTGAGTGCAGCTCGCTTTTACGACAATCGGATTATTTAGAGAGAATTACAGGATAGTATTGATTAGGTTGAACACTATGAGTTGCACGATAATTCACGACTTTCTTTTTCTCTTCTTTTTGTTGTTCGGGACGAACAAGGCTTAAGTTTGGGGGGGTTTGATTAGTGGTAATTTTACCACTTATTTCTAGGATTTTATACTAGGTTTTTATCTCGTTTCGTGATTAATGTGCTCGTATTTAGCTTATTTATGATTAGTCGAGCCGTATTACGCGTTTGGGTTGGTTTTAGTGTGTTTGCAGGTTTTTAGAGCCAAAAAGGACCCAAAACGAGACAACGGACCGAGAGTCGAGTCAAACGGACGAAGAAACGGATTTTTGCGAAAAGCGAAGAACTATCGGCCGGCTATCGGCCGATAGGGCGTCGAAAGGAGTTCACGCCTCTGAGTGAAGAAATCGGCAGACCAACTATCGGCCCGGCTATCGGCCGATAGTCGAGCCGAGCTTCAGCGGGCTCTCGTATTTTGGCGGATTTTGACTCTTTTGGATAGATTTTATTTCCTAGATTAGGGCTAATCGGGATTGTAACCCCCTTAGGCTATATAAACCTCCTCCTAGCCCTAGTTTAAAATCTTTATCATCTTCCATCATCTTTGATCTATCTTTTACGATTCTTTTTCATCTTTTATAATTTTACATCTTTTTAGCAAGATTAATTCTTGGGTTACAAGAACTTTTTGGAGAGCAGAATTATTATTGTTTTTCGGAGATTGAAGACTCGGAGTTCATCCGTAAGGGTTGTAATCTCTCTTTTCATATTAATAATATGCATTCTTCATCAATTTCTTGTTTAATTTCAATTATGTCTGGCTAATTCATTGATTGATTCTAGGGTTAGTAATTTTAATTGATGTTCACATGATGTTCCTTTGATTACCTTTTGACCTTTCATCCTAGGCTTGTGTTCAAGTTGTGTTAAATATCATGTTAGATTAAAGGGCCCTTAATCGATGCATGTTAGCTAATTGATTTTGTCCGGAAGGAGTAATTGATTAGTGGAAATACTTGATGCACAATATGATTTTATCTTGAGACCTAGCGAAGAAAGATAAATCATAGATAAATAAGTTGGTGCTTTTTAAGTAATTTAAATTCTTTGAGCCCTGGCGGGGAAAAGAGTTAAATTAACTATCTTTCTAGGTTGCCTTGATCGGAATTCTAGATCGGCTGAGTGATTATTTCTAGGATTGAATTAAAATTTGGGGAAAAGGAATCAAGTGAATGGATTGTGTGAACTCAATTAGATGATACTACCCTGGGATCAATTACCTTTAGACTTGTGATTTTATATTGCTAATTTGCTTTATTTGCTTAATTTAGATAATTCATCTTTTATTTAATTTTTGTTCATCGATTTTTAAAGTTAGATAATTAGAATCAAAACAATTTTTCGGATTCCTAAATAGCAGTCAAATTTTGAGTAGAGTTAATTCCTTTATTTTCGACACATCAATTCCCTTGGGTTCGACACCTTGGAAATACTCCGAGGTTTTACAAATTTTAAAATTGATCGGATTTGAAAACCATACTACGCGAAAACAAGCGATCAAGCATACATGTCATCAAAGGAAAGAAATATACAACCCGACGCAAACAACACATCGTACAACGAATGATCATCAAAGCAAACAGCTGCTGTTTGAACTTGTTCTACCCAATCCTTACGTTGAGATAACCTTAGCCCTGTGTGGACTAAGTGCTTGCTAGTTCCGACCTCTATGGGAAGAATAGCATTGAAGATGAAGCTTCGATCTGTGTGAGAAGAAGCAAGTCGAAAGAGCCAAAGCCAATCTATGTGAACGACCCAAGCTGTTGTCACTGTATCAATCTATGTGAACGATACAACGACATATTTAGTTAAAGTCACGTAGTTGTGTACGTAGTGATTTTAACTCCTGTGTGGAGGACCAGTGGACATAGAGGAGTTTACCTTGAACCACTTATATCTGTGTATATTTTACATTCAGTCCTTACTGTTTTCATATCAACCTGTGATTTAAAGTATACATATTGTGAAAACCCTGTACGCATCAAGCAAACAGGAGATTACCTGGTTGCTGTATTTACATCAACTCAATATTCATCTTTCGCTACGCAAATAACTTCAAAAAAGATACAACTTATTCAACCCCTCTTTTCTAAGCTGTTTACTCTGTGGCTAAAAAGTTGTATCAGAGCGGTCGATTCTAAAAAGAACCAGTCGACTTTTACTTGAATCAGATCTACAAAAATCACTAGCTTTTGAAACTTTAGTGTTATATTTTCATCATTTATCCTACTTCTAAAATGGACACTTCCATGATCAATAAAGTTCCTTTATTTTCCATTAATGAGTTTTATGACTGGAGAATTAGGATGGAAACTCATCTTGCGGTGATGCATGAAGGGATGATCTTTGTCATCTAGGAAGGACCAATAAAGATAATGAAGGTCAATCCAGCCACAAGGATAGAAGGACAGCCTCATGCTGAAATGCTTGAGGGGGAGCGTGAACAGTGAAGGACCGACGATCGCAAGCGTGCGAACGCTGACAATGTTGCAAAGAATGCGCTATTTGTCACTCTCGACAAAGGCATATTCTCTAAGGTAAAGAGAAGAAAGCCAAACAAATCTTGGAAAAACTCAAGCTCATCTGCAAGGGAACTGAGCTCTCGAAAGAAAATAAAATTTCTAAACTAACTCAGCAATTTGAGTCTTTTTAAATAAAATCTTCAGAAATGCTTGAGGAGCTTGACCTCAGATTTACCGGTATTGTCGGTGAACTTGAATCATTGGGTAAAGATTGTACCCAGAAGGAATTTTTTTTGAAACTATTTAGATCACTCCTTGCCCAATGGGATATAAAAATCACAGCTATGCGTATGTCCTGTAACTTAAATGAAATTTCCACTTTTGATCTCTTTTCTTACCTAAAAGCATTCGAGTATGATATAAACAGAAGAGAAATATGAAGAGTCACATGCCCAAACTATAGCACTGGATGATATATCTGACAGGAGACATAGTTTAGCATCCAGCACATCCAAATTATCATGCAAGGCAGCAGACAATGACAATGACGATGACATCCTGTCGCAAGACGAGATGGCTCTATTCATGCACAAATTTAAGAAGTTCATCAAAGAGTATGGAATGGCCCCATACAAGGCCAATCTATTTAACATGGTAAGTTCTGAATCTCCTTCATTTAGAGATTCTAACATGTGCTATAATTGCAGGAAGCCACGGCATTATGCAAATAAGTGTCCTCATCCAAAAGTGCAAAAGTTACCCGAAGCTGAGCAACAGGAAAAAGGTTGAGAAGAGGCATGCCTGGATAAAAATCCTAAGGCCCTGATTGGCGAATCGGAAGCCTCACCCACATCAAAACAAGACCAAAGAGTTCCTGCAGACGATCACTAACAGTGACTCCTCCGACGATGAAATTGAAGATAAAGCATATATGTGCTTTATCGCCAAAGAAATAGAGGATGATGATGACAATGACGATGAGGTAATCTCAACCTCAACTATTCCTATTAATGCATCGCATACGTTTGGAAATATGATGAATGAATTTAAAACCATTTAAAAAGCATATGAGATGCTCAAACAACAAAATATACAGCTCGCCATTTGAAACCTAGAGGTGAAAGACAAAAATGACTTGCTCAAAAACAACTATGAAAACATGTCTTTAGATTACGAAAGTAGCAAAGTCACTCATGAAAAACTCATAGAAAGCAATCATCAACATGCAAAAGAACTAATTGAGACAAAGTCTCACAGTGAATGCAAGACAAATGATTATGCTTTACTCGAAGCTAAAATACAAACTCTCTAGAAACGAGAAGGAGAACTCGAGAACATCCTAAAATCATTTGAAAAATCTTCAAAAAGGCTGGATGAAGTTCTAAGCACTGGGCAGCATGCCCACGATAAACGTGGCTTAGGATATAACTCATTCTCCTACAAGGGAAAGACTAGTACGGTGTTTGTGTAATATCCGGGGGTAATTTTTTTTTTTTCGTGTTACTGTTGAGTTGTACGTATTCATTTGGAATTGTACAAGTGTTGTTGTTTGGACCGATACAATATATATTGTATTAGAATATTTCGGGATCGAAATATTTATACTGGTCGTCGGTTTGGTTTCGTCGTTTGGTTGTTGCTTGGCGAGTTTAGAATTTTGGTTAAGTTTATAGCCATAGCGTACGCTACCTGTGTAGCATTACGTACGCTAATTTACTGCGATTAAGTACGTTACGCCGTGAGGTTTTCGTACGTAATGCGTGGTCGGTGGTAAGAACCTTCCTCGTAGTCAACTTTCGCTGGTAGGGCCAGAGTATCTTTGGGGTATCATTTAAATATAAATATATTTTTACATTCCCACTTTCTCACTTCACATGTATCTTTCCCCTCCCTCACCTTCTCACGTTATATATATATATATATATATATATATATATATATATATATATATATATATTATCATCTCATTTCCTCTCTCTCTCATTCTCACTTTCTCTCTCCAGCTCTCTCTTCCTCTTCTCTCGTCATCTCCCTCTCTCGTCTTCTCTCTCTCTCGTTTTTTTTCCCACGAGGCAGAGCTTGGATGGCAGCCGGCCTCTTTCCGGCGACGGACTGGAGTTGACAACTGGAGTTGCTGACATCTCCGGCGACGACCATAGCTCGGCGGCGGCAGGTGGCTCGTGACTGGAGCAGTGACGGCCGGTCGGAATTTCCGGATCGGAAGGCATTGCAAATCCGGTCGAGCTGTTCCGGCATTTTTTTCTTCTGGCGAGACGGAGCTCAGGTGCCGGTTCTTCATGGTTTTCGGCCATGGACGCGACTTTATTGTTTCCGGCGACCGGAGGTAGTTTCTATCCGGAACGGACGGTGGAACGGAGGCTTGACAGAATTCCGGGAGGAGTTGCAGGCGGAGATGGAGTTGGGTGAAAACCGTCCATGGATGGAAACGGGCTGGAGTTGGACGAAGTCCGGCGGGTCAATTTTTTTTTTCGGCGGCCGAGTTCCAATAGGAGTTGTTTTCCGACCGGATTCCGGCGAAGGTTGCCTGGCCGATCGACTTTTTCTGGTAAGTCTTTGTGTTGTGTGTTGTGTGTTGTGTGTAATGTATAAAGTCTGTGTGTGTACAGGTGTAGATATATATATATATATGTATTGTGTGTACTGTTATATATATGTGCGTTTCGTGTGTGTGTATACTGTTATGTGTTTGGTGTGTGTGGTTCGTGTGTGTTTGTTATATATATATATATATATATATATATAGTGTGTAGGTAAATATATAGTGCAGTGGCAGGTATATATATATATATTATGTAATGTGTGTGTGTGCGGTGAGTATATATATATTTATATATATATATATATTATGTATGTATATTATATATATGTGTGTGTATACGGATAAATACGAGTATAGTATGTGTTCATGTTGGAATCAAAGTTATCTATTGTGTTGTTTTCGGTCGATATCGTGTTATCGAATGAATTGTATTTCATTCAAGGTTGTTCAAGTGCTTGTGATTGTTGGAGGACGCCGTTGATCGATTCGTGGTAGGACGTTGATCGTGGAAGGACTTTCTCGCCTTCGGTTTGAGGCAAGTTTTATACTTATACTAGTCAATGGGATTAATGTTATCATGCATGTGTATGAATGTGTGTATCATTTCGAGACTTGGTCTCTTTATGATTTTGTTGATATCAGGGGATTGTTTGATACGATACCCTTCGGCAAATTATTCCAAATATTATTGTTGTTCGTAAATGGCCGATTTAAGGCATTGCGATACTTGTTGGTAATATATTTGTCGATAGCCGGTTCGCGGTATCGACATATTGATTGTTATTATTGATTGATGTTCCATCAAGATATTTTTGTGAATCGTCGTTATTGATATCAGTGTTTTTTCTATTGATGTCGTTTTGGCCGATTGAAGGCATTGACGTATTCGATTATCATATTCGTTCTCGGTAACCGATTAAAGGTGCCGAGACTGTAATATCCGCAATTTTCGATTTCCGGTAATTTTTTTTTCTTTTTTCAGCGAAAGTCCATTTTGATGACTCGCTCATGACCGTTTCATTATTCTGAGAATGATTAATTCTACACTTTTTGACATCCGAGTTCGTTTCGGTGTCGTTTTGTTGAGTTCCGTGCTTTTTAGCGACTTTTCCGCACTTGAGTTCGATTCTTGCGAATCTCGGTGGCTAACTGCTTCGAGTTTCCCGTAAGTTCGTTTAACTTTGTTATACGTGTTGTGAACTTCAGTTTGGTTATTCGATCACGTATCGTGATTTTCGGGCGTTTTGGGCCATTTTGTAATTTACCCAGAGTTACGGGTATCCGTATCTGTAATTGTTGTCTCGACCCGTTTCTTGGTCGAGTATGACTAATTATGGTATTATGTTTTCATTCCGGGTCATTGATGTTGTCTGCGAACTTTTCGTCGTATTCGTTCCGTGCGTTTTCGGAAATCGGGTCGTCGAGCCCTGGTGGTCGGATACTGGCCGGACGGTTGCGGGACTGGCCGAACGGTTGCGGGACTGGCCGGACGATTGCGGGCACCGGCCGGATGGGTGTGGCAGGAACCGGCGTAGCTCACGCTACGGCCGGAAGGCTGCGCGCGCTAACCGGCAGGTGTAGCGCACGCTATCGGCTGGCCTAACGCCGCCTTCTCCAGTGCAGACGGTGGAGTCACAGGGTTCTGGAATCGGTCGGGCTCGGCGGTAGCGCACGCTAGTGTCGGAAGCTGCGTACGCTACGGCCGGCAGGTAGCGCACGCTACGGCCGGAAAAGTGCGCCTGCCTTCTGGCGGCGATCTAGTCGATGGAGTCATGGATTGCGGCACAGGCGATAGCGCCGCTAGCTCGGCGACTGCGCGCTAGTCCGGCCCAGTATAAATGTGACAGAGCAGTCACATTTCATCTCGTTTTTCATTTCCTTCCTTCTCCGTCCGCGGCTGGCGATTCATGGGTGACGAAGCCATGTTGTTTAACTACAAATCCATGAAGTTCTTGAGTTCATAACATCAATCAATCATCCGCTATCATCCTTTGATCCAGCGAATCAAGGTAATCTTACCTTAGAACCCTAATTTCGTGAATTTGGGGGTTTTTGCATTTTTGTCCGATTCGTTCCGTGTTGTTGATTAATTCATGATGGGTATGATTAATCTTGGTAGTATTTTTGTGTTTAACATCATTTAATCCATTGTTCTTCGTCGAATCGAAGTATATTTCTTGATTTCCTTCGAATTGACTTTTTGAGGGATTTGTCCCCGATCTCGTTTTTCATCCGTTTTCGATGGATCGATTATGGTTAAATGATGTTGTTAAACATATTCTATGGATTGTATATCCATATTTCAACTTGGAATTCCATTTTCGGGTTTTGACGGAACGAATCGTGTTCTTGGCCGTTTTGGGGGAAACGCTTGAACTTTCGTCATTCGTTCTTTGAATTCAACGGCTTTAAGTCGTGTTAGGGAATTCATTTCATTGTTGTTATTGTCCTTCGTAGTTTATGAACGCGAGTTGGCGATCGGTGGAGCCGGCGGGTTCGTAGTCGGTTCGTGTCAACCTACTTCGGTCGATTCTTCACGTTGTTCTTATTCGAGGCAAGTACCTTGTCCATACATTTCTTGTTTTGTGGATATGATGATTGGTGATCGTCTTGGTATGTGTGTGTGTTTGTTTGAAACGAGTTTTTCAAAAGATTCGACTAGCCTCGTTAAAGGCTCACTTTCAAAACGCGTGTGTTTTGTAAATTGTGTGGGTTGTAAGTGACTATGTGAATCCTATGGATATGTGTGGCGTTGATGTTGCGCTTGATAACACGTGTGTGCATATATTATCTCATTTTTGATGCGTTGTGATTTGACGATTATGTCGTGCTTTGTGTTTGTTGCCTTTGGTGGATTGTATGAATATCCTTGTTGTGACGTGTTAATTGTGTGAATGTATTTCGCTCACCTCGGGAGGGTCCGACGGGATCACGGAGGGAGTCCAATGGTATAGCCCTGGATTCACGAGTGCGGTTGTTTGTTTTGTGAATGTATTTGCTCACCTCGGGAGGGTTCGACGGGGCCACGGAGGGAATTCCACTGGTATAGCCCTGGATTCACGAGTAAAACTTCACGAGTGCGTATGTATGTTTGGTGAATGTATTTGCTCACCTCTGGAGGGTTCGACGGGGCCACAGAGGGAATTCCAATGGTATAGCCCTGGATTCACGATTAAAACTTCACGAGTTGGTGTATATGATTTCGAAAACGCATTCTGCTCACCTTGGGAGGGTCCGACGGGGCCACGAAGGGAATCCAATGGTATAACCCTGGATTCATGAGTTGATGTTGTATTTTTGGTGACCAAGGTTTACGTATCTTGGGCGATTATATTGTATTGATTTTATGTCCGCCGAGGACACGTGATGTGGGTTTTAACCCTGTGAATTGTTGTTGGTTTTCTAATTGCGAAAATAAAACCTTTGGGCTGTGACCCCTGTTGATTTTGGAAAGATAAGGATTTGGTAATCCTAAATTGTTTTCTATTAAAACTCTCGAGGGCATTTTAAACTGTTTCATAAATTGTTTCCCCTTTAATTATTGTTTTTCGGTTTTGGAAATATCTACCCAAACTCTTGCCTCGGGAAGTAATTTTTGTTACGTTTGGATCTTTGCGGATTCCTGGTTATTGTTATTCGTGGAATGTGAATTGTATGGCTCGTAATTTTGCACTTGTACTTGCACTAGCGAAACAGTGGAGTTTTGCTAACCCCCGAGTATTCGGGGGGTGGATGTCTATTTTTGCATTCAGGTTTTGGGAGCATAGCACAGGGTCGGCACGAAGGATGATGAAAGATGAACGATACTAATCACACAAGGATCCGTTGATGTCGTATTGGTCTAGTTGTATTTTTTTTTCCGCTGCAGTATATTTTTCCCGTTGTACGGGTGTGGTTGTATTTTGACCCCTGCGTGGGCATGAGTTGTATTTGAGTTGTACATATTTATTGAAAGACCAAATCGGTCTACTGAGTCATTTTAGCCTTAAAGGCGATGTTTGATTGTAGTTATCGGCCTGGTAGGTCCTCGAGGAGAGGGTCTACGGCGTGTAATATCCCTGAGCGGATTGGGGGTGTTACAGAATGGTATCGGAGCTTAGGTTGTGGAAACCTAGGCTGTCGGGTCAGTGGTGTCTATTGAGTTTTGTCTCGTCGGATTTTGTCTGACTGAGTCGTGTCGCGACGCGTCGTCTGAGTTTGTTGGTCGTGATTAGTATTGTGGGGCGATCATCATCTTCGTGCGACCTGTGGATGTAAGTATCCCTTCTTTGTATTGTGCCTCGTGTGACACGAGCTATTTGTTTGATTTTGTGTTAAGTGATGGAACCTTCATGTAGATTCTTCGTTTCGTGATGCGTTCGTGTGATTCTTTTATTTCGTTTGTATGAGGAGTGTTGTCATTATTTATGTCTTTTTGACTGTGATACTTGACTGTTGTTTCCGATAAAAGACAGGTGTTGTCTTGATTTTTGAGCGAGTTGTTGCGTGTATTATGATTGTATGTAAGTGAATATTGTTACATGTGAGTTTTTAGGCATTCTAGCATAATAGATTTTCGAAAACCTTGAGTATCTTAGAAAATAAAATTTCGAGACGTACATTTAAAATGAATTGTTTTCTCGTGGCACTTCCAAGGTGCCAAAATATGTTTCAAAATTCTTTTACCTCGAGGACCAAAATGTTTTGAGATATTTTCAGTGTTTTATAAACACTTTTACTTAGACCCGAGGGTCGAATATTCTGAAAGTTTTTCACGAAGAGAAAGTGTCCTCGTTTTTTTTATCAATGTGAAATGGTTCTCCAAAGTCTCGAAAATGATGTTTGTTCAACTTTTTGTAAAATGATACTCAAAGATCAACTGGTGTTTCCAAACTGTTTTCATAAGGTGGTTTTCGTTTTTAAAACCCATCATTTCCTGCTTGTGGTCGGGGAAGGTGTGATGACGATCTTTAATGTTGTCATTTCATGGTGGCTTGCGTGTTATCGCACCTGTGTGAGTTGTTAAAGCTTGGGTTTGTACGTTTGTGTACATGTATGATTGTTTCATGATGTTTGTAATTATGTGCTGGTTCTCGTTCGGGCCGTTGAGGTCGCCGAACGATACCGTCGTTGTTGTAGTGTTTGTGTGTGTATTACTTTACGATGGTAATCGTTGTATACGATATGTGTTATGATTCCTTGTTGTGCTGAGTTGGCATCTCCGGTTTGTTGTTTTGTGATGTTACGTTCCATTGTATCTAGCGTTTGTATTTTCGGTATGCCGAGCCGAGGCATTTCAACCGTGATGTGTCGGGGGAATGTACGTGCAAATTGTCCTTCTCGTCAGTAACACATTTCGAGTGTGGACTCGAGGGACACCGAATTCAGTTTTGCGAATTGGCTACCGAGACTTTCGGAGTTCGCGCTTCAGCACATACATCAGGATCGGTTCTGAGAGGCCCATGGGAGATTTTTCTATCGGTTGCTTTTTGTGTTGTTACCTTGTTTCCGTTATTGTGAGTTGCGGGGACGACCTTCTTTTATAAGAGGTCAAATGTAATACCCGTATTGTTTTGGACTTCTGCATTCCCTGTTTCTCATATCTATCGACTCGCTCGTGTTCGTTGATACCTTCTGAACTTGTTCTGTATTTCAGTTTCATCGTTCGAACGAATTGTGATCTTGTTTTGGGTCGATCTGGTATCGCTGTGACTTTTCCGAGTTCGGTTCGATTTTTGTGAACCTTGTTCAGAAGCAACATCTTTTGGTTCTAGTAGTTCTTTTATTCGTAGTGGATCGGATTTTGAACTTCTGTATTCTCGACTCTGTCGACTCGTTTATATTCGTTGACATTTTCTGAGCTTGTCCTGCCCCTTGCTTTTGTTGATCGAACGAGTGTGGTATTGTTTCGGAATAACTCGTTTGTCGTTGTGACTTTTCAATCGCTATTCCCTTTCTTGTGGATCTTATGGGAATGCATGTCTTGTTGTTCTCACCAGATCATCCTGGGAGTTGTTGTTTGAATTTTATTATCCTTCGTGTTTCGGACATGATTGTTCGATTTTTGTTGTCTCGATCATTGTGGTTCGATCGTTTGATTGTTCGGTTTTTATTGATCTCGTTCCATAATTGGTGAACGTTCAGGCTCCATCGTAATTCCCTTCAGTTTGGGAAATTAGTCTCGTTTTCGATCTTCCAACCCTTAGGCGGTGGAATTCCGTATTTGTTCAGCGTTTGGCTCGCGTTTTGATTGATGAACCGTTGGGTTGGTCAATCGTATTGATTTTCGTTCGTGTGTTTTGTGACTGTTCGGATAATCGACTTGATTGTACTATCTGTTTGTTGACGCTTGTCACTTGTTGGTTTTATTATATACCTAACGGCGACGTTGTGTTGGTCGTCGTGGAGCGTGTTTTCACACCATGTATTCCGTTGTGTTGTTTGTAACGTTTCGCCGTTGGGCGTTAGTTACGCGTTTCTTGCGTATCTCGTTGAGTTTTCTTGGTGGGATATTGCTTCTCCCTACTTGTTTTAAGTTTCGGGACGAAACTTCTTTTAAGGAGGGTAGAATGTAATATCCGCAATTTTCGATTTCCGGTAATTTCTTTTTTTTTTCTTTTTTCAGCGAAAGTCCATTTTGATGACTCTCTCATGACCGTTTCATTATTCTGAGAATGATTAATTCTATACTTTTTGACATCCGAGTTCGTTTCGGTGTCGTTTTGTTGAGTTCCGTGCTTTTTAGCGACTTTTCCGCACTTGAGTTCGATTCTTGCGAATCTCGGTCAAGCTATTTCGAGTTTCCCGTAAGTTCGTTTAACTTTGTTATACGTGTTGTGAACTTCAGTTTGGTTATTCGATCACGTATCGTGATTTTCGGGCGTTTTGGGCCATTTTGTAATTTACCCAAAGTTACGGGTATCCGTATCTGTAATTGTTGTCTCGACCCGTTTCTTGGTCGCGTATGACTAATTATGGTATTATGTTTTCATTCCGGATCGTTGATGTTGTCCGCGAACTTTTCGTCGTGTTCGTTCCGTGCGTTTTCGGAAATCGGGTCGTCGAGCCCTGGTGGTCGGATACTGGCCGGACGGTTGCGGGACTGGCCGGACGATTGCGGGAACCGGCCGGACGGGTGCGGCAGGAACCGGCGTAGCACACGCCTTCTGGCCGGAAGAGGCTCTGCGCCTAACCGGCAGTGTAGCGCCGCTATCAGTAACTTTAACGACGCTTATCGGGTGCAGACAATGGAGTCACAGGGGTTACGGTGGTCGGGCTCGGCGGGTAGCGCACGCTACTATCGGGCCAGCTGCGTACGCTACGGCCGGCAGTAGCGCACGCCTTCTGGCGGAAGGCTGCGCCACGCTTCTGGCGGCGATCTAGTCCATGAGTCATCGATTGCGGCACAGGCCGATAGCGCCGCTAGCTCGGCGACTAGCGCGCGCTAGTCGGCCCGATATAAATGTGTGACAGCGATCACATTTCATCTCGTTTTCATTTCCTTCCTTCTTCGTCCGCGGCTGGCGATTCATGGGTGACGAAGCCATGTTGTTTAACAACAAATCCATGAAGTTCTTGAGTTCATAACATCAATCAATCATCCGCTATCATCCTTTGATCCAGCGAATCAAGGTAATCTTACCTTAGAACCCTAATTTCGTGAATTTGGGGGTTTTTGCATTTTTGTCCGATTCGTTCCGTGTTGTTGATTAATTCATGATGGGTATGATTAATCTTAGTAGTATTTTTGTGTTTAACATCATTTAATCCATTGTTCTTCGTCGAATCGAAGTATATTTCTTGATTTCCTTCGAATTGACTTTTTGAGGGATTTGTCCTCGATCTCATTTTTCATCCGTTTTTGATGGATCGATTATGGTTAAATGATGTTTTTAAACATATTCTATGGATTGTATATCCATATTTCAACTTGGAATTCCATTTTCGGGTTTTAACGGAACGAATCGTGTTCTTGGCGGTTTTGGGGGAAATGCTTGAACTTTCGTCATTCGTTCTTTGAATTCAACGGCTTTAAGTCGTGTTAGGGAATTCATTTCATTGTTGTTATTGTCCTTCATAGTTTATGAACGCGAGTTGGCGATCGGTGGAGCCGGCGGGTTCGTAGTCGGTTCGTGTCAACCTACTTCGGTCGATTCTTCGCGTTGTTCTTATTTGAGGCAAGTACCTTGTCCATACATTTCTTGTTTTGTGGATATGATGATTGGTGATCGTCTTGGTATGTGTGTGTGTTTGTTTGAAACGAGTTTTTCAAAAGATTCGACTAGCCTCGTTAAAGGCTCACTTTCAAAACGCGTGTGTTTTGTAAATTGTGTGGGTTGTAAGTGACTATGTGAATCCTATGGATATGTGTGGTGTTGATGTTGCGCTTGATAACACGTGTGTGCATATATTATCTCATTTTTGATGCGTTGTGATTTGATGATTATGTCGTGCTTTGTGTTTGTTGCCTTTGGTGGATTGTATGAATATCCTTGTTGTGACATGTTAATTGTGTGAATGTATTTCGCTCACCTCGGGAGGGTCCGACGGGATCATGGAGGGAGTCCAATGGTATAGCCCTGGATTCACGAGTGCGGTTGTTTGTTTTGTGAATGTATTTGCTCACCTCGGGAGGGTTCGACGGGGCCACGGGGAATTCCAATGGTATAGCCCTGGATTCACGAGTAAAACTTCACGAGTGCGTGTGTATGTTTGGTGAATGTATTTGCTCACCTCGGGAGGGTTCGACGGGGCCACGGAGGGAATTCCAATGGTATAGCCCTGGATTCACGAGTAAAACTTCACGAGTTGGTGTATATGATTTCGAAAACGCATTCTGCTCACCTTGGGAGGGTCCGACGGGGCCACGAAGGGAATCCAATGGTATAGCCCTGGATTCATGAGTTGATGTTGTATTTTTGGTGACCAAGGTTTACGTATCTTGGGCGATTATATTGTATTGATTTTATGTCCGCCGAGGACACGTGACATGGGTTTTAACCCTGTGAATTGTTGTTGGTCTTCTAATTGCGAAAACAAAACCTTTGGGCTGTGACCCCTGTTGATTTTGGAAAGATAAGGATTCGGTAATCCTAAATTGATTTCTATTAAAACTCTCGAGGGCATTTTAAACTGTTTCATAAATTGTTTCCCCTTTAATTATTGTTTTTCGGTTTTGGAAATATCTACCCAAACTCTTGCCTCGGGAAGTACTTTTTGCTACGTTTGGATCTTTGCGGATTCCTGGTTATTGTTATTCGTGGAATGTGAATTGTATGGCTCGTATTTTTGCACTTGTACTTGCACTAGCGAAACAGTGGAGTTTTGCTAACCCCCGAGTATTCGGGGGGTGGATGTCTATTTTGCATTCGGAGTTTTGGGAGCATAGCACGGGTCGGCACGAAGGATGATGAAAGATGAACGATACTAATCACACGAGGATCCGTTCTTTGTCGTATTGGTCTAGTTGTATTTTCTTTTCATTGCGGTATATTTTTCCCGTTGTACGGGTGTGGTTGTATTTTGACCCCTGCGTGGGCATGAGTTGTATTTGAGTTGTACATATTTATTGAAAGAGCAAATCGGTCTACTGAGTCATTTTAGCCTTAAAGGCGATGTTTGATTGTAGTTATCGACCTGGTAGGTCCTCGAGGAGAGGGTCTACGGCGTGTAATATCCCTGAGGGGATTTGGGGTGTTACAGAGACATCCGTTGTATAATTGTTATCGGTTAACCGTTCTGAAGGTAATCAATATATTAAATTGGGATTATCAAAGATAATTCCCATCCGTTGTATAATTATTATCGATTGTCCGCTCTAAAGGTAATCGATATATTGAATTGGGATTATCAAAGATAATTCCTATCCGTTGTATAATTATTATCGATTGTCCGCTCTAAAGGTAATCGATGTATTGAATTGGGATTATCAAAGAAAATTCCCATCCATTGTCAAAAATATTCTCATCCGTTGTATCGTTGTTATTGATTGGTCGTTCTACGGTAATCGAAGTATTGAATTGGGACTGTCGAGGATAGTTCCCATCCGTTGAATTATTATTGTCGTGTTGGCCGACTCAAGGCAGCACACTATTATTCTTGTGAACTCGGTAATTTTGTAATCGTTGAGGATTGATCATTCCCGAATTGTTGTGTTGTGATTGTTGCTCGTGTTAATCGGTCCTTAGGGATTTTGATCCCAGGATGGTTGTTTTGAATATCGTTGGTCGTGTCGATCTTTCATTATTCGTGTGTCATCGTTCACTTGGTGAGTCGTATGATCCGTATTGGATGTGTTATCCTTTGAGTTTCATTGTCATGTTGTGTCGTGACATATCCGGAATTATATCTGCGTTCCGATTGGTTATTGTGTAGGATTTTTAGCTAGACACACGATGGTCAAGCGTGGATGTTTCCGCATTGGACCGTGCACACGAGGCGTAGTTCGTGAGGCTAATTAGGTACATTGTCCCACATATATTTCTAGATTCCGTATACGGGGTGGACATGTGCACGGACACATTTCTGGATCGGGCGTACTGTGATGTCCATCTTTGAGCCGTACAATTTTTGATCGTTCATAGTCCTTGTTTGATTGGATGTGTTCGACGTTTGTGATTAAGCGTTCATACGCCAGAGGGGTATGTTCGACAGTCAGGTTTATTTCTTTGAGATCTGTATTGTGATGATTTACAGCTCCGGGCTGTTCGGCTTTCAGGCCATCGTGATATTTTGGCAGCTTCGGGCTGTTCAGCTTTCAAGCCATCGTGATATTTTGGCAGCTCCGGCTGAGGGCTTTCAGGCCATTGTGATGTATCGGTATTTCCATTTGAGCCTTCGGGCATTGTGATTCTTATTTAATTCAGCATTGGTTTGGTTTACCTTCGGGTAATGTATTGTTGTGTTCTATATTGATGATTCGCCGTTGGGCACTTATGTTCTAACCTATTGAGCATGTATTGATCGTATGCCGTGAGCATAGTGTTCCACGAATGCTCGATTCATACTTTGGTTTGTGAGCATCTCGTACTACCATTGTTGTACTGTTCATTCTGCCATTGGATGCATATCATGTTGTACATGTATTTGATATTCATTATCTGGATGACTGACCCCGTGGGGGCGGAACATGTTTTCATGTTTTAGGTGCTTGCGAGGAGAAAGTTGAGACACAGGGGCATGATGATGGCGACGAGGCATTCGAGCGATACTAGTCCGAGATATTTTGGGTTCATGTCGGTCAGACAGTTTGGAGTTCTCCAATTTTGTTCAGTCGTTGTCGTTATGTATTATCCGAGCAAGGCTCGTGGATGTTGATGTATTTTATTTTGGCCATGTAGGCCCATCCTTGTCGTTGAAATTCCATATCGGATGAGTATGTCGGACATCATAGTAGGGTCTGTGATTTCCTATTTTGGTCAGTTTATTGTATTTTAGTCGTGTTCGCCTAGTGGATCACCTGGTGTGGGGTCCACGACACTGTAATGTCCCAATGGGATTTGGGGGTGTTACAGAAGATGGTATCAGAGAATTGGGTTGTGAGATACCCTTACTTGTGTGTTATGTGGCTCTACCAAGGCGGTAGTAGCGGGGCTGTCAGGTTATGACAATCTGGACAGTCGGGTTTTGTGAGTCGTGATATTTGGACGACTGTATGAGTCATTCTTTCATCGAGTCGTCGTTAGTGAAGACTAGTATCGCAAGACCTCGAAGCTTCGTATGACCTGTGTAAGGACTCTATTCTCTTTTATGTGCATACATTCATTATGTGATTGATTAAACATGTTTTGTTGACACTTGTATCTGACGATCGGGTGCGATTGATTTATGTTTATTTGCTTTGGAGCGTGTGGGCTCTGTATCGGCTATGATTAGCGCGATCGATGTGATTGCTTATCTGTTGAGTATGTATACTCGTGTTTTGCGTTGACCTAGCATTCTGTCCGTCGAGGCGTATTTGAGCTGTGGTCATGATTGAACGTTATTCTTTCAGTCTGGAAAGAGGACGTGACAGAGGGGGTAGAGGCCGCAGAGTGGGCCAAAATCCGAAACCTCGTACCAATACTTTGGTGGCTGGCGAATCATTTTCAGATTCGTGCTCGAGAACCCACCGATCGTGATTGTGTTTGGATCGAGTTCAAGACTCTCATGTTAGAGAGGTATTATCCGGCTCCACTTCGTGAAGCCAAGTTGTCAGAGGTTTTTTACCCCGAATCCGTCGAGGACGAGGGTGTTATTGTTATTGCTGAGAAGTTTCAAGGACTTCTTCAGTTTACTTCATCTGTTATCCGTACTGAGGAGGATAAGATCAAGTATTTTAACAAGAGGTTGAACCCGCAGTTGATGATGCAGTTGTTCAATCACAATTGTAGTTCACTTGGCGAATTCATCGAGAAGGCTCTTGGAGCAGAGCTTTCGATCGAGGAGCTTACTCAGAAGGATCCTTCAGTTTCTTATGGTGAGAGGACTAGGATGCCGATTCGTTCAGAGGGACATCGAGCTCCGATGTCCAAGAGGTCATTTTCTAGTCGACTTCGTGCTGGGAAAGCATCTTCTTCTCAGGCGACGAGTTCGATTGTTGTTTGTTTTAACTGTGATTCAGCGGGGCATGTGAGTACTTGATGTACGGTGCCAGCTATTATTTATTTTCTGTGTGGGAGGCAGGGACATCTTCAGAAATACTGCATGAGTTCTAGTACCAGTAGATCTAGGGAGAGCTCACAGGCCTCGAGAGATTTTGTCACTTCAGTCCGTACTTCATCCAAGGAGTCATATCGGGCTTCGGGAGCCAGAGGTATGGACAACGGAGGAGGGGCGACGAGTTTAGTTTTGGGTCTTCTTCGAGTCGATGAGATCGAGGAGCCCGATGATCTGGAGGAGGTTGATTTCAGGTACATTTGAGATGTAGCCTTGATTTGTATTTTCCTTGTCTTTTAGATTGATGTTTGACTCCATCTGTATTTTAGTATTGTGGTTGCGAACCATTTATGGTTGATCTATCCTGTAATGATTGTATTTGAGAATCTTGACACTTGAGTCATTTGATGTGATTTTCTTTCCTTTTGGTACTGTACCCGAGATTTTTTTGATGATCTGGGTAATCGTTCATTGTGATTCGAGACGTCAAGTTGTGAGGACTTGGGCGTGCGATTGATATAGTCCTGAGGACTATTGGTGCGTTGTTAGTTTCTTTTGTGGTGTAAGTCAATGATTACTTGAGCGTTCGATGCCGATGAGAACGGGGGAGTGTACACCGATGATCGTAGACATGTACAATGGGCGGCACCCGCGGGGTGTGTACGCCGGTGTTACAAGTCTTGCGGGTGGTGCGACTTCCTGGCTGGTCTCTGGCGGAGGAGTCATGATTCGATTGATCTCACACTTGGTTGAGTGTCCTTATCACTTGATTTTTTTTCGCCTTGTTCAGGCAGAGGAGATGTGGGGACCCGTGGGGTCGGCCCAGTTGCTCAGGCGGAATTGCTCGTATTGAGGAGTATTCCTGGAGATGTTGTTTTCTTATCCTGATGGATAGTCCGTACCCCGACTTGTGCACCCTGAGTTTCGGGGACGAAACTCTTTTTAAGGGGGGAGTATGTAATATCCGGGGGTAATTTTTTTTTTTCGTGTTACTGTTGAGTTGTACGTATTCATTTGAAATTGTACAAGTGTTGTTGTTTGGACCGATACAATGTATATTGTATTAGAATATTTCGGGATCGAAATATTTATACTGGTCGTCGGTTTGGTTTCGTCGTTTGGTTGTTGCTTGGCGAGTTTAGAATTTTGGCTAAGTTTATAGCCATAGCGTACGCTACATGTGTAGCATTACGTACGCTAATTTATTGCGATTACGTACGTTACGCCCTGAGGTTTTCGTACGTAATGCGTGGTCGGTGGTAGGAACCTTCCTCGTAGTCAACTTTCGCTGGTAGGGCCGGAGTATCTTTGGGGTATCATTTATATATATATATATATATTTATATGCACGGATTCTTCAAAATTGGGCAGTATGCAGTATCGGATACTGCATGGGTGCGGGTGCGATTCGCGTGGGATTCGCACGGGAGTCGCCACGTGGCGAATCCGTGCGAAAAAAAAAAAAATTCGGACTCGCGTATCACAGCACGGGATACGCGTCTGGCGTCTGGCGTATCTGTGCCGGGATACACGAGTCGAATTTTTTTTTTTTTTTTTAGATTTTTTTATAATTTTTAAATAGTAAATCAAATAAATTAAAATACAAAAAAGTAAATCATTTAATAAGTAATTACTTTTACCTTTAGCAGTATTCACGGACAACAATAGAAAGCTTCGCTGCTCAAAGCCATTTTGAATTGTTTTTTGTATGACTTGTTTTATGTATTTGAATTGATTTTATGGTGATATTTGAATTGTTGTTTTTTATATTTAACAAGTGTTATATATAATAAAATATAAAATAAACAGACGTATCCTTGCCGTATCGCACCCTAACATTTTCAAAAAACCGTATCCCCGCACCCGTATCTGCCCGCACCCGCACCCGCCCCCCCGCACCTGTGCAACATAGTATATATATATATCATTTCCTCTCTCTCTCATTCTCACTTTCTCTCTCCAGCTCTCTCTTCCTCTTCTCTCGTCATCTCCCTCTCTCGTCTTCTCTCTCTCTCGTTTTTTTTCCCACGAGGCAGAGCTTGGATGGCAGCCGGCCTCTTTCCGTGACAATTTGGAGTTGACAAGCTGGAGTTGTCGACATCTCGGCGGCGACCATAGCTTCGGCGCGGTGGCTCGTGGCTAAGCGATGGCGGCGGTCGGAATTTCCGGATCGGATGGCATTGCAAATCCGGTCGAGCTGTTCCGGCATTTTTTTCTTCTGGCGAGACGGAGCTCAGGCGCCGGTTCTTCATGGTTTCCGGCCATGGATGCGGCTCCATTGTTTCCGGCAACCGGAGGTAGTTTCTGTCCGGAACGGACGACGGAACGGAGGCTTTACAGAATTCCGGCGAGGAGTTGCAGGCGGAGATGGAGTTGGGTGAAAACCGACCATGGACGGAAACGGGCTGGAGTTGGACGAAGTCCGGCGGGTCATTTTTTTTTTCGGCGGCCGAGTTCCAGTAGGAGTTGTTTTACGACTGGATTCCGGCGAAGGTTGCCCGGCAGATCGAATTTTTCTGGTAAGTCTTTGTGTTGTGTGTTGTGTGTTGTGTGTTGTGTGTAATGTATAAAGCCTGTGTGTGTACAGGTATATATATATATATATTGTGTGTACTGTTATATATATATGTGCGTTTCGTGTGTGTGTACTGTTATGTGTTTGGTGTGTGTGGTTCGTGTGTGTTTGTTATATATATATATATATATATATATATTATGTAATGTGTGTGTGTGTGCAGTGAGTATATATTTATATATATATATATAGATATTGTGGGTTGTATATATATATATATATGTGATGTATGTATATTATATATATGTGTGTGTATATGGATAAATACGAGTATAGTATGTGTTCGTGTTGGAATCGGAGTTATCTATTGTGTTGTTTTCGGTCGATATCGTGTTATCGAATGAATTGTATTTCATTCAAGGTTGTTCAAGTGCTTGTGATTGTCAGAGGACGCCGTTGATCGATTCGTGGTAGGACGTTGATCGTGGAAGGACTTTCTCGCCTTCGGTTTGAGGCAAGTTTTATACTTGTACTAGTCAATGAGATTAATGTTATCATTTATGTGTATGAATGTGTGTATCATTTCGAGACTTGGTCTCTTTATGATTTTGTTGACATCAAGGGATTGTTTGATACGATACCCTTCGGCAAATTATGGCAAATATTATTGTTGTTCGTAAATGGCCGATTTAAGGCATTGCGATACTTGTTGGTAATATATTTGTCGATAGCCGGTTCGCGGTATCGACATATTGATTGTTATTATTGATTGATGTTCCATCAAGATATTTTTGTGAATCGTCGTTATTGATATCAGTGTTTTTTCTATTGATGTCGTTTTGGCCGATTGAAGGCATTGACGTATTCGATTATCATCTTCGTTCTCGGTAACCGATTAAAGGTGCCGAGACATCCGTTGTATAATTGTTATCGGTTAACCGTTCTGAAGGTAATCGATATATTGAATTGGGATTATCAAAGATAATTCCCATCCGTTGTATAATTATTATTGATTGTCCGCTCTAAAGGTAATCGATATATTGAATTGGGATTATCAAAGATAATTCCCATCCGTTGTATAATTATTATCGATTGTCCGCTCTAAAGGTAATCGATGTATTGAATTGGGATTATCAAAGATAATTCCCATCCGCTGTCAAAAATATTCTCATCCGTTGTATCGTTGTTATCGATTGGTCGTTCTACGGTAATCGAAGTATTGAATTGGGACTGTCGAGGATAGTTCCCATCCGTTGAATTATTATTGTCGTGTTGGCCGACTCAAGGCAGCACACTATTATTCTTGTGAACTCGGTAATTTTGTAATCGTTGAGGATTGAGGATTCCCGAATTGTTGTGTTGTGATTGTTGCTCGTGTTAATCGGTCCTTAGGGATTTTGATCCCAGGATGGTTGTTTTGAATATCGTTGGTCGTGTCGATCTTTCATTATTCGTGTGTCATCGTTCACTTGGTGAGTCGTATGATCCGTATTGGATGTGTTATCCTTTGAGTTTCGTTGTCATGTTGTGTCGTGACATATCCGGAATCATATCTGCGTTCCAATTGGTTATTGTGTAGGATTTTTAGCCAGGCACACGATGGTCATGCGTGGATGTTTCCGCATTGGACCGTGCACACGAGACGTAGTTCGTGAGGCTAATTAGGTACATTGTCCCACGTATATTTCTGGATTCCATATACGGGGTGGACATGTGCACGGACACATTTCTGGATCGGGCGTACTGTGATGTCCATCTTTGAGCCGTATAATTTTTGATCGTTCATAGTCCATGTTTGATTGGATGTGTTCGACGTTTTGTGATTAAGCGTTCATACGCCAGAGGAGTATGTTCGACAGTCAGGTTTGTTACTTTGAGATCTGTATTGTGATGATTTACAGCTTCGGGCTGTTCGGCTTTCTGGCCATCGTGATATTTTGGCAGCTTCGGGCTGTTCGGGTTTCTAGCCATCGTGATATTTTGGCAGCTCCGGCTGAGGGCTTTCAGTCCATTGTGATGTATTGGTATTTCCGTTTGAGCCTTCGGGCATTTTGATTCTTATTTATTTCAGCGTTGGTTTGGTTTACCTTCGGGTAATGTATTGTTGTGTTCTATATTGATGATTCGCCATTGGGCACTTATGTTCTAACCTATTGAGCAGGTATTGATCGTATGCCGTGAGCATAGTGTTCCACGAATGCTCGATTCATACTTTGGTTTGTGAGCATCTCGTACTACTATTGTTGTACTGTTCATTCTGCCTTTGGATGCATATTATGTTGTACATGTATTTGATATTCATTATCTGGATGACTGACCCCGTGGGGGCGGAACATGTTTTCATGTTTTAGGTGCTTGCGAGGAGAAAGTTGAGACACAGGGGCATGATGATGGCGACGAGGCATTCGAGCGATTCTAGTCCGAGATATTTTAGGTTCATGTCGGTCAGACAGTTTGGAGTTCTCCAATTTTGTTCAGTCGTTGTCGTTTTGTATTATCCGAGCAAGGCTCGTGGATGTTGTTGTATTTTATTTTGGCCATGTAGGCCCATCCTTTTCGTTGAAATTCCATATCGGAATAGTATGTCGGACATCATAGTAGGGTCTGTGATTTCCTATTTTGGTCAGTTTGTTGTATTTTAGTCGTGTTCGCCTGGTGGATCACCTGGTGTGGGGTCCACGACATTGTAATGACCCAATGGGATTTGGGGGTGTTACAGAAGATGATATACGAGAATTGGGTTGTGAGATACCCTGACTTGTGTGTTATGTGGCTCTACCAAGGCGGTAGTAGCGGGACTGTCAGGTTATGACAATCTGGATAGTCGGGTTTTGTGAGTCGTGATAGTTGGACGACTGTATGAGTCATTCTTTCATCGAGTCGTCGTCAGTGAAGACTAGTATCGCAAGACCTCGAAGCTTCGTATGACCTGTGTAAGGACTCTATTCTCTTTTATGTGCATACATTCATTATGTGATTGATTAAACATGTTTTGTTGACACTTGTATCTGACGATCGGGTGTGATTGATTTATGATTATTTGCTTTGGAGCGTGTGGGCTCTGTATCGGCTATGATTAGCGCGATCGATGTGATCGCTTATCTGTTGAGTATGTATACTCGTGTTTTGCGTTGACCTAGCATTCTGTCCGTTGAGGCGTATTTGAGTTGTGGTCATGATTGAACGTTATTGTTTCAGTCTGGAAAGAGGACGTGACAGAGGGGGTAGAGGCCGCAGAGTGGGCCAAAATCCGAAACCTCGTACCAATACTTTGGTGGCTGGCGAATCATTTTCAGATTCGTGCTCAAGAACCCACCGATCGTGATTGTGTTTGGATCGAGTTCAAGACTCTCATGTTAGAGAGGTATTATCCGGCTCCACTTCGTGAAGCCAAGTTGTCAGAGGTTTTTTACCCCGAATCCATCGAGGACGAGGGTGTTATTGTTATTGCTGAGACGTTTCAAGGACTTCTTCAGTTTACTTCATCTGTTATCCGTACTGAGGCGGATAAGATCAAGTATTTTAACAAGAGGTTGAACCCGCAGTTGATGATGCAGTTGTTCAATCACAATTGTAGTTCACTTGGCGAATTCATCGAGAAGGCTCTTGGAGCAGAGCTTTCGATCGAGGAGCTTACTCAGAAGGATCCTTCAGTTTCTTATGGTGAGAGGACTAGGATGCCGATTCGTTCAGAGGGACATCGAGCTCCGACGTCCAAGAGGTCATTTTCTAGTCGACTTCGTGCTGGGAAAGCATCTTCTTCTCAGGCGACGAGTTCGACTGTTGTTTGTTTTAACTGTGATTCAGCGGGGCATGTGAGTACTTGATGTACGGTGCCAACTATTATTTGTTTTCTGTGTGGGAGGCAGGGACATCTTCAGAAATACTGCATGAGTTCTAGTACCAGTAGATCTAGGGAGAGCTCACGGGCCTCGAGAGATTTTGTCACTTCAGTCCGTACTTCATCCAAGGAGTCATATCGGGCTTCGGGAGCCAGAGGTATGGACAACCGAGGAGGGGCGGCGAGTTTAGTTTTGGGTCTTCTTCAAGTCGATGAGATCGAGGAGCCCGATGATCTGGAGGAGGTTGATTTCGGGTACATTTGAGATGTAGCTTCTATATATTGAATTATACACTATTTAACTATTTGTTATAGAGATTTATAAGATTGAAACACATAATTTAAGAGTTTGGTTTGACAATTACAAAGAAAATGCAATAATAGTTCTAAAATTCAAGGAAATAAAGATTGCACTAATAATAGATTAATAAAAGATAAAATGAAATAGTTGGGATTACAAACTTAGTTCATCATTAGTTATAGAAGATGTATAGGAGATCATAAAATGAATTTACTTATTATGTTGTGTAGATTCGATTTTCCTTAAAAAGACGGTTCCTCTTTCGAATGTCAAAATGCCCCTTATATATTGAATCAATCCACTATATTTCTATGTTGATTGGCTTCAATACATAGCATTAGGTTTTATGAAAATAACTCAAAGAATCATCCAAGGTCTAGAGGTATATATTTCTATCCCCTAGAACAACTTAGATTGAAAATCATTTGATCTAATCAAACATATTTTCTTTCGAAACATATGAAGACCATAAATATCGTCATTTATTGGTCAAATAAATAAAGATTGGTAAAACAATGAAAATCACACACAATAATAAGTAATTCATAATAGATCTTTATACAAACTTAAATAACATGACTAACCTTGTTTATAATCCCAACTTAGGTAACTTAGCCCATTAAGGGTTTATTCAACATATTACAAGCTTTAGTGGTCATTAATAGTTGAAAAAGGGAAATAATTGATCCTAACTCCATTAGTATATAAAGGAGAAAGAAGCAATAAACTCCCTCAACAACATAAGCTAAACCACATTTACACAAATCACTCAAGAAAATAAGTGTGTTCTTCACACAAAAAGAAAAAGTATTACAAAGTGAGAAAATATAAGATGAATGATGAATAATGATGGATCTAAGGTGTCTATTTATACACCTAAAGTCATCTAATAGTTCCAAAACTCCAGCATTATTACATTAGATCGGATCAATGCCAGCCATCCCCTCAATAATAGACCAAAAGTATAAAAAATTAGACAATGATCACAATCTGTCAAGAGTTACGACCGTAACATTGAGGAGTTACGGCCGTAACTATGATGACTTACGGCCGTAACATTGAGGAGTTATGGCCGTAATATGGCTTCGTAAATTTGTATTTTTGTGAGTTACGCCCGTATGGAGTTTCAGACTTCATTTTCAGCCCAGAATTTCTTAGACTTTGCGTTTTTGCCCCAAATCTTCTTTGGATGATAATTTTTGATATATAACTCTGATTTTGAATCCGGAAAGACTGCCGAACTCGTCTCGGAAAGCCCTACAACATGAATACATAAAAATTCAACAAAGAGAATATTTTATACACATGTTATTTCTTGAGTAAATGAGTAATTCAATCCGATTAAGACTAAATTTACATCTTCATTTGATAAATAATAAAATTATTAAAAGCTAATTAATTCTAAGCAAAAACGAGTAGACTAGCTCAATTATGGGTGAAATATATCGATACAAACCATGGATAAGTGTATAAAACTGACACTTATCACACCCCCAGACTTGAATTCTTGCTAGTCCTGAGCAAGACTCTTTATTAATCACACTCCAAATAAAATGAAATTAGAAAATAATACATACACAAATTAAGAAAAAAAAATAATTATATATAAAGAGAAAAGGAGATCAAAATGCCATTAATACACAACAACCAGCTTTATACAGTAGATAGAAATGAATCAAGATTCAAAATAAATCTTCTAATGGTTTTGAAGTCAAAACACGGTTTTATGTTGTAATTCCAAAATGCAAGGTTTCCCCCCAAAAAGGTCGATTATTTCTTTCCCACTCGTGACACACACGACTCCCTTTAATGGTTGCTATCGATCACTCGTTTATTTTTCGACTCAATATGAAAAAGAATTTCATCGGCGTCATCAAATATTGTGAATGTTCATGAAATTGACTGTATTGAAATTCAGCCACTAATTAATTCAAATCTGCTCATAAACTACATCCCTTTTAGTGATAGCTTTCACACCGTTATTTGCTAACGTGTAGCTCTTTTCACCAACACAAACTCCATTTTTTTTATAGGTGATAGCTTTCACACCGTTATTTGCTAACGTGTAGCTCTTTTCACCAACACATCTTCCATTTTTTAGGTGATAGCTTTCACACCGTTATTTGCTAACCTGTAGCTCTTTTCACCAACACAATTTTTATTTTTTTTAGGTGATAGCTTTCACACCGTTATTTGCTAACGTGTAGCTCTTTTCACCAATGACTCCTTTTTTTAGGGAATAGAATTTTTGCCGAAAATCATTTATTAGTTAAGCATAAAAAATCAAAAACTCCACAAATTAAGTAAATTTAAGTTCTATTTATCAGCAACCGACTGATTCTTCTTTTCTCAAGGAAACGAATGACTCGATTTTATATGATAACTACAAGGCTTGGAAAGAGAGATTAAGGCTCAAAAAATTTTGGGATATACAATTTTTTTACCAGTTAAAATGATTTTAGAAGCTAGTATATAGCTAACTTATTGGTGTTATGGCCAGATCTAGAAATCTCATATATATATAAATATACACTAAAAAAAATCAATGCCAAATAATAAAAAATAATCAAAACACACCACCCCCAAACTAGAAAAAGAAAATGTCCCCAGTTTAAGGCAAGGGAGAAAAGCAGAATACTCCCTTTTATGAAAGTTGATGCTTGAGCTAACGCCTTTTTGGATCTGAAAGAGAACAAAAATCTAAGAGGCAAACAACAAAAGAAAATAAAATATACCCGGAAGTATAACATAATTTTTAAGATGCGCTTCAGGAAAGTCCGAAGAGTCGCCTTATACTGCCATCAATATTTTTATAAACAATAAAAATTACCGCAATAAAATAACAATACATAAATCGCGAATAGATGCGCGTCAAGAGATCAAGAAGAAACTCCTTAAGCTGCCATCATTTAGCACGATTTTTTTACACACGACAAAGAGTAAAAATACAAGAGGTCCGACATGGGTTATCAAAGGGAGAGGAATGAATCCACTTTTCGTTTTCTCACGGTAAAATCTTCCATCCAGACAATTTTAGCTAGAGCTGGATCTAGTTGAGGAACAAATTCAATCAGTTTTTTGATTAGTTCTTCTGGTGTTGTCGCAACGACTATGATTCGTTTAGCACGCTCGGAAATAAAACCCTTTTCAGCAGAATAGTTGATGATAGATAGTAAACCATCAAAGAAACCATTAACATTAAGCAGACCTATTGGTTTTTGATGAACATTTAGCTGGGCTCTGGAAACCACATGAAAAAGTTCCTCAAGAGTGCCAAAACCACCGGGAAGGGTGATAAAGGCGCCAGAATTATTTATCATGTGAGTTATGCGATCTTGCATATTTACAGCTCTAAACTCATCTCCAATAGTTGCCCCGGTGATTTTACTTTCAGCCAGAGGTTTTGGAGTTATTCCCAACACTCTTACTCCTTCCATATAGGCAGAAGCAGCAGCTCGTCCCATTAACCCTAGACTTCCTCCTCCATAAACTATATGAATGCATTTTTCTCCTAAGGTACGACCCAAGTTGTGGGCTGCTTCAGTAAAGCATGCCTCTTTTCCATAACTAGCTCCACCAAAAATGCAGACTGTGCTAAATTTTTTTGTGGAAGATGATGACTCCATTTTTGAAAAGAAATTTATTTGAGAGAAAAAGAGAAAAGTACAAGTTTGAGGGATGAATAAAAGAAACAAGCACAATGTTTATTTATAGAAGAAAAATGAGGTAAAATTATTTAACAAGTTTGTGATTGCGGTGATTGCGCTTCAACTACTCAATAGAATAATGAATGCATTTATTGTGTATCACCCCATTTTTTTATTCAGAAAATCTCACCTTATGACAAAAATAAAAGATACTCACGTGTATGTACAGTAGTTGTGATTGTGGCTCACATCTTCCTCTGATTTTACATTCAGAAACGGCCTAAACGCCTTCGATGAGTCGGGGAGAAGCTTCCCATCCAATTTTCTTACAAATTGGCAAACAGGGTCTTTTAACGTCAGATTCCCAAGACGTTGTTCATATTCTGGTTTATATTTCTTCCACAAACATCGAATTCCGTAATGTATGAGCTCACTAGGATGCGTGTCAAGAGAAATTTCGATATTATCTAAATTCTCTTTATTCAGACCATCCTTAATGAACTGAATTTTATCTCTCTGTTTGTAGATGGAATTCCTAAAGATCGACATTTTAAATTATAGTTCCATCTAGCACATTTATAGCAAACGGCTATTATCTTTGCTTGTCGTTTCTTAGCATATGAACTTTTTCCAAGCCCTGGTAAAAATCTAGTAGGTATTTCTGTGAATTCACCTGCTATTCTCACTTTGGCTTCAATAATGAATCTAATGTCAAAAGGTATGCTTTTATTCATAAGCAACCTCATCCTTTCAAGTCTAGTCTTTTAAATTTTTAAAATTACTTTTTTGCTAAGAAAGGGAAATCTCTTTTCAATACTATTCAAAGTTTCTTCCATGATGAAAAAAAAATAATATCTAAAAATATCAGTTGTTGTGGGAAACTGAAAAATCCGACTTTAATAGTCACGGAGTACCATTATCCGCCACTTGACCGGACAAACACAATTGAGTACTAAGTTACAACGTCGAGAAATTGTATCCTAAAACAATAGTTTACAATATAAGATTTCAAATATAACACTTATACTTCCCCGGCAACGGCGCCAAAAACTTGACATGTCTTTTGTGTAACTATCGCAAGTGCATGATATCGTATCAAGTAGTAAGTGGACTTTTTGAGTCTGGTTTATCGATCCCACGAGGAAGTTAGGTTATATATTGAATTATACACTATTTAACTATTTGTTATAGAGATTTATAAGATTGAAACACACAATTTAAGAGTTTGGTTTGACAATTACAAAGAAAATACAATAATAGTTCTAAAATTCAAGGAAATAAAGATTGCACTAATAATATATTAATAAAAGATAAAATAAAATAGTTGGGATTACAAACTTAGTTCATCATCAGTTATAGAAGATGTATAGGAGATCATAATATGAATTTACTTATTATGTTATGTAGATTCGATTTTCCTTAAAAAGACGGTTCCTCTTTCGAATGTCAAAACGCCCCTTATATATTGAATCAATCTACTATATTTCTATGTTGATTGGCTTCAATACATAGCATTAGGTTTTATGAAAATAACTCAGAGAATCATCTAAGGTCTAGAGGTATATTTCTACCCCCTAGAACAACTTAGAGTGAAGATCATTTGATCTAATCAAACATATTTTTTTTCGAAACATATGAAGACCATAAATATCATCATTTATTGGCCAAATAAATAAAGATTGGTAAAACAATAAAAATCACACACAATAATAATTAATTCATAATAGATCTTTATACAAACTTAAATAACATGACTAACCTTGTTTATAATCCCAACTTAGGTAACTTATGTAATATCCGGGGGTAATTTTTTTTTTTCGTATTACTGTTGAGTTGTACGTATTCATTTGGAATTGTACAAGTGTTGTTGTTTGGACCGATACAATGTATATTATATTAGAATATTTCGGGATCGAAATATTTATACTGGTCGACGGTTTGGTTTCGTCGTTTGGTTGTTGCTTGGCGAGTTTAGAATTTTGGCTAAGTTTATAGCCATAGCGTACGCTACCTGTGTAGCATTACGTACGCTAATTTGTTGCGATTACGTACATTACGCCTTGAGGTTTTCGTACGTAATACGTGTAATACCCGGTCGGAAGTCATGTCATTTCAACCTCTTCTTGTTCTTCGAATCGTGAATTGTTGGGCGAACCTTTGTAATCATTGCTTGGAACCACCGTTTTGGGGTTCCCGTACCTCTATTTCGTGTTATTGTTGCCCAGACATTGAATCATATTGCTTTTATTCTCTTTCCGGGTCATTTGTCATCATTTTAGGACCCGAAGGGGGTGTGAGCCGCGGCACAAGGAGTGTGCGCCGCGGCACACACATTTCCTAAACTTGGCCGAGCGGACTGTACCGGGTGCCGCGGCACACTGCAGAGTCAATGCCGCGGCAGACTTATGCTGAGCCGCGGCACACTGGTGTTGCATCCTCAGCCAAAAACCGCCTGTACCCGGTGCCGCGGAACACACAGTGAGCCGCGGCTGCTGCCGAAACACAGGAACAATTTTTAGGCTGTGCCTTGCACACTGGCTGAGCCGCGGCACACAATGCAGTCAACTGCATTATTTATGCTTTTTGAGCGAGATGCAGCTCATTATTTTATCTTCTTCTTCCACCGGCGAGAGAGAGGGTTTGAGGGGAAGAACTTTTCACCATCTATCATTTGTGTGTTGGAGATTTACCACTTTCACTCGGTTGGGAAGCCCGGATAGTCGATCTAACGCGTATTCCTTGGATCATAGAGCTTGGATATTCAAGAGGTAATTTCTTCGACATCTTGACTTCTCGATTTCTTGTGGGTATTGACGTTTTGGATGATAAAATCATGGTATATGGTGTGATATATGCGTGATTATGGACATGTTTGAGTATTCATCGGATTATCGAAAGTTTATTCAAGAACACTTTGAATTTTGTGTTGGATTTTGGGGGTTTTCGTAGATTCGTCCGTTTTATCCGATTGAAGCTTGAGAACTTTGAGGTTTTGATATATCTATACCGTATGAGTGTTTTCTTCCGATTTTACGGGTTGGATTGTGCCGTTTTCGGACTTGTGGGAGTTTGGGCGATTTCCCAACCTTTAGTTGTTCACCCGTGTATTTTCTTGAATTGTAGACGAGTTTTGGGAGTCTCTTCGTGTAATTTGAGTATGGATAATTAATTGTCATATTCCTTGCGAATCGTTTAGGTGCCGGAAGCGCGTTCTCGGACCTACCGAACTCATACCTTTCCTCCGTTCGATTTCTCGATGTCTCAAAGGCAAGTATATATTTATGAATGTGCGTTCTCGACTTTGAAAGTAAGAAATATTAATGGCATGATTATGTATATCCACTCCGGGATGGGCCGACGGGTCCTCTAAGGATTTCGTAGCCTCTGGTGCGATTCCATGGATAATATGAATTAACCACTCCGGGACGGACCGAGTCCTCGAGGTTCCGTAGCCTCAGTGCGGTTCCACGGTATTCATATATGTATTGATGTGATGCTATGAGATTTAGTTATTCCGGAATACTAGTCTTGAATTGATGAATTGACGGTTATATTTACTTTATTGTCGAGGAGTATTGTGTTTCATACTTGATATACTTGCACTAGCTATTCGACGGCTAACCCCTTTATGGGGGAAATACTTTTTATGTATTTCAGGTTCCAGGAGAGCGGACGGGCAGGTATCGGGTCGGCATAAAGATGGTGGGCAAGTGTGATACTGTGTCTTTCTTCCAGTTATGTTTGGATTTTTCCGTTCAGTGTGGTTGTACTGGATTGGCTATTGAATACTCGAGTATTGTTTTCCCTTTTCGTTGATGTTCCTGCCTGTGTTTGCCGGAGTATTGATTCGAGTTGTGATGTTTGTGAATACATTGGTTATGTTTCGAATACCTTTGTATTTTTTTTTTTATTTCATTGTGTGTAGACCTTGTCGGTCAAATCTTATGATTCCGCGTATGTTTAGCCTTGTGGGTCCCAAGGTGGGGCTTACGGCGCTGTAATATCCCTGAATAACTTGGGGGTGTTACAGAATATGGTATCAGAGCTTAGGTCTATGGATACCTAGGCTGTCGGTCTTTTGGGTCGATCGAGTCGTTAATTGTCCGCAGTATCACTACTCTGCCATCATCACAGTGCGACCGGTACTTGTAAGACCTCTCACTCTTCTGGTGTTTCCTTATTCGTTTTGCTTCCTTTTATCGGTATTCTTGAGAATCGGACACTTTGATGACGCGTGATTGAATTGTGCTTACGTGACTTGTGTGTTCTTCAGTATGTCAGCTGGTAGGGGCCGTGGCCGTGGTCGTGGCCGTGGATGAGGAAGAGGTCGTGGCGCGGCCGTTTCCATCAGTTCAGTTGCGGGGTCGACCAACCCCAGTTTGTCGAACTCGGTGCATCCCGACACCGAGAGTCAGCACGACAAGTCAGACGGTCAGGGGAACAACGCGGACGTTGGAGTGGAGAATGGACTTCAACAATTGGCTACTCAAATGACTATTTTGGCCCAAACGGTTCAGCTGAATAACCCGAACCCAAACACGGATGCCTTGCTTCAGAATGTAATCCGTATGCACCCTCCACAGTTTGGCGGTGCCACAGACCCGTTAAGTGGGAAGGCGCTAGCGGAATTGGAGAAGATTTTCGAAGCGGTTGATTGCCCCGAGGTGAGGAAAGTACCAATTGCTCAGTATTTCCTCACTAAGGAGGCCGCTACTTGGTGGAAGGTCATCAAGCCACAGGATCGTATTGCCTCGTGGGATGAATTTAAGGAGCTCTTGGAGGCCGAGTTTTGTCCCTGGCCGTGCAGAGAGCCGAATCCGAGCCTTCTTCGAGGCTAAACCACAAGGTATTCCCGTTTCGCAGGCGATCGTGGAGTATAATCAACAATTGATCCATGTGAAGGATCAAGTGCGTAACGAGCGTGATAAGATCCGTTATTTCGATATGCGGATGAATTTGGACTTACGGCGGTACATGGCCGGATTTGCTTGTACCACACTGAAAGAGTATCAGGACAGAGCTTTAGCCCATGATATGTTGAGCCCCGACAATGATACCGTTGAAGAACCGAAGAAGCAGAAAGTCGGGGGAAATTTTTCTGGCTCTAAGGGTGGCAATTTTCAGAAGTCGCAGACGACTAACCGTTTTTCCGGACAGTCGTCACGTTCTAATAAAGGGAAGAGGGGTTACCATCCCACTTCGGGTACCAAAAATCGCGCGGTGACTTGCTATAATTGTGGCCATTCAGGCCACATTAATTTGGAATGCCACTTTCCTCCGTTGAAGTGTCACACGTGCGGACAGATGGGACATAGAGCGACTTATTGTTCCGAGCCGAATCAGACTTTGGACACTCAGGCTTTTGCCCCAGCTGGTCAACCTCAACAGAATTTTGGCAGGGGCCGGGGACGGGGTCAGAATGCTGGAGGGGGAAACTCTAGCGTCGGTTCGGTACAACCACGAGTTTATGAGATGCGTCGAGCAGACGAACCCGACGCGGCGGTGGCTTCAGGTACCATTCATATCCTATCTCATCCAGTCCGTGTACTTTTTGATTCGGGTGCTACACATTCTTTTATTTCTTTGGAGTGTGTACGCTGTTTGAATATAACTTGTCTGACTGTTTGCGATCCCTTCATCGTGAGACTGCCGAGCGGGGATAGAGAGATTAGAGATTTTTCGGTGACTATATCCAGTATGGATTGGTTATCGAATTTAATTGTAGTTGAAATGGAAGGCGAAGACGTGATCCTTGGCGAAGATTGGCTTGATAGTCATCAAGCGATTATGAACTACCGTACTAAGGTTATCACCATGATGACTAAAGACGGATCTGAGTACTCATTTTTGGGGCGTAAGTCGGGACTATCCAAGTTACTTATCAGTGCCATGAAGGCCGTAAAACTTTTGAATAAAGGTTGTGCGGGTTATTGGTGTTATGCCTTGAAAACGGAAGGAAATGAAATCGATTTCTCTTCGATTTCGGTTGTTAGTGAATACCCCGATGTTTTTCCGGATGACCTCCCGGGATTACCGCCAGATCGAGAGATAGAATTTACCGTAGACTTGGAGCCAGATGCGGCTCCGATTTCTAAAGCACCTTACCGGATGGCACCTTCTGAGATGCAAGAATTGAAGAATCAATTAGGAGAACTTCTGGAAAAAGGATACATCAGACCGAGCGCCTCGCCTTGGGGCGCGCCTGTTCTTTTTGTGAGGAAGAAGGATGGTTCACTACGTTTGTGCATTGACTACCGTGAGCTGAACAAAGTAACCATCAAGAACAAGTATCCTTTGCCACGTATAGACGATTTATTTGATCAATTGCAAGGGGCTGCAATTTTCTCGAAAATTGATTTAAGATCCGGGTATTATCAACTCAGGGTGAGGGAGTCCGACGTTCCGAAGACGGCGTTCCGGACGAGATATGGGCATTATGAATTTGTAGTTATGCCTTTTGGGTTGACAAATGCGCCGGCATTATTCATGCAGTTAATGAATAAAATATTCATCGAGTACCTCGACAGGTGTGTAGTCGTCTTTATTGATGACATCTTGATCTATTCTCGAGATAAGGAGGAACATGCCCGACACTTGCGTTTGGTTTTAGACATTTTGAGAACCGAGCACCTCTTTGCAAAATTCTCGAAATGTGAGTTTTGGTTGGAAGAAGTTATGTTTCTAGGCCATGTGATTTCGGCCGAAGGGGTTCGTGTAGACCCGCAGAAGATTGAGGCAGTGCTAGATTGGGCACCGCCTAAAAATGTTAAGGAGGTTCGTAGCTTTTTGGGCCTTGCTGGGTATTACCGTCGGTTTGTCGAGGGGTTCTCGAAACTCGCTCGACCGCTTACGAAATTACTCCAGAAGACCGAAAAGTTTGTTTGGACGGATGAGAGACAGCAGAGCTTCGATGAACTAAAGAGACGATTGACTTCGGCGCCGATTCTAACTTTACCGCATGGTAACGAGGGCTTTGCAGTTTATAGTGACGCTTCGGGTCAAGGCCTGGGCTGTGTGCTTATGCAGCATGATAAGACGATAGCTTTTGCGTCTCGACAATTAAAGCCTTATGAGATGAATTATCCTACTCACGATTTAGAGTTGGCCGCAATTGTCTTCGCACTCAAGATTTGGCGGCATTATTTGTACGGTTCACCGTGCCGGATTTATACCGATCACAAGAGCCTGAAATATATTTTGATCGAAGGAGAGTGAATATGAGACAGAGACGTTGGTTAGAGTTGTTAAAGGATTATGATTTGGAAATTCTTTACCACCCCGGAAAGCAATGTCGTTGCGGATGCTTTGAGCCGCAAATCGGCGTCTCTTCAAATGCTCGAGGTTCTTACACCTCAAGCGAAAATTCGTCAGACTTAATTGAGCAAGGGATAGAAGTTTGGCTTCAACGAGTACGGGGACATTTGTGTACTCTCGAAATTACATCGTCCTTAGTTGATGATATCAAAGGGAAGCGGTGGAGTGACGATGATTTCTCAGCGAAGGAAGATGTAATTAAAGGAAAAGCTCTGGCTTTATAGTACATGAGGATAGTATTACGAGATTTGAGGCGGACTTTGTGTTCCGAACGATTTAGAGTTGAGACAGAGAATCCTCCGAGAAGCCCATGCTACGCCTTACTCAATCCACCCCGGGACGAGTAAGATGTACAAAGATTTGAAGCGAAATTTTTGGTGGAATAACATGAAGAAGGATGTTACGGAGTTTGTACTACGGTGCTTGACGTGCCAACAAGTCAAGATCGAACATCAACGACCGGCGGGGTTGTTGAAACCACTTCCCATTCCCGAGTGGAAGTGGGAAGATATCTCTATGGATTTTGTCACTGGCATGCCGAGAACTCGGGCCGGAATGAATATGATTTGGGTAATTGTCGATAGGCTGACCAAATATGCACACTTTTTGGGTATTAAGGATACTTGGGGACCGGATAGACTGGCTCGAACCTTTATCGCTGAGATCGTGAGGTTGCACGGTGTCTCCTAGACCATTGTTTTTGATCGAGACGGCCGTTTCGTATCGCATTTTTGGCAGGCCGTTCATCAGGCTCTGGGTACTGAGTTGAGATTGAGCACTTCCTTTCATCCTCAGTCGGACGGTCAGACGGAGAGGACGATTCAGACTCTGGAAGATATGTTACGGGCTTGTGCCTTGGATTGGAGTAATGATTGGGAGCTCCACCTACCGTTGATCGAGTTTGCTTACAATAATAGTTGGCATGCGTCAATCAAAATGGCACCCTTCGAGGCACTCTACGGTAGGCGATGTAGGTCGCCATTATGTTGGGACGAGGCTTCTGAGCTAGTTGGGACGGAACCGGATATGTTATTGGAGACCAAGGAAAAGATTTCTATTATCCGAGATCGATTACTGACTGCCCAAAGTCGTCAGAAATCTTACGCTGATACTCGTCTTCGACCCTTGGAGTTTGAAGTGGGAGATCATGTCTTGCTCAAAGTATCGCCAACCAGAGGAGTTTTCCGCTTCGGGAAAAAGGGGAAACTCAGCCCAAGGTATATCGGACCTTTCGAGATTTTGGACAGAGTTGGAGATTTAGCTTATCGCTTGGCGTTGCCTCCAGCTTTGAGCCACGTCCATAGTGTTTTTCATGTCTCCCAGTTGAGGAAGTACGTACCGGATCCGAGCCACATTATCGACTACAGTGAGATTGACGTAGCCAAGGATATTACCTTTCCGGAGAAACCCGTGAAGATTCTTGAGCGCCGTGAGAAACAACTTCGGCATAAGACCATTCCACTGGTTAAAGTTCAATGGTCGAGGCATGGAGTCGAAGAGGCGACTTGGGAGACGGAAGAGAAGATGCGGGTAGAATACCCCGAACTATTTATTTCTTAAGTTTCGGGACGAAACTTCTTTTTAGAGGGGGAGAATGTAATACTCGGTCGGAAGTCATGTCATTTCAACCTCTTCTTGTTCTTCGAATCGTGAATTGTTGGGCGAACCTTTGTAATCATTGCTTGGAACCACCGTTTTGGGGTTCCCGTACCTCTATTTCGTGTTATTGTTGCCCAGACATTGAATCATATTGCTTTTATTCTCTTTCCGGGTCATTTGTCATCATTTTAGGACCCGAAGGGGGTGTGAGCCGCGGCACAAGGAGTTTGCGCCGCGGCACACACATTTCCTAAACTTGGCCGAGCGGACTGTACCGGGTGCCGCGGCACACACTCCTTGTGCCGCGGCACACTGCCGAGTCAATGCCGCGGCACACCTATGCTGAGCCGCGACACACTGGTGTTGCATCCTCAGCCAAAAACCGCCTGTACCCGGTGCCGCGGCACACTGAAGGCCCGCGGCACCGCCGAAACACAGGAAACAATTTTTAGGCTGTGCCTTGCACACTGGCCGAGCCGCGGCACACAATGCGGTCAACTGCATTATTTATGCTTTTTGAGCGAGATGCAGCTCATTATTCCATCTTCTTCTTCCACCGGCGAGAGAGAGGGTTTGAGGGGAAGGACTTTTCACCATCTATCATTTGTGTGTTGGAGATTTACCACTTTCACTCGGTTGGGAAGCCCGGATAGTCGATCTAACGCGTATTCCTTGGATCATAGAGCTTGGATATTCAAGAGGTAATTTCTTCGACATCTTGACTTCTCGATTTTGTGTGGGTATTGACGTTTTGGATGATAAAATCATGGTATATGGTGTGATATATGCGTGATTATGGACATGTTTGAGTATTCATCGGATTATCGAAAGTTTATTCAAGAACACTTTGAATTTTGTGTTGGATTTTGGGGGTTTTCGTAGATTCGTCCGTTTTATCCGATTGAAGCTTGAGAACTTTGAGGTTTTGATATATCTATACCGTATGAGTGTTTTCTTCCGATTTTACGGGTTGGATTGTGCCGTTTTCGGACTTGTGGGAGTTTGGGCGATTTCCCAACCTTTAGTTGTTCACCCGTGTATTTTCTTGAATCGTAGACGAGTTTTGGGAGTCTCTTCGTGTAATTTGAGTATGGATAATTAATTGTCATATTCCTTGCGAATCGTTTAGGTGCCGGAAGCGCGTTCTCGGACCTACCGAACTCATACCTTTCCTCCGTTCGATTTCTCGATGTCTCAAAGGCAAGTATATATTTATGAATGTGCGTTCTCGACTTTGAAAGTAAGAAATATTAATGGCATGATTATGTATATCCACTCCGGGACGGGCCGACGGGTCCTCTGAGGGTTTCGTAGCCTCTGGTGCGATTCCATGGATAATATGAATTAACCACTCCGGGATGGACCGACGGGTCCTCTGAGGGTTCCGTAGCCTCTGGTGCGGTTCCACGGTATTCATATATGTATTGATGTGATGCTATGAGATTTAGTTATTCCGGAATACTAGTCTTGAATTGATGAATTGACGGTTATATTTACTTTATTGTCGAGGAGTATTGTGTTTCATACTTGATATACTTGCACTAGCTATTCGACGGCTAACCCCTTTATGGGGGAAATACTTTTTATGTATTTCAGGTTCCAGGAGAGCGGACGGGCAGGTATCGGGTCGGCATAAAGATGGTGGGCAAGTGTGATACTGTGTCTTTCTTCCAGTTATGTTTGGAGTTTTCCGTTCAGTGTGGTTGTACTGGATTGGCTATTGAATACTCGAGTATTGTTTTCCCTTTTCCTTGATGTTCCGGCCTGTGTTTGCCGGAGTATTGATTCGAGTTGTGATGTTTGTGAATACATTGGTTATGTTTCGAATACCTTTGTATTTTTTTTTTATTTCATTGTGTGTAGACCTTGTCGGTCAAATCTTATGATTCCGCGTATGTTTAGCCTTGTGGGTCCCAAGGTGGGGCTTACGGCGCTGTAATATCCCTGAATAACTTGGGGGTGTTACAATACGTGATCGGTGATAGGAACCTTCCTCGTAGTCAACTTTCGGCTGGTAGGACCGGGGTATCTTTGGGGTATCATATATATATATATATATATAAATATATTATCATTTCTCTCTCATCTACTCACACTTCACATGTATCCCTCACATTCTCACGTTATCTATATATATATATATATATATATTATATATCTTCTCTCCCTCACTGTATTATCTCATTCTCACTCTCTCCAGCTCTCTGTCTTCTCTCTCTCTCGTTCCCTCTCTTCTCTCCGCTCTCGTTTTTTTTTTCCTGACGAGGTAGAGCTTGAGGACGGGCAGCTGGCTTCTCTATTTTCCGGCGATGAACTGGAGTTGACGACCGGAGGTAGGGCTGACGTCTCCGGCGACGACTGAAGATCGACGGCGGCAGGTGGCTCGTGACGGAGCAGCGACGGTCTGATCGGAATTTCCGGATCGGACGGCGTTGCAAAATCCGGTCGAGCTGTTCTGATTTCCGGCGAGACGGAGCTCAGGCACCGGCGCTCTTCATGGTCTCCGGCCATGGATGCGGCTCCATTGATTCCGGCGACTGGAGGTGGTTTCTGTTCGGAACGGACGGCGGAACGGAGGTTTGACATATTTCCAGCGAGGAGTTGCAGGTGGAGAGTTGGGTGAAAACCGTCCATGGACGGAAACGGGTTGGAGTTGGACGAAGTCCGGCGGGTCAGGTTTTCCGGCGGCCGAATTTCCAGCATGGGAGTTTTTTTCGGACCTGGCCGATCGGCTTCTCTGGTAAGCCAGTGTTTTTTTTTTCAGTTATATATATATATGTATTGTGTGTGCTGTGTGTTATATATATATTGTGTGTGTTGTGTAAAGTGTGTGTTGTAGTGGTAAGTAGTGTGTGCAAGTGCAGAGTGAGTATACTTATATATATTGCAGGTATATATATATATATTGTGGGTTGTATTGTATATATATTATATATATATGTGATGTATGTATACTATATATATGTGTGTATACGGGAAAATACGAGTATAGTATGTGTTCGTATTGGAATCGGAGTTATCTATTATGTTGTTTTCGGTCGATATCGTATTATCGAATGAATTGTATTTCATTCAAGGTTGTTCGAGTGCTTGTGATTGTCGGAGGACGCCGTTGATCGATTTGTGGTAGGACGTTGATCGTGGAAGGACTTTCTCGCCTTCGGTTTGAGGCAAGTTTTATACTTGTACTGGTCAATGAGATTAATGTTATCATGTATGTGTATGAATGTGTGTATCATTTCGAGACTTGGTCTCTTTATGATTTTGTTGATATCAGGGGATTGTTTGATACGATACCCTTCGGCAAATTATGCCAAATATTATTGTTGTTCGTAAATGGCCGATTTAAGGCATTGCGATACTTGTTGGTAATATATTTGTCGATAGCGGTTCATGATATCGACATATCGATTGTTATTGTTGATTGATGTTCCTTTGAGATATTGTTGTCGATAGCCGGTTCGCGGCATCGACGTATCGATTGTTATTATTGATTGATGTTCCATCAAGATATTTTTGTGAATCGTCGTTATTGATATCAATGTTTTTTTTAATTATTGATGTCGTTTTGGCCGATTGAAGGCATTGACGTATTCAATTATCATCTTCGTTCTCGGTAACCGATTAAAGGTGCCGAGACATCCGTTGTTTAATTGTTATCGGTTAACCGTTCTGAAGGTAATCGATATATTGAATTGGGATTATCAAAGATAATTCCCATCTGTTGTATAATTAATATCGATTGTCCGCTCTAAAGGTAATCGATATATTGAATTGGGATTATCAAAGATAATTCCCATCTGTTGTCAAAAATATTCTCATCCGTTGTATAATTATTATCGATTGTCCGCTCTAAAGATAATCGATATATTGAATTGGGATTATCAACGATAATTCCCATCCGTTGAATTATTATTGTCGTGTTGGCCGACTCAAGGCAGCACACTATTACTCTTGTGAACTCGGTAATTTTGTGATCGTTGAGGGTTGAGGATTTCCCGGATCGTTGTGTTGCGATTATTGTTCGTGTTAATCGATCCTCAGGGATTTTGATCCCAGGATGGTTGTTTTGAATATTGTTGGTCGTGTCGATCTTTCATTATTCGTGTGTCATCGTTCACTTCGTGAGTCGTATAATCCGTATTGGATGTGTTATCCTTTGAGTTTCGTTGTCATGTTGTATCGTGACATATCCGGAATCATATCTGCGTTCCGATTGGTTATTATGTAGGATTTTTAGCCAGGCACATATATAGTCATGCGTGGATATTATTCCGCATTGGACTGTGCACACGAGACGTAGTTTCGTGAGGCTAATTAGGTACATTGTCCCACATATATTCTGGATTCCGTATACGGGGCGGACATGTGCACGGACACATTTCCGGATCGGGCGTACTGTGATGTCCATCTTTGAGCCGTACAACTTTGATCGTCCATAGTATTGGATGTGTTTGACGTTTTGTGATTGAGCGTTCATACGCCCGAGGGGTATGTTCGACAGTCAGGTTTGTTTCCTTGAGATCTGTATTGTGATGATTTACAGCTTCGGGCTGTTCGGCTTTCAGGCCATCGTGATATTTTGGCAGCTTCGGCTGAGGGCTTTCAGGCCATTGTGATGTATCGGTATTTCCGTTGGAGCCTTCGGGCATTGTGATCCTTATTTATTTCAGCGTTGGTTTGATTTACCTTCGGGTAATGTATTGTTGTGTTCTATATTGATGATTCGCCGTTGGGCACTTATGTTCTAATCTATTGAGCATGTATTGATCGTATGCCGTGGGCATAGTGTTCCACGAATGCTCGATTCTTACTTTAGTTTGTGAGCATCTCGTACTACCATTGTTGTACTGTTTATTCTGCCTTTGGATACATATCATGTTGTGCATGTATTTGATATTCATTATTCTGGATGACTGACCCCGTGGGGGCGGAACATGTATTCATGTTTTAGGTACTTGCGAGGAGAGACTTGAGACACAGGGGCATGACGATGGCGACGAGGCATTCGAGCGATACTAGTCCGAGATATTTTGGTGTTCATGTTGGTGAGACAGTTGGAGTACTCCATTTTTTGTTCAGTCGTTGTCATTTTGTATTATCCGAGCAAGGCTCGGGGATGTTGTTGTATTTTTATTTTGGCCATGTAGGCCCATTCTTGTCGTTGAAATTCCATATCGGAATAGTATGTCGGACGTCATAGTAGGGTCTGTGATTTCCCATTATGGCCAGTTTGTTGTATTTTAGTCGTGTTCGCCTGGTGGATCACCTGATGTGGGGTCCACGGCACTGTAATAACCCAATGGGATTTGGGGGTGTTACAGCTTAGCCCATTAAGGGTTTATTCAACATATTACAAGCTTTAGTGGTCATTAATAGTTGAAAAAGGGAAAGAATTGATCTTAACTCCCTTAGTAGATAAAGGAGAAAGAAGCAATAAACTCCCTCAACAACATAAGCTAAACCACACTTACACAAATCACTCAAGAATACAAGTGTGTTCTTCACACAAAAAGAAAAAGTATTACAAAGTGAGAAAATATAAGATGAATGATGAATAATGATGGATCTAAGGGGTCTATTTATACACCTAAAGTCATCTAATAGCTCCAAAACTCCAACATTATTACATTAGATCGGATCAATGTCAGCCATCCCCTCAATAATAGACCAAAAGTATAAAAGATTAGACAATGATCATAATCTGTCAAGAGTTACGGCTGTAACATTGAGGAGTTACGACCGTAACTATGATGACTTACGGCCGTAACATTGAGGAGTTACGGCCGTAACACGGCTTCGTAAATTTGCATTTTTGTGAGTTACGCCCGTACACGCCCGTATGGAGTTTCAGACTTTATTTTCAGCCCAGAATTTCTTAGACTTTGCGTTTTTGCCCCAAATCTTCTTCGGATGATAATTTTTGATATATAACTCTGATTTTGAATCCGGAAAGACTGCCGAACTCGTCTCGGAAAGACCTAAAACATGAATTCATAAAACTTAACAAAGAGAATATTTTATACACATGTTATTTCTTGAGTAAATCAGTAATTCAATCCGATTAAGACTAAATTTACATCTTCATCTGATAAATAATAAAATTATTAAAAGCTAATTAATTCTAAGCAAAAACAAGTAGACTAGCTCAATTATGGGTGAAATATATCGATACAAACCATGGATAAGTGTATAAAACTGACACTTATCACATTGACACGTCTTTTGTGTAACTATCGCAAGTGCACGATATCGTATCAAGTAGTAAGTGGACTTTTTGAGTCCGGTTTATCGATCCCACGAGGAAGTTAGTTTATATATTGAATGATACACTATTTAACTATTTGTTATAGAGATTTATAAGATTGAAACACACAATTTAAGAGTTTGGTTTGACAATTAGAAAGAAAATGCAATAATAGTTCTAAAATTCAAGGAAATAAAGATTGCACTAATATTAGATTAATAAAAGATAAAATGAAATAGTTGGGATTACAAACTTAGTTCATCATTAGTTATAGAAGATGTATAGGAGATAATAAGATGAATTTACTTATTATGTTGTGTAGATTCGATTTCCCTTAAAAAGACGGTTCCTCTTTCGAATGTCAAAACGCCCCTTATATATTGAATCAATCCACTATATTTCTATGTTGATTGGCTTCAATACATAGCATTAGGTTTTATGAAAATAACTCAAAGAATCATCCAAGGTCTATAGATATATTTCTATCCCCTAGAACAACTTAGAGTGAACATCATTTGATCTAATCAAACATATTTTCTTTCGAAACATATGAAGACCATAAATATCGTCATTTATTGGCCAAATAAATAAAGATTGGTAAAACAATGAAAATCACACACAATAATAAGTAATTCATAATAGATCTTTATAAAAACTTAAATAACATGACTAACCTTGTTTATAATCCCAACTTAGGTAACTTAGCCCATTAAGGGTTTATTCAACATATTATAAGCTTTAGTGGTCATTAATAGTTGAAAAAGGGAAAGAATTGATCCTAATTCCCTTAGTAGATAAAGGAGAAAGAAGCAATAAACTCCCTCAACAACATAAGCTAAACCACACTTACACAAATCACTCAAGAACACATGTGTGTTCTTCACACAAAAAGAAAAAGTATTACAAAGTGAGAAAATATAAGATGAATGATGAATAATGATGGATCTAAGGGGTCTATTTATACACCTAAAGTCATCTAATAGCTCCAAAACTCCAGCATTATTACATTAGATCGGATCAATGCCAGCCATAACCTCAATAATAGACCAAAAGTATAAAAAATTAGACAATGATCACAGTCTGTCAAGAGTTACGGCCGTAACATTGAGGAGTTACGGCCGTAACTATGATGACTTACGGCCGTAACATTGAGGAGTTACGGCCATAACATGGCTTCGTAAATTTGCATTTTTGTGAGTTACGCCCGTATGGAGTTTCAGACTTCATTTTCAACCCAGAATTTCTTAGACTTTGCGTTTTTGCCCCAAATCTTCTTCGGATGATAATTTTTGATATATAACTCTGATTTTGAATCCAGAAAGACTGCCGAACTAGTCTCGGAAAGGCCTACAACATGAATACATAAAAATTCAACAAAGAGAATATTTTTTACACATGTTATTTCTTGAGTAAATAAGTAATTCAATCCGATTAAGACTAAATTTACATCTTCATCTGATAAATAATAAAATTATTAAAAGCTAATTAATTCTAAGCAAAAACGAGTAGACTAGCTCAATTATGGGTGAAATATATCGATACAAACCATGAATAAGTGTATAAAACTGACACTTATCACACCCCCAAACTTGAATTCTTGCTAGTCCCGAGCAAGACTCTTTATTAATCACACTCCAAATAAAATGAAATTAGAAAATAATACACACACAAATTAAGAAAAAAAAATAATTATATATAAAGAGAAAAGGAGATTAAAATGCTATTAATACACAACAACCAGCTTTATACAGTAGATAGAAATGAATCAAGATTCAAAATAAATCTACTAATGGTTTTGAAATTAAAACACTGTTTTATTTTGTAATTCCAAAATGCAAGGTTTTTCCCCAAAAAGGTTGATTATTTCTTTCCCACTCGTGACACACACGATTCCCTTTAATGGTTGCTCTCGATTACTCGTTTATTTTTTGACTCAGTATGAAAAAGAATTTCATCAGCGTCATCAAATATTGTGAATGTTCACGAAATTGAGTGTATTGAAATTCAGCCACTAATTAATTCAAATCTGCTCATAAACTACATCCCTTTTAGTGATAGCTTTCACACCGTTATTTGCTAACGTGTAGCTCTTTTTACCAACACAATTTCCATTTTTTTATAGGTGATAGCTTTCACACCGTTATTTGCTAACGTGCAGCTCTTTTTACCAACACAATTTCTATTTTTTTTAGGTGATAGCTTTCACACTGTTATTTGCTAACGTGTAGCTCCTTTCAGCAACACATCTTCCATTTTTTTTAGGTGATAGCTTTCACATCGTTATTTGCTAACGTGTAGCTCTTTTCACCAACACAATTTCTATTTTTTTTAGGTGATAGCTTTCACACCGTTATTTGCTAACATGTAGCTCTTTTCACCAATGACTCTTTTTTTTTAGGGAATAGAATTTTTTCCGAAAATCATTTATTAGTTAAGCATGAAAAATCAAAAACTCCACATATTAAGTAAATTTCCATTTTATTTTTCAGCAACCGACTGATTCTTCTTTTCTCAAGGAAACGAATGACTCGATTTTATATGATAACTATAAGGCTTGGAAAGAGAGATTAAGGCTCAAAAAATTTTGTAATATACAATTTTTTTACCGGTAAAAACGATTTTAGAAGCTAGTATATAGCTAACTTATTGCTGTTATGGCCAGATCTAGAAATCTCATATATATATATATATATATAAATATATAAATATACACTAAAAAAAATCAATGCCAAATAATAAAAAATAATCAAAACATACCACCCCCAAACTTGAAAAAGAAACTGTCCCTAGTTTAAGGCAAGGGAGAAAAGCAGAATACACCCTTTTATAAAAGTTGATGCTTGAGATAACGCCTTTTTGGATATGCAAGAGAACAAAAATCTACGAGGCAAACAACAAAAGAAAATAAAATATACTCGGAAGTATAACATAAATTTTAAGATGCGCTTCAGGAAAGTCCGAAGAGTCGCCTTACACTGCCATCAATATTTTTATAAACAATAAAAATTACCACAATAAAATAACAATACATAAATCGCAAATAGATGCGCGTTAAGAGATCAAGAAGAAACTCCTTAAGCTGCCATCATTTAGCACAATTTTTTTACACACGACAAAAAGTAAAAATACAAGAGGTCCGACATGGGTTATCAAAGGGAGAGGAATGAATCTACTTTTCGTTTTCTCATGGTAAAATCTTCCATCCAGACAATTTTAGCTAGAGCTGGATCTGGTTGAGGAACAAATTCAATGAGTTTTTGATTAGTTCTTCTGGTATTGTTGCAACGACTATGATTCGTTTAGCACGTTCGAAAATAAAACCCTTTTCAGCAGAGTAGTTGATGAAAGATAGTAAACCATCAAAGAAACTATTGACATTAAGCAGACATATTTGTTTTTGATGAATTGAATTTGACACGTCTTTTGTGTAACTATCGCAAGTGCACGATATCGTATCAAGTAGTAAGTGGACTTTTTGAGTCCAGTTTATCGATCCCACCAGGAAGTTAGGTTATATATTGAATTATGCACTATTTAACTATTTGTTATAGAGATTTATAAGATTGAAACACACAATTTAAGAGTTTGGTTTGACAATTATAAAGAAAATGCAATAATAGTTCTAAAATTCAAGGAAATAAAGATTGCACTAATAATGGATTAATAAAAGATAAAATGAAATAGTTGGGATTACAAACTTAGTTCATCATTAGTTATAGAAGATGTATAGGAGATCATAAGATGAATTTACTTATTATGTTGTGTAGATTCGATTTTCCTTAAAAAGACGGTTCCTCTTTCGAATGTCAAAACACCCCTTATATATTAAATCAATACACTATATTTCTATGTTGATTGGCTTCAATACATAGCATTAGGTTTTATGAAAATAACTCAAAGAATCATCCAAGGTCTAGAAGTATATTTCTATCCCCTAGAACAAGTTAGAGTTAAGATCATTTGATCTAATCAAACATATTTTCTTTCGAAATATATGAAGACCATAAATATCGTTATTTATTGGCCAAATAAATAAAGATTGGTAAAACAATGAAAATCACACACAATAATAAGTAATTCATAATAGATCTTTATACAAACTTAAATAACATGACTAACCTTGTTTATAATCTCAACTTAGGTAACTTAGCCCATTAAGGGTTTATTCAACATATTACAAGCTTTTATGGTCATTAATAGTTGAAAGAGGGAAAGAATTGATCCTAACTCCCTTAGTAGATAAAGGAGAAAGAAGCAATAAACTCCCTCAACAACATAAGCTAAACCACACTTACACAAATCACTCAAGAACACAAGTGTGTTCTTCACACACAAAAAAAAGTATTACAAAGTGAGAAAATATAAGATGAATGATGAATAATGATGGATCTAAGGGGTCTATTTATATACCTAAAGTCATCTAATAGCTCTAAAACTACAGCATTATTACATTAGATTGGATCAATGCCAGCCATCCCCTCAATTGTAACACCCCCGAGATATTCAGAGTATATTACAACGCCGTGGACCCCTACATGGGACCCACCAGGCTAAAAACACCACTCGACTAACCATCTCGGTTAGCGAGGACACACATTTAAATAATACAACATATAAAGATACGCCCGGAGAAACCGGCGTAATAAGCATCAACCGACAACGTAGCAATTTGAGGTAATACAAAACGAAGTTCGAAATGAAAAGCCTAAGTACTATTGAGTACAATCTATAAGTTTATAAATGTGGGAAACAATCATATCAAAATAGACAAGAGAAATAAGAAGACCCAAATGCACATGTCAACGACCCTGGCCAACATCCTCATACTGTCCCAGCACCCGCTCATCCGGCAAAACATAACCTGAAATCCATAACAAGAATTTCCCCAAAACGGGTCCCCAAAGGGGTTAGCAATTACGCTAGTACAAGTAATCAAGGCAAACCAATCGCTTACACATTTCATAGTACAATGCACCAAAACATTTCGAAAACCAAAACTAGACATGTCTTTTTCGGAAACAAACAGTCACAATCAAAATTGCCTAGGACCGGGACAAAGCCACAAATCCCACCCGAGGCCTCTAAGGACCCTCCCGAGTTGGCCACTTTATAAAACAAGTCACGCACAGGCATCGCCTAGGACCAGGACGAAGCCACAAATCCCACCCAAGGCCTCTAAGGACCCTTCCGAGCTGGCTAGCGAATCAAACTCGTGAATCCAGAGTGAAGTCATAGATTCCCCCGAGGCCCCGACGGACCCTCCCGAGGTGAGCACACACACAATATACATTACCATTTTACGTTAAGCATAAAGGTTTCCAAAAATACTTGCCTTGAATAATTGATGACGCAACGAACGGAAGGAAAAATCACCGATGAACGCTAGGAACCAACGGAACCGAACCTAACGATTCGAAGAACATAATCACAACCAACTCTAAACGAATACGGAAATGGAATACACCCGGAAACCCTTTATGTATATTCGTATAAAAATAGCAACGAGGGCTGATCACAACCCAAACCCTCTCGATTACGCAACAACCACGAAATATACCATGAATCCGTAGGAAAACCAATGATATCAACAAGATTAATCATACTCATCATGAATTAACCAACAAAACGGGACGAATCGGACAAAAATCCCAAAACCCCAAATTATCCAAAAGTAGGGTTCTAAGAGATTTACCTTGATTCAAGAGGTAGAAGATGATTAAATGATGATAACTTGGTGTTAGAGAATCAAAATCTTGGATGGATGATGATACACGATCCAAACTTCAGCCTCCAAATCGCCTAAGTCGCCTAACCCTCGGAGAAGAAGAAGAGGGGATGAAAAATGACGCTAAAAAACGCGACTGTCCCCTTAAATACCTCAGAGACGCACGACCACCACGCACGACCAAGTGCTCGTGCGTCTGGTCGTGCGCCAGGCCACTGCCCAACTTCTGTCCTCACGCACGAGCACAGCGCACGAGCACTAGCTCGTGCTTCCTGCTCGTTCGTCCATGGGAGTTACTTCCGAGCATTGGTTGCGCACGAGCAGCGGGCACGACCAATTGTTCGGGTGCTTGGTCGTGTGCTAGGCCACTGACCAGCTTCCGATCAACACGCATGAGCAACGCGCACGAGCACCAGCTCGTGCTTCCTGCTCATGCGTCTCTGGAGTCCTCTGCCTAGCATTCGGCTACGCACGAGCGCCAAACACAATCGACAACTCGTGTGGCCTGCTCGAGTGCAAGAATCAAAGGTTAACATCTAGCCCGACACGACTCCGAAAACATCTAGAACGTAACCAACTCAAAAGGGAAAGACATCAAGAGTTCACGACGCTCTCTAAGGGACAATACGACAACATAATACAATACGCCATCGAATCACCAAGCAAAAGCTCACAACGTCCATAAGGACATAAGATGGACTTGCGGCAACCCCGAAACGGCGGTTCCGAATAATGATTTACGAGAATACATGAAATAGCGATGAAAATGACATAAAACACCAAATCGACTAAAACGAGTCCGAAATAAGCTCGAACAACAAGAAGTCCAATTTAAAATACCCCCGAAATGTCAATACAGTTATGAGTGAGTTGCTAAAAACGAAAACACACCAAAATGAGAATACCGAAATAAAAGAAAAAATACGGATATTACATTCTACCCCGCTAAAAATAAGTTTCGTCCCGGAACTTAAGAAACAAACAACTCGGGGTACCTAGCACGGATGCTATCTTCGGTTTCCCAAGTCGCCTCTTCGGCACCATGCCTCGACCACTGCACTTTGACCAACGGAATGGTCTTATGCCTCAGTCACTTCTCACAGTGTTCTAAAACCTTCAGGGGACGCTCCTCGAAGGTAATATCCTCGGCGACATCAATCTCACCATAATCGATGCCGTGACTAGGATCCGGGACATATTTCCTCAACTGGGAAACATGAAAAACGCTATGAACATGACTTAGGGGCGGGGGTAACGCCAAACGGTATGCTAACCCACCGACTCGCTCGAGAATCTCAAAGGGTCCAATAAATCTCGGACTCAACTTCCCCTTTTCCCGAAACGGAAAACTCCCCTCGTCGGCGACACCTTCAGCAAAACGTGGTCTCCCACCTCGAATTCCAAAGGTCGACGACGGACATCAGCATATGACTTCTGTCGACTCTGGGCGGTCAACATCCATTCCCGAATTAATTCTATCTTTCGCCTCGCCTCTAAAACGATATCCGGCTCGGTCCCGACCAAATTAGACGCCTCATTCCAAAAAATCAGTGATCGCAACGCCGCCCATAAAGTGCCTCATACGGTGCCATCCGAATCGACGCGTGCCAACTATTGTTGTACGTGAATTCGATCAATGGCAAATGTTCCTCCTAGTCATTGCTCCAATCGAGAGCACAAGCACGCAACATATCCTCAAATGTCTGGATAGTGCGTTCCGACTGTCCATCTAACTGGGGATGAAAAGAGGTACTCAAACCCAAATGAGTACCCAACGCCTTATGCATCGCCTGCCAAAAATGCGATACAAAACGACCATCACGATCCTAAACAATAGACTTCGGAGTACCGTGAAGCCTCACAATCTGCGCGATAAACACACGAGCCAACTTCTCCGGGCCCCAAGTGTCCTTGATGCCCAGAAAATGTGCCGACTTGGTCAGACGATCAACAATCACCCATACCATATTCATGCCCGACCTCGATCTCGGCAAACTCGTAATGAAATCCATCGATATATCTTCCCATTTCCATTCGGAGCAGAAGTGACGCAATAATCCAAACGATCGATGCTCGATTTTGACCTGCTGACAAGTCAAACATCTCGCTACAAACTGCGCGACCTCCTCCTTCATATCATTCCACCAGAAATTCCTTCTCAGGTCCTTGTACATCTTACTCGAACCAGGATGAACGGAGTAAGGTGTAGCATGGGCCTCACGCAAAATACTCTGCCTCAACTCTGAGTTTATCGGTACACAAAGCCGACTCTGGAATCTCAAAACACCATCCTCGTGAATCAAAAATCCAGGAGACTTTCCTTTAAGAACGTTCTCTCGGATTTGAGAAATCATCGGATCCTCCAACTGCTTCAGCTTAATTTCATCGATCAAAGACGACGAAATCTCTAAAGCACAAAGTTGCCCGACAGCTCCAGGCAACAAAACCTCAACATCTAATTCGATCAAAACTCGCCGAAGCTCAGACTGAGACGTAAGGATCTCAAGCGTTCGCAACGCAATCGGTTTCCTACTCAAGACGTCGGCCACGACGTTCGCCTTGCCCGGATGATAAAGGATTTCGAGGTCATAATCCTTAATCAATTCTAACCACCTCCTATGTCTCATATTCAACTCCCGCTGAGTAAATATGTATTTCAGACTTTTATGATCGGTAAAAATCTGACATGCAGAGCCGAAAAGATAGTGACGCCAAATCTTGAGTGCAAAAACAACTGCTGCTAACTCCAAATCATGAGTAGGGTAGTTAAGCTCATACGGCCTCAACTGTCTCGACGCAAAAGCAATGGTCTTGCCGTGCTGCATCAATACGCACCCAAGACCCTGACCCGAAGCATCACTGTAAACAATAAAACCCCCGTTGCCACACGGTAATGCTAAAATCGGGGCTGAAGTTAAACGTCTCTTCAGCTCCTCGAAACTCGACTGTCTCTCGTCATTCCAGACGAACTTCTCGGATTTCTGGAGTAATTGTGTAAGCGGCCGAGCCAGTTTCGAGAAACCCTCGACGAACCTACAGTAGTAGCCGGCCAAACCCAAGAAACTACGGATCTCCTTCACATTCTTGGGCAGTGCCCAATCCAACACTGCCTCAATCTTCTGCAGATCCACGCGAACCCCTTCGGCTGAAATCACGTGACCTAAAAACATCACTTCTTTCAGCGAAAACTCACATTTCGAGAACTTCGCATAGAGTTGCTCGGTTCTCAAAATGTCTAACACTACTCGCAGATGATGGGCATGCTCTTCCTCGTTCCTCGAATAAATAAGAATATTGTCAATGAAGACGACGACACACTTATCCAAATACTCGATAAAGACTTTGTTCATCAACTGCATGAACACCGCCGGCGCATTAGTTAACCCGAAAGGCATAACTACAAACTCATAATGTCCGTATCTCGTCCGAAAATCTATTTTCGGCACATCGGACTCCCTCACCCGGAGCTGATAGTACCCCACTCTCAAATCAATCTTCGAGAACACAACAGATCCCTGCAACTGATCGAACAAGTCATCAATCCTCGGCAAAGGATACTTGTTCTTGATGGTCACCTTGTTTAGTTCGCGATAGTCGATACACAAACGCAGTGAACCATTCTTCTTTCGCACAAACAGGACTGGTGCGTCCCAAGGCGAGGCGCTCGGTCGAACATACCCCGACTCAAGAAGCTCACTCAACTGCTTCTTCAACTCGGACATCTCCGAAGGTGCCATGCGGTACGGTGCTTTCAAAATCGGAGCCGCGCCTGGCTCTAACTCTATAGCAAACTTGACCTCACAATCCGGTGGCAATCCCGGTAACTCATCAGGAAATACATCAGGAAACTCACTAACGACTGGAATCGATGAAAACTCGACTCCACCATCCTCCGCCTTCAAGGCATAACACCAATAACCAGTACACCCCTTTTGCAGGAGCCTCATCGCCTTCAAGGCGTTAATAACGAACTTCTGTTTTCCCCTCTTTCGCCGCGCGAAAGAGTGCTCGGTGCCGTCCTTAGCTAACATAGTGATGATTCTCGTGCGGTAGTTCATGATTGCGCCATGCCGCTCGAGCCAATCATCCCCGAGAATCAAATCCTCACCCTCAATACCCACAACGATAAGATTGGAGGGCCAAGCCCTCTCACAAATAAACACAGAACAGTCCCGGACCTCTCGATCGCCAATGATCCTATCACCATTAGGAAGTTTAACGATGAAAGACTCGCAAGGCGACAAACAGTTGAGACTCAAACGGCGTACACACTCCAGCGATATGAACGAATGTGTAGCACCAGAATCGAAAAGCACACTGACATGATGAGAATGGATATGAACGGTACCTGTCGCCACAGTGGCTGCTGGATCATCGGCCCTCCTCATCTCATAGATATGCGGCTGGGCAGAGCCGATACTGGAAGCTCCTCCTCTAGCGGGCTGACCTTGACCTCTACCTCGATCGGCACCCGGCGGAGGCTGCGAAGCAAATGAGCCCTGATTCACACTTGGCTCCATAGGTGCTGGAAAAGAAGCCTGAGCACCAAGAAGTTTTCTTGCCCGCTCATAAAAGAAAGCCTTGTGGCCCGACTGACCACAAGTATGACAAGTTAGAGGCGGACGAGGACACTCCCAGTTCCGATGGCCCGGCTCGCCACAGTTAAAGCATTTGGCATCCCGAACGGAGGCACTGGCAGTACCCCGATAGCCCCCAGAGAAACGAGCCGAACTACCTCCAGGAATATTCACAGACTGAGACTTCTGCTGACCTCCACCCTTGTGACCCGAGAAATTTCCGGCGGATTTCTGTTTCTTACTCTCCCGAACCGCCGCACTGGATGTTACCGACATATCATAGGCAAGAGCTCGACTCTGATAATCCTTCAAAGTAGTACAGACGAGCCCGGACATGTAGTCCCGAATTGACGGTTTCATCCTCCTGAAAAAATGGAAAATTTTGTCGCTCTCTTCGACAACCTGGGTCTTCACATAGCCCAACTCCTTGTTAAAATCGGCAATAGCTTGGGATATGGGAATGTCTCGTGGTTGGGCATCATAGAAAGCATGGACTCGAGCCTGTCTAACCGGCCACGGGCAATATCCCTGAAATTCGGCCCATGAAGCAACATGGTCTTTGGGCCCAACGACCTCCCACCAATCCGTAGCGTCCCCAGTGAGAAAGTACTGGGCAATAGGGACCTTACGGTCCTCGGGACAGTTGGTGGCAATGAAGACTTTAGATATCTCCTTGATCCACCCCTCCCAGCAGATCGGGTCTGATGCTCCCGAAAACTGAGGAGGATGCATCTTGATGACATCTTGGAGCCAACGGTCTGCTCCGCCCCGATTAGCATGGGCCTGATCCGGGTTCTGAACCACCTGAGCTGTAGCCGCCATTTGGTTTACCATTTGCTGCATAATGGCCGAAATACCAAGGTCGGCGCGCTCCTGAGAAGAAGCATGACTGTGACGGTCACCGGTATTGCCGACTCTCGAAGAATGCGACGTGGACGCCCCGCCGGCTGCCCCACGTCCCCGGCCGCGTCCACGGCCACGACCACGACCACGGCCCCTTCCAGCAGCCATGCTGGTGTTAAGAGGTGGCAAAAAGCAACTCGATGATAAGTAACAGAGGGAGAATAACCACAGTTTAAGAAACGGAAATACGGTACGAGAAAGTAAAGAATCGAGTAAGGAAAACTTACGAACACTGGAAGTACTGAGATGCTGGCAGCGGTGTGACAATGTGCAAAACAAACACAACTAGACCCAAATAACCGACAAGCCTAGGTATCCATAAACCTAGTGCTCTGATACCATTTTCTGTAACACCCCCGAGATATTCGGAGTATATTACAGCGCCGTGGACCCCTACATGGGACCCACCAGGCTACAACAAGAAAACACCACTCGACTAACCATCTCGGTTAGCGAGGACACACATTTAAATAATACAACATATAAAGATACGCCCGAAGCAACCGGCGTAATAAGCATCAACCGACAATGTAGCAATTTGAGGTAATACAAAACGAAGTTCGAAATGAAAAGCCTAAGTACTCCCGAGTACAATCTATACGTTTATAAATGTGGGAAACAATCATATCGAAATAGACAATAGAAATAAGAAGACCCAAATGCACATGTCAACGACCCTAGCCAACATCCTCATACTGTCCCAGCGCCCGCTCATCCGGCAAAACATAACCTGAAATCCATAACAAGAATTTCCCCAAAACGGGTCCCCAAAGTGGTTAGCAATTACGCTAGTACAAGTAATCAAGACAAACCAATCGCTTACACATTTCATAGTACAATGCACCAAAACATTTCGAAAACCAAAACTAGACATGTCTTTTCCGGAAACAAACAGTCACAATCAAAATTGCCTAGGACCGGGACAAAGCCACAAATCCCACCCGAGGCCTCTAAGGACCCTCCCGAGTTGGCCACTTTATAAAACAAGTCACACACAGGCATCGCCTAGGACCGGGACGAAGCCACAAATCCCACCCGAGGCCTCTAAGGACCCTCCCGAGCTGGCTAGCGAATCAAACTCGTGAATCCAGAGTGAAGTCATAGATTCCCCCGAGGCCCCGTCGGACCCTCCCGAGGTGAGCAAATCACACACAATATACATTACCATTTCACGTTAAGCATAAAGGTTTCCAAAAATACTTGCCTTGAATAATTGATGATGCAACGAACAGAAGGAAAAATCACCGACGAATGCTAGGAACCAATGGAACCGAACCTAACGATTCGAAGAACATAATCACAACCAACTCTAAACGAATATGGAAATGGAATACACCCGGAAACTCTTTATGTATATTCGTATAAAAATAGCAACGAGGGCAGATCACAACGCAAACCATCTCGATTACGCAACAACCACGAAATATACCATGAATCCGTAGGAAAACCAATGATATCAACAAGATTAATCATACTGATCATGAATTAACCAACAAAACGGGACGAATCAGACGAAAATCCCCAAAACCCCAAATTATCCAAAAGTAGGGTCCTAAGATATTTACCTTGATTCAAGAGGTAGAAGATGATTAAATGATGATAACTTGGTGTTAGAGACTCAAAATCTTGGATGAATGATGATACACGATCCAAACTTCAGCCTCCAAATCGCCTAAGTCGCCTAACCCTCGGAAAAGAAGAAGAGGGGATGAAATATGACGCTGAAAAACGCGACTGTCCCCTTAAATACCTCAGAGACACAACCACCACGCACGACCAAGTGCTCGTGTGTCTGGTCGTGCGCCAGGCCACTGTCCAACTTCTTTCCTCACGCACGAGCACAGCGCACGAGCACTAGCTCGTGCTTGCTGCTCGTGCGTCCCTAGGAGTTACTTCCGAGCATTGGTTGCGCACGAGCAGCGGGCACGACCAGTTGTTCGGGTGCTTGGTCGTGTGCTAGGCCACTGCCCAGCTTCTGACCAACACGCACGAGCAAGGCGCACGAGCACCAGCTCGTGCTTCCTGCTCATGCGTCTCTGGAGTCCTCTGCCTAGCATTCGGCTAAGCACGAGCGCCAAACACAATCGACAACTTGTGTGGCCTGCTCGAGTGCAAGAACCAAAGGTTAACATATAGCCCGACACGACTCCGGAAACATTTAGAACGTAACCAACTCAAAAGGGAAAGACATCAAGAGTTCACAACGCTCTCTAAGGGACAATACGACGACATAATACAATACACCATCGAATCACCAATCAAAAGCTCACAACGTCCATAAGGACATAAGATGGACTTGCGGCAACCCCGAAACGGCGGTTCCGAATAACGATTTACGAGAATACATGAAATAGCGACGAAAATGACATAAAACACCAAATCGAGTAAAACGAGTCCGAAACAAGCTCCAACAACAAGAAGTCCAATATAAAATACCCCCGAAATGTCAATACGGTTACGAGCGAGTTGCTAAAAACGAAAAATACACCAAAATGAGAATACCGAAAAAAAAATACGGATATTACATCAATAATAGACCAAAAGTATAAAAAATTAGACAATGATCACAATCTGTCAAGAGTTACGGCCGTAATATTGAGGAGTTACAGCCGTAACTATGATGACTACGGCCGTAACATTGAGGAGTTACGGCCGTAACATGGCTTCGTAAATTTGCATTTTTGTGAGTTACGCCCGTACATGCCCGTATGGAGTTTCAGACTTCATTTTCAGCCCAGAATTTCTTAGACTTTGCGTTTTTGCCCCAAATCTTCTCCGGGTGATAATTTTTGATATATAACTCTGATTTTGAATCCGGAAAGACTGCCGAACTCATCTCGGAAAGCCCTACAACATGAATACATGAAAATTCAACAAAGAGAATATTTTATACACATGTTATTTCTTGAGTAAATCAGTAATTCAATCCGATTAAGACTAAATTTACATCTTCACCTGATAAATAATAAAATTATTAAAAGCTAATTAATTCAAAGCAAAAACGAGTAGACTAGCTCAATTATGGGTGAAATATATCGATACAAACCATGAATAAGTGTATAAAACTGACACTTATCACACCCCCAAACTTGAATTCTTGCTAGTCCCGAACAAGACTCTTTATTAATCACACTCCAAATAAAATGAAATTAGAAAATAATATACACACAAATTAAGAAAAAAAAATATATATAAAGAGAAAAGGAGATCAAAATGCCATTAATACACAACAACCAGCTTTATACAGTAGATAGAAATGAATCAAGATTCAAAATAAATCTACTAATGGTTTTGAAGTCAAAACACGATTTTATTTTGTAATTCCAAAATGCAAGGTTTCCCCCCAAAAAGGTTGATTATTTCTTTCCCACTCGTGACACACACGACTCCCTTTAATGGTTGCTCTCGATCACTCATTTATTTTTCGACTCAATATGAAAAAAGAATTTCATCGACGTCATCAAATATTGTGAATGTTCACGAAATTGAGTGTATTGAAATTCAGCCACTAATTAATTCAAATCTGCTCATAAACTACATCCCTTTTAGTGATAGCTTTCACACCGTTATTTGATAACGTGTAGCTCTTTTCACCAACAAAATTTCCATTTTTTATAGGTGATAGCTTTCACACCGTTATTTGCTAACATGTAGCTCTTTTCACCAACACATCTTCCATTTTTTTTAGGTGATAGCTTTCACACCGTTATTTGCTAACGTGTAGCTCTTTTCACCAACACAATTTCTATTTTTCTTAGGTGATAGCTTTCACACCGTTATTTGCTAACGTGTAGCTCTTTTCACCAATGACTCCTTTTTTTTTAGGGAATAGAATTTTTGCCGAAAATCATTTATTAGTTAAGCATGAAAAATCAAAAAATCCACAAATTAAGTAAATTTCAGTTCTATTTTTCAGCAACCGACTGATTCTTCTTTTCTCAAGGAAACGAATGACTCGATTTTATATGATAACTACAAGGCTTTGAAAGAGAGATTAAGGCTCAAAAAATTTTGGAATATACAATTTTTTTACCGGTTAAAACGATTTTAGAAGCTAGTATATAGCTAACTTATTGGTGTTATGGCCAGATCTAGAAATCTCATATATATATATATATATATATATATATATATATAACTATATACTAAAAATATCAATGCCAAATAATAAAATATAATCAAAACACACCACCCCCAAACTTGAAAAAGAAACTGTCCCCAGTTTAAGGCAAGGGAGAAAAGCAGAATACTCCCTTTTATGAAAGTTGATGCTTGAGCTAACGCCTTTTTGGATCTGCAAGAGAACAAAAATCTACGAGGCAAACAACAAAAGAAAATAAAATATACCCGGAAGTATAACATAATTTTTAAGATTCGCTTCAGGAAAGTCCGAAGAGTCGCCTTACGCTGCCATCAATGTTTTTATAAACAATAAAAATTACCGCGATAAAATAACAATACATAAATCGCGAATAGATGCGCGTCAAGAGATCAAGAAGAAACTCCTTAAGCTGCCATCATTTAGCAAGATTTTTTTACACACGACAAAAAGTAAAAATATAAGAGGTCCGACATGGGTTATCAAAGGGAGAGGAATGAATCCACTTTTTGTTTTCTCATGGTAAAATCTTCCATCCAGACAATTTTAGCTAGAGCTGGATCTGGTTGAGGAACAAATTCAATGAGTTTTTTGATGTCAATGGTTTCTTTGATGGCAAATTCAATGACTTTTGCGATAGTTACACAAAAGACGTGTCCAGACAATCTTCCATCCCCGGCAACGGCGCCAAAAACTTGACACGTCTTTTGTGTAACTATCGCAAGTGCACGATATCATATCAAGTAGTAAGTGGACTTTTTGAGTCCGGTTTATCCATCCCACGAGGAAGTTAGGTTACATATTGAATTATACACCATTTAACTATTTGTTATAGAGATTTATAAGATTGAAACACATAATTTAAGAGTTTGGTTTGACAATTACAAAGAAAATGCAATAATAGTTCTAAAATTCAAGGAAATAAATATTGCACTAATAATAGATTAATAAAAGATAAAATGAAATAGTTGGGATTACAAACTTAGTTCATCATTAATTATAGAAGATGTATAGGAGATCATAAGATGAATTTACTTATTATGTTGTGTAGATTCGATTTTTCTTAAAAAGACGGTTCCTCTTTCGAATGTCAAAACGCCCCTTATATATTGAATCAATCCACTATATTTCTATGTTGATTGGCTTCAATACATAGCATTAGGTTTTATGAAAATAACTCAAAGAATCATCCAAGGTTTTATCTATTCAAACATATTTTCTTTCGAAACATATGAACCATAAATATCATCATTTATTGGCCAAATAAATAAAGATTGATAAAACAATGAAAATAACACACAATAATAAGTAATTCATAATAGATCTTTATACAAACTTAAATAACATGACTACCCTTGTTTATAATCCCAACTTAGGTAACTTAGCCCATTAAGGATTTATTCAACATATTACAAGCTTTAGTGGTCATTAATAGTTGAAAAAGGGAAAGAATTGATCCTAACTCCCTTAGTAGATAAAGGAGAAAGAAGCAATAAACTCCCTCAACAACATAAGCTAAACCACACTTACACAAATCACTCAAGAACACAAGTGTGTTCTTCACACAAAAAGAAAAAGTATTACAAAGTGAGAAAATATAAGATGAATGATGAATAATGATGGATCTAAGGGGTCTATTTATACACCTAAAGTCATCTAATAGCTCCAAAACTCCAGCATTATTATATTAGATCAGATCAATGCCAGCCATCCCCTCAATAATAGACCAAAAGTATAAAAAATTAGACAATGATCACAATCTGTCAAGAGTTACGGCCGTAACATTGAGAGAACAGGATGCTCAAGGAAGCAACAAGGACCATGCTAGCCACAAGCAAATTACCGTAGTGTTTCTTGGGAGAAGCAACAAATACATCACGCTACACACAAAACTGCTGCATCATCAACAAGCACCACAACAAAACAGCATATGAGGTATGTAACAATAAAACTCCAATGGTTGCATACTTTCACATTTTTAAATGCAGGTGTTATGTACTAAACAATGGGAAGGACCAACTCAAGACCTTTGACTAAAAGTCGTATGAATGTATTTTTGTAGGATACTTCTCTGTCAGCAAAGCTTTCAGGATATTTAATAAAAAGAAGCTGACAAAGAGGAATCTGTCCATGTAGTATTCGATGAAACCCATTGTGACCCTATAGGAGTAGAAGACTTAACCCAGAATATCCAAACTCTCTCTATTGATGACCATAATCTCCAATAGAACCTATCATGGACCTATAAATCAATCCCGCCTCTGTAACAACAGAAGCAGTCGAAGCTGATGCTGTACAAGCTGAAGATGAGACTACAACACCATAAGATACAAGACGGGATGCTGAGTTAGAACCTGACAGGAGGTGGCTAAGAGATCACCCCTAGGAATTGATAATAGGAGATATCGATGCTGGAGTGACCACATGTAGGAAAATACAGAGTACACAAGGTACTGTACTTTATCCATATGAAGAAACAGATTCAGAGAAGTCTTAGTTTCCTGTATGGAAATCTCAAGCCGAATTTAGAAGACTCGCTATGTGCACCCTAGCTATATTTTTAGCCCAGTCCAAACCTTTTTTGACCAATGAAGCTCTGAATAATTTTCACTGGATCACTTCAATGGAAGAATAGCTAAATGGTTTCGAAAGAAACAACGTATGGTATCTTGTACCCACACCAAATCATCAAGCTGTAATTGGAACCAAATGGGTATTTAGAAACAAAAAGGATGAAAATGGACTTGTCATAAGAAACAAATCCCGACTAGTCGCTCAAGGTTACAGAGAGGAAGAAGGCATAAACTAGGATGAAACTTTTGCCCCTGTAGCCAGGCTAGAACCCATCAGGATATTCCAAGCATTCGCTGCTCATAATAACTTTATAGTCTATCAAATGGACGTTAATAGCACATTCCTAAGTGGAGACCTCTCCGAAGAAGTCTATGTTGAACAATCACCAGGATTTGTCGACACTGCACGGAGACCTTGTATACAGGCTAAGGAAAGCACTGTATGGACTTAAGCAAGCACCTAGAGCCTGGTATGAAACCCTGTCCTTGTATCTAATCAAGAATGGATTTGAGAAAGGTGCAGTGGACAAGACCCTCTTTAAGATACAGAAAGGTGACGATCTTTTAATTGTACAAATTTATGTCGATGATATTATATTTGGTTCAACTAACCTTGCTTTATGTTAAAGGTTCTCTCATCTCATGCAAAGTAAATTTTAAATGAGTATGATGGGGGAACTTAGTTATTTTCTAGGATTGCAGGTTAAGCAATTGTCTATAGATATATTCATCAACTTGGAAAAGTACAACAAGGAGCTACTCAACAAGTTTGGGATGAACAACTCCAAATCCTCATCCACCCCCATGAGCACTTCTACGCAGGTAAGTGCTGACAAAGCTGGAAAGCCGATCGATCAATCACTCTACAGGAAGCTAATAAGCTCACTCCTGTACCTAACAGCTAGGAGGCCCGATATCCAGTTTGCTGTAGGAGTGTGTGCTCAGTACCAGGTAACACCTAAGGAGTCACACTTCACCACAGCCAAACGAATCCTTAAGTAAGTAAAAGGAACAATCGATGTAGGATTGTGGTATCCTAAGGAAGGAGGATTTGATTTGGTAGGCTACAGTGACTCGGATCTCGGAGGCTATAAGTTGGATAGGAAGAGTACAAGCGACACTTGTCACTTTCTTGGACCTAAACTTGTGTCATGGTTCAATAAGAAGCAATTAGCCAACTCGCTTTCTACAGTTGAGTCGGAATATTATGCCGCTGGAAGTTGATGTTACAAACGCCAGAAAGACACCAATCATGTGCGATAGCACGAGTGCAATTGCAATCCGGCACAACCTTGTATTGCACTCGCGAACTAAGCATATTGATATGAAGCATCATTTATTAGGAATCATGTTGAGAATAAAGATGTTCGAATCGAGAACATTCATACAGACATCCAGTTAGCCAACATCTTTACAAAACCTCTCAGCACAACCAGATTCTGCATGCTTCGCCACGAATTGGAAATGCTACAGCGAGACTCCCTGTAAGTTTTTACATTTTACTAATCAATTGAGGGGGGGATGCTGTAAGACCCAAAAATACAGTATCCATTTTAATTAACTGTACAATCAGAACTTCAATTCGTATCTTTACTGTAAGAAAACAAAGGCATATAACATTCTTACAGATGACGTGTGCATCAGTTAAGGGGGAATACAGTATGACCCAAGAATACAGTATTAATCCAATATCGTTGTAAGAATTGACCTGTATGTACCTTTTAAGGGGGAACACTGTATTTTCGCAGATACAGCACATACATTGTAGGATATCGATTACTATTTTAATCATATCCAAATTCATACACTTATTAACAACATACTGTTTTAAGTCCACGTGCACTGTCTGAATTTAAAATGATTTATCCTTCAATTAATTTATAGACACCGGGACATTACTGCCTCAAATACCGCGATTTCAAAATTCAAACCGCCGTTTCGTGCAATGGTGGAAGATGAACTGTGTAGAAGTTGGACCGCTCTTTAATTTCAAAACTGACGGATTAGACGTAAAAGTTACATATGAATCCATCATGTACGTTCATTTAAAATACGGGTTCCTATCCCTTAAATCTAGCCATTCACTGTATACCTAGTCTTCTCTGCACCCTATAAAAGGGCAAGTATGCTGATCTGTAGGCTCTTTAAGCTATCCGCATATTATCGAGCCTACAACATACAACCTACATACTGTCTTGCTTTCTACTCTCTATTTTCTCTATCTATTTCTGCCAAATGTCTTCCCAAACTTCATATTTCTCAACTAAGAAGAAGTACCTTATCATCGATGGAAGAATTTTTGCATGCTCAGTTTTGTTGGAGCGTATCGCTTCTAAGGATGAAGATGATATCAGGATGAACCTGGTGGTATCTCGCGTGAAGCAAACCGGTCGCTACCATATGGGTAGCTTACATACAGAGAACTATCATGACCTTATTGTTGAAGAATTCTTTGTTGATGCTGAGTTCCACTATGCGTTAAACAAAAAGGGTTGTGACGTCACTGCCATCCTCAGCACCATTCAAGACAAGGATATAACCATCAACCGTAAACTACTTGAATGCCTGTATAGACTTCCCTCTGATGGGTTATCATTGGAGGAACTGGAGTCTTTTAGATCTGAGGACCTTCTGAAATCTTACTGGGGACTGTTCACTGGGATCTCCCAACCTTTCCCAGTCTATATGTCTTGTCACAAGAAGAACTTCACCCTGCCATATCTTTATTTGCATGACTTTTGCTGCAGGGAGGTTGGAAACAGAACAGGTGTATTTGAAATGTGCCCAAGTCTTCGCTTCAGGATGATGGTGTCTGTTATGTCTGGAGAAAAGGTGAACTAGTGCTAGGTCATCTTTAAGACTCTTCATGAGGAAGCATCAAAGCCTGGCTCTGCCAGAAAATCGTTTGGCTTGATATTGATCCTGACAAGATGTGGCATACAACAGTCAGCCAGTGCCAAGAAGATTCTTTCTGGGAAGTTCCTTGGTGGCTCGAATCCATCAGTATTTAACAAGGACTCGCTTCTCACCAACAAGCCCGATCCCTTTTCCCTCCCAACATTCAAAGATCCTAGGGATGTTACTGACCTACCCTAAAAATCCAAATCAGTTGACAGCAAGAAGAAAGCTGTCAGCAGGAAAAGAAGTGTTCCCGACAGCAGCTCACCTACAGCTATCGATAAGAAGTAGAAATACGAAGCCGGAAGCTGTGCCTACAGCAGCCACTGAGGCAGTACCGCAAGCTATATCTACCGTAACAACAAGCCCACAGGGTGCAACTTTTTTGGAAGGAACTCTTGCTGCTCCCACAGCAGATCCTGAGCCTGTTGAGGCTATGATGGATGACCAAAAATTCATGAAGATAGAAGGTACTAGTGAATCGACTGTCCCTTTGGAGCCGATAACCACCGCTCCAAACAGGGCACACACCCCTGTAAGGAGTCCTTCTCCCAACAGGGCATCCCACCCTGTTAGGGATCCCGCTTCTCCATAGGTTCCCTTACATGTCGAGAATACCAACCAGACATTGGTACCCACTAATGTTCGGAGTCCCTCCCCCCTGATATTATTAATAACACTCTCCTTCAAGTCCAGATATAGGAATCCTTCGACCGCTTCAAAGTTTGGAAATCATTCAGGGTCGCCCCTTATGAAACCCTGTACAACTGGGAGGACTGGAAGGATAAAGATCTTTTCTCTTTGAAAGTGATGGACTCCCAAAATGTCGAAGTCTTGATGAAATGGGATGATCACCTTTGCTAGGAACTTATTTCTTCACACTTTGTGACAAAGGAGAAGATGAGACTGAAAAGAAATCTCCATCCACCGACAAGCCCAAGAGCCCTAGCCGCCAGTCTGACTCCGACAAAGACGATGATGACCTTCAGACAGGTCTGAGGCTGAGCCATGAGGAGGCTCGTGAGAATGAATCTGCTCAGTCCAAGGTTGCAAATGTATAAGGAACGTCTACCGAGCAAGCCCCATCATCACCCACCTAGTAGGATTCAGTCCCTCTGCCCGAAGCTAATGTGACCAACGTCGTCCGACAAGAGGAATCATCTTTCTTAAGGAACAGGCAGCTGCTGAGATCCAACAGGAGGACCCAGTCCTTCTTGTACCACTGGATACATAATCCGAACAGAGACAGGAGGAATCAGTCCCCTTTGTCTCTCCATCATCTTAACCAGAACCATCTGAGGTTCCTGCTTCGCAAGAAGGAGTGCCCACTCCTCTCCAACCTGGATCTCCATCCAAATCGGACGAAGATCTCTTGTTCGCTGATGACGGGCCCCAAAGTCCTCATCCCAATGTGGTCGTTAAACAGCTCGGAGAATCTTATGACGCCAAGATAACACATCCTCACTCTCCATGCATAGAGCACGAATCGAGCAACTCGAAGCCATCGGTCGCCAAACCGTATTCCTACAGGATGCCATTAAGGCACTGTATAATGTCGGGAAGGAACTAGATTGGATGCACAAAACATCTCAGGACGAGCTCGAGAAGCTGCAAAGGGCTATCACGGATGTGGAAGAGGCTTTTCGCCTCATGCCCAATGCACTATGGCAAGCCCTGAATCAAATGAAGCAGCATAAGGAGCGAACCATGAAGCAAGAACAAGAGAAGCTACATATCGCTGAAGCAAAGACTATTTCCGCCCTAGAATTTACAGGATCAGAGCTCACTATCATGATCACAAGATCAATGATCTGATAGCAGTGGTGGTGAAACTAGTTGAAACTGTGAATGATCTAAAAGACAAACAGGCCGAACCTATGGAACTCCTTCAGGATATTAACGGCATAGTCTCAGATCTTGACAATGCCAAAAGGGGGAAGAGTCGAGAGAGGCTGCTAGGAAGTGGAGACTAGAGAGAGAAGGAGATGGAATCTGTACTCGATGACAGTGTTGCTGTTGCCATTGGAAGACTAGTCGGGCCTAGGCAAGGACAAGGAGACAAGGGATACAAGGTGTCTGGTATTCGTCCAGAATTTCAGGATCCCAACTTACTGTGGAAGAACAATGTGAAGAAGCCTGTAGAAATAAAGATCCCAACAGATAGACAGCCTACAACAGAGGAATTTAAGGCATGGAAAAATAATGAATTGATGAGATACTTCTGTGTTCTCATCAGGGAATCACCCATGTTCAATAAATTCAAGATGCTAGAGGATGCAGCTAAAGAGTTTTCGCAGATTATTCACAGAAGGGAAGATCCCTCTACATATAAAGATGAAATCCAAAGCTATGAAGGGCGAAAGGCTAAGTCATCCGAAAGACTGGGTCCTTTCCTTTGAGGCTGTAACACCCCCGATATATTCAGGAATATTACAGCGCCGTAAATCCTTTTACATAAGAATTTACAAGGCTGAAGAACTAAAAAGACATTAACCGATACCAAAGAATGAAAATAACGGAAATAAGGTACAACAGTTCTGACCAATACTGAAAGTACGAATGTTCAACGGAAAAGAATTAATACATCACCAAATCCAAATCATCATAAACGACTACGTACTCGAGTACTTATTGAAATAACCAACAAACAACAGACAAATAAACCCGGCCGGAACATCACTCTGCACCCTCGTCGTCATGCAGCTCCAGTGGTTGTTTCCCCGCTCTCCTGGATCCTGAACATAAACAAAAAGTTCACCCCCGAAGGGGTTAGCAGAACGATGCTAGTACAAGTACCACAACATATTATTCAACATCTCACGAAGAATAATAATAACGTAAATGACAAAATACCAACGAGTCTTCTCCTACGAGAAACTCATAAATAACATACACAACTGATAATCACAACATGATATCATAACTTACACATGGTAATTCCGACGATCCAGCATTCACTGCCTAGAACCCACGATGATCCCGTCAAACCAACCCATGGTGGAAAAACCCATCCGATGATCCAGCACACGCTAGCATACATCCCCCGATGATCCCGTCGGACCAACACGAGGTGGACATACAACAACGACATATATGCATGGCAATATGTATAACATCAATACGTAAAACAAATAAGGTACTTGCCTCGATTCGAAGACAAGAATACTACTTCCACGAAAAATGAAACACTCGAAGGTCGCCCCTTCAATCAATCACGTAGCAAGCTCGAACCTTAACAAAAGAAATAATATAGAATTTATCTCACGTCGTACGAATGACTACCAATCCAATTTACGGACGAAAGTTCATAAAACGCAATATGCCTAAACTGCTTAGCGTACGCTAAGTATTCTACGTAGCGTGCGTTAAGCCTGCTCATTAGCGCACGCAAACAACGAAACCTAGCATACGATAACTATGTATGGTCAGTACCTCACTGATCAGCCGACTGACTCACCTGATGACCTACCGTACGTTACGTACCAAACGTAGCGTACGTTAACTCATGCCTGATAACGCACGTTAATCTACATAGCTTAGCGTGCGCTAAACGTGTAGGACATTACACTACTGGGCAGCATACTTGATCTAATGGTGATGAAACTCATGAAATCTTCAGTGTTAATACATGTCATCTCCATGCATATCATGCTCATACGGTTTATGAATGATCTTATGGATTCAATCATCTTTGAGGTTTCAAGGAAAAGAATATCATCACAACTCTTATATTCGAACTTGATTATCATTCTCATGCGAATTTCGGTGATCTCCGGTTGGTGCAATAGATTCTACTATCATCATTACATCCCGATTTAACCATGGAGATAACTTAATAATTCCAGCTTATAAGAAAGCATGCAACCTAAGATGATTCTTTCTTAAGTCCTTATAACAAAAAGTGATATCACCTCCAAGTGTATGATCATAAATCATATGGATAATCAACTTCAGAATGTTCCTCTCATCATTTGAAGTACTAGGATTCCAAATACGAGGTTCCAACGACAATATCATAAGTGTAATTATTCCAATCTTCTAAACATGATGTTTGTTGAATAATTCACCAATAGAACTCAATATCTTGCTAGCATGATCATCTTATTCTTCATAACACGAATCTAAAGTTGGAGATAGAATTAACATACCTTTAATGAAGAAATCACTGATCCAAAAAGGTAGAATCCGGCTCCGGTTGCTAGAGTGTCACTTCAAAGTGAATTCTTCTTCAATGATAAAGTATAAGCACTCTTTAATTTTTAATGATCAAGTACAGCGGATTTGTATGTGCTTAAGGAGTAGGAAAAGCTCTCTGGACTTCCAAGGGACGAAGAACAAATGAAGGGAATAGGTAGAAAGGGAGTGCTGTCCTTTAAATAAAGTTTTTGCACAATAGCTGATTAGCGCATGCTACATACCATTCTTAGTGCACGCTAATAAGTGTTGACTCCAAATCTGTCCAGGTTCGTCCGCGGGAATCTTATCCAGACCCATGTCCCAGCTGGCGTATGTGCTAGCCGCCTAGCTCAATAATTGATTGCCTAGCGCACGCAAATCCTACATTCGTAGCATGCGCTAGTAGTAGCCGATAGCGCGCGTTAAGCTACATTCTTAGCGTGCGCTATCACGAGTTTGCATGAGAAATTTATGCATGACGATATACTTATGTACAAAGATACCAATGTGAGAAATAACATACACCAATTATAAAGATCACAAATCCGAATAATACAGGGTTCGAATACAGATGAAATACATAATAATAAATCCGGATATTACATACTGTCCTACTAAAAAGGAGTTTTGTCCCAAAACTCAAGACAAAAATAACTCTGGATATCTGGACTTCATGCTATCTTCCGTTTCCCAAGTGGCTTCTTCCACTCCGTGGCGTGACCACTGAACTTTGACCAATGCGATTGGTTTGTTCCTCAACTGCTTAACTCGACTCTCGAGTATCCTGACCGATCTTTCTTCAAATGTCCCATCCTGAGCGACTTCGATCTCGCCGAAATCAATGATATGGCTAGGATCCGGTATATATCTCCATAACTGGGATACGTGGAACACATTATGAACATGCCTCAACGACGGTGGCAATGCCAATTTGTATGCCAACTCTCCAACTCTCTCAAGGATCTCGAATGATCCGATATATCTCGGACTCAGCTTTCCCTTCCTTCCAAAACGAAAGATTCCCCGAGTAGGAGAAACCTTTAAAAGTACGTGGTCTCCCGTACTGAACTCCAATGGGCGACGGCGTATGTCTGCATAAGATTTATGTCGACTCTGGACGGTCAACAGTCTTCCACGAATCAAGGCTATCTTCTCTCGTGTCTGCACGATCAACTCCGGTTCTATCCCGATCAAGTCTGATGAATCGTCCCAACATAGGGGCGATCTGCATCTCCTCCCGTATAGTGCCTCAAATGGTGCCATCTTAATGGAAGCATGCCAACTATTGTTGTAGGTAAATTCAATCAACGGTAGATGTATTTCCCAATCAGTTGACCAATCTAAGGCACAAGCCCTCAGCATATCTTCCACCGTTTGAATAGACCTCTCGGATTGTCCATCCATTTGCGGGTGATAAGCTATACTGAAGTTCAATTCGGTTCCCAAGGCCTTATGAACTGCTTTCCAAAAGTGAGACACAAAATGGCCGTCTCGATCAGAAATAATGGTCTTCGGCGTCTCATGCAATCGGACTATATCTGAAATAAATACTCTTGCCAACCTCTCTGGTCCCCACGTGTCCTTAATGCCTAGAAAATGAGCTGATTTGGTTAAACGATCAACTATCACCCAAATCATGTTCATTCATGTCTTGGTTCTCGGCATACTAGTGATAAAGTCCATCGATATGTCCTCCCACTTCCATTCAGGAATCGGGAGCGGCTTCAACATTCCGGCAGGTCGTTGATGCTCGATCTTAACCTGCTGACAAGTCAAGCATTTCGAAACGTAGTCCGTTACATCTTTCTTCATGTTGCCCCACCAGAAATTCTGTTTCAAGTCTTTATACATTTTACTGGTGCCTGGGTGGATAGAATAGGTAGAGCTGTGAGCTTCCTTCATAATCGTCTGTTTCAGAATATCGACATCGGGAACATAGAGTCGGTTCTGAAATATCAAAACTCCATCATCATGAATTACGAATCCGGGGGCCTTCCCCTTGATCACTTCATCACATAACCGAATCATCAGAGGATCATCTGTTTGCATAGATTTGATTTCTTCGATTAATGATGAAGTTATTTCCATCACGCGCAGTTGTCCTTGGACTCTTTGTAACCATACTTCAATTCCTTCTCGAATCATCTCTCGTTGAAGGCTAAGTTGGGAGGTCAGAGTCTCCAGCATCTGAATAGAAACAGGCTTGCGGTTAAGTGCATCTGCCACTACATTTGCTTTGCCTGGATGATACAGAATCTCCAAGTCGTAGTCTTTAATCAGTTCTAACCATATTCTTTGCCGCATGTTCAACTCTTTCTGACTGAAGATGTATTTGAGACTCTTGTCATCCATAAAGATCTGACAGTGAGTCCTGTACAGGTAATGCCTCCAGATTTTCAAAGCAAAAAAACTGCTGCCATTTCTAAATCATGCGTTGGGTAATTCACTTCATAAGGTTTCAGCTTTCGTGATGCGTAAGCGATCACCTTATCATTCTGCATCAATACGCATCCGAGTCCTTGGTTCCAATCATCACTATAAACTATGAATCCTCCAGTCCCCTGTGGAAGTGTTAAAATCGGTGCTGTCGTCAATCTCTTTTTCAATTCATCAAAGCTATTCTGGCACAATTCGTTCCACTCAAACTTTTGAGTTTTCTGCAGGAGTCGAGTAAGTGGGCGGGAAATTTTGGAAAACCCTTCCACGAACCGACGATAATATCCAGCAAGTCCTAAGAAACTCCGGACTTCTTTCACGTTCTTTGGAGGCTTCCAATCCATAACTGCTTCGATCTTCTGAGGATATACTCGGACTCCTTTAGCTGATACCATATGGCCGAGGAACATTACTTCCTTTAGCCAGAATTCACACTTAGAAAATTTGGCGTACAATTGTTCGCTTCTCAAAAGTTCTAATACAATCCGCAAATGCTGCGCATGTTCTTCCGGGCTCTTGGAATAAACTAGAATGTCATCAATGAACACGACCACAAATTTATCCAAATATTCGATGAACACTCGGTTCATCAATTGCATGAATACAGCAGGTGCGTTAGTGAGACCAAACGGCATCACTACAAACTCATAGTGTCCGTAACGAGTTCTGAATGCTGACTTCGGAACACCAGATTCCTTAATCCTCAGCTGATGGTATCCTGATCTCAGGTCGATTTTAGAAAATACTGTTGCTCCTTGCAACTGGTCAAACAAATCATCAATCCGTGGCAACGGATACTTGTTCTTAATCGTCATCTTATTCAGCTCTCGATAGTCAATACACAGTCGAAGCGATCCATCCTTCTTCCGGACAAAAAGGACTGGCGCTCCCCAAGGCAAAATGCTTGGCTAGATATAGCCTTTGTCCAGTAACTCCTCCAGCTGCTTTTTCAGTTCGTACATCTCAGTAGATGCCATACGATACGGCGCCTTAGAAATTGGGGTAGCTCTGGGTTCCAGCTCAATGGTGAATTCTACATCCCGTCATGGAGGTAGTAACTCGTCAAGAAATACATCCGGAAACTCGTTCACAACAGGAATGGATGAAAGTTCCACAATTTCGTCTTCTTTCTTAATTGCATAGCACCAGTATCCGGTACAGCCCTGTTTCAACAATTTGACAGCTTTCATCGCCTTGATCAACTTTCCTGAGCTTCCTGGTTTCCATCCTAAAAATAGTATTTCGGAGCCATCGTCAGCGATCAACGAGATATTCCTCCTTCGGTAGTTTACAATATCTCCATATCGATTAAGCCAATCGTCTCCGAGTATCAGGTCGTCTCCTAGCATTTCTATCACGATCAGATTTGAGAGACACTCTCTGCCTCCAAATGATATAGGGAAATATCTAGTTTCTAAGTTTCCAACAATTCTCTCTCCACTCGGTAAACCAACAACATAAGGTTCACAATTATAAAAACTAGAAACATTCAAACGATTTACACAAGATAAGGATATAAATGAATGTATAGCTCCTGTATCGAATAAAATGCTAACTGGCTGGGAAAGGATCTAAACAGTACCTGATGCGACAACATCATCCTGATCGTCTATTCTCCTCATCTCGTACAGACGTGGGGGAACAGATCCGACACTCGATGTACCCTTTCGATCCCACTGTCCTCTGCCTCGTCCGCGGCCAAAATTCTGAGGCATCTGAACACTTTGTTGTGTCTGTTGGATACTGGCTTCCTTCTGGACTGGCTGTGGTGTACGGGATCTAAAAGACTTTGCAGCCTATTCACAGAACACCGCACGATGTCCCTCTCGACCACAATCAAAACAAGTCACGGTAGGTAGGGGGCAATTCCGTCGATAGTGCCCCGTCTGGGCGCAGTTAAAGCATTTCCTGGTGACATCTGTCATGGTTGATGCTGCTCCGAAGTTCTTTCTGCTCCTAACTGGGTGCGGAGGTTTCTTGAAAGACTGAAAAGATGACTGGGCTTTGCGGGGCCTGCTGCTCTTATGCTCTGTAAAAGTACGAGAGACTTTCTGCTTCTTGGATTCCGTAAACTTCTCCATTGCTGCTTCCTTGATTTCGTACACCAATGCTTTATCCTGGTATTGGCGAAGAGTGGTACATTCAAAACCGGACATGTACCTCTGGATTTCTGGTTTCATCCTCATTTCAAAATGAATCATCATCTCTGCATCTGTTCTGACCAGATGTCGAACAAATGCTAGTTGCTGGTTAAACGTCTTAATTGTCTGGGATACGGGTTCGTCTGATGGCTGAGCGGAGAAAAACTCCCGAACTTTGGCTTCCCTCACAGGACGAGCGCAGTACTGAGCTTCCATCATCATTTTAAATTCTGTCTAATCAGCATCATGATCTGCAGGTCGGATAGCTTCCCACCACTCGGAGGCTTCCCCTATTAGAAAGTATTGAGCGATAGAGGCTCCCCGATCATCTGGGCAGTTAATTCCGGCAAAGATTTTCTCCAGTTCCTTCAACCAATGGTCCCATGTGGGGGTCTTGGAAAAGCCGTCAAATTTGGGTGGTTGCATCTTCACCACCTCTTGTAACCATCGGTCACCTCGATTTCCCATTTCTGGGATCCTTTGTTGTCCATCTCCCTGCTGAAATCCCACCGCCACCTGCATTCGGTCCACGACCTGAGAGAACGGAGTCATCTGGTTCACCACTTGACGAAGGATTTCTGGTACAGCAGGTTCCGGTTCGTTATTGATAGATCGTTGCGGCTCGCCTAAGCTGTGGCTGGCCTGATTAGAAGGCGAAGCTTCTCTTTCGGCATTCCTTCGTCCGCGTCCGCGACCGTGACCACGTCCACGTCCGCCTCTCAACATACTGTAAGCATAAATACTCAATATGCAGGAAACAATATCGTTTTAATGTTCAAGTATAAAGAAATACAACATGTAAAGGATGAGATAGAGTTTAGGAACTTACAACCACCGTTCGCACGAAGACGTAGGCAGTACAGTGATGTTATTCACGGCCGGTTACCTCAAAAGACATATACGACCCCTATTTTAACCCAATGGCTAAGATATCCATAATCTTAGCTCTGATACCATATTCTGTAACACCCCCGATATATTCAGGAATATTACAGCACCGTAAATCCTTTTACATAAGAATTTATAAGAACTAAAAAGACATTAACCGATACCAACGAATGACAATAACGGAAATAAGGTACAACATTTATGACCAATACTGAAAGTACGAATGTTCAATGGAAAAGTATTAATACATCACCAAATCCAAATCATCATAAACGACTACGTACTCGAGTACTTATTGAAATAACCAACAAACAACAGACAAATAAACCCGGCCGGAACATCACTCTGCACCCTCGTCGTCATGCAGCTCCAATGGTTGTTTCTCCGCTCTCCTGGATCCTGAACATAAACAAAAAGTTCACCCCCGAAGGGGTTAGCACAACGATGCTAGTACAAGTACCACAACATATTATTCAACATCTCACGAAGAATAATAATAACATAAATGACAAAATACCAATGAGTCTTCTCCTACGAGAAACTCATAAATAACATACACAACTGATAATCACAACATGATATCATAACTTACACATGGTAATTCCGACGATCCAGCGTTCACTACCTAGAACCCACGATTATCCCGTCAGACCAACCCGTGGTGGAAAAACCCGTCCAATGATCCAGCGCACGCTAGCATAGATCCCCCGATGATCCCGTCGGACCAACACGAGGTGGACATACAACAACGACATATATGCACGACAATATGTATAACATCAATATGTAAAACAAATAAGGTACTTGCCTCGATTTGAAGACAAGAATACTACTTCCACGAAAAACAAAACACTCGAAGGTCGCCCCTTCAATCAATCACGTAGCAAGCTCGAACCTTAACAAAAGAAATAATATAGAATTTATCTCACGTCGTACGAATGTTTACCAATCCAATTTACGGCCGAAAGTTCATAAAATGCAATCTGCCTGAACTGCTTAGCGTACGCTAAGTATTCTACGTAGCGTGCGTTAAGCCTGCTAGTCAGCACACGCAAACAACGAAACCTAGCGTACACTAACTATGCATGGTCATTACCTCACTGATCAGCCGACTGATTCACCTGATGACCTACCATACGTTACGTACCAAACGTAGCGTACGTTAACTCATGCCCGATAGCGCACGTTAATCTACATAGCTTAGCGTGCGCTAAACGTGTAGGACAGTACACTACTAGGCAGCATACTTGATCTAATGGTGATGATACTCATGAAATCTTCAGTGTTAATACATGTCATCTCCATGCATATCATGCTCATACGGTTTATGAATGATCTTACGGATTCAATCATCTTTGAGGTTTCAAGGATAAGAATATCATCACAACTCTTATATTCGAATTTGATTATCATTCTCATGCGAATTTCGGTGATCTCTGGTTGGTGCACTAGATTCTACTATCATCATTACATCCCGATTTAACCGTGGAGATAACTTAACAATTCCAGCTTATAAGAAAGCATGCAACCTAAGATGATTCTTTCTTAAGTCCTTATAACAAAAAGTGATATCACCTCCAAGTTTATGATCATAAACCATATGGATAATCAACTTCAGAATGTTCCTCTCATCATTTGAAGTACTAGGATTCCAACTACGAGGTTCCAACGACAATATCATAAGTGTAATTATTCCAATCTTCTAAACATGATGTTTGTTGAATAATTCACCAATAGAACTCAATATCTTGCTAGCATGATCATCTTATTCTTCATAACACGAATCTAATGTTGGAGATAGAATTAACATACCTTTAATGAAGAAATCACTGATCCGAAAAGGTAGAATCCAGCTCCGGTTGCTAGAGTGTCACTTCAAAGTGAATTCTTCTTCAATGATCAAGTATAAGCACTCTTTAATTTTTAATGATCAAGTACAGCGGATTTGTATGTGCTTAAGGAGTAGGAAAAGCTCTCTGGACTTCCAAGGGACGAAGAACAAATGAAGGGAATAGGTAGAAATGGACTGATGTCCTTTAAATAAAGTTTCTGCACAATAGCTGATTAGCGCACGCTACATACCATTCTTAGCGCACGCTAATAAGCATTGACTCCAAATCTGTCCAGGTTTGTCCACGGGAATCTTATCCGGACCCATGTCCCAGCTGGCGCATGTGCTAGCCGCCTAGCTCAATAATTGATTGCCTAGCGCACACAAATCCTACATTCGTAGCGTGCGCTAGTAGTAGCCGATAGCGCGCGTTAAGCTACATTCTTAGCGTGCGCTATCATGAGTTTGCATGAGAAATTTATGCATGACGATATACTTATGTACAAAGATACCAATGTGAGAAATATCATACTCCAATTATCAAGATCACAAATCCGAATAATACAGGGTTCGAATACAAATGAAATACACAATAATAAATCCGGATATTACAGACGCGACCCATGAAGATAGAAGTCTCTATTGGGATCGAGGAAAAGATGCTATTGTCAACTGGTGGAAGGGAACCGAGAATGGCCCCTCTGGTAGGACTTGGCGACATTAGTCATACAGGGGATAATACTTCAGTTTTTCGGCATGTTTATGTTTCCTGTCTGCTTCCAGTGTATCTTTCTATTCAATCAGTACTGTAATCGTTTATCAATAAACTTTGATTTCTTGGAAGATTACAGCTTGTAATCCACTCTTACTATTTTACTGTTTCAATTACGATGATATATTGAAATAATGAGCAAGTATAAAAACTTGATAATCCTCAAGCTGTAAGAACCTATCTGCCAACAGTTCATAGATTAAGTTGTATTCAATTGAGATTACATCTTATAAGATTGTGCCTACGTGCCAATCATAAGTTAAGTTGTAATACACTTAGTCCTGTAGGATCTTTTATTTTAGAACTTACCAGCAAGCATTTCAAAATTTTAGACTAAGTCATGAAGATCAGATCTTTCAACAGAAGACTTGAAGACAACCTCTCCATATCAAGGCAGTTTTGGCATTATCAAAAATAGGGAAATTATTGGGAATAATACGGCCTTGTTTTGATAATTGCCACCATACAACATAATGTCTTCAACGTCAGCATTTCGCTTTAGGTATGGAAGCTGTTAGGAAACTTCACACAGCCTATCCATACAACAAGAAATCTTCTTGTATAGTCCGTTTCTACAATGCTTACATTATTATACAACAGATATGAATAAAGTTGGATACATCAATCTTGCTCTAGGTGTTTTACTTAGGAAAAGTAAAACACATATCCAACAGGACTGAAGAAAAGCTTTAAACCGCTGTGAAATAAACATTGTTTATTCATAAAGTATTCATTGATAAAGTAGTATTTAATTTTGATAGGACAACATTTAATGCGGCTGAAAGAGTCTACAGTCTGAACATGCTGAAGAGCATTTAAGGCTAAGTCAAAGAGAATGTGTGAAGAATTAAATGCGGATTACCTTTAATTCAAACATTCTGCAGCCACCAATCAGAGCTGTCTTAATCTCACCAACCGGCCAATGGCTACATTTATAACGGATCTATTTCCAAGAATATAAATAGCTCTAAGCAAGAGGACATCTGATACAAGTGATATTATATCACGCAATACATCTGACAATTAGCTCTGACATTCAGAATATCAAGCTAAGAGAGAGCAGTATATTTCCTGAGCATGAAACATCATCAAAGGAAAGAAATATATAGTCCTCAACACAAACAGCACATCATATAGCGAACGATCATCAAAGCATACAGCTGCTGTTTGAACTTGTTCTACCCAATCCTTACGTTGAGATAACCTTAGCCCTGTGTGGACTAAGTTCTTGCTAGTTCTGACATGTGTGGGAAGAATAGCATTGAATACGAATCTTCGATCTTTGTGAGAAGAAGCAAGTCGAAAGAGCCAAAGCCAATCTTTGTGAACGGCCCAAGCTGTTGTCACTGTATCAATCTGTGTGAACGATACAGCGACAAGTTTAGTTAAAGTCATGTAGTTGTGTACGCAGTGATTTTAGTAAACATTTTACTCCTATATGGAGGACCAGCGGACTTAGAGGGGTTTACCTCGAACCACTTATATCTGTTTGTATTTTACATTCAACCCTTACTGTTTTTATATCAACCTGTGATTTAAAGTATACATATTGTGAGAACCCTGTACGCATCAAGCAAACAGGAGATTACCTAGTTGTTGTATTTACACCAACTCAATATCAGTTTTCCGCTACGCAAATAACTTCGAAAAAGATACAGATTATTCAACCCCTATTTTATAAGCTGTTTACTATATACTCTATGGCCAACAAGTGGTATCAGAGCGGTTGATTCTAAAAAGAATCACTCGATTTTTAATTGAATCAGATCCATAAAAATCATTAGCTTTTGAAAACTTTAGTGTTGTATTTTCATCATTTATCCTACTTCTAAAATGGACACTTCCATGATCAATAAAGTTCCTATGTTTTCCATTATTGAGTTTGATGACTGGAGAATTTGGATGGAAGCTCATCTTGCAGTGATGCATGAAGAGATGATCTTCGTCATCTAGGAAGGACCAATAAAGATAATGAAGGTCAATCCAGTCGCAAGGATAGAAGGACAACCTCATGCTTAAATGCTCAAGGAGGAATGTGAATAGTGGACGACCGACAATCGCAAGCGTGCGAACTTGGACAATGTTGAAAAAAATGTGTTGTTTGTCACTCTCGATAAAGGCACATTCTCTCAGGTAAAGAGCTGTAAGAGAGCCAAACAAATATGGGAAAAACTCAAGCTCATTTGCGAGGTAACTGAGCTCTTAAAAGAAAATAAAATTTCTAAACTAAATCCGCAATTTGAGTCTTTTGAAATGAAATATTCAGAAACGCTTGATGAGCTTGACCTCAGATTTACCGGTATTGTCGGTGAACTTGAATCATGGGTAAAGTGTATACCCAAAAGGAGAAAAATTTGAAAATATTTAGATCACTCCCTGCCCGATGGGGCATAAAAACCACAACTATGTGTGTGCCATGTAACTTAAATGATATTTTCACTTTGATGTCTTTCTGACCTAAAAGCATTCGAGTATGATATAGACAGAAAAGAGAAATCTGAAGAGTCACCTGCCAAGACTAACTGGCTGCTGTATCTGACAGGAGAGATAGTTCAGTGCTCAGCACATCCAAATCGACATGCAAGGCAGCAGACAGTGACGATGACATCATGTCGCAAGATGAGATGGCTCTGCTCATGCATAAATTCAAGAAATTTATCAAACAATCTGGAAAGGCCCCATACAGGGCCAAGCCATTTAACAGGGTAAGTTTTGAATCCCATTCATCTGGAGATTCTAACCTGTGCTATAATTGCAGAAATCCAGGACATTATGCAAATAAGTGTCCTTATCCAAAAGTGAAAAAGTTGCCCGAAGCTGAGGAACATTATAAGAGGCGTCCCTGGAGAAACAATCTCAAGGCAATGACAGTGAATCCTCCAACGATGAAATTGAGTATAAAGCATATATATGCTTTATGGCCAAAGAAATAGAGGATGATGATGACAGCGATGATGAGGTAAGCTCAACCTCAACTATTCTTATTAATGCATCACATACATTTGAAAATATGATGAATGAATTTAAAACCATTCAAAAAGTCCATGAGATGCTCAAACAAGAAAATATACAGCTCGCCATTTCAAACCTAGAGCTGAAAGACGAAAATGACTTGCTCAAAAACAACTATGAAAACATGTCTCTGGATTGTGAAAATAGCAATATCACTCATGACAAACTCATGGAAAGCAATCATCAACTTGCAAAAGAACTAAATGAGTCAAAGTATCAAAGTGAGTGCCGGACAAATGATTATGCTTTACTCGAAGCTAAAGTACAAACTCTCGAGAATCGAGAAGGAGAACTCGAGACCATCCTGAAATCATTTGAAAAATCTTAAAGAAGGATGGATGAAATTCTAACACAGGGCAGCATGCCCACGATAAATGTGGCTTAGGATATAACTCGTTCTCCCACAAGGGAAAGACTAATATAGTGTTTGTCAGGGGAGTGGAACCTATTCCTGAACCCGAAGAGGTCCCGAGTCCCTTAAAAGTTACAACTGCCCCACCTCGGACAGCAAAGGCTGCAATTCTGCCCCCGAGTTCCTATAATAAGCAGCTGAAACCTCACCCTCCCAGGCCTGTAAGACGCAATGATCATCAACAGTATGCTCCTCGAGCATACCAACAGCGTCAGCAGCCAGGCAGAAAGAAAGTTGTGTCCAAGTATCCAAGATATGCACCGCACTACTATCAACAATACAGTGCACCTAGGTACTGGATACATGAGCCCTGTTATCCATCCAAGAAACAGGCGGCCGCGCATTACCACCAATAGATCTGGGAATCCAACTGGAAACCTATACGGCAAGCTGTAATACCAAAAAAATGGTTCCCCCTCCGAGATGGCAACCGTACTGGAACCAAAACCCTAGTTTTTTCATGCATAATAATCAAGTTTATAGCGAATACATGCTTGCCCCACGTAAATATCTCAAAACTGGACCAAAAGTAACCTACATCATACCAATTACTGTCGGGCAAATTTGAATACCCAAAGGCACTAACATCCATGGATCCAAAATCAAAGGGGGACTAAATCTACCTAATTTCTTTGCTTATAGGATATCAAGGAGAAGGACATCTGGTACTTCGACAGTGGATGTTCTCGGCACATGACAAGAGATATTAGCAAGATCTCAGATTATATAGAAGGTTGTGGTCTAAAGGTACGATTCGGTGAAAAATCCAAAGGAAGAACAAGAGAGAAAAGAAACACTGCTTGTAGGAAAGTTAAAGTCACCGACGTAGCCTATGTTGAAGGCTTATAGTATAATCTACTTAGTATTATCCAGTTCTATGACAAACACTTCTCGGTCAAATTGTATATATATGACTGTAGGGTGATGGACATCAAGACCAAGCAAGTCTTCCTCACAGAAAGCCGGTCAGGTAATATGTACATTGCTAACTGGAAGCCCGCAAGGTCCATTACTCCATGTTTCGTTACCATAGGCACAGCAGATGAAAGTTGGCTATGGCACAAAAGGATATCGCACATCAACTTCAAGACTATCAACAAGCTCGCTCGACAGGGATTGGTCAGAGGCTTGCCCGATGTGTCATTTCATAAAAACAACATCTATGTGTAATATTCGTATTTTATATTTCTGGATTTTTATGATGCTATTGACTTTCTTGTGTTCTTTGACACATTTTGGACATATTTTGTTCTGCACTCTTTATATTGTTTTGGACTAATCGTCATAGTATTGCGGGTTTTTCGCATTTGGGTTCGATTCTTGTAAATCTTGATCGAGATTGTTCTTTCGTTGTTCCTACAAGTTCATTTAACATTTGTGGTCATGGTTTGAACTTCGGAATTGTTATTCGATCTCGTATCGTGATTTTTCGGACATTTGGGCTATTTTGTAATTTTCCAAAGTTTTGGGTACTCTCTTACGTGCTTGTTTTTACCTACCTCCGGGTTGTCAGAATCGCATATTTTTTTAGCTCTTTTGTTCGTTGTTGAGAATCCTTTGTAAGCGTTACGTCGTATTTTTCGAGTCGTTGCATTTTGAGGTCGTTTGAGAATGGAATCTGCTGCCAGAATGCAGGTTACGGGGACTGTTCACTGGAAACTTGTTGGCCACTAAGTATACAGAATACAGCTTGGATAGAATAAATACAAAGCTGTACGATTTTTAAATAAGAGTGTGTAGCGGAAGTTAGTTTAAGTGAGTTGCTGTAAATACAACAACTAGGTTTTTCTCCTGTTAGCTTGGTGCATACAGGGTTTTACAGTTTATACTTGTATAAATTGCAGTTTATGAAAAACAGTAAATGCAGAAGGTAAATAAGACAGTATTTAAAGTCGTTCGAGGTAAACCCCTCTACGTCCACTGGTCCTCCACACAGGAGTGAAAACGTTTATTATAATCACTGCGTACACAACTACATGACTATAACTAAACCTCCCAAAGTATCATTCACACAGATTGATACAAGGCTTGAAGCTGTTCTCCGTTCACAAAGATTGGGTAGAGCTTGTTCTTTGACTTGCTTCTTCACACACAATTGGAAGCTTCATCTACAATGCTGATTCTTCACACACAGTTCAGAATGAGCAAGGCTTCTTTAGTCGACACAGGGATGATGATTATCTTCAAGGTAAAATCAGAGGACAACTGAATACTTGATGAGCTTGGGCTGATGATGTGTTGTCCAGGTTGAGCACTTGTATATTTCTTCTCTCAAGAATGGCAGTATGCTCGAGGAAATATGTTTACTCTTGTAAGCTTTTTCGTTCGTTTCAATCCTGTGAGGTTCTTAGCTTGTAATTTGTATTGTGTTTGTGGCCTGCAATGTCCTCTTGCATGGACTATTTATAACTTTGGAATAGATCCGTTATGAATATGTTCGTAGTCTGGTTGGTGAGCAAAACGTCCCTTCTGATTGGTTGATTGACTTTCAAGATACACATCCGGATTTTGCTCCTTGTCTGAAGATCCTTGTCAGTCGGTATTTAAAAACTTTATCCAGTCAGTATTTATATACTTCTTTCAAATGGTGTTCTGACTTTAGCGTATAAAGTAGATTCCTTCTCAACGGTCTTCAGTTCTGTTGGATAAGTGTTTATTATCCTAACACTTTCAGCCTGTATGCTGTGTCCAGCATAATACGTCTTATTGCTGTTAGCTGTAGACTTCAACGTTGTAGGCTATCTTCCATGTTGTATGGCATGTGCTGTATTGAGTTTCAAGACAGCTTCCGATATATCGAATCATTCACTGTATGATGGCAAATATTATTGAGATAGCTTGCTGTATGTTGACTAGATAACTTGCTGTATGATGGCAGTGCGGAATTTTGCTGTATGTTGGCACTTATCATAACAAGGTACATGATTATTTATGCCAACAATTTCCCCCTTTTTGATAATGCCAAGACCTCTTTATCGAAGATGCCAAAACCTCTTTATAATGCCAAAACCTCTTTATCGATAATATCTTGATCCGGAGAGGCTGACTTCTTGATCTTCTGTCGAATGATTTGGTCTTCGGCACTTAAAAATATGAACTGCTCGCAGGGATGTTCTAAGCATTAGGTAAAACATCTACAGGGATGTGTATTACAACTTAAACTTATGATTTGGACGCAAGCACAATCGTACAGTGTGATCTATGTTGCATACAACTTAACCTATGAACTGTTCGCATACAAGTCATTACAACTTGATACTTAACAAGTTTCATACTTGTTGTTTGCAGCAATATAGATTAATTTAAATTCGTAATCAAACAGTAAATGTAGATTACGAGCTGTAATCTTTCAAGATAAAGATAAGGTTTTATTGATATCAGTCAAAGATTACAATGATTGAAGAAATAAAGATACAGAGATTTTAGGCTGCTAAATTTAATGCTAAAAGGATCCTCCATGCTAGCTCCTGTAATGGGCGTGTATCCAAGGCCTCTTATCAAGGTCATTTTTGGTTCCTCTCCACCTGTTCTCTAATGAATCCTTGCCTCGATCTAGATAGATCGCTCTTCCTTCAGTCGATTGGTCGAAGGCAAGTATTCAATCTTCAGAGTGAGTAAGTCGATCTCCCTTCCGGTGCTTGTCCTAGCATGCAAGAAAACACATTACGTATAATCCATATATGCCATACATTCAAAACAGTAAAATCAAAATACATGCATGGATAATAAAGTTATCCAATTATCATTATCTTCGTCCCCGAATTGAATCCGGAAAAATCTTCGACTCGATATCTCCCACTAAATCAAGCATCTCATCACTCCTCCCCGGCCGGGCCGGGGATTTCCAAAATTAAAATTTTTACTTTCATGCAAAATTAATTACATAAGAAAAATTTATTTTAAAATTCTGACTTTCCGGCAGACGCAACAAACGGCGGTGAAATGGACCGGACCAAAAATTGGACGACCCGACCCAAACTGGCGAACCGCCTGTAGCAGTGCCGTGGCCCCAAGCAGCGGGCCGTACGCTTAGCGTGACTTGGTTCACTTAGTATAATGAATTATATTGATTTAATACACTATTGTCAATATAAATGTTACGAAAAGAATACAGTAGAAAAATTGTATTGAAATATTTTTTTATTCTTTGAATTTAAATTTAATAATAAAATTATATTAAATTTTTTTTAGTTTTGAGTGACGCTATATATCTAATTTACATAAATAGAAAAATAAATAAAAACGTTAGCGCGCGCTAAGGCTCAAATCTAGCGTGCGCTACTCAAGTAGAATTAGCGTGCATTAGCCTAGGTCTAGCGTGCGCTATCTCCTTGACCCAGGACACTGCTGAAAGGTCCAAACAACACAATCATGGTTCAAAGAAGGTACGAAACTCTTAACTCAACATCGACAACATCTCAAAGTGTTTAAAAAACGACAAAAGAGGAAGAACGGCAAGGTCAAACAATCAATAAAAAATATACATCAGTGGCAGTAGGCTGTTTCTGTTCTCAGGACAAGCAGGTTAGCGCACGCGAAATCTGTATATTAGCGCACGCTATGGCTGAGGTATAGCGCACACTAGGTGTGTGACAGCGTTCGCTAATTCGGTAGTCCAGACTGGGCAGAATGTTTCTAGACTCGGGATGGCAAACAGGTAGCGCACGCTATAGCTCGATAGCGTGCGCTATCGGGGGACTGTTAGCACACACTATTTTCTGGTAGCGCACGCTAACGGGTCAGAACCGCAGATTCTAGACCAATTTTGAATGGTTAGCGCGTGCTAACCGTGATCAGTTAGCGCATGCTAAACCATCTGGTTATATATACCCGAGAGTTGACCCAGATCCACCCACTTTACTCACTTCTCTTCCTCCCCGCGGCCCGATTTCCAGCATCTTTGCAAATACGTCGGCAGCCTCGCCAATGTCTTGCATTTGTTGAAGATGGCGGACTCCCTGATGAGCTTGACGAAGTACCTCATCAATTCGTTCTTCCTTCATTGCTTCACTTCATCAGCTATAGGCTGACGGTTGGCGGGCAGATGAATCTCCGATGGCTTCTGCACATTATTCTTCCAGGGAAAGCTGGGGTCGTGGAACTCTGGGCGAGAACCAGTTACCCTGTAACTTTGTTCAGGTGCGGCCAAACAGTTGATTGCAGCAGCAATGCTATCTTCTAAAGCAGCATCAAATTCTCTTTCTCTCTCTCTTCTCCATTGCCTAGCAGTCTATCTGGACTCTTCCCCCTATTTGGCTTCATCAAGATAGGAGACCTTTTCATCAATGTGTTCCAGGATTTTAATTGCGTTGTACTATTTGGTCTCTATACTTAAGATTTTGGCCACCAGGGAACTGAGCACCACAGACATGTCATCGATCTTTTGGTCATGTCCTGTTAATCTGGAGCCAGTACCCTGTAGGGCGGCGATAGTCTTGGCTTCGAAAATGCAGAGCTTTGCCTGTTCTTCTTTGAGAATTTGCTCCTAGCGTTTTGGAAGTTGTGATAGAGCTTGCTTCAATGCACTCGGCAGAATGCAAAAAGCTTCTTCAGCCTTCGTAATCTCTCGCTTCAGGCTAGTCATCTCGTCTATGGCAGTATCGCGCATCCAATCGAGCTCTTTGACAACATTATACAGGGCGTCTACAGCATCCTGCATAAACACTGTTTGGAGGCCGATTGCGTGCAATCGCTCGATCTCTGCTTTTGTACGGGGAGAGCCAGGTGCGCTAATTTCTCTTCTTCAGCTCCATTGAGCTGGCGCATGACCACATGGTTTCCCGGATGTTGTGGTCTATCCTTGGGTAGGAAACCGTCATCGGATTCCACAGACAGAGGTGATGCAGGGGCATCAGGGGCGGGCATGGCTATTTGTTCTTCAGCCTGATCAGTCTCGGCAACAGGGGGATTGATTCCACCTGTTCAGATTATGTTTCTATAGACATGGGTACAGGAGGGACTGATTCCTCTTGCTGTCTCTCAGCATCCACCTGCTCCGGCAGAGGGACTGATTCCTCGTGCGGGATGGTGGGGGCTTCTTCTTCAGCGACGACAGGCTCGGGTGCCTATTCAGAAACTGTCGGTTGATCAATGACAAGAGGGACTGATTCCTCCTGTTCTTTAGCAGCTTCCTGTTGATGGGTGGGGGACCGATGTCTGTTAGAGGTCCCCTGACCCTGTTGGTCTTTCCTTCTGTATTGTTCCTGTTCGCCAGCTTCCTCGCGACTCATTCTCAGACCTGCCTGAAAGGCATCATCGTCGTCTGAGTTGTGATCTGATTTTGGGCTATCAGGAGCAATGTCATTGGACTTAGATTTTCATTTCAATTGGGCTTTCTCTTTTGCCAGATAAAAATTTGAGATGAGCTCATGGCAAAAGCGGTTTTACTATTGAATGAGGAGTTGGATATCATCGCTGTCGGTGACTTCCAGAACGAATTTTTCTTCCTCTCTCCAATCCTCCCAATTGTACAGGATTTCGTAGGGTGCAACACTGTAGGACTTCCATTGTACGAGACGATCAAATGCATGTTCAATCTGTACTGAAAGTAAAGTGTTATTAATAAGAGTATCGGGGGAGGGACTACGTACAGTACGTGGGGTTACTGTAGGCATAGGTTCCTCGACAGGTACGTGAGCCTGTTTTGGAGATGGATCCCGAACAGGGGTTGGTACCTTGATGGGAGAAGGATCCTTTAAGGGTGTGGAATACCTTATAGGAGATGTGGCTTTTGGTTCCGAAGGGGTAACCGACTCGCCAGAGCCTTCTATGCTGGCAGGTAGCTGTATATCCGTCGTTTCCGCCAAAGGCTTGGGATCTACTGTGTGAACAGTAGCAGCTACTTCCTCCGCAGGGGTTGCGCCATGTGGGTGTTGATCAGCGGGTTGTTTTGGAGAACCTGTAGTGACCGCTGTAGCCAGTACAGTCTTAGACTTAGAAGCCTTTTTCAGCTTCTTCTTCTCCATGAGCGGTGACCTGCTGTCGGACACGCTCCTTTTTCTTTTCTTGTTTTTTTCTTCACTTACCGACCTCTGAGTAACATCCCTTGTATCGGCAGATACGGGCATGCATCACACAAAAGGCCTGGTTGGATTCAGCCCATCATTGTTGTAAGCAGTGGGCTTACTTCCACCGATGTACTTCCCGGGGCCAATCTTCTTTGCACTCCGCGATTGAGGAACATTACACATGGTCAGAATGTTGTTCAGGATGAGGCCGAATGACTTTTTCTGAGTTGCAGGCTTGGAGGCCTCTTCCTATAATCATTTCAACACTAGTTGGCACCAGTTAACTTTCTTGCCAGACATGATGGCGACCATCATTCTAAAGCGCAAGTTCGTGCACATCTCAAAGGCGCCAGTCCTGTTCTCAATGACACGGCAGCAGAAATCATGCAAGTAGACGAATGGCAAAGAAAATCTCTTTTTGTGGCAAGATGGATGGACAAACATGCCCGAACCATCACCGGTAAACAATCCTCAATAGGCAGTAAGCAGCTCTTATGACCTAAAGGTCTCAAGTTCTTTCATTTTCAGACCATCGTTAGGCAGTCTGAAAAGATTTTCCAGAAGTTCACAGTTGATATAGATCTCAACACTGCGAACGGTAGCAGAAATGTCAGCAATGTCTCCTCCTCTTTTCAGAGAGAAGAATCTAACAGAAGCGTCGAGATAGAACTCTTCGACACTCCTTTCATCATAAAGCTCAGCGTGTTGACTCCCAAGGCAGTAGATGCCTTTTTGCTTGATCCTAGCGACAACAAGATCCATGGCGCTGACATCATCATTTTCCGTTTGAACTCATTTCATGACAACCTTTCTGGCGAAGATTCGCCCGTCAATTATTGAGTCCTTCTTCTTCAGGGACAGAGAAGATGTTTGTGAATATGCCATTGAATCTGTAAAGAATATAAAGTAAAGTAACAGAGTATGCAATAATTTGCAAAAAACTGTGTAGGTTGTATGCTCGTAGACTCGTTTAATGTGCAGAAAGCGTAAAGAGTCGATGGGAGCAGGATACAGTCATTTTATAGTGTGTAGGGAAGATTAGGGTTACAAACAGGAATGGTCAGATTTAAGGGATGGGAACCGTCTTTTAAATGAATGAACCGGATGAATCAAGCGTAACTGGTACATCTTATCCATCCTATTTTTAAACTGACAATCGGTCCCACTTCTGACGATTCGACTTCCCCTATTGCACGAAATGGCAGTTTGAAGTAATTAACAATCTCGGTATTTGAGATAAAGAAGTCCAGATGTCCTGTAAAGCATTAAATGCAAAGTCGTTTGAATTTTAGAACTGGGCAGGTGGGCTTAAAACTATTTTAATATGAATAGAACATTAATATAATATTAATTGATGTCCCATAGTATGTACTGTATCCGTGAAAATACAGCATTCCCCCTTATAAGGTACGTACATGATTCAATTCCTACAGCATTATTTGGATTAATACTGTATTCATGGGTTGTACTGTATTCCCCCTTAATTAATGCACACGTCAGTTTTAGGAAGATTTCGCCTTCTTAGTCTTACAGTGTTGTCTGACTGTCTGAGTGTACAGTTAATTAATGGTGGATACAGTATTCATGGGTCTTACCGCATTCCCCCTCAATTGCTGAGTAAAAGCATAAAAACTTATAGGGAGTCTGGCTGTAGCATTCCCAATTCTTGTCGAAGCATACAGAATCTGGCTGCGCTGAGAGGCTTGATAAAGATGTCGGCTAACTGAATATCTGTATGAACTTTCTCGAGCCGAACATCCTTGTTCTCAACGTGATTCTGAATGAACTGATGCTTCATATTAATATGCTTAGTACGCGAGTGCAATACAGGATTGTGCGTTATTGCAATTGCACTCGTGCTATCGCACATAATTGGTGTTTCCTTGGCAATGATTCCATAGTCTGACAGCTGTTGTTGCATCCAAAGGATCAACATACAACAACTACCAGCAGCATAGTATTCCGATTCAACCGTGGAAAGCGAGTTTGCCAACTGTTTCTTACTGAACCAGAACACAAGTCTAGGTCCAAAAAAGTGACAAGTAACGCTTGTACTATTCCTATCTAGCTTGCAACCTCCGAGATCCGAGTCGCTATAGCCAACCAAATTAAATCCACCTTCTTTAGGATACCATAATCCTGCATCGACTGTTCCTTTGACATACTTAAGGATTCATTTGGCTGTTTTGAAGTGTGATTCTTTAGGTGATACATGATACCGAGCACACACTCCTACAGCAAATTGGATATCGGGCCTGCTAGGTGTTAGGTACAGGAGTAAGCCTATTAGCTTCCTGTAGAGTGATTGATCAACCAGCTTTTCAGCTTCATCAGCACTAATTTGCATGGAAGTTCTCATGGTGGTTGACGAAGATTTGGAGTTATTCATTACAAACTTGTTGAGTAGCTCCTTGCTGTACTTCTCTTGGTTGATAAATATTCATGTAAGCAACTGCTTTACCTGCAATCTTAGGAAATAACTAAGTTCCCACATCATACTCAATTCAAATTTACTTTGCATGAGATGAGAGAACCTTTGACACAAAGAAAGTTTAGTGGAACCAAATATAATATCATCTATGTACATTTGAACCATCAGGAGATCACCACCTTCCTGTATCTTAAACAGAGTCTTGTCCACAACACCTTTCTTGAATCCTTTATTAGTAAGGTACAGGGACATGGTTTCATACCATGCTCTAGGTGCTTGCTTAAGTCCATACAGTGCTTTCCGTAGCCTGTATACATGGTCTCCGCCTTCTATGTTGACAAACCCTAGTGGTTGTTCAACATAGAATTCTTCGGTGAGGTCTCCATTCAGGAATGCGTTCATGACGTGCATTTGATATACAATAAAGCTCTTATGGGCAGCAAAGGCTAGAAATATCTTAATGACTTCTAGTCTAGCTAAATGGGCAAATACTTCATCGTAATCTATGCCTTCTTCCTGTCTGTAGCCTTGTGAGACTAGTCGGTATTTGTTCCTAATAACAAGTCCGTTGTTATCCTTCTTGTTTGTAAATACCCATTTAGTTCCAATCACGGCTTGATGCTCAGGTCTGGGTACTAGATACCATACATTATTTCTTTCGAAACCATTAAGCTCTTCTTCCATAGATGTAATCCAGTGAGAGTTGTTAAAAACTTCTTTGGTAGAAATAGGTTTGGATTGAGCTAAGAATACCGCTAGGGTGCACATATTAAGTCTTCTAAGTTCATATTGAGATTTCCATATAGGAAATGGAGATTTCTCAAATTAGGATTCTTCTTGTGCACACAGTACAGTTCCTTATGTACTCTGTATACTCCTACAAGTGGATACTCTGGCATCAATGTCTCCTATGATTAAATCCTGTGGGTGATCTCTCAACCATCTTCTGTCGGGTTCTAATTCGGCATCCCGTAATGTATCTTGTTGTGTTGCTGTAGTTTAAGTTTCAGAGTGTACAACATCAGCTTCAACTACCTCTATTCTTACAGCTGTGGGGTTGATTTCTAAGTCAACGACAGGTTCTGTTGGAGGTGGAGGGTCATTAATGGAGAGTTTTTGGATATTTTGAGTCAGATCTTCTACTCCTGTAAGGTCATGGTGAGGTTCGTCTAACACTACATGTACAGATTCCTCGACTGTCAGCTTCCGTTTGCTAAAGATTCTGAAAGCTTTGCTGACAGAGGAATATCCTACAAATGTCCCTTCATCCGACTTCTAATCGAAGGTTCTAAGTTGATCCTTCCCATTGTTCAGAACATAACATCTACATCCAAATATGTGGAATACGAAACCAATGGAGTTTTGTTGTTCCATACCTCGTATGCTGTTTTGTTGTGATGTTTGTTTATGATACATCGGTTTTGTATATAGCACGCTGTATTTGTTGCTTCACCCCAGAGACGTTGCGGCAACTGTCTTGCGGCAATCTTGGTTCTTGTTGCTTCCTTGAGCGTCCTGTTCTTTCGCTCAGCAACACCGTTTCGTTGAGGTGTTCTGGAAGATGAGTATTCATGCTGTATCCCATTGTCCGAACATTATTGCTCTATGAAGCAGTTAGTGAATTCAGTACCCCTGTCGGAATGAATGGACACGATACTCAACCCGTTTTCATTCTGAATCTTTCTCAGGTGCTCGGGAAGATTTGATGTGGTTTCTTTTTTCTCGCTCAGGAAGATTGTCCAAGCATACATGGAATAATCATCAATAATAACTAGACAATATTTCTTACCTCACAAACTTACCGGGTTTACAGGACCGTAGAGATCCATGTGTAGCATCTCTAGAATTCTGTGAGTGGATATGTAGGATTTGTTTTTCAGGGTGGTCTTGATTTTTTTGCCTTTCTGACAGGGTCCGCAGATGCTGTCTTTTTGGAATGACACATTAGGCAAACATCTAACCATTCCCTATCTAGCAAGCTTGTTGATCGTCTTGAAGTTGACATTCGACATCCTCTTGTGCCATAGCCAGCTTAGATCTGCAGTCCCTTTGGCAACAAAACAAGGAATTGTGGAGCTCGTAGGCATCCAGTCACTAATATACATGTTAGCTGATCTGCTTCCTGTGAGCACAACTTCTTTGGTAAGAATGTTTTGATTCTACAGTGATCTATATAGAATTTCATCGAGAACTATTTGTCACAAAACTGGCTAATACTAAGAAGATTATACTGTAAGCCTTCAACATAAGCTACATCGGTGACTTTGAATTTTCCTACAAGCAGGGTTCCCATCCCTCTTGTTCTTCCTCTGGATTTATCACCGAAGCGCACTTTTGAACCGCGAACTCATAATCTGACAGCTTGCTTCTATCTCCTATCATGTTCTGAGAACATCCGCTGTCTAAGTACCAGATGTCCTTCTCTTTGATGTCCTGTAAGCAAATAAATTAAGTAGATTTAGGTCCCCTTTGTATGTTGCGTCCATGGATGTTAGTGCCTTTAGATACCCATATTTGCCTGACAACAATTGGCTTGATGTAGGTTACCTTAGGTCCGTTCTTGCAATGTCAACGTGGAGCAGGCACATAGTCGCTGTAACCTTGATAATTATCATGCATGTAAAATTCCGAGTTATTATTATTAATCCAGTACGAATGCCATCTTGGAGGTGGAGCTATTTTCACCGGCCTTACAGCTTGCCTCATGGGTCTCCAATTGGATTCCCAAATCTGTTGCTGATATTGTGCGATGACCTGTTTTCTTGATGGATAACGAGGCTCTTGTATCAAATATCTAGGCGCGTTGTACTGTTGGAAGTACTGATGTGCGGGCTTTTGATATTTGGGTACAACCTTCTTTCTGAACGGATGTTGGAGCTTTTGATATGCTTGGGGAGCTTGCTGTAGGTTACGCCTTACAGGTCTGGGTGGCTGAGGTTTCCGCTGTCGATGATATGAACAGGGTGGCGGAATCGCAGCCTTTGCTGTATGCAGTGCAATAGGTACCTTAACAGGACTTGGGGTCTCCTCAGTTACAAGATGGGTTCCACACCCCTGACGAACACTGTACTAGTTTTCCCTTTATTGGAGAATGAGTTGTATCCTAAGCCACTTTTATCATGAGCATGTTGCCCGGTGCTTAGAATTTCTTCCATCCTTTTATAAGATTTCTCGAAATATTTCAAGATGGTCTCTACTTCTCCTTCTCGTTTCTCGAGTGTTTTTACTTTGGCTTCGATCACAAGGAAATCATTTTTCTTGCTCTCACTATGAGACTTGGTCTCATTTAGATCGTGAGCAAGTTTATAATTGCTCTCCATGATTTTTTCCACTGTGATCTTGCTAATTTCACAATCGATAGACATATTTTCGTAATTATTTCTTAGCAAGTCATTTTCATCATTCATCTCTAAGTTGGAAATTTCGAGCTGTATGTTTTCTCATTTTAATATCTCATGGGCCTTTTGAATGTTTTTAAATTCATTCATCATATTTTTGGAAGTATGAGATGCATTAATAGGAATATTGGATGTTGAGCTTACCTCATCATCGCTATCTTCATCGTCTTCGATATCTTTAGCCATAAAGCACATATATGCTTTATCTTCAAACTCATCATCGGACGAGCCACTGTCAGTGACTGTCTGAAGACATTCCTCGGTCTTGGTTTGAGCGGGCGAGGCTTCTGATTCGCCGATCAGGGCATTGAGCCTGTTCTTCCAAGCACGCCTCCTTTCGTCCTTTTCTTGTTGCTCGGCTTCCGGCAACTTTTGGACTTTAGGATGCGGACACTTATTCGCATAATGTACCGGTTTCCTACAATTATAACATAGATAATAATCACCATATGGAGAAGATTCAGAACTTACCTTATGAAAGGGCTTGGGCTTGTATGCAATCTTTCCAGACTGTTTGATGAATTTCTTAAATTTGTGCATGAGCAGGGCCATTTCATCTTATGACAGGATATCATCATCACTATCAACATTCTTGAAGGCATATTTGGATGTGCTGGGCATGCTGTGTCTCCTGTTGGACACAACGACTAATGTTGTAGTCCTAGCAGGTGACTCCTCGGCCTTCTCTCTCCTGTCAATATCATACTCAAAAGATTTTAGGTCAGAGAAGAGGTCAAAAGTAGAAATGTCGTTGAGATTACATGACTCATGCATAGATGTGGTTTTTATGTCCCATCGGGAAGGGAGTGATCTAAATATTTTCAAATTTTTCTCCTTTTCAGTATACACTTTACCCAATGCTTCATGTTCACCGACAATGCCAGTGAATCTGAGGTTAAGTTCCTCAAGAGTTTCAGATGATTTCATTTCAAACGATTCAAATTGCTGAGTGAGTTTTGAAATCTTGTTTTCTTTTGAGAGCTTAGTTCCCTCACAAATCATCTTGAGTTTATCCCAGATTTCCTTTGCTGTCTTACAGCTTTTTACCTTCGAGAATGTGCCTTTGCCGAGAGTGACAAATAGCACATTCTTAGCTACGTTTTCGAGGTTGGCCAGCTTCTGGTCATCAGTTGTCCACTGCTCGAGCTCTTTCTCGAGCATCTCGGCATGAGCTTGGCCTTCAATCTTGGAGCAGGATTAACCTTCATAATCCTTATGGGGCCATTTTGAATGACAAAAATCAATTCTTCGTGCATGGCTGCAAGATGAGCCTCCATCCTAATTCTCCAATCATGAAACTCGTTAATAGAAAACATAGGAACCTTATTTATCACTGAGGTATCCATGAGTAAGAATAGGAAATATAAGACTGTTTTCAAAAGAATGAGTGATTGGGGATCTGATTCGGTTAAAAATAGACTGATTCATTTTTTTTAGAATCAACCTCTCTGATACCACTTGTTGGCCGCTAAGTATACAGAATACAGCTTGGATAGAATAAGTATAACAAGCTGTACGATTTTCAAATAAGAGTGCGTAGCGGAAGTTAGTTTAAGTGAGTTGCTGTAAATACAACTAGGTTTTTCTCCTGTTAGCTTGGTGCATACAGGGTTTTGCAGTGTATACTTTTATAAATCGCAGTTTATGAAAAACAGTAAATGCATAAGTGTTAGGCGTATTTTTATACGCCTATTTATCATTATTTTGTATTTTTTTGGAGAGTGAAATCGTCTAAATGAGCATTTAATGCCTTAATTTTGTATGATTGACAGGAAATTGAAGTCCGGAAGCTAAAACGAGGCAAAACGGGCGAAAACGGCAAATCTGGACTCTGAGCCGCGGCACAAGGAAGCAGGGCCGCGACACAGGAAGACACCGGCCAAAGGCGAGTAAATCGTACTGTCTTTGCCGCCTGATCCAGTGAGCCGCGGCACGAGAAGAAATTAAAGACGCCTGAGCATCCAGTGAAGGCCACGTGTGCGGCACAGTTTAGTGCGCCGCGGCACTTGGCGGTTTTTGGTTGTCCGCGCAATTAGGGCCGTTTGAAGCCGATTTTCGACCTACGGATACGGACGCGATTTGGAGGATATGCTTGAGCTATAAATAGGGTTTAAGACCCTAATTAATTATCTTTGGATCTTTAATCTTTTGGAGCTTAAGCTTGGAGACGGCGAAGAGGAGGGAAGAGAAGACTTCAAAGGCGGAGGCGGAAGTCAAGAACGGAGGAATCCGAGCTTCATCTGCGTTTGATTTTTATGCTTTCATTTATCTATTCTGTATTTTCAATTATTAGTATGTCAGGCTAAAGCCCTAATTTAGGGTTTTGATGAAACCTATGTTTTGACGAATTTCTTGAGATTATCCAATTAATTACCTTTTTGTTGAGTTTTCCCAATTGTGTTTAATGCTTGCAATTATCTGTCCAATAGTTGTATTGATTTAATCATTCACTTCGAATCGGGAGAGGAGATTTGGTGAGGAACTATTGGTGAGGACCGTTTTATTCTGTGAGATAGGAATATACTGATAGGAACTACGTGGCTTTTGGGAGATTTTATGCCTTTCACCTATTGACGAATTAATTCACCTAGGGATAGAGTGCGTTATTCGCCTTTAGATAAATCTATTGACCTCGGGAGAAGCGGTAGAATATATTAGCAATCTCCGCCTTCAATAAATTGGGAAAATTATTTATTACGGATAATCGAGAGTAAATTCGGATAAACTGAGGTGGATTCAGAATCCTAGACTTATTCATCATTTGATTTATTTTATTCAAGCTATCGTTTTCTACTAGTCTTTTAGTAATCCTTTTAGTTATTAATTGCAAAAAAACCAAATTCGATTGTTCAAATAAAATTGGAATACACAAAAATCGGTAGTTAGAGATTCAGTCCTCGTGGGAACGATACTCTACTTATCACTTTATTACTTGTAAACGATGACGTGCACTTGCGTGTAAGAAATATCGCAACAAGTTTTTGGCGCCGTTGCCGGGGACAGAATTTTCTAATATCGATTTAAGTATTTCTAGTCTTAATTTGAACGTTTTATTTTTATTCTTTTGTATTTAATTTCGTTTATTTGTTTTTCCTTTCAGGACCTTTCGTGTAGTGCATGAGAAAACTCGGCAACGTAGGCCTACTACCTTTGGATACCGAGCTCGAGCGCACTCTAAGAAGGAACAAGAAGGAGAAAAGAGAGTTGCTGACGACGGTCAACATGGCCGAGAATATCGAAGTCCAAGGAGGAGATAACCATGTGCGGCAAGTTCAACCGGAACTAGCTCTTCGAGATTATGCCATGCCGCAGATCAATGCTAATTTTTCGGGAATTCGGCGTCCCACTATCTAAGCCAATATTTTGAGATCAAGCCTGCTATTATTCAGATGGTGCGAAAGAGCCAATTCTGGATCGCCGAATGACGACCCGAATGCCCATATTGCTTCTTTCCTTGAGATATGCGACACGTTCAAGACTAATGGTGTCACCGACGATGCCATCCGATTGAGGCTTTTCCCTTTCTCTTTGAGGGATAAAGCGAAATTTTGGTTAAATTCCTTACCGCCGGGGTCGATTACAACATGGGGGGTTAGCGCAAGCCTTCCTTGCCAAATTCTTCCCACCTGCTAAGACGGCGAGGTTGAGAAACGAAATAACCACCTTTGGTCAGTACGATATGGAATCGCTCCACGAGGCGTGGGAGCGATATAAAGATTTGTTACGAAGATGCCCTCATCACGGCATCCCTGATTGGCTTCAGATTCAGACGTTCTATACTGGTTTGAGTGCTTCTACATGCACTCTCGTGGATGCGGCCGCTGGAGGGGCCTTGATGGGAAAGTCTATGGCCGAGGCGCACTCGCTTTTGGAAGCTATGGCCGCAAACGCATACCAATGGCCATCGGAAAGATTGACACCGAAGAGAGTTATGGAAGTTTCAAGTAATGACCCGATTTCCACTTTGTTAGCTCAAGTCGCCGATTTGACCCAACAGTTCCAGGCATTTTCGCACGCACCTTCCCCCGTTACCATTGAGACATGCAATTGGTGTAACGGATCACACCCGAGCGCGGAGTGTCAAGTTGGAAACCCGTTCGAGCAACATCAGATGGAGCAAGCTCAATTTGTGGCCAATGGAAATCGACAAAACAATTCTTACCCCACCACTTATAATCAAGGGTGGCGAAATCAACAAAATTTTCCACGGAGAAATGGGCCAGCTTTGAAACCTCCACAAGCTCACTTCGCACAGCCCCCACAACAGCCCCCTCAATCACCAAAGATATCTTTGGAAGATGCTCTTGCTCAATTGGCGGCTAACACAAGCCAATTCATGACCCGCACCGAGACGACCCTCCAAAATCATTCTACCTCCATCCAAAATCTAGAAACACAAATGGGGCAGATTACTAATTTATTGTCTTCTCGGTCTCAAGGTGCATCGCCCAAACATACCAAGTGAAATCCAAGGAAAATGTGCAAGCGATCGAATTACGAAGCGGAAAGGAGTTGAAAGGGCACTATTATTGACAAAGAGCACCGATCGAGCGAACGAGAAGGAAAAGGAAGAGGCGCCAAGCCAAAGGAAGTATCGACTACTCACCCCACTCCTCAAATTCCATTCCCACAGTTTCCAAAAGCAAAATCGACAAGGCTAAAATTCCTCGACGTCTTCAAGAAATTGCACATAAACATTCCATTTGCCGATGCATTGGAACAAATGCCGAGTTATGTGAAATTCATGAAAGAAGTCTTGTCCAACAAAAGAAAGCTCGAGGAATATGAGACGGTCGCTTTAACGGAGGAGTGCAGCGCTATTTTACAAAAGAAGCTCCCACCTAAATTGAGAGATCCGGGAAGTTTCACCATCCCTTGCATCATCGGAAATTCGTCTTTTGAAAGAGCCCTATGCGATCTCGGGGCCAGTATAAATCTTATGCCCCTTTCTATTTTTAAAAAGCTGGATATTGGGGAAGCCAAGCCGACGACAGTCTCTTTACAATTGGCTGATAGATCCATCAAATATCCGAGGGGTGTGATAGAGGACGTTTTAGTCAAAGTTGATAAGTTCATCTTTCCGGCCGATTTCATCGTACTTGACATGGAAGAAGACCAAGATATCCCAATTATCTTGGGAAGACCATTTTTGGCAACCGGCCGAACGTTGATTGATGTGGAAAAGGGGAAGCTGACTTTGCGTGTTCAAGAGGAGCAAGTAACATTCAATATCTTTCGATCCGTAAAATATCCAAGTGACGCTGAAAATTGTTTCCAAGTTGACATCATTGACTCGTGCATGAGTAGAACTTTTCGAGAAAATTATCCACCCGATCCATTGGAATCCGTTTTGATTGGGGCTGTTTCCGAACCAAATGGAGAGCATGCAGCCTACGTACGACACATGGATGCTTCCCCGCCAATTTTTATTCGTAAACCATTCGAGGAGCTCGGAAGTTCACTAACTCGACCAACCCCATCGATTGAAAAACCTCCAAAGTTGGAACTCAAAAAGCTGCCACCTCATTTGAAATATGCATTCCTGGGGCCCGACAACTCCCTTCCAGTTATTCTTTCAGCCACTTTAGCGGGAGATCAAGAGGCGAAATTATTAAGAGTTTTGAGGGAGTACAAATCTGCTCTTGGGTGGTCTATTGCGGATATTAAGGGGATCAGCCCGTCAATTTGCATGCACAAGATTTTGATGGAGGAAGACTACAAACCATCCGTGGAGCATCAACGCCGGCTGAATCCTAACATGAAGGAGGTGGTAAAAGTCGAGGTTTTAAAACTCCTCGACGTAGGTATGATCTTTCCAATTTCTGATAGTAAGTGGGTAAGTCCGGTTCAAGTTGTGTCGAAAAAGGGTGGGATAACAGTTTTTCAAAACGATAATAATGAATTAATTCCCACTAGGATTGTCACGGGGTGGCGTATGTGCATAGATTATAGGAAATTAAATAAGGCCACTAGAAAAGATCATTTCCCCTTGCCTTTTATTGATCAGATGTTAGATAGATTAGCCGGACACGATTTCTATTACTTTCTCGATGGTTACTCGGGGTATAATCAGATTTACATAGCCCCTGAGGACCAAGAGAAAACGACGTTTACATGTCCTTACGGCATTTTCGCTTATAGGCGCATGCCTTTTGGATTGTGTAATGCGCCGGCTACTTTTCAACGGTGTATGATGGCTATTTTTTCTGACATGGTAGAGCAGTGTATTGAGATTTTTATGGATGATTTTTCTGTTTTTGGAGATTCGTTTGACATTTGTTTGGAAAACTTGCAGAAAGTCTTGAGAAGATGCGAAGAGACCAATTTAGTCTTGAATTGGGAGAAGTGTCATTTGATGGTGCAGGAGGGCATTGTGCTTGGCCATCGAATATCCTCACATGGAATTGAAGTCGACCGAGCAAAAATTGAAACAATTGAGAAGATGCCTCCACCCACTTCAGTCAAGGGGATTAGAAGTTTTTTGGGACATGCCGGTTTTTATCGCCGATTTATTAAGGATTTTTCAAAGATCACGAAGCCGCTGTGCAATCTACTCATGAAAGATGTCCCATTTACTTTTGACGAGTCTTGTAAAGAAAGTTTCGAATTGCTGAAGAAAGCTCTAAGCACGGCACCGGTGATAGTCGCTCCGGATTGGGACCTTCCGTTCGAATTAATGTGTGATGCTAGCGACTTTGCCATTGGGGCTGTTTTGGGGCAGAGACGAGGGAAGGTGTTCCATGTCATATACTATGCGAGCCGAACACTCGATGACGCCCAAAGAAATTATGCCACAACAGAGAAGGAATTGTTGGCGGTGATCTTTGCATTTGATAAATTTCGGGCTTATCTACTAGGAACGAAAGTGATAGTGTGGACCGACCATTCGGCAATAAAATACCTTTTGGAGAAGAAGGATGCCAAACCAAGGTTGATTCGGTGGGTGCTACTCCTTCAAGAATTCAACTTGGAGATTCGGGACAGAAAACGTTATAGCCGATCACCTTTCACGATTAGAGAATCCCCTCGAGAAGGAAGAAAGTCAGCCATAAATTATAGAAACCTTCCCCGACGAGCAGCTCTACAAGTTGGATTCAACACACGCGCCTTGGTATGCTGATCTAGTGAACTACTTGGCAAGTAAAACAATTCCGAACGACCTCTCACGTCATCAAAAGAAGAAGCTAATCTCGGATGCTAAGTACTATTTGTGGGACGATCCTTTTCTCTTCAAGCGATGCCCCGATCAAATTATCCGTAGATGCATTCCGGATGAGGAAATCCACAAGCAGGTCAACCATTGCCATGCATCACCCTACGATGGACATTTTAGTGGAAATAGAACAGCGGCGAAGGTCTTACAATCGGGATTCTATTGGCCGTCCTTATTCAAAGATGCTCACTCCTTTGTGTCTGCGTGTGATCGGTGTCAACGGACGGGAAACATCTCAAGACGACACGAAATGCCGCTGAACACCATACTTGAAGTCGAATTGTTCGATGTATGGGGGATCGATTTCATGGGTCCATTTCCCCCATCAAACAAGAATCTCTATATTTTGGTGGCCGTAGATTATGTCTCAAAATGGGTTGAAGCGGTGGCACTACCTACGAATGGGTCCAATGTCGTAATCAAGTTTATTAAACAACACATCTTCACACGCTTTGGGACTCCACGTGATATTATCAGTGATGGTGGGTCACACTTCGACAACAAATTTCTTGATGCGGTTTTGAGAAAATACGGAGTCACTCATCGGGTCGCTACAGCATACCATCCTCAGACGAGCGGTCAAGTCGAGATATCAAATCGAGAGCTGAAGTGGATTCTAGAAAAGACGGTCAGCTCGTCTCGAAAAGATTGGTCATTTAAACTCGATGATGCACTTTGGGCGTACCGGACTGCGTATAAAACACCTATCGGAATGTCGCCATACAGATTGGTCTATGGGAAAGGTTGCCATTTACCCATAGAGATGGAACACCGTGCTTACTGGGCGATAAAGAAACTAAACTTTGATCTAAAATCCGCTGGTGAAAAGCGTTGTTTGCAGCTGAACGAGTTGGAAGAAATTCACCACAACTCATACGAAAATGCGAAACTTTATAAGGAGCGGACAAAGATTTGGCATGATAAGCACATCACGCAGAGAGAATTTGTCCCGGGACAAGAGGTGTTGCTATTTAACTCTCGCTTAAAGTTATTTCCCGGGAAATTGCGTTCACGATGGTCGGGACCGTTCACCATAGTTCAAGTGTTTCCACATGGTGCAGTAGAAGTACAAAAAGATGGCCGAAAATTCAAAGTTAATGGACAACGGTTGAAGGCATACTTGGGAAATCCAATAGACACGCAGAAAACGAAGGCCGCCTTATCCACCACGGATGAATGCGAGAAAAGTCCTAGTGAAGACTATAAACTTAGCGCTCCTCGGGAGGCAACCCGAGTATTAGTTGTAGATTCTTTATTGTTTTCTTGCATTTTTAGAGTCTTTCTTTGTCGTCATTCTTCTTTGATCCGTCCTTCCCTCTCGTCTCGATGTTTTCGTGTAAAAATTCTGTGCAGGAATCAGAAAAGGGGAGGAATGCAATGATGGGCCGCGGCACAACAAAAGTGAGCCGCGGCACACACCAGCTGATGAAAAATGGCCGATCAAACGGTACCCTGTGCCGCGGCACGATCTTACTGAGCCGCGGCACACCAAGTCACTGAGCCGCAGCACACTAAATGGCCAAGAAACGTCCAGGAGACTGTACTTTGTACCGCGGCACGCGGATAATGAGCCGCGGCACACTAACACACCGAGCCGCGGCACACGAAAACTGAGCCACGGCACCCGACGATATTACAAAATGTCCCAGGCCTACTGTACTTTGGGCCGCGGCTCACTTTTATTGTGCCGCGGCCCCCGTCGCAAAATAAGAGCAACCAGGTAGGGCTCATTCAATCGATCGGCCTGCACAAGGTACCTTCTTCCCTCCCTTCATTCCTTCCTTCACACAATGAGGTCAGTTGATACCATTCTATTAGTCTCCTTCTCAAATTCTCCAGGTAATTTTTGATTTCTAAATCATAAGTGATTCTTGATGTGAAAAGATTTGAAGTTATATATTGCTAGTTGTTCTTCACTGTTGTTTCTAAAATGGAGTCGGAATATGGGGAATTTGATATTGTGATGGAATTGATATTTATGAACGAATTGTTGATGATAGTTGTCGTGATTCAGGGTTATTAGCTGTGTTATTATTTTTGGGATTTGGAATTAACCATCAAAATTCTTGTTCTTCATTTTAACTTGTGCACACAAGGTGTTTGATAAATTCCAGCAATGGAAAATTAGTAAGCTAGGCATTTTCAAAATTATATGCAATGAATCATGTTATCAAATTACATTATCCCCAACCCTTACATCATGTTAAACTTGAGAGCTCGTACTTAACTTCCTTTTTGATGATGCAAGCTCATTTATTCATACTCCGCATGATGTAGTCAAGAAGCGTGCAACCTCACCGGATGATGCCGGCACCAGCTCCTGAGCGGACTGGAGGGGAGTACTTGACCTTTTACTTTTATTGCATATCATTTTTTGTCCATTGAGGTCAATGTACGTCCTAAGTTTGGGGGGGGGGGGGGATTTACTTTCAGTTGCTACATTCATTGTTGTACTTTATTTCATTGCTGTACTTTATTTCGTTGCACTTTTCATTACTTTGCGTAAAAAAAATTTTTAGATAGCCTTGCTTGTCTTTATGTTTCTCTATTCGTGAATTTTTCGTGCTTCTATTTGTGTGATACTGAGGTTACGACACTGTTTTTCTCTCTGAAGAAACGGTCGAGTTCTAGTCAAGTTGTAGTCAGTAATTTCTGTTCTGCTTAGTATTCATTTAGGTCCAAAATTTTTCGTGATTGTAGAGGTCTTGGCAGACAAGAGACGATACATGCTTGTTTTAAAATCACCGTCGATACGTTTGGTTACATTTTTCAGTTAGTTAGTCGTCCAGTTACATTAGTCGTGTTGGCACCTAAATTGAGTTTAGAGTTGGTCAGTTTTTTTTCCCAAAAGTCGAGATAATGCTGTTCTATGAGGGGAAGTCTAGTAACCGGGGGCATTCGCGTGACCCGCTGTTTACTCTCGCGTAAAACGACGACCCTGATTAGTGATTTAGATATTTCACATGTGCCAATGATAGGGAGCCTAGTAACCGGGGGTATTCGCGTGACCCGCTTTTTACTCTCGCGTAAAACGGCAACCTTGATTCGGACATGCGGAAATTATATATTCGAGTTATTTCTCCGCTGTAGACGGGAACTTAGTAACTAGAAGCATCCATGTGCCCCATGAGTGTCTTTTACGTCAAACGGTTTTCCAATACATGAGAATGGAAGTTCCACCCTAGGATTATCCCGATGAAACATCCCGAGATCCTAACCTAGTGGTCAACTCGAATCAAATTCTTGAACATATAGATAAGGGGATACTGTCCGAGGTTTATTTGTTATGAAACTCGTGAAAATTGTGCTACTATACTGTGGAACGGGACGAACTAGCTTGTTTATTTTAGCCTTTCATATTGACGGTCGATTTGACTCACGTTTTGTTAATCTTTGAGCTGGATTTTCTTCATGAACGAGTGATTAGGACTGAACTTGATTACTTTGCGGAATCATTATTCTGAGTGCAGCTTGCTATTATGACACTTGTATTATTTAGAGAGAATTACAGGATAGTATTGATTAGGTTGAACACTATGAGTTGCACGATGATTCACGACACTCTTTTATTGAATTTAATTCTTTTTGCTTGAGGACAAGCAAAGGCTTAAGTTTGGGGGTATTTGTTAGGCGTATTTTTATACGCCTATTTATCATTATTTTGTATTTTTTTGGAGAGTGAAATCGTCTAAATGAGCATTTAATGCCTTAATTTTGTATGATTGACAGGAAATTGAAGTCCGGAAGCTAAAACGAGGCAAAACGGGCGAAAACGGCAAATCTGGACTCTGAGCCGCGGCACAAGGAAGCAGGGCCGCGGCACAGGAAGACACCCAGCCAAAGGCGAGTAAAGCGTACTCTGTGCCGCGGCACACCAGGTGAGCCGCGGCACGGAAGAAATTAAAGACGCCCAGGCATCCAGTGAAGGCCCTGTGCCACGGCACAGTTTAGTGCGCCGCAGCACACTTGGCGGTTTTTGGTTGTCCGCGCGAATTAGGGCCGTTTGAAGCCGTTTCGACCTACGGATACGGACGCGATTTGGAGGATATGCTGAGCTATAAATAGGGTTTAAGACCCTAATTAATTATCTTTGGATCTTTAATCTTTTGGAGCTTAAGCTTGGAGACGGCAGAAGAGGAGGGAAGCAGAAGACTTCAAAGGCAGAGGGCGGAAGGCAAGAACGGAGGAATCCGAGCTTCATCTGCGTTTGATTTTTATGCTTTCATTTATCTATTCTGTATTTTCAATTATTAGTATGTCATGCTAAAGCCCTAATCTAGGGTTTTGATGAAACCTATGTTTTGACGAATTTCTTGAGATTATCCAATTAATTACCTTTTTGTTGAGTTTTCCCAATTATGTTTAATGCTTGCAATTATCTGGCCAATAGTTGTATTGATTTAATCATTCACTTCGAATCGGGAGAGGAGATTTGGTGAGGAACTATTGGTGAGGACCGTTTTATTCTGTGAGATAGGAATATACTCATAGGAACTACGTGGCTTTTGGGAGATTTTATGCCTTTCGCCTATTGACGAATTAATTCACCTAGGGATAGAGTGCGTTATTCGCCTTTAGATAAATCTATTGACCTCGGGAGAAGCGGTAGAATATATTAGCAATCTCCGCCTTCAATAAATTGGGAAAATTATTTATTACGGATAATCCAGAGTAAATTCGGATAAACTGAGGTGGATTCAGAATCCTATACTTATTCATCATTTGATTTATTTTATTCAAGCTATCGTTTTCTACTAGTCTTTTAGTAATCCTTTTAGTTATTAATTGCAAAAAAACCCAAATTCGATTGTTCAAATAAAATTGGAATACACAAAAATCGGTAGTTAGAGATTCAGTCCTCGTGGGAACGATACTCTACTTATAACTTTATTACTTGTAAACGATGACGTGCACTTGCGTGTAAGAAATATCGCAACAATAAGGTAAATAACACAGTATTTAAAGTGGTTCGAGGTAAACCCCTCTACGTCTACTGGTCCTCCACAGGAGTGAATAATCATTGCGTACACAACTACGTGACTATAACTAAACCTCCCAAAGTATCATTCACATGGATTGATACAAGGGTTGAAGATGTTCTCCGTTCACACAGATTGGCTAGAGATTGTTTTTTGACTTGATTCTTCAAACACAGTTGGAAGCTTCGTCTACAATGCTGATTCTTCACACATAGTTCAGAATGAGTAAGGCTTATTCAGTCCACACAGGGCTGATGATTTTCTTCAAGGTAAAATCACAGGTTGAACAACATCTTGAATACTTGATGAGCTTAGTCTGATGATGTGTTGTTTAGGTTGAGCACTTGTATATTTATTCTCTCAAGAATGGCAGTATGCTCGAAGAAATATGTTTGCTATTGTAAGTTTTTTCGTTCGTTTCAATCGTGTGAAGTTCTTAGCTTGTAATTTGTATTGCGTTCATGGCCTGTAATGTCCTCTTGCATGGACTATTTATAACTTTGGAATAGATCCGTTATGAATATGTCCGTTGTCTGGTTGGTGAGCAAAACGCATGTTCTGATTGGTTGATTGACTTTCAAGATACACGATCCAGATTTTGCTCCTTGTCTGAAGATCCTTGTCGGTTGGTATTTAAATACTTTATCCAGTCAGTATTTAAATACTTCTTTCAAACGGTGTTCTGACTTTAGCGTATAAAGTAGATTCCTTCTCAACGGTCTTCACTTCTGTTGGATAAGTGTTTTTATCCTAACACTTTCAGCCTGTATGTTGTGTCCAGCATAATAGGTCTTATTGCTGTTAGCTGTAGACTTCAACGGTGTAGGCTATCTCCCATGCTATATGGCAGGCGCTGTATTGAGTTTCAAGACAGCTTCCATACTTAGCGGTATATCGAATCCTTGGCTGTATAATGGCAAATATTCTTGAGATAGCTTGCTGTATGCTGACTAGATAATTTGTTATATGATGGCAGTGCGGAATTTTGCTGTATGTTGGCACTTATCAAAACAAGGTACATGATTGTTTATCCCAACAGAACTCCTAACCTTTTGGATCTTAGGATCTTCTGAAATCTTACTGCGGACTGTTCACTGGGAACTCCCAACCTTCCCCGGTTCATATATCTTGTCACAAGAAGATATTCACCCTGCCATATCTTTATTTGCATGACTTTTGCTGCAGGGTGGTTGAAAACAGATCATGTGCATTTGAGATGTGCACAAGTATTCTCTTCAGGGTGATGGTGGCCATTATGTCTGGAGAAAAGGTGACCTGGTGCCAGATTATCTTGAAGAGGCTTCAGGAGAAAGCGTCAAAGCCCAACTCTGCCAGAAAATCATTTGGCCTGATAATAAACTATATCCTGACAAGCTGTGGCATACAGCAGTTATCCAGTGCCAAGAAGATTCTAGCCGGGAAGTTCCTTGGTGGCTCGGAGCCATCAATATTTAATAAGGACTCGCTTATTGCCAACAAGCCCGAGTTATTCCCCCTCCCAACATCCAAAGATCCTGGGGATGTTACTGACCTACCCTCAAAATACAAATCAGTTGACAGCAAGAAGAAAGTTGTCAGCAAGAAAAGAAGTGTTCCCAACAGTAGCTCACCCATAGCTGTCGAGAAGAAGTAGAAAATCAAGAAATCTACGATGCCAGAAGCTGTGCCTACAGCAACCCCAGTGGCTACAGCGGCCACTGAGGCAGTCTTGCAAGCTGTATCTGCCGAAACAGCAATCCCACAGGGCGCAACCCCTTTGGAAGGAACTCTG